>OY728128.1:1525688891-1530688891 GCA_963277665.1 Viscum album
CCCATAAAAATTGGTGGCTTTCATAAACATCATATCATAACCTGTGAAATGAAATGGATATCATAAAAATTTAACCATATCATATCCTATTTAAAATAGACAAGTTTCATAATAATTTCATCATAGAATAACCCATGAAAGGAATCGGGTTTCACAAGCATTTTATCATGGTATAACCCATGAAATAGAAACGGGTTTCATAAAAAAATTATCAACTTAAATGATAAAATATATAAAATGATACCATCTTATATTGAAAAGGATTTTGAAAGATTCATAAGAGAATTTATTAAGGAAAATAACCTATATTTAAGGATAAATTTCTTATAAAACATTATCAAAATACTTTTAATTGAAAACCAAATGAAAAATTATGAAGCAAGATTTAAAAATAATTTAAAACATTTCTTGAGGAAAATAACCTTTCTAATTTGAAAAAAATGATTTTTAAATCATAAAAAATTTTGAGAACCACTTTCTTTGAAAATAGATTTTAAAACTTATAAAGGAATAATTGAAATCATTGTATTCATTTTCTTTGAAAATAACATTTGAAAACTTATAAAGGAATATTTGAAAACTATTTTAAGAAAATTTTAAAACATAAAACATTTTTAAAATACTTTTCCATGAAAATGAAGTTAAAAGGTTATTTAAAAATATTTTTGAAAACATTTTTAGAAAACATGGTTTTTGAATAAAATAAATTTCCGATCGAAGAGAGAAATATGATCAGATTTTCTTAATTTTTTTTAATTAAATTAAGTAACAAAGAGTGGGAAAATGGAAACGTTACCTGGATATGTCATGAAAAACCTTTGGATAAGAAAAGTCACGATAATTATTAAAATATGGATCACAATATTTAATCAATTAAAGCTTAATCATAAACTATCCTGATAAACGAAGAGATTGTATGAATAAACTTTTACCACTTTGGTAACTTTGAATCATAATAACCATGAGAAAATAACATTAAATGAATCTTAAAATATAATTAAAAGAATTATAATCATGATATAAAATGTTAAATGGTATTATACTCACCTCATAAAATAATATAGGTGTATAACATAACATGTGTCTCAAAAAAGGAAAATTGAGACAAAATTACTTTATTGAGTTGGTAAATTTTGAATCGTGAACCCAATGAAAGAAATATCATAAAATGGATATGTAAATAAAAATAAATTTAAAGATAATAATCATATAATACATTCATTTAAAGTATATATACCACAAAAAAGAAACGAGTGATGAATATGGCACGAGTTTCGTAGAAATAAAAGTGAGACTAGAAATCCCCTTACTACTTAAGTAACTTTTGAATCATGATTCCCATGAAATAATAACATAAAATTAAAAATTTAATATCATTAAATAATTTTAATTCATGATATAAAATTTCATTGGGAAATATATACACCACATAAAATAAATGAGTGGTGAATATGGAATGTATCTCACAAATATAAAAAGTGAGATGAAATTCCCTTACCTTAAGTCTTGACTATCATCGTACTAATTTAAAAATACTTTATAATAAATATAAGTTTATTATAAATCCATAAAAGAACCATATTCACATATATATTACCGTAAATTATTTAATTATGTCTTTATATTACATATTTATTAACAATTCCATATTAATGTTATGCTTCGAGTAATAACCGCTTCATTTTTCATACATGTTTTGAATTTTCATTCTCAGTACTCTTACTTAGATCTTGATTTAATTATTTACATAATATAAACCATGATATTAATATCATATATATTCAGTATATATGTATTTATAATAATCTATAAAATATATAAATATGAAATAAAATACACCGTTCATGGAGATGGTAGGCCATACGTACGCATGAATGCTGTTTCCATTTTCTTGTCGCATTGAAATAAAGAAAAGTAAATTATGTATATATATTATAATTTTAATAGAATTATTATTTTTTAAATATCACATATTTTTAATAATATCATCCTTAATACATTTCATGTAAAGTGTGAACGAATTACATTGCTTTGAGGAGGCAGTAGTCCACACGTCCACAAACGATGTTATCGTATTCCAACAATATGGAAAGCATGAAGGTATGCATTATATAATAATTACATAAGCATAAATAAATCATAATTATCATATATTCAATATAAAAATAGTAATTTCATTATTATTACCAACCTTTATAGGTGGTAATGGAATAATTAACGACATCGGTTCACGAGGCGGTAGTCCACCATACACACAAACGATTGCATATCCCATTTGATAGAAGTGTGTGTAGGTGTTGATAAAAAACTTAGAATAAAAAAATATAAGTATATTTATGATACTTATTTTATTATATAATCATGTAATAATAATATTTTAAGGGGTTGAGAAAGAAATAAAATAAAAGTGCTTGTTAAAAATGTTACCTCTTCTTTCGGTAAGTCCTTTTGGTTTGCTCCAAAGGAATTACTTGGTTTAATTTATGCACAAATGGAGTATTATAGGATGATATTATGGATGTTTTAATTTTATTTGGGCAGGGTTTGGATGATAAAAAGTATTTATAGGCGTGAATAAGTGAGTGGGATGGGTGCCTTTATATAGTGGAGGAGGAGTGACATTCTTATAAATATAAATGGTACACACTATTGATAGGTTTAACTTAAATAATGTATCTACAATAATGGTAAATTTTATATAAAATAAGTTAAATTATCTAAATATGGATATAAAATGTGTTTTTTACAAGTTTCTAGGTCATTTGTCCCCTTAAGATTAAAGTTTAACCTATAAGTAAACTCATTTTCACCTTAATTGATGTAATTAGTTTTAATTTCTTTCTCTAATATTTTTGGTGAAAAACTAATTTGAACTTAATATAAAATATAAATTATTCTTATTCCAAATATGGAATCCATTTTTACAAATTATAATCACATAAGCGGAATAAATTTTCTTAAAATTAATCCCGCAGACGGGACGAAAAAGCAGGTTTTTAAAGTGAAAATGTTCAAAGGTTTACTCAGATTGTATATCCAATTTCAGTGTAAAATTGATTCCAATGACCTAAATTGTATTAATAGATGTATTATTGATCTAAATATACTTTTAAATAAATTTTAAATTTAATTTAACTATATAAATAAATTATACAAAAATTCAGTTTTCAATTAATTTTTTTACTTTTCACTATTCATCAAAAAAGGAAACTTCTCAGAAAAATACCAAAAATTAACTCAAATTAAATTTTCATATTACTATTTCAAAAATGAAGTTTATTTTTTTTCAAATATAAAATATAAAATTTTTAATTTTTTTTTAAAACATGTCTTCCATTAAAAGGTGGTAAAACTACCTTTTAGAATAATATAACTTTTTTGTCCTAAAACTAGATTTGTTCTTATTTTATGACTCTTAAAATTATTGTATGAATGTAAAAAAATTTGGTTGAATTTATAATATATAAATTACATTAATATCTCTCAATAATAGTAATTAATTTATTTTATTAATATAAAATTTCTTTTTGAGCATAAAAATAGGTTTTTTCATAAAAAAACTTCCTTTATATTCAATTGGTTTTTATTTTTTTAATAATTAATTAATAATAATAGAATTCATTTTATAAACATGTGTAAACCATATATTCATAATTTTGTTAATCTTATACATATCTTCCATTCCAATGACTAGGTGATTACTATAAAAATATTTTAAAAATAATATTATAGTTCGGTAAAACTCAGTCTTGTGTGTAACACAAGCTATCGAAGGAACTAGACATTGTGTGCAACACAAGAGAAACATAGTATTGCATGTACCAAAATGTAATCTAAGTGTTTCATGTGTCACAATATAATCTTTGTGTTGTGTATTAATAAATCTTAACATGGTGTAGTGTGCAATGCAAGACATCAAAGATTTTTAAAAAAATAATTCATAAAGACTCAGGGTGTTACAGTATTGGTCTATTAAAACTCCTATTTATTTTATTAGACACACAAGTCAATTTTTTATTCATAAATAAATATTTAATTCACATACCAGTGAATAAATATTGATTAAATATTCAATAAAATAAATAAATATATATATTGGTGAATAAATATTTATTTAATTTATTGGATCAATATAGCTCGAATAAAATTATTCTTTAGACTTGAGAATAATATTTATTACAATAATTAAAATTAAATGGAATTTAATTGAGATCAATATAAAAACTTAGTGTGTGACCCTTTTGGATTCTTTCTCGTTGTCATTAGGCGAGATTACCTAAAGTCCAAGATTACTGTCTAGCAATGGGTCAAGAAACCCAAGAGAAAGAACTTATTGTTGCAACATCAACAACCACATAAGGATTGCAAGAAGCTAAAAGGATTACAAGAATTAGAGGGTATGGCATCTGCTATCGGGAAAATCCTGTGCATGCACGAGAAATCCTAGCTGAACAGCTATGTGAAGGTGGAGAGCTGATTTCATGATGAAGATGCTGGGGAGGAGCAGTTCCATGTAGTTAGTCTGGGTTGTATGTAATGTTTGAAGCCTACGGGCAATGAATTCCTCTAAGGCCTATGTGCCATGTAATAATTATTTCTACAAGACTTGTAAGGGTTCCACCTCACCCCTTGAAAGATGTATTATCAAAAATCAATAAAAAATGAAGGCCTTCGGGCCATTGGAGGAAGGTTGCATGAAAGTGTCATCAACATATTTACTTGATACATATTTCTTTTACTCTCTGAAATAAACACGTCATTACACCATAGACATGAAATTTAATACGACAGTTATATTCCAATCAAAAGGCTGTGATATCAACTTCCATAAATATATATGGAAAAAACCCTTCCTCGAATTATAAATTAATGAAATATCAATCATGATGCACCCAAAATACCCTACTTCTTGCCAACATATGGAGTGAAGGTTTTGGTCAGTAAACCTAAGTGCATGAGTCATGACACACATTAATGATAATCTTGAATTCCAAGGACTATTACACATGCTCATATATATGAATATCTGATGACACCAAAACTTGCAGAATTTCTACTGGAGGGTCTGTTCTTATAATCTCCCATCTTAGAGATTACCAAGTGTGAACTTCATGAGAAGAAGCCTCATCTGCTTACAAGAACTCACACCCGATGGTCTAAATACCATGCATCCCATAATAGTACGTTATCCAACCACATAACTATATTAACAATATTGTCATAGCACTTAAAGTTTACCATCATAGTGGGGAACTGCTATGACCTTATCAATGTGAAAAATAATCTAAGACATTATTACATTAAAGGCATGCAGAAAAAACGAACAATATGCAATAAAACATTAAATTAATATTCAATACATTGAATATAAATGCAATCAAAGTACAATAATTTGACCTTGGAAACCAACTCTAACAAACTCCCACTTAAACTAGAGCTAACTTCTTACGACTTTCAGTATACTAAACCTCACATGATAATAATGTTTCTGTTGAGTCAAGCCTTTAGTTTAGGGGTCCACCATGTTGTTTTTCATCAAAATATTGCTCACTACAACCTCACCTATCTGAGAAAAATCCCTCAAGATATGATACTTATGAATTATGTTTTTCGTCTATTGATGTGACATTGGCTCTTTTTTGAGATCCACCAATTCAGTATAGTCACAAAAGTGTGTGATATGATATTTACTTTTAGGTACCACATCAAGATTTTGGAAAAATTTGTGCATCCATAATGCTTCCTTAGATACCTTTGAAGCCATATTAAACTTAGGATCTACTGTAGAATCTACGACCATAGCCTGATTTGAGCTCTTCCAGCTCACAACACCTCTATTCAAAGTAAATATTTATATTGTCTATTACTTCATGTCATTTTGATTAGTTTGGTAACTTGCACATATATATATATATATATCATATGAATACTAGTTCCTTATATCCTCCATAGACCAAGAACATATCCTTAGTATGCCTCATATACTTAAGGCTAGTCTTCACTGCCATCCAATAGTGGTCACCTGGATCATCTTGATATCTTCCTACCACACTCAATGTGTAGGAAACATCTATCCTAGTATATAGAATAACATACATGACTATCCCAATCACTAACATGTATGTAATCCTTTCCATTCTATTTCTTTTCTCATGTGTTTGAAGGAACATTTTCCTAAAAAGATGAATGCTTTGCGATGCTGGAAATAATCCCCTCTTGGATTTTTCCTTACTGAATCACTTCAGTATCTTGTCAATGTATGTACTTTGAGTTAGTTTGAGTAGTCTCTTGGATCTATCACGATGAATATTAATCACAAGAATATATGTTACTTGACCCAAGTCCTACATAGAGAAGCATTTATTCAACTACATCTTAACAGACTGTAAGACTGTTATTTCATTTTCTATGAGTAATATGTCATCAATATATACTATTAAGAAAATGACTACACTCCCACTAAATCATTTGTAGACAAAATTCTCACACTCATTCTTTATGAAACCATTTTTTTTTATGGATTCATAAAAATGAATGTTCCATGATCAAGATTATTGATTTAATCCATAAATGGGTTTTTACAATTTTCATATCTTATTAGCATCCTTTGGAGACACAAACCCTTTGGGTTGTGTCATATAGAAATCTTCCTAAAGGAACCTGTTAAGAAAGGCTGTTTTTATTTCCATTTTATAAATCTCATAGTCATGTTAAGCCAAAATGTTAAGTATAATTCTTATGAATTTTATCATCGCAACTAGTGAAAAGGTTTCATCGTAGTCAAATCCTTGATGCTGTTTACACCCTTTTGTAACAAGTCATGACTTATAGGTACTGAATTGTCCTTCCATGTCTAGTTTATTCTTAAATACCCATTTTCAACAAATGGGATTTACATCTACTAGAGGGTATACCAAAATCTAGACTTTATTTGGGTACATGAAATCCATTTAAAAATTCCTAGATTCTTTCCACTTGACAACTTCCATGCCACTTACTGCTTCCTTATATGACAAAGGATCATTATTATCAACTAATAACGAGTCACCATACTCAGTGACTAGAAAACTATAATGTTCTGGTTCTCTAACCTTTCATGTACTCCTATATAGTACTTGTGTCTCTGGAATATATTCTTCTTTCATGAGGATTTTTAGAATATATTAATGTAGCAACTCTTGTGTGTCTTGAACCTCAACTTCACTGACGTTTATCTCTCTCCCATTATCTATTTTATAAATTTTCTTTTTCTCAAGGAATATGGTGTGTCTTTCCACTATAACATTTTTATTTAATGGGTTGTATAGGTAGTATCTACTTGTTTTCTTGGGGTATCCAATAAAGGTACACTTTATGACTCAGGGTGCAAGTTTGTTACCTGAAGGGGCCTTAAAAAACATTTCGATTCCCCACACATGTAAATTTGATAACATGGTTTTTCTTCCACTCCAAAATTCATATGTAATACCATTTATCAATTTATTTGGTACTTCATTTATTATATGTGCTACTATTTATAAAACATATCCCCAAAAGGATAATGGAAGACTAACATGACTCATCATTGATATCACCATATCCAATAAGGTACGGTTCCTCCTTTTTCTTGCAACATCACACTAAGGTGTATAAGGAGGAGTGAGTTGGGATAAGATCCCAAACTCCCATAAGTAATCAATGAAGTATTGATTAAGATATTCTGCACAACGGTCTTAGCAGAGTTTCTTAATCTTATTACCAATCCAGTTCTCAACTTCATTCTTGTATTCATTGAATTTATCAAAATAATAGGACTTATATATCATCATGTAGGCATATCCATATCTACTAAAATCATCAATAAAAGTTACGAGGTATGAGAACCCACCCCTTTCTTCAACATGGTCCACACACATTAGTATGAACTAATTCTAGAAGATCTTTATCCTGTTCACCTTTCCCACTAAATGGGGATTTGGTCATTTTACCTTATAAGAATGCATAACATACACCAATTTGTTTTAGTTTAAAATAATCAAAATATCCATCTTAATGTAATTTAGTCAATTTCTTTTCATTTACATGACATAGCCGATGATGTTAGAGTTGGGTGTAGTATGAGTCATGTGAATTAACTTTGTTATTGATTTCCATTACTTGGTTCATGTAATCTAACACATAATGACCATAATTTAATGTTCCTTACCATAACAAATGAAATTTTGATAAAATAAGAAAAATTTATTTCCAAATTCTAAAAGAATATATCTCTATCAAGTTTGGATACAGATATAATGTTTTTGGTAACATATGGAACAAAACAATAGCCTTTCAAAAACCAAGATCATTCTGATTGAGAACATTATGTGGTAGTCCCTGATAGCTAAAGTAGCAAGTTTAGCTCCATTGGATGCTCGTAGATCTATGTACCCTTGATCAATCTTTCTAAATATACATGGTTCCCTTATTTAAATACATATTTGAGAACCAAAATCTATATCTAATAACCAATTTGTATAAATAGATAAATTTACCTAAAAAAACATACTTAAATATTCCACTTGCTTCCTTGTATGGGTACAATTTTTCTTCTAGTGGCCGTTATTTTCACATGTGGAATAGAAAACATCCTATTCCCGTGATTTCCCCTTGATATTCCTCTTCTTGTAGGGGCTTGAAGAAGATTTTTTCTTAAAGATATTCTCTTTCCCTATCCATTTTTTCACTATAAGGATGGAATGATTTTCACTCTTCATATCATTATCTACTTGGAGAAGAAGAGTGAGAATATATAGAAGATATTTATCAATCTTTTTCATATCATAATTTAGAAAAAAAGATAAAGAATATTTTAGGGAGTGATTCCTGAATGAGATCTGTCATGACTTGACCCAAGCCAGGGCTCGAGTTGCAACTAACCTAAGATCACCTCTGTATTCCATAGGGTGGAAACAAGAGTTGAAAGGTATATCCTAAATGGGTGGACTTTTCCTAGTAACCTATATGAACACACCTGACCATCTCAATGTAGAAGTGCTGTGGAATAATAATAATAAAGGTGCAATAACTAGAAAGTAAACCAAGCATATAAAACCTCTAGGTAATGCAAGAGTATGATAGTGAAAAATGAAAAGTAAAGGGAAAAAATACGCTCTCAAAAAGAAATATGTCTCAACCCAAAAAAACTAGAAAATTAAACTGCTGAGAGAGACTAGCTCCTAATCTCCAAGTTGCAACCACTGTACACAGTCCAAAGTACCAGGTATCACTATAGTCCTCTGAAGTCATCAACGACCTGTTTGTTGTCTGCACAAGACATGACACATGTGGGAAAATCCCAAGCAAGGTATAATATATACATACCTAGTAGGACACCCTAAAATATGAAGGGGTAGAAGTAATAGATACAATAGGAATAAAGAGACAGTATATAGTAGATAGGATGCAAGATATAGTGAAAGATAACTACTCAACCCAAACCAAGAGAGGGAGTAACCTCATCTAATCATAGGGGTATCAACATGGTGAGTAGACTAAATATCGAGTCTACCCCACCCATAGAAAGAGAGTGAAATAATCCAACCATGAGAAGCTAAACATGGAAAGAATGTGGCATACCCTGCGGGTCTTCGCATCCCATGGAAGGAGAGTAACCAAAACCAAAGGTATGGATACAGATGTATATATATATGCTTAGTCAAATGAACCCAAATGAGATAGAAATGGGATCTCCATCTCATAGATCAGCCCAAAAATAAGAGTCTCCAACAGTTCTAAAAGTCAATCAATGATGCCAAACATCTCCCATGTCCACCCAGAAGTAACCATCCAAGTCAAACCACACCTCATTACTATGCCGCACAGTCGAGGGGCCATAATCTCTAGGTAGAGGACCCTTGACCTAGTACAATATTTGGGTTCCACTCTAATAGTTAATGGAGGACCCATACCTTTCCCAGTAGGAGGGTTCCACTTTGATGGTAGAGGACCCATGCCAATTCTAGCTAGAGGGTTCCACTCTAGAAGTCGTTGAGGACCCATGCCCAGCTCGACTAGAGGGTTCCACTTGGGATGTTGTCAAGGTCCCATGCCTATCTTTAATGGAGGGTTCCACTCAAGAGTCCATATTGGACCCATGCATAGCTCTAATGTAGGGTTCTAATCTAAAAGTCTATAGAGGACCCATGCCCTATGCTGACAGGAGGGTTCCACTCTAGTCATCGAGGATCCATGCCGAGCCCAGTTGGAGGGTTCCACTCAGAATCCTGCAGAGGACCCATGCCTTGTGTTGATAGGTGGGTTTCACTCTAGGAGTCGGTATATGACCTATGCCTATCCCAACTGGAGGGTTCCACTCTAAAATTCATCGAGGACCCATGCCCAGCCCAGCTAGAGGGTTCCACTCAGGATGGATTAGGTGATCCTGCATGATCACTTCCGTCATCGAGCATCACCTAACCAAGTGTTAATCTTGGAACATTCCATGTCATATATCTAAATCCACAACTAAGGGAACCATCACATTCTATGCAGAAAAAAAGCAGGTTAGGCTACTCATGGGACAAAATCTGAGTTCAAACAAAGGAGATATGAAACTTTGAATTTTACTCAAAAGGAACCAAGTAGTACACGATGTGTGAGGGGACCCACACGACATGTGGTCCTGATCCACCACCTGTCCATGTACCTGTACATCACATGAATCCCAATCCATGTAGAAGTATACACCGTGTAGGTGGACTAAACATCATGTACAAAGTATTTGGGACTGGACCGTGTCCTTCTGGACATGTCTGAGTACTTGGCCCCATGTTCGTGTAATTTGACACATGATGTGTTTCTTCCCATGAGTTTCCACCCATGTTCTCTGGATGTGTCTTTGTACTTGGGAACTTGGATTTTTCTTGATGTGTGTTCCATAACATTTCCTATCCATACAAATAATATGGTACACGATGTGTAAGAGGACTACATGTTGTGCTATCCTAATAATTTTTTGATACTGTAGTCACTATATCCAATGGGATACACACTGTGTGTTCATCATAGTACATGGAGTGTAGTTAGGTTTTTCATAGATTCTTAGATCCACTTACCATGGTTTTTTCAAGCCTTTTCTCTGTAGATCCTGCCTTGTTTTCACTTGAAAATAGTGGATCTAGCTATGGATCATTGTTTCCAGTCGTCATTCATTGGAAATTGGATTTTGTCATTCCTCGGTGATGCATCACATGTTACAATCGACCCCTGGTCCTTCCACCATCAAATATTCTACTACTAATCATCCAAATGATCATTAAAAACCAACAACCATCCTAGAACTGTGACTGATTTTTGAACCCATCCCTCTCTCATGAATCCACCATGATTCTAGGGGTCCGACCGTGCTTGGTACCTCCTAAAAATGTCAAACTGAGACCACGAGGTCCAAATGGCGAATAACGTGGAGAAATTAAGGGGGGAAAGGTACAATAACAATTGTTTAAAGAACTTTGGAAAGAATTCTAGGCTAATGATCAAGAATGGGGATATTCTGGGGATATAAAATAATTGAAAGAATTAAATTTAATCGATATGCGAGTGCATGTAAAGGCTGCAATTGGTGTAGATCTGAGAAAGGGATAAATCTACTCAATCAATTTAATCAACAAGGAAGTAAACCAAAAATTGAAAAGTCCTACTTGGGTATTGGATCATTCATCATCAAATAATATGCTCAGAAATTATTGAAGGATGTTATTTAATTTGTCGTGTCCCAATCTGCCTGATCCAAAGATTTTTCATCATCTGATTGATCCGACAATGGAAGGAGGAAGGAGAAGCTCTAGAATATTCCCAGGATTTATACAGCTAACCCTATAGAATTCTTCATGGTAGTACTATTATATATTTTCATTTAGGTTAAAATGATTAATTAATTAATTAAATTAATTAATTAATCCACTGAATGTACCGCCAATGGGTGAGGTACCTGAATGCCCTATGTTGACCTATTTTAGGTTGATCCTAGGGTAAAAAAATGTTTTGGACTCAACCACAGTATCATATTTCTAATAAAATATTCCATTTAAGAGTTATCTAGTTTTATATAAGAAAATGTGCACGAGTGATATAAAACATATTTACAATTTTTTTAAAATTAATTTTGGGCACATCAAAACTCAGAATCACACACCATCTCAACACCTAGCACTGGAATTATATATATAGACATTTAAAATTCTTAAAATAAAAAAACTAGGTCTTTACATCATTCCATTCTTTAAGGTTTTCATCCACTAAAAGAAAAACTAAGCAAACAACTCAGGAGACCGAGCCCCCATCTGGCTCTCCAGTTCCCAGGAGCACTCTTGTACATTCTCGTGCTACTACAACACATGAACCAAGGGGATGGTCCATCCACACAGGGTCCTCTCCTGTCAATCCTCTATCTCCTATGGGTGATCCATAAAGGTGGATCCATCCTCAATGTCCATCTCACTCGAGTTGATGACATGTGTAGGGCTATGCATGTATCTCCCTAACCGCGACACGTGGAAGTTGTCATGCACCCAATAGAACTATGGGGGTAGGGAAGGGAGTTAAGAAACCTAAATAACCATATAAATGATCTCAAATGGCCCAATAAACCTCTGGGATAGATTTCCTCCCTATCCAAACCTCCAAAATCCTCATATTGGTGTGAATCTTAGAAAAATGTGGTCTCCCTGCTCGAACTCCACAGGCCTACGATAACAATATGGGTAAGATTTATGTCTACTCCACTCCATCCTCATCCATTCACGGATGACATGGATGTTCTTTTTTATCACCAAAACCATCTATAGATCAAAAAGATATGTCACAACAATCTCCATCTAGTGCAAGGGTGACCTGAAGAGTCTCTTTTATAGGGTCTCAAAAGGTTCGATGTTGATGGTGGAGTGGTAGCTGTTGTTGTACAGAAACTCTACCAAGGTAAAGTGATCCTCCTAGCTAAAACCAAAGTCTAACATGAAATCCCTTAACATATCCTCCAAAAAATGGATATTACGCTCGGTTTTCCCATCATTATGGGGGTGAAAGGCTATACTCATCCTCATTTGGGTCTTGAATTCCTCATGTATGCCTCTCTACAATCATGACATAAACTACATGTCACAGTCAAAGAAAATAATTGAGGGAACTCCATGATGATGAATGATCTCTCATATGTAGAACTACTCTAAAATCTCCACCATAATTTTTTCCCAGATATCAAGGAAGTGTTCCTACTTAGATGGTGTCACAAACCTTCACCGTGTGTAGAAACCCTATCATAAAGTCCATGGATATGCCATCTCACTTCCACTATAGGATCTTAAGGGGATACAACAAACCTGTCAGAACTTATTTCTCATCCTTCACCTACTGATTGGTGTGGCATCAAGAGACAAACTAAGCTATGATCCATCTCATGCTGGACCACCAAAAATATCACTGAAGGTCTCATACATCTTCCCCACACCGGGATGTATAGCTAGGGGAGAAATGTGTAACTCTTTCATCACCTCCTCCCTCATCATGACTGGAACCACCATCCATCCCTGAAAAAAGATGATGTGATTCTATCCTTATGAATATCCACCTGGTGAATCCCCCACAGATATGTATTCATGTAATACCTCACAGTCAATGTCTCCCAACTGGTAATCTCTCACAAGCTTTATAATCATAGGAGTAAACACCATCGACTATATAAAAGTTGTACCCTACTACTCCACTAAGGTCAGCTTTAATAAGACTAGCTGCTCTGAAGTCTCTTGCACCAAATGATCACAGGACTTCCTACTAAGGAAATCTACTACTATGTTTCCCTTCCATAGAGTATAAACTATATCGAATTAATATTCCTCATAAACTCCAACTAGTTCCATGGTTTCAGGTTCAAGTATCTCTTCATGAAGATATACCTGAGACTCTCATGGTCTGAGTAAACCTCCAAGTGCTTTCCCATAAGGTAATGCCTTCACATTATTATGGATAAGACTACCAATTCTATCTCTAGGTTGTGAGTCATGTAGTTCTACTCATGGGTTCTCAAATTCCTCGACCTATATACGATAACTATATACTGCTACATCAATGCGAAGCTGAGCCTAGCTCCTAAGGCATCATAATAAACTACATACTTTACACCCTCCTCTAGTAGTCTCAACCTAAGAGCACTCATCAGACTCAACCTCAACTCCTCAAAGGCATTCTGGAACTATTCAGTCTAGTTAAACGACTGCCCTTTCCATGTCAGGGTGGTCAATGGGGCTCTGATCTTAGAGAAGTATTCCACATACCTCTTATAGTACCCCACCAAACCAAGAAATCTCCACACCTCTGACACATTCTTGGTAGGTCCCAAGCAAGGAATTCATCGATCTTACTAGTTCCATGGATAAACCATGCTCAAAAATGAAATTCCCCAAAAAGTGAACCTTATGAATACAAAAATTCCTCTTTGAGAGCTTTCCATAAATATGGTGCTCTTAAAGAAAATCTAGAACCATCCTTAAGTAATATGCATGATCCTCTTATGATGCATAGTAGATTAGTATTTATTTAATGAAGACGACCAAAAACTGGTCTAAGTATGGATGAAAAAATGGGTTCATCAAATCCATAAACATGGCAGGGGAATACATGACACCAAATGGAATCACTAGAACTCATAGTGTCCGTAGCGACATTGAAATGACAACTTCAGAATATCAACCTCGCAAAACCTCAGATGGTGGTAGTCCGACCTGAGATCAATATTTAAGAACCATCTTTCACCTCAAAACTGGTCAAAGAGGTCATTAATAATCATAAAGGGGTATATTTTATTTATCCTGTCTTGGTTCATGCGATGATAATCCTTGCAAGGCCATAAGCTCCTGCCTGCCTTTCTCACAAAAAACAATAGAGCTTCTCCCGGGGACACATTGGGCCTGATGAAACCTTTCTCTTGAAGGTTTTCAAACTACAACCATAGATCACATAGTGCATTAGGGGCCATCTGATGTGACGAAGAAGAATTTAGAGTGGTCCCAGGATGAAATTTGATACATAAATCCATCTATGCCTCAAAGGTAGTCCCAAAAAGTCTTCAGGGAATACATATATATAATGCTAAAAAATTGAAGGACTCCAAATGCCTAAAGAGACTGCTTCACCAAGGGATACAATTTTCAACTGATGGGTGATGGGATATATCCTCCTACTCTCATAACCCACTCATCCCACCATGAGATCTGTCATGCCTATAAAGGTGAATCTTTTCTCTTCAGTGAGTAGGCATCTGAATCATCTACCGTGATAGTCAATATGGGATTGGACCATGGAAAAACAATCCATACCCAATGTGACACCATAGGATTTCATTGTGATGACGAAAATTTCCAACATGAATCTCTCTCTACCAAATGATAGCCCTCACTTCCAGAAAATAAAAGATACAGAAGAAGTGTTCCCTATAAAAACCTCAAGATGAAGCTTCTGGGCTAGAACCTCAACTAGGAGCTCCAGATATCACACCAAGAGTATATATATGAAGTAATGACTATAAATTGCGTCTAATAGTACTTACGTAAGATTATAAAAAATATATATTGTAGCTCGAATCTTCTCATGCACTGTAGGGTCATAACACTCCAAAGACTACAGTTGTCTGCGGCCCTGACCGCTAGCTCCCTAAGCCTAATGTGGGATGCCTGGAGATGGTGGTGGAAGGATATCCTAGAATCATCCACCACCCATAGACCCTCATGCTCCTCTAATAGCTCTGTATCCTTGGGGACCACCCTACCCTCATTTGGGAGATCCTTGATCAGGGCGCTACCTATGCCACGGTGGTCTGTTAACTACTTGCCCGCACTCCTCAGCATGTCTGGTCAAGAAGTCATGTACTATATGAACTCTCTCTTCACAATCCCAACACTAAAACTCTTCATTCTACCCTATTTCTCTACGCTTTCCCTGAAATTCATGACCATGCGCCAGAGTCTGATCGTGAAAGGATATCTTGCACCGAGATCCGACTGACTGGGCCCTACTAGCTGATGTAGATGACTTAAATCTATGACACCCACTAATAGCTCTGGATCTATGGAATCCATATGATAGAAATATCTCTATCACTAGTTCCCACTCTAGCACCATGATATAGGTGGGGAAGCATAAGGGAACCACGCTGGCATGGATCTCTCTGCAGAGTCCCTACTCAAACTTCCTTGATCAGAAGTAGCCATTGTGGATCATGTCAATTGAGTTTAGGGTAAGTTATGTGAACCTAACTATATACTTAGTCACCATCATCCCTCCCATACACAACTCTAAAAGCTCCTGAATTCAAACCGAGCACAAGAAGGATGGGTAGTACTCCTCACAAAACAAATGATGGAAGTCATTTCGAATCATCGTACATATGTGTAAAAAGGATCCACCAGCTCCCATTTTCTCTATGGAAAATTCTATATTCTAGTGTATCCACTTGATCCATTTGTTTCCATATCATATTGAAGAAAAATACCGTTGATTCTATCCAATACTCTGCTTCCTGAGGATCTGGCTCACCGTAGAACCTCAGTGGCCTCTGGAGCTAGAAATCATGGAGCGCGCTAATCCTATGAGCATCCTCATCCTACTATGTGAGAACTATCTTCTAATAGAAAGGTGGAGGTGCTACTAACTTCCCACCTGAATGAATAATCTCATGATATGGACTCTAAACTAAGGCCTCATGCTCATCAGATCATCCTCATAATCTGGAACTGGTATCATGGCTGGCTTTTTTCATGGAGGCATCCTAAAATTGTATTCAAGACATACCATGGTTAGATGAGTATATATATATATATATATAAATAACAACACTGGGGAATTGAATCAAGAATAAAAATAATAGTATCAATACTATATGATGCATGTACCATTGATCCATGCAACTAATGTCTTGGTATGCAGAGTTGAAAAGCAGGTAGTCAAGGTTCTGGTGAATGGATATGCTAGCTGCCCATACCATCATTGGATTCCCTATCTTGAGAGACACACTTGATTCACTTTGAAACTATTTCCCTAATCCCAACCAAACCCTCTTAAGGTGACTAATCTATACAATGTCCCAAGGAATGAACTCCTCAAAAACCATTCTATCCTGGCTCGAACTAAGCTAGAGCTCGAGCCGCAACTACCCCTAGTCTACCTCTATAGGCTAGGGGTGGAGACAAGTGAAAAAAGGAATATCCAAAATGGGAGGCCTTTTACTAAGTATCTATATACACACAACCATCCATATCAATGTATAAGTGAAGAGTAATAATAAAAATAAAGATGAAATATCTATAAAGTAAACCAAGAATGCAAAACCTCTAGGGTGTACAAGAGTACAATAATGAAAAATGAAATGTAAAAGGTAAAAAATACATTCTTAAAAAGAAATATGACCTAACCTAAAAAATTGAAATGTAAACTATTGAGAGATACCAACTTATGATCTCCAAGTTGTGACCACTTTATGTGGTCCAAAGTACTAGGTATCCCTAAGCTTATCTGAAGTCATCGCCGACCTTTGTATCATATTCATAAGATACGACTTGTGCGGGAAAAGCCCATGAAAGGGTAAGTATATACATACCCAGTAGGATTCCTTGAACCCTGAAGGGGGAGTAGTAAGAGATACAACAAGAATAGAAAGTTAGTAGATAGTACACATGATACAAGATACAGTGAAATAGAATAGCTCAACCCAAACCAAGAGAGGGAGTAATCTTTTCCAAGAATAGGAGGCTCAACATGGTGAATATATTAACTAAATGTCAAGTCTTCCCCAACAATAGTAGGATAGTGACTCATCCAACCAAGAGATGCTAAACAAGAAAAGAACGTGGCATACCCCGTGTATCTTCGTATCCCATGGAAGGAGAGTAACCAAATCCAAGGTAATGGATACAAATATATATGTATATACACATACATACATATGTACACACACACACACATAGATATATTCTCAATTAAAGAATCCCAAAATAGAGAGAAAAGGGATCTCCATCTCATAGCTCAGCCCAAGAAGAAGAGTCTCCAATAGTTCCAAAATTCCATCAATGAAGCCCAAAATATCACACCTCCACCTAGAAGTCACTGTCTAAGTCAAACCACACCTCGTCACTATTACTCATAATTGAGGGTCCACAAGAGGACCCTTCCCTGGTACAATAGGAGGGTTCCAATCTGATAGTCGATGGATGACCCATACCATACCTAGCAGGAGGGTTCTTCTCCCAAGGTAGAGGACCCATGCCCATCCCAATTGGAGGGTTCAACTCTAGAATTCATTGAGGACCCATTCCAAACTTGATTAGAGGATTCCACTTGGAAATTTGTCAAGGACCAATACCCAACTTGACTGGAGGGTTCCACTCTAGAATTATGTAGAGGACTCATTACCTGTGCCGATGGGAGGGCTCCAATCTTGTCATCAAGGACCCATGCCCAGCCGGCTGGAGGGTTCCACTCGGAAGCCTATAGAGGAACCATGCCCTGTGTTGATAGAAGGGTTCCACTCTAATAGTAGGTACATGACCCATGCCCATCTCATCTAGTGGGTTCCAATCTAAAAGTCATCGAGGACCCATGCCCATCCCAACTAGAGGGTTCCACTCATGATGCCTCTAGTGATCCTGCATGATTACTACCACCATTGAGCATCACCTAACCAAGCGTCATATGCAAAAAATTTCACATCATATCTTGAAATCCACAACTGAGGGAACCTTCATGTTCTAAATGAAAAAATACTCAGGATATGCTACCCTATGGCTAAAATTTGAGTTAAAATGAATGAGATACAAAACCATTAAGTTTCCTCAAAAGAAACCAAGTAGTACCTGGAGTGTGAGTGGACCCACACATCGTGTGGTCCTGCTCCACCACTTGGCCATGTACCTAGCCAGAATACAAATCCCAATCCTTATATAAGTACACACTGTATAGTTGGACTACACAGTGTGTCCACAATATTTGGGACCGAGCCGTGTCCCACTTGTTGTGTTAGTGTACTCGTCCTTTTTTCCATTTACTTTGGTACACGGCGTGTTGCTTCATGTTGGGTGCCACCCGTGTGCTCTGGAGGTGTCTGTATACTCAGGAACATGGAATATTCCTGGCTGTGTGTTCCATCACATGGACCATACACATGGAGAAGGTGGTACACAACGTGTGGGAGGACTACACACTGTGCCATCCTTATAATTTTTTGAAACCCTAGCCACTGTAGCCAAGTGGCTACATGCCGTGTCTTCATCACAATACATGGTGTGTAGTCAGGGTTTTCATATATTCTTAGATATTATTCCCATTATTCAATTCAAGACAATTAACCATAGGTATCATCTCATTTCCACCAAAAAAATATCAGATCTATTAGTGGATCATTATTTCTGATCGTCGTTTGTCAGAAAGAGGATTATGACATTCATCGGTAATGCATCACACATTTTGTGTGCCCCCAGTATTTCCACCATAAAATATTTGGCAAACAATCATCCAAATGATCATAAAAAACCTACAACCATCCTAGATATGTATCTGATTCATCGATCCATCCATCAGTTATGAATCCTTTGCGATTCCGGGGGTCCGATTGGGCTTGGTACCACCCGATAATGTCGAACCGAGACCATGGGTTCCGACCAGTGAAGAACTTAAATAAATTGAGGGGGGGGGGGGGAAGGCAAAAAACAATTTCTGAAACAAAATTTACAAGAATTATTGTCCAAAGGTCAATAATAAGGTTATACGAGGTTGTAAAACAATATAAATAATCCAATTTAATCGATACATGGGCGCATGAAAAGGATGAAATTGATGCAGATCCAAGAAAGGGACCAATCTTCTCAATAAATTTAATCAATAAGTGTATAAAAAAATTTGATGATTTATACAAGGAAATTAGATCTCTTGTCCTTAAAGAATGTGCTCTCCAACAATTGAATAATGTTGTTTAATTCACTGCATCCCAATATTCTTTAATACATAGTTTCAACATTATATAATTGATCCACCAATAGAAGGAGGAAGGAGAAGCTATAGAATCCTTATAGGGTTTATAATTCTAACCTTGGAGGATTATCCTTGGTAGTACTCTTATAGAATTTCATTTTGGTTAAAAATAAATAAATAATTAATTAAATTAATTAATTTATCCATTGAATGTACCTTCAATAAGAGAGGTACCCAAACACCCAGTGATGACCTATTTTAGGTCACGCCTAGGGTAAAAAAGACATTCTGGACTCAACCGTGGTCTTATATTTTTGATCCAAGATTCGGTTTAAGATTTATCCTATTTTATTTAATAAATTGCACATGCGTGATGTAAAATATATTTAATATTTTTATAAAATTAATTCTGGGCACAATAGGCCTTAGAATCACACACCGTCTTAGCGCCTATCTCTGGAGATATATATAGAAATATTTTAAATACTCACAATGGAAAAATTGGTTTTATAAAAGTTTGGTGCCCAATTATTTTGGAATTTTAAGACCCAAAACCTCTAGGTGCTCAATATAGCCAATGAGCTTGACTAGACGAGGCCCATCTGGGGAAAAATCCACAAGCTTACTCTAAAAGAGTGATTTGGAAATCTCAAACCACTCCTTTATAGCTCTCTCATGGTAAAAACCATGGAGGTTTTCAAGCATTATATATGCATCCAAGTTTTTTTTAGACTTCCCGAGTTCACTAAACATAAACGAAAGCACCGAACATTGAATGTAGACCATTTAGTTCATATGTTTCTCATAGAATATGAACTCTTTATCACTCATCTCTTGAGTAAGTGGATCAAGCATTGAATATTTTTCATGTAAGATTTTCTTTCATGGTGTATAATAACCTGAAGGTGGCTAAACTACTCATGGAAGTTACTTCTATTTAGGGGGTTATCTTTCTCCAATATTGATCATAGGGATAGTGTGAATGACAAAATTTCCATTTTATTCTACAATTTAAATGATTAGATAATTAGTACATTTCTTGATTAAAATTTATGTGAGAAATAATTAATTAATTTTTATTAAATATCCCACTATTTTATCAAGTTTCAATATCCCTCACCAATAAACTCATAATGTATAATTACTTTAATATTATAATGTCAAGGATCCATATTCCCCTTAAAATAACCCCAAAAAAGGTTAGTCAATATATATAAAGGTATTTAGGTAGGTAGGTATTTACCAACTATGGGCATGCAACTCCTTGATCCGTTGAGTGGATTCCCCAATCCTGAAATCTTGACTTGGATTTCATCAGCACTTGCCTCCAAATTATACCAAGTCTAGCAAGGGCTACACCTCTTATTGTAAAATGGTTTATTAAACCCAAAATCCTTAGAAAAAATCCCCTTATAAAATTAAGTGTCCCAACAAAGGTTGGTCAAACACTTAGTTTTATTGATTTTTGTTCCTAATCAAGTAATATAAGGCTTAGTTTGACGTAATACTAGGTTGAGATATTTTGATTAATTATGCATAAATTTTATCTTGTTTTATCCTTTACATGTCTTTTTAATGTTAAGTGAATGTTACTTAATTAATTAACCAGGTTGGATAAAACATTTATACATAATTTATTTATTTATTTAATTATGTATAATTTTTATCTTATATTATCCTTTAAATGTCTTGTTAATATTAAGTGGATGTTAATTAATTAACCACAATGGATAAAAAATTTACGTATAATAAATTTATTTAAATTCTATCTTTGAACATTTATTTATTTTTATGATCGCGACCTTGCATCCATAAAATAAATAATTGTATAGACACAAATAATTAAATAATTAAATGATCCATTCATGAGATATATCTAACAGTTGATTTAATGAGCAGACATTAAATAAACCTATGAACTATGGGAAATAACTCCATTTTTTGATTTTGGAATGAGTTAAATCATTCTACCTTTACACTTGTGTATCACCTGAGTTGGAATCACTATGGTTCCATCTTGAACCTCCTCCAAAGACCTTTGAGATACTCCCTTAATTACATGTATTTAGGACTCTCATATAGGTGAGGGGAACTAAATTATTGGTTAAAAAGGGATGACATTAATATTCTTGTACATGAAGGTCCTACATAATAATTGAGGGAGGGATGAATCACATTCCATCATATTTAATTTAATTATAAATAATTTCAATCCCATGTAATAATTAAATTAAAACATCCAATGCATACACGAGTATTAGTCAAACTCCTAAATGGTTATACATGCAATGAATACACAAAATTAACCTATTTGCGTTTATTTATTTAATAATTATTTATTATTATGATAAACATGATTGAATTATTTAATAAATAAATAAATAAATAAATAAAAAATTTCCCTTTCATCTTAATGATTATTTGAACTTAATTGGTGATACCCATCATTTATGGCATTCATGTAAAAAAACAATAGAACTAATAATGACATATTTATTATAATAAATTAATTGAGTATTTAAAAATCTTTAAAACCATCATTAAGTTTTCAAACACACAATATGTTTCAATCAATAAATTAACGTTTTAATGCTTCAATTGTAAATTTAATGTAATTTAATTCTTACATTAATTGGAAGACTACACAACGTGTACAATCTAACTAAACATTGTGGAACTCACCTGTAATCTATCCGAGTTACATGCTTCAGGCTTTGGTGTGTTAACTAGGCCTGATTACATGACATGTACATTCCAGTTACATGCCATGTGTCCACTTTCTATATGCCAAATTAGACCGGTCAGCACACAATGTTCAATAAATGAATCATGTGTAATTAACTGCTCGGCACATCCATGTACAATGTGCATGGGTACAAGACATGTGCTTCGGCTACACACCGTGTAATCCGGTTTTATCGACCAAAGATTTGGCACTTCTCGATTGCATCTCCAGTCGTCGTTAATTTTTTCTTATACCATTAAGAAAATGAAACACCGAATGAACATGATTAATATGTTGATAAAATTTTAATTCAAATTGGATTAAATAATGAATAAAATTAAATTAAAATATAAACATAATTGCACATAGTTCAACAATCAATTAAATAATTATAAATTTAAATGGGAATGATCTCATACCACTTGTTGGTTCTGGGCACAGTGGAAGCATGTAGTGGTGGGCGATATATTAAAATTTATTTTAATAATCATTGACCAAAACCAAGATCAAGGATCTTGCATATCAAATTTATAATTAATTTATTTAATATTTTAAGAAATAAATACCCAGGCTTAAGAAATTTCTTTGTTGGGGAATTTTGATCATCTGAAAAGGCCCTTTCAGATTACCTTTGTTGCACTGGGAGGATCCAATGATAGAATCCCTATAGCAGTGATCTATACATTCTCTTATGATCTCTAAGAAACACCACTCGATCTCTGGGTACTAGCACGTCGAGTCAAATGTATTTCATTGTTTTTTCTTGATAACTCGTTCTTCAGTCTCGAAGTAATCTCTCTCGTGCTTCTTATTCTTGAGAGGAAGAGATTAGGAGGAGTTGAGAGAGAATTCATTGTGCACAAAAATTCTATATTCTCAATTTTAGATACACTACACAATAGATAGAGTTCCTTATTTATAGAGTTAGGATTTAGGTTAAAATATTATTTAATTGAATCAAGGATATTAACTAATATTTATTACCTTTAATAAAACCCATTACACATAATAATAATCATAATATTATTATTTTTTGGCACACAACAACTTGTGAAATAACAAACATTTTTTAACCGGTTTGTTAATTGATATTTTTCACAGACATGGTCTTGGTCCATTCAAACTATTCTTGTATTTATTGAACACTAGAATAAAAATTTTATTCATAAATAAATATTTCATTCACATACCAGTGAATAGATATTTATTAAATATTCAATAAAATAAATAATTATATTTTTGTTCACATATTAGTGAATAAATATTTAATTAATTTATGCGATCAACATAACATTAATAAAATTATTTCTTGGACATGAGAGTAATATTTATTCCATTAATTAAAGTCAAATATAATTTAATCAAGATCAATGGGAACACTTAGTGTGCAGCCCTCGAGGAATCTTTCTTGTTAGCATTAGGTGGGCTTGCCCAAAGTTCAAGATTTCTGTCTAATAGTGGGTTATGGAACCCAAGAGAAAGAATTTAATTTTGCAACATTTACAACCACATGTGAATAATCACTGTATAATATAATCCCTTTTTCATAATATCTCATCAAGAAGGTTGTATGATAGTGACATAACCTATTTATTCAGTACATATTTCTTTGAAAATCTTAAATAAACACGCCATTAAACCATGAACATGTAATTTAATGCGAGGGTTCTATTCCAATCCAAGGGACAATATATCAATTTCCATAAATATGGAAGGGAAAAATCCTTCCTTGACCTATCCATTTATGACATGTCAATTATGATGCACCCAACATACCCTAATTTTCACTAATATATAGCATGATTTTTTTTTCCATAATTCTAAGTGTGCGAGTCATGACATACATTAATGATAATATTGATGTCTAAGGACCATTACACATGATCAAAGATAAGAATATCCAATGACACAAAAAACATGAGGAATTCCTACTAGTGGGACTGTTCTCACAATCTCATATCTTAAAGATTACTAAGTATGAACTTCATGTAAAGAAGGCTCATCTTATTATAAACACTTGCACCTGAAAGTCTAAATACTATGCGTCTCATTATAGTATGTTATCCAGCCACAAAAATACATTAAGAATATTTTCATATCACTTCAAGGTTGTCCCCATATCATGGAATTTCTATGTACTTATCAATGTGATAAATAATCTAGGACATTATTACATTAAATACATGCAGAGATAATGAATAACATGTAATAAAATGTTAAATTAATATTCAATTCATCAGAAAAATGACTCATTGGATTTTCTATAGTGATCATCACCAAGATCACCATTCATTGGATATAATATAAAAAATATATGTTCTTTATTTTTATTTTAATGTATTATTTTCTTAATTAAATTCAAATAATATTAGTATTTGAGTTTCAATTTGGAATGTACGATGTACTATAAACCCATTAAAAATACCATACACACTAAATGGGATGAATTTAATACAAAAAATAAAAAATATTATGATTTTTTTGACTTATAGAAAAAATAACTCACATGTTCTTACGTATAAAATAAAAATTTTATCATGTTTCTAAATAAAAATTGGAAATATTGATTAAAAATATAATTATTAACATTTTCATGGATTGAATTCAAGGAAAAAAAATGAAACACACAATTAAAGGTGTCACTAAAATCATTTATTAACGTAATACATTAGGAAACATGTGTATATATTGATATCAATTACTTTTGTAAGAATATAAATTTTAGACATCTTTATCGATGATTATTCATGTTATATGTATTCCTATTTATTGAAATGGATACATATATCAATAAATTCCTTGAAATTTTATGTAAGTGAAATTTAATGTTAGTTAGACAGAAATGTGAAAATCGTAAACTCTGATAGTGGTGGTGAATATTTTGAAATATTTGATGAATATATTTTCTAAATTCCTAGAATTTTGTGGCATATATAACTATTATTTTACTACACATATCTCCCTTCATCACATAATTTTTATAAATATGTAAAAAAATAAAATCATTACTCATATAGATTAGTTATTAACTAAATATAAATTTTATTTATTAAATCTCTTAAATATACAATTAATTTTCAATTATTTTTTGAAAAATCATTATTTTTATACTTATTTAAGTATTTTTTAAATATTCATAGAGTAAAGATAATATTAGATATCCCATGTGATAAATTTCATTTATGGATGGAATAAAAGTATATAAATAACACCGAGTCTATATTTTTATCTCTTTTAATCCATCAAACAAAGTTGAATTTTACCACATTGCCTATGTGAAATAAATTATTTATAAAAAGTAATATTTTAAGATTTTTATTTGACAATATATCCTTTCAAATAAAATTTATCACATCCACTTAGATAAATTTTATAAATAAAACTTGTTACCAATTAATTTTTTTAGGAATTTAATAAGAAATTTATCTTTTTTTAAACAAACCAAATATATATTAAAGATCAATATCCCTGAGTACAATATTACAAATACAAAATGGAAAAAAACCCATCGAAGATGAAGTGCCCTAAAATTTTTGATGGTTTTGTTTATTATTAATAAATATTTCAACAGCTTAATGAGATGTCACTATATAACTTTGGTGCTGGGGTGACTATCTATGAACTAGACATGAAGGATCTACCCATGTATTTGAGTAATGAACTAGAGGAACAAATGTTTCTTTTAAATAGCCGGGTGGATAGATTAAAGTGATTAACCCTCAAATAAGTTAATTTTTTTAGCTGGATTGTATGGATATATGAAAAGTGCGAAGTTTGTGGTACTTTCTACAACACATTACAGTTGAAGTTGAATATGACTTCTAAACTGGATCAAGTTGGAAAACTTGTATGACTATGATTAAAAAGGTTAAAACATGTTCAAATTATTGAGATAAACTAGATGAAGTTTTGAATAAACCATCCTTGAAGTACCTATATTGAAGGCTATTTTAATTATTGTAAAACACCTCTTGGATGAAGGATGAAATGAATGAGTGTTAAGGTCAGAATGAGAAGGAAATGAGCTACTTTAAGTGCTCTATATTGATTATTTATATTTTATAATACCTTAAGAATGGTTATAAACAATTTAAAAAGGGTTTATAAATTCCCAAAATTGTTTTGGAGTGATTGAATAATCCTTTTAATGACTTCAAGTAACCTTATAATTATTTGGATGAAATCTAGTTTTTGGAGTTGAGGGTGGGAAAATGGAAAAATCTTATCATTTACGTATGAATCATCTTGAATCTGCACATGAATCATTTAGAGAGAAACCTATGATTATGTATGAGTAATTACAAGAAAACTGAGACAAAATCCAGTGAAACAATAAAGAATCATCATTTGAATATGAGTCATTGCAACATCGTGTACGAGTAATTCTGACTTTGCATATGTGTCATTTGGAATATGTGAATGTGTCATTTCCAATCATACATGAAATGTTTCTAATTATAGATTACATACGAGTCATTTATATCTGCATATGTGTCATCTGATGTTGTGTATGAGTTATCTTGTGTTTCATATGAGTTGAAAGTGCCCAGTCAGGATGATTGCATCACTGAGAGGGGGAGGGGGTGAATCAGTGATACCTTTTCTTTTATGTTTCCTTGAAATTGAAACAACCTTCGCCTCCTATTAAATATTAAATTCCATACTGATAATAATTCAAACACACATCCACATGAAAACAAGTATTTACAAGGTTCACTATTCAATATGAATAGCTACGTCCTTGGTATGGTTCGGAGAAAATACAATACCATACAATACACTAGAAATAAATCCTTGGATTACAATGAGTAGGATATACCCTTACACTCATGTAGCACTATTTAAATAATTCTAATAGTGAATGTGCTCTCTCTTAGCACAAGTAGGGTAATAAAATGATTATGTAACAACTCATGTTACATGTGCTTATTTTCAAATTCACAAATGTATTCAATTGAAATAAAATTATTCAATTTATTACCCAGAAGAAGGTAATAACTTAATAGACTTTGTTTTGAGAGAATCAGTCTGATTTTCCTAGGTATGATTTTACCAATCTGATTCTTCTGAGTATGATTCTTCCCAAAAACTATTCATCTAGTTTTATTTTCTTTCAGAATATAAGAGAAATGATTCGGCACCACTTCAATTATTGAGCCCAATAAACTCAATACGATCATTCCTCAGTCCAAGAAACCAAATAAAGAAACCTAAAAAATGATCAATCCAGCCTAATATGATGATTAGATGAATATGATAATCAACTAAATATGATAATCACTGAGTGCGATTATCAATTGAATACAACATTGCGATCTTATCTCTTCTCCTTTTTCTTCTTCCCTTCATAACATCTTCAACAATGATCAATAAGGTATCTTATTTCTCTCATTGAAAACATGGATCTTCTCTCTCTACTACAGTGAATAGTACAAATAAATAGAAATTACAAATTACATCTCCTTTTACAGGTGAACCTCAAGAGATTTGGTGAGAATCCCAAAAAAATTCCCGCTTAATAAAATTCACATTAATATCAATTTCCCCAAAAATCTTAGGTGAATTTTGACTTCTACATCTATTCTCAAAGCTACTTGATTATTCTATAACAATCACTTCCTTTAGACTCTCATTTCAATTTCCAGACTGATTTCAATATATGAGTCTGCACTTATGAATCTGATTTTCTCAATCCGATTGCTAAAAACGATTCTATGAACATATTTGAATCAAAATATTTCATTTGAATGTACATCTCCCCCTTTGACAATACATCCAGCAAACATCTTATCCTTTTCTCTTGACCCACTTGAGATACAAAACTTCATCTTATCCTCTTCTCTTGAATCAGTTGGAAACCTAAAAAGTAATTCAACCCTTTTGGAATGGTTGAATACATTGTTGATCTCATTATATTCTTATATTCTCATTCATTAGAATCAATCAATTACTTATCTGAATAATATTGTCCAGAGTATGATGTTTTTGAGTACTATTATCCTGGATATGCTCATTTCTGGGTATGATCATTTTAGGTTCGATCTTTTTCATTATGAGACAGAGTATGATCATCTTGGTTATGAAAAGCTTTTTATGCTTCAAATAAATGATCAGATGCTACATTGAATCAGAACCATATCTTAGTCCACTTACACTTGAATAAAATAAATCTAAGTATGATTCCTTTTCAATCCGAACCATATATTTCTTTAATTGACAACATCTCCTTCTTCTCTTCAACCCAGATATGAAAAATTTGAAAATAACTGGCACACTATTTTCAATTCCTTCCAATAATATTGTATCAAAAGTTCCCCAATCAACTTATGATTTGTATAAAATACTAATTATAAAAGCATCATCACATTTAATTTTATCGTAGTCAGCATACTCTGATACTTCATCAAAACAAACACTTCTTTCATACTGGATCCAATGTGAATCCAATGAACATTTAATTCTATAAATATGCATTCTCCATGTGACCAATTCTATATTTCCTAATAATGATCAATTCCTCATTATGATCTTTCCACATACTGGACCCAAGATAAGTCCGATTAGAGCCTTTTCTTTTAAACAACTTTGCCTCATTACGATGGACAGAGTGAGTCCGATTATTTTGAAAATGCGAGTCCGATTCTTTTGAAATCAATGGTCAATATGATTTTCATCCATCATATTTCTCAACATACTTTCTTTCTTCAATATACTGATTTATCAACAAAAAATACAATCAAAACATAAATTGGGCCTAAAAATCTCCCCCTTTGTGATTGTTTCACTACTTCAAAAATAGTCTATATCAGTGCTCAAAATGGGATTTAACAGCGTTAAAAAAGCGCTGTAAATCTCAGCACTAATATAGGGGGTCCCTTTTATCAGTGCTCCGAAAAGCGCTAAAAAAGGCCCCTTTTATCATTGCTAAAAAAAGCGCTGATAAAAGACCCATTTATCCGTGCTTTTTTTTAGCGCTGATAAAAGGGACCTTTATCAGTGCTTTTAAAAAGCACTGATAAAGGTTAACAAAAATTAAAAAAATTAAAAAGAATTAAATAATTCGGGGAGAGATTTTAACAGCGCTTGACACCCCTTTATCAGCGCTAGGAGGTCTCCTGCGTGCTGCCCTTCCCACGTATCCTCACACGCGTGCATCCATTTGCTTCCACCCGAACTTGAACCCACGACCTCCCCCCTTTCGCGGCTGCACCTTTACCACTAAGCCATTTCGTTTTGTTCTCTATTTAATGATATATATATATATAGTTATATTTATTCATATATTGATATAGATTCATATTAATATAAATATATTTATTCATATATTAGTATATATATATTCATTCGTATATTAATATATATATATATATATATATATATATATATATATTTTTAGTTATAATTTTTTATTCGTATATTTATTTGTATATTAATATATACTTATAAGATTAGTTTTAAATACATTTATGAAAAAATATGTTTTTTATGTGTGTTTATAAATAAATAAATACATATATATATACAACACACACACACACACAGAAACACACACACACACAGACACATATATATTTACGAATAAATACATATATATGTGTATTTGAAAAGCCATAGAATGTTAAAACGACCATAACTTATAATATAGAAGCCCGTTTCAACTCCAAAACCAGTCAAATCAAAGAAAATGAAACAATATTCAATATAATATGTGGTACAGTCTTAATGGACATCCGAATCAGAGGTTATACTTTTTTGAATGTTAACAAATCGGGGTATCCCGACTAAAAACTCACTTTTGGAGGCCTTATAGGCCTTTTTTCCTCAAAAAATGAGACAGAAACTTTTCTTATGCCACCAGTGCATAAATATCATCGTATGATTCGATTTGATATGCTGTAGAGCTCAAACAAACACCCGGATCAAAAGTTATGGCCGTTTGAAGTTTAAGTTACATTTTCAACTTATTTTAGATCTTTTATTAATTGTTTTGATTTTTTTGTGTCTTCAAATTGTTATTAAATGATTTTTAATTGATAATAATTAGAAAATTATTAATTAATAATATTTTTTTAAATATTTTAAATCCATTTTTACTAAATTTCTTATATATTAAATGTAATAGTATATTTATACATATCTAAAACATATTTAAAAAATATATATTATATTTATATACAAATAAATATAATTATATGACAATAATTTATTTTTCATGATTTTTTTTGAAATATAAATTTTTTCAGCGTTGATAAAGCCCCCCTTTATTAGCACTACTAAAAGAAGCACTGATAAAGGGTGGCGCTTTCCTTGCCCATTTTTGTAGTAGTGTTTTCAATACCTACTTTCTATTTAACCACTTGAAAACAATAACTTTTTATAATATATTTTTTCTTTCTCCCTCTATTTATTTTATCACCTAAATTTCTTTTTTCTCCCCCAATTATTGACAAACAAATTCCAAGGGGCCCTTAAGAATTTTTTTCCCAAATGATCTCATTTACAGGGGTTGTATCTTTTCATTTATAAATTTTGAAACTTTTCTTCAACATGGGTATCACATGATTTTCTTAACAAAGAACCTTTAACTAAACAACTAAAAGTCTACGTGGGTGAACCCGATTTAGAAAACAAGAGTGTATAATCAAGGTGATCAATGTTGTCCATAACAAAACTTTCATATAATACCTTTTCATGTTTCTTTCAACATTCTCATGATTGAAGAAAACCTTGAATGAATTTATTTAAGATAAATGTAACCTACACCCATATAAACAAAAATTTCATCTGAACAAACATATTAAAATTTGCATGTGTATATAAAAAAAAAAATTCCAAACCTCATGTTTTTGATAACCTCATTACTTTATTTTGAAAGAATAGTAAGAGACTCATCAATTATAGCTTTATTTTTTTCACTCCTTCAATTCCCTATAAGTTAGAAAAAGTATAAAAAGATTTTTGGGAATAAGTAGGAACCTCAATTATTCCTTAGAAACAACAATATGACTGAGAGTCCTATCCCAGTCTTGATTTCCTCTTCTTTGTCTTGGATTTTTCATTGGATGTGATTTCTTCCTTCTGTTCATCCTTCTCAGGTATTGTAATAGCTTTATTTTTATCTACATAATCTTCTAATGAGGATGTGAACTTTTATTTATCTTTATAAACTTATTTGTTACAATTAGTTTGTAGTATTTTTCCCTTGTCTGTCTTTTATTCTAGATGGATAGTTAAATTTCTTTTGATATCATGCCTCACTTTCTCTTATCCACAATCTGTTGATACCTTTTTGTCAACATTTACTATATCTTTATAAGTATGTTTCTTCCTCTCTTATTTCACTAAATTTTGTTCTTCCTATAATTTCTTAGCCAAGTCAATGTGTTCTGTCTTGATAACTAATCATTATTTCTTTTTTGGACTCCTCAAATTTTTTTTTTTTAAATTTCAAAACATCCAGCTTCTGAGAAATTTTTTGTAAGTTTTTTTGTGCCAGAAACAAAACAAGACATCCTTTTTCAAGATGTTCAGGTTGTTCACATATTTCAAAAATATTTTTCAGTTGTTGGAACCAATTTTCAATATTAATTCCAACCTTTTCATGTTTCTTCAAAACAATCTTCTCAGAATTTTTTTTAAGGGAACTGTCTCTCCCTTAAACCTTTCCATTCAAAATTTGTGGAATAATTGCAATGTTTTTGGTTAAACCAATACATAGTTTCCATATGTCCAAATCTACCACAATACCAGTAATATTCATAAAATGAGTATCTGCCTCTGAAACTTCCTCCAAATCCTTTTTTTGGTATTTTATAAGAGCCACTTTAAGGAAAAGTGGTAGCCGTACAACACAAAATACATCACAAAAATTAAAAAACTGCACCACATACAAAAACTCACGTCCCGCCATTTCAAAATCCAAAGTTCCATGCCACCAAAAGAGCTTTCAAATTCAAAATTTATAAACAAAATCAGCTATCCAGTCCACGTGCCAGCCATCATCATTCTGAGTTGATCCAAGAGACACCTCAAGTCATGTAGACACCGAATCGCTCACCCACCTCGATTCGAGCCAATGTCGTAATCATCATCCAGTCACCTCCATCATCATCGCTTCTCGGAGCCACCACCATCGTCATCACCGGAGCTTCCATCACTGGCATTGCTAGAGCTTCCAATTCCATCATCGCGATCCTTGTCGCTCGACACCAACGCCCACTTCTTTGACGTCTACCACCAAAGTCACCCTTCAACTTCGACTTCCACTCCACATAAAACGTAGAAGAACACACACCCCCAAACAAGACATCTTCGGCATAACCAGAACAACCGAAAATAAACCAATGAAAGGATCCACCATTTACTGATCCATGGACACCCTTCCACTCGCACAAACACCTCTCAACGCCTCCTCGGAAGCTAACGCACCCAACCGACCTAGGTGGGTGCAATGAACCTGGAAACTAGAGCAGAGCACAAGCATCGGGGTCTCCACAACAAATTCCAGAATCTCCTCCCAGATTTTCATCGACCGCTTGAACTGAACCATCTACACTTTCACTGGGGACCATAGAAAACCGAACAAATGACTTATCTTGCATCAAACCCCATATGTCCTTGCACACAACTGAAATAAAAAGATGACGCCAACACACCACCGGTAAGCTACAGCAGGTGATAATCCCCACGGCTCGGATCGAAGTTGACAAAGTGTGCGACCCCTAGAGCTCCTTCAATCGAACAAACATCACCTCCCAAAGCCTCCTTGAACCACCACATCAAACCGACTGGGAGAGTAGAGAAGGAACAAAGAATCCAGGGAAGAGTAGGAGTGGAAGGAACTCTATAGAAAAGCAAGACCCCGCCTGGACTACCGATCCCAACCGACGAAGCCACCGCTAGGAGAAGACACACCAGCAAAAAAACCAGAACACTAGAGTGGGGAAAACAGGAAAAAAAAGGAAAAAAACAAAAGAGGGCAAGGAGGAGGAAGGAAAGAGGTAAGCAAGGAGAGAAGAAGGGGAGAAGGGATAAGAGAAGGGGGAAGGGGAGACACTGCTGGAAGCAGCGCAAAGGCCTCCCCCTCCTGAATCACCGCCAAAGGAAACCCTAGCGCGAGAGGGAGGGGAGAGTGAAGTCGCTTAGAGGCTGCTATCCTCTCCCCTTCCTTTGAAACTTCCATACTAGACAGAATTGCAAAAACATTTATCACCCACCTTATTCTCTTTATTTTTTTGAGCCACCAACCTTTCTATTATTAATAAGAGTCTTCCTTTTCCTTTATGCTTTATTGGAACTAGAAATATTTGAATTTTTTTGGAATTCAAATTGTTTAAAAACTTTTGCGGACTCAGGGTTTTTTGAGACTTCTGAATTCCCCACTTGGTTAGTCTTGGTCATATACATAACTTTCCCAACATTATTATTTTCTGAAAAAATTCAATCATTATTTTCAACCTTTTATTGATCCTTCTTATTTTTCTTAATACAATAACTTTCACCAACTCCAGTGATAGAGTTTTTGAAACTTTTACCTTTCTCTTCATCTTTATAGAGTTTTTATTAGACAAGTTCTAACTCTTATTCTTTTGATTTCAAATTCACTTCTAGATGATCATTATGATTATTATCTTACTCAAGAGATTTATTTAAATCACCAATATCTACCAGAATCTTTTTTTTCTCACTTGACATTTTTTCTTGAATTGTTGAAGAACATTCATCTTCCTACTTATTGCTTTTCTTTTCAAGTATTCTGATCTTTCTCAAGCATTATTAAAATTATTCTTTCAAATGAATTTCAAGACGTGTTTCTTCTTCATTAGAACATTTTCTTCTGAATTCTTAATCATTAAGTATTGTAATAAAATTATTTTCCTCAGTATGTTCAATATATTTTTCAGATTCAACTTCACTTTCTTCTTTATCTTCAGAAAAACTACTTTAACTGCTAGTAGAACTTTCCTCATTAACTATTAAAATAAATATGTTCAATTCAACATAATTTTTAACCACCTTACAATTATATTCCTTAGATAGAAATCTTCTTATTTTGGATTTGGAGACTTATTATCTCCCCCTTTGGAATATATTTTTTCTTTATCACACTTTTTCTTCCATGATCTTCTTGGCCTTATTTCTTCTTCTTCAATTTATTCTTATTCACTTTTTTCTTCATTACCTCTTGAAATAAAATTGGAAGTAAAATTACCAATGGGCCCATATCCAAAAAATTTTAAGTGAAGTTTCCCTTTATACCTTCATGTACCTCTTTTCACCTTTTTAGAAAACTAGGATAAAATTGCATTAAATTTTTTACATAACTCATTTTCGGAATCCAAATCTCTAGCTTATTATTATTCTTCAAGAATCGTCCATGAATTTTATTTCTTGGAAACATTGAAAGAAATTTCTCTATCAAAGTTTTTTCCTTTCATATATTTCTTCCTTCCCATTTTATAAGTAATGAGAGTACTATGAAAATAATATAAATAAAATGTTTCTAGATCTCTATCTTCTAATGAAGAAACCTTGGCATCAAAATTTTCTATAAGATTTCTCAATATCTTTTCAACAATAGAAGAATATTCTAACTTTTCACCAAGAAACATGATATTACTCACAATGTCATTTACCTTGGTAAATAAGTCATCAAAAAATTCATTCTCATCCATCATGAGGTCTTCATACTTCAATATCTATATTTGAAACTTTATCTTATTCACTTTTTTATTTCCTTTATAAATGTTATTAAACTTATTCCATATTCCTTTGGTAGTGGAAACTCCTTTTACTCTTAGAAACTCACTTTCAGAAAGTGATGAGAGTAAAGCATTCTTAGATCTTCTATCATTATCAAGGTTTTCCTTATCAACATTAGTGAGAGGATAATTCTCAATATGAGGAGGGAAAAAAATCTGTAATAGATATTGAAACATCATACCCAGGATACATAAGATATGTTAGCATTCTTACTTTCCAAATATGATAATTACTATCATTTTAGATTGGAATCCCTTTACTATTTACACAACTCTGATAATCCATCACAAATTCTTCTTTAAATACTTCAGAAAAGAATGAGTGAATGGAAACAACACTCTGATACTTCTTGAAAGTGCCCAGTCAGGATGATTGCATCATTGAGAGGGGGAGGGGTGAATTAGTGATACTTTTTCTTTGATGTTTCCTTGAAATTAAAACAACCTTTACCTCCTATTAAAGATTCAATTCCCTATTGAAATAATTCAAACACAAATCCACAAGAACAAAATTATTTACATGTTTTACTATTCAATACGAATGGAAACATCCTTAGTATGGTTTAGAGAAAATCCAATGCTATACAATCCACTATAAATCAATCCTTGGATTACAATGAGTAGGTTATACCTTTACACTCATGTAGCACTATATTAAAAATTCCAGTAGTGTGTGTCTAACCTCTTATCACAAATAGGATAATAGAATGATTTTGTAAAAAATCATGTTACCTATTATTCTTTTTAATTTCACAAATATATTCAATTGAAATACAATTCTTCACTTTCTTACCCAGAAGAAGTTAAGAAATTCTTGTATTTTTTTTGAGAAACTTAGTCTGATTTTCCTAGGTACGATTTTCCCAGTCCGATTCCTCCTAGTACGATTCTTCACAAATATGATTCTTCCAGTCCAATTTTCATTCAAAATACAATAGAAATGAATCTTCAATACTTAAATTACTAAGCCCAATAAACTCAATACAATTATTCCTCAGTCCGAGAACCCGAATATGGAAATCTTGAAGCTGATTAATCCAGCCTGATATGATGATTAGCCAAATACAATTGAAAACCCAAATATGGTAATCAACTGAATATGATAATCACCGAGAATTATTATTAGGAGAATAAAACATTGTGATCTTGTTGCTTCTCCTACTTTTTCCTATCATAACATCTTCAAAAAAGATCAATACAATATTTTATTTTTCTCACTAAAAACTCATATATTCACTCTCTACTACAATGAATAGTACCAACAAAAAAGTATAAAGTACTTATCCTTTTAGAGGTGACCCTCATGATATTTTGCAGGAATCCCAAAAAATTTCCCGCATAATCAAATTCAACTTTATCCCAATTTTACTTAAAATATCTAGTGAGTTTTGACTTCGTTAACTCTTCTCAAAGTTTATCGATTCTTCTATAACAATGTCTTATTATTTAGGTTCTCATTTCAATTTCCAGATTGATTTCAATACATGAGTATGATCTTCTAAATCAGACTATCTCAATCAGTTTTCTGAAAATTATTCTTAGAACTGATTAGAAAAAAATTCTTTCATTTGAAGGTATAGCTTCCCCTTTGACAATACATCCAGTAAGATCCTTCTCTTTTTCTCTTGACCCACTTGAGATACAAAAATTCATCTTATCCTCTTCTCTTGACTCAGTTGGAAACCTACAAAGTAATTCAACAGTTTTGAAATGGTTGAATACATTTTTGATCTCATTCTCTTATTCTCTTATCATCCATTAGCCACAATCAAATCCTTCTCTGAATACGATTATCTAAAGTACGATATTTTTGAGTATTATTGGACTGGATATGATCATTTTTGGGTATGATATTTTTCATTCTATTCCTGAGTACAATCATCTTGGGTGTAATATTTTTTATTCTGATCTTGAGTATGATCATCCTAGGCATGAAAAAGGTTTTTATAGTTTAGATGGATAATCAGGTGCCACAGTGAATCAATACCTTCTGTTACTCCACTTCCACCTAGATATGATAAATCTGGGTACAATTCTTTTTCAATCAGAACCATCTCTTTCTTTAATCAACATCATCTCTTTCTTCTCTTCTAACCAGATATGATAAATTTCAAAACAACCAAAACATTATTTTTTTACTTCCTTCCAACAAGATTTCATCACAAGTTATCCAATAAACTTATGATTTGTATGAAATTAGAATCGTAAAAGAATCATCATATTTAATTTTATAATAGTTAGTAGACTTTGATAATTCATAAAAAAACACTTCTTTCATACTGTATCTAGTGTGAATCCAATGACCATTTACTTCTAGAATGATGCATTCTCCATGTGACTGATTCTCTCTTTCCAGATAAAGATAAATTTCTCATTACTATATTTTCATATACCGGACCCAAGATAAGTCTGATCAGATCATTTTTTTTTCAAAAAAATATTCCTTGTTGCGATGGAAAGAGTGAGCCCGATTTTTTTGAAAACACAAGGGATAGAAGGATCATACTTAGCATCCCCTGTGTGAGAGAGGTGGGGCCAGACTGTCCATTTTGGAGAAATGATGTCTCTGGATCTTATATAGTGAAATCATGGTACATGCTTACTCTCGATACTCAAAGCAAGGAAAGGGGAGGGCTTTGGAAAACCCTTTGGCATCTTAAGGTCCCCCTAAAAATCCATTTTTTCTAGTGGCAGGTTTGCACATGTATTCTTCCTACTATGGAATTCCTTTCCCTCAGACATGTCACGAATGATAAGAAAATCCCCATCTTCTTGGGTACACTCAAATACCCTCTGCATGCGATCACCCAGTGCCTGGGGGTGGAAGAGATCTGGACTTTTTGGGGCTCTGATTTGGAGCTTATGATGGATACTGTGCCGGACCTTCCAACACTGCTGATGTTGTGGTCGTCTTCTTTCACTACGGACAAAGTTGATTCACTATACATCATGGAATGGATCATCTGTGTACGACATAATGACTTTATCTTTAATCAAATTACAAAACCCCCCAGGTTCTGGATTGATCAGGCGTCATCCTGGATTGAGGGGTGGAAGCGGGACTCTGACCGTCATGGGATCTCTGGCACTCACACAGATAATTCAAGATGGCACCCCCAGAAGGGATCCTTAAGATTAACATTGACACATCTCTCTCCATGGATGGAATTGTCAGAATTGGACTCGTGGAATGAGATTGTCTTGATTAGATCATTGCGGCCAAACATGAATCATACCACGCTCTCTGGGAGCCCGCTAAAGCTGAAGCCTTCGCTGTCCTGGTCGGGATGAAGTTTGCAAAAGATCGAGGATGGGAAGCTATTCACATTGAATCTGATTGCCTCACCATAATCAACGCTATTTGGCTCAATGATGATGAATTTTGTTCTTTTGGCCCCGTTATCAGGAACATCTAGTCTATTAGTCAAAGCTTCACAACATGCTTCTTATCCTTCATTAAAATGGAAAAAAATGAATCTACCCATCACCTGGCTTCATTCAGCATGTCCGGTGTGAATCACCTTTTGCTTGAACATTTTCCTTTTTGGTTGCATGACTGTGTAACTGTCGACCTCCGTGATTAATATATCACCATCCTTTGTAAAAAAAATCCACCATCTTTATCAATATACTTTATTTCTTAAACATATTGATAAAATGAAAAAAATAAAATCAAAAAAAAAATTGGTCCTAACATTAGTCATTTTTAATCCCAATTCATATCTTGACATATAGAGAAGACCACAACAATAAAAGAAACAAAATAAAGTTAATGACAAGTCTTCCTTTTGGTATAATCAGAAAATGAAGATTTAATAAAGTACACCAAAGAAGAAATACATGAAGGATTTAGAAATAAGAAGAATATTCTTCTACTATGGTAAGAAATTACACATCATTGACTATTGAAAAATGGCCATGAATTTAAAAAAATAAGGGAGACAACTATAGTAAAAAACAACAGAATCAATCCAATAGAGATACAATAGGATTGGATTGGTTGTTGACATCCATAATTGTAACACCCCTTGAGTTTCTAGGTGCATTACTATAATGAACCGAAATGGGTCGTCTTAACCCAACACTCGAGCCAACCCACCATAAGACTTGAAGTATATTCTCAATCACCACGTGGTTTCGACAAGAATCGAGAACAACCAAGAATCACCCGAGAATGGTTTTGACCATGGTAAATATAAGGACCCGGCCTTAAACATTACTTATTATTGAATTAAATGAATAATTCACATTGAGGATCTTTTCAAGTTAAGAGTTTTAGAGAATTAGGACATAACTATTACATCTCAAAGATTACAAAGTAGACACATCTACTCAGCTTCCATTTTTTTTTCACAAAATAAAAACTCTTGAACAAAAGAGTCATGTCTAGTTCCTTTTTTAGACATCATGACATTTCCTTGATCCCATCCTTGACCGTATTCCACTTTAAGTCCGATGGAAAACATTTCAAAAAACTTTGGATGAGCATAAAAATCTCAGTAAGGGTTATAACAATATGGAAATAAAACATTAGTCCATGTACACATACGAATCAATAAAATCATGATTTACTCATAAAACATAAGCACTTTAACATACCTCATTAAATCATAATATTTAGGAATAACTCATAGAAATCATAAGACATAAAGGTAACTTGAGGCATTCATAATATTCTTACGTAGGGAGTAACCCTCATGGTTACGTTTGGAATACCTATCATAGTATATTCCCTAAATCTCTTTGGAGAAACCTTAAAGTTTAACTCCTTCGCGTTACCCAATGCATTGGAGAGCTATATCGGGCTCACCCACCCTTAATTTATCATGGAACCAACCGTCTTCATAAACAATGCCCAAAAACCATAACATAATAAAAGCACATAACTTAAGCATAAATTAAAGATAACATTCCCACATTGAAATAACAATATAACATTTTAATATATTGAAATAATAAATCCATTCTAAAATCCATTTTCAAAACCATTTAAAACATTTAATAAAGAGATTTTTGAATCAAAGTGTCCCATACCACTTTTAAGATTTTAACATTTTAAACCATTAATATACATATAAATAAATCCTTAAAACCATTTTGAAAACATGGATTTTAATGAGAAATATCTATAAGAATAAATCATTAAAACATTTAAAACGATATTTTAGTTAAAGGGTCTTTAACAAAATGAGAGACAATTGAATACAGTAATTGAGGAATAAAATTTAATCAGAACTTTATAATATCATGATAATAAACGGATTCATGATATAATATTCCAAAGGACAATATATACACCATATAAGAGTTAATTGGTGCATAACAACAATGAAGTCTCAATAGAAATGTAAAATGAGATGAAATCCCTTATAAAGAAGGTATCCTTAAATTAAGGATAAATCAATCTCATAATTATGTGTGAAAAATATAAATAAACCCAATATGAGTGGATATAAAGTGTAAAAAAATAAAAGGTAATTCACACATATTGAAATGAGGACATATTCCATAACTACATGTTGAACCCAAAGAAATCAAAATTGGGTTAAAAAGTTCCCTTGGTAAAATTCGACAGCCTAACGACGTCACTTTAAAATTCATAAAATTAGTTGATGAGAGAGAAAATGGTATCTAATCACTTGGACATAAAATTTACATCAATAAGGATATATAAGAACATATCCCAACATAAAAATATGTAATTTAAAAGACATAACAAAAAAGTCTTTTTAAAAGAGGAGTGTGAAATGTTCCTTTACAGATTTGGGTAACTTTCGAAACGTTCCCCCCATGAAAGAAGGACCATACAACATTGGTGTAAATAACCATAAAAGAAATTATATTACTCAACAATTAGAATAATGGGAAGTACATACACCACACAAAAGGAAATAGTGGCAAATGTAGCATGAATCTCACGGGAATAAAAAGTGAGATGAAAATCCCCTTATGAAAATTCGGCAGCCTAACAACGCCACATAAAACTTAAAAAAATGGATTGTTGAGATAAAATAGGGTCTCTAATTATATTAACATAAAATTTACAGAAATAGGAATATGAAAGAACATCCCTCAACATAATAACTAGGAGCTTAAAGTAAGTTACATAAAAAGAGTACTTTAAAAGAAAGAGAGAGGTAGGATCCCTTACCTCAAGTCCGACTTGTCTTGTTCGTTTCTTTATATTCCTGAATAATAAAATTTGGTCAATTTATAATTTCTTAAGTTTCTCCTTTAAAGATTATTATTCAGTTCATATCACATATTATAATGTTATAATATTTGGTTAATAATGTGAGTTCATATCAGATGTTTTTGTTGATGTTTGGTACATGAGTCAAAAATGAACTTGTTTGAAAATGATTGTCCATGTAGTTATAAGTAAATCATCTCCAGAATAGTATTAATGATTTAAATATCATATATATCCAGTACATATTAATTTTATAATATTCCATAAAATTTGGATATAAAAAGAAATGAAATGCACCGTTCATGGAGAAGGTAGGCCGTACGTACGCATGAACGCTACTTTCATTTCTTTGACATATTAATGGAATTAAAAATAATTGAGAGATATATATATTATAATTCCAGTATAATATATATGTTTTATAGGTCACATAAGTTCATTAATTTTATTCTTTATAAATTCCATGTATTTCATGAATGAGTCACATCACTTCAGGGGGCGGTAGTCCACACTTCCTCGTATGAAATTATCGCATTTGCACAACATGAAAAGCATAAAGGTATGTTTTAAATATAAAATACAGAAGCATATGGAAAACATAAATACCATATATATCATATATAAAACACAAATACTTCATAATGTCCACCATGAAAGGTGTTAAGAGAATATTGAACAATCATCGTTTCGTGAGGCAGTAATTCGCCATCCATAGAAACAATATGTTCTTTAACCATTAGACAGAGGTATGTGTAAGTGTAGCTTGAATTATTCACATAAAAACATCATATTATATTGAAGATACTGGTTTTGTTACATAATAAAGGAATAAAAAGAGTTTATGGGTTTGGAGAAGCAAAATAAAACAAAAGAACACAAGTGAGGACATTACCTTTAAATCGGGTAACTCTTCTTGGTTTGAACCGAAAGGGTTTCTTGAAGAGCATTATGCCAAAGGTGAGGCTTCAATGATGAATAGAGGGATATGGAGAGATGAAATGGTCAGGGGTTGGCCTACAAAAAGGCTTGAGAGGTGTGGTTAAGGCGGTAGAGGTGGGGGCCTTTTATAAGAGAAGAGGAGGGGCACTCTTGGAAAGTTATAAAATATTACTTTATTATAAAATGATTTTCGGATTTTAAAGGTACCAAAAGGATATATTTCTAGGATAAGGTGATAAGGTTTCGAAATACACCCATCCAATAGGTTTGTGACAAGTGTAAGACTTAGATTTCACCCTATCTTCTCATTTTATTTAAATCGTTCATTTATGAGGTAATCACTGCATCATCACGATGTCAAAAATAAAATAAATTATTTAATGTCTAAAAATTATAAACAAAATATAATGATGTAGTAAATATTTTTATATTTATAATGAATATTTATAGTCAAAAATATGACTTGATTAACCCCATGTAAATTTTTTTTTAGTAAAACAATACTTGTTTGTGACATTTTAATTTTAACTTTAAATAAAAATATATTAATGTCATTTTCAAAACAAAGTGGATCCATAGGGTCCCCAAGTTGACCCGTGGATTGTCTTGGTCGACCATGAATAATCAAATAATGGTAGGACATGTTTCAAGGTCATTTAATATTATTATAACATTATCTTTACCTTAAATTACACTAATTACCTTTAATCACGATTAGTAAAACTTAAAAGTTACTATTGACCAAAAAATTATTTTAATCCCATTGAACCAAATTTTACTTCCTAATGACAACCATTTATGTCAGATTTTTAAAAATCAAATCACAGAAGTGGTAAAGTTTCATTTAAACGAAAAATCAGTTTCTTTAACTACCACTTAGTGGTTTCACTATTCATCAAAAATTGAAGTTTTTCAGAAAAATACCAAAAATTCACCCTAAGCTATATTTGATATTCCGAATTCAAAAATGATTTATATTTTACAAAATTCAAAATATATAAGTTTCATTAATTAATTTAATAATTCATTCCCGATGTCAAAACAAATAGCGTGTTTTTAATAAACAATATCTATTAAAAGATTGACCCTAGTTTAAGTCCAATTTCAAAGTGAAATTAATTACAACGACCACCATTGGATTAAATGGTAAAAATATATTCTAAATACACTTTAATCTCAATTAAAAATATAATCTATCCATATAAATAAATCATATTAAAATGAGGTTTTGAATTAAAATGCAACATTTTCACTAAAAATGATCTTTATTGGAAAAATAACAAAAATTTACACAAAGTAAATTTTGATGTCCATATTCTAAAGAAGGATTTTATTTTTTCAAATACAACATATAAAATTGTCAAAAGTATTTTTAAAAAGGGATCTCCATCAAAAGGCAGTTAATCGACCTTTTAAAGAATATTAGAAGATTCATGCTTAAAATTGGATTCATTTGCATTTTAAGCCTATAGAATTTATTGGATAAAAGTAAAAATATTTGACAAACATATATAATAATTTTGTAGTTAGTTCCATTCATTCCCACCATTACAATGGCTATGTGTTAACTACCATTTAAAATAATAATATTTTATTATTAGAGTGCAACGTAAGATTTCAAATAAACTCGTTGTTGCGTATTGGGTACGCCATCGAGCATAGCGTTCCCTTTAAAGTAATATTAATACTTTATTCACAAATATGGATAAATATGAAAATTTAATATTCTTTATTTACCTGGGGTGTTACATCCTTCCCCCCTTTTGGGAATTGCGTCCTCGCAATTCTAAAATTGGGCTTGGAAACTTCATTGAAAATCCCACATCAGAACAAGAGTCAGTAAAACTATCACTTTGAAATAAATAAAGAGAAGTAAAAAGGTCACCCGAGTTAACCCATACTAGGATTCCATGTAGGAAAACATGGACATGGAGGAGAAAAAAAGGGTCATGTTCTGATGGAGAGTGATAGAAAACATGTTTAGGAGAAAGTTGACCATAAGAAAATCACAAACTTGTGATGGGTTAAATGGTATTTGATTACCCAGTAGGAAAAATTAACAGACAAAATTTTTATTTTAAGTTACTTTTCATTGAGGAATTTATTTATGAGCTTAACTAAAAGATAAGGAAACATACTTAATTTTTATGTTGACTTTCAACTTTTACTAGATTTCTTACATGAACTCATATTTTTTCCAAAAGACGTGTATTTAGGATGTCTTATTCACATTAAGAGAGCTATAATCAACTTCTAGAGAATCAACGAATCCAAAAAAGAGAACTATATACTTCCCATGTCTTTAGACCTTAACCAAAACTAAAACCAAAAAGGTTAGTATGAGATCAGATAATACCAAAAAAATGATAATCCTTTATAAAAAAAAATCTATTCTTAATCTCCAAAATTTGTCAAACAATACCCAAAGATCAACAAAGACCATTCAATAAACATCTATCCATAAAATTATTCAAAGTAATAAAAACTAATACTGAAACTGAAATCTCTGAAGGATTTAATCACATAGTCTTCCAAGATAACCCTTAACATTTATCTCCAAATAACATCAGTTACTCTTAAAGTCTCATACTGAAAAGTAATTAACCTAATCACATATCCTTCATGATAGGTTAATAATTTCCATAGACAACCCAAAATCAACTTATTTTAGATTCACAAGATCATCTAACTAAAAATAATTAGTCAAACTAACCAGGGACTTCACATAGTCCAGTGGTTGGTGATAAATACCAGTCGCACTTTGGTTGTGGGTTCGATTCTTGTAGCTTCGTCAGATGCGACAGGTTGTCACACGGTCTACGTGTTTTCCTTTTCCATAACTACATAATTCTTATAACATTCCCCAAAAATAGATAAAATCTTAAAAATAACCATAACATAATTTAACCTCAAGTTTATCTCATGTCGTTCATATTCCATCATAACATATAGTAACAAATAATTACCTCAAAAGTAAGGATCATATAAACCCTAATGGTTACCTTTATAATTATTACCTGAACTTCCACATCGAGTTGGTTCTCTCGTACATGATGCATTAGAGAACTCACCAAGGTTCAAGTGGTTGATCATGACTCATGATAGTTGGTTTAGAATAACCACGATATTTCTCATCGAATCCCCCATTTCATCCAGTCTCTTAATCTGAGAACCACCACAGTTTCCTTCAAACCCATTGTCACTTTGGTTCCTGCTAGATCCATCCATTTACTAAAACTAGAAATGTCAGTGTGAGTATATCAACAAAATAATTATGTACTAACGAGGAAGATAAACACTAAGATATACTTACTCATTCACTTTATCTAAAAACTATGACTCTTTCTAAAATCCTAGCCATTATGGTAATGTCACTTATGCTTAAAGAAAACTCTAACCTCTAAAGTTATCTAAACCGACCTTTGATACCATCTATAAGGACCCAGTGTTAAACGTTACTTATTATTGAATTAAATTAATAATTCACATTGAGGATCTTTTCAGGTTTAGAGTTTCAGAGAATTAGGACATAACTATTACATCTCAAAGATTACAAAGTAGACACATCTACTTAGCATCCATTTTTTTTCACAAAATAAAAACTATTTAACAAAAGATTCATGTCTAGTTCCTTGTTTTAGACATCATGACATTTCCTTGATCCCATCCTTGACCGTATTCCACTTTAAGTCCTGTGGAAAACATTTCAAAAAACTTGGGATGAGCATAAAAAGATCAGTAAGGGTTATAACAATACGAAAAGAAAACATTAGTCCATGTACACATACGAATCAATGAAATCATGATTTACTCATAAAACATAAGCACTTTAAAATACCTCATTAAATCATATGATTTAGGAATAACTCATAGAAATAATAAGACATAAAGGTAACTTGAGGCATTCATAATATTCTTACGTAGGGAGTAACCCTTATGGTTACGTTTGGAATACCCATCACACTATATTCCCTAAATCTCTTTGGAGAAACCTTAACGTTTAACTCCTTTGTGTTACCCAATGCATTGGAGAGCTATATCGGGCTCACCTGCCCTTAGTTTATCACGGAACCACCCATCTTCATAAAAAATTCCCAATAACCATAACATAATCATAGCACATAACTTAAGAATAAATTAAAGATAACATTCCCACATTGCAATAAGAATATCACATTTTAAGATATTGAAATAATAAATCCATTCTAAAAACCATTTTCAAAACCATTTAAAACATTTAATAAAGAGATTTTTGAATCAAAGTGTCCCAAACCACTTTGAATATTTTAACATTTTAAACCATTAATATCCATATTGATAAATCCTTAAAACCATTTTGAAAACATGGATATTAATGAGAAATATCTATAAGAATAAATCATTAAAACATTTAAAACGATATTTTAGTTAAAGGGTTTTTAACAAAATGAGAGACAATTGAATACAATAATTGAGGAATAACATTTAATCAGAACTTTATAATATCATGAGAATAAATGGATTCATGATATAATATTCCAAAGGACATTATATACACCATATAAGAGTGAATTGGTTCATAACAACAATGAAGTCTCAATAGAAATGTAAAATGAGATGAAATCCCTTATAAAGAAGGTATCCTTAAATCAAGGATAAATCAATCTCATAATTATATGTGAAAAATATAAATACACCCAATATAAGTGGATATTAAGTGTAAAACAATAAAAGGTCATTCACACATATTCAAATGATGACATATTCCATAACTACATATGGAATCCAAAGAAATCAAAATTGGGTTAAAAAGTTCCCTTGGTAAAATTTGACAGCCTAACGACGTCACTTTAAAATTCATAAAATTAGTTGATGAGAGAGAAAATGGTATCTCATAACTTGGACATAAAATTTAAATCAATAAGGATATATAAGAAAATATCCCAACATAAAAATATGTAAATTAAAAGACATAACAAAATAAGTCTTTTTAAAAGAGGAGTGTGAAAGGTTCCCTTACAGATTTGGGTAACTTTCGAAACGTTCACCCCATGAAAGAAGAACCATACAACGTTGGTGTAAATACCCATAAAAGAAAGTATATTAAACAACGAGTAGAATAATGGGAAGTACATACACCACACAAAAGGAAATAGTGGCAAATGTATCATGAATCTCACGGGAATAAAAAGTGAGATGAAAATCCCCTTATGAAAATTCGACAGCCTAACAGCACCACATAAAACTTCCAAAAATGGATTGTTGAGATAAAATAGGGTATCTCATCATATTAACATAAAATTTAAAGCAATAGGAATATTAAAGAACATCCCCCAACATAAGAAAGAGGAGATTAAAGTAAGTTACATAAAAAGAGTACTTAAAAAGAAAGAGAGAGGTAGGATCCCTTACCTCAAGTCCGACTTGTCTTGTTCGTTTCTTTATATTCCTGAATAATAAACTTTGGTCAATTTATAATTTCTTAATTTTCTCTTTTAAAGATTATTATTCAGTTCATATCAGATATTATAATGTTATAATAATTGGTTAATAATGTGAGTTCATATCAGATGATTTTGTTGATGTTTGGTACATGAGTCAAAAATGAACTTGTTTGAAAATGATTGTCCATGTAGTTATAAGTAAATCATCTCTGGAATAGTATTAATGATTTAAATATCATATATATCAAGTACATATTAATTTTATACTATTCCATAAAATTTGGAGATAAAAAGAAATGAAATGCACCGTTCATGGAGACGGTAGGCCGTACGTACGCATGAACGCTACTTTCTTTTCTTTGACATATTAATGGAATTAAAAACAATTGAGATATATATATATATATATTCTTATTCCAGTATAATATATATGTTTTATAGGTCACATAAGTTCATTAATTTCATTCTTTATACATTCTATGTATTTCATGAACGAGTCACATCACTTGAGGGGGCAGTAGTCCACACTTCCTCGTATGAAATTATCGCATTTGCACAACATGCAAAGCATAAAGGTATGTTTTAAATATAAAATACAGAAGGATATAGAAAAAATAAATACCATATATATCATATATAAAGTACAATGACTTCATAATGGCCACCATGAAAGGTGTTAAGAGAATATTGAACAATCATCGTTTCGTGAGGCAATAATTCTCCATCCACAGAAACAGTATGTTCTTTAACCATTAGACGGAGGTGTGTGTAAGTGTAGCTCGAATAATTCACATAAAAACATCCTAGTATATTGAATACACTATTTTTGTTACAAATTAAAGTAATAAAAAGAGTTTAGGGGTTTGGATAAGCAAAATAAAACAAAAGAACACAAGTGACGACATTACCTTTAAATCGGGTAACTCCTCTTGGTTTGAACTGAAAGGGTTTCTTGAAGAGTATTCTTCCAAAGGTGAGGCTTCAATGGTGAATATAGGGATGTGGAGAGATTAAATGGTCAAGGTTTGGATAAGACAAAGGCTTGAGAGGTGTGGGTAAGGTGGTAGAGGTGGGGGCCTTTGATAAGAGAAGAGGAGGGGCACTCTTGGAAAGTTATAAAATATTACTTTATTATAAAATGATTTTCGGATTTTAAAGGTCCCAAAAGGAAATATTTCAAAGATAAGGTGATAAGGTTTCTAAATCCACCCATAAAATAGGTTTGTGACAAGTGTAAGACTTATATTTCACCCTATCTTCTCATTTTATTTAAATCGTTCATTTATGAGGTAATCACTGCATCATCACGGTGTCATAAATAAAATAATTTATTTAATGTCTAAAAATTATAAAAAAAATATCATGATGTAGGAAATAGTTTTATATTTCTAATGAATACTTATTGTCAAAAATATGACTTGTATAACCCCATGTAAAGTTTTTTTAGTAAAACAATACATGTTTGTGACATTTTAATTTTAACTTTAAATAAAAAGTTATTAATGTCATTTTCCAACCAAAGTGGCTCCATGGGGTCCCCAAGTTGACCCGTGGATTTCGGCCATGACTCATCAAATAAGGGTAGGACATGTGTCAAAGTCATTTCATATTATTACAACATTATCTTTACCTTAAATTACACTAATTACCTTTAATCGCGATTAATAAAACTTAAAAGTTACTATTCACCAAAAAATTATTTTAATCTCATTGAACCAAATTTTACTTCCTAATGAAAACCATGTATGTAGGAATTTTGAGAATCAAATCATAGAAGTGCTAAAGTTTCATTTAAACGAAAAATCAGTTTCTTTAACTACCACTTAGTGGTTTCACTATTCATCAAAAAATGATGTTTTTCAGAAAAATACCAAAAATTCACCCTAAGCTATATTTGATATTCTGAATTCAAAAATAAAGTCTATTTTAAAAAATTCAAAATATATAAGTTTCATTAATTAATTTAATAATTCATTCCCGCTGTCAAAACAATTAGCATGTTTTTAAGAAACAATATCTATTAAAAGATTGACAGTAGTTTAAGTCCAATTTCAAAGTGAAATTAATTCCAATGACCACCATTTGATTAAATGGTAAAAATATATTCTAAATAAACTTTAATCTCAATTAAAAAGATAATCTATCCATATAAATAAATCAGATTAAAAGTAGGTTTTGAATTAAAATGCAACATTTTCACTAAAAATGATCTTTATCGGAAAAATAACAAAAATTTACACAAAGTAAATTTTGATGTCCAGATTCTAAAGAAGGATTTTATTTTGTAAAATAAAACATATAAATTTGTCAAAAGTATTTTTAAAAAGGGTTCTCCATCAAAAGGTGGTTAATCGACCTTTTAAATAATATTAGAAGATTCATTCTTAAAATTGGATTGATTTGAATTTTAAGCCTCTAGAATTTATTAGATAAAAGTAAAAATATTTGACAAATATATATAATCATTTTGTAGTTATTTCCATTCATTCCCGCCATTACAACGACTAGACGTTAACTACCATTTAAAATAATATTATTTTATTATTAGAGTGCAATGTATGATTTCATAGAAACCCGTTGTTGCGTATTGGATACGCCATCGAGCATAGCGTTCCCTTTAAAGTAATATTAATACTTATATTAAAAAATATGGATAAATATGAAAATATCATATTCTTTATTTACCTGGGGTGTTACAGTAAACTAGTATGAACCATCCATGAAATGGGACAAACATTACTATATAATCATATTTAACAAGAATAAATACACTTCTAGAGTAATTAAATATATTAAAATCATATACCATGAACAATATCCACATCATATACAAAACATTACACAAAGGGCCATATACATGGTACCTCAAGTCATAACTCAAAACATAACCAAAAGTGGAGCAATCCCACAATGCCAATATACACATCCCTACAAAAATAAAATAAAAAAATGAATCCTCATCAAGGAAAACCAATGATAAATTATTTTTTAGTGTCTCCTTATCATTCTCATTTTTATTTAGTTTTGATAATTACTTCAACCCATCCATTTTTTATAATAATTTTTTTAATTGTTTTAGATTTATTACATTAAAAGTATTTATTTTATATTTTAAGAAATAGAGATTGAATTATTATGGTGTTTATTCCATTGGAAATATAATAATATCATATTAATTTTATCTATTTATGTCAAAATATAATTCAATTGTTTCTATGGTAAAAAAAATCACTGAATCTATTGCAAGCTATTCAAGTGATAGTGCAATTTTCATCTTAAAGTCAATTCTGAATTATAATGATATCTCAAGATACATTTAATGGATTCATAGAAGTTTTATAACATTGTATATCTAATGAAATTATCTAAACATCATCAATTTATGTGGAAGTTTGACAAGGATTTTTTGATACTCTAAAAAATCACTGATTTTTCAAAAGCAGTTTTGCAACTGTATAGTGAATAGATTTGAAAACCTATAGTATTTATTTTACTGAAAGTTCTGTAGATGAAATAAACACTTGGTAACTAAGGATATTGAAATATAATAATTTTATCTTGATTTCATTAGTGTACATAAAATGATGAAAAAGTTTTTTTAAAGATCAATAAATTCACCGAAGATTGGGTATATAGTTTCCCACCTACAGTTTTCTAGAAAATTATTACTTCAGTTTTTCAAAGATATCAGGTGTTGTAGATGTCGTATTGATTTGATTCTTGATCCTTTGGAAATATCATAATTTTTCATGAATATATGTTTGCTTGGTTTAAATCTAAATCTTCTGTTAAAGGGCTCTGAAAAATCATTGAAATATCTAAATGAAACCTGTAAAGTTTTATGAAGGTTTATTAAACCCTATGTTTGAAATAGTAAATGTATAGACCCAAAAACCTACATTCAGTGAATGATAAACATATAAAATATCAACCCTACATTGGAATATAGAATCATTGTTCATAACCTACATTTATATATTGAACATATGGATAATCAATGCTACTTTTGGAGTCAACCTTACGTTGGAAGGATGAACGTATAGATCATCATCCCTACATTACGTTGATCCCTAAGTTACATGTATATGAAAGTATGGTTCATGAAAAATATGTTGGTAGGAACCCTACACTATGCATAAGAACCCTACGGTATTCAAATGAACCATATTCTACGTAGTAAAACCCTACGTTTGATATTTTTTTGTTACATGAAGGAACCATACGTTTGAATTTTCAATGATGTTGTTTTAAATCTATGATATTTTGTGAGATTTATACAATGGTCTTCTTAGTGTTAAAGATCATTATGAAGCTAGTTTATGACCTATTCAATGGCTCACATGAAACGAATTAAATCATTCCTATTTATAAGGGATACTATGAATCTCTTTGAATGATTTGATTTCAAATATTCATGATTAATTATTCTACTAGTTTTGAGGAACTATTTCAACTATATTTAAAAAGGTTTGAATGGATTTAAAAGGAAGTTTGAAATTTTTCAACGCTACTATTATTATGGATATATTATTGGAGGATTTATTCAAATTATTTTGAATGAATTTTTTATAGATTTATTCTACACGAATAAAGAGGAAATGGTGATATGCTATTATTGGGGATATTTATGATGGAAATTGACTCTATTTATTTTGGGTATTCTAAGTAAGAGGAATTATATTACAAATGCAGGATATTTATTCTCTATATATATGTCTCTCTGGTAGGAGGATAAAAAAATACACAATGAAGAAAAGTAGAGACAGAATACTGTGTCAAAAAGAAGGCACTGCAAATATTCATATTAAAGATCAATGATTTTGAAAAGTGAATTGAAATTATTTGTTCATTATTATTCTCTCATGGTATAATGATGAAGGAATCCTAGAAAAACATTGTCTAATATATCTGTTTCTGTTTAAATATGAAGAACCCTGCTCGATATTGAATATTATTTTGATGTTGTTGTTGTTCTATATTGAAGATCTGATTTCTTCTCTCAGTTACTGCTGAAAATTGTGAAGTTCAACCTATACCATCAAGAAAATAAATCTCTATTGATTTGGTGATGTATCAGCTACTTGGAATCAGTCATGGTGGAGTTTCATCTTATCAGACTAAGCTGTGGATATTTTAGTTACCTATAAAATAACCATAATTACCTATAAAATCCTTGTATGTTATCAATTTCCTATACTCAGTTATGGAAGGTCTTGTGATAAGAGGGTCTATTAGTGAAAATCACAAGCCCGTGGAGTAGAGCGTTGGTGGAGTGGACTAGGAAATTTGTATTCCTCGAACCAATATACATCTTTATGTTCTTTTCTTTTATTTATTTCCATTGATCTCTCGGCTTTAAGAGAGAAGGAAAAGATCAATTTATTTCAAGAGGTATTCTTTAACATTGTCAATATTTTTAAAAGGACACAATTCACACCCTCTCGTGTCTTCGCCATAGTCATCCTGACCTAACAATGGTATGTCGATGATCCATGCTCTTTATTTTAATAGTGATAATTATGGATGTTGAAAAAATATCGCGACTATATATTTGAAGAATATTGGTTTTAAAGTTTATATGAAGATTTTCAAATCTTATGAAATCCCTAGAGAACTGAAAAAATGGGATACTACTAATGAAGATGAGTATGATATTAATTCAAATGTCATGAATAGAATTATAAGCAATCTTGGTCCTAATGAATTGAATCTTGTTTCTCAATGTTCTACTGCCTATGAGATGTGGAAGAATATTTACATTTCATATAAAGGAATTTACAATGTCAGAAAACTAAGGTACAATACTACAAAACTTAAATTTGACAATGTAGGAATACGGGAGCATCACTGAGATGAATGAAATATTAATAGAAGTTGTTAATGATGTTTCTACCTTGGGAACTCCAATTCTAGAACTAAGGTAGGCATTAAAGGTACATAGAGTTTTACCTTATAATTAGAATAGAATACTAGATTCTATTCAAAAATCTACACTAGTTAAATAATTAAAGATGAAATAATTTATTGGAACCTTGATGATGTACGAAGCAGAGATACAAGCAGAATCTGAAAATAATATTTTGATCAAAAAGGAAACAGATGCACTCAAATTTTCGATGGATGAATTTTCTAATATAGATTCTATCTATTAAGATTCAAGTGATGAGATACCATATCCTGCTAAAAAACTTGGAAAGTTGTATAAAAGGAGAAAAGATAAATTGAAGTTGAATAAAGAGAAATAAGTTGGATGCAATTAGTGTAAAAAGAATGGTCATTTGAGACCTGAGTGTCCTTTTATTTAAACTCAAAGGAAATTTGAATATAAGAAAAGGAAATAAAGGCATTAAGGCTACTAGTATTGTATATGAATATATAAATGATGAATATACTACAAAATCTAGAGATGAGAATGGAAATCAAAAGGTTAATCTATGTCTCATGGCTCATGATGACAAGGTAAAATCTTCTTACTTTGAAAGTTCTAAATCTGAAAGTTTTTCTTATGATAATCTTAATAATATTTGTTTTATTCTTCAAGATAAATTTTAATATTTAAATAAAGGGCATAATTTTTTTTATAAAATCTTATTATTCTATTTCAAATGATAATGAAATATTTTCAAAATAGATTGCTGATTTAAGATCAAATTCTTCAAAAATTCCTTATGATCTACATGAAACTAAAATTAAATAATTATTTGAAGAAGTTAATAATTTAAATCAATCTTCAAGTATTATTATCAAGGGATATAATTATTTGAATCAAATTATTGGTAAAAATAAAATTCACAAAGGAAAACTCAGTATTGGTAGTAATGGAGAAAAACAAAAATTATATAATAATTATTTTGTTCCTAGTTCAAAAAGAAAAAGCATGAATACTGCTAAATGGTTTTGTTGTAGTTTTAACAAAAATTATTCTAAGGATTGTTATTTTAGAAAACATCAATTTTTCTGGTTTCAAACATGTTCATTATTTGAAATCATTATCTAGATTTAATTATAAAATTTTTGATCAAAATAAACATATTTGGTTACCTAAATCATTAATTATTGACACTATCAGACCCAAAAGTATATTAGTACCGAAAAGAACTTGTATTTGATACATTGCAGGTATATGACACTAAAAGTCATCGTTATATCATCAAGTAGATTCTTGAAAATTATGGGAATTTATTATATTCTTATTTATTATTATATTAAATAGAAACTTCATTAGAATTGTAATGATTAATTCAAGAAGTATTTTATTTTCAATTTGAATATTCAATTTAAATGCGCTAAATATTTTATATAGGGGGAGATTTTTTTAATGTTTTATATTTTATTCCTCTACATTTAATTATTATTATGATTAAACTATTATATCTTTGCACATTATTATTTTATCTAATGAATTATTTCATGGATTTATTTCATTAATCAATGATAATCAAACATTCTATTAAGATTTTATATAAATGGTTACCTTACATACTATTTAAATAAATTGTATGTTCTAAATTAATCTATTTCTATATGTAAAACATTATTTTATTATTATATTAATTTTTTTTGGTCATTTATGAAATACATAAAATTTTAATTAAACACTTTGAAAATATTTTAATTATTTTTTTAAAAAATATCTTAATTAAATTATTTGAAAATCCTTTTTTATTTGTATTATTTTATTTATTTATTTATTTATTTTTTAAATAATATTTTATTTTAATTCCTTGAAAATCATTTATTTAAATACATTGAATATCATAAATATCGATTCTTGGTCTTAAGTGGAGTAATTTTATATATTTATAATGTGTTTAAATGTTTTATTATTATGGCATGAATTAAATTGTTTAATAAATTTATTAAAAGCCCTTGTAATTCATTGAATAATATTATATATGTTTTCATGCATCCTTGATTATATAATTGTATTTTTTTGAAGGAAACAAGAATTTAGGGGGAGTTTATATTACTGTATATATTTAGAACATATTTTGAAATAACTAATATTTTTAATATATTTTTAATTTTTTTTCAAATTTTAAGCATTTAATTTTTTTTCACATTATAAATATTTTAAAAAGGGATGAAAAAAGAATAAGAAAGTTTTATTTGTAAAATTTTGAAATTTTTTTAAGGGGAAGAAAATTTTATGTCTTAATTTTTTTTCAGGGGAAGAAGATTTTTTTTTTCAAAATTTAAATTCTTTTTATACTACTTAAAATTCCAAATTCCTATTATTTATAAAAAAGGATAAATATATTTTACTCAAGAACATAAGTTTTTTTATCCTTAAAAAAAGGGGGAGAAAAGTTAATAATAAGTTATGCTTTTTTAATTATCAAAAAATGGGAGATCATTGAGTGGAACCTTGTCATTCTTATTTTTATTTAGTTTTGATAATTACTTCAACCCATCCATATTTGATTTCTGATAATTTTTTTAAGTGTTTCATATTTATTACATCAAAGTATTTATTTTATTTTTTAAGAAATAATGATTGTATTATTATGGGTTTTATTCCGTTGGAAAGATAATAAGATTATATTAATTTCATCTGTTTATGAAAAAATCCAATTCAATTGTTTCGATGGTGAAAAAAATCACCAAAACTATTAGAAACTGTTCAAGTTATATTACAAATTTTAGATTAAAGTCAATTCCAAATTATAATGATATATCAATATATATTTATTATATTCATGCTCACATTATACCATTGTATATCTAATGGAATTATCTAAACATCATTCGTTTATGTGGAAGTCTAAAAATGAAATTTTGATACTCTAGAAAATCACTGAAGTTTCTAAAGCAGTTTTGCAACTGTACAATGAACATATTTGAAACTATATAGTATTTATTTTACTGAAAGTTCTAAATATGTTAGAATTTATCAGGATCTAGGGAGATTTAAATCTAATAAGTTTATCTTGATTTCATTAGTTTACATCAAAGGATGAAAATGTGGTTTGGATGATCAATAAATTCACTGAATATTGGGAATGCAGTTTCCTAACTATAGTTTTCCAGAATGTTATTGCTTCAGTTTTTTGAAGATATTAGGGGTTGTATCTATCATATTTATTAGATTCTTGATCCTTTGGGAAGATCAAATTTTTTTACTAAATATAAGTATTCTAGGCCGAAGGATAAATATTATGTTAATTGGATCTGAAAAATTGTTGAAAAATATAAATGCAACATGTCTAATTTTATAAAGGTTTATTTAAACCCTACGTTTGAAACTATAATTGTATGGATCGACAACCCTATGTTCAGATAATGATAAATGTATTAAATATCAACCCTACATTGGAATTTGAAATCACTATTCATACCCTACGTTCAGAGATTGAATGTATGGATAATCAATTCCATGTTTGGAATCGACCTTACAATGGGGAGAGAACGTATGGATCATTATCCCTACGTTACTTTGATCCCTATGTGAATTCTATATTTAAAATAAGGTGCTAAAAATTTTCATATTAAAGCTCAATTATTTTTAAGAGTGAATTGAAATTATTTTTCATTATTATTCTATCATGGTTTAAAGATAAAGGAATCCTATATAGATATAGTCTAATCTATTTGATACTATTTAATTTTAAAGAATCCTACTTGACATTGAATATTATTTTTCTACCACTGTTGTGTTATATTGAATATCTGATTTTATCTGTCAGTTGCTACTAAAAACTATGAAGTTCAACTTGTACCATCAAAAATATCAATCTCTATTGATTTGGTGGAGTATCGGCTGCTCGGGCTCAGTCATGGAGGAGTGTCAGTTTCTCCAACTAAGCTATGGATATTCTGGTTCCCTGTAAAGGAACCATAAGGCCCTGTAAAATCCTTGTTAGGTGTTAACTACATGTACCTAGTTATGGAAGGTCTTGTGATAAGAGGACCTATGTAACGACCCAAAAATTCACTAATGAAAATTTCTCTTGATCTAATTAAATGTATTATTATGTAAAATGGTTATATAGAATATGCACTTCTTTTGTTTAATGTTTTTTAATTTTAAAATACCATTAATAATTGTGACCATCACTAATATATTTGTTGAACAATGATAACATTATTAGTATAAATATAAGGCTTTAAAAAATACAATTTACTCAGAAAAAGGAAGCGATTACCTCATCCAGTAGACTTTCCCCATACGAATACCATTTTTCAAAGATAAAAAAGAATGTGACTTCATTGGACTTCTCTCTTGACCAAGCCCAAGCTGAGATTCAACATGTTATGCTCAAACAGAACCGCCTATGGGAGAAGTAAAAGTTGACAGAGATTACCACCTGAGCGATGTTATCCAAGCCACCCCAAAAGTATTTCACCATCGGACACCTTACCCTTCGGTCTTATGCAGGTGTAATAAGGGTTTATGTAATAAGACCTTAGCAATATGATTATGTGCACTATTTTTTTATATAATAAAGAATATACATTCATTTTATTATTTTTACTTTGTAAAAAGTTTTTTAAGCACAAATAGTTTTTTTAGTTAATATTCAACTAAGAAATCTATTTTGATAAATTAATGGTTTTTTGAATTAAATAATATTTTAATAAAATATTATTATTATTAAATTACTTTTTATTAAGTATAAATGATCGTAGAAGTTTTTTGAATATAGTTGTAATTTTTATTAAGGTTTGAAAGCTGTTTTTGTCAAAACCCATGAATTTTCGATAAATATCAGTTTTTATTTTAAAAGTGAACATTTGAATGTTTATAAAATTATTTAAATAAAATTAATATTATTTTTTGAATTAGAACATCAAAATTATCCAATGGTGAATTTTTCATAATTTTATGAGACAATCAAATTTTTGGGTAAAAAATATATACCATTTAAATATATTATGTGTTTAATGACATCATAATGACCCAATAGTGATGTAATAAAATACTATAAATATTATATTCGTCCAATATATGTTTTTCCATTAAAATAGTGCGATTTTAGGTTTGATTGATTTATTTTACAAAGCCTTAGTGGACCCTCTATGACTCATAAAACATTTTAGCTTTTTAAATTGATTTCCTTGAGAGTGTGACTCACCTCCACATAATAAAACCTATTATTTTAAGACGTTAGTACATTTTCATCATAAAATATTTTTTTGCACTCCCCTTTGGAAAAAACCATGGGCAGTAACCATGAGCTGGTTTGTGGTTTTGATTAGTTTAATGTGTGGTGTCCCTAACCTAAATAATAAATAATTCCCTCTCCTTTCCTATATAAACCCACCCAAGCTCCCACTTCCTCTTGAATCAAAGACTTTGGAGTTAAACCAAACCCTTACCTCCTCTCTCTATAATCCTCCCAAGGCACCCCAATCTCCCAAGAATCCACTATCAAGCCTCTCCCAAGCCTTTAGGATCACACTTCCAAGTAAGGGATTCCTTCCTTTCCCATTTTATCCAGGTTTCTTAATATTATTTTGCCCTTTTATTTTCAATTATAAATTTTTGGGTATGATTTATAACCTCCTCCATAATACCCTATTTATTTTTTAATGATGATAGACCCATTTCTCTCTCATTAATTCCTCCCATGTACACTTGTTACCATGCTGAAATTTCATAAGAAATTTCTCTCTCCTCATTTACATTCAAGAAATTATTTTGTATTATGAATCCAAATTCCATTAATTATATTGGTACATGTATATATATGAACCCCATACTTTAAATTTCATGTGAATATGATTATAAAACCCTTTATCTATCATTAACAATTTTTATGAATTCTTATGTCACGCCGTTATGCTGCAAAATTGCACCAGGTTTTTCCAAGCCAAAGTCACTGTGTAGTGAATACCATACCCATTTCTCTATCAAGGGCATTAAAATTTATGTAAATTTACTCATTGATTATATAGTTTCATTTATAAATTCCACATTAATTTATCATGGTTTAATCCAATTTTTATGACCTATGTGGCACACTTATTCATGAAATGGAATATTTAAGAAGGGTGCACCCTGATAGTGCTCCAACGAATTGGGTAAAGATTAGTATCATGATACGTCAAGTGCAATGAGTATTTAATCATTATAATTGAAGTGAAATGAGGGTTTACTCATGCTACATGTGCAATGATCCTTGGCTCTTGCTAATTACATGTTAAGTGTTGTTGCCACATTTCCATGTTATCATGCCTTTATGTTCATGTTTCTTTTATTCTCCATTGATATTCCTATTCCCTAACATGTATTGTATTATTCATGTTATGACTTTTTTAATCCCTTTGATTTATAGCTCACTGTTTTTTTATGAATGTCCTCAGGTTACCCCATGCAATGCTAAGTATGAGGGAATATAGTGGTCATGTAAAGGAAGTTTTCAATAAAAATGTTATGTTTTATGTTTTAATTCATTATGTAATGTTACTAAGCCCTAAAGACACTAGACCTATCAATCTTCTATGTTTTATCAAGTGAAGAGTTTATGTAATAAATCATGTTTAATTGTGTAATAAAAATTAGGGTTGTTATAGTTGGTATCAGAGGATATGTTTAGTTATTTTTGGAATTAGGATTAGAAAACCCTAGTGAAGCCTTAGAGACAAGGATAAGTATAATAAAAACATCCCTAAGTTTTGGTGAGTACTGATTAAGTGTTTTATCATGAAAATACATCCCTGTCTTGATACGAGCAGGTTTAGGCGTCTCTGGCATAGATGTACCTAGGAGTGAAAACTACGAAAAGGAGTTTCGGGCTTGACCAGGGGTATCCTGGTACATGAAAATGGGCCTTGCTGCACTCTTGGTTACGACACTCCTGGGGGATATGCTTTGGTAAATTCACAATCTTAGTAAGAACCATTATTTGGGTAATTAAAAGAAATTTCCCCTAAGAATATATGTTAGAAAGTAGATCATAGATAACATAGATTGAAGCCTATAGATTCATAAATTAATGAAATAAAATTAATTTATATTTCATACATTTTTTCCTTTGTTTACCCTTAATGTGTTACCCCTAACTTTCCTTTTATTCCATCCAATGGCCATTAATAGGAGGACTCGGGATAACAACTGATGCGAAGACCAATGTGATGACTATTCTAATGAGATTCCCAATCCGATGGGAGCCAGAATTACAAACTTTATCACGATAATCTCTAAGTTAATTCAATATTTGAATAGAAACATGGGTCAAGAGGAACATTCAACCCCCCAAGAAAGAACAAGTCGCTATCTAGAGCTTCATGAGACAAAGGCCTCCTACTTTTAATGGATCATCTGATCCCATAATCGCTGAACAATGAATCAACTCCATTGAAAAGATCTTATCCATCCTTTAATGTTTCAAACAAGATAAGGTTCTTCTGGATACTTATCATATGGAGGGTGAAACTGATCAATGATGGACTTTGATCGAAAATATGAAGCTTGAGGAGGATATCAAGGAATTGGAATGGAAGGATTTTTAGAAAATGGTTTTCGAAAAATGTTTTTCGATAAATATTTTCCTCGCACCCTCCAACTTAAGATTGAACAAGACTTCCTTGCCCTCTAGAAAAAAGATGATGAATCTATCAGAGTGTATGAGGAAAAATTCAAAAGGCTTACATGATACACCTCTAGCTTTGTCAATACCCCCTAATTCAAGGTTGACAACTTGTTTGGTGGTTTGAAACCTAGGATACGGAAATCCCTAGTGATCTATGACTTCGACAGCTATGAGGAAATTGTCCGATGTGCGCTCAAGGTGGAAATGGATATCAGATAATATTAAGGGTATCATGGGGATAATAAGCGTAAGGTGGACTCCAATTCTGGCATTCTGATGGATAAATCCAATGGTGCTAAGAAAATCCAGCACCCTACTTTCCAAAGGTGTGGAAAGAAGCACCCCAGAAATAGTCTGAAGGGGATGAGGAAATGCTTTAGGTGTGGAAGAGAAGGGCACCTAGCCGTTAATTGCCGGCAGGAAAAACATGCGGCTACAACAGAGGATAGTAATGCTCTGTTCGACTCTCAATGATTTGTTCATTGATTCGACTGCAAAGATCCAAAGCACCTTGCAAATCAGTTCCCTAAAACAAGGGTTTGCAGAGGCAACAGACAACCTCCAAGATAGCAAGGGTGAGCTTTTTCCATCACTACTGCCGAAGTGAACCCTGACAATAAAGTGGTGACAAGTCCTCTATTTATTCATTCAAGAATGGAAAACCTAATTTTTGATTCTGGTTCTATGAATTCTTTTATATCTCAAAATTTTACTAGAAAAATCCCAACCCCAACACAAATAATAGAAGTAAAGATGTCGGTGAGTACGGAAAATGGGGAAATCACTGCATCCCATGATTATAACTCATCCCCTGTCATAATTTGTGGATTTAACTTCCCATTGAGCCTCGTCATACATTCTTTGGTGGAATTTGATGCAATTCCTGGTGTGGATTCGCTTTCCCTATATAGATCCAACATAAATCTCCATGAGAGGGAAATCACTCTTCATATGGAGAATCGGCCCCCGATTCTATACAAGTGAATGGAGGAAGATGGATCTTCTTTAGCACCATCATCTCAAGAATGGATATTACTGCCCTATGAGAACACATATCTAGCTCAGATGATTGAGTCCAATGAGATAACTATCCTTGAAGACATTCCTATTGTGAGGGAATTCGCTGAAGTGTTTCCCAAGGAATTTCCTAGTCTTCCTCCCAGAGGAGATGTCGAATTATCAATTGACCTTATACCTATGATGTTTTTAATATCCAATACTCCATATATAATTTCTATTGTGGAGCTTGAGGAGCTAAAGAAATAATTACTGAAGAATATGGATAAAGGGTTTATACGCTAAAGTACTTCACCATGGGGTGCTCCAGTCTCATCGTCAAGAAGAAGGATGGGTCAATGTGCCTTTGCATCTATTATCATGAGTATAAAAAAAACATGATAAAGAACAAGTATCCTCTACCATGAATTGATGACTTGTTCGATCAGCTACGTTGAGCACAATACTTCTTCAAGGTGGATCTGCTATTGGGATATTAACAAGTAAGGGTGAAGATGAAATATATCCCCAAGACTGATTTTCGTACAAATTACAGGCACTTTGAATTCATAGTAATGCCTTTTGGAATCACCAATTCTCCAGAAACCTTCATGGACTTAATGAATAGAGTATTTATAGATTACTTTGAAAATTTTTTGGTAGTCTTTATAGATTATATTGAGCATCTAAGAACTTTACTAGAGACCTTGCGAACGGAGAAGCTCTATGAAAAGTATAGAAAGTGTGAGTTCTGGTTGAAGGAGGTCTCTTTATTGGGTCATATCATCACAAGAAATGGGATATCTGTGGATCCCTCTAAGACAGTTGCAATTGAGAGATGTCCGAGGATAGCATCAGTAATGGATATTCGTAGCTTCTTGGTGTTAGATAGATATTATCACTGATTTGTGAGAAATTTATCATGATTGTCCAACCCTGTTACCAAAATAACTCTAAAGGGAGTAAAGTTTGCTTGGAGTGATGAATGTGAAGAGAGGTTCAAGGAGTTGAAATAGAGGCTTATCAATTCACCCATTCTCTCTTTACCCACAATTTGAGAACTTTTTGTGGTATTCAGTGATGATTCGAAGAAGGTCATGGTTTGTGTGTTGATGCATATTGATAAAGTGATCACCTACGCCTCAAGGATACTGAAAATCCATGAGAAAAACTATCCCATGCATGACATGGAGTTGGAAGCTGTGATATTTGATTTGAAAATCTGGTGGCATTATCTCTATGGGGAGAAGTGTGAGATATATACTGATCAAAAGAGCCTCAAATATATATTCACACCGAAAGAGCTTAATATGTTCCAATGAAGATGGATATAACTCATACAGGATTATGACTGCTCAATCCATTACCACCATGGGAAAATGAACAAGGTGGTATATTCTCTAAGTAGAAAGGATCCAACAATTCTATCAATAATGAGAATTGAAAAGGATACAATCTTCTTAGATTTATAAAGGATGGAAATCAGAATCATTAAGGGAGGAACATCATCAATCCTTTCTCAAATGATTGCCCAACCGTCCCTCATGGAGAAAATAAAGGATGCTCAAAGAAAGGATGTAGAAATTATGAAATGGGTGGAATCTATCAGAAATGGGAAATCCTTAGAGTTTGTGGTTAACAAGGATGGAATTGTGAGATTTGGGTCACGATTATGTGTACCACACGATCCAAAGATAAAGAAGAAGATTCTGGATGACATGCATAGCTCAACCTTATCTATTCCCCTGGGGAGCACGAAGATGTATCGAGATCTCCGAGAAAGCTTTTGGTGGGACAATATGAAAAGGGAGATTGCTGAATATACATCAAAGTTCCTGGTATGTCAGCAAGTGAAGGCTGAGAGGCAAAAGTCTAAGGGGATGATGCAACCACTACCCATACCATCATGGAAGCTGGAAAACATTAACATGGACTTTTTCACTGGACTTGCAAGGACATTCAGAGGAAACAATGCTATATGAGTCATTATGGATCTTCTTACAAAGACAGATCACTTTATCATGATTTAATAGGAATTATGATTGGATAAAATTGCACGGATTTACATCAAAGAATTTGTAAGGCTGCATGAAGTACCAATATCTATTGTATCCAATCGTGATCTTAGATTCACCTTGAAGTTCTGGAAAAGTCTCCAACATGATCTAAGCACTGAATTGAACTTCAGTACCGCCTATCATCCTCAAACTGATGGAAAATCTAAGTGAAATATTCTGACACTGGAAGATATTTTAATATCATGTTCTATGGACTTAAAAGGAGGATAGGACAAAAATCTTCCGTTGGTTGAATTCTCCTACAATAACAGTTTCCATTCGAGCATCCGAATGGCACCATATGAATCCTTTTATGGGAAAAGGTTCAAAATACCGGTGTGTTGGGATGAAGTCGGTGAGCGTAAACTGCTAGTACCTGAAATGGTCGAAGAAATGACGGAGAAGGTGAAAAGTATTCAATAATATATCAATGCAACCCAATGTCAAGAGAAGAGTTATGCAGATAACCGTTGATGAGACCTTGAGTTAAAAGTTGGAGACATGGTATTTCAATGAATATCTCCATGGAATAAGGTCATGAGGTTTGGGAAGAAAGGGAATTTAAGTCCTAGGTACATCGTCCCCTTTGAGATTCTTGATCATGTCAGGGCTGTGGCCTATCGACTAGCACTTACACCTACCATGACCAAAGTAAATGATTTCTTTCATGTATCCCTCTTAAATAAGTACATACCAGACCCTTCACATGTACTCTCTTTAGAGATAGTACAGTTAGAGGATGATCTTTCTTATGAGGAGAAACCAGTGAAGATCTTAGATCGCAGAGAAAAAATTATACAAAATAAGGCAATTCCCCTCATCAAGGTGTTGTAGAGAAACCAAAAGTTTAAAGAAGCGATGTGGGAATAAGTGTAAGTGATGAAGAAGAGTTACCAACATCTGTTTTAGTGGGGGAAAATAAAATTTCAAGGGAGAAATTTCTTAAGGGGGGAAGATTATAATGACCCAAACTTTCACTAATAAAAATTCCTCTTGATCTAATTAAATGTCTTATTACATAAAATGGTTTTATAAAATATAAAATTCTTTGGTTTTATGATTTTGGATTTTAATATACCATTAATAATTGTGACCATTTCTAATATAGCTGTTGAACAATGATCACATGATTAGTATAAATATAGGGCTTTAAGAAATCTAATTTACTCAAACAAAGGAAGCGTTGGACTCATCTAGTAGACTTTACCTGTACGAAGCCCATTTGTTGGAGCTCGAAAAGGAGGTGGCTTCATTGGGATTCTCTCTTGACCAAGTCCAAGATGAGATTCAACATGTTAATATCGAACGTAACTACCTATGGGAGAAGTGGAAGTTGATAGAAATTACCACCCGAGCGATGTTATCCGAGCCACCCCAAGAGTCTGTCACCATCACACACCTTACCCTTTGGTATTATGCAGGTGTTATAAGGGGTTATGTAACAATACCTTAAAACTATTATTATGTGCATTACTTTTGTATATAAAAAATAATATACATTCATTTTACTATTTTTACTTTGTAAATAGTTTTTAAGCACCAATAGTATTTTTAGTTAATATTCAACTAAGAAATCTATTTTGATAAATTAATGGATTTTGGAATTAAATAATATTTTAAAAAATATTATTATTATTAAATTACTTTTTATTAAGTATAAATGATCTTATAATTTTTATGAATACAATTTTAATTTTTGTTAAGGTTTGAAAGCTGTTTTTGTCAAAACCCATGAATTTTTGATGAATATCATTTTTTATTTTATAAGTGAAAATTCACATATTTAGAAAATTATTTGGATAAAATTAATATTATTTTTGGAATTAGGATGTCAAAATTATCTAACAGTGAATTTTTCATAATTTTATGAGACAGTCGAATTTTTGTGTAAAAATTAAATACCGTTTAAATATATAATGTGTTTTATGACATCATAATAACCCAATAGTGAGGTAATAAAATACTATAAATATAACTTTCAGACAATATATCTTTTAACATTTAAATAATGTGATTTTAGGTTTGTTTTATTTATTTTACAAATCCTTAGTGGATCCTCCAAGACTTATAAAACATTTTAGCTTTTTAAATTGATTTCCTTGAGAATTTGACTCACCTCAACATAAGAAACCCTATTATTTTAAGAAGTTAGTCCATTGGACTTATAAAATATTGTTTTACACTCCCCTTTGAAAAAACCATGGGCAAAAACCATGGTCTGGTTTGTGGTTTGGATTTGTTTAATGTGTGGTGTCCCAAACCTAAATAATAAATAATTCCCTCTCCTTTCCTATATAAACCCATACAAGTTCCCAATTAATATTTTCTAAAATCCATTAGAGTTCAAAAAAACCCTGGAATCCTCTCTATAGAATCCTCCCAAGTCACCCCAAGCTCCAAATAAGACTCTCTCAAGCCTCTCCCAAGCCTTTGGGATCACACTTCCAAGTAAGAGATTTCTTCCTTTCTCGTTTTATCCAAGTTTCTTAATATTATTATGACCTTTTATTTTCAATTATAAATGTTGAGGTTTAATTTCAAACCTCCCCCATACTTCCATATTTATTTTTTAATGATTAGAGACCCATTTATCTCTCATTAATGCCGCCCATGTACACCCGTTACCATGCTGAAATTCCGTAAGAAATTTCTCTCTCCTAATTTTCATTCAAGAAATTATTTTGTATTATGAATCCAAATTCCATTAATTATGTTTATATATGTATATATATGACCCCCATACTATCTATTTCATGTACGTATGATAAGACATCTCTTTCTCTCTCATCAACCATTTTTATGAATTCTTATGTCACACCGTTATGCTACCGAAATTGCATCACATTTTTCCAAGCCAAAGTCATTGTGTAGTGAATACCCTGCCCATTTCTCTATCAAGGGTATTCACCTTTATACACATTTACATATTTATTATAGATTTTCATGTATAAATTCCATATTCCTTTATCATGGATGAATCCAAGTTTTCTGATCTATGTGGCACACTTATGCATGAAATGAAAAGTTTAAGAATAGTGCACCCTGATAGCACTTCAATGAATTGGGTAAAGATTAGTATCATGATACATCAAGTTAAATGAGGATTTAATCATTATAATTAAAGTGAAATTAGGGTTTACTCATGATCCATGTTTAATGATCCTTAGATCATTCTAATTCCATGTTAAGTTTTATTGCCACATTTCCATGTTATCATGCCTTTTTGTTCATGTTTCTTTTTTGCTCCATTGATATGCCTATTGCCTAACATTTATTGTATTCTTCATTTTATGCCTTATTTACTCCCTTACCAGGCTTTATAGCTCAACCTTTTCTTATGCATGTCCTCAAGTTACCCCATACAATGTTAAGTATAAGGTAATTTAGTGGCCATGTAAAGGAAGTTTTCAATAAAGATGTTGTGTTTCATGTTTTAAGTCTTTCTGTAATGTTCCAAAGCCCAAAAGACACTATACCTATAGATATTCTATGTTTTAACAAGTGCAGAGTTTATGTAATAAATCATATTTAAGTGTGTAATAAAAAGCAGGGTTTTTGTAACTTACTAGTGAAAATCACTAATCTGATGGAATAGTGTGTTGATGGAGTGGACTAGGGGATTTTTATACCATAAACCACTATACATCCTTGTTTTCGTTTCCTTTATTTATTTCTGATTCTTTCTCAACTGTAAGAGATAAGGAAAAGATCACTTCATTTCAAGAGGAACATTTTAATATTTTCAATATTTTTAAAAGGACACAATTCACCCCCCTTTGGGTCTTCTTCATAGTCATCCCGACTTAACAATTATATCTTACAATATAATGTAGATGATGGTAATCAAGAAGAGCCACCCTGGTACATGGAACCCTTACCCTAACCTGTTTCCTAAAATAAAAAGTCTACACACACCTTAAGTCCCATGTAGGGTGTGAGGCACAAATATTATTAGGATACCACCATGAATATATTTAATTATTTTACACATGAAAAACCAATAAATTAATTTGAAAATAATTTTCATGAATAACCACTTTGGAAATCATCAATAGTTCAATTAAACCTTTAAAATCCCTTTGGTTTCCCTTTTAAAACAAATGAAAAACCAAGGTTTTCCAAAAAAAATTCCAAGCATGGATCAAGTAAATAAATAAGGCCACTAACTTAACATGATTATAATAATGAAGAAAGGCACAATAAATGTAAGAATAAGAATAATCATATATTACAATAATGAAAATGGTAATAAAATCAATCATTAGACCAATCATGGAACCATCAAAATGAATAAAATAATATAAAACACTATGACATGAGTAAGTGAACCTATTGATCTAACATTAAGCATCTTATGTAAGTGAGAGAGACAAGTATGCTAGTTGAATATGCAAAGCTGAAGCTCTCACAATCATCCCTAGGACCAAACTCCAAGAGATCTCATGGCCTCTTGAAAAAAAATGGAAGCTCTCATGGTCTTCCTACCCAAAATCTATCATGGGCCCTTGGAAACCAAAATGACTATCTAATGGCCCCCTCCTTAAAGGCTCTCATAGTCCCTCACACAACCCCTAAATCATACTCAGTTCACCCATGCACTACTCCATGACCCACAGTCACAAAACATGTGCTATATAAAATAAGTGATTTCACGATCGATTTTCACAAACAACATGCTAATTTTCTCAAAACACCTTCAAAAAGGAGAAAAAAAATTCTAAAACCATTTTATAAATATTTCAATCCATAAAACCTATTTGAGACATTTTATCAAATACTTAGGGTGGACAAATACCACCCCCATTTGAAAAAAACCCTACTTAAACACTCAATTGATAAGTAAAACCATCAAAAACATCAAAAATGGTATAAAAATAAACCAAAAAACATTTATTTTAAAATTATAAAAAACAAAAATCAAAGAAAATTATAAATTTAAAGGTAAGATATGGAAAATGACCTTAAATAGAGACACCTACCTTGTATTCAGTCCAAAACTCATCACCTCCAATGGAAACAACCTAGAAAAGGTAAAACAAGGAATCACACACCTAATCCATAATAAAAAACCAATATACCCCATTAAACACCCTATATTAGGCCAACACCCCATCTAGGGTTACACATCTCCATGAAAATGGAAGGCCAAGGGTCAAAAGGAGGAAAGGAAGAAGAAACCTACAAGAAATTGACTTACCTATAGTCAAACCTCCCATAATCATAGAGAAAATACACCAACAAAGAGAGTGAGGAGATATATATCCAAAGAGGAGGATTTGCACATGATGGGAGGAGAAAATGAGGGTCACACCCTTAAAAAATAATTGGGAGAAATGGTAGAAACTTAATTTTTAATAAATTGGTCAAGGATACATGGTTAGGCTAAATGGTTATGCAGTACAGTTAAGAAAACCATGTTCCAACCATGTGGGAACCAATATCCACCCAAAAATCCAGGTCACATGGTTAACACTGGGTGTTTTACAGTGTATCAAACCATTCCCAAACCATGCAAAAAATGCACTATCGCCATCTGAAGACCCCTTACACGGCTAGTCACATGGTTTAACAGTTTGCACGCTAACCATGTTCCTAGTATCTTTTACCTAAAAAACTCTATTTATGACCCTAAAAAAATAGGAACTCCAAAAATGTAACAAAAAATAAACAAATATCAAAAAGAAACATACCAGTGACCTGCTGGGTGTCACAAAATCCCCTCCATGCCACTTTCCACCCCAAAAAATTCCTCCTGTATATGAAGAAGAGAATATATGAGGACAATAATCCTTCAACAAAGATTACCACTCCCATGTTTCATGATTGTTTCCACCACGATGCCATATCACATGGACCAATGAGATTGACTTACCACTATGCACCTTATTATGATAATCTATGATACAGACAAGCTTCTCCATAATAGTAGTATTAGGATCAAGCATTAAGTCCTCCCACTCTAGAATATGATATGGGTCTGGATGGTATCTCTTTAGCTAGGAAACATGAAAGACATCATGTATTGATGTAATCCATGTTGAAAACTCTAAATGGTAGGCTTCCTTCTCTATATGACCTACCACACTAGACAACCCAACATAATATGATGAAAACTTCCCCCACTTCCCCAAGATACAATGCCCTAGATGAAATGATACCCTCATAAATATATAATCACTAACCTAAAACTCTATAGGATGATGAAGATGGTTATGATATGAATTCTAGTGACATTGATCTATTACTAACCATTTCTGAATTAGCCTTACTAACTCAATCGTCTCCTAGACGAGGCTCACTTTTTCCAAGGAATACTAACCTACCTCATCTAAACACAATGAGGATTAGCATGACCAACCATACATCTCCTCAAATGGGGAAATCCTGATCAAGGCCTAATAAATATTTTTATACACAAACATGGACAATAGCATGTGCCTTTCCCATGAACCCCCAAAACTGAGCACACATGTTCGCAACATATCCTCAAGTGTTTGGATGGTTAGCTTAGACTAACCATTCATTTTTGAGTGATAAGTGGTGATCAAATTCATCTTGGTTACCAAATACTCCTGAAGTCCCTTATATAATCAGGAAGTTAAACAGGTATCCTGATCTAAAACTATCATTGAGGGAACTCCATGGAGATGAATGACCACTCAAAAATATATGTGTCTGAGGTCCTATACCTTCATCAAATATGTAATGAGTATAAAATAGACTGATTTCATCAAGAGATAAAAAATCTCCCATATAGAATCTCTCCCACTTAGAGTATGAGGTAAATGGATCACAAAATCTATAAAGATCTCATCCTATTTCCATACCATAATAAGAAGTGGCTATAAAAACCTGTATGGTATCTGGTTCTTAGATTTTATCCTCTAGTAGGTCAAAAATCTGGAAACAAAATCCAACATAGTACATCTCAACCCAATCCACTAATATCATCCTCTCAAGGTATAAAACATCTTGGTATTCCTGAGGTGAATGACCCAACTTGAATTATTTTCTTCATGCATCACCTCATACCACAAGTTCAATGGAACCACTAGCCATCACTTAAATAAGAGAGAACCATTGGGAGAATGAGACCAATCACCCAAGGCATCCCCACCATTTAAGGTGTTGCTAATATTTTGGTACTCAGTGTTAGATACTTACTCAGTCTGAACCCGATCAATGAGAGTGGGTGTGGCCTAAACACTATCCAAGAATACTGACTCTCAATCCTCTTGCACCTATAGAATCAGATTAGTAAACCAACTCTTTAGACCCCACTCATCCACTGATTCCCAAATGGCCTACACTAGAATCATCCCAATCAAAGTAATGATAAAAACATTTCCCTTCCCATGCTTATAAGAAATCTCATAATCAAAAGTATGAAGGTATTCCACTCAGTGTATTTTTTTTGAGATTTAGATCCCTCTGGGTGAGAATGTACTTTAGGATTTTCTGATATGAATATACTATACAGTGTTCCCCAAAGAGGTAGTTTAACCATGTATTAAACAGATACATCACATCTTCCAATTCTAGGTTGTGGGTGGGGTAATTCCGCTCATGTGGTAATATATTCCGTGAGCCATAGGCTACTATATGGTCATCCTATATCAGAACACACTCTAATCCCACACAAGAAGCATCAAAATACACTTCATAAGCTCCCCCAAGATCAAGAAGAATAAAAATGTCCATGAACTTCAAATGGGCCTACAACTTCTAAAAAGCACCTTGAAACTTCCCATCTAACTCAAACTTCACCCCTTTTCTAGAAAACACCTTTAAGGGAGAATCTATATTGGAGAAGTCCTAGAAAAAATGTCTATAATATTATGCCAAGCCCCAAAAAATGTGAATCTCAAAGACATTATTGGGTTTCTCTCAAGACACAACTGCTCGAACTTTCTATGGATCAACTAAAACTCCTACCTCATAAATAACGTGGACCATAAACCTCACCTCTTAGATCGAAAAAAATCACTTAAAAAACTTTTCATATAGATAATACCATCTAAAAACACACAAAATAAGATCCAAATGGTTATAATATTCCTACACTATCATGGAAAACACCAATATTTCTTCTATAAACATGAACAAAAATGAGTCCAAAAAGCAGTGGAAGATCTGGTTCATCGATGCCATGAATACTGCTGGAGCATTGGTAAGCCCAAACAACATAACCAAATACTACAAATATATATACTATCTATAAAATGATATCTTTGGAAAAAACTCTTCTTGGGCCCTCAACTGGTGGTATTCAGATATCAATTCAATCTTAGAAAACCAACATGCCCATCTGATGTAATTGAAGGGACCATCAATTCTGTGAAATGGGTATTTATTCTTCACAATCACCTGATTAAGATTTTGGAAGTCTATACAAAATCAGAGGCTCCCATCTACTTTCTTTACAAATAGAACTGGAGAAGCCCATGGTGAAACATTGGTGAAGATAAAACCCTTTCCCTTGAGACCCAATAGCTGTAATTTCAACTATTTCATCTTGGATGGAGCCATATGGTAATATGATAGAGAAATCAGGCCCACCTCAGGGAGAATATCGATGGTAAACATGACCTATATATGTGGAGGAAACCCCAAAAAATCCTTTGGAAACACATATGGGTACCTATACCTGAGCACTAGAAGCTCAGATATAGAACAAAACTCAATAACATCAAGAAAAAACCTAGACATATGACATGAGATCAACCCTAACTCTAAATAAATTGATTCTTTCCTCTCTGATTAAATATCCCACCCACCTTTACAAATTCTAGTGCTCTTATCTGGATTAAATAACTAAAGCATGCGATGATAAAATTCAACCAGTTCCCTAAATCTGATCAACCAATCCATTCTGATATTCAGGTCGAAAATTTCCAGGTACAAAACAAGGAAGTCCCAGATGACATCCACATCAGCTAAAAAAGCATGAAACTCATGGAACTTGAAACCCTGCTCCTACCTCCTACCCAATGAGGTTAAAAAATCCATAACACATAGAATGAACTTATATCACATACCCAAATATTTTTTAAACTTAATATAAATGATGGAATGAGTTGCATTAAAGTTGAATAAAACCAATTCCATGGAAGATGCATTAAACATCGTATATATCATGGTAGATAGCTCAAAATCTAATTCCTATAGTATAACCTATACTCCATAGATCCTCTCGGGCTTAGACCAACCCTGAGTCATCTTCCCTAGGTGAGAATACAACTTACCATGAGGGTGAGATGCTCCACCCCTGGAAGCCTTTGGCTGTACCTAGGAGCACTTTGGTAGAGTGGATCCCACAATGCTCCCTCATAAAATCAGCTAATAGAAGTGATAAAGATGCCCCAAGTGTCCACACTGATGAGATTCCATTAGAGTCTTAGAGAAATGAATCTTGGAGTATCTTCCCTTACTGTAATGATAACATAAAACCAGCCTATTACCTATATAATCCATCTAATATGCACCTGAAAATTTCTGTACACTCTTTCCATTTCCTTGCTGAGACTCATCTTTCTTCCATTTGTACCCAAATGATGAACTTGTGCTTCTGTCCACTGAAAGAACACCACTAAGACCTGTATTGCTGGTCAAATATGGATCTTCCATAACCAACTTATCAAGTACTCATGAATATGTTGGAGACATAGAAGAATAAGCATGTATTTGATCTCTAGACTTAAGACCATCACCAAATGTCGACCCTTAAGTTAATTTTCCTCAAGGATATTTAGAGAAACATGAATCAACTCAGTAAATCTAGGGGAATAATCCATTTCCAAACATTACCCTTACTCCAACATCAAAAACTCATGGGATTTTACCACCCTCTAGGTCTCTAGGTAAAAATATCTATTACTATAAAATGATTTTTTTGTGATGGTATTTTTACAATGAGATCTTATCAGAAATATCCAGTGGCTAAAAAATGTGCCGCGAAAGCTATTTTTTGAGATAAGTAATTATTCAATTTTAAAAATATTTTCAAAAGTTATATTCACATGAACATTTGGGATGAAGTAGATATTCCCTCAAAAATAATTTAAAAAAAGAATAAAAAAATAAAGAAATAAAAAAAATATAAAAAACATCAAAATAATTAAAAAAACCAAATATATAAAAATATATACATCTAAATTAATAACAGTATTACACATAATAATTTTATTAAAAACTTAGCATAATAAATATGTTAATAAAATACATCAATCACTAAAGATTGGGGGAGTCATCCAGAGGAGGTGGTGGAGGGAAATCTATCCCTATAGCCTACACCAGTTATTTAATGTACTCCATCATCAACTTGTGTTGATGCTACTATCATCAATGCTGCTCATCCTCCACCTTCGCTGGTGTCAACAAAGCTCTTCCTGCTTCCTAAACAAGGTATCTATGAACTATTTCTGAGATCTCATATTCTGTTCATACTCTGAAGCTAAATATGAAGAATATATAATATCCCCTCGAGCTGGACAACAAGCATGAATCAATACCATAATAACTACTAGGTGTTTAGATAACAACATATCGGCCTTTCTTGATAGCATATTGAGTTGCCTGCGCCCATGCTGCGTCATCAAATTCTGGAACACTGGTGGCTTGACCCTCAGTCTTGACCTGACTCCCATCATGTGTTTGAGAAGTCACAACATCATATGACTCCTTAAAATTCAATTTTAAATCATATAGTTAAAATATTATTTTTATTTAATTCTAAAAATCAAAATATTATACTGACCACAATATGATGCTGTGGACCACCAATAATCTCTCTAGCATCAGGATCAATGTACATCCTCTTATGAATATCAAACTTTGTAATATCGTGATGCACAATTTATTATATTAATATAAAATAAATATTTTACATTTAAAGTTATATAAATTGATAAATAAAAGTACTTACCATATGTATTTGATGAGTACTGAATATATGATTACCAGTTCCATGCGTGACCTCCTTCCTCCCCCAGTTATTCCAACTTGATAATGATATCCTATGGAATTTATCTCCCATCCAGTATAATAAAAAACAACCCAAACCTTAGATGAGATGTAATCAGTTCAATTACTACAACAAGATTGATAAAAAACAATGGCTCCAACTTTCTTTATGACTTTCTTCCTTAGATTGTGAAAAAATTGACGACAACATTCACGTATATAGGCCTCACAGGCCTTGCAGATAGAGTTTATTGTGCTATTTTCAATGAGATACCATAAACCCTATAAATAATTAATAATAGTAAGTTAATAATTAAATAATTTTAAAAATAACTATTATTTATCTATGTACCATACAATTATCAAACATGTAATTCCAAACATCAATGAGAATTTTATACCACATCACCCATGCTCCAGAAAAATAATTCCATAGAATAACATTCCTCTGGCCAACATCTATATGAAAAAAACTTTGGAAAAAAATCAAAACAATTAGTAAATAAATAAATTAATTAAATTTAATGAAATTTAATGAAAATTAACTAAAATACACAATTTAACATACCTCCTCATGCATGCATCGAAACCTAGATGTGAATGTTGCTCAAGAATGGGTAGGGAATCATTAATATCTCAAGACCATGAACCCTTTGAGTTAACAATTAACTGCTAGCAACTTGAGGTTTGGATGATGAAGCATTAGACTCATTACCAAGAAGCATATCATCCTTGAGTCTATAGAACATCTCAGCTAAATTATCATCATCCATCTTAAACATGAAAACAATGCTTTATACAATAATTGAAAATGAGAATTATATATATTAATTATGACTATAACTAGCATGAAATTGAATTATTCTCCATCTTCATCCTCATATTCATATATCATGGTGTCAATATCTCCATATTACTCCTTAGTATCATCAATTTCTATAGGAGATTCATCTTTTTATTCTCTTGTTATTTTAAATTAATTTCTCATATTATCAACATCATCATCACCATGGGCCCATAATTGTGGGGAGTCATCATTGATATTCATGTCTCTTAATGGAAAGGATGTATTTAGAGATATCTATAGATAAATTTCAATTCCTTTCACTTCAATAGAAACACATTCACTTTGCATAAACTAATTTTCATGAGTTTTAATTTTTATAATGCCCCACCAGTTAATTAAATCTCTTGAAGTAGCATAATAATCTTCATAGTAAATTTTTCATTCTTGATGAGACAACATAAATGGTTCACTTACTGTAAGAAGGATTTTATATTTAATGTCAATAATTTCATGATGCAGATGAACACACAAGCCTCTGTCAGTATCAAACCAATGACATTTAAACATCATTACATAATTATGTCCCAAATAAAACAACTTAATTATTTCATCCATCATGCCATAAAAGTAAAATTCACTTTATCTATGATGATATACTCTCAAGAAAACACCATTATTTATTGTTTTTTATTCACTATATGCATGTGTTTGAAATTGAAAACTACTCACCACATATGCATTATAATATTTAACCATTTTGGATGGTTGTTTACTAAGTAAACCCAATCAATTATCAATTTTATCATCATGTTGGGATACCTTAAAAATTTATTAACAATTAGCAATATGAAAAATAATAAATTGATTTCATATGTTAAACCATAAACAATTTACTTTACCAGTATTTGAAACTAGTAGGGAAAATTATGTTGTTGACATTATTCAAGAGTAGTTGGTATATTTTGTTGAAACTATTTCTTAATATGATCATCATATAATCGAAAAATAAAATAATATTAATTTAATTTTAAAAAATATAAAGAATAGGTGATAATATCACTCACTATACAAATCTTTTCATTTCTTCACAGTTGATAAAAACATGTCACTATAAAAAAGAGATGGCAAGCGATGATTTATTCATGGCAGTTCTAGTAACTTCCATGAAATAAATCTGGTTAAAAAAATATAATATAGCGATGGTTTCATAAAACAACCATAATTTTTTTTTATTTTCAATTAGCAGATCTTTCAATTAAACTACCACTAAATTTTTTAAAAAACCCTAATCCCTCCCCTCCCTGTCCCTCTGTGCGACCCTAACCCATTCCCCCACCTCCCCCAACCTCCTCCTCTCCTCTCCCTAAAGACGACCCCGAGCCCACCACCCCCTTTCCCCCCAGACCTCCTCCTCTCCTCTCCCTGGAAGTGACCTTGAGATCGTGACCCCCAACCCCCACAAAACCCCCTCCGACGTCCTCTCTAGCCAGCTTTTTGGCGATGCAAACCACCCCTCTGACCTCCCTCACCACAGCTTAGTTCCCCTCTTCTACCGTGACATGGACCCCCCATCTGAGCTCCCTCTTTCTGGCTTGGAACCCCTCCTCAGTGGAAACACATACCCCCACTTTAAGGTTGCATCATCCTCACCCTAAATTTATTATTGAGTAGCATTATATGGATAATCACGGGTGATAAAAATAATATATAATTTGTTTTTTATTCATTTGACAACAATTATATATGTAATTTTGGTTTATAATGTGTTATTTGGATTTTTTAGTTAGTTTTTTAGAGTTATAATAATCATTAATTTTGGTTATGTTTCATTAAATTAAAAAAATAATTATGTTTATGATATATTTCAATTATAGAATCTAGATCATTCATAATTTCATGGTTTTTATTTGATATTAATGAATTCCACTTTGTTTTAGATATGTTAATGTCTCCAATTTTTGATAGATAGATAATTGAGGCTATTTTACAACTCATTACCAATTGCTGGTAGTGTTTGGGTCACACATGGTTTATCACCAACCATTGAAAGGTATTTAAGGATAAAGGCCTTGAAAATGAGATATTATACCCTTTTTAAATTTATCAGAATGCTTAATGTTTTATGAATATGTGAGGAGTCATTTAGTTTAAAAAAAATATATCAAATATTGAAAGAGTAGTTAGGGTTTGGTTTTACATGCATGATAATCAATAATTTATTTTTGGTAACTAGAACAACCAACATAGTTTCATTGAGTTTTTTTAGCTGACATAATTTTTAATAGAACTAATTATTGTGTATTTTTTTGTTGAGTCAAATGACTAATTTTTTATCATTTTATTTGAAAATCACAATAGGTATTATTCAAATTTATGTCAACATCATATTTTTTATTTTTATCTCAAATAGAAGGAACAACCGATTTGATGTTATGTGAACATAGTTATAATTCATGAAAAAACATGAAGTCACACTAAACTAGTTCAATAGAATATAGTCATATAGAGTTGAATATTTTGGGTATGAATGGAATATTGTGATATCCAAATAAATTATACTTTACATTCAAAATTTTAAATGGGTACTCTTAGTCTTAGTTAGATAATGGGAAATGGTCCAGACATTGATCAATATAGTTAATTTTTTAATTTAATGAACCCTCCTTAATTACAACACTTGGGTAGAATACACCATTATATTTTATTTGATTCATCCCATTCATCTATGTTTGTGAGAAATACTAATTTATTTGATTTATGTTTTTATATTAGAAGTATAGTAAAAAAAATTTCATTATTTTATTCATCACATTTTCATTTATATTTTTTATGAAAGAGTTAATGGTGAAGTTGGGTAATATTAAATTTTGATTTCATTGTTTGATTAAACATTTATATTATTATATCCGAATTTATATGGATAATACAATCCAATACCTATGTATAAAATTTGTATTAATTTACCTCAAAACACACCTCGATATTCCAAGGGTTTTGAGGAATTTTTAGATTATGAAATTGAAAATCGATCAGTGGATGGTAGAATAAAATTCCTATGTATTGATTATTAATTCAATCATTGGTTGAATTGAAATGAAGTATATGAACACTTGATATTGAAATAGTTTCCTTCTCGATATGAATGTTGGATTTGGGATGGGGAATTAAATGTTATAGAAAGTCAAAACAATGAAAATACTATCAACGAAATACAAAGTGACCCAGAAGAGGAGAATTTAGTTTGAAATTTGTTAAAAGAAGCTTCTAGTTTTACAGAATACAATGTGCAAGATTTCAATAGATCAGCAAAACCTTTAGTTGATCATGAGTTGGTTAATCTTTCTCAGAACTTCAGTGATTAAAAAAAATGATTTTTATGAATTAGTTGAAGATGGATAACAAGAACTGTATAAAGGGTGTATCAATTATTTGAAGTTGTCTTTAATACTTAAGTTATATAATATCAAGTGTATTTATGGAATTACTGAAAAATAAATTTCCATGATTTTAGAGTTACTTCATGATGAATTTAGTGAAGCTAAGATCCCTACATCATTATATGAGATGAAGAAATTCATAAAAAAACTTAGACTTGATTATACAAAGATACATGCATTCCCTATTGATTGTATGATTTACTAGGGAGAAGAGTCTAGTAAAGAAGAATGTTCAATATGTCATAAAAGAAGATGGAAGTTATTGAACAAAAGTGAGAGTATAAATAAATGTAACCCCAAGAAGAAATAGAATAGGAAAACTCATTCAAAGGTATTGAATTACTTTCCTCTGAAACCATGCTTACACAGATTATTCATGACATCTAAGACTACAGATGACATGAAGTTTCATGGTGAGGATAGTAATGATGGATTTATGATACATCCAAAAGATTTAACACCTTGGAAGATGTTTGATTTTATATATCCATATTTTTCTTTATATCCTAGAAATGTACGTTTGGGATTGTCTTCTGATGGTTTTAACCCTTTTGGTACTTTAAGTATTAATTAGAGTATTTGGATAGTTGTTTTCGTCCCTATAATCTACCTCCATGGACGTGTATAAAGAATATTTATTTCATTATTTTGATTATTATTCCTGGGTACAAAATTGTTGGAAATGAAATTAATGTATACCTTCAACCTCTAATAAAATAATTGTGAGAATTATGGGATTATGGTGTGGAAACATATGATGATCTAATGAGAAAAATATTCCAAATTCATGGTGATTTAATGTGGACAACTAGTGACTTTCCTAGACTAAGAAAGTTATCTGGTTGGAAAACTCATACTAGTTTGGATTGTCCAATTTGTAATTTTTATTTTGAACCTCAATGATTACCTCAGAGAAGAAAATGGTGTTTTATGTGTTATCATCGGTTTCTTGATGAATCTCATAAATTTAGGTTTAATAAGACACGATTCAATGGTGATATTGAAATGATAAAGTCACCAAAGGTGTTATCTAGTGCACAAATCATGGGACAATTAATGAATGTCATTGAAGAATTTGAAAAATGTCATTAGTTTAAATATTAGGGGAAAAGGTAATGAGGTAAAGTATTCAAAGAAGCTAGAATGTAATAATGAAAGAAAAAGAGTATAATTTTCAAAATTCCTTCTTGAGAGTTTAATTTGATATGTCATCATCTTGACATAATCCATATTGAGAAGAATGTATTCGACAATTTAATTTTTACAGTGCTTAATGAGTAGGATAAATCAAAGGATCACATTAAAACTCATAAGGATTTGGAGTCAATGAATATAAAGCATGGTTTGTGGGAAAATGATAATGAAAACTATCATTAGGCTATTTTTACAATGAAAAATCATGATAAAGATGTATTCCTTTGAACTTTAATGAATGTAAAAGTGCCAGATGGATATTTAAGTAACATATCAAGGTGCGTTGACTTAAAACATCGAAAGTTACGTGGATTGAAAATTCATGACTCACATATTTTTATGGAGTAGTTTTGGTTATTTTCTTTGCGTAATACTTTATTTAAAAAATTAAATGCGGTTCTAGTTGATATTTGTACCTTTTTTAGAGATATTTTTGGAAAAACTATAATTCCAACCAAACATGATAACGTTCAGGATAAATTTTTTTTGACACTATGTCATTTGGAGATGTTATTTACCCTTAATTATTCATAGTCATCATTAATTTTACTGTCCATGTGGTTGAAGAAACTAAAATTGGTGGAATGGTACACTATCGATGGATGTATAAAATTGATAGGTACGTTGATATTTTTTGTATTTTCATTAGTGAATTAGATTTTATCAAATCATTATATACTTTTTTTAATATGTTTTTTATTTTTTTCATCAGGTAATTTGGTCATTTGAAATCATATATGAGAGATAAAGAAAAACCATAAGGCTTTATTGCTAAATGTTTCATAGATGAAGAGTGCTTGACCTTATGTTCTATGTATTTGGATTGGATTGAGACTATATTCAATAATTATGGATAAGTTGATGACATATCTGCTAATTATAGTTCTGAAAATCATTAATTGGTATGTACAAATATTGGAAGACCAATTGGAAAGGGGTAAAATTTTATAATAATTGAATCAGAGTTGATAAAAGAGTATAGATATGTACTACTCAACATTGTAATTTCAGATCAATTTATTGAATAATTGAGACTACAAACAAATAGGTGACTAAGGGACCGATCTCGAAATAAAATGGAATTAACAAAATCCTTTAATAAGTTGATTTTAAAATGGTTCAACTAATATGTAAGTATATGCTCATATTCATATTATTGACATGTAATTATTTTTTCTATGTTAAAAGTGAAAACTTATATTTTTTTTCTAGATAATGAATGTTGAAAATAGAGCTGAAATATCAAATGATTTGAAGTTCTTGGCTCGAGGTCATCGAAGGAAGGCTAAGAGATTCGAAGCCTATAATATTCAGGGCTTTAATTTTTGTGCAATTTATCATGAAGAAGGCTTGAAAAATCAAAATAGTGGTGTATTTATAGTTGCAAAGGTGGTATACTATGGTAATATAATTGATAAAATCAAATTAAACCATTAAGACCTGTTTTTAGTTGTCTTATTCAAATGCAAGTGGGTCAACATTGATAGGGGTATAATGAAATATTCATTACATTTTACTTATGTAAAATTCTCTTGATTGATGGATATCAGTGAGCATACAAAGAATGATCCATTTATCTTGACTTCACAAGAAAGGATAGTTTATTATATGGATGATTAAATACATGAAGGTTGGAGTGTTTTTGTAAACTTAAGGTAGAGAGACTTATATGATACTAGTGATGAAGATCAATTGGTGATTTGTGATGGTGAACCCCATAAACCACAAAATATTGAATAGTTTTTTCCTAACAATATAAAAAATGGTAGAACTTGCAAGAGAGGGTGAAAATAAAGGGCTCGTCATAATAGAGGTTGATAATAATGAAGATAATAAAGGTGAAGTTAATTGAATGTATAAATTGGTAATGAAATTATATTATAATTTCTCATTGATAATTCTTTTATAAAAATATATATTGTTGTAGTTTTTCTTTTTTTTTTTTGAAAAAAGATTTTATTTTTTAATTTTTATATATTTAATATAACTTAATCATTTGAAATGTAGGAATGACGAGAAAAAAAATTCAGTATTATAGCCGATCATCATCTCAGAGCATGCCACCACTACCGTCATCTTTTGTGGATCCTATTTATTATTTTTCACTCAATACTGCTAGTGAGAAAACCATTTCCCCAGATATTGTTGGTATCCCACTTCCTGATTCACCTCTGGTGATGGAGTAGTTGGTCACCCCTCTATCTAGGAGATATTGGCAAGTTACTGTTATTGGTATGCATGTCATTTTTCAAAAAAACTTCATATTTTATTAATTGTTTATTGAATTTTTCAAATATATAAAGACAACCATAAAATAGATACAAATATGAACACAACATATGTATAGGACCTGAAGGAATTCAAGATTATTGTTCCATTAGATTAGTTTGGGGTGCCTATCGGTGACACTTCTGGAATATATGGGTAGATTCTTGGGTAGCTTTCTTATGAGACAATGAGATTTCCCATTAATTATAAAGATCAAAATCATATTCCAATAGCTTAGAAAAATGAGGTATTTGATACTCAAGTAAAGGTAATATTTATTTAATATTCCTTCATGAGAATTTTTTTAATATACTTATAAAGTGTTATTTTTTTATTTCAAGATGGTTTTTCATTTTGAAGTCCCTGACTTCATTTTATGCTCATGGAATTTTCAAAGAACACTCACAACATCCATGAAAAACTAAAATGATAGTTTTGTATAGAAAACACATATTTTGAGTTATACCAACCAAATCTTGTTCCATATTGACATGTCATTAATTCTTACACATCAAAATAAATTATAGATCATTATCCATAATTTTTAAAACAATCAAAGCTTGTTTGCTCAGTTTTGACTCGGTAAACACTTATAAATGTAAAAAAGCCTTTAAAAACAAGTGTTTTTTGTTCAAAAATAGGAAAAAGACATCAAATTTCCCAAAAATCAAGGGAAAAGAGTCATAGATTTAATTGTGATATGTAGGGACCAACAACATATCATTATGAATGAAAGTTTTCCTATCATGGTCATAAACATGTTTTTAGTGTTTTAAAACACTAAAACGTGCGTGAAACAATCAAAATCAGGAAAAAGATGTTGGATTATCCTAAAATCATGGGACAGTTATAGCATATTTAATTGTGAATTTTAGGAACTAAAGACATGTCATTTTGAATGAAAGTTTTCCTATTATAGTTATGAATGCATTTTTAGTGTTTTAAAACACTAAAACTTGTGTAGAATAGTAAAAACTATACAAACAATGTAGGACTGTCCTGAAATCAAGGGACAATGACCATATATTTAATTATGAAATGTTTGGACTAACGGAATTCCATTTTGAATGATGGTTTTCCTATTATGTCCATAAATGTGTTTTTAGTGTTTTAGAACACTAAAACATGCATGGAACGCTCAAAATAAGAAAAACGAAATTGGATTTACCTGAAATTATGGGAAAAAACTTATTAGTTGTTTTTGATATGTACCGACATACAACACATCAATATGATGTGCGATATGGTCGGAATTACTAGATAAAAACTTATAAAAGGTGCACAAGACTTTAAAAACATGTTTCTGGGAGTCAAAACCAAGAAATTGATTTCATATTGCCTGAAATCTGAAAAAAATGACTATAGATTTAATTTTGAAATATAGGAACTGACAAAATGTAATTACAAATTACAAATTTCGCATTTTGTCCGTAAATGCATTTTTGGTGTTTTAAAACACTAAAATGCACATGGAATGGTCAAAAACATGAAAATTATGTAATATTGTTTGGAAATAATGGGAAAATGACCATAGATTTAATTTTAAAATGTAGGAACTGAAGAAATATCTTTTCGAATGAAGGTTTTCCCATTATGGATGTAAATGCGTTTTTAGTGTTTTAAAACACTAAAACATGCATGGAATGGTCAAAACTAGGAAAGAAAAATCAGATTGTACTGAAATTATGTTTAAATGACCGTAGATTTAATTTTTAAATGTAGGAACCCACAACACATCTTTCCGAATGATGGTTTTCCATTATGGTCGTAAACGTGTTTTAGTGTTTTAAAACACTAAAACATGCATAGAATGATCAAAACCATACAAAAGACATTGGATTGTTCTAAAATCCTAGGAAAACCACCATAGATTTAATTTTTAAATGTAGAAACTAACATAACATCATTTTGAATGACGGTTTTCCCGTTATGGTCTTAAATATGCTTTTAGTGATTTAAAACACTAAAACGTGTGTGGAACAGTCAAAACTAGAAAAAAATGTTGTATTTTCCTAAAATCAGGGGAAAAAAACTTTGGATTTAATTTTTAAATTTAGGAACTGATGAAATGTCATTTCGATTGAAGGTTTTTTCTATTATGGCCATAAATGCATTTTTAGTGTTTTAAAACTCTAAAACGTGATTAGAACAGTCAAAAACTGGGAAAATGATGTTGAATTATCCTAAAATTAGGGTAAAATAACCCTATATTTTATTTTTAAATTTAATAACTAATTAAAATTATTCCAAATGACAATTTACCCATTATGTCTATAAGTACATTTTTAGTGTTTTAAAACACTAAAACGTGTATGGAACGATCGAAACCATAGAAAACGATCTCAGATTGATGTGAAATCATGGGATAACTACTGATTAGTTTTTTTGAAAAATAATATATTATGAGATATCAAAATTTTTAAAATTTGTTTTTTAAATAAATTTCAAGCACACTACACGTCACTTTAAAAATAAATTAGAATATTTAATTATCCCTTTTCAGTTTAAAGTGTTGAATATTATCTTAAATAGGTTTGTTTTTTTTTCAAAGTGTTTTTCATTATATATTATTTGTTTTATGTTAAAATTCCTTCTGTTTGATTAAAAAAATAATAAATTTTATGTGCATCATTCAAAATATATTTTTCGTCTTTTCTCTTTTGAATTTCTTTTCCTAAATTTTATTGTTTTCATTATAGGTGGAAGATGTTAGTAGTAGAGTGGAGGTTGAGAGTTCCAATCCATGAATTTTTTAAAAGGCAGTCAAGATAGTTCTTAGTTTCCATGGTATGTCAAAACTTTATCAATTATTCTAATATAATTCGGAATTATTATGTTTAGTTTTGATTTTTGTTTTATTTTTTGTTACAGATGATGAGATGACATGGTCGGTTTTAGTTAATGTGATAATGTGGTGGCATAAAATTGTAGTGGAGGTTGTGAAATGGATTTATATTGGGAATGGGTTGTTGTTGGACATATTTTATATGTATATATTGATGAATGATGTATTGGTTGATATATGTGGTTACTGAGACTTAGGTTATGATGATCGTGGATGTTTGTATATGACTGTGGATGTGTGATGCATGAATTATGGGTTTATCATATATTTATGTTTTGTCTTATAGAATACCAGTTTTTTATATTTATAATATTTATGTAAATAGTTTTTAAAAAAATCTAAATAGATTTACCAATGGTATGTAGTAACCACCGATAAACATATTATACTGAATGTATTTAGCGGTGGTTCCAATTAACCGCTACAAAATTCTTTGTGATGATTAATTTTATTTTATTTATATTCTAAATAGATATATTTTTATTAAAGAGTTGCCACTAATTAAACAACAAACCACCACTAAATTCTCTAAAAATGACACTTAAAAAACCATTGAAAAATAAAATAAACCTCTGGTAATTGACTAGAGACTATAAAATATGTGGTGGTTTTATAAACCACCACTAAACTATTAGGTACTTGTTTTAACCGCCGCTAGTCCACTAAATAACTGCCACTAATGAAACTTTCTGTTTTAGTGTATTTATGAGCCGAGTGATGTTCATCATCATAAAGTTATCGTTCACGAGATACACCAAATCCATTTTTAGGATGATTTAAAACAAATAATTGATTGTTCATTTTGTCATCAACATTTCCCTCATTATGGCACATTTGGTTATGTTTTAAGGATATTCATGTTGGAAATAATAAGAGGATAAAAAAATCCACCCTAAAAATAAACTTCTACAGTTGACCCTTCAAATGATGATTTGTTACATACATCTTTATTCAATTTCTTTATGCATCTCTCATACACATACATCTATTAGAACTTTAGTGACACCCCAAATTTTTCTTCATACAACAAATGCAACATCAAATATTCCATTGAATCAAGGAATGATGGGGAATTTTTTTCCCAGTTTACATAAAAATAAAACAAAATATTTTTATAGTATACTCAATGCATTATAGTATGCTCTCACTACACAAATTTCTCAAAAAATATGGATTTTTTATTATCACATCCCAAATTGAATAACTCAAAAAACCTCTGAATCTAATCCTTAGAATCATTTTTGTTATAACATGAAAATTATTATAGTTTAATCGGATAGTATGACCATTTTTGACACATCTAGCCAAATTGACATAACCATAAAGTATCAAAAAATCTATAATATAATGAAAACCTATTAAATTATTTTCTTTGGAAACTGTATAAGTCATTTTTGGATTCATTAACTTCCATGATATGTCATTTTAAAACAACTCAAGTTACGATCGCGTGAAAGTTTGGGAAATGTCTAATTGTGCATGTACATTATCTTTAGTCTTACTAGGTGTGTCCAAAACTATATAAAATATATTTTCAAAACTATTATTCTCAATATTCATGACATTTAACTTGTGAAAGACCAAAAAATTAGACCAATATTGAAGATCCGAACAAATAGTTTGTTTTATCCAATTTTGGTTTTTCCCAAGGCCATATTTTTGTTTGGTTTATATTATGTACAAAGGTAATGAGTAGTAGTGAGGAGATAATATATTTTAAATCAATACATGAGATCATTGATGGAGGTACATATATTTTAATTTTACCTTTTCTAAAATTATTTATATTCCTTTGGAAAGGATGGTTAGTAGGAAGACAGCTACGATGAAAGTCAAAAAATAAGTTTTTCTTCCATTGATGAGCATAAACGCTTTGATTTCTCTCATACAATACATGAATGATTTTGGACCTTGTGTAGTCCTACCATATATCATTTCATATGCTAGAATGTTGTTAATTTTTCACATTAATATAGCTTTTATTTGGAAATTCTGTTTTGCAACAACATCATATGTACTGACACCATTACTCCACAATAAATTTAACTCATAAATAAATGGATTCGAATAAACATAAGTATTATTTTATTATATGTCTTGTAATTAATAATTTCAAAAATATATATATATAGTTTATTCATCAACATACAAAGAGGTAAATTATATAGAGTTATAAAGGTGCTCCAATAAGAATATTGACTACTATAAGAACCAAATGGACACAAAACATTAGTAGAAAGACCCAATTGTATGATACATCTTCTCAAGAAAACGTAGGATTCACCTATTCATAATTTTTCCATGAATCACATCAAGGGGATGATTTAAGATTTTACTGATTAAAATATTGGATTTATTCTATGAAATCAATGACGCTGTATTCTGAGACATAAATAAACACTACAATTTGGGTGTAAGTGGGAAATACCCCAATTATTTAACATAAATCATTATGGACTTCCTTTATTATTATTATTCATATCTCGATATTCCAGATGTAACAATTTTGACCATAATATAGGATGCAATCATTTGACCATGCATGAATCTTATTATAACCAAGACCCAAATTATGGACCAACATATTGCTCTCCTATAAATTTATTGGAAACAAATTTCCTTCAGGTAACAATGATTTAACCAAAAAAAATTTGATCAAAATAACTATTTGACATTCCATTATCAAATTTAATAGCCATAAATTTACTAATAGTCTCAAATTTTATTATCTTTCAAACAGGATATAAGGCATCCTTACCAGAGTTAAAAAAATCATAAAATTGAGATGGTTCTAACTCAGGATTTAAATTATCATTTGGAGTTTTTTTTGTTAAAAAGATGGACCCACAACCCCATGTAATAAATTATTAAATTGTTATGGATCTAGACCCAAATTATTTGTATCTTATTTAGAAATATGTTCACCATATTGATACAAAAAAAATAATCTTTTCAAAAACCAAAAAGTAATAAATGACCTCCAATGATATCAAATGTTTTAAATATCCTTAGATCACATTTCTTATAAGTAAAATTAATTTTCAATTCTGAAATAAATTCTATTTTTGATAATTCAAATGATAAAAGGGTTTCAATAACCTCAATATATAAAAAATTTATACCAAAACAATTTGGATTCTTGTGATGATTTATCTAATCGTGACATTGTAATAAAAAATATTGTATACTTCCATGTTCCATATTTTTTCTAAAAAATAAAAAATAAAAAATTTATATATGATAAATGTGGAAAAAAATGGATGATCTAAGAGAAAAATAAAAAAATTAGAAAATAAAAAATTACTTAAAAATAATAAAATTAAAAATTGCTTGTAACTATTATAAATTTTTATAATTTCCTTCTAATTTCTTCCATTTTATACTAATTACCTCTGTTTTCTACTAATTCTCACAAATTATTAATAAATTTTATAAATTACTGCAAATTAGTTCTAAATTTAACTAATCACTGCAATTTATTACTAAATTCTATAAATTGGCACTATTTTCTACCAATTATCACTTTTTTTAATAATTTTTACTAATTAACACTTATTTTTAATAATTTTTTCTAATTACTACAAATTATTGCCATTTTTTACTAATTTTTACCAATTATGGCTAATTTCTACTAATTTTTACTACTTATTGCTAATTTGTACTAATTTTTACAACTTACCAATAATTTTACCAATTACTACTAAATTTTACTAATTACCACTAATTATTACTAATTGCCACTAATTATTATTAATTATAGCGAATTATTACTAATTACCATGAATTATTACTAAAATTTACTAAATTAGACTAATTAATACTATTTTTTTACTTATTATCCCTGATTTTTATAATTTTTACTAAATTTTACTAATTACCACTATTTTTTCTTAATTATAGCTAATTATTCCTAAATACATATAATTATTCCTAATTATAACTAATTATTATGAAATAACACCAATTTTCCCTAATTACTGGTAATTTTTTCTAATTAACACTAATTATTACTAATTATAACTAATTACCACTAATTATTACTAATTAGTACTAATTATTACTAATTACCGCTAATTATTATTAATTACTGCTAATTTTAATTATTGTTGCAATGTTTTTCTAATCACCGTTAATTATTACTAATTACCACTAATCTTTACTAATTAACACTATTTTTTACTAATTACGACTAATTGTTACTAATTAGGGCCAATTTTTACTAATTACTGCAAATTTTTACCAATTATCGCTAATTATTACAAATTACCCCTAATTTTTAATAATTACCGCTAATATTTTGCAATCACCGCTAATTGTTACTAATTATCGATAATTTTTACCAAATAAAGATAATTTTTTCGGATGAAAGATAATTTTTACAAATTACCATTAATTACTGCTAATTTTTACTAATTGCCTCTATTTTTTTTCTAATTAACAATAATTTTTGCTAATTACCAATATTTTTTTACTAATAACCACCACTTTTTACTAATTACCGCTAATTTTTACTAATTATCACTAATTTTTACTAATTATCTCTAATTTTTACCAATCATTTCTAATTTTTACGTATTATTTCAATTTTTTATTAATTATTTCTAATTTTTACTAATATTTATAATTTTTAATAATTTTCACTAATTACTGCTAATTACAACTAATTTATACTAATTACCACTAATTTTTATCAATTATAGCTAATTTTTACTAATTACTACTTATTATCACCGTTGTTTACTAATTACTGGTAATTACCACAAATAATTATTAATTAACACTAATTTCTACTAATTACCACTAATTATTACTACTTACCACTAATTATTACAATTAATTATTTCTAATTACTAATAATAATTTTAAATTTAAAATAAAATAAATAAATTAATAATTAAAAAGATTAAAATAAAAACCTCCAAAGGGATGTTTTAACCAAAGTGAAATAATGACTAGATGCTGAAACCATTAGATCTTCGGGAAAAAAAATTTGTAGACAGGAATGAGAGAATGTGAGAGCAAGGAGAAGACCAGAGAAGTGATGGAAAAAATTTACAACGTACCTGTATATTGGTTAGATTATTTTGGACAAAGGTATTTTCAACGTAATTTCGTCACAAATAGTAACATTTGTGATGGGTCCCATTGAAAATAGTACTTATCATAAAAAATCATGGTGGCTATAAAAAACCATTTGCGATGGGATCTCATTGTAAATAGTAACATATCGACATACTATTTACGACGGGAAATAAATTTCTTCACAAATACCTTTATTTTTTTTGTGGAGATATAAAAAACTATTTGTGATGGGAAAATTCTCTTCAGAAATTACCCTCCCAGCAAAGTTATTTGCGATGGGAATTACATTCATGTCGCAAATAGTTTTTCCCACTATCTAGTATGCATTCATGCCAAAATTATTTGCGATGGGAATATATTTTCATCATAAATATCAAAAAAAACTCATGTACGATGGGGGATGAGATCTGTTGAAAATTAGTCCATTTTCATGATTATTTGCAATGGGATCCCACCCCATCATAAATACCTCATCACAAATAGTCATTTTTCTCATAGTGGTCAATTAAAATCTACCTTGAAAGTGGTCCATGTGAGATCCTCGTGCTTCCTTGAAAGCACCATCGTCCTACCTGGTCCTTCCAATATGTATATTGTAAATCCCACTTTCAAGGACTCTGGGGACTTCATGAACTCAAGGATCTGTACGATATGACCTAACCACTCATCGGCCTCATTAATCACCTTATCATCATGAAGAATTGGTGGATTCTGCCTTGTAAACTCTTGAGCATGGCCCACCATCTGAGTTTTCTCTTAGGGACCCACTTGACCAAAGGATCGGATCACACATATCACTGACTCCACCAAATCCATATCAAGAGGAGGGCTCACCTGCGAGGTACTCTATACAGCACCCTCCCTATGCTTGGACACGGTTCTTTTGGGAGGCATCACTTACAAGGCACACAACATAATCCTAGAACAAACACAATTCAATCTATGGCCACATCAAATGAACCCTAAAGAATCCCCCATAATGGGTCTCAATAAGTACCATAAACATCAAAGAAACTCCAAATGAAAAAGGAGGAAAAAAATTCAAAAATATTAAGTATTTTCCACTGTACATGGTTTGGCTACACGATTAGGAAGATATTATTCCATCCGTGTGGGGGACACTGGAATATTGGTAGACCGGACTGCACAGTTACCACTAATCATGTTCTTTAACCATGCTCCCCCTACAGACTCCCCCATTTTCACGTTGAAACCTAAAACAACCTACAAACTTTCCTCATAATGAAACATCATTAGGGAAATACATCAAAACATCATCACAGATCCCATAACATGGGTCAAAATGTAATCATAATCCCATACCACCCATAGAAACTTGAGGTTCGACACGAAGATGAGTTGTCTATACACTCCACCATTCCTTCCTCCCGATTCCTGACGGTCCTAGCTCTAGTCTACCACTGACACCTAAATAAAAACATCATCTAACTCCATTTTGTATGTAACTAGGCCAGGTTATCCCAAATTGACACCTGATATGACCCCCCACAAGGCCTGAAGTGTGTTCCCGATCACCATAGGCTACTAAAAAGAACCGATAATAACCAAAAATCACATGGGAATAGTTTCTCCCATGGTAAACCATCATGAACCATCCATGAAATGAGGTTACCTTGCCTATATAATTGGATTTAAAAATCATAAATACATATTCAGATCAACATAACATATGAAAATAAGCCATTAACAAGATCAACATCCTATATAGAACATTCCACAAAGGTCTATATACATGGTACCTCGATTCATAACTCAAAACATAACCAAAAGGGGAGAAATCCCACAATACCAATATAAACATCTCAAAATACACAAAATACCAAAAATGACTCCTGCTTGAGCCAACTCGGTGAGCCCTCATATCCTCCAACATAGCGATGATGATGGTAATCAAGAAGATCCACCCTAATACATTGTGCCCTTGCCCTTACCCATGTCCTGTAAAACAATGTTTACACACACCCAAAGGACCATGTAGGGTGTGAGGCACAAATACCAATAAGATATCACCGTGAATCTATTTAAAGGTTTTAACCATTCAAAACCAATATTTTTTTTGAAAATCCATTTCAAGACTAGCAACGTGATTTTAATTAAACCTTTAAAATCCCTTTGGGTTTCCTTTTAAAAAAACAAGGTTTTCCAAAAAAAAATCAAGACACAACTGAAGTAAATAAATAAGGCCACAAGATCCAACATGCATATAATAACAAAACAAGGCACAATCAAGTTAAGCATAAGCATCAAATATAATCCAATAATGAAAATGTGCACAACATCAATCATCACTTCAAGAATGGAACCATCAAAATTCATAAAATCATAAAAACCGATCCTTCATGGTCAAGTGAACCTAGGGATCCAACCACAAGGTTCTAATGTGAGTGATACAAACAAGTGTGCTAGCCGACTACGCAAAGTGTATGCTCTCACAGTCTTCCTTGGTCCCAAACTCCATGATCTCTCACAGTCTCTTAGTAGACAATGAAATATCTCACAATCTTCTAACCTAAAGGATCTCATGGTCCCTTGGAAACAAAAAGGAGGCCCTCACAATCCCTCTCCTTGAAGGCTATCACTGTCCCTCAGACAACCCCTCACTCACACCCTGGTTTACCCATGTGCTACTCTATGCCACACAATCACAAAACATGTGCCATATCAAATAAGATATTTCATAATCCATTTTCATAGACAACATGCCCATTTTATCAAAACAAATTCAACAGGGAAAAACACATCTAAAAATATTTAAGAAATACATTTCAAGACCTAAAACTTCTTTGATCCATTTTATCAAACACTTAGTGTGCGCACATGTCACCCCCATTTGGAAAACCCCTCTTTAAACACTCAATTTCCAAATTAAACCATTAAACACATCAAAAATGTTATACACATCAACCAACAAGAATTTATTTGTAAATCAAACAAACATAAACCAATGACGATTAGAAATTTAAAGGTAATCAATGAAAAAATGACCTTAAATAGATACATCTACCTTATATTCGATTAAAAACTCATTGTCTTTGACGACAACCACCCAGAATAGGTAGAACAAGACCTCACACACCTAAGAAAAAATAAAAAAAACCACTCTCCCCCATTAAGCACCCTAGATTCAGCCAAAACCCCTTCTCAGGTTACACATTTTCATGAAAATGGAAGATAAAGGGTAATAAGGATGAAAGGAAAAATAAACCAAGAAAAAACTAACTTATCTCAAGTCAAACCACCAAGAATCTAAGAGGAGATCCGCTACCAAGGAGAGGGTGGAAATCCACATCCAAAGAGGAAGAGGTATGCACAATGGGAGGAAAAAAAGAGGTTCAAAACACTTAAAAACCTGCATGGGTGAAAAGGTAAAATATCCATTTTTTAATGAGTTGGAAAAGGTTACACAACCATACAACACAGTTAAGAAGACCACACACTAAATGTGTGGGTGCTGCTGTTCACCCAAAAAAAAGTAACACGATTAAAACAGTCTGTTTCATAGTTTGAAAAATTGTACCTAAACCGTGCGAGACTACACTGTTAACATCTACAACCCCCTAGAATGGTTATACACATTTTTTAAGAGACCATGTGCTAACCATGCACCTAGTATGCCCCCCCAAATCCATTTATGTCCCTAAAAATCTAGGAAATCCAAGAGCTAATTAATGATAAATAAAATTAAAAAAGGAACGTACCTATAAATAAGTGGGTGTCATCATTATAGTTTAGTTTTTTTCCTAATCATGTGTGTTTTACTTATTAATGGAAATTTGTGGTGCCAGGGTTGCCTGATAGTGATTTCAGGAGGAAGAAGCTAGACCTGTAGCAGGGAGGTTATTGCAGGAATACATTCATGGTGTGAAGGCAGGCTTCATGTTGTGAATTGTTTGAGAAAAAACCTCTAGGGTTCTGTCTTCAGTGATACATGATGAAAACCATATGTTAGTGCCATGAATGGGCGCCATAACAAATTTTTAAGAGGGTTAGCTTGGTAACTTTTCCCTAAACCCCCTTTAAACCTTCTTCCTCACCTCCCTCTACCATGCTTGGGATTTTGGTGGGGGGGGGGGGCTCTTTGAGGATTTAGGTTCCCTCCACCCTATCTATTCACCGTTTTGAGTTTCATTCGATGCAGTGGTCTTCTCTCAGTAAGTTTAACCTTTTCCATGCCCTAGGTGCCCAATTACTTCTTTCTTTCTTATTTCCCCTTTCTAGAACCCTAATATGTGGCTGTTGAGGCCGATTTTAGGGGTTCATTGCATTGAATAAGTTTCACGTGGAGATCCATGGTGATTGAGATTCAGGATGATAAGGTAAGAAGACATTACTGTGAAACAAAACTTGAATGAGATTTTATGCATTGATTTTACATGTGGGGATATGTGAAGCCTGTTTGACCACTTCTTTTAGTATTTAAGTGACCAGATGAGGTTCGTATTGATGTAGTTGGTCCCTTAAAGGGAGTGTATGAGTTTTGGGACTTGAAATCTATGAACGCAAGCCTTGTACTAGGAATAGGGATATGGTTGTCTTCTTGGGTAATTAGGCTTGGAAAGTACCATTTGGGTTCAGAAAAGTCTAGATTTACTTGCCTCACTACAAGACAAATCATTTTTTTGGAATGGGTCATTTAAGGAGGAATAGATTCTCGTCGTAAATGACAAAAACATTGAGTTATTTCGCAATATAATGAAATTCCCATCACAAATAACTATATATTTTTTGGTATTTTCGACGAGATATGAGTCCCATCGCAAATAAATTTTGTGGAAACTCGCAGCATATAGAGGGAAAGGGTTATTTGGGATAGAATTAAGATTTCCATCACAATTAAATTTATTTGGAATGGGGTCCTCCTCCATTGCAATTACTTGTAAATAAAAAATTAAACACAATTCCATCGTAAATGATACTATCTACAATGAAATTAGGAAGTCTGTCATAAGTACTCTGTCAACAGAGTAAATAAACACTATTTATGGTAGGTACCAATTTGCATCGGATTTGGAAATCCATCACAAATGTTTTTTCATTATCCGCCATAAGTATTTATAGTGGGCACTATTTCTGACAAAATTTCCATCGTAAATAGTCCTTTGTAAATAATCTAACCTATATAAGTCCTTTAGACAACATTCTTCCATCACGATTTCTGATCCCGTCTTCTAATTTCTTTATTATTTCCCTCTGTAGAAATTTTAATCTTTTTAGGAACATTTTCAAGACAATATCACTATTTTTATTCTAGTAATGCATTGTTTTGAAGGTATTTATTTTAAAATTTTTCAATTGTTTATTTATTTAAATTATTTTATATTAGGAATAAATATTGATAATTATAACTAATAATTAATAATAATTATTAATTTACATTGACTATAAATAATTAGTAATATTTAGAATAATTAGTATTAACTAGTGGAAATTAGTTGTAATTAGTATTAATAAGTAGTAATTTTTAGCAATTGAGAGCAACTAGTCATAATTTATATAAATTATAGATCAATAGTAACAATTAGTAATAATTGGTAATAATTATCAATAATTATTAATAATTACCCGTTATTAGCAATAATTAGTAATAGTTACCTATAATTAATAATAATAAGTAAAAATTACCAACAATTGGTGATAATTTCCTATAATCAGTAATAATTGCAATAATTACCAATAATTAGTAATAATTTGTAATAAATAGTAACAAATACCAATAAATAGTAAACATATAAGGCCCCAGCCTTAAACCTTAATTAATCTTGAGTTATTTCAAGAATAACCATTGAGGATCTTTTCAGGTTTAGATTTTTAGAGAATTAGATCATAAATCATGAATTACATTCCAAATTTAAACAAAGTGGTCACATAAAAGATAGTATTCATTTTTTTCCATCAACAGAAACATATTTAAAATAAAACACGGATTCTTTATTGACACTTCCTTGACACTATCATCATATCATGTACCTTTCCCTTGACCTGTGAAAAAAATTTCAAAAACTTGGGATGAGCATAAAAATCTCAGTAAGGGATATAAAAATTCGGAAAGGAAACATTATTACATGTATACATAAGAATCAATGAAATCATACTTTACTCATAAAACATAAGCACATTAACATACCTCATAAAATCATAAGATTTATGAATAACTCATATAAATCATAAGACATAAAGGTAACTTGAGGCATTCATAACATTCTTACGTAGGGAGTAACCCTCATGGTTACATTTGGAATACCCATCACAGTATATTACTTAAATCTCTTCAGATAAACCTTAGCGTTTAGCCCCTTCGTGTTACCCAATGCATTGGAGAGCTATATCGGGCTCACCCGCCCTTAGTTTATCACAGAACCAACCGTCTTCATAAATGATGCCCAAGAACCATAACATAATCATAGCACATAACTTAAGCATAAAGGAAAGATAACATTCCCACATTTCAATAACAATATAACATTTTAAGATATTTAAATAATCAATGCATTCTAAAAACCATTTTCAAAACCATTTAAAACATTTAATAAAGATATTTTTGAATCAAAGTGTCCCATACCACTTTGAAGCTTTTAACATTTTAAACCATTAATATCCATATAAAAAAATACTTAAAAACATTTTGAAAACATGGATATTAATGAGAAATATTTATAAGAATAAATTATTAAAACATTTAAAATGATATTTTAGTTAAAGGGTTTTTAAAAAAATGAGAGACACTTGAATATAAATAATTGCGAAATAAAATTTAATCAGAACTGTATAATATCATGAGAATAAAGGGATTCATGATATAATATTCCAAAGGACATTATATACACCATATAAGAGTGAATTGGTGCATAACAACAATGAAGTCTCAATAGAAATGTAAAATGAGATGAAATCCCTTATAAAGAAGGTATCCTTAAATTAAGGATAAATCAATATCATAATTATGTGTGACAAATATAGATACACCCAATATAATTGGATATTAAGTTTAAAACAACCAGAGGTAATTCACACATATTCATAGGATGATATATTCAATAACTACAAGTTGAACCCAAAGAAATCGAAATTGGGTTTAGAAGTTCCCTTGTAAAAATTTGACAGCCTAACGACGTCACTTTAAAATTTAGAAAACGAGTTAATGAGGCCAAAAGGGTATCTCATCACTTGGAAATAAATTTTACATCAATAAATATATAGAAGAACATATCCCAACATAATAAGATGTAAATTAAAATATATATCAAAAGAAGTCTTTTAAAAAGAGGAGGGCGAAAGGTTCCCTTACCGACTTGGGTAACTCTCAAAACGTACAACCCATGAAAGAAGGACTATACAAGATTGATGTAAATACTCATAAAAGAAAGTATATAACACAAAGAGTACAATAATGGGCAGTATATACACTACTCAAGGGAAATGGTGGCAAATGTAGCATAAATCTCACGGGAATAAAAGTGAGATGGAAAATCCCTTACGAAAACTCGGCAGCCTAACAACGCCACACAAAACTTCCAAAAATGGATTTAAGATATCAATTAGAGTCTCTCATCATATTAACATAAAAATTACAGTTATAGGAATATATAATAACATCCCCCAACATAAGGAATATGATTTTGAAGGAATTGACATAAAAGAGAGTACTTAAAAAGAAAGGGAGAGGTTGGATCCCTTATCTCAAGTCCGACTTGTCTTGTTCGTTTCTTTATATTCCTGAATAGTAAAATTTGGTCAATTTATAATTTCTTAAGGTCCTCCTTTGAAGATTATTATTCAGTTCATATCACATATTACAATGTTGTAATAATTGGTTAATAATGTGAGTTCATATCAGATGTTTTTGTCGATGTTTGGTACATGAGTCAAAAATGAACTTGTTTGAAAATGATTGTCCATGTAGTTATAAGTAAATAATCTCCAGAATAGTAATAATGATTTAAATATCATATATATCTAGTACATATTCATTTTATACTATTCCATAACATTTTTAGATAAAAAGAAATGAAATGCACCGTTCATGGAGACAATAGGCCGTATGTACACATGAACGCTACTTTCATTTATATTTCTTACTTAATGGAGTGAAATAATATTGATATAAAGATATATTATAATTCCAGTATAATATCATATATAATATAATTAACTATATCCTTTATATGTCCCACATAAGGCATTAACGAATCAAATCACTTTGAGGGGGCGGTAGTCCGCACTTCCTAAAATAAAGATATCACGTTTACCCATAATGGAAACCATAAAGGTATGACATAAATGAAAAATACAGAATCTTAAGGAAAACATAAACATATTATATATCATATATAAATATAGTGACATCTTAATGGCCACCTTTGAAGGTGTTAGAAGAATATTGAACAATCATCGTTTCGTGAGGCATAAATTCTCCATCCACGGAAACAGTATCCTTTTTAACCATTAGATGTAGGTGTGTGTAAGTGTAGCTCGAATAATTATTATAAAAACATCCTAGTATATGGAAGATACTGGTGTTTTTACAAAATAAATTAATAAAAATATTTTAGGGGGTTGGAGAAGCAAAATAAAACAAAAGAGCATTAGAGAAGACTTCACCTTTGAATCGGGTAACTCCTCTTGGTTTGAACCAAAAGGGTTTCTTGAAGAGCTTGCTGCCTAAGGTAAGGCTTCTAGGATGAAGAGAGGGATGTGGAGAGACAAAATCAGCAGATATTTGCCGAGACAAAAGCTTGAGAGGTGTGGGTAAGGAGGTAGAGGTAGGGGCCTTTTATAAGAGGAGAGGAGGGGCACTTTGGAAAGGTATAAAATGTTACTTTATTTTCAAATGAGTTTCGGATTTTAAAGGTCCCACATTGATGTATTTCTATTATAAGGTGATAATGGTTAGAAATCCACCCATCCAATAGGTTTTTGACATCTGTAGGTCTTATATTTTACATTATCTTTTCATTTTATTTAAATCGTTAAATAATGAGGTAATCGCTGCATCATCATGGTCTCATATATAATTTAATTTATTTAATGTCTAAAAATTATAAAACAAATACTATGATGTAGGAAATATTTTTATCTTTTCAATTAATATTTATAGTCCAATATATCATTTATGTAGACAAAATTAAAAATGTTTTACTCAGGTGATACATTCTTTGTTATATATACTTTCTTAAAAAAAATAAAAAGATAAAAAGTCAATATCACACAAAAGTGATTCCATGGGGTCCCCAAGTTTGGCACAAGGAGTCTCATGGTCGGCCATGACAAAACCATTAGTATTAGGACACATGTTAGTGTCATTTTTTATTATTATGATATTATTTTATTATCCTTAACTACCCGATTACTAATTAATCAAGATAATTAACGATAATTACCGTCGTTACTATTCACAAAGTCAAAAAAAAAAACAGAGCCTTAGTTACATAATTTGGACCTTATGATTCCAAATATGGAATCCATTTTACCAAATTCCAAACACACAAATTTCAATAATTACTTTAAAAATAATTCCCGTTGTCAAAACAAATAGCGGGTTTTTTTGAAACAATATCTATGAAAAGTTTGGCATTAGTTTATGCCCAATTACAAAGTGAAATTAATTATAATGACCACTATTGGATTAAATTGTAAAAATATATTATAATTAAACTTTAAAACCAATTAAAAGGATAATATATCCATATATTTAAATTAGATGAGAAAGCAGTTTTGATGTAAAATGCAATATTTTTCACTATTCATTAAAAAGAATGAACATTGTCAGAAACATACAAAAAATTTAAACAAAGTAAATTTCAATATCCCAATCAATAATAATAAGTTTATTTTTACAAATAGATCTTATAAAATTTTCAAAATTTAGATTTAAAAAAGGTTCGCCCTCAAAAGGCAGTAAAACAATCTTTTAAAAATATTAGAGTATTTATTTCTTAGAATTGGATTAATTTGGATTTTAAGCCTCTAAAATTTATTGGATAAATGTAAAAATATTTGAAAAACATTTGTAATCATTTTGTAGTTATTTATGTCATTCCCTCCATTACAACGCCTAGGCGTTAACTATTATAATATTATTATATTATTAGTGTGCAACGTAAGATTTCAAGGAAACTCATTGTTGCGTATAGGATACGCCATCGAGAATAGAATTACCTTTAAAGTAGTATTAACATTTTATTCACAAATATTGATAAACATTAGAATGTAATATTATTTATTTACCTGGGATGTTACATCCTTCCCCCCTTTTGGGAATTGCGTGCTCGCAATTTCAAAATTGGGCTTGGAAACTTCATTGAAAGTCCCATATCAGAACAAGAGTCAGTAAAACTATCAATTTAAAAGAATGGGAGAGAAGTACAAAGGTCACCCGAGTTAACCCATACTAGTATTCCAAGTATTAAAATATGGATATGGAGGAAAAAACAAAGGGTCATGTTCTGATGGAGAGTGATAGTAAACATGTCTAGGAGAAAGTTAACCACAAGAAAATCAAAAACTTGTGATGGGTTAAATGGTATTCGATTCCCCAGTAGGAAAAGTTAACAGACAAATTTTTTGTTTTAAGTTACTCTTAATTGAGGAATTTATTTTTGAGCTTAACTAAATCATAATGAAACATACTTACTTGTCATGTAGACTTTCAACTTTTACTAGATTCCTTAATCAAACTCATATTTTCTCCAAAAGACGAGCATTTAGGAAGACTTGTTTGCATTAAGAGTACTATAATCAAATTCTTGAGAATCACCTAATCCACAAAAGAGAACTATATATTTACCATGTCTTGAGATATCAACCAAAACCAAACCAAAAAGTTTAGTACGAGATCAGATAATACCCAAAAAAGATATTTTTCTTCTACAAAAATAAAAACTACTCCTAATCTCTAAAATTTTTCAAACAAAATCCAAAGTTTAACAAAGACCATTCAATAAAAATATATCCATAAAATTCTTCAAAGTAAACCCAACTAAGATTAAAACCCAAATATTTGAAGGATTTAATCACATAGTCTCCCAAGGTACAAATTAACATTTATCTCTAAATAACATAAGTTGCTCTAAAAGTCTCATACTGAAAAGTAATAAACCTAATCACATATCCCCCATGATAGGTTAATAATTTCCATAGATAACCCAAAATCAACTTACTCTTAATTCATAAAATCATCTAACTAAAAAGAATCATTCAAACTAACCAGGGACTTCACGTAGTCCAGTGGTAGGTGATAAATACCAGTTGCATTTTGGTTGTGGGTTCGATTCCCACAGCTTCGTCTAACGCGACGGGTTGTCACACGGTCTGTGTGTTGTCCTTTTTCCAAAACTATATAATTCTTAAAACATCCCCCCAAAAAGAGATAAAATATTCAAAAATAACCATAACATATTTTAACCTCAATTTTACCTCATTCCTTTCATCTTCCATTATAACATATAGTAACCCATAATTACCTCAAAAGTAAGGATCATATAAACCATAATGGTTACCTTTATAATTATCACATGAACTTACACATCGAGTTGGTTCTCTCATACAAAAGGCATTAGAGAACTCACCAAGGTTCAAGTGGTTGATCATGACTCCTGATAGTTGGTTTAGAATAACCACAAGATTTCTCATTGAATCCCCCATTTCATCCAATCTCTTAATTATAGAACCACCACAGTTTCCTTCAAACCCATTGTCACTTTTGTGCCTGTTAGATCCATCTATTTACTAAAACCAAAAAGGTCAGTGTGAGTATATCAACAAAATCATCATGTACTAAAGAGGAAGATAAACACTAAGATATACTTATCCAAGTTATCTCAAACTCATTCCAACCTTCAAAAATAACAATGACTCTATCCAATATAATAACCATTGTGGTCATACAAAACTTGTCACTTATTCTAAAACAACACTAACCTCTAAAGTTATCTAAACCGACCTTTGATACCAACTATAAGGCCCCATCCTTAAACCTTACTTAATCTTGAGTTATTTCAAGAATACACATTGAGGATCTTTTCAGGTTTAGAGTTTTAGAGAATTAGATCATAAATCATGCATTACATTCCACATTTAAACAAAGTGGTTACATAAAATATAGTATTCATTTTTTTCCATCAACAGAAACATATTTAAAATAAAACATGGATTCTTTCTTGACACTTCCTTGACACTATCATCATATCATGTACCTTTCCCTTGACCCGTGAAAAACATTTCAAAAACTTGGGATGAGCATAAAAAGCTCAGTAAGGGATATAAAAATTCAGAAAGGAAACATTAGTACATGTATACATAAGAATCAATGAAAACATACTTTACTCCTAAAACATAAGCACGTTAACATACCTCATGAAATCATAAGATTTATGAATAACTCATAGAAATCATAAGACATAAAAATAACTTGAGGCATTCATAACATTCTTACGTAGGGAGTAACCCTCATGGTTACGTTTGGAATACCCATCACAGTATATTCCCCAAATATCTTCGGAGAAACCTTAGCGTTTAACCCCTTCCCGTTACCCAATGCATTGGAGAGCTATATCGGGATCACCCGCCCTTAGTTTATCACGGAACCACCCGTCTTCATAAACGATGCCCAATAACCATAACAAAATCATATCACATAACATAAGCATAAAGTAAATATAACATTCCCACATTGCAATAACAATATAACATTTTAAGATATTGAAATAATAAATCCACTCTAAAAACCATTTTCAAAACCATTTAAAACATTTAATAAAGAGATTTTTGAATCAAAGTGTCCCATACCACTTTGAAGCTTTTAACATTTTAAACCATTAATATCTATATAAATAAATCCTTAATTTTTTTTTGAAAACATGGATATTAATGAGAAATATTTATAAGAATAAATCATTAAAACATTTAAAACGATATTTTAGTTAAAGGGTTTTTAACAAAATGAGAGACACTTGAATACAAATAATTGCGGAATAAAATTTAATCAGAACTTTATAATATCATGATAATAAAGGTATTCATGATATAATATGCCAAAGGACAGTATATACACCATATAAGAGTGAATTGGTGCATAACAACAATGAAGTCTCCATAGAAATGTAAAATGAAATGAAATCCCTTATAAAGAAGGTATCCTTAAATTAAGGATAAATAAATATCATAATTATGTGTGAAAAATATAAATACACCCAATATAAGTGGATATTAAGTATAAAACAACCATAGTTCATTCACACATATTCATAGGATCATATATTCAATAACTACAAGTTGAACCCAAACAAATCGAAATTGGGTTAAGAAGTTCCCTTGTAAAAATTTGACAGCCTAACGACGTCACTTTAAAATTTAGAAAACTAGTTGATGAGGAAAAAAGGGTATCTCATCACTTGGAAATAAATTTTACATCAATAAGTATATAGAAGAACATATCCCAACATAATAAGATGTAAATTAAAAGACCTATCAAAAGAAGTCTTTTAAAAAGAGGAGGGAGAAATGTTCCGTTACCGACTTGGGTAACTGTCGAAACGTACAACCCATGAAATAAGGACTATAGAACATTGATTTAAATACTCATAAATGAAATTATATTACAAAAATAGTACAATAATGGGAAGTAAATACACCACTCAAGGGAAATGGTGGCAAATTTAGCATAAATCTCATGGGAATAAAAGTGAGATAAAAAACCACTTACGAAAACTCGGCAGCCTAACGGCGCCACATAAAACTTCCAAAAATGGATTGAAGATATAAATTAGAGTCTCTCATCATATGAACATAAAAATTACAGTAAGAGGAATATAGAAGAACATCCCCCAACATAAGGAAGAGGATCTTGAAATAAGTGACATAAAAGAGAGTACTTAAAAAGAAAGGGAGAGGTTGGATCTCTTACCTCAAGTCTGACTTGTCTTATTCGTTTCTTTATATTCCTGAATAATAAACTTTGGTCAATTTATAATTTATTAAGATCCTCCTTTAAATATTATTATTCAGTTCATATCACATATTACAATGTTTTAATAATTGGTTAATAATGTGAGTTCATATCAGACGTTTTTGTCAATGTTTGGTACATGAGTCAAAAATGAACTTGTTTGAAAATGATTGTCCATGTAGTTATAAGTAAATAATATAAAGAATAGTATTAATGATTTAAATATCATATATATCCAGTACATATTCATTTTATACTATTCCATAACATTTGGAGATAAAAAGAAATGAAATGCACCGTTCATGGAGATGGTAGGCCGTACGTACGCATGAACACTACTTTCATTTCTATTTCTTAGTTAATGGAGTGAAATAATAATGATATAAAGATATATTATAATTCAATTATAATATTATATATAATATAATTAACTCTATCCTTTATATGTCCCACATAAGGCATTAACGAATCAAATCACTTTGAGGGGGTGATAGTCCGCACTTCCTAAAATGAAGATATCACGTTTACCCATAATGGATACCATAAAGGTATGACATAAATGAAAAATACAAAAGCTTAAGGACAAAATAAACATATTATATGTCATATATAAATATAGTGACATCTTAATGGCCACCTTTGAAGGTGTTAGAAGAATATTGAACAATCATCGTTTCGTGAGGTAGAAATTCGCCATCCACAGAAATAGTATTCTTTTTAACCATTAGATGTAGGTGTGTGTAAGTGTAGTTCGAATAATTCTTATAAAAAAATCCTAGTATATGGATGATACTGTTGTTGTTACAAAAGAAATTAATAAAAAGAGTTTAGGGGGTTGGAGAAGCAAAATAAAACAAAAGAGCATTAGAGAAGACTTTACCTTTGAATCAGGTAACTCCTCTTGGTTTGAACCAAAAGGGTTTCTTGAAGAGCTTTCTGCCTAAGGTAAGGCTTCTAGGATAAAGAGAGGGATGTGGAGAGAAAAAATCAGCAGAGATTGGCCAAGCCAAATGCTTGAGAGGTGTTGGTAATGAGGTAGAGGTGGGGGCCTTTTATAAGAGGAGAGGAGGGGCACTCTTGGAAAGTTATAAAATGTTACTTTATTTTCAAATGAGTTTCAGATTTTAAAGGTCCCACATTGATGTATTTAGAGGATAAGGTGATAAGGGTTCTAAATACACCCATCCAATAGGTTTTTGACATGTGTAGGTCTTATATTTTACATTATCTTTTCATTTTATTTAAATCGTTAAATAATGAGGTAATCACTGCATCATCATGGTCTCATATATAATTTAATTTATTTAATGTCTAAAAATTATAAAAAAATACTATGATGTAGGAAATCTTTTTATATTTCCAATGACTATTTATAGTCCAAGAGATCATTTATGTAGACAAAATTAAAAATGTTTTACTCAGGTGATACATTCTTTGTTATATTTACTTTCTTTAAAAAAAATAAAAAGATAAAAAGTCATTATCACACAAAAGTGATTCCATGGGGTCCCAAGTTTGGAACAAGGCATCCCATGGTCGGCCATGACACAACCAGTAGTATTATGACACATGTTGGTGTCATTTTTTATTATTATGGTATTATTTTATTATCCTTAACTACCCGATTACTAATTAATCAAGATAATTAATGATAATTACCATCGTTACTATTCACAAAGTCCAAAAACAAAAGAGTCTTAATTACATAATTTGGAACTTATGATTCCAAATATGGAATCCATTTTACCAAATTCCAAACACAGAAATTGCAATAATTAATTTGAAAATAATTCCTGTTGTCAAAACAAATAGCGGGTTTTTTTGAAACAATATCTATGAAAAGTTTGGCATTAGTTTATGCCCAATTCCAAAGTGAAATTAATTCTAATGACCACTATTGGATTAAATTGTAAAAATATATTTCAATTAAACTTTAAAAACAATTAAAAAGATAATATATCCATATATTTAAATTAGATGAAAAATGAGTTTTGATGTAAAATGTAATATTTTTCACTATTCATTAAAAAGAATGAACATTGTCAGAAAAATACCAAAAAATTAACCAAAGTAAATTTCAATATCCCAACCATAAAGAATAAGTTTATTTTGACAAATAGAGCTTATAAAATTGTCAAAAGTTAGATTTAAAAAAGGTTCGTCATCAAAAGGCAGTAAAACAATCTTTTAAAAATATTAGAGTATTTATTTCTTAAAATTGGATTCATTTGGATTTTAAGCCTCTAACATTTATTGGATAAATGTAAAAATATTTGACAAACATATGTAATCATTTTGTAGTTATTTCTGTTCATTCCCTCCATTACAACGGCTAGGAGTTAACTATTATAATATTATTATATTATTAGTGTGCAACGTAAGATTTCAAAGAAACTCGTTGTTGCGTATAGGGTATGCCATCGAGCATAGAATTCTCTTTAAAGCAGTATTAACATTTTATTCAAAAATATTGATAAACATTATAATGTAATATTATTTATTTACCTAAGATGTTACAAAACAATTACCGATAATTGGTAATAATTGGTAATAATTAGCAATAATTATTGATAATTACCAATGATTAGTAATAATTAGTAATAATTTCCAATAATTAGTAATAATTAGTAAAAAATTCCAAATATTAATAATAATTAGTAAAAATTACCGATAATTAGTAATAAGTACCAATAATTAGTAATAATTTGTAATAATTAGTGATAAATAGTAAATAATAGTAATAATTAGTAATAAATAGTTATAATTATTGATAAATAGTTAATAATTATCGATAATTAGTAATAACTAGTAATAATTATTAATAATTAAGAATAATTAGTAATAATTACTGATAATTTGTAATAATTAGTAGAAATTACCGATACTTAACAATAATTATCAATAATTAGTAATAATTCATAATAATTATCGATAATTAGTAATAATTAGTAATAATTACTTGTAAATAGTAAATAATAGTAATACTTAATAATAAATAGTAATAATTACTGATAATTAGTATTGATTATCTATAATTACCGACAATTAGTAACAATTACTAATTGATAGTAATAATTATAAAAAAATAGTTAAAATTACCTATAATTAGAAGAAATTAATAATAATTATCAATAATTAATAATAAATGTCAATAAATAGTAATAATTAGTAATAGTTACTGATAATTTGTAATAATTAGCCAAATTACTAGTAATAAGTAGTAATTAATAATAATTATCAAGATTCATTAATAATTACTGATAATTTGTAGTAATTATCAAAAATTAGTAAATTATAGCAATTATCAGTAATAAATAGTAATAAATACAGATAAAGAGTTAGTAATTACCAATAATTTGTAATAATTAGAAATAATTACCTATAAATTGTAATAATTAGTATTAAGTAGTTATAATTGGTTATAATTAGTTATAATTAGTAATAATATGAAATAATTAGTTATAATTAGTAGTAATTAGTATTAATTACCAATAAATAGCAGATAATTAGTAATAATTAATGATAAATAGTAAATATCATTAGGTGCCTCACCCTGATAGAGGGATATGTGTGCTGACATCCACCATTCAGCCATCTATCTTGTAGGACAGATGGGTACCAAACCTCAGGGCTTCCTGCAGAGTATTTCAGTTAGATGTTTCGGTGCACTAAGATGATGATGCAACGTGGTTTACACATGCATTGTTGGTGGACAACTTGAAAGAGTGATGAGTGTGCTGACACGTATCATTCAGCCTCCCCCACACTCTAATGTGGGATGGTGGGGTGCCTTACTTCGTTGCATTGGCCTAACATGATGCAACTTTTGGGAGGGGCGATACAATATCCTGGATTGGTAGCTCTAGTGTAATAGCTCAGGTAGGGGGGAGATGTCTGACAAGTGCTTGTCATGAATCTTGTTTCCTCTTGGGCCCTTGGGTCATCTCTTTTATGAGGGGGTTTCTGGGCCTAGGTTCACTAGTTCCTTCAAACCTTGTATGAGCCTTCGGGCCAAGTGTTTTCCCAGGCCTAAGTGCCTCTGGGTCTTTAAGCCTTGTATTGGGTTCCCCCTCAACCTAGTTTAAAAGGGGCAGTCTTTTCTAGTTTTAATAAAAGTGGGCTTGTCCTTGAAATTGTTTAACAAAAAAATAAAAAAGTAATAATTAGTAATAATTAACCATACTTAGATATAATTAGTAATATTTAAAAATAAAGAGTAATAATTACCGATAAACTGTAAATAATCACTGATAATTAGTAATAATTAAATATAATTAGTAATAATTAGTTATAATTTCTAATAATTAGTTATAATTAGTAACAATTAGTATTAAATAGTAATAATTACTAATAAATAGTAAATAATTAATAATAATTAGTTATAATTATTAATAATTAGTTATAATTACCAATAATTAGCAATAATTAGTTATAATTACTGATAATTTGTAATAATTACTGATAAATTGTAATAATTATCGATAACTAGTAATAATTTTGTTTAATTATTAATAATTAGTAATAATAAATTATAAATAGTGAATACTTAGTTATAGTTAGTTATAATTAGTAATAATTAGTTATAATTATCCTAAATTAGAAATAATCACAGATAAATTATAATAAATAGTAATAATTAGTTATATTTAGTAATATTTGCTGATAAATAGTAATAATTAGTTATAATTAGTAACAATTAGTAAAAATTACTAATAATTAGTGATAATTTCCAAAAAATAGTAATAATTAGTAATAATTACCGATAATTAATATTGATTAGTACTAATTTTTAGTAATTACAAATAACACGTAATAATTAGTAATAAATAGTAATAATTACCGATAAAAAGTAATAATTACTGGAAAATAGTAATAATTACGAATAAATTTTAAATAATTACTGATTAGTAGTAAATAATTAGTAATAACTAGTTATAATCTGTAATAATTACAAATAAATAGTTATAATTACCAATAAATAGTAATAATTTGTAATAATTACCAATTAATTGTAAATAATTAATAATAATTAGTAATAATTAGTAAAATTCATCAATAATTTGTAATAACTAGTAATAATTAATAATAATTATAGATAAATGGAAAATAATTAGTAGTAAATAGTTATAATTGTAGATAATTAGAAATTAATAGTTATAATTATCAATAATTAGTAATAATTAGTAATAATTATCGATAATTTGTAATATTTAGTAATAGTTACTGTTAATTGGTAATAATTACTAATAATTAGTAATAATGAGAAATACTTTATATTAATTTATTATATATTCTATTAGTTAGTAAGAAGTATTTCTATTTCCAACGAGCCTGTACCCTTGTGGTACAGGCTCCTGCTTGGCATCCAAAAGACCCACGATCAAATCCAGGCAGGGGAGAATTTTCAGGGCACTATAGCAGTATTGTAACAGCGGAGGGACTGTAGTAGGCACTATAGCGGTGGCTGTACTGTAGCAGGTACTATAGCAGCGCAGGTACTGTATCAATACTATTCACCGAGGGGTCCTTTGGGCCAAAAAATGGGCTTTCAAGCCTTGTATTTAGGCCACTTGGCCTTGGGCCTTCGGGCTATGTAACAGGTCTCTCTCAACCCAGTCTAAAGAGGTCTTTGCTTTAAATAATAAATTGAGGCTTTGGCCCTAACCTTTAAAAAAAGAAGTATTTCTATTTACTATTATTTTTTTAGTTTTTAATAATTTATGATATTTAGTTGTAATTACCCATAATTATTAATAATTTTTAAAAATTAAAGTAATTAATAATTTTTTGAATTTTTGAATTTTTTTCTCGGATCATCCATTCCTTCCATTAGATCAATCATAATATATATAGAAAACTATAGAATTAGGAAGTTGATAATAATTTTTATTACAAGAATGTGATTAGATAAATTATCACAGAAATCCAAATGGTTATGGTATAAATCTTATATACATTGAGGGTTTAATTTTTTTATCATTTGAATCATCAAAAAAATAATTTATTTCAGAATGTATAATTAAGTCTCCATGTAATGAATGCAATATGAGGAGATTTGAAATATTTGACAATGTTGGGGTTCATCTATTACATTTTGGTTTTTAAAAAGATTATGTTTTTTGGTATCAATATGGTGAAAATAATTCATAAGTAAATGAAAATAATTTAGATCCATATCCATCACACTTTTAAATTTTAGTATACAAGCTCATTGTCTCATCTTTTCAACATACAGAAACTCATAATGGTAATTAAACTCCCGAGTTAGAACCATCTCAATTTTATGAGTTGCTAAAGTCTATTGAGAGTTGCTTATATCCCATTTGTAAGATAATGTTTTTGAATATGTTACTATTTTTTTTTATTAAATTAGATAATGGAATCTCAAATTGTTTTTTTGATCAGATTTTTTTTGTTTGGATAAATCATTCTTACCTAAGGGAAACGTGTTGCCTACAAATTTATATGAAAGCAAGAGTTTGGTTCATAATTTGGGTTTCACTTTGCAGAAGATCCAAACATGTTCAAATGATTGATTCCTATATTATGGTGAATATGATTCATTAGTTAATTTTCATTCATGTAGACAATTGAGGTAAAAATAGGCACAACAAAGAAAGTCCAAATTTTTTCCTATTAAACAGTTGAGGAATTTATTGATTATTACTAGAATGAAATGTTTATTTAAGACTCACAACACAATGTCCTTGATGAGATGAACAAAATACAACATTTATAATGGTAAAATCTTAAATAATCCATGTGATGGAGATTTATGAAAACATTTTGATTAGGTTCATCAATTTTTTGCCTCAAAATCTCGTAACATTCAATTGAGTCTTTCTACTGATGGTTTCTGTCCATTTGGTACTTATGATAGTAAATATTCTTATTGGACCATCTTTATAACTCCATAAAAATTACCTCCTTGTATTTTGATGAATTAACCATATATATTTTTGACATTACTATTTCGATGACATCCAAAAAATAATATTGATGTTTATTTGAAGTCATGGATCAATGAGTTAAATTTATTATGAAGGAATGGTGTCAGTACATATGATGTAGTTTAAAAATATAGTTTCATAATGAAAACTTCATTAATGTGGACAATTTGTGACATGACATGCTATCTATATTTAATACACATGGTCCAAAATTATGTACATACTGTATGATCGACAAAAAAACATTTATACTTTTCAATGGAAGAACACTTTTTTCCAACATTGATCGTAGATCTATTCCTATATATCATCCTTTGAAAAGGTAAAAAAATAATTTTGGAAAAGGTATAATTGAAAGAGATGGACCTCCAACAATGATCTTAACCATTGATCTAAAATATATTCTATATTTAATATCTACTATTATTTTTGGGATGACTATAAACCAACAAAAAAAGACTTCTTTTGGAAATATCACAATTAGATAAAACAAAGTATTTTTTGGGATCATCCTTATTGGTATGATTTTTTAGTATGCCACATGTTATATGACATGAATATTGAGAAGAACTTTTTTAATAATGTATTATATATATTTTTGGTCATGGTTCGTAAGACTAAAGATAATATAAAGGCATAATTAGATTTTGCCAAAATTTACAGGAACCCAAAACATTAGTTATTTGAAAATGAAAGATCAAAGAAATTATTAAAGCTAAAATCATCTTATATAGTTTCTATAGAAAATAATTTATTATTCTATAAGTGGAATTCATATTTAAGGTTACCAGATGGCTATGTCTCCATTTTGGCTCGATGTGTCAGAAATAGTCAAATTACTAGATTATAAGTCATGATTTTTATTTTATAATAGAAAGAATACTACCAATTGGCCTTATAGGTTTGTTAATTTCTTCAATTTGGGACGTGATTATAGAAATATCATTTTTCATCTAAGACATTTTTGTTGCAATAAAAGACCATGATACACTATGTAGACTACAACAAGCTGTTATTTTAATTTTATGTAAATTAGAAAAGATATTTCCACCAACTTTATTTGATTCAATGAAACATTTAGTATTACCTTTTTCTTATGAAACAAAATTTTGAGGACCAATACAGCTCTGATATGTCTACCCACATGAGGGATTCATGAATAAATTAAAGAAAAAGGTATGTAACAAAGCATTGATTGAAGGATCAATTACAGAATTTTATTTGAAATATGAAATTTCATTTTTATACTCTCATTATTTTCATCATGAATATCCTTCAAAACATATTAAAATGTTTCATACTTAGGAAAATGTTAATGATGTAATGAAACATCAATTATTAGTTTCTAATTAGTCTAAAATTGGCTTTGGCGGAGTTCACGAATAATGAATTTTAAATTATAAACAACACAAAGCTCATACATATGATTTTATCAAATATGAATAAATGAAATGATTTTTATATTGAGTCATACTTTCAAATATTCTTTATATATTTTTTAAAATTAAATTAATATTAATTCGTTTTTAGATTATATGATGGTCATATAAAGAAATAATTCCCACAAATTACACCGGCTACTCTTGAAGAAAAATAATAATGTAATTTTTACTAATGGTTTCAAAGGCTGGTAAAATAATTTCTTTATGGTTGAATATAAAAAATAAATTATTATAATTTTCATTAGTAATTTTTTTAATTTTCCATGTATTACAACATGCAAATAAAATTGATAATCGATTATGTATTGAGTAACCCACTATCCAAATTAGTTAATCTTATAATGAACATGTGATTAATTGATTTTTATTTCATACACATGCTATGGTGGATAAAAATATTAACTAATAGTGGTTTTTTCTTAAAAAGATCTCATCATAAAGAAAGTGAAGTTTAATGTTATGACATGTTGGATGAAATAATGGATTTATGTTATTTGGGATAGAATTATGTAATTTTTTTTAAATGTCATTGGTTTGATACTGATAGAGGGTTTCACATTCATAGAGGGTTTCACATTTATGTTGGATCATCAAGCACATAAAATTTATTATGAAATTTATTATTCTTCTAAAAGAGATTTAATTGACTGATGAAGTATAATAAAAATGAAATTTCATGAAAATAAGTTTATACAATGTGAAAGTGGTTTTGTTAATGTGAAAGAAATTGAAAATTTTCATGATACAACACCAAATAAACATTTTAATTAAATAGATACAATATTTATGATGAAAACTCGCAGTTATGGGATAATGGTGTTGATAAGGTTGATGATGTAATTAATGAATTTGTAATAGACATGAATGATGATACTGGAGAACCTATATAAATTGATTATTCTAAGGAGTAAGATGAAGATATTTATACCATTGAATATTAAGATGAGGATGAAGATGAAGAATGACATAATTACATGCTGGTTATAGTTATAATTAATTTATAATACATGTTTTTAATTATTTGTAGACAACTATATTTTCATGTTTCATATGGTTGGAAATGATATCAATGAGATGTTCCATACCCTCACTAATGTTGTGCTTCCTGGTAATCAACCCCATGACTCATCTAACCCACAGGTTACTACCACTATATCATTGACTTTGAGGGGTCATAGTGTAGCCATATTGATGTTTTAGAACCATATTCCCGGGTGACGTCTTCTTATTTATTTTGATCCATGCATGTGGAGGTATATTTTGTTTTTTATTTTTGATAATTTTTTTTTATTTATTTATGTAATAATTATTTCATTATTAACTATTTTTAGGTTTTATGGTATCATTCCAATGATATCCTTGAGATTCACCACCCAGTAGTTATGGGATATCTGTATGTGTGGGTATTATCATCAGTTTTTATATAATCTGAGAAAGAGTTCCATGAAGAGAACTGAAGCCATAATTTTTTATCAGTATTATAGTAGTCATCGACCTAATTACATATCATCCCATGTTTGGGAATGTTTGTGCTCCTACTAGTAAGAGATAGTTTTTAGAGGAGGTCATCATTAGGAAAACATAATTGGGGGAGACAGGAGGCCATGCATAGACCCAACATTCGTACCTTTAGTATTCATCGATGAAATATGTAAAGATATTTTATTTAATAATATTTATATAATTTAAATTTAAAATATTTATTTTATATTCATACAGGTAGTTGAGCACCCTTATGTTACCAAATTTGATGTTTTTAAGAAGATGTACAATGATCCTACCACTAGAGAGATTAATGGTGACCAATAGTGTTAGATTATGGTTAGTATACTTTTTTTTTGTTTTTTAAAATTAACTAAAATTAATATTTTTTCTATTTTAATTTCAAATTAAATTTGAAAGTGGATTATGTGGTTGTGACATCTCACACACGTGGTGAGAGTTATTCTGAGACTAAGGGTTGGGATACTAGTGAGTTAGGATTTTATGAGGCAACATGGATGTAGGAGACTTAGTATGGTATTAAAAAAGGCAAAGTGGTTGGTATCGGTTCTCAATTGATGCCTGGAAGTTATTATGGAACTATTGTATGGTTATCATATTACTCGAGAGGAGATCATGAAGAGTCATCATCTTCATTAGCGGAGTATGAGGAGAAGTTATGAGATTAGAATGAGGTCATAGAGAGTATGCGTAGAGAGTAATCAGAGCTTCATTAGCACCAGCAGTAGGGAGATGATAAACAACATTGATGGGAGGAGCATAAGAACAAATAGATGATGGAGTAAATGTGACATCTTGTGTATGATATAAGGATTATATTCCCTCCACATTATCCTTAAAATGATCCACCACATCCACAATTATTGATATATTTTGTTTATAAACATATTATGATAAGTTTTGTATTGAAATATTATGTGTAATATTTTTATTAATTTATATGTCTAAAGTTTTAATTTTTTTTTAAATTTGTTTGATGTTATTTTTTTATTGTTCAGTTTTTTGTAACAGAATAGTATTTCCATAGTAATAGATTATTATCATTGAAAATACGTATCCTTCACTAATAACCTATTGCAACAAAAATCCATATCCATCACTAATAATTATTTATTTCTTCCATGCAGAAAACTATTTACGAAAAAAATTATTCTATAACATTTTTTGCGATTCCATTTTCACACACAAGTGAATAGTGATGAGATCTCATAAAAAATAACTATTTGAAATAGGATCCCATTAATATTGACCCATTATAAATTCCTAGCTTTCTAGTTGTGGTAAAATGATTTTAGTATTCAGGTGATTAATTCCCCTGCTTGTGTTGGTTTTTAGTGTGTACTGTTGCTTGTTTCTTATTGCTTAGTGTGACCTCCCTTGAGTGAATGAGGATTGGTGAGTATTTTTGATGTGACCTCCCTAGAGTATGTAGATATGGGTTAGTTTTCTTTATGTGACTTCCCTTGAGTGCATGGGTATTGGTTAGTGTCCATGATGTGACCTCCCTAGAGTATCTTAGGATGGGTCAATGTTCTTGATGTGACCTCTCTTGAGTGTGTAGGGATGGGTTGGTATTCTTGATGAGGACATGACCTAAGTGATGAGGAATAGGACATGTTCTATATGTTCTAATATGGTACTGAAAGATCATACCTTCTTGTAAATAACTAAAGTAAGTAGGGTTGGGATTCGTGGTAGCTTTGTTAGTGCACGATGACAAGGTGGGTAGTGTGTTTGTTTACGCGTTAAATTATTATCATCACATAAACTATTATATGAATGGTTCACTTATGTTAAGGATTATTTGGTTGTTTTCTTATATATTTTTACTCAGACTCTGAAGGATAATATTCTTATTCATGTATACTTTATGGTTAGAGATCTAGTAAGGCGAAACGTACCTGCATTAGGTTATTGAATAGGTGAAGTGGGATTGTTTGAGGTGATGTCAGGATAAACAATGGGATCTATTGTTTTCATACCTCATTATTATTTTATTTATCTTTGTTACATTGATGAACCACATGTGTGGATCACTTTTTGATTTCTTTCATGACCTTGGTATTCTATATTGCTATAACAAATGTTGATGTTATTATTATTTCTCCCATTTTATTTATTATTTCTATTGTTTACTTATTAATATACTATATTAATTTACTTAGATGGACATATTTTATAGACAGAATATTCCTCCTATGATACTGCCCAGGCCCTCACCGCTAGCCGATATCCTCTTGAATACAAGGATTCAATCAAGAGGTCATGTGACCCTCCGACCTAGAATGAGTGATTCAAATTAGAGTATTACAAAATGTTATTCAACACCCTTTACTTTTTCGTTTCCTATTGTTTGGGGTTTTATATAATAAAGATAAGATACATGAGACTTAGTTGGATGAGAAAATATTTTTCTTTTCTAGCATTTGTGTGGCGGGACTCCAAGTTGCCGAAGAAGTGGGATTGCTTTTATTGGTTGAGTGATTATAGTTTCATGTTGTTCCTATGTATTTTTTTATTTTTATAGTTTATGAGATTTTATATTGGCCTAATTAGAAAGAGTGAGTAAGTTAAAATATCATGTATTGGAACATAGGTTCACATGTCATGAAATGGTTTGTTTGTGATTGATATGTAGGTTCTGGGTGTAGTAGAAGTGTGTGGTGGTGGAAGATATATTAAAATTTATTTTAATATTTATTTATATGAAACCATGATAAAGTTTCTTTCATATTAAATTTATTATTAATTTATTTATATCTAAAGAAAATAAATATCTCAGCTTAGGATCCTTTCTTTATTGATGATGTTGATATTCTGAAATACCCTTTTTAGATTTCGTTCATTGTGATGTGAGGATCCAAGGGTAGAATCCCTCTAGCGGTGATCCACACATGCTCCTTTGATCTCCGAGAAACACCAACTAATTTACAATTATTAACATGGTGAATCAATTTTCTTGTATTGTTCATGTTGATCGCTCATCCTCCAATATTGATGGAATATCTATTTTGTTTCTTGTTCTTGAGAGGGGGAGAGAAGAAGGAGTCGAGAGAGAATTTTGTTTTGCGCAATGTTTCTTTTTCATACCACTCACATAATAGACATAATCGTCTACTTATAGATCTAGGGTTTAAGTTAAAATATTTTTCAATTTCATTTTAGACCATAAAAAATATTATTACCTATAATAAATCCCATGTCATATAATAATAATAATAATAATAATAATAATATTATTATTATTTTCATTATTATTTTGTGGCATGAGACAACTTGTGCAATGAAAAAAATTATTTAATTGAATTGTTAATTAATATTTGTCACTGGATACTGTATTGGTCAGTTTGAACTTCTCTAGCATTTATTGAACTCCTGAATACAATTAAATATTTTATACATCAATAAGTATTTTTGATCAATAAAATGTGAATAAAATTATTCCTCATTCATGATAATAATATTTATTCTATTAAATAAATTAAAATAAAATTTAATCGAGATTAATGAAAACATTTAGTGTGTGACCCTATGGTGTTATTTCTCGTTGGAATTAGACGACCTTTCCTAAATCCCAATATTAATGTCTAGAAATGGGTTAAGGAAACCATGGGAAAGAAATTAATGTTTCAAAGATGATAACCACATATGAATGATCATTTTTTAATATAATATCTTTGTCACAATATCTCATCAAGCAGGTTTCACATCCATGTCACCAACCTATATGTTCGATAAGTCATTCTATTACTATATGAAATAAACAAGTCATTGTAGCATGGACATGGAATTTAATTCAACAATTATATTCCAATAAAAGGGTTGATATATCAACTTCCATAAATATGGAAGATACAAATCCTTCATTAACTTATCCATTAATAACATGTCAATCATGATGCATCTAACATACCCCACCTCACCATGAACATATATCATCACAGTTTTCATCATAAAATATAATTTCATGAGTCATGATATACATTAATGATAATATTAAATTCTGAGGACCATTATATATAATCCCATATAAGAATATCCAATGACACTAAAATATACAGAATTCCTACTCGCGGGTCAGTTCTCATAATCTCCCATCTTAGAGATTATCAAGTGTGAAATTTCTGAGAAGAAGCCTCATCTACTTGTGAGTAATCACACATTAAAGTCACGTTTTATGTGTCCCATCATAGAATATTGTCCAATCACATAACTATGTTTAATAATATCATCATAGCACTTCAAGGTTCTCATCATAGTGGAGAACTACTATGACCTTATTAATGCGATGAATACTCTAGGACATTATTAATTTAATGTTATGAAGAACAATGAACAATATGGAATAAGATATTTTATAAATATTAAAATCATATAATAGATATGTAACAAAGTAAAGCAGTTGGTCCCAGTATTCCAACTCCAAAAAACTTCCTCTTGGACCGGAGCCAACTACCTATGACTTTTAGTCTACTAGACATTACATGATAATCATGTTTCTTCTGTGTTATGGATTTAGTCAAGGGGTACTCTATATTTTATTACATAAAAATAATTCTCACTAAAACCCCACCTCTCTGAGAAAAATCTCCCATGAGATGATACTTTCGAAGTATATGCCTTTTCCGCTGAAGTGACCTTGGCTCTTTTGTGAGAACCACCATTGTAGTGTTATCTCAATATATTGTGATAGGATCTTTACTTCCAAGAGCCAAATTAAGCTCTTGGATGAACTTACACATACATACTTCTTCTTTATCTACCTTAGAAGATATAATATACTCAGACTCTACTATATAATCTGCAACCATAGACTTATTTGAGCTCTTATAGCTAATATAACCTCTATTAAAAGTGAATATGTGTCTTATTTAAGACTTCATGTCATCTTGATCTATTTTCAAACTAGAATTTTCATATCCTCCAATAATTAGTTCATCATATCCTTAAGAAAATATGAACATATCCCTAGTATGCCTCAGATACTTAATGATTGTCTTGAATTCCATCCAATAGACATCACTTGGGTCAGCTTGATATCTTTATACCACACTTAATGCACTGGAATGATCTAGAATAGTACATAACATTACTTATATGACTGACCCAGTCACTGACACATATGAAATCCTTTACATTATTTTTCTTTCCTCATGTGTTTTAGGAAAAATTTTATTATAAAAATTAATGCCATGCGATGCTAGAAACAATTCCCTCTTGGATTGTTCCAAACTGAACCTCTTTAGTATATTATCAATATATGTACTTTAACTTAGGCTAAGAAACCTCTTGGATCTTAATCCCAATAATATATGTTTCCTCATGCAATTATGTCATGGAGAAGCATTTATTCAACCAAGACTTAATAGACTATAAGATTGGTATTTTGTATCCAATAATTAATATGTCATCAAAATACACTATTAAGAAAATGACCATACTCCCAATAAACTATTCATAGACACAAGGATCACATTCATTCTTTGATAAACCAAATTTCTTTATGGATTCATTAAAATTAATGTTCCATAACCAATATTCTTTATTAAATCCATAAATGGACTTTTGAAACTTTCATATCTTATTGGAATACTTCAGAGTCAAAAAACCCTTTGTGTTGTGTTATATAGGTATATTACTGAAAGTTACCTTTAAGGAAGGCTATTTTGAAATCCATTTTCCAAATCTCATAGTCATGGAAGGCTGTAATGACATGTATAATTCTGATGGATTTCCGCATTTCAACTAGTGAAAAGTTTCATCATAGTCAATACCTTGACAATGTTTAAACCATTTTATATCTAGTCATTCTTTATAGGTATTAAATTTTACTTCCATGTTTAGTTTCTTCTTGAATAACAATTTTCTACCAATAGTATTTACATCCACAAGAGGATCTATGAAAATCCAAACATGGTTTTGGTTCATAGAATACATTTTAGAATTCATGGATTCTTTCCACTTTGAAACATCTATGGAACTTACTGCTTTCTTATAGGTTAAAGGATCATTATTATAAACTAATAATGTTTCATAATCCTTTGTGACTAGAAAACCATATAGTTCTAGTTACCTAACCTATTTTTCAATCTTATATAGTACTTGTGTCTCTAGAACAACTTCTTCTTACACGGGGATTTGTGAAATTTGTTTATGTTCCAAATATTATGTATCTTGAACATGGAATTCATAAAAATATATATTTCTCCCACTAAATCTTTTAGATATGTTCTTTATCTCAAGGAATGTCAGATTTTTGTCAATCAAGACTTTCTTTTATGAAGTATTGTATAGGTAATATCCATTTATTTATTTGGGATATCCTATAAAGACACACTTTGTACCTCAGGGTTCATGTTTGATAACTAAATAGGACTTAACAAATTCCTCACAACCCTAAACATGTAATTAAGAAAACACGAGTCTCTTTCCATTCCATTGTTGGTATTATTACCATTTTTCTCTTTAGTTGGAACTCAGTTTAGTATTTATGATACTATTTGTAATGGGTATCTCCATAAGGATAATGGAAGACTTTCATAAGTCATCCTTGATATCACCATGTCCAGAAAGGTACGATTCCTCATTTCTATTACACCATTACACTGACGTGTATAAGGATTAATGAATTGGTATAGGATCCCAAAATCCCATAAGTAATCCATTAAGTCTTGATTAAGATATTATCCACCAAAGTGTGAGTGGAGTTTCTTAATCTTCTCACCTATCTAGTTCTCAAAATCATTCTTGTTTTCCTTAAATATGTCAAATTAATATGGCTTATACCTCATCAAGTAGAAATATTCATATCTAATAAAATCATTAGTAATAGATATGAAGTATAAGTACCCACCCCTTGCTTCAACAAGAAATGGTCCACACATATCGGTTTGAACTAATTTAAGAATCTCTTTAGCCCTTTAATTTTTTCCACTAAATGGATTGGGGGGGGGTCTTTTTTCCTAGTAAACATGTGTGAAAAACATCAAATGGTTTTATTTAAAAGAATCTAAATATACATATTTGTGTGATTTAGTTATATGTTTTTTTTTCATGACCTAGTTTGTGATTCCATAGATGGGTGTGGAATGATTCATGTGAAGAAATTTCATTATTGATTTACAACACTTGGTTCATGTAATCCCAAACATTAAAAATATTATTTAAATACAACTTACCAAAACAAATGATATCATTATAAAAGAAGTATCATTTAATTTGAAACTTGAAAATGAAACCATCGGTATTAATTATGGGTACAAAAGTAATTTTTTTGGTAACCGAAGGAACATAATAACAACCCTTTAAAACCAAGATCATTCCAGTCATCAATATGAGTTGGTTGTTCCTAATATATGTTACAACAATTTTAGCTCTATTGGCTAGTCATAGAACTTCCCCCCTCGATCAATCTTTCTATATCTATTTGGTTCCTTTATTTGAATTTATATACGAGCTCCAAAAGCTATATCTAATTCCCATTTTTTAGAAATTGATAAATTTCACTAGATATCAAATAAACTTGAAGCTTCCCACTGTTTATTGGGATGGGTATAATTTTACATCAAGTGGACCTTATTTCTATATGCAAAACAAATAGAATTTTGTTCCCTTTATTTCCCCTTAACATTCCTCGTCTTAGAAGGGTATAAAGAAGATTTGGGATTAGAAATCTTTTCTTTACCTTTCAATTTTTCACCATAAAGACCAATTTTTTTATTTGTATCCTTATATACTTGGAAAAGAAGAGTGATAAGTTCTAGAAGAGACTTATTAGGGTTTTTCATATTGAAATTTATAACAAATCTTGAGAAGATCTAAGAGAGTGATGCAATAATGAGATCGGTAAGTAGCTCATCAGGGATTTTAAACCCTAGAACCTCAAAGTGATCAATGTATTCAATGATCTTGAATACATGAGGCCCATATGGTTCACCACACACAAGATTACTCTGAAAGAGTTTTTTTGAAGTCTCAAACCGTTATTATATAGATCATTCCTGGTATAAACCCCAGAGTTTCTGAATAATGCTATATGAATCCATGTTTTCCTGAGAAATCATGAGTTCACTAGATATAGATGAAATAATCAAACATTGAACCTCAACCATGTAACTCAAATGTTTTTTAAAGGAAATAAACTATTCACCACCCACCTTCTTGGAAGGCAGATCAGGAATTGAGGATTATAGCATGTAACATTTTCATTTATAGCTCAACACAACCCGAAGGCATCTGAACCATTCTTGGAATTTATAACTAGTGATGAGATTTTATTTCTTTAATATAGATTTAAGGTATAGTGTGGATGATAAAATTTATATTTTATTTTAGAATTAAAAGATAAGATTATTAGAACTTCACTTGATTAAAAATTTTGTGAGAAATAATAAATTAATTGATTTTAATTAAATCACCTATTATTTTGTCAAGTCTCAACAATCCTCCCCATTGAACCCGAAATGTCTAATTTCTAGAACATTATATTGGAAAATATCCATGTTAACTTTGTTTATGATCCATAATTTTTCCATGGAAACCATAAAAAGGTTTTTAGGTAGGTGGTCTTGCCAACCATAGGCTTGTAGCTCATTGATACATTAAGTAGACTCCCCAATTCTGAAATAATGACTTATATTTCCTTAACAATTGCCTCCAAATTTTCATTGAATAGACTTTGAATATTAAATTCAATATAATTTTGGTTAATTCAACCCAAAACGCTCATGCTAAATCCTTGATAAAAGTAAGTGTACAAAATTTGGCTATACGTACACTTAATTCTATGGTTACCTTCTCAATCAAGTAATGGAAGGCATAGTCTAATTTAATTTTAAGATGAGGGATTTTAAATTGTTATGATTAAGTTTTATATTATTTTATCATTTACATTCATTTTTAGTATTAATTGGATTTTATTTAATTAATTAACCATGATAGATAAAACATTTACGTATAATCCATTTATTTTAATTATTTATTTTCACATTAATTCATTTATTTATGTGATCATGATATTGAATCACTAAAATAAATGATGCATAGAAAAAAATAAATAAATAATAATTAACCCATTTATGATCTTATCAAATGGTTAATTTAGCGAGCTTACATTAAATCAACCTATGAACTAGGTGAAATAACTCATATTTCTGGTCTTGGCATGAGTTACAACATTCTACCAATCCACCTGTGTATCACCTAGGTTGGAATCATCATGGTTCTATCTTGAACTCCCTCCACGTGTCTTGAGAAACTCCATAAATTACATCATTTATAACTCACACATAGGTTAGTGGAGCCAAGGAATTGGTTAAAGGGGGATTACATAAAAAACCTTGGACACACAAGTCCCATATAATAATGGAGGGAGGGATGAATCATTGGACATCATTTAATTTAATATTAAATAATTTAATACATATACAAAAAATTATATTAAATAAACAAAACACACACACACAGGTCTTGGTCAAGATCATGAATAGTCACACATACACGGTATACACAAAATTAGATCGATTAACATTCATTTATTGTTCATTATTTACTATTAAGATAAATATGATTGCATTAATTAATTCCCTTTTATCTTAATGACCATCCAAATCCTCTTGGAGATAACCATCATTATATAATTAATGGAAAATAATTGGAAAAACCAATAAATAATTATTTTTTATAATAAATAAATAGAGCATTTAAATTTTTATAAAACCATTATTAAATTTTCAAACAAAATATTTGAAAATCAATAAAATAAGGTGTTAATGTTGAATTGTTAATTTAATGTAATTTAATTCTATTATTAATTGTGAGACTACACAATATGTACTATCTAGATACATATTATGTACCTCGATTTCCATGTATCTATGTTAAACATATGGAGACCTACCTTTTTATGACAAAAATATTTCATTATATAATACAACATTTAACAATATTGAGGATAATTTGGGGTTTTGGGTATTGGAAATAGGAACATAATACATGAAAAATACATAAACATAAAAATTATTCTAATCCATTTGAAAGAAATATTAATAGGTTTGTCTTTATTTACTTTTACTGCATCTCATATCCTGGGGATATGCATCAAAGAAAGGATTGATAAAAATCCCAAGAAGGAAATAATCAAAAAAGATACCTAGAATGTGAAAAAGAGGCGTATCATTAAGGAATAGTCCTATAAAAACAAGGCATATTATAATAGATGAACATGAATCATAACATGGAAATGAAGACATAACATAAAATGAGTCATTCATAAGAATATCACAAAGGTTTATCACCACCAGGTCATAAATTATAATTACGAGGGTTATTCACCAAGGTATATTAAAACATGTCATCTCTAGAGATTATTTTTTTACAAAATTCATTAGAGAACTATCAGGATTTACCCTTTATATGTGTTAATTTATGTGATCCTCATTTATCAAAACAAATCATTTCATCAATAACCCATGGAAAATAAATAACGATCTTTATATCAAAATCATTACATAAAATTGTTTAAAGACTTGAACATAACATCATTTTTAATCCAAAAAAATGGAATATGGGTTTCATATATGTAAATGATAAATTCAATAATAAATGTTTACATCTAGGTGAATAACCATGGAAAGAGTTTTGGGTATTCAAAAATTAATAATTTCTCATATAGAAATGAGAAATTTAAGAAATGGATTCGACAACATGACGATATACATTATGGATTATGAAAAGAGAATAATGGGAGTTAAATAAGTCCTCACATTGATAAAACATAATATTGTAGGTAAGGGTAATATAAAATTATAAGATTAGAAATTGGGTTTATATTTATAAGGTATACACAAAGGGGTACTTTGATGAAAAAGGAGAAGAGGAGAATTACATTACCTTGGAGATTTCATACTAAAAATTGATGGTGGAATCCTGAAACCTTAAGGGAATCTTTGGGGACTATTTCGAAGGGAAAATAAAAAAAATTTCATGTCTCGTGAATTTTTAGTGGAGAGAATGTGTGGGAAGGGTGTATTTATACTTGGGGGGGGGGTGGCTTCAGGTGAATAAATAATGATTATTTTGTATTTAAGACTAACCGGTTTTGGGTGGAATTAATTATAATTATTTTGGTTTAAAATTAATGTTTTAAAGGGTGTTTAAGGTTATACAATACCTCAACCACTCTTTTAATGTTTTAGTTTTTTTATTATTTTAATATTTTACCATTTAAATTTAACCTCTTACATTATTTTACTTATACTACGATAACTTTTTTAAACCATGATAACTATTTTATTTATAAAAAAGAAATTAACTTTATTAACTAATTTTTAAATTATAATTAAAAATATTCAATCCATTTTAATTTATTCAAGGTAAAAAATTGATAAAAATAAATTCTAAATATGTTACATGAATAACTCATAAAAATAATTTTTTGAAAGGTTAAAATCATGGCTTTCAAAAATGATAAGCATGTGTTTCTAGATGTTAAAAATTATGTACTATGTTGTCCATAAATAATTTTTGACTAATAAGAAGGATTAATTTTTTTTTCAAATCTTGATCATATCCTAATTATATCATAAGAGTTATCGTATTTCCTTAAAACAATATTTTCACTTTTTAACCAAAAAATAAACTTTTTTTAGAAAATTACCATAAATTCATCCTAAGATAATTTTTATGTGCTGAGAAAAAATAGAGTTTTATTTAATCAAAATAATTATCTAATTATAAGAATTTTAACTTTTAAATAAATCAACATTTTAATGAAATTTAACCATTTAAAATAAAATTAAACATTCTCACCAATATAAAAAATTTCTTAGGGATTCATTAAAATATATTATCATTTAAAAATAATTTTACAATATTATTTCCTGAAATAAAATTTTATTTAATAATTTCACATAAAACACATTTTAATAGAATGTGTTTATAGTCTTTGAAAATAATACAATTTTGATTATATCATTAAATAATCACAATGATCATTTAAATGAATCTACGTAACCAACAATAATAATGATCAACTGTTTTATTGATTAATGGTCATAATGAAAATCAACTATATTAGTTTAAAAAAATTAAAGGATTATAATCATATTTACCTATAAATACAACATCATTCTTATTCTTAATCATTCACTTCAATTCAAATCAAGGTTCTATATCATTTCCAAACTGAATATTGTGTTACTAACTCTCTTTTCCTCTGTTATAGTGATATTCATGGGTGTAATGATTATAGGGGATCAAAGTGGCCCATATTTTTATATTTCACTTTATTTATCCACCATTTTCACTCCGTTTCAATATTTGGTATGATATCAGATGTTGTTTTGGACTGAATTTAACATTTTTAATTAATGAAATAAAGTGTTGATGGTTTCTAGTATTTGTATTATTTTACTGTTCCTAGTTGTACTAATTAATATTAACTCATGATATTCAAATTTATTTTTAAATTTGAAATTATCACTATATGATTCTATTGTAAAACTTAATAAAAATTTATTGGGGGGAAATAGATCCATTAATAAAAGAAGAAAATTTCTAGGTCATTTCATTATTCCCCCCTTAAAGAAATTTCTCCCTTGAAATTTCATTTTTCATACTAATGTGAAAACTGGTGAGGGTATTTAAACTTCATGGATTCCTCCAGTTCCTAAGTAGCCTCTTCAAACATGTGATTTATCCGTAGGACCCTCCCAAGATATGTTATCTTATTCCTCAACACTTGTTACCTTAATGAATGGATCTAGATCAGTTCCTCTTCATATGAAAAGTCATCTTACAAATGTAAAACATTATTATAAATTATATGTGATGGGATAAAACTATACTTTCTTAGTAGGGACACATTGAAGAAATCATAGGAATTGGAAAGATTTGAAAGTAGTGTTAATCGATAGGCAAACACTCCAACATGATCTAGAATCTTAAATAGTCTAATGTAGCTTGGACTCAGTTTATCCTTCTTTATAAACATGCCTCTCACAACTACTAAAAATATGACCTTTAATAGTACTAAAATTGGAAATTGTTAGCACAAAAAGGCACTGACTAACAGATCTCAATTTAAATCCCAAGCCTTTTATCAGTGCTAAAAAAGAGCAGATAAAGGAAAACTTTATTAGCACTAAAAAGCACTGATAAATGGTATCTTTATTAATGATTATTTAAGAACTTATAAATGTCCCACTTTATCAGCCCTTTTTTACCACTAAAAAGGGACATGCTTCTATGGCGTGTTGTTAAAATTAGAACACACTACAACAATAAAAACAATAGAAAATAAATATTGAAAATATTTAATTTAAATGAAATAAAATTTATAACATAAATACAAGAAACAAAACTAAATTATAAACATTTCAAAAATTAGTTTGTAAAATTATATGTGTGAGTAAAGATTATCACAAAAGTATAGAAACAACAACACTCCTTTGTTTTAGGATCCTGAACCCCAGTCATGTTATTTACAAATAAATCATCGCAACTAAAGTAAAAGAATGCACCAGTATAAGAGAACAATTCTTATGTTAGTAATACTAATTAAAAGGAAATATATTAAATACAAAGCTTCAATTTCAAACTATAAACATATACTTTGAGTCATAAAAGGAAAACTATGTATCAGATTGAGTTGAGGTTGATTATTTCACGTCAAAAAATTTCTTTTTGTTCTCAAAACAAGGTACTATTTAATTGGATCTCATTTGTGGTGAGAAAAAAATTCACAACGGATGGGATTCAATTCAACAGGACCTGCTTTTTGTGAACAAGCCTTCAAATGTCATGTTATTTCTTGTTTCTCTTCAAGAATAATCTCTGTGAAAATTTACTAAATAATTATAAGGGAAAAATTATAAGGAAATTAATTAAGTAATATCACCTAAAATGATGATAAAAATTTTGATCTTGTTTTATTGGTTTTGGAGATGTGATGTTCGTTTTAAATTAAAATGGTACTTATATACTCAAAGCACAGAATTCAAGTGATACCAACTAAATCATGTGTTTTATTAATGCGAGGTCAATTTCTATATTTCACACATGAATTATGGATCCTCCTAAATTATCAAGAAAATATGAGCATGTTTTCTCAGTTTTTAGTGAGCGACACACATTTTTAACTAAATTGTCAATTTTATACTGATAACAGAAAATTTGAGTCATGTCAGGAACACCATGTATCAGATTGAGGTGTGGTTAATTCCTACATTTAAAAAATAAGTTATGGATAATTTTCCTAAATTATCAAAACAATATGAATTTGTTTTCTTAGTTTTGAGCATGTCACCTGTCTTTTTTACTAAAATTAATGTCAATTTTAAATGAAAATACACACTTGGAGTCAAAATAGTCACAAAATGCATCAGATTTATGTGTGGATGATTCTAACACATAAAAAATGATATATGAACCATTTTTATAAAGTATCAAAATAATCCGAATTAATTTTCTTAGTTTTGAGTATGTCACTTGTGATTTTTACTAAAATGTTATTTTAAACTGGAAACATTCACTTTGAGTCATAACAGTCGCATCCTATATTGGATTGATGTGATATCAATTCCTGCACATAAAAAAGGACTTATGAATCACTTTCCTAAATTATTAAGGCAATCCAAGATAATTTTCTTAACTTTCAGCGAGTGAAACATGTTTTAAACTAAATTTCCAATTTTAAACTGATAAGAGACACTTTGAGTCATACCAGGAACAACGTGTATAATATTTAGGTTTGGATGATTTATACATGTCAAGAATGACTTTTTAAACATTTTCCTAAAGTATCAAAAAAATCCAAATGCATTTTCTCAGTTCTGAGTATGTCACTTCTATTTTTTACTGAAATTAATGTGAATTTTAAATAAAAAGACACACTTGGAGTCATACCGATCACACCGTGAGTTAGATTAAGGGGAAGTTAATTATTACACATATAAAATGACTTATGGATCATTTTCATAATTTATCAAAATAATTAGAATTATTTTTCTCAGTTTTGAGTATGTCACTTGTGTTTTTACTAAAATGTCTTTTTAAAATGGAAACATTCACTTTGAGTCATACAAGTCATATCATGTGTTGGTTTTACATGATACCGATTTCTAAAAATAAAAATTATATATGAAACATTTTACAAAATTACTAATACAATACAAGTTCATTTTTCAGTTTTCAGTGAGCGACACACATTTTGAGCTAAATTGTCAATTTCAAATCGAGAACGGACACTTTGAGCCATACCAGGAACACTGTGTATCATATTGAAGTGTGAATGATTAATAAACATAAAAAATTTTTTATGGATAATTTTAATAAATTATAAATTAATCCAAATTCATTCTCTCAATTTTAAGTATGTCATTTTTCTTTTTTAATAAAATTAATGTAAATTTTAAATAAAAAGATAGACTTTGAGTTGTACCGGTCACAATATCCATCATATTGAGGTAAGGATGATTACAAAACATTGAAAATGGATTATGGATTGTTTTATTAAATTATAAAAACAATATGAATTAGTTTTATCAATTTTGAGTTTGTCACTTGTGTTTCTTTACTAAAATGTCATTTTAAGCTTAAAACACACACTTTGAGTCATATCGATCACATCATGTGTTTGTTTGATGTGAGATGGATTCATACATGTAAAAAATGAATTATTATTTGTTTCCATAAATTATCAAGATAATATGAGTGTGTTTTATCAGTTTTTAGTGAGTGACACAAGTTTTGAAGTAAATTGTGAATTTTAAACCGATAACGGACACTTGTGTGTTATATCAGGAACACCGTGTATCAGATTGACGTATGAATGATTCTTATATATTAAAAATGAATTATGGATAATTTTAATAACGTATAAAAATAATCCAAATGTGTTTTCTCAATTTTGAGTATGTCACTTTTCTTTTTTTTACTAAAATCGAGGTCAAATTTAAATAAAAAGATACACTTGAAGTCATACCTATCACAACATACATCAGATTGAGGTGAGACTAACTCCTACACATAAAAAATGACTTATGTATCATTTTAATAAATTATTGAAACAATATGAATGTGTTTTATTACTTTTGAGTATGTAGTTGTGTTATTTTACTAAAATGTCATTTTAAACTAGAAACATGAACTTTGAGTCACACCGGTCACATCGTGTGTTGGTTTGATAAGAGACTAATTCATATACATCAAAAGTTACTTATGAAACATTTTAATAAATTATCAAGATAATACAATCCTATTTTTTATGTTTTCAGTGAGTGACATGTTTAGAACTAAAATTTCAATTTTCAACTGATAACTCAATTTGAGTCATACGGGGCTTACTGTGTATCAGATTGAGGTGAAGATTATTTCTACACATCAAAAATTACTTATAGATCATTTTTTAATGCATCAAAATAATCTTAATTCATTTGATTAGTTTTGAGTATTTCACTTGTCTTTTTTAGTAAAATTAATGTCAATTTTAAATAAAAAGACACACATGGAGTTATAAAGGTCACACCGTATATAGAATTAAGGTACTATTTATTAATACACATCACAAATCATTTATCCATCATTGAAATAAAGTTTCAAATTAATATGATTTTTTTGCTCAGTTTTGATCATGTGATGTGTGTGTTGAACTAAAATTTAAATTATAAACTAAAAACATACAATTTGATTCATACTGAGAAAACTATTTATCAGATTGAGGTTTTTATTTTTGAGTATGTGCTGTGTGTTTTACATTCAACTATCTAAAATAATCCCAAAAATAAACTATATGATCCATTTGGATGGAAGAGGAAACCCCATCCTGCCTGAAACACATCACATTTTATGCAGTATTGGGTTTCATCTTCCTTGTAAAAGGAACATGTTTTAACTTTTTTGGATTATTATAGATAATTGGATGATAAAATATGAATTCCTAAAAGATATGTGAAAAAAAACGAATAATTATTAGATAAAAATAATAAGTAAATTAAATTTAAAATAGTATATAAAATGATGAAAAAATTAACTAAATATTTAGTATGAATTCACATTTTCAATATGTCTATAGAAATTCTTGATCCATTGCATTGTTGTAATTATATTAGTTGAAAACTTGAAGTCCAATATCTCATGACCATGGAAATCTTCGAACAAACCACCCCAACTCGAGTCAACGAATCCACCTATATAAGAAAACAGTTCTTTTGTTAATAATACTATAAAGAAATCGATTTAACATAAATATAAAACAATACATTAATAAAATTTAAATTTTGAACTAAAAAAACACAATTTGAGCCTTATCAGGTATACAGTGTATTATATTGAGGTATAATTGATTCCATAATGTCTTTTTGTCCTATGGTGCATTCACAATTCTGGGTTATCTAACAATATTTCAATTTGATAACCTATAATGTTTAATGCATTGGAGAATATAAAAAATTTCATTATCATGAGTGCATAATCCTTATTGATTGAATAATCATAGTACACGAGTTAATCGTCCTTGTTGAAGAATTATTTATTCATGATCATTTTTAAAATTAAAAAAATATGTATCAGATAATAATGATAAATAAATCAGCTAAAAAAGTAGATAAAATGATGATAAAATCAACTAAATAAGTAGTAGAAAGTCACGTATTCATGATATATGTGTAAAATATGAGCTCATTTTCTTGGTTTTGATTATTTGATGTATGTTTTAAACTAAAATGTTAATTTTATATTGAAAACACATACTTTGAGTCATACTAACCACATCGAGTGTCAGATTGGTATGTGGTCAATTCCTACACATAAAAAATGAATTATGGATAGTTTTACTAATGTTTGAAAACAATTCAAGCTCATTTTCTCACTTTGGACTCTTGAATGTATGTTTTAAAATAAAATGAAAATTTTGCATCAAAAACATGTAATTTGAGTTAGAACAACTACATTGGGTGTCATGTTGATAGACAGTCAATTCATGAACATAAAAAATTACTTATGGATCATTTCCCTAAATTTTTAAGGAAATACGAACTTATAGGCTTAGTTTTGAGCATATGTTGTGTGTTTTAAACTACTGTGAAAATTTAATAAAATAAGTATCATATTTAAATGATAAGGAAATTAACTAAAATAAGTAGATAAAATGATGAGAAAATTTACTAAACAATTATTAAGAAGTCACCTCTTTATGATTTGTGTATACATTCTAACACCATATATTCTGCCCATTGGTTTCTAGAAAAATTATTTTTCTTCATCATACTTATCCTTAAGAAATAGATAAAAAATAATATATAATCATTCTATTAATAATGCTTCACACCCCAAATATATCTCTAAGGTTATAGCCCATACTAGATCACAAACATAGTTAGTAATCAACTAAATTTTATTTTGGAAAACATCATGACACTATGTGTTCTACCCACTCATCTCTAAAAAAATTTACTTCTTATTTTAAGTATGAAGGTTTTCGATAATCTTGGCAGTAATGATAAAATATAAACAAAAAAATGATTAAGAAATATTTTTATTGAAATTGCAATTACCTTCAGAAATTACCGATTTGTGGAGTTGGTATTTCTATGGTTTATGATATCTCTCATAAATATGAAAACAAAATATTCATAATTGTTTTTGTTATCTTACTTTGAAAACTATAAAAACATTGAATAAATAAATAAATTGTTTTGAAATATGTTTTGATAGTTAAATATTTCCATATATACCTTAATCTATTTCCATTTGAAGTAATCCATTGGATTATTTTATTCATTCCTTGACTTCATACCATTATTTAACCTATATTTAGAAACCACCCTATCATAACAAAATTCTTGTTAAAAAAAAACTAAAACATATAATTTTAAGTTTATCTATAAAACTTTGATTTTAGAAAATTAAAAATTCACAATGAACATCATGTGTGGTCGGTTTGATAGATATCCATTCATTGGATACAAAAAATAAATATTTGGTGTAATAAGACCAATTATAATTAGTACGTAGTGCTTCCTAAAAAAATAATTATTGAAAAAATAAGAAACATATTTTAAATGGTTATATTTTAGATCTTTACCCTTGCATTATAGTCTTAAAAAAGAGTCCATAGTCAAATTTTTTTCTTAAATGATTCGTTTAGCCCATCTTTTGTCATATCAATTTCTTTTGAATCCAATTTAGTTTATTCTTTAGAAATGAAACAAGTATTAATGAATCCAAATCTTGATTCAAAGGGTTTTCCATTTTTGTAGTAGTAATATAATTCCTATAGAAAATATTAATATTTATTAACTTTAATGAACATATTAGATCATTTTTTTGAAATATGTATTATGAAAATATACCTTATGTATGTATTCACAACTGAGACTCCCAACCATTCAAACTTGAGAATGTCATTTATAATCTCAAGACCAACTATGTCTGTAATGATATTTTAAAATATTTATTCCTTATTTTGATTGTAAGACATATTTTCATATCTAAATTTGTTCTCTGTGTGAAGTTTTAATGATAATAAATGTTTTAGTGGAACTGATAGGGAGATCATACTCCCGAAAGGTACTTTTGTTTTCTTATTTGATTCACTAGATTATCTTAGTCTAACATTTTGTTTCCTCATTTCTTTATCCATATGTAATACAATACATTAATTCAAACCCTTTTTCCCTCAAATTTTACATTTTCTTCATTTGAAAAAATTTGTTAAATACATACCTCATGTAACTTTATAACATTAGATGTTGATGCTATATGTTCCAATAGCATCATTGACCATTATAATATCCAGATCATCAAGTGGAACATGGAAATCAATGTTCAGATCTTGAGCTAACTCAATCCCCACTCTCATGTGATATTTTTGTAGTCATTTATTATGTATCCTATTTCATGGATATTATACACCATACCCCTCACAATAAGGCGATGCATGGGTGTTGACAGATAGAAATCACATACAACTTTTTATTATAGAATTTTAGTAATATAAAGTTATCGAAAGTTGTTTGATTCATATTTAGGAGAAATAGAAATGAAAAAATTTATTACCTTGTGTAAGGTATGATGTTGTGGGGGAATGAATAGCCTCAAAGTTAGTAGAGTCATTTGGTTGTTCATGTGATGTTCTTTTTTCCACCGCTGTTTCACGTTGATCATTTCACATATATTGGTCTTCCAAACCTAACCAAATAATAATATCATGAAAATCATCAATTTTTTTTGGAAATCCTTTTATCATCTTATGTGTATCTTCTTGTGGTTTTTTATTCCTAAAATATGTTCAAGGAAACACTCTAAAACCCACTCCTCTAATGCAGCATATAGTTTTGACCACTTTAAATCCAATGAAAGTAGTTTTTCTTTTAGTATAGTCACTACCGATTCTTGTATATAAACTTTATAAAAAATATATGAACATAAATAGATATTTTTATATAATACTATTATAAATAATAAATAATTACTATTATTTCATTCTGACACATGTTTCCCATAAATATTTTATGTTTTCATCAACTAGTTTATGGTCCTTATTTAAGAGAGACTCCTTCCACAACACATGACATGGGATAGAAGTGGATTTGGATTTTAATTCATCAATCTGTATATAAAAAAAAGAAAATTTTTGGTTTCATATCATATAAAACTTTTATTTTTGGTTTAAAATTCATACTAATTTCTTCTCTAATGAAGCATACCCCATCCTTTCTTTACGATATATGTACCTTGATTTTAATGCATGTTCTTTATTTTCACCACTCCTTTGTTGTTTCATAAATTAATGATTTTTAATTAAATTGGTTAAAATAAATAATTTAAAATAATATATTATCAACTACAATGCACTAGGAATTATTTCTCATCACGATGGCCGACAAAAGCATTCCATGTTTCCTACTTTATAATGTGTGCATAAGTAAATGGTGGGTGGGGATTTACTTTCCCCTCAACACCCTCAGATAAAATTTGGTAAGAAGAATCCAAAAGCCTCTATGTCATTTTCCAATTTACATTAATATATATTTCTTATTTAAATAATCTAAAATAAACAAATTATGTAAAGAATAATCAAAATTAAATCAATGTTTCGTTATATTTTTTTTGTAAAAGAAAGAAAGGTTTTCATAACATTACCTTTATATCTTTCCAAATGGTTTCCTTCATTATAAGATGGAAATAACACCATGGCTATTTACCAATCAACATATTAATCCTCATTTCAACCCTACTAGAACTAATAAACATTGAATTGTTGGGGTCAACAATTTGTCCATGTTTATTCCATCCAACCTCAAATTTTATACCCCTACTTCTTACCTTGATAATTTTAGTCAACACTGTAATGCTGAGTTGTTCTTTATTTTCTCATCAACAAGCTATTGATTACCTAAAAATTCTTCTATTTCAGTATCAACCTCCTGTTCTTCCCGAGGATTGGTAATATCATCATCTTCAGAAGTCATTGTTTGCATGAGTAGTCAATCATTTAATTTAGATTAGGTTAATATAGTAGATAACACATAATATTATGAAGAAAGGTTTAATATATTAAAAAACAATTTAACCATCTCATTGAACTCTATTTTTTAAAGGTGAAAAGGATTTTTCTCCTCTATCGAGAATCCAAATCCCATCTTTTTGTTCCCCTATTAATTAAAATACATTGTATACATTAGGACCACCATGAAATGATTATGATCACCCAATGAAAGGGTAATATTTGATTGAATTTTCATCTGACCCTGTAGTTTTTTATTCACTAGTAGGAAAATAGACCAATTCTTTTTTAATGGATCTTATACATAAAATACTTTCACTGCTTTTTATTCCATTATTAATGACTCATCCTTTTCCCCTTGCATACTAAAATTCACCATCATAAAGTCTATTTCATAAAATTTCACTACATTCCTATTATCAACCCATTTACAATAGAAAATTGACACTTGGAATGTTGTATAATCCAACTTGTATATTTGTTCAATAATTTAAAAATATGACATATTTGCATAAATTTTATTTCTATCCCTAGAACTAGATATGTGCATTACATTCCCCATTAGCATGAATCTGCTATTTTTCAACGTACTATAGTCATCATGTTCATTTTTATCAAATATATAACAATTTACTATAAACCATCATAATATATAACATTTTTTTTAGTCTCCTAGCTATCCATCAAAGTCATTCATCAATTGAATTTGGATTTTTAGATAACTATTTATAAATATGATATCAGAACCATCCTATAAACTATTGATTATCTGTGATTGATATTTATGCTTCAACCCTTTATGGATTCAAATATCAAATAATTTATTTTTGGGCTTCAATATATGGATCAATATCTATACTATTATAAAAAATGTAAAGGTGCGTTTTCTCCCGTTCTATAATAGTAATTGTAACAACATATCTTTAGATAATTCCTTCGAACATAAGGCACCCGCTATTATGAGACATTGGGAGACCGATGCTATCAATAGCTGACATGTAATAGGTATAGAATTTAAAAAATTATTCAAAAATATTTCATTCTGTAATAAAACCTTTGGATGAATTTTATTATTGACACGCTCTTTCAGAATCTTCATATACCATTCAATGAGGTACCTCCATATATAATAGATAGGACCACATATTCGAACCCCTATAACCTAGTTTACCATTAGTTGGACCATTGTATAAAAGAATAATAGTGGGAATAGCATATCTAATTTACATAATATGACTGTAACCTCATTATTCATGATTGGAAACTACACCGATTCTATAAATTCACAACATATGGATTTAAAAAATATGTATAGTCTGGTTAATGCATGTCATAAATTTTTATGTAGAATGCAATATAAAGTGATGAGAATAAAAAATTGCATCAAAACAAGATATTCATGAGGTTTTAGTCCCTATAAATTCAAATTATTCATTGAGATGATATTATTTAAAATTGATGAATACCCCTCTGGAACTTTTACACCATTAAGGAAAATGAAAAATTTCCTCTTTTCCTATTTGGATAGAGTATAAGCTACTAGAGGTAGAAAATTCCACCCTTAACCATTCAGTAGTTCCAACTCTTCCCTTATCCCCATGTCAATAATTTCCAACCTAGCCTTGATACCATATTTTATTTTTCTAGGAAAATTTCGTAATGTTTTGATAACACTATAAAATAATTTATTTTCTATATGCGAGGCATCCGTAAGATTTATGATGTAAAAAAATTACAATATGATAATTCAAAGAAAATTGATCTCTTTTTCCAACCTAATTTCATAAGGTTTTTAAAAAATGGTTTACTGAAAATAATGTCTATATCTTTTACTTTATCAAACAGTTGATCACCTATTAGTATAGATAGTTTTGTACGTTGTTCAATATTCCCATCGAATGTTGTCATCTAGGATCGATATTTTTGTCGTTGAGGTAAAAAGTTATGATGTACTAAAAACATAGTTTTCAAGGAATGTTTCAACTGAACTGAGTGTTTTCGTTCTTCATAAATGGGACACCCCAAAATTAATTTAATGATATAGTCTAAAAAATTTCCATAGTCTATAAATCCATTTATCATCCCATACAACATGGCCCTCAATGTGAATTATTCACTTCTATGAGCATCATGCATTTTAACACCTGTATCCCATATCAATATTAGATCTTAAATCAATGGATCCAAATATATATAAATGTAATTATCAGGTTTCTTTGGTCTAGATAAAAGAAAATAAAACATAATGTATTTGTGCTTCATGCATTAACTTGGGGGAATTTATAATTTACCAACATGATGGAACATGTACTGTGAGTAATAATTTTTACAGCAAAATTATTTATTCTATTGATAGTTAATACAAGATATCATTTTATTGTATTATTTCCAAATTTAGGATTCCCATAATTAACTTTCTTCCTCTGATGATAATTTGTCTAATGATGTAGTTTCCCATCTTTAATTATTATATCATCATGCCATGTCAATTGTCTTGCAGTTTCCTAACTTCTATATAGTCATCTAAACCATGGAATGATAAGAAAGTGCCATAAAATTTTCAAAGGACTTGATTAATCTTTCTTGTATCGATCAATTCCACACTTAGGAAATTTTATGAGCAATTCATGGTCCTTTCAAATTAAATATGAAATCATTTAGACAAGCATGTATTTTTTATAGATATTTACATTGAAAGTAGAATTCATTTAGTGTCATATTTTCAACAAGGAATTTAATTTTCTTATGGTATAATATCATTCAGAAGACCAAGTAGTTCTCTAAAGCTGGTGTCACTCTATCCACCACCCACTTTAAAATTATATAAATTCAATTCAACTAAAAATGTTGTATGTTTTCTATAATCAGTATACAATGATCTCTTAACCTAGGTATTTAACTTCTCAAACAAATTTGAACAATAAAAAATTTGATCTTCAAACTTGATGAAATATCTAATTCTATATTCAAAGGACTTGATTAATCTTTCTTTCATGCTTTATTTCAAACTTGATGAAATATTTAACTCTATATTCATACTATTTTGTCATACTATTAGCACGCATCCATTTTTGATTCATGTCCATCCTATTATGTTTATAAAATATTCATTTTGTACAAAAAATAAATAAATACACAGAATATATACATAATAAAAGGAGAAAAATATAGATAATTATAATAAGTGGAACCTAAAATTCGATTATTTCAAATATGTTTGTATGATTTAAAGGAAATAGGTAATTGATTTTAAGAAGATAATTACCCCATTAGTGGTATGTGTTGTCCTCCGAATTCATCTAAAATGATCATTAATACCCGATATGGGATGACTATTACTCAAAGTAGTTCAAGAAATACAGGTGCATATCCAGAAGATAAGGGGGACGAGTCTCAAGAAATAAAATGAAATAATAAATATTTTGGAGAAAAAGTTGACAAGGATAAAATTTTTCTCCTTAAATCTAAATGTTAATAGGATAGGAGTTGATGAAGCACCGATTTTTTTCCAATTTGTCACCTAAAGTTTAAAAAATTAGCAGCAACCGTCAGATCCCTACAAGGGGATCCTTGATTTGTTTGACTATGAGAAGGCTCATCTAGATGGTCTTACACACATTCATTCTAAGGAAATAGTTTCAGTTTTAATTTTCATAGAAATCCTTCAACTAATCCTTGAAAAGGAAAATGCCTTTTTTATGAGGACTGAATTTCAAAAGCACTTGGATTCCCCTGACAAAAGGGTGGGAATTCTAAGACGATTTTTGATACCTTTTTTGGTGGGATCCCAACAAGTGGGAGGAATTTATGTTTATTCATTTCTTAACTTGGTCTGTGGTGGTCTTGGTGGTGTTTCATTGACAACATGAGTGGATATTTAAACGGGTGAGAAATTTCATTCAAATATTTTATTTTTATCAGTATTTGAATTTTTAATCATTTTTAACTTCAATGTAGTTATCCTTAGAATTGAGTTATTCTGAATTTTAATACATGATATTACGAATATCATAGAATTAAAAAATGGATCTTCATGTATTATTCATGAATTGAATACCCGTATGACACTTGATTCACATTCACTACTACCCCAAGAGCGCTCCTTGGTCCCCAATAATCAGTGTCTAATTTTGCTTGTTTAAAATTGTAGTTTGGGAATGATTTAACCATATTTATATAGAGATACTTCATGGTTACTCTTTACAAGAAATTAAAAATGACTCACCAATAGGTCAAACCATCCATGAATAAAACATTAACCAAAAAGTCTATATAAGGAAATAAAAAGAATGTAAACCACCCATAACAATCTATATAAATGAAAACACAACTAAAAACATAAAAATAATTTTATAAAAAAATTATAAAATATAATTCAAACCCAATTTATCCTAATACCAAGGGAGAACAAGAGGAATTAGAGAATATCCAAACAAGATCACGGATAACCTCCAATAGCACATACTCTGATGTAGGAACTGATCCCTCTTCTATGACAAACATAATAACCCACTTTGGTGATATTATGGTTTCTATTACGCCTAAGTACATGTAAATTAGTATAAGAGAGGTTATATGTTCCCCAAGGAGTCTATTTAGGGTTTGAGAAAAAAAATACATAGATGGAAACCACTAAATATGTCTCAACAGAGAAGATAAAAAGATTTTGAGAATAAAAATATATACTAATTTAAAAAGATATAGAGTAAAATAGTTTTAATAGTTAAACTTGGGAATTTTAGTGGTATTAATTGGGAGGAAATGGTAAAGAATAAATTAAAAATAATGTTATAATTTTATAATATACTATTTTTTTTAGGTTTTTAGGTTCAATGTGACAATTCTTAAGTCAACAATCAACAAAAGTCTTATAATCAACACTTGATAAAACCACATTTCATTTAAGTGGATATGTTTTAGAAGGGAAATGTGATTAGTAACTAAAAACAATTGTATAAAACCTTTTAAAGAATAATTAAATATAGAAATGAGGAAAACATGTAAATCATATCTTGAGAGAAACCGTTTCTAGAATTAGGTTTTCATAAAAATTTCTTAACTTTAATTCTCATAAAACCACTATAGTTTTCTAGTGTGATGTTTGGGTATATATTAATTATTTTTGGTTTTTCATAGTAAATCAATTCTTCTTAACTATTAAACTCATCTTCCAAATCACCATTCAAATACTCTTTTCCAAAAGTCAAGTTTTTTTTATTAAATATCTTCTTATTCAAGTTCATGTGGGAATAGTGACTATAATTATAAAATTTGGTTGAGGTTAAAAGAAATCTATTCCATTTGTATGAAAATTAACCACGGTGATAAGTCAAGTGGAGGCCCTTAGATACAAGTTGTCTATAAAATATAATGAATTAGAAACATACCCAAGGGTTCTATTTCCACCTAAGTATAATTCAAGAGAAAGTGTGTGGCACTTTAAGAGTATGGGGCTATGTTAAATGATCTAATATGGGGTACTAGATTTAAATTTCATGAAATAATCTGAAAAATTATGTTATAGGTTTATAGGGGATCACTAAAGTTGAATTTGTAAAGTAAGGTTCACACCAAATAATTAATAGAGAGTGTTGATCTCTACATACAATCCTATGGAACCATTGAATAAATATAATCCTTTATATAAAAATATAACTATAAACTATAGGTTGATTTTTTAAAATATAATATGAGTTTTATAATTTTTTTTGAAATCTGAGGGAAAACATGTTATAGGAATAAGATGATAATCACATGGTGAGTTGAGACCACCTACCAATATTAATAGAGATATTTTAAAATTCTAAATGATCATCAAAAGCCCCTAAAACCAAGGAACGATAATTTTATAACAAAAGAAACCAAATAACAAAAACCTCTACAATTGATGATAAAAAATACTATTGAAACCGTATCCTAAATAATCAACACAAAAACATAATTCCAATACATAACTCAAAAGAACTCCATGAATTATTTCATAAATCAATCATCATATTTATAATTTATAACCCCTTTAGCTGACCCAAATCAATAAATATCAAAACACTTAGACATCCATAACTATCGTATTAAAAATAAAATCTAATTTTAGAATCTATAACCATAAAACCACAATAAATACCAATAATAAAAATACATACCAATAACTAAAAATCAAATATATCCACAAATAGAACCTAAACACCCTATAAAATAAGAAAAAAGCTAGAACCTGAACCCAACCAGGGTTTAGATGATAGCTTGAAGTAGTGAGGGAGGAGAAATAAGAACATGGATGGAGGATAAAATGATGTAGAAGGAAACTGAAAAACCCTTGAGAGCACCGAGAAAAGAAAACACTGCACCAATGTGCACCACAGAACCTAAACAAGCAGTCAATGAGAGAGGAGTAGAAAACAATAACATACCTTAATTCCAAGGCTTGATTTGCCTGAGAGATGGTTGATATGGAGTGGAGATAGCCCGGGAATTCTATGAGAGTTTGAGAGGTGCAAGTGAAATCTATTCGGTTAGGGTTCTTTTAAATAGATTGGGGATAATTTTATCAGTTCTACCAAAAAAGAACCGAGAAAGATGGTTTTATAAGCGCTAAATTAATAAGCGATGATAAAAGAGCTCTTTATTTGCATTTTTTAGTGTTTATAAAACCTATATTTACCAGTTCTAATATATCAGCAGCAATAAAGGTGTATTTTTAACAAATATTTATAATAATATTTGTAAATAAATATATTTTTAAATATATTTGTAAATATTTTTATATAATTATAAATAGATCTATATAATTATATATATTTATATAATTATATATTTATTGAAATAAATATAAATAAATATAAATATAAATCTATTAAATATATTAATTATTTAAATATATTTATTATAATTTTATAATTATTTTAATATTTAGTTGTTTATTTATAATTATATTTATTTATTTTTTTATAATTATAAATATACAATTTTATAAATATATTTGTAAATATATTTATAATTATAAATATATCTATAATTATAAATATATCTATAATTATAAATATATCAATATCATTATATATATTTAATAAATAAATATTAATATAAATATAGTAAATATATTCATTATTTAAATATATTTATTATAATTTTATAATTATGAATATATTTATATATCATAATATATTCATATAATTATATATATTTAATAAATAAATATTAATATAAATATAAATATAGTAAATATATTCATTATTTAAATATATTTATTATAATTTTATGATCATTTAAATATATAATTATTTATTTATAATTATATAAATACTTTTAAAAAAATTACAATTATTTATTTATAATTATAAATATATAATTTTATAAATATAATAAATATACATTTACAAATATATTTCTATAAATATTTATTTACAAATATATTTTTAACATTATCAATGAAAATATATCATTAAATGTAGGAATGTTAAAAATGAGTGAAATTGAATAATTAAAAATGGGTAGACTTTAAATTTTTTGAAAAAATGGATACGTTTAATTAATTATACTAATTATTTAAAAAACAAAATATGGATATATATTGAAATGAAGATGAATACATATTGAAAATATTAAATAATAGTAAATAAATATGTATAAATAAATATTAGAAAATGATTAAATTTTAAAAAATAAAAAAGAAGAAATATTAAAAATGAAGAAATAAAACTAATTGTAATAATTGAAAAAAATTGACTAATTAAACACATAATATATTAAATATATTATATTACTAAGTGAAATTATAAAGTGAATATTAAAAATTGATTATATTACACAAATATTATGTGTTTCGGTGTTTATATAAGATTTCATCAATAACATAAATATTTGAGTGTATGAAATTAATGTGTGTGTGTGTGTGTGTATACAAGTTTGATATATGTTAAATTGAACAAGGAAATTATATGATATGTAGTGTCTATTTATGAAATAAATAATAATAAGAATGAATGAATTTCAAAAAACAATAAATGTTATTAATTATATAGGTAATTTAAAAAAATTTAAATTGATTATTTATATATGTAAATAAATAATTTTTAATTATATAAAATATCACCATATTAAAAAAATTAAATTTTAATTAAAAATAGAATTAATAAATATTGATTTAATGCCTCAGAAATCCCATGTAAATTTTTTATTATATATAATTATTTTGAGACCAGGCGCTGAGACGGCGTGCGAATCCAAGGTCCGGAGTGCCCGAAATGATCCGTAAAAAAAGGTTAAGCTTTAAATTTCATGTGTGAGTGGTTTTACTGAAAGAGTGGAATAACTATTAAACGGGTGCTTGAATAAAAAATCTGAGGGCCCCGTTGTGTTCTTGATGTCAGGTTTACCCTAGGCCTGACTTAAGTTTAGTCGGTGCATGCCTGTAGTGAGAAAACCTGAAAAATGGCATAACCGTAAATAAAATGATTAAATAAATTATTTTATCTTTCAAATGATTATAACTCATTAACAGTGACTCAGATTAAAAATAAGAGACCACCGCCGAGCTGGTGAGGGTATACTTTCGTTAGGCAGATCCTAACATTGGCCGGTGCGATCCAATAATTGAAGTTAGTTTTTGGCCGTAAATAAAATAATTAAGTAAAAATTATTTTATTGTAAAATCCTTATAACTTGTAAATAGTAACTCAGATTGAAAATTTGAGAGTACCATTGAGCTCGTGAGGGTGTGTTCCCCTTAGGCGGAGCCTAACCTCGACCAGGGAAGGTAGAGGGTAAAAGTTAATTTTCATGAACTTATTTTAAGGTACGTTCAGTAAATATGTGAGTGGGTTTTTATAACTTTTTAATCAGTGCCCAGATCAAAAATACAAGGGCACCATTAAACTTAGAATGCTTTGATTCTTCTAGAAAGGACTTAACTTCAATCGGTAAGGATCAGATGAAAAATTTAATTTTCAAACTTTTCAAAAAATAATAAACTAACTTAAAAAGTTATTTTGTTTTTCTTTCTCACCATTGAGCGGCGGCCGATGAAACTATGGTGCGGTGACTAGGCACATTAAAGGAAAATCATAATGGCCCATTTTTGTGCAAGAAAAATAGCTATAATGTTTTATAAATGAAACAACGTAACGACGCGACATCGCAGCGTAACAAAAATGCGACAACATGTTATTTTTCTAATAACACTTTGGGGAAATCAGTTGGTTGAATTTCCTCCTCCAAAAAACATGGAACATCTCTATCACTCTCTATGAGATGAAGAATTCTATCGATGGACATAAGTGGGATGAATTCAAGAGGCGAATAATGGTAACAAAGCTGGAAAGCGATGATCGTCGACGAAGCTTGAACCCCCCACGAACAGAACGATTCAACAACGAACATCAAATTTTGGTTTGGGTTTTATTTTGAATTATTTTCCACCCTTTATTTATAAACAAAGAATGCAGATCAACCCACATACATGTTGATTCGCAGGTCACTCGTTCTTGCTGGAGGGTACTCTTTTTGGGGTTCAACATCGGGACTGGATTATCATGGATTGAAAATATTCCTCAAACCTCCTCTTGGTTTTAAAACTTCTAAAGCGGAGGGCGCAAGCCAACATGAACAAGGCCCGAGCTCTTCCGCTTGTATGTTATATGTGATCGAATTATCATGTGGATGGCTAGGCGGAATCGAGGCCATCTCATGGAAGGTGACATCCCTTGGAGGCCGTAGACGTAGGCGGCACGGAGAACGGACCACCAGAGCGTGTCTGGGGGTTCGCCGAAGACCCTGTCAGGGCCCGCACTAGAGGGAGGCACCCGACGACGACTCCGATATCTGCCTTAATGGTTGTCCCACATGGAGGAGGCCGTGGCGCAGTAGGGGGCCCACTGGCCTTTGAGCCGATGGCTAGCGGCGAGCCGATGCGGCGCCGTGCCACGTTGCACGTAGAGGAGCCGTGATCAACCTGCCGTGGCTAGAGGAATTGACCTGTGGATGACCCGTGTGGCAGGAGGTTCTAGACGCAACACTCAGCCGCCTCACAGACAGACCATACAGGACATGTCCACCCTTGGAAGACTGGGAAGGAGGCGGGCCGGACCCGCGTTGGTGGGACGAACCCGCATTGGTATACCAAACCCACACCGATGGGCCGAACCCATGTCAGAAGATTGGACCCACTCCCTTCAGGCTGATCTAGATAGAACTGGGTTGCCAAGCGACCCGACGGGCTGGACCCTCGGCCAAACTGGGCTGGGCCCAGTGAGGCCCATTGGGCCTGTCCCACTTTCCAGGCTGGACCAAACCTACCCTGACCCAAACCAGGTTAGGTCAGGCCAGTTGATTTAAACCAGGCTATGTGGGACCCTCAGGCTAGGTTGGTCAGGTCCGTCCGACTGGGTTTGACCGGTCCCTGACGCAACTGGCTCCTTGTTACAAAAATGCTAATAACTCGCAGATCGGGTGTCTGATTGATGCGCCGTCTATGGTAAAGGGACCCTTGTGATGAGGCAGTCATTTGGAGATATTCTAACAAAGTTCTCATGGGGTTGTCATATGGCTGGGTCAAATCAGTCTCGAATCCAACCAGACCCTTTTTACTAAAATTCCCATATCTTACTGATCGGGCATCCATTTGACGCACCATCTGCTGCGTTGAAAACCTTACAATGAGACAATTATTTGGGTTATTCTATGTGGGACTTTGTGGTAGTTGAGGTATGAACGATGGCTCGATAATTATACATGTGGATCCTTAGTGTCTGGGAAGACAAGAATCAACCATGTAGATCCTTAGTGTCCCTGAAGATGAGAAACATCTGCGTGGATCCTTATTTTCCCGGTAGATGAGAAGCATCCATGTAGATCCTTAGTAGACCGGAAGATGAGCAACGATTCATCTGGGATGAGTCCCTCAAAAGTACAAAACTTTCATCACTATAGCTGATGAAACCTCTTCCTATGTTCTAGAATATACTTGGTGTGATCTGTCCTTACTGTGTGGCTTTTCTTTGTGGTTTCTTTATGGTGTTTCTCCTCAGTGGACTGGGTTCCCCTACTAAGTATTGTGTCACTCACCCTTGCATGGGCTTCGCCTGGACATGTTGTGTCTTGTGAAGATAATGAACGTTTAGATAGAGGAATTGGTGGCCTAAGAGAAGGTGGGGCCCAGTAGGATTAGGAGTATAGTATGTACTACTTCGACTTCCAATAGCTACACTACTTTTACTATCAGGTGGGGCTTTCATCGGATGGCTACCCGAGTCCATTTTTATTTTGTTTTTTTAGTTATTTTTGTTGGGTGTGTATTTAGGACCACTTGGTTTAGTTGTACTAGTACTTAGCACTTGTTTTAGTATACCTGTTTTCCTCTTTCAGTTTGTGGGACTTGGTTGGGCGTGTGTGTGTACAGGTACTCAGGAAAATGCCTCCCATTTTTAGGATGATTCCTTCGGTGTTAGTCATCAACCCCTGGACTTCAAGAGGAAGGCTTAGGGTATGTCACAACACGGGACACGAGGGATGGGTTATGAAAAAGTGGTATCAAAAGTTGTTGGTTCTACCTCAGATACTAAGAGTCTATTGTTTTTATTTTGGGGGAATTTTTTTTAAATGTTGCGAGTTTGACTTTCTGATTCGGGGAGTCTAGTGTTGGTGCGGCGGCCGATGTATCCACACACCAGGACCTTGAATTCTGTTTTCATCTTAATGCATCAAAACACTGGTTGAAAAATCATCTCTTTATGTTCTTTTTTATAAGAGTCAGGTCACCAGGTATAATCTGTTGACTATGGTTCATCTTGATCTATTTCAGGATGACTCCACACAGACATCCAACTCGGTTCCCGATACGTGGTCATGAGGACAGTCCACCTAGTGATGAGGAATCCATTCAGGGACCATTGCCCAAGATGGTACCTTTGGGCGGTGTCCCATCAATACCACCACCCTTTGGTCCATAGTTACTACCGACGCTACTGGTAGAGGACACATGTAGGATTAGTGCCTTACATTAGTTTCGACATTAGATACCCCTTAGGTTCTGAGGCTAGCCTGACTCACAGGCATCTAATGACTAGCTTGAGGTGGTGACCAATTTTCCATCTAGGTACGACACCATTAGATTAGATGGAGGTCCTAGAATTGATCCTTCTACGTGGCTTAGCAGGGAAATGAAAGGGGTTAGATTACCCTGATCTTACGATGAGGTGAATTTTCCATGGACAAATCTTGAGAACCTTTCTCAGAGAGGGGTTCTATTTCCATAAAAAGCTAAGGGGTATTTGTTCCAAAGAGATTCTATATCTTCGGCAGGAGGACATGTTGGTACCTGAGTATTCATCGAGGTGTACCGACCATTGCATGTACTCAATGAATAAAATACGACTAGTGCTTCAGGGCTCAGACATTCGAGTGAGATGTGTTTAGAGACATCCAAGCTAGAACTATTCCTCTGTGCATTCATAATTATATTTGGGTACTAGAGAGAGCCTTTGTGGTTGAAAGTTATTTGACTGAGTAGATTTAACAAGTGAATAAAAGTAGTGGGAAAGCAGGAAACCGACATCAGTCTCAAAGACTTGGACATGTAAAATGTTTCAGGAAGAGGAAGTGACAAGAACAGATGAATCTGTAGGGTATAAGACATAGAATAAGAGATAGTAGAGCAGAAGAAGGTGGTATACATTTTGACATGTTACAACCACCGCCTCAATGTTGTCCCCACTAGGATGAGGGAGCTGGAGGATAAGGGAAGGGATTAGCTGCATATGATAAAGGGGTTTGACCCAAGGGATCTAGGAATGATATGAGGTACGGTCTATGTCTACTACTAGATTCCATATTTATAGACATAGGTACTAATCACTCCTTCTTTTCATGATCTTGTTCAATATCTAGAGTTTCTGGTTAAAGTTTTGACTTGATCCTTATGTCTGGAGATACCTATGGGAGGAGACTCGATAATCACACTTATTCCGACCGTGTGATCTGAACCTTGAGGAAAGAGTTTTGGTTGGAACCTCTTGGTGGCAGTGTAAAGGCCGTAAGAAGTTAGTTTGAGTATGGAATGATCATCCATAGTTCATGCTCAGATCGACTATTTTAGGAAAAAGGATGCGGTATATCTACAGTGTTAGAATGGGGTTTTCCTTAGTGTGCGAAAAATAAAACCCAGGCAGCACATGATAAACTCATACATAGGAGGGTGTAGCCGATCAATCTTGAGTTAACCAGCCTTACCCTCTTGGAAGTAGATGTTTTAAGTTTTTAGTTCCTAACAGTAGTGGTGGAGTGCAGGAACATACTTTAAAAAGATGTTTCCAGGATTACCTCCCAGTAGAGAGAGGGACTTCTGCATCATTCTCACCCCAACATGGCACCGATATGAGCATCAGTATATCAGAGGGTTTTCACGGAGATTTGCAAGCTGGGGGCATAGGTGGGGGACTTACTGAGGAAGGGATTAGTAAGACCCAGTGTTCGAGGTTATGTGTGGATTACCGACACTTTAACCAAGTGTCCGTGGATAATGATTACCCACTACCAATGGGTCGATGGTCACATAAATCAGTTAAAAGGGCTAGCCTTTCGCGTGGATGGAAAGGTTCCCATAGTCTTTTCAATAGTTGAGGCAACGATGATGGCTGGAGTTACTCCAGGACTATTACTTTGAGATAGTATATACTCTTGGGAAGGAGAACGTGGTGGTAGATGTTCTCAGCATGAGGTATGGCCTACGGTTGCTGAGTGAAGAGATAGAGCAGTTGACTGTGATACAAATATCCTTCATGGATGATGATTGAGATACTTGCCTTCATTCGATGACTGTTACTCCCACAATCATACAGTGAGTCAGGGAGTCACTACTGGAGAATGTTGACTGTGAGGCACGATGTGCTCAGTTATCCTCAGGACATGCTCCTGATGGATTTTTATAGGTGGGGGTTGCATCATCCTTTTTAGAGGGTGCAACATAGTACTAGTGGAATTGCAGGAGGAGGTTTTGAGGTTGTTCCATACACCTTCTTGGGTATTACATCTTGGAGTGGAAAATATGTACAAGGAACTCTAACGTCAGTACTAGTGGCCCAGAATGAAGAAAGCAGTGTCCGGGTTCGTCTCACGATGCCTCACTTGTCAGCAAGTGAAGGCTGGGAATCGGGTTCCATAAGGCTTGGCTCAGCCACCAGAGGTACCGGAGTGGAAATGGGAGGGTATCTCTATGTACTTCGTGAAAAGGTTACCACATACAACTAGATTCCATGATTTAATCTGGGTGATTGCTGACCGACTCACCAAGTAAGCTCAATTCCCACCCATCTGGGAGCAGGGACCGGTAGAGGGATTGGGACACCTCTACATCTAGAAGATAGTGCAGATCCATGGAGTGACTTCAATGACTGTCTTATTACATGATGCATGTTTTATATCTTGATTGTTTAATGGATTAGAGGAGGCATCCAGGACTCAGTTTCTCTTGATCACATCTCTTCATTCCCAGGCAGATGGTCAGACGGAGCAGACCATATAGACCTTAGAGGACATGCTTCGTGTTTGTGTCCTAGATTTTGGTTATAGTTGAGAGGACCACCTACCACTGGTGGAGTTTGCGTAAAATAATATCTATCACTCTACTAGTGTCATGTAACCATTTTAGGCCTTATACGGGCGGCCATTCCGATCACCTCTATGCTAGACAGACCCTGGGGAGTCAACACTCATGGGTCTAGAGTTGGTACGAGCTACCACTTAGAAGGTTTAGATCATCCAAGATTGGATGAGGGCTACCTAGAGAAGGCATAAATCATATTATAACAGGATATGGAGACCCTTGGAGTTTGAGGAGGGAGAACATGCGTTCCTTTGGGTATCACCCCGATGGGGATTGTAAAGTTTTGGCTGGGGTGACAAGTTATCTCTAAGGTTTATCAGACCTTTTCATATTCTTATCAGAGTTGGGAAGGTGGAATAACACCTAGATATTCACCCACAAATTCTCTAGGTTCATGATATTTTCCATGTGTCGCAACTGAGGATGTACGTGCATGATCCATTGTACGCCAATCGACTGGGGTGAGCTGGACATTGACGATGGGGTGACATTTGTGGGATTCCTAGTGGAGATAGATGATCGAAAAGAGTAGGTCCTATGAGGATGGTCAATTCCTCTAGTATATATTTGGTGATAGCACGAGAATCTCCAAGAGAGAACATAGGAGTGGGAGGCTAAAATTTGTGCTCAGTACCTCCATTTGATTGTTTAACCTTATTTTGGATTATGAAGATGTGAAGCCCAAAATAGGAGAGTAATGTAATGTATCGGAAATCCCATGTAATTTTTTTATTTTATGGAATTATTTTGAGACCAGGCGCTGAGACGATGTGAGAATCTGAGTCCTGGAGTGCCTGGAATGATCAGTCGAAAAAGGTTAAGCTTTAAATAGAGCACATGAGTGGTTTTCCTGAAAAAGTGGAATAACTCTTAAACGGGTGTCCAGATCAGAAATACGAGGGAACCATTTTGGTCATGATGGTGGGTTTACCCTAGGCGTGACTTATGTTTAGTCAGCACAGGACACCAGTGAGAAAACCTGAAAATGGCATAACCATAAATAAAATAATTATATAAAATTATTTTATTATTCAAATGCTTACAATTCATGAACGGTGACTCAAATTAAAAATCATAGACCAAAACTAAGCTTATGAGGGTATGTTTTCATTAGGAAAACCTTAACATTGGCTGGTGCATGCCAATAATGGAAGTTAGTTTTTAGTCGTAAATAAAATAATTAAGTGACAATTATTCTATTGTAAAATCCTTATAACTACTAAATGGTAACTCAGATTGAAAATTTGAGAGTACCATTGAGCTCATGGGGGTGTGTTCTCGTTAGGCGGAGCCTAACCTCGACCGATGCATATCGAGGGTGAAAATTAGTTTTTTAAAAAATATTTTAATGTACGTTCAGTAAATGTATGAGCAAGTTTTTAAAAATTTTGAACTAGTGCTCGGATAAAAAATCCGAGGTCAGCATTGAACTCGAAATTTCGGGATTCTCCTAGAAAGGACTTAACTTCAACCAGAAAGGGTTGGTCAGAAAAGTTAATTTTACGAATTTTCAGAAAATAATAAAATAACTTAAAAAGTTATTTTTTTCTTTTGCACTGTTGAGAGGAGGAAGATGGCACAACAGTGTGGTGATGAGGCGCATTAAAGAAAACTCATAATGGCCCATTTTTTTGCAAGAATAACAGCTAAACTATTTCATAAATAAAACAACTTAGGGACACAACTTCACAACATAACATAAATTCTACGATGTGTTATTTTTTAATAACACATTGGGGAAATCAGTTGGTGGAATTTCCTCTGACAACGAATGTAGAACCTCTATCTCCCTCTCTCTTCAATGATGAATACTATCAATGAATACCGATGGGAAGGATTTGAGAGGTGAAAATAGAGACGAATGCTAATAAATCTAGGAAGTGATGATCAACAACAAAGCTTGAACCCCCCACGAATGGAATGCTTTGGTAACGATCATCAAATCGAGGTAGGGGTTTTATTTTGAAGTCTTCTCCGTCATTTATTGCTAAACAACGAACACGGATCAACCCACAGATAGGTTGATCAACGTGTCACTCGTTCTTGCGGGAGGGTACTCTTTTTGGGGTTCAACATCAGGAATGAATTATCATGGATTTAACATCTTCCCTGAACCTCCCCTTGGTTTAAAAACTTCTAACTCAGAGAGTGCAGGATAACAAAAACAAGTCCCGTGCCCCTCCACTTGTGTGTTCTTCATGACTGAATTCTCAAGTGGATGAAAAGGAAGAATTGAGGCCATTATAGGGAAGGTGACATCCCTTGGAGTCCATAGGCACATGAGGAATGATGAACAGACCACCGGAGCATGTCCGTTGGTCTGCCGAAGACCCTACCAGCGTGCCGGCAACACACCTTGGCGGCGCACCCCGGCGACCTGAAAAACCATGTTGGCTGCAGTCTGACGTGGAGGAGGACACAAACTTTGGCCATGACGCAACATGAGGGGTGGCTGGCCTCTGAGCCAGTGGATGCTGGGGATCCCATGTGATGCCTCACCATGTCACATGTGGAGGAACTGCGGTCAACCGACTGTGGTCGAGGGAATGACCCCGCAGACGACCTGTAGGGGCAGTTGGTACCAGATGCGGCTCTCAGCTACCTCCCTACTAGACCGGGTAGTAGGTAGACCGGACTCGCGCAGGCTGGATGGACGTGCGTCGGTGGGCCGAAACTGTACCCAGCGGGCTGGACTGACGCCCAGCAAGCCGGACCTATGCCGGAAGACCGGAACCGCAACCAAACTGGGTCAGGCTCTGTGAGGCCCATTGGGCCTGTCCCACTGGCTAGGCCGGACCGGACCTACCGTAACCCGAATCAGGTCAGGTCGGGCCATTTTATTTAAACTGGGGTATGTGGGACCCCAAAGCAAGGTTGGTCGGGTCGTTCTGACTAGGTCAGACCAGGCCTAGACGTAACCAACCCTTGGTTACTAAAACAATAATAACTCACAGACTGAGTGTTTAATTGATGTGTAGTATACGATATGAGGACCCTTGAGAAGGGATGGTATTTCGTAAATACTCTATGGGAGATTTGGCAGTGGTAGGCGTACAGACGGGTTGGATCAGACTCGAATCTAACCAGACCCTTTTCACTAAAATGCCCATATCCTACAGCCCATGCGTTCGTTCGACGCACCGTCTATTGAGTTGAAACCCTTACGATGAGACAATCCTCGAGGTTATTCTACATGGGACTTTATGGTAGTTAAGGTATGACTAATGGCACGGGCAACAACCATGTGGATCCTTAGTGGCCCGACAGACGAGAAACAACCATGTGGATCCTTAGTGGCCTGACTGACGAGCAGGAGTCATGTGGATCCTTAGTGTCCTTGAAGATGAGCAACAGTTGCATGGATCCTTAGTGTCCCAATAGAAAAGAAGAAACCGTGTGGATCCTTAGTGGCCTGACAGATGAGCATTGATTTATCTGGGATGAGTCCCTTAAAACTATGAAACATTCATCACTATAGCTAATGAACCTTATTCCTTTTCTCTAGAATATACCTGGTGTGAGCTTTTCTTGCTTTGTGACTTTTATTTGTGGTATTTCTCGTTAGTGGACTTAGGTCCCCTACTGAGTACTATGTTACTCACCCCTGTACGGGTTTCAACGACACCTGTTGTGTCTTGTGAAGATGATGGACGTTTCGACGGAGGACTTGGTGGACTTGGAGTAGGCGGGGCCCAATACGATCAGGAAGACATGACATGCTACTTCAGCTTCTAGTAGCTTCAATACTCTTACTATAAGGTGGGGTTTTCAGCAGATGGCTACCCGAGTCCCTCTATACTTTGCTATTTTTAGTTCTTTTTCTTGGGTTTGTATTCTGGCCCACTTGGTTCGGTTGTACTTGTACTCAACCCTTGTTTCAGTATGCTGGTTTTCCCCTTTAAGTTTATGGGGCATGGTTTTGTGTGTGTGTGCATACATCTAGTCAGGAAAATGCCTCACACTTGTAGGTTGATGCCTTCAATGCTAGTCGCCAACCCCTGGCCTTTGGGAGGTAGGCTAGGGGTATGTCATGACATGGGCCCCAGGGGACGGGTCATGACAATTGAAAATGCATATAATTACCAAGCATATTGAACAATGAAAACTCAAAATTAATAAATTAAAAAAATATGAAAAAGCAATTAAGTTTATTAACGAACAAATAATATTAAAAATAAAAAAATTCAAAATAATATTAAAAAGTAATAAATAGAATATATTTAACAAAAATAGAAAAAATGTTAAAATTTGGCAATTAGAAACATAATATATATTAAATATATTATGTTAATAAATATAATTCTAAAATGAAAATTAAAAATTGAATAAATTAAAAAATATTACGTGTATGGGCATTGTGTATAAAAATAAATTGATTACATATATGTATGTGTGGTTTTAATGTAACATACATTTGATATATTTTAAATTGAAAAATCAAACTACATTCAATTAAAAGTCTATTACTCAATAAAATTAGTCATTATTTTCAATTAATATTGTTTTTTAATTATAAACCATTTTCACTAAATATATGACTTATTTAATGTAAGCGTAAATATTTTGTATTATATAAAACATATTTTAGGGAATAATATATGTATTGATATATATATATATAAATATATACGAATATATTTCAATAATAAAAATATTAATTATATTAATGGACAACTATGTATAAAAACCATTAAAGATGAATAAGACATTAATATATTTCTAATTATTACATTTTATACATTTTTAATATTCATATTTAATATATATTATTTATTACTACTTATAATATATATATTTTTATATTAAATTAATTCATTTTTATTAATAATCGTTTCATTAAATTTTTTATGACTTTTTAATAATTTTTAATTATGATTTTTTGTTTAATTATTACAATTTAGTCATTTTATATATCTATATTTAATATATAATATTCATTAATATTTATAATTTATATATACGTATATGAAATTTATTCATTTTTTTATTAATCATTTAATTAACAAATTTTTTAATATTTTTTTTAATTTACTCATTTTTAATTTTTATATGTTTAGTTATTTCAATTTATTCATTTTTATATTAATATTTAATATATACTATTTATTAATATTTATAATATATATATATACATATTAAATTTATTAATAATTATTTTATTACAAAAATTTTGCATTTTTATTAATTTATTCATTTTTATTTGTTTAATTATTTCAATTTTTTAATATTTTTAATTATATAAATATTGGGGCATTGACCATGTAATTTCCCAGATAGGTAAGCCTAGTCGTGTTGGACCCGATTAGGTGTATAAAGGTGGGCAATGACCCGAGGGATGCATAGGGAGGGCCAAGGCCCATGTGGGCCCATGAATGAGCCCATATATGTGTGTGCAATGTATATGACATCCCATCCTCATAGAAGACTCCTAAAATTGATATTCGGTAGAACGATATATAAAGAAGTAGTCACCATTTTGGTTTTTTGATGCGGGACTCACACACGTGATCGATACCTTAATCAATGCAAAAAATAAAGTGATGAAAAAGGTATCCTTTATCAACACTTATTTCCAGTGCTGATTAAGGCCAACACTATATATATTATGAATTTTAGCAGTGCATGGTGATATCTTGGGGAATACGTGATCCCCAACGTGAAACTCTAAGTCCTTACTTTATTTTTTGTCATAATTTTTTTATCGACTTTGAGAAGCCTTGACGTGTTTCTGAATCACTTGAATATTTTCTGTATTTTCCTTCATAATGTATGGTCCCAACATTTTCCCCTCTCCAACTTTATCCCAAAATGTTGGAGTTCTACACCTTTTTCCATAGAGAACTTCAAACGGATCCATTTTAATGCTTGAGTGGAAACTGTTATTATAGGAGAATTCAATAAGTGGAAGTGGTTGATCCCAAATCCCCTGAAAATCAAGTTAGATATGCCGTAACATATCTTACAATGTTTGAATTGTAATGAATTGATCATTTATGAATAAAATTCCCTTTCGTTTTTATGTATTATGGATATATAAAACACTTTAACTTTTTTTATTGGGTTTAAATAACCGCTAACTATCATTACCATTGATAATATAGCCCTTGAACAGTGATCACACGACTAGTATAAATAAGGGGTTTTAACAAAACCTTTTGACAGAGATAAAGAAAGTGATGGCCTCGACTAGTAGGATCATTCTATTTGAATCCAATTTATTAGATCTTTTTAGGGTGATAGTATTTTGGGGATTTTCCTTAGAACAAGCCCAAGAGAGGATCCAACAATTAAAGCATGGGAAAAACCATTTACGGGATAAGTTCAAGCTCATTGAGACCACAACCCAAACCATTTTCATTGAACGAACCCAAGAAATCCCCACCATCGCACACTATAATATTAAGGAATATGCTGGTGTAATAAAGAGAAATGTAACAAGTCCCTAGAATTATGATCATGTTCATTTTTTTTATAGAATGAAGAATTTACTTTCATTTTATTATTGTTACTTTGTAAATTGTTTTTAAAGCTCAAATGGTATTTTTAGTTAGTATTCAAATTCTATTAAGAAATCTATTTTGATAAATTAATGGATTTTTTAATTAAATAATATTTTAATATAATATTATTACTAATTTAATTTTTATTAAATATAAATGATTGTATAATTTTTATGAATTAAATTGTAAACTTTATGAAGGGCTGAAAACTATTTTTTGTCAAACCCGTGAATTTTCAATAAAAGTCACTTTTCATTTTAAAAGTGAAAATTCACATATTTAGAAAACTGTTTAGATAAAATTAATATTATTTTTGGATTGAGGATGTCAAAATTATCTAATAATGAATTTTTCATAATTTTATGAGACAGTTGAATTTTTGGGTAAAAATTAAATACCGTATAAATAAAATATGTGTTTTATGACATCACAATAACCCCAAAATGATGTAATAAACACTATAATGGGTATTATCAGACCAATATATGTTTTACCATTAAAATAATGTGATTTTATATTTATTTGACTTATTTTATAATTCCTTAGTTAATCCTCCAAAGTGGATAATATATTTTGTGATTTTAAATTATTTTTCTTGAGGGTGTGAGTCACCTCCATTTAAGAAAGACTAATATTTTTATATGTTCAGACATTGGAAATATAAAATAATATTTTCCACTCCACTTGGTCAAAAACCATGGGAAAAACCCTGGGAAGGTTTGTGGTTCTATATATTTAATTATACAGATTCCAAAACCTAAGTTTGTAAAATATTAAATAATTCTCCACTCATTTCTTATATAAACCCACCCAAGATCCCAGTTCTTTTAACTAAAAATACTTGGAGCACATAAATACTTCACCTTGACCTCTCTATAATCTTACCAATGCACCCCAAGCTCTCAATAAGCCCCTCTTCAATCTTTTTAAGTCACACACTCAAGTAAGGGATTCCTTCTTTTCTCATTTTTATCAAAGTTTATTTATGTTGTAATAACATTTTTTATTTGAATTAAAAATGTTGTGGTTTGATTTTTAACCTCCCTCATACTTCCCTCCTTATGTTTTAATGATGAGACTTCACTTTGTCTCTCATTAATGCCTTTCGTGCACACCTGTTACCATGCTGAAATTCCATAAGGGATTTCTCTCTTCTTATTTCCATTCAAGTATTTCTCCAATATTATTCATATAAATTCCATTTCATACGTTGGTATATTATGTTCCATGATCCCCTTACTATTTATTTCATGTATAAATGATGATATACCCCTTTCTCTTTCATCAACACAACTTATGAATTCCCATTTGATGACATTATACTTCCAAAATTTCACCGTGATTTTTCCAAACCAAAAATCATTATGTAGTGAATACCATACCCATTTCTCTATCGAGGGTGTTCACCTTTATGAAAATATACTTATCGAATTTTACTTACATGTATGTATTTCGCAGTCCCTAATCATGGAATAACTTATGATGTTGAATGATCCATGTGGAACATTTATGCATGAAATGAAATGTTTATGAAGGGTGTGCTTTGATAGCGCTCCAATGCATTGAGTAATGTTTAGTATCATGATACACCATGTGCACTGAAGGTTTACTCATGATAATTTATTTAAAATGACGGTTTACTCATGATAATTCATGTGTAATCATGGTTTACTCATGCTTATTCATGTGCAATGAGCCTTGGATCATGCTAATACCATGTTGTATGTTGTTGCCACATTTCCATGTTATGATAATCATGCTATATCATGCCTTTATGTTCATGTTTCTCTTATGATCCATTGATATGACTATTTACTAACATGTATTATATTATTCGTGTTATGCCTTATTTACTGCCTTACTGGGCTTTATAGCTCACCCTTTTCTTGTGTATATCCTCAGGTTATCCCATGCAATGATAAGTACGAAAGAATGTTGTGGTCATGTAAAAGAAGTTTTCAATAAAGATGTTGTATTTTATGTTTTAAGTTGTTATGTAATGTTTATAATTTCCCAGGACTCTATAACTCTTTATCCTCAGAGTTTTCTTAAGTGAAAGTTTATGTAATAAATCCTGTTTAAGTGTGTAATAAAAAGTAGGGTTTTTATAATTGCTATCAGAGGACAGGTTTAGTTATTTTGGGGATTAGGATTAGAAAACCCTAGTCAAATCCTTAAGGATAAGAATAAGTATAAGAAAAACACCCCTAAATTTTTGTTAGTACATAGTAAGTGGTTTATAAAACAAAAACATCTTTTTTCTGGATACGAACAAGTAGAGGTGGATCTGGCACATATGTATCTTGGGGTAAAACCCAAAAACACCGCTTTGGGCTAGACTCTAATGTGTACTAATGTAATACAATGGGACTTGTTGCACTCTTTGTTCAACACTCCTGAGGGATATGATTTGAAAAATTCATAAGCTTAGTATGAACCATTATTAAAGTAGAAAAATTCCCCTAAGAATATATATTTGGAATTAGATCATGGATAACATAGATTAAAGCCTATAAATTTATAAGTTAAGGAAATAAATGTAATTTATAATTTATCTCTTTTTTTCATTTTATTCCCCTTATGTGTTTAATAGTTTAAAATATTTACTCCAAATTTTATTTTTATTCTATCCAATGGCTGGTATTAGGAGGGCGAGGGATAAAAACCGATGCGAAGATCATTATGATGACCATTCTAATGAGATTCCCAATCCGATGGGGGGGGGGGAATCAAAAACATTTTCACAATAATCTCTCAGTTAACTCATGTTTTGAATAGAAACATGGGTCAACAGGAATATTCAACCCGCCTAATAAAGAAGAATCTGCAATTGAGAGCTTCATGAAACAAAGGCCTCTATCTTTCAATAGATCATCCAATCCCTAAATCACCGAACAATGGATTGACTCCATTGAGAAGATATTCTCCATACTTCAATTTTCTGAACAAGAGAAGGTTCTTCTGGATACTTACTGTATAGAGGGTGAAGCTGATCAATGGTGGACATTGATAAAAAATACGAATCCCGAGGAAGAGATCGAGGTGTTGGAATGAAAGGATTTAGAGAAAATGTTTTTCAATAAATATTTTCCAAGAAACCTTATATTTAAGATAGAAAGGGACTTCCTTGCCCTCAATACAAAAGATGAATAATCCTTCAGAGTGTGCAAGGAAAACTTCACAAGGATTTCAGGAAACACCTCTGGCTTTGTCATTAACTCCGAATTCAAGGTTAACCATTTCTTTGGTGGGATAGAACCTAGCCTATGAAAATCCCTAACAATTCGTGACTTTGATAGCAATGAAGAAATTTTCTGATTTCCCCTCAAAGTGGAAATAGAGATCTGAGAATATTAGGGGTATCATGGGGATAAGAATAGAAAAGAGGACTTTAATTCTGGTGGTCCGATGAATAAATCCAATAGTGCTAATAAATTCCATCACCCCACTTGACAAAGGTGAGGAAAGAAGAACCCCAAAAATTGCATTAAGGGGATGATGAAATGCTTTAGGTGTGGAAGAGAAGAGCACCTGGACCTTAATTGACGACAAGAAAAACCCACTATTGTGACAGAGGAGAAGAAATTTCCGTTCAACCCTCAACATATTTTTCATTTCAACAACTGAAAGGAACCAGAGAACTTTGCAAACCAATTCCCTATGACAAGGGTTTTTAGAGGCAACCAGCAACCTCCAAGGAAGTAAGAGAGAGCTTTTTTCCATCACTACCGCTAAATCGAATCCCAACAATGAAGTGGTGATAGGTACGCGAGTTATTCAAGAATAGCAAAAATAATTTTTTTATTATGGTTATATTCATTCTTTTATATCCCAAAAGTTTACTAGAACAATCCAAACACCACCACAAATCATTGATGTAGTGATGTTAGTGAGAAAGAAAAATTGGGAAATTATTGCAACCCATGAATATAACTCCTACCCTATCACAATTTGTGGAATTAACCTCCCAACAATCCTCTTCAAACTATCTCTAATGGAATTTGATGAAATTATTTGCACTGATTTTCTTTCCCTATATAAATCCAACAGAAATTTCTAGAGGAGGGAAATCACTCTCCATATAGAGAATCAACCCCCAGTTCTGTATAACTCCAAGGAGGTGGATGAATCTTATTTAGCACCATCATCTCAATCATGGATATTATTACCCTATGAGCTAGTGTTTCTTTCTTAGATTATTGAGTCTAAGGAAGTAATCATCATCTAATACATGCCTATTTTGAGGGAATTTGCTGACATGTTTTCAAGGAATTTACTGAACTTCCTCCTAGAAGAGTTATTGAATTATCAATTGATCTTATACCAGGGGAGTTTCTAATATTAAATACTCTATATAGAATGGATGTTGTGGAGATTAAGGAGCTAATGAAACAACTATCTGAGAATTTGGATAAAGGGTTTATATGACCAAGTTATTCACCAATGGGTGCATGGGTCATCTTCATCAAGAAGAAGGATGGGTCAATGTGCCTTTGCATTGATTATCGTGAGATAAAAAAAATCACAATAAAGAACCGGTATCCTTTGCTACGATTGATGATATGTTTGATCAGATATGTGGAGCACAATACGTCTCCAAGGAAGATATGATGTTGGGATATTACCAAGTAAGGGTGTAGAAGGAGGATATCCCCAAGAATACTTTTCATATAAGGTAAAGGCTCTATGAATTCATAATAAGTCCTTTAGAACCCACAAATGCTCCAAAAATATTCATGGACCTGATGAATAGAGTCTCTAGAGATTAACTCAACAAATTTGTGGTAGGATTTATAGACAATATTCTAATATACTTCAAAACCAAGGAGTAGCATGAGAAGAATCTATGAACTATACTAGATACCTTGCGAAAGGAGAATATCTATGTAAAGTACAACAAGTGTAAGTTCTAGTTGAAGGAAGTATCATTCTTGGGGTATATCATCACAAGAAATGGGATATCTATGGATTCGTCCAAGATAAATGAAATTTACGGATAGCTAAGGCTGACATTTTTGAGGTATATCCATAGCTTCCTTGGATTTTCTGGATATTGTCACCGATTTATGAGAAATTTCTCATGATTGTCAAACCATATTACCAAAAAAACTTAGAAGGGATTAATGTTTTTTTGGAATGATGAATGTGAAGAGAGATTCAGGGAATTGAAAAGGAGGCTTATCACTACACTCATTCTCACTCTAACCACAAGTGGATAAATTTTTGTTGTATTTAGTGATGCTTATAATAAGGTATCAGGTTGTGTGTTGATGAAAAATGAAAAATACATTGCCTATGATTCAAGGAAATTGATTGTTCATGAGAAGAACTATCCAAAACATGATCTGGATTTGGCTGCAGTAATATTATCCTTGAAAATTGGGCGACATTACCTCTTTGGGGAGAAGTGAGAAATATATATGGATCAAAAAATCCTCAAGTATATATTCACATAGAAAGAGTTTAATATGTTCCAATGAAGATGATTAGAGATAATAAAAGACTATGACTACTCAATCCATTACCACCCTAGGAAATCGAACAAGGTGGAAGATGCTCTAAGTAAAAAGGACCCAGGGATTCTATCATTGATGAGAATTGAAAAGGATCCGATCCTCTTAGATTTGATGAAGATGGACATGGGAATCATAAAGAAGGAAACATAATCAATCCTTTCACAAATGATTTCTCAACCGTATCTTTTGGAAAGGTTAAATGATGCTCCAAAGGATGATGTGGGAATTCATAAGAAGGTGGAAACTATCAGAAAAGGGAAATCCATAGAGTTCAATGTTAGTGAAGAAGGAATTGTGAGATTTGGGTCTAGACTATGTGTTCCATAAAATCCAGAGTTAAAGAAAGAACTTTTGGATGATGCACATAGTTTGAATTTCTCCATTCACCTAGGAAACACAGAGATGTATCAAGATCTATGAGAGCATTATTGGTGGGATAAAATGAAGAAGGATATCATTGAATATACATCAAAATTCCATGTATGTAAGGAAGTGAAGGCTGAGAGGTAGAAGTTTAAGGGGATGGTGCAACCATTACCCATACCAACATGGAAATCAGAGAACATCAACATTGACTTTATCACTGGAATTATGTAGACATCCAAATGAAATAATGATATTTGGTTTGTTGGGGATCATATTACAAATAATGAACACTTCATTTCAATTTGGGAGGATTTCTCATTGAATCAAATGGCATGAACATACATCAGGGAAGTGGTAAGACTTCATGGAGTATCAATATCGATTGTATCCGATCGAGATCCAATATTCACCTCAATGTTCTGGAAGAGTCTCCAACATGATCTGAATACTATGCTAAACTTCAGTATGACTTATCATCCTCCAACTGATGGCCAATCTGAGTGAACTATGCAAACCCTTGAGGACATGTCAAGAGCACGCTCAATGGTCATCAAAGGAAGATGGGACCAACATATTTCTTTAGTGGAGTTCCCTTACAACAAAAATTTCCACTCTAGCATCCAAATAGATCCTCATGAAGCCCTTTATGAGAAGACGTGTAGAACATTGACATGTTGGGATGAAGTTAGGGATAAAAAACTTCTATGTCCATAAATGGTCTAAGAAATGGTGGAGAAGGTTAAGACCATCCAACAACACATTAAAGCTGCTCAGATTCGGCAAAAGAGCTATGCTGATGATTGTTAACAAGACCTAGAGTTTGATGTTAAAGACATGTTATTCCTATAAATATCACTATATAAGAGATTTATGAGATTTGTTAAGAAGGTAAAGATTAGTCCAAGGTACATCGACCCTTTTGAGATCCTTGATTTCATTAGAGCAGTGACCTATTGACTATCACTCCCACCGAACCCAACTGAAGTAAGTGATGTGTTCCATGTATCACTCTTGAGGAATTACATACCTGACCGATCACATGTACTCAATCTAGATGTAGTAACATTGGAGAATGAACTCTCGTATAGAGAGAAGTAGGATAAGATCCTAGATCACAGGGAAAAAGTTCTACGAAATAAGACAATGACTATCATCAGAGTGTTGTGGAGAAACCAAAAGTTTAAAGAAGCAATGTGGGAACTGAAGGAAGTGATAAGGTATAGTTACCCTTATCTATTTTAGTCCTGGAAAAGGAAATTCTGAGGGTGAAATATCTTAAGGAGGTAATTTTTTAATGAACTGATCATTTATGAATAAAATTCCATTTCTTTTAATGTCTTATGGATATAGAAAACACATGCACTTTTTTATTGGGTTTAAATAATCGTTAAGTATCATTAACATTGATAATATAGCCATTGAACAGTGGTCACATGACTAGTATATATATAGGGTTTTAAAAAAATCTTTTGACATAGACAATGGAAGTGATGGACTCAATGAGTAGGATCATTCTATTTAAATACCTTTTATCAAATCTTTCAAGGGAGATAACATTTTGGGATTTTTTATAAACCAATACTAAGCTGAGATTCTACCACTTAAGCATGAGAAAAATCATTTATGGGAGAATTTCAAGATCATCAGGATCATGAACCAAACCATGTTCACCGAACGACCCCAAGAAATCCCCACCAACAAACACCATACTCATAGGGAATATGCCAGGGTAATAAAAAGATATGTTACAAGACCCTAGAATTATGATTACGTGCATTATTTTCATATATAATAAATAATATATATTAATTTTATTATTGTTTCTTTGTAAATGGTTTTTAAATAACAAATAGTATTTTCAGTTAATATTTAAATTCAATTAAGAAATCTATTTTTATGAATTAAGGAATTTTTGAATTTAAAAATATTTTAATAAATTATTACTATTAAATTACTTTTTATTTAATATAAATGATCATATAATTTTTATGAATGCAATTGTAATTTTTATTAAGGTTTGAAAATTGTTTTTTTCAAACCTTTGAATTTTCAATAAATATTAATTTTCATTTTAAAAGTGAAAATTCACATATTTAGAAAATTATTTAGATAAAATTAATATTATTTTTGGATTCAGGATGTCAAAATTATCTAATAGTGAATTTTTCATAATTTTCAAAGACAGTCAATTTTTTGGTTAAAAATCAAATAGCATATAAATAAAATATATATTTTATAACATCATAATGACAAAAAAATAATGTAATAAATATTATAATGGGTATTATAGGCCAAATTTATACATTCCTATTAAAATAATGTTATTTTATATTTATTTTACTTATTTTATAATGCCTTAGTGAATCCTCCAAAGTGTATAATATATTTTATGATTTTAAATTCTTTTCCTTGAGGGTATGGCTCACCTCGACATAAACAAAGATAATATTTTAATATTTTAGTACATTTTCCTTATAAAATATTTTTTTCAAATCCACTTTGTAAAAAAAAGTGCAAAAACCATGGTAAGGTTTGTATTTTTGAATATTTAATTATATAGATTCTAGAACCTATGTTTGTGAAATATTAAAGAACTCCCCTTTCATTTCCTATATAAACCCTACCAATATCCCACTTCTCTTCACTCAAAATCCTTTAATAACGTCCATACTCTTCCATACCCTCTATAGAATCCTCCCAAGGTGCCCCAATATCTCATTAATCCCCTCTTCAAGCATTTGAAGTCACACACTCAAGTAAGGTATTCCTTCCTTTCTCATTTTTATCCAAGTTTCTTTATGTTATAATATAGTTTTTATTTCAATTAAAAATGTTGGGGTATGATTTTTCACCTCCCTCATACTTACCTACTTATGTTTGAATGATTATATACCACTTTATATCTCCTTAATGCCTTCTGTGTACACTCGTTACCATGCTAAAATTCTGTAAGGGATTTTTGTCTTCTTATTTCCATTCAAGTATTTCTCCCATATTATGCATCTAAATTCTATTTCATATATTGGAATATTATTTTACATGATCCCATTACTGTATATTTCATGTATAAATTATGGGATTCCCCTTTCTCTCTCATAAACCCAACTTATGAATTCCTATATGACGATGTTATGTCATCGTATTGCACTACAATTTTTCCAAGCCAAAATCATCGTGTAGTGAATACCATACCCATTTCTCTATAAAGGGTATTCGACTTTATGTACATATACTCATTGAATGTTACTTAAATTAATTTATTCCATATTACCTAATATTGGAATTACTTATGTTGTTGAATGATCCATGTGGCACATTTAGGGATGAAATGAAATGTTTATCAAGGGTGCACCCTAATAGCTCTCCAATGCATTGGGTAATGTTTAGTATCTTGATATTCCATGTGCGATGAGGGTTTAGTAATGATAATTCATGTGAAATGAGGGTTTAATCATTCTAATTTATGTGAAATGAAGGTTTACTCATGATAATCCATGCGTAATGAGCCTTGGCTCTTGCTAATATCATGTTGTATGTTGTTACCACATTTCCATGTTATGATAATCTTTCTATATCTTGACTTTATGTTAATGTTTCTCTTATGCTACATTGATATGAATATTTAATAACATGTATTGTATTATTCATTTTATGCGTTGGTTATTCCCTTATAGAGATTTTATAGCTCACCCTTTTGTTGTGCAGGTCCTCATGTTATCCCATGCAATGCCGAGTATGAAGGAATGTTGTGGTCATGTAAAAGATGTTTTCAATAAAGATGTTGTATTTTATGTTTTAAGTTGTAATGTAATGTTTTTAATTTTTAAATACACTGGACCATCAATCCTCAATGTTGTCTTAAGTGTAGGCTTATGTAATAAATCATGTTTAAGTGTGTAATAAAAATCAGGGTTGTTATAGTTGGTATCAGAGTATAGGTTTAGTTATTTTTGGGATTAGGATTAGAAAACACTATTAAAAGACTTAAGGATAAGATTAAGTATAATAAAAACATCCCTAAACTTTGGTGAGTATAGAGTAAGTGTTTTATCAAGAAAATACATCCCTTTCTGGATACGAACAAGTAGAGGTGGCTCTGGAACAAATGTATCTCGGGGTAAAAACCAAAAACACAGCTTTGAGCTAGACTAGAATGAAAAGTGGTCCATGAAAATGGGCCTTGATGCACTCTTGTTTATACACTACCATGGGATATTCTTTGGTAAATTCATAATATTAGTATAAAACATTATTATGGGGAAAAAATTCCCCTAAGAATAAATTTTGGGAAATAGATCTTGGATAACATAGGTTGATGCTTATAAATTCATAAGTTAAGGAAATAAATGTAATTTATAAGTTATTTATTTTTGTAATTGGATTAACCTTATGTGTTTAATAGTTTAAAATAATTACCCCTAATTTTCATTTTATTCTAGCCAATGGCTGGTTATAGGAGGACCATGTCTAACAACTGATGCGAAGATCAATGTGATGACTGTTCTAATGAGATGACCAATCTGATGGGTATGGGAATAACAAAATTTATCACAATACTCTTTTTGTTAACTTAGGTTTTGAATAGAAACATGGGTCAATAGAAATGTTGAACCCATCTGAAAAATGAACAAGACACAATCGGTAGCTTCATGAGACAAAGGTCTCCTACTTTCAATGGATCATCTGATCCCTCAATCGTTGAACAATGGATCAACTTTATTGAGATGATCTTTTCCATCCTTCAATGTTTTGAACAAGATAAAGTTCTTCTGGATTCTTAACATATGGTGGGGGAAGGTGATCAATGCTATACATTGATAAAAAATATGAAGCCAGAGGGAGATATCGAGGCATTGGAATGGAAGGATTTCCAAAAAATAATTTTCGATAAATATTTTCCTCACACCCTACAAATTTAAATGGAAAGATACTTACTTAACCTCAAGAAAAAAGATTATTAATCAATCAGAGCATATGAGGAAAAATTCACAAGGATTACGCGATATGCCTCTGGTTTTGTCATTACCCCTGAATGCATGGTTGAATGATTCTTTTGTGGGCTAAAACATATCCTATGGAAATACCTAGAGATATGTGACTTTGATAACTATGAGGAAATTGTCCTATGTGCTCTAAAAATTGAACTGGAGATCAGATAATCTCAGGGGTATCATGGGGATAATAAGTGGAAAGTGGACTTTAATTCTGGTGGTCCCATGGATAAATCCAATGATGCTAATAAATTCTAGCACACCATTTCCAAAGGTGTAGAAAGAAGAACCCTTAAAATACCCTGAAGGGGATGAGGAAATGGTTTAGGTGTGGAAGAGAAGGGAACCTAGCCATCAATTACCGAAAATAAAAACCCACTATTGTGACAGAGGAGAGGAATATTCCTTTCGACCCTCAATGCATTGTTCATTGGTACAACTGAAAAGAACCAGGGCACTCTATGAAGTAGTTACCTAAGAAAAGGTTTTTTAGAGGAAACCAACAACCTCCAAGGAAGAAAGGGTAATATTTATTTCATCACTACTACTGAAGAGAATTAAAATAAATGAAGTTTTTATAGGTATGATAGTTATTTATTCAAGAACAGTGAACATACTTTTTGATTCTGGTTCTACGCATTATTTTATATTCCAAAAGTTTAATAGAACAATCTAAACACCACCACAAATCATGGAATAAATGATGTTAATGAAAATAGAAAATGGGGAAATTATTTCATCCCATGAATATAACTCCTCCCCTATCACAATTTGTGAATTAAACTTCCTGAAGAACCTGATCATACCCCATCTAGTGTAATTTAATGAAGTTCTTTGCATGGATTGGATTTACCTATATAAAGCCAACATAATTTTCTATGAGAGGGAAATCACTCTCCATATGGGGAATCATCCCCCAGTTCTGTACAAGTTCAAGGAGGAGGATGAATATTCTTTAGAACCATCATCCCAATCCTGGATATTACTATGCTCTGAGCATGCATATGTTTCTCAGATGATTGAGTATAAGGAAGGAACCATCATCGAAGGAATTCATATTTTGAGGGAATTAGGTGATGGTTTTCTTGAGGAATTCCCTAGTCTTCCTCCTATAAAATATGTTGAATTCTTGATTTCTTATATACCTGGGGTATTTACAATATCTAATACTCTATATAGAATGGCTGTTTTTGAGCTTGAGGAGATAAAGAAACAACTACAGGAGAATCTAGATAAAGGGTTTATATGCCCAAGTGCTTCACTAAGGGGTGAACTAGTTCTTTTCACCAAGAAGAATGATGGGTAAATTAACCTTTTCATTGATTATCATGAGCTCAAAAAAATCACAATTAAGAACAAGTATCCTTTTCCAGGAATTAATGAATTTTTCAATCAGCTATGCGAAGCACAATACTTCTCTATAGTGGATCTACAGTCAGGATATTACTAAGAAAGGGTGAAGAAGAAGGATATCCCCTAAACTGCTTTTTGTACAAGGTATGAGAACTTTGAATTCATAGTAATGCCTTACAGACTCACTAATTATCCAAAAATCTTCACAGAGTTGATGAATAGAGTCTTTAGAGATTACCTTGAAAAATTTGTTGTAGTCTTTGTAGACAATATTCTAATATACTCCCAAACCAAGGAGGAGCATGAGAAGCATCTAATTACTATACTAGAGACCTAGAAAAAGGAGTAATTCTATGAAAAGTAAAACAAGTGTGATTTATTTTTGAAGGGAGTCTCATTCATGGGGAATATCATCATAAGTAATGGGATATCTATGGATCTATCCAAGTCAAATTCAATTAAGGGATGTCTGAGGCCAACATATGTGATGGATATCCATAGCTTACTAGGGTTAGTTAGATATTATCACCAATTTTTGAGAAATTTATCATGATTTTCAAACCCTCTTACCGAGCTAACTTGGAAGGGAGTCAAGTTTGTTTGGAATGATGAATGTAAGGAGAGCTTCAAGGAGTTGAAAAGGAGGCTTATCACTGCACCCATTCTCACACTACACATAAGTGGAGAACTTTTCATAGTATTCATTGATTCATAGAAAAAGGGACTGGGTTTTTTGTTGATGTAAAATTATAAAGTCATTGCCTATTATTCAAGTAAATTGAATGTTCATGAGGAGAACTATCCAACACATGATGTTGAGTTGGTTGTAGTAAGCTTTGCCTTGCAAATTTAGCGACATTACCTCTTTGGAGAGAAGTCTGAAGTATATACGTATCAAAAAATCCTCAAGTATATATTCACTTAGAAAGAGTTGAATATACACCAATGAAAATGGTTAGATATGATCAAGGACTATGATTTCTCAATCCATTACCACCCTGGTAAAGCGAACAAGGTGGCAGATGCTCTAAGTAGAGAGGACCCAACGATTCTACCATTGATGAGAGTAAAAAAGGATACAATCTTTTTAGATTTGATGAAGATGGAATGGGAATAATAAATAAGGGAACATAATAAATCCATTCACAAATGATTTCTCAACAGTATATTTTAAAATGATTAAAATATTCTCAATAGGATGATATGTGAATTCAAAAGAAAGTGGAAACTACCATAAAAGGAAAATCCTCGGAGTTCAATGTTAATGAATAATGAATTGTGATATTGGGTTAAGACTATGTGTTCCATCAAATCCAGTGTTAAAGAAAGAAATTTTGGATGATGCACATAGTTCTATTTTCTCCATTCACCCATGAAACACAAAAATGTATTGAGATCTCTGAGAGTATTATTGGCGGGTAACATAAATAAGGAGATCACTGAGTATACATCAAAGTTCCAGGTATGTCAGCAAGTGAAGGATGAGAGGAATAAGTCTAAAGGGATGATTCAACCTTTACCCATACCAACATGGAAATTATAGAACATCACCATGGAATTTTCTTCCAGAATTATGAAGATATCCAAATGAAACAATGCTATGTGGTTTATTTTGGATCGCCTTAAAAAGACTGCACACTTCACTGAAATTCGGGAGGATTTCTCGTTGGATCAACTAGAACAAATATGAATCAGATAAGTGGTAATGCTGCATTGAGTACCACTATCTATTGTATCCGATTGAGTTCCAAGATTCACCTCTAAGTTATGGAAGTGTCTCCAACACACTATGAATAATGATCCGAACTTCAGTATAGCTTATCATCCTCAAACTAATGGATATTATGAGTGGAATATCTAAACACCTGAGGACATGTTGAGAGCATTTTCAATGGACTTCAAAGGAGCATGAAACTAATATCTTTCTTTGGTGGATTTCTCTTACAGCAATATTTTCCACTCAAGAATCTAAATGGATCCTTATGAATCCTTTTATGGGAAGAGGTGCAAAGAATCGACATGTTGTGATGAAGTTGGGGAGAGAAAACTTCTAGGTCCAAAAATAGTCGAAGAAATGGTGGAAAAGGCTAATACCATCCACTAACACATTAATGATGCTCAGAGTCGACAAAAGAGTTATACTAAAAATCATCGATGAGACCTAGAGTTTTATGTTGGATACATGGTATTTTTATTCATATCACTATGGAAGAGAGTTATGAGATTTGGGAATAAGGTAATGCTTATTCCAAGTTACATCGAACCTTTTGAGATACTTGATCACATTGGAGAATTGTCCTATCGACTAGCAGTCTGACTGAACCAATATCAAGTACATGATGTATTCCATATATCACTCTTGAGGAAGTTCATACCTGATCCATCACATGTACTCAATCAAGAGGTGGTACCATTGGAGAATGAACTCTTCTATGAAGAGAACCTGGTGAAGTTCTTATATCACATGGAAACATTCTAAGAAATAATACAATTCCCCTTGTCAAAGTGTTGTAGAGAAACCAAATGTTTGAAGAATTAATGTGGGAATTGGAGGAAGTGATGAGACAGAGTTACCCCCATCTATTTTAGTGTGGGAAATGTAAATTTTGAGGGAAGAATTTCTTAAGGGGGAATTCTATAATGACGCAAGAATTTGTGAATAAAATTCAATTTTTTAATGTCTTATGGATATATAAAACACATGTTTTTTTATTGGGTTTAAATAACCATTAATTATCATTACTGTTGATAATATAGTCGTTGAAAAGTGATCACATGACTAGTATATATATAGGGTTTGAACAAAATTTTTTGACACAGACAAAGGAAGTAATGGCCTCGACAAGTTGGATCATTCCCTTTGAATCCCATTTATTGTATAATTCAAGGGAGAAAACACTTTTGAGTATTTCCCTATACCAAACCCTAGTTGAGATCCAAAAACTTAAGCATGAGAGAAACTGTTTATGGGAGAAGTTCAAGCTCATTGAGATCACTGTCCAAACCACGTTCACCGAACGACGCCAAGAAATCCCCTCCATCGCACACCATACTCTTAGGAATATGCTGGTGTAATAAATTTATATGTAACAAGACCCTATCATTATGATTATGTGCATTATTTTTTTATATAATAAATAATATTCATTCATTTTTTTGTTTTACTTTGTAAATATAATTTAAAACACAGATACTATTTTTTTTAATATTCAAATTAAATTATGAAATATATTTTTATGAATTAATGGTTTTTTTAATTTAATAACATTTTAATAAAATATTATTACTAAATTATTATTTTTTAAATATAAATGATTGTATAATTTTTATGAATATAATTGTAATTTTTATTATGGTTTGAAAACTATTTTTGTCAAACCTCTGGATTTTCAATAAATGTCAGTTTTCATTTTAAAAGTGAAAATTCAAATATTTAGAAAATTATTTTTTTAAAATGAATATTATTTTTGGATTCAAGATGTCAATATTATCTAATAATTTTTTTTTCATAATTTTATGTGATATTCGAATTTTTGGTTAAAAATTGAATACCGTATAAATAAAATATGTGTTTTATGACATCATAATGACCCAAAAATGATGTAATAAATACTATAATGGGAATTATAGGCCCAATATATGTTTTACCATTAAAATAATTTGATTTTATATTTATTTGAATTATTTTATAAATCCTTAGTGAATCCTCCAAAGTGTATAATATATTTTATTATTTTAAATTATTTTCATTGAGGGTGTGACTCATATCCACATAAGCAAGAATAATATTTTAATATGTTCAGAAATTGGCCTTATAAAATATTTTTTTCACTCCACTTGGTAAAAAACCATGTTAAGGTTTTTGGTCTTAAATATTTAATTATATATATTCAAAAACCTATGTTTGTGAAATATTAAAGAATTCCCCTATCTTTACCTATATAAACCCACCAAGGATCCCAATAAACTTCACTAAAAATACTTGGAGAACATCTCTAATATTCCATACCCTCTCTATAATACTCCCAAGGATCCCCACGCTCTCAATATGCCCCTCTTCAAGCTTTTTAAGTCACACACTCAAGTAAGGGATTTATTTATTTCTCATTTTTATCCAAGTTTCTTTATGTTGTGATACCCTTCTTATTTTAATTAAAAATTTTGGGGTATGATTTATCACCTCCCTCATAACTCCCTACTTATGTTTTAATGATTATATACCACTTTATATTTCATTAATACCTTCTGTGTACAACTGTTACCATACCGAAATTCCGTAAGGGATTTCTCTCTTCTTATTTCCATTTAAGTATTTCTACCATATTATAAATATAAATTCCATTTAATATGTTGGTATATTATGTTACATGACCCCCTTAATATACATTTCATGTATAAATTATGAGATGCCTCTTTATCTCTAATCAACCCAACTTATGAAATCTCATATGACGACGTTATGCTACCGAAATTGCACCGCGATTTTTCCAAGACAAAATCATCAAGTAGTGAATACCATACCCATTTCTCTATCATAGGTATAAAACATTATGAACATATACTTATTTAATGGTACTTACATTTATTTATTACACATTCTCTAATTGTGTAATAATTTATTATGTTGAATGATCCATGTGGCACATTTATGCATGGAATGAAATATTTATGAACAGTGCGCCCTGATAGTGCTCCAATACATTGGGTAATGTTTAGTGTCCTGATACTCTAGGTGAAACGAGGGTTTACTCATTATAGTTCATGTAAAATGTGGGTTTACTCATGCTAATTCATGTACAATGAGGTTTTACTCAATCTAATCTATGTGCAATGATCCTTGGCTCATGCTTCACGTTGTATGTTGTTGGTACATTTCAATGTTGTGGTAATCATGCTATATCATGCCTTTATGTTCATAATTCTATTATGCTCCATTTATATTCCTATTTAGTAATGTGTATTTCATTCTTAATTTTATGACTTTTTTACCCCTTTCTCATCTTTATGTCTCACCCTTTTGTTGTGTATGTCTTCAGGTTATTCAATACAATTCCAAGTACGAAGGAATGTTGTGGTTATATAAAATAAGTTTTTAATAAAGATGTTGTATTTTATGTTTTAAGTTTTTATGTAATATTCATAACTTCCCAAGACACTATACCTCTCAATCCTTGGAGTTTTATTAAGTGAAAGTTTATGTAATAAATATTTTTTAAGTGTGTAATAAAACTAGGGTTGTTATAGTTGGTATCAGAGAATTTGTTTAGTTATTTTTGGGATTAAGATTAGAAAACCTTAGTGAAAGTCCTAAGGATAAGACTAAATATAATAAAAACATCCCTAAATTTTAGAGAGTATATAGTAAGTAGTTTATCATGAAAATAAATCCCTGCCTAGATACAAACAAGTATAGGTGGCTCTAGCACAGATGTATCTAGGGGAAAAACCCAAAAACACCGCTTTGATCTAGACTCGAAGGGGAACTGGTGCACAACAATAGGCCTTTCTGAACTCTTGGTTCGACAGTCCTAGGGGATATAATTTTAGGAACTTATAAGCTTAGTATGAACCATTATTAAGTGGAAAAATTCCTCTAACAATATATGTTGGGAAATAGATCATGGATAACATAGATTGAAGCCTATAAATTCATAAGTTAAGGTAATCAATGTAATTTATAAGTTATCACTTTTTTTCATTGGATTCCACATATGTGTTTTATATTTTAAAATAATTACCCCTAATTTTCCTTTTATTCTAGGAAATGGTCGGTAATAGGAGGACTTGGGCTAACAACTAATGAAAATATCCATGTGATGACTGTTCTAATGAGATTCTCAATCCAATGAGAGCGGGAATCACAAAATTTTTCACAATAATCTCCCATTTAACTCATGTTTTGAATATAAATAGGTGTAAAAATGAATGTTCAACCCCCCTTATAAATAACAAGTTGTAATTGAGAGCTTCATGAGAAAAGGGCCTCCTACTTTCAATGGATCATCCGATCCCTCAATCACCGAATAATGGATCAACTGCATTGAGAAGATATGCTCCATCCTTCAATGTTCTGAATTAGAGAAGGTTCTTCTGGATGCTTATTGTATGGAGGGTGAAGCTGATCAATGGTGTACATTGATCAAAAATATGAATCATGAGGAAGAGATCAAGGTGTTGTAATAGAAGGATTAATGGAAAATGTTTTTTGATAAATATTTTCTTCCTACCATCCAAATTTAAATAGAAAGGGCTTCCTTTACCTTAATAAAATAGTCGATGAATCAATTAGAGCATATGAGGAAAACTTCACAAGTATTTCATGATATTCCTCTGGATATGTCGTTACCCCTGAATTCAAGTTTGACTACATATTTGGTGGGCTAATACCTAGCCTACAGAAATTCTTAGCAATCCATGACTTTGATAGTTATAAGGAAGTTAACTGATGATCCGTAAAATTCAAAATGAAGATTGAAAAATCTCAAGGGTATTATGGGGATAAGATGTGAAAAGTGGACTTTAATTCTCATGGTCTGATGGATAAATCCAATAGTGCTAAGAAATTTTTTCACCCCACTTTCCAAAGGTTCAAAAATAAGCACCATGGAAATTCCCTGAAGGGGATGGAGAAATGATTTAGGTGTGTAAGAGAAGGTCACCTGACCATTAATTGCAAACAAGAAAAACCCGATATTGTGACAGAGGAGAGGAGCACTCTATTCAAACCTCAACACACTATTCATTGCTATAACTACAATGAATCAGGGAACTTTTCAAACCAGTGACCTAAGACAAGAGTTTTCAGAGGCAACTAGAAACCTCTAAGGAAGTATGAGAGATCTTTTTCCACCACCACCACTAAAGCGAATCCCAACAATTAAGTGGTGATATGTACAATAATTATTCATTCATGAATAGAGAATGTACTTTTTGATTCTGGTTCTACACATTTTTTATATCCCAAATGTCTAGTAAAACAATCCAAACACCACCACAAATCATTGAAGTATAGATGTAGTTGAGAATGAAAAATGGGGAAATTATTTCATCCCAGGAATATAAATCCTACCCTATCACAATTTGGGGATTGAAATTCTTGGAGAACCTCATCATACTACCTCTGGTGGAATTTAATGCAATCATTAGCATGTATTTTATTTCCTTATAAAGAGACAACATAAATGGACATGAGAGGGAAATCACTTTCCATATGGTGAATCAACCCCTGGTTCTATACAAGTACAAGGAGGAGGATGAATCTTATTTAGCACCATCATATCAAGTATGGATATTACTGTAATATGAGCACACATATCTTTCTTAGATGATTGAGTTTAATTAAGGAACCACTATCGAAGACATGCCTATTATGAGGGAATTCATAGATGTGTTTCTTGAGGAATTTCCTGGTCTTTCTCCTTGAAGAGATGTATAATTATTGATTGATCATATACCTGAGGTGTTTCCAATATCCAAGAATCCATATATAATGGATATTTTGAAGCTTTAAGAGATAAAGAAACAAATATAGGAGAATCTTCATAAAGGTTTTATATTCCCTAGTTCTTCACCATGGGGTACACCAGTCCTCTTCATCAGGAATAAGGATGGATCAATGCGAGTTTGCAATGATTATCGCGAGCTCAAAAAAATCACGATAAATAACAAGTATCCTTTTCCATGAATTGATGACTTGTTCGACCAGCTATGTGGAGCACAATACTTCTCCAAGGTGGATCTTTGGTTGGGATATTACCAAGTAAGGGTGAAGAAGGAGGATATCCCCAAGAATACTTTTTGTACAAGGTACATGCACTATGAATTCTTAGTAATTCCATTTAGACTCACTAATACTCCTACAAACTTCATGGAATTTATGAATAGAGTTTTTAGAGATTACCTCAACAAATTTGTGGTAGTATTTATAGATTATATTCTAATATACTCCAAAACCATGGTGGAGAATGAGAAGAATCTAATCACTCTACTAGAGACCTTGGGAAAGGAGAATCTATATGAAAAGTATAATATATGTGAGTTCTAGTTGAAGGAAGTCTCATTCTTGGGGCATATCATCACAAGAAATGGGATATCTATGGATCCATCCAAGAAAAATGCAATTGAGGGATGGATGAGGCCAAAATAATTGATAGATATTAGTATAATCCTTGGGTTAGCTTAATATTATCCCTGATTTGTGAGAAATTTCTCAATATTGTCAAAACCCTCTTACCAAGCAAACTCGGAAGGGAGTCTAGTTTGTTTAAAATGATGAATGTATAGAGAGCTTCAAGGAGTTGAAAGGGAGGCCTATCACTACACCCATGATCAAACTACCCATAAGTAGAGAACTTTTTGTAGTATTCAGTGATGCTTTGAAGAAGGTCCTTGGTTGTGTGTTGATGAAAAATAAAAAATTCATTTCTTATGCTTTAAGGAAATTGAAAATTCACGAGGAGAACTATCCAAAACATGATTCGGTGTTGGCTGTAGTAATCATCGCCTTGAAAATTTGGTGACATTACCTCTTTGGGGAAAAGTATGAAATATATATGGATCAAAAAACCCTCAACTATATATTCCCACCGAAAGAGTTGAATATGTTCCAACAATGATTGTTATAACCGATCAAATACTATGACTGCTGAATCAATTTCCACCCTGGGAAAGCGAATAAGCTGGTAAAGGCTCTAAGTAGAAAGGACCCAGTGATTCTATCATTGATTTGAATTGAAAAGGATCCAATCTTCTTAGATTTTATGAAGATGGACATGAGAATCATAAAGAATGGGAAATCATCAATCATTTCAAAAATGATTGTTGAACCATCTATTTTGGAAAGGTTATAGGATGATTAAAAGGAAGATGTGGGAATTTAGAAGAAAGTGGAAACTATCAGAAAAGGTAAATCCTCAGAGTTCAATGTTAATGAAGAAGGAATTGTGAGATTTTTTTCAATACTATGTGTTCCATATAACCCAGAGTTAAAGAAAGAAATTTTGGATGATGAACATAGTTATAATTTTTCCATTAACCGAGGAAACACAAAGATGTATCCAGATCTCCAAGAGAATTATTGGTGGGATAACATGAAGAAGGAGATCACTGAGTATACATCAAAGTGGCTGGTAGGTCAATAAGTTAATGCCAATAAGAAGAAGTCTAAGGCGATGATGCAAGCATTACCCATACCAACATGGAAATGGGAGAACATCACTGTGGGATTTGTTACAGGACTTCTGAAGACATCCAAAGAAAATAATGCTATCTGGGTTGTTGTGGATCATCTTACAAATACTACACACTTCATTTCGATTCAGGAGTATTTATCATTTTATCAACTAGAAAAAATATACATTAGAGAAGTGGTAAGGCTACATCGATTGCCACTTTTGATGGTATCTGATCGAGATACAAGATTCACCTCTATGTTCTGGAAGAGTATCCAACTCACTCTGAATACTGAACTGAACTTCAGTATGGATTATCATCCTCAAACTGATGTCCAATCTGAACAGACTATCCAAACACATGAGGAAATTTCGAGAGTATGCTCAATGGAATTCAAAGGTGTATAGGACCGACGTCTTTCTTTGGTGGAGTTCTCTTACAACAACAGTTTCCAATCAACCATCAAAATGGCTCCTTATGAAGCCCTTTATGGGAAGAGGTGAAGAATGCCAACATGTTGGGATAAAGTTGGGGAGAGAAAACTTCTAGGTCTATAAATGGATAAAAAAATTGCGGAGAAGGTTACAACCATCCAACATCGCATTGAATCTACTTAGAGTCGACAAAAGAGCTATGCTGATAATCATTGATAAGACCCAAAGTTTTATATTGGAGACATGGTATTCCTCTACATGTCACCATGGAAGAGAGTTATGCAATTTGGGAAGAAGGGAAAGCTTATTACAAGGTACATCGGCCCTTCTGAGATCCTTGATCACCTTGGAGCTATGGCCTATCGAATATAACTCTGACTAAACCTATCTCAAATACATGATTTATTCTATGTATCACTATTGAGGAAGTAAATAACTGACCTATAACATGTAATCAATCCATAGGTGTTACCATTGGAGAATGACATCTCCTATGAAGAGAAGCTGGTGAAGATCTTAGATCATAGGGAAAAGTTCTACGAAATAAGACAATTCCTATCATCAAAGTGTTGTAGAGAAACCACAAGTTTGAAGAAGAATTGTGGGAACTAGAGGATGTAATGAGGTAGAGTTACCATCATCTATTTTAGTGTGGGAAATATAAATTTCAAGGGAAAAATTTCTTAAGGGGGGAATGTTGTAACAAACCGATCATTTATGAATAAAATTCCCCTTATTTTAATGTCTTATTGATATAGAAAACACATGAACTTTTTATTGGGTTTAAATAACTGTTAAGTATCATTACCATTGATAATATAGCTTTTGAACAGTGATCACATGACTAGTATAAATATAGGGTTTTAACAAAACCTTTTGACACAGAAAAAGGAAGTGATGGCCTCAAATAGTAGGATCGTTCCCTTAAAATCCTATTTTTTGATCTTTTGGGGGAGCCTGAAATTTTGGGATTTTCCCAAGACTAAACCCAAGCTGAGATCCAACAACTTAAGCATGAGAGAAATCATTTATGGGAGAAGTTCAAGCTCATCAAGATCACGAACCAAATCATATTCACCGAAGGATCCCAAGAAAGCATTTCCATCACACACCATACTCTTAGGGCATATGCTGGTTTAATAAAGATATATGTAACAAGACCCTAGCATTGTGATTATTTTTATTATTTTTTATATAATAAAGAATATACATTCATTTTTTTATTGTTACTTTGTAAATTGATTTTAAAGCGGAAATAATATTTTTAGTTAATATTCAAACTCAATTAAGAAATATATTTTGATGGATTAATGGATTTTTGAATTAAATAAAATTTTAATAGAATATTATTACTAAATTAATTTTTATTAAATATAAATGATTGTATAATTTTTATGAATACAATTGTAATTTTTATCAAGGTTTGAAAACAGTTTTTGTCTAACCCGTGAATTTTTAATAAATGTCAGTTTTCATTTTAAAAGTGAAAATTCACATATTTAGAAAACTATTTAGATAAAATGAATATTATTTTCATATTCAGGATGTTGAAATTATCTAATTGTTAATTTTTCATAATTTTCTGAGAGAGTCGAATATTTTGGTAAAAATTAAACACCGTAGAAATAAAATATGTGTTTTATGACATCATAATGACCAAAAAATGATGTAATAAATACTATAATGTGTATTATCGACCCAATACATGTTTTCCCATTAAAATAATTTGATTTTATATTTATTTAAATCATTTTAAAATTCCTTAGTTAATCGACCACAATGTATAATATATTTTATGATTTTAAATTCTCTTCCTTGGGGGTGTGACTCACCTCCACATATTGAAGGATAATATTTTAATATGTTCTTCAATTGGCCTTATAAAATAATTTTTTCTACTCAAATATGTTAATTTTTTTTGTCAAAAACCATGGGAAGGTTTGTGGTTTTGAATATTTAATTATAAAGATTCCAAAACCTATGTTTGTGAAATATTAAAGAATTCCCCTCTCATTTGATATATAAACCCACCCAATCTTCCAATTATATTCACTCAAAATCCTTATAGCACGTCCCTATTTTCCCATCCCCTCTCTAGAATCCTACCATGGTGCCCCAAGATCTCAATAATCCCCTCTTCATTCTTTTTAAGTCACACACATAAGTAAGGGATTCCTTCCTTTTCGATTTTTATCCATGTTCTTTATGTTGTAATACTATTTTATATTAAATTAAAAATGTTGGGGGTATGATTTTACACCTCCCACATACTCCCATACTTATATTTTAATAATGTGATACCACTTTCTCTCTCATTAATTCCTTCTATTTACACCCGTTACCATAATGAAATTCCGTAAGGGATTTCTCTCTTCTTATTTCCGTTTAAGTATTTATCCCATATTATGCATCTCAATTCCATTTCATATGTTGGTATATTATGTTACATGATCCCCATACTGTCTATTTATTGTATAAATGGTGATAGTCCCCTTTATCTCTCATAAACCCAACTTATGAATTCCCATATGATGAGGTTATGCTGCCAAAATTACACCACGATTTTTCCAAGCCAAAATCATCATGTAGAGAATACCATACACATTTCTCTATCAAGGGTAATGAAATTTATCCACATATAATTTTTAAACAGTACTTAAAAGTATTTATTCCACATTCCCTAATACTAGAATAACTTATGATGTTTAATGATCAATGTGGAACATTTATGCATGAAATGAAATTCTTATGAAGGGTGTGCCCTGATAGCGCTTTAATGCAATGGGTAATGTTTAGTATCATGATATTCCATGTTCCATGAGGGTTTAATCATGATAATTCATTTGAAATGAGGGTTTAATCATGCTAATTCATGTGAAATGAGGGTTTACTCATGCTAACCCTTGTGCAATGAGCCTTGGCTCATGCTAATATCATGTTGTATGTTGTTTCCACATTTACATGTTATGATAATCATGCTATATCATGCCTTTATGTTCATGTTTCTCTTATGATCCATTGATATAAAAAGTTCCTAACATGTATTTTATTCTTCATGTTATTCCTTTTTACACCCTTACTGGGCTTTATAGCTCACCTTTTTCTTGTGTATGTCCTCAGGATATCCCATACAATGCGAAGTATGAATGAATGTTGTGGTCATGTAAAAGAAGTTTTCAATAAAGATGTTGTTTTTTATATTTCAAGTTGTTGTGTAATGTTCCTAATTTCCCAAGATACTAGACCTATTGATCCTCAGAGTTGTCTTAAGTGAAGTTTTTTGTAATAAATCATGTTTAAGTGTGTAATAAAAAGCAGGGTTGTTATATGAATAGTCCTCTCAGACTCCCCATCAGTTTGAGGATGGTAGTTTGTGCTTAGGTTTACTTCTATATTCTTAACCTTTTTAATGATACTCCAGAATTTAGAATTAAATCATGGGTCATGATTAGAAACTATTGACAAGAGTACCCATGTATTCTTATTACTTCTTGGATGTAGAGGTGAACTAAGAGATCTAGGGAGAAATCCTCTCTTATGGAAATGAAATGGGATGAATTTTTGAATCTATCAACGATTACCCAAATAAAATTACTACCCTAGGGTGTCTTGAGAAGGATAGTGTCATATTCCATCATTATTTCATCCCACTTCCACATTGGTATGTGTGGTGGTTGTAAAATCCCTTTAGGAAGTTATCGCCATGATTTTACTTATTGACACACCGAGCACCTGGAAGTATAATCATCAATCTACCTTTCTATATTATCCCACCAATAATTATCATGAAGACCCCTATACATTTTAGTGCTTTCAGGGTGTATAGAGAATGAAGATCTATGAGATTCAATTATCAACATATTCTTTATCTCTGAAATATATGAGATACACAGCCTTATACCAAATTTTGGTACACCTTCTTGATCAATATTGAATTCAATAAACTTCTCATTTTTCATAACACCCATCTTATTTTGCATTAATGGATAAACTTCTTGGGTTTTCTTGATCTTCTCTTGTAATGTTTATTGCAAAATAATTTTGGATAGGATTAATGATGTCCCTTCCCTTATGATTACCATTTCCAATCTTACTAGATCCCCAATCAATGGATATTGTTCAATCATCAACATTGTAAGAACAACAATATCTTTCTGGTAACAACCCAAATTTTTATCAAAGAAATTTCCCCTTCATATAATTATGTCATTAAAAATAAAGCACACACATCACATAGAGAAACCAATAATTTTTTTTCTAACAAATGAAGGGTGATGAATTAGTCAGAAAATCAACCAATAAGATTACCAAATATTAAAATGGGATAATAAATGGAAAATAAGATAATAATAATTGGAAAATTTGGATATGCTCAGTCCACTAGACTGGCTTCACTCACGAAAAATCTGTAGAAATAAAACAAAATGTTAATAATAAAATATTCATTAAAAATATGAAATTATATATAACCTTAGGAGAAAATAAAAGTGACTAATGAATAGAATAATAGGTATTTATAGGAAATAGTAAACCCATATGAACGTTAGAAATCTGACTATTTTAATAGTAACCTGACTATTGGAATAGTAATGTGACCATTAGGAATAGTAATATAGCCATTAGAATAGTAACCTCACCTATGAAAGTATAAATAAGATTTAGGTTTCTTATAAATGAAAATATTATAAATTTATATCTTGTAATAACTAAATAAATGTTTTAAAAATTAAATTTCTCATATTTGGAAAATTATTTTCATAAAATGGAGTCCATTTTTGAAATCTATAAATTGAAAAATTGTTAGAGTGAATTTTTGGTGAATAGTGAAATACGGTAATTTATGGTGTTTAAGAAATATGTGAATTATTGAGTCATGTATGATGTATGGATGATGTAATCACCCATTTTTTTGAACTCACCTAAACTGTTTACTATATTTATTGATAGTAATCAACACTATTGACAATCTTGATCCAAAATAATAAACAAACAAATAAAATAATCAAAAACATCCCTCTCCCCTATAAATACGACCATCACCACCCCTTCTACTCACACCTCCTAAGACTTGAATCTTGTATAATTTCTTCCCAATTTCCTTCCCAATCCTATTACTCAGAAAAATATGAAACCGAAGTGCCTTAAGGAAGTTCTCAATGGGATGACATTCAAGAGGTAAAATCCCCCTTCTTTCTCATTTGAATTTGTACTTTTTTCTACCTCATCATCACCTACCCTATCCAAAATAGTATGATAACTCTATTATCATATAAATAATAGAATTTTTTTTTGTTAATGGAATATCCATATTCCAATATCCTCTCTTCTAATTTTTTTATAGAAATAAAAACATCATTTTTGATGTGTCAATTCACCACCGCCATGGATGCTGAGTTTTCATTTTTCATTACTATCTTCAAGGCTAGTCATAAAACCATTATTATGGTTAAATTAGTTTTTAATATATATATATATATTATAACTTATTTCATGATCTAGAACCAATATATAAACATAATATAAATAAAATGATACTAGTTCTTGATGGTCATTGAAACCGCCAAAATAAACTAATTATTTTTCACTAACATTTTATCCAATTAATTATTTTAATATCTAAAAAATGATATATGGAACAATTTAAAATCATGGAAGTATATTAATACCATGTCATTCCACTTCTTTAGTTTTTCTTCCATTTCACAGGAACTTCCATAATTATACACAATTAAACTGACCATGAAAACCATGAAACAAGCGCTCCCGAAACGACAAAATTAAACATTATAATTGACAGAAATGTCCATAAATGAACTTAAAAATATTATAATAAATAAAATAAATGTTTAATAGGTTGTGAATTGAATTATTAATGAATATAATTTGATTATCTAGGACATTAAGTGTAAGTACAGAACACATTTAGACATAAGGTAAGAGATCTCTTTGAACAACCAAATTACATTTAGGTTACACTTTTTCTATATTTACACCAATTTTTTTCTTCATTATTCTTATATTAATATTATAAATTTTATGTATATGTTCCAATATTATGTATCCAAATCAATTCATATTTATTTTTATGTATCTTAAAAGGTTTCCTTCTCAATTCCTCTTAATAAGAAAGCCTGATTAAAAGAGGCTTCTTTATTTCTTAACCATTTAAAAGTGCACTCCATAATCAATTTTAATACAAAAATATTTTTATAAAATAACTCATGTTTTCATTAAAGACTATATTAGTATATTTATGGTTTTATGAAAACAATTATACCATCATCCTCTATAAAGACTCTTTATTCTTTCCCCTAAAACTGCACAAAAGTGGCGCATTTCTAATTTTATCCAACCACTCTTTTCATGATTTCACCATATTTATACTTAATTATTTATGATATACTATTATATTTTTCCTTTATTGATGTCTAAGAATGATTAAAATCCATTATTTTATGGAGAACATTTTTATACACCCCTTGGTTATACTTTATGACTTGATTATGATACCCATTTATTTCCATGGGTAACCCTTATGTTTATTCATTATGTTTGATTCTATGCATAGACATATTTTGATGGGTGTTACAATATATTACTCTGTTTCATTGGTTAATGTCTAGTCTCATGAGACATCTTGAAAGGTATTAGGGAGTAAACCTAATCCATTATGGGACTTTTTCCACCATGTGATATAGTCTTTAAAGTTATCCTCAACTCATGTTTATGTCATTTTATATATTTATTCCACATTTTTATGTTTCCATAATCACATGATCCCATATTATATATGTTATGTTTCCATATGTTTATTCATATTCCATGCCTTTTTATGTCATCATGTTATGTCTTCTAACTCATGTGTTGTTATTTATTCCTATGTTTATTCCTTGACTGGTATTTTTAGATCTTCCTTTTTTATTTATTCCCCAGGATTTCCTATGTAGATATAGGAGCTCAAAAAAAAGTTAAAATCTTATTATAGAAAATTAATAAAGATATTTTTTGTTCTAGTTCCATGTTTTTAGTTTTATGTACCTAATTTACCATAGACACTAGACTTTATAATCATTGATTTTAATTTCATGGATAATTAATCTTAATATCATGTAATAATATGTATGAAATTATAGGGTCACTATAGTTTGTTTTCAGAGTAAGATCTAGTTAATTTTGGGGATTAGGATTAGAAAAATTTAGTAATAATGCTATGGATAATTATATCACTATGGATAACCTAGATTGAAACCTAAGTACTCATAACTTAGGATATACTTTTATTTTATATGTTTACCATTTAATGTTCATACTTTCCTATTTTATATACTCATTTTCAAAGTATTCAATCCCCCTTAATTTTATTTTTCTTTTCTAGTTAATAGTGGGAAATAGGTGAACCCATTCCAATAACCAATGTGATAGGCAACGTGATGATTAACCCAATGAGATTCCAAACCTAATGATAACAAGAGATCAGAACTTCATAAAAGTACTGGATGAATTGGATCAAGTTATGAATAATTACTTGAATCAGGAGAAAAAACCTCTGTCTCTTAAGAAAGAGAAAGTTGCGATCGAATACTTTATGCGATATAGGCCTCCTGTCTTCAGTAGATCTTCTGATCCCATCATCATAGAACATTGGATTAACTCCATTAAGAATATATTCTCTTTCCTTTAATACTATGAAGATGAGAAATTCATACTGGTGGTTTATCAATTTAATGGGGGAATGTGATCAGTGGTGGAAACTATTCAAGAAAAAAAATTATTAGGAGGAAATCGATTCCATGGATTGGAAAGGATTCAAGAAAATATTTTTCATTTAATATTTTCCCTACACTCTTCATCTTAAGATGGATAGGAAGTTCCTCGGACTAAAGCAGTAGGAAGATGAGTCTATCAGAGTGTATGAAGAAAACTACACAAGACTTTCCTGATATGTCTCCATTTTTTTCATGAGCACCAAAATCAAAATGGATCAATTATTTAGTAAACTAAAGCTAGGTATATGAAAATACTTGGAGATTTATGACTTTAATAGCTATGAGGAGATTGTATGTTGTTACCTTAATGTTGAAATGGATATCAGAGACTCTCATTATTATCATGGGCTCAGAGATGAAAGAGGGAATTGGATTTTAATATCGTAGGATCAATAGATACATCCCATGAAAGAAAGAAAACTCAACATCCCACGTGTCCAAAGTGTGGGAAGAAGCATCCTAGAAACTACCTAAGGGAAACTATTAGATTCTTAAAATGTGGAAGAGAGGGTCACCAAGATATTTTTCTCTAAAGTGATTTTAGGAATCCCACTAATGTGTAATAAGAAATGATGGTTCAAACCAAAAATCAGCCAACAATGCAGTTTTTCAACCACAAGGAAGATGAAGAATTATTTGAGCCCATTCCCTAAGCTATGGGTTGTTGGAGGAAATCAATAGAAACAACCTCTAAGATAGAAAGGAAGGTCATATTCTATCACTAATACAGAGGTGAAGCCCGGAAATGATGTGGTGATAGGAATTTTGGTTATTAATTCAAGAATAGTGAGCATACTTTTTCATTCTGGTTTTCACATTCTTTTAAATCCTGCAAGTTTAGTAGAACTATTCAAACACCACCTCAAAATGTTAAGTTTGAGTTATCTGTGAGAAAATCGAATGGAGAAATTATTGAATCCAAAGTATATAACTCCTATTTGATTAATGTTTGTGGACTGAACCTCATAGAAAATATCGTCTTACTTTAGTGGGGTTTGATTCTATATGGGGAATGGATTGAGTATCTTTATATAAAACCAACAACAATTGTTTATAAAGGGTAATCACTCTTCACATCCGAAGAAATCCACCAATTCTATTCAATTGTAAGGATGACGATGAATCTTCTTAAAAATTATCATATCAATTGTGGACATTATCACCTTATAAGAAAGCATATCTAGGTCAACTTATTATGAAAAAAGAGAGGATCATGCTTGAAGTCATTCCCATTGAAAGGAATTACACTTATGTGTTCCCTGAATAATTTCTTGGTCTTACTATTGACCAAGAGATTGAGTTCTAAATTGATCTTATACCTGGTTTGCTGCCTATAAGAATGAATCCTTATAGGATGACCACCATTGAGTTGGAGGAACTAAAGAAGCAGTTACAAGAGAATATGGACAAGGGTTTCATACTCCTGGGTTCTTCATTGTGAGGTGTTCCAGTCCTCTTCATCAAGAAAAATGACGGATCAATACACCTATGCATTTATTATCATGATCTCAACAAAATCATGATAAATAACAAGTATCCGCTTCCACATATATATGAATTGTTTGATAAACTACATGGGGCCAATTATTTCTCTAAGGTTGACCTTTGTTCAGGATATCACCAACAAATGGTAAGGTAGGAATATATTCATAAAAATTCCTTTAAAATGAAGTGTGGAAACTATGAATTCATAACGATGCATTTTAGACTCATAACATAAGTGAGGAAGTGTCCTTGGAGAACTTGGTTCAACATAAGTGATAGAAGGAGATATCTTAGGTAAGTCAGGGTTACTACCCACTTCCACTAAAAATTATTCATCTTCATCTCCAATAATAATAGCTTCTTACTTATTATTAGAATCTGAATACTCCACAACTTCATCTGACTTAAAGGCTGGTTAACAAATTTTTTGGGTCTGGTAGGATAGTCCACAGGGCTGAACTCATCATATATATTCTCATTATGAACTACCAATTATATCTTGTATGGGTTCCAACTGATCTTTATCCTCTCACATATCACCCTAGTGATATAGAAACCACCACATTCTCTAACAAATTATTCACTTTCATCAACATGAACTTTTGACTTCAACATAGATGAAATTAATTTCAAATAAATTAAACAATTTGACCTTGATGTAGGTTTATAAATCTCTATTAAGTGTTTCATAAGATATTTTCAAAGGTTGATCTTGTTTCATATTTTTATAAGACAAAATAAGAAAACATCTTGATATATTAAGGTGGAAAAGTAACATTTCTTAGGCATAACATATACTGTATAAACATAAAAAACAAACTTAATGACCCATGTATTTTTAAAACTATTGGTATTCTGGTAATTCCATCACTAGTCATTTATATTGATGCATATTCATAAATAAACATATCACTATTTTCAGTAATGGTGCCTTGATAGTGCTCAAACACAGTTTCATGTGTTACCTTAAAATGATCAACCTACTTTTTTGAATAAAGAGAAATCATATGACCTTTAACATGGATTTTGACCTAGTCAGCATCAACTTATTCAAAACCAAACCCAACAAACTGATAAAATTCATAAACCATATTTGGATAAAAGGGTCTCTTATTCAAAGAAAACCACTCCAACCATCCTTGATCCTAAAGTATTTCGATTACTAATGATTTAATTGAAAATGACCATTCTTCTTGAGCTTATGTTTCTGGTACAACTACCCTCTTTGAAAGCTTGAGGTTAACTAGTGAAACTACAATAAGATAGATCATATCTTGTTTCTACTTGTTAAATGTACATGACTCATTCAATGAAGATACTAAGGGATTCTTGAATCTATCCATGAATGTCAGCTTAGTTGTTTTGTGTGAAGGTGAAAAAAGTTCAAAGGTCAGAAGGTAAAGGGTCGTGAAAGGTTTGGTTCAAGGGAAAGAAATGTACATTGAAATTGGACAACTATCCAATTTATATCATTTAGGTATTTCACAATTTGAAAATAATAAATTTGAGTAAAAATTCAATTTGAGTTATAAATTTAAAATAAAATGTTTAGAAAATAAAACTAGTGGTTCAAGAACCAAGAATTGAAAATTTTGACAAAGTCATGATAATTCAATGGTGAGAGCTAAAACAGTGAGACATCTAATAGTGAGAAGTCTAATAGTGAGAAGTGAAATATTGAGAAGTACCATGGTGAGAATTAAAATGACGAGAAGTCAAATGGTGAGACATTCATAATGGTGAGAAATTCACAATGGAGAGACATTCAAAATGGTGGGACATACCCAATGATGAGTCCTAGAAATTTAGACAAAACAAAAATTTATTATACCTAAATCATGTTTGATGTAATTCATTATCTCATAATTCAATGTCCTAATGAATATATCCTCAACCAGATGTTTTATACCAATGTATTGAAGAGTGATATCAACTTTTTGAAAATGATATCTCAAAAATTGATTTCTTACATCAATATGATTTGTTCTATAATGTGATATAGGATTCTAAGAAATACTAACAACACTTGTTTTGTCACAATTTATAGGGACATGTTAGAATTGATATCCATAGTCTAGTAAAGTATGTTTCATCCAAAAAATTTGTGCATAGTAATTAACTAAAACTACATATTCAGCTTCAATAGTAGAAAGTACAACTAAATTTCGTTTCTTACTACACCATGAAACTATAGACTTTCCTAAAAGGTGACATGTTCCAGAGGTTCTTTTTTATGGCTAACTTACATCCACCAAAATCAGTATTATAATAACTAACTAAATCAAATTCTTATCATATTGGGTAAAACAATGCTAAATTGGAAGTATATTTGAGGTGTTTTAGAATTATTTTTACAACAATAGGATTTTACTCTTTTAGATTAGCTTTAAAGTGAGAAAACATACCCAAAATAATAATTATATCAGGCCATCTAGTAATAAAGTATAGAAGACTTCCAATAATACCACTCTAATTTGTTTGATCAACAGGTTTCCCAACTTCATCAAGATCCAACTTATAGGCAATACTCATATGAGTATCACTACACTTAGTTTTATTCAGACCAAAACGTTTTAAAAGGATCCTTGGTATATTTACTTTTATTTAAAATGACTCTATCATTATTTTGAAATATATGAAAACCAAGATCAAATTTGAGTTCACCCATTAAAATCATTTCAAGTTCATTTTTCATCATTTTTGAAAAGTTAGTACAATTTTTTTTGAAGATCAAAAAAATAATATCATAAACATAAATTTTTAAAAATAAACATATTTTGAAATTTGTTTTTTTAAAAAAGAGAAGTATTATCTATACCTTTTGAAAAACCTTTTGAATTAATAAAAGTGATGATCCTATTTTACCAAGCTATAAGATCTTGTTTTAAACTATATAATTATTTGGTAAATTTAAAATATTGTTTTAGAAAATAAGGAATTTTAAAACTAGAGGGATGTTCCAAAAAAATACTCAATTATATACCCATTTAAGAAATAACTTTTGACATCTATATGATAAATTTTGAAATCTAGATGAGATACTTTAGTAAATAGTATTTTAATGGATTCAAGTTTGGATACTAGTGTAAAGGTCTCTTCATAGTCTATTCCTACTTCTTGACTATATCCATATCCACTAAGACTAGCCTTGTTTCTTACTATATTTACTAATTCATCTACCATGTTTCTAAAAACCCATTTAGTGCCTATATTCAAGGTGTCTTTGGGTTTATCAACTAGTTCCCATACTTTTTTTCTTTCAAATTCATTTAATTATTATAACATAGATATTACGTAGAAGTTATCATTAATGGATTCATTTATGTTCTTTAGTTTAAGATGAGAAAAAAAGGCTTGATGTTCAACCTGATTTCTAAGAGAATATCTAGTCTATGTACCTTTATCTAGGTCTCCAACTAATGCATATAAAGGATGATACTTAAGGTTTCTATCCAATATAGAAAAATTATGACTCTTCATTTAAGGTTCTTCTATAGGTTCGAGTTCTAGAGGTTTTGGAAATTCCTAAGAATTGAATTTTTCTACGACTATTTTATAACATAATTAGTAGGTTTGGTATTTAAGTTCAAAGAAGATAAATTATCCTCAAGGTTTTCTAAAGAGGTCTTGGGATCATAAGAATCTGTCTCAAAAAATCTGATGTGAATAGACTCTTCAATAGTCTTGGTACTTTTTTAAAAAACTATATACGATTTACTAAAGGCTGAATAACCTTGGAAAATTCCTTTATCACTTTTGGAAGAATTTTTTTTAAATTATCCTTATTGTTAATAATAAAAAATTTTGAACCAAAAAATCTAAATTAATTAACCTTAGGCTTTCTAGTGTTTAAAAGATAATAAGGGGGATTTTTCAAGATAGGACTAATTAAAAATCTATTTATTTTATAACAGGATGTATTCACAACCTCTTACCAAAAGTAGACAGGTAAATAATATTCATTTATCATGGTCTAAGATATATCTTGAAGAGTTATATTACTTATTTCTATAAATCTATTTATCTGAGGGGTCCTAGAAGCAGAGAAGTTATGACTATATCCATTTTGTAAGAACAAGTTTTCAATGTCTTGTTTTTCAAACTCATAGCCATGGTCACTTATTAGGGTATTAATCCTAAGTCCACTTAAATTCTCTACAGATATAGCATACTTGGTGAAATAAGAACATGCTTCACATTTGTGATCTAGAAAGAACACCCAAGTATACCTAAAAAATTCATATACTAATAGATAAACATAATGATTTCCATTTATACTTGAAACTATATATGGTATAAATAAATCCATATGAACCAACTCAAGAGGTTGAAAATTTGAAACTTCTTTCTTTAATTTAAAATAAATATTGTGTTTCTTCCCTTTTAGATAGGGGTTATAGACTTTTTCAATTGGGAACTCTAGTTTTGGTAGATCATTTACAAACCCTTTCCTAGTTAGGTTCCTAAATGAGTGAATATTACAATCTCCTAGTATTCTATGCAAAATAAAAGATTATTTGTGAAAGGAACTCATGTAGAAAACATTTTGAGAAATTAAAGAATTAAGATCAACGACATAAACATTCTCATTTCTTGAAGTAGTAAAAACTAAGAAATCCTTAGTATCAAAAATATTACATGAATTATTATAAAATTTAACATTAAAACCTTAATCACATAATTGTGATATTCTAAGAAAGTTATACTTCAAACCATCTACAAATATTACTTTGGAAATTAAAACTGAATTGATGTTACCAATTTGGCCAAGGCTGATGATTTTCCCTTTATAATTATCATAAAAGGTGAAATAACTACCATAAAACTTTATTAGGTTCTTGAAGATATAATATTATCCTATCATATTCCTTGAAAATCTTCTGTCAAAGTACCATATAATTTTAAAGAAGGTTTTTAAGTAGTTTTTCTAGAAATAAATTTATAGAGGAAATGATTTTGGTACTTAGATTTTCTTGGGTTCAGAAGTGTTTATAATTAGGGATTTAGGGACCCATATTTGTTTAACTAGTATCTTATAAATAGATTGCAATATTTTTGAAACAAAAATGTTATTTTATCCTCTATAAAAATAACTAGTAGTGACATTTTCAGATTTTGACTTTGGAACAAATGTTCTCTTTACTACTCTTCTTTATCCAGTCTGATATCCTATACTAGTAACATAGTTTGGGGAAACTAGTTTTCCTAAAATATATGTAATATTTTATATAAAATTTTTAAAATTTTATAAATCCTTCTTTAATTGTTCATTTGAAAGTTGAAGCTCAATATTTTTCTTTTAGTAACTGAGAATTCTTCTATTTTTCAACAGATAAATTAGATTTAATATTGGAAGTTAATGCATGTTGTCTCTTATAAACTTTGTACCTATCCTTATGTTTATTAAAAGTGACTTCTATAATATTTCAATATTCAACCATCTTTTCTTGAGACACGTCGTCATTATTATGTTAATTCTCAAAACTATTAGAATTATGCACATGAAAAACATTAGAAACAATAGATACCACAGAGTCATTAGTCATGAATCACATGTTATATCTGTCAGAATTTTTTTCATGGGATGAATTTGAATCATTGGAGCTATCCCTAGAAGCATTCTAACTAGCTTTCATTTCTTTCTTATAAATTTTATCCTTTTTATTATATTTCCTTTTTTATTTTAACTTTGTATATACTTCTTTCACATGAACTTTTATTTTTTATTCATAAAAGGTAATTTCATTATATTCCTTCTTCAAATAATTTTTCTAGTTGCCTTTAGTGTCATACTTTTCTTTATATCTGAGCTTCCTGAAAAAATTATTTTTCCTATAAAATCCGTTGAACCTTTTGTCTAGGTGGGCCATTTCTTCCTCACTATATGATGGTTTCTCAATGTCACTTGAACTTGAACACTTTATATTTTCCATTTCCTTTTCTCTTTATTTGGATGCAATTGTCTTGAAGTATACTGACTTTCTTTTTGGTTCATCATCTTTCTCTTAGTTGATTTTTAGTTATTCTTCATACATCATCAACTTATCAATCAAATACTTCAATGGTAATTTTGTAATGTCACATGAATCTTTAATTGAAATAGATGTGCCTCTCTATATTTTAGGAAGGATTCTTAGTAGTCTCATGATTTTCTCTTTTTAGACACTAGATTTCCAAGTGACCTCATAGTGTTCACAATTTCCTTAAACCTGAGATACATGTCAGAGATTAGTTCATCATGGTTTATTTTAAAGTATTCATATTTAATAGTATATGTATTTAATCTCATTTCCTTGAAATTGGTTATTCCTTCATGATAAATAGCTTGTGTTTCCAAAATATCAAAAGCATTTTTACAAATATAAATACTATTAGACTCCCCATTTCCTAAATCATAGTAAAGGGAATTCATAAATCTGTAATTATTTTTATAAAAATTCATAGTATATTCATCCCAAGTAACTCTAACAATCTCAGGTGGTTTATATATATCTTTTATAGCAGTCCATATGTCAAAAAAGTTACTCTCTATATGCATTTTTATCTTTATCTTCCACTGAGCACAATTATTTCCATTGAAAAGGAGGTCTATTGGTAGAAGAACCCTATTTTCATTTATTCATTTAAAGAGTTAAATTAAAAACTAATAGAAATTTAAGATCTTTAATTCTTAACGAAAATCAAATTTATTTTTTTTAAAAACTTTGATATAAAAAATTAATCCTTTGATACCAAATGTTCGTCAGAGTGAGTATCTCAAGAGGGGGGTGAATTGAGTGACCGATAAAAATTATATTAAATATGATTTAAATAAAATTCACCAATTTAAATAAAATATCCCAATTAGTTAAAATAAAATTTTGATAAAATACTTAACATTTTAGAATAATTATCAAATATTGATTAGGTCTCTGTTAAAAACAATATACAATATTATTTTAACCTTCGAAATAAATTTACTGAATCAAGTTATAATATAAACACTAATTAATACTAACTATCGAAGTAGTGGTTTTTTAAAGGTAAAAACTGATTAGGTTTTTATAGTACCTAAAATAAAGAAAAAAAAACAAAAAAAAAACACACACAATGGAATTTTAATACAAGAGATCAGTCTCAAGATGAGACTTAGTCCTCTACATGTGGAAATCACCTATTTCCAAGTTGTTTATATAAAATAAACTTTTTATCCACCTCTTGGATTGTGTTTTACAATAGTATACCAACATTCAAAATCACACATGTCTTCTTCCATAGTTTTTGTGGGAGTACAAATAAAACAAAAGGTCACACAAGAACTTTACCATAGTTATCATGGGACAAATAGATGAAAATATTGTTTGAGAAGATATCAAGTATCTTCTACTTTAATTTAGGACATAGTGTACATATAATAAATAGAGTACACACACTTCTCATAATGTAAACGATAAATTAAAAAATAGAGTAATAAGTGTGAAAAGAAAATGTGTTACTCTGAATGATATGCTCTCTAGCTCATGACTCCTTAAAAGTAGTTTGTAATGCAGATTGAGTCGATTTTTAGAAAATTTCTATAGAATAGAGTTTTTTAGACTCCTGTTCTTGACTACAGGAAGCAATGAGATGTATGTTGTTCTTCGAATTCCACATTCATGGGAAGTCGTGTAAAATATACTCAAATTCTTACAATATTATCTATCTATCAGGCATGTGAAATGCTTTGAGTCTATTCATGTTCTTCCCTTCACTTCACTTCATACTTTCATTTTCATAAGGGAGTCTTCTTTCACACTGTAATAGCAGAAACATGCATGGAAACATCATCTAGATATAATTTATCCTTGTACTAATAGTTAGAACATCCTTTAATGTAGCTCTGTAATATTTTATGAAACAACCATTAAAGTAACATTCAGTATTAAATTCAATAATATAGACGTTAGAGATAATTAATTCAAAAAGAGAAGTAAAGGAATAGTGGCGGTGAGTCCTTAAATGATGATTATCTGGTGGTGTATTCTTGTAATGGTGACACTACTGTTGGTGTGACAACGGAGGTGTGTCCTTAGAACGGTGACTCAGCTAGGGATAGGTCATCCCTCTAGCAGTGACCCCTCTGACGGATGGTCACACTGGTGGTGAATCATCATTTTTACAGAAGGCTGATACATAATTTACAAAATTTATGGTTCAATGGTATGACACAACTGACAGTGACTAAATAAATACTTTACAAAAATTACAGTCTCGTAGTGTCTCATAGGCGATGATGAGTATTTCAACCCTTATCCAATTTTTTGATCTCAACAGTTATTTATCATTGACGGTGACTCAACCTCAATGGTGATCCATCAAACTCGCGATGGATCATCCTTTAGAAAATTTCACCGCCTATATCATATTATAAAATGTTAATATAACAACATGAATATTATTAGTATCAATATAAATTTAAATTTTTATCAATAAACAAGGGTGTTGGTCACTTTAACATAGGTTCCAACACCATTCCTTTTTATGTAATCATGTTATTCCTTATAACTAATGTGTTGTGCTTTATTCCTATGTTTATTCCCTTATTTATATTTTTATCTCATCCCTTTTGTCTATATATTTCCGAGGTTTTCCTATGTAGATATAGGATTTATGAGGAATTTAGAAGATTATTATTGAATATTAATAAAGATTTGTTTTATTAGAGTTCCATGTTTTCAATTTTATCTACCAAATTTCCCAAAGACACTAGGCTTTATAATACATGGTTTTTATTTGATGGATAATTATGCTTAATATCATGTAATAATATGTTTAAAAGGATTGGGTCTCTATATTTCCTACTCATTGTATCTATGACATTTTTCACTCTTCACAGGTGGTGATGAATTGAACAATCATAGTCTTTAAGAAGATATTACCATATTATTTGTCTTATTTTTAGTTCCTTATGTGTGAATATATACTTAAAACATTGATGGACTATGTAGAATTTTTCCTATAAGAATAAAGTCTCTATATATTCATAGAAAAATGATTACTGAAAACTCCATATCAGGGGTTTGATAATCCTATTCATGAGTGTTTAACTATCGTGATGCATAGACAATCACGTTTTAATTTTTCATGAGTAAGCATTTAAGTCCCTATAAGGATGAATTACTTAAAATGAAAATTACTTCCCCATTAGATGGTAATTTTAGCATAGCTGAACTAACCAACCTCTTATATAGTTATTGGAATATTTCTCCACACTCTTTTGTCTAGGTAAACTTAAATGGCTTTCAGGTTAAGTTAATTAATGGATTAGAAAGTCATAAATTTTGTTCACAAACTTTGTAGAATCCTTCTACAATAAGGAAATGATGAATATCAGTTGTAGTTATAGGATGTAGCTACTCCTCTACTACTTTTTTCTTTAATAGATCCAATGATATAATTTTAATAGACTCTTTGTGTCCCAAGAATGTGACCTTTTGTAACCATAAATCACATTTTCTAAATTTAACAAAAAACTTCTCATTCGCCAAATCTCATAATATAACCCTTAGATGATTTTCATGCTCCTCATGGATTTTGGAATATATCAAAATATTATCAATAAATACCACCATGAAATTATCAAGTTAGTTATTAAAGACTCTATTCATCAATTTATTAAATATGGAAGGATCATTAATCAAGAATTAGGGTATAAATAAACTTGTAATTCCCATATAATATTTGAAATTATATCTTTATGATATATTATTTATTCAACATCAATTGATGATACCAAGATCAAAGATCAATCTTGGAAAATAATTGATCTCCATGAAGCTTGTCGAACAAATCATCAATCCTTGGAAGAGGATATTTGTTCTTCATTGTGATCCCATTAAGTTCTCTATAATAAATACATAACCACATTGATCCATAATTATTATTTATACAGATAATAGGTTCTCCCCAAAGAGATACACTTGGTCAAACAAAAACCTTCTCCAATAGATCTCGAAGTTTCTTCTTTAATTCCTCAAACTCCACATATTCAATTTTATATGGAATTTTTTATTCTGTCATAGATCTATTTAAGTGTTGAATTGATAACTCTACACTCTTTCTAGGGGAGGTCTCAATAACTCTTTGGGGAATACATCAATGTACTCCTGAACAGTAGAAACATATCCAATTTTTAAACTTTCTATTAATTCCTCTTCTTCACAAATCATTCCCATAGATAAGGAAATATTAGGTCGTTCTTGGAAAGACTTAGGCTTGGAAATATATCCCTTTAAGTTGATCAAAGGTTTTTACTTTTAGAATAGAGAAATATCCTTTATTCTATAGTTTATCTAGGCATTATACATTGACAACCAATCCATATCATTTATTTTTTAAAACTTCACCATTGGAATGATCACCAAGTTTATAGAGAGATTTTACTCACCAAAGTTAATATGGGAATCCTTGTATATGTTTGATGAGTGAATAGTTAATCCATGATCTTTAATAGAAAAATATACTACTAGAAGTTCATGTTTTAACTTTATGTTCTTTTAAAACTTAAAATAAATAAAAGAATGTGTATAATGAGAATCAAACAATATATTTTCTGTCTTTGAGTGTATGATGAGTGTACCTGCCGCAACATCATTTGGAGCCTCAACATTATCCCTAAAAATTGAGAAATCATGACCATTATTCCTTGTATTTTTTTTGAGGTTAATGGTGTTTTACATATATTATCTTCTTATTTGGACATCAGTTAGTGAAATTACCAAGTTCCCCGCACTTGATGCATTTCATAGAAGGATATAATTTCACCATATTCTCTTTGTGATTGGAATTTATATGTTGAGGATTTACATATCCACAAATATTTCTGGCTATATATCCATATCATCCAAACTTATAGATCTTTTCACTTCCTTAGAAAAAATTCCCCAAATTTATCTTCCCACATTTGTTACACATGTGTTGTTGTACCTTCTTATCATTAAGATTATTCCAAAAACTATGTTCCATATTTTTCTTCTTTTCATTCTATCCATGAGTCCACTGGGAAAGTTTGAACTCCATTTTAACTTTGAGATCACTCCGAATTGTCTCTTCATAACCCCCAAAGTCTTATATTAACAGGATTTTAGAAGACAAGGTCTTAATTTTCCAAAGAATCTGTTTTTCTTCCCATTAGAATCAATGAAAAATCTTGAAGCATAATGCACAAGCCTTATAAATTTCATCTCATAATTCCCCACCAATTAATTTTATCTTTGTTTTAACTTTAGAAATTCCCTCTCTATTTTGGTTCAAAGGGTACATAGAAATATTTTACAAAAAATAGTTTTTTAAATCTTCTATTCCATGGTGTCCACCTCATCCCTTAGATTCATGTTCTTGATTGGTGTCCACCACTTAATAGATTCTCCCTCTAAGAGATATATTTCCAATGTAACCTTTTAATGTTTAGAATAATGGTGTAAAAAAATATCTTTTTCATAGTGTTTATCTATTTTTCCATGATTAGTGGGTTTGAGGTTCCACTAAAAATAGGTGGTCATTGATGAATGAAGGATTGAACTGCTACTTATTCCTTCCTTAGTGAAGAAGGATACTCCACATAGTTTGGGTTTTTGTTAATAACTTAAGATAAGTAATTCATCATCATCATGAATTTTTTAACTCCATATCCCCACATATTGGTAAGGCCATCATAACCTTGGTTTCTGTATATTTTGTTTGCATGGGTCCTTTTATTTCTTTCTATTTTTGTCTAGAAGGAGAAATTTAAAGTGAGAATTTTTTTACTATTGTGAATCTTATAATAAAAATTATAATGGAATAAAATAATCTTAAAATTTTCTTATATCATGCTTCTTGGGTGATATACTTCAATCTTAATAAAAGGTTTAATTTTTCTATATATCCTTCATAATGGATTGTACAAGCATGTGATTAACCAAAGAATATACCCTAGGAGTGTCAAACTAGGTGTGAAGCATGAACCAATTTCACACACCAGTTCTAGATTGATTCTAGGTAAATACATTGTTTTTGGGGTTATTACCATTGGGTACGTCTATTCCAAAGCCAAATCCACTTATAGTATCTAGACAAGTATGTATTTTCTTAGAAAACACTTAATTAATACTTTACCAAAGTACCAAGATGTTTTCCTATATTTCACCTTTTCTCTAGTGTTCATTCTAAGGTTTTATAATACTAAAATCCACAAATAAATAAACCATCCTTTAATACCAAACATGATGACCCACCTTTTTATTATATAAACACTTCATTACATGATAAAAAAAATTAAAAATACATAAGATCTTTTGGGGTTTAGTGTCTTGGCAATAGGAAAATGATTCATGAAAGTGACATAAAAATAAATATTATTCTAATCCACTTGAAATACATATTCATAGGTTCATCCTAAGTCACTTTTAATATATCCCATAGACATGAATCAAAGAAAGGGGAGATCATAAATCCCATCAAGGAAATAATCAAATTATATAATTAACATGTGAAAGAGAGTCATATCAATATGGAATGATCCTATAAACAAGAAGCATATAATAATATAAATAGCATTAATAATAAACTAAAAATGTATCTATAATATAAAATGAGACATTCATAAGCATAACACAAAGGTTTATCTCTAGGGTGTCATAAATCATAATTATCAGGTTTATTCGCCAAGGTATCATAAAACATGTCATCTATAGAGAAATGTTATTTACCTAATTCATTGATGTCCTATCAGGGTGAACCCTTCCTATTTATTAATTTATTCAATCCATGTTGATCATAATAAATAATTTCACTAATAACGCATGGAAATTATATAATTGGTTTGATATCTAAATAAGTGCTCACAAAGTGTTTAAAGACTTGAAAATAACATCATTTTTAACCCATGAAAAGGGAATGCGAGTTTCATATATATAAATCCAAAAATTAATAATAAATGTTTACATCAAGGTGAATACACATTGAAAGAGGTTTGAGTACTCATAATATGATAATTTATCATGTAGAAGAGAGAGGTTCAAGAAATAGATTCAACAACATGATGTTATACATTGTGGCTTATAAAAGGGAATAATGGGATAGAACTAAGGTCTCCTATTGATAAAATATAATTTTCTAATTAATGGTAATATGAAAAGTATAATAGTATTAATTAGATTAACATTTAAAATGTATACACAAAAGGGGTACTTGGATGAAAAAGGAGAAGATGAGAATTCCTTACCTTGATTATTTGATTACTAAAACATGAGGTGGAACCTTGGAAGGACTATTTTGGATGGAAAAAAATCAAAACATCATGGATTATGAATTTTTGGTGGAGAGTGGGGGATGGTAAGGGTATATTTATACATGTGGAGGGGCGTATTTAAGTGAATAAAGGCTAACCACTATTGGGAAGAATTAATTCAAAATATTTTGGCTGAAAATTAATTTTTCAAGGATATTTAAGGTCTTACAATAGATCATCCACCCATTTAATGTTTTAGTTTTTCGGCATTTTTAATATTTTACCATTTAACTTTAACCCACTATATTATTTTACTTACACTATGATAATTTTTTTACCACGTTAACTTTTTTATGTCTAAAAATGAGATAAAATTTATTAACTAACTTATAATTTATAATTTAAAATATTAAATATCTTTTACTTGAATTAATTTAAAAAAGTGAAAAAAATCAATTCTAAATATGTTACACATATAACTCATAAAAACAATTTTTTGAAAGGTTTAAATCGTGGTGCTAATCACGTGTTTCTAAATGTAACACATTATGTACTATGTTGTTCCTTAAATAATTTTTAATTAAGAATAAGGAATATTTTTTTAAATCTTTATCATATTATAATTATAACATAATCGTTATCATATTTCATAAAACCGATATTTTCACTTTTTAACACCAAAATAAACTTTTTTAGAAAATTAAAATAAATCCCCACTAATCAAATTTCAATGTGTTGAGTCTAAAAAAGAGTATTATTTAATCAATATAATTATCTATATATGAAAATTTTAACTTTTAAATAAATAATTATTTTAATGAAATCTAACCATTTAATATAAAAATACAGATTCTAACCACTATAAAAATTACTTAGTTCAAGTTTTTGATGCTTTTGTTGGGGAACACATCCATTTGTTTTGGAGGACATGTAACTATTTCCCCAAATTCCTACTTTTCAATGGAGGGAAATATTTGTTGCTTATTTAGAGACGTTTTCCCCTTGATCAAAACAGGATAATGGGATGTCAGTTCCTCCTTATGTGGATTTCCCATCGGAATTCATCACCTGGTCCGAGTCTACCTCATAGATTTAAGATGTTTTTTGTGAAACTCTTCCTAGTTCCATGTCTTCATGGATGATGCTTAATTACACTGCTTCTGTTAGGAAATTCCAAGGGGTCCATCTAGGGAAGTAACCTTTGTTCGGGGGAGTAGTCATGTTGGACATTGTTGGTGTGTCTGGACGTCGGAACACTGATGTGTCTGTGGTTCTTCCTCTTATAACAGGGCGTCTCAATGGAGTGGAAGCCTAGGGAATCCCACTTCAAATGAAAGTAATTTTATTCTATAGGCATGTCTCTGAGGTTTCCCTCTGCTTCCCTTGTCTAAAACAAGGTATGCCGTGAGTTTAACATCTAGAGGAGATGAATTAGAATAATCAGAACACTGATGGGAGTGGATCAGATGGGTGAAAACCCAGGAGGAAATAATGATGTTGGGGCTAACACATGGTTAGTTACCCTATGCCTTATAGGAGAAAGAAGTAAGTGGGTTATATGATCTCATCAGGATGTGGTGGCCTTGGTAAGAATCAGGATGGATATGGATGGTTGGGTGAAGTGGATGAAGAATGAGATGGAACAGTTGTGAAAGTGAAGGTAGTCTTGGGATTGAACCTCATAAAGGCCTCCTATGTATCCCCATGGTAGGGAATCAAAGTCCACATAGTTCAGGAGGTGGGATAGTGGTACACCTGAGGAGGAGACCCGTGAGATTGGATGCTTGGATGGGACCCGAAGGAAGAAGAACTTCTGGATTGGGACTTGACCTTCCTGAAACAAAAAGAATCAAGGGAGAGGCCAAGACGAGACATGAATGATGGGATTGAATCTCAAGGAGGGTTCCTACGTATCCACATGGAATGAAATCAAAGTCCATATAGTTCATGATGGGGGAATAGAATCGATATGTTCATAGAGGACAATGACCTAAAGGTATGCTGGGGTTTATGTGTGGTTAGTAGCCCAAGGTTGGTCTGACGCTTGAGGGGCGGACCGAAGATATGGGTTCTAATAGGGGGACAACAATGTTTACCAGTGTTTGGGGTTGAACTTTAGGGAGGATTTCTATATACCATGTCTAGGAGATATGGATCAAACCCATGCATTTCATCTTACAACGGCTTACCATTGTATGGGGATGACAACGAAATATTGTTGGATGGGATACAATGTATTACTACTAATTGGGGAACACAACGAATTACCATCGATTGGGGAACACAATAGATTACCATTGATTGGGGAACCCAATGGATTACTAAAGAGTAGGGAACACAACAACTTACCATTGATTAGGGAACACAATGACTTTCCATCGATTAGGGAACACAACGACTTACCTTCGATTAGGGAACACAATGACATACTATTGATTGGGGTTGGACCTCAGGGAGGCTTTCTATGTACCTTTCATAGGATACAAGGATCAAAGAACACATAGTTCAAATGGGTAAAACTTAATATCTTATTGAAAAAAGGGAGAATACAGTTTAACATCATGCAGGACGAGGGCGGACCGACGTGAAGTGGTTGGGAATAATGGGTGTTAGGCTTGAACCTCAGGGAGGCTTCCTATGTACCTTTCCTAGGAGGCAAGGATCAAAGTACACGTAGTTTGGGATAGTGGATATAGTTTAACATCATGTGGGATGAAGATGAACTGATGTGAAGGGGTTGGGACAAGTAGGTGTTGGGATTGACCCTCAGAGTGGCTTACTACGTACCTTGACTTGGCAAGGATCAAAGTCTACATAGTTTAGAATGGTAGATACAATTTAACATCATGAGAGGTAAAGGTGAACCGACATGAAGGGGTCGGGACAAGTAGGAGTTGGGCTTGAACCTCAGGGAGGATAACTACGTACCTTTCCTTGGTATGGATCAAAGTCCACATAGTTCAGAATTAGTTCTTGGGGTTTACACTCTAAGGTGGCCCAGGGAGGATTCCATGGTCAATTCTTACTCTAAGACCACAAGATTCATGCTTTGTGTGAGAAACAAGAGGTATTAATGAACTGATGATCATGTCATTAAAGGTGAATTTGTGGGAAGTGGAATGGGGATAACACATGGTTAGTGGCCCAAAGATGAAATAGGGGCTTGCACGTGGTTAGCGGCCCAGGGAGATAGAGATTGGGACTTACTCCAGGATGGATTCCCAATGGTGAAAAATACCAAAGGGAGAGGGATGGGGTAACAAAGGTCCCAGTTCCCATCTCTCTTCTAGTCTTTGGCACCAAACAAGAGAGGAGGAGAAGGGGTGCTACCTACCGCAACAAAGGCTAGGGGCTGACACCAGGATGACTTCCCTTCCCCGTGGATAGGCGCCGCTCCAACATAGAGGATCTCATTCCATATGAAAAATATCTCACTCTTATGGAGACGATCAGGCATATAGAGTGTCCAAGATGGGGCAACCTACATGTTTTGCATAGGGTGAGGCCATAGTTTAACGTCATGTGCTGAGGATTATAGTTCTTGGCAGTTTGACATCCTTCAGCTCGGATGAGGTGGGTTCACTCCGCACCCCTAGGACTTACATAACCAGCACACTTTAACATTTGGTGAAGGGAAGGAACCAAAAATGCTATGGCATTGGGGTGTTGTGGAGTGATCCACTAAGGGGCCCACATTATCATGTCTATACGAAGAAATAATATCCATTAGCGCGCCTATGCGAAGAAGCATAAGGCTAAGTAACAGAATGTAAAGAACTTACCAAGGACATTAAAATTACTCCGTAAAAACCTAGAGGGTCGTATGGGAGAAGGGTGTTTATTATAGAGGTGTCGTGCATAAGAGGGGCTCGAACAATGTGACTTTGGGTAAGGGAGACACATGGAACACACACAGAGTGAGGATTGGATGAAAAAGAGGGGTTTTGCATGAAATAGGCATGCAAACAGAGAACATTGAATGCAAAGAAGCTGGGTTGTGCTGATAAAGGAGGCATGCATGTAATTGGAGGAGCTTTACACACAAGAGAGGAGGTTTACGCGTAAGAGGCCGAGGTTTGTGCGCAAGTAAAAGGACTTGAGCACAACTGGCCAATCAATGAAGGAACTAGGTGAGGGTCAACCCCTAGGGGTTTCACACGAATGTGGACCCCTCAGAGATTAGTCATGGAAAATCCTATACCTGAAAGACATATTTTGTGCACAGAAGAGGTGTATTGTGCACAAGGGAGACAATTTGAGTTATTCAGCCCAGAAGTGAGGGTGTTCCCTTCTATTTATAGGAGATCGAGGGCCGTGGGTGGGCATAGAATGAGTCATGCATGGGAAACCTGACCAATCCATCATCCATGTGAGACTTTCAATGCAGCATGCACAAAATATCGTGTGTGCATAAAATTGTACGCTATGGGGGTGGCTTTACGTGCACTATTTCTATTTTCCATGCAACATTTTGTCCTGTCCCGGACTAGAACACTAGGTAAAAATATGACTTCTATTTTCCCAGAATGTTGGCTGGAGGCCTTTGCTAGATTTTAGGCATCTATAAATGGCCCCCCTCAGAATTGAATATTTGAGGGGTAATGGAGAGCAGATTCTGAGGGAACGCCAAGACGCTTGGCTCCTTTTAGGTGGTGCACGGAAAATGGAACATGTGGAACCAAATAATTTTTAGCGTGCATGAAAACCCATTTTTTGCCTTTATAAACCCTCAGGGGTCCCATGGTCTGTATAGTATTTCTCACATGATAAGCTTCAATGCTCTCATGCGCGAAAATCTTGCCTTCCTTTGCGCAGAATCTGGCATTTTTTACATGGAATTTCCCAACTTTGGTCATAGTTTTTCACAGAACATTCGTTTTCTGCACCAATTCATTTTTTTTGCGACACCATATGATTTTTCACACAAAACACTGGTCTTTTTTCATGGGATCTTGGTTTTTTCCAGACTTTACAAAAAAGAGATGGCTTCTAATCAGGGAGATGCTAGGAGAGAAGCTGTGCATGTTGCTCAAAGGACCTAAATGATTGAGTAACCTATTGTTTATGGTGAAAATAAAGTTTTATCAACAATTTATATCTCTTCAACCTGCTTACCCATGCCCAGAAGGATTACATGCTCTCTAACAACCTACCAATGTGGGTTTTGGTATTTTAGGGGAGGTACTAGTGCCAAGATTTGATGTCGATACACTGTGGTCATGGGTGACTTGTGAGGATGATCTTCTACGATACAACATCACAAACAATGTCCATAATTCTAGAGGAACCAAGAACATAGCCATCTATTTCCTAAATCCAAGGACCTGAACTTTCTTAGGAAGCGAACTGGTCACTGAGGATTATCTGGCCCATTACACAAGTTTCTTCCAATAGAGCATCACAGATGAGACCAAGGGTTGGCTATAGTACATGGACCTGGGGTCTGGAGAAAATTTCACAAGTGATTGGTCTTGAGAGTATTAGGTATGCCAACCGTGAGATCAATTTGGAGCAAAATTACATCATATTAGGCAGTTCAAGGTGGTGTAGATGTCACAATTCCATTTTTACCACCAGTAATAACTCAGGCCGGAGCTGTTTAGCCAATGGTCCCCTGATACCAACACATTCCATATTCATCATATGGAGGTTGGGGTCAGTCTTTGGGAAGTTCACTGCATAGGGGGTATCCCTTTGGATGAGCATCAATATGATGAGTTTCTTCCCATTGAGAATATCTGGGGGTATAGGTCGTAGACTCCCATCCTGACATGGAATTTGTTAGAGCTGGCCAAAGAGGGGCTGGAGGTCATGTAATTTCTGAAAGACATCACCTATTCTAAGTGGTTTAGCCCATTTCTTTGAAAAGACCCTGATATAAAGATTTCAGGGTGAGGGAAGTGATGTTTGACCGTGGTGCAAAGTAGAATGAGTGGGTAATACTAAAGGATCTTTGAGGCCGAGGAATATTGATCCCGGTGATTCAGTGTGGATGAAAGTAGAGACCCTAACGTTTGGTATGCTAGATTTATTTTGAATTTCTTGAGTGGGTGGCTGTTGCCAGTAAGGGACACAAGGATGGCAGTCTGCCCATCAATATTGGTGATGAGCGACATTATGGAATCCAATCAGAAGTTTAACCTAGGGCTCCCTATGCTGGTCTAACTTTACGCCATTATGGGGTGTATTTTGAGAGGGGGCTCACCAAGGAGGATCTGTGGTCCTTTCCAAATCCTTCATGGTTGGATCAAAACTCACTATAGTGGGTACACCTTTCTAAATGCCATGCTTCCCCCAAGTAATGGTCTGTGACCTTCTTTGTTGAACATGATTGGGGTCATGCCGCTGACGCTCAACGAAGAGGGGATAAGGATCAGGATCATCAATCACACCAATTTTACTTTTAGTCCATTACACACCTCATTTGGTTAGATGATAGATGACAGTCAGGGCTCACTAGAGAAAATGGAATACTTGCAGAGCATCATAGGTGGGGTGCTCATGGCCCGGGTTGATGAAAAGATTCTTTGTGAGCCCTATGTGCCATTAAGGTTTTCCAGACAGTTTGGATTCCTCTAGAGGATGCTGAAGAAGGTGTATACATATTTCTAAGAGGAGAAAAATCCTTGCGTTATTTTTCAATGTGGCTGATGTTTACAACTTATGGCTCTGGTGAGGTAATTACCTTTCACCCCACTAGAGTTGATGCTGGCCTCTCAAGAAAATATACCGAACATTGGGTAGTAGCATATCCTGAAGAGATCTTGTAGAAGTGATTCCGGAATTTCATGGTGTCCAGGGTGAAACCGGGGCTGTGAGAGAGCAGACAAGGTCCCGTTAGGGAGGAGAGGTCTGAAATAAGCCGAGTAGCTGAGTTGGTATAGGCCAGAACTTCAGCAGTGGTAACATGACATGGTGTGGTCAAGCCCCCGTCATCCGAAGGGAGATGGGATCATGGAAAATCTCATAGAGTGTCCATGGAGTTTCCTTAGAAATAAATAAGGTATTTGCTGAAAACTCTTGAGGATGAAATCCTCTCTGCACTATGGTCAGCCTGGTTGACCCTACGACAGTCAATGAGCACCAAATCCCTTTGAAAAAATATGGTACAAGATAGAATCTGGCTTCTAGAAGTTGGAATCATTTGGATTGATGATAGGGTAAAATTTCATCATATACATTCATATTAGATGGCCATGGACACATATGCACACCAGTGGGGTCGGCGTGAGGAGCCAACTCTCTTGGTGAAGTTAATGCTTAGCTAGGATCATGATCTAGAAAGAACACCATCTGAAGATGATGACAATGAGGAGAAGTCATTGGGAAGTGTGTTAGAAGAAGAAGAGAGAGAAGAAGAGGGAGAAGAAGAGGAAGAAAAAATTGGGGAAGCTGAAGAGGATCTTGGAGGTGGAGGGTTTTAGGGGATAACCCACCAAGCGAGTCCTCAGGAGAGCGGAGAGAAGGTCGGCTCTAACATGGAAATAGATGAGCTACTCGAGGTATGCCTCAATTCTTATCCTAGATTTTCCTCTTTTCATTGTTTGTAATCATTAATCAGATTTTTTACCCCGTTCAGAACCATATTGGTGCCATTCAGGAATCCCCATATGAGGGGGGTGAGGATGCACCAATAGAAAAAAGGGGGGGGGGGAGATGACGCCCATTATTGAACTGACAAGAACTAAAAGATCTACTATAGTGACAATTCCTACAATGACTGAAATTTCAGAGGCTGATGTGATGAGCTCTTGTATGTTTTGTTACTCAAATGATCATATTTTTCATCAGAGAGCTCAACTGATCATGAAATTCATTGTTTGTATAGTAATCACAATATTGGAGGCTCGACATGCCACTAAATCTAGATCATATGTAGAGAATCTGATGGCGACCAGACCAAACCAATCAGAACCTACTTCTCAAACCACACCTGCCCCGACACCTAGTGAGAAAAGGGTTGTGGACACCAGTGATATCACTGCTAGGGTGGGGTATGAAGTTGGTAGGGGTGAAATTTATTAAATGAAGATGAGCGAGGAAGGTTTCCCACAAATTGAATTGCCTAACCCCTTGGAAGAAATTCCATAGGGAGACCCTACCATTGATCGTCAGACTGCTTTCCATGAATATCGTCCTATAGGCCCTAAGGAGATAGATGATTCTGATCCTGAATCATCTGAGGAAAGTCATATGATGCGGAGTAAGGGGTAAAAGTGTACTGAGAACTTCTTGAAACATCCAATAGTTTTATGGGTTCCCTGAATAGGATCACTGGTCACCTAGTTGCGCCTTCTCTGCACCTGAGGTGTGGATTCTTGTCACCTTCATGTAATGATCTCGGATTACATGGATGAAAAGGTGCGGGAGAGAAGCCAACGTCTCACCATCGAACAATGCCGGAACAGATCTATGAGAATACCGAAGTTCCTTGAGGATGAGTGAGAAGTTCGACACCTTGTAAAATAGTAAAATGAGCAAACCATATTTGTTGCAGACCAATCCAAGATTATCGAGCGTTTGAAGGCCCAGTTGGCCAAATCCCAAGAGTAAGAAACACAAGAAAACCATCAAATGAATGGGTTTCAAGATGATCAGAAGTGAATGCAGATCAAATGCAATGATCTCTGCTCTGTAGCTTCTAATGAAGAGAGGGAGGTCAAGGAGAGGGAAGTGGTCCTGGGGGCTACAAGCCATAGGGTGGTAGCACTGGAGCAATCCATCAAAGGGGTTGATCCATAAGGGCTGCATTTTGAAAAAACCTATAAAAATTTCATCCTTTATTTTCTTATTCCTAACAGTGTGCATAGAATTATCATCTTCTTTGTTGTTTGTTTTGATTATTGAATCTTGACCATAACCGTGGATTAACCAGCAATCAATCCCTAATCTTATGTGGGTCATGCCCATGGTGAGAAACAAGGGATGGGCGCATCATTACTTTGTATGATCCTGCGAGTGCCAACCCATCTTCAGGCACACGGGGTATAAATTACCAATACAGGGTTCCAGGAAGAAACAGGGAGGCCTAACTAGAAAATGAAGTTCTCAGAATAGTCGAGTTTCTATTTTTTCCAATGTGCTCTAGCGTATGAGCGGAGTAATTCCCAGGGCATTAAAATCAATCGAAACATAGGGGAATGCAAAGTGTGAATCATGATACCCAAAATTAGGAACACTATAGGGGTGGCATGGCAATGAAGTATAAGTAATAACCATGTTCGAAACACAGTATCCCTATTGCATTAGCCTGAAATGGAGATGAAAAATACTGGTCGACCACTAACCATGTTCGAAACATGGGGCCTGACTCGAAATGTTATCCATTAGTCTTTTAAAACCTTGGCTCAGAATAGTAGGCAAGCCATAGGCCGAGCATTCGTACTGTTAGGGGGTTCCTTTAGACATGAAGTAGGACAAGTGTCTGAATAAAGGACACACAAATTGTGAAGGGTAGAGTGATGGGTTACTCAAACGGAATCCAGCACTCTTTAAATTATGCCACCGTGGTAGAATCACATTGGGTGGATGCATCAGTATGATCAGGGATGACACTTACTTCTAGACATGAACTCTCTAGTAAGGTCCTGGAATGCTCAATAGTTTTACATCATACCAATAAGGATGATAAACACATAGCTTAAATCTCGTATGGTGATGATGGTGAACATAGTTTAAAGGACCTAGGGCTGGGGTCAAGGGGAATTGCCTGGATGTCGCTACATATCCCATGAGGATAGGAATCAATCCAAACATAGTTATTAAACACAACATGGTTAGAGACCAACGCTGGTGGGGGGAATCCTCTTTAGTGAGGAAGCTGATGCATCCCATAATTAACACGGGGCATCCTAAATTTATTTAGGGTAATATAATAGTTTAATGTCATGCGTTGAGGACATGTGGACTCGTGTAGTTTAACGTCATATTATAGGATGAGGGGTAAAATGGGAGATCCCAAAAATGGAGTACGTGATGTGGTAGCTATAAACCCGACCCAAATGATGACATGGAGTCCACACCATGACATGTTTCCCTGGTGGAATATTTTTAGGTCAAGGGAACAAAAGTTAAAGTTAGGTTGGCCTCGAGGCTAAGTGACTTGGTGTTCCTACATATCCAATTAGGATGAGAATAAATCAATAAGTAGTTCTCAAAAATAGCATGGTTAAAAACCCATTATGGCAGGGGAAATCCTCTCTGGTGAGGATGATGATGCATCCCATAATTAGAACGTGGCATCCTGAACTTGTTCAGGGTAGAACTGCATTTTAAAGTCATGCATTGAGAACATGGTTATATAAAAAGGAAATGCACTGTGTGGTACATATATTGAAGTGAATGAGGGAATTAAGAGTATACACCACACCACATGTTCCCAATGAGATTCTTTAGTCCATAGACTAGGGATGGCCTGAATTAGTTCTAGACCCTAAGGTAAGTGCTCGGGGATTCCTGCGTACCCCATGGGGATGGGAATCAATCCATACATAGTTCTTAGATTTCTATTTAACATCATGTGGGATGAGAGGCATGCGTGGTTAAGGTACACCAGTACACATGCTACCAAAACAACTAAGCCCACTTGATTTGTGCTCTATTTGGGAAACAAGGAGTAGTGGTGGAATTTTCATAGTACAGGGAGGCACACATTAGGGGTTGTGGAATGCTAGGAAAATAAAGTCCCAAAATTATTGACCCACCTACTTAAATCACATAGATCCATGAAGGTGTAAAACCAGTTGTGATGGAATTAAACTTGAACCTAAGGGAGTGGAATGATGTGAGTCATGGAACCTGGGATCCAGATCACAATGATAGTGGCGTGACGATAAAGGATAACTATTGACCATGTTCGAAACACAGTATCCATTTCGCATTAGCCTAAAATGGGGATAGAAAAATGAGGGTTGACCTCTGACCGTGTTCGAAACACGAGACCTATCGCAAATGTTGTCTGAGGTCTTCCGAGACGTTGGTCAAAGATGGTAGGTGGGCCAATATGGCATGAGACCAGGCTGTAAAGGGGTTCCCTTCAGAAATGGAAGAGGATGGGGATCCAAATAAAGATATCATGAATCCGGGACATGAAACAAGAGAATTTCCATGCAAAAATTCCACACTTTGGGATCCTAGTCACGTCAAATTTGAGTACAAAAATGATACATATCAGATAGAGGGTGTCGAATCACTTTCCAAGGACAAGGGTCTTGGTGTCACACACTCTTAAATTAAGGTTATAGAGTTTACCATTAAGAGGGGAGATGATTTAATGAAATGCTTGTAGGGTAGAGAAGTAGTCGAACCTGATGCAGAGTTCCCATAGAGATATCTTAGTTTAGGTTCATTGAACTCAGGCCATGATGGGAAGAGACAAGGAAGAAACATGGTGTGGTTGTCGCAAAACCGGATGAAAATGGGAACCCAAGAGGTGCTCTCCAGACCACGTGATTCCAAAGGATATCGAGCCAAGGGGCCAAAAAAGGGGTAGGATTTAAGATTCCTGGGGCTGGACCCAAAGACAGAATGTCTAGGCAATCCAACATATCCCATGAAGATGGGAATCAAGCCACATGTAGTTCTTGAAAATTTCATACATTTTAGTGTCCTATGATAAGGATGGTCGGATATTAGTTTAAAGGTCTTAGAGATTAGACCAATATATAAAAACGAGGGAGGGAGACAAATGGGGAGGCATGTAAAAACCCGACATGAATGAGGATGGTAGGAGTACATATCACACCATGTGCCCCCTTGGGAGGTTTTAGGTCGAGAGACTAAAAAAGGAAGTTGGGCTGGGCCCAAGGCAAAGTGCTCGGGCATTCCTACGTATCCCATTATGATGGGGATCAATCCATACATAGCTATAGAAGTGGCATGGTTGGGTACCAATGCTAAGGACAATACTGTCATGCGAGTCTGGCCCACACATCCAAAGAAGCAACATTTGATAGATCTTGTTTGTTCTCTAGGATGAATCTGTATTTTTTAAAAGTGATAAACCTAGGATGAAAAATCCAGGTGATGATACAGGAATCAATCCATATGCGGGAATTGAAAAATGTTATGGTGGGTAACCATTACCAAACATGATGTCCCTTCGAGTGAGGACATCATAATGCAGTGTCGTTTTTTTTCATGCGGCCTGAATGATAATTTCATAGTTTTGGGTCGTAAGATAGGACCACCCCTACATTGTAACGTCTTGTAGTAAAAATGTAACCACTTAAAGTCATGTGGGACTAGGAAGCATAGTTTATCATCATATGGCCTGGACCCATATAGAAGAAATGAGGTTTTAGGGGGGGGGGGGTGATGCGCATGCTGTGATAAAGAATACCCTACATTAATGAGGATGGGGTCCATACCACACCACATGTAATTACAGGGAAGAAACCTCAGGCCAAGGGGCTATAAAATTTAAAATAATATGGGGATGAACCTGAAGAAGAAACATCTAAGTGTTACTACATATCCCATGATGATGGGAATCATTCCATATGTAGTTATGAGAGTGTGGTTCTTACGCCTTGCAGTTTATATGTAGAAAGATATTAGTTTAAGGTCTTAGAGATTGTACCACAGGGAAGTGAGACTCTTCCAAATAGGTGAAAAACTCAATGGAATCCCTAAGACCACGTGAGCTATGCTCGATATGAGAAATGAGGTTGGAGAAGGTTTTTTCAACACATGGAATAAACACAAAGGTGAGATCATTACGGAGCCCCAAATGATTTTTCACCATGGATTTGTACTCCTAACTTGAAAATGTGCACTGAGGGATAGTACCCAGAGTGTCGAAATTCCACTTGGACATGATGGAGAGGAAAGTGATGAGAATCTTTAAATCAACATTTAGGGATTGATGGGGTTGGTGTGACGATGGAGTATAACTATTGACCATATTCGAAACACAATGTCTATATTGTGTGACCTGGTATGGGAACAACAATTGAGTGTCGACCCATGACCATATTCGCAACATGAGCCTTGTATCATTTCGTCGTTCAAGATCTTCGAGGACGTTGGCCTGAAATGGCAGGAGAGTGCTGAGGCTGATCATCTATGTTGTTTGGGAGTCCTTTCGTAAGTGAAAAATGATGAAATCCCAAATGAAGGGGAACATGAAGCATGAAAATGGGTGATAATGTGTCTATAGAATCCAATACTCTAGGTCCTGAACCAGAGTGCTTCTAGGCACATTGGTGAATTGCCAAAGAGGGTCGAGGGGCCCAACTCAAGAGCAGCTGACTTGAAAAGATGAGTATAGAATAGGGGACGAAGAGCTCTTAGGAGAAAGATGTATGCAGAGTGGTTGTTAAAAACACAACATGAATGTGTACATTAGACCATACAAGATCACATGCCCCTATCCTAGAATAAATCGAGCGAAGGGGCAAAGACGTCAAGTGGGTTTCTCAGAAATGGGGGTGGACTCGAAGGATAGATGTTCAGGAAGTCCTATATATCCCATAAGGATGGGAATCATGCCACACTTAGTTTTAGAAGATGCTGTGTGATTTTACATCATGAAGAAAGGATACAGATTGGTGCAAGGTATCTCAATTGGGGATGTGTATGGCATGGCGAGTAACCCGACGTGAATGAGAACATAATCCCATATGACACCATACAATCCAAAATGAGAACTTGGGCCAAGGGGACAAAAAGGTTGAGAGATCTAAGACGATAATTCCTAACCAGTTTGTAGTTTAATGTATTGCGATGAGAATGAAAGAGGTAGAGATATCCAGGGAGAGGGATACATGGTGCAGTCATGATGAACTCAACATGAATGGGGGAAAAATATTTCACCACTCCATGTGTTTCAACCCAAGGGGAGACCCTAAAGTTGGGGGCTGGGCTAATAGAAAAAATGTATCAGTGTTTCTACATATCCCATAAGGATGGGAATCAAGCCATACACAGTTCTGAAAGGGCCATGGAGTTTAACGTTGTGCGGTGAGGATGTGGGAGGATAGATTAATGAGGAGGGGCACATAGTGTGATTATCGTAATCCTGACATGAGTGAGGCCAAAGAATCCTACAATACACCATGTGGGATCCGACAAGGAAACTACACCAAGGGGGGATAGTCCAAGAGATGAGTATGGGGATGGACTTTAAGATGAGGTGTCTGAGCATTCCTATGTATCCTATGAGGACAGGAATCAAGCCATACATAGTTCTTGAAAGTGTAGTTTAATGTCTTGTAGGACAATGGATATGGGGAGATCTTAGTTTAAGGTTTTAGTGTTCAGACCATATGGGTATATCTTCCTCACATAGTTTAACGTCATGAATGATGAGTGCTGCGTAGTTTTACATCTTTTAGCTTAGAAAAATCACACATTTTAGCTTGTTTAAGGTCATGTAGGACCATATAAATCTTAGTTTGTGGTCATAGATCTTGGAATGTTTTTCATTTTATCCTCATGTGGGATGAGAAAAAAGTTTAATGTCATGCAGGATGTGATAGTTTAAGGTCATGTAGGACCAATCTACTCAGGGAAAGTATTTCTTGAGGAATTTGGCATTGGTGGGAGGAATTATACACTCACCATCCATGGTAACCAGGGAGTACGCGCCGTTGAGGTAAACCTTGTGAATGATGTAAGGTCCTTCCCATTTGGGCTCCAACTTGGGTTGTTTCCTACCAAGTATCATTGGTGTTCTCAGGGCCACCACCAGGTCACCATGTAAGAAAGAGTGGAGGTGAACTCTCTTGTTGAAAGATATGGATATCTTGTTCTGATGACTTTCCATATTGTACAGGGCACGAAGCCTGTTCTCATAGAGCACTTCCAATTCATCTAGATGGATTTCAGCTACCTTATTTGGTGCTTTTTGAACATAGACAGTTGTGCGTAATGAAGGAAATTGAATCTCGATGGGAAGGACGACCAACCTTCCATACACCATGGAATTTGGAGTCACATGTATGAAATTGCGAGTCATTTTCTGATAAGTTTAGAGGGAATTGGGGAGTTTTTCATCCAAATCTTCTTGTTATGAACAACCATTTTCTCCAGAATGTTATAGAGGGGTTTTTTGAATGCCTCAATCAATCCATTTTCTTGCACGTGATAGTGGTAGGTATGGTCAGAACGAATATTGTACTTGGTATACAACTTCTTTAACTTGGATGCCCGGAAGTTGGTGATGTTATCAGTGAGGATGACGTGAGGGACTCCAAATTAGTAGATAATGTTGGAGCTCACAAATTCAACAATAGAATGGGCCTTAACCTCTTTGAGTGGAATTTCCTCTGCCCACTTGGAAAGGAAATCCATAGTAGTTAGAATGAACCTACACTAGAGAGCTGTCATTGGTGGATATGGTCCCATGAAATTGAGTCCCCAAAATGCAAAGGTTCAATAACACTTGGTAGTGTGGAGAGGCTCTAGTGTCTGATTCACAAAGTTAACTTGAATCTAGCATGCATGACACCTCTTGGAAAACTCGATGTAGTCATGGATCATGGAGGTCCAAGAAGAACCCAACCTTCAGATTTGGTGGGATAGCTTCACCTCAGTCTTGATGATCCCCACAAGAACTGGCATGAACCTCCTACTTGACTTGAAAAATATCATCTAATTGAATGAAATGGAGGATAACCCCATCAAAACCGCACTTTTAGATGATCTTCTCAAGACTGGGACCAATCTGGAGAGTAAACTGTAATGCGCGGTGCCAGATTCACTCATTCTAAGATCAATATTCCAAGATATTACCATGTTGGAGGTAATAAAAAAAGTGGTCATCCATTCGGGAGTAACTTCCATCACTACATCAGGGGGACTTGGAGGTCCTAACGTGGAGGTACTGCTGGTAAGGTGACTTACCTGCAGGCTATCATCATCATCTGAAGTGACAGGGGTGGTAAATCTCTGGTGTTCCACATGGATAATCAAATCATCCTGATTATGCTCTGCAAGAGATGCATCTAGGCTGGACAAGGTATTATCTTGAACATTCTGGGATCAAGGAATATGAGTATCTTCTGGCTGAGATGAGAACTAGGCCATCAACTGGAAGTTACATTCCAACAAAGGTACAAGATCTGTATTTCTGATGATATAATCACCATTGATTTTATTGATGAATTGGTCAGAGTACCCTTTCACATGCAAGTGGGGAAGGTCTATCTCGAGGGATAACTCAAGGCCAGTAATAAGGGATTGTTACTTTGCCTCATTGTTGGTAAAAACTTCTGATAACAAGAATGAATATGGAAGAACAATTTGTGCTGGATTAATGAAAATGATACCCAAGCCTACTCTATTGAGTCTGGGGTCATTGAACCTTCAACCAGTAGGGATCCGAGAAGCACCATAAAAGTGAATTTTCTAATACGAAATGGATTGGTCTACAAATAAGATTGCCTCATCGGGGAAATCAAGGTCCAGATACTGGTCTGTAGGAGCTGGATGGGAGACAAGGAAGTATTCCAATTCTTGGACCTTAATATCCTTCCGAGGGACAAACCTAATGTCAAAATGTTGGAGGATTACCGCCCACAGAGCTATACAGCCTATCAAAATGGGTTGCTTTAGTATGTACTTCAGTAGATCCACTCACAACACTAGCTATACCTCATGGTACTGCCAGTAATGTTGCAATTTCAACACTATAAATACCATTGCAAGGAAGATTTTCTCGATAGGGGAGTATCCGATCTTTGTATCGAGGAGCATGCAGCTAAGATAATAGAGACTGTTCTTCATTCCATCATTGTTCTTCTGGGTGAGAAGGTCCCATGAGAGATTGTTACAGGGAAGTCATATAAAGTAACAACAACTTTCTAGAAACGGGTGGCATCAAGACCAGAGGATGCAATAGGTACTGCTTGATTTCCTTGAAATCAGTCTCACATTCATCATCAAACTCATAGATAGTTCCTTTCTTCACGAGCCGAGAAAATAGATTACACTTTCCAACAAAATTTTCAATGTATCGGCATATGTAGTCCAAGTGGCCTTGAAAGCCTCAAAGATTCTAAATGTTTTCTACCGGAGAAATTATACTGATGGCCTTTATCTTCTCCAGATCAATCTCGATGCCTCTACATCTTACAATGAAGCCGACAAAATTTTTTGAGGTGAACCTGAAAGCACACTTTAATGGGTTCATCTTCAGATGGTGAGAATGGAGGAAGACAAACACTTTCTCAAGGTCTTTGATATGGTCCTGATGCAAAAAATATTTGACCACCAAATCATCCATGTAGCATTCCATAAATCTCACAATGATTTGATTAAATATGTAGTGAATGACACATTGATAGGTGGAACCTGAATTCTTTAGAACGAAGGGAATTACCTGGTAATAGAAAGTACCTTGTGGTTCCCTGAATGCTGTAGACTCCTCATCCTCACGGGCCATTCCGATGTGGTTATAATCGAAATACTCATCCAAGAAGGAGAGAGACCAGAACCCAGTAGTGGCATCAATCAACAGTTATGTCATGGTAAGGGAAAAATCATCATTTAGGCAGTGATGGTTGGGATCCCGGAAGTCAATGGAGACTCCAATTTTTCCATTCTTCTTTCTGACAGTTACAATGTTGGGTAACCATTTGGGGTACTGGACTTCCTTGATGAAATTGGATCTGATGAGCTTATCAACTTTAGCTTTGACCACGACATCATGTGAAAGGTGTATCTTTCTAGGAGGATGTTTAAACCCACAATGATTTGCTGGGAGACTGAGGCGGTGGACGGCTACCTAAGGATCTAGTACAAGAATGTTTTCATAACTCCTAGAAAATACATCAAGATGTTTCCTTAGGAAGTCCACGTACAACTATTACTCTTAGATAGTCATAGCAGCACTGATCAATGTGGGTTTCAGATCCATCTCGCTACTAAGGTTCACCTGTACCAGTTCATCGACCATGGTGAAGACACCCTCTTCAAAGGTAGGGGGTGCATCCTAAAAATTCTCTTCTTCACATATAGAGGAGGGATCCTTGGCAAGAGGAGATTCCTTTGAGTCAACAGATCTTTATGGGAAACTTGTACCAACCTGAACGACAGTAGACACTACATCGAGGGGCTCTTGTGCTGTCAAAACTGTAGCGATGAAAGCAGTTGATCTGATCCCATCCGATCTTTGGACCAAGGGGAGGTTCTTGATGATATCAAAGGAATAGTTGAAGTTCAGCCTGATCTTGTTTATCTCATCCTAGTAAAACAAGAGAATATGACATATTGTCATTTCCATGGGGTAGATATCCCGATACCTTATGGGGGTAGGAGCTCTGGGATCTCCCGAGCCTAATTTTTGTAAAAATATGAGGTGATATTTCGGTATCGCTTGGAGTTGGGAACTTGATACCTCCTCATTCCATAAAAAAACAAATCATTATCCCAAATATAGATTCGTAGCCTCTAGTTAGTGGATTGGAAAATTTTAGGCATCATCCATATCCATTCACGGGTCGGTCACAGCTATAGCATGTTTAACCTCGTTAGCCTGAATCTTCTTGTCCTTGCTCTTATAATAGTCGTTATCCAAATAGTGGGATTCACAAGAGGCAAAGGGTGACACGTCACTTTGGAGTACACCCACTCGACCATTGAGGGAGTACTTGAGGCACTTATGATACGATTAAGGGACCACCCCATGCAGGTGAAGCCTTGGCCTACCCATCAATGCATTGTAGGTGGTGTCATGGGAGACAACCATGAACTCGATTCTAGATATCAAACCACTGAACTAGGTATTCAGGTCTATATTTCCAACTAGTTTCTATTTCTCTCTATCAGACCCTTGGATTTTCAGGTCATAGGGACTCAGATCATCTTCAGATAGCCCCATCTTTCAGAGTGTCCAGGTTGGGATTAGGTTGATCCCATAACCTATATCGACAAGACAATGACAAACCTCGAAATCATTGAATTTGATGGGTTTTTAAAGAGGGAAGATGTTCCCCTGTATGGAATAGCCTTCATCGTCTTTAGATAAAGAGATAATGGCCTGACATTCAGCATTCTTGACTGCCTCAACATGGAAGGATTCTGCAGATGTTGGCTCTATCTCAAACTGGAGGGATTTTTTAAAGTTTCAGTTAGGGATTCATGCATATAAAATAATAGTTTAAGGGAATTAAGGATATATAACCTCAAAATAATTATAACAAGATGCTTAAGGATATCATACTTCTGTGCCATGCCTGAACTTCTTCTTATAGGAGGTCATTCTCCTGCAGGGGGTATGACAGGACCTTCTGGTTGAACCGGTGGTTGAATGGTGCTGGGAATGTCCTGATTATTAGTAGTCGAAGCTTGTGGAGTGACTACTAAATGTGGATAAGATGAATGAGTTTTGTATATAACAGAGCGTGGCTAATCACAATGCAGTTGGATTGGCCCTGCCTGACCAAGTAACACAAACGGTGGTGAAGGAAGACTTGATGACACCAGATGAGTAGACTGCCCATGCTGAGCTCTACGCTGGGTATGCTATCTTGTTTCAGTGGCATGCACAACCTGTCTAGAAGTACCGACCGAGGAACTCCAATGACCCATATAGGAACAACTTCATCTATGCTGGCGACAATTGGTAACATTGGTGGGATCCTTCTAGGACTCCACACCGATAGAAATCATGTAGGGGTTTAACTACTCTTTGATGTTAACAGAGGCGTACCCTTAATCGTCACCTGAAGAATCCTACACTACTAGATCTATTATGGGGGGAATTTCCATATATGGGGGAATGAAGTCATCGAGAGTATGAGATTATGGTGATGTCGGTGGGGAAGTTTGTTTTCCCTTACGTCGATGATTCCTGCTCTTCTGGGAAGAGGAAGGCTTATCCATTGACGTAGAAGTACTGGCTATGGGTGGCACAACATCTCCTGAAGGCTCAGGTCGATTCAGACATGCTCGGATAATACCATGGGAATGTAAGAATATCTTATGATCCATCCAGTCATTATACCTCTGGGTCTGCGATTAGAAACCTGATGCCACTCACCTTTACTGTCACATATGGTGTCTGCCTTCATGAATACACATTCCACTTGTGTCAGAACTGGACTAACCAGACTATGTTATTATCAAACCGATCTTGAATCCATTCCTTAAACACATAGATCATTTTTAGGGCGTTCCCTAGGATCTAGTGATATGGTCATTAATAGGGGCGATCAATGAGATCCTCCTCTTCGACCCTCCTGTATTACGGAAAACCTAGAATTCCCTATTCCAAGGTGCTTTGGAAGTAACCAGGGGATCGATCCTTGTTGAATGAGTAGGTATGGTTTCTCCTATTCAGAAAGAGGGATTTTTTAGCCTGGCCCTAATGAGGGGATGGATGAGCCTGTCGAGGAAGTGGAACCTGGTTATCTCTCCTGGGTAGTGGCGGTGCATTATGTAGGGGAGCCTGTTGATTTTGAGGTGGGTACTGCTGGGCCAAAGGCTATGCCTAAGGTGGAGGGCCCCTATGGGTATGTGGAGGTGGATCCACTCGTAATAACTCCAATTTTTTGGGGTCCCCTATTTGGGCCAACGCGGTGGGCTCAGCCTTAGTAGCCCTTCTTGCGGGAATTGCAGGAGGCAACAGACGTGCCTTCTTGGCCTACTGCAAGGCTTCCTATAGACACTGGGCCTTATCAGAGAAGTCTGAAAATTCCCCAAGGTAATTATATGTAATGAGAGAGGGGAATAGTTTAGTTTTGAAATTTCTGACACACATTGTCAGCATCTCTTCCTGATTCAGTGATGTATCCAAGGAGCAGGTGAGGTATTTCCATTGAGCGACAAAGTCCACGACCCGCACATCAGGCCTCTGATTACACTTGAAGAGGTCTGCAATACTAGTCTTCTAGGTGATAGAGCTGAACTGGTAAAGGGATTGTATACAAATATATTCTCAACTAGAGACTGAACCGATGGGTAGATGGTTGTACTAGACAAACGCATGCCCTTCTAATGTCTATATGAAACACCGGAGTTTGGTAGCCTCTTGTTGCACCGGAGTTCCCATCATAGGTCCACACCTTGATATAAAGTGGGCTAGATGCTACAGTTGGTCACTAGTCCCATTAAAGGGGGAGAGGGTGGGATTTACGAAACCCAGGGGTTCTGGAATATCATTCACCCAAACCGGATATGGCTTTCCATCAGGCTAGATTTCCACCTATCACATTTTGAATGCCTCGAGGGGAGCACTGGGCACCACCATCGGGTCATCTGTGTGGGGATTCTTGTCATGATGAGGGCCCTTGACCACCAGTGCATTAGAGGGTTCTTCAACATGATAAATAGCCCTGATGACTTACGGAGCGACTGGTGGGATGACCTGCAGAGCGACTGGGGGAACCTGAACTAGGTCTCATGTATTATCAGGCCACTCAGGTGGATTTGGTGACACATACCTCTCCCTATTTCCATAAGTTCTGACCTCTATCCTATCTACGTGGGTAGGATGGTCAAGTTCACCCGAAGGAAATTTTCTATGGGACTGTTTTACCTACCCCAACTACCCCAACCGTGGATCAACATAATCTGGCTGTCGCTCTACGACACCTTCAGTAAGGAGGTAATTGGCCATTTTTTTGTGCTCCAAAATCTATTGGTGCAACACGACTTTTTTGGGATCATCTTCTATCTACTGAATTGATCTAGATAGGTTAGATGGTTTGGTAGCCCCAAGGTGTTCCTTACACTTATTGGGATTCTTGCCGATGGATAATGACTGAGTGGGTATAGGAAGACCCAATAGATTTCTCTACTGGCATGTAACCCATCCCACTAGATTCAATAGGTGTACACACCCCATGGGGGTATGTTTTATCCAAGTAGATCAGTCTTGGTCTCTTCCTCTGAAAGATCTACCCTGTTAATCGTGACTCTACCTAGAGGCATATCCTCAATATCTTCTATCAAGTTATACTAGTATTAGATAGAACTGAAATGGAGGGAAACATGTTGCCCCAAACAACAGACCTGAACATGGGGGGAAGCCTCCTTGATAATTCTACGAAGCACTTTAAAGTTCTGAATGTATCATTTCTAGAGGGTCCGGTGGAGACCTGGCGACTCAGGGCGCTAGGCCACAGTGAGTGCATCCAAGTCAACCATATTAAATTGCTAGTCAATATCTTCAATGTGTGATTTAATATTAGGGTAATCAAATCGATGAAAATGAATATGGAAGTGCATTGCCCATATGGTTTGGAGAAAGCACGTGACTTCCTCCTCGGTAAGTGAATCTAGTACACTGAAGTTTATGGTTTCAATCAGCTAGAACATTTCTGGGAAATGATCTGCTGTAAGGATGTATCAAAAGATCCTTGGACCAAACATGGGATCTGGCCCTAGGTTTCCCCACTCATATAATGGGGGCGGCTGCAGGACCTACAAAGGCACTGAATTAGACCACTGAGACGGTAGACTGGCCAGTGGAGAATATGACCAATAGGCTGACAAGCCACCACTTCTCTAGTTGTCCTACGATGAACGTGATGAAAAAGACACTACATCTTGGTAAGATGGGATATCGACCACAGTTTCCGATGTAGGGGATACGGTCACCGATGGTGGGCCATGCTATTGTTCATCCTTTACCGGTCCCTAGAATAACTCTCTATGATCTCTGATTGAGGTAGAGAATGACCTCGTTAATGAGTAGGAGGATTTAATGGCCAGACCCTAGGAAGGGGACAAATCTTACTTTTCCTAGATGTATCTACTGAGGGAGTCAAGAATCCAGTGAAACTCACATTCTGTAAGGATGAGGCTGATACGTCACGTTCCTACCCTGGTTCCCAACAGAGAGGATCATGGTGAGGGTTACATTGCCAAATCACATTCTGCTTCAGAATTCGAGAAGCAGACGGGCTTAATTGCAGTCTAAATGTTCTCAGCGCTCCTCTTATGGCATTGGTGACCCACCCTCCTACCATGGGATGTATTTTAAGGATATGGTGGATTTTTGGCTTGAGGTGGACCTTCGGTTCAATTTATGAATGGGTGGAGATTATTTCTTCCTAGGTGAGCTAGGGTGAAAGGAGCACATGGACAGATGTGAAAGGGATTATGGGGAGGACCTTCGTGTCCACTAGTTGAGTCATGGAGGGAATATTTGTAGTAAGTGATGGAGTGGGTAGGAACTCCGATGGAGCTAGTGGGATCATGGGTAGGGACTCCATGCTTATTTCCTTTGGAAGCATTGGTACGAGGAGGGTCCTTGTATTGGTTGAGCTGAACATGGGTAGGACCTCCATGTTGGGTTCCTATAAAGCATGGAAAACCTCCGCTTGTCTGATTTCTGGGATGAGGGGGGACCTTTTTCGGTTACTATAAGGACATGGGAAATACTCCCACACCAACGATTGACTAGACGGGTAGCATCGTCACATCGGTGAACTATGATAGGAGGAACGGCTCAATACCTATGGTCATGGTTGTAGAAGAGGCTTCCATACTGGGTGTCAATGTAATAAGTATGGACTTTATTAGGATTGAAGGTGGAATGGGGAGGACCTCCACATTGATCTTGGGAGTGGGGAGGGCCTTCACTCTCATTGGTGATGGTACAGGGAGGACCTCCATACTGGAATTAAATGTTGTAGGTCGACTCACGTCGGACGCCACTTATGTCAGCAAGCAGGAGAGTCAACCCAGCCCACCCATGGGGTGGTTGGGGCCTCAATCCAGGCCAGGCATACGAGTGCACCTACTCGAAAAAATAGGGGACTTATGGTATGAGTCAGCAGTGTCACGGGCCATGGTATCCATTGATGTTGATGCCCCTTGGCAAGCATCCTCCTCAGCCTTCACCTGACATTGGCATCGGGTTAATCGGATCGGGGCCAGTGGCGAAAGGTGCATAGCTCACTGGCTCTTCATCTTGTGGGGATGGGTGGTGGTGATGAAGCAGCCTGGAGGGAGCCCTCCTTGGGAGCCCCTGGAATGGGATTCCGGCCGGGCTGGCCTGTGCTTACCTCACCTAATTAGCACAGGGTAGGGATTCATCGAAGCATTCTAGGGAGAGGATCTTGAAAAAATTATACATCGTAGTGGGGATCAGTGGCTCCCTACACGGCCCTTGGGGGCAGCGGTGGTGACGAGGCGCAGAAGCCTCTAAGTCTTGTCGGGCCATATCTTGGGTTGCGATAATCCCCTCTTCCTCGTATCATCAAATGAGGTCATTAATTACCCTTCTTTGAATGAATTCAGATGGGGAGGTGGGGTGTGGGCGCCCAGTAGTCATGGATGTGGAGGCCTCCATGGGGGAGATGAGGCTGTGTGGGATTGCTGCATTGACATTTCTCCAGCCCCTATGTCAGTGGGTGGGAGGTGATTGGTTTCCTGTATTGACAGTTTGGGTCTTAAAAAGAAGATAAATTTAACCATTAGTTATGAAAGAAGGAAAGTGACGTCTAGTTCCCCAATGAAATTCCTACTTCCATGGTTTGTTAGAAGGATCTACATTGACAAAGTCGCAGACCAGGATGTCCAATGTTCAACTACCCCGATTTTTGGTGAGTTTCATGCTAGGTCCACTATTTTCTTGGCGGGACCTGGCATCGAACTTATGGATCTAGTGACATAAAAATCCACTAATTTCTCAATCATTACAAATCTCCACATCGAGGAGAAGAAATTCACATCGGGTTCACTATTTCTTTTTCCGACGCTTTCGTCGGGGTGTGCATCCTTAAGTTTTGGAGGGCACACAATAGTTTCCCCTTATTCCTATTTTCCAAATAAGATAGAAATCCATAGATTATTTAGGGATGTTTTCTCCTTGATCAAAATGGGATGATGGGATGTCAGTTCCTCCTTCTATGGATTCCTCCTCAGAATTCGTCACCTGGTCCGGGTCTCCCTCATTGATTGAAGATGTTGTTCTTGAAAATCTTCCTAGTGCCATGTCTTCATGGATTATATTTAATTACATTACTTCTTTTAGGAAATTACAAGGGGTCCAACTAGGGTATCAAGCTTTGTTCAGGGGAGTAGTCACGTTGGACATTACTGGCGTGTCTAGAAACTCTAACATCAATGTGTCTGGGTTTCTTCCCCTTATGATAAGGATTCTTGAGGGAGAAGAATCCCGAGCCATCCCATGTCGAATGCATGAAATTTCATGCCATAGGCATGTATTTGAGCTTTAACTTAGCTTCCCATGTCTAACATAGTGTATGCTATGAGTTTAACGTCTAACAGAGATGAATCATATTAATTAGAAATATGACATGAGTTGATCAGATGGGTGTAACCCCAAGAGGAAACAGTGATTTTGGGGCTTACACATGGTTAGTTACTCGATGATAGCTAGGAGAAATGAGGAAGTGGGTGACACGATCTCACTAGTATGTGGAATCTCAAGTAAGAATCAGGATGGATATGGATGGTTGAGTGAAGTGGATGAAGAATGAGATAGAGCCATCCTAAAAGTGATGAGAATGATGGGATTGAACCTCATAGAGGCATCCTACATATCCCCATGGTAGAAAATCAAATTTCATGTAGTTATGGAGGTGAGACGATGGACCCCTGAGGAGGAGACTCGTGAGAATGGACCCATGGTTGGGACCCAGAGGAAGTAGAACTTTTGGGTTGGGGAATGAACTTCCCAGAACACAAAGGCTCAATGGAGAGGCTAAGATGAGACATGAATGATGGTTTTGAACCTCAAGGAGGATTCCTACATATCCAAATGGTAGGGAATTAAAATCCACATAGTTCATGGTGTGGGCATAGAATCGATATGTGCACAGAGGAATAGAAACCAAGGCATTCTAGGGTTCACACATGGTTAGAAACCTGAGATTGGTCTGACACTCGAGGGGTAGACCAAAGATGTGGGTCCTAATAGGGGGGGGGGGCACCAAAATTTACCAGTGTTTTGGGTTGAACCTCACGGAGTATTCCTATGTATCATGTCTAGGAGACAAGGATCATACTCACTTAGTACATCTTATAACTGCTTACCATCGTGTGGGGCTGAAAATGGCTTACCGTAGGATGGGGTACAAAGGATTATCACTGATTTGGAAACACAACGACTTACCATCGATTAAGGAACACAATGTCTTATCATTGATTGGAGAACACAATGGCCTACTGACAATTAGGGAACACAATGTATTACCGTCTATTAGGGTACACAATAGCTTACCATCAATTTGGGAACAAAAAAACTTACCGTTGATTAGGGGAAAAATAACTTACCATCGTTTGGGGTTGGAACTTGGAGAGGATTCCAATGTACCTTTCATAGTATACAAGGATCAAAGACCATGTTGTTTGAATGGGTACAATTTGAAATCTTTTGGGACAAAAAAGGTGGAATACAATTTAAATTCATGAAGAACAAGGGCGGACCAATGTGAAGTGGTCAAGATTGATGGGTGTTAGGTTTGAACCTCAGGGATTCTTCCTATGTACCTTTCCTATGAGACAAGGATCGAAGTCTACATAGTTCGGGATGGTGGATATAGTTTAACATCATGCAGGATGAAGGTGAACCAGTGTGAAGGGGTTGAGAAAAGTAGGTGTTGGACTTGAACCTCAGGAAGGCCTCTTAAATACCTTGCCTTTGAAAGGATCAAAGTCCACATAGTTATGAATAGTGAATATAGTTTAAAATTATGAGAGATGAAGGTGAACTAACGTGAAGGGTTCAAGACAAGTAGGTGTTGGGCATGAACCTCCAGAAGGCTTCCTACGTACCTTACCATGGAAAGGATCAAAGTCAACGTAGTTTAGAATTAATGCCTTGGTCTTAGACTCTAAGGTGGTCCTGGGAGGATTCCATGGTCAATGCTTACTCTAATCCCACATGAGTCTTGCTCAGTGTGAGAAACAAGAACCCAAAAAGGCCTGATGATCACATCATTAAAATTGCATCTACAAGAAGTGGAATGTGTCTTACACGTGGTTAGTGGCCCAAATAGGAAATAGGGGCTTACACATGGTTATCTGCCTAGGGAGATGGAGATTGGGATTTACTCCATAATGGAGGTCTGATGGTTACAAAGTCCAGAGGGATATGGATGGGGTAACAATGGTGCCAGTTCCCATCTCTCTTCTAGTCTTTGGCACCAAAGAAGAGAGAAGGATAAGGGGTGATACCTCCCACAAGAAATGATAGGGGCTTACACTGGGATGATGGCCCTTCCCTGCGGACAGGCGCCACTCCATCAGAAAGGATCTAATTCCATGTGAAGAAGATATCACTCCCGTGGAGACGAGCGTGCATATATAATGTTCGTGACGGGGAACCCCACGTGTGTTGCATGGGGAGAGGCCACAGTTTAACGTAAAGTGCTGAGGATGATGGCACTTTCCAGTTTAATGTCTTGTATCTCGGATGAGGCGGGTTCAATTTTCACCCCTAGGACTTACATAACCAACACACTTTAACCCTTGGTGAAAGGAAGGCACCGACAATGCCTTGGCGTTTGGGTGTTGTGGAGTGATCTAATGAGGGGCCCATGTTAGCGTTACAATGTGAAGAATCAATATCCATTAACGTGCCTATGCAAAGAAGCATAAGGATAAGCAAATCAATGTAAAACGCTACCCAAGGGGCCTTGAATTTACTTCGTACAAACCTGGAGGGTCGTACGGAAGAAGGGTGTCTACAATAGAGGTGTCACATATAAGAGGGGATCAAACATGGTGACTTAGGGTAAGGGAGACACATGGAGCACACAAGGAGTCAGGATTGTGTTGAAAAGAAGGGGTTTGCATACAATAGGCCCACAAATGGGGTCCAGTGCATGCAAAGAAGCTTGGTTGAATGGATAAAGGAGGCATGCACATAATTGGAGGAGGTTTTCACACAATAGAGGAGATTTGTGCGCATGAGGATGTAGTTTGCATGTAAGTAAAGGGACTAGCACTCAACTGGACAATCAATGAAATAACTAGGAAGGGGTCAAACCCTAGGGGTTTCATGTAAAGGTGGACCCCTGGGAGTCATGTCACATAAAACACTTTACCTGAAATCCATATTTTGCGTATGAAAGAGGTGTATTGTGTGCATAAGAGATTGTTCGAATTCTTCATCCCAGAAGTGCGGGGGGGGGGGGGGGGGGGCTTCTATTTTAGGCAATCGGGGGCCGTGGGTGCATGTGGAATGAGGTCTGCGTGGGAAACCTAACCGATCCATTGACTGCATGGGACTCTCCATACAGTGCACACAAAATCTCATGTGCACATAAAATTGCGCATCATGGGGGAGTATTTTAATGCACTCTTCCAATTTTCTATGCACCGTTTTGTCTTATCTGGAACTAGTTTGGTCAGTCGAAATCTGACTTTAGTTTTCCTAGAATGTCAGCTGGAGGCCTTCGGTGGATTTTTAGCGCCTACAGTTCATCATTAAATTATATTATCATTTAAAAATAATTTTATAAGATTATTTCATGAAATAAAGAAAAATTTAACACTTCCACATAAAAAATATTTTAATAGAATGTGTTTACAGTCTTGGAAAATAATTCAATTTTGGTTATATCATTAATTAATCATTATGACCATTTAAATGATAATACATAACCAACAATAATAATTACCAACTATTTTATTTACTTATGGTTATAATAACAATTGAATATATTATTTGAAAAACATAAAGCCTACTGAATATGTTTCCCAATAAATACACCATCATTCTTACACTTTGTCTTTCATTTTGATTCAAATCAAAGTTCAATATCATCTTCAAAATGATTATTGTATTACTAACTCTCTGTTCATCTATTATAGTGATGTTCATGGGTGAATTGATTCTAGCAAATCAAAGAGGCCCCTATTTTTATATTTCACTTTATTTATCCTTTATTTATCTTCCTATTGTAATATTTGGTATGATATTGGGTGTTGTTTTAAATAGAATTTAACATTCTTCATTAATGATATAATGTGTTGATGGTTTCTAGTATGTAATTTCTTTTACTGTTTCCAGTTGTAGTAGTTCATATAAACACACGATGTTATAAGTTTTTATATAATTTAAAAATATTTCTGTGGGATTATATTGTAAAATATAATAAAAAGTTATTGGGAGTCGAGAGATTTGTTAATTAAAGAAGAAAAGTTTTGGGTTGTTGCAACATTCCTGGGACTTGGCATGTTAACGTGGCCAAACTACTTGATGTGTACATGCCAACCACATACTATTTATCCCTTTCATGTGTCCACTATTCTTCTCAAATAGATCAGTGTGTATTTTGGACATGGGAAATGATGAAATATATGGTTTTTACACAACATACACATTATGTATATCCAAAATTATCTATGGTATCAGTATCATAGGGTTTGACCATTTACAATAACCCCATTGATTGCACGATTTATGCTACTAACCCATGTAGACTACGCACCAGGTATGCCAGCTACCCACCTTGTAATATGACATCCAGTGAGCCTGGTTGGTCTGATCTACAAGTGGTGTGCTATAAATTCATCATGGGTAATTAACTTCTTGATGTGTCATGTATCTCGTGATAGATACAAGTGTAGTGCACATGGGTAGATGAAGTTTACTCCAACTAAAAAAAATGTGACCCATATTTACTAAAAAAAAATTCAGCACTTGTCAATGGTATCTACGGTCATTCATTTTCTATTCTTAGGCCTTCAAGAAAATGAAATAGCAAATGAACATTTTTAAAATGTTGATAACATGTTAATTAAAATCGAATTAAAAAATGGATAATATGAAATGAAACATTCAACCGTGATTGTGTACAAATAAACAATCTAATAAATTAGTAAAAATTTAAAATGAAACCCCTTTGATACCACTTATACGTTCTGGGCACAACATAAGTGTGCAGTGGTGGGAGATATTTTAATATTTATTTTAATATTTAGTTTCCCGAAACCCCAAACATAGATCTCTCACATTAAATTTATAATAAATTTATCTAAACATGAATAAAATAAATACCTCATCTTATTATCCTTTCTTTTTTTGACGATATGGATATTTTTAAATACCATTTTTGGATTGCCTTCATTACGATGTGAGGATCCAAGGGTAAAATCCATCTAGTGGTGATCCACGTGCATGCCTTTGATCTCCATGCAACCCCAATTTATTTCCAAGTCCTAGCATAAAATATCAATTATCTTGCATCGTTCGTGTTAGTCACCCATCTTTCGATCTTAAATAAATCTCACTTACATTGATTTTTCTTTAGAGGGAGAGAAAATGAGGATTCAAGAGATAATTTCATTTTGTGCAACAATTATCTTTTTTTAATACCACTCACACAATAGAAATAATTGTATATTTATAGAGATGGGTTTATCTTAAAATATTAATTAATTTCATTTTGACCCTTAAACAATATTACAACCTTTAATAAACCCCTTGTCATATAATAATAATAATAATAATATTATTTTTTGGCATGCACCAACATGCACAATAAGAAATATTATTTATTTGGTTTTTTAATTAATATTTGTCACCAGACATTGTATTGATATGTTCAAAGTCCTCTAGAATTTATTGAACACTCGAATAAATATTAAATATTTTATCCATCAATATATATTTGTGATCGATAAAATGTGAATATAATTAATCCTCATTCTTGAGAATAAATTCCTTATATTTATTAAATTCAAATAATATTTTATTGAAATCAAAATAAACACTCAGTGTGTGACCCTCTAGGATTATTTCTCATTGGAATTGGGTGGGCTTTCCTAAAGTCCAAGATTACTCTTTAGAAGCCGGTCAAGTCAGTCAAGAGAAATAACTTGATGTTGAAATTACTAAAACCACATATGAATGCTCACTATGTAATATAATCACTTTGTCCCAATATCTTATCAAGAAGATTGCACATTTGTGTCACCTAACTATATGATCAATACATATTTCTTTGACTATCTGATATAAACATGTCTTAAAACCATGTCCATGGAAATTAATGTGATAGTTATATTCCAATCAAAGGAATGAGATATCAAATTCCATAAAGATGGAAGGGAAAAATACTTTCTCAACTTATCCTTTAATAACATGTCAATTGTGATTTACCCAATAGACCCTACCTCACCATAAACATATACCATCGTGGTTTTTGTTTGAAAAAATAAGTTCATGAGTCATGACATATATTACTGATAAATTTTAACTCTAAGGAACATTACACACACTCACATATAGGAATATCCAAAGACCCCAAAACATGTATAATTCCTAATGGTGGCTCTATTCTCATAGTATACTATCTTGAAGATTACCAAGAGAGAACTTCATGAGAGGAAGCATCATCCTCTTATAGGCACTGAAACTTGAAAGTCATGTAATATGTGTCCCATCATAGAATAATATCCTACCACAACATTGTATTTAAAAATATAATCTTGGTGCATCAAGGTTCTCATCATAGTAGGGTACTGCTATGAACTTTTCAATGCGAAAAATACTCTTGGTAATTATTAAATAAAAGTCATGCAGAATAATGAACAATATGTATTAATATATTTTATTAATATTTAAATAATTGAATATATATGTAATCAGAGTACAAACAGTTGGTCCTAGTATACCAACTCCAACATGATATATATTTAAATTAGTTATATTATAACAAACTTATATTAATTTTTTCTCAAATACATCTTAGGTTACATTTAATTAATTTAGATTTATCATTCCTATGTTCTATATATTATGACTATGACTAATATGTAGGAACTAAAATATTGGTCTTGGGCCTTAGGAAAATCCTAAGAGGGTTGTTCCTAGTGGTTGTGGGTACCTCCAAGGCATGTTTCCTTGTAACAATATGTGTATGTTTGCATCTATTAATTACTTAAATATTTTAATATTTGATCTATTATGGGTGTTTATGAGTATCAATTTTAGAATTTTAGATATTTACTCTTAATTGATGTCTCATAGTGTCACCAAGGGACTATGGTGAGGATTCTCTTGAAGTAAGGAATGTTCCAATGGTTCCTACTCATGTTCATGAGGGTTAGGATGAACCTTCCCCAAATTCTTATCTTATGGTATAGGAATTTGATCCTCTATAGCGAGGTGTTTTCTACATCTTTATAGTGAGAGGTGGAAGTGACCTTGGGGGGGGGAGAGATAATGGTGGATGATTCACATGATTTCCAACCAAAACACCATATAGCCTTCTAGGTCATGGGTGGTCATCAAAATATTGAAGACTATATCAATATTATTGAGGGAATCTTTAAGATAATAGTGATAGTTTGTGACCATCATATGAAGTTGGTGACATATGTGATACCAAGATTCTCTAGGAGGTGTGTGTATGGGGGATGGGTGATGATCTAGGCTTAGATACATACAGTTTTGATGTGGGAAGATTTCCAGGTCCGCTATTGTTCAATTATCAAGGGAATTACCCTAGGGGGCGAGGTGAATCAATGTAACACTAATTTTCACCCTTTAATCCCTTTATAACGATATTGTTCTCTAAATGTGAGGAACACACATTTTCTCTCCCTTAATTTCTCTTGAAAAGTGATGAAATAAGTAAATTGAACACAAATAATTTTACATGGTTCATATTAAACAAGCTAGTTCAAGGAGAAAGTGATCAACACTGTTTTAGTGAACCAAAAATAATTGATCACAATTTGAAATTTGTTTTACAAAATGGAGTAGTCTCACCAAAGCTATGAACTCACTATTCAAACAAAATGAGAAAGATCAATTCCACTTGAAAAAGTGATGAACTCACTATTCCTCCTAAAATTTCCCCATTCTCCCTTAATATTAGTCTATAAGAAAAAACCATTTCTATTCCTTTATGAATCTTCCTTACTCTATTTAGAAACTATATCCTCTTTTCATTTTAATCCAATAGTTAGGATTGAATCTATCATCTTGAGGATTGTGACAACCACCCCATATGTTCAATGGGACCATATAGTTCCATTAATCTTAATTTGACACCCTAGAGATCCAAGTAATAAGTTCATTTCTTTTAGTTTATGGAAGAAAATACTACCTGGCTATATTTACTCGATTGTGGGATGGAATAAAGTTATAACTCTCTATTTAAAAATACTATGATGTGATAACCTCCATTACAGTATAACCTTCATTACCCCAGACATCACTATGGTGTGGTCAAGTATACAATGTCATGGGAACCTGTATTTGGCAAGATCCACTAAAAATGTTCCCCTTTAATTCACCCTTGATCTTGAAAAATTCTCCTTAACTCTTCTAAACTCTTGAAGCATATTTTAGCATATAAAATTTTGTTATGACGTGGCTGACACACACCTATCATGGGGTGTGTTAAAATATAAATTATTTACTTAAGGGATTTAGTAATAGTACTATTAACCTAATTTATATCTAAGTAGTTGATCTCTAGTATAGTTGCTATTGGTGAAAAAAGAAATTAAGTAAACTAGGATTTCTAAAACCAGTGAAAAATGAAAGCAAAATTATAAACCAAAGTGAGAGACTCGTAATTTGGTTAGGCTTGGATTCCCATTTGTAATTCTATCATATTATTTACTAAAATTGAATATCTTTCAATTGTTATTTGATTTAATGAAATGTTTCACAATCATTTCCACTTTTCATCCTTAATCATAGTTAATATTGATGAGAATAGTCCTAAATTTACTTTTTTTGAACTATTCTCCTTCCTATGTGTAAAATCCATAATGAATCTCCCTTGATTTATGTAGGCAATACCCAATAAGGTATTTTTATTCCCAAGAATCCAAGTTTGAACCCTGCCTCTTCCTCACATGTTTAATAATCACAAAACACTCTATAATTGACTCTAAAACAATCAATCGATATAATAAAAAACTACTTAGAGTGATAAAAACATTACTTAATAAATTAAACAAATTAATAAACTTTCATAAAAATATAATCACATTAAAATTAAATTCTAAAATTAATAATAGGAAAACATCAATAATAAAAATAGATCGATGTTTTTAAACTATTTTGTAAGACCTAAGCATCGAAAATGGGTCACCTACCGTTCCCCAATCACTCTATATTTCTACCCCACTATTAAAGAAGAAAACATGGATATTTTAGGGGTAGAAGACATATTAAATTAAAATTATAGTAGAAAGGAGCATAAATCCCAAGTAGAAAGTTGGTCCTATAGGAAATCCTTCTCCACCCTTTGCCTATATTGATGTTATCTATTCCGGTCTCATTGTCATCTCCTCTTTTAATCTCCATGCATATTCCTAATTTCTATATTCATATCTATTTTTTTATCCTCATTTAAATTGGTAAATGATTCATCCTTGTTTTAAGGAGTGTTTTGACCTCCTTGTGTGCACACAAGGACTCTATGCATGTGTTTCCTTAAGTTCCATATGATACTTGCGGTGTATCCCATGGGTATCCTGAAGATATTGGGTGTTTTAATTTATAACACAAAAACCCCTTTATGGTGTGGAGATAAATTTTGGCAGTGAATCCCTTCCACCTTTTCATGGCCTCTATATGGATACAACTTAGCCATATTTTAAATGTATATAACTAATTATTCCTTATTTATTCATCACTAAAAAATTGTGCACCTCTATGATGTATTGAAAACCCTACTACCTAGTCATATTTTATTTTTTTTCTTGATAAACCAATGGTGAAATGATAATAATGACACATCAACCTCCATTTCCTTCAAAAACATGACACTTCCATATTTGGAATCTAGTAGATTTAGCCATACTCTCCATGGTTCAACATTCTTCATGCATCGACTCCCCTTCAATTCAACAACACAACTGAATATCTTGAACCAAATATTTCCTTAAGTTGTTTTCAACTCATCAAGACATGATGATGAAAACTTATTCTTTCTAGTTCTTGGTCCATAATGAACCCTAGGTTAGGGATTCACTCACAATGCAATGTCCTCCTAGGGTTCAAACTCAAGGGCTGTATAAGGGTTTTTAGTTGCATATGGTTTCCAAAAAGATTCTAATACCCATGTAATGGTGTACTCCCTACCATGTAATGGTATAATATAGATTCTAAAGTTGTACAATGGTATCCTTTATTGGAGTTTCATAAGCGTTTCTTCAAAATTATGAAGTTGTATAAGGATCTTAATGAGATTGAATACCTATGTAAGGGTATCTTCATTGCTATATAAAGGTAAAAAAGGATACCATTATATAGGAATGTGATCTTTCATGAACCTCATAGTGTAAATTTTGGATCATCGTTCTTCCTTGGTGAGACTACGACACTAATGTGGAAGAAAAACATAATGACCTATTTTCCCTCATTAATTTCATCTGTCATTCAAAGTGGCTAGATCGAACTCTGGTCCTCATGTAGGGGTTTTTTCATCTTATTTTCATCTTTATGATGGTCATACCAAGCACCATATGTGATCTATAATGATCTTAGACTTTAGTAGTGGTTCATTAATCAAACTTGATCTCTCATTATGGGGACTATGGTGTTCTCTGGTGAGATGATCAATGGTCTGGAAATTTCAAGGGTATAAAACAGTAGTAGTGGAATCAAGGATTTTTCTAAGTAGGGGGTATCTTATAGTGGATGAAATAGTGTTCCATTTTTTAATGAAGTTAAATACCCACATCATTCAATCCCACATCAAATATTTCAAAAGTCGAGATCTCTAATATATATAATCCCATGTCCCAGACCACTTGATCAAGTTAGAATCAAGTTGTAGGACTTGTACTGCCTCTCATGCCTTTTCGTACCAGAGAGTCTCTCCACCCACCACCACATGATATTTCCCCACGTGCCGGAGCTCCGGTGCCTATCTGTATGCCTACCTTTGCAAACTATTCAAAACTTATTCCCCTTACTGCCCATACATGTTCTCCATTTGGGCATGCATGGATGGATGACCCTGTTGGGTTGGCTAGGTGGCCTGCACCCCTTAGGTTGAGGGCTATCCAGGTTTGGATAAATTTTCCCTAAAGATACAGATAATTATTAACAAAATTTCATATTCCAAATCAAAAATTCAAATTCAACCTTTTTAATTACTTTAATCTAAATAAATTATTCAATTTTCAATCACAAAATTTTTAGTAAAATAATTAATTACATGGGGAAAAGGATTAAAAACATTGAAATTATTTTTCCAAGTATTAATTTTTTCATGAAAAATGAGGGCATCAAATACCCCCACAATTGAGCTATGATTTTCCTAAAGCATTGAATCTCAAAAAAGAGTCACACAAGGAACTATTACTCTAAATATTTAAATTTCCATGTAACTAAATCAAACAATAATAAATGGTAAAATACACTTTTAAGTTCCAAATTATACTTTAATTCAGCTTTAATGTTTTCAAAGAAACTATCAACCCAAGTATTTATCTTTTTTTCCCATTGGAAAATAATGGGTTCTTTACTTTCTTCCATTCAAGAACATCAATTTATTTTTATTAAACATTCCATATTGTGATTTACCTCAAACATAACTATTTTCTTCGTTTATCACTCATGTTACAAATTCAAGTAGATTTATGCTCGTACCATGAGTATTCTCATTTCTGTAATCTTGAAAATGGTCTATATTATCCACATTATAAAGACCAAAATAACATGAAATTGCAAGGACTTAGCATTAAAGATCATATGACTCTAAGGATTATGGTAGGTTGTTATGGATGTGAAATCCTTTAAGACTAAAAAAGGATAACTCAAAAGAATAATGAATGATATCGAAATAAACTTTAAATGAAAATCAACCCTTAAAATTGTGACAACACCCACTTCCCAAGCTCAAATTAGAGTTCATGAATAATTAAATCTAAATTAATGATGTGAAACCTCTTAAATTTTTATCTATTTTTTTAATTTTTTTTCTATTTTCATACTATTCTTTTCATATTTTTTTTACTTTTTCAAAATTTATTATTTGAATAAACCTCCCATCCCCTCTTTAACCCCATATAATGAAATCAACAATGTATTAATAGTGAATTTTTATTTCACCATGACACAACCCATTATTTTATTTCTTTTATATTTTTTTTCAAGAAGGGAAGGAAATAAAAGTACCATGAATGAATCATGAACCTCTCGCAATACCCAAAATATCACCCACCCAATTTTTTCACACAATGTAGTGAATTCATTATGAACACACTTTATAATGTTTTTTAACAATTTTTTTTTATTGAAAACTAACTTTTTGTAAATAATTATTTTTTAAAATAGGTGAATGTTATTAATTGTGTTGATTGTAATGTTTATAGAAATAATTTCAAGAAAGCTTTCTAAGTTTCTGGAAAAGAAAAAAGTTGTAAATTCGAGAAGTTAAGAAAGTTTGGAAGTTATAGAGCTTTACAAATGAAATCAAACAACATAGAAACTATTATTCAATGTTATTAAACATCATGAAGGAATTTCATGATTCAAGATTTTTGAAGATAGGGAAGTTGAATTTAATTTCTAAATGTGCATTATCGAACAAAGGCTCACCATCCAAAAACGATTATAGAAGAATAGAAGTCTAAATTTAATAAATTTCAAGGGTTTGTAGAAAAGGAAAGAATATATTGATGTTTCTAGATATATTGGTCTAGAAAAAACATTATGTACCCATAGATTTAGATGGATCCCCTTATGTAGTTACCAGACAGAGCCTAAATGAGCGATGATCTGTATAATGTTTAAATTTCTAGACATAGTTCTTTGGACATAAAAGCCACTAGAAAACCAGAAGTTTGTTTTTCTGAAGCACAAAGAATTGATAATTTTATAATTGAATGATCCACTAGAATGAATCTTTTGTTTGAAAGTATGAGTTTGTGAAACGGAACATTTAATGCAATGGATTTAGACATACATCATTGGATAGACTAGAATAGATGATAGCTATCAAACGGAACATAGAAGAAGCAAAAGATGCAATTTATCAGACATAGAATTTTTAAGAATATCTAATGTTTTTGTTGTTATGTTTTGGAAGTTTTTGAGTGTGAAGGAGAAATTGAAATTGACTTAAGAAATGAGATTTTAATATCTTATAAAATAAAAATGAGGAGATCAAGTTTATTATCATACAAAATTATTCACAAAATAGGATAAGATTCTATATTACTGAGTGACTAGATTCATTTATGAAGGCAAATTATCTGGATATAAAAACGTTAGATGTGTTGAAGTTTCTACAAAAATTATATGGCATAGAATAATTATTTATTTATAAGTTTTGAGAATATCATCAACCATGTTCATTTTTATTAGAGAAATAGATAGATCAAAGTTTTCTTTGATTTTTTTGAAATTGTTTTTGCCTTAGTTGGTCAAGAACATCAGACAAAGGAAGACTGAAGTTCAAAGATATGAAGTTTTGAAGCTCTGGGTAAGAAATTCCATCAGAAAAAATTTGTTTCAATTTTTTTAATGATAATCATTAACCATAATATGTCGTAGTTTTTTATTTGAGGTGGGTCAATAGAAATGAAAAAATAAATAGAGTTCTAGATAAAAATTTTGGAAGAACTTTGTAAAGTTATAATTTTGACAGAGTTAATAATTTTTAAGTTTTTTAAAAATTAATTAAGGTTTTATAAGACTCTAGAAGAGTCTAGAAGAGTTAAGAAGTGCTCAAATAATGTTTAAATATTTGATAAATTTGGATATATGAATATGGGTGAGCATGGATTTTTTTTAGGTTTTCCACCTTTTTTATTTCAAGAACCCCAATAAATAAGAGTTTAGAATTACACTGTACTTATTAATTTTCACACATGAAATAAGTCTGAGATATAAAAAATTTATGTCATAGTATGTTTCTAACTAATTTTTAGTTATATATTGAAGATTTACGGATAGATTTTTTAGTCATAAAATCATATAGATAAAAAATCATAAGACTGAATAGTAGAGAAATAGTTAATGAAGACTAAATAGTGTTTTGAGTAGTATTTTGATAATCATCGAGTTTTATAATTAGAAAGAACATATTTAGTAAGGAATCCCAGTTTTGGAAAATGTCTATTGAATAGAGGCCACCAGATAAAGGCCCATTAGATGCAGATGCACCAAATAGAGTTTTTGGATAGACCTTTATGGAGTAGAAATTTTCATTGATACGTTTTATAGTGTGGATAAAATTCTTTATGAAAAAATTGTTAATTGATAGGAGTTGGTATAATCATTCCTAATAGGATATAGAAGTTTCTAAAAATTGTTGGAACATAATTTGTGTTAACTTCTTTATTATAATGAATTTCAGTAAACCCACGATAGTGTAATTAAAAGGATGTAGGTACTCACACTGAGGATGAACCATATAAATCTTATGTTCCTTATTTAATTTCTTACTTTTTTTCAAGAATTTGGGATTAATGAAAGTTGATAAGAAAGAAACTCTAACATGTTACATGGGTTAAGTTTCCTAAAGTTGAAATTTATAAAAAGAATATCATTGATTCAACTGCCATTCTCATTGATTCATTGATCCTTTGTAACTTAAATTATAATTAGAGATGGTTACCCTGTTTAATCCTTAACATGGATAATCTAAATTCCTTTAACAATATAATAATTCCTAATTTTTTTGGAACAAATTATCATGTTTGAAGAAATAGAATAATATCTATATCTCCTATTACTTGGCCTTGAAATTCTTGAAGCTACGACAATTGTGATTCCACCCATTGAGAAGATAAAGATGGTTTATCATTTAAATCTATGAGATAAAATGGTTTATCAGTTAATGAATTTCATAACATTCTTCTTGCTTATAAAATGAGAAAAGCTTTAGTATTAAAAAATAAGATCAAAGATGTAATATCATTTAGATCTATGAGAAAGATGAAAATTCATGATGCTAATTATGTTGATCCTTTTTATTTTGAATATAAGTAGGGTGATTATTTTAATGATAAAAATCGTATCTCTTATATCAAATAATTATTGAAGAGGAAGAATAATTTATGGAGGAAAAATTCTTCTCAAATGTTTTGAGTGTGGTAGAATCTAGAATTTTGATATGAATTACCCTAAAAATAAGTTGGAGAATTTTGAAATTGTACTGAATAAAAACCTCAGTGGAATAGTTTTAATAAAACTTTTAAGAAGAAAATAAGTACACTAGTGTAAATAATTTCACTTGAAATAAAATTAGTATATTGAGAAATAAAATAGAATCTGAAATCTCAGAAAATAATTTATCAGAAGAGGAAGGTTTTGAAATTTTCATAACCTTTTTTGTTAATGTTGATAAAAAGGAAGATTCATAAAATAGTTAAGAAGGAGGCAGTGAATAATCTTATAGAGAGTATCAACTTAGATCCAAAATTTTAGCATGTATTGAGAAAAATTGATCTCTAAATAAATAAATTATAATGATGAAGTAAGATAGTGGAAAATTATCTGAAGGAAGCAACAATGTTTCTAATCAGGAAGAAGAATACATACTAGAGATATTATGATACAAACTAAGAATTCATAATAGGGAAAGATGGTTTAAGGACTCAATTAAAAGTTGATTTCTTAGGATGATGAAGTTAAAAAAACTCAATAAAAAATCCCTGAGGATGAAAGTACCTTAATAAAGTTGAAAGAAAACTTCCTAAAATCTTTGAAACTAAAATTTAAATAATCTAAATATGTATAAAAATTACATTCCAATAATTATTTGAATTCTTTACCTTCCAAAAAAAATTCATGTGATTTTTATAATGTTTTATGTGATAAGAGAAGTGTTGAAAAAACTTGGGTTTGGAAGGGTTGTGAAAAATCTATCACATTCCCAAAAGTTTAAAATTTCCTCCGTAAAAATATTTTTCACACCGAGAGATTATTAGGTCATAGATAACTTATGATGCTTAAAAAAATTTCTATAGATAAAGATCATAGTTTTATAGAAATCCATGATTTGATGATTTTTTCTGGTGATGTGAGATCTACAGGAGTGGTCTGTATAACAGTTTGAATAATTTTTCACTTCTTAGAAGAAGGTATGAACAAAGGGGAATCAATGGTGGAAACATAATGTGTCACTATTAGATCATATATTTTAGACCTCGATTCCAATTTAACTTTTTTTCCTTTGATTTTTTCTCGACTATCAGGTGTGACATGTTTAATTTTGGAGTTTGAGGTGTTTTTCTCTTGGTACACAATCATCGTATAGTTTGGGAAAATCATGTGGCCTTCTCTAGGAAACTGTGTGGCTCAGGTGTTAGTGGTAGAGGCATATCACATGGCTTGCACACTATTTTTCAAACTATATAGGGAGTTTCTATCTCAAGACAGTAGAGTTTGGCATCGTTGGTGCACAGTTTTCAACCTATGCGGTCAAACTTTGTAGGTTCCCTGGTGTGTCCAGTTAGGGGAACACTATTGGTGCACGATTTGGTAAACCGTGTAGCCAAACTACGAGAGCTTCCCAAATCTATTATTTTTTTGAAATTATAACTCTACCCTCTCTGTATTTTTAACCCAAAACGCCCATTTACCTCTCCCCTAGTTCATGAGACCTAATAGAGGATCCTTCCTCCTTTTCCATGCCTCCACTCTCCCTTCCATGGTATGTCTATGGTGATTTTTCATGTTTGGGGATTGGTTTCTCAAGGTAACCCTCTCTTATCTTCTCTCACTTCCCCATTATTTCATTTTCTCTTAAGATCTTCTTCTTCCCAAATCATGTGGATCTATGGTTCATGTTTTCCTTGATTCATGTTTTGGGTTTTGTGTGTTTACAATTAATATTGTCAGATCTTGGCTCTTGGAACCTTCATGGTGTGTCTTCTGGTGTGCATTATTGAATCAGTGTGAGATTGAGCTAGGTTTCCATTTGCACGTAATGTTAAATTTAATATTTGTTGGTTTCATTCTTTTTTCACATCCCTTATATGATGGATAATGATATGTGATCTTTTAAATACTTGTTTGGTGTGAAAAGTAGTGTTTTCTCACTTGTTAGGTGATAAATGGCATTGTTTTATTAAATATTACACACCAAGTGTTCAATTAAATTCCCAGTTTGATTTTTCATGTGCTTTGTGATATCTAAATAATGTTTTGGCTTTCTGAATATATGTATGATACGTGTAATGTTGATTTGGATTCCTTAAATGGGTTTTCAAATTGGTTTTGGAATTAAAGGAAAGGTGTGTTTAGATTTTGAGAAGGGTTTTTCATGTGGTGGTGGTTAATGGCCCATTTGGTATTTTAATGAAAGTGTATTTGACTTGAAAATGTGATATAAATGTAAAAAATGGTATTTTATGAAATGGCTGTGAAATGGTAAATGGTGTATTATTAACTTTTTAGAAAGGTGGATCTGGTTCATTTAAAAGTTATGGTTTTGTGAAGTGTTATTAAGGCCTATTTGGTACCTTTGTAAAAGTAGTGAAAAGGTTTATTATGAAAACCATAATTGGATAATATTCTAACTGAGTTTATTTTGAATTGGTGGGATTTACCTATTGTGGAATCCCCATGACTCATTTACTTAGCGTGAAAATGTGATATCCTCAGTGTGGACTCCATTTTGATTTATGTGTTGAATAGAAAGAGATTATTACCTAGGGAGATTTGGTGATTCCCATTATGTTAGTTATTATATATGTTTATGTGATTGGATTATCATTTGGAATAGGTTGGATCACCTTCTTATTTACATATTGACACGGAGAACCTGTCATAGATATTGAATTTTTTGAGAATGGTTGCTACACTAGTTAGGTTACACACTAGCTAATGGCCTATAACTGAGGGATATTTTGTTATTATTTCTATGGGATAATTACCCTTGGTCTGTACCATTTGGGGTGTGTCCCATTGTGTTAGGATTTTTTGATTTCATCGAGTGAGTCAGGTTTTACAGGATCGGTCAACATGTATTAGTATATTCTAGATTATTCATGAACTCCCAGGCTCCTCATATGTCTATTGGAACGTAGTTACTTATGGTGGATAATTGAGATGCTTGATTGGTTGGATACTATTATGTGATCTTTTAAATTTACCTTGTTGTATAGTTATTGTTATTGTTTCTTTTAATAGTGTGTATTCTTTATTAAAATGATAAATTTGGTTTTCTAGTGTTTCTGGAAACTATTTTGGTAAACACTTTACACATTCTTTCATCCTTTCTCTTTGAAATAATAATGGTTCCTTCTTGAAAAAAGAATGAGGTTTATAATGGAAAAGGGGAATGGATTATGATTTATTTTAAAGTGGAAAATTTTATGGATAAATCTTTCCTTTATATATTATATTTCAAACTTGAAGTTGATGTTTCTTTTATTTCAAAGGAAGTGCATTGATAATAGTTTGTTTGGGCACGCATACTGAGTTTTAATACTCATTTCTATAGTTCTTATTGTTTTATCTTTTGGGCCATGTTAAGATTATTTTTTTATCATCGTGGGTGATGGTTGTTCTTGGTATCTGAGAGTGGCCCTCGAGGTCACATTGAGATGTCGTTGTGGTCAACAGGTTCAGTTGGTTTTTTCATTTAGTTTTCATATTTTAAGTTCTGTATAAAAGATGTTATGTTTGGATATTGATACATAAATTGGGATATTTTTTTTATCTTTCCTCAATTTGGTTTATTTTCTAATTATTGGATGAAATTGTTCCCTTTGTTAACTCTATTGATGAACAAAACTAGTTTCCATCCCATGGGGATTGAGAACACCATTAAGACCTTGTCAAAGATTTTATCGAGTGACCGGGTCGAGGTGGTCCTAGGTTGGTTCATGAAAAAATGAGTAACTTTCATAAAATTGAAAATTTGGAAAAGTGAAATATCATGATGTTATAAAAAATAAAATAGAAATAAAATTTGAATGTATAGAAGATGTATGTGGAATATGTGACTAGGTTAGCCACTATGCCAAAGAATGTATGACAATTATTCTAGGTAAATTTTCTTATATTATAAAAGAAAAGGAAGTTGTAATGAAGAAAATTATTAAAAGAGCATTTTTTATTTAGATAGACATAAAAGTGACTAAAAAGAAAAAACCATGGGTCCTTTATAGTGGTTGTTCTTCACACATGATGAGATATTTGAAAATATTTAAAGATGTTGAAAATCAAGATGGAGGGGAAATTACCTTCAAGAATAATGGTTCATTAAAAATTAGAGGAATTGGAATGTTTGATATTAAATGAAAATGTTTAAATATAAAGAAGTTCTATTTGTCGATGGGCTAAAACACAACTTACTTAGTGTAAGTAAACTTTGTGATGATGGGAAAAAAGTGATCTTTAGAAAGATTACTGTATCATCAAAAGTGTGAAATATGGTAAAGTTATATCTAAAGGATAAAGAACTAGCGTAAATATTTTCTAGATAAGGGAACCTTGTGACTCATGTTATCTAAGTTATGAAGTTGAAAATAAATTGTGGCATCATATACATGGTAATATTGGTCAGAAAAGCATGAAAAAGATTTCTAAAGTTGATGATGTATGGAATTTTACAACATTGAGAATAAGTGAACATGATGTTTTCATAACCTGTTAGAAATGGAGAATGACTAGTAAAATCGATAAGAAAGTTGAGATTCAATCTACTAAACCTCTTGAAATTATTCATTTAGATCTTTATGGACCAATGAGACATAAATCAATAAAAAAAGTTTTTTAATTTATGACTTTTATTGATGATTTCACTCAGATGACCAATATCATGTTTACAAAACACAAGTTAGAGGCTGTAGAAATGTATAGATTTTTTAGAAGAGATATTGAGAGATAAATGGGAGTTTATATAAAAAAGATGAGAATAGATAATGGTTCATAATTAATATTCAATGCTTTTGAATCTTATTTAAAAAATTATGTAATCAAAGATCATTATATTGATCTGTATACCCCACTAAAATGGAGCAACATAAATTAAAAATATAAATTTTGTGGAAATAGGAAGGAGAATGATAGAAGAATTCCGGACTTTAAAAATTATACTATGGAAAAGCTATGATTTATACTATACATGTATAAAATAGGAATTTTTTTAAGGCTGAAATCCAACACGACTTTCTACAAAATGTGGTATAACAAAAAACCTTCATTAAAATACTTTATGGTTTTTAAACATCCCTATTTACTAAAAATAAAAAAATTTGGATCTTGGTAAATTTCATAATAAATATGAGGATGTAAATTTCATTAGATATTTACCCAATGAAATAAGCTACAAATATTGGAACAAACTTTTACAAAATTTGGTGGAATCATATTTTGTGAAAGTAATTGAAAATAAAAACTCCTTAACAAATGACGTTTAAAATATTGAAGAAGAAAAACTAAGGATTTATATTAAAATTGAAAGTGATCCAAAATAAACATATCAAGACTCAATAGAATCACATTATGTGGAAAGTGAAGTTGGAAGAGAAACCTTGAAATTTAGTACCTTATAGAAATAGGTTAAAATAGAAAATATTCTTGGAAATCAAAAGGTCCGATTCAGACTAGTTGTTGGTTGAGATTAGAAAATCTGACATCACTCATTTCACATAAAGAACAAGAATTGGTTTCTATATATGTAAAACACAGAGAATGGGTGAATGAAATTAATTAATAATTGGATCTAATTTAGAGAAATGAAACATGTGATCTTTTTTGAAGAAAATTAGATCAAGATTTTATTGGAACAAAATGGGTGTATATAAACAAGTTGAATAAACATTGATATGTTTCAAGAAATAAGGAAATACTATTTTTTCGAGGTTATTTATAGGTAGAAGGTAGAAAATATAAAGACACATTCTCCTTGTTTGTAATATTAGAAACCATTAGAATGTTATTAGAAGTGGATATATATAGATGTTATAAATTTTATCAGATGGATGTATGGTCATATTTCCTTAATGGTGATATTTAAGAAGTATTTGACACTGAGAAACCTTGTGTATTTTTACTAGATGGACATGGAATCAAGGTTTATAAATTGAATAAAAACTTTTATGGTTTTAAACAATCCCCATTTTCTTGGTACTCCAATCATGATAAATGTTTGAGAAGGAAAATTTTATAGAAATTGTATGTGAACGATGTTTACTCCAGCACCATGATTGTAATTGAGTTCATATATGATGTAATTTTTTTGGAGATGAAGAATAAGTTTCTAATGATATTTTTGAGGAAATGAATAATATTTTTGAGATATAAATTTTTGGAGAATTAAATTTCTTCTAGGTATTACAAGTTTAACAAAAGGAAAAATACATTTTCTCATCTCAAGAAAAGTATTCCTAGAAGATGTTATCAAATTATGTAATGGAAGATTCTAATGAAGTTTGTACCATGATTTCAATGAGAACAAATTTGAGTAAATATGAAACTAGAAAAAGTGTAAATCAGAAAGATTTTTGGAAGCTGATAGGAAGTTTTCTATACCTTATAGTCTTAAGAATTGATAATGTTAATGTTGTTACTTTATATTCTTGGTATTATAGTGATCCAAAATAATCTCATATGTTGGTAGAAAATAAAATAATGAGATATGTTAAATGAACTACATTACATGGGATTTCATTTTAAAAAAATTTGATATGAACTTTCCTGGTTATACTGATTTTGTTTGGGATGGAGGATTCCATGAGAGAAAATAAACTTTCAGAGGAACATTTTTCTTGGTAGAATGTTGTGTGAGTTGGAACAGTAAGAAAAAAAGTCCAGTAACATTGAGAATTATCGAATCAGAATATATTATAGCTACATATGCGTATACTCAAATTTTTTGGATGAAGGTTCAATGGGAATATTTTAAAGTTGATATTTGTAACCCCTTAAAGACACTTTGTCATAATTAGAGTTCCATTTATCTTTATAAAAATTATATCCAAAACTCAAGATCAAATCACATTGATATTAAGTAACACTTAATAAAATAGAATTTTGTTGTTGTGGATGTTTTTATGGAATATATTTCTACCAAATATCATATTGCTGATATTTTCACAAAATCAATGCCGAAAGAGATATTTGTGGAATTGGGGTTGCAACATCATGTTCAACCTCAACCTTATACTTCATCAAATTCATAAGGAAAACCCCCACCATGAATTGAATTATGTTAAAAATTGAGGAGTATATGTAATTCTTTTTACAAAAAGGGGATTAATTACTTTTCATATATTAAATGAATTTGAAGCGATGGTTATCATAAAATAAGTGAGAGAAAGAAAAGCGGGAGTAAAAAAATGTGAGAGGGAGTTGATCATTACATGGATGAAAATTTTCTTGTCACCAAGGGATGAAATTTGTTAAAAAAACATCAATTTGTCCATTTTTGTGGGGTTAGGACACTATTTCTTGACAAAGGCTGTGTGTTAGTAAAAGCAAAAAAAATTAGTTTCTATAAAAACGTGTCGTGAAATGTGTGAGTGTTGAAATATGATGAGATTAAAATGTTTTCAATGAGTGTTGTCAAAAAATCCAATGGAGGAGATTTATGATCCTTTTTGCTTTTTTTTAATTTTTTTTTTGTTGAAAACTAACTTTTTGTAAAGAAAGTTTTTTTAAAATAGGTGAATGTTCTTAGAGATGTAAGTTGTAATGTTGTAAGAAACCAGGTTTAGAAAATTTACTGTGTTGGTAGACAAGAATAAAGCTATAATTTCTAGAAGGTAGGAAAGTTGAGAATTTATATAAATTTCCAAATGAAATTAGTTTATGAAAAAACTATTCTTCACTATTAGTAAAAATCATGAAAGAATTTTTCAATCAAAGATTTTTGAACAAAGGGATGTTGGAGTTTTTTTATTGATGCATCTTATTGGACAGAGACACACAAGATGAAAAAGTTTCTAGAAAATTATAAGACTAAATTTACTTAAGTTTAATGGTTTTTAAACAATAAAGGGATATGTTACTGTTTTTTTGAATATATAGGTCCAGACAGCATTCCAGATGCAAATATTCAGATGCATCTCCTAGTGAAGTTATTAGAAAAAGCTGTAGTGGAAGATGATATATACAATTTTTAAATTTCTAGATGGTTTTATTCAGATATAAAAACCACTAGAAAATTGTATGTTTTTTGTGGAAGCACGGATAATTATATATTTGATGATGGGAAGATCTATCAAATGATCCACCAGAATAGGGATTCTATTAGAAAGAATGATTTAGTGAGAAGGAACATTTTTATAAAATATACATGGGTTTAGATCATCCAAAAGACCTAAAAATATGATAGATATTAGAAGGATTAGAGAATAAGAATAGCTAATAGTTCATCGAATATAGAATTTTTTAGAATCTATGAATTTTTTATTGATAAATTTTTGGAGTCTTGAAATATATTGAATAAATGAAATGTGAATAAAGAAATTAGATTTTAATATCTAAGAAATGACAATGGGGGAGATCTAGTGTTTTATTAGACACAATTCACTATACAAGAAAGATTAGATGTTGTATTACCGAGTGATCAGATATAGCTCAGTGAACATAGTCTCTGAATTGAAAAAAGTCCGATGTGATGATGTTTATGTATAAAAGTTATGGAATAGATAGCTGAATTCTTTGGCTGTTTTGAAGATTTAGTCAACCATCATCAGTTGGTTCAGATAAATGGACCAAGAAAAGTCTTTTTTTTATTTTGAAAGTGTTTTTACTTGAGTGGGTTAATAACATCTAATAGCTAAAGATTGAATTTCAAATTTATTAAGTGTTAAAGATCTGGGTAAGAATTTCAATTAGAAAAAAATTATTTACAAATCTTGAAATGAGAAATATTGACTAGACTAGATCAATTTTTTATTTTAAATGGGTCAAGAGTACTAGAAAGATGAACAGAGTTTCAGATGTAAAACTTTTTGTAGAACATTGTAAAGTTATAATTCCTGTAGAGTTGAGAATTATAAAGTTTTTGTAAATTAAATATGATTTTAGAAGACTACATAAGAGTTAATAAGAGTTTATAAGTTCTCAAATGAAGTTTAAATATCAAATAAATTCATATATATTAATTTGGGTGAGTCGTAAATTTTTTTAGGTTTCATTCCTTTTTTATTTCAGGAGAAACCATAAATAAGAGTTCATAAGTATATTATCCTTGTATGTATTCATGCATGAAAGAAGTCAAAGTTAGGATTAATTTATGTCAAAGAAAGAATCCAACCATTGCTGAGTTTCTTGTTGAAGTTTTTCAGAAAAAAGTTTTGGTGAGAAGTTCAAATAACAAAAAATATAGAAAACCAGAGAGAGGAGAAATGGTTAATGAAGATTTGAAAGTTTTTTGAGAAGAAGTTTGTGAAGTGATGAGTTTTTTAATTATAAAGAACAACATTTTTAAAAAATAATAGTTTTAAAAAGGAATATTGGACAAAGGCCATTGGATGAAGTCCCATCATATACAGGCGCATCAGATAATTTTTCTAGATGGACCTTTGTGGAGAAAAAATTACCAAAGTTACATTTTCTAGTGTGAATCAAATTTTAAAAGAAAAATTTGTTAGTTGAGGGGAGTTATTATAATCATTCCTATAGGAATATAGAAGGTGTGTCATGGGAGTAGACACATAAGGTGTATTCAAATATTTATTATAGTGAATTTTTATAGACTCATAAGAGTGGCTATGGAAAGGATGTAGGTTCTCACACTATGGACGAATCTTGTAAATATTATTTTCCTTATCTACTATCCTAATTTTTCATTTATTTTATTTTAATAAATGATGACAAATAAAAAAATCTAACAATATTCATGGGTTAATTTTCTTAATGTTAAAATTTATAAAAATTCTATCACTGATTTATCCCCCTCCCCTTTTAGTAATTCAATGATCCTTATGAACTTAACCTTCCACCATATATTCCTTCAACCACACACTCCAACATTAAAATATCATGAAAAACACCAATAATATGGTAGGAATGGATATAAATAGATTTTAATGTGTATCATTCCTAACAAGCTCATTCTTGGTTTCAATGAGATAAATAAAGATTAATGTATAAAGAAGTTTCAAGGATAAGATTCAAATCAATAAAAATTCCTCAATCATTTTAAATGAGTCTTTGTATTGTCCTGACATCAACAAGTTGCAATGAATATTCTAATAGGTGACATGCCCCAATATCACTCAAGAAATATGATCAAGATATAATGAAAATTATTAGGTCTATAAGTCCTATCAGTAATGGGAAACATAAGAAATTAGAAAATACCTCATGGCATAGAAAATAATAATAGATAAATCTATATGAATTTTATAATTCAAAGCATGAAGCATGTTAGGGAAATTTCATTTATATAAATCAACTTATTCCTCTAAATCATGATTCTTCAAATTACCATTTATGCTTCACTCTAATCATTTAGTTATTTGTCTTACTCATTAAATATCAACATCTTTGAAATATAAAATATGTAATTGTGGGATTTATAAGATTTAATGACTTATATTTTCCAAGTTCTACTTTTAAAAAATTATTGGGAAAATTTTGAGAGTAGGCGCTGAGACGACGTGCAATACTGAGGGTCGGTGTTCCTAGAGTGGTTTGTTAAAAAATGTTATGTTTTTAAATCGCGTTCCTGAGTAGTTTTCCTAAAAAACAAGAATAAATATTAAATTGGTGGTTGGGTTCGAAATATGAGGGCATCTTTGTGTTGAGGATGGCGGGTTTACCCTAGGCGCGACTAAAGTTTAGTCGGCGTGGGCCTCCAATGAGAAAACCCGAAATGGAATAACCGTAAATAAAATAATAAAATAAAATAATTTTATTTTTCAAATCCTTTTAACTCATGAACGGTGACTCGAATTGGTAATCTGAGACCACCGTTGAGCTCGTATGGGTATGATTTCCTTAGGCAGAGCGTAACATTGGACGACATGGGCCCACTATAGAAAGTAGTTTTTGGGACATGAGCATAAATAAAATAATTAAACAAAGATTATTTTATTTCTGATAACTCATAAATGGTAACATAGATTGGAAAAATGAGAGTACCGTTGAGCTTGTGAGGGTGTGGATTTTTTAGGCGATGCCTAACCTTGACTAGTGGGGGTCGAAGGTAAAAGTTATTTTATGGGTGTTTTAAGGAAAAATAAAATAAAATTTAAAAAGTTTATTTTATTCAAAAATGTTTCGGTGTAATTCAATGACGAGGAAAATGTTTAATTTCATAAATGAAACACTGTAATGATGCGGTGACTCTGTGTAATAGAAATTACGAAACACATTTACTCTATTAAGTTGACTAAGAGAGATATGGGATTAGGCGATGACCTGAGAGATTTCCCTAAGGCTCTGGAGAAATTTTGTTGGCGAGAAACGAACTGTGACAAACATTGAATCACCAATGATGACAGATCACAGATCGATGGTCGACAAGATGACATATTATGATGTCTCCTAATGGATCACCAATGACGATCGAACATCGACATCGTCCAATCCTTTTTCCAGAAAGGGGTTTATTTTTCTAAGTGATCACATTCCCCTGTTCTTCTCTTTAAACGACGAACATGGGTCACTCCACAAATAGACTGACCCGTGGATCGGTCGTATTTGTGGGAATGATATTTTTTCATACAGGGAGTTATGAAGTTGGATTCATGTTTATTTATATTTCATTAAGCTCTTAACTTGGATGAATCATGTAGAAACAAACAAAGGTCATGGTCCGTCCTTCGTGTGTTCCTTGTGCATCTTTCTACTCCACCCTTTTATTCCGTTCTTCATGACGTGATTACAACTGTGGTCCAAGAAGGACCTCATTAGTGGATCAACCTAGGCATGAGGCTGAGGGAGACAACAATTCTAGGTAAATGACTGCTGACATGGGAGCTGACTGTGGATGAGGGAGAGCTGCGGCTAGGCGGGGCGCAACGTCGACAGAAGGCCATGACTAGGAGGGGCACGATGGTGGCAAGAGAAACCAGATCGAAGGCCGGTGGTGGTGGAAACCAAAGAAGATGCCTTGGGTGGTGGAATGGGGACATCGACAGGTGGCCGTGGCATATAGCAGTGACATGACGCTGTAGTAGGCTTCGGCCGGGTGGGATGCTGCGAGCTGACAACAAGCGGTCAGTAGACCGCGTGCGTGGAGGCGGCAGGCTGCCTGACGCAGTGCCTGCCACGTCCAGGCAGGATCGAACCACACTACCAGTGTAGGCCCTGCTATAGTGGGAATTGAGCCACTAGGCTATCTGGATGGGCAGAAACTGGTCCTCCACTACGGGCCGGGCCGGTGGAAATATACCGAGCCGATGGGAGGACCTGTGGGCTGAACCCTTGTGCCAATGGTCCTAGCCATTAGGCTTGGCCAGACTTGGTTGGGTCATCCCACAACTAACATGGTAAGGTTGGGTTGGCCAAACTAGGACAGGAAGGGTCGGGTCGGTCCAACCAATTCGGGCCGAGCCCAGACCCAACCGACCCCTTTTTACTAAAACAACCATAACATCCAAATCGTGCGTCCGATTGATGGGAAATTTACAGAGTTGGTACCCTAGTGACGAGACGGTACTTTCGAAATACTCCATGTGAGTTTTAGTGGTAGTTGAAATAAGACTGATGGATTGAGGGGTATATTCTCTCGGAATGAAACACGTTATGAGTGGGAATCTAGTAGATGAGCAGACCTCAGTGGTCCATCAGAAGAGCGGACCTTAGTGGCCCAAAAAAGTGGTAATTAGTGATCCAAATGTCTGAATAGACGAATGGGTATAAGTGATCTATCTAGCGAAAGAGAAGAGCGGGTCTAAGTGGTCGTACTAGCCAAGAGACGAGCGCATATAAGTGATCCAGATCACCCAAGAGATGAGTAGGTCTATGTGATCCAACTGGTCTATGTGAAGAGCTAGTCTATGTGATCCAGCAGCCCTAAACACTCATTAGGGATGAGTGCTTCAGGAGTACAAGATATTTAGCATTATGAATAATAGTCTTGATCTATATAATTTGGGTTATACATGTGTGACATGACAATAGTGACTCTTTTGACTGTACTTATTAGAGGTTACACTTCGTGTACCTCTTTGGTAGTCTATTTTGTGTATTGATTTGTGGTATACCTTTGTGGCTTGGGGTCCCTACTGAGTATTGTTTTACTCAACCTAGCAGGGGCTTCACCCGCACGTGTCATGTCTTGTGTAGATTATTGATGCTTTGATGAAGTCCATGGTGGACCAGGGACATGTTGTGTTTAGAGTAACCTGACAAACGATACGTACTTCTGCGAATTTAGAAAATTATTTCTATACCTACCCTTCAGTTAGGGTTTTTTGTGGAGGAGTTCCAGAGACTTGTGCATTTACTTTTTTGTTTTAGTTGGGCTTGTATTATGGCCCCGTTTACCTTCAGTTTTCTACTTTTGTACATTGTGTTTGTTTACTTAGTTTATTCAAATTCCAGAATATGTGTCTTAGAGTTATGTGTGTGTGTAAAAGTACTTTGGAAAATGCCTCCCATTTTTTTGGGATATGTCTACTCGGCGAAAGTAGACAGCCCCTTGCATATGGGAGGCGTGCTTGGGGTAGTCACGGAATAGGCCCCAAGGGACGGGTTGTGACATAAGAAAGTCATGTCTCCTAATTTAGTTGAGTAAATTTAAAAGTCATAGTGTGGATATATAAATTCTATTTTAAAACCCAAAATAGATTTTTTGAGAGTTAAAAGATAAAATTTAATGTGAACTCCCTTTTCCTATGAAGATCTTTCTATCCTCTCTTTTTTATATTTTTAAACTTCCTAATGGATTTCTTATAACATGGTCCTAATGATTAATTATCAATATATTTTGTGGAGAAGTGTGATCTCTTCCATTGGTTCATAAGGTATATTCCCATGATATATTTTTAAAATTTTCCCATTGACAGTAAATAGGTTTCTTTTTTCCACTTTACTAATCTAGACAGAACCAAGAAGATAGAAAAGAGTAAAAAAAGTTTCTTCCCACCAGAAATAAATCATACCCAACATTAACTTCAATATGGAATTATAGAGTAGAACTTGGTCTCTGGGTTGAATGGTCTTTGGTTGAATCGGCTTATCACTAGCCTCTTGGGTTATCTCTTTTGTAAATTTTAGAATTTTAAAAATCCCCTATTATGATTTATTCCAGCTATTTTAGCTAATGTTTACTCTCTTTCCTAGCACTTTCTAAATCCTAATTCATATTGTTTTACAACCTAATAGTCTTGGTGCTGCACCTCCAATGGCAGATAATTTTTTTACCATAAATCCATAGGTAGGGGATCATACTTATAAGTGTATAGTAGGCTCATTGGTATGACCAAAAGGAATATTCTAATATCTATCTCGAATCCTTCCAGTTTGGTATAACCATTTTCACAAAAATACTTTTAATTTCTAGGCTGGACACTTCATATCAACCATTTTTTGAGGATAGTAAGGTGTAGATTTATTATGATGAACCCTGTACTTATTATTCACATATCAATTATATTATTGTGAAAGTTATTTCCATGGTCGTTGAGGATATATATTTCGAATCCGAACCTATGAAAGATAGGGGACCCAATAAAATCACACACAAAATTAACATCATTTGTTTTAGGCGGATTAGATTCCACCCATTTTGAGACATAGTCAATAGTAGGAAGATTTTAAGAATTCAAAAAAAGACATGGTTAAGGGTCCCATAAAATTAATTCCCTATAAATCAGTGATTTTAAAAAAATAATGGGTTTTTGAGGCATATCTTCTCATTATGAAATATTTCTATAAAATTGACATTTTCAAACTTTTTAGATTACTGATGAACATATTTAAACAAATTTAGAAAATATATTATAGATTAAAAAACATTTATTATAGTTATTTGAGGTCCAAAGTTTCATCCAAAATAAATTTTGTGACAAAAGTAAAGAATAGATTCAATTTAACCTCTTGGAGATCACCTTATTATTACTTGGTAGTTAAATTTTTTCCAAATATACGGATCCTCCCAAATATAGAATCTAGAATAAGACTTGATTTTTTTCTTTTGATAGGAGATAAGATAAGAAGATACCTGAGACATGAAAAAATAATTCACTAGGTCAGAATACCATGGTACCACACCTTCTATAATATAGAGTTATTCTATGGATAAGTGATCATTTTGTGGGTTTAGTTTTGGAAACTGTACTTCAGTAGTATCGGTTAGTCTCCTAAAGTGACTATGAACCAAATTTTTAGTCCCTTTATTGTCATTGATATCCAATTAAAACAATCTCAAGAGTATAATCCATATTACCAACCTTGTACTGGAATCATTGTTCTTTATTAATTTCTTAAGGGATGAATGATTAGAAAAGACAATTTATTTAGTTCCATTAAAAGGAGATATAAATTTATATAATTCAAAAAATAACAGAAATGAACTAATTTTTAGTGTTTCTGTAATTGATTAGAGTATCATCCAATTCACTCAAGTAAGAATATATCACTTATGTACTCCTTGAAATTATTCGATAGAGGGATTCTCCCACAACTTGGTTTGATGCATCACAATGAATATCAAATGGGTATTCCTAATTTGGTGTTTGAATTATCAGTGGGTGAACGTGCTGTCATGACATGTCAAATTGATTATGATTTTAAGGTTGGTTTATAGTATAGGTCAGAGCCTAGGTTGTCTTTCAAGGTGCGTTCGTGGGTTTAGAGTGTGTATTTTTAATAAGAAGAACTAAAAGAGGTGGGTGGTTTTGGAAACAGCTTTAAGAAAATAACTTTATTTAAAGAGTTTATTTGTTTAAAAACCAAGGGTATTTTGAAAAATATGAGATAAAGGGTTCATTGTGAGTTCACTACACCCTTTCAAGTTCAATTTTCTTAGATATTAATTAGGGTTTGATGGAAGCCTTTGGTTGAAATTAATCAGAATCCGAATTACTTTCCAAGCCTTTATATCTAACCACATTGAGACAAACCTTAACATAAAAATTATATAGCTTAGGTCCATATCTCAAGCATGGTATAATAAAATCCAAATCAAATTGAAATATTAAATAAGTGGGTAAGAAAAGGAATCTTGTGCTGTCCAATTAGAGTAACACAAATCACACACTCAAGACTTCACACTGATTGGTAAAAAGTAAAGAGTATTTCATTTGAGTCAATCAAAAAAGACTTCAAACTTGAATCAAAGTAATATAATTCAAATTTAAATGTATTAAAACCCAAAATACATCCAATCATCAATATTAAAAATTCCAAAAATCTCTTTACAAGATGTTTAGTTCCCTCACAATGAATGCCCACTATTTAGCTCGACATCGAGAGGAGGAGGAGACTCATGTGGAACTTCCCCTTCATCCTTGACCACCCACAAGGATAGGGGCCTCCAGAGATTATTGGATGAGTAGAGGAATCCTTGGGGTCTCCAAATTGGCATATGTTTTTCTCCTGGTCGAACATGAAAATGAGGTACCCATGGTGCCTTTTTATAGCTAAAATGGGACATGGTTTTGAGAACCCTGTTTTTTAGATTCCAATTGTGTCTTAGTTTTGGACTAGTAGAAAGCAATATCACGACTTGGAAAAAAGTGAATTATTGTTGGACGACATTGAGAATCTCTCGATGTCAAATTTGGAGGCTATTAGACATCTGGGTTTTTAAATATGGTCAAAATACTGAATCAATCCTTTGAATTTGGGAAAATTATGTCCCCTAGACAGAATGGTTTAGATGGGACATCATAGGGACGAACTGGGATTCAATTCATTGATATTAGTAATATAACATGATGTTTTGGATAATCACACAAAGTTTCATCCCATTTAGAGGCACAAAATTCTTTTAATGTTGAAAATAGTGGACATATGTCTATGGGATGCCATGCAGTTTGGCCCATTTCCTTTTGGATCATCTCCGGAGCCTCCAAATCACCTCATCCTACAATGAATTCATAAAAAACAAGTAACATTTCCCTTTTTAACAGTTATGAACACAAAAAAAATTAATCAAACATGAAGTGAAATTTGTTATCATTTCTATAATTTTCAATAAAAAATAAGTTTAGCAAAGTGGTGTAAGGGTGAAAATGAAATTGCATATTACGGTGTGTTCACACCCCCACACCTAAACATTTACAGCCTAGGAAAACTCTTATATCCTAACAAAGTCTGATTCCTAAATCAAGGGTGATAAAAGTTCTAATATTCTTCTGAAATGAAATTCATCATGTGTCATTTATGAAATCAATTTTCCTATATTTTTTCTTCTCTCACATTAGAATTTGTTCAACTTCATTTGTTCACCCATGGAACATGTTTTAGCCTACCTCACATATAAATTTTTCCTATTCAATAAAGGAACATATACAAGTGGAATTATTATATTTCCCCAGATTTCATGTGATCTTACCATATTCTTGCCAAGATTCTAAGTTATCTAATGGTAGAAACTAGTGTGCTACTTAAGAGGTCTCCCAACAGGTTGTTTTTAGGTTCAAGGGTTGGTATGATTTAATGTATAAAAAAAATCCAAGGCAGAAGAGGAGTTTTTAATCTCCGAAGTACAAAACATGTAAAAATTAAAAAAGTGTGTACAATTATTGAACACACTCATCCCCTCAGAAAGTGTATCACTTTTAACTCACTATCCCCACTATCCATTTGCGTGGTTCACAGATGATCAATGAATAATAATGAATAAACATCCTCTTTTCTCCATTAGTTTTTTTCTTTTTGTTTTTTTTCAATGTAAAAAACCACTTTTTTTTACAATTTTAATTGGAGATAAAGAGGGTTGATTTGTAAAATAATGATACAATATGTCTTGTTAACCCACTTCCCAAGGAAAATGTAGTCACCCTTTCTATCAATACATAACAATGATTAATTCAAGAAAATTCCCATGGAAACACCCTCTCTCCAACACTTGTTGGAAATAAAAAAATAATGTACACAAGATTTGGGTAGTTAGGGATAAATAAGCTTGTAATGTGGCTATTCAATAGGCATTTCATGGTCTCTAAGGCTTAATAAAGGTAAAATGTTAATGTGTCCAAAAATAGAGGTTAATTGTACAAAGGGATTTTCAATGAATGATGTCCTCTATCATGAATGTTGCACACTTGAATCTTAGGGATTCAAATAGAACCAAATCAAGTTCTAGTTTATCTACATGACCTGAGACTCTCGATAAAGTGATTAAAAGGAATAATATTCAATAAAGGTCTTAGAATGTCTCTCAGGAAAGGGATTAAAATATTGGTCAGTGATAATGAGCCAGGGGTTTCAAAAATCCTTTAGACCCTGAATAATGATTTAAAAATATAAATTATAGAAAAATATTCCATATCAAAATTCATTTGAAAAACATTTTTACAAAAACAATGGAATTTTCCACAGAATCGACTCAAGAATGAAAAATTATTTGGAATTATTTTAAATCGGGTATCTTTTTCCTTGATAAAATTAACATTCCAACCCAAAAACAAGGGATAAAACAAGGGGGTAAGTGAAAATACCATTCAACAAGAAAGATGATAAAAATGATGAAAATTCCTAACTAACCAAGGAATATACCCATCCCCCCACACATAGAACATGTCATTTCCTCATTATAAAAAAGAGAATGTGGGAAGGAAGGATAAAACTTGGTGGGTTTCATTCATAGGGTTCTTCTTGAACATGGAGTTCCTTTATTCGGGACTCCAGAATGGCTTCATGAAAGTGATTTAACTGCTTCCCACTGACAATGAAGGTTTTTTGGTTTTATTTATTTTTAACTTGAATAACACCAAACTGAGAGATATTTGTAATAGTGTATGGTTAAAACCATAGAAAAAAAATCTTACCAAGATGCAATTTCAACGCTGCATTGTAGAGGAGGACCTTATTCCTAATTTGGAACTAACAATGAAGTATAAGGCAGTTATGGGAATCCTTGGTTTACTCCTTATAAATCCTAGAATTTTGATATGCATCTCTTCTCATTTCCTATAGCTCATGAATCTCTAACTTTCTTTGATAACCTACACCAGAAAGAATAGAATTTCATTGTTTGATGGCCCTGTAGGCCTGGTTCTCAATATCAATAGGGTGGTAAAAACTCTTTTAAAAAAAAGCCTATAAGGTGAAATTCATATTGGGGTTTTAAAAGATGTATGCTAATACCATAATGAATCATAAAGTATAAGACTCCAATCTTTTCTATTGGGTTGTACCATTATTTCAAGAATTTGTTTTACCTATCTAATTGACACCTCATCTTGACAATTAGTCTATGGGTGATATATAGTAGACACTTGATGACCGACCCCATACTGACACAAAAGTGATTGCATTTTTTAGTTGCATAAATGAGAACCTTGGTCACTGAAGATGAACCTAGTTAATCCAAACCTACAGAAGATTTGGGTTCTTGAAAATTCTATAACTGCCTTAGAATCATCAGTCCTCGTAGCACGTGCCTCTACCCATTTTTACATGCAATCAACTATTTGAATAATTTAAATTTTTTCAAAGGAATTGGGAAGTGGCCATATGAATTCAATACCCCAAACATAAAAAAGGTCATGAAAGAGAAATGGTTATTATAGAATTTCATTTCTATTAGAGACATTACCCATTATTTAACAATGAGGAAAAGATTTAAAAAAATCAAGGGCATACCGAAAAAGTTTTTCCCAAAAGAGACCAGAATCAAGGACTTTAGGAGTAGTCCATTGGGGACCAATGTATCCCCTACAAGCAATATTGTGGCCAAATGTACGGAAAAAATGAAACTCTTTATAGATAACAAAATTCATAAGGACATGATCACTAAATATGAACAAGATGTATGGGTCATCCCAAATGTACCGACAAGAATCATGTTTTAGACGTCTGGCTTGGTTTTTGTTGAAACTAGTAGGAATGCAAGATGCTACCAAATAATTTAAAATTTTGGCATACCAAGGAATAACATCTTTCACTCAGTACAATTGATCACCGGAAAACATGTCACTTATAAGAATATTAGTGGACGATACAATATCCGAGGATGGGGAAATACTACTGATATGGATAACCACCACATTATCTGCTTTTTTATCTCTAATTTCTATATTGAATTCTTAAAGGGGGAGAATCCTCAAAATGATATGTGGTTTGGCTTCTGTTTTCTTAAGGAGATACTGGAGGGATGCATGGTCTGAGAACACAATGGATTTGGACCCCAAAAGGTATGACCTGAATTTTTCTAAGTCAGAAACAATATAAAGGAATTATTTTTTTATTTGTGGTGTAGTTTTCTTGGGTAGGGTCCAATGTATGTGAGTCATAGGCAATTACATGTGGAGATCGATGGACCCTTTGTGATAAGACTTCCCCAACTACATAGTTGAAGGTGTCACACATGAGTTTAAAGAGTAAATTCCAATGAGGTGGTTCGATTATTAGAGGTGATGTGATAATCCATTTTAACATATTAAAATCTTATTCACATTCTTTATCAAAAACAAATTATTTTTCATTTTGTAGTAATCGGGAGTGGGGGAGTTCAAATTTACTAAAGTCATGAATGTAAAAACATTAAAATCCAGCATGACCTAAGAAAGACTGCAAATTCCATACATTTTTAGAGAGTGTTAAGGAAGAAATGAGATCCATTTTTGGTTTATCTACTTGGATACCATCCCCAGAAAAGACATGACCAAAAAAAAAATACCTTGTCGCACCATGAAATGTCATTTATTGTAATTTAATATGAGATTCTTTTCAATACAGTGACGTAGCGGTAAACCTAAAATACTGAAAATTCATCAAAATAGGATCCATATGCATTCAAATCACCATTAAAACTTCCTTGAATTTCTCTAGGTAATCCCCAAAAATACAAACCGTACATCGTTGGAAAGTACTCATAGCATTGCACAGACCAAGTGGCATCCTTCTATAGGAAAATGTGACAATGGGGAAAGTGAAGGTTGTCTTTTCTAGATCCTCAGGGGAAATATGGATCTAAAATTATCTAGAATAACCATCAATAAAAAAGTAATGGGACATCCCTACTATCCTCTATAGTATTTGGTCAATGAATGGTAATGGGAAATGGTTCTTCCTAATGTGTTGGTTTAGTCGATGACAGTCTATAAAAACATGCCAACTATTCTGTGCACGAGTTGGAACCAATTAATTATTTTGTTTTTTGACTACGATAAGAACGGTTTTTAGGAACTACTTGAATGGTAATAACCCATTGAATATCAAAGATGGATTAAATGATTTTGGAAGTCAATAATTTTGTTAATTTATTTTTAACTACATCTAAGAAGTTTGGGTTTAGTAGACGTTGTTCCTGTCTCACTGGTTTATCCTCACCATTTAACAAAATATGATGTATACAAATTGATGGGATAATAGTTGGAATTTGTGCAAGTTCCCATCATAATGATTTTTTATACTCCCTCAATAGTTCAAGCAGTCACAATTCATGATCAGGAAGAAGTGAACTAGCAATGATGATGAAAAACTTGTTTCCATTCTCAAGATATGAATATTTCAAATCTTGAGGTAGTTTTTTAGTTATAATTCATGTGGATTTTGGATTTATGGGAGTTTTTGTGAAAGTGAGAGGTCACTAATCTCATCTAACTTCTCAATGGAATCATCCTCAGATGAGGAATGAGATTTTACAAGCATATTATCACCATCGATAGTCATTGGATCCTCAGTGTTCAAGAAATTATCAATTAATAAACATGCATGACACTTTTCTAGACCACTAAAACAATCAACGCATGATTCATTACCAGGAATTTCAATCAAGGATGAATACTCAGAAAGGGTATCAGGGAATGAAAATAAGTGTTTTTAGGTGAAGGGATTACATCAATTGATTTTACTAAGATAGAGGAATGTCCTTCTGTGGGGTGCATCATGGCCTCAAGGATGTTGAAATGGTCTATGTCACCACAAAATTCCATCGATAATGTACCATTATGGACATTAATTATGGTTTTCATGGTTTTCAAGAAGTTATTGCCTAATATAATTAGGGAATTTCAATTCATCCTATCATCTTCCATTTTTAGAGCATAAAAATCAGCAGGAAAAATTCAAATTTTTACTGTTATAAAAACATCCTCTAACACACCAGAAGGGTGTGATGTACTCCGATTTTCCAGTTGAATGAATATTCATGTGGGCTCCAGTTCACTGACTAGAAAAGAAGAGAAAATGAAGTGAGTAATCACATTTATATAAGCACTTAAATCAAGCCTAGCATTGGAAAATGAATACTCCCCTATGGTTCAGGGAATCGAGATTGTCCCAGGATCATTTCACTTGGTGGGAAGTGATGGATCTATCAATTCTGATTCATTCCTCCCCATGCTCAAATTTTCATCTCCATGAAGTCGCCTTCGATGTGTACACCTATCCTTGAGAAACATTGTGTATCGTGGAATTTGATTTAAGAAATCAATCAAGGGGATGCTGACCTACACTTTTTTGAACATTTCTAAGATTTCCTTTTCATGTTCTATTTATTTTTGTTTTCATGGTTGGGTAGACCTTTGTGGAAACATAAGAGGAATGGATGGGCTTGATGGTTCATCAATATAATCACTCTTTCCTTTGGTATGGATTCTCTTAGGAAAAAGTTTTTCCTCATTAGAACCTTTTTCATTGGTTGGGATGGTGGTTTCCTAAGGAGGGGATGACTCTAAAGGAGGTTTCATTTGGATTTTATGTTGAGTTCCACTCCTAAGGGTGATGACACTATCATTTACCTTATACCTAAGAATGAAAAGTTGTTGATATGGTAGTTTACCAGAACCATGTATTTGAATTTTATCCACTGAGTTATCTAGTTGGTCTAATTGGGTTTTGAGGTCTTGTATGGATGCCTGAATTGTTTGTTGGAATTGGAGATTGTTTCCAGCTATTTATTTCATCATATATTCTATGTTAGGCTCAAGTTTTTTAGGGGGTTGTTGGAAAGGCCATTGGGGTGGTTGGGGATTTTTGGGTGGTGGTGGGGGATGACTACTCTGACCCTGTTGGTTACATTATTGTTGAGGTTGGTTTGAATACCCCCAATCATATAGGCTTGGTTTTCTTTCCATCAAGTGTTAGATGGATTGTAAGGTTCTTTCCTTAAGGGTTGGTTATAGGGGTGCCAAGAAATATTTCCTCAAAACTATCTGAAGTTCCTATCAGTTGGGGGAATTTTTCAGAATAGTGGGTATTAGAAGAGAATATACAACAATGGATGGGAGGAGGAGATTGGGATTTCCCTTGGGAAAGTGAAAGTTGTCGAAGAAGGGTACTCACCTCTTCGAACTTTGTGTCCATCTTATTCTCAAATTTGGTACTTTTCACCTCAAGGACACCTCGAATGGGTTTACTAGAACTTGTACCAACTTTTTGAGTGTTATTTTACATGTTCTCAATAAGGTTTCTTTCAGAAATTGGGGTCTTATCCACTAATGCACCACCTACAGCGTCATCAATCATGTTACAATCAATTAGAATTAAACCTTCATAAAAATACTTCATTAAAAGTTGATCTCTTATTTGGTGGTGTGGAAACGTTGATCATAATATTTTAAATATTACCCAATATTTATGAAGTGTTTCCCCTAGATATTTTCTTATACCACATATTTATTTCCTTATTGTTGCAGTTCTAGAAGATTGTAATTCGTTTTATAGAAATAGGCATTTCATGTCCACCCAACCTCTTATTGGGGAATTAACATAATATAACCAATCTTTTGTTGTATCTTCTAAAGAAAAGAGGAAGTATCCAAGTTTTACATTTTCCTCATCCACATTAGAAGGTTTTAATGTTGAAAAAAATATGTGAAATTATTTAAATTCTTCTGTGGATCCCCTCCATGATGTCCCTGTAATCTTGGTAATAAATGAATTAAACCAGATTTTAGTTCAAAATTGGGTGCCTTGCCTTGTTTTTGAATGTAAGTGGATGGGATATCAACATTTGTTGTGGTTAGTTATTTTAATGTTCTATTGTTTTCATCCATGTTATACATGTTTATTTCAGTTTTAACTTGGGTTCCAAAAGAAGAATAAGGGTGAAGAAGAGTTTCAATGTGTAGTGTGTCCTGCTTCAAAGTATTGTCTTACGTTTCTTAGTGTCGTTGATGTAGGATCCTCTCTAGTTTTGGTTCAAAAAGTGGTAAATATACTATATTAGAACACATAATGTACCAAACCTACACTAGAAAATGATCAAAACACAAAATGATTAAAAAGGTAGAAGAGAAAACAAATAAATATTACCAAAATTTAAAAACATCTTATAAAAAACAAGCACTAAAACCAAATCACTCGTCGGAAACAACACCAAAATTTGAATGTGATGTCGTGAAATATCAAATTAATTATGATTTTAAGGTTGATTTATAGTATAAGTAATACCGTATGTGGTCTCACAAGGAGTATTCATGTGTTTAGAGCGTGTATTTTTAATAAGAATAACTAAAAGAGGTGGCTGGTTTTGAAAATAGATTTAAGAAAAAAAATTAATTTAAAGAGTTTATTAATTTAAAAACCAAGTGGATTTGGAAAAATATGAGATGATGGGTTAATTTCAAGTTCCCCACACACCTTTAAATTTTATTGTTCTTGGATATTAATTAGGGTTTGATGTAAGTCGTTGGTTGAAAATAATCAAAATCCCAATGACTTAACAAACATTTTTATCACAACACATTGAGCCAAACATTAACATAACAATAATGTAAATAAAGTCTAGATCTCATGAATGGTATAATAAATTCCAAATAAAATTGAATTCTCAAATAAGTGGGGAAGAAAATGATTCTTGTGTTGTTCAACCGGAACAACGCAGCTCACACACTCAAGACTTCACACTGACTAGTTAAAAGTAAAGAGTATTTCATTCGAGTCAATAAAAAGACTTTAAACATGAATAAAAGTAAGAAACTTCTAAATGAAATGTTTTAAACCCAAAATAAATCAAAATAGTAGTATTACATGTTCCTAAGATCCCTTTACAATATCTATGGCCCCCTCACAATGAATGTCCACCGTTTAGCTTGACATCAGGGGGAGGAGGCTCGTGTGGGACTTTTCCATCATCCTTGACCCCCTATAAGGATAGTGACCTACAGATATTCTTGAATTTTGAGAGGAATATTTGGGGTATCCAAATTGAATGATCTTGGCCTCCTAGTATAAATTTCAAATGAGGTTCCCATGGTGTATTTTTATATCCAAAATGGGATATGGTTTTGAGATCCCTATTTTTGAGATACAACTTATGTATCAGTTTTATACTAGTAGAAAAAATATCATGACTTGTCCAAAAGATAAGAGTTTTTGGAAGGCCTCTTTAATATCTACATGTCAAATTTGGAGGATATTAGACATTTGTATTTTGTGATATGGTAAAAAGACCAAACCAAACCTCTGAATTCGGGCAGATTATGTCCCCTGGATAGAATAATTAGGATGAGCTATTAGATGGACGAATTGGGATTCGATTTCTTGAGTTGAGTTCTATACCCTAAATTTTTGGATTTGAATAAAACGTTTCATCCCATTTAGAGGCACAAAATTCTCATAATGTTCATAATAGTGGACATATGTCCATGGGATGCCATGTTGTTTGGACCATTTCCTTCTGAATCATATCCGAGGCCTCCAAATCACCTCCTCTTATAATGAATTCATTAAAACAAGTAAAATTTAAATTTTTAATAGTGATAAAAACAAAATAAATTAATAAAAAATGATGTTAAATTTGTTATTACTTCTATAATTTTCATTGAAAAATAAGTTTAGCACAATGGTGTAAGTGTAAAAATGAAACAGTAAATCATGGTGCAAAAAATGGGGTAATCATCCATTTCTTCATCTCCTAAAATGATTCTGTATATTCACCATTAAAATAGAATTCATATTATTTTAAAATTAATATGGAATTAAGAAGACAATTCTTCATAAATTCCTTGAAAAATATTATATATAATCCCACATGGACAAATAAATTTCTTTCATGTCTCACACAAGTGGGATATGAAAAGTAATTTTTCACTTAAACATTGTATTTTTTTCACCTCAATGGATTTTTATTAAATAATGCGTCCCTATAATATCCCTTTTTTAACTAAAAAGTGATAATTTTCAAAATTCAAATGAATATTCTTTTCGAAGCATGTTTTCAAGACTCTTTCCAGATTTTTAAAATAGTGGTCCAAAGAATTACCAAATACAATGAAGTCATAGAAACATATCTCCAAAAAATCCTCAATATTATCTAAAAATATACCTACCATATACATTTAAAATGTACCTATCACATTTCAAAACCAAACGATATCATTTTGTAGGAAAAGGTTCCATAATCACATATGAAGGTTGTCTTATCTTTATCATCCTCCGAAATGGTCACCTTGAAATATCACGAGAATCCATCTAAGAAGAAATAATGAGTTCTTCTCACTAACCTCTCTAACACTTTTTCAATTAATGGTATGGTAAAGTAGTATTTTCTAGTGACACTATTCAGATTCCTATAATCAATACACACTCTCCAATTATTCTAAACTATCACAGGAATCAATTCATTGTGATCATTATTTACAATGGTCAAATTAGTTTTATTGCGAACTATATGGATACAGCTGACCTAGTATGAATCAAAAATTAGATATATAATATTAGATGAAAAAAAATTCTCTATATATTTATTTTTTACTTTCATGATGGTGGGTTTTAGGCTCCTTTGGGGATTCCTAATAGATCTTTAATCCCCCTCTAACAAGATTCTATGTGAGTAGATTTTGGTGTTAATTCCAGAGATGAATCCTAAGCTCCACCCAATGGCTCATTTAAAGACCCAGAATTTCCATGTGTTTCTTTAATTATATGGGAATTTTACGAGTCCGCAAAAATTGACGCCGCATGATTCTGATGCCCGGTGTTCCCAGAATAAATTTATGAACTTTTTGTCAGGTACGTTCAGTAAAAGTGCGAGCAGGTTTTTGTAACTTTTGAACCGGTTCTTAGAATTCAAATCTAAGGACACCGTTGAACTCAAAGTTCCATTATTCGCTTAAGGAGACCTTTACATCGACTGCAGTAGGATGATGGTGAAGGATTGTGTTTCAATTTTTCATGAAAAAAAAGAAAAAGAAAAATTGTTTAACATTTTTATTTTTATTTGAAACTCCCTTGTGGATGTTAAGAGATGGGGAACACCCAAACTAAAACCCCCAATTCAAATCCATGGTGGTGGGGACCACCTGCACCCCACCTTATTAGAGAAAACCCCTCAACTCCCCATTAATTACTCCTCCCATTTAATTGAGTAAATTAATTATTCCATCTCTCCTTTTTAATCAATAGTGTCATTTAATTATGGTGTCAACTTACATTAAGCCTATTTTAATTTAAGTTCGCATTTCATATTTTTAGATTTTTGGTAGAGTCTCGGTAGAAAAAGGGAGGAGATTTGGAGAATCGTAGGAAAAAAGACACTCTAATGAAGACCACACTTCGGAATTGAAGAATGATGACGACGTTCAAGCCGAATTCAGAAGCGTGTTATGGAAGCGACGAATGCCGACACCATTATCCCCAACGAATTCGTCTCCTTCCTCATGACCTCCTTCAGAAAAACTATGTGGTAGGGGTTTAATTATGTTTGATTAATGATTTCCATGTTCTTCCCTTAAAAATAAATAACGCGGATCAACTCTCTAATGAGTTGACCTGCGGATGATTTCTTCTTGCGGGTTTTGGAATATTTATTGCAGGTTGATGTAGGGGTGTGTTTTAAATTGATCAATGTTAATTTTAAAGAAATTAATTCACATTTTTTTAGGGAATACACCTTTCAGAGCTAGTTTCCAGGCCCTGTCCTATAGAAGGCGGGCTTGGTGTAGTCATGGCACGGGCCCCGGGTGACGGGTCGTGAAAAATTTGTATCAGAGGAGTCGATTCTACTGTAGAAAATTGGAATCTGATCTTTTTTAATGGAAATAGTGTTAAGTATAGTGAGTGTGGTTATCATTTTAGGGAAACTAGTGTTGGTTCCGTGGCCGACGTATCCATACACCCGGACCTTGAATTTTGATTTCTGACTTAGTGCATGAAAACACTAATTGTGCATGTGTTTTCAAGAGTTTTCTTCGTGATCTATTTGAGTCACCTCACCTGGTATAACTTAATGACCATGGAGCACCTATTTCTTATTAGTATACCACTCCTTAGAAATCCAACTATAATTTCCAAGAGAGTACGCAATGATGGACCACCAAGCGACAAGGATCCGGTTCCGGGACCTCTTACTATGTTGGCACCTTCAGGTGGTGTACTAGCAACACCATCACCCATTGGGAAGAAGTTACCACCATCCACACTAGAGGATGGTACATGCTAACTGAGCGCATTGCATGAGTTCCCTCAGCCCATGACTTTGAGGTTTCGAGGCGAGATAGTTTCCCACGCAGCTGAGGTCTTGCTAGAGGCGGTTGCTAGAGTTTTCCGCCTAGTTGAGACACTAGTAGAACATATGGTGATCTTAGCTACTAGACTTTTTCAGTGAGTAACCATGAGTATGGTCTGCATAGTGGTGAGGATATGGTATATGGACCATTACCCAAGATTGTACCTTCTGGTAGTGTGTCAGCTGTATAACTGCCCATTGGTCAGCAGTTACAACCTGCAGTACCAGTAGAAGACACATATAGGCTTAGTGCCCTATGCATGTTTCAACATTAGATACCCCTCAGGTTTCGAGGCAATCCCGACTCATAGGAGGATGAGTACTGGCTTGAGGAGGTGTCTGAGAGTTCCCTAGAGCTTCTACAGCTTCTTCAGGATGACATGTCGGTAGTTGAGTATTCATCGAGGCATACCGATCATTTCTGGTACTCGATGAATACGATACGATCGATGGTTTAGAGCTCAAAATTTTGAGTGTAGTGTGTTTAAATACATCTAAGATAGAACTATTCAACTATGTATTCCTACTTATGTAAGGGTTCTAGAGAGAACCTTTGTTGTTGAATATTCTTTGGCTGAGCGAATGCAGCCAGTGAATGTTAGTAATGGGAAAGTAGGAAACTAGCGTCAGTATTAGAGAATTGGGTGTGTAAAAATGTTTCGAGAAGAATAAGTGTTAGGGAAAGATGAATCTGAAGGGATGTCGATGTGGAAGCAGATCAAGGGGAGTAGCATGAGGTGGTTTACATTTCGACATGTTACAATCACCCCATTGTGGTCCCCGCCAGGATCAGGGAGCTGGAGGATAGGGGAAGAGAGTAGCTGCATGTGGTCAAGGAGTACGATCCAAGGGATCTTGGAATGATTCTAGGTATGGTCTATGTCTACTACGCGCTACCGTATCAATAGACATAGGTACCAATCATTCCTTTTTTCCAAGAATATTTTCCAAGACCTAGAGTTTCCGGTTAAACTATTGACTTGACCCTAACATCTGGAGATATGTTTAGGAGTAAACTCGATAATCACACTTACACTGATGGTGTGATATGAACCTCGTGGAGAGAGTTTCGGTTGGAACCTCTTGGTGGAAGCATCGAGGCCTTAAAAAGTTAGTTTGGGTATGACTGGACATCCACAATTCAGACTCATATTGATTGTATTAGGAAAAAGGTCATGGTTTATCTACAACGTTGGGATGAGGTTTTCCTTATTCAGCGAAAAAGGAAACCCAAGCAGGATAAGATAAACTCATTCATAGGAGGGTGTAGGTGATTACTCATGAGTCGACCAAACTTAACCTTGTAGCAACAAGAGTTTTGATTTTTCAGTTCCAAACAGAAGTGGCAGAGCATGGAGAAATCTTTTCAAAGGATGTTTCTAGGATTACCTCCCCATAGGAAGAGGGGCTTCTGCTTGGGCTGGTTACTACCAGAGATTTGTGATAGATTTCTCCAGAGTTGTAGCACCACTACCAGCATTGAAGAAGAAGGGGAATCCCTTCATTTAGTCGGAGAGATTCCAGTGGATATTTCAGAAGCAGAGGCAGAGGCAGACTAGTGCACCCATCTTGAGGCTACCGAAGGAGGGTGTAGGGTATGTAGTCTACTACGACGCATCAGGGACCAGGATCAGATGTGTCCTAATTTAGGAGCGAGTAGTGATCACATATGGTTATCGATATCTGAGGAAACATGAGAATAAATACACTACCCAAGACGTGGAGTTATCAGCAGTGGTCTTCGCTTTAAATATGTGGCAACATTACTTGATGGGCAAGCATTTTACAGTCTACTCGAATCACCAGAGTCTCAGGTATATCTTCTCACAGAAGGATCTGAACCTGAGACAACGACGCTGGCTTGAGTTCCTCCAGGACTATGACTTTGAGATAGTCTATAATCCTGGGAAGGGGAACGTTTTAGTAGATGCACTCAACAGGAGATCTGGTATATATCTTCTAGGTGAGGCAACGAAGGAGCTGACCACTTTGCAGATATCCTTTGTGGATCGAGATGGAGCATATTTTCTTCAGTCTCCTATAGTCACTCCCCCACTTCTTCAGTGAGTCAGGGAGGCACAGCGTGAGGACACTGACTGCGAGGATCGACATGCTCATTTATCCATATGACAGGAACCTGATAGATTTTTCTAAAGGTGGGGAGCACACCATTCTCTTCAGAGGACGTACCATGATACCAGTGTCACTTCGAGAGAAAGTGTTGAGAGATTTCCACACATCTCATCTATCGGTACATCCTAGAGTGGTGAAGATGTACCAGGATCTCCGATGACAACACTGGTGGCCGGGAATGAAGAAAGCAGTTGCAGAGTATGTCTCTTAGTGCCTCACTTGTCAGCAAGTGAAGGCAGAGCATCAGGTACCAGCATGCATGGTTCGGCCTTTAGAGGAACTAGATTGGTAGTGGGATGAGATATCCATGGACTTTGTGACAAGACTTCCACGTACATCCAGAGGTCATGATTCTATCTGGGTGATCGTCGACCGACTCACCAAGTCGGCCCACTTCCTTCCGATTAGGGAGCAAGGTTCATTAGAGAGACTAGGATTCCTCTATGTGCCATATATTTTGAGGCTACATTGAGTACCCTCGATGGTTGTCTTCGATTGGGATGCATGTTTTAATTCCCGTCTATGGAAGGGGTTGTAGGAGGATTTCAGGACATGATTTCATTTGAGCACTGCCTTCTATCCTCAAACGGATGGCCAAACTGAGTGGACCATTCAGGCCCCGAGGACATGCTGCGTGTTTTAATCCTCGACTTCAGTCGTAGCTGGGAGGATCACTTTCCCTTGGTGGAGTTCCCATACAACAATAGATATCACTCCACTATTAGGATTACACCTTTTGAGGCATTGTATAGGTGACCATGCAGATCACCTTTGTGCTAGACTGACCCAGGGGAGTCAACACTCATGGGACCAGAGATGGTATAGGCTACCATAGAGAAGGTTTAGACCATCCAAGAGGAGATGAAGTCTGTAGAGAGCAGGAATAAGTCTTATGCCGACAGAAGGCGGAGACCTATGGAGTTCGAGGATGGCGACCACATCTTTTTTATGGGTCTCACCTCGACGAGGTTTGCAGAGATTTGGACGGGGTGGAAAGTTATCTCTGAGGTTCATCGGACATTTTCAGGTCCTCAGTAGAGTTGTAAAGGTGTCTTACCAGCTAGCACTTCCCCCTCACTTGTGATCACATGTCCCAAGAACATGACTTGATTCATCCAAAAGTCACACTTTCTGAACATGGAATACAAGTTCTCCTTTCTTAATGTCACCAACACAAGTATTAGATATTCTTCATGTTCCTCCTTGCTATTGGAGTAGATGAGAATATCATTGATAAACACTACCATAAATTTGTCGAGGTAATGTCTCAGAACTCAATTCATCAAATCCATGAGGATTGCAGGGGAATTAGTAAGTCCAAAGAGAATCACCAAAAACTCATAGTTCCCATACCTTGTTCGGAAGTAAGTCTTCTGAATATGTTCCTTCTTCCCCTTTACCTGATGATATCCAGAATGAAGATCCACCTTTGAGAAGTATTGAGCTTCTCTTAATCGGTCAAACGAGTCATCAATCCTTGGGAGAGGATACTTGTTCTTTATGGTGATCTTGTTGAGTTCCCGATAATCGATACACAACCGCATTGTTCCATACTTCTTCACAAAGAGCACTGGCACACCCCAAGGTGATGCACTAGGGCGTATGAACCCTTTTTCTAGATGCTCTTGCAGCTACTTCTTTAACTCCTCCAGTTCGATAGGAGCCATCCTATAGGGGCACTTCGAGATAGGAGTAGCTCTGGGTATGAGTTCAATTGAGAACTCTACCTCACGATCCGAGGGAATTCTGGGTAACTCTTTGGTAAATACATCGCCGTATTCCATCACGATGGTAATTTCCTCAAGGTTGGAACTTTCCTTCGACTCAAACATTTGGGAGAGGTATGATACTTCATAGGGAATCAACACCCACACCATTGAAGGATTTTTCAAAGGAGATTCACGATCTTCATTGAATTTTTAGAGGAGCATGGGATGGTTCAGAATATGAAAATATATTTCCTTTTCTCGACAGTTGATATGTGCTCTATATAACGAGAGCCAGTCCATTCCCATTATAGCGTCAAATTCCACCAAGGGAAGTATTATGAGATTTTCCGGACGAATCTTCCCACATACGACAACAGGAGAAGAGTCAAACACTTGGGTTGCAATGATTGCACCACTTGGTGTTTTTACAGATATCTCTACTTAAAGGTTTAGGGGCATTGATTCTATAGTTCTAGCAAAATTGCAAGATAAAAAGGAATGTGTAAAACCAGAATCAAATAAGACTTTTTCCATTCTTGAGTGAATAGGAAGTGTACCTTGTAAGACTTCATTATCATGCTCCACCTCCACTATAGTGATGGCATAAGACTTCCTTTGTTCCTTTGGATTTGGTGGCTGCTGATGCTGATTACCCTCGAGAACTCGAGGTTTAGTGCACTGGTTTGAATAGTGCCATAGCTACCTATAGTTGTAGAATTGAACCATGAGTGGTTCTCTCCTTTAATCGGCTACATTATCCTTCCTTTTCATGTCATTTTGACACTCTTGAAAATATTTTCTTTCTTTACCACATTTGAAGCATTTCCCTGTCCCTTTGAGGTAGTTCCCATTGTTCAACTTCCCACATTTTTGGCATGTGAGTCGTTGAGTTTTCTTCCCAATTTTATCATTAGATCTACTAGCTTGAAACTCCATCTTTCTTTTCTTATCACCATAGCCATGGGAACATTCTCCAAACTCCATCTCCACTTTGAGAGCACACCGAACAACTTCTTCATAACTCCCAAAGTCTCGAATTTGAAGAGCCTTTCAAAGGTGTGGTCTTAATCCACTAAAGAATCTATCAATTTTCCTATCATTGTTGATAACAAAACCCAAAGCATACCTTGAAAGCCTTGTGAAATTCACTTCATTGGTTGTGACATATTCTCCTTCTTTTTTCTTGAGCTCTATAAATTCTATCTCTATCTTTGTGTGAAGAGTTTGTGGGAAATACTAATTAAGAAACATTATCTTAAAGTCTTCCCATTCCATCTCTTCAATTTCCACCCTTGGAGTGATGTTCTTAATCAAATCCCACCATTGATCAGCTTCTCCATCTAGAAGATAAACGGCTAAAGTCACCTTCTCCGTCTCAGAATAGTGAAGAACAGAAAAGATATTCTCAATGGAGTTGACCCACTGTTCCGCAACTAGTGGATCAGAAGATCAACAAAACATTGGTGGTCGTTGCCACATAGAACATTCGATGGCTAGTTTCTCCCTCTTTTGTGAAGGAGGACATTCCCCATTATTATGGTTATTATTCAAAACCTGAGATAATTGGGTAAGAATCTCCATGAAGTTTTGAACTCCACCTCCCAAATCATTGGGGATGTCGTTCAGGCAATCGTTGCAATGGCCCTAGTAAGAGTTGTTGGCCTGATTTCTCCTGGTTCCCACCATTTTCTAAAATAGAAAAGGTTAGAACAAAACATAAGTAAACAAGTCATGAATAACTTATTCATTTAAACAATTTTTACCAAAAAAAACATATGGGACCCCTATATAAATATTCTTGTGTGTATATTTGTACTTAGTCTCATGCGGTAGGTTTTCCCTAGGGTTCACTAATCCTAATTCCCAAATTAACTAAAACTTTCCTCTGATACCAACTATAGTGACCCAGCCTTTTCTTACATTACTATTACATCATTTCAAAGATAAAAAACATAATATTATTACACATAGATGATCCAATGGTTTAGTGTCTTGGGAAAACTAGGACCACACATACCAAAATAAAACATCTAGCATAAACATTTATTTAATTTATTATTCTCTAGCTTCTTATTGGCACTTGTCCTCTCCTTAGTACATGTAGCCACATGAGGTCATACATAAAAAGGGGTGATCTAGAATCCCAGTAATAGGATAGATAAGAACAATATATCATGGGATGATCAAAAATCATAACATAGGTAAAAGATCGTGAACAAGAGAGGAGCATAAATAAAAGACTTGAAATGTGGAAATGCATAAAAATGAAACATCATGTCTTAGTGGTTAACTACCACACATACTTGTGAACCAAGCTATCATATTCTTCACATATCATTTCAAATTTACTAATGAGATTCATCACTTTACCCAATTCATTGGAGCTCTATATAATTCCGAGCGCACCCGTCACTTTGAAACATTCATATTGCGCTATATAATTCTGGGTGCACCCGTCACATCATAACATTATCATTATCATGATTTCCACATAGAACACATATCAGAAGTGAACATAACTAAACCATTTAAATTAATGGTTTTAATCTCATTAGAATACATTCATAAGATTTGGGTTCCCAAAAGAAATATGGAACAACATACTTGATACAAGAACCATCAACCATGAATGAGAGGTAAAAGTTGAGTTCTTAAAAGAAGAGTTCTTTTGGAAAACATTTGGTTAGACATAAACTTAATTAGAAAACATTTATATCCCAAAAAAGTTAAGATAATTATGAAGAAATGATCTTTAATGAGTAACCATATCAAAAAGGAGTGAAAGAAGGAGAACCCGATGGATGAAAGTTGGGTTCAAGAATTTCCCCTTACCTTGTACCCGAGTGATTCCTTCTCTTTAATATCCCGTATAATGAAATTTTATTAATTAATTAGAAATACAGAACCATTTTACATTAATAGGGTTAATTATGGTTTCATTATGTCATATTATGTCCCTTTGGATGACTTATAGAGTTTAAAAACATTGTTCAGGGATGTTCGTTTTTATGGTTTTTCTTGGGTGGTTCACTTGTATTCTTAAATTGAAGTTTGGGTAGAACATGAGTAAACATCCAGAAATGATATTACATGTAATTAATGATATTAAAGGAGTTTTAATGATCTTATAATGAATTATATTAGATCCATGTGTATGAATCATTAGATAAGAATTAAATGATGGTTATTTGGGTCAATTTGGGCGGTTTTTAGATCACAAAGAACTTGTTTAAACTTATAACTTAGTAATATGGACATAGGTTATTTATAGAAATTTAAATAGAACATAATAAATATAACATATTCTGGTTCAACCATAAAAATGGTTTCATGACCAGATCTGAAGGTAGAAATGGAAGAAGATAGCATGTCGTTCTTGAAGGTGATAAATTAACACCTCACGAACAATGTTCTCTTTAATAAAATAAAAGGAAGAGGTAAAGGGGGTTGGATGATATAATATCCCATTATAATCATAAAATTACAGTATATTTATAATACTGGAGTGACAATACAATTTGGATGAAGATAGGTTGGGAGAGATCAAGAAATGAACTTGAACTTGAAAGGAAATTAAAGGAGAAGAGGGAGGGAAATTACCTCTTGAATCCTTCTTTTGAGAACCTCCTTAAGGGCCTAAGCATGGTCTTTTAATGAGACCAGAATATCTTATACGTGGGGGAGGGGATAGGGAAGGTGTTTGGGCAGAGTTTAGAGAAGGATTGAAGCTTGAGAGGTGTGAGGAAATGAGGGTGTGAAGTGTGGCTTTTATAGTGGAGGGGAGAGGGGTTTCCTTAATATAAAATTCATTAGTTTATTAGTTTCCCCTAGGAAAAGGAATATCGAGTCTTGAGTGACCAAGAATAGTACTTTTATCATGTGATCTTGAACCAAGTGGGATTACATCACTAGAGCATCATCGATGACTTAATTAATCCATTATTTAGCATTTATTGTAAATTATCGGATTCTACTATTCATCAAAAATTCAAGTCTCTCAGAAAAATCCCAAAAAATTACCCCAACCATTTTTCGACGTGTAGAATCCAAAAAATGAAGTCCATTTTTCAAAAATAATTTTCTAAATATTATTAATTTAATATTTAAGTAAAATTATAATTTACTTAAAAAACAGTTTTTAAGATTAAAACTGATTTTATAGTGCTTTCAAAAATGACGTAGGGTCTTATAAAATTATCTAAAAACTATAAGATATTGATTTAATAATTTATGAATAAATTTTAGGGAAATAAATATTCTTTTAAATTAATTAATTAATTATAATTAATTATTTATGACTTACAAAATACCAAAACGTTTGCTAAGTCAAATTGTCACTTTCTAAGATGTCTAAATTTTATTTAATTATTCATAGGTAATGTTAATCTTATATTGGATGATTTACTATTCATAAGGGTCATATTACTATTCATAAGGGTATGTTACTATTCATATGGGTATGTCACTATTCACCAAAAATTATTTTTGTTTCATTAGACTCCAAAAATCATCTTGAACACAATCGTGTATGTGAGATTTTCAAAATTCCAAACACAGAAGTGACAAACTTATGTTTAAAGGACACTTATCACTTAGTAGTTCATTATGTTGTGATTCCATGTTATTTTATGACATAAATATAAGAAGGAAATTTCAATTGAAAAACTTTGTCTGGTTTCATTCTTCCCCCCTTAAGAAATTTCACCTCCGAAATTTCACTTTACACAAATAGGTGGGGGTGTTTCTCCTTCATTGCCTCTTTTGGTTCACAAGTTGCTTCCTCAAACTTATGGTTCCTCAACAATAATTTTACAATATGGGTTGTCTTGTTGTGTAGAACCTTATATCTTCGATCCAAAATCTTTACTGGCTGCTTCTTATAGGAGAGACCATCTTCCAGCTACACCACCTCTGAGTTTAGAACATGTGAGGGGTCTGGTATGTACTTCCTTAGTAGTGATACATGAAACACATCATGAAAATGAGCCATATTCGGTGTAAGTGAAAGACGATAGGCTGTAGTTCCTATGTGGTCAAGGATCTCAAAGGGGCCAATATACCTTGGGATTAGCTTCCCTTTCTTCCCGAATCACATGACTCTCTTCCATGGAGATATTTGAAGGAAGACTTTATTTCCAACGTCAAACTTCAAGTCCATTTGATGGTTGTTAGCATAGCTCTTTTTCCGACTTTGAGCAGCTTTGATGTTATTCTGGATGACTTGAACCTTCTATGCCATCTCTTGAACAAGATCGGTCCCAAGTAGCTTTCTTTCTCCAACTTCATCCCAACAGGTTGGAGTTCTACATCGCTTCCCATAAAGAGCTTCTTACGGATCCATCTGAATACTCGAGTGGAAGCTATTGTTGTATGAGAACTCAACCAATGGGATATGTTGATCCAAACCACATTTGAATTCAAGAGAGCAGGCTCTTAGCATATCTTCGAGCGTCTGAATAGTCCTTTCAGATTGGCATCAGTTTGGGGGTGATAGGCCGTGCTAAAATTTAATTCAGTACTCAAAGCATGTTGAAGTATCCTCCATTACTTAGATGTGAACCCTGGATCAGGGTCAGAGACAATTGAGTGTGGAACACCATGCAATCTCACCACTTACTTCACATATATCTTTGCAAGTTGATGAAGTGAGATATCTTCCCTAATAGCGATAAAATGGGCAGTCTTGGTGAGTCGGTCAACCACAACCCATATGATATTATTTCCCTTTGAAATATTTGAGAGACCCGTGACAAAGTCCATAGTAACGGTTTCCCATTTACACATGGGTATAGGCAATGGATACATCATACCCTTGGACTTTTATCGCTCAGCTTTAACTTGCTGACATACCAAGCACCTTGATATATGTTCTGCAATCTTCTTCTTCAAGTTATCCCACTAGAAGTGTTCTCAGAGATCACGACACATCTTGGTACTCCCAGGATTGATAAAGAAAGTTGATCTATGTGCATTGTCCAATAGATCCTTCTTTATCCCGGGTGATGAAGGCACACAAAGCCGTGTTCCAAACCGAATCACACCATCATCGTCAATATGGAACTCTTGCAGCTTCCCTTCCTTTACCGCATTCACCCTCTTTTGTATCTCCACATCATCCCTTTGTTCTTCCTTAATATTCTCTTGGATGGATGGTTGCACAATAATTTGGGCAAGGTAGGATGTATCCCCTGCCATTATGATTTCCATATCCATTCTTTGCATATCCAAGAAGATAGGGTCTTTCTCAATCCGCAACATGGATAGAGTAGCAGGTTCTTTTTTGCTTAGAGCATCAGCTACCTTGTTCACCTTTCCAGGATGATAGTTAATAGAGCAATCGTAATCCTTGATTAGCTCTAACCATTTCCTTTGACGCATGTTGAGCTCATTTTGTGTGAATATATAATTTAGGCTCTTGTGGTCGGTGTATATGTCACACTTCTCACCATAAAGTTAGTGTCACCATATTTTCAAGGCAAAAATCATGGCTGCTAGCTCTAGATCATGCGTCGGGTAGTTTTTCTCATGGATATTTAACTATCTTGAGGTGTAGGATATCACATTATCATTTTGCATGAGTACACAACCCAAGCCTTTCTTTGAAGCATCACTGTATATCACAAAACTTTCTCCAATTTTATATAGTGTGAGTACAAGTGATGTGACCAAACTTCTCTTTAGATCCTTGAAGCTTCCCTCACATTATTCCGTCCATACATACTTTACCCCTTTCCTTGTTAACTTAGTTAGCGGGCTTGAAAATAGTGAGAAGTTTCTCACAAAACATCAGTAGTACCCAGTTAATCCAAGAAAACTACGGATTTCTATGCCACTAGAGGGGCTGGGCCATTCCTCAATCGCCTTTGTCTTTGAAGGATCCATAGAAATTACTTCACTTGTGATCACATGTCCCAAGAAAATGACTTGATTCATCCAAAAGTCACACTTGCAGAACTTGGCGTACAACTTCTTTTTTCTTAATGTCTCCTACACAAGTCTTAGATGTTCTTCATGTTCCTCCTTGCTATTGGAGTAGATGAGAATATCATTAATAAAAACTACCAGAAATTTGTCGAGGTAATGTCTAAAGACTTTATTCATCAAATCCATGAAGATTTCAGGGGCATTAGTAAGTCCAAAGGGCATCACCAAATACTCATAGTACCCGTACCTTGTTCAGAAGTCAGTCTTCTGAATATCTTCCTTCTTCAGATTTACCTGATGATATCTAGAATAAAGATCCACCTTTGAGAGGTATTGAGATTATTTTAATTGGTCGAACGAGTCATCAATCCTTGGGAGATGATACTTTTTATTTATGGTGATCTTTTTGAGTTCCTGATAATCGATACACAACCACATTGTTCTATCCTTATTCTCCACAAAGAGCACTGACGCACCCCAAGGTGATGCACTAGGGCATATGAGCCCTCTGTCCAGATGCTCTTGCAGCTGCTTCTTTAACTCCTCCAGTTCGATAGGAGCCATCCTATAGTGGCACTTCGATATAGGAGTAGCTCTGGGTATGAGTTCAATTGAGAACTCTACCTCATGATCCGAGGGAATTCCGGGTAACTCTTCGAGAAATACATCACCGTATACCCTCACGATGGTCATTTCCTCAAGGTTGGAACATTACTTCGACTCAACCATTTTGGTGAGGTATTCTTCTTCATAGGGAATCAACACCCACACCATTGAAGGATTTTTCAAAGGAGATTAATGATCTTCCATGAATTTTTTGAGGAGCATGGGATGGTTCTGAATATGAAAAGATATTTCCTTTTCCCGACAGTTGATATGCGCTCTATATAACTTGACCCAGTCCATTCCCATTATAGCATCGAATTCCACCAAGGTAAGTATTATGATATTTTCCGGAAGAATATTCCCACATATTCTAATAGGATAATAGTCAAACACTTGGCTTGTAATGATTGCACCACTTGGTGTTTTTACAAATTTCTCTACTTCAAGGTTTCGGGGCTTCAATTCTATAGTTCTAGCAAACTTGCAAGATATAAAGGAATTCGTAGAACCAGAATCAAATAATATTTTTTCCATTATTGAGTGAATAGTAAGTGTACCTTGTATGACTTCAGTATCATGATGCACCTCTACAGTAGTGATGTCATAATCCTTCCTTTGTTCCTTTGGCTTTGGTGACTGCTGATGCTGATTACCCTCGAGAAATCGAGGTTTAGTGCACTGGTTTTCATAGTTCCCTAGATCCCTACAGTTGTTGCATTGAACCATGAGTGGTTCTATCCTTTCATCGGCTACATTCTCCTTAATTTTCATGTCTTTTCGACACTCTTGAGCGTGGTGTCCTTCTTTCCCACACATGAAGCATTTCCCCATCCCTTTGAGGCAGTTCCCATTATGCAACTTCCCACATTTTTGGCATGTGGGTCATTGATTTTTCTTCCCACTATTATCATTAGATCCACCAGCTTGAAACTCCATATTTCTTTTCTTATCACCATATCCATGAGACCATTCTCCAAAATCCATCTCCACTTTGAGAGCACACCGAACAACTTCTTCATAACTCCCAAAGTCTCGAATTGCAAGAGCCTTTCGAAGGTGTGGTTTTAATCCACTAAATAATCTATCAATTTTTCTATCATTTTTGATAAAAAATCCTGAATCATACATTGGGAGCCTTGTGAAATTATCTTCATACGCTGTGATAGATTCTGCTTCTTTTTCCTTGAGCTCTATAAATTCTCTCCCCATCTTCGTGCGAAGAGTTCGTGGGAAATACTTATTAAGAAACAACATCTTAAAGTCTTCCTATTCCATCTCTTCAATTTTCTCCCTTGGATTGGTGTTCTTAATCAAAGCCCACCATTGATCGGCATCTACATATAGACGAGAAATGTCTAAAGTCACCTTATCCATATCAAAACAGTGAAGCATAGAAAAGATCTTCTCCATGGAGTTGACCCATTGTTCCGCAACTAGTGGATCAGAAGATCCACAAAACGTTGGTGGTCGTTGCCGCATAAAACATTCTATGGACATTTTCTCCCTCTTTGGTGAAGGAGGATGTTCCCCATTATTATGGTTATTATTCATAACCTGAGATAATTGGGTAATCATCACCATGAAGTTTTGAACTCCACATCCCAAATCATTAGGGATGTCGTTCGGGAAATTGTTGCATTGGCCCTCACAAGAGTTGTTGGCCTGATTTCTCCTGGTTCCCACCATTTTCTAAAATAAAAAATGTTAGAAAAAAACATAAGTCAAAAAGTCATGAATAAATTATTCATTTAAACAATTTTTACCAAAAACATAACATACGGGATCCTTATGTAAATATTCTTGTGTTCATATTTGTAATTATTCTCATGATGTAGGTTTTCCCTTGGGTTCAGTAATCTTAATTCCCAAATTAACTAAACCTTGCCTATGATACCAACTATAGCGACCCAAACTTTTCTTACATTACTATTACATCATTTCAAAGATAAAAAACATAATAGTATTACACATAGGGGATCCAGAGGTTTAGTGTCTTGGGAAAACTAGGACCACGCATAACAAAATACAACATCTAGCATAAACATTTATTTAATTTCTTCTTCTCTAGCTTCTTATTGGAACTTGTCCTCTCCTTAGTACATGTAGCCACCTGGGGATATAAATAAAAAGGGGTGATCTAGAAGCCTAGTAAGAGGATATATAATAATAATATATCATGGGGTGAGCATAATCATAACACAGGCAAAATATCGTGAACAAGAGAGGAGCATAAATAAAATACTTGAAATGTGGCAATGCATAAAAATGAAACATAATGTCTTTGTGGCCAAATACCACACATACTTGTGAACCAAGATAGAATCTTGTTCACACATCATTTCACATTTACTCATGATATTCATCACTTTACCCAATGCATTGGAGCTCTGTATAATTCCCGGCGCACCCGTCACTTTGAAACATTCATATTGCGCTATATAATTCCAGGCACACCCGTCACATCATAGCGTTATAATTATCATGATTGACACATAGAAAATATATCAAAAGTGAACATAACTAACCCATGTAAAGTAATGGGTTTAATCTCATAAGAATACATTCATAAGCTTTGGTTTCCCAAAAGAAAGAGGAAACAACATACTTGATACAAGAACCATCAACCATGAATGAGAGGTAAAAGTTGAGTTCTTAAAAGAAGAGTTCTTTTAGAAAACATTTGGTTAGACATAAAATTCATTAGAAAACATTTATATCCCATAAAAGGTAAGATAATTATGAATAAATTATCTTTAAGGAGTAACCATATCAAAATGGAGTGAAAGATGAAGAACCCGAAGGATGAAAGTTGGGTTTGAGAATTTCCCCTTACCTTGTACCCGAGTGCTTCCTTCTCTTTAATGTCCTGTATAATGACATTATATTCATTAATTAGAAATCCAGAACCGTGTTAACATTAATAGGGTTAATTCAGGTTTCATTATGTCATATTATGTTCCTTTGGATGACTTATAGAGTTTAAAAACATTGTTCGAGGATGTTCGTTTTTATGGTTTTTCTTGGGTGGTTCACTTGTATTATTAAATTGAAGTTTGGGTAGAACATGAGTAAACATACAGAAATATTATGAAATTTCATTAATTATATTATAGGAGTTTTAATGATCTTATAATGAATTATATTATATCCATATGGATGAATCATTAGATAAGAATTAAATGATGGTTATTTGGGTCAATTTGGGCGGGTTTTGGATCACAATGAACTTGTTTTAACTTACAACTTAGTAATATGGCCATAGGTTATTTCAAGAAGTTTAAATAGAACAAAATAAATATAAAATATTTTTTTTGAACCATAAAATGGTTTAATGACCAGATATGTAGGTAGAAATGGAAGAAGAAAGCATGTCGTTCTTGAAGGTGATAAATTAACACCTCACGAACAACATTATCTTTAGTAAAATAAAAGGAAGAGGTAAAGGGGGTTGGATGATATAAAATCCCATTAGAATCATAAAATAAAATTATATGTATAATACGAGAGTCACAATAAAATTTGGATGAGGATTGGTGGGGAGAGATCAAGAAATGAACTTGAACTTGAATGGAAATTAAAGGAGAAGAGGGAGGGAAATTACCTCTTGAATCCTTCTCTTGAGAACCTCATTAAGGGCCTAATCTTGGTCTTTTGATGAGACCCGAAGATCTTGGACGTGGGGGAGGGGATAGGGAAGGTGTTTGGTCAGATTTTAGAGAAGTGTTGGTGCTTGAGATGTGTGAGGAAATGAGGGTGTGAAGGGTGGCTTTTATTGTGAAGGGGAGATGGGTTTCCTTAATATAAAATTCATTAGTTCATTAATTTCCCCTAAGACAAGTAATAGCGAGTCTTGAATGAAGAATAATAGTAATTTTATCATGTTATCTGGAACCAAGTGGGATTACATAATCATAGCATCATCGATGACTCAATTAATCCATTATTTAGCATTTATTGTAAATTATCTGATTCTACTATTCATAAAAAATTCAAGTATCTCAGAAAAATCCCAAAAATTTACCCCAACCATTTTTCAACGTGTAGAATCCAAAAATGAATTCCATTTTTAAAAAATAATTTTCTAAATATTATTAATTTAATATTTATTTAAAATCATAATTTACTTAAAAAATAGTTTTTAAGATTAAAACTGATTTTATAGTGCTTTCAAAAATTACGTAGGGTCTTATAAAATTATCTAAAAAATAAAATACATTGACTCAATAATTTATGAATACATTTTAGGGAAATAACTATTATTTTAAATTAATTAATTAATTATAATTAATTATTTATGACTTACAAAATACCAAAACCTTTACTAAGGTCAAATTATCACTTTCTAAGATGTCTAAATTTTATTTAATTATTCATAGGTAATGTTACTCTTATATTGGATGATTTAATATTCATAAGGGTAATATTACTATTCATAAGGGTATGTTACTATTCATAAGGGTATGTCACTATTCACAAAAATTATTTTTGTTTCATTAGACTCCAAAAATCATCTTGAACATAACCGTGTATGTCAGATTTTCAAAATTCGAAACACAGAAGTGATAAAATTATGCTCAAAGGCCACTTATCGCTTAGTAGTTCATTATGTTGTGATTCCATGTTATTTTATGACATAAATATAATAAGGGAATTTCCATTGAAAAACTTTGGGTCGTTACACTACCGCCCCATGGGCCGCTGGCGAGGCCGAGCCGCTAGGCCGGCCCGCCCAGCGGGTTGGACAGCCAAGCGTGGGTCAGGCCGGGCCCAACGGGTCGAGCCTGGTCTACCCAAACCGGGTCAACCTAGGTTGGGTTGGGATGGGTCAGGCTGGGTCGGTTGGACCGGGTCGGACCGGACCCATACCAGTTTTTACCCTATACTCTCTTTTGGCCATAAATTTGGTATCGAGTGCCCATTTGAAGAACCATCTGCGGCACTGGAAATATTGGAGCGAGATAGAACTTTGGTATAACCCACTAGAGTTTTGGATAAAGTCAGGGAATGGTCGGGTTGGATCGAGCACGAATCCAACCAGGCCCTCTGGATAAAAAGGCTGATAAATTTCAGATCGAGTGTCCGATTGACGCACCATCTTTTGCGTTGAGACCCCTATGACATGGAGGACTTTTTGGATAATTTTTCATGGGACTTCATGGTAGTTGGAGTATAAACCAGTGTCTTGGGGAGTAGACCCTCCCAGAGACAAGAGAGCTTAGTGTGGGAACCCTGTAGCTGGCTGTGACGGTGTACTTTGATCCTGTGTGGGTCTAATGATGTACTTGTACTGGGATCCCATGTGGGTCTGACGATGTACTTGTACTAATATCCTGTGTGGGTATGAAGACGTACTGATGATGTACTAGAATCCTGTGTGGGTCTGATGATGTACTTGTACTAGGATCCTTTGTGGGTTTGATGACGTAATGACGGTGTACTAGGATCATGTGTGGGTCTGATGATGTACTTGTACTAGGACCATGTGTGGGTATGATGACGTACGGATGGTGTACTAGGATCCTGTGTGGGTTTGAAAATTTACTTATACTAGGATCCTGTGTGGGTCTGAGGACGTACTGACGGTGTACTAGGATTCTGTGTGGGTCTGACGATGTACTTGTATTAGGATCCTGTGTGGGTATAACGATGTACTGATGGTGTACTAGGATCCTGTGTGGGTCTGACAATGTACTTGTACTAGGATCCTGTGTGGGTCTAACAACGTACTAATGGTGTAATAGGATCCTGTGTGGGTCTAACGATGTACTTTTACTAGGATTCTGTGTGGTTCTGACGATGTACTTACGATGTACTGGGATCCTGTGTGGGTCTAACGATGTACTTGTACTAGGATCCTGTGTGGGTCTGACGACGTACTGACGTTGTAGTAGGATCCTGTGTGGGTCTGAAAATGTACTTGTACTAGGATCCTTTGTGGTTCTGACGACGTACTGACGATGTACTAGGATCTTGTGTGGACCTGACGATGTACTATGATCCTCTGTGGATCTGATGATGATTTAGGATCCTTCGTGGGTCTGCCTCTTAATAGAGTACGATGATTTAGTAGTTACATCTAATCATCTTTACTTATGATTGTGATGGGCACACTTGATAACTTAGGTATATGTATGGGCATATACCTAAGTAGGGTTGTCAGTTGATTTCATGCTTTGTGGTTTATCCTTTGTGGATTTTGTGAGACCTTGAGGGTGTCAGGGTCCCTACCGAGTATTGTTATACTCACCCCTGCACAGGATATGCCCGCACATTGTTGTGTTTGGTGCAGATGACGAACAATACTGATTGAGGCTGAGGGTACCAGGACTAGATGGGGCCCAGAGGTGGACCATACAGCGTGTCAGTACGCAGAGGAGATAGGTGGATGTGGAGTGCTAAGGAGGTGATCTATAACTACCCATTAGGTAGGAACCATGAAAGACGACCCAGTAGCTGCTTTCCATTTTCTTTAGTTGTATTGTTTTTTTAGTTGTACTTGTACCTTTACTGTTGGGCTTGTATTCTAGCCCCTCTTACTTGTATTCTATCCCCTCTTACTTTTAGCACTCTTTTTTCTATACAGTTTACTTGTGTTTGTATCTTATTGTGTTCTTGGTTGCATGTGTTTTTAGGATATAAAGGCAATACATTCCCGTTTTTTTATGGAAGACACCTTTCTGTGCTAGTCGGCAGACCCTAGCCTATGGGAGGCAGGCTTGGGGTAGTCATGACACGGGTCATATGGGATGGGTCGTTATATCTCATATGTTCCTTTTTAGAAGGTCAATCAAGGTTTTTTTGCTGGGTTATAAATAGGGTATTAGTAATTATTACTTAAACCTTTACCCGTCCATGAGGTTTACATACTTCAAAAAACATAAGAGAGGTTTTAATTCCATATTCGATGGTTTTCAAGTGATGAGATTGAATTTATAATACCCACTTACAAATCTTGTATCTATAGTGTAAAAGGGATCATATTAGCTTATTCATTATTTAATAAATCATCAAATAAATTAAATGTTATCTCTTCTTCCAAATTGAAATTAGAATTTTCCATTTTTTTGGGAACTCACTCATTCCATGGTATTTTCACTAGAAAATTCCTATTTTAGGGATAATAATTCCTGGAGAATACATGAATCCTCAATGGGGTTATTACCATATTCATAGGAAATTATAAAGAAGGAATGACTTCTTGATGGGTGCTCCATGGAGTCCAAAATATTGAAGTGTAATGTGCTTTCTCTAAGATCCACGGTATGGGTTGCTTCGTGTATATTGATTATTTTCTTAGTTTTTGTCAACAATGTTCTTCCCAAAATGAGTGGTGAATGTTCTGGTGTTCTATCTTCCTCTATGGATTTCACATTAAATTTTTCTAGAAATATCAATCATTTAACTCATACTCGCACATCTTCCAATACTCCTACCACAAAAATGGTGGATATATTTTCCAATTGGACCACCACCCTTTTGTGATTAAATTTACCTTTTTTCAAAGATGAGAAAACAGAGTGATGATTGATATTTATAGAAGAACCAAGATTATATAAATCATCATAAAAAAAATACCCAATAATTAATGGAATATAAAATAAACCTTGATCTTCATTTTTTTGGAATTGTTGGTGTGATAAGAGATAAGAAAATTCTTCTTAATCTTATTATATCATTATCATCAAGTATCTTCCTTTTGATGAAAACATCATTTAAAATTTTGGAATACTTTTTAATTTTTCCAATGGATTCCAAAACAAGGTTATTTATTTAAACCTTTTGAAAGGCTTCATGAATCTCTCATTAATGTTACTCTTATTTTATCTTCCTTTACCAAGTAAACCTAGAAGGGAATAGTAGGGAACTGTTCATCTACATTTTTTCCTTTGAATGGGTGTCTCAAATTTTTCCTTTCTAAACCCTATCCTCATTTATTATTTCTTCTTATTTTCTTCTCTTTATTGGATGAGATTATCTTCAAAATATATTCTGGATTCTCTGTCTTTATTTCTTCATGTTCTTCTTAAAATTTATTAGGTTACTATGGATAAATCTATTTTCTACTTCTTATTATAATCATGCTTGCATTCTTCTTTTTTATTTGGGTCTATTTGGGTTGTTATTTTTCATGTATTTTTTCTTTATATCCAAAAAACTTCATATCTTTTTGGATAAATATTTTATATTATCTTTCAACCTATAAACCTTTGACTATAGCTGTTTTTTTTGAATGACGGTTAACTAGTCAAGGGATTCCCATAGGTATTTTTTTGGATAGGGGGTGTTGATAATCTTGTTGTTGGTATATATATTTGTAAAGTGGTGGGTTATAGAATTCATGCCAATTTTAGGGATGATAGGTGTATTAGTTTGGATAAAAAGTTATATATTGACTTTGTTTGGATCCAAATCCTGGTTGGGATTGTGTCTTTTTCCTTTCATGGATGATTATGTTGGAATTTTCTTGGTTGGAATGTTGCCTCCTGACTCTCTATCCATTATATTTCACTACATTGACCAAAAAGTGGTTGTATGTTGAAAAAACCATATAAGTGAGGTGGGTCCTATTTCTCACTCACTTTCTTTACAACTATTTGTCTTACTAAACATGTTATTTCATTAAATTTTGTTCCAAGTAAATATGATGAATTAAAATTACCTACGTTGTGAATACCTCGTTTACCCATACCTCTTGTTGTAAACTGATGGGTTTTTTGACATAATTTTAATTATGTTCCTAAATTATATTGGAGACTTATCAATTAAATTTCATTTAGGTGATTGATATAAGAACAATACGAAGTGATGTTTCTCCAAAAATTTATGAGGGAAACTTTCATAGATATTCTATAATATTTCCCAATACTCATAATGATTTTATCTTATAATGACTAATTTTTCCTAGTATTATATTAGAATATTATATGGATTATTTTTTAATATAGACGTCAAGGGAGAAAGAAATTCCAAGGCACTATGATCCAGATATTGATAGTTTTAAAATATTTAAAATATTAATATCAAGAATAGTAATTTTTCCTAAAAAAGTAGAATGACTCCCACATGGATGGTTAGATGAAAAATATGAGTCCACCGTTGAGTTCAGAGTGTGAGATTTACCCTAAGTGAAACCTAATCTTTATTGGTGTCGGGAATTTCAGTAAAGTGCTATAACAGGTGTAAATAATAAGTAAAATGATTTATTTTATTTATTTCTTTATTTCTATATAGTGAACTAGTATTCTCTATTTAAACAAGGATATTCCAAATTTCTAGGGTCAGTCACATAACCTTGGGATTGAGAGGATCTTTTAGAGAAGTGACTTTGGAGTATAAATGGAAGATGACATTAGATCGAGATTAGATCAAGGATCATGCACCAATAAAGATAGTGGATCTCACCAACAACAAGAAAAACAAAATAGGATCTTTATTCCTCAGTATTTGATCCAAAATCTTGTTCGGATGTTTAATTTGTTTAATTACATCCAAATTCTTTTTACTAGTTGAAGATTGATCCATTACACAATCAAGAATTTATTCTCACATCAAAAATTGATTTATTTATGGTAGATTTATTTGTTTTTTGTTTAATCCCTCCTCATTCATCTAATTTCTTGACAGCGTATCAAGGATGAAATGAAAAAAGTACATGGTTCATTCCTCATATTTTTAATTTATGGATTTATCTTCCATTTTCTTCACACATTCATCACATGAAATTTATTTGTCTTGTGGTTTAATGAATAACTAGTATTAGATCATTGTGCGACAATTATTTGGCCTAATGGATCATTATAGTGGGAACATATTGTGATTGAGGTTGTGATTTGAGGATCAATGAAAACGTTAGGTGATTTGAGGAAGAACGATACTAGATCAAAGGTTTATTATTTCTCAAAATGGTGCATGACAACGATTTGGGCAACAAAGGTGGTTTGCCATTCAGAATTGATGGGTGCAATCTGGTGAGAAGGTGACAACGAGACTCTGCTGGACTAGATCTAAGATCTTTGGGTGTGATTTGTGGTGGAGGTATAAAATCTAGGCGATGCATCAAACATTCTATAATTTTAAAGAGATTCCTAACTTCACTATATATAGTCCATTTAACACACTCCTTGTAGTGAAATTTCTATGGTGCTAGGGTTTCCATTGAGAATAAAAGATTACATGACATGTGATACCTATCAGATGTAGTGTGACCCATGCTGGTGGTTTAGTGTGTATCTCAGAGGATACACAAGATTGAGAAATCTAGAGTATATAGACATAGTTAGAGTACAATATAACAACCACATACTCATACATAACCATATGTACACGGGAATGACCTAGTGTACATGGGTTGGAACACGAGCACGACTAGAAGTTCACGAGCATGGAAAGATGTCATGGGAATGGTAAAGATAGACCTCTACACACCATGTATCCTTACATGAATTTTGTTGATATGGAGATCTACATGCCATGTGATATAGAATCACATAAGAAGACCAGGGGTTCTCTAGACACACCATGTACCCCCATTACACAACATGTACCCCTATTTCAGGGTGTTTAGAGTGCTTAGTTTATTTAGTTTGGACTGGTATCATTTTAGCATGTCCCCGTAGTCCATACTGTTGATTTTATAGTGTGGAATTGTTTCCATAGATCTAGATTGTGATTTAATATGGTTATGAGTTTTAGATAGGGTTTTTGGTGTCCCTCTATGAGACTAGAGTGTGATCCTCTACCATTCCTTATTATACCCTAGTCGGGGTTCATGGAATTGGAATAAACACATTTTATAGGGTGTTGATCCACCATATATTAGGATATTTCATAATGGTTCGTGGTATCAGTAGCATATGATCCCCTATATAGAAGGATGATCCAAATTGTGTCTGTGTTGTCCCCCAAAGGTCTTAGGTGTGATCCTCTATATGTGTATTGAGATCTTTAGAGACTAGTGAGTTTTCCTTGGATAAGGCCTAATGATCATGACATCTTGTATGAGATTCTCCAATGATAGCATGTCTTTTTGAGTGGGTTCTCCTAGAATGATAATTTCCTAAAATCTTCAATCAAAATACTTTGGCTACCATAATGGTTGACAATGCTTGGAGGCATGGTGTCCTTACTGAGTATATCTATGTTTTTATTTGATTATTATATTCTTGTTATGATATAAATACTCTTGATAATTTGTGTTTAGTGTTTTCAATGTGGCTTACTAGGTTTTTTATACTAACCCCTACATGAGATTTTCCTACATTTGTCATGTATTATGGAAATGATGAACCTTTGGACGATGTCTTAGGAGGATAGGGAGTAGGTAGAGCATAGTTTGTGGTAGATAGAAATATGTGTTTTATATGTGTTTTCATTTGATGTTGGTTCTATCTTTATGAGAATTTTATAATATCTACAGTTTTTTTGGTTTGTATTTAGACCCTTCATCACATTCATTATATTATTTATTTTATCTAATTATGGGATTATAGATGTATGAATTCATTGGTTTTAGTTTTTTTAAATTTCATAATTATATGGGAATGGAGATGTGTGCATTTTTATAGGTATATTAAGATGATTCCTACCATGTGTGGGATATTCCTACCCAGTGCTTTTTTACAGCCCTTGTGCTATTAGAGGTGGGATTGGGGTAGTCATAGATCAGGCCCCTATGGGTTGCTTGATAATAGAGTGGTATTATAACATTATATTCTACCTTTGGACCAAAGGCCGTGAGATTGGTTTGGGATTTGTGTAAATAATGTTAAAGTGTTTTGTGTTCAACTTTCAGGGCAAGGACTTTAGTGTTGGTGCAGAAACTGATGCATCTATTCAACAGGGCTCTAAAAAGCTATTTGTTGACTCAATACATGTAACACCCCTGGTAAATAAAGAATATGAAATCTTTATATTTATCCATATTTGTGAATAAAATATTAATATTACTTTAAAGGGGATGCTATGCTCGATGGCGTACCCAACACGCAACAACGAGTTTCTTGGGAATCTTACGTTGCACTCTAATAATAAAATAATATTATTTTAAATGGTAGTTAACGCCTAGCCGTTGTAATGGCGGGAATGAAAAGAACTAACTACAAAATAATTATATATGTTTGTCAAATATTTTTACTCTTTACAATAAATTTTAGAGGATTAAAAATGCAAATGAATCCAGTTTTTAAGCGAAAACATTCTAATATTCTTTAAAAGGTTGATTAACCGCCTTTTGATGGCGAACCCCTTCTAAATACACTTTTTGAAAATTTTATAAGCTCTATTTTTCAAAATAAACATATTATTTATTATTGGGACATTGAAATTTACCTTGGGTTAATTTTTGGTATTTTTCTGACAATGTTCATTTTTCAATGAATAGTGAAAAATACTGCATTTTACATCAAAACTGCTTTTTCATATAATTTAATTATATGGTTATATTATATTTATAATTTTTTTAAAGTGTAATTAGAATATATTTTTACCATGTAATTCAGTGATGGTCATTGGGATTAATTTCACTTTGTAATTAGGCATAAACAAGTGCCAAACTTTTCATAAATATTGTTTCTAAAAAACCCGCTATTTGTTTTGACAACGGGAAGTTTTTTTAAATTAATTATTGCAATTTATGTATTTGGAATTTGGTAAAATGAATTAAATATTTGGAATAAGAAGGTCCCAATTATGTAATTAATACTCTTTTGTTTTTGGACATTATGAATAGTAACGACGGTAATTATCTTTAATTATTTTGACTAATGAGTAATCGGGTAGTTAAAGATAAAAAGATAATATAATGATAATAAAAACTGACCACAAAATGGGTCCTAAGGATACTAGTTGTCTCATGGACGACCATGGGATGCCTTGTTCCAAACTTGGGGGCCCCATGGAATCAATTTTGTGAGAAAGTGACTTTTTTATCTATTTATTTTTAAAAAATGTTAAATGTGACAAAGAATGTATCACCTATGTAAAATATTTTTAATTTTGTCTACATAAATTATATTTTGGACTATAAATATTAATTGGAAAGATAAAAATATTTCCTACATCATAGTATTTTTTTTATAATTTTTAGACATTAAATAAATTAAATTATTTACGACATCATGATGATGTAGAGATGACCTCATTATTTAACGATTTAAATAAAATGGAAAGATAATGTAAAATATAAGACCTACACATGTCCAAAACCTATTGTATGTGTGGATTGCGAACCCTTATCACCTTATCCTCGAAACAAATCAATTTGGGACCATTAAAATCCGAAACTCATTTGGAAATAATGTTACATTTTATACCTTTCCAAGAGTGCCCCTCCTCTCCTCTTATAAAAGGCCCCCACCTCTACCTCGTTACCCACACTTACAAAGACTTTGGCTCGGCCAAACCCTTCCTATTTTGTCTCTCCACATCCCTATATAACTCCTTGAAGCCTCACTTTGGGCAGAATCCTTTCCAAGGAAGCCTTTGATCTCAAATCAAAAGAAGTTACCCGATTTTAAGGTAATGTCTTCACTTGAGTCCATTTGTTTTATTTTACTTCTACAACCCCATAAACTCTTTTTATTCATTTCTTTTGTAACAACTCTAGTATCTTCAATATACTAGGATATTTTTATAAGAATTATTAGAGCTAAACTTACACACACCCACATCTAATGGTTAAAGAACATACTGTTTCCGTGGATGGCGAATTTCTACCTCCCGAAATGATGATTGTTCAACATTCTTCTAACACATTAAAAGGTGGCCATTAAGATAAAAATATATTTATATATGATATCTAATATGTTTATGTTTTACTTAAGCTTATGTATTTTTCATTTATGGCATACCTTTATGGTTTCCATTATGGGTAAACGCGATATCTTCATTTAAGGAAGTGCGGACTACCTCCCCCTCAAAGTGATTTGATTCGTTAATACCATATGTGGTACCTATAAAGGATATATTTAATGATATTATATATGATACCATACTGGAATTAAAATACTATTATGTATCATTATTTTTTAATTCCATTAAATATGAAATAGAAATGGAAGTAGCCTTCATGCGTACGTACGACTTACCGTCTCCATGAACGGTGCATTTCATTTCTTAACTATAAATGTTTTGTAATAATATAAATGCATGAATATACTGGATATATATGATATATATGATATCTAAATCAAGAATACAATTCTGGATATAATGAAAATTTGTCCACACGAACAACATGTAATTGTAAGAAGTCCACTTTCGACTTAAGAACCAAATATCGACAAAACAAATATTATTAACTTAAATGATTACATAATGTTTATGACATGGTAATAAGTGATATAAAAGGAATAATGAACTTGAAAAAGGTTCTTAAGGAAGTAGAAATTAACTCAAGTTTATTATTCAGGAGATTAAAGAATGATCGAGTCAAGTCGGACCCGAGGTAAGGGATCCTACTCCTCTCTTTCTTTTTAAGTACACTCTTTTATGTCTTTCCTTCTAAGCTCATCTTTATTGTGATTGGGATGTTCTTTTATATTACTCTTACTGTAATTTTTATTTTCATATAATGAGATACCCTATTCTCTCTCATCAATCTATTTTGGAAGTTTTGAGTGGCGCCGTTAGGCTGCCGAATTTTCGTAAGAGATCCAACCTCTCTCTTTCTTTTTAAGTACTCTCCTTTATGTCACTTCTTTTAAGATACTCTTTTTTATGTTGGGGGATGTTATTTTGTATTCCTCTTTCTGTAAACTTTATTTTGATATGATTACATACCCTACTTCCTCTCATCAATCCATTTTGGAAGTTTTAAGTGGCACCGTTAGGCTGCCGAGTTTTCGTAAGGGATTTTTCATCTCACTTTTATTCCCGTGAGATTTATGCTACATTTGCCACAATTTCCATTGAGTGGTGTATGTACTGCCCATTATTATACACTTTGTGTAGTATAATTTCGTTTATGGGTATTCACATCTTCATTGTATGACACTTCTTCCATGGGGTGTACGTTTCGAAAGTTACCCAACTCGGTAAGGGGACCTTTCACCCTCCTCTTTTTAAAAGACTTCTTTTGTTTTGTCTTTTAATTCACATACTATTATGTTGGGATATGTTATTTTATATCCTTATTGATGTAAATTTTATGTCCAAGTGATGAGATGCCCTTTTTATCTCTCATCAACTCATTTTCTGAATTTTGAAGTGATGCCGTTAGGCTGTTGAATTTTACCAAGGGAACTTTATAACCCAATTTCGATTTCTTTGGGTTCAACATGTAGTTATTGAATATGTCATCCTTTGAATATGTGTGAATAACCTTCGATTGTTTTCCACTTAATATCCACTTATATTGGGTGTATTTATATTTGTCACACATAATTATGAGATTGATTTATCCTTAATTTAAGGATACCTTCTTTATAATGGATTTCATCACATTTGACATTTCTATTGAGACTTTATTGTTGTTATTCACCAATTCACTCTTATATGGTGTATATACTATCCTTTGGAATATTATATCATGAATACATTTATTCTCATGATATTATAAAGTTCTGACTAAATGTTATTCCTCAATTATTGTATTCAAGTGTCTCTAATTTTTGTAAAACCCCTTTAACCAAAATATCGATTTAAATGTTTTAATAATTTGTTCTTATTAATATCCATGTTTTCAAAATGGTTTTAATGATTTATTTATATGGATATTAATGGTTTAAAATTTTAAAATCTTCAAGGTGGTATGGGACACTTTGATTCAAAAATCTCTTTATTAAATGTTTTAAATGGTTTTCAAAATGGTTTCTTTTTGAATGGATTCATTATTTCAATATACTAAAATGTTATATTGTGATTGAAATGTGGAAATTTTATGCATGTTTTATGTGATACGTTTATGTTATGGTTCTTGGGCATTGTTATGAAAACGGGTGGTTCTGTGATAAACTAGGGGCGGGTGAGCCCGATATAGCTCTCCAATGCATTTGGTAACGCGAAGGAGTGAAACGTTGAGGTTTCTCCGAAGAGATTTAGGGCATATACTGTGGTGGGTATTCCAAACGTAACGAAGAGGGTTACTCCCTACGTAAGAATGTTATGAATGCCTGAAGATACCTTTTATGTCTTATGATTTCTATGATTTATTCATGATTTTATATGCCTATGTTTTATGGGTAAAGTATGATTTCATTCTAATGTGTATATGAACTAATGTTTCCTTTCCATATTTTTATAACTCTTACTGAGATTTTTATGCTCATCCCAAGTTTTTGAAATGTTTTTCACAGGTCAAGGGAAAGGTACATGATGTGATGATAGTGTCAAGGATGTGTCAAGAAAGAATCCATGCTTTCTTTTTAAATATGTTTCCGTTGATGGAAAAAAATGAATATTATCCTTTTTGTAACCACTTTGTTTAAATGTGGAATGTAATGAAAGTTTTATGATCTAATTCTCTAAAAATATAAACCTGAAAAGATCCTCAATGTGTAATCTTGTAATAACTCAAGATTAAGTAAGGTTTAAGACTGGGTCCTTATAGTTGGTATCAGAGGTGGGTTTAGATAACTTTAGAGGTTAGGGTATTCTCTAAGAATAAGTGATAGTACCATAATGGATAGGATTTTAGAAAGAGTCCTAGTTTTAGATAATGTGAATGAGTAGTTATATCTTTGTGTTTATCTTCCTCATTAGTATATGATGGTTTTGTTGATATACTCACACCGACCTTTTTGGTTTTAGTAAATGGATGGATCTAGTAGGCACCAAAGTAATAGTGGATGTGAAGGAAACTGTGACAGTTTTTGAGCAATCAACTGAATGATATGGGGGCTGCAATGAGAACTCTTGTGATTATCCTCAACAAACTATCTGGAGTCATGATTGACCACCTAAACCTTGGTGATTTCTCTAAGGCATCATATATGCAAGAAACAAGTCCCTACAGAACATAGGTGATAATCATAAAGGTAAGTGTGTTAAAAAAACTATGTGTCAAAGATGTGGAAAGAAACACCTAGGAAAATGTTTCAAAGGGACAAAAATATGCTATAGATGTGGAAATGAAGGTCATAAAGCAAGAACATGCCATGGAAAATGGAAGCATCCAGTTGACTCGAGGAAAGGGAAAGAAGTTATTTCTGAGGGATTAATTGAATGTTTTAAATGTGGGGTGCATGGTAATTATGCAAACACATGTCCTAAGAAGAATTTTCGTGAATGGGATCACCAAGATCATACAAATATTCATTTACCAATACCTAATTCCATTCCGATTGAGGATGAAGAAGCTGACAATGACCAATCAAAGGTATGGATTATTTCATAACTTTTGTTTTCCTATTTTGGAATATTAGGATATGATTAATGAATTTGTTTGTAGGAAAGAAGTATTTCAGAATAAGTTGGAAAGGAATGGTTAATGGATCATGAATAATGTTGAGTGAGTAAGAAGTCAACATATAAGGGCTTCAAGAGTTATGGTGAAATTATTAAGAGTATTAAGTCTCTTTTGATGATCGGGTTATATTAGAAGACTTTTTATAGTATGTGTAACCCTGATGTTTAACATATGAAAATTTTATTCAAGGAATAATTATCTGTTCTTTTGTGGACATAGTTATAAAGAACCATTTGGGTTTATATGATCCTTACTTTTGAGGTAATTATGGGTTACTATATGTTATGATGGAAGTGAAAGGCATGTGATAAAATTGAGGTTAAATTATGTTATGGTTATTTTTGATGATTTTATCTCTTTTTGGGGAATGATTTGAGAATTATATAGTTTTGGAAAAAGGACAACACGCAGACCGTGTGACAACCCGTCGCGTCGGACAAAGCTGTGGGAATCGAACCCACAACCAAAGTGCAACTGGTATTTATCGCCTACCACTGGACTACGTGAAGTCACTGGTTAGTTTAACTAATTATTCTTAGTTAGATGATATTATGAATCTATAATGAGCTGATTTTGGGTTATCTATGGAAATTATTAACCTATCATGGAGGATATGTGATTAGGTTAATTACATTTCAATACGAGACTTTAGGAGCAACTGATGTTGTTTGGAGATAAATGTTACGATTTAACTTGGAAGACTATGTGACTAAATCCTTAAAATATTTGGGTTTCAACCTTAGTTTGGTTTACTTTGAAGAATTTTTGGACAAATTTTTTATCGTATGGTCCTCGTTGAACTTTGGGTTTTGTTGGACAAATTTTGGAGATTAAGAATAAATTTTCTTTTTATAAAGGGTTATCCTTTTCTGGATTATCTGATCTTGTACTAACCTTTTTGGTTTTGGTTTTGGTTAAATTATAACAACATGGGAAGTATATAGTTCTCTTTTTTGGATTAGGTGATTCTCTAGAAGTTGATTATAGTACTCTTAATGTGAACAAGTCTTCCTAAATACTCGTCTTTTGGAGAAAATATGAGTTTGTGCAAAGAATCTAATAAAAGTTGAAAGTCAACATGAGAAGTGATTTTGTTTCCTTATGAATAAATTCCTCAATAAAAAGTAACTTAAAACAAAAATGTTGTCTATTAAATTTTCCTACTGGGGAATCAAATACCGTTTAACCCATCACAAGTTTGTGATTTTCTTGTGGTTAACTTTCTCCTAAACATGTTTTCTATCACTCTCCATCAGACCATGACCCTTTTTTTCCTCCATGTCCATATTTTCATACTTGGAATCCTAGTATGGGTTAACTCGGTTGACCTTTGTACTTATCTTTCTTTATTTTAAAGTGATTGTTTTATCGACTCTTGTTCCGATGTGGGACTTTCAAGGATGTTTCCAAGCCCAATTTTAAAATTGCGAGGACGCAATTCCCAAAAGGAGGGAAGGATGTAACACCCCAGGTAAATAAAGAATATGAAATCTTTATATTTATCCATATTTGTGAATAAAAAATTAATATTAATTTAAAGGGGATGCTATGCTCGATGGCGTACCCAACACGCAACAACGAGTTTCTTGGGAATCTTACGTTGCACTTTAATAATAAAATAATATTATTTTAAATGGTAGTTAACGCCTAGCCGTTGTAATGGAGGGAATGAACAGAACAAACTACAAAATAGGTATATATGTTTTTCAAATATTTTTACTCTTTACAATAAATTTTAGAGGATTAAAAATGCAAATGAATCCAGTTTTTAAGCGAAAACATTCTAATATTCATTAAAAGGTCGATTAACCTCCTTTTGATGGAGAACCCCTTTTAAATCCACTTTTTGAAAATTTTATAATCTCTATTTTTCAAAATAAACATATTATTTATGATTGGGACATTGAAATTTACCTTGGGTTAATTTTTGGTATTTTTCTGACAATGTTCATTTTTCAATGAATAGTGAAAAATACAGTATTTTACATCAAAACTGCTTTTTCATATAATTTAATTATATGGTTATATTATCTTTTTAATTTGTTTTAAAGTTTAATTAGAATATATTTTTACCATGTAATTCAGTGATGGTCATTGGGATTAATTTCACTTTGGAATTAGGCATAAGCAAGTGCCAAACTTTTCATAAATATTGTTTCTAAAAAACCTGCTATTTGTTTTGACAACGGAAAGTTTTTTTAAATTAATTATTGCAATTTATGTGTTTGGAATTTGGTAAAATGAATTAAATATTTTTAATCAGAAGGTCAAAATTATGTAATTAAGAATCTTTTGTTTTTTGACATTATGAATAGTAATGACGGTAATTATCTTAAATTATTTTGATTAATGAGTAATCAGGTAGTTAAAGATAATAAGATAATATCATGATAATAAAAAATGACCACAAAATGTGTCTTAAGGCTACTTGTTGTCTCATGGCCGACCATGGGATGCCTTGTGCCAAACTTGGGGGCCCCATGGAATCACTTTTGTGAGAAAGTGACTTTTTATCTATTTATTTTTAAACAATGTTAAATGTGACAAAGAATGTATCACCTATGTAAAATATTTTTATTTTTTATAAATAAATGATCTTTTGGACTATAAATATTCATTGGAAAGCTAAAAATATTTCTTACATCATAGTATTTTCTTTTATAATTTTTAGACTTTAAATAAATTAAATTATTTATGACATCATGATGATGCAGCGATGACCTCATTATTTAACGATTTAAATAAAATGGAAAGATAATGTAAAATCTAAGACCTACACATGTCCAAAACCTATTGTATGGGTGGATTTAGAAACCTTATCACCTTATCCTTGAAACACATCAATGTCGGACCATTAAAATCCGAAACTCATTTGGAAATAATGTTACATTTTATACCTTTCCAAGAGTGCCCCTCCTCTCCTCTTATAAAAGGACCCCACCTCTACCTCCTTACCCACACTTCCAAAGCCTTTGGCTCGGCCAAAACCTTCCCATTTTGTCTCTACACATCCCTATATAACTACTTGAAGCCTCACTTTGGGCAGAATCCTTTCCAAGGAAGCCTTTGAGCTCAAATCAAAGGAAGTTACCCGATTTTAAGGTAATGTCTTCACTTGAGTCCTTTTGTTTTATTTTACTTATCCAACCCCCTAAACTCTTTTTATTCATTTATTTTGTAACAACTCAAGTATCTTTAATATACTAGGATGTTGTTATATGAAGTATTCTAGATAAACTTACACACACCTACATCTAATGGTTAAAGAACATACTGTTTCCGTGGATGGCGAATTTCTGCCTCCCGAAACGATGATTGTTCAACATTCTTCTAACACCTTCAAAGGTGGAAATTAAGATGAAAATATATTTATATATGATATCTAATATGTTTATGTTTTACTTAAGCTTATGTATTTTTCATTTTTGGCATACCTTCATGGTTTCCATTATGGGTAAACGCGATATCTTCATTTAAGGAAGTGCGGACTACCGCCCCCTCAAAGTGATTTGATTCGTTAATACCATATGTGGTACCTATAAAGGATATATTTAATGATATTATATATGATAAAATACTGGAATTAAAATACTATTATGTATCATTATGTTTTAATTCCATTAAATATGAAATAGAAATGGAAGTAGCCTTCATGCGTACGTACGACTTACCATCTCCATGAACGGTGCATTTCATTTCTTAACTCTAAATGTTATGTAATATTATAAATGCATGAATATAATGGATATATATGATATATATGATATCTACATCATGAATAAAATTTTGTATATAATGAACATTTGGCCACACGAACAACATGTAATTGTAAGAAGTCCACTTTCGACTTAAGAACCAAATATCGAAAAAACAAATATTATTAACTTAAATGATTACATAATGTTTATGACATGGGAATAAGTGATATAAAAGTAATAATTAAATTGAAAAAGGTTCTTAAGGAAGTAGAAATTAACTCATGTTTATTATTCAGGAGATTAAAGAACGATCTAGTCAATTCGGACCCGAGGTAAGGGATCCTACTCCTCTCTTTCTTTTTAAGTACACTCTTTTATGTCATTCCTTCTAAGCTCATCTTTATTGTGATTGGGATGTTATTTTATATTACTCTTACTATAATTTTTATGTTCATATGATGAGAGACCCTATTCTCTCTCATCAATCCATTTTGGAAGTTTTGAGTGGCGCCGTTAGGCTGCCAAATTTTCGTAAGAGATCCAACCTCTCTCTTTCTTTTTAAGTACTCTCCTTTATGTCACTTCTTTTAAGATCCTATTTGTTATGTTGGGGGATGTTCTTTTGAATTAATATTTCTGTAAACTTTATGTTTATATGATGAGAGACCCTATTTCCTCTCATCAATCCATTTTTGAAGTTTTAAGTGGCGCTGTTAGGCCGCCGAGTTTTCGTAAGGGATTTTTCATCTCACTTTTATTCCCGTGAGATTTATGCTACATTTTCCACAATTTCCTTTGAGTGGTGTATGTACTTCCCATTATTATAAACTTTGTGTAGTATAATTTCATTTATGGGTATTCACATCTTCATTGTATGACACTTCTTCCATGGGGTGTACGTTTCGAAAGTTACCCAACTCGGTAAGGGGACCTTTCACCCTCCTCTTTTTAAAAGACTTATTTTGTTATGTCCTTTAATTCACATAATATTATGTTGGGATATGTTATTTTATATCCTTATTTATGTAAATTTTATGTCCAAGTGATGAGATGCCCTTTTTATATCTCATCTACTCATTTTCTGAATTTTGAAGTGATGCCGTTAGGCTGTCGAATTTTACCAAGGGAACTTTTTAACCCAATTTCGATTTCTTTGGGTTCAACATGAAGTTATTGAATATGTTATCCTTTGAATATGTGTGAATAACCTTTGATTGTTTTACACTTAATATCCACTTATATTGGGTGTATTTATATTTGTCACACATAATTATGAGATTGATTTATCCTTAATTTAAAGATACCTTCTTTATAATGGATTTCATCACATTTGAAATTTCTATTGAGATGTCATTGTTATTATGCACCAATTCACTCTTATATGGTGTATATACTATCCTTTGGAATATTATATCATGAATCCATTTATTCTCACGATATTATAAAGTTATGACTAAATGTTATTCCTCAATTATTGTATTCAAGTGTCTCTAATTTTTGTAAAACCCCTTTAACCAAAATATCACTTTAAATGTTTTAATAATTTGTTCTTATTAATATCCATGTTTTCAAAATGGTTTTAAGGATTTATTTATATGGATATTAATGGTTTAAAATTTTAAAATCTTCAAGGTGGTATGGGACACTTTGATTCAAAAATCTCTTTATTAAATGTTTTAAATGGTTTTGGAAATGGTTTCTTTTTGAATGGATTCATTATTTCAATATACTAAAATGTTATATTGTGATTGAAATGTGGACATGTTATTCCTGTTTTATGTGATACGTTTATGTTATGGTTCTTGGGCATTGTTATGAAAACGGGTGGTTCCGTGATAAACTAAGGGCGGGTGAGCCCGATATAGCTCTCCAATGCATTGGTTAACGCGAAGGAGTAAAACGTTAAGGTTTCTCCGAAGAGATTTAGGGAATATACTGTGGTGGGTATTCCAAACGTAACCAAGAGGGTTACTCCCTACGTAAGAATGTTATAAATTCCTCAAGATCCCTTTTATGTCTTATGATTTCTATGATTTATTCATGATTTGATATGCCTATGTGTTATGGGTAAAGTATGATTTCATTCTACTGTATATATGAACTCATGTTTCCTTTCCATATTTTTATAACTCTTACTGAGCTTTTTATGCTCATCCCAAGTTTTTGAAATGTTTTTCACAGGTCAAGGGAAAGGTACATGATGTGATGTTAGTGTCAAGGATGTGTCAAGAAAGAATCCATGATTTCTTTTTAAATATGTTTCCGTTGATGGAAAAAAATGAATACTATCCTTTATGTAACCACTTTGTTTAAATGTGGAATGTAATGCATGTTTTATGATCTAATTCTCTAAAACTCTAAACCTGAAAAGATCCTCAATGTGTAATCTTGTAATAAATCAATATTAAGTAAGGTTTTAAGGATGGGGCATTATAATACATGCAATTATTGGTTGTAGGAAAAACCATTGGTACATGCATCATATAGAAATAGATTGTGGTTTCCATGTCCTTATTGAGTCATCTCACCACACATACTCATTGAATATGGTACATCTTTTTATTTCAACTTGCCTCTATGAGGAAAACCAATTAGGATACTATAGTGTGATCCTGAGGATGATCTACTAATTTATGAGGCTTTAGTACTAGTGATTTTACAAGATATATTACTTATAGGTTGTTTACCAGCTATACCACCACCCCTTGAGCAACAGTTAGCACCAGTTGTACTGGATGAGGATGAACATGGGATGAGTGCACCACATGAGTTCCATAGGTAGTGGACTCCCAGGTTTTGGTGTGAGAAGGACCCACATGAGGCTGAGGAATATCTAGAGGCTGTCACTCGAGTTTTCCACCTTGTGAGGACACCTGTAGATCTAATGTAAATCCTTGCGGTGAGTCTTCTTTCCGGATCCATTGGGAATTGGTGGAGTTTTGTGACTTATATTCATGGTAAGATTTCTCTATCATTGAAAAACTTCATGTTTCTCTTCATGAAGTATTTTAGTCCAACCATGTTGCGATCAGTGCACATACAAGATTTTTTTTCATATACAATAGGGTAGTCTGATTATGGTGGAGTATTCAACTAGGTTTACTAAGCTATCTTAGTACGCCTTAGGTATGGTTATAGATACTTTATTTAGAGCACTGAATTTTTATCAGGGATTATTCTAAGATATTAGGGATTTAGTGATATCACTTTTTTCCCACCTATGATGGGGTTCTTGAATGGGACTTAGTAGTGGTGAGATGTATAGTAGAGAAGACATCGACAATGCATGATAGTAATGGGATCCCTGAAACTGAGACCTCATTAGCATGTATCTGATGATATTTATAGGGATATAGAAATATCACATGCTTCCGGATATGATCCCAAGATAGAAGATTGATGGTGCATGGCTCTCAGGATGGATCGAGTCAACCTTGGGAGAGGTAGTGTTTCTCTTGCGATGGTTGAAGACATCTTGCACAAGATTGTACAACCCGTCATAAAACTGGTCAAGATAAAGTTAAGGGACCACCCAGGGAGAGACAATAGAAGAAGAAAGGAATTCCATATATTAGAGGATGTTGAATAGGGAAAATTACAATAGTAGGAAGTGGTTGGAGTTTTGACTTATTTCCACAACCACCCCTAGGTGGTCCACTCTAGGATGAGGGATATTGTATTAAGGGAAGAGGATATCTATAGGTTATGAAGGACTATGAACCTAGGGATATAGGGATTATATGAGGTATGATATATGTCTTTTGTATTTTAGCTATATTAATAATATACATAAGTTTGATTCATTAATTTCTTTCCACTTCCATTATTTGAGAAATAGAGATTCCGGTTGAGCCTTTGTCTTGACCCTTGCACTTCAAGACTTTGAGAGGAGGTGACTCAGTTATTTCACAATTATTTCGGCCGTGTGGTCTGACAATTATAGGTGAGAGATGTATGGGATATATTTTTATTAGTGATGGAAAATAATTAATTCATCTTAGTTATGGACTGGATATCCATAGTTCATGACTTGATTGACAATTTTAGGCATAAGATGTGGTGTGTCTATATTGATGTGAAGAGGTTTTTATTTGTGAGTGAAAATAATACCATGGTGGGGTAAGATAGGAATAGGAATAAGGGAGTGATGAATACTCACTATTTGGATAGAATGAATCTTGGGGAATTAGATTCTATGGGCTACTAGTTTCATGTGGTGGTGGTAGAGTATGCAGACATGTTTCCTGAGGATGTTCCGGGATTACCTCCATAACAATATTTAGAATTCTGACTTGACGTACACCCAAAGATAACCTTGATATCTATACCATAATATTATATATATATTTTATATATTTTTGAGATGAGGGTGCAGTTGGAGGACATGTAGAAGAAGGGATTCCTAAGACCCTATGTTTCCCCATGGGCAACCCCGGTTTTGTTCGTCAAGAAGTCAGACAAGAGTTTGAGTTTATGTGTGGACTATCATCACTTGAAATAGGTGTCCATGAAGAATAAAAATCCATTACCAAATATCAATGACCAATTTGATCATTTGAGATGGGTGTGATGGTTCTCAAATATTGACCTCAGATCAGGTTATCACCAACTGTGAGTATGGGATGAGGACACACCGAATATGACATTAAGATGTTTCTATGGTCACAATGAGTACTTGGTGATGTCTTTAGGCATTAAAAACACCCCAACAATGATTATTAGAGTCATTAAATATATCTTTAAAGATATGATATATTGGTTTGCGTGGTATTCATAGATGATATCCTACTGTACTCAGCATCTGAGGAGGATCACGTGAGACACTTGAGGGAAACACTTTGAGAGCATTAGCTTTATGGGAAGCTCTCAACATGTTAGTTTTATATTCTATAGGTTTGATTACTAGAAAATTTATCTTAGAGGAAAGATAGTTTTTAGACCCAGAGAAGTTTGAGGTTATGATATCTTGGGAGCTACCCAAGAGTGTTACCGAGGTGCAACATTTTCTGGTGTTGGCAGGGTGCTATCAGAGGGTTTTACCAAACTTATACAAGTTTTTAGTACCTTTTAATGCTTTTATAGTTACCCAGACTTATAATATACATATATTACAAAAATTCTGAGGAATATAAATTTAATTATAAAAAAAATGTATGAGGACAATTATAGTTTAGTGAATTTGGAAACGTGGAAATATAAACACTGGTCCATAGGTGCGCTACATCATCTCCCACTACATTCTTCAAAACTATCACCCTTTATGGAGATATAACACTTAATGCATATATTCATGAATTGGTAAAGGAAACATATTATAGGGTGAGATTAAATAATCAATAAGGGTAAAAAGTTAGATATGTAAACATAACATAAACATAAGGGTTTGAGAACATGATCATAAGATTTTAAAACCATACCCTACATGCCAAAGATCACAATCTTTATTCATGAAATAAAAATTGATAGTTCATAATACATGAATCATAAGGTAATGAAATAACATGATCTGTAAGAGCATAAAATTGGCATAATATATGGAATTTGTGGAATACACATATGAATATAAAATAATTTTCATCTTAGTCAAGGTTTACTCCTAAGACCATCGAAGTGGACAAATTCCCTTATTAAACTGAGTTCACTCCCCAATCTAGCCCTGTCATGCTGAATTGGGTTCACTTCCCATTCTAGACCTATCTTACTGAATTGAGCTCACTACCCGTTCAAGTACTATCTTATTGAACCGTGTTTATTCCCTATTTTATTTCTATTTATCTCATGAGATATAAATCTTTACCTAATGCATTGGATGGAGATTTAGGTCTCAATCGTCACATAATTAAGCTCATACATATGTGTTACACAATATTATAAACATTAATCATATCATAACCCATGAAATTAAATTAGTATCATAAAAATTTCATCATATCATGAAATATAGAAAATATACAAGTTTCATAAAAATTTCATCATGTAATAACCAAAGAATAAAAGTGGGTTTCATAAGAATTTCCTCATGGTATAAACCATTGCGGTGAAAAAGGTTTCATAAATATTATGACATCAAAATATAAATCATTCAGAGAAATAACATGAATTGTATCCATGGATCATATCCCTAATAAAGAATAAGTAACACCAATAGATGCCATCTTATATGGAAAATAATTTTGGAAGATCATTTATAATATTTCTTGAGGAAAATATATTTTCTGTTTTGAATAATGATTTTTAAAATGTAATTATTTTCTAAAAAAAATTTCTTTGAAAGTAACTATAAAAACTTATAAAGTGATATTTGAAGAAATTATTGTTCATGATGTCTTAGAATCTAATTCATTCCATAAACAATAAAATGATGGTTCCTTTCACATTTTTTTTAAAATCCAAATGATCATTGTTTTGGAAAATTTCTTGATGATTTATTTCAATTTTTTCTATAAAAAGTAAAATACGGGTAAAAATGTTTTTTAAAAATCATAAGGGAGTAATAATACATATTTAAAAATATTTTTTGAAACATGGTTTCAGAGGAAAATATATTTCTGATCTAGGGGACAAATAATGTCAAATTATCTTGAAAACATTTTTATAATTATTTTAATTACCAAATAGTGAAAAAATTGAACCAATACTTGATGATATCATGAATAAACATAGGATAAAAATATTCATGAGAATTATTGAGAGATGGATCATAATATTTTATCATTTGAAAAGTAATCATAAATAATCCTAATAAACGATGAGATTATAACATGAAATCTTTACCACTTCACTAACATTGATTCATAAGACCCATGAAATAAGAAAATACAATGAAAATTAAAATATAAAATATAAATTCATGATATTAAATTTCAAAGGGGATATTTATACACCATGCTAAATAATATAGGGGAATAACATAATTTTCGTCTCAAAGAAGAAAAATTGAGACAAATATCCATCACCTTAAGTCTTGATTTCCATCATACTCATTCAAAACTCTTTTATAAGAAATATTATTTTATTATACATATTTTATAGAACAATATTCATATATATCATACCATATATTATTTTATTACTACCTTTTATTACCCATTTACCAACAATTCCATGTTAATGTTACATTTCAGGTAATAACTACTTTGTTTTTTGTAATGTTTTTGATATTTTATATTTTATATCATACTAATTTGATCATGGTTACATAATAAACCGAATTATAACCATGATATAAATATCTTATATATTAAGTATATATTTATTTATAGTAATAAAATATTTTTTTGATAGTAAATTAAATACACCGTTCATGGATACGGTAGGAAATACGTGTGAATGAAAGTTGTTTCCATTTTCTTTTAGGATTGAAATAAATAAAAGTAAATGATATATATTATCATTAAGAAAATATGGTTATGTCATGAATATAATTTTTTTTATTAAACCCATCCTTAATACCTCCCATGTAAATTTTGAATGAATCATATCTCTTTACGAGGCGGTAGTCCTCCATACACATGAATGATGCTATCATATATCCAAAAAATAGAATGCATGAAGGTATGTGTGTTAAAAAATATTAAAAAATTATAATAACATAATAATTATAATATATATAATTTATAAAAAATAAATCCATCATTATAAACTACCTTGAGAGGTGGTAATTGAAAAATTAATGGCATCAGTTCGTGTGGAGATAGTCTTCTGTACACATAAACGATGATTTTGTAACCCACTCGATGGAAGTGGAGGTGGTTCTTAGTCATGATTCTAAAATTAAAACATATTAGAATATGTAATATAATTATTTTATTATATAACAATTATATAATAATTATTTATGGGAGTTAAGGAAGAAATATAATAAAAGTGCTCATTGATGAATGTTACCTCTTTTTAGATATCCTCCTGAGGTTTGCAGTAAAAGGATTCCTAGGATGAATTTATGAAAAAAATAAGGATTATAAGATGAGGTGAGGGAATTTAGGAAGTTATTTGGGTATGTAATGACTAAAAAAATGTGGTTTGATGGTGTGAATAAGAGAGGAGAGAGAGTTTCCTTTTCTAAGAGGGAGAGAAGACTCACATGTTAATTTTGAAAAGAGTTGAGCGCCCCCTTATTTTTCACATGGAACAAGGGTCTAAATTTGATAAAATTATAGAATTATACATTATAAGGTATATATATTTCTATCCAATATTTGTTTGATAATATTATTGGTAAATTTGACCCTTATATTTTTTAAACCTCTAGCAAACTGATTTTTACCTTAACAGTGATAATTAATTTTTACTGCATTTACTCTTCATTTTGGGAAAACATTAGGTGTAATTAATAGAAATTATAAATTATATTGAATATAAATATGGAAACCATTTTTATAAATTAAATTCAGAAAAATGGAAAAATTTAATTTAAAACTAATGTTGTAGACATGGAAATAAAGAAAGTTTTTAAAGTAAAAATGATCAAATGTTTACAAAGTTTTTATATCAAATATCAATATAAAATTGATAAAAATGACCTAATTTGGAATAATATATGTATAGTCGAACTAATTATACTTTAAAACCAATTTAAAATTTAATTTAATTTTATAAATAAATTGTGGGAAAAGGTAGTTTTCAATTAAAATTCAGTGTTTTTCATTATTCATAAAAAATGAATCTTTTCAGAAAAATACCAAAAATTTACACTAAGTTAATTTTTACATTATGAATTAAAATATGAATTTTATTTTATCAAATTAATTTTTTATATGTTTTAAAATATTTTTTTATTGTTGTCAAAAAAATATATAAAAAACCTTTTGTTGAAAAATAATATTTTTGAAACATATAATGAATTTATAAAAAATTATATATTTTATTATAAAGATATTTTATTTATATAATAAAATATAATTAATATTTTAAAAGTAGTTATAAATATTCATATAACTTGGTCAAATGACTAATTTATAATGACTACGTTAATAATATATCATGTTTCTGTTAAAACTGAATGTTGCGTATAACACAAGCTAAGCCAGTGTTGTGTGTTGTGCATGGTTATCATCGTGTTTCATATAAATATAGTTTAACTGGATGTATCGTGAAATAAAATAAATAAAATAAATTTATTTAATTCCAAAAAAGTTAATCCGGAAATACTTATGATGTTACAACATTGACCCGAAAGGGGACACTGTGTTTGTGGATGGAAAAGTGCCAGCAATATTTTTGGTAGTTGAGGCAGAGGTTGATGATTTCCCATATTTTGAGATCTCCATCAGAGGTTTTCAAGTATTTAGTGTTATTTTATTCCATAGGGACTAGACTTGGTTTTTTTTTGATATAGAGGCAGGCAGTGATTGCCTATGGGTATTGACAGTTGAGACTGTATGAATAGAACTACATGACCCATGATCTTGAGATAGATGCAGTAATATATACCCTTAATATGTGGTGATACTAACTTATGGTAAAATGGTTTATTATCTACTTTGAACACAAGAGGATCAAGTATATATTCTCTCAAAAGAATATTAACTTGAGATAGAGATGATGGCTAGAGTTCTTCAAGGACCATGAGCTCGATATTGTCTATACCCCAAGGTAGGTGAATGCGGTGACAGATACGCTTAGCATGAGATATTCTTCCTAGTTTTTGGTTGAGGTGTCTAAGTATTTTTCCTTATTATATATTTCCCTAGTAAACAAGGATGGTGCTTCATATCTTCAGTAGATGTTTGTTACCCCACTACTTTTACAATGTGTTAAGGAAGCTTAGCTTGGAGTTACAGACTGTTTGACATTAATTACTCAGATATCCACTGGATGTGGTCTTGATGGATTTTATGAAGGTGGGGAACATGTTATCCTCTTCATTTGATGAATGATGATACCAATTAAATAGTTGGATGATGTGATGATGCAGTTTCATACACTTGTTCGTAGATATATCTAGGTGTGGATAAGATGTATTAGAACCTTCGATGTCATTTTCGGTGGTCATGAATAACGATACATGTTGCATATTATGTCTCTTGTTGCCTCAATTTTATGAAAGTGAAGGTTGATAACCATGTTTCAATGAGTTTAGCTCAACCCCTTGAGGTGCTATGGTGGAAGTGGGATGGGATATCCACGGAATTTGTGACAGGGTTTCCAAATACATAAATAGGATATGATTCCATATGGGTGATTGTAAGCCGAATCACCAAGTCAACCGACATCCAATCTATTTAAGAGAAGAGAATAATAATGATATTAAAAAACTTATACATAAAGTAGGTAGTCAAATTCCCTGGAGTTCCCTAGACAATCATTTCATATTAGGATGCTCACTTCATGTCGTTATTGTAGAGAATATTTCAAGAGTTATTTGGTACTGAGTTGTGTATGAGCATAGCGTTTCATCCCCAGACTGATGAAAAGAGAAAGCAGACCATGTAGGTCTCAGAGGACATATTTTGAGCTTTCATGTTAGACTTTCATCATAGTTAGGATGATCACCTACCCTTGATAAATTTTGTGTACAAAAATATCTACCATTCCACCTTTGGAATGGAACTATTCGAGGCCTTGAATGGGAGACCCTATAGGTCACCACTTTGTTGGAATGATCCAGGTGTGTTATCACTAATGATCCCAAAGTTGGTGTGATCCACTATAGAGATGGTGAAGATTATCCGGAAGAAAATGAGGACTGCATTGAGTGTCCTATATACTTTTCAGACAAATGGTGTAGACCCTTGAAGTTTGAGGAGGGAGACCATGTGTTCCTGAGGGTCTCACCTTGATATAGATTATAGATATTTGGATGGGGAAACAAGCTATCTCCAAGATTAATTAGCCCTTTCTAGATAATAAATAGAGTTAGCAATGTAGTGTAACACTTAGCTATAAATTCATAGTTAGACCATCTATATGACATATTTCACAAGGCATATATGGGTAGTTATGTGTATGTATCATCACATGCTATTGACTGGGGACAGTTGGACATTGAGGTTGGAACTACCTTTTCTAAGTACCTGATGGAGATCAAGGATCAAAAATAGAGGATACTTCATAGGTGATCAATTACCGTAGTGTGTGTTCAGTGGAAACATGAGAATATTCAAGAGATCATCTAGGAGTGGGAGACCCAGATATGAGTTCAATTCCATCATCTTTTTTAGTAGTTTTTTTTATTTTTAGGATGAAAAGTCCTAAGGTGGGAAAAATTTAATGACTCTTATTTTTTCATGTATTGATTAAAAATATTATATGGATTATTTTAAAATATAGGAGTTGAGAAGAAATGAGATTAAAAGGCCTGGTGAGCCCGAAATTGGTATTTGAAAAATATTAAAAATAATAATATCACAAACATATATTTTTCCTAAAAAGTGGAATAAGTCCAAAATATAGGCTCGAATAAAGAATATAAGGATTCTATTGGGTTCATAACATGGGTTTTACCCTTTCCGTGACATAATCTTAGTCATCACGGGGTGTTTCATTAAAGTGATTTCATATGCACTGATAGTAAAATAAATTTATTTATTTGATTTATTTTATAAATTTATTTCTTTATTTTTATGTAGTGATGATAAATCCTCTATTTTAAATAGCTATTCTTAATCCCTAGGGTTAATTGTATAACCTAGGGATTGGGAGGAGCCATTGGAGAAGAGATATTAGAGGATCGCTGGGAGAAGTCATGGGATCAAGATCATATTGAGGATCATGCACAAATGGATATTGTTTATCTCACCAATGATGACAACATAATACCATTATTCATTAGTGATAGATCCAAAATTTAGGTAGGATTTTTTATTTTTGTGATTCCATCCAATTTATTTACACCAGTAGAACATGAATCAATTCTGCAAATAATAATTGGTTCACGCATTGACAGATGATTTATTTATAGTAGATTTATTTTTGGCTGATTATTCCCTCTTCTTTAGTCTAATTCTTCAAAAACAGATTCAAGAAAAAATAATAAATCGTTTAGTTTTGTTCTTAATGATTATGGTCTATTGAATTATGGTTTAAATCTGATAAGAAGGCGATGATGAGATTTAATTGGATCAGATACAAGATCACTGTGTGTGATTGGTGGCAGAGGTGGAAGATCTGGTCGATGCATCAAATAGGTCAAAATTTCTGGGAAATTCACGACTACACAACATGTAGTCTAAAGAACACATGTTGTTTAATAATATTCAATGGATTCATGTTTATCATAGATAATAAAATATCACCCGCCATGTAAAACCTATAACATGCTGTGTGACCCATGCTGGCGGCTCAGTATGTATCTCGTAGGATACATGAGAATAGGCTGGTTGGGGTACACGAACATAGTTGGAGTACATGGGGTGGTTTCTGTACTCAGACAAAACCAAATGTACCTGAACAGAACCATGTGTAAATGAGTTAATACATGATAATGACTAGAAGTACATTGGAATGAATAGATTTCACGGGTAAGGTGAGTCAGACCTATACATGTTGTACATCCTTACTAACATGCCATGTATATGAAGATTGACATGACGTGTGAGGTGAAAGAACATGGGAAGACCAAGGGTTTGATAGACACACCATGTACCCCCATTACACACTATGTACCCCCTTGAGGGTGTCTAGAGCCCTTCGTTTCTTCAGTTTAGACAGGTATCGATTGAGTGTGTCCCCTTGGTTTATCCCCTCAAGGGTACAATATGGAATTGAAACCAAAACATTGGATTGTAATCCCCTATGGAGGATGTATCTAAAATAGAGTTTTTTGGTGGATCCATATTGAGACAAGAGTTTTATCCTTGATCATTACTTCTTATACCCTAGGAGGGGTTCATTGAATTGGTATGGCGTCCGTGCATAGGGTATTGATCCCCCATCTAACAGGTCATTTCAGTAGGGTTCGCTGTAACAACTTGAGATTTTTTGAATTTATTATAAAATATATTGAATATTTTTGATATTTTAATTACATAAAATAATAAGTTTAGATTTTATTACAAAAAATAATAATTTTTTCTTGTTTCACACACAAGTCCTAGTTTAGCTTGCGTTAAATGTAACACCGAAATAAACCAAACATGACATACTATTCAAATAATATTATTTAATATGATAGTTATAAACTATAAATTGGAATGAAAGGAATGAATATGATTAACTTAATTATATAAATATGATTTAAACATGTTTATATAATGAATTATTTGGTGACAAATTATTTATAAATGAAAATAAAACCCTTTTGTAAAATAAAGTGAAATATTTTTTTAAAAATTATATTTATCTACACAAGTGTGTTTTATATCAATAAATCATCCAAAAAACATTTTGTTAATTATTTTAATGAATTTTTTATATTATATATATAATCAAATGTTTAACATTCATCTTTTATTTTTTAAGGCACGAGATAAGTATAAATCCAATTTTACGGTTAAAAACAATATTTTACTAAAAAGGAGTTTTATTATCTTTTAATGACATAATTATTTTAAAAATAAATTTTTGAACTTTTAGAAAATGAATTTTTTAAAATAAATATTATTTTTAAAATAATAATATCAAAATTATCATAGGGTTGTTTTTTTTGTATTTTTACAAAATGTCTCATTTTTTGATAAATAGTGAAAAATAATGGGTTTTAATGGAAAACTGCCTTTTGTTTAATTTATTTATAATGTTAAATTATATTTTGATATGGTTTTAAAGTAAAATTAGTTTAATTTTGTATACATTAATCCAATTTAGTTAATTTAAATTAATTTAATATTGAGTTTGGAAATAAATTTTTTAAACTTTTGAACTTTTTCTAAAAAAACCCCGCTTTCTCATCGCATCTGAGAGATTAATTTTTAAATTAATTACTCCAATTATGTGAATTTAATTTTAAAAAATTTATTCCATATTTAAAAACATAATAGTCTATAATTTATAATACGGTCTACTTAATTCTTGTCCAAAATGAATCTGGAATGTAGTAAAATTTAATTACCACGGTTAAAGTTAAAATGGGTTTACCAATGGGGGGGGGGGGGGTCAACCAGATGATTAGAGGGAAAAGGACCTAAATTATTATATTAATTATTAAATTAATTAATTTATTAAAATATTTTATTTAAATTCTCTAGAATATGGAAATGTATTTCCATTTTTCTTTGAATATGACCTATATAATAAGTTAAGTAATGATAAAGGAAAAATAGATACTTTCCTTACTTTTAATATCTGTAAAGCCTTAGGATAGGGAAAAACAACATATATTTGGTTATATATATCATGTTTAAACATAAATGTTTTATTCTCTACATGATATTTTTTATTATTTTTTTGAGCTGAAATAATTATAATAAATGATTAAGAAACACCAACATATTAATTATTTAGTTAATAATTAAATAAAATGAATGATACTATAAATATTAGAATTGATGTAAATTGAGTGAATTATTGTATTCCATTAATTTTTAAGACTAATATATCATTATAAATATGGGTGAAACTAATATATTCAATTTTCATAATTGTCTTGATATTTTTAATATTGAAATTAAATTAAAAATGTCAAAATTTACATTAATGTTATTTTATAAAAAATGGTATTTTATTAAATGATTTTAAATTACTAAAAAACATATATTATGATATGTGGTTTTTAAATATTAATATATATAAACTATGTTCCATTAATTTATCTTTTTTCTATTATATTATATATATTTATGATTAATTAGAAAAAACTTAGTGATCGTGGTTAAGGTTAAAGTGGTGTTTTTACACATTACATGTGCTTATGTAAAAATTAATTTCCAAAACATATATGATTTATTTTTTATAAATCATATATCTTATTTAAAATCATTTGGTTTATGATATTTAATAGTTTTCATTGTAATTTATCTTTGAAAGATAAATTACAATGGTTTGAAAACTAGTTACCTTAGAAAAAAACCAAAATGGTAAAAGTGGTGAAAATTGTAATTTATGAAAACAAAATGTTTAAAAATTTGTTTAAATGTGTGGTGGAGATATTTATCAACCTCCTCATCAAACCACACCTTTAATTATTATATTTTTATCACTTTAGGTAATATATACCTCCCAATTGGGAATATTTTTGAGTATTTTAAAGAATATCACACCTCCTCAACTATAAAAGGGAGATTACTCTTCACAACTCTCCACACCTATCCCCATATCTCTACACCAATAAATCCATTTTCCTTGACAAATATCTAACCAAATCACTTTCCAAATTCTCTCCTCTCTTCCCATAATCCTTAGTTTAGTAATAATTCTAATCTAGTAATCTTTTAGTGAAAACTTAAAGAGGATACCTGAAGAAGAGGTAATGTTCTTTAACAAGCCTCTTAATTTTATTTATTTATCCATCCCATTAATTTATTATTATACCAGGATTATATAATAACCTATATATCTTATATATGTTGAGAGTTTTTTTCCTTTTAAGGGTATGACCTACAACTTCACATACTTACAACAAATGGGTTATGAAATCATCATTCATGTGTATGGTGGACTACCTCCTCATGAACTGATGTCATTCATTTTTCCATTACCACCTTTAAAGGTTAGGAATAATGATGAATTTATTTTTTATACAGATTATATAATAAATTGATGATGTTATTATGATTATGGAATTATTATATCTCCCATAACATCATACATTCCATTTTGTGGGAATATGATAATATTGTTTGTGTATACGATAGACTACCACATCGTGAAGTGATATGATTCAGTCACACTTTACATGAAATGTATTTAGAATGGGATTAATAAAAACATGTGATATATATTACAATATAAATTCTAATGGAATGATAATATATAAATATTTATATTATTTACTTTTCTTTCTTCCAATACAATAGTAAAACGAAAATAATGTTCATATGTACGTACGACCTATTATCTCCATGAACGATGTATTTCATTTACTATAACTAAATTTTATGGATTACTATAAATAAATATACATTGAATATATATGATATTTATACTATTTTTATCATTCTATAGTTTTTCATGACATCATCATCTAATGGTACCATTTATACACTATTTGGTACTTAAGATAATTAATAAAATGTTTTTAAGAAAATATATCTTTATTTATCTCTTCGGTTGAAAATGTGTTTTCTTCCAAAAACATATTTTCTAAAAAAACTCATTTTTAAAATAATATTTTACGATAATTTTTGAATAAAATGATTTTGAAAATGTTTTATGTTTTAGAAAGTGTTTTAAATGATTTTAAAAAGTTCCTTTATATGTTTTAAAGATTATTTTCGTAGAAATGGATTTTGAAAATTCTTTATGTGTAATTTTTTTTAAATGATTTTCATAGAATCCTTTATAAATTTTCAAGGTTATTTTCCAGGAAATTTTTTTTAATTTTTTTTCCATTTTAAATTTTTTTCCCGAAGTGGAAAATATATTTTCCTTTAGAAATGTTGAAATGATCTTTAAAAATTATTTAATAAATAATATGACATCCATTTGTGTTTCCAATGACCTACTCGAGATATTATCCAAGGGTACCATTAATATTCTTTTAATGAATGGTTTATGTATATGATTTTATGTTGATTATGAAACCTATTTCACTTCCACTGGTTATACCACGATAAAATGATTTAGAAACTTTCTTATTTTCATGGGTTTTTCTATGATGAGATGATTATGAAACCTATCTCTTTTCCATAGGTTTTGATACGATGAAATGTTTATAATACCCATTTAATTTCATGTGTTATAATATAATGAGTGTTTATGATCTTTTGGAGCATATAAATATTTTTTGAGTTATGTGATGGGTGGAACCTATATATCCCTATAATGCATTGGGAATAGATTTATATCTCTTGATATAGACAAGATTATAACGAGGATTAAACTGGGTTAATTAAGGGATTTCTTACACTATGATGGTCTTGAGAGTGGACCTTAACTACTATAATGGTTTATGGAGTGAACCCATTCCAATATTATAACCATGGTAGTGAGCCTTGACTAATATAGAAATGATTTTCTATATTTATGAGTATTCCACAAATCCATATTTTATGCCAATATTATGATCTCATGACTCATGTTCTTAGAATATATTATGATTCAAATTTTATGAACATCAAATATTTATTCCATTACTCAAAAGTATAATCATTTATATGATGGGTATGGTTTTTAAATGTTATTATCATGTTCTCATACCCTTATTTTAATGTTATCCTTACGTATATCTATTTTCTTACCCTTACTAAGAATATGAACTCACAATTTCTTATGTTTCCTTTCCCAATGTTAGGAAGAAATATTTTATGTAGGATATGTCTTTGAATAGTACTAAATGGGAAGCTATTTTTGGGAAACATTTAAGATCATTCACCATATTAGAATACTGTGTTCTATGTTTTCAAAGGCACTAAACCATTATTTTCCTCATAAGTGTGTTTGTGTAATGTAATGAATATTCATAAAAACAATATGTAATATCCATGTATGATAAGACTAGGTTTATATTATTGGTATAAAAAGAAACATTTAGTTAGTCTTTAGAAACAAGTATGAGAAAACTTTAGTGAGATCTATAAGGATATTTCTAGGGATATGTATTGTGATTTATCTAAGGATAAGTCTAAGGATGAGTCAATGTATATGAAAATGTCTCAGAATTTTTTTAAAGGATAGAGAGAGAGTAGTTTCCAAGTAATTAAATCCTTTTTTGGATACCATAAGTGGATGTGGCTCTGGAATAGATGTACTTAGGGGTAACAACCCTGAAAACTCTATATTAAGAAATACTCAATTAAGAAATGGTGCACGTAATGGGCCTTGCGTCAAACCTAGTTTGACAGTCCCAAGGGATATGGTTAACAAATTCACAAACTTGATACAAACCATTAGGAAAAATTTAAATAAAACATGACTATAAATTACCTATGATAAACTTAAGGTGTCACATATTAAAGAATAATGTGTCATGATTTAGACATCATATAATTAATTTTCATGATTATTTGGTTTTCCATTATGATCATAGTTGCTAACACTAAGATTTTATCTTTTAGTTAATGGATGAAACCAGAAAGAACTGGGTTAACATTGAATGTGATAGAAAATTTACTAATGAGCAGCTAAATGGGATGATAAATGGTGTAAAGGAAAATTTTATTATTCTTAATTAGTTTTCATTAATCATGATTAGAATTGTGACCCTTAACCAACTCTCAGGCTCAAAAAAGAAGAGAAAAAAATATTTCAATGGGAGTTCGGGTAGTGGAGTCCTTGAAATAAAGAAGATTCATTTTATTATGTACCAAGAATACGAGAATAAACACCCATGTGGATGTCTTCAAGTAACTTGAAGATGTTTTTACTGTGAAAAACAATGACATAAATCTAGTAACTACAAAAAAAATGAAGAGTTTTGTTAACACAATGAATGAGAATATTGGTCTCCCTACGATATCATCAAAAATTTAATGTTTAAAATTTGTAAAATTTGGGCATTATTTAAATCAATTTCTTAATGTGAATGACCATAAAGAGAATTGAAAATCTGGTATGATTAATGTTTATTCTTCCAATGATGAAGATATTATAAATAAATTATAAAATAAAAGTGGTAATAAGGAATAAAATGACGTGGCCTAGTAAATGTCACGAGGATGAGGTGGAATGATCAAAGTATTTATGTATTTGAATTAAAGGATTATGTTATGTAAATAATGAAATACATAAGGTTTTTTATACGTTTTCCATTAATTATTTTCAAGAATTTGTTAAATAGTACTTGTGGAGTAGAAAATTGATTTAATGACATGGTTATATTTTATGTAAAACAATTATTATAGTTATGTGACCCTTAATATGTTCTTGATGTTGATAAAATGGTGTTTAGTTAGGATGAAGATATGTTATATTATAGTAAGGTAAATTGGATAGTACTGACTACCTTGGAATAGGTTAATGATTTGTTAAAAAAGTGGTTTATACTATCATGGATATAGTTTACAAAATTTTTTAATTTATGGATTGTATCCAATAATCTATTTTCTATGTAAGTATTGAAGAAGAATAAATTATTTCAATATATTTTATGGTAATTCAGGTCATTACCATATTTCAAGAGAATACATGATGAATGTATTCACCTGTTAGGTATGTGACAATCAAGAGCTTATTCATGATGCATGATGGATCAATGTTAATCAGATTCTGATACCTTCCTTCTATGGTTTGGATTTTCATCTTTTGGAAGTGTAAAAGGGTTATCCATTTATAAATGGTTTATTTTTAACTTTGAATAATGTTTTTGAGATTAATGTAATATTTCCAAATATGAGTATTTTCCCATATTTGATAACCTATGAAAACCATTTTATTTTAATGATAACTAATTATTGATAGAATAAATTATCCTTATTTTTATGGATCTAATGATATGTTGGTTCTTTAGTAATAAAAAAATTCACCATCATTTTTGGATTAGGAGATTAATTGAAAATTGATAAAGGCATAACCAATGGGTGAGATTGTGCATATGAAATAGAATGAAATCAAGAAAGAATATCTTTTTCTAAAAATTCCTCAACTTTGGGAAAAGCATATTGAAATAAAATGTTATCCTGTTATCATCATTTTTATGATATCACTGAACTTTTTATGACTATTTGGGGTTATGATTTGTTGGTCATTAACTTTATCTGTATCACCCACTTTGTTTTGATGAGTGATCTTTGTCACTCTCTATATTTATTTATGGTTTTCTTCCTTGTCCAAATCGTCACTTACCACCCATGTTCTCTTATGTGGAAACTCAGTTATGAGATAATTTTGGAAAAGTTTATGTTTCTAACATTAAATTTTAAGATGATTGTATTATTTGTTATTCTGATATGGGTTTCTATGGAATAATTTTCAAATGCTAAACCTTTGATGGTAGAGATTAATTTCAAGGGAAAATTAATTTCAAGGGGGTAGAATATAACACCCCAAGAATTTGTGAAATTATTTTCCCTCAAATATATTTAATATATTTTTTTAAAATTTATGTTATATGAAAAACTATGGTTATCTTATGTTACATAAAATACTTTTTTTCTTATACTGCACACACTTTTTAGTTTAGCATTCTTTACACGCAACACCGAGTTCAAACCAAACATGACATAATATTTAAATATTATTATTTAATATTATAGTTATTAACTAGCCATTGGAATGAAGGGTGCTAATATGATTAAATAAATCATGAAAAAATGGTTTAAACATGTTAATATAATGAATTATTTGGTGATCGATTAATTAGAAATGAAAATAAAATCCCTTTTGAAAATAAAAGGAAATCTTTTTTTAAAAGACTATGTTTATGCGCACAAGTGTCTTTTATAACAATAAATTAACCAAATAAATTTTGATTAATTATTTTAGTGAAATTTATATACTAAACATTCAATCAAAAATCTTACATTCATCTTATATGTTTTTTAGACAAGTGATAAGAATAAATCTAGTTTTATGCATAAGAACTATATTTTACTAAAAAACATTTTCTTCTCCTTTTTATTGGGATATTTTTTTAAATCTAAAATTTTTCATCATTATAAAATGAATTTTATAAAATAAAAATATATTTTTTAAATCATAATATCAAAATTATTTTTTATTTTTTTGGATTTTTCTGAAAAGTTCCATGTTTTTTATGCATAGTAAAAAAATACTTAATTTTAATTGAAAACTTTATTTTCATTTAATTTATTTATAAAGTCAATTTATATTCAGAAATGGTTTTAAATTACCATTAGTCAAATTTTATATCAATTAATAAAATTTAGGTTATCGAAATCAATTTCATATTGAATTTGGATATAAAAACATTTTAAACTTTTGAATGTTTTCTCTTAAAAAACACCACTTTATCATCGTGCTTGCGAGATTAATTTTTAATTTTTTTCCTATTATGTGAATTGAATTTGGAAAAATGGGTTAAATATTAGAATCAACATAATTTATAATATCTAATAAAGATATATTTTTTTACCATAATGCATAGTGAATACAAAAAAAATTAATTACCATAGTTAAAGTAAAAATGGGTTTATCGGGGGTTAAACTAGAATGATAAGAGTGATAGTGACCTAAAATTTTATCTTAATTTTATTCACTAAATTTATTTATATCTTGGGTATAAAATTATATGAAATATTGATATTTATTTCCAATTTCCTCTGAATATGAACCATATAATATGTTAGGTAATGAAAAATACAAAAAGATACTTTTCATACTTTTAATATCTATAAAGCCTTGGGATCAGGAAAAACCAACATATGTTCTATTATATATGTCCTTTTGAAATATGAACGAGTTATTATATCATGATAATTTTTTTTAGATTTTTTAAAATGAAATAATTACTTTAAATTATTAAGAAACACCAACACTATAATTATTTACTTAATAATTAAATAAAATAAATGATACTATAAATATTAAAAGTGATGTAAATATATTGAATTATTGTGTTAAAATATTTTTTTAGATGAATATATCATTATAAAAAGGTTTAGAAATAATATATTCCAATTCTATTGTTTACTTGATACTTTTAATATTGAAATTAAATCAATCATATCAAAATTGACATTAATTTAATTTTACAATAAATGATATTTTATGAAATAATTTAAAATTACTAAAAATGATATATTCTTGAAATTTATTTTTAAATATTAAACAATTTCAACTATGGTTCCTTCATGGCCAATTTTTCAATTATAATGACTATATTGATATTTAAATAGTAAAAACCCAGTTAGTGCATTTAAGGTTAAGGTAGTGTTTGAGAAAGTCACATGCGCTTATGTTAAAATAAATTCCTAAAAAACAAAATACTTATATTTTATAAATTAGATATAATGTTCATAATTATTAGGTAAAAATTATCTAATAAGTATCACTATAATTTAGTCTTAATTGCTAAATCACCAACTAAAAAAACTTGTTACCTTAATGAAAAACCAAATGGTAAAAGCGGGGAAACATAGAAGTTAATAGAAAAATGTTTAATACTTGTGTTCCAATGTTTTTTTGATATATGGATCAAAAGTATCATCACTAAACACCTTTAATTATCATATTTTTTTCCACTTGAGGTAATATTGAGCTCTTAATAGTGAGTAATTTTTAGTATTTACTAGAATTCCACTCCTCCTCAGCTATAAAAGGGTATTTACTATCCCTAGTTATTCATGCATATCATGTCATTTGGAAAGACCAATATCTAACAAAATCACTTCCCAAATTCCCCCTCTCATTATAGAATCATTTTTTGGTATAAATATAACCTTAGAAGGTTTTAGTGAAAATCCAAGGAGGATACTTGAAGAAGTGGTAATGTTATTCAATGAGTGTATTAATTTTATTTCTTTCTGCACCCATTAAATTATTATTATAATAATATTATATAAAAAATAAATATTTTATATATAAAGAGATGTTGTAATGTTAAGGGTGAAACCAACTAATTCACATACTTCCATAAAATGGGTTACAAAATAATCATTCATGTGTATGGCAAACTACCGCTTCATGAACCAATGTCATTCACTTTTCTATTACAACCTTTCAAGGTTAGGAATTATGAAGAATTTTTAGTTTATATAAGATAAATATGGTATTTATTCTATCATTGTTTTTAATTTCTACACCACACAAACCTTCATTCTTTCTATTTTGTCGGAATATGACAATATCGTTCTTATGTAAGACTGACTACCGCCTCAAGAAGCAATGTGATTCATTCATGCCTTACATGGAATGTATTGAGGATGATATTAATAAACATATGTGATATATATGATATAAAAATTCTTTAATAATATATATATATATATATATCATTTTCTTTTATTTATTCCAATATGATAATAAAAGGAAAACAACATTCATGCATATGAATGGCCTACCATCTCTATGAATGGTGTATTTAATTTCATATAACTAAATTTTATGGATTAGAATGAATATATATATATATATGATTAATATATATTATATTTATATCATATTTATCATTTTGGAGTTTTTGAAACCATGATCAAAGTACGAGGACAAAAAATATAACAAATTAAAACATATATGAAAAACAAAGCAATTATCACCCAAAGTATAAAATTAACATGTAATTGTTAATAATAGGGTAATAAAAGGTCATTAGAAAATCATATATGGTTTGATATATATGAATATGGTTCTATAATATATGTATAATAAACTTATATTTATTATACAGTAGGTTTGAATGAGTACAATGAAAGTCAAGACTTAAGGTAAGGGATTTTAGTCTAACTTTTTACTTTTTTGAGACACATGCTATATTCACCAAATATTTCCACTATCTGTTCTGATGGATAATCAAAAGAATATTATTGACCAGTTTACCAAAGATGAACCAGAGATCAGAGTTCTATTGAACATATTCACAGAGAAGCTAAATCAGTTTATAGAGAAGGAAGAGAGGTTATGTGATTTTTTAGAGTCAATTTGATTGAGGAAATCCATATGACTCTAGAACGAAGGGATCTCATATTCCAGTTAGGTGATGTACTGGTGAAAAGGTTGAGACTGTAGATTTTAGAGCTCAAAGAGGTCATTCAGAGGCCCAAAAACTTGTTTCCCAAACCTTTTTAGCCCAATCTTGATTCTCATTGTCATTACTGTACATATAATTATATTATCAATAAAATATACTTTCATTCATAGAATTTGCAGGTTTAAATTTATTTTATGTTGCTTATAATAAAATTTATTGTTATTTTCAAATCCATTTTTCTATCTCTCTTTAATGGGGTTTATGGAAATCGGTTTCTGGATTTTTGTCTTAATTTGGATTCTTTGAGACATGCATTAGGTTATAAACCTATATTATTGCACAAGGTGTATATACATACCATTTAACATGTAATATAATGAAATTATTTATCCTAATTATATCTTAAGTTCCATTTTATGTTATTACTGTGTGGGTATTTTGATTTAATGTTATTAAAGTGGGGAATATTTTATGATAAAATATCATCATTTATCAAGATTGTTTTTAATTAATCCTCCAATGTTGAAATAACATGATATAAAACTAAAAAATTATCATGAATTTTATTATAATAAAGTTATTCATTATATATTCATATAATTTTTCCCTTTATACACTCTTTGTTACTTTATAATTAATAATTATTTTAAGAAAATATAACTTTTTTTTCTCTTTGGTCAGAAGTTTGTTTTTTTACAAAACCAGGTTTTCTAAAAATGTTTTCAAAATTATTTTAAAATGACATTTTAAGGTAATTTTCAAGGATATTTATTTTGAAAGTATTTTATGTTTTAAAGAATTTTTAAATTTTCTTTTATAAATTTCAAATGTTATTTTCAAATAAAAGGATATTGAATGTTTTATGTTTAAAAAGTGTTTAAAAGGACTTTTAAAGATTACTTTATATGTTTTCAAGGATATTTATAAAAGAGTTTTTTTCCAAAATGATTTATGTTTTAAAATTTATTTTTAAATGGGAAATGACATATTTTCAGAAGATAGGTTTTAAATTATCTTTCAAAATTATTTTCTATCTAAGATGACATCCATTTACGTTACCCATTCCTTACTAGGGATATGATCCATGGATACCATTCTTATAATTTATCTGAATGGTTTATGTATATTATTAAATGTTTTTTAAACAACTTGTTTCTCTTCTACATGATATACCATGATAAAATGCTTATGAAACCCACTTTTTCATAGGTTATGCTATGATGAAATGATTATGGAACCTATATATTTTCCACAAGTTATGATATGAGGAAATTATTGTGATACCCATTTCATTTAATGGGTTATGAAATGTTGAATGTTTATGATATTGTGGAAAAAATTAATATTTTTTACATTATGTGTTTGGTGGGACCTATATAACCCTACAATGCATTGGGAAATGATTTATATTTCATGAAATTGACATGACTAGAAAGAGGAGTGAATAAGGTTCAATAAGGGACTTTGTCCAATTTTAGGGTCCTGGAAGTGAATATGGACTACTATGATAGTTTTAGGAGTGAACCCATTCCAATATTATAGCCTTTTAAGTGATCCTTAACTAATATGAAAATGATTTTTTATTATTATGTTTATGCCAAAAATCTATGTATTATGAAAATGTTATGATATCATGGGTCATGTTCTTTGATTATATTATGATTCATGTCTTATAAACTGTCAATATTTTTTCCATGACTCAATATTATGATCTTTAATATGTATGGTATGTTTTAAAATGTTATTCTCATGTTCCCATACTTTTATGTTAATGTTATGCTCATATATCTATTTTTTACCCTTGTTAAGAATTTGAGCTCACCCATACTTATGTTTCCTTTACATATTTTATGATGAAAGTTTTTTTTTGTATGTATATAAAGAGTATTATATGGGATGATCTTTGCGGTTAATATTGAAGATGTTTTTCCAGATTAGAATATTGAGTTCTATGTTTCCAAAGGAACTAAACTATTACAGTCATTTGGCGAGTGTTTGGGTAATGTAATGAATATTCAACTAAAAATATGTAATATCCATGTATTATAAGCCAATGTTGATATATTCATGGTATTATTGGCATAAAATCTTCTATATAGTGGGTTGATCCATATTGGATTTTTGGTTTCCCCCAGTGGTACTAGGTGTTTTCCACTATCTTTGTATCAATATCTTCATAGACCAGTGTGTTTTTCTTGGGTGGGGACCAATGATCATAACCTCTTATATGAGTTTCCCTGGTGATAACATGGCTCATGGAGTGAGGCGCGATGTACTCCCTAAGAATATATGGGTTTTCTTTGATTTATATATTCTTTTTATGAGATTACTACTCTTGGGGATTTTTATTTTTTATTTTTAGAGTTTTCTTCTGGGTATTGTTTTACTCACACTTGCATGGGATCTTCCCGTATGTGTAATGTCTTATGAAGACAACAACCGTTTTGATGGTGTATTTGGAAGAAAGGGAGAAGGTGGAACATAGTTTGTGCTTGAGAAACTAAGGTGTTATTTCAGTGGTTTCATTTCATTGTGGTCCCCTCCTTCTGAATATGTTGTACTCTCTACTGTTTTTGGTCGGGATTGTATTTATCCCCTTTATAGCTTTTATCACATTATTGATGTACTATGATTATGGGATTATAGATGTATTTAGGCACTAAATTTAGTTTGTTTACATTTCAACATTATATTGGATTGGACATGTGTTCTTGTGTATATTTACATTATTTGAATTCCTCTCATGTGTGGGATATTCCTACATGGTGCTGCTTACCAACACCTAGCCTATTAGAGGGGGGCTTGAGGTAGTCGCGGCTCAGGCCCCGATGGGTTGATTTGTTACACTTTGGTTTCTTTTCAGTTTTCATTGATCTTATTCCTCATTAATGTGATATGGGTGTTCAGGAAGAATCTTTTCCTTAAAGACCATAGGAGGTATTCCCAATCCTGGATCTCTCTAGGATATAGTTTGCACAACCACTCTTTTTCAGTTCCTTCAAGTGAAGATTGGAAATCCTTCCGCTTTACTTGATCTTTATTGAATCCCCTAGGCTTAAAAATTGAGAATACATAGGTGAAAACCAGAATACATATATTCATACCTCCACCTATAAGTCCACAAAATTTAAATAGCACCCAAATCATATTTATTCACATTTCCAAATCATTTTTTAAAGTAATAACAATGAGTTGATATTGTTGATTATTGAATTGGGTGGCACAAATCCCCCCTAAAGTATAGTTTGGGTTTATTTCTTTTATTTTGGGCTTAGAGTTTGTACTATACCTATATCTCGAGTCCTCTAGATTGATTTCTTCAAATTTATCATTTAAATTAAGGTTCCTTTGTCTAGTTATAAAATTTATGTCCATTTTAGGATCAAAATGAAATAATTCTTCATTATAGGTCCTCGTCATGAAAAATCAAATTTATATGGATGATTAATCACTGGAAGTGGTTCCATGTTCTTATTCACATGTTTCATGGGGCTTAGAAAAACTTAAATTATTCTGCTAAGGGGTGTAGTCATAGTAATCTAAGTGATATTCAAGGATCAGTGCTCTAATATAGTAATCACAACTAAAAAAACAATTAAGTAGATTATAATTTCTAGGACTAGTAAATAATGAATCAAAAAATAATAAACCAAAGTGAGATACAATTGACCAGGTTAGGCTTGGATTCCTATTTTCAATGTTATCATAATAGTTCTTAAAACCGAATCTATTTCCCTTGTTATCTGATTTAATGAAAGGTTTCTCAATTTCTTCTTTTTTCACGCTTAATTATATTTAATGGTGATGAGAATAGTCTTTACAATTTCATTTATTTAGAATATTATCCTTTATATGTGTGAAATCTAAAATGAATCTACCTTGATTTACTTAGGCAATATCCAATCAAGTATTTTTATTCAAAATAAACCATGTTTTATCTCTTCATCTTCCTCAAATGTTTAGTAATCACTAAATACTCTCCACATGACTCTAGACCAATCAATTTATTTGATCTGAAACCAATTATTGGGAGAAACAATTACTCAATGAAGGTAATAATAAATAATTAGATTTATTAAAAATAAAATTTCATTCTAATTAAATTATAAAATTAATATTTGAACACTATTAATAATTAAAATAGAATAATGTTTTCAAACATAGTTATTTGAACCAAACATCACAAATGGGTCACCTCAACTTCCCTAATCTCTCAGAGTTTCTACACTTCTATTAAATAAGAAACAATGGATGTTTCATGGATAGAAGACAAATTAAGATAAAAATAGAGTAGAAAATATTAGAAATACAAAGTAGGAAGTTGATCATCCAAGCAAACCATCTCCACCCTTTTCCTTTTTTTAAGCTCTCTATTCTAGTATCATTATATTATGTTATTTTTTATCTCCATGTATCTTCCTATCCCCTCTATTCAAATCTGTTCATTTATCCATATTTAATTTTTTTAACAGGTCAACCTTTTTTAAGGAGTGTTTTGAACACCATGTATGCATATAAGTCCTCCATCCATCTGCGTCCTTACATTCTCACAAATACTTGGGGTGTATCCCTTTGGTATCCCAAAGATATTATGTTTTTGAAGTTATATAACCAAAAACCCTCTAAATTGTGGAGAGAAATGTTGCAGTGCAACCCTTTCTCTGTTATATATCCTTTATATGGCTATGATGTAGCCTTCTTATTTATAACAGTATCCAATTCTTCCCCATTTACTCACCATTACCAAATTGATCACCATGATAGTTTAGTAAAAACCCTTTAAAATTTCCTTATTTGGGTTTTAATTCTTTATCAATCCATGGTAAAAAAGGTAATAATGATGCCAAAACCTCTATATCCTTTAAAAACATGACACTGTCATCATTGATATAAAAGAGACCTTTAACAATGCCAGAAAAGGCCTTTATCATCATTATAAAATTACGGATAATAAAATCATTGTTAAAATCCATAAAATTTTATCAATGCTAAAAAAGAACTCTTAAAGGAACTCATTAACAGGGTTTAAAAATAAATATTAAAAGGTTCCTTTAACAATTCCATTTTGCACCATTAAAGTGCTTCTTTAAGAGAGATTTTTTAGCACTCATAAAAGAAACAATGTTAAAAGGGTTTACAAAAATTTAAGAGAACCTATGAACCCAAACCCTTTATCATAACTTCCATGACCCATTTAACAATGATCCACACCCCCTTTATCAGTGCTTTTAACCCACCACCCATTTTATCAGCACATTTTGAATTTCCAGCTTCATGTGCGCCCGCCCAGATTAAAACACTTCACCTCACCTTCATAGAGAGAATGCCTTTACCACTACACCATGTTGTTTTTCTATCTATTTAAGGATATTTATGTTTATTTATATATATACATATAATTATATAATTTTTTTTTAAATAAATTTATACAATATTTGTGTGTGTTTGAAATATATTATATTTATTTACATATATTAAATTATAATAAATATATGTTTACTAACACACACACATGTATATATACTCATTATAAATATATTTTTATAATGTAAAAAATGGATAGATATTGTTTTAAATACATTTTCAGAATATTTATTTGTTTAGATATATTAGAATATACATTTTATGTAAATATGTTGATATATGTATTTATATAAGTAATTTATTATAAGAAAATATAAGAAAACATACATATATTTAATTAAAAAAATTTATGTCATAAAAAACGATAAAATTTAAAAATAATAACATCAATATGAATGTAATACCTGGGAATAAATTCAGTCCCCATTTAAAAAAGGAAAAAATATCCCTTTAAACGAGGTAGAAAATCCATCAAATGTTTAAAAATCAGGTACCATGACCAAAAAATAAATTTTAGAGGAATTCTAGAACCTTTTTATCCTAGAGAATTGTGACATTGGTTCTCCATTTCCACTTAGGACATAGATATTTTTTTAGGATTCGACATGATATATAGTAGAGCCCAAACGGACACGCAGATCAAATGTTTTGGCCGTTTGAAGTTTGAGTTACATTTTCAACTTATTTGAGATATTTTTTTTAATTTTTTGAATTTTGTTATCAGAAAATTGATATTAAATGACTATTAATTTGTAATATTAAGATTATTATTATTTAAAAATATTTTTTTTAGTTATTTTATAATCTATTCTCAGTAAATATATTATATATTAAGTGTAAATGCCTATTTAAATTATCAAAAACATATTTCCAAAAATATATATTATATTTACATCAATATAAATATATAAATATATAAATATATTATTTTTAATGAATTTTTTTAAAGTATACTTTTATCAGCGCTTTAAAAAAACATTGATAAAGGGCGGTCTTTATCAACACTTCTAAAAAAGAGCTAATAAAACCCCCCAATTTATTAGAGATTTTTTATAAGCATTGATAAAAGAAAACATTTATCAGTGATTTTTTAAAATCACTGATATAGGGTGGGCCTTTATCAGTCATGGTAAAAAATTTCTAATAATGTTGGGTCTTTCATGATGATTTTTAACACTGTTAAATACCCCCTTTAATAGTGCTAAAAAAGAACTATTAAAGTTCCCCTTTACGAATGCTCTTTTTAGAACTAAAAAAGTGGTCTTTAATAGTATTTTTAGCTACCGTTGTTAAATACCTAGTTCTTGATAAACCCATCTTTTTATTAGCAAATATTTGGAATCTTCATGGTATAGACATACTCTTCACTATGCAGCCTTCTTCATGCACCAAACCCCCTTCCATTCAATGACATAACTGAATATCTTTCAAAATATCTTTCTTTCAATTGTCTTCAACTCCATGGGCCATGAAAGAGTTTTAGAGACAATAAAAAAACGTTATTCTTTCCAATTCTTAGAACATAATGATCCATGGTATAGGGAATCAATTACGGTGAATCCTCCTCTTATGGTTCAAACTCTAGGGTTTCATAAGTTTCTAGAGTTACATAAGGGTTACAATGATATTCCAATACCAATGTAAGGGTATCATAACTTCTATGTATGGGTATAATTGAGATTCATGAGATGCGTATGGGTAAATTTTACTAGAGTTGTGTAAGGGAAGATTTGGAATTTGGGAGTTGTGTATGGATGTTAGTGAGATAAAAATACCCATATAAGGTTATCCTTGTTTCTTTGTAATGGTAATATAAGGATACCCTTATGCAAAAATGGGTTCCTATATACACCACAATTCAGAATTTTTTCTCATCATTCTTCTTACTCGGAGGGCCTATGGAACACCATTTGTGTCAAGCAGTAACAATGGTGTCAAGGATCTGTTTGAGAAGGGGGTATCTTTGAGTGGATTAAATAGTGTCACAATTGTTAATAATTCACATTATCCTAATATTAACATATAACATAAAAGTTTTTGGTGGCTGAGTGCTCAAATATATACAATCCCATGTTCCAGAACACATGATTATGTTAGAATCAAGCTGGTCAACTCGTACTGCATCCCATGCTTACCCACACTAGAGAGGCTCTCCACCCACAACCAAATATAATTTCCATATGTTTCAATGCTTATGTTCCTATGTGTGTGCTTTCCTTTGGGCACTACACATGGTTTTGAAACTTTCCACCCATACTGGCTCTTTTCTTAGGCTTTCTTGGCAAGATGACCCTCTTTAGTTAACTATGTGGTTTGAACCCCTTGGGTGGAGGGCTATAATGGGATGGTCACTTTTTACTTAAATTTGTAAATAACTCATAGAAAAATTTTATAATCAAAATAAAACCTTTGAATAATTTTTTTAATTAATTTAATCCAAATTAATTCTTTAATTATAAATCATCCTCATTTTAATAAAACCATTAATTCCATGGGGGATATAATTTAAAAAAACAAAATCAATTATAAAAATAATATAAATTTTGAATTAAAAATGATAGAATAAGTGGAATTATGTATAATTAGAGATCTTGAATTATTGATTGAGTGAAATTTGGTCCCTCCATGTTGAATTGTATAGTTCTAGTTTGGGCATCTGATCTTTATATAGACTTTCAACATAGGTGCATTACCATGGAATGAGATCATATTGGAAAAAAAATCCTCAAGATCTAATAAATATTAAATTTAGACCCTCCACAATATAAGGAAGATCTATGGCGTGGGAATTATCTCTTCCAAATGGATTGTGGTGTAGTCATATATCCACATAATGTACACTTCAATGTTTATAGGGGAACCAAAAACCCATAAAAAATCATCTGAAACAATTTTACACCGCTGTTTATTTGACTATGGCCTAACCTGTGATCTTTAAATCCCACATAAAAAAATAAATCTAGAAAATATGAAACATATAAGAAACTATGTGCCTTAACTGCTCAATCAAGTCATACTAGAGATAGTGATCTCATACTACCTACCATGCCACACCATACATGATATTCTAAGAACCACCTTCATAGCCCCACCTGCTCTATGGCCTTCCTTCACACACACTTGTTCTCGCATGCACATGAACTCTCATAAAAACCCCTTCTAGATTGGTCAACTATGTGGTGCCTAGGCTGAACCACCATCTTGTTAGAAGGCTACGTAGGTTACGACCACGGGTGGGCTTGGCCATGTTTTTAAACATTTCCAAACATCATTGCACTGTAATATGGATGAATATAATATGGAAATACTTTTAAGTTACCCTATAACATATCCTCTATGATGTAGATGGATATGCCATATTCTTCATACATACAACACATTATATGACATAGACCATGATATGTGGCATATAATCCTATAAGGATCACATGAGTTCCCTATTCAAATTTTCAAGAAACACGACCCCCAAAAACCTCCAAAGGGTGTTTTCCAACAATCATTCCCTTTGGGATTGTTGAAAATTTTAAAAAAGAGACAACACAATCCTCTACTTAAATTTTCACAAAACACCACGCTGGTCATTTTCCTTTAAAGATTGAAGCAACTATCCATCTCCTCCTAAACTCTAAGTCCACATGAGATAGCCCAAAAAACCTTTAAAGGGGTTTTAGATAACAATCCAACTTTTGGGTTTGTTGATAATTAAAAAAAAACATAATCCTCTTCAATTTTAATAATACATTCTTTTTATTCAAAGATTACATTAATGATTCATCAATCATATAATATAAGACTGTGTGAGATAATACTTGATGTGAGTAATAAGAGATAAATGAATTAATTTTCATATGATAACACACAATTTCATTTTAAGTAGCAAGCCTCCATAAAAATCTTTTAACCCTTATATTTTTCAAACAAATCACTCTACCCCTTAGTTATTATCCCCTTATATTAAATATATATTCTCCACATTTTTAAATGAACCTGAATATCACTTATTTGAAGATGCCCAATGGAGGGTTAGAAACACTTAACAAGAGTTGAGGGAAGAGAAAATATCTTTCACCTAAAGTAATTCCTACTTGGGATTTGGGTTCCTGACCTCAATTCCATTTAGAGATATGAACTTAGTTTGAATCTAAGAGACAATTGATGTCGTTTTAAATCCATTTTTGGAAAATATTTTTGAAAATATATCCACAAATTTATCTCATATCGACACATATTTAGTCATGAAAACTTATTTATGTACCTTCTCCTTCAAGAAATGTTATTTCATCTCTACGTGATTCTTCCTTCATTATTTAATAGGTTTTTTTAAAATTTTATAGATCTATAATTGTTACACATAATAAAAATTAGAGAATCTATATCAATGAAAATGTCTTCAAGATATTATTTCATCCATATCAACTGATTAAAAGCTTGAGTTTCCTCTACATATTACTTTTATACTGTTCTTAAATACATGAAATCCTACTTATTAATTTTCCAAGAAATACAAGAGATGGTAATGTATAAAATTCCTTCTGAGTTTGTTTTTTGACTATACATTGAACCATCCCAATTAAAATCCGTAATTGCAACCAATTTTTATTATGAATTACAATATTAATACATCCCATAATTCACTATTTGGTTTATATTTCAAAATGTCTGTCATATAGATTTCATGTGACTTTAATTGAGACAACTTAGATATATTTCATATTGAAATATGGAAAAGAAAATGTCTCGACTAGTGGTCATTAAGTAGAGTAGGCTACTGATATTTTTTTATAAATAATCACAACCACTTTCTCAACTTAGTCATATTTAGACAATTTAACACTTAATGTTACATTAGTTTGATATCCCCTATTTTAAATTGTTTCAAAACCTCCTTGTAATTTTCTATTTTTTATATAAATGTCCATTCCTTATTTTTAATCGCCTAAAATACATGGAACAATGAAAATTCACCCATTAAAGTCATTTCAAATTCTTAACTTATCAAAATTGAAAACTTATTGCATTTGAAGTCATCCGAGCCTCAAAAAACGATTCCATAAACAAATATATATGTACAACTATATACCTCAGTTTCCCCTTTTTAATGTATAGGTTTTGATCAATCCCACCTTGATGATAACCAATCTTCCTTAATAATTCATCCAACCTTGAGTACAAGGCTCATGGTGTGTGTTTTAGCCTATATAATAATTTCTTCAATCAACATACATGAAATTACTCATCATCGATGAGTCTCCATCTAGATTCTCAATTTATACTTCCTCTTCAAGGTAGCCATTCAATAATGATCATTTGTTTTACATATGATAATCTTTAACAACCATTTTCATGATTATCACTAGAAATAAGCTAATGGTTCTAATCTAATCCACCATGAAAATGTTTTACAAACATCAGTTTCATTGATTTGGAAATATCTATTTAATATGAGATGTGGATTGTTCCTTATCACCATTTATCTTCATTGAGTTTTCTTTTCAGATGACGCACTAATTTCGGATCACATTTTTTTTGGACATGAGAATATTTCCAAATAATTATTTTCCCAATTTCTTCAAGATCATTATTCATGGATTTGACACAACGTGCTTTAAGAGAATCATTATCAAATTATTTTGGGTTGATCTAATATAAAAACAAGGTTTGACGATATTCCTTCATTCTTCATGTTAAACTAGGGCTATCTGGTCACCCAATATGTTGTAATTTGTGATTTCAGCTTTACTGTACCACTTATTCTTATTAACTATTCCCAATGAATTCTCCTCATCCCAAGAGATAACATAAATTCTTGATTTATCCCTCTGAAATCCCCCCTGATCCAGGCACGTCATCTTCACTGTGCACCTCACATTCTAGACTGATTCAATAGACTTTATTATCACTTGAAATTATAATTTTCTCAGAAAAATTTGAAATCTTATGTTTTTTAGTCATGAAACCATCATAATTTTTAACTATTTTGGCCAAATACTTTTTATATAATCAATATAACTTTTTCTTGGATGAATATCCAATAAATATCTCATCATCTCTATGTGATTCAGAATTTTTATTTTTATCCTTATTTAGAATGAGGAATTTACTTACATATACTCAAAATTATTTAAATATAGGATTCTTCCCATAACAAATTTCATATAGGGTGCTATCTTCATTCAAAAAAGGAAACAACCAGTTAGAGATGTATGCTACTGTTAAGACCGATTCCTTCAAATATTTCTCAAGTTGGTTTTTTTCAATGAGCATAGTTCATGCTGTGTTTTTAATGATAAAATTTCTTCCTTAAAAAATCTAATTTTTTAAAGAGTTTCCACCAATAAAACATGACATTGAATTAAATTATTCTATATATAGATCTCTACTTGATAATTTGTGAATTATAAACATTTTTTGGTGTGAAACTTTTGGATTTTCACCGTAAGAATTATTTCATCTCTACTTCAGAAAAAAAATAATACACTATTATACCTTAGTATTATGAGAAATTACCATTAACCAAGACATGCTACTAAAATCATCATAAAAAAATATAATACCTTTTTCAATATTATTATTTCAGAGTAATCGGCCCTTAGACATCTATATGAACTATCTGTATAACACTAGATGAATTTCCAATCTTTGGATTATGCATATTTTACACTAATTTATCCAATTAAAAAGAGTCACTTGTATATGTGTTGTCACATGTGAGATTGGGAAAGTAATGTGATCCCTCAGTATTCACCAATTTCTCTATATATCTTTGTATTAGGGGACCAATATGCATGTTCTCTAACTTTTTTCATCCTCTTTGAACAAAATGCATCATTTTTCATCACCAATCAACCACAGATTCCTTTTGGTTTATATTTATTTAAGGGAAAGTGATCCAACCTTCACTATAATAGTGTACCCCCTCTTTCCAAATTCCATAGCATGTCTGGAGTCAAACAACTAACTAACCTTCAATAAATTATGGATGAGTCCCTCTACCAAGACCATATTTGTATTTAGATGATCTGTTCCCGGAAATCGACATTCCCAGGGCCAATTATTTTTAGTCCCTAATAATTTCCAAAACTAACCACTCCACCTTTTTCATATTTCTTATAAGTTATAAGATTTTTATTTCTAATCTTATGTGAGGTACATCCTTTGTCCAAAACACACAAACCAGGCCTGCCTGTTGCTATTAAAACATTTTTAGAAACATTTTTTGAATCATACCATTTATTATCCTTATATTATCATTGTAGAACTTATTTTTATGTTTTATACTCCTTTTTATCTTTTGGTTAAAAAATTTCTTCTTTGTATTACAAAATTGAAAATATATTCTTAGTTTTAAAAATGTTGGGTGGGGCTCTTAGATTCTTATTTTCTCACTTCTCAATCTCATGAATCACATCTATTTGTACCATTTAGGTATAATAAGTCTCAATGTGTCCATAACCTTCCTAACAAAAATAATAAATATTAAAATCATATAAATATTAATGAATTTTGTTTTCCTTATTTTGGTGTTATTTCTCTCGAAATAATACCTTTTCAATGGATAAAAAATACTTGATGTGTCACCATTTTCCAGGGTAATAAAACCTAATATTTGTTTCATTTCCCCATATCTTACTACCTAACAAGTAGGATTTCAAGCTTCATCTATATCACTTTCTTTCAGGGAGTTAATTTTTTTGGCCTAGTATAAGGCACACCTATCTTATTTATTTGATCATATTCTATAATAGTTATTTATTTATTTTTAAAGTACCTCACCTTTATAATGGGAATATTCTCTTTAGTTGTTACTCCTGGTACTTCTTTAGCCTCAACTGGGAATAATTTATTTGAGTAACCCAATATCAATCCAGGTGAAATGATTCTTTATTATTCCTCACACCTGCACCACTAACACATGACTTATTTTTTATGTTCTTCAATCCTGTTAACCTTTTATTTCATTACATTTTCAATAATTCAATGATATTTTATTATTACTCTACTTTGATATTGAGTTTTTCTTTCTTTATTGAGTTGGATGAAATTATAGATTTCAATTTATCAATATTATCTTTTAGTTACAAATTATATTCCTCTGGTTACTTCCTATATAACTTTGAGTCATGAAAAACTAAATTTTCATTCTTCTTTTCCCTCCATTTGTAAAGTTCTTCAAGGGATACCTCAAGCTCAACATTTTGATCAAATATCCCAAAACACCCTTATTTTATGAATCATTATAATCAATATATAGTATGATGATAAAATCCACTAAATCATCTTCACCATGGTCTCTATAATCTTCAACTTCTTACACTTAAAACTCATCTGAACATTAATCTTCATGAGATTTCATATTTTTTTCTTGAATAATTTCACTTCTATTTTCTACTGATGTTATCATCTTCAAAATAATTATTTATATATCCCTTATCATATTCATCTTGATTTTTTTTAAAAACACTAACAAATGATATAACCTACCTTTCCAAATTGGAAACATAGAGAGTAACATCTACTTCGAATTTTATTTTTACACTCTTAAGGTTAGAGGAAATAAATTCCATCAAACCATTAAACTCATCTTATTCTGAATCAGATTTAAAAGAAATAGTATTTATTTCCATAAAATTAACTTCTTGTAAGTTATCATTCACTCTAGGATCACTGTTATCATTTATCATTTCATTTGAGATAATTTTTCTATGAAATATTTCTAGTGATACACCATTTGGATCATTCTCTTCAGGTACGTACACTTTGGCATTAATCCATGGGGGAAATATCTTCAAGATTTATTTCACGATCTTGGAATCATCAATATATTCTGAGAGACCTTGAATGTATTCCATAAGATCATTCAGGTAATCAAAAAACATATCAATAGTTTCTACTAGAGTCATCCTTATGTCTTAATATTTATTTCATAGAACTTGTAGATTTTCATCTCAAACTTTGAAGTCCCCTTCATAAAGTTTTGAGTGTTTTTCCCATATGGAATGAGAAGTTTTAGAAGACATTGCCTTGGTGTAAATAGGGTTAGAAAATTCTCTATATAATGCATTGATCACACTTACAAACCTATCCAGTTCATTTTAGTCCCTTTCTAATAAGGTTCCACCTTCCTTGTTCACTATAATATCATGAATAAATACAATGCATGATTCCATACCTAATGATCTAAAGTTGTGTTTCATCTTATTCTTCCCTAACCAGGAACTGTTACCTTTAAATATTGGAATGAATTTGTGATCCATAACCATTATAGCTTCCATTATTCAGAGATAATACATCACCCATGAAATCTACCCTTTGATACCACTTGTTTTAAAATTATTAATGGAATTACCCTGAGGGATGGAAGGGGATTATAGTAACTTAAATTTTTACCCTCAAATCCCTTGATCAGGATCTTATGCTCATTATATAATGAACATACCTTTTCACTCCATTACTTTCTCTTGAAATGTTATGAATGCAATAAATGAAACAAAAATAATTTTACTTGGTTCATGTTAACCAGGCTAGTCTAAAGATAAAGTGATCGATTATGTGTTGATACACAAAAAATAATAGAGTGCACTACTTAGTTTAGTGTAAAAAATTGAAGAATCTCATAGACCCTAGGAAATTACTAATAAAAAATTAGAAATCTCACTACCTCTCGACAAATATATAAACTAATTATTCAACTAATAACCTTATTGATCTTCTTCACAAGATTAAGATAAGAAAAATATACCTTATGTGGAATGTATCTTACATTCCCCTTGATGATGTTTAAGTGTTATTTTACACTTAGAATTTACTCATTCTTTCTTACTACCAATCTACCAGAAAAACCTTATATATTCACCATTTAATATCTCTTCTTATCTTTGGATATTCTCATTGATTTTCATTTTAATCCATATGTTAGTTTTGAATATCTAATATCTAGGATTTATACAAGTTTCCATAGGTTAAAGGAGACCTTAATTTTCAATTATTCAAAATTAGATACCTTTTAGATCTAAGAAATAGCTTCCTTTATCTCATTTTTTCCCAAACTACTAGCTGATTAAAACTACCTTGATATAACACAGTCTGAAGTTATTTGATATAGAACCTACCCTTTTATAAATCCTACATCCTAATAACCACTACTATGGTGCATCCTTTATTACCTTATACTTCACTATGGTGTGGTCAAGCATATGGCGGTATGCTATAGTTGACCAAATCCACAAAAATCATTCACCTTTAATTAACCCATAATCGACATCACAATGTTCTTAACTCCTCTTAACTCACTAAACAAGTTTTAGTATAACCACATCTAATGAAACATGTAATTTTTTTATAATTAGAGATCTCAAATTCTTAATTATATTAAATTTGGTTCTTTCACGATGCATGGTAGAGCTGCAACACAAGCATCTTATCTTTCACTAGGACTTAATGTGTAGGAACATTATTGTGTCATGAGATCCTATAGAAAAATAAATCCATGAGATTCATAATTTTGTTAAATTTTACCCTCCATGACACAATTAAGTTCTACATAGTAGGAATATTCCATTCTAAAGTTACTTTTATGTGGTCATATCTTAATGTTATGAACACTTTGAATTTTCTAGGAGCATTGAAACTCCTCCAAACACATTTAAAACACCACTACAGTGTGGTTCATTTGACTTTGGTGTACCTTATGATCTCCATATAATAATTTTAAATTTCTCCATAAAAGTCACAACATATAAGAAACCTCATCCCCTTAACATCTCAATCAATCCAGATTGGCACTAGTGATCACCAACTACCTGCTGTGCTTCCCTGCATGTGATAGACTAAACACCACCAACACGACCTCACATACATCATGGGATTCTTCCACACAAACCAATTCTTGAACACATGGGTGATCACATGTACACCCCTATCAGACTACATGTCTATGTGGTGCCAAGGCTCATCAACTAGCATTTTTGGAGGTTTCTCACATGCTGGCCTTGAGTGAGCTTGGCCACGTTTTTGAACCCTTCCAAACATCATTGAAATATTAATAGGATGATTAAAACATGGAAATATTTGGGGGGTTACCATAAAAAATATTTTCTATGGAATATCTAGATGTAATATGATTTATTCTTCACAAATAAAACATGTTTAATGATGTGAAGCATGATCCATGGAGCACGATCATCTAAGCATCAACTGAGATCCCTTATTCAATTTTTCAACTAAAAAGCCCATAGAAACCTCTATATGTGTTTTGGACAACAAAGTTTTCTTTGAAGAGTTCATTATATATATTTTGAGGTTATATAGATCTTTGGGGTTCATGGTGCTCCAGTAGAGGATGACAATGTTGGATGACTATGTGACCCATTTTTTTGAGTCAATCCATTTTTCTTCTTTGTTCGATAAAAATTTGGATCAGAAGGCTAAGAAGTTTTTGAATAGACTTTATTCCTTTATGAGGTGATATGTATATAATTTTGACCTGAACTCATACTATTATGTTGTCTATAAGGCTATCACAATTAAAAAGGACCTGGTAGAGGATAGTGTGGATGAGTTTTGTTTCCCTCTTAGTGGTCCAAGTGGTAGTATTCCAAGTGGTTCGGTGGGGGAATCTTACAGTGGTAGAAAGAGGAGATCCAAGGAAATACACCATGGTAGTGATTGGATGTCAAGGCAAGGCATTAGTTCTTCTATTATAGTTCTAGGAGAGACTCCTCATTTGTGTTTCTAATGTAGGAATCCTAGGAAATACTAGAAGACTTATATCGTTAAGCCAAGGTAGTGACATTATTATTGTATAATGGGACGTCTTTGGTAATTGTTTTATAGATCCCTCCAGTATTGTGTGGGAAGAGGTTTAGGGAAAACACAAGCCTTATGAGCTTAGTTAGATGTACCATAGTCAGATAGTATGGCCACATTTGGGCTGTCTAGTTTTGGATCTGGTATAGGGCCTGAGCTTATGCAATAATAGACACCTCAAGGTTTAGTCCTACTAGAATTTCATGGATTACATGGGTTGAGCCATGGATCCATGGTAGGATGATTTTATGAATTGGATTAGGTTATAGAAGATATTGGAGAGGTACGACCAATGGTTTGAGGTATGTTATTGATTATATCGATGCTCTTGAATTTTTTTTGTGATAAAAGATCATTTACCTTGTTTATTTATACTCAGGTAGTTTTTAGTTTGTAGTTGTTGATTATGTTGTCCCTTGATTTTTTAGAACTTGATATTCCCCTTGGGAGGATGGTTGACCACATTCAGAGGTTCCCAGAGTGTCCCATAGTGAATACATGCTATAGAAGTCTTCTTGATTTTTAGATTTTAGGGATGATTGGTATTGGTGAGATTTTTATCAAGGATTAGTTAACATGTTTTTGATCTCACATTGATTTATATCAGATATGGGTGAATTTTACCACCCTAATGGGAGAGTTGTTTGTTTTTATTGGGAATTGAATCTAGATGTAGGATAATTAGGACCATAACTTAGCTAAATAGGGTATATGACAACATTAGTGGAAGATATAATTATCACAAAAGGTCAAGTGAGAGTTCTATCCATTTTTCCTCTAGTTTTGGATCATTACAACAATTTATTTCTAAATGATTTCTCTAGACTCCCTCATAAAAGGAGTATTGAGTTTCAGACTAAACTTGTGTAGGGTTTAAAATCTATATCGACTTCACCATACCAAATTACATATTTTATTTGAGAGAACTTATGATGTGTTGATGACTTGGAGGGGAAATGATTTATTAACCTAAGGAATTCTCCTTCAGGTGATATAGTCTGATATTAAAAAACTACATATTATAACATTTTATTATCCATGGATTAATGGAAGCTGAACCAAGTCATAGTGAAATATAGGCATCCATTTTCAAGGATAGTTGATTTATATGACCAGTTTATGGGAGAACGATGGTTCTCCAAGAATGATCTATGATCAAGATATCACCATCTATAAGACATGGTCTAGGATATCCCAAATATGGTCTTCAGAAGAAGGTAGAGGTTGTGTGATTATCCTATGATGTAATTTCTTATATTTAATGTAGTAGTAGTGTTTATGGATCTCATGAACCAAATTTTTTACCCTTACCCAGACTCATTCATCGTGGTATTTGTTTATGATATTCTAGAATACTGAAAGACCCTAGAGTTATAGAATTGTAATTTTGAGACTTTTTTGAGTACACTCTAAGTGTATAGGATTTTTCCAAGTTTGATAAATGTCATTTTATATCTGAGATATATGCTTCCTTAAGAATGTGGTTTTAGTGGTGAGAAATTCTATTGATCTAGAGAAAGTGGAGGTAGTTATGTCTTGGGATTTTCTCATAACTATGTTTGAAATTTTTATTTTTCTCAGGTTTTTATGGTATTATAGGTGATTCCTTCATGAATTATATCCCTTGACATGACCTATTATAAGACTGACCAAGAAAGGGGTTAAATTTGATTAAACTATCAAGTGTGAGTAGGACTTCTATGAGTTAAAATGTAGGTTTACATCCACTCTGTAACAACCCTAACTATAGTAAACCAAATTCAATGTATAATTTTTTAAATTGTGATAAGATATAAGGGTTCACATCACTAAGTGTTGATATATATAGTAGTCTTGATGAAAAAAATACATACATGATTCCCATATTTAATTAAAAGTATAAAATAACATATCATAACAAAAATTCAAGAATACTTGATATTATTCATAATATCCTTCTTCATATCCTAGGTAAAGTAAAACAAATAAATGGTGAGATTATATGCTTATTAATGGTAACTTATAGTAAAATATTTCATGAGTAAATAATTCATAATCAATATGGTAAGGTAAATAACTGAAAAAAAATTCTATTTAATCAATTATGTGAACATGAAATACATCCATAAATAATATCAAGGTTGTAATATCTGGGATATTAATAAATAAATTATAAATGAAGGAAATTATTAATGTTTATTTTCATGATTTAAGACATCATGATGTCTTACCGTTGAGGCCTTGAACCAAGATAGTTTAATCTATTGGTAGGTATAAACCAAAAACCCATTTAAAAAGTCTAACTAACTAATTTTTCTCGTGATACCCATTGATGAATTGAGGGGATATATATAACTGGTCCCCACACATCACCACATATATAATGCATTACTCATTTATTGAATGATAAATTTATTTCATAAAAAATATGCCTTATCAATAAATAATTGTATCATGTAAATAATATTGAATAATAAGATTTCCCTAGTTAATCAAATAGATTTCATAGTAAAACACCATATGTAGAACTTGTATATGGTTTATGAAATTATCATATCCATGATAAAAATAATACAGATATTTAAGAGAAATGTAATGTATATTTAAATATGATATTAGTAATGTGAATGTATCAAGATAAATTTAATGACCACAAAATTAATAAGGTAAAAAATAACCATCAATTTATCAGAAATAAGGGTGTTGTAATAAAATCATTACCTTTAGATAAATAAAGAAAATATAAGTAAAACATTGAAATAATTTTCCACAAAGTATCCTTCTTTATAAAACTATTGAACACTTATTGAATAAGCTAAATATCACAAAACAATTATGGTGGTGAGAAAATTCTTTAACACCATATATGTTAAAAAGACACATTCCACTTGAATTTTTAGTAAAGAATGTTAAAAATGAACCTTTTAGAAAACATTAGAAATATTAATTTAAAACATTTTAAAATTTTAATTATAACATAAAATGTATTTAATATATTATTTGAATAAATAAAAATTACTTTTATGAAATATTTTTGAAAAAATGTATACATGGAAGAAAATATACCAGATCAAAAATAGTAATAAAATATTGATTCAAGTTACAAAGAGAGTAAAATTTTAGATAAAACATGGTGAATATTTATTTATCCAAATTATAAGAAAATATATTTATTTTATGAAGGATACATTATAATACTCATTCAAAAAAATACAAGAAATCCCAAATAAATGAAATTGTAAAAAAATTATTAACTCTTTAGTAACTTTTAAATTATAGCCTATTGAATGTGTAAATATGAATTGAATCTATAATCATCATGAATTAATAGATATTAATTGTAAATACATAAAATTTTTAGTATATACATCACATAAAAATAAAAAAGGGCTATAATGCCAAATATGTCTCAATGGAGTGGAAATTTAGGTGAAATCCCTTACCATATATTTAACTTGCAATGTATATGATTTTAAAATATTATATAATAAATTAAAATTTATTATATATATATATATAATAATACAAATATCAATAAATTCACATATGATCCATTAATTACATCTTATCACCTATTTGTTTACAAAATTTTATTATTGTCATTATTTTATGTTTTAAGGGCTTTGTTTTTCATGTAGGTTTTGATTTGGAAGTTATGGTCCATGTATATTGATCATCGTTATATAATCCAAAAATTTTCAATCATGATATAAAAATATTACATATTAATTATATGCATATTTAATATCATTAGTGAGAAATAGAAAAAAAAATTAAATCATATCGCTTCGTGGAGACGGTTGACCGTATGTATATACAAGCGACATTATCATTTATTAACAGGTGTTAGAGTTTAGAAGTATATGACATAATATACTTCAAGAATTAGAATTATGTCATAATTAGAATATATATTAATTAGCTTCATCACTATGATAATCCATGTGAGGCTATATTGGAAAACAAATTATATAGGATCGCGAGGTGGTAATCTTTCGTACACACATATATTGACTTTGTTTCACATTTGATGGATAAGAAGATGAATAAATATTTTACCATAAAAAATAAAATATTATTATAATATTTATATTTTTTTTATTATATTATAAAGGTTATCACATAAGTTAAGGTGGTAAAATAAGAAGATAAATGAAATTGCTCGGTGAAGATGATTACCTCTTCTTTGAAAGAGCTCCTTTAGATCTCCTCTAAATGTACCTAAAGCTGGTCTTATGGGAAGTAAAAAACCTCTATAACATGTATAAAAATTTTTAGAAATGTTTTTTATGGGTTTTTTGGATCTAACTAGAGCTAGGTAGAGTATAAAATAGGAAAGAGTTGGTTCCTTTTTATAGTGAACAAAAATACACCCATGAAATTGATAAAAATGTTTAAGTATAATAAAATAATTTTCATGTGAAAGTGGAATAATTTGGAAAGAGTGTTTAAGATAAAATAGTATTTGGTTGTAATATACTGAACCAATAAAATTTTTACTTGATAATGTTCTATTTTAAACCATATTTTTGGTTTAACCCTTTCATTAATCAATTTTAACCATAACCACAGTAATGAGTTTTTCAATATGAAAGGGTTAAATTTTTAATTTTAAGGTATATTTTTTTTATAAATGAATAATGGATGATATTTATGAATAATTATGATCCTACCTATTATATTAAGATTTTTTTTAATTTTGAATAATTTAGTGAAATAATATTTAACGTAAAATACTATTATCGTAATTTTAAGAACTATTCCCATAATTTGACTTAAAAAAACAATAAAAAGATATAATTATAATATAATACTTTTCACCATAATTTATACATTATTATTAACTATAGATTCATTTGATACCATAATTAATCATAAAAACTTTAATTGTAATATTTTTTAAAATAAATTCCTTTGTTTTTCCATTGCTTGCACAAGAATTATATCAGTGTTGTATAAGTGTTTAAGGTAAATTTATAATCACTAAAAATTATATATAAATTAAAATATTAAAAATAATTTTTTTAATTTAAAATTAAAATTTAATATTCACTCTAAAAAATATTTTTATCCATATGTGAACATATAAGATAAATTTAAAGATAAGAGAGTGATATTTTGTATTTTTCTTTACTTAAAATAATATAAATGTCCCATCAAAGGAAAATGGAACCAAAATTACATATACTATAAGTTAGGATAGATATGTAAGAATTAATCGTATGCAATTAAATAAAGGTAAGTGTTGTTTATATTTTTAATGCATTATCACATTATTTTTAACCTTAATTACTCAATTTACCCTTTACTGAGGTGATACATTTTACCATAGTTACGATTCACAATACCTGAAAGTAGAAAGGAAATTTTCAATAAATCTGAAACTACTATTTATAAATATGTAATAAATTTTACCAAATCTAAATAATATAAAGTGAATTAATTAATTTAAAAATAAATCTGTAAAATGAAATGAAAAAGGGTTTTCTAGATAAATGTGTTTTTATGCCTAAAAATTATCTTATTTAAAAATTATGAAAAATAATGATCATATTGGTATTAATTATATTATCAAAAAAATTGGATCTTATATCAATTTAATAACAAATAAAAAATATAACAAAAAATTTAAATTTCTTTATTTAAATAAATAAATTAGAGTTTTGTAAAAATTTATATTTTTCATTATTTACGTAGAAATATTTATTTTGGAAAAAAATACCAAATTATTCAACATATGATAATATTGGAAATATTATTTCGAAAATGATAACCTTTTTATAAAATTTAATATATATATTTGGAGGAAATTAATTATAATATCCACACAAAATGAAATAAAAATAAAATGTGAATAAAACATATTATTGAAGCATAAAGAAACTTTACTCATAATTGAATACTTATTTCCAAACAATTAATAAATGGATTTAAGTTAAATAAAATATTTATACATATTTTTTATATTTTGGTTATTCTTACTCATACATGCTAATCCAATGACTAGGAGTTTAACTTCATATAATAATATTTCAATAGTATTTTGTGGATCGTTTAGAATCGGTGTTGGGTGAAAAAGAAGTTATCTATGAAATTTTATTTATTTAATGATAAATATATCATAAAATATTATGGTGTTACCTTATCCAATTATAATTCTAAAATATATAGGTATTTGATATACATTATATTAAAATTCTTTTGTAGTTGGTTTGGGGGCTATCTTGATGCAAGGAAATTCTGTGGTTTCTTATGAGTCTAATGTGTTATGACCCCATAAGTAAAACTAACCCACTCATGACATGGAGAAACTGTGGGGGTCCATGTTTTGAACTGTTGGTATCAATATCTATTTATTGAGATGTTTTTATATCCTAGGGATCAAAAAAATATGGTGATATGTATTTTTATCAATGAAACTTGAACCTATGATAGAAATGTTGGGTTGCAAGCTTTAGACATTCATCATTAAGGTGGAATATTCCTCGAGAAAGTGAAATGTTTTCAATGAATACCTTAGTAGGTAATCACAAGAATTAGGAACATGGACATCAAAGGAGGAGTATATGCTTATGACTTTTCTAGCAGATTGGAAGGTGGGTGTATCATATGATCAAGGGGTGGTGACCTATGCTGCCATGATCATCACTTCTTCATTAGTGGGTTAATTGAATACCAACTAGGATTATGATTCAGAATTTTTGGTGATTTTAGAGAAACTAATGGGAGAAGAACTTATTCTAAGATTATATTTGGATGGGAAAGGCATTCTATATGTTCACGTATGGGTATTTGTTCTCACATCCATAAGGGAGGAGTTGATGAGAGACTCCCATGTCCCTTTGTGGGTGGTATATCCAAGATCGATCTAGATATATCATAATTGGAAATTCCAGTTATGGTGGTGGATGAGTATAAAGAAGGATATAGCAGCATTTTTCACTCTTTACCTTACCCATAAAAAGTTGAAGGAGGATCATAAATGACGAAGTAGTTTTAATCTTCATATTCTAGTACCAGTATGTAAGTGTAATGAGGTGATAGTGGACATAATAATCAAACTACCCATAATAAAGAGGAGCCAAGATGCAATGTAGTTGGTAGTCGATTAGCTAACAAAGGCTATACATTTTTTACATGTTAGAGAGACTAAGTTTGAGAATTATTTGGGTAGGATATATGTGTGTTAAAAGGTGTTATTACATTGTGGGGATATGAGTATCTTGTAATGTTAGGACATTCATTTCAAATAACGGTTTTGGAAAGGCCTACAGGAGGTGGTGAGGTCATAGATGAAGCTGAGTATAACATATCTACCATAGACAAACAAACAATTAGAGAGGATGATTAGGATCCTATAGGATATTATTAGATCATGTGTTCTCTATTTTGGTGGGTTATGGAGTGAAAATTTACACTTGGAAGAGTTTACAAATAATAAAATCTTTTACAATTTGATTTAGATGGATCCTTTTGAGCTTTTTAATGTTTTACCATGTCATTCACCATTGAATTGTCTTGGGCCTTGTGATTCATTAGTTGTGTGGCTGAGCCTGGTGAATGAAAAGGTTGAGTGGGTGTAGTTGATTTGGAAGCTACTGGTTATTTCTCTGAGAGGGAATCATTCATACACCAACTGAAATTAGTAAACTTTAGATTTTTTCCTAGGAAATGAGGTGTTCTTTTATGTGTCACCATAGTTGGGACATCTATGATTGAGGAAGCAGGGGGAGATAACACCATAGTTTGTTATTAGGTTCTATATTGTTTAATAAATTGGGACTATGGATTACCAGTAGGGTATTCCTCCACTATATTGATGTATAAATGACATGTTTCATGTGTGACAACTCTGGAAGTAAGATCTGGACCCTTTACATGTGATTGATGATGGTGATATTGAGTTGGAGACAGATGATTTATTCAAGTAACACTCAATTTAGATAGTGGAATAGAGTATTAAGGTACTATGTGCAAAGAAATCGAATTTTTTATTTGTTTTATAGTAATATATATGGTCCTAAGATGGGACATGGGAGTGAGAGTCATATGTAAAGGTGTGGAACCTAATGCTATTTTTCCAGGATAATTAAAGATTTTTTGGGGATGTGATGTACTTAAAGGTAAGAGTTTGTAATTTACACCATGTTTTAAGGTGAATTACACTTTATATTTTTCAACCTAGTCATTTTTTCATTTTTTCATAATATTTGAGGTGTTGAGGTAGCTCAAGATGGATTTTAGGAGGAACATGTCAGATCTACAACTGAGAGGTTTCTATAGGAAGGGATTCATGAAATGAAGGCATGATTCACACCATGAATTGTTCAAGATAGTACCACGAGGGTTTAGAGGGTTATTTTGGAAACTTTTCCATAAACCCTGTTCAATCCTTCTCCATCACCCCTAGATCCTTTCTTGAAATTTTGGTGTGCATGGGATCCTATTTGAATATTTTTTCTCCCACCTCCCATCTCTTAACCATTGAATGTTGTGTTTGTTTTAGTGGACTTCTTTTAATAATTATAACACCATTCATTCCCAAGGTTCCCCTATCATTTTACATTTTTTGTTTCCCCTTTTTAAAACCCTAATATGTGGATGTTGAGGTTGATTTTAGGGGTTCATTGCATTGATTTTATTTTTGATGGTGATTCATGGAGATTGAGCTTCATCATGATTGAGGTAGGAATTCCTTACTACCATATGGCACTTGTATGGAAATGTTTGACTTGATTTTGTATATAGGTGTGTGTTTATATGTTATGATACCTATGGTTCGTTTAAAGATGCCGCGTGAGGTCTGTATCAATTTAGTTGATCTCTTAGAGGAGGAGTATGAGTTGTGTGCCTTAAAATTGATGAATTTGAGACTTGTTATAAGGATAAGGGTAGAGATATCCACTTGGGTAATTAGGATTTTAAAGTGACTTTTGGGTTTGAAAAAGGATAAAATGACATTTTAAAATAATATAGGGATTTAGTTGATGAATTCCGTTTATTTTTTCGGGTTTTAATGCCTATATATGTTTATTTCTTGCTTGATGTTACCTTCCTTGAGTGTATGGGGATGGGTCAGTGTGCTTGATGGGACCTCCATAGAGTATGAAAGGATGGGTCATCCTGCTTTATGTGACCTCCCTTGAGGGTGAGGGGATGAGTTAGTGTACTTTATTTGACCCCTCTAGAGTATATTAGGAAGAACCAATTTTCTTGATGTGACCTTCCATGAGTGTGTGGGGATGGTTTAGTTTACTTAATGAGGTTGTGACCTAAGTGATGAGTTGTGGGCCATGTGTTATATGTGTTATCGAGGTATAGATAGAGTGTTCCTCCTAGAATATAGATAAAGAAGGTAGGGACATAGTTCATGGTAGCCTAGTTAGTTCTATATGACCCGATGCTTTATGTGTTTTTTTATTTAATTCCATTCACCTGAAACACTTTTATATAACTACAAAAATTATGTTAAAGATGAATTGGTGGTGTTCTACCGAGTTTTTACTCATATCTTGAATAAGCATCTCGATGCACATTTTGACTTTTTGGTCAGAGATCCAGTAAAGAGCAAGGGCCCTACATCAGTCCATTGAGATGGTGGTGCATAATGGTTTGGAGTAATGTTGGGGAAGACTTTGAGAACTTTTGTTTTAATTATTTATCATTATTTTGTTATTTTTTTAGATTTTATATATTGATCCACTGCACGTTGGGATCCCCTTTGGACCAATTTTAATTCCTTGGTATTACATATTTTTATAGCATGTGTTTATGTTATTATTTTTACTTCTATTTTATTTATTGGTTCTATTATTTACCAATTTCTAAATTGTATACATTTACTCTGATGGACATCTGTTGTCAATGGGATAGTCTCCCCATGATTCCACTTAGGTCCTCACTGCTAGTCAAAAGATTCATTTATATGAGGAGGTGTACATGAGTTCGTTTGACCCTTTGTCCTAGATTGGGTGATTCATGTTGGGGTGTTACAATGATGAAGAGGTTGAGAGGCTGCCTAATATGGGTGACCAGAAATTGAAGGATGTGTGCAGAAGGTGCAAGTAAGAAATACATATGGCTACTATATGTATTTTTGTTTTACTTGTATATAAGAAAAATACTAGTTATAAGGGTAAAGAAACAGTGAATCATGGTATCAATGATTATTTTATTGGAAAAGAGTTGTCACACATAAATAAGGATGACCACATACAAAGGGAGTGTTTGATAATATTTCTATTCAGGTTGGAAGATATTAGAAAAATAGAACATACTGATAAAAATAAATGTACCTTGCTAAATCAAGTCACAAATTCTATTATAACTATGAATAAATATGAAAAGAAATATAATAAAACCATAAAAAATATAGTTTCAAATATAAAAACATATGGATAAGGCATGAATTTGGAGTACTAAACATTTTAGAGACTTAAAGAAAAGAGTCACTTGGTTGAGAAATAAGTATCAATGCTATTTCTCACTATAAAGAGATGATAGATGTCACCCTTATTCACATATCTCTATATTTTTGCATCATGAAAGAGGGAATTAAAGGTTAATATTGAAAATTATGAAATATTTCATGATTTAATTCTAATAAAGTATAGAAGAGAATATACATCATGGATAATTTCAAGTTGTATTTGAGAAACTTTTCCCTCTAATTGGATCATATTTTTCTTACCTTGGTGTTTTTATTGGAACTATGTGAAGTATAGATTTGATTAGGTTTCAGAATAACCTCCAATGAAATAATATACTTACATTCCTATTACTAATAAAATGGAGGTTTTAGATAAGACATATTGAAATAGAAAAAATATAGGGGCCAAGAAGCTTATAAAATATACAAAAGAGAAAGAAGAATCACCAATAACAGATGGTAATCAGAGAGGTAAATGTTTTAGTGAATATATTAAAGATTATTCCTCTGATAAAACACATAAAATATTTGATAAAGATGATTTTAATGAATCACTTTGTGATTTATATTCTAAAATGAATGACTATTTTAAGAATGTTACTCTCAATGCTTTCACCTATATTTCTAAATATATAAAAGGGATACATAATGAAAATTCATTACTGGAAAGAGAATGCTATTTTATTGAAGATACATTGAATAAAAGGGGGATTAATTATAAATAACTCACAAAATGGTTAAATATAAGGAAGAATCAATTTCATCATTGAATTAAATAGTGTATCTTTAGGACGAATAATTGAAAAGTTCTTTTTGTAGGAAGGATGTGTTTTATAAAGTTATTAAAGAGGTGATACATATATTATAAAATCTCGACACAATTCTATATATATAAATATATAAATATATAAAAAATGATCATTTACAAATAAAAGAAAACCGGGTAAAAGGGATCTTGAAAATGTGGTGCATGATGAAACAAATAGGAAGAGCAATTTTACAATATGAATATCCGGTGAGAATAGAGACTAAAATATTTTGAGTTTAATAAGAATATCCTTAATATAAAGTTTCTTGAGATAGAAATAAAGAAGATAAATTAGAAGAAAACACTACCAGAAACATCCCAAGACGTTAAGAAGAGAAATATATTGAAAAAAACTTTTACAACGATTCTTACTCTCTAGAAGAATCAAAATAGAATAATGATGAGCTTAAAATAATCTCCTGATCATCCCACATGAATATCTTGAAAAATTTAACCCACACTAATAAAAAACTGAGGTTTAAAAATGATAGAAAAAAGCACGAATAAATGGCATGTTTATTTCTGTTAAAGAAAGTGCTGATAAGTTTAAAGATTTATCAGCACTTTTTTTAGCACTGATAAAGGTCCTCTTTTTTATCACATTAATTTTAGCACTCATAAAGGCTACCTTTAATCAGTACTTCAATTTTAGTTTTGATAAAGGCTACCCTTTATCAGCGCTTTATTTTTAGCACTAATTAAGGGTGCCCTTTATGAGTGCTATATTTGTAGTGCTCATAAATGAGTGCTTTATGAGTGGTTTTTTAGCATTAATAAAGGCTCGAATAAATAAAATGAAATAATTAAATAAATAAATATAAAAATGAGTTTATTAAAGCAAATATTAAAATTTTTATTAATTAAATAATTATTGATAAAAATTAATAAATTGATTATAATATGTATAAATTATAAATACTAATAAATAGTATGTGTTAAATACATATATATGAAAAATATAAATTAAACAAATTAAAAATAAAAATAAGTAAATTGAGAAAAATATTAAAACTTTTATTAATTGGATGATTTTTGATAATGTTAATAAATAGTATATATTAAATATATATATATATATATATATATTATTGTATATAAATATGATTTATATTTTAAAAAATACTATTTCTCTATATTTATTGAATAATGGTTTATAATTAAAAATTAATATGAATTAAAAATACCGACTAATTGAATAGAGTAAAAGATATATAATTGAATTTCTTATTTTTTTAAATTTAACATAGATCAAATGTGTGTTATATTGATTTCAAATATATGTAATTAATGTATTTTTATATACAATTCACACACACAAAAATTATCCTTTTTTTCAATATTATTAAAGTGTACTTATTTTTAATTTATTCAATTTCACTCATTTTTAACACACTCGTGAACTTAAAGTTAGATATTCATTAATAATGTTATAAAAATATTTGTAAAAAAATATTTATAAATAAATATATTTTAAAATGTAACACTATATTTATAAAATTATATATTTATAATTATAAAAAAATAAATATTTTTTAAGAACTATTTATATAATTATAAATAAATAATTATATATATTTATTTTTTTTAAATTTATATAAATTTTTCTTATATAATTAATATATTTACTATAAATATATATTTATTAAATATATATAATTATATATGTAAAGTATTGTGTTTTTTAACCGGATTTAAATACGATGGTTTTAAAAAAAATCCATTTATTGACAGGTCGCTTTTCAAACCGAGATCCGGAACATTATTACGAGTGTTGGAACACTTAAAGGTTTTGTTTTTTTACTTGGGTGAGTACTCGATAATTTTCTTGGGTGTCCCGATAATTCTTAGGATCATCATATTCGGAAAATTCCACTTTAATAGATCTACATGGGTTGCACATCGTTGCGGTCCAACATGGTCAGATTACCCTGTTTAATATTTTATTTATTTTATGTAAATAACATTAAATGGGAGATTTGAGTTTAAATATATGAATATGTTAATAATAATAATGTTATTATTATTATTATGGTGTCATAAATTATTTGGTTATTAAAATATTTTAGTTTCATAATTAATGGGGTGTAACATTTATGTTAAAAAAATTAAATTGCATGATTAATGGGGTGTACAATTTGTGTGAAATTAATGTGGGTTTTGGGTATCTCAAATAAATTTTTAATTAAATGAGGAGTAAAAGTTATGTGAAATTAAATGTGGAGTTTCAGATTTTATGAAGATGCATTTAATTAAATAAGGAGCTTCAGAATTAATAAAGAATCATTTTTATTTAATAGAGTTGTTGGGTTTTATCTAAGGTTGAATAATAATAATAATGTGATTATTATTATTGTTTTGGTTTTATGAGTATAATAATAATAATTAATTATGGTTGTTATTATTATTATGAATAATAATAATAATGGATTTTGGGGTTTTTAATTAAATCCAAGGAAAATGGAGATTTAATTAATTGTTACGAAATTGTGGTTTCATTTGATTAAATTGATTTAAATAGAAATTAATTAAATGATGTTTAGTAGGGATTTTTAGGTTTTAATAAAGAGGTGTTTTTTAGATGATAATAATAACGATGGTTATTATTATGGGGATTTCATTTATTTAATTTGAGGTTGAAATGAATTTAATTAAATGAGTTGTTGGGAGTTTCATTTAATTAAATTCATGTTCAATAGGAATTTAATTAATCGTTGTGAAGTGGAGGTTTTATTTAATTATTTTTTTTGAGAGAATTAATTTAATAACAATGAGTTGGAGTTTTTAATTTAATTCAATTGTGTTGAGAGAATTTAACTAAATACCACAGAGTGGGAATTTTATTTAATTAAATTCTAAGAATGAATTTAACTAAATAATGTGTTAATGAGTAGTTAGTGGTTATCAATGAAGGTTAATATTAAAATACATGTAAATGAAATGTTGGGTGTAATCTGGCTTTGCATGGTTAGTAAAACCGTGCGGGTCAGCTGCGCGGTTACCAAATTTTTAAAATGTGTTTTTATATAATTTAACTAAAAAATATTTAATAATAATAATAAGGATGTTATTATTATTATTGTATTTACTTAAATAAATAAATTTTACATGAATTTAATTAGATGATTATTTGGGGATTCTAGAATTAACTATGAATTTTTTTAAAGGTTAATTAATACAGAAACATTATATTAAATGAGAATAATAAATGTTAGTATTATTATTTTATATCTATTAGATTATTAGGGTGTTAAGTAGTTGATTGAGAGAGAATGGAGGAGGAGGCGTAGTGAAGGAGCAATGACACACACTCGGCCCCCACCCCCTATGAGGCATGCTACACACCCCTTGTCGGCTCCTCTTCATATGCTCAGAACCTTCCGGTGTCTTCACAAGTCTAGAATGCCCTGTCAATGTGAGTTTGTCTGGGTATGTTTCGTGATTGTCATAGACCATTTGGCTCCTACCTCACCCAATATTCTTGTCCAAAACCCATAGAATCATGATTAATTGGGCTTCATTGTTTCTTTGGTTCTAGGGTTGTGTAATTTGCTCCTCTAGACCCGTTTTTCCATTTTCTAACTATCGCTGCCAAGGGCAAAGCATTTTAGCTCAGTTTTAGTTCATCACTGCCATATTCGAGTAAGGGTTTAAACCCGTTATTTGGTTTCTCACCACATTATTTGGATGAATATGGTGTGTTTGTGTTGCGGTTAATATTTTGGGTGTGCATTGGTTCCTGCTGCACTATTTATAGGTTTCGTTTAATGGTTGTTAGGTGCGATGATAAATTCCTGATACACATGCGTTTTTGTTGAGGTATGTGTATGCGAGCGGATCAATATTGAGTTAGGAAGCTTTGGATCTTCCAAATTCATTGAGGTAGGCTCCCTTTTCAAGTCCTCAATTTTACGAATGCATTAATAAATTGCATACTTCACTTTTATTAGAAATTAAATCCATAGAGTGAAGTATTTATAATTAATGCCTCTTAATGCGAATTTAACATATTTGTTTATTTAAAATGCTAAATGTCATAAGTGATTTGTGAGATAATTAATGTCAATTTATTGTAATAAAACCCCTCAATCAAGGTGCACTTCCTTCAAACCAAAAAGTAGTGGTAGTGTTATATCATGTTTTGCTTGTGGTTTGAGTTTTCCATATATCTTTTTGTTAGTACTGATATATAACGATTTGATTCCATGGAATGAATATTTGATTGCTAAAATTAATCATGGTTTGATGAGGCTCTTGAATAACGTTAATTAATTGTTTAATTACTTTAGGGATGTTGACCTTATTGAAACATGTTAATTAATTGTGAATTAATTAAATAGAAATGATGTGATAAATTAACTTTTTTAAAATTAATTAATGTGATAAGAAATTTTGGTTAAATTAACGTAATTAATGGTGAATTATTTATGTTATTTTGAGGTAATTAATTGTGGAAATTAATTATGGAGAGTTTAGATTTAGATTTAGATAAATCATTTTTTGGAAAATTAATTATTGGATGTCATTTGTTTTGTAGATTAATTGATTGAAGAATTAATTAATGGTAATGTGTACTTAGTTAATAGTTGAGTTAACTAATAGTTTTGGTATATTTAGCTAATCGATTAGATAAGTAAACTAATAAGGATAATTGATTGGAAAATTAATTATCATGTTTTCAGTTAAAGAATTGGGATAATTAAAGGTTGAGTTAATTATCTATTTGAATTAGTTGTGGTTAAGAATAATTAATTATTAACAATTTAGATGTTTAATTGTTAATAAATTGTAGGATTATTTTATGGGAGTATTATTTTTTTAATTAGTTGTTGAATTAATTAACATATTTGATTAATTAATTTATGAATTAATTAATAGATGCTTTTGGGGTATTAGAAATGGTGTTCTATACCAATGATAAATATATATGTATGATTGATAAATGTGTTGTGAGATAAGGAATGATTCTCCAAACACTCATGGGGTGAAAGAAATGGAATTCTACAAACATTTTTCATGAAAAATATTCTTTTATAGGAGAGGGACTGAGGCTCCAAATACCCATGGTTTGTGAGGAAAGTACTAATACTCCAAATTATCACGAGGGTGATTTCCATTATGTTCTACACCCATTAATTGACATTGGACTATGGGTCAAATGGTTTATACATGAACTGAATTAAATGGTAAATGAATTCTAGTGTGATGTAATGATTTTTCATTGAATATAGAAAATGGTTCACACCCCGACACTGCTGAGGCAGTTATTGAGATACGAGTGTCCCAGGGAATCCAGGGATTTATGTTATTAAGTAAAGAATATCAATTAATGAGGCTTATATAATTTAACAAGGCTTGAATAATTAATAATTGAAAATGAATGTGTGATGACTGTTGTTCATGCATGAAAAATGTATAATACAGGTTCAGACACCAACTGAGGGATGAAGAAGGTACTTGGGTATATAGTTATATTTTATTACTTACTTTATTTATGCATGCATTCACACTGTTTAAATTATTTGTTTATTTTCTTAATTTGCGGTAGACACCGGTGGTCTTAAACTACTGAGATTTATATCTCACACCCTACTTAGAACAACATTGCACTGGGGTACCCTAGTGGATTTTATTTGGTTGTAGGATTGTGTTGTTTTCATATACATGGGAGATAGGAGCGGAGGACTGAGCTGAAGATCAGGATGCTCAAGGAGATCTCCCTCAGGGATTGAGTCATAATTTAGTTATTTCTTTATTGATTTGAAAATAATGATGTATTGTTTATCTCTTTCATAGTTGTATAATCATAATATGAATACATTTAATAACATTGGCATTGGCCATTTGTTTTATAAAATATTTATAAAATTATGCCCTCCATTGATATATCGTTATTCAAACTATTTCCACCATTTACTGATATTTTCCACTCTATTTACCTTGAAAATAGGATATAGTCATCCCACTGACTATCCTTAGACCCTCACTGCTAGTAAACATCCAATGACGTACATGGATACATGCTTGAGGTCATGTGAAAATTGGTCTGACCATCAGTTCGGGGGTGAGGCAGGTCAGGACGTTACAAAGTGGTATCAGAGGGTTTATTTTCCTTTGTATTACTGTTCTGGGGTTAGTAGACAAGAGAATATGAATGTGTCAGTTCTTGGGTTAATAGCTGTGCTTGGGACTGATCAACCCATGTATAGAAAATGAAAAAGTGGCCAGGGTTTGGATTGTAGTTCATGTTGCTTGTTGTTATAGTTGATATGATTTCACCTTGAGTGACTGGTGTATTTTCCACTTATAATTGATTATGAAAATTTTGAAAAATTTACCTTGTCATGATATTATAAGGAATATTCATACATGCATCATCTTAGGCACTTAGAGATTCACATTCCATCCATATAACATTCCATGTAGTTTCATTAATAGGATGCCTGCTAATTTGGACTGTGTTCCTTGGATGCAATGCCATTTTTTGATCTTCTTTAGGATGACTCTATAGATAACATTTTTTAGGGATATATTTAACATTATTGAGTGATTATATTCCATACTTAGTTATTATCATGGTTTTTTGTTGTTCTATGCTTCTTTGTATTAGCAGGTTGTTTTGTTACTACTTATGATAACATTCTATAGTTTTTTTGATGTGTGAAAGGGACAATAATGTGAAAATGTTAAATGAATATTGATTGTGATAAAAGAGAGCCAAAGGCCAACAATATGGTGCATGGGCGCCTTATTGATTTGTATATGGGAAAAATTGTTTTTGAACGTTATATAATCAAAGTATGTTTAAAAATGGTTATTAATGTAAAACTTTCGAGTTTTAATTTAAATGAACTATTGTTGGGTTTCTTTTTAAAGAACCAAGATTGAATTAATGGGACTCTCAGAGGTCTCCTTTTGGTAAAAGGAATTTAGATTCTAAATTTATTGTTTATATTTGGATAACACGATATGTGAAATTTTTAATGAGGATTTTTTATAGCATGTTTTCTTTGCTTGTGGGGCATTGATTGAAAACCAAGCGACTTGTTGTGAAAAATTTCTTGTGTGTTTGTTGAAATTAAACCAATTGTTAAAAGGTTGAAATGAATTAATTAAAATGGGTGAAATGAAAATAGGGGCTTTTGAACCTCGTGATTTCGGTTTTTCATGACCAAGAGAGAGAGTCGAAATTTATGTTTCATAAGGGGATAACCCATGGTAGGTAGTACCCTTAGAATGTTCTAGGCCATTAAAGTAAGTTCCTCCCACTTCTCAGGAGATATTCTTGGGACTCGGGTGTTATAGAACGCCGATAGATTTATGTTATGGCCTTTATCGTCAATGTTTTACATGGTGATCATGGTTCTAGGAACATCACACACATGCATTAAGGTATTCTGAAATAACACCCTGGTGAGCAGATGATCTTTTCTTGCGAGGACATGGACAATCCAAAGGTGTGTAGTGTCTCATAGATTTTGGTAAACTTTTCTGCATGTAACACCGAGCATTTTTAACAGAGTCCTTTGCTAGTAGTTCAACTGATCTTTTTTGTAACCTTGGTTTTCTCTTAGTGTGATCTTCTAGATGAGACAAGAATTTCTCCTATCTTGACCTCATCATGGAGACACTAAGATAACGTCGGTCTTATGCAGCGCTAAAATTTTAAATATTGTTAGGCATGATGAGTGGTTGTTAACTGGGTTGTATGTGGGATGTGTGGTTTCATTGGTCTATCCCTTCATTTAAGTTGTAGCACATTAGTTTTTTTAATAGCCTTGAAATGTATTGAATTGGGAATGTCATATAAGGTCAAGTAACGACATCGATGTACATACGTTTGTTGATGTAATCATTTTTAAAAGGAATGTCCCCAGTTTAATTTTGAGAGTGGGTTTTTTGGACTGTAATGTATTTCCATGAAATCATGCCCAACCAGTTTCTATTGGTCAATCGATATTCAACCTTTTTCTTCAATGAGGTGATTATAATGGTCTCATATGTAAGCTCTGTTTTAGTAAGCTTTGGCTCATGTTTTAAATAAATTAGTGGTTGGTCTTATGTTTTGGTTAGTAGTGTATTTGGCATTTGGAAACGTAACATCTATGTCCAAATGGAACTTCTCGACCTTGGTGATCCATAAGCTATTTTAGTAGTTTATGATGACTTCTAGGGGATGAAAAGTTTTTAAGGTGGGTAGATTTTAATGTCCTGTGTTTTTGAACTGAGTTTAAATATGAAGGGTTTTTTATATTTTTTCGATTTATTGATGGGTTGAATTTTAAACCAAACTCCATAACATTATTCCGAGTGTTGTAACAACTAATAGTTTTGTTTTTGGACTTGGGTGAATACCCGATAATTTTCACTGGTATCCTGATAAGTCTCGGGATCACCATATCTATAAAAGTCTACATTAATGGATCTTCACGGGCTACCCACGGTTGTGGTCCAACCCATGTACCTTACCCAGTTTAATATTTTATTTATTTTAATTAAATAATATTAAATGGTATATTTGTGTTTAAATATAATAATTTGGTAATAATAACAATTTTATTATTATTTTTATGCTGTCATAAATTATTTGGTTGTTAAAGGATTTTAATTGCATGATTAATGACATGTAACATTTATGTTAAAAGATATTAATTTCATGAATAATGGGGTGTAACATTTGTGTGAAATTAATGTGGCTTTTGGGTATCTCAAATAAGAATTTAATTAAATGATGAGTAACAGTTATGTGAAATTAAGTGAGGAGTTTCATATTTAATGAATATGTGATTAATTAAACAAAAAGTATTGGAATTAATAAAGTAGAATTTTTATTTAATAGAGGTGTTGTGTTTTATCAATGGTTGAATTATAATAATAACGTGATTATTATTTTTATGGTTTTATGATTATTATAATTATAATTAATTGTGGTTATTATTATTATGAAGAATAATAATATTGGATATTGGGGTTTTTTTAATTAAATCCATGGAAAAGGGTAATTTAATTAATATTTTCAAAATAATGGTTTCATTTAATTAAATTGAGTTAAATTGAATTTAATTAAAATATATGTAGTGGGGATTTTTATATTTTATCAAAGAAGTTTTTTATTAGATGTTAAAAATAGTGCGGGTTGTTATTATGGAGGTTTTATTTATTTAATTTGAGGTTGAATTGAATTTAATTAAATGAGTTGTTCGGGGCCTCATTTAATTAAATTCAAGGTTAATAGGAATTTAAATAATCACTGAAAAGTGGAAGTTTTATTTAATTAATTCATGTTTAGAGAATTAATAAAATAACAATGAGTTGGAGTTTTTAATTTAATTAAATTGTGTTGAGGAAATTTAATTAAATAACACGAAGTGGGAATTTAATTTAATTAAATTTTGAGAATAAATTTAACTAAATAATGTGTTAATGAGGAGTTAGTGGTTATCAATAAAGGTTAACTTTAAAAGATGTGTAAATGTGGAGTTTGGTGTAGTTCAACTGTGCACGGTTACTCAAACTATGCGGGTTAGCTGCGCGGTTACAAGGTTTTTATAATGTATTTTTATTTAATTTAAATAAAATAAATATTTAATAATAATAATAATAAGTATGTTATTATTATTATTTTATTTATTTAATTAAATAAATTTTATAAGAATTTAATTGGATGATTAATGCGGGATTTTATTTTAAGAACCCGAATCTTCATTTCAGGTATGCTTTTCCTTTTTCTGGAGTTTTTAAGAAAAATGAAGTTTCTGGAAAATTTTGAAGTACACGCCGTGTTCTTTCTGAGTACACGCCGTGTACTCTTATCTGGCTCGAAGCTGTGTGCTGGCCGTGCCCGGACCACACACACGGTGTGTAGGGGTGACGTGGAGGCCATTTTTGGCACAGTATGGAAAAAACCTAGTAGACGCCATGTACTCTAAAAGTACGCACCATGTAATTTTCTTTTTTTTCACTAAACACACTACGGTCGCGCCTGACGGACATAACACACCCCTTCTCCAGGTTCTTCATCCGAGAGCGACCCGTACGACCAGATCTTCCCCGAGTCCCCGCCTCTCTGTCCGTTCTCCGATTCGAGCTTTGACAATTGCGTTGGAAGTGCAGCGGTGAGTTATCCTTTCTGCTTGAGTCTTGTTTTCCAATTCTTCCTCTTTCTCAAGTTATCTTTGGTTAGATGTTTTGTGCATTTTCTCAGATCTACGACGTTATAGGGAGAATTAGCCTTCTTGGTTCAATTATATCGATCTCCTAGGATCTAGGTAGGTGTTTTGTGCCTTACCATTCAATGTATCTGAGTTTTATGTGTGAATTTCCACCGATACCTGGGAATGGGGTATTGCGTGATTAAATTTTTTCCCTTGTTGTTTTCCTGCCTTGCTCGTATGCTTGTGTAGAGGTAATTTGACCATGTTAGTGGATAATTTGTTGTTCTTGGATGTATTTGTCTTACTTCGTTCTATTTATGACCTTTGGGTCTTGTTTGCCTTTGGCTGTTACACTTGTTTCATGCCTTGCGGTTAAAGTTTGAAGTGAAACTCATGACATTCTTGTTGACTTGTAAACTGTTTAGCTAAGTAGCTCTATAGGCATACTTTGTCCTTATATCATTATTATTCACTGACTGGCATGAGGCTGAGAGAACCTGGTGCTATAGACTATAAGGGATAGACCAAGTGAGCTTCCCAGAGAGTCTTAGATATTACAGACTACAGAGGGGATGGATCGAGTGAGCTCCCATAGAGTCTTGGATATTATAGACTATAGGAGGGTAGACCGAGTGAGATTCCTCAGAGAGTCTTACCTTGTTTTAATCTCTTTAAGAACCTTTCCAGGCTAGAGGAGGAATTGACCGAGTGAGCTTCCTCAGATAGTCTGTGGTACACCTGAGGCTATAGGAGGAATTGACCGAGGTAGCTTCCTCAGAGAGTCTCTAGACCTTGGGGCTAAGAGGGTTAGACCATGTGATCTTTCTCAAGAGAGTCCTTTAATACCAAAGACTATAAGGGGAATTGACCGAGTGAGCTTCCCCAGAGAGTCTCATAAATTCATATGACCAAGCTAGAGGGGTTTGGCTGAGTGCACTGCCCAGTGGGTTGTGGTACTTCTTGGATAGGACCAGAGGGGATAGATACAAGTACTTCCCAAAGGGTTTCTTTCTTGTTAGATGATTTTTTCACTACTTTTATCAGTTGTGGATTGATTGCTACTATGTATCATCATGTTTTACTGCTTACTATTTACTTCCTACTGCTTGCTGTTGATGTTTACTGCTTATTGTACTTTTACCTGCCATACACTCACTGACTATTAGGCACAGATCTTCGAGTGAATGCCTACTGGGATTTTATCTCACACCCTATTTGGTCCATGCTTTTGGGCCCAAGTATACTATGTTATTGCAGGTATAAACAAGGGAAAGCACCCTTCGACTTCTAGAGCTTGATTTCTTGGAGAAGGAGAGCATGTGACCAAGCTTTGGCTTGCGATGCTGAGGAGGTGTTTACTTTTCTTTTGTACTTGTTGTGGTAATGTAGTGTTTTCCAGCATTGTGAATTTTTTGGATGCTTTCCTAGTTATGTATCATGCATCATTTCATACATACATATGTTCTCCAGTTGTTGATTTAGTATTTCAGTGTTATACTGTTGGTTATTACTGCTTATGCTATTGCGTGTTTATTTTTTTCTGCTGTGTTCCCTGCTAATGATGGCATAGTTTCCTCACTATCACACCCAAGATCCTCGCTGCTAGTCGATAGGCTCTCGCGTTTGGGGAAATGCGCTTGAGGCCATGTGACCAACCGGGTACGGGGTGCCTCTGGGTGGCTTCTAGAACCGGGACGTTACAAAGTGGTACCAAAGGAGGATTTATTTTCTCTTGTTGTACTATTTGGAGAGTTTATCCAGGGATAGGATAGATTCTATACTTGGTAATAAGCTATGCCCGGGAGTTGCTAAACCGTGTACAAGGAAAATCCATACTACCTCTTCTATTGTAGTTTTCTGGATTTGAGATTTTACGGTTGATACGATTTGACCTAGATTGATTCACATGCTTTCTACTGTTACTGTTTTGATATTACGGTTCTATTTCTATCTCAACCTGATAAGATGAGGGTATTCCATCTCATGCATCATATATGAACTTGTAGAAATCACATGCCATGCATTCTTTCCATGCCATTTAGGGTGCATTAGCGATTGCATGCTGTTGTGCTAGACGTTGTGTAGATTATGCATCATGTTGTGATAGATGCTTGATAGAATCTCTGCTGCTTGTTAGAGAATTGTTTTTATTGTACTTTGTTTAAACGAATGCCAAATTGTGATTCTTGAGGTGTTATGAGCCCTCTCGAATTGGAAATTGGTGGATCATGATCCTGTTTTTACTTGTACATGACTGTAGGGGATACCAAGCTTTGATTCGCGGGGAGTATGGGCCCTCACGGATCGGAATTTGGAACCTCTTTGCCTTGTTTTCCGTGTTTCTGGGTCTCTGTGTAGTTTCTGAGCTACTGCCCAGAAAAACCCAGAATACACAGCGTGTAATTTTTGGTTACACGTCGTGTAGTTTTTAGGCCGTGTTACTGACTGTGTGTGCAGGAACATGGTGTTGTGAAAATAACTTTAGGAACACGCTGTGTATGGTATATACATGTCGTGTAGTGTAGAGCCTTGTACCTGGTCATGTCACTAACCACACGGGTCGGGGAAGCTCAAGTAGAACATGCCCTATTGTAAGAGAACATGTCGTGTAGTTCTATATAGGTATCCGACCGTGTCACGAACAACACGGGTCGGCGTGACCTTCTCTAAGACACGCCGTGTTACTTTCGGAACACGTCGTGTAGTCTGGTCCCGGTATCCGGCCATGTCACGAACAACGCAGGTCGATGTGACCTTCTCCAAGAGACACCATGTTGCTTTCAGAACATGCCATGTAGTCTTTCCCAGGTACCCGACCATGTTACGAACAACACAGGATGGTGTCACCTCCTTTTATACACTCCGTGTTTGTTCCGAACATGCCGTGTAAGGGCCAGCCGTGTAGACAGTCGTGTAACTAACAACACGGGCTGCCGAGACAGTGTTTAGTACATGCCGTGTCCCTAGGGAACACGCCGTGTAGTTTCAGGTTAGTTTGAACCGTGTGGGTTAGCCATGTAAGGAGACTCGGGCAGGGGTTTAGAGTTCAAGTACACACCGTGTTTGGGAACAATACACCGTGTAGTTTGGGGAATTACATGACCTGTCAGGCAGGGGTACACTCCCATGTTAATGGCTAAAGAAGACACACTGTGTAGTTTTTGTACACGCCGTGTAGTCGTGTTTTGTAAAACTTGATAGTTTCTTTCCCCAATTCCCGTTTTGTACTCTTGTGTTCCCTATCCTTGTTTTTCTGATCTAAGGTGTGGTTTTGATCTTTCAGAGCTATGCCTCTGAGACGTCCTCCGGTTGTATGTCTGTCGTCAGGTAGTGATCAGACACCAGATATGGCCGACCAGGGACCTCCTGCAGATCCTCCTGCAGTGCCAGCCTTGGCACCAACAGTTATACCCATCGCAGGCGCCAATGCATTCTCCAGGGAGGACTTCTTGAATGTGATGCAGACCTTCTAGGGAGCGCTGCCTCCTACCCCTTCGAAGGCTGAGTTGACGCGGGTTTTCCAGCAGCAACATACTCCTACTTTTTCAGGGTATGGAGGACCTCAGGCTGCAAAGTTGTAGATAGAGGCCACACTGATAATATTTGAGCACCTATAGATCCCTCCGGAGAAAAGGGTAAAGCTGGCTACTTATATGCTCCGGGACACCGACAAGAGGTGGAGGGAGGTGATCTCACGGTCAGGGCATCCGCAGGATTTGTCTTGGGACGAGTTTTGATACACCTTTTATGACTACTTCTATCCAGAGACCCTGAGGGCCGATTGAGCCCGGGAGTTTGTGAGTATGAAATAGGGTACTCTCTCTACTATGGAGTACCCGTATCACTTCACTAAGATGCAACATTTCACACCGATCCCAGCAGGTGATCAGTTGTTCCTTGCTAGGAAGTTCAAGGACGGTACGAGGAAGGAGATCCGTTCCCAGGTGAATATCTTCTAGTTGACTTTGATATCCTCCATCATCAACCAGGCACTGATCACTGAGCGCAATCTGAGAGATTCTGGAGCAGTGAGCCAGGGCGTTTCGATATCCAGAGCTGGTGTTCCTCCTACGGACAGTAGGAAGTGTCGCATAGAGTCTTCTCGAGGAGATCGAGGTTCACAGGATGCATCTTATGGCAGCCAGTTTGTATGCTACCAGTGCGATAGGAGTGGGCATACTAGGCCTCAATGCCAGAGGGATGTGATGGAGGGACGGTCTTGTGTCAAGATGAGCCATCTTCAGCATTTCTGTCATATCTTATCACCGTCAGTTGGTGGTAGGGGTTCCTCTCTGACCCCGCTTTCTAGATATTCTTTACCAGTTTCCCACCAGTCAGGGAACTGGAGTTCTTCCGGCCGTTCAGGCCAAGGTGGAGGTTGCGGCCATGGTGGTCAATCACTAGGTCATCAGCGATAGCAGAGTGGATCAGCTCAGAGCGGTCTGCCAGTGGCGCAGGGCCGCGTCGTAGGCCATTCCTTCACCATGGAGCAGACCTATCAGGAGCAGGATCCCGAACCTCCTACAGTTAGAGGTACGATCTTAGTAGCCTCAGTTTTATATTTTGTTCTTTTCGATACTGGTGCTTCCCATATCTTTATCTGTGTTGCGGTTGTGGAGAGCCTTGGGCTCTGTATCTTTTCGTCTGCCGACTTGTTGAGTATTGACACACCACTGGGAACGAGGCCATATAGCGTACGTCAGTGCAGAGAGTCCCCTCTCGAGGTTTCAGGGTGTCATTTCTTATGGGACATCTATGTCCTAGAGATGACGGGATATGATATCATTCTCGGTATGGACTGGTTGGTTCCCTTCTAAGCAGTTGTTGATTGCTATCACCACAGGGTGAGTTTCATATCACCAGAGGGCAGATCCTTTCTTCATAGAGGCGAGTGGGATGTCCAGGCCGGTAGAGCTGGACCAGAGCATCATGGGGTAGGGGAAGTTACAGCCCATATTTCCAGTATTTATCTGGATGACCAGGGGACTTCACAGTTAGACTTTCCTCCAGTGGTGGATCATTTCAGGGATGTCTTTCCAGAAGAGTTTTCAGGTTTAGCTCTGGAGCGTGAGGTAGACTTCTCGATTGAGCTCGTTCCAGGAGCAGCATTGTTGTCCATTCCTCCTTATAAGATGGCTACACCTAAGTTGCAGGAGCTCAAGAAGCAGTTGGAGGAGTTGCAGGGAAAGGGTTTCATCCGACCCAGTACTTCTCCTTGGGGTTCGCCTGTCCTGTTTGCAAAGAAGGCAGACGGTACCTTTTGGCTTTGTGTGGATTATCGGAATCTGAACCAGTTGACGGTCAAGAACCAATATCCATTGCCGAGGATCGATGACCTATTTGATCAGCTTCGAGGAGCCCGGGTGTTCTTGAAGTTTGACTTGAGGTCCAGTTATCATCAGTTGTGCGTTAGACCATCAGATATACCTCTGACATATTTCAGGAGCAGGTATGGTCTTTTGGAGTATACAGTCATGCCATTCGGTCTTACGAACGCGCCTGCAGTCTTCATGGAACTATTGAACCAAGTGTTCCATCCGTACATGGAATCCTTTGTCACGGTCTTCGTGGACGATATCTTGGTGTACTCTCACACTCGACATGACCATGCCACACATCTTGAGATCGTTCTGAGTACATTGAGAGAGCCTCGACTTTATGCTAAACTCTCGCAGTGCCACTTTTGGATGGATCAGATTCACTTCATGAGTCATGTTATCTCGGAGACAGGAGTGTCAGTGGACCCAGATAAAGTGAGAGCTGTAGTTTCCTGGGAGAAGTCGAAGAACGTCTTTGAGGTGCGAAGTTTCCTAGGGAAGGCTGGATACTACAGACACTTCATTCAGGACTTCTTGCGCCTATAAGCATCGTTGAATGGTCTGACCAAGAAGGGGGTGATGTTTTTATGGTCAGATTCTTGTGAGTCAGCCTTTCAGGAGCTGAAAGGGCGGTTAACGTCAGCACCGATACTAGTCTTGCCAGAGCCGGGAAAGGGATACACTGTTTACTGTGATACTTCAGGTATCGGGCTGGGATTTGTGCTCATGCAGGGCGATGGGGTGGTTGCGTATGTGTCTCAGCTGTTGTGGCCACATGAGAGGAATTACCCTACGCACGATCTGGAGTTGGCAGTAGTTGTTCATGCCTTACGCTGTTGGAGACACTATCTTCTGGGAGATCACTTTGTGGTTTTCACCGACCACAAGAGTCTCAAGTATATATTCACCCAGCATGATCTGAATCTGAGACAGTGTAGGTGGGTTGAGTATCTTCAGTCCTTTGACTTCGAGCTCGCCTATACATCGGGAAAGGGCAATGCAGTGCCAGATGCGTTGAGCAGACGAACTTAGATTCAAGTTGTTCAGGAGGCCAATAGTGAGTGGGAGCTTAAGGGTTTGTTCTTTGAGATGCATTTGGAGGTGCACGACAGGCAGGGACAAACTTTCCTTTCATCTGTGGCTGTTACCTCTACACTTCTTGATCGGGTGCGAATGAGGTAGCTATCAGACTCAAAGGCCTTGGTCCTACCGGAGAATGTGTCAGGAGGGGACCCTCTTCCTGGATGGACAGTAGTCAAGGATGAGATCATGCATTTCTAGGGATGCGTATGTGTGCCAGCAGACATACGCGAGGAGCTGATGTGGGATTTTCATTCCTCAGTTTGGGCAGTTCATCCGGGCATCACCAAGATGTATCGGGATCTTCAATGCCAGTACTGGTGGCCAGGTATGAAGAGAGATGTTTCTAGTTTTTTCATGAGATGTTCTACTTTTCAGCAGGTGAAAGAAGAGAATCATCGACCAGCATGACTTTTACAGCAGTTACCCATTCCAGAGTGGAAGTGGAACAATGTCGCAATGGACTTCGTGACCAGGTTATCGAGGTCACCTCGGGGAAGTGATACTGTTTGGGTCGTCGTCGACAGGCTTATGAAGGTTGCACACTTCTTGATGATCAAGGATACCTTTACTGTTGATGATCTGGGAAAACTTTACATTAGAGAGATCGTTCTTCTGCATAGAGTTCCACAATCTATTGTTTCAGACAAGGATGCTCGCTTTACCTCTCGGTTTTGGCAGGGACTTCCGAAGGCTTTGGGTACCCAGTTACTTCTGAGTATGGAATACCATCCCCAGACTGATGGCCATTCCGAGTGCACGATCCAGGTGGTTGAGGATATGCTTTGAGCTTTTATTCTAGACTTCGACAGTTCTTGGGAGAAGCATATACCTCTTATGGAGTTCGCCAACAACAACAAGTTTTAGGCGACCATTCAGATGGCACCATATGAGGCTCTGTACGGTAGGCCATTCTGATCATCCTTATGCTGGCTAGAGGCAGGAGAGGCAGCTTTGCTGGGACCTCGTCTTGTTCAGGAGACCTCAGTGCAGATAGAGTTGATTTGGAAGAGGATGGCTATAGCACAGTTTCGACAGAAGTCTTATGCTGATCAGCAGAGACGACCTCTGGGGTTCTAGGTCAGGGATCAGGTTTTCCTTCATGTCGCACTGAGGTTGGGACACAAGTGGATTCAGAGACATGGTAATCTTTCACCGCAGTATGTCGAGCCGTTTGAGGTTTTGGAGAGAGTTGGGCCGGTTTCCTATCGGTTGCAGCTATATCAGAGGTACTAGGACACGCACAACGTCCTCCACATCTCTCAGATCCAACATTACTTTTCAGACACGTCTCATGTCTTTCAGCCCGAGGAGGTTGAGCTCGAAGAGGATGCGTCGTTTAAAGAGCATCCTATCCAGATTATCGATTGCAGTACAAAGGTTCTCCGAGGCCAGTCTGTTCCTCTGGTATGAGTGCTTTGACAGCACAGGTGAGTACAGGACGAGACTTGGGAGAGGGAGGCCAAGGTTCGATCGTAGTGGCTGGAACTATTCGAGGATCCTTCTTCTACGCCCATCTAAAGAAATTCAAGGACGAATTTCTTTAAGGGTGGAAGTTTGTAAGAACCCAGATCTTCATTTGAGGTATGCTTTTCCTTATTCTGGAGTTTTTATTAAAAATGGGGTTTTTGGAAAATTTCAAAGTACATGCCGTGTACTTTCTGAGTACACACCGTGTACTCTTCTCCGGCTCGGAGCCGTGTGCTGGCCATGCCTGGGCCACACACACGGTGTGTAGGGGTGACGTGGAGGCCGTTTTTGGTGGAGTATGGAAAAAACCTAGTACACGCCATGTACTTTTCTTTATTTTCATTGAACGCACCGGGGTCATGCCTGATGGATAGAACAAACCCCTTCTCCAGGTTCTTCATCCGAGAGTGACCCGTATGGCCGGATCTTCCCTGAGTCCCCGCCTCTCCATCCGTTCTCCGATTCTAGCTCTAACGATTGCGTTGGAAGCGCAGTGGTGAGTTCTCCTTTCTGTTTGAGTCTTGATTTCCAATTATTCCTCTTTCTCACGTTATCTATGGTTGGATGTTTTGTGCGTTTTCTTATATCTACGATGGTCTAGGGAGAATTATCCATCTTGGTTCAAGTATATCGATCTCCTAGGATCGAGGTATGTGGTTTGTGCCTTACCGTTCAAAGTATCTGAGTTTTATGTGCGAATTTCCACTGATACCCATGAACGGGGTATTACGTGATTACCTTTTTTCCCTTGTTGTTTTCCTGACTTTTCCGTATGCTTGTGTAGAGGTAATTTGACCATGTTAGAGGAAAATATTTCTTGCTTGGATGTATTTTTCTTTCTTCGTTCTTTTTACGACCTTTGGGTCTTGTTTGCCTTTGGCTGTTACACCTGTTTCATGCCTTGCAGTTAAAGGTTGAAGTGAAACTCATGACATGATTGTTTCCTTTTAGACTATTTATCTAAGTAGCTCTATAGATGTACTTTGTCCTTATAGGATTATTATGCACCGAATGGAATGGGGATGAGAGAACCTGGTGCTATAAACTATAAGGGATAGACCGAGTGAGCTTCCCAGAGAGTCTTAGATATTACAGACTACAGAGGGGATGGACCGAGTGAGCTCCCAGAGATTCTCGGATATTATAGACTACATGAGGGTAGACAGAGTGACCTTCCTCAGAGAGTATTACCTTGTTTGAATCTCTTTAAGAAACTTCCCAGGCTAGAGGAGGAATTGACCGAGTGAGCTTCCTCAGAGAGTCTTTTGTACACCTGAGCCTATAGGAGGAATTGACTGAGGTAGCTTCCTTAGAGAGTCTCTAGACCTTGGGGCTAAGAGGGTTAGACCACGTGATCTTCCTCAACATAGTCCCTGACTACCCTAGATTATAAGGGGAATTGATCGAGTGAGATTCCCTAGAGAGTCTCATAAATTATTATGACCAAGCAAGAGGGGTTAGGCTGAGTGCACTATCTAGAGGGTTGTGGTACTTCTTGGATAGGACCAGTGGGGATGGATATGAGTACTTCCTAGAGGGTTTCCTACTTTTTAGCTGTTTGTTTCACTGCTGTTGTCGGGTGTGGATTGATTGATGCTATGTATCATCCTGTTTTACTACTTACTGTTTACTGCCTACTTCTTGCTATTTCTATTTACTGCTTATTGTACTTTTACCTGCCATACACTCATTGACTGTTAGGCACAGATCTTCGGTTGAATGCCTACTGGTATTTTATCTCACACCCTGTTTGGGCCATGATTTTGGGCCCAAGAAAACTATGTTGTTGCAAGTATAGACAAGGGAAAGCAACCTTCGACTTATGGAGCTTGATTTCTTGGAGCAGGAGAGCATGTGACCAAGATTTGGCATGCGATGATGAGGAGCTGTTTACTTTTCTTTTGTACTTGTTTTGGTACTGTAGTGTTTTCCAGCATTGTGACTTGTTTGGCTACTGTCCTAGTTAGGTATCATGCATCACTTTATGCATACATGTGTGCTCCAGTTGTTGATTAAGTATTCCACTGTTATATTGTTGGTTATTACTGCTTCCGCTATTTCATGTTTATTTTCTTCCGCTGTGTACCCTACCAATGAGGGAATAGTTTCCCCATTATCACACCCAAGGCCCTCGCTGCTAGTCGGTAGCCTCTGTCATTTGGGGAAATGCATTTGAGGCCATGTGACCAATAAGGTATGGGGCGCCTCTAGGTGGCTTTTGGAACCGGGCCCCCACCCCCCAAAGAGGTGTGTTACACCCCCCGTGTGGGCTCATATTCACGCACTCAGGTCCTTCCAGTGTCTTAATGAGTCTTATCTTCCTCATCAAGGTGAGTATATTTGTGTATGTTTCGTGATTCGCGTCGACTGTTTGGATCTTCCCTCACCATGTTTGCTCAGTTGAAACCCTAAGGCTTGGTATTAATTGGGATTCCTTGTTTCTTCAGTTCTAGGGTTGTGCAATGGGATCCTCTGGATCTGTTTGTCCATTTTCCGACTACCAACACCAAATGATAATCATTTTGACCCAGTTTTGGTTCATTAATTCCATATTAGGGTAAGGGTTTAAAACTGTTATTTGGTTTCTCACCCCATGATTTGGATGCTAATGGTGTTTTTGTGTTGTTGTTAATATTTTGGGTGTGTGTTGGTCCCCACTTCACTATTTATGGGTGCCTTTTAATGGTTGTTAGGTGCGATGATAAATTCTATATACACATGCATTTTTGTTGTGGTGCATGTATGTGAGCGGATCATCATTGAGTTATGAAGCTTTGGATCGACCAAATTTGTTGAGGTAGGGTCCCTTTCCAATTCCTCAATTTTATAAATGCATTAATAAATTTCTAACTTTACTTTTATTAGAAATTAAATCTATGTAGTGAAGTATTTATATTGAATGCCTCTTAATGTGAATTTAACATGTTTAATGATTTAAAATGCTAAATGTCATAAGTGATTTGTGTGATAAGTAATATCATGTTTTTTTAATAAATCCCCTCAATCAAGGTGTGTTTCCTTCAAACCAAAAAGTAGTGGTACTGTTATATCATGTTTTTCATGCGGTTTGAGTTTTTCATATATCTTTCTGTTAGTACTGATATATGAGGGGTTGATTCCATGGAATGATTTTTTGATTGTTGAATTAATCACGGGATGAGGAGGCTATGGAATAGTGTTAATTAATTATAGAATTAATTAAAGGATATTGACCTTATTGAAACATGTTAATTAATTTTGAATTAAATAAATGGAAATGATGTGATAAATTAACATTTTTTTAAAATTAATTAATGTGATAAGTCATTTCAGCTAAATTGATGTAATTAATGGTGAATTAATTTTGTGATTTTGTATTAATTGATTTAAATAATTAATTTTGGAAATTTATTATGGAGAGTTGATATTTATATTGAGATAATTAATTTTTTGAAAAATTAATAATGGGATGTTATTTTTTTGATCAATTAATTTAAGGATTAATTAATGGAAATGTGTACTTAGTTAATTGTTTGCGTTAACTAATAGTTTTGTTATATTTAACTAATTGTTTGGAATAGTAAGGGAATAAATATATTGGATTGGTAAATTAATTATCATGTTTTTGGTTAAGTAATTGGTATAATTAAATGTTGAGTTAATTATCAATATGAAACTCTTGTGGTTAAGAATAATTATTTGTTAATTAATTATTAACAATTTATATGTTGAATGGTTAATTAATTATATAATTATTTGATGAGAGTTTTATGTTGTTAATTAGTTGTTTAATTAATTAACAGATTTGATTAATTAATTTAAGAATTAATTAATGGATGGTTTTGGGTTGTTAGACATGGGATTTTATGCCAATTAAAAAAATATATGAATGATTGATAAATAGGTTATGAGACAGGGACTGCTGATCCAAATACCCACGGGGTTCAAGAAATAGCGTTCTACACCCAGCTTGCTTGCAAATATTCTTTTATAGGACATATACTGATGTTCTAAATACCCATGGGTTTTGAGTTAAGTACTGATGCTCTAAAAACTCACAAGGGTTCTAGATATGATGTTATACACCCATTAATTGACATTAGACCATGGGTCCAATTGGTTGTACATGAACTTGATTAAATGGTTAAAAAATCCGGTGTTATGTAATGATTTGTGATTGAATATGGAAAAAGGTTCACAGCCCAGCACGACCGAGGTTGGAATTGAGATATGAGTGTCTAGGGGAACCCAAGGATTTATGTCGTTAAATAAAGAATATCAATTAACGAGGCTTATATAATTTAAGAAGTCTTGAATAATTGATAATTGAAAATTTATAATTGAAAACGAATGTGTGATGACTGTTATGTATGCATGAAAACGTATAATGTAGTTTCAAACACCAGTTGAGAGATGATGCAGGTACTTGGGTATATAGTTTCATTGTACTGCATACATTATTTATGCATGCCTTCACATTGTTTTAGTTATTTATTGATTGTATGGATTTGGGGTAGACCCTGGTTGTCTCAAACTACTATGACTTATATCTCACACCCTACCTGGGCCTCCATTTCACTGGGGTTCCCAAGTAGATTCTATTAGGTTGCAGGATTGTGATGTTTGAATATACTTTAGAGATAGGAGCAGAGGACTGAGCAGAGGCACAAGATGCTTGAGGAGATTTTCCTCAGGGCCTGATTCATAATTTATTTATTTCTTTTTTGATATTTAATGATTGATTTATTGTTTATATATTTTATAGTTTCACCATAATAACATGCATTCATTTTATAAAATTGGCCTTGGCCATTTTGTTTTATACAAGATTTAAAAAATTAAGACTTCCACTGCTTTAACATTACTCACACTATTTCTACCATTTGCTGATATTGTCCACTATTTTTACCCTGATAAGAGGGTATAATATCCCCACTAATTATCCTTATACACCTATTGCAAGTCAGAAGCCTTTGGCGTACGAGGAGACACGCTTGATGTCATGCGGTGACCGGCTCGACCACTAGTTTAGGGATAAGCCGTGTCAGGACGTTACAATATATATATATATAATGATATAAATATCCTTTTTTAAAAAATATTTATATAATTATAGAAAAATATTTATATATTTAAATAATTATAAAATTATAATTAATATATTTAAATAAAGAATATATTTACTATATATATATTTATATATGTTTAGAAATGTTTTTATTTATAGTTATAATTGTATATCGTTTATTGGTGCTTAAGTAATAGGCGCTGATAAAAGAAATATTTATCTGTGCAAAAAAAAGCACCAATAAAAGACATATTTATTTGGGCTAAAACTTTAGCACTAATAAATATGGATTTTATTAGCACTTTTTTTGCACTGAAAAAGACCTACCTTTATCAACCCTAAAAGAGTGTTAATAGATATTCCATTTATCATCACTTAAATAATTAGCACTTTTAAAAGTGTCCAAATCTAATTAAAAAACCTAACATGTTGCAAATCCATCATTATATAAGAAGATTTCTACAAATCCCACCCATTTTCGGTGCATCTCCTCAATGAATCAAAGCTCAAATCACACAAAATCACCCGAATCACAAAAACCCACTACCTTAGGTTGCTCGAACATCATCTTGCATCCGACATCCAGTTGCAGTTAGGGTTTCTAAAGAAAACACCAAGATCTGGATCTGAGGGTTTTAGATTTTATTAAACCAAGTGAGGTAGGCCTGTGTTTTCATTTTTAGGTTCCGAATTTCTTTCTATATATGTTGTTTCGAGATCTGGATGAGATGGTTTCTGATTTTCATGTATAGGTTTTGATTTTCATTTTATATTTTTTGTCTTGTTATTGTATACTATTTTGATTTTGTTTTTGATTTAATTTTTTCTTTATTACTACTTTTGATATCTTGTTTTGGTCTTTTTAAAATTTTTTTGAATCAATTTTCTCCATTTTCTACATATTTATCCTAAATCTCATTTGAAGATTAATTTTGTCGATGTTTTAAAATCTTAGTGAATCAACACTGTTACAGAGATAAACCAATTAAATAAATATTTATTACACTATATAAACTGTGGATTTTATGGATATAAAAAAACTAAATGAATGAGATAATTGATTTAGCAAACGAATTCTCAGTCTGATGATGGTGAAAAATAGTAATATAAGCAGATTTTATGCAATTCAAGTAAGGGAATTTATTTATTTAAATTCTGTTTTATTATTTTGGTGTAAGAGTTTTTTCTTAAAGATTTACTTTCATTGAATGGTATTGTTTTATTTAAAGGGAAATATTAGTAATGGTGATTCCATATTTATATATTTTTAGTGATTATCTATGTTTAAAATTAGTATGAGGTGGTATTTATTTACTCTGCCATGATATTTTTTGTAAGAGTTACATATATATTTATCAATTTAAGTTTATTTTAGAAAGATATATATATATATATATATCTTCTTGTGTGTTTGTGTTTGTGAGTAAACATATATATTTCAATTTATTTATTTGTTTTTTCAGAACTTATAATGTAATGGTGATTTTATAATTATTTATTCAGAAATTATGGTTTTGGATTTCAAAATAAGGGATTATGTTTATTTCCATTAAAAATTATGTTTGAATATTAATTTTTTTCAATTATGCATATTATAAATTCCATGGTATATATATATGTTTAAGTGTGTATGGGATAGACGTTGCAAGGGTTGGTGTGTTTTCTCCTTTTTTTGAGACATATCTAGTTGATATGTATTATTGATTTATGTCAACTTCTTTATGGACCTCCCTAGAATCTCATGGATTGGTTAGTGTGCATTAGATGGCCTCTCTAGAATTCTTAGGTTTCTACATCATTTGTTCAAAAAATAGAATGAATTTTATAACATTCTATATATTATAAATTATTTTAAAGTATGCATCATTTTAGGTCAATATATACATTTTAGGAATATATACATTTAATTAATAGTAATATAATTTATACTTAAATAATAAATAAAATATTATAAACTCATGTTACAGTCCAAAAAGTAAAATTATATAACTAAATATAATTTTTTTAAAATAATTAATCTTTGCAAAATTTAAATATTTATATTTTATACACAATTACCTAGAATAATAATTAGTTATAATTAATATAATTTAATTTTTTTAATAATTGTACATTTTTAGTTTCATTAAAAAAATAGTATTATATATATATATATATCGAATAATATATTTTATATTAAAATAAATTTAAATATGATAAATAATATATATATATATATAAAATTATATTCAAATACAGATACTAATATATATATATATATAATTTAGGTAGAATCGGTTTATTTATCTATGTATCGACAGAGGAGCGACCTCTATTTTATAGTTTTTTATGGTGGAAGGCATAAACCCCATTCGAGTTTATTTCCTATCGAGGTTAGTTTGAAAAAATTACATGCATCCATCAACATCTTTTTCCCATCATATAAAAAATTTTCATTTTTTAATAAAATAAGATATATTAAAAAACCAAGTTTTATTAAAAAACATTATACAAAAATCTTGGTACAATTATTTTATTAATGTTTTATTGAGATCCTTGTGCATAAATAAGACAATTAAAATGATAGTAATTCATCATTAACTCCACCTTTACGTAAAATCAAATAAATTAATTTTAGTAATATACACTGGTCAGCTGAAATTACACTGTAGAACCCAAGACCCCCAGACTTCGCATCACTACAATTGCGTTTAATTATTCTTCCCTATTTTCCCTCTATATTTATTTTCTTCCCTTCACTCTATAGTATCTATGACTATGTAGAGATTTGATAAGGAAGGAGTGAGTGACAATGGAGGCATTGAGTTAATAGCTTGTTCCATTTGTGAAATTATCACAAGTGGTAGACATTTCCCCTTTTAGAGAACATAATGAAGTTTAATTGGCATCCTTAACAGTTTCATCTCCTAAATAGAAACTATTTAATTTTTTTTCTTACCACTCACCTCCCATATATTTTATATTGCTTCTACTACTCTATTCATTAGTCATACCATGGATAAATACTATTTAGAGTATATTAAACTACATAGGTTTATGTCCACAAGAGATGGAGGATATTTTTCAAACAACAAAGTGTAATGATAAATATTCGGTAGATGATCTGATGAGGATGATGACTATACTTCATTGGGTTATCTAAAAGGGGAAATGTCTCCCATTTTTAAAAATTACACAATTGGAAATAGTTATCAACTCTAAGCCACCATTTCCAATAACTCCTTATAGAGAAATGCTCCACACAACTAGATAAATGATAAAGTGAAGGGAAAGAAAGAAATATAGAGGGTGGATATTAAAGAATCAGAATACGCATCTTCAATACTATGCAGCTTGGGGGTCTTGGGTTGCTGTAGTGTAAATTCAGCCGATGAGTATATGTTACTGATAATAATTTATTTGATTTAATGTGTAAGAATAATCTGCACCTCAATCTGATGCATAGGGTGACCGATATGACTCAAAGTATGTCTTTTTTCTTTAAAATTTACATCAATTTTGGTAAAAAAGAATACTCACATAATCAAAACCAAGAAAATACATCTAGATTATTTGGGTACTTCAGAAAAATGATCCATAATTATTTTTTTATGTGTAGGAATTAGTCACACCTGAATATGATACATGATTTGTCTGGTATGACTCAATATGTCTGTTATGAGATTTAAATAAGTATATTAGTTCAAAAAGTGTCACTCACTAAAAACAACAAAAACACACTTGGATTATGTTTATAACTTAGTAAAATGATTCATAAGTCATTTATGAAATCTTGGAATCTGTATCATGTCAAATTGACACCAGATATAAACGGTATGTGTTAAAGTGTGTGTTTCCAATTTAAAAGGACATTTTAGTAAAAAGACAAACAGATTACTCAAAACTAAGAAAACACATATAATTATTTTTCATACTTCAAGAAAATGATACATAAGGAATTTGAGATGTGTAAGAATCATCCATACCTAAATCCGATGCACGGTGTGGCCGGAATGGCTCCATGTGTCTTTTTTCAATATATAATTATCACATTTGTTTAAAATGCATAACACATCGCCAAAACTGAGAAAATGAGCTTATATTGTTTTCTCTTCATTTGAATTCTATATTCATGCTTTGTGTTGCTAATTTTGTGGTGTTTTTGGTGTTGTGGTGTGCTCCTATAGAACACTGCACTGTTGGGGAGTGTTCTGTAACATCACACTATAACATTCTTCTTTATGGGTGTTTAAAAGCGCATGTATTTATCAACACTAGAAAAATGTGCTGATAAATGAAATCTTTATCAGTACTAAAAAAGTACTGATAAACTAAACAATTTATCATTACTTTTTAGCACCAATAAAGGTCCCCTTTATTAGTGATTTACTTTTAGTATTGATAAAGGCTATCCTTTAACAGTGCTGTATTTTTATCACTAATAAAGGCTACCCTTTATCAACACTTTATTATTAATAAGGATAAATTGTACCCCTTATCAAAGCTATATTTTTATCACTCATAAAGGAGTCCTTTATCAGCATTTTTTTGCATTGATAAAGGCCCAGATAAACAAAATGAAACAATTAGATAAATGAAAAATGATTTTATTAAAAAAAAATACAAATTTTATTAATTAAATAATTATTGAACAAAATGAATAAATTTATTATACTATATATAATTTATAAATTCTAATAAATAATATGTATTAAATATATAGATATAAAAATCGAAATTCAAACAAATTAAAATTAAAATTAGTAAATTGTGAAAAATATTAACTATTTTATTAATTAAATGATTATTGAAATAGTATATAATAAATATATAGATATTTATTAATATATAAAATTATAATTTATATGTTAAAAGATATTTATGCGCCGTATTTTTTGAATAATGGTTTATAATTAAATATTAATAATAATTATAAATACTAACTAATTGCATAGAGTAATGGATATATAATTGAATATCGTTTTATTTTTAAATTTAGCATAGATAAAATGTTTGTTATATTTGATTTTACATAAACATAATTAATGCATTTTTATATACAATATAGACACAAAAAACTTATCCATTTTTTCAATATTATTAAACTGTATTATTTTTAATTTCTTCAATTTCACTCATTTTTTACACACGCATGCACTTAATATAAGATATTCATTAATAATTTTTTAAAAATATTTATAAATAAATATATTTAAAAATGTACATACTATATTTATAAAATTATATATTTATAATTATAAGTAAATAATTTTTAAAAAGAATTTATATAATTATAAATAAATAATTATATATATTTAAGTAATTATTAAATTTATAATAAATTTACTTAAATAATGAATATATTTAATAAATTTTTATTTATATATATTTATTAAATAAATATATAAATATAATTATATATATAATGATATAAATATTATTTTATAAAAATATTTATAAAATTATTAATAAATAATTATATATTTAAATAATTATAAAATTATAATAAACATATTTAAATAAGGAATATATTTACTATATTTATATTTATATATATTTATTATGTATATATATGTATTTAAAATTTTCATAATATATATTTATAATTACATATCATTTATCAGTGGTTTTTTTAGCGCTGATAAAGATGATGCATTCTTTGCGCTAAAAAGCATTGATAAAGACCTACAATATTCAACTCTAAAAATGCGCACATAAATATTCCTTTTATCAGTTATTTTTTAAATGCCCTGATAAAAGTGTTCTGATCTAATTTAAAAACATAACCTATTGTGAACCCGTCACGATATGAGAAGCTTTCTACGGGAGCCACCCATTGTCGGAGTATCTCCTTGGTTAATCAGGGATTGAATCACACAAACCCACTCGAATCACACAAACCCACTACCTCTAGTTTCTTGAACATCTCCTGGCATATGACATCCATTTTTAGTTAGGGTTTCCAAAGGAAACATCGAGATTTGAATATTAGGATCTCATAATTTCTTCAACCTTGAGAGGTACACCTCTGTTTTCATTTGTAGGTTTCGATTTTCTTTTTGTATTTGTCATTTCAAGATCTAGATGTTAGGGTTTACATTTTTTATTTTTCGGGTTCTAGATTTCATTCTATATTTGTGCTCTGGTTTTTTTATACTATTATGATTTTGTTTTTGATCCATTATTGTCTTGACTAATGTATTTGATATCCTATTTTTATCTTTTTAAATTGTTGTATTGAATAAATTTTCTTCACTCTCTACTTTTATATCTTAGCTTGCTCTGCAAGCTTAATTTTTTCACTATTTTAAATTCTTAGCAAATCACTTCCGTTTCCTAGATAAACCAATTAAATAAATATTTATTCCACTATATAAAAATTATAGATTTTGGATTGAAAAACCTTAAATTAAATAAAAAATTGATTTAGAAAACCAATTCTATGTCTAATGATGGTGCGAAGCAGCAACAGAAGATGATTTTGTGAAATTCATGTAAGGGAATTCATTTATTAAAATTATGTTTTAATATTCTGGTGTAAGAGTTTTCCTTTAAAATTTATTTTCATAGAATAATGTAGTATTATTTTAAGAGAAATCTTAGTAAGGGTGATACAATATTTATTTATTTTAAATGGATTTCTATTTTCAAAATTATCATTGGGTTGTATTTATTCTACTATGTTGTGGTATTTGGCTGCAAGTGTTACATATATTTTTATGAATTTTTTTTATTTTATAAAGATATATTTACATATATATATATATATGTTTATCTATTTATATGTGTTTTAAGAACATGTAATGTAAGGGTGATATTGTAATTATTTATTCACAAATTATGGTTTTGGATTTCCAAATTAAGAAGGGATTTTATTTATATTCATTAAAAATTATGTTTATATGTGAATTTTTTTTCAGTTATGTTTATAATGAATTCCATGATATATATATGTTTAAATGTATATGGGATATACATTTCAAGGGTTGGTGTGTTTTTATCGTTCTTTTGTGATATATAATGTTTATGTGTATTATTTCTTTATGCCAACTTCTTTATGGGCCTCCCTAGAACCTCAAGTATGGGTTAATATGTATTAGATAGACTCCCTAGAATCCTTATTTTGCTACATCATTTGTTCAAAAAAATTATAATGGAAGTTATCAAATTCTATATATTAGAGATTATTTTTTGGTATTCATCATTTTAGGTCTATATATATATATTATAGGTCTATCTATACATTTAATTAACAACAATATAATTTATACTTAAATAACCAACAAAATATTGTGATCTCATGTTACCTTAAAAATAATAAAATTAGGTAACTATACATACATTTTTAAAAAAATAATTAAACATTCCAAAATTTAAATAATTATTTTTTATACACAATTACCAAGAATAATAATTATTTACAATTAATATAATTAAAAAATTATTATTAATAGTATTTTTTAGTTTCATTATAAAAAATATGATTATATTTATATATCAAATAATGTATTATATATTTAAATAAATTTAAATATGATAAATAATATAAATATATTTTTTTATATAATTATAATCAAGTAATTTTACTGATATAATACATATATATAACATATATATACAATATTTATGTAAATTCACTTTATTTATCTATGTATCAAATGGGGAGTGACCTCTATTTTATAGTTTTTGAAGGTGGAAGGCATGAAAACCATTCAGGTTTACTGCCTATTGAGGTAAGTGTTAATGAAGTACAAACCTCCATCGACCTCTTTTATCCAATAATATAAAATCCTTTCATTTTTTAAATAAAATAAAAACTATTTAAAAAACCATGTTTTATGGAAAATGACATTATAAAAGAGATCCTCAACCAATTATTTTATTATAGTTTTATTTAGATACTTGTGGACAGATTCAAGGATAAAAATAAAAATAATTCATCACTAAATCTACCTCCACATCAAATAAAATAAATTAATTTCAGTAACATACACTCATCAACTGAAATTACATTTTAGTAACCCAAGATCCTTGGGATGCTCAAGACTGCAGTTGCGTAGTATGATTATTTCGTCATCACCCTCTCCATTTCTTTCTCGCCCTTTACAATATAATTTATGTGGTTGTTTAGAGATATGATCTCGAATGAGTTGGTGAAAATGGAGGGACCGAGTTAATAAAAAGTTCCAGTGGTGTAATTCTCACAAATGGGAGACATTTCCCCTTTTAGAGAACAAAATAAAGTACAATTTTCATCCTCATCAATTTCATCTCCCGAATATATATTATTAAATTTTTTCTTTGAGACTCATCCCCCTTCTCTTTTATGTTTCTTGTACTACTCTGAGAATTATTCATCCCCTAGATGAATAATTCAAGGAGTATTTTAAACAACATAGGTGAATTTCCACAACATATGGAGGATATGTGTCAAACAAAAAAAAGTAATGATAAATGTTCAGGGGATGAGTTGATGAGGATTACAATTATACTTCATTGTGTTCTCTAAAAAGGGAAAATTATCCCATTTGTGAAAATTACTCCATTGGAACTAGTTATAAACTCGATTTCTTTATTTACACAAAATCCTTATATAGAAAGGATCTACAGTGCTAGAGAAATGATAAAGTGAATGGAATGAAAGAATTGGAGTGTATGGAGACAAAAGAATCAGAATACACAAATTCAGTGTTGTGTAATCCAAGTGTCTTGGGTTTCTACACTATACATTTATATGAAAAGTTTATGTTATTGAAATTAATTTATTTTATTTGACATTTAAGAATTAGCACACCTCAATCTGATGCACGATGTGACATATATGGCTCAAAGTTCATCTTTTTATTTAAAATTGATATCAATTTTAGTTAAAAGGACAACCCACCTACTCAAAAATAAGAAAACAAATTAAAAATATTTTTATGCATTATTACCGTGATCCATAAGTCATTTTGGACGTGTTAGAAATAGCTTCACCTCAATCCTATACACGAAGTCCCTGGTATGATTCAAAGTGTCTGTTATCTGTATAAAATCAAAATTTTAGTTCAAAACCATCAATCACTGAAAAACAAGTAAAAATTCTGATATTGTCTTTATAATTATGAAAAATTATACATAAGTCATTTATGACATATAGAAATCAAAATCATTTCAAACTGATAGAAGATATGTCTGGTATGATTCAAAGTGTGTGTTTCTAGTTTAGAATTAAATTTTCGTAAAAAAGACAATAAACATACTCAAAAACAAGAAAACACATTCAGTTTGTTTTGATACATTAAAAAATGATCTATAATTCATTTAAGATGTGTAAGAATTAGATAAACCTCAATCTAATGCATGGTGTAACTAGTATAAATTGAGGTGAGTTTTTCAATATATAAGTATCATTTTAGTTTTAAATTTGCATCACATTTCCGAAAATGAGAAAATGATCCTAGATTGTTTTTTATTTATTTAAAATCCATATTCATACTTTATTTTTCTGTTTTTTTGGCGTTTTTGGTGTTTTTGTGTGCTGTTACTACACACTGCATTGGTGGGGCAATGTGCTGTAACAACACACTATATTATGGCCCTTTATCAGTAATTTTTTAGCATTGATAAAAGAATGTGGATTTTAATATCTCTCTAGTATATAAATCTTCTATAGAGATGATAAAGGACCTTTTTAGCACTATTTAAGCCTGTTTTTTAGTAGTTCACTACCCAGTTAAATTTATGAGTACTAATTTTGTCTTGAAAAATAACACAAGACTTATGTAATAATACAGATAAATATAGAGGGATAAAATTACTAGGAAAACCACCACATCATTAAGGGTAGATGTAATAATTTCCAAGAAAATATGCTCGCTAAATGTATCCCAATTGAATGGTGAGATATTCTAAAAATAGAAAGTGTTAAAATCTGTCTAGACTGCACCTAAAATGAAAAGAAAGTGGTTTTTTAGCCATTTTTTCTGTTGTTATTTTTTCTGTTGTTAGAGGTTTAGAAAGAAGGATATGGATTTTTGGAATAATATGTTAGTGTATGAAACACAAATAAGGCCAAATCATACGAGGATTATAGCTATTATAAAGAGAAAAAATGTTTTACAAAAGCAGGCATCACATGAATGTAGGAATATATCTTATAAAAAATATTTTTTTTTATAACTTAAGTGATTTTATAAAAAAAGTGGTCACTACTTTGAATAATATTGGTATGTACCAATCTATAAAACACATATTTTTATGTGAATACAATTCCACAATATAATAACAAATTGGTGAAGATGTGTCTCCCTTGAGGAGTATATAAAATAAAAAATTAGGGTTCCTAGGAGGATCCAAACCATGTAAAAACACCAATTATAATATTTATTTACAATACTATATTTCATATTGGTTTTTTTGGTAGGTTTAATTATTGAGACCATGAGTCTTTTACATTTTGGATGATTAGAATATAGAGAATTATAAGTTTATCAATTTTGGTGTTGTCTTTTGTTTTTAACACATAAGCTAGTAATGAAATAACTTTGAACTTTTGTGAGGTGATTTCAAGTGACCACATTAAGGAATATAAGGATGAAAGTTGATATTTAAATGAATATATAAAGATACCCAGTGACTACATTTAGGGGATGAGAAACCACACATTATAATGAGATACCACATGAGGAAAATTGATTTACTGTGAAAAAGAGTGACCTTTTGTCACACAGTAAGTAGAGATACCTTGAATTAAATCTGATTATGACAAGTAAGAATATATTCTAAAGTTAAAATAAAATAAAAATTACTATTATATTATTGAAGATAAGTTTTTCAGATTATATTTTAAATAATTAAAAAGTATAGAATGTTGGAGAAGATAAAGTATGGAAACTGGTTAATGAAGTGCATAACCACGTATGAAAATTTGAAAATGTGTTCCTCATGAAGAAATATCCATGTATAATTTTCCCTATGTAGTAAAATATATATTTCTTAATGGAATAATACATATATGAATGTCCATGTATTAAAATTTTAATATATGGTTGGTTATGTATGAGAATGGATCTCAAGTGTGAATGGATCTTGTAAGTGAATTGAATACTTATACGAATTAATCTATGTATATAAATGGATTAAACATTTGAATAGAAAATTTTTGGGAATAGACTGAACTTTTGAAAGAATATTCATATGTGAATGGATCATGTCCATGATTTCTGCATTTAGGCTATTAGATCACATAATGGAATTGGTCTTGAAGGAAAATTTATTATGTACATGAATCTACTACATAGAATAATGGTTGAAATATGGGGTTTTGACATGAATACAATTTAGGTGAGTTGGATTTGAATTTCATTTTTCATGACAATACTTTCACCAGAAATGAAGGATAAAACATATGACTATATATATGAATATACACACGATAATATCATGTGTTGGACCATGTAATTATCATTGAAAAAAGAATGCATGTTTTTATGGTATTTGTGAGGAATAATTCTAATATTATCCTCAGATTATTTATAGACTATGCCACATACTAGATAATCTTATTGAGTAGTGAACCCTTCAAATTATTTGGTTCCTATGGGTGTGTTTGTGTGTTGTGTTGCAAATAATTAATTTCTCTATAACTAGAGGTAATTTCTGTTTAAAAATATAAAATATGAAAAGATATTACCATTTATTTACACCCCCTCAGTGGTCACATAGATCCAGACTGGTCCTTTCAATTAGTATAAGATCTTTATTCCTTAAATTAATATAGAATTATTTTTGGTTTAATAAGAAGATTACATCCATGGATGTTTAGAAAATAGTTAATATTCAGCATATTCATATCATTAATGAGAATAATTATTATATATGGAAGGAAATAATTCTACCCTATGTATTATCCAATAACTAAGTCTTTCTGGAAGCTACTATAGATAGTTTCACTTCTCCCACCAAGGGTACACCCATAAAAATAAAGAAAAAAAGAGTCTTGAGAATGATAATCGAGAAAGAAATTATGTTCATTCATCTGTCTTAGAAAGTGAATTTTTGTGGGTTGAAGGAATTGGAACTACTAAAGGCATCTAGTATAAGTTGAAAATAACCTATAGTTGGAACATGAAAGTAATGAATGAAATGTTTAAAATTTATAGATTGAGATATAAATACTTGAAAATGATAGATGAAGAATCTATTATTATGTTAGTCAAAAGGGATAATGTTATTATAATCACCTTAAAAGGACTTGGAGAAAATTGTATGATTCAACAGTTGCTGAAAATATATTGAAAAACATTCTTAATAGATTTCATGCCAATGTTTCAACTTTGGTAGATAGAGAGCTTAAAAAAATATCTCTGGATGATTTTTGTATAATTTTAATTACATATGATATTAGAAAATAAATACTATCAAAATAAATTGAATGACTTATCATGAGATATCCTACCAATCCACTATGTAATTAAAGCCATAGAATGTTGTTTTTGAAAAAAATTTGTGATTATGATTGAAAAGATAAATTGAACAAGAGTTTTAATTTATTCATGTCTCTATTTTTTTAGAAATTTGAAAATATGAATAGGGAATTATAAAATAAAGTTTCCATTATTGTGATTTATCTATGGACCCATTGGATATTTCACAACTAATTATCTGAGACTGAAGGAAGTTAAAAATAGTGATAATAAATAATAAAGTCTAAGAATACCATAAATAAATAATAGTGAAAAATAAAATTCTTTTTCAAATGGAAGGAATAATAATTTCTATAAATATAAAAAGAATTTATTTGGGGACCAAAATTATGGAAAATTATGAGAGTTAAGAAGATGTGTAAGATACACATTCTAGTGACGGATGCGATGGAATGTTTCTTTCTAAGAAGGTGAATGTTAATATTTTTTATAGTGATGAATATAACAACTATGAATAATAATAAAAGTAAACTCAAATTGATTTCCTTCTAAAAATTTAATTGAATTAATTCCCTGAAAAATTGAATTGTATGGGTAGTGAAAAAAGATTAATAAATATGAACAACTTGGTAAAGATAAAAAACTAATGAATAGAGAATAAAAATATATATTTGAAATATTTTAAAAACCTAAATAAATTACTTGATTAATAGAAAAATATCATGATAAATCATGAATAATAGTTGAGGGAGAAAGAGAAAGAATTTGATCTTGTTCAAGATAAACTAGTTGAAGTTGAACAAATAATATCTTACTTATAAAATTCAACATCAGAAGTTGGAGAAATTTATATGGAGTATAAATATTAGAATGAGAAATATATAAAATCATCAAAGGATTATTACAATTATAAAGATATTGTTAAAGGGTATCAAAATAATACACAAGCAAAGAGGACCATGTATGTAGCTAAAATAAAGGAATTCCAAAATTATGGTATTTTTGAGAAATCAAAATTTTATGTAGAAATTGGTAAAATTAGGGACTCTATTAGGTCTGATAAGAATTATAATAGGAAGAATAATATTTCAAGAGTCTATCAATTTTTTTCCACAAGGATCCTAGTTTTATGGTAATAAAGATATAGAAATATATAGATAAAAAGTTCTGGATAACATATATGATACAAAGAAAAATATTAATTATATAGATATTATTGGTGTTGAGGAGAACTTGGCTATACAACAAATATTTTTTTGTTCAATTATCAACACTATAACTAATCCAAGTGGTTTTGGTGGTAGAGTTTTAGGGGTATTTAATCCACTCTATGAATATAGACTCAAAAGCATCCTCAAAATCTAGTTTCAAATTTAGGAACAATTTCCAAGATTTTGAAACACTGTGTGAGAGGTTTGATTAACTTGGAAATAATTACAATGTTTTATTATGATTCTACTAGTTCAATAATGTTTTGAAGACATAATATAAAATCATCAAGTGAATAAAGCGAAAGTAAAAGTGTAGGCTCTTGTGGTTTAAATCACACATAAGTATGTAAAAGGAGAATATACTTAGATATTTGATAGCATGTGTTAGTAACACATGAATAGAGATTTGAAGATATTTAATAATTTTAAAGACTAAAAATAAGGGAAAATTACTTTTGGAAAGGTTGAGTCATTCATAATCAAAGGATTTTGATACGCTATTATTGAAATATAAATGTTGAAATCAAAAAATACCTTATTTGTTGATGGACTGAACAATTATATGTTTAGTGTTTCTTAGAATTTTGATGAAGTAATTGAGATTTTATTTATTATATATGATTTTATTATGAAAATACTTGAATATGGGGTAGTTGTGATGATAAGATAACAAACCAATGGAAATCCCTTCGAGGACATAGATTCTCACAATTAATGTTATTTGAGTATGATGGAAGAAAATAAATTATGGTATATATGACTTGGTCATATATTCCATAGATACATGAAAATGATAAAAGGTATAGTAGGTATTCACAATTTTCATTATATTAAAAGAAAAATATATTAATTTTTCTACATATTCTAAAAATAGAAAATTTTAAATTATTCACATAATAAAGTTGAGATACATACATAACATCCACTGAAGTTTATTCATTGTGACTGTGCAGTTTAATGAGAAACAAATCAAAAAAAATAGATAAGTATTTTATTTCCTTTATTTATGAATTCAATTATATTACATGTATTATGTTTTTAAAACATAAATTAGAGGCACTCAAGATGTTCAAATTTTTCAAGAGATGTGATGAAAAGGAATGTGGCTACTCTTTAAAGAGGATCCAATCATATAATTATACTAAATAAACAAATGGAATGCTTCGTAGTTATATTGATAAGAATACTGTTCATCATAAGTTTAGTGAACTATACACACCACAAAAAAATGGTGTGGTTGAAAGAAAAAATAGAATCATGGTTGAGATGTCATGAACCATATTAATTGAACATAATACTTCTTTATTATTTTTGAGACAATCTATTAGTGAAACATTTCACATTCAAAATCATTAATTTTATAAAAAAAATTCAGAATTGTATCCATATTTTATGTATTATAATTGGACCACAAATTTCATGTATTTAAGGTTTTTAGAGGCCCATAGATTATCAAAATCAAGTGTTAAAATTTTGTAAATTTTTTTCTAAAGAGGGGTTAATGGTATTTTTCTTGGATACAACCAAAATGGTAGAGGGTATAGATTCTATAATAAGGAAACTTTGTGAATTTTTAATTATGATATTGTGAATGTCAAAGAATGTTATTACAGAAAGGTTTCACTTTCAATTTCAAATATAAGAGGAAGTAAACATGAAGTTGTTTCTACTAATAAACATGATAATGTTTCTGAAAGAGGTGATAATGTAGATTCTATAAAGGATGAAAATATTGATTTAACCATTTCAAGTGATGAGGGAAAAATTCAATAATCTCATATAAGTCCAATATAGTTACTGGGTATCAAAAATAACATTGTATATCAAGGAAAACATGTTCAAACTAGAATAAAATTGAGGAAAAAATAGACCTATTTTTTTCATAGGTTATTCCAAGAGATGTTGAAGAAGCATTGGATTATAATTAATAGATTGGTTCTATGAATTATGAACTTGATCATATAGAGAATAATGATACTTAGGAGTTGTTACCGAGGCCTAAATAAAATAATTTCATCAGGACAAAGTGGGTGTTTCGAAACAAATTGAATGAAAAAGGGAGAAGTATTGAGAATAAAAGAAAGGATGGTGGGAAAATATTATTTAAATGTTGAAGGAGTGGACTTTGAGGAGATTTGTTTCTTGGTTTCAAGGCCTGAAACGATTATAATATTTCTTTTAATTGTTTCACAATTTCAATACAAGATATTCCAAAGGGATTATATATATTTATTTCTCAAAAATGAATTGGGAGATGAGGTATATATTAAGAAACCATGTATTTTATTTCTTTGTGAAGATGATAATCATATTTTTTGTTTAAATAAGGCTTTATATGAGTTAAAATAATCTCTTAGAGCCTTTTATTCTAATCTAGATACCTTATTTATGAATATTAATTTTATAAAAAGAATAATGGAAAGTAAAATCTACATCAAAAATAAAAAAGTGGCATCTCTTCTTATTTTTGTTTTTGTATATGAAATTAAATTTACTAGAAATGATAATGAAATGTGTGAAAAATTTATTAAAGTGATAAAGGAGTTATTTGAAATGTTTATTCTATAAAAAATGAAATACTTTATTAGATTACAAATCTCTCAAAATAAAGGGTACATTTTCCTTTCTCAGGAGAAGTATGCTAATTAAATCTTGAAAAGCTTTTTCATAGATGGTTTGAAGATTTTTTATACACCCATCACAATGGTAATTAAGTTTTCCAATTATTATCAAATAAAGGATATTGATCCTAAATAAAATAGGAATTTAATTAGATGACTATTATTTCTATCATCTTCAAGGCCATATTTAGTATTTTCTAGTACAGTTTGTTCCTTGTATCAAAGTACACCAAAATAGTCCCATATTGTGGTCGTAAAAACATTTTATTGATATATTAAAGGAAATAATTGATCTTGGATTAGAATATAAAAATACTTCTAAAATCAATCTGTTTGATTATATTGATGCTGATTGGGTAGGTTATTTCATTGAAATAAGTACATTTTAGTTGTATTTTTCTTCTTCGGTGAAAGGTGAGTGTGTTAGAACCCTAAGAATTATAGTTCTATTAAATTAAGAAACTCTAATGTGTAATATATGTGGATGAATATGTAGTTATAAAGAATAAAAATTAGAGTGATGTTACCACCTCCTCTTGGATGTGATAATCAAAGTTCTAGACAATTTTCAAATAATCCTATTCAACATTCTAGGATCAATAACATTGATATTAAATATCTCTTTATAAAGGATCTTGTTGAGTGAAATTATTTTAAGATTGAGTTTATTCCAAAAAGAGCATATTTCTGATGTCCTCAATAAGTAATTGTCTAAATAACCATTGTAGAATCTAAGGTTGATGATTTGTGTTTAAGATTATAATTTATAGGGCTAAGGTATATGAATTATATCCCATATCTCATCATGTTTTTAGTTATTTTTGTTAAATTTAGAGAAGCTATGTGGATATAAATATATTCATCCATATATGCTTCAACTCTTAAGTGTGATAAAATATAGAGGGGGGGTTTTTAAAAGGGGTAAGTTGTGATGTTATCATGTGTTAACTATTTTAACATTTTATTAAAGTGTGTATAGAAACAATTTCTTTATCAGCCTAAGTTAGTTTTAGCTATGGAGATATGATGATTAAAGATGTTTTTAATGGACATTTATCACTACTTTATGGACATCATGATTTTATTATTCAATGATTCCTATTTTCAACACCAAGTGTTAACACATGGGAATATAATTATTGGATAAGGAACCTTAACATTTGTTTTAGCGCTTCATTGATTTATGTTTTTTACAACAAAATCCAAAGTGAGAGATTGTTATGACCAAGAGGTTTTGACTTGTTGTTTTATTGGGTGATGATGAAAATTAAGTAAACTGATTATGGGGGTTTATTTTATAATTTGCACATAAATTAGTAATGAAAGATATTTTAACTTCAATGAGATAAAAGAAAGTGACATCCTAATAGAATGTTTAACTACACAATAACATTGACCTAAAGAGGCCAAGTGACCACATAAAGGGGACAAGAAATCACACATTGTAATGAGAAACTGCATGATTAAAATTGGTTAAATATGAAATAAAGAGACCATGAGTCGCATGGTAGATTGTAATACCATTAATTAAATTTGATGAATCAAAGTAAGGTGATATTATAATGTTTAAATATCCTTAAAATGAAAACAATGATTCTTGAAAATAAGTTTTTTGGTTAATGTTTAGAAGAAGGAAGAAGGCCAGAATGATAGAGAAGTCGATGCTTGGAAACCAATTGAAGAAGTTTATAACCATATATGTGAATTTTCATACATGTTCCATGTAAGGAAATATCCAGGTTTAAGTTTTTCCTATGTAAAACAATCTATGTAGCCAAATAGATAAATTTATATCTAAATGTCCACATACAAAAATTTGGATACGTGATTGTTTATGTATGAGAATAGATCTTGTATAAGATTAGAACACATATGTGAATGAATATGTGTATGAGAATGGATCACATATGCGAATGCATTGTGTATGATAACGGAATGTGTATTCAAATGAATATGTATATATGAATGGATCACATATGATATTTCTGCACGGAGTAAATTTGATCACGAATAAAAATTGTTCGTGTAAGTGAATTGATTATGTATGCGAATTAAACATATATAATAATGGCTCACATATGTGTTTTTTGAATGAATGTGATTTAACCAAGTTGGTTGCAATGATCAGTTTTCATGAGAGGACGTGCACCAAAAATAAAGGTTAACAAGTCTGACTACATGATTTCATATACAAATTATAATTGCATGCGATAGATTCTGTAATTATCATAGAAAGATATTGGTACCATTTGATGGTATTTATGAGAAATAATGCTAATATTAAAGTTATCATGACCCTGACATTATAAAATATAGGTATTGATGATTATGCAATAATTTATTGGCGATGAAACACAAATTTACATAAGGATGAAGAGTCCATGATATCTATGCTTGTTTTTGATATAGTTAAAATAAATTAAGGAATTGGGTTTTTATTCAAGTTATTGTGAAGAACACATCTGTGATCTGTAGATATTTTAATTTTAAATTATTTATGTATTTTCTTAAATATTTTAATTAAGAAAACATATTAGGTAACCATTTCTATAAAATATATATTTTATAATTGCTTAAGATCAGTAACTTGTGGTGTATTAAATAGTGAAGAAGGGAAAAAGAAGTGGATGAGGAGAGTTTATTTATCTATATTGTGTAAAAAAATTGAGAGAAAAAATATTTGTCTTACATATGGGAAAATGTAAAGAATTCAAGTTGTACAACAAAAATGTGTTGTTGCCTTTTGGTGAAGGGTTATTCCGTTGATGTAAAATCATTTTTATAATTTTATCTATGTGAGGAGGAAATTAACCATCAATATAAAATATTGAAATTAAAGTGATGGATATACCATAATTTTTATGAACCAAGAAGAACTATTTTCTTGTATATGCATGATTCTTTCCAAATCCTGAAAAGGACCAAAAACTCTTATTGAGTTGTTAGCCCAATATTTTCATGTGATCATATGTGTATGCTTGTGTATTGTGTTTTAGTGGAGTCAATTATCTCTAATCATAGGTGAAAGATATTTTTAAAAATAAGAAAACAGATAAAGAGATAACTGCTGATTTTTCCCCTTATTAATGGTCACATAGATCTTGACTGGTTTACTGAATTAGTGTGACATATTAGTTATTTTTTTGATTATAGACTATTTTTTTGGTTGAAGAAGAAGAAAACTATCATAGATGTTCAAAACTCAATTAATAGTAATAGGAATATTATATTTTATGGGAAAAAATGTAATATTTTTAAGGATATAATGATTCCATATTTATTATTCATTATCTATGAAGTTATGGATACTGCTGGAGATAGTTTCCCTCCTCCTTTTGAAGGTTCTCCCTTAACAACTACAAATAAGAGGAATCTTGAGAATGACCGATGAGATATAAATTTTATTGTTTTATCTCTATCATAAAGTGTTTTTATATGTCTCACAGGAATTGGTACTACTAAAGGAATCTGATATAATATGAATAACATTAATAAAGGGAATATAGAAGTAATGAAAAAAAGTTACAAATTTAAATATTTGAATATGAATATTTGAAAATGAAATTTTATGAATTTGATGGTACATTTTTTTACAAGGGATAATGATATTGTAAACACCATAATAATCCTCAGAGAAAAAATTGAAGATTCAATAGTTATTGTAAAGAAATTGATAATTATTCCTTATTGATTTTAATGCAAAGATTAATATTTGGAAGACAAAGAGCCTGAAACAATCTCTCCAGATTATTTAAATATTATTCTCATTAAATATTATATGATAAAAGATACTTCTATCAAAATAAGGGGAAATAATGTTCATGTGGTCTTCTTAAAATATATTAAACATGAAAAGTCAAACAATGTTATTTTTGGAAAAAAGGTTTGGGATTATAATTCATAAAATAAATTGAGTAATAGGTTTGATGAATTCAAGTATCTATTTTCTAGAAATATGAAATGTGGTATGGTGAAGCATAAAAAATTAACCATTTAAGTGATTCAAATATAAAGTAATTTGACATTTCACAATAAATTGTCCAAGAATAAAGAAAGATATAGATAGTGATGAAGAAGAAGGATGTCCCAGAAGACTATATAGGAAGACGGGTGAAAAATCAATGTCCTATATGAAAGGGAGGAATAAAAATTTCTATAAATATAAAAAGTGAAATTTTATACGACAAAGGAGTTGAGAAGTTTTTTTATTAAAAATATGTATGATGAAATCTTTTCCTGTGATTAAAGCAAGAACTTTGGGGAATGAGAAGATGAAACTTATATGGAGTTCATACTAAAAATAGAATTGAAATAATGTAGATTGAAAATAAAAAAACATGAGAAAGAGAACAAGAATATTAGGAAAGATGGTAAACATGGTAATAATAACGAAACAATAAATGAAGAATAAAAATCTAGATTTTTTATTGAGACTGAAAACTAGGAGAAATTACCTGATGAAGATAAAAATCTTAACATTAATCTTTATTAAAAATGGAAGGAGAAGGATAAATAATTTGATATTTTTCAACATAAATTGGTTAAAGATGAATAATTAATATCTATCTTCCAAAATTAAATTTTAAAAGATGGATAAAGATCTATGTAGTTTATATCTCAAAAAAATTAGGAAATATAGTCCTTAAAGGTTTATAATATATATAAATATATTATTAAAGGTTCTCAAAATAAGATGCATTCCAAGTGGACCCTCTATGCATCTAAACTATAGGAATTTTAACATTATGGAAATTTTAAGAAATCAATATTTAAAGGAAAAAATTTATAAAAATACTGACTCTATTATGTCCAAAGTATAAGATGAAGAAGAATATTTTAAGAGTCTACCAAATGTTTGGTATATAGAAAGTATCTAATATTGATGACTATAAATATGTAGGAATACGGATACATAGTTCTAGAAAACATAAAAGATAAAAAGGAAAAATGATTTCTATTGATTTTATTGGTGTTGTGGATGATTTGTATATATAGTGAAGATTTACTAGTTCAATTATCAACTATATAATTAATCCAATAGTTTTTGGATGTAGGGTTTTAGGGGGAGTTATTCCACTCAAAGAAGTCAAACTTTAATGAAACATCGAAAATTCAATTTAAAGTTTGAGAATAGATTCCAACATATTAAAAATCTATGCGAGAGCTGTGATCTGCCTTGAAATCTTGAAAGAAGTTTTCTAGTTATGTTATCAAGTCAATAATGTTTTTAAGACCAAATAGAAACACTTGAGGATAACAAAGATACGGGAATAGACAAAGCTCTTATGATTGAAACTATACTCTAGGCAACAAAAGGAGAAAAACCTTGGGTCTTAGATAATCGGTTTTATTTACAAATGAATAGATATTTAAAGCTATTAAAGAATATTAAAAAATAAATATAATTTAATGTGACTTTTTTAAATGATTAGTATCTCATAATTAAAGGCATTGGATCGACTTTTATTTTTCATGAAAAATTGAAATTGAGAAGTTTTTTATTTATTGATGAAATGAAACCCAATATGTTGCATTTTTCAGAAATTTTTGGTGAATTAAATGAGGTCATACTTATAATGGATGGTTTTATTATAAAAATAATTGAATATAGGTAAGTTTTTATAGGAGTAAAATTAACAATGCGAAATATATTTTAGTATAGAGATGCTCGTAATTAATGCCATCTGAGTATGATGGAAGAAAGTAAATTATGGCACAAAAGGTGTGGCCATATGTGCTAGAGAAAAATGAACAAGTTAACACATACAATATGTTTTCATGATGTCACTAATATGATAAAAAAATTATATTGGTTCTTTTTATATTCTATAATGATAAATTCCCAAATTATTCACACCTGAAAGTTGAGATACATTCATCTCATTCCCTAGAACGTATTTATTCCGAAATATATGGGCCCCTAAGAAATAAAAAAAAGTGGAGATAATTTTTTTTATTTTAATTTATTGGTGAGTTCACTAATATTACATGTATATATTTTTTAAAACCTAGATAAGTGTCTCTCAATATTTTCAAAGGTTTTATAAGAATCATTGAAAAGAATTGTGAATACTCAATAAGGTGGATCTAAATAGAAAATGGAGTTGAATACAAAAATGGAATGTTTCATGGTTATATTGAGAATCATTGTATTCATCATGAGTTTAGTGTACCATAAACTCCATAACTAATGGGTTTGGTTGAAATGAAGAATAAAATTTGGTTGACATAGCTCGAACCAGTTTAATTGATCATGATCAATCTCGGTTTTTTTGGAGTTAATGTATTAGTGTAGTGGCCCACATTAAAAATCACTAATTATATAGTCCAAATTCATAAATATCTTTATATAATATGGAATATAATAAATCCCCATGTTTTAAATACTTGAATGTTTTTGGAAGCTCCTGCATTATAAAAATCATTGGTTTAAATCATGGGATGTTTGACCAACGATGTATTGATTGTATTTTACTTGGAAACCCCAAAAATGTTATAGGTTATAGATACTATAATAATTAACCTAGAATAATTTTTATTCTATATACATGAAAATTCTTGAACATTTTGATAAAATGCTTTCATATCTAATTATAGAGATAAGAGGAAGTTAAGATAAAGTAGTTTTTGTTAAAAATCATGATAAAGTTTATAAAAGATGTGATGGTGTAAAATTTTTATAGGATAAAGATATTGATTCAACCATTTTATATTAGTAAGGAGTATTTCATTTATCTCATCCAAGGATTTAGATGCTATTTGAGTTCTAAAATATCATTTTATATCAATGAAAATAGGTTCATTCTTGAAGAACATTAAGGACCACACTTACCTCTTTGTTTTCACAAGTTGAGAAAACTGACACTGAAGAATCATTATAGATCCATTAATGGATTAATGTAATGAATTAATATCTATATAATATAGTGAATATTGAAAATTGGGAGTTGGTACCTAATCCTTAATAAGGGAATGTCATCGGGACAAAGAGTGTGTCTTGAAAAAAATAATGAAAAGGGAGAAAGGGTGGGAAAAAATCAAGACTGGTGTGAAAAGGATATTCATAGGTTGAAGGGGTTAAATTTTATTAGAAATTTTACAAAATTAAAAGTCTTGAAATAAATGGAATATTTATTTTTTATTATTGTAAAAATTCAATACAAGATATTCCAAATAGATATCAAATACACCTTTTCTCAATGGTACATTGGAATAGGAAGTATATACTGAACAACCATCTAGTTTTTTACTTAAAAAATATGGGAATTGTATTTTACTATTAAATAAAGAATTATATGGGTTAAGAAAACCTATTATATATTCCTATTCTATGTTGGATAACTTGTTGAAGAAGTTAATTTTAATAAAAGTAAGAGTGGACAACAATCTCTAAATCAAAAATGAAAAGTGGTACCCCTTACTGTTATTGGTTATATATATGACATCATATTTTATAGAAATGATTAAGAAATGTGTGTCAAATTTTATAAGTATATTAAGGATTTGAATTTTTTTATGTTGTGAGAGATGAAATAATATCTTGGATTAAAAATATCTCAAAAGAAATGGTATATTCTATTTTCTCAAGTGAAATATATTGTGAAACTCTTAAAAAGGTTTGGCATATATTGTTCGAAGCTTATTTCCCCATCCATATCAATGGGAACTAAATTATAAAAAGTTGAGAAAGGAAAGGATGTTGAACCTAAATAATTTAGGAAGATAATTTGAATATTGTTACATATCATAGATTCAAGGAAATATTTAATATATTATATTAAACTTTGTGCTAGGTATCCAAGTACATCAAAATCAACTCATATTATGATATAAAAATAAATCTCAGATATATTATAATTGATTTCTGATAAAAATATAGAAACAAATGAAATATTGATATGTTTTTTATACAGATACTGATTGGGTAGGATATAGTGATGAAAAAAGATCCACTTCATGTGGAGTTTTCTTCTTTGGTGAAATGTGTGTGTGTCGGTACAATAAGATGCCTATTTCGATGAATATAAGAATTAATTAGGTTGAATATATGGCTGGAAAATATTTCATAACTCATGAATGAATATAAAGTAAGAAGACTTGGAAGTTGTAGTGAACTTACCACTTCTTATTTGATCTGATAACAATAGTGATATAAATTTATCAAATAATTCTATTTAATATTCTTGGAGAAATCATTTTGCTATTAAATTTTACTTTATCAAAAACTATATAGAGAAAAGTGAATTGATGTTGGAGTTTTATCTAATATAATATTATATAATTTATGTGTTTACAGATCCATTATCTAAATAATCATTTCATAATTTGAGGTTGAAGTTTGGTGTTCTGCATAATTTATTTAAGGGAACATGTATGTGAATTTTGTCCCCTATCTCATGTTGTCTTTGGATAGTTTTTTCCAATAGGGATAAAATATGATGATATAAATCTATCAACTAATATTTTCTTTAACTATTATGGGAGAGAATATATTTAGGGGGAGTTTTTAAATGGTGTAAGACGCGATTCTAGATTATGTAAAAAAATTTAACAGTTTTTTGAAATGGTTGCATGAACAATTTTGTTAAAGATTTAATTCTGTTTAAACAATGAAGATATGATGATAAAAGGATTTTTAATGGATTTTGATAAATGATTTATGGATAGTATGGTGTTTTTATCCAATTATTCTTATTTACTTCATTGAGCATGATCATGTAGGCTTTAAATTGTTAAATATTGATCTATATATTGAGTTTTATAGTTTCAAGGATTTATGTTCCTTGGTTGATAACAAAATATAAATTGTGATATTGTTGAGACAAAGAGATTTTGACTTATTGGATGATTGGTTATGGGGAATGAGAACAAAATTTATTATAGTGTTTTCATTTTTTGTAAAAACATAAATTAGTAATGATAGATCTTTGAATTTTTTTTGATATGAATAATAGAGACTATATAAATGAATGTGTGGCTAAAAAATGTAATTGAAGTTACCATGTTCTATAATGATCCACAACATGAAGATAATTGATCAACTGTGAAACATAGAAACCTAGAGTAACATTTTTGATGAAGCTACCATGAATAAAATTAGGTGATGTAATGTGATCCTATAATGTTTAAATATAATGGAAATGACTATCATGATTCTTTGAAGTATGTTTTATGGATTAAGTTTGATAGATGTAAAAAGTTAAAAAAGGCGGAGAATAAAATGTCTAGAAACAGGTTGAAGAAGTGTAGAACCATGCATGAGAATTTTCATATGTGTTTCATGTAATGAATTATCCATGTATGGTTTTTCATTATATATAAAAATATGTATATCCAAATGGACTACTAATTATATTAGTGTTCAAATACACAAAATTGGATACATGATTGGTTATATATGTGAATGGATCACATATGAAAGTGGATCATGTATGTGAATCGACTATGTATGCGAATGAATTTGTATATGTGAATGGATTGAGTATGTGAATGGATCATGTATGAAAATTGACTGTGAATGTTAATAAATCTACATATTTGAATGGACCACGTAAATTATTTATCTGTATAGGATATTTGATTTTATAGGAAAAATAGTCTAGTAAGTTAATATATTACCTATGTAAATCGAACACTTATGATAATGGTTAACATATTTTTTTATATAGATTTGATTTAGTGGATTTTTCATGAAGTTTATTTTTCATGATAAGAACTACATGAAAAATGAAGGATGACATGTTTGAATTCATGATTTCATATACACAAGTTAATTTCATATATATAATTGTGAAATTATTATAGAAAGAAGGGGGTTGGTTTTGATGGTATTAATGAGGAATAATGATATGATTAAAGTTGTTGTGATCCATTTATTGTAAATTTAATGTATTAGTGATTATATGAGGTTTTATTGTGGAATAAATGAATGTTTAATGAATGATGGATAAGTCAAGATATTTTTTTACATTTTTATGCATTTTCAATAAGTTATGGATGAGTTTTTAAAGAATTTATTATAAGTAATGGATCTATGATTTATGGATATTTTAATTCCAAATTATATACATGGTTTTGTAAATAATTAGTTTAAGAATAAATAGAAGATTTAACAATATTTTCTTGATATATATTTTGCAGTTGTTTCAGATTTGTAACATGATGTGTTTGAAAGGGAAAATAATAGAAAGAGAAGAACAAGATGAGAGATTCTTGCTTACTGTTTGGAAAGAAATCGAAGTGAAAGAAGATTTGACTTTTAGAAAGGAAAGTGTGAAGAATTATAGTATTATAATGATGGTATGTTGAAGCCTTCTGGTGAAGGTTAATTTCATCGATGTAAAATATTTTTTTATCATTTTATCTATGCGAGAAACAATTTCACTATCAATGGACTATAATGCAATTCAAGTGATGGATATACCCTTATTACTGTAAACTATAAAGGATTTTCTTTTAGTGTATGTGTGATCTCAGATTTTTTCTCAATATTTCAAGGATTGACTACTCTTATTGAGTAGTGACTATTGAAAATTCTTGGGTTCGTATGGGTTTTCTTGTGTATTATATTTCAACAGAGTCAATTATCTTCAATTGGAGGTGAAGTTTGTTTTTTAAAAGAAAAAAACATAAATAATGCTTACCACTGATTCACCTCCCCTTTTAGTGGTCACACAAATATTGAATGGTCCTATCATAAATAAGAAAAACCAATATTTTCAACCAAAAATAGAGGCTAAAATACTAATGGGGTTAGAAATTTAAAGCAATGTTTATATTTTGATAAAATTTTGGAAACACCTCCTTCACCCCCACTCAGTTGTTTTCGCAGATGTTGTGGGTAATTTCATAGACATAAACATTAAAAAGGTTTTTAATGAATTCCATAGAATTTAAACTTGATTCCAACCACTTTAGATAAAATAAATTTAAGAATAATTGAATGTCTCAACAACCTCTTAAATTTCAAACAATAAAATAACAATCGAGGTAAGGACTAACAGATCAAAATTGAATAAATTAACTAAATATTGAAAATTTGATTTGATGATAATTATTTTCCAATATTGGTTCATTGAAAATGTTAAATGTTCCAAAATTATAGTTGCCTTAGGAATCAAAGAACTTCAATTTTCTACAATATACTTTTTCTAGCTCTAAATCTATATATACATATATATGATATGTATATGCCCATATCAATGTGGATGACATTGACATATAGTATGGTATGAAATTTAGAAAAAAATAATTTTTTAATTTCTTAGTTTTGGGCACATAATTCAATATAGTATAAATATATCATAGTATTGGATTTACATGTCACGGTATGTGATACCATGTCACTGCCTACTAAATGTTAAATGTTAACATTGACATTATCTTTCACTGGATATCATTAAATCTAAATTGTTTCATAAGATGAAACATATAGGGTTTTCATGACCAGAGGTTACATATGGTGTAACTGAATGAATGAACTCATACATTATGTGTTAATACATGTTTATTGGAGCAAAATCCTTGATGGATTTTTATAAGGAGACACTACCTATTCGACGTGTGTAAGTGAACCTTGTATAATGCATAAATGTATTTAGTTATTATCATAAAATCAACTTTGAGGGTAGAGTGGTAATAACACATGACCAAAAAAGACCTTACAGAATATTCAAAATTCAAATTCAGTGAACAAAATCAAAATTAAAAAACAATAGGAATCACCATGGGAACTGTCACGTCAATGAAAAATCCTTTAAATCACACATCCTCCAAATAAATCCTACTCTAACACGATCTTTATTATCATAACAACACCGCCATCATCATTATGTTGTCTCCTTCCACTCCAAACATTATCTCCATAACCATCTACATTTTATGAGCTAAAACATCCACATCCTTGGTGCTCAATGTCTCCACTAAAAAACCAAACCACCATCAATGAGTTACCAAACAAAACCCACTGAAAATATTATGACCACTGGATAAAGAAGCACCACAAGCATAATGAGGATCGGCTAAGCTGAACCCAAAGACAAAGATGAATCCATCAGATGATACACTACCTGGGACACTATATACCACCAAACTCACATCCCAAAACACTGTAAAACCTGCCACGTTTTTCCTACTAGGAGAAGAGTGGTAGAGCCCCGAAGAAAGAGAGTTGTTTGTATCATAAAAAGGCCTTAGAGTAGAGATCCTCACCATGGCCAAAAAAACTAACAACCTCCACCACATTCAAAAAAAAAACTTTTCCTAGAACGAGATACATAGAAAAACTTTGACCAAATTGCATCAACAGTTATAGATTTCATAGGAAAAAACCGACAAACATTCATCATGTCTTGAAGAATAAACCTCAAGAAGTTTGACTGAAAAGAACTTGAATTCATAGGAGAAATCCAAAGAAAGATTGGGAGAACATGAAAATATATTAACCTCCAAACCTTATAACCCAAAAAATCTATGTAAATACCACTCTAGATCCAACTTGGAGAGACACAGAGGAATGATGGGTCAAATAAGTGGTGTGGGAATTCAAGGGATTCGAAATCACAACCCTAGACGGGACCAAAAAACCTCTATCACGTGAGATGATGTTGTTGAAAGGTCGAAACATGGAGCAATGGTGAGAAACTAAAACTGTCGAGATAAAAGGAGGAAATGATAGATATATATGAGAATAAAAGTGGGTGGGAGAGATTATCCTATTTGGGATTTGAGTGGTTCATGCATGTCGTATTATCTACCATTAAATAAAATTGGGAACTTATTTCTACTCGATTGAGTTATGAATTATGATATTGAATATCATATCCAATGGCTCAGTTTGAATCCATCAATTACATATTATTTATAGTATATGATAATGTGATATCATATTCTATGATGGAATTATGTCATGGGTTTAAAAGAAAATTTTATATTGTCGTAACGATATCTTTGTGGATCCTAAAATATAATTGATATGTAAACCTTACACTATTGACACATAATGGTTACATCATTGATGTAGAATGTTTTAGATACTTAAGACACTTATCATTAGAGATGATAGGATTATCAATAGTAAAATATAACTCATAATGATAAAAAGGTTTCAGTACTGCAGTCATCCAATAATATTTTATGACTCATTTTAAATCATTAAATATGATTTTGAAAGAAAAATGGATTTTATTAAAATTGAATTCCGAATCAGATTATAAAATTTAACAATTGTTTATAAGTTTTTATAAAATGTATTTTCATATATTTATTAATTTATAAAATTATTTATAAATTAATTAAATATAAAGTGTTTATAATTAATTAATTAAATGTTTATGGAACATTTATAGATAAATATATCATCACATTAAATTTTAATTTTGAAATACGTTTATCAAAATTATATGGAATAACTTATAATTTAGATATAAATTTTTTATAGGGAAATTATAAGTTTAATTTATAAGGGTTTATAAATTACAAAAATAAGGCTAAATATAAAGTTTTATATTTAATGTTATAAATTACTCAAAGTTCTTAATTTAAATTACTCAAATTAAATGTGATTTATTTAATGATATTATTTTAACCATATAACAATGAGATTTGATAAATGATTTTGTCAAAGGTTTAAAAAAATACTAAATATGTGATATTTAGATTATGTAAAGTGTTTACATAGTTGAGAATGAAATATTATAGTTTTTTATTTCATGAAATATCATATATTTAATTTTAATACCATATAATGAATAATATAAATGATTTCATATTAATCTATAGTAAACTATGCACATTGGGGCGGTTTTTTGTCAGTTGAGTTGTAGTTAAAACTATTACAAAATCATTTTGTCGTGGTTTCAAAAAACAATGCTATGTTTTGAATTATTAGTTATTTTATGATGTTTCTATCACATCATCAAATAAGGATTCATGGTGAATATTTTTTTATGTAGGTGGTCTATAAATTATTAGTATGGTTTCACCTAATGTAACAAAAATATACCATATTTAGTGGCGGTTTGAAAGACGCTGTTAAGGTTTTCCCCAATGTACTATATTTATTGGAAGCTTAAAAAACCGTTTCTATATATAGTACTTTCATAAAATTTTATCAAATTTAATGTGAGTCAAAATTTCTACTATATCTAGTACAATAGAAGAAAAGTCCTCAAGTAGCCCTAATACACTCCACCCATAAAAAAATAGATACAAAATATAATATCTTTCTGGTATAATATAACACTAAAAGAAATTTCTTGATGTAAACATACAAAAACCATTACATAACATAACTATATAATGTTATAATTATAAAAAAATTCTATGTTAAATAGTAATAAACCATTTTAGTGTTTGTTCAAAAACATCACTTCCCCTTACCTTCACTTTCACTAGATTGGTCATTCAGCTCATCACCTCCTTGATTACTTCTTTCCATTAATACATATATTTAAATTAGTTAAATTCAAATTAGTAATAATTATTTCAAAAAATATCAAGAATATAAAATCACAAAAAACAAAAAATAAATGATTAAACATAAATAAATAATTATGCACCAAAACCATGTATATTTTTAAAAAATTAATAATCTTTAACTTATATACAAATTTAAGTTAGTTATTGTGATAATTAAACCTATTAGAGTTTAAATTAATCAAGGTATGCACTCTTCAAGTTATTCAAATATTCCAAGAACATTTTCCCTATATTTGAGATCAAAACCATGGTAAGACCATGGGTATGTGATATTATCCTACTATAATTCTTCACCCAATTCATATTTATTATTTTAAGGAATTATAACCTATTATGTTTTTGGATTTTATAAGTTAGGGTTGCTAAAAATTTAGGTATTTTGGGTTTTTGTTTGTTAGGATTCCTAGTTTTTCCTCTTTTGGTCTTATTCAACCATATATGGCATGTTGTAGGCCACTACTACATTACTTGAAGCACATTAAACAAACTGAATAGTATTCCACCGATTAAAACAAAACGAAATTACATAAAATAAAATTATACCTAAATGAATCAAACTAAACTAAATAAACTAGAATTAGACCTCTATAAATCATACTAACAAGTACCAAATGAATCATAATAATTTTATTTAGTAGTAAATATTAGAATGATTGTATTAACTTAAACTCTATCAATGAAAATGGAGATAGTTTTCCAACAACTCAACCTAAATTTGGAATTATTAATGATTTATTATTGACTTGATAATGAGTTATATTATCATAGACATGCCCCAATTGATTTAATATTGTCACTATATAATACAAATACCTTGAATAGAAGGTTAATAACTATTTATCTAGGAAACCATTAATAATAGAGCCTTCTCGTTGAGTTTTCTTCACACATGATTTGAAATAAACAACATAACTACTGAAAAATTAATAAATTAATATATAAACTTCATAAGTATTAAATTAGATAATTATTGTTCATTAAATAGAAGAAAAGTAAGATAAAGAACTCATTTTTGGGAAACATTTATTGATAACATATGGATCCTATTACTTTATCTTCCTCAACTAAATGAATAGTAAAATTAATCATAATAGTGACAAATTATGGGGGAAATGATAATCTTTAAATGACATAGTGTTCATACACTTTTTTCTTAAAGTTTTCTATATTAATTAGGAATTATGTTTTCTCATTAATTAGTATGAATGATGCTAAAAATTCAATTATAACAACAATTAATTTGTTTCTAACACATTATAAATTTCCAAAGGTTGAAAGCCTTCCATTAGAATATGCATGTCATGATATTTGAATCCTTGTAATTTTTTATTACTTAAATCAACACATCTTACAATGCTACTTAAATATCCATAAATCAATTTCACATTTTCTTAATATTTGATATAATATATATATATATATATATTATTTTCTATTGTAATAAATGTTATTGGATAATTATCATTCTCATATTCTTATAAATAATTCTTGACATTCAGTTCTTCTTAGTCCTTACAAGAATTTATATGATTCTTATATTTCACTTTCTTATTAACAATACTATAAAACAATTTTATACTCTTATTATTCTCAATGCGAATAAAATCAATATTTTGATGTAACAAATTAAATTACCAATATATAATATATAAAATATACCACTTTACTTCCATTATTATATTTAACTTTTATTTGAGAAAATTTGAAGTCTTTTCCCACCTTCAATTAGCTAAAATAATTTTCCAAACTTTGAAACAATATTCGATAATTGTTCCTAAACCTATGATCCAAAACAACTTTTCCGGTATATTCAAATATGTTTTTTCCATTGAACCATGATTTGATATACCAAAACCGATGAAATGAATTGTAACATCAAACATTTATAATGATTTTTTATAATTTTTATTTTTTAATTATATATTTAAATTTTAAATGAATTTATATAATTTGTTTTTATGATATAAAATAGTCATTTTAAACATATTTATCACTTAATTCGTCTATATTATTGAATATAAGGGTTTTTATCAAATAGTTAATTCCATTTTATGTATAGTAAATATTTATTAATTTTTTTATAAAATCTCATCTAATGCATTCATGATTCTTTAAGCACTAAAGTAATTACTTATAAGCAATTTATAATTTCTATAATATCTCATTTAATGTTTAATTTTTTTCTTCATATTTTTATAATGTTTAAATTTCATTTAAAAATAATTAGTAACATGTTTCACAATAAAATAATGTTATGAATTATTTATGATTTTTATTTAAATATTTAATTTTTCATTTATATGGTGTCTTATTATAACATTGTATACATTATTGTTTGGTAAGATAGTCATTATAAAAAAAATTTGGTCGTTGAAATAGCCTTGTAACTATAATTTACAATGTTTGCCAAAATTTATTTGTTTTTATAAATATTTAATTAAATGATAAATTTCACTTAATTGAAAGGTACATTTTTTTTAAAAAATCATGATAAAAATGAAATAGAATAAAAATTTATCACAGAAATGTAATAATTATTGAATAATAACAAATATAAATATAATCACTAATAATAAAAGGATCAATTTATGTTCTTAATAATTTATTTTTCTATGAATTATATGATTTTATATAGAATTTAAATACATAATATTAAGAATTTGAATTTGGTAAAATAGTTCTTCATTTTTGGAATTGTAACGCCCCGACCCCAGTTACCCAGAGTCAGTACATTAATTACATAACATTGGCATGATCACAAGAAAGATCAAATCTCGAAAGACCGATTGGTTTAGTATCCTTGGAAACACTAGATATATTCATAAGTTTTACATTAAATCATCAAAATAAAAAAAGAACTACTACAACAACATATTGTCTCCATAGTCCACACTATTAACCCCTCATAATATCCCTGCAAGTCATTCATAATTTACTTCTTCACATCCTGGGAAAATAAAACATAGAAAAGGGGTGAGCTCAAATTCCCAGTAAGGATAACAATATAGCAGAAACTTTCATAAATAAGAATAAACATTTAAGGCAATGTATAACTAAAACAAAAGCCTTTTAAACTTTAACTTCAACATAGTATGGCATAAATAAAATGAAATAATGCCATTTACTTATTCACATGGATATTCTACTAATCGAATAATCACATGCAATATCAATAACCACTTTCATAATTATGGAATGTATAATGCCAGACTATCATAACCACATAGCCAAGGCCTCGTGCCAAGACTACAAATAAGATTTTTCCAAGGCCTTGTGCCAAGACACTAGTTTGTCTCATTAGACCTACCGATGCATCGAGGAGCTATAGCGGGCTCCACCCGTCACATATTAAGTCCAATGCATTCCCATATGAAAAGGTTTAAACATAACATAAACATTCGTATTAAAACTAGCATACGAAATGTCAATACTTTCACCATAAACTATGAATGGTATAAAAATAGCACATCCACAGTCAAACATATCACAAAACCTTCAATACAATATAGAAGTTTTGTATCATAATAAATCAACTTCAAATAATCTTAAAATCCATCAAAGGATGTTGACATAGATGAAATCAAAATTCTTTTTAAAGAAATATCTCCTTTTATTTTGAAATAATTTAAGATCCATATAAAATAAAACATTTTCTTTGAAAATTTTCTTATAAGCTTGTAAGGGAAGCTTTGAAGATTTTATAATGGCGGAAAATAGCCGCACCCACCGTATAAGTAAAAAAAACATTCTTACCTTAATTCTGTCGAAAAGGTTAAAAAGGACCTTGTTCTGAAAACGACGGAAAGATTCTTTTATAAACCTCTTATAAAAAGTCAAACAAGGGTATAAATGACTTTAACCCATATTCTTGTAAATAATAAATATGTTTTGAAATACATTTCGAAGAAACATGGATGTGGATGATAAAGAAATCCCAGTAGATTATTACGTATAAACAACCTCGGATAATGAAGAGATTGTGAAATAACCCTTACCTTGTACTTTTCCTTGGTTGGGGTAGGTTAACCTCCTGTATAATTGTGAAATAATTGTTATTAAATTATACAAGAATCATATATATTAATATGATATCATATATGATCTTTTAACATTGATTTGTTAATAATATCTTAGAATTATCGTTGTTTCGGGTGTTAACATACTCATTTTCTTTTATATGTTTTGTTACATAAGCCATTTTTGTTGTATCTTATTCATATCCAGAATGATATCAAGTCCTTAAACATCATTTTTAAATCATCAAATGATAATTATATTTGAATGGATACGATGGAGAATGAATCTCATCGCGTTCGTGGAGACGGTAGTCCGTACGTACGCACGAGCGACAATATCATTCTTTTGATATTAAAATAATATATAAATGGATGATATATCATATATACAGAATAATTAACATGTTATATTTATTATTTACATGAGTTACACATCATTATTATACCCATCCAAATAATAATATATTGAATAACAATTACACCACGACGTGGAGACGGTAAGCCGTATGTACGCACATATGGTGACATGTTATTCAAATGGTGGATAGAATACTGAATATGGTTGTACCATATTTATAATAACATCACAGTATATGTGATATACTGTAGTTATTATTTTAGAATGGTAACAACAAAGGAAGAAAAAGTGGAAGAAGAAATGAACTTGGAAAAGGGTGGTGAAATCATTACCTCTTCTTCGGGTTCTTCCTTTTGATTTGATCAAAAGGGATCCTTAGGTTGGCTTTCTGATCAAAATAAGGCCTCTAGGTTGTATTGAGGGATGTTGGGAGAGTATTTGGGCAGAGTTTGGCCGAACCAAAAGGCTTTGAAGGTGTGAATAAATGAGAAGGAGGAGTGCCCTTTTATAAGAGGGGTGAGGGGCACCTTTGGAAAATCTAGAGATATTAGTTTATAATAAATTCATATTCGGTTTACAATGGATCCAAAGTTGATTATTTAAATGTTAAGGTGGGGATAGGTCTAAAACCACTCAACCAATAGAATTTAGATAGGTTTGGGTACTTATATTAACCTTATCTTTAAGTATTAACTCTATGTTAATTAGTTTCACTTTTACAATGTCTCTTTGTATTTTTATATAAATGTTTAATAAACTTACTATATACATCCAAGAGACCCCCAAGTGGTCCATTAATGATGATCCTATCAAGATATAAGTCTTTTGGCCGAACCTTAGATTTTTAGGAATTTAATATCAATTAATAATATAATATTTGTTTTAAGAACTCTTTTATGTCAATTTTGATACTATTCAATAGTTGATTTTTGTGAAACTCATAACAGATTGATTACTTCGAAAAAAGTCAATTAAATCAATAATAATATATCATATTATCCTATAAAATTATTTTAATTCATTAAAAGTTTCATATTATATTTATTTGGGTATTTATAATATCAATTATTTTAGTTTTTCACTATTATAGTAATTACTGCATCATCATTGTGTCATAAATAAAATAAATTTTTTAATGTCTAAAAATTATAAATAAAATATAATTATGTAGGAAATATTTTTATCTTTCTAACGAATATTTATAATCTAAAATCAAACATATATAACCCTATGTAACAATTGGTTTTCCAAAAGATATATGCTTGTGTCATTTTTGTATTCATTTTAACTTAATTAAAATAAAGTGTCATTATCACTTACAAGTGGATCCATGGGGTCCCAAAATCGACCCAAAGATGCCCATGGTCGACCATGTATCAAAAATTAGGGTTAAGACACGTTTTAGGGTAATTTAATATTATTATAATATTATTTTTTAACCCTTACTTACCGGATTTACCCTTAACCATGGTAAATAAAATATTTACCGCAGTAATTATTCAAAATGTCTAAAAATAAAAGTTACCTATTTACAAAATTTGAAAATCCTGATTCCAAATATGGAATCCATTTTCCTAAATTCAAAACACAGAAGTGGCAGAAATTAATTTAAAATTAATTCCCGCTGTCATAACAAAAATCGTGTTTTTAAGAGATAATAACTATCAAAATATTGACACTTGTTTATGTTCGGTTTAATTGTAAAATTATGTCCAATTACCAACATTATATTAAATGGTAAAAATATATTCTAAATATACTTTAAAACCACTCAAATTCATAATTTATCACTATTAATTATTTTGATTAAAGAAGTTGCTTTTAATTAAAATTTAGTAATTTTCACTATTCATCAAAATATGAAAGTTATCCGAAAAGTACCAAAATTTTACCTTAGGCTAAATTCGATATTCCGAATCCTGAAATGAAGTCCATTTTAAAATATAAAATATATATAATTTCTAAAAGTAGGTATTACTATTCATAACGGCTAGTTTGATTGGTTGTGGTGTGTGTTAAAACTCAAGGTTGCGTACAACACACGCTACTGTATTATTCAAAGAAAGCATACCGTGGAAGCTTGGGATGTTTCATTTTAAATTTTTGATGTCCCCATTTAGTCAAAAAGTTTAAAATATTTTATTTAAAAAGGGTTCACTATTAAAATTTGATAAAAGTGCAATACTGAAAATGAATTTGTTTTTGCATTATATCTAAGAAACTCATAATATGGATTCTAAAATTATAAGGATTATATAAAGTTTAAAATTTAGATAATACTATTCATAACCTCTTTTGAATGTCTTTTTTTTGTAAGTCATGGTGTGATTGAACTCGGTGTTGCGTGTAGTGCAAGTTATTGAATTATTTTGAAGAAATAACACACTATTAAATCTTGGGGTGTTACATTCTCCCCTCCTTCAATAAATTGCGTCCTCGCAATTTGAAATTGTTCTTCGAAAATAAAAGGTTGAAAATAGAAAATATATTTGTGGGAAAACCCACATCGGAAATTGGGTTACTAAAATTTAATCTTAATATGAGGAAAAGAGAAATGAAAGGGTCACCACCAAATTATGATCTCGATTAGGAGAACATTAGTGGCAATTAGAGACATATAATTGGAGGAAAAACGTAAATATTTATAGGTAGTGATTGAGGTCATCAATCAAAAACAAGTATAAAATTGAGGTCCTTAAATTTATCAATCTATGATGATTTGAAATACCATCGGTTCAACAAAACATAGGGTATTAGGATAACACATTTTTGACGTTTCAAAATATCTTAGTTGAAATCCCACATTGAAAAATGAATTAATGAGGCCTCTATTTAAAATAAAGAGTAGAAAGTATGAAGATTACCGAAAATAACACATACTAGGGTTCCATGTAGGAAAATATGGATATGGAAGAAAAATCTAACCATCAATTATCTGATGGAGAGTGGTAGAGAACATAGCTATGAAAAGGCCAACAATCCCAAAGCCATAAATTAGTGATGATTTAAGGTACCATCTAGGAAAACATTTTTGTTCTAAGTTTCTTTTCTTAATATTGAGGAATTTATTTATGAGATTGGCTAAGATCATAAGAAGATATACATACTTTATAATTAGAGTTTTATCCATTAATAAATTTCTACCACAAACTCATCTTTCACTCTAAAAGATAATATAATGTAATTTTTTTTTCTATTTATACTATTCATACAGGGTTCCAAAATAAATGAATTTATAATTCATCTACCAGATCTTTAAAAAAAACATTATTTAATCCAGGACATCTCGTGGGCCAGTGGTAGGTGATACACCCTTGTCGCACTTCGGTTGCGGGTTCAAGTCTCGCAGCCTTGCCGGACGTGACGGGTTGCCGCCCGACCTCCGGGTTGTCCTTTTATGGTAATCCAAAATAATCCAAACTAGAACTACCCAAAATACTTCTATCCAAACTCACAGTCCAACATTTATAAGGAAGGTAAACATAATATAGATCCTTTTTACCCCGTAATAGCATATGAATACCTTCATCTTGTATTCTTTTAATACACTGAAACATCCTGAATTACCATATTCCTTATTGATTACATTCATGCTCCCCTATTCCATATAGAATGCTGGATATACTTCATCAATCCAAAAATGTTTTAAACCCCCAAAAAAATGATGGAATATACAAATCATTAATTAGTTTCAAGGTAGTCAAGAATATCCAATATAATTTATCCAAATCAATCTTGTATTATTCTAAAATCACTAACTCGGTATCAGAACCATATTATGGTTTATCTTTCTCTCAACCATATATTTTCCAAAAATTTATCCTGATATTGAGTCACTTTTCTTTGTTCCACACAATCTCAAGTCCTTAATGAAATAGTACTGCAGTACAATCCTTATATACTACATAATTATTAAAACAAGTACATTGTTGATACAACACTCAATTGACATAATCAACATTAGAACTCTAATTATTCCTCTTCATCTGTGGTAGTATCATAACTTGATCATTATCCAATAGAATCATTTGCGGCATAATCTGATGACTGGGACATAGGTTTGCGTAGTGTCCAAACTCCTTGCAAATGAAGCATTGTACATTTGAAACCATTTTCTTAACCTTGCAGTCACGTACTTTGTGCCCTTTTCCTCCACACTTATAACAAACTCCCATTCCTTTCAGGAAAGTTCCAGGGTGTTTCTTTCCACAGTTACCACATATGGGAAAATTCTTCTTTTCCCTCTTCCCTTTATCTATCTTTCTCTCTTCCATCCTTTTCTTCTCTTGCTTCCCGTCAAAGCCATAGGACTCAGTAAACTCTTTACTTATCTTATCAACACATGATATTATTTCTTCATATGATGATAATACATGGGAGACTATTTCTCTTATAAATTCTAGCTTAAGACCATGAAAGATATGATCCTTCCTTCTCTTTGGATCATGTGCATTTCTGGATTTCTCATTCCTTCTACTGGGCGCCATTTCTAAACAATGGCATACACTAGATCAATTTATGAATCAAAATACATAATCCCATACTTATAAAACACTTAACATAAATTGAACTATTTATGGATATAATCCATAATCGTAAAAATGTTTTCTTTGAGGAAGTATATACTCATAAACCCTTCATAATGATTTTTAAAGAAAATGAGAGTTATCCTTAGCATATCCCCCGGGAGTGTCGTAACCAAGAGTGCAGCAAGGCCCGTTGTCGTGCACCAGTTCCAGTTCGAGTCTAGCTCAAAGCGGTGTTTTCGGGTTTTACCCCTAGGTACATCTGTGCTAGAGCCACCTCTACCTGCTCGTATCCAAACAGGGATGTATTGCTCGGAAAACTCACAAAATCTCTACAATACCAAAATTCTAGGAAGTTCTTCTATACTAATCCTCAAAGTTCATCTTAGGTCTACGTGCTATAATCAAGGTTTATCTAAATCTAGCTTCCACGGTTTGTACTAAACTTCCTCTGATACCAACTGTAACGCCCCGACCCCAGTTACCCAGAGTCGGTGCATTAATTACATAACATTGGCATGATCACAAGAAAGATCAAATCTCGAAAGACCGATTGGTTTAGTAACCTTGGAAACACTAGATATATTCATAAGTTTTACATTACATCATCAAAATAAAAAAAGAACTACTACAACAACATATTGTCTCCATAGTCCACACTATTAACCCCTCATAATATCTCTGCAAGTCATTCATAATTTACTTCTTCACATCCTGGGAAAATAAAACATAGAAAAGGGGTGAGCTCAAATGCCCAGTAAGGATAACAATATAGCGGAAACATTCATAAATAAGAATAAACATTTAAGGCAATGTATAACTAAAACAAAATCCTTTTAAACTTTAACTTCAACATAGTATGGCATAAATAAAATTAAATAATGCCATTTACTTATTCACATGGATATTCTACTAATCGAATAATCACATGCAATATCAATAACCACTTTCATAATGATGGAATGCATAATGCCAGACTATCATAACCACATAGCGAAGGCCTCGTGCCAAGACTACAAATAATATTTTGACAAGGCCTTGTGCCAAGAAACTAGTTTGTCTCATGAGACCTACCGATGCATCTAGGAGCTATAGTGGGCTCCACCCGTCACATATTAAGTCCAATGCATTCCCATATGAAAAGGTTTAAACATAACATAAACATTCGTATTAAAACTAGCATACGAAATGTCAATACTTTCACCATAAACTATGAATGGTATAAAAATAGCACATCCACAGTCAAACATATCACAAAACCTTCAATACAATATAGAAGTTTTGTATCATAATAAATCAACTTCAAATAATCTTAAAATCCATCAAAGGATGTTGACATAGATGAAATCAAAATTCTTTTTAAAGAAATATATCCTTTTATTTTTAAATCATTTAAGATCCATATAAAATAAAACCTTTTCTTTGAAAATATTCTTATAAGGTTGTAAGGGAAGCTTTGAAGATTTTATAATGGCAAAAAATAGCCGCACCCACCGTATAAGTAAAAAAAACATTCCTACCTTAATTCTGTCGAAAAGGTTAAAAAGAACCTTGTTTTGAAAACGACGGAAAGATTCCTTTATATACCTCTTATAAAAAGTCAAAAAAGGGTATAAATTACTTTAACCCATATTATTGTAAATAATAAATATGTTTTGAAATACATTTCGAAGAAACATGGATGTGGATGATAAAGAAATCCCAGTAGATTATTACGTATAAACAACCTCGGATAATGAAGAGATTGTGAAATAACCCTTACCTTATACTTTTCCTTGGTTGGGGTAGGTTAACCTCCTGTATAATTGTGAAATAATTTTTATTAAATTATACAAGAATCATATATATTAATATGATATCATATATGATCTTTTAACATTGATTTGTTAATAATATCTTAGAATTATCGTTGTTTCGGGTGTTAACTTACTCATTTTCTTTTATATGTTTTGTTACATAAGACATTTTTGTTGTATCTTATTCATATCCAGAATGATATCAAGTCCTTAAACATCATTTTTAAATCATCAAATGATAATTATACTTGAATGGATACGATGGAGAATGAATCTCATCGCGTTCGTGGAGACGGTAGTCCGCACGTACGCACGAGCGACAATATCATTCTTTTGATATTAAAATAATATATAAATGGATGGTATATCATATATACAGAATAATTAACATGTTATATTTATTATTTACATGAGTTACACATCATTATTATACCCATCCAAATAATAATATATTGAATAACAATTACACCACGACGTGGAGACGGTAAGCCGTATGTACGCACGTATGGTGACATGTTATTCAAAGGGTGGATAGAATACTGAATATGGTTGTACCATATTTATAATAACATCACAATATATGTGAGATACTGGAGTTATTATTTTATAATGGTAACAACAAAGGAAGAAACAGTGGAAGAAGAAATGAACTTGGAAAAGGGTGGTGAAATCATTACCTCTTCTTCGGGTTCTTCCTTTTGATTTGATCAAAAGGGATCCTTAGGTTGGCTTTCTGAACAAACTAAGGCCTCTAGGATGTAGTGAGGGATGTTGGGAGAGTATATGGGCAGAGTTTGGCCGAACCAAAAGGCTTTGAAGGTGTGAAGAAATGAGAAGGAGGAGTGCCCTTTTATAAGAGGGGTGAGGGGCACCTTTGGAAAATCTAGAGATATTAGTTTATTATAAATTCATATTCGATTTAAAATGGCTCCAAAGTTGATTATTTAAATTTTAAGGTTGGGATAGGTCGAAAACCACTCAACCAATAGAATTTATACAGGTTTGGGTACTTATATTAACCTTATCTTTAAGTATTAACTCTAAGTTAATTAGTTTCACTTTTACAATGTCTCTTTGTATTTTTATATAATATGGTTAATAAAATTACTATATACATCCAAGAGACCCCCAAGTGGTCCATTAATGATGAACCTATCATGATATAAGTCTCTTGGCCGAACCTTAGATTTTTAGGAATTTAATATCAATTAATAATATAATATTTGTTTTAAGAACTCTTTTATGTCAATTTTGACACTATTCAATAGTTGATTTTTGTGAAACTCATAACAGATTGATTACTTCGAAAAAAGTCAATTAACTCAATACTAATATATCATATTATCCTATAAAATTATTTTAATTCATTAAAAGTTTCATATTATATTTATTTGGGTATTTATAATATCAATTATTTTAGTTTTTCACTATTATAGTAATTACTGCATCATCATTGTATCATAAATAAAATAAATTATTTAATTTCTAAAAATTATAAATAAACTATCATTATGTAGGAAATATTTTTATCTTTCTAATGAATATTTATAATCTAAAATCCAACATATATAACCCTATGTAACAATTGTTTTGCTAAAAGATATATGCTTGTGTCATTTTTGTATTCATTTTAACTTAATTAAAATAATGTGTCATTATCACTTACAAGTGGATCCATGGGGTACCAAAATCGACCCAAAGATGCCAATGGTCGACCATGTATCAACCAATAGGGTTAAGACACGTTTTATGGTAATTTAGTATTATTATAATATTATTTTTTAACCCTTATTTACCGGATTTACCCTTAACCATGGTAAATAAAATATTTACCGCAGTAATTATTCAAAATGTCTAAAAATAAAAGTTACCTATTTACACAATTTGAACATCCTGATTCCAAATATGGAATCCATTTTCCTAAATTCAAAACACAGAAGTGGCAGAAATTAATTTAAAATTAATTCCCGCTGTCAAAACAAAAAGCGTGTTTAAGAGATAATAACTATCAAAAGATTGACACTTGTTTATGTTCGGTTTAATTGTAAAATTATGTCCAATGACCAACATTATATTAAATGGTAAAAATATATTCTAAATATAATTTAAAACCACTCAAATTAAAAATTTATCACTATTAATTATTTTGATTAAAAAAGTTGTTTTTAATTAAAATTTAGTAATTTTCACTATTCATCAAAATATGAAAGTTATCCGAAAAGTACCAAAATTTCACCTTAGGCTAAATTCGATATTCCGAATCCATAAATGAAGTCCATTTTAAAATATAAAATATATATAATTTCTAAAATTAGGTATTACTATTCATAACGGCTAGTTTGATTGGTTGTGGTGTGTGTTAAAACTCAAGGTTGCGTATAACACACGCTACTGTATTATTCAAAGAAAGCGTACCGTGGAAGCTTGGGATGTTTCATTTTAAATTTTTGATGTCCCCATTTAGTCAAAAAGGTTAAAATATTTTATTTAAAATGGGTTCACTATTAAAAGTTGATAAAAGTGCAATACTGAAAATGAATTTGTTTTTGCATTATATCTAAGAAACTCATAATATGGATTCCAAAATTATAAGGATTATATAAAGTTTAAAATTTAGATAATACTATTCATAACCTCTTTTGAATGGCTTTTTTTTGTAAGTCATGGTGTTATTGAACTCGGTGTTGCGTGTAGTGCAAGTTATTGAATTATTTTGAAGAAAAAACACACTATGAAATCTTGGGGTGTTACAGGAATCATAATTTCGAAATCATATTAGGTTTAATTTTTAATATTTTACTAAGAAAATTGATATTTTGGATAATTATAAAATATAAAATTTTTACAAATACCATTACTTTTATGAAATCATCTTTTTAGAAACATGTTTTAAAAATTTATGAAACATTTATATAGAACAAATATATATTTAATGAATAACATGTTTCCTTTAAAAATAATAAGTTTAATTTGGAAACATATATCTGAAATTTTGCAACCTAAGTCATATTTTATTCTTATAAAAAACTATTTCTGGTATGTTTCCTTTAATTAAGTATTTGAAAAATTCCATTTAGTTTTTTCTTAGATTTAATGTGAAATAACTTTCATTTATTTAATCATAAACTAATAAATTCAATACTATTCATAGTATTTATGAAGTCTCACCTTTTTTATAAAATATATTGTTTTCATAATTCTTTAACTGAGCATTACATTAATACTTCCAATGATATTTTGATGTTTAGTGTCTTTGAAACTGGCACATAGTACATGAAGTACATAAATAAATAATTAAAATAAACATTTTCTAATACTCTTGAAATACTCTTTTATTGTTCTATTCTAGGTCACGTCACTACAAGTGATTTCCTAGGGATAGACATTAGTAGAAATGTGTGAGCATAAAGGTCGTTAAGGTTCAAACTAAGGAAATAGATTGTGTGTGATCATCATCTATAAAACAAGAAGTGTAAAAATATATCATGATCATAAATAAATGAGGTATGACATGGAAATTTGGCTATAATATAAAAATTAGATATTCATAATCATATCACCTAGGTTCATCACCAAGGTGTCATAAAATATATAACCAAGTTTTTTCACCGCGGTAGCATAAAACATTATCGTGGAATGATTCCAAGGTATAAAAAATATCATCTATAGAGATTAATTATTTACCTAATGAATTGGAGTGCAATCAAGGAACACCCTTCATATGTTTAACTTTATGTGATCCATATAGATCATATATCATTAAAGAATTTTTCATCATTTTAACCCATGAGAAGGGAGTATGGATTTTATACATGGAGTTCCAAAATAAATTAATTATATTCATATATATATATTAGTACCGTTTAATGAAAGTGGGGTTGGGTATTTAAAATATATTAGTATGGTATAGAAAATCATTGAATGATTTCTGCAATATAACAATTATACATAATGAATTTTGGAATTAGTTTAATGAGAGTGTAAGGTAGTTACTTATAGAAAGAGAATCAATTGGACAGTAATGTAACAATTAAGAACACATGAATACATAATCAATTTAAAATCAAAATGATTATCAAAAGGAAGTACTTGAATAAAACGAGAGGGGAAGAGAATCCCATACTTGCAATGTGTATTCCTAAGGATTTAGAAGAGATGCTTGGAATGTTTTTTGAGATAGAAAATGTGGTTATCCTTATAATCAATTGATTCAGTGTGATGAATAATTATATAATGGGTGGATATTCATAAAAAAAGAGGGGTTGTTTATTATTTTCTAAACATTGTTTTTGTCTCTAAATTTAGAAAAAAATGTAAAAACATTAGTCATACCATTGATTTAGACCCTGAGTTTTTCCAAGAGGATGATTTTTTTTAATATCTTAATAGTTTATGATTTAATATCCTTAAAATAATATTATTTGTAGGTATAAGAGATTATTATTCATAAATAACTATTTGAAAAACCTTGCAATATAATTTTGGTTTTTTTAAGATTAATTACAGGTTTTTAAAATACAAATTATTACTTAAAAATAAATTAATTTATGGATAAAACATATTTTTAGTTTTGAAAGTCTTTATTGTTTTTATCACATAAATTTTAATTCATTATGATGTTACAAAACTTATCATATATTTATATCGTATTTTAGTTTTCACCCAAAAAATATTATGTCCCAAAAAATTAAAAAAAATTCAGCATTGGATTATTTTGACATGCTTATTTCAAAAATGAAATCTATTTTATCAAAATAATTTTCTAAATAAAAGAAATTTAATTTTTAAGTAAAATACTTATTTATTAAAATATATCATTTTTATAACATAACTAATTTTATAACCTTTGTAAAAACTACATGTGATTATATAAAAATATTTTATTATTTATAAAAGAATAAATAATGTTCTTTACAACCTTTTTATAAAAGTAAAACATTATTTCAAATTTATGAATTTATCAGAAAAAATTATTTAAATGAAAATTAGACATATATATTTTTCAAAAATAATAATACAATTATTGTTTCTTTGTATTCATCCACTAATCAAGTGTATTTTATATTTTAGATAAGGGTGATATATTGAATAAAAATATAGGATCAATGTAATCACTATTTCATTTCTAACAGAAATTAAACCTTAATACAACATAAGGACTAGATAAAAATCCCCTTATTACACTAGTACAAACCCTAAAGGAAAGGTGTGATATGGGTGTACATTCATGGTATGGTTCAGGTGTGAGATGGGGGTACATTCATGGGATGGTTCAACTAACATCGATCTGATGGTGGTCTCCACTATCTTGAACTTCACACATAAAATATTATTCTTGAGCCTCACTTGTAGAAGATATGCTTGGGTTTGGTTAGAAAAAGGTTCATAGAATAGTAGAACATCATGAGTGGGTGATAAACCAACAAGGTATTTGCAATCTGATAGGTCATTCATAATGTTGTAGTTGTCACAGACACCATGATAACAAAAATTTCTATCAGATATTGACAAAAAGAAAACCACCACCCAAAGAGGATCTTTTCATGTTAAATTTATAATTTATTTATTTATATATAAAGAAATACATACCTTGTATTAGGATATTTATTAGATGATAATGATGTTGATCATCCGAAAGACCCTTTTCTGATTACCATTGTTGCGGTTGTTGGATCCATGTGTAGAATCCCTCTAGTAGTGATCCACACATGTTCATTTGATCCCTAGATGACATCGATTTGATTTTTAGGTGCTAGCATGATGAATCAATTGTCGGGCATTATTCGTCCTGGTCATTTGTGCTTTGGGATTAAAGGATTCTCTCTAGATTTTCTTATTCTTGAGAGGGAGAGAGAAAAGGGAGTCCAGAGAGAAATATGTTGTCTAAAACGAATATCAATTACCAATTTCTGATTAACCCTACCCAATGGACATAACCATCCATTTACGGAGTTAGTGTTTAAGTTAAAATATTTTTTAACTATGTTATAGTCATTAAATAATATTATAATATTTAACAAACAAAATTCCATATAATAATAATAATAATATTGTTATTTTTTGTTGTGCGCTAACTTGCAGATTGCTAAATATTGTTTTAACGACTTATAAATTAATATTCATTATGGGATACGATCTTAGTCCACTCGAACTCCTTGAAATTTATTGAATTCATGAATAAACATTTTGATTCATAAATAAATATTTTATTCACAATATAGTGAATAAATTTTCATCAAAATATTCAAAAAATAAAATAAATATTTTATTCGCAATCAAGTGAATAAAAATTTATTATATATTCAAGTAATCAAATAAATTATTTATTAATAAAAAATTATTATTTTTTACCTTGTAAATATTAGTGATCGATAATACTTGAATGAAATTATTCCCGAGTCTTGAGAATAACTTGTATTCAAATAATTAAATTCATATAAATTTTAATCAAGATAAAAGGAAACACTTAGTGTGTGACCCTATAGGATTATTTTTCTTTAGCATTAGGCAGTTATGCCTAATGTCTAGGATTACTGTCTAGAAATGGGTCAGAGAACCCTAGAGAAAGAACCTAATTTACTATAAAAAAACCTTTCATTTACGACAGGTTATTTTCAGCGGGGAAGGGACCATCACAAATAGTCTGTCGGGTGCGACTATTTGCGAAGCGATCCTATCCCCATCGCAAATAACTAATTTTTTTTGCAAGAGACGGAGGTATCCCATCACAAATAACTATTTTTTCTGCAACAGCTAGATGTATCCCATTGCAAATACCCTTCTGTGTGTTTTAGTATTTGAGACAAGTCTTGTCACATATACCTTTAGGTGATTTTTATAGTATTTGTGACGAGATCCATCAAAAATACCATTTTAATTGCCACCCCTAGTTAAAAGGGGTTACGTATTTACGACGGGAGACAAAATCCCTTCTTAAATACTATGTCTGCAGGTAGGTATTTTAAATGAGTCCTATCCCAAATCCGTTTTTAACAGTAGCCCCTAATTAATAGGGGGTTTATTATTTGTGATGAGACCCATCCCAAATACACCCATGACAAATAACATAACATATATATACCCTCATCAGTTTTTTTTCATTTCACACCTCACACCTCCTCTCTCTCAGAACTCTCATATTTCTTTCTAAAATGTTCTATAGTTTAAAATTTTTTATTGGAGCAATTTTGAAGCCCTTCATCATACAAAAGACAATGTTTTCAGGTATTTATCTATTGCTTTTGTTTTTTAGTTAATTTAATTAATTTTACAATAGTTATAATTATTGTTATTTCATGAAAATTAAATTAAAATTGAATTAGATTGTTTTTTTTCATTATTTATTTTTACAAATACGTTGTTTCATTAATAATAAATACTAATAAATTGTAACAATTTGTGATAATTATTAACAACTAGTGCTAATTAGTAATAATTAGCTGTAATTAGTAATAAACAATAATAAATAAGAATAATTATTAATAAATAAGAGTAAATATGAATAATTAGTAATATTTAGTAATAATTTGTAATAATTATGAACAATTAGTCATAATCAGGAATAAATAGGTATAAATAGGAATAAATCATTATAATTAGGAATAATTAGTAATAAATAGGAATAGTTAGGAATAATCTCTAATAAATAAGAATAAATAGGAATAAATAGGAATAATTAGTAATAAAAAGGAATAATAATAATAATTATTATTAATAAATAAGAATAATTAGTAACAAATTAGAATAAATATAAATAATTAGTAATAAATATGAATAATTAGGAATAATTAGAAGTAATTTGTAATAAATAGTAAAAATCAGTAATAATAAGTAGTAATTAGTAATAATTAGTAATAATTAGTAACAACAAGTAACAATTAGTAATAAGTAGTAATAATTAGTGGTAATTAGTAAAAATTAGCTGCAATTTGTATAAAATTTCACTAAATATTAATAATTGGTAGTAATTTGTAATAAATTATTCTAATTAATAATAATTAGTAATAATTAGTAATAATTAGAAATAAATAGTATTAAATATTACTAAATGGTAGTAACTAGCTATAATTACCATTAATTAGCAATAATTAGTAATAAATAGTAATAAATATTAACAATTAGGAATAAATAGTAAAAATTAGTAATAAATAGTAATAAATAGTAACAAGTAGTAATAAATAGTAATAATTAGTGCTAATTAGTAATAATTAGTATTAAATAGTAATAATTAGTTATACTTAGTAATTATTATAAATTATTAGTAATTATTAGTAATAATTAGTAATAAATATTAATAAATAGTAAAAAATAGTAATAATTAGTAATAAATAGTAATAATTAGTAATAAATAGTAATAATTATTAATAATGACAAATATTTAGTATTATTTAGTAATAGTTAGTAATAAATATTAATAAATAGTAATATTTAGTAATAAATAGTATAAATTTTAATAAATAGTCATAAATACCAATAAATAGTATTAAATAGTAATATATAGTAATAATTATTAATAATTAGTAATAATTAGTAATAACTAGTAATAATTATTGGTAGTTGGTAAAAAAAACAGAGATAAATATTAATAATTAGAAATAATTAGTATTAATTAGAAATAAATTGCAATAATTAGCAGTTATTTGCAGTAATTAGCAATAAATAGAAGTAATTAGCAGTAATTGACTGTAATTTGTAGTAATTACTAATAAATAACTGTAATTAGTAGTAATTAGTAATAAATAGCAGTAATTAGCAGTAATTAGGTTTAATATGTAGTAACTTGTAATAAATAACAGTAGTTAGAAATAAATAATAATAAATAATAATAATTAGCAGTAAATAGAAATAAATAGTAATAACTAAGAGTAATTAGCAGTAATTAGTAATGAATAGAAGTAATTAGCAGTAAATAACGTAATTAGATATAAATAATAGCAATAAGGAATAATTAGTGAAAATTAATTGTAATTTGTAGTAAGTAGTTGTAGTTAGGAGTAATTAGTTGTAATTTTAGTAATTTGTAGTAATTAGCAGTAAGTAGCAGTAATTAGCAGTAATTACTAATAAATAGAAGTAATTAGCAGTAATTTGTAGTAATTAGTTATAAATAACATTAATTAATAGTAATTAGTAATAAATAGTTATTAATAGAAATAAATAATAGTAATTAGTAGTAATTAGCAGTAACTAGTAGCAATTAGTAATAATTAGAGGTAAATAGGAATAATTAGTGGTAAAAAATAACAAATTGGGATAAATAGTAATAAATAAGAAGAAATAGTAACAAATTGTGGTAAATAAGAATAGATAGTAATAAATATTAATAAATTGTAATAAATATTAATAATTAGTAATAATTAGTTGTAATTAGTAACAATTAGCAGTAAATAGCAGTAATTATTAATAAATAAAAGTAATTAGCAGTAATTAGTAATAATTATCCTTAATTAGTAATAATTAGTTATAAATAGAAATAAAGAGTAATAAATATTAATAAATTGTAAAAATTTGATAAATAGTAATAAATTATTATAAATAGTAATAATTAGTAATAATTAATAATAACTGGTAATGTTTAGAAATTATTAAGAATAATTATCAATTTCTTTCTTTTTTTGGATCATTTTTTTCTTATAATAAATTAATCATAAAAAATAACTATTTTTTTATTTTTATAGAAATATGGAACAATGAATTCGACAATAGTAATTATCAGATGTTTGTGCTTGGATAAATCATTGTAGGAATCTAAACAGTTTTGGTATACATTATATATATATTATGGGTGTTGAAACTTTCTTATCATTTGCATCATTAAAACTAGAATTTGTTTTAGAAGGGGAAATTAAGTGTCTATGTAGAAAATGTGGCCTGAGAATGTTTAAAACATTTAACAATGTTTGGGGTTGTCTTTTTCGTTTTTGTTCTTACTTAGATTATGTTTTTTGGTATCAACATAGAGAACACAGTTTTATAGAACATACTAATAATTTGGTTCTAGATCCATCACAGTTTCAAATTTTTGTACATGACGTGGAAGGTCGGTCTTTTCACAAATGGAAACATAGGATGATATTTATTTAAATATTGAGTTGAAACCATCTCAATTTTATGAGTCGTTGAGGTCCACTGAGGATGCCTCATATCCTAGTTGTAAGATAATAAAATTTTAAGAGGATGGAAATTTTATTGGTATTAAATAAAATAACGTAAGATCAAATAACTATTTTGATCAGATATTCTCTTTGGTAAAAACATTATTACCTAAAAGAAATATGTTCCCTATAAATTTCTATGAGACTAAGAAGACATTTCGTAATATGGGTCATGGTTATCATAAAATTCATGAATGTTCAAATGATTTCATCTTATATTATGGTTAAAATGAGTTGTTAGATAGTTTTCCTATATGTGGATAATCAAGGTATAAAGATGCTCATCTAGGGAATTCTGGATTGATTCTTGTACAACAGTTGAGGTATTTTCTGCTTACACCCAGATTGTAGCATTTATTTATGTCTCAAAATAAAAGGCCATGGTTTTCATAGTACCAAAACAATATTTCAATAGGAAAAGTCTTAAATCCTCCCTCTGATGGTGGTTCATTGAAATTTTTTGATTGTGTACTTCTGTTTTTCTTCTTCAGAAGACCGAAACAGGTGATTGGGTATTTCTACCCACAGTTTCTGTCCATTTGATACATACAATAATCAATATACTTTTTGGTATATCTTTATAACTCTGTACAATTTACCTCCTTGGATACTGACGAAGGATCCATATATCATTTTGAGATAATTAATCTAGAACTTCTATAATAGAATATTGATGTTTATTTGAATCATTTTATTGAATATTTAAACTTATTGAGGAGAAAAAAAAAATATTCTATTCAAAGATGCATTGATGTGGAAAATTAATGACTTTACATCAAAAGATATGTTATCTGGCTAGAGTACACATAGTCCAAAACCATGTATGTACTATATAAGAGACAAAAAATCATTTATTCTCATAAATAGAAGGAATTTTTTCCGAATCTAATCACAAATTCCTTCCAACTGATCATTCGTTTTGTAGGAACAAATATAATATCAAAAAAGGCACAATTGAAAGAGTTGGACCTACAACAATGAACTCAAGTACATGGTTAAAATAATTGGTCTCTTCTTTAACTCCTATTACATTTGAAAAACTATAAACTGATAAGAAAATTTACAGTTTTGGAAAAAAACACAATTTGATAAAATAGGGAATTTTTAGGGATATTCCATATTGGTCTGATTTTTTAATCTTTCACATGTTAGATTTTGTTCTTACTGAGAATAAATATTTTGATAATATATTATATATATTTTTTACACACCATGTAAGACCAAAGATAATGTAAATCCACAATTAGATGTTGCCCAAAATTATAGGCGACCATAACTTTAACAGTTTGAAAATATCATATCATATAAGTTAATGAAGCCAAAAGTAACTTATTCCCATTTCTAATAAAATTTATTATTATTTTTTTAGTGGATTATAGATTTTAGGCTTCCTGATGGCTATGTTTCCAATTTAGGAATATGTTTCAGAAATTTTAATATTACCAGATTAAAAATTCAAGATTATCATGTTTTAATGGAAGGACTTATATATATTATATTGATAGGTTTGTTGAATTATATAATTTTGGATATGTTAAAAGTCATATCTTATTTTTTTTGAGAAATGTATGCCATGAAAAATGTCTATGATGCACTAAGAAGACTAAAACAATATTTTTTTTAATTTTATGTAAACTAGAAAAAATATTACCCTCAGGTTTCTTTGACTCAATAGAAAATTTGATATTATATTTTCCACATGAACAAAAATGTGGAGGTTATGTATAGTTCTGATGGATTCACCCATTCAATATATGCATGCATAAATGGAAGAAAAAAGTATGTAACAAAGCATCAGTTGAATAGTTAATTGTAGAAACTTATTATCAAAAGTAATTTTGTTTTTTATGCTCTCATTTTTTTCAATATGAATATACCTCAATACAAACCAGCATGGTCCGTAATAAAGGAAATGATGATTATGAATTGAAAAATTAGTTATAAAATTTTAACCCATTAGAACATGGATTTCGGGGAGTTAATGAACAATGGTTGTCAGATGATGAACATCAAAGAGTTCATAAAATTTTTTTTCTCAACCATAATGAAATGACACTTTTTTATACTATGAGATATACTATAATTTATTATATAATAATTCCTTCAGTAAATTAATATTATTTTATATGTAGGTTATATGATAATCATATCAAGAAATAACTTCCACAAATTACAACAGCTACTCTTCAAGAATTTCGTCAAAATAATTTTTTCTAATGGTTTCAAAAAATGGTAAAATAAATTATTTATTGTTAAATATATAAAATAAATTTATTACTTGTTATATTGATAATTTTTTTACAAATTTTTTGGTATCTCAACATGATGAAAAAATTGATAATCAATTGTGTGTATTGAGTATCCTACCATCCAAAATGGTTAAATATTATAATGTATATGTCGTGAATGGTTTTGGATTTCATACATGTGTATATGGGGAATCAACAAAATTAATATTGTTGTTTTCTTGAGAGGATATCATCATAGAGAAATTGAAGTTTACTTTTATGGAATACTGGAAGAAATTGTTGATTTGTGTTATCTGGGATAAAATTGGATAATGACATTTAAATGATAGTGGTTGGATACCGAGATAGGGTTTCACATTCATCCAAGACTTGGAATCATTGATATTAAATATAAAATCCATATTACAGTAAATGATATTTTTTTATTAGCTCATCACGAACATTAAATTTGTTAGAAAAATTGTTGTGCTACTTCAAGAGAGTTGGGTGATTGATGGATCATAATAAAAATTTAATATTTTGAAAATAATAATATTCAAATTAAATTTGGTTCCAATGAGGTGCATGGAATTGATATTTTTCTAGAGACAAAACTAAGTTCATATTTTTCATGATGTGACAACAATATCAATGATGAAACCCTACAATTAATGGTCAATGGTTATGATGATGTTAATGATGTAACAAATGAATTTAGAATGATAAGAGATAATAAAATTGATACTACTAAGGAAACTGATGATGTTGAGGAGGAATATGAAGATATTAACACCATCAAATATGAAGGTGATGATGAAAAAGAAGACTGAAATAATTAAATACTGGTTATAGTGATATATTATATATATCTATAAATAATATTTTATTTCAAATATTTTCTAACAGTAGTCATTTTATATTTTTGATCGACTCAAATCTATTTCATGAGTTTGAGGATGGTGGTCAACTTGATGATAATCTGGGAGTTGGATAATCTGACCCACAGACTACTGGTGGTTTAGGGAGGACTTGAAGGGGGTATGGTCTTTCATGATTGAGTATTCTTGACCCTCTCCCTCAGCAACATCCACAAATTTACTTTGATCCACACACGAGGAGATTTGATTACTTGTGTATTATAATTTATTTTCTTTAATTTTCATTCATTTAATTATATAGTAATTGTTTGATTTTTTTTATTTTTTACACAGTTTTTCACATATAGTTTTTGGACATGGGAGTGATGTATTTTGAAAATATTTTTTTGGACAATGGGTTACATGGGATGAGATTCCAATAGATGTTCATCACTACATGTTCGATCATTGGATGGTACGTAAATAAATAAAATTAGTTTTTGAATTTCATTAATAAATAACTTGATATTATTAATTTTTTGTAGGGTTTATGGTATTCCATCGATGAGAGAAAGCATGACTCTATCTGGCAGACCTGGAAGGGATGTAAGTGTCAACATTGCCATTAGTTTTTTCACAATTTGAGGAGGACATCAATGAAGAAAATTGGAGTCACATAGTTTGATCAATCTTGATACTCCCACCAACCTGATTACATTTAATCTTTGGTTTGGGATGATTATGTTAAAACTGGATATGTGTTTGTTTTCAAAGGACATCATTAGTAGGTTGAAAAAACTGGGGGAGATAAAAGATGACACATAAATATGGTATTCATACATTCATTACCCATAGGGGACATATGGTAGGTAATTGTTTTAATTAATTTACATAACTTTAAATGTAAACTATTTATTTTTTATTAATATATGCAATCAATAGGCCCAATATTATGAATTTTAACTTTTATATGAGGATGCATAGTGATCTAATCCCTGGAGAGATTAGTGGTGATCACCAACATCATATTTTTGTCAGTATAATTTCTTTTTTAGTTGTAAAAGTAAGTGAAAATAATATTTTCACTATATCATTTTTAAATTGAAATTGATGGAGTCAAATGAGGAAATGAAATATCAGACACAAAATGAGATTCAGGTCAAGAGTAATGATCAGACCAGTGCAACAAGATTTGATGAGGCAACATGTATGCAGGTGACCCAGTATGCCTTTAAGAAACACCAATTTGTTTGTATCGACTCTCGATTGATGCATGAGGGTTATTATGGTACCACTGTGATATCAGCGTGTAACATGAGAGGTTCTTGTGGAGATTCATCATCATCTATTCCATAGTATCAGGAGTAGTTATGATCTTAGGGTGAGCTTATAGAGAGTATGAGTAGGGAGTAGGAAGAGCTATATTGATAGTAGTAGGAGGAGGAGGAGGAGGTGCGTCGATGGCAGCAACATCCACATGAGCATACAATATAGTACATGAAACCTCTGTCTCATGGATTATGGATATAGTTTCCTACACTATCTCCTCTAGATGATGCTCTCCCTAGTGATGTAATTACTTTTTATGATAAAACATTTGAATGTAATTTTTTAAAATATTATATGTTTACATTTCTGTATATTTCATTTTTTATATTGTTGTGAATAATGCATTTTTATGATTTTATGATTTATTTATTTATTAATTATTTTGTAACTTTATTTTCTTATTATTTTATTAAAATTATTATTTAATTGTTATTATTTTTTATATTTTTGTGAATATTGATGTTTTTATTATTTTATAATATTTTATAATTTGGTAATTTTATTAATATTAATAGTAGTAGTAGTATTATTATTATTATCTTATTTTCTTTTATTATTTTATTATTATTATTATTTAAGTTTTACTAATATTATTAATAATATTATTTTTGTTAATAATAATATTATTAATCTTATTAATAGTATTAATATATTTTTTTAATATAATTTCTTAATATTATATATTACTTTTATTTTAATATTAATAATAATAATTTCTTATTAATATAAATATTTGTAATTTTGTTTGAAGTTATTTGCGACGGGCCAGTCACAATAGGGTTTTTAAAAAACTCAAAGAGACTATTTTTAACTCCATTTTCTACAACAGGATATTTGCGATGGGACCCCCATCACAAATAAATTTTTGCGACGGGGATCTGTCTGAAATACCTCGTCATAAACAACTCAATTTCCAGTAGTGATTTCACAATATCAACCACCACATACGAACACTCACTGTGTAATATAACATCGTTGTATCAATATCTCATCATGCATGTTGTACAGATGTGTCATCAACCTATATGTTTGATAAATTATTCATTAACTATCTGAAATTAAATCCATTACACCATGACCATAGAATTGAGTGTGACTGTTATATTTCAATCCGGGGGCCGAGATATCAACTCCCATAAACATAGAAGGAACAAATCCTTCCTCGACTTATTAATTAACAATGTGTCAATCATGATGCACCCAACATTTCCAACATCAGCATGAACTGTTATCATCTTAGTTTATGAAATATATCTAAGGGTGTGAGTTATAACATGCATTAATAATAATCCTAAAGTAGAAGGACCATTATACACACTCAATGATAGGAAAATATAATGGCACCAAAATATGAGGAATTACTACTAGTGGGTACATTCTAATAATCTCCCATCTTGGGGATTGCTAAGTGTGAGCTTCATGAGAAAAATAAACATCCACTTATGAATACTATCACCTGATATTCAATGTACTATGTTCCCTATCACAGTATGTTATCTGACTATAGAACTATATTTTAGGGATATCATCATAGCATCTCAAGGTTCTCATTAATGCAGGGAACTGCTATGACCCCATCAAAGAGGCATGTAATCTAGGAAATTACCATATCAATATTATATAAAATAAAAATCATTATGTGATAACTTTTTTATATTAACAGTCACTTAATTGAATATAGATGCAATCAAAAGTTCAATGTGGCCGGTTCTAGGGAACCAACTCCAAAATTTGGCATAATACCCAATAATGCTACTCCATCTCATGATCTAATAAATCCTTATCAAAAGGAATGATCTTTCTAGTCGAGGCTATCATTTTTCCATTCTATATCAATTATATCTCATTATATCCCTTTATATAAACTTATTATAATGTTAACATTATTACTAATGATTATAATGATCAACAATTATAATTCTCAATAGTCAGATCCCAATAGTCTCAATGGCCATACACACTATATATTCTTCACTATTCTCAATCTTAATTATTCAAAAATTCACTTACAAAGGTTCTAAACATCACTTTATAATGGAAATCATATTCCTAAAAGTTGTATTTATTTTTTATAGTTTTTTATAGTAGGTGAGGTCTTTATATGGGAATTAGATCCTCGGATGTTTACAATTATGTAAGCATTATTACCTGGTGTTTATCTAATTGTAATCTTCTTAGATATTATCGTTAATACTATTACATGATGTGAAAATAAATATAATTTTCATTAATTGTACTTTTATTATAAAACATAATAATATATTCATTGTGAATAATTTGTTCTTTTATTAATAATAAATGGAAATATTGCGCTATTAAATTCTACCCCTTAATAAATTTATCCCTCAGTATTTGTGTCCTGCCTCAACATAAAGGGGGTACTTTTCTGTCATCAATTCTTCAGGAACCCATGTTTATTTTTTAAAATTTTTATTTCCCCATAATAATTTCATGATTTGGGTTATCTTATTCACAAAAACTTATTCCATTTCATCAAAAAATATGGATTAATTCTTCTTCATATGACATATCTGGATCTACTCCCTCACCATTTGTGTTAACAATATGTCTTGAGTTTGAAATATACATTCTTTATAGGGAAACATGAATGAAATAACGATCCTTATAAAAATTTTGAGGTAGTTTTAACCAATTATAAACTAATCTTACATGCTCCAGAATCTAAAATGGCCCATGCCTCTTGAACTTAATTACCCATTATTTCATAAGCTTTTAAATCCTTTCCATGGTAATACTTTTATGAATACATGATACTCAACATGAAATTATAATTCCTTACTTATATTATCATCATAAATCCTTTTTTTGACTTTGAATAGCCTCGATATGTCTTTGGATTACATTTATCTTTTCTATAGTGTCTTTTATAATGTCTTGTTCGAAATGTTTTCCCTCTCCAACTTCATCCCAATATGTTGGAGTTCTATAAATTTTTCTATTTAATCCTTCATAAGTGACCATTTTAATTCTTGAGTGGAAATTATTATTGTATGATAATTCAACATGTAGAAGATGTTGATCCAAACTCCCATTAAAATCAAGTGGGCTAGACCATAACATGTCTTCACATGTTTGAATATCCCTATTAGACTTCCCTTTAGTGTGAGGATGATATTATTTTTTTAGGTTTACTTTAATAATCATTACCTTTTGAAGGATCCTCCAGAACTTATAAGTAAATCTTGGATCATTGTAAAAAAAATTGATAGTGGTATTCAATTATGTCTCAATACTTCTTAAATAGACAAATGATCAAGTTGATCAAGGGATAAATCATCCTATATAGAGATAAAATGGGTAAAAAAATTAATATATTAATATGTAACCATATTTCATTATTTCCCGTGGATATATTAGGATGTGCTGTAATAAATCCGACAGTGGTATTGTCTCACTTCCATACAACAATGGGTAGTGGTTGCAACACTCATTTGGGTAGTTGTTTCTTCACCTTCACTTTGTTACATATGAAACATGTTATTGTATAATTAGAAATACCCCTTTTCATATTACCCCCCCAATAATGATCTCTTATATATCTATACATTTTAGTCATTTTAGGATGTATAAATATATAGAGATATGAGCTTCATCCATCATCTCTCTATTTAACTTTGTAATAGATGGGATACATATCCTTGTAACAAACCTCAGTACTACCTCTTAATCAACCTTAAACTCAAAAACATCCCATTTTTCATATCTTCTTTATTCATTTGTAACTTAAGACAACATATTTGTACTTTCTTGATATTTTCCCGTAATGATGGTTGGGAAATCATTTGGGATATGATTGATGATGTCCCTCCCATTATTACTTCCATGTCAATATTTATAATGTCCTTTATCAAGGGTTTTCCTTAAATCCTCACTATTTCAAGAACTCTGGGGTCTTTCCTACTCTACACATCGTTTAATTTTTTTTCTTTTCTAGGGTAACAATGAATAAAACAATTATAGTCTTTAATATTCTCCAACCATCTCCTTTGTCTCATAGTTAGTTCCTTTTGTGTGTATGTGTAATTCATAATTTGATGTCTTATATATATATATTACACTTCCCCAATATGATAATTTATCCATATAGTTTATGAAAATATAATTCTAGGTAACTCAAAATCATGTGTTATATAATTGTTCTCCAGAGGATTAAACTATCAAGATATATATGAAATCCCCTTATAATTTTCCATGAGTAAACATCTAAGTCATTTTAAGGATGCATCACTATAAATGAAAAACCCATCCCCATTAGAGTGTAATGTTATAACATGTTCATCAATTAAACTTTTATTTAATTCCTAGAAACTTTATTCACACTCCATTATCCAGATAAACTTATCTCCATTTCATATTAACTTGGTTAGTGGATTAGAAATCCATGAATTAGTTCTGTCACAAACCTTCTATAATATCTAGATAGAATAAAGAAACTATGAATCCTTGTAACTTTTTATTAGAAAAATCAACTACTCTATAACCTTTTCCTTGGTATTGGTCATCATTCCTTCTCTAGTCACAATATTTCCCAAGAATGATAATTATTGTAACTAAAACTCACATTTTCTAATTTTACCAAAAATCTTCTCTTTCCTTTGAGTTTTTAATATGACCCTTAGATAAACCTACAATCCTCAAATATTTGGTAATATATCATAATATAATTAATAAATAGCACCACAAATTTATCAACGTAGTCCCTAAAGACTATATTTGTCAATGTCATAAATATAATAAGACTATTATTAAAAAAAATTCATAAAATAAATCTTATAATGTCTATATTTTGTTCGGAATATAGTATTAGGAATATATTATTTCTCCACCCTCAGTTGATGATACCTTGATCTGAGGTTTATCTTAGAGAATAATCAAGCTTCACGAAGTTGGTTGAATATACCATAAATCTATGGAATAGGGTATTTTTTATTCATTGTGATCCCATTAAGTTCTCTATAATCAATGAATAGAAGCATTGATCAATCCTTCTTCTTAAAAAAGAGAATAGGTGATCTAAAAGGATACACAATCATTCAAATAAAACCCTTTTCTAAAGGATGATGAAGAGTCTTATTCAATCCCTTTAACTCAACAAATTGTACCCCATATGGGGTCTTTGATATTAGCTTGGATCAAGGTATGAGTTCAATTGATAACTCTACCTCTATTTCTAGTGGATTTTAATGTACTTATTCCATAAATACATTAATGTATTATTAAAAAATTGGTATACATTATATCTTCACACTGTTAATTAATTTTTCTTCTTCACCAATCATTTCCATAAATAATTAAATAGGATGTGGTTCTTAACAAGAATCAGGTTGTGATATCTCTCTATTTAAAATTAAAATATATTTTCCCTTCCGGGAAACCAAAATTTCCTTTCCTATAAATTTAATATGTACTTATACTTTGAAATCAAATATTTCTAATGTATTATATTAAATTCCACTATTAGATTAACCCAAAAAGTTGTGGATAGATTGTACTCACCAAAGTTTACAGGGGAATCTCTACATATACTTGATATTCAAATAGTTCCATTAAGATTTTTAACTGAAAAATATACCACTACAAATTAAAGGTTTAATTTGATGTTATTTATAAACTTGAATAAAAAAAGAATGCATAAAACCATAATTAAACAATGTACATTAAATATTTGAGTGTATGATGAGTGTCCCTATCACAACATCATTATGATACTTGATCAAAGCCTTCATAACTGAAAAGTAAATACCTTGATCTCTTTCCCTCTAATAAGTTTTATAGTATTTTCCCTATATTATCTTTTGATTTGACCTTTATTTGAATAATGTCCACGGTCCTCACAATTGAGGCATTATACTTCATATTGAACTTGAACTATCTACCCTTTTTTAATTTCCATTCATATACTGGGGTTTATATCTCTGTGATAGTTTTTAGATCTATAGAAATCTATTACACACATGTAAAACTTTCACATTCCTTTTAGATAACTCCTATAATTCTTTTTCCTACACATGTTACACAAGTTTAGTATTTGTTTCTTCCCTTCTCATTCATGGTACAACTTATTTCCAAAATTTAGCTTCATCCACCTCTTTTTATCATTCATTCCATGAGAACAATGAGTATCTACAAACCTATTCATACTTTGAGAGCACACCACACTATCTCCTCATAACTCCTAAAGTCTCAGTTTTCTAGAGATTTATTTAGATGAGGTCTTAGTCCATGAAAGATTCAGTTGATCTTCACATAAAAAATAGACAAAGCTTGAATCATATCCCACAATCCTTGTAAAGTTCATTTCATAAATTCCCACTAACTTCTTCTCCTTTTTATTCAACTCAATATATTCACTCTCTATCTTAGTTTGTAGGGTGCAATGAAAATATTTTCAAAATAGTCTTTTAAAGTCTCTTCAGTCAATGGATTCAACCTCATTCTTTGGATTCTTTTTCTGGATCAGTGTCCACCCATAATCAACTTCTCCCTCTAAGTGGTATACCGCCAAAGAAACATTTTCCTACTCAGAATAATGGAGTTAATAAAATATATTTTCTATATTATCGATCTATTATACCATGAATAAAGGATTAACATTTCCATTAAAATAATTTTTAATTTGATGCACATAGGATTCAATTACTAGTTTTTCCATCCATGGTGAATATTGAGGATCCATATGCTTTATGTTATTATCATGATTGAAGACATACCAATTGTAAGGGACTACACTGATGTGTTCCCTGAATAATTTCTTTGTCTTCCTCTTGATTAAGAGATTGAGTTATAAATTCATCTTACACCGGGGTATCTTCCTATATGAAATAATCCTTACAGGATGGCCACAATTGAGTTGGATGAACTAAATAAGCAGTTACAAGAGAATATGGACAAGGGTTTCATACTCCCGAGTGTTTCATTGTGAGGTGCACCAGTCCTCTTTGTAAGAACACTATGTGTTCATAGTGATGCCTTCAAGACTCACTAATTCTCCATTAATATTCGTGGAAATAATGAATAGAGGCTTTAAATATTATCTTGACAAATTTGTGGTAGTCATTGTAAATGATCTTATGATATAATTCAAGATAAAGGAGGATCATTGGGAAAAATTTAATACTGTTCTTAAGACACTTTGAATCAATAAAATTTATGAGAATTATAGTAAATGAGAGTTCTAGATGAAGGAAGTTTCATTATTTGTTCATTTTATCACCATTAAAGGAATATTTGTGGACCCTTCCAATATAAAGTAAATGGAATATTTTCCCATTCCAACATATGTAATGGAGATCTATAGCCTCCTTCGTCTATCTAGGTATTACCGATGATTTATGAAGAACTTTTCATGATTTTAAATCCCACTAACCATCCCGACATGGTAGGGAGTAATGTTTTTCTGGACTAGTGAATGTGAATATTGCTTCAAATAGTTGAAAAAGAGGCTTATAAATGCACCAATAATTACACTACCCACAAGTGGAGAAATATTTGTGGTATACAGTGATGCATCAAATAAGGGATTAAGTTTTGTACTAATTTAAAATGATAATGTGATAGAATTTTCCTTAAGGCATCTGAAATTTCAAAAGAAAAACTATACCATGCATGATATGGGGTTTTTATCTATGATCATTGCATTGAAAATATGACAGAATTATATCTTTTGGGAGAAATGTGAGATATGTATTGATAATAAGAGGATGAAATATATATTCACATAGAAGGAGGTTAATATGCACTAGAAGATATGGTTAGATCACATAAAGGATTATGAATGCTCAATCTACTACTAAACATACAAGAAAAATAAAGTGGTGAACGATCTATGTATAAAAAATCCTAAAACATTATCAATGTTGAGAATTGAGAAAGATCCCATCTTCTCAGACCTAAAATGGATGAAAAAAGAAGTCATAAAGTACGGTAAAGGATATCTCCTTTCAAAACTGATTTCTCAACCATCCCTTATGTATAAAATAAATGATACTCAAAGAAATGATGTGTACATTCAGAAAAACGTGGAAGCTATAGTAAAGTGGATATCCATAGATTTAAAAATCAACGAGTAAGGAGTCAAAACATATGGGTCAAGAATATGTGTACCATTGAATCTTGATATAAGGAAAGATATTTTGAATAATGCACATAGCCCGACTTTCACTTTCCACTCAGGGAGCACAAAAATTTATCGAGATCTTCGAGAGAACTATTATAGGGACAATATGAAAGAGATCACTGAATGTACATTATTGTTATTGTATGTTATAAAGTGAAGGATGAAAGTAAAAAGTATATGGGGATGATGAAAACATTACCCATACCAACATGGAAATTGGAAAAATAACTATAAACCATGTCACTAGACTTCTAAAGACATGTAGAGGAAATAATTTTTTATGGTTTGTTTTGGATCTTCTTACAAATAATTCTCACTATATTGAAATTTTTGCGGACTTCTCACAAGAACAAATTGCAAGGATATACATCAAAGAAGTGGCGTGGCATCATGGACTACCATTAATGATTATTTCTGATCATAATATGATATTTACCTTTATGTTTTGAAAAATTCTCCTACCTGCTCTAAATATTGAGTTGAACTTCAATAGGTCTTATAATCCTCAAACTGATGACCAAAAAACTAGAACATCCACCAACCATATCTCAAATGATTTTTCCATGAATCCATACTAAATAAGTACATACTATATCCCCAAAATTTATTGAACTTAGAGGTGGTACAACTTGAAAATGATATCTCTTATAAAGAGAATTCAGTGAAGATCTTTGACTATCGATATAAAGTTATATGCAACAAGAATACTGACCTAGTAAAATTAAAATGGAAGAACCATAAGTACAAATAGGAAAAATGGGAACCAAATGAAGTGATGAAGGAGAGGTACCGTCATAGGTTTTCACCATAGTATGTAAAATGAAATTTTGAGGGTGAAATTTCATAAGGGGGAAGAATGAAATGACCCAACATTTCATTAATAAAATTATTCATTATTATAATTATGTCATGAAATATAAATAACATAAATCATATAGAGAACCCAATAAAACAGTTTTTTAATAAATTAAGAATGATACATTAGTCAGCAAATAAACCAATAAGAATTCCAAATATTACAGTGGGATAAGAAATAGAAAATAAGATAATAAGAAAATGAAATTTTGGATCTCTTTGATCCACAAGAATGATCCCACTCATGAAAAAATCTATAGAAATAAAATATATTAATAATAATAAAATATTAATTTAAAAGATAAAACTATATATAACCTTGAGAGAAAATATAAGTGACTAATGAATGGAATCATAGGTATTTATAGAAAGTAGTAAACCCTTTTAGTTTTTAGAAATATTAACATTGTAATAATAACCTGACAATTGGATTAGTAATGTGACCATTATGAATAGTAACCTAGACATTTGAATAGTATCCTCACCTATGAAAGTATAAATAAAATATATAAAATTTATAAATTAAAATGTGATATATATTTATATCATGGAATTAATAAATAAATGTTTTAAAAATTAAATTTCTCATACTTAGAAAATTATTTTCATAAAATGGAGTCCACTTTTGAAATCTGTATTCTAGAAAATGGTTAGGTTGAATTTTTTGGATTTATCTAATATAGTTTAATTCTTTGGGAATGGTGAAATATATAAATTTATTATATTTGACAAATACATGAATTATTGATTCATGGATGAGGTATGGATGATGTAAGCAATCATTGGATGGAACTATCCTAAAACATTTAATATATTTGGTTATATTAATCAACACTATTTATAATATTAAGAAAAAATAATAATAAAATGAATAAAATATTCCAAAACACCCTTCTCCTTCCTCTATAAATACCACCCCTCACAACCCCATATCCTCACACCTCCTAATTCATAAATATTTTCTAATTTTTTCCAGTTCCATTCGCAAGCTTCTCCCCCACAACCAAGAGATACTTTTCTCAATAAAATACTAAACCCAAGTGCCGTACGTTGGTTCTCAAGGAGGCGATATTTATGTGGGAAAATATTCTTTCTTTCACTTTTGAACTCTTAATTTAGTCTACCTCATTATAAACTCCCCTATCCAAAACAACATGATAAATCCATTATCAAATATATACTGAAATTTTATTATGTTAATGTAATATCCATCACCAAATCTATTCTCTTGTACTTTTATTCTAAAAATGAAAACATCATCCCTGATGAATTGATTCACTGCCATCGTGGATGATGAGTTTTAATTATTAATTAACACCTTCAAGGATGGTAATTAAATCATTTTCACTGTTAAATTAGATTAAAATAAGTATATTATAACTTATTTCATGTTTTAGAACCATAATATAAACATAATATTAAATAAAATGATACTATTTCATTTTGGTCGTAGAAATCGTCAAGATTATCTAATCAATTTTCACTAACATTTTATCCAATTAATCATTCTAATATATAAAAGAAAAATGATATATGGAACCATTTAAAATTATTGTATTATATTAATACTATTTAATTAAACTTCTAGAGTTTTTCCTCCATTTTACCCGAGCATCCATAATTATTTATAATTCAACCAATGATGAAAACTATGAATTGAACACTCCGAGAACGACATAATTAAAAATTATAACTCGTGAAAATGTACATACATGATATTAATAAAATTATAATAAATAAAATAAATGTTGAATAGATTATTAATTAAAATATTAATGTGTCTAAATTCATTATTTTTCCATTTTGTTCATGTTTAGAACACATTGAGACATAAGGTAAGGGATCTCTCCGAACCTCCCAATTACCCTTGGGTTGTGCTCTATCTCTCTTTATACCAATGTATTTATTAAATATTCTTATATTTTTCTTATACATTATGTTTATATTTTCTAATCTTATGTATCCAGGTCAATTCATCATCTTCGATTGGGAATTACATGTTTCAAAAGTTTTCCTTCTCAATTCCTCCTAATAAGAAAGCCTGATTAAGGGGAACTTCTGCATTTCTTATACATTTAGATGTATTCTCAATAATCTATTTTATTACACCAATATTTTTCCTAAAATATATAATATTATCCTAAAAAGTTATCTTAGTTCATTTCTAGTTTTATGAAAACAATTATTCCTCAATCCTCTATAACGACTCTATTCTTTTCCCTAAAACTAAACTTCTCCGACACATTTATAATAATATCTAGCTAATATTTTTTCTAATTTCACCATATTGGTACTTTATTATTCCTAATATAATATTATTTCTCCTATATTAATGTCTATGAGTAATTTAAATAATTTATTTTTATGGATTTAATTGTTATAGACCCCTTGTTTAAGCTTTATGAAATAATTATGATACCCATTTCTTCCCATGGGTAACCCTTATCTTTATTCTTTATGTTTGATTTTTCATGTGGAACACATATTAATGAATATGTTATAATGGGTGCTCCTAAATATTATACCAATGATTTGGGTACTTTTTAGTGTCATAAGACATCATGTGTGGGATTTGGGAGTAAACTTAATCCACTATGGGAGTTTGTGCACCTTGTGATGTTGTCTAGGAAGTCAGACTCATCTCATGTTTATGTCATGTTATATATTTCTTCCATATTCCTATGTTTCCATGATCACATGATCTTGTAATCTATATATTATAATTCCATATAATTATTCACACGCCAAGTGTTGATCAGAGTGAGTTTCTCAAGAGGGGGGGGGGTGGATTGAGTACCCATTAAAAATTGTTATAAAAAAGGATTTAAAGAAAATACCCAAATTTAAATAAAATATACAATTTAGTTAAAAAAACTCTTTGATAAAATACAAGACATTTTAAAATAATTCTCTAAGATTTATTAGGTCTCAGTTAAAAACAATATGAAATAAAATTTTAACCTTTGAGGTCAATTTACCAAATAAAGATCTAATATAAACAATAATTAAAACTAACTATAAAAGTATTAATTTTACTTGAAAGTAAAAAAGAGATTCAGTTTTTATAGTACATAAATTAAAGTAAACAAAACAAACAAAACAAACCAGAAAATTTGAATACAAGAGGTTCAGTCTCCAGATGAGACTTAGTCCTCTCTACTTGAAAATCACTTGTTGCCAAGAAGTTTTTCTAAAATAAATTTTTGATCCACAACTAGGAATAGTTTTTAAAACAGTATAACAACTATCTTGACCACACAGGGCCTCTTCAAGAGTTTTCATGTGAGTAGAAACAATAAAATACGCCACACAATACTTCTACCATAGCTATCAAGGGACAAACATATAAAAAGATTGTTTGAGAATATATCAAGTATCTTCCAGTTTAAAATAAGATTTAGTATACATATAAGAAAAGGAGTACACACACAGTACTACAACTGTAGAAGATAAATAAACCAATAGAGAAATAACAGTTTAAAAAAAAGGTGTTTATATGAATGATATGTTCTACAGTTATTGATTCCTTAAATGTGGTTTTCAATGCAGCTCAAGTTGACTTTTAAAAAATTTCTATAGAAAAAGTGTCGTAAACTCTTATTCTTAACTATAGGAAGGAACAATATATATGTTGTGCTTCATATTCTACAATCGAGTGAATTAGTGTAAGCTCTAATCCAATTATATAAATATTCTATATATCTCAATAATGTTAAAATATTTGTGTCTATTTGTGTTCTTACCTTCCCTTCAATTCATACTATTATTTACCGAAGGGAGTTTTCTTTCACACTTTAATTATAGTAGTATGCATGGACAATTCATCCATATATCTTGTATCCTCGTAATCAAAACTGATGCATACTTTAAGGAATCTCTTAAATATTTTAGGAAACAACCATTAAAATAACATTTAGAATTAAATTCAACAATATAGCTATTAGAGATAATTAATTAAAAAAGATAAGAAAAAGAATAACAGTGGTGTGTCCGAGAATGGTGAATCTATGGTGGTGTCTTTTTTTTAATGGTGACACACTATAGGATATTCCTAACATAGGTGGTGTGACACTGGTAGTGTGATAGGTGATGTTTTTACTTAGAATGGGTACTCATCTGCTGGTATGTCCTCATTTTAGCAGTGATTCTTTGGACAGAAAGTATTGTTGGGGGTGACGCATCCTTCCGGTGGAAGGTCGCTTCATAATTTGAAAAATTTACAGTTTGGTAGTATGACACAACTAATGGAGATCCATTCAATAATTTAACAAAGTTACACTATGGAGGTGTCTCATATTTGATGGCGAGTTTTTGAACACTTGTATGATTTTTGGATCTCAGTGGCGAGTTATACATGGAGGTGACTCAACATTAACGGTGAGTCAATGAACTAGCGGTGACTCATCAATTGGAAAATTTCATCACCTGTCTCATATTATAAAATGATAATAGATTAACATGAATCTTATTGGTATCAATAGAAATATAATTTTGTGATAATTAAAAAAAGTTATTTGGTCACCTTAATAGAGGTTCCAACAATATCCCCTATTTTGATGATCACAAATTATGGTAGTATATATACCTGGAATCAAAGGGAACATCAATAGTAAATCATGAAATATTATCCATATGGTATCAATGAAACACTATGGTTAAAAACCATAAAAACCATTCTCTCTTATATTATCAATATGAAATCCATTCTCCCCCTTTTGGGATTATAAAAAAGTTATAAGTAGAGAGAAAATAAAAAATAATGGAATATAAAAAAGATTATTTCATTAAAGATACTCTGAAATGACTCAAAATATGTGATGTCCCAAAAATTGTTTACAAAAACACCATCCCTATCAAATAAAAAGTCTATGATCTATGCTATTTAGGATTAGGTGAAGGGTCTATAAGTGTTTTTCCATAAGCATTGTATGAAGTAGAAGAAACAATGCCAAAGTTTTCCACCATAATATTTTTTAGAGATGAAGGAGGATGAGGATCTTGGATTAGGATGGGTCTGAGGTGTTGTACAACTTATCTATGTGTGAGGTAAAATGGTTGAAATATGTCTATAAGAGGGTCTAGTGGATATATGGTCACACCAGCCCTAAATAATTCCAAATCTATGGAAAGATGAGTTAGATAGGAAGTCACTAAAATTTATTCACGAGCCACAAAGAGATTCCCATTGACAAGAAGGAAGTGTTTCATAAGGATTATGAAGTCCATAACTATCTGACCTTCTATCTCCATTACACAAAATAATTTAGACTTCTCTTCCATAAATTACTAAAGTAATGGAGTCATATCCTTTAAATTTTTGTCTTGTTCTTTGAAGTCCAGTGAATTAAGAGGCATTCTTAGATACTCATACAAAAACATGAAATAGGAATTAAGCTCATTTTTTGTGGAAATCCATGAAAGATAAAACTTCATTTCCTTAGAGATGGTTTTTCATTCTTATTTCATATCTGTGGGATATTCTTTTATCACTATGAAAGAATGATCAACATGGTTCTACAATATTAACAAACTTTCTGGAGGCATGGAAGGTGAAAATACTAAATCAAAATTAAATATACCACTTATTTATTCCATTAAAAATGATATAATCTGATCCATATCAAGTTAGAGAGGTAGAGAAGTATAGGTGAAAGGTTCTATGTCACGCCCCGTCCCCCAGGGCCCATGCCGTGACTACCCAAAGCCCGCCTTCCATAGGCCAGGGGCTGGCGACTAACACTGAAGGCGTATTCCTTGAAACTGGGAAGGCATTGTCTTTATAATCTATAACACACACAACCAAGAACACAAAATGATACAAACTCAAGTAAACATAATAGTAAAAAGAGTGAGTACAGTAAGTAAAAGGGGAAAAAATACAAGACCAACTGGAAAGTACAAGGAAAACATAAAATTAAAAGATGACTGATAGGTGAAAGCAGCTCTTGAATCATCCACCATGAATCTTACCTGAAGGGTAGGTATAACTCATGAAAATATGTCTCTACAGTTCACCTCATCTAACGTGCACCTTTGAGCTACCTCCAATCCTGGTACTATCATTCTTAGTCAGCGTAGCCTGTTGTCTACACCAAACACAATAGGGCGCGGGCATAACCCATGTAGGGGTGAGTATAACAATACTCAGTTGGGACCCAGAGACCCTCAAGGTCACACAAAATCCACCAATGATAAAGCAAAAAACATGGAATCAACTGAAAACCACACTTAGGTATATGCCCATACATATACCTAATTTATCAAGTAACCCATCTCAATCATGAGGAAAACACAGAGTCCAACTCAAAATCCTAAAGCTTAACTTTTCCACAAGGGAAGGAATACCACGTAGGTAAGAACCACACAGGTACACCACCTAGAATAATACCACTGAGGTATTACCACAAAGGAAAGTACCACAAGGTACAGACTCAGCTCACACCAGGTATAACTTAAGTACAATAGTAGATATGATTAGATGTAACTACTAATTCATCTTACTCTGTTAAGAGGCTCTGGTGCTGACCCACACATGATTTCTCTGTGCTGACCCACAGAGGATTGATAGGTGCTGACCCACACAGGATCACTGGGTGCTGACCCACAAAAAATCCCTTGGTGTTGACCCACACATGATTTCTCGGTGCTGACCCACACAGGATCGCTAGGTGTTGACCCATACATAATCACTATTCATTTTTCACGTCACAGCCAGGTACAAGGTTCTCACACTACGCTCGCTTGTCTCCCAGAGATTCCAATATACAAGCCACTTGTCTATACCCCAACTACCACAAATTATCATGAAGAAGTATCTCAATGGACTACCACATCATAGGGGTATCAATGTAATAGTCGGTACGTCAATCGGACGCCTGATCTGTGAGTTATGCGCCTTTTAGTCCTGAGGGCCCAGTTGGATTCGTGCTCGTTCAAACCCAACCGTACTCCAAATTTATCCAAATCTCTAGTGGGGTATACTCAAAGGGCCTATCTCACTCAATGTTTTCAGTGCCGCTGATGGCTCGTCAAACAGATGCCCGATGCCAAAGTTATGGTCGGTAGAGTGAAAAGTTCGAAGTGGGCCCGGGTCTGGTCTGACCCGGCCTAGACCGACCTAACCCGATTCGGGTCGACCCAGCCTGGGGGGTCTAGTCTAGCCCGCTGGGTCCGACCCAATGCGGTGGGTGACCCTGCAAGCCACGAGGGCCACAGAGGCGGCGTGGAGACCGTATAGGTCCTCTGGGCGATTAGGCTGCAGGGGTCGTAAGGTCAAGGGATGACGGGGGCTGCGGGGTAGAGAGGCCGTGGGGGCCGTGGAGGGCCGCAGAGGGCCATGGGTATGCGAGGCCATGTGGCGGAAGGAGTGTCGTGAGGGTCCGCAAAGGCCGCGAGCAGCACGAGGCCGCATAGCGACGGAGGTTGCGGGGCAGCCATGGCCGTAGGCGGCGGAGGCCGCGGGTAGGTGGTTTCTGCGGGTAGCGCGATGGTCACGGGGTGGCATCATTGTGCTGTCACCTTCATCGCAGCTGGAGGTGGTGCCTATTTCCGTTCTCATGCCCCACCAAGGTGGGTTTATGTCCTCCACCACCGTGAAGAACACTACAACTAAACACAAGATTTTCAACGAGGTCGGGCTATGTTTGTTTTGGCCGCACTCTCCATGTTAGAGTGGTAGAAAGTGGTTATAATATCTTCCTGATTTTTTTACGATGAATTATCAAGAACGGGTAAGGGGAAGAAATTCAAACAACCACCCTACCTCGAAGGTTCGTTGATGTTTTCACGAGTAAGAATTCTAAGATGTCGATGTTTGTCGCGCTCGCCACACGCCTCCAATCCCGGGCTTGTTCACCGGTTCTTTGTAGTTGAAGATCTTCCTCGTCGGCGAGAGTGTTCTTCTTTAGAGGATAAGGTTCTCCAAAATTCTCCAAAGCTTTTCCTTTTTTCCAATTGTTCCCCAATTCCACCAAAATGTGGAATATCCATCTTAATAATTTTAATTAAGCAGATTAATAAGGTTGGCACCATTAAAATGATGACACATTTCATGAATTTTTGGTTGGATCCAAGAATTAAATGGGGCATTGGAATATTGAATTATATAAATTTAATTGGCTCAAATTAATGGAGGAAATAAATTAATGGGGAGTTGAGTGGTTTCTCCCCCATTAAGATGGTTCAGGTGGTCCCCTCCATTAATATCAAATTGGGAGGTTAGGTCAGGTGGTCCCCACCTCTTAACACTCACATGGGAGGATTAGGCTCAAGTGGTCCCCACCTCCATAACCCATGTTGAGTGCTTTCTAAAATAAAAATGTTAGACATTTTTATTTTATTTAATTCTTTCACTAAAAGCACAAAAAAATTATCTTTCACTCTCGACCCACTACGGTCGAGGTGAAGGTCTCGGTAAGAGAATTCCAGTGCTGTGAGTTCAACGGTGTCCTCAGATTTAAATTCCATGCACTGTTTCAAAAGTTACAAAAACCTACTCTCATGTTTACTGAACGTACCCAAAAAAAAGTTCAGAAATTCATTTTGGGCACTCTAGGCATCGGATTCATGCATCGTCAATTTTCATGAACTCGTAAAATTCACATATATTTAATAAACAATTTACATGGAATTTAAGGGTCTTTACATTCTCCCCACCTAAGGGATTTACATCCCCATATGCCACAACTCAAAACATGGAAAACAAGTGGGGGTAATGAGCACGAATCTGAGCCTCCCGCTCCCATGTGCGCTCCTGGAGGTTCCCGTGCTGCCAATGAATGTGCACCAGAGGTATCGACCGCCCATGAAGGACCCACTTCTATCGATACTCTATCTCTACTAGAACCTCCAAAAACATCACCCCATTGTCGATGTCCAGTTATCCGTTGTTGATGATGTGGGAAGGGTGGTGCACTTACCTCCTCAGCTGGGATACGTGGAAGACATCATGCACCTAGTGCAACCGAGGTGTAAGAGATAAGCGGTATGCTACCTTGCCAACTCTGGTGGGGACATGGAAGGGTCCAATGAACCTCATAGATAACATTCCGCCTTGGCCAAATCTATGAAAACCTCATCGAGGTGAGACCTATAGAAAGACATGGTCACCATCCTAGAACTCTAGAGGTCTCCGTCTCTTATAAGAATAAGACTTCTGCCTGCTCTGTGCAGTTTTCATCCACTCCTAGATGATCTGCACCTTCTCTGTGGTAGCCTGAACAATCTCTGGTCCCACTAGTGCTGACTCCCCTACGTCAGTCCAGCACAAAGGTGATCTACAAGGTCGCCCGTAGAAACGCCTAAAAACGTGCCATCCCAATGGTGGAGTGATAACTGTTGTTTTATGAAAACACTACCAAAGGTAAGTGATCCTTCCAGCTACGAGTGAGGTCAAGGACACAAGCACGCATCATGACCTCGAGAGTCTGAATGATCCGCTTACTCTATCTATCCATCTGAGGATAGAAGGCGGTTCTCCAACGAAGCTGCATCCCAAAATCCTCTTGTAACACCTTCCATAGCCCGGAAGTGAAACATGTATGATGATCAGAGAAAATCGTCGAGAGTACTCCACAGAGTTTCACAATCTCCTGCAAATAGAGGCCTCTCGAGATCTCTACTGAACCCTGCTCTATGATTGGTTGGAAGTGGGCCGACATGGTGAGTCATTCAATGATCACCCAGATAGAATCATGAAACCTGGATGTACATGGACATCATGTCACGAAGTCCATGGATATCCCATCCCACTTCCACTTTGGGACCTCTAATGGCTGAAACAAGCCTGCTGGCACCTGATGCTCAGCCTTCACTTACTGAAAAGTGATACATCGAGAGAAACATTCTGCTACTACTTTCTTCATTCTCGGTCACCAGTGTTGTAGTCGGAGATCCTGGTACATATTCACCACACCTGGATGTACTGCTAGAGGGGATGTGTATAACTCCCTCAACACTTCCTCCTGAAGTAACACTGGTACAATGGTACGTCCTCTGAAGAGGATGACATGCTCCCCACCTTTAGAAAATCCTTCAGGTTCCTATCCTATGGATATCTGAGCATGTCGAGCCTCGCAGTCAATGTCCCCAGACTACGCCTCCCTGAATCGCTGAAGAAGTGGGGGAGTGACCGTAAGAAACTGAAGGAAAGATTCTCCATCTCATTTCACAAAGGATATCTGCAAAGTGTACAACTGCTCCATCGCCTCACCTAGAAGCTGTATACTAGACCTCATGTTGAGTGCATCTACTACAATGTTCCCCTTCCTAGGAGTATAGACTATCTCAAAGTCATAGTACTAGATTAAATTATGCTAATGTCGTAGTATCAGGTTCATGTCCTTATGAGAGAGGATATACCTGAGACTCTTGTGATCAGAGTATACTGTAAAACGCTTGTTCATCAAATAATGTCTCTACATCTTGAAGGCGAAGTCCACTACTACAAACTCCAGTTCATGGGTAGCGTAGTTATGCTCATATTGTGTCAGCTGTCGAGAACCATATGCGATCACATCTCGTTACTGCATCAGAACACATCCGAGTCTGGTCCCTGATATGTCGTAGTAGACTACATACCATATGCCCTCCTCTGGTAGCCTCAAGATGGGGGTACTAGTCAGCCTCTACCTCAGCTCCTGAAAAATCCACTGGCATTTCTTCAACCACAAAAATGGTTGCTGTTTATTTTTCAATGCTGATAGTGGCGCTGTAAATATAGAGAAATCTGGAACAAATCTTTTCTAGTATCCATTCAAACCCAAGAAACTTTGTACCTACATCACACTCCTAGGTGGATCCCAAGAAAGTACCACCTCAATCTTCACTATATGAACTACAACTCTATCCCCTGATATGACATGTCCAAGAAAGTGAACCCCTCAGATCGAAAACTGACACTTTGAGAGCATACCATAAAGATGGTGCTCTCAGAGTGTGTCCAGTACTACCTGCAAATGATAGGCATGCTCCTCCTCAGTAGTTGAGTAGATCAGAATGTCATCGATGAAGAATATTACAAAGCGATCAAGGTATGAATGAAAGATCCTATTCATGAGTTCCATGAACACTACTAGAGAATTGGTCACGCTGAACGGCATGACCAAAAACTCATAATGGCTGTACCGACACCTGAAAGTCTTCTTCTGTACATTCTCATCTCGTTCTCTGAGCTGGTGATAGCCTGATCTAAGGTCCATCTTTGAGAACCACTGTGCTCCGTTCAAATAATCAAAGAGATCATCAATCCTCAGGAGTGGGTACTTGTTCTTCATGGTCACTAGGTTTGGGCGATGATAATCAACAATAAAGCCCCATGATCCCATCCCCCTTCTTGGAGAACAAAATCGGGGCTGCCTAAGGTGAAACATTGGGATGAATGAATCCCTTCCCATGTAAGTCATCTAGCTGTACCCACAGCCCACGAAGCTCCGTGGGAGCCATCCGATATGCTAGTTTAGATATTGGTGTCGTTTCAGGGTACAAGTCAATGTAAAAGTCCACCTCTCTATGAGGTGGTAGACCCAGAACATCATCTGGGAAGACATACGCGTACTGGTCCACCACTACAGGATAGCTTGGACTCTCCACATCAACGAATTCGAGGGTAAGGCTAGCTAACTGATGAGTGATTGTCTACACTCTCCTCCGAGTAAGCCATCCTATGCTACAAAGGCTCCCTTCTCGCCGATGAAGGTAAACCGGGTCCCATCCGTGAGGACACACCACAATTTGATCCTAATATAGTCAACCTAAAAATGGACTGTAGATAACCATTTGATACCCAAGATGAAATTGTAAGGTCTCGACGTTGCTACTAGGAGATCACAGCCAAAGCTCTCGCCTCCTAGAGTAAACTAACACTGCCAGCACCAGTGCGTAATCGTCGAATCTACTCCTGTAGGTGTTTCTGGACGTAAGGATCGAGCCAACGGCTCTGTCAGAATCTCCGAGCTCCGAACGAGGGCAAAATAAATTAAATAATGAATAGACCTTGTGTCTATAAGTACTATACCTATGGTGGATTAGACACAGATCATACTTTGTATCATCTTCGGAGCACTGTGATCGTAGGCCATAGCTGCCTGGAGCTGAGATCTCCCTTCTCCACCAGATCCCTACGGTCGGGGTGGACCTCTTGGAGGTGGTGGCGGTAATATCTTGAATCATCACCCACCAAAAGCTGCACGACTAGCTCCTCTACCACCTTCGCATAATCCTTGTAGACCACCATAATCGAATCTCTGTCTCTGCCTGGGAGGTCCTTTGATTATATGCTGATCATCCGAACAGCGGTTCAGACAGTCAGGCTATGTGACCCTACCCACCGCATGCATATCACTGCCTGCTCTTGGAAGGTCTTTCTCCGCCTCAGGTGCCCTGCACAACCGACTCTAAATCATGTGGTCGTCCATCTGTAGGTCTGGTCCTCTTGGAACTCTGTGACATCTATTTGTTGTGAGGTGTAGAAGACTCTGCTACATGACGACTGGTAGTGGGTATCGCTACTGGTGACTGCTCAGCAAGGAAACTCTCAATCGAGAGGGATCTCTCTAACACCCCTGCCTACATCGGGATGCTGAGTGAGACCATCGAAGACATAATCTTCTATCTGGGACCCTGATCGAAGGTCCAAGCCCTGAGGAATGGGTCCCACACCATATCAGTGGAGTAGCGTGATATGTCTGTAAAACTCACTGAGTACTGAGCCACAGTTATGCTGCCCTACTGCAGATGAAGTAGCTCCTATATGCGCACTACATGGAGAGTCTCTAGAACAAACTCTGCCCGAAATAGGCTCTTAAAGTCTGCCCAGAGAAGCGTCACCTCATCATGAACTTTGAGAATCAAGCTCCACCATCTGCCCACTGATGCCTATAGAAGGATGGTAGTAAGAATCACCATGAGGTCGGCCGGTGTGCCTACCAGTCAGAAGACTCTCACCACAACCTCCAGCTAATCCTCAGCCACCTGTGGGTCCATCTCTCCCCTGAACCTGGGTGGCCTCTGGCACTGGAACTCGTGCAACGCACTCAAGCGACGTCCACTATCTAATTCAATTGATGGTGGCATCGGTGGACCAATGGGGAAAGGTACCGCTGGTGCCACCACTGGAAAAGGGCCATGCACCAAGGCATCATCTCTCGGTGGGATATCTGTGTGTACAACTCTCGGAAATCTAGCCGGCTGTCTGCGTGGAGGCATCCTGAAAAACAACTGATGTGCTATGGTTAAAAGGTTTTACCTGGTGAGCTGACCTGGTGAGATGAATTAAGAAATCACAAAGAAAACTCTTGAAAACACACATGCAATCAATTTTTTCGTGCAGTAAGTCGGAAATCAGATGTCAAGGTCCTAGTGTATGGATACATCAGCCGTCACACCAACACTGGACTCCCTGAACTGAAAACCACACCCATTACCCTTAACACTATTGATTTATAGAAAATATCAGAGTCCAATGTTCTGCAGTTGAACCGACTCCTCTAATACCAGTTTTTCACGACCCAGCCCACGGGGCCCGTGCCGTGACTACCCCAAGCCCGCCTTCTATAGGTCAGGGGATGGTGATAATCAACAAAGGCGTAATTCCCTATAACTGGGAAGGCATTGCATTTATAACCTATAACACACACACAAGAAAGCACACAGCTGGATGAAACACCATGTAAACTGTATAACAAAAGAGTTCTAAAAGTAAAAGGGGCCAGAATAAATGCCAAATGGAAAGTACAAGTACTACCAAAATTAAATACAGCTGAAGAAAAAGAAAATACAGATAATGGATCGTCCTCCGAGGTTCCTACATGAAGGGTAGGTACAAATTGTCTTCTCAACACTCCACGTCCGTCCGTCTCCTCCGTGTACCGACAAGCCATATGGTCCACCTCTGGGTACCATCCAATCCTAGTACTCTCAGCCTCAGTCAACGGTGTCCGTCATCTGTATCCCGAACAACAAGGTGCGAGCATATCCCATACAGGGGTGAGTATAAAGATACACAGTAGGGGCCCCGAGACCCTCAAGGTCTCACAAAATCCAAAAATGATAAACCACAAAGTATGAAAGAAATATATAACCCTACTTTGGTATATTCCCATATATATACATTGGTTATTAAGTAATCCATCTCAATCATGAAGAAAACACAAAAGTACTAACTCAACTCAACTAGGATTTTATTTTAGGTGTAGTATCTAGTAACATCCCCAGTCACAATATCAAAACCTCAGCTGTTGGAGAACTCATGCTCCATTGAGTACAGTGGGCCTTCTGCGACACCAAGCATGCTTCCCACTAACCTTGGACTACTGAGGTACTCCTCTTGTCAAGTACCGTGGGTCTGCCGCGTCACACAGAGGCGCTCCCCACTGTTGGTCTACCATGTCACCAAGCGTGCTCCCCATCATAGCCTGTTGAGGTACTCCTCCTGTCGAGCACCGTGAGGCTGCCACGTCACCAAGCATGCTCCTCCACCGTGGGTCTTCTGTGACACCAAGGCAATCCCCATTGGGCTAGTATAGTCACTCCGAGTCAAACAGTCAACAATCATTAGGTCTCAGCCAGCTACTAGATCTCCGCACTACACTCAATCGTCTCCGGGAGGATCCGCTCCACGAGCTACTAGTAAATACTACATCTATCAAAAATTCCCACTAAGAAGTATCTCAATGGTCAGCCACGACATAGGGGTCTCAACGCAATAGACAACACATCAATCAGATGGCCGGTCTGTGAGTTATTAGTCTTTTAGTCCTGGGGGACCTGTTGGATTCGTGCACGATCCAACCTAACCATATCTCAACTATACCCCAAACTCTAGTGGGGTATACTCAATGGGACCATCATGCTTCATGACTACCAACGCCACTGACGGTTCATCAAACGGACGTCTGGTGCCAAATATATGATCAAAATAACGGGGCGCAGTGGGCCTGAGTCTGGTCCAACCCGGTCGGACCGACCCAGACAGACCCAGTTGTGGTCGACCAGGTTTGGGTCGACCCGAACCATTGAGCGGGCCGGCCCGTTGGGGTTCTCTTGGACCACTGGGCCCAACCTAGCCGGCTGCATGGGGCCGCGAAGGGCCGAGAGGGTGCGGACCGGCCACGAGGGCGCTGACCGGCCACGGGTTGGCGCGAGGGTGGTTTGGCCCGGAGGATGCTGTGTGGGCGGCTCGGCCCAAAGGGCACAGCGAGGGGGTCTTGGCCCAGGGCGTGGGGATAGTTCGACCAGTGCACAGCGAGGGTCCATGCCGGTTTGGCTGGGGCTCTGTGATGGAGCGGGCCGGTTCGGCCGGGGCACCGCGAGGGGCCGGTTCGGCTAGGGTCTTGGAAGGCCGGTGGGCTGGCGCGACCGGGGCACCTTGGTAGGCTGGCAGGCCTGCATGGCCGTGGAGGCTTGGGAGGCTTGCGGGAGGTGTGGTCCAGTGGGCGGTGCGGTAGTCGGGTGGTGTGGTCGGCAGGCGGCGCGGCCGACCGGCTGCGCGGTTCGGCCCGAGGCGATGGAACCGGTTCAGCCGGGGCGCCGGAGAGTCCTAGGGGTGGCGCGGGTCTTGGAGGCCGCGGGTGGAGTGACTCTTTCCTTTGTCGCCTTCATCTGTTTCGAAGAACACCACAAAGAAGAACGGTGGGGGGTCATGCCATGTTTGGTTGGCCCACACCCTCCACGTTTAGAGTGGTAGAAGGTGTTTCATCATTAACATAAACAAAGAACGAGCATGGAAGTTATTTTAAAACATCAATTCCCATAATCCCTTGATAATTTTTATTCACGACCACACAAAGGAAAAAGAGGGGATAATATGGGAAGTGTTAATGAAATAATGAATAAACCCATACTACTTCCCACAACAATTCATTCCCAACCGCAAGGAAAACATCCTCGGATCAACTTGATAATAAGTTGATCTGCATTCTTTGTTTTAAGAAGGAAATAATGAAGGGAATAAAATCATACTTAATCAAAAACACTACCTCGTATTGTTCGTTGAGAATGATGAGGAGGGAAGTTCGGTCATCAAAGATGTCCCACGTTGGTTTCCTCCATAAGGTGCTTCCGAGGAAGAAGTCGAAGACTTTCCTCGCCGACCTTCTTCATGGAGGAAGTGTTCTTCATTCGAGAGCGTAATCCTCCAAGTGGTGGGTGTCACGTCACTTTAACAGCGCTTTGTTTCTTGGTGAAGCCATCCCAATTCCTCCTCCCAATCTCCTTATATATAGGAGAGGGGGAAAGGTAGGTAACGATCATGGAATTTATAATAGTTCATTTATTAGGAACCTTTCTAAATTCCAACAACACTGTTACTTTATTTAAAAAGGGGGTAAGAAAATTTAATTAAGTTGGCAAAATTAAAAATTTTGGAGCTGTTGAAGAGGCTCCCCCCACATTTATGAAGGGGGTTTGAGAGGTTTTCCTCTCCTACCAATAATAGGGGGTCAGGTGATCCCCACCATAATAAATCAAGAAGAGGAGGTTTAGTTCTGATGGAACCCACCCCTAAACATTCACATGGTGGGTGGTTAAACAAAACAAAATAAAATATGAGCATATTTTATTTTATTATTTACAAAAAACCCCAAAAATAACTTTTACCCTCAACCAACTACCATCAAGGGGAAAGTCTTCTGAAGTGAATATCGGTGTTGAGAGTTCAACAATGCCTTTAGATTTAAATTATGAGCAACTTGTTCAAAAGTTACAAAAACCCACTCGTATGTTTAGTGAACGAATGAGAACTAAACTCCAAAAATTAATTCCGGGCACACCGGGCCTTGGATTCCTGTGCCGTCAATTTTCGTGGACTCATAAAATTCCCATTTATTTAAAAAAAATACTTCGAAATTTCAGGTCTTTACATTTCATGAATTCCTCTCTCATTATACATTATATATTTAATCGTGGCGATCCTAGTGGGTGAAAATGATCCATTAGATCTGATAGTGTTGAAGATTTTATGCGTCTCTTTATTTATCCCCTTTTATTTTCTAATATTTTCAATTATGTATTAATCCATAATGAGTAACCATCCATTTTGTTTAATACTTAGTTTCATGTGATATTGTTTTATTTTTTTAATGAATGAATAATGATATATTAGATTACATCTATTAATTTATATCAAATTACTTAATATTCTTTAGTTATATTGAAAATATTTTTTTAGAATTTTTAAATATATTTTTGGTAGAAATAATGTACTTCATAAAAAACTATGGAATTGCATTCTCCCCATTAAATAAATTATAACCACATTATATTAATTATCACATATTAATAATTATAGAGAAGGGTATATAATGATAATCATGAATGCTATTATAGCTTATAAGAGATACATACAATTATATCATAGGAAAACTATATAATAATTATTTTCCCTCAAAATATCAATATATTATTGTTCTAATCCATTTATTGAAAATATTCCTCTATTCCTATTTATTATGATTATTTATAGTCATTCATTCTATAACATCATTTTCAATATCCTGTTTCCATCCAAAAAATTATAACCAAAATGAATATGATAACATCAAATAAAATTAGAGTCAAAAATCATATGAATATGAAATCTCAATCATAAGATGATTTTTAAATTGAAACAGTTGTTACAACAGATGAAACATTCATTTTAACTATGAAAAAAATTTAATCATAATATAGCACTGTCAGTTTACACTAGGATATATATGATCAATTTATAATTAGGTTCTCTCACCTAATTCTACATCAAATTCCAGTATATTTAAATCTTTATGATTTATTTCTAATGGAAATATTATTGACCAAAGAATATCCTCAATAAGTGACTATTCACGTGTGATGTACTAGTCTTAGTCATCATGAACAAGAGTAAAGATTGTGTTGATTATCATGGAGGCCTTTTGGGGTGATTAACCTAGAGGAATATATTCCATTTCCATATCCAATTTCTATAATTGGATCACTAATGTAATTTATAGGATTAATATAAAATATATACATTAACAGAACATTTATATTTTATTCTATGGATAAACACACACACACACACAGATATATATATATCTATATATTATATTAAAACATATGGTTTTCATAAACATTATTATAACTTAATTACATGACATAACAAAACTAATAACAATAAATAAATAAATAATGCTCTGATAAAAATTGAAGCACCCATGTCCCTCAATCGGTAGTTCGGTAATATAATTTTTTTTATTAAACATAGGATTTGATAGAGAGTGATATGTATCTATTCGTATATTACAATATTTCCATAAGATAGGCATTACATCTCATAAATCATATAAAAATCACATGAATTGAATATTTAGTGTCTTTGTGGTCTAGTATCATATGAAATTGGTTTTGAAAAACATGTGGTGATTTCACTATAATAAAACAATAATTGACTCCCATATAAGCTTATAAAATGTTATAGTCATATTGAAAATGTTGGTAATGGAAACATAATAAATGAGTGGTCATTAATGCATAGTAATGTAAAAACTCATCAAAATGCCATCAGGTGTGAGATTATAATCTTAAATGAAAATATTGTCATATATAAATGTATCCTAAAAATAACATTAATCAATAAGTGTTATTGATAATTCATATTAAAAATTTATATAATTAAAAATAGAAATAATATAAAATTGAATAAATTTTTTGAAACATTATACAATAAACAATCAACCTAGTGCATAATCACAGGAACACTTATATGGAATGTCATGGAAATTAACTATAGTAGTTGACTATTGCACTAACATAGGCATAAAAATCCAAATAAAATTTAATGGAAATCATGTAACCATTTCTTATAAAATATTTTATCCCACTTAACAACTATATTTCCAAGATGGAGCAAGAATCAACACTAATTTCTCATCAACCTATTAGGGAATACGTCACTTCTTGATTCTCATAACATAGTTGATAATATATCACTTCCTAAATCTTATATTTGAGCGATAATCATTACTCGAATACCATAATTACATCATGACATAGAAATTGATAACTAATTAATTGGAAGTTGATATAGGACCCTACCAATAAATAATGAATACGTATCTCAAGAATGGGTCTCCCTATCATTGACTGCTCAGCAAAGAAACTCTCCACTAAGAGGGCTCTCTATAACACCCCCACCTGCGTCGAGATGCTAAGAGAAATAATCGAAGCTCTGATCTCTCACCTGAGCCCCTGCTCGAAGGTCCGATCCCTGAATAGTGGGTCACAAACCATATCAGTGGAGTAGCGTGAGAGTTTAATGAACCTCGCTGAGTATTGAACCACAGTCATACTGCCGTGGTACAGATGAATAATCTCTTGTATGTGCACTGCGCGAAGAGTCTCTGGAACAAACTCTACCCAAAACTGTCTCTCGAAGTCTGCCTAGAGAATCATCACCTCATCATGAACCTGGAGCATCAAGCTCCACCATTTTACCATTGCTGCCTATAGAAGGCCGATGACAAAGATCACCATGAAATCTGCTGGTGTCCCTACTAGTCAGAAGACTCTCATCACAGCCTCCAGCCAATCCTTAGTCTCCTGTGGGTCTGTCTCTCCCCTGAACCTGGTTGGCCTCTGGTGTTGGAACTCATGCAACACGCTCAAGCGGCGTGTACCCTCTGCTACTGGGGCTGGTGGAATCAGTGGCCCAATGGGTAATGGTACTGCTCATGCCTCCATTGGTTCCTCTACTGGAATAGGGCCCCTGCACCGAGGCCTCATCACTCGGTGGGCTATCAGTGTGTACTATATCTGAAACCCTAGCTGGCTGTCTGTGTGGAGGCATCTTGAAAAGAAAAAGGTGCACCATGGTAAAAAAGTTATACCTGGTGAGCTGACTCAAACAGATTACAAATAAAATTCTTCAAACCACACACACATTCAATGTTTTCATGCACTGAGTCAGAAATCAAAAGTCAGGGTCCTGGTGTATGGATACGTCAGCCACCACACTAACACTGGATTCCCTAAACTGATAACCACACTCGCTACACTTAAAACTATTTTCGTTAAAAAGAAATATCAGAGTCTTATGTTCTACGGTAGATCCAACTTCTATGATACCAATTTGTCAGGACCCGTCCCCGAGGGCCTGTGTTGTGACTACCCCAAGCCCACCTTCCATAGTTTAGGGGTTGGAAACTAGCACCGAAGGTGTATTCCCTAATACTGGGAAGACATTTCTTTTATAACCTGTAACACACACAACCAAGAACATAGCAAGATACAAACTCAAGTAAACTGAATATTAAAAAGAGTATGTACAGTAAGTAAAAGGGGATAGAATACAAGCCCAACTAGAAATTACAAGGAAAATTGGAAAGTACAAGATGACTGATAGGTGAAAACCAACTCCTGGATCATCCACCATGAATCCTACCTGAAGGGTAGGTACGGCTCACGAACGACCATCTTTGCAGTTCACCTCGTGTAACATCCACCTCCGAGCTACCTCTAGTCCTGGTACTCTCATCCTCAGTCAGCACTATCTATCATCTGCACCAAACAAAATAGGGCGCGGTCTTAGCCCGTGCAGGGGTGAGTATAACGATACTTAGTAGGGACCCCGAGTCCCACAAGGTCTCACAAAATCCATGAAGGATAAACCACACAACATGGAATCAACTGACAACCCTAATTTGGTATATTCCCATACATATAACTATGTTATCAAGTAACCCATCTCAATCATGAGAAAAACACAGAGACCAACTCAAAAGACCAAAGCTCAACTATCCCACAAAGGAAAGAATACCACGTAGGTTAGTACCACATAGGTACGCCACACAGAAGAATACCATTAATGTATTACCACAAAGGAAATTACCATAAGGTATAGACTTATATAAAACTAGGTATAACTTAAGTACAATAGTAGTGATGATTAGATGCAACTACTAATTAAACTTACTCTATTAAGAGGCTCTTCTGCTGACCCACACAAGATCGCTTGGTGATGACCCACATAAGATCGTAAGGTGCTAACCCACATAGCATCAATCAGTTCTAACCCAAATAGGATCGCTCTGTGATGACCCACACAGGATCACTCGGTGCTAACCCACACAGGATCGCTATGTGCCGACCCAAACAAGATCACTATTCATTCTTCACCTCATAGCCATATACTGGGTTCCCACACTACGTTCGCTTGACTCCGGGAGAGTTTGCTACACAAGACACTGGTTGATAGTCCAACTGCAAACAATTCTCACGAATAAGTATCTCGAAGGAACACCAAATCATAGGGGTCTCAATGCAATAGACGGTGTGGCAATCGGATGCTCAGTCTGTGAGTTATTAGCCTTTTAGTCCCGAGGGCGTGGTTGGATTTGTGCTCAATCCAACCCAACCATACTCCGAATTTATCCAAATATCTATTTGAGTATACTCAAAGGGACCATCTCTCTCTTTGATTTTTAGGACCGCTGACGGTTCATCAAATGGATGCCCGGTGCCAAAGTTATGGCCAATAGAGTGAAAAGTTCGAAGTTGGCCCACGTCTGGTCCGACCCGGCCAAGGCCGACCCGACTCGATTCAGGTCGACCCAGCCCGCTGGGTCCGACACGGCCTGCTAGGCAGCCCGGAAGGACGTGAGGGCCGTGTAGGCGGCACAGAGGCCGCAGAGGGCCACTGGGCTGCGAGGCTGTGGGGGCCGCGAGACCGTGGGACGGCAGAGGCCACATGGGCCATAGAGGGGCGCGGGGAAACACAGCCACAGGGAAATGCGAGGGCGAACCGAGGGACATGAGGGGCCACAGAGGATGCAGGTGTTGCAGGGATATGGAATGGCGGATGCCGTGGGGCGGGGAGGGCCCCGGGCGGCGGAGGCCGCGGGGAAGCGGTGTCTGCAGGCAATGCTGGGGCGGCGGGGCGACACCGTTGTGCCGTCGCCTGGGTAACGACCAACGGTGGTCCCGACCGCCATTATTTTTCCTATCAAGGTTGGTTTCCGTCCTCCTCCACTGTGAAGAACACAAAAATTAAACACAAGATTTTTGGAGAGGTCGGGCCATGTTTGTTTGGCCCGCACTCTCCGCGTTAGAGTGGTAGCAAGCAATTATAATCTCTTCTTGATTTTTTTACGATGAATTATCAAGAATGTGTAAGGGGATGAAATTCAAAAAACCACCCTACCTCAAAGGTTTGTTGATGTTGGAACAAGTAAGAATTCAATGATGTCAACGTTCATTACGCCCGCCAGACGCCTCTGACCTCGGGCCCATTCATCGATTCGTCGTAGGTGAAGACATTCCTCATCGACGAGAGCGTTCTTCATTAGAGGATGAGATTCTCCATGAATCTCCAAACCTATTCCCTTTTTGCCAACAGTTTCCCCAATTACACCAAAATGATGAATATCCCACTTATTAATTTGAATTATGTGGATTAATAGGGTTGGCACCATTAAAATGCTCACACATTTCATTAATTGTTGTTTGGCTCCAATAATTAAATGGGGTGTTGGAATGTTTAAAGGTATCAATTTAATTGGATCAAATTAATGGAGAAAAATAATTAATGGGGTGTTGAGTGGTTTCTCCCCCATTAAGAGAGTTCAGGTGGTCCCCACCATTAATTTCAAATTGGGAGGTTAGCTGAGGTGGTCCCCTCCATTAATTTCAAATTGGGAGGTTAGCTCAGGTGGTCCCTACCTCTTAACACTCACATGGGAGGTCTAGGATCTGGTGGTCCCCACCACTATAACCCATGTTGAGGGGTTTCTAAAATAAAAATGTTAGAAATTTTAATTTTATTTTATTATTTCATGAAAAGCACAAATAAATTATCTTTCACTCTGGACCCACTACGGTCGAGGTGAAGGTCTCCTTAAGCGAATACCGACACTAAGAGTTCAACCGTGTCCTCAAATTTCAATTCCAAGCACCGGTTCAAAAGTTACAAAAACCTTCTCACACGTTTACTGAACGTACCCGAAAAAATGTTCATAAATTCATTTCGGGCACTTCGGGCCTCAGAATCACGCACCGTCAATTTTCACAGACTCGTAAAATTCCCATATATTAAAAAAAATATGTGGAATTTCCAGGTCTTTACATGATGAAAGAAAACATTATGATCAAACTAAAAAGTAGCTATAAATTTAGCAAAATAAGACCTCATTTCTTCCATAACATATCTCATACCCTCTATCTTGTTGGATAAACTAATATTTTCAATTTAAACTTCCTAAATATGACGCATCATTCTTGGATGAATGTGTTGTATGAACAACACAAAGTGATACATATCATCTTTCTCACTCACTTTTGTGGTCACATCAGGTTGGTTCATTATAAAAAACTGATTTCTCATAAAAAATCACTTTTGAATGAGATCAAATCATCTCTATTTGAAACATTAACATGAAATGAAGGAGAAACAAGAGTAGGCATAGAAGAAGTAAGAATATCACATGATTTATCATGATCAAAAGTAGTTCAAAATGAAAATTCCACATACATTTGTGGACTTCCATCCTCATATGAGTAAAAATAATCCAAAACCAATTTTAAATATCATGGAAATTCATAAAACTCTTTAACAACTAGTTCTACATACTTGGAAGAATATTTAACATAAGTATTAACAATAAATTCTATAGTTGGAGGAACATCCACAATAGGTACAATAGGAGTAGGAACGACAACTAAATCTCTATCATTCCTTTCTATATACTTTTCCTCAACAGTGTTAGGAGAGACTTCCAACTACACACCAACAAGTATATTTAAATAACTTTCTACTTCCATATTCTCAGTGAAAAACTACTCAACAACAGTAAAAACTAACATCTTCTTAACTACATGAAGATATTCCAATCATGGGAGGTTCTCCCCCTCAATTACAACTTCCTTCTCTTTTCCTGGAGTTCTATCAAAAACATCAATAGAAATAGGTCTATTTTTTAGATACACTAGAAATAATGTCTATATCTTGAGTTGTCTTAACTTTCTCAGTAAGAACACTACCACTAGGGCCATCAGGTATATCATAACCACTATGGTGATCCCCTTCTCCAATAAAATTTCATTTTTATATCCATCTATAGTATTTTCATCTTCTCCATATTCTCTTTCTCCTTATTCTTCTATATTTTCCTCTTCTTCATATTCCACATCATTTTATTCCTCATCATCCTCATTATTTTCTCCATTTTCATTATCATCAGTAGACTTAGAAGAACTTTTAAATTACCCTTATTCTAAAACTTCATTTTCTTCTTCACTATCTTCCTCCAACAATTTTTCGATTTTAGGAAGTTTCCTTAGAGATCATGGTTGACCATTAGTGATAACATGAGATCTCTCAGTTAAGTCAGGGTCCCTGCCAACTTCTACTAAAACTTCTCCCTCTTCATCTCCAGTAAAATCATATTATTCCTTATAATTAGAATATGAATATTTCACAACTTCATATAACTCGAATCCTTGGTTAACAAGATTTTTGGATTTGGTAGGATGGTTCATAGGGTTCAACTCATCATATAGATTATCATTATCAACTACCCATTATCACTTCCATGGGTTCCAACTGATCCTGACCCTCTTACATATCACCCAAGTGATATAGAAACCACCACATTCTATAACATATTTTTCAAATTCATCAACAATACCTTTTTACTTCAACATATATGAAATAAACATTAGTTAAATTAAAGAATATGAAATTGAGGTTGGTATATACATCTTCATTAAGAGTCTCATAATAGATTTTCAATTGTTTATTTTGTTTAATATTTTCATAAGACACAACATGAAAACATATTGATATATTAAGGTGGAAAAGTCACCATTTCTCAGGCATAACACATGCTGTATAAACATAAACCACAACCTTCACTCCCCATCTATTTCTAAAACTCTCGATTTTATGGTAATTTCATCACTAGTCAACTCTTTTGGTGAATCATCATAAAAAAAGTTGTCAGTATTTTTAGAAATGGGGCCTTAATAGTTCTCAAACTAACCTTAATTTGGTACCTTAAAACACTAAACCAAATGTTTTAAAGAAAAAGAAATTTTATAAACTTTTACATGGATTCGAAACATGTCAACATAAACTTATTCAAAATGAATCTGGACATACAGATAAAACACATAAACCATATTTGGATAAAAAGTTCTCTTATTTGAAGAAAAAAACTCACACCATCGTTGATCATAAATTAATTCGATTACTAAAAATTTACGTCAAATTATCCATTCTTCTTGAACATCTATTTTTGGTGTAAAAAAACTCTTTGGAAGATAGAGGTTAACTAGTACAACTTTAACAATATAGATCAGATCTACTTTTTTCTTCTTAGATGGAAATGACATATCCAATAAAGATATTGAGGAATTCTTGACTCTATCCATGAATTTCAGCTTAGTTGTTTTGGGTGAAGGTAAAAAAATTTCAAGGGTCAGAATGTAAAGGTTCACGAAAGGTTTGGTTCAAGGGAAAGTAATGTGCGCTTAAATTGGAAAACTTTCTAATTTATATCATTTATGTATTTTATAATTTGAAAATAAAAAATTGGATTAAGAATTAAATTTTATTTTTAAATTTAAAATAAAATGTGTAAAAAATAAAACTACTGGTTCAAGAACAGAGAATATAAAATTTTGACCAAGGCATGAGAATTCAATGGTGAAACATACAATGGTGAGGCATCCAATGGTGAGAATTCCAATGGTGAGAATTAAATTTTTGAGATGTCCAATGATGAGAAGTCCCATGGTGAGACATTCATAATAGTGAGACATTCATATTGGTGAGTCATTCAAAATGTTTTTATATAACCAATTATGATTCCTAGAAATTTTATAATAACCAAAATTTATTATACCTAATTCATGTTATATGTAATTCATTATCTCATAATTCAATGGCTTAGTGAATATATCCACAACATGATGTTTTTCACCAATGTATTCAAGAGTGATATAGGTTTTTTGAAAATGATCTGTTAAAAAGTGATGTCTTACACCAATATGATTTGTTCTAGAATGTGATATATGATTATTAGAAATACTAACAACACTTGGGTTGTCAAAATTTATAGGCACATTTAGGAATTGAAATCCATAGTTTACTAAAGTGTGTTTTATCCACAAAATGATTTCATAGAAATTACCTAAAACTATGTATTCAGCATCAATATTAGAAATTGCAACAAAATTTTGTTTCTTACGACACCAAGAAACTATATACATTAATAAAAAGTGAAATTTTCCATAGGTTATTTTTTCAATATAACTTACATCCACCAAAATCAGTATCAAGATAACTAAATAAATCAAATTCTTGTCCTATTGGATAAAACAATGATAAATTGGTTGTATATTTGATGTGTTTGAGAATTATTTTTAAAACAACAATATGTGAATCATTTAGATTAGATTTAATGTGAGAAAACATACTCACACTAGAAATTATATTAGGTCAGCTAGAATTCAAGTATATAAGACTTCCAATCATAACTCTCTAACTGGTTTGATCAACATGTTTCCTAGCTTCAAAATTATCCATCTTATAGGTAGTACTCATAGGAGTATCACTACTCCTAGTTCTATTCATACTATAAACTTTTAAAAGGATCCTCATTTTATTTACATTGATTTAAAATGATTCAATCTTTATATTTAAAAATATTAAAACCAAGATAGAATTTGAGTTCACCCATTAAGCTCATTTCAAATTCATTTATCATCATTTTAGAATATTCAATACATAAATATTTTTTCAAAGACCAAAAAAATAATATCATCCATAATTTTCTTTACAAATAAGAATCTTTTGAAATTTATTTTATAAAAAAGAGTAGGATCAACTATACCTTTTGGAAAATATATTGAAATAAGAAAAGTGATGAGCCTATCATACCAAGATCTAAGAGCTTGTTTTAAACTATATAAAGATTTGGATAATTTAAAATATTGATTTGGTAAATGATTATTTGGATAACCAAAGGGTTGTTAAAAAAATACACAATTATATACCCATTTATGAAACAACTCTTGACATCCATCTGATGATGTTCAAAATATAGGTGAGATTATTTGGAAACCAGTATTCTAATGGATTCAAGTCTGTCTACTTGTGGAAAGGTCTATTTATATTCTATTCCTTCTTCTTGACTATATCCTTGTGCAACAAGTCCATCCTTGTTTCTTTCTATATTTCCTGATTTATCTACCATGTTTATAAACTCCCATTTAGTCCCTATATCCAAGCTATATTTGGGTCTATCCACTAGTTCTCATACTTTGTTTCTTTAAAATTGAATTAATTCTTCTTGTATTGATATTACCCCAAATTAATCATAATGGATTCATTGATGTTCATTGGATTAAAATGAGATAAAAAGGTTTGATGTTCAACGTAATTTCTAAGAGAAGCACTAGTCTATGTACCTCTATCTAGGTCTCAAACTACTAAATATAAAGGGTGAAACTTAAGGGTCCTAACAGCTTTAGAAAAATTAGTATTGGTCACTTCAGGTTTTTCTATAGGTTCAAGTTCTAGAAGTTCTGGAAATTCCTAAGAATTATATTATTTCTATTACAATTTCACAATAGAATTAGTATATATGGAATTTATGTTCAAATAATATAAAGCATAATCAAGGTTTTCTAAAGTGGTATTGGGATCATAAGAATCTATCTCATCAAATTTGATGTGAAGAGACTCTTATAGAGTCTTGGTAATTCTGTTAATAACTATATAGGCTTTACTGGTGGCTGAATAACCTAGGAAAATTCCTTCATCACATTTGAAAACAAATTTTTTAAAATTTTTCTTAGGGTTAATAATAATAACTTTTCAACAGAAAACACTAAATTAATTAACCTTAGACTTTCTATTGTTCCAAAGATAATATGGGGGATATTTCAAGATAGGTCTATTTAAGACTCTATTAATTATCTAACAAGATATATTTACATCTTATTCCCAAAAGTAGATAGGTAAATAAAATTCACTTACAATGGTCTGTTCTATCTCTTGAAGAGTTATATTCCTTAATTCTATAACTCCATTCATATATGGGGTCCTCATAAAAGATAATTTATGACTATATCAATTTTTTCGAGAAAAAAGATTCAATGTACTGATTTTTAAACTCACTGCCATGGTCAATTCTAAGGGTCTTAATCCTAAGTCCACCTAAATTCTCTATATATCTTCATACTTGGTGAAATAAGAACATTCTTCACAATTTTAATCTATAAATAACACCCGAGTATACCTAAAAAAGTCATCTAATAATAAATAAACATAATTTTTATCATTTTGAATTGATACTCTATATAGTCAAAATAAATCTATATGAACCAACTTAAGAGGTTGAAAATTTAAAACTTCTTTCTTTAATTTAAAAGAAATATTTTGATGGTTCCCTTTTCTATAGGGATTATAGACGTTTTCATTTGGGAACTCTAGTTTTGGTAGATCCATGACAAACCCTTTTATTATAATATTGAAAAGTGAGTGAATATCTCAATGATGTAGTATTCTATTCCAAATAAAATATTATTTTTGAAATTCACTCACGTAAGAAATTTTTTAGAAATTAAATAATTAATATCATCAACATAATAATTGACATTTATTACTGTAGTAAAAACTAAGTAATCCTTTGAATAAAAAACATTACATGGATTATTATAAAATTTATCATGAAAACCATCATCAAATAATTGAGAGATTATAATAAAGATATACTTCAAACCATCAAAAAATATTCCATTAGAAATTAAAACTAATTTGATGTTACCAATTTGGCCAAGGCCGATGATTTTCTATTTTGAATTATCACCAAAGGTGAAATAACTACCATAAAACATTATTAGGTTCTTGAAAAAATAATAGTATCTAATCATATTCCTTTAACATTTACTATCCAAGTACCAAAGAGTTTTTAGTAGGTATTTAATAATTTTCCCTACAAATCGAAATTAATGTAAGAAATGATTTTGGTACCTAGGTTTTATTGGGTCCAGAATTTTTAGAAATCCAGGATTTAGGGACCCATATTTGTTTAACAGGTCTCTTATAAATAGAATTTTAAATTTTTTAAATAAAAACATTGTTCGATACTCTAGAAAAATAACTTGTAGTAAAATTTTTAGATTTGGAATTTGGAAAAAATGTGCTCTTTACTACTCTTGTTTATCTAGGTTGGTATCATATACTAGTACCATATTTTGGAGAAATATTTTTTCCTAAATTATGTGTAAGAGTTTCTCTACCATTTATAAAATTTTATAAATCCTTTTTCAATTTTTCATTTGAATGTTTAAGTTCATTATTTTCTTTTAGTAACTAAGTATTATTCTATTTTCAACAGATAAATCAGACTTATTATTGGGTGATAAAGCATGTTGTCTCTTGTGAATTTTTCACTTATCCTTAATATTATTGAAATTGCATTCCATGAATTTTTAATATTTAAACATCCCTTTATAGGACATGTCATCATCGTTATGTTCATTCTCAGAACTATCAAAATTAAGCATAGGAAAATCATTAGAAAAAATAGATACCTATAGAGACCCGTATCTTGACGTACATATACATTACATTACTTTTTCGGAATACTTAGTACATAATAAAAACACACACACACAAAGATCGTAATAGTTTAGTGTCTTTGGAAACTCAGAATATAATCTTCTAATCGTGGTGAAAGATCTTCAACATCTCCCATAAATATCTTCCTTTTTTTACCTAAAACCTTTCTTTATATCCTGGGGAAAAGAAAACATAAAAGGGTGAGCTCAAATGCTCAGTAAGGGTAAACAAAAGAAATATCAATCACATCATATTCATAAGAACATAACATTTTGGAAATCTTAACCTGCAAAAGAGAGCATAATTTCATAACATGGGATAAATCATGGCAGTGAAATGTAATCACAATAATCATAACTTAAAACAAGAAACTTTGTGGCATACACAAATAATCATAGAGAATCATTTCTTGTTAGTAAAGACTCATTTCCAAGACTATCTTAGTGGACAAAGTCCATTTCTGAACCAAGTCACCCTCGTTTCAGTCCTATTTCACTGAACCGGTATAACCTACCGTTCCAGCCATGTCTATCTCATGAGATATAAAATCTTTACCCAATTAATTGGAGGGAGATATAGGTCCCACCCATCTCATAATGATACCATTCTTATGTGTGCCACAAAATCATAAACCATACATCATAGCATAACCCATGTAATAAAAATGGGAATCTTAAACATCGTGACATCATAAAACAATTCATATAAGATAAAGGAATTCATAAAAATAATTCCATCACAACATAGTCAAATCAATGTAAAAATAGGGATAGAAACAGAACCCTTTATTTTCTTAGACGAAAAATAATTTTGATAAAACACTTGAACTCTATTCTTGAGGAAAATATCCTTTATACTTCAAAAACACTTTCCTTTCTTTAACATGTTATAAAATTTTAAACTAAAAGAATTTGAATAAAAATAAAATTGAAAACTTTTAAGGGAAGCTTCTTGGAAATAATGTTTTAAAAATCCATTCATGCCGTATAAGTTAAAAGAAAACATTCTTCTCGTACTTTTGTCGGAAAAGTCAAAAAGTACCTCGTATGAAAAACGACAAAAGATTCCTTTCAAATTCTTTACTAAAAACTCACCGAAGGGTAAAATTGGATTTAAACTATTGTAAGTGGATGGAAACAATATTAAATATTGAGGAAACATGGATGTGGATGATAAAATACACCCCAGTAACTTTCAAAGTATAAACAATCTCGGATAAAAATGAGATTGTGATATTTTCCCTTACCTTAGGTCCGATTTGCTTCGTAAGTGTCCGAACCTCCTATATAATGATTTAAATAATGTCATTGACTTATTATAGAGTCATATTCATTGTTATTATATCATATATGGTTCACTTATGACTTTATATTACCCGTTATTTTGTAAATTCATGTTAAAGTAGCGTTTTGGGTAAAATCGTCTCATTTGTCATTCGTGTTTTAACTTGTAATTATTCATATGATTACATAGATAATTATTACTTAATTATAGAATATAAAACATGATTTTATATAATATATATTCAGAATATAAATATATATAATGGATCGATAAATGGAAAGAAATACACCGTTCATGGAGACGGTAGGCCGTACGTACGCATGAACGCTGTTTTCGTTTCCTTATTGAATTGGGTGGAATTAAGTAGATGACATACATATATATATAAATAAATACAGTAGCTTTATAATGTCATATATTTCATTATTATTGCTTATATATACTTTATAATCATTCTTAAATGGTTAACATGGAGAATGAATCTCATCGCGTCGTGGAGCCGGTAGTCCGTACGTACGCACGAGCGATGATATCATTTCCATAATTATTGAATTAAATTGGAGTGGATGATACAATATATCAGAATCATTATTAAGTTATAATAACTATGTATAGTTATTCTTTACAGCACAATACCCATCCATGTAAGGTGTTGGTGGAAAAACAGATTACACCACGGCGTGGAGACGGTATTCCGTACGTACGCACGCGCGGTGATTTTGTTTTCCATAGGATGGATAGATGTTGAAATAGGGTTGTTTAATACTTATAATAACATATCAGTATATGAGTCATACTGATGTTATTACTTCATAATGAAAAAACCTAAGAAGAATAAGTGGAAGAAGAAATAAAGTTGAAAGAATCGGTAACAGAAATTACCTCTTCTTTGAAGCGCCTCTATGAGACCTCCTCTTATGGCACTAAAATTGGTCTTTGAGGAAGTCCAAAACCTCTAGGATGTTTATAGGGAAGTGGAGAGGAGAATTTGGCAGGGGTTGGGCGAGCTTGAAGGCTCAAATTTGTGTGAGGAAGAGAGGGATGAGGTGCCCTTTTATAAGGGAGGAGAAGGGCACCTTTGGAATAACTTAAATTATTATTTTATTATAAAGTCAAGTTCGGTTTTAAATAGCTCCAAATTGATTTATTTCTAGGCTAAGGTGGGGATGGGTCTAATTCCTCTCATCGAATAGAATTTAGACAAGTTTAAGTTCGTATTTTAACCTTATCATTTAGATTTAACATTAAGTTAAATATTTTTACTTTTTCCGTGTCTTCTTGTGTTCTTACACTCTAAGGTTAATAAACATACTATAAGAATCCAAAAGAACCCCATTTTGTTTATTATTAATATATATAACCTTATCTAAGTCATTTGGCCGAGCCTTAGATTTTTAGGAATAATATAACAATTAATAATATAATATTTGTTTTAAAAACTATTTTATGTCAATTTTGACACTATTTAGTAATTGATTTTTGTGAAACTCATAACAGAATTATTAGTTCATAAAAAGTTAATTAAATCAATAAACACATGTCATATTAAACTATAAAATTAGTGTAATTCATAAAAAGTCTCAAATTATATTTATTTGGGCATTTATAACATCAATTATGTCAATATTTCATTAATAAGATAATTACTGCATCATCTTTGTGTCATAAATAAATTAAATTATTTGATGTCTAAAAATTAAAAATAAAATACCATTATGTAGGAAATATTTTTATCTTTCTAATGAATATTTAAAATAGAATTTATCTTATGTATAAACCTTTATTAAAAATGTTTTAGTAAATAAACTTTGATTTTAACTCTTTTAACCCTTCTTTAAATAAATTAATAATAAATGTCCTAATCTAATCCAAGTGGGCCTAAATGGTCATATTTTATTCCTAAGTTTGTTTTTGGTCGAATTACACTTGTACAATAGAATTAGGACATTTGTTAGGGTAATAATAATATCATTTCTACCCTTAATTACCCTATTTACTTTTAACCGTGGTAAAAAAAGTAAAAAGGTACTATTCACCAAAAAATTATTTTCATCTCATTGAACCACATTTTACTTAATGACATCAACCGTGTCTCTCGGATTTTTTAAATTCCACTCACAGAAGCGGTAAAATTAAGTTTTATGAAAAATTCAGTTTTTTTAACTACCACTTAGTGGTTTCACTATTCATAAAAATTGAATGTTTTCAGAAACATGCCAAAAATTAGGCCTAAGCTATATTTGATATTATGGACTCAAAAATGATTTCTATTTTACCAAATTCAAAACATATCAGTTGCATTAATTAATTTAAAAATTAATTCCCGTCGTCAAAACAAATAGCGTGTTCTTAAGAGATAATAACTATCAAAAGATTGACACTTGTTTACGTCTGGTTTAAATGTGAAATTACATCCAATGACCAACATTATATTAAAATGTAAAAATATATCCTAAATATACTTTAAAACCACTCAAATTAATAATTTATCACTATTAATTATTTTGATTGAAAAATTTGTTTTTAATTAAAATTTAATAATTTTCACTATTCATCAAAATATGAAAGTTATCCGAAAATCACCAAAATTTCACCCTAATCTAATTTCGATATTACGAATCCAAAAATAAATTCCATTTTGAAAACTAAAATTTACAAAATTTCCAAAAGTGGTTATTACTATTCATAACGGCTAGTTTGAATAATATTTTAATAGCATATTGTTGTTTAGTGAAACTCATTATTGCGTACTACACACGCTATCGAGGAAGGTCGCGATTGCGTGTAATGCAAGGCAAGTCAAGGATGCGTGTTGTGCAAGCTCCTTTTGGTGTAGCATATAACACAAGACATTAATGAAATTAAAATAATATTTTTCATAAAATTTCGGGGTGTTACATTCTACCCCCCTTAAAATGAATTTCGCCCTCGAAATTTGTCGGGGTTATAAATGGTTTACTACTTGAAAGTTTCTTTAATAGAAACCCACATCGTAAAAAGGAATACCAAAACCAATCTTTAAAAACAAAATTATGAAACGTAACGGTTACCCAAATAAACTAATCACTGGGTTTCCACATAGGTGAAAATATGGATATGGAAGAAAAATCTAACCATCATGTTCTGAGGGAGAGTGGTAGAGAACATGGCTATGGAAAAGCCACCAATCACAAATCCATAAATTTGTGACGATCTAAGGTACCATCTGATTAGTGAGATATAAGAGCACTCGGACAACATTTTTGGTTTTCAAGATCGTTTCCCTAAAGTTGAAGAATTTGAATTAGAATAAATACTTACTTTATTTTGGTACAATCTGACTGTTGTTCGTGCCTTAAACAATTTCTACTTCATCTCTTAAATAAATGAAGTTGAATTTGTTATTCATGAAGTGTTAGCAGATCATGTGATAGAATGACGGGTCATTCCATCTGTCTCAAACAAAAGGTTAGCAAAAGTTATTAAATATACATAAGTCATTCTATACTGAGATTAATCATATATGGTTCCTAAAATGGACTTATACTTCATATATCATACTGCTTAATATAATAAAACTAGTTTCTACTAAACAGGGACTTCCTGTAGGCCAGTGGTAGGAGAAAAAGGCCAGTCGCACTTCGGTTGTGGGTTCGATTCCCACAGCCTTGTCCGACGCGATGGGCTGTCGCCCCTCCTGCAGGTTTTCCTTTTTCTAAAAATATATTACTATAACATCCCATCAATAATATCGAAAAAAACTTATATCCTTAAACAATACTAACTTATGTCCAACATAATCCATTCTAGTCTTTAGGCTTATCCATAATACTGCAGTTCATTCTCATAATATAGTGAAAATGAATAACAGAGATTTAATACCATCGTTGATCCCCATATATCATAAGATATGTCTTGTTGGTCACATTACAAACATTCAAAGGCCTTAATCATGTATTCTCTTGAATACCCATTGAACCATAGTGAAAAGTTGAATGTAGTTAAAAGTTAACACTTTTCATATACCAAAATCCTCAAAATTCTATATACTCAAACCATGATATCACTTAGTCCTTATATCAATCATGAGCTCATGAATACTGTCAAACATTTCATTTTCGCGTTTTCCCTTCATTATGCGCATATCATCTTATTTCCAAAAATATCTCAATCACTTTGAATACCACATTAGACCAATACATAAATATTCCAATACTTTATGATACAACATTATTTTGGAATCCCATTACATAAACACTTAATCATTCCACCACATCACTGTCATATTCAACATCGCCAATGGTGATCGCATGTGACTTCCCTTTGTCCTTTTCCTTAAGTGGTTGCTCATGTCGATCATCACTAACCCTTGGATTAGGGCATTTATTAGCATAATGACCCATTTCCTTGAACTTGAAGCATTGAAGTGTTGGTGGTGCGTTCTCTGCAGTGTTTGCTTTATTCACATCATTAGAAACCCCTTTTCCATTACTTCGACACTCAGCTGCTCGATGAACTTCTTTTCCACACTTAAAACATTTTCTAGTCCCTTTAAGACAATCTCCACAATGCTTCTTTCCACACTCTGTGCATAAGGAAACATTCATCTTCTTTTCACCATTATTTTGAGATTTCTCCTTGAACTCCATCTTTCGTTTCTTTTCAAAACCATGAGATGGATATGTAACACCAACTTCCATTTCTACCTTCATAGCAAAACACACAATTTCTTCATAGCTACTGAAGTCTCTTATAGCTAATGCCCTTCGAAGACTTGGTTTTAAGCCACTGAAAAATCGATCAACTTTACTTTCAGGTTGGATGATAATTCCAGATGCATACCTTGCAAGTCTTGTAAAATTCTCTTCGTATATACCAACAGATTCATCATCCTTCTTCTTCAGCTCAAGAAACTCCTTTTCCATCTTTGTTCGAAGAATACGAGGGAAGTACTTACTGAAAAAAAAGTTCTTGAACTCGTCCCATTCCATGGACTCAATTTCATATCTTGGCCTCGTATTCTTGATAAGATTCCACCATTGATCAGCTTCACCTTCCAAATGATATACTGCTAAGATGACTTTATCATGCTCAGAACATTGAAGAACTGAAAATATCTTTTCAGTGGTACTGATCCATTGTTCAGCAACAAGTGGATCGGAAGACCCACTGAAAGAAGGTGGACGTTGCCTCATGAAGGACTCAACAGAATATTGTTCCTTTCTCTTCTCATTTGGAAGTCCAGAATGATTCATAGCTTGTGTAAGTATAGAAATAAGATTTTTCACTCCATATCCCATAAAATTTTTTTGTTCAGGAGAGAAATCATTGCATTGTCCATTGCATTGATCAACACGGTTCCTTCAGGTTCAAGCCATTGTCTAAAACCCAAAAAGAATAGTGTGAGAGGAAAAAATCATGCTAGGGAAAACAACATAATAAAGGGGAAGTACCTTCAATATCTAACATCTTAGGTTTAATTCTATGATAGTTAGCGTAATTCTAGTACTATAACCTATACGTATACTTAACCTTAGGGACATCCCTAGACATACCTTAGAAATATCTCTAGGGATCTCACTAACGTTTTCGCATCCTAGTTTCCAAAGGTTGACTAAACCTTTCCTCTGATACCAACTGTAGAGACCCGTATCTTGACGTACATATACATTACATTACTTTTGTGGAATACTTAGTACATAATAAAAACACACACACACAAGGATCGTAATAGTTTAGTGTCTTTGGAAACTCGGAATATAATCTTCTAATCGTGGTGAAAGATCTTCAACATCTCCCATAAATATCTTCCTTTTTTTACCTAAAACCTTTCTTTATATCCCGGGGAAAAGAAAACATAAAAGGGTGAGCTCAAATTCTCAGTAAGGGTAAACAAAAGAAATATCAATCACATCATATTCATAAGAACATAACATTTTGGAAATCTTGACCTGCAAAAGAGAGCATAATTTCATAACATGGGATAAATCGTGGCAGTGAAATGTAATCACAATAATCATAACTTAAAACATGAAACTTTGTGGCATACACACATAATCATAGAAAATCCATTCTTGTTAGTCAATACTCATTGCCAAGACTATCTTAGTGGACAAAGTCCATTTCTGAACCGAGTCACCCTCGTTTCAGTCTTGTTTCACTGAACCGGTATAACCTACCGTTCTAGCCATGTCTATCTCATGAGATATAAAATCTTTACCCAATGCATTGGAGGGAGATATAGGTCCCACCCATCTCATAATGATACCATTCTTATGTGTGCCACAAAATCATAAACCATATATCATAACATAACCCATCTAATAAAAATGGGAATCTTAAACATTGTGACATCATAAAAAAATTCATATAAGATAAAGGAATTCATAAAAATAATTCCATCACAACATAGTCAAATCAATGTAAAAATAGGGATAGAAACAGAACCCTTTATTTTCTTAGATGGAAAATAATTTTGATAAAACCCTTGAACTCTATTCTTGAGGAAAATATCCTTTCTACTTCAAAAACACTTTCCTTTCTTTAACATGTTATAAAATTTTAAACTAAAAGAATTTGAATAAAAATAAAATTGAAAACTTGTAAGGTAATCTTCTTGGAAATAATTTTTTAAAAATCCATTCATGTCGTATAAGTTAAAAGAAAACATTCTTCTCGTACTTTTGTCAGAAAAGTCAAAAAGTACCTCGTACGAAAAACGCCAAAAGATTCCTTTCATATTCTTTACTAAAAACTCACCTAAGGGTAAAATTGGATTTAAACTATTGTAAGTGGATGGAAACAATATTACATATTGAGGAAACATGTATGTGGATGATAAAAAACACCCCAGTAACTTTCAAAGTATAAACAATCTCGGATAAAAATGAGATTGTGATATTTTCCCTTACCTTAGGTCTGATTTTCTTCGTAAGTGTCAGAACCTCCTGTATAATGATTTAAATAATGTCATTGACTTATTAAAGAATCATATTCATTTTTATTATATCATATATGGTTCACTTATGACTTTATATTACCCGTTCTTTTGTAAATTCATGTTAAAGTAGCGTATTGGGTAAAATCGTCTCATTTGTCGTTCACGTTTTAACTTGTAATTATTCATATGATTACATAGATCATTATTACTTAATTATAGAATATAAAACATGATTTATATATAATATATATTCAGAATATACATATATATAATGGATCGATAAATGGAAAGAAATACACCGTTCATGGAGACGGTAGGCCGTACGTACGCATGAACGCTGTTTTCCTTTCCTTATTGAATTGAGTGGAATTAAGTAGATGACATACATATATATACACATAAATCTAGTAGCTTTATAATGTCATATATTTCATTATTATTTCTTATATATACTTTATAATCATTCTTAAATGGTTATCATGGAGAATGAATCTCATCGCGTCGTGGAGCCGGTAGTCCATACGTACGCACGAGCGATGATATCATTTCCATAATTATTGAATTGAATTGGAGTGGATGATACAATATATCAGAATCATTATTATGTTATAATAACTATGTATAGTTATTCTTTACACCATAATACCCATCCATGTAAGGTGTTGGTGGAAAAATAGATTACACCACGGCGTGGAGACGGTATTCCGTACGTACGCACGCGCGGTGATTTTGTTTTCCGTAGGATGGACAGATATTGAAATAGGGTTGTTTCATACATATAATAACATATCAGTATATGAGTGATACTTATGTTATTACTTCATAATGAAACAACCTAAGAAGAAGAAGTGGAAGAAGAAATAAAGATGAAAGAATCGGTAACGGAAATTACATCTTCTTTGAAGCGCCTCTTTGAGACCTCCTCTTAGAGAACTAAAATTGGTATTTGAGGAATACCAGAACCTCTAGGATGTTTCTAGGTAAGTGGAGAGGAGAATTTGGCAGGGTTTGGGCGAGCTTGAAGGCTCAAAGTTGTGTGAGGAAGAGAGGGAGGAGGTTCCCTTTTATAAGGGAGGAGAGGGGCACCTTTGGAATAACAAAAAATATTATTTTATTATAAAGTCAAGTTCGGTTTTAAATTGCTCCAAATTGATTTATTTCTAGGCTGAGGTGGGGATGGGTCGAAATCCTCTCATCCAATAGAATTTAGACAAGTTTAAGTTCCTATTTTAATCTTATCATTTAGATTTAACATTAAGTTAAATAATTTTACTTTTACCGTGTCTTCTTGTGTTCTTACACTATAAGGTTAATAAACTTACTATAAGAAGCCAAAAGAACCCCAAGTTGTTTATTATTAATATATATAACCTTATCTAATTCATTTGGCCGAACCTTAGATTTTTAAGAATAAAATAACAATTAATAATATAATATTTGTTTTAAAAACTATTTTATGTCAATTTTGACACTATTTAGTAATTGATTTTTGTGAAAATTATAACAGAATGATTAGTTCATAAAATTTTAATTAAATCAATACTAACATGACATAGTAACCTATAAAATTATTGGAATTCATAAAAAGTCTCAAATTATATTTATTTGGGCATGTATAACATCAATTATGTCAATATTTCATTAATAAGATAATTACTGCATCATCTTTGTGTCATAAATAAATTAAATTATTTGATGTCTAAAAATTACAAATAAAATACCATTATGTATGAAATCTTTTCATCTTTCTAATGAATATTTAAAATAGAATTTATCTTATTTATAAACCTTTATTAAAAATGTTTTAGTAAATAAACTTTGATTTTAACTCTTTTAACCCTTCTTTAAATAAATTAATAATAAATGTCCTAATCTAATCCAAGTGGGCCTAAATGGCCATATTTTATTCCTAAGTTTGTTTTTGGTCGAATGACACTTGTCCAATAGAATTAGGACATGTTTTAGGGTAATAATAATATCATTTCTACCCTTAATTACCCTATTTACTTTTAACCGTGGTAAAAAAAAGTAAAAAGTTACTATTCACCAAAAAATTATTTTCATCTCATTGAACCAAATTTTACTTACTGACATCAACCGTGTCTCTCAGATTTTTTAAATTCCACTCACAGAAGCGGTAAAATTAAGTTTTATGAAAAATTCAGTTTTTTTAACTACCACTTAGTGGTTTCACTATTCATAAAAATTGAATGTTTTCAGAAACATGCCAAAAATTAGGCCTAAGCTATATTTGATATTATGGACTCAAAAATGATTTCTATTTTACCAAATTCAAAACATATCAGTTGCATTAATTAATTTAAAAATTAATTTCCGTCGTCAAAACAAATAGCGTGTTCTTAAGAGATAATAACTATCAAAATATTGACACTTGTTTATGTCTGGTTTAAATGTGAAATTACATCCAATGACCAACATTGTATTAAAATGTAAAAATATATTCTAAATATACTTTAAAACCACTCAAATTAATAATTTATCACTATTAATTATTTTGATTGAAAAAGTTGTTTTTAATTAAAATTTAATAATTTTCACTATTCATCAAAATATGAAAGTTATCCGAAAATCACCAAAATTTCACCCTAATCTAATTTCGATATTACGAATCCAAAAATAAATTCCATTTTGAAAAATAAAATTTAAAAAATTTCCAAAAGTGGTTATTACTATTCATAACGGCTAGTTTGAATAATATTTTAATAGCATATTGTTGTTTAGTGAAACTCGTTATTGCGTACTACACACGCTATCGAGGAAGGTCGCGATTGCGTGTAATGCAAGGCAAGTCAAGGATGCGTGTTGTGCAAGCTCCTTTTGGTGTAGCATATAACACAAGACATTAATGAAATTAAAATAATATTTTTCATAAAATCTCGAGGTGTTACAATACCTCAAAGATATTAGTCATGAAGCACATGTTGGATCTGTCAGACTTCTTTTCAGGTGATGAATCTGAATCACTGTAGCTATCCCCAAAAGTACTTCAACTGGATTTCATTGCTTTATTATACCTTCAATCTTCATCATTATATTTATTTTTGTCTTATTATCTTTAGATAAGGTTAATTCACATGCCCTTATGTTCTTCAATCATAATAAGTAATTTCATTATCTTCTTTATTATAATCCTTTTTTCTAGTTTCCTTTAGTGCCATAAGTTCCTTTATAACTAGGGTTCATAAAAAAATTCTTTTTCCTATAAATTTTTTAGAACTTTCTAACAATTTGGGCCATTTCTTCCTCACTTTCTGATGTTAAATCAATGTCACCTGAAATTTAAGACTTTATATTTTCATTTTACTTTTCTCTTTGTTTGGTTGTTGTCGTATTTAAGGATAATGACTTTCTTTTGGGTTTATCATCTTTCTATTGGTTGATTTTTAGTTAATATTCACACATCATAATATTATAAATCATCTTTTTAACAGGTAGTTTTCTAATTTCACATGAATCTATAATTGAAATAGACGTTCCTCTTCATCTTTTAGTAAGGAATCTTAGTAGTCTCATGATTTCTTCTTTTTTAGGTGCTAGATTTCAAAGTGACCACATTGTATTCAAAATTTCATTAAACCTGAGATACATGTCAGAGATTATTTCATCATGCTTAATTTTAAAGCAATCAAACTTACTATTATATATATTTCATCTCATTCCATTAACATTAGTTGTTCATTCGTTAGAAATAGCTGGTGTAACCCTGATCTCAAAAACAGTTTTATAAGAATAAATTGTTTTAGACTCAACATCTCTTAAATCATTGTAAAGGGCACTCATGTCTTTGCAATTTTTATTATAAGAATACTTAGTAGCTTTATCCCAAGTAACACTAGCAGTCTCAGGTAGTTTATTTCTATCTTATATATCAGGACTAATTTCAAAACACATACTCTCTATATACATTTTCATGTTTATCTTCTACTAAGATCAACCGTTTCCATTAAAAAATAAGGTCCCTTGGTAGTAAAACATTATTTTTAATTATCCATTTAAAAATTTAAATTCCGAACGAACAGAAATCTAATATATTTAACGCTAAACAAAAATCATATTTAAAATGTTTTGAAAAATATTTATATAAAAACATATTATTTTGATACCAAATGTTGGTTGGAGTGAGTATCTCAAGAGGGGGGGGGGGATGAATTGAGTACCCAATAAAAATTCTACTAAAAAATTATTTTAATAAAATTTCTCATTTGAAATAAAATAACCTAGTAATTTAAAAAAATAATTTGATAAAAGTCTTAAACTCTTAAAATAATTATCAAATGTTGATTAGGTCGCAGTTAAAAACAATATACAATATTATTTTAACCTGTGAAATAATTTTACTAAATCAAGTTATCATATAAACACTAATTAATACTAAATATCAAATTACTGGGTTTTTCTTAAAGGTAAAAACATATTAGATTTTTATAGTACATAAAATAAACAAAAAAACAAACCAAACACACAGTGTAATTTGAATACAAGACTTTCAGTATCAAGATGAGACTTACTCCTCTCAACTTGAAAATCACCTACTTCCAAGTTGTTTAGATAAAATAAACTTATTATCCACGACTTGGATTGGGTTTTACAATATTATACCATATTTATAAATCAGACATTGCCTCTTATACATTTTTTATGGTAGTAAAAATAAAACAAAAGGTCACACAATACCTCTACCACAGTTATCATGGGACAAATAGATAAAAATATTGTTTGATAAGATATCATGTGTCTTGTAGTTTTAATTAAGATAAAATGTATGTATAATAAATAGAGTACGCACACACAATACTCACAATGTAATTGATAAATTAACAATAAGATTAATAAGGGTTTAGAATAAAATGTGTTACTCTGAATGATATGCTCTGCAGCTCATGACTCCTTGAAAGTAGTTTGAAATGTATATTGAGTTGATTTTCAGAAAATTTATATATAATAGAGTGTTTTATACTCTTGTTCTTGACTCCAGGAAGAAACAAGATGTATGTTGTTCTTTTGATTCGACATTCTCATGAAATCATGTAAGACCTCTTCAATTCATTACAATATTCCCTAGTATCAAAGTGTGTGAAATGATTTTGGGTTATTCTTGTTCTTCCTTTCACTTCAATTATTACTTTCATTCACACAAGAGAGTCTTATTTCACTCTTTAACAATTACAACATGCATGGACACATCATCCAGATATCCTTTATCCTTATACTGACAGTTGGAAAATCCTTTAATGCAGCTCTACAATATTTTAAGAAAAAACCATTAAAATAACATTCAACATTAAATTCCATAATATGGATGTTAGAGATAATTAATTCAGCAAGACAAGTAAAGGAATAGTGGCAGCGAGACCTGGAATGGAGACTCTCTAGTGGTGTCTTCTTATATCAGTGACACACTAATGGTTGTGTGACAATGGTAGTGTTTCCTTAGAATGGTGACTCAACTAGTGATAGGCCATCCTTCTAGAAGTGACTCCTCTGACAGAAGGTCAGGCTGGGGGTGACTCATCCTTTTTGTGAAAGGTCGATTCATAATTTCCCAAATTTATGGTACAATGGTATGACATAGCTGATTGTGAGTCATTCCATATTTTAACAAAAATCACACTCTCACATTTTATCATAGGCGACGACCAATATTTCTACACTTATCCAATTTTTTGGATCTCAGTGGTGAGTTATCCTTGGTGGTGACTCAACCTGAACGGTGAGTCATTGAACTAGTGGCGACTCATCCTTTGGAAAATTTCACCACTTGTATAATATTATAAAATGACAATAAAACAACATGAGAATTATTAGTATCAATATAAATATGATTTTTTGAACATTAAAACAAGGGTGTTGGTCACCTTAACAAAGGTTCCAACACTGATTCTCGCTCAAATTTACCCAAGAGATGAAGGTAGAACGGTCCTTGTAGTTTAGCTTGGGTTATCGAATCCTCAGAGACCTAAGAAGAAACCTATAGACACGTACATTCTATGGACTTTTTTTGGATATGAAGTGGCCAAATTGGGTTGATTTTATATGGTTTTAATTTATAACTAACATATTTAAGTGAATTCAATTTAAAAGAATGAGTTGATCCTAGGTTATCACTCGGGGTGGATTGGACGTATTTTCTTTTTAATGATTTCAATTTATTAAATTTGAGATGGGTTCATTTATGGAGATAAAACAACATCATCACTTACTGGTTTAATTCCTACACCCTTTAATACTAATCACCTATACACTTGAAGGATCAAATTTTTAAGCACTTCAAGGTAAAGGTTTGTATTAGCACTTGAAGTGTGTGGCCTTAAATTCAACAAGGACGACAGAGTTTAAAAATCATCAAATAAAAATCTCAATTAAAGAAGTGATTATACATTAATGAGGTGATAAATAACATCCAATCCAGCCCCTTTCTACTCCCTTAGATCAACCCATAAGTGGGTTATCCCTCCATTTATTCTATGGTTTCAATGGAAGTGAAAAGTAGACTCATGAGGGAGGAAATGGAGAAGTAAAAAACGCAATAAAATAACAATCACTCCACCGTTGTGTGAATAATTTCACAAGATGTGGTGTGAATAAATTCACACCTTGAACCAATGGTATCAAAGTGATAAGGATAAGAACAGAATAATAAGATAAGAAGAACTTTTATTAAGAAACAAGGATGAATCAAAACAACTTACATGTGAAGGAAGAACATTACAAAGAGAAATTGGCAGCATAACATTATGATGAAAAAAAGCTCAAAAATTCTCAACCCCTCCACCAACACTACCCTAAATAGGAATTTTTGGAAGCCTTGGGGTCGAGAATCCAACAGTACAAAGCATCCCACTTGATTATGGTAGGCCTAGGGTGGTGGAAGGCTTGTGGAACTTAAGCCTTTTCCACATTTGACCCGAGGTGGCATCCAACTTTCATCCACCGAACATACGTGCTTCGATGACCTTCGAGATGGCCGAATCAGAGTGAGCCATAGAAGAATAAAATGGATCCCCAGATGTCGCCTAACCGCCTGTAAAATTTCGTCCCATTTGGAGGTGTATAATCGGAGATAATATAAGATTAGTGTGCTGTTTTTCGGGGCCGCAGAATCTGGCCCAGAATTGTATCTCTAACATGGGCCGCCTTAATGACAACCATAGAGGCAAAATTAGCATTATCTCCTGAAGAGTGATTTGTTCCTTAACATTTATTCTATCATCCCAAAAGAGTTGGGTTTCATTGGGACTGTATGTTGGGCCCCACAGTCTCATAAGTGGTCTGGTGTCCAATCTGCCTTCTCTAGAATTGCTTCCATTCATCTCCAAATATCTCCATCATCATTTATAAATCATCCATTGATCCCTAAATGAAAAATGTTCACATTTAAGTGTAGATATAGTTCAAATTAAAATATTGATAATTACATTAGTTAGAGTCAGATGACTCATTGGGCCTAAATTGGTGTATATTAGGCATGAATTGCACAAATGATGAGAATGAATGTTCATAATGAAAATGCATTAACTCAGGCCCATAAGATCAAAAATGAAAATTTAATATCATTAAAATGGAATTTAAATATATGTTTTTATTGGATAATCACACCCTCCAACTTGAGATTTGCTAGTCCCGAGCAAATAATTCAATGATTTTATTTGAATTCATTTCTTCACACACATTATAACAAATAGTGCTCACAATGTAAACTGCACACAAATATATTTTTATAACCTATCATGATAATTTAAAACAAGATGAATTTAAAAGCCGATCCCAATCCCAAGCCCATTCCTTTGATCAAATCCATCATCATACTTCATCCAACTCAATTAGGTGAAATGATGTGTTGTGAATCACAATAGATATGGGGGTTAATTTTCATTCAAGGGGGAAATCATGGAAGCGCTAGGTGGAATCACTTTTAATCATAATATGAGTATTCTTAATTCCTTTTTTTTGAATATTTTTTTTTCAATATTTCTATAGTAATTGAGATTGCAGTTAATTAAATTAACCCTTGTAAGAAGACTTTGCTGATGACTCCCAGACTCAAAGGCCTTAGGGAACCATGTGAAGCCCACATACTCGGGCATCGTCTCGAGTTAACTTAATCCAAAACAAAGTCATATTACCATAAATATAGATAGATTAAAAATCTCAGGGTTAGAAAACTCTGGAGTCACGATCCCCAAGTGCCGAAAGCCTCGCATTTTATCAATCCATTGCTCTACATGCAAAATTTTTTATTTATTTTATTATATTATATTTTTTTTTGAATACTCATATTATTCATAAAAATCAAACCAGCCTATGCTATTTATTATGGGACACCAAAAATTCAAATTAGTACCCCACAGTCTAGAGGACGTGGATTGTGACATTTTGATTTAATGGATGAAAATAAAAATGATGAAAATTTTCATTGGACAACCAAACTTCCAAAATCAATGATTTTAAATTTAATAATGAATTAAATTAAGATTCAAGGAAAGAAAAATTATTTTCTATGTAGTTTTAATGTGAGAAAAGATTTTATTATATGAATGATAAAGTAATTTTAATTCTTTTTTTTCATTGTTTTTTTTAAAACAAACATTTTGTTTCCACACCCACCAATATAGAATGAAACTGTCCCTAGTTTCGTAAAAATAAAATTTAGAATGGGGTAGAGGAATAAAAGGGGAGTTCAATAAGGAAATTTAAATATGAGGATCATGGAATGAAGTCACCTGGTGGTTGATGTTTGAAGTTCTTGTTGCTTGAATTTAGTCCTTTGATATCCATGTCTTTTGCAAAGTTCCCTAGTGGAAAAAGGAAAAAAAACAAACAAAAAAAACAATATATATATATATATATAAGTAAAATATAAGTATATATATAAATATTATAGAATAAGTAAGCACATTAAGCCGTAGGTCAGTGGTAAGCGCGCACCCCTGTCTCCCTTCGGTCCCGGGTTCGAGTCCCCGCGGCTTCGCCGGTTGTGACGGGGTTTGCCCCACGGCCGATGGCGTGTCCCCTTTTTTAATTATTATATTATTTTTATTATTTTTATCTTAACCTATAAAATAATAAAAATACAACAAAATAAACTGATGATACATTATCTTCTTTTTAAATTTCTTGGCAAGGTATTACTCAAAGATCACACCACGTGACACAGATGAATATGGTGCTCCCCTTTCGTACCCATCCATACTCATAATAGAAGAACATGTCAAAAGTCTATTTTTTTTATTTTTAAATATAAAAATGATTAATTAATCTTATTTGAAAAATAAAGAAGATTCAGAAAGATTAGAAACATAAAAACCACGGGTTGCCTCCCGTGCAGTGCTTTGTTTAACGTCATTAGCCCGACATAGATCCTAAATTTATCAATTGTTCCCTAGTTCGTAGATTGGATCAATTAACTCCGCATCTATTTCCTGTTTATTTAATGATTTAATGAATGTTTTTAACCTTTGACCATTGACCTTGAAAATGTGACCACTAGTGGGATCTTGAATCTCTACTGCCCCATGGGGGTATACATGATGCACTATGAAAGGACCTGACCATTTAAAACTTAACTTTCCCAGGTGTAAATGAAGTTTTGAACTATACAAGAGCACAAGTTTTCCTGGTTCAAAATGTTTGACCTTGATATTCCTTGATTGGTAGGCTTGAACTCTAGCTTTATTGATCATTGAATTTTCATACGCCTCCATCCTTAGTTCCTCCAGTTCATTGGGATCTAATTTCCTTTTTGTTCCGGCCAATGAGAGATCATAATCCATTTTCTTAATTTCCAAAAAGGCCTTATGTTCAATCTCAACTGGAAAATGGCATGCTTTACCATAAACCAATCTATATGGGGACATTCCTAAAATGGTTTTATATGCGGTTCTATAGGCCTAAAGAGCATCTAATAGCTTCTCATACCAATCTTTCCTAGAGGGGTTGACAGTTTTTTCAAGAATTTACTTAATATCCCTATTCGCTAACTCAGCTTGACCATTGGTTTGAGGATGGTATGCAGTGGACACTTTATGAGAAATACCGTACTTAGACATGAGTGAAGAGAATGGGTGGTTGCAGAAATGGGTTCCTCGATCACTGATTATAGCCCTAGGAATTCCAAATCTTGAAAATATGTTCCCTTTCAGAAATTGAATCACAACTTGATGATCATTGGACTTAGTGGGAATGGCCTCCACCCATTTTGATACATAATCAACAACTAATATTATGTAGAGGTATCCCCGAGAGTTTGGGAAAGGACCCATGAAGTCTATTCCCCAACAGTCAAATATTTCAACCACTAAGATGGGAGTGAGTGGCATTTGATTACTTTTTGTGATGGACCCTACTTGTTGACACCTAGGACAACTTTGAAAAAATGTGTAGGAGTCCCTTGAGAGGTTGGGCCAGAAAAGACCACATTAAAGAATCTTAGCAGATGTTTTATTATAGGAAAAGTGACCTCCACATGCCTCACTGTGACAGAATTTAAGGATGGACTTTTGTTCAGATTCTGGAACACACCTCATAATGACTTGGTCAGGGCAGAACTTATAGAGGTATGGATCATCAAAAACATAGTGTCTAACATCAGAAAGAAATTTCCTTCGAGCTTGAGTCCCTAAGAATTTTGGAATGACTCCTGTCACTAAGAAATTTGTTATGTCAGCATACCAAGGGCAGCCACTCACAGAGTATAGGTGTTCATCAGGAAACGAATCAGACACAGAAAGGTGATTTGAGTTGTCTTTGAATTCCATCCTAGAGAGGTGATCAGCTTCAACATTTTAAACTCCCTTTTTATCCTTGATTGTGAGGTCAAATTCTTGTAAGAGAAGGACCCACCTAATCAGTCTAGCCTTAGCATCTTATTTTTGGAAGAGGTATTTTAGTGCAGAATGGTCAGTGAACACAGTGATGGGGGATCCTAAGAGGTAGGACCTAAACTTCTCTAAGGCAAACAAAATAGAAAGTAACTCCTTTTCAGTGGTGGTGTAGTTGATTTGGGCATCATTTAAGTATTTTCTTGCATAATCAATGACATAAAGAGTTTTATCACAACGTTGTCCTAACACAGCTCCTATAGTAAAGTCACTGGAATCACATATAAGTTTGAAAGGAAGGTTCCAATTTGGATATTTAATAATGTGAGGAGAGGTGAGAGAGGATTTTAGGGTTGATAATGAACCCTCATAGCTTTCTGTCCAAACAAATGGAGCATCCTTTACTAGGAGAGTACAAAGGGGACGGGATATTGAACTAAAGTCCTTGATGAATCTTATATAGAAACAAGAATATCCTAGGAAAGACCTAACTTACTTGATAGTTTTTGCGTGATGGAAGGTGATGAATATTGTCAACCTTGGCATTATCAACTTCAATCCCCCTACCTGAGACCAGATGGCCTAAAACTAGTCCCTCTTTAACCATAAAATGGAATTTTTCCCTATTTAGGACCAGATTCTTTTCTTCACATCTTGACAATACTCTCTCCACATTCTACAGACATCCCTCAAATGTATCCCCAAACACAGAGAAGTCATCCATGAAGACCTCTGGAAAATCCCCTACCATGTCTGAGAAGATTCCCATCATGCACCACAGGATGGTTCTAGGGGCACTGCATAACCCGAAGGGCATGCGCTTGAAAGCAGAGGTTCCGAATGGACATTTGAATGTAGTCTTCCCTTGATCCTCTAGGGAGACCTCAATTTGATTGTACCCCGAGTACCCATCTAAGAAACAGTAGAAGGCATGACCTGCCACTCTCTCAAGGACTTGGTCAATGAATAGTAAGGGGAAATGGTCCTTCTTGGTGATTGAGTTTAGCTTCCTGTAGTCAATGCAGACCCTCCATCCACTACTCACCCTTGTTGGAAGAATCTATCCATCCTCATTGGTTATCATTGTGATTCCGGCCTTTTTTAGAACCACTTGGATTGGGCTCACCCACTCACTCTCAGCTATGGGATATATGATACCAGCTTTTAACAATTTCAGAAGTTCCTTCCTTACTACCTCCATGAGATTAGGATTGAGTCGTCGTTGAGGTTGACGACATGGATTTGAATCAGATTCCAGAACAATCCTATGAGTCCCGATAAGTGGTCTAATCCCAGGAATATCAGAAAGGGTCCAACCAATGGATTTCTTATGCTTCCTAAGGAAATATAGAAGCATCCTCTCATGATTGGATTCAAGAGAAGAATAAATTACAATAGGATGTGTTTGATTTTACACTAGGAAGGCATAATTTAGTGCAGTAGGAAGTTCCTTCAATTCAAGATCAGGTTGGTTCAGAATTTATCAGAATATTGGGACATTGGATCAAGATAAATTTCTTTTTTTTAGAGTTTTAGATAGGATTGATTCCCCACGTGTAGAAGTTTCAGCTACTAGATTGGCTTGATCAGATTTATGGAAGGAAATTGGAGGGGTCTCCATGAAAGTGGTTTCTTGAAAGGTTTCACTGATTGTTGGTCCTAAGACTTTATCATAAGAGCAATTTGAAAATGATTCAAGCCAAGGAGATAAACTTCCTTCATATGAACAAAGGAAATCAATCTCATCCTGACTTAAACATTCATCAAATATTCCTTGATGTTCCATGGATTCATTATCAATGCTTCCTATCATGTTTAATTCATGAATGTCCTCGTTGTCCCCTGTTTGTGGGCTTTCATTATAGATGTTCAAGTCTAGACTCATGTTTCCAAAGGTGATGGTCATGTTCCCATTTCAGACTCGGATAACAGAGTTGATTGTTGCAAGGAAAGGACGACCAAGGATGATTGGGGTTTGTTCCTTATTTCCTAAGTTTGGATGGTTATCAAGGACAATGAAATCAGTAGGGTAGATAAAGTTTTCAACCATTACCAGAACGTCCTTTAAAATCCCCTTTGGAACCCTAATGCTATGATCAGCAAGTTGAAGTGTGACATATGTGGGTTGGAGTTATTCTAGGCCTAACTAGTAGTACACAACATATGGGATGAGATTGACACTAGCACCTAGGTCATACAAGGCCTTGAAAACTTTGCTTTCTCATAGTTCAACATTGATGTAAGGGCAACCTGGGTCTTTCAACTTAGGAGTAATGGTCCCTTGAATGGTGGTACTCACATTAGCAGCCAAAAGGACTTGGTTTTTATGTGAAAATTTTCTTTTAAAAGTGCACAAGTACTTAAGGTACATTGAGTAGGAAGGTATGGTTTGGATTGCATCGAGAAGGGGTACGTTCAACTTGACTTGTGAAAATATTTATCTTAATGTTTCACTCAGTTCAGGCTTGGTTTTCCCCCTCATGTGTTGAGGAAATGGTGCAGGTTGTGGGGTTGTTTGTTGAAGAGTTGTTTCCTTGACAATGTTATCAGTTTCCTCAGTTTGATCTTGTGGTTCATTTGAATTTTCATCCAACTTTGAATCTTCAGGTGGGTTCTGAATTAGTTGTTCAGGTTTCTCAATTGATTTCCCACTTCTTAAAACAGTCACATCCTTTAGTTGTTCATGAGTTGTTTGAGCACAACTTGACTCTCCCCTTGAAGTTGAGGATGGCACCACCTGATTAGGCATGGGGGCCTTTCTAGTTTTGATGGTTTTAAGTTCTTGTTTTATGGAAGATACCTCCGAGTTCTCCTCTCCATTTGTTTGCACAGTTTTTCTAGTAGGGTTTGTGGAACAGTTTGGGTGGGTGCTTGAGTAGGTTGGTTTATCCCAGGGGGATATTTTGGAGGTGGGATGGTTTGTTGAAAATGGACCGGTGGTTGTTGGTATTGGATAGTTTGGGTTTGTAACTGGTTATGGGATTCGTAGTTCTGATGGGGGTAAGGATTTTGTCCCTGTGGTTGGCTAGGTTGTTGGTTATCTTTCCAGTAGAATCTTGGGTGGTCGTTATACCTTGGGTTGAAGGTGTTTTGGTATTGAGGCTTTTGAAATTTCAAAGCATTTGCTTCCACTGAGGGTCCTCATAATAGAACATCCTTGATGGATGGAATGGTTGGGCAGTTGTCTGTCTTATGGTCATGTTTGTCACAAATTGTGCAAACAAGGTCAACCGTTTGGATTTCATGGACTTTCCTAAGGTCTATATCTTCAAGCTTCCTAGAGAGTGCTGCGAGTTTATCCATAAGGTTTTCCTCTTCTCTAAGTGTATGAATACCAGTAGTTCTTTATGTATTTTCAGAATAAGGTGATGTTTCCCATGTTTGGTTTTGTAAAGAAAGGCTTTCTAAATACCTGTAAGCTTTATTTGGGGCTTTGTTTTTAAAGGTTCCATTACACATCATGTCAATGAATTGTTTGTTCCCCGGACCCAAACCTACATAGAAAATTATCACTTGTTCAAGAATAGAAAAACCATGGTGTGGATCCATGTTTAGAGTGTCTTTTAACCTCTCCCATGTTTCATAGAATGACTCTCCCTCTTTTTCAAAAAGTTTTGGATACTCTTTTTTTGTGCAATTGTTTTATGGTGGGGAAAGTATTTTTTGTAGAATTCTCTTTGTAGTTGGTCCTAAGAGTTGATGGATGATGGTATCAAATTGTTTAGCCAATTTTTATCACGATACATTAAAGAAAAAGGGAATAGCCTCATCTTATCTGATTCTAGTTGATGTGGGGGACACATGGTTTCCACAATGTCTTTGAACTCCTTAATGTGCAGGTATGAAATCTCGGACTCCATTCCATGGAACGTGGGAAGGTGGTTTAGGAAATGGGGTTTAAAGATGTAGTTGTAATCTCCTAGGTAATTGTTTCCAATTCATGAGGGGGGAATTGGTCCAGGAATTTGTGAGATAGTCATTCATGGTTTGATCAATTGCATTCCCCAAGTTTGGGGCTGCCTCATTTGGGTTTCCATTTTGGTTTCCACCCGGGTTTATGAGTTGGTTTCTTTGAAGACCTTCCATTGAAATTGGATAAAATTTGAAATCTAGAGTATTATGAAGATTAGGATCTAATGGAATGAGTTCCCTTGGTGTACTTGACTCCCCAACCCCAAGACTATCCACCCTAACTAGACGGTTTGATTGATCACGGGTGTAGGAGGACATGCGCTAAAAGAAAAAAAACGAGAAAGGGACAAGATAAGAGAATTTGGATGAGAAAAGAAGAAATGGGGGATAATAGAATGAGTGTTTAAATTACTTACTTGGGTCCCTGGAAACGGAGCCAAAATTTGATTCTCGCTCAAATTTACCCAAGAGATGAAGGTAGAACGGTCCTTGTAGTCTAGCTTGGGTTATCGAATCCTCAGAGACCTAAGGAGAAACCTATAAACACGTACATTCTATGGACGGTTTTTGGATATGAAGTGGCCAACTTGGGTTGATTTTATATGGTTTTAAATTATAACTAACAGATTTAAGTGAATTCAATTTAAAAGAATGAGTTGATCCTAGGTTATCGCTCGGAGTGGATTGGACGTATTTTCTTTTTAATGATTTCAATTTCTTAAATTTGAGATGGGTTCATTTAAGGAGATAAAACAACATCATCACTTATTGGTTGAATTCCTACACCATTTAATACTAATCACCTATACAATTTAAGGATAAATGTTTTGAGCACTTCAAGGTAAAGGTTTGTATTAGCACTTGAAGTGTGTGGCCTTAAATTCAACAAGGACGAGGGAGTTTAAAAATCATCAAATAAAAATCTCAATTAAAGAAGTGATTATACATTAATGAGGTGATAAATAACATCCAATACAGCCCCTTTCTACTCCCTTGGATCAACCCATAAGTGGGTTATCCCTCCATTGATTCTATGGTTTCAATGGAAGCGGAAAGTAGACTCATGAGGGAGGAAATGGAGAAGTAAAAAAAACGCAATAAAATAACAATCACTCCACCGTTGTATGAATAATTTCACAAGATTTGATGTGAATAAATTCAAACCTTGAACCAATGGTATAAACGTTATAAGGATAAGAACATAATAATAAGAGAAGAAGAACTTTTATTAAGAAACAAGGATGAATTAAAACAACTTACATGTGAAGGATGAACATTAAAAAGAGAAAGTGGCAGCATAACATTAAGATGAAAACAAGCTCAAAAATTCTTTACTCATCCACAACCACTGCCTTAAATAGGAATTTTTGGAAGCCTTGGGTCTAGAATCCAATAGTAAAAAGAATCCCACTTGATTATGGTAGGCCTAGGGTGGTGGAAAGCTTGTGGAACTTAGACTTTTCCCCATTTGACCCGAGGTGGCAACCAGCTTTCATCCACCGATCATACGCGCTTTGATGACCTTCTAGATGACCGAATAAGAGTGGGACATAGAAGAATAAAATGGATCCCCAGATGTATCCTAACCTACTGTAAAATATGGGCCTATTTGGAGTCGTATATTCGGATATAGGATCATATTAGTAGGCTGTTTTTCTGGGCCGCAGAATCTGGCCCAGAATTGTATCTCTAACTTGGGCCGACTTAATGACCACCATAGAGGTAGAATTAGCATTATATCATGAAGAGTGATTTTTTATTCAACATTTATTATATCATACCAAAAAATTTGGGATTCATTGGGCCTGTATGTTGGGCCCCACATCCTCATAAGTGGGCTGGTGTCCAATCTGCCTTCTCTAGAATTGCTTCCATTCATCTCCAAATATCTCCATCATCATTTATAAATCATCCATTAATCCCTAAATGAACAATGTTCACATTCAAGTGTAGATATAGTTCAAATTAAAATATTTATAATTATATTCCTTAGAATCAGATGACTCATTGAGCCTAAATTGGTTTATATTAGGCATGAAGTGCACAAATGATGAGAATGGATGTTCATAATGAAAATGCACTAACTCAGTCCCATAAGATCAAAAATGAACATTTAATACCATTAAAATGTAATTAAAACATATGTTTTTATTGTATAATCACACCCCCCAACTTTAGATTTCATAGTCCTGAGAAAATAATTCAATGATTTTATTTGAATTCCTTTCTTCAAACACATTATAACAAATAGTGCTCACAATGTAAACTGCACACAAATATATTTTTATAACCTATCAAGATAATTTAAAACAAGATGAATTTAAAAGCAGATCCCAATCCGAAGCCCATTCCTTTGATCAAATCCATCATCATACTTCATCCAACTCAATTAGGTGAAATGATGTGTTGTGAATCACAATAGATATGGGGGTTCATTTTCATTCAAGGGGGAAATCATGGAAGCGCTAGGTGGAATCACATTTAATCCTAATATGAGTATTCTTCATTCTTTTTTTTGAATATTATTTTTATATTTTTTTGCAATATTTATATAGTAATTGAGATTTCAGTTAAAAAATTTAACCCTTGTAGAAAGACTTTGCCGATGACTCCCAGACTCAAAGGCCTTAGGGAACCAAGTGAAGCCCACATACTCGGGCATCGTCTCGAGTTAACTTCATAAAAAAAATTCATATTACCATAAATAGAGATAGATTAAAAAACTCAAGGCTAGAAAACTCTGGAGTCACGATCCCCAAATGCCGAAAGCCTCGCATTTTATCAATCCATTGCTCTAGACGCAAATTTTTTTATTTTTCATTATTATTTTTATTTATTTATTATTTTTAATTTTTTTTTGAATTCTCATATTATTCCTAAAAATAAAACCAGCCTATGCTCTTTATTATGGGACCCCAAAAATTCAAATTAGTACCCCACAGTCTAGAGGACGTGCATTGTGGCATTTTGATTTAATGGATGAATATAAAAATGATAAAAATTTTCATTGGACAACCAACATTCCAAAATCAATGCTTTTAAACTTAATCATGAATTAAATTAAGAGTCAAGGAAATAAAAGTTATTTTCTATGTAGTTTTAATGTGAGAAAATATGTTATTATATGAATGATAAAGGAATTTTACTTCTTTTTTTCATTTTTTTTAAAAACAAACATTTTGTTTCCACACCCCCCAACTTAGAATGAAACTATCCCTAGTTTCATAAAAATAAAATTTAGAATGGGGTAGAGGAATAAAAGGGGAGTTAAATAAGGTAATTGAAATATAAGGATCATTGAATGAAGTCACATGGTGGTTGAAGTTTGATGTTCTTATCACTTGAATTTATTTCTTTGATATCCATGTCTCTTGCAAAGTTCCCTAGTGGAAAAAGGAAAAAAAACAAAAAAACAAAACAATATATATATATATATATGAGTAAAATATAAGTATCTATATAAAAATTATAGAATAAGTAAGCACTTTAAGCAATAGGTCTGTGGTAAGTGCACGCCCCTGTCTCCCTTCGGTCCTGGGTTCGAGTCCCCGCGGCTTCGCCGGTTGTGACGGGGTTTACCCCATGGCCTATGGAATGTCCCCTTTTTTAATTATTATATTATTTTTATCTTAACCTATAAAATAATAAAAATACAACAAAATAAACTGATGATACATTGTCTTCTTTTTTAATTTCTGGATAAGGTATTACTCAAAGATCACACCACGTGACACGGATGAATATGGTTCTCTCCTTTCGTACCCATCCATACTCATAATAGAAGAACTGGTCAAACGTATATTTTTTTATTTTTAAATATAAAAATGATTAATTAATATTATTTGAAAAATAAAGATGATTCAGAAAGATTAGAAACATAAAAACCACGGGTTTCCTCCTGTGCAGAGCTTTGTTTAACGTCGTTAGCCCGACATAGATCCTAAATTTATCAATTTTTTCCTGATTCATAGATTGGATCAATTAACTCAACATCTATTTCCTGTTTATTGAATGATTCAATGAATGTTTTTAACCTTTGACCATTGACCTTGAAAATGTGACCACTAGTGGGATCTTGAATCTCTACTGCCCCATGGGGGAATACATGATGTACTATGAAAGGACCTGACCATCTAGACCTTAACTTTCCCGGGTGTAAATGAAGTTTTGAACTACACAAGAGCACAAGTTTTCCCGATTCAAAATGTTTGACCTTGATATTACTAGATTGGTAGGCTTGAACTCTAGCATTATTGATCCTTGAATTTTCGTACGCCTCCATCCTTAGTTCCTCTAGTTCATTGAGATCTAATTTCCTTTTTGTTTCGGCCAATGAGAGATCATAATCCATTTTCTTAATTTCCCAAAAAGCCTTATGTTCAATATCCACTGGAAAATAACATGCTTTACCATAAACCAACCTATATAAGGACATTCCTAAAATGGTTTTATATGTGGTTCTATAGGCCCAAAGAGCATATAAGAGTTTCTCATACCAATCCTTCCTAGAGGGGTTGACAGTTTTTTCAAGAATTTGCTTAATCTCCCTATTCGCTAACTCAGCTTGACCATTGGTTTGTGGATGGTATGCAGCGGGCACTTTATGAGAAATACCTTACTTAGGCATGAGTGATATTTGATTTAATGATTTTTCATGATGTCAAAAAATATTATTCATTCGATACATATTAAAATGAAGGTTCCTTTCACATTTTTTTATAAAAGACAAAGGATAATTGTTTGGGAAAATGACATGAATATTTATTGAATTTTTTTCTTTAAGAGGTAAAATATCGGTAAAAATATGTTTTAAAAATCATAAAAGATTAATAAAACATTTCTATTTTTTTAAAACATTGTTTCATAAGAAAATATATTTCCGAACGAGGAGAGAAATAATGTTTTATTTTATTATAAACATTTTCCCAATTATTTTAAGTACCAAAGAGTGGAATAATGGTACCAATAATTGATGATATCATGAATAAACAGATTATAATAATATTCATCAAAATTATAGATATATGGATAATAATATTTTATTATGAGAAACATAATTGTAAACAATCCCGACAATCTATGAGACTGCAACCTGAAATATTTACGACTTCACTAACATTGATTCAAAAATTCCATGAATAAATTACATAAAATAGAAATTAAAGTGTTACAAGGATGAATAAATTCATGATATTAAATGTCAATGGGGATATTTGTACACCTCGTGAAAGAATATTGGGTTATAACATAACGTGCATCTCAAAGAAGGAAAGTTGAGAAAAATATAAATTACCTTAAGTTTTGATTTCCATTATACTCATTCAAACATCATGTATAATAATAATTATTTTATTATAAATATATTATATAACAATATTAATATGTATAATAACATATATTATTTTATTATTACCTTTTATTACCTATTTATTGACAATTCCCTGTTAAAGTAACGTTTCATGTAATAACCACTTTGCTTTTCATATATGTTTTGATTTTTATATTTTATTTCATGCTAATTTGATCATGGTCCCATAATAACCATAATTTTAACCATGATATAAATATCATATATATTTAGTATATATTTATTTATAGTAATCAATATTTTTTGTTGATAGGAATTGAAATAAACCGTTCATTGATAGGATAAGAAATACATATGAATGAATGTTGTCTCAATTTTTCTTTTGGATTGAAACAATTAAAATTAAATTTTATATATTATCATTCCAAAATCATGGTTATTTCAAAAATATAACATATTTTTATTAAACCTATCCTTAATACATTCAATGTAAAGTGTGAATGAATCAAATCTCTTCACGAGGTGGTAGTCCGTCGTACACACGAATGGCGTTATCGTGTATCCAAAAAATAGAAATCATGAATGTATGAGTGATAAAAAAGTTAAAAAATTATAATAAAATAACAAATATAATATATATAATTTATAAATAATAGATCCATAATTAAATCCATCCGTGATAGTTAGTAATTGAAAAATTAATGACATCAGTTCATGAGGCAGTAGACCATTGTACACATGAAAGATGATTTTTTAACCAATTATATTGAAGTTGTGATTTTTTTGTCATATATATCTATATATATTATAAATAATAAATCACTCATTGAATAATGTTACCTCTTCTTTAGATATCCTCCTTAGGTTTCACTAAAAGGCATCCTAGGATTTATTTATCCCAAAACAACTCTTCTAATATGGGAGGATGGAATTTAGGAAGTTATTTGGGTTGTTCTTAGCTTAACCAAAATAGTTTTATGGTGTGAATAATAGAGGATAGGGGTTGTCCATTTATAAGATGAGGAGAGGACTATCCAGGAATGTTTTAAAAGAGTGGAGCACTCCCATGTTTTTCACATGGAATACCGGTCCAAAATAGCTCAAATTATAACCTTATACATTAAATGGTATAAATATTTCTAGAATTTTTTTTATTAATTTATAGGCAACTTTTACAATTATATTTTAAGTTTAACTACTAGTAAACCCATTTTTACATTAACCGCAATAATTAATTTTTTCCAGCATTCACTTTTCATTTGGTCAAAAATTTAGATAGAATTATTAGAAATTAGAAATTATAATTAATCTAAATATGGAATCCATTTTGATAAATTCAATTCAAAAAGAGAAAAAAATTAATTCAAAACTAATCTAAAATCTATGTCAAGAAAGCTTGTTTTTAAAGTGAAAATGATCAAATGTTTACAATGTTTTTATATCAAATATATATATGAAATTGATCAAAATGACCTAAATTAGATTACTAAATGTATAATAGAACTAATTATAATTTAATATAAAATTAAAATATAATTAAATTTTATAAATAAATTATGTGAAAATATTGTTTTCAATTAAAATTTAGTATTTTTCACTATTCATAAAAAATGAAACTTTTCAGAAAAATACCAAAAAAATTAAACTAAGATAAATTTAAAATTATTAATGCAAAAATTAAATTTATTTTATCAAATTAATTTTTTGTATATTCTGAAATATAATTTTGTTATTTTCCACAAAAAGGCAAAAAATAAATTTTTGTTAAAAAAATATTATTTTTGAAACATGTAATTAATTTATCAAAAATTATATATTTTATTGTCAATATATTTTATTTATATAAAAAAATACTTAATATTTTAAAATTATTTATAACTACTCCTATCACTAGGATAACTAATAGGTTATAATAGTTGTGTTAATAATATATCATGGATCTGTTAAAACACAATGTTGCATGTTACACAAGTAAAGCCAATGTTGCATACTATATAAGTTTATCTTATTGTTTTATTTAAATAAATTTTAACTGGGTGTATCATGAAATAAAATTAATAAAATAAATTTATTGAATTAAAAAAAATTAATTCATAAAATATTATGGTTGTTCAATATTGACCCAAAAGGGGAAGCCTTTGTTGTTAATGGAAAATTACCAAAAATATTTTCAAGAGTTGAGATAGAGGATGATGAGTGACCCCATCTTGAGATTTCTTATTGTAGTTTTCGAATATGTAGTGTTATTTTACGGGTTAGAGGCCAAACATGGTTGTATTATAACGTAGAGGTAGGCATTAATTTCCTATGGGACTTGATAGTTGAGACCGTATGAATAGAACTACGTGGCCCCTGATCTTGAGATAGAGGGAGTAATTTTCACCCTTAATATTTGGTGATACTACCTTATGGTAAAATGGTTTGTTAACTACTTTGAACACAAGAGTCTCAAGTATATATTCTCTCATAAGGATCTTAACTTGAGACAAAGATGATGGCAAGAGTTCTTCAAGGACTTTGAATTTGATATCCTCTCTAACCTTGGGAAGTGGAATGCGGTGAAATCCACTCTCAGTAGAAGATATTGTTCCCAGTTATTAGTTGAGGTATCTGATTAGTTAGACTCATTACAGCTTTCCTTAGTGGAATAGGGTAGTTCTTCATATCTTCATTCAAGGGTTGTAACCCCACTTCTTTTGTAGTGTGTTAGGGAAGCTCAGCATGGATTTACAGATAGTGAGACCTTAAGTACTCAGATATCCACTGGATGTGCTCCTAATGGATTTTATGTAGGTAGGGATCATGTTATCCTATTCATTAGATGAGTGATGGTACTAGTGAAATTTTGTGAGGAGGTGATTATGGAGTTTCATACACCCCATTGGTGGTACATCCATGTGTGGAAAAGATGTATTAGGAACTTTGATGTTAGTTTTGGTGGACATAAATGACAATACATGTTGTGGAGTCTGTCTCTCAATGTCTCACTGGACAACAAGTGAAGGTTGAGTACCAGGTTCAAGTGGGTTTAGCTCAACCCCTTGAGATTCTAGTGTGGAAGTGGTATGTGATATCCATGGACTCCATGATGGGGTTTTCACATACATCAATAGTACATGATGCCATATAGGTAATTTTAAATTGACTCACCATGTCAACCCACTTCCGATATATTTATGAGAATATCTTAATAGAGGTATTAAGAAAATTATATGTGAATGAGGTAGTCCAATTACATGGATTTTCCTCAACAATCATTTCAAATTGTGATGATCACTTCATGTAATGATTATAAGGAATAATTCATGAGGTCTTTGGGACTCATTTGTGTTTGAAAAAGGCGTATAATCCCAAGGCTGATGAATAGAGTAAGAAGACTATTTAGGATTTGAAGGACATATTTTGAGCTTGAATGTTAGAATTTAGTAATAGTTGGGAGGATCACCTACCCCTGATGGATTTTTTGTACAACAATATCTACCATTACACGATTGGGATGGAACCATATGAGGCACTGTATGGGAGAGCCTACAGGTCACCACTTTTTTGGACTGATCTAGGTGAGTTATCACTCCTGATCCCAGAGTTAGTCTGAGCCATTATAGAGGTGGTGTAGATTATCCAGAAGCAGTTGAGGACTACACTGAGTCATATGAATTCCTATTTGGACTAATGGTGTAGGAACTTGGAGTTTTAGGAGGCAGACCATGTGTTCCCGAGGGTCTCACCTTGACATGGATTATAGATATTTATTTTGGGAAACAGTCTATCTCTAACATTCGTTAGCCCTTTACCGATACTATGTTGATTTGGAAACGTGGTGTACCACTTAGATCTATGGTAATTATTAGACCATTGACATGAAATATTTAACATGTCATAACTGAGGAGGTGTGTTCATGTATAATTTCATGTTACTGACTGGGGATGTTGGATAATGATGATGTGGCTACCTTTGGTGAGTACCAAATGGAGATAAATGATTAATAGGAGATGATAATTTATAGGTGGTTAATCACCCTAGTGTGTGTTTAGTGATAGAATAGGAATATTTAGTAGAGAATATTGGAGTGGGTAACCCAGATGATATTTTGGTTCCATTATCATTTTGAGTAGTTTTTTTCTTTTTAGGATGAAAAGTCCTATGGTGGGGAGAATGTAATGAATCTAATTTTTTCTTATATTTCTTAAAAATGTTATTTGGATTATTTTCAGATATAGCCGCTGAGATGAAATGAGATTCCTAGGCTTGATAATCCTAGAATTGATATTTGGAAAATATTAAAATAGTAATATCACACACATACAATTTTAGAAAAAAGTGGAATAACTCCAAAATAGAGGCTCGAATCAAGAATCTAATGCCTCCCTTAATATCATAACATTGGTTTTACCCTTGGAGTGACATAATATTTTTCATAATTTTGTGTTTCAGTAATGTGATTTCATCTGTACCAATAATAAAATAAGTTTACTTATTTAATTTAATAAATTTATATATTTAGTTTGATAGTGACCTAGAATCCTCCATTTACAAATAATATGCATAATCCCTAGGGTTGGTCAAATAACTTCAGTGTTGAGAGGATCCATTGGAGAAGACATTTTAGAGGATCATTGGAAGATGACATGAGATCGAGATCAGATTGATAGTCATGCGCCAATGGAGATCGTGGATCTCTCCAACGATAACAACATATGACCATTATTCAGCATCGATAGATCCAAAATTTAGGTTGGATTTTTTTATTTTTTTCATTCCATACATTTTATTTACACTAGTAAGAAATTAATCAATTTAGAAAGTAATAATTTATTCACACATTAAGGGATGATTTATTAATTCTATATTAATTTTTGGATATTTATTCCCACTTCTTTTATCTAATTTTTCAACAACAGATTAAGGCCAAAATAAACAGTTGTTGAGGTTCTTTCCATATGTTTTTGGTCTATGAATTTCTACCCTTATATACTTTCATGTTCATTGAGGATAATTTATTTTCAAGGCTGTTAATCGGTGAAAAAAATCCTTACCATAGGTATGGCTTGTGATTTGAGGGTTTATGATGAGGAATGGTGAAATCGGGAGGAGAGAGACTAGATATGAGGATCATCATTTATCAAAGTGGTCCTTGATGATGATGTGGGAAACATAGGAGGTTTCTTAATCTGATTTTATGGTCATAATTCAATGAGAAGGTGATAATGATATTTGGTTGGATCAGATACAAGATCCTTATGTGTCATTCTTGGTAGAGGTAGAATATCTTGTTGATGCATCAAAGAAGTCAAAGTTTCTGGGAAATTCACGAGTACATGACATGTAGTCATAGGAAAACATGTAGTGTAGTACTATTTCTATGGATCTATGTTTTTCGTGGTGAAAAAAAGAACACACGTGATGTTAAACATGTCACACACTTTGTGACCCATGATAGCGGATCAGTCGGTATCTCAGAGGATACAAGAGCATGGGTAAGCCTGTGTACACAGACACAATTAATGTATATGGGGAGGTTCGCATATTAAGACACAACCAGGTGTACATGAGAACAACTGGTGTACATGGGATGGAAAACGAACATGACTAGAAGTTCATAGGAATGAACAGATTACATGGGAAGGGGGTTGTCAGACCTATACAATCCATATATCCTTAATAAGATGCCATATATATTGAGATCAACATGACATGTGAGATGGAAGCACATGGGAATACCATGGGTTGGATAGACACAGATTATACACCCATTACACACTATATACCCACCCTTGAGAGTGTTTAGAGCCCTTTGATTCTTTAGTTTAGACTAATATCGTTTGAGTGTGTTCCCTTAGTCTATCCCCTCACGGGTACAATGTAAAATTTCTACCAAAACTCTGGTTTGTAATCCCCCATGGAGGATGTGTCTCTTATATAGTTTTTTTGGAACCATTTTGATACTATAATGAGATACTCTATCATTCCTTCTTATACACTAGGTGGGGTTTGTTGAATTGGTATGACTTCCTTGCATAAGGTGTTGATCCCCCGTCTCACAGGTCGTTTCAGTAGGGTTTGCTCTAGCACACTAAGATTTTTTGATTTTTCCATCAAATATATTTAATATATTTGATATTTTACATTACATGAAACAAAAAGTTTAGATTTTATTACAAAAAATACTAATTTTTTCTTGTGTCACACAGAATTCTGAGTTTAGCTTGCGATACACATAATAATGATTTGAAACCAAAGATGACATACTATTTAAATATTACTATTTAATACGATAGTTATCAACTAGATATTCGAATTAAATGTATTAAGATGATTAAATAAATTATATAAATATGGTTTACACATGTTTATGTAATGAATTATTTGGTGACTAATTGTTTATAATTGAAAATAAAACCCTTTCTGAGAATAAAACAAAATTATTTTCTAAAAAACCATGTTTACATGAAGAGGTGTATTTTCTATCATTAAATCAACCAAATAGATTTTGGTTAGGGGTTTTAATTAAATTTTTATATTAGATATCCAATAAAATTTTTAACATTCATCTTTTATGTTTTCTAGGTAAGAGATAATAATAAATCCAATTTTATTCTTAAAAATATTATTTTTCTAAAAAAGAGTTTTGTCACCTTTTTATGAAATACTTATTTTAAAACTAAAATTTTAAACAATTGTAAAATTTATTTAATTAAACATACATAATTTTTTTAAACATAATACCAAAATTATCATTGGGTTTTTTTGGGATTATTCTGAAAAGTCTCATTTTTTGATGAATAGTGAAAGTACTGAATTTTAATTGAAAACTGCTTTTCATTTAATTTATTTATAAAATTAATTTATATTTTGTTATGGTTTTAAAGTAAAATTATTTTAATTTTATATAAATTAACCCAATTTAGTTATTTTTAATCAATTTTATATTGAGTTTGGATATAATTATTTAAAACTTTTGAACTTTTTCTTAAAAAACCCCGCTCTCTCAACGCGTCCATGAGAATAACTTTTAAATTAATTTCCCACTTATGTGAATTTAATTTTTTAAAAATGTATTCCATATTTGGAAATAGAATAATTTATTATTTCTAATATGGACAACTTAATTTTTGAAAAAAATGAATCATAAATGTAGTAAAAATTAATTACCATAGTTAAAGTAAAAATGGTTTTACTTGGGGGGGGGGGTTCAACTAGAATGATAAGAGGGGAAATGAACTAAAATATTATTTTAATTTTATTTAATTGATTTTTTTATATATTAGTATTAAAATTCTCTAAAATATGGTAATTTATTACCTTTATTGTTTGAACAGGTCCCATATAATATGTTTAGTAAAGAAAAAGACCAAAAAGATTATTTTCTTACTTTTAATATCTATATAGTCTTGGGATAAGGAAAAACAAAATATATTCAGATATATATATGCTATTGAAATATAATTTAATTATTATTTTCATGATATTTTATTTTAATTTATTTAAGGAAAAATAATTATAATAATTTCTCAAGAAACCCCAATAGTGTAATTCATTAATTAGAAATTTAATAAAATGAATGATACTATATATATTAAAGGTGAATTAAATTGATTGAATTATTGTGGTCCATTATTATTTTAGATTAACATATCCTTATAAATATTGGTGAAATAATATATTCAAATTCCATCATTGTCCTGTCATTTTTAATATTGAAATTAAATTAAAAATATCAAAATTTACATTAATGTTATTTCATAATAAATGATTTTTTATTAAATGATTTAAAATTAAAAAAATAATATCTTCTACTAATTTATTTTTAAATATTAACAATTATAAATAATGTGCCATTCATGGGCCATTTTTCCAATTATAATATCTATATTTACAATTAATTATAAAAAACTCGGTTTGCACGGTTAAGATTAAGCAGTGTTTTTGCATGTTAGAGATGCTTATGTAAAAATAAATTTCAAACAAGAATAATATTTATATTTTAAAAATTAGATATATTATTTAGAAACAGTTAGTCTAAGTGATTTAATAATTTTCCCTATAATTTAGCCTTAAATTACAAATTATGATGGATATAAATCTAGTTACTTTAGTGAAAAAACAAAATTGTAAAAGTGGGGAACATATAATTTAAGGTAAAAAATGTTTAAAAGATGTGTTTAAATGTGTGGTGAAGGTATTTATAAACCTTATCATTAGAACAAAAATTTAATTATTATATTTTTATTATTTGAGGTAATATATACCTCTTAATAGTGAATATTTTTGAGTGTTTATAATAAAATCACTCCTACTTAACTATAAAAAGGAACTTACTCTCCACACCTCTTCACAGCACTCAATCCACTTTCCTTGACCAAGATCTACACAAATCACTTTCCAAATTTTCTCTATTAAGTCAATAATTATCCTTAGGATTTTTTCCATTCCTTTTTGTTTTGAAAATCACAAATACATTTCTTATGGAAAATTATACTTCTCTAAGAATTATTTTCTTAAGGGAATTTTTTTTATATAAGAATTTTTTTATCCTCAACCTTTATTTGAAATGTATTATTTAATGTTTTCTTAAACCATGTCTAACGATTTTTTCTTAAGACAAAAATTCGTATCCTTACCTATCTTAGAATCCTATAATTTCTCAGACTCCGAATTCATTAGAATTCAGACTCTGAATTTCCAAAAACTAAGACTCTAGATTCTTTGTAATTTAGACTATGTATTATCTAAAACTAAAGCTCTGAATTCTATAAAATTTATATTTTAAATTCACTATAATTTAGACTCTGAATTCTCTAAAATTTAGACTTGTCATTTTCTAAAATTCAGACTCTAAATTCTCAAAAATTCAGACCCCCAAATTTTCTAAAATCCAGTTTTGAATTCTTCCAAATTCAGTATCTAAATTCTTAAGAATTTAAACTCTGAATATTTATTATTCCAGAATCCAATTTTTCATATATTTAGGCTCTAATTATTAATTCTTTAAGAATCCAATTAAATATTTTTCTTATAATTACCTCATTTTATCATTGTATTGTTTCATTTTATTGGATCCTAAACCTGTTAATTTTTTTTAATCATATTTTTGTTTCTTACACTTGAAGTAGTATATCATAATTTATTTTAGAAAATTATGTCTTGTAATCTATTTTAAAATAACTGTTGGTTGTGTGACACCTGTCTTAGTCCCTTCTAAATTTTAGGAAGGATATGACCGTCGGAGGAGTAGAGGACTGTTGGGATATTTTACTATAAATATCTCAATCATTTTAAGATTTAAATCAAGATACTACATGTAGTGATTTCATGGAGTGTTTTTTAGAGAGAGAGAATCTCGTTCCTTGGGCGATCTATGAACATCATGTTCAGCTGTGAAAAACTTGTTTATCGTTCTTAGTGAGACTGTGATTGTTGTTGTGTACAATCAAGGGCTTATAGGGATAGGAATATAGAGGAACTTACTAACTTAACGATTGAGCACTGCCGAGGATAGGAAGGCAGAGGTGCCGACTACCTTAATGTTTGAGGGATTTTAGGGATAACTAGTTAGATTCTGATATTATTATCAAGGGATTACCATTGTGTGGGTAAGACATACTTTCTTGAAAGTAAAAATCAAGGGACTATAATCCAAGGTTGTTGGATACCCTTATAATTGGGTTAAAGGATTTTCTACTTGTTTAATTTTTGTTGTTACAAGATTTATTTCTACTATATTTTTTTAAAGAAAAAATTCATAACATTACTATACATTCTTATATATCCTTAACTCTGATATAAATAAGATTCTACTTTCTTGAAGGTAGAATATTTTTGCCAGCAATACATTCTTAAGTTTATGTTTCTTATAATTGGACATGGGATCTTCCAATTAACCCTTTGAGTTATAACTAAAGAGGGTTTCTAAATTTACTTTCTTTGACATTATTAAATATAGATATTCTTTTAGACTTAAAAGGGGGAATTTTTTAAAACTAAAATTTACCCCTCTTATAATTGAGCATATACATCTATATTCTGATCCTATAATTGTTATCCGAGGAGGTATCTAAAATACTCACACTTAAATATATGTTTTCTTGATCAACGTTTCTTGCTTAAATTTACTTGTTCATGTTTTTATTAAATATTTCTGTTGTTTATAAATATTGAGTAGTAATTCTTTTTGCAGAAAAGTTATTTTTTATTTTCTTTGAGAAATGGAAGGTATGCATATCAGGTATATAGATAAGATTAATCCTACCATAGCAAATTTTTTTTATGGTAATTATTATGAGTATTGGAGAGATAGAATGGAGAATTTCATTATCAATACTAGTGTTGATAACTTTGTTATGCTCACTAGCGAATAAAATATTCCTGACAAAGAAATAAAAACTTTCACAAATTAGGAAATACAATAATATTAACTAAACTACAAGATACACAATACTATTTTATTTTCTATGAACAAGAATATCAATAGTCAAATATATTCTTGTGAATTTTCCAATATTATTTGGAAGAAACTTGAAGTTAGACATTTTGGAACATCTAATGTGATAGAAACTGGAAGTGCTATGTTAAGAGCTGGATATCATGGATTTGCATTTCTTTATGGAAAATGTGTTTGAGAAGTGGAACATGGATTTATGACTATCATCAACAGTCTTCTATCTATAAGAGAAAAATGAAATAATGATGAAGTTATTATGGATAAGATAATTGATATCATTCCTAATGGGAGGGAATATAAAATAACAAATATTGATGAAAATTTGAAAGTATCTAATATCACTCTTGATGAGTTATTTGGAACTCTTCTATAGCCTGAAAAAATAATGAATAGAGACAATTATTCCAATAAGAAAAATAATGGTAATGAAATCATTGCTTTCACTACTACATCTAAAGACAAGAATCAAAAAAGGGTAACTATATCTAAATCTAATAAATCTATTGTTATATCTAGATAAAGTGAAAGTGATCAATCTGAGAATTAATTATAAAATCTTGCTCAAAGGATGAACAAGATTTTAGGAAAGAAATATTTTTTGTACATATATAATAATAAATACCAAATAGATAAGAAATATTCTCATATAACTTGTTATGAATACAGTAGGGATGGACACATCAGAACTAATTATCTTATGCTTGAGAGAAAAGAGAGAAATGATAGGCATTCTGAATGTAACAAAAATAAGTATTAAAAATCTAAGTCTATGAAAGTATTGAAGGAAAATGACACCTTGAGTTCCAGTGGTGGTGAATCTTAAAATGAATCCTCATAATATGAATCTTGTAATCAGAAGAATATTATTCTTATATTTAGATCACCTATTGAAAAACATTTTCTTATGGAAATGGTACAAAATGTTGAATCATTAACCAATATTTCATTAAATGAAAATTTTCCTAATAAATAATATTATGAATCTTTAGATGATGAATATTCCTAATCATAAGATAATAATTTACCTTCATTTGATGATGTTTCTAGATTTTCTAAATTACTTGTAAATGAGAAATATAAGATAAAAAATATGTTTGAGAAAGAAAATTCTAGAATTTCTATTTTAACAAAAAAAGTATTAGATCATTCAAAGGATCTAGATCATAAAGATATTGATTTTGAAAATGTTTTTAAAAATAATAAGGAAGTTAATTATAAGAATGAGAAACTTTATAAGGATCATGAAAAATTTATTTCTAATAAAATTGTTTTAGAGAATAACTCAAATTAAAAAAATAATGACTATGAGGATAAAAATTTAGTTATTAGACTAAAATAAAAAATCCTTTCCTTAAATAAACATTTATCAAATTTTACTTCATGAACAAAAGAATTTGACAAAATGTATTCAAAAATTATTCCACTTTGGAATAGTTCTATATCAGGTTATAATTAGTCAAAACCTATTTTTAGTCACAATTTATTCATTCCCCAAAGTTCTCCTTTTTTCACTAATTGACAATGTGGGATAAATTTGGAAAATAAAATTCTCTAAATAAAACCCAATCCTAAGGTTTTCATAAAGCTTATTTTTCGAAGAAAATGCGGATACCTAATATTTTACTTTATAAAAATTTTGAATCTATGATTTTTTGGATTCCGAAAGTCTATTTTTTTTATTTTTTTGGAAAATAAAGGAAGTTCCAACAATAGTACATGATAAATGGATAATGGATGTTTCCAGTACATGACTGGTAACAAAAACTTCTTTGAAAATATTAACAAGAAGAAAGGAGGAAAAGTAACTTTTAGAGATAGTGATCAAAGAGAAATTGTTCATATCAATAAAATGTTTCTTCTTGGAAAAGAATTAATTTCAAATGTTTTATTTGTTAGAGGTCATAAGCACAACCTTATAAGCATAAGATAATCATGTGATGAAGGTTATTTTGTGAATTTTAGGAATGATAAATGTCTAGTAAAAAATTACAAGGTAGATTTTATTCTCTCCTACCATAGGGACTAGAATGTTTATAAACATAACCTAAAAGACCTTATGATCCATGATATTCAATTTATTAGTGCAATGGAAGATGAATATTGGTTATGGTATAGAAGACTGGGACACTATAACCTTAGAAAACTATGTAAACTATCAAAGAAAATACTTGTTAAGGATCAAACAGAGGATAGATTTGATTCTTTAAAAGTTTGTGATCCTTTCCAACATTGAAAGTAACATAAGTCAAGATTTAAAAAAATTAGTGAAGTATCAACTCTTGATTAATTACAACTAGTGCATATGGATCCTTTCGGTCCAACAAAAACTGGATGTATTAGAGGAAAATACGATGTATTTGTTTTAGTTGATGATTACAAAAGATTTACATTGGTCTATTTTATAGTAAAGAAATCTAAAGCCTTTTCTTATTTTAAATATTTTACAGCCAAAGTAAATAAATGAGAATCACCTTCTATTTATAAATATTCATAGTAATCATGGGGGTGAAATTAAAAATTCACATTTTAATATGTTTTGTAGTAAAATAGGTATTACTGATAACTTATTAATTCAAAGAACTCTTCAGAAATATGGTGTTGTTGAAAGAAGAAATAGAATTCTTCATGGGATAATGATAACCATGTTGAGTGAATATTATATTTTAAAACTGTTTTTGGTCTATAATTACTGCATGTTATACAATAAATCGAGTTTTAGTTAGAAATTTTCATAAAAACACACATTATGAATTTTGTAATGGTCAAAATACAATTGTTTCTTACATTAAAGTATTTATATGAAAAGTATTCATCTTGAATACTAAAGATACATGAATTCAAACCCAAATCTTATGAAGGAGTTTTCTTAGGCTATTCCACTACTTCTAAGGCTTATAGAGTTTTTAATAAAAATTATTATTCTATTGAAGAAAAAATACATGTTAATTTTGATGAAATTGATCCTTTTGTTTTTAAATAACCAAAACCTACATCTTATGATGTGTCTTCAAAAACTGATTATCAACATTTGATGGAAAATTAATCTAATAAGAAAAATACCCAAGAAAATGTTTATGAAATATTTACCTTAGAATATTTTTTACCTTATGTTGATGAACATGTTTTACAAAACCCAAATAAATTATTTTTTAAGAATATTCCCATAGATAGTGTCATTGGTGATGTAAATCATCCAATAATTTCTAGAAGTTCTTTAAGAAATAAATTAGATAATCTATCATTTATTTCAAAAATCAGAACCTAAAAGCAGTTATGAATCTTTGGTGGTGATTATTGGATTAAACCTTTGCAAGATGAACTAAATGTGTTTTAAAGGAACAAAGTCTGGACCGTGGTTGAAATACATAAAGAAATATATGTAATTGAAGTAAAATGGGTATTAAAAAATAAATGTAACGAAAATGTAATTTTTGTAAGGAATAAATGAATATTAGTTGCTAAAGACAATAATCAACAAAATGGAATAAACTATGAATAAACCTACACTACATTAAATAGATTTGAATATATTCATATACCACTATCCTTTTTTTCATTCTTTAATTAAAACATTTTCAAATGGACATGAAGTGTTCTTTCCTTAATAGATATGTTAAAGAGGAAGTCCTCTTTGAAAAACCTCTAGGTTTTGAAGACAAAAAACATCCTGAACATTTTTCCAAACTTACGAAAGATTTATATGGACATAAACAATCCCTTAGGGCCTAGTATGATAGACTTACTTTATTTTGGTTACAAAATGATTATGTTAAGTGAACTAATGATCAACCTCTTTTAATAAATAGAGATAATAAAAATGTTTAGATTGTTCAAATTTATATTGAGGACATTATATTCAGATCAACTCAAATATCTTTAACTAATTCTTTAGCGAATCCTATGAAATATGAGTTTGAAATGAGTATGATGGGTGATTTAACATTTTTCCTTGGTTTTCAAATTTTTTAAAAAATAGAAGTAACATATATATCTCAAAATAAGTATATTAAATATCATCTTAAAAAGTATGGATATGACAATAATAAATGTATAAATTCTCTAATTGGTGCCTCAAACTCTCTTGATCTTGATAAAGCTAGGAAACCAGTAGATCAAAAGTCCTTTTGATATATAATAGGAAGTTTATTATACTTAATATATAGTCATCTAGACCTAATATTTTTAGTATAATTATTTGTAATATATCAATATAATCTAAATGAATCTCATTTAAAAGCAGTGAAAATAATTTTTCACAATTTAAAGGGAACTATTGATTTAGGAATCTTCTATTATTATGGAAATGAATTTCTTTTAAAACGTTTTTTGGATGTTGATTTTGGTGGATGTAGAATGGATGGGAAAAGTACATCTGGAACATATCAATTATTAGGTGATTCCTTGGTTTCTTGGTCTTACAAGAAGAAACATGCAGTAGCACTTTCAACAGTTGAATCTGAATATATAGTAGTTGAATGTTGTTGTGATCATCTGTTGTGGATGCAACACACACTCATATACTATGGCATGAGTTTCTCCCAATCAAAAACATTTTTTTATTATAAAAGTAAAATTTCCCTAAGAAAAAACCGTTCACATCACTCTCATGAATACCACATTGATATTAGACATCACTTTTTTAGGTGTCACACACTTAAAGGACATATCATTATTTAATTTATTAGAATGAAAGATCAAATTACTAACATTTTAACCAAACATTTACCCCTAGATATATTTGAATACATTAAACAAATGTTAGGAATTATATATGTAAGGTAATATTCCATACTAAATTTATGTAGAAACCCATCTCCTTACATTAAAAATCTCTTTTTTATAGGCAGAGTACATTTATGCCTTCTTTCAAAAATTTCTTAGATTAAATTTTTTTGAACCTAATTTTTTTCCTTTACATAATAAATTTTTTGGAACCCATATTTTTTTCTTCCCTTAATAAATTTTTCATAATCTAAATTTTTTTCTTTCATTAATAATTTTTTTAAGAATGTAAAAATTTTACTTGTCCTTAATAAAAATTTCCTTAATCTATATTCTTTAAGAAGAACCTTATCTGTACTTAAAAATCTATCTAAGATATATGGAACATATGTTTCTTTAGTTTAATATTTTCAATTCTATTTTTTACTTGTTAATATTTCTATCATTTTTTAATAAAACTCTATCCGATTAAATTTCCTTAAATCTGATTTTTCCTTAAAACCTCAAAAGATTGGAACCTTAAAATCCTCCTTTGGCATTAATATCAACTATCAGACCCAATAAAGATTAAACCAACCATTGGATTATTTTATTAATTCGAACCATCACCGCAAATCCTATATAAAGTCCTCCATATTCAGGTCCCAGATTGGTTTTTTCAAGTGACTTTCCGCCAAAGATCTTCTGCCCTTCAAATGAGCCATTCAGATTTTTGAGTTTACTAATGTTTCAGATGTCTCTTAAAGTCCCTTCCAAAAAACGAATGTCCTAAAGAAGGAAATAAATGATTTTAAAATTTAAAAATAAAGGTTGGTCAAACCAAATTTCTTTCTGAACTATGATTCTTGGATTTCTAAAGTTATAAAGTAGAACAATTGGGAATTTTTTGTGTAGCCAACAAGAAGAATTATGATCAGGTTTATCCTAATCTCATTATATAATTCTATTATTCAGTATGTTTTTACGAAGAAGGAGAAGGAGAAATGTTTTTTTTTTCAAAATCTATGGAAAAACATAATCCTTTTCCTTCAAAAAAGCTACAGGTATTTTGGATATTCCTTACAAAGGAGAGGCTATATTTGGATCTTATAAGTTGCTAAACAAGGAATAAAGTTTTGAGAAGGTTAAATAAATTTTGTTCCTGGGACATAAAGGAGTTAAATCACCCAATATTAATCACCTTAAAAACAAATATAGACATTTATCTTTGTGGATGCAAGGATTTCTTATTCCAAGAAAGGGAGATAAGGATTCCCTTAAGAAGTGTGATATTTTTATCATAGATTTATTAGTGAATCTAATAAAGGTAAATATTATCAAGTATATTATCCTAACCATAAAAAATATCAAGAATAGATCCCTAAAGTCCCATATTGTCATGTTTCTAGCAATCCTGTCGAATACCATTTTTCTTTGTATATAACAATCCAAAATTCCTTGCTGTTCAAAACCCAGAACTATTAAGTTTATATTTCTGAGAGATGATACTCTAAGGAGGATGAAAATTGGCTTTATTATTAAGACATGATAGTTTTAGGATCTTTATAAATGTGTGGTTTAATCTATCAACAATAAACTAGAAGTAGATGAAACTTCCAATAAAATTCAGAAGAAGAGAAAACAGAAAGTACCAGAATCAAAAGAAAAAGAAGTCATTCTAGAAACACACTCAGCTCCACCCAAACTTTAAAAGATAAATACCTTCTATGATGATGTGGTAGAAAAGTGGAGTTATTAGAATAAGAAGACCAAGGAGTGAGATACATGTTTTCGTTTAGACACTTCTAAGGGAAATGCCTTGAAGATTCAGGAAATAGAAGAGCTTGAGAAAGAAGATAAAGAGAAAATTATGAAGAAGAAGATGTCAGAAGCTGAAATTTTCCAAGCCTTTCTTAAAGATACTGGGGAAGATTCTAACCAAATCTAGGTACCCAAGTCTATCTTGTAAGAAACAGTTCCAATAGAAGATCCGAGAAATAAAGTTTCAATTTCGGAACCCAATGTTGAATAAGAAGTACAACAAAAATAATAACAAAAAAAACAAAAACAAGAAAAAAAAAGTGAATATTTATTCGAAATGGTGGAAGAATATCATGAGAAGTAAAGTCCTTCAAACAAGTTTTATATCAGAACTTCTCAAGTTGAATAAAAAATTATCAGAAGGAAAATTTGAAGATGTACATGATGAGGTTGATAATACTAATGATGACGGATGAAAAAAATTATGATTTTATTCATCTTGAAGATGTTATAGAAGGGGGGGATAAATATTATGTTGATTTCGATAATATAATACAAGTCTATGATAGTGATAATGAGAGTATAAAGTTTGAGAAGACAATATCTAGATCTGACAAAGAAAAAATATAGTAGTTGATTTTCCTAGAGAACTTGTGGTTGTAAAATCTAATAAAGATGTTGTTAGGACATCTAAGATAAAATTATAAGATCCAGATAAAATTTCATCTTAGGAAAAAGAATCAACTTTAGAATCTTCATCTTCCCCGAGACAATATTTTTTTGTTCAGTCTTTGAAGACGTTAAGGAATAACACACTCTTATTTTTGAGTATTGATTCTATATTTTAGTTTATACAACAATTAATTAATAAAAAGTTAGACACAATAAACATTCTCATGGAGAATTTTTTTAAGCTTGAAGTAGAATTCAAGACTTCTCACATTGGTTATGATGCTTATAGGAGATCAATGCAAGGAAATAACCAAATGGTCTAAACTAGTGATTCAAGATAAGAAAGTCATGGATAATTTCTAAGATTCAGTAAAGGATTCTTTTGATAAGTCAGATGACATGATCAAGAATGTTACGAAAAGTTTCTTTAGAGAAGTTGAATCTTAACAAAGTTTCTTGGATTCAAGAGGATAGAGACCTGAATAGAAATCTGAATTCAGTTGATCTCAATTTTAAAAGGGAAAGAGAACATATTGAAGAGTTAGAAGAAAAATTAAAATATAAATAAGTGGTGGTAAAGCCTCAAGACGAATTTATTAATTCTTAAGAATAAATAATCAGTGTTCTTGAAAAGAAAAATCATGATTAGTATCAGCTGCTCACGAGATTTGAAGATGATCATAAAGACATGAAGAAGCTGAAAGCCGCTCTGAAAAAGCTGATTCAAAAAGAAAATAAGGATGAATGATTTCTTAAATGATGATCTTTTGTTGTATTCTCATAATAAAACTTGTTGCAATGATAATGAAATTTTTTTATACTTCCATTATTTTGTTGAGTATATTTATTACATTTTTGGAATTTTTTTTCATTCCCTCCATTCATTTTTGAAAATCTCAAAGGGGGAGAAATGGTCAATCAAAAGAATATTAAGAAAAAAAGATATTTCTCTATGTAAGGGAGAGATTAAGTATGGGTGGATTATTTAAAGAATATATTATTTAGCAAGAAAAATTAACCTCTATAATAAAGAAAATAATACAATCCTTAGTGATTTCAAAGGGAGTTATTCCTATTCATTATAAGTCAATGTAAAAGCAGATTAGTATATATTTTAAAGATGAAAAAAACTATATTCCATATATTATTTTTTGAAAAGTTGTTTTTTCTTACAAAAAGGGGTATATTGTTAAGTCAATAAGTATCATCATGACTTTTTTCCATTCCTTTATGTTTTGAAAATCACAAGCACATTTCTTAAGGAAAATTATCATTTTCTAAGAATTATTTTCTTAAGGAAAATTTTCTTTCTATAAGAAAATATTTAGCCTTACCCTTGGTTTTAAATGTATAATTTAACGTTCTATTAAACCTTGTATAAAAATTTTCTTTTTAAGCCAAAAATTCAGATCCTTACCTATCTTATAACCTTACAGTTTATTAGACTCCAAATTCATTAGAATTCAGAATCCAAATTCCCCAAAATTTAGAATCCGAATTATTTGTAATTGAGACTCGGAATTCTCTGAAATTAAAACTCTAAATTCTATGAAATTTAGACTCTGATTTATATGTAATTCAAACTCCAAATTATCTTTAATTCAGACTCTGAATTCTTTGAAATTCAGGCTCTGAATTCTCTGACATTTGGACTCTATATTCTGTGAAATTCAGATTTCAAATTCCTTAGAATTCAGACTATGAATTCCTCACAATTGCGAATCCATATTCCTTCGAATTCGGACTATGAATTTACAGAAATTCATATTCTAAATTTATTATAATTTGTCCTCATAATTCCTCCAAATTCATACTCAAAATTACCTTGAATTTAGACTCTGAATTCCTCAGAATTCAGACTCCAAATTACTCAATATTCAGACTCCAATTTTTTTTAATTCAGACTCCGAATTCCATAGAATTGACACTCTGTATATCGATTATTCCAAAATTTGAATGTTCAATTTTATACTCCGATTCTTAATTCCTTAAGAATAAGATTAATAATTTTTATTACAGTTACCTCATTTCCATAAATTATCCTTTCATTTTATCAGATCCTAAGAATGTTCATTTTTCTTAAGTATATTTTTCTTTCTTATAATTGACATAATCTATCATATTTTCTTATATAAAACAATTTCATTTAATCTATTTTAATGTTACCATTGGATAAGTTACACATATCCAGGTCCCTCTGAAATTCAATGAAAAATATTATCGTTGGAGGAGGAGATGAAAGTTGGCATTTTTCTTATAAATACCCTAGTCATTTAAATATTTAAATCAAGAGATTACATGGTGAGGTGATGTGAAGTGATTTCTAAAGAGAGACACTCTCGTGCCTTGTGCAATTGGTGAATATCTTATTCTACCGTGAACAAGTTTTTCTGCCTTATTACTATGAATTTGATTGTTGCTATGTACAATCGAGGGTTTCCAGGGATATGAAGATAGAGGTGATGAATACCGTAATGTCTAAGGAATTTTGAGGATAGGAATATAGAGGTGTCTAATACCATAAAGTTTTAGGGCTTGTGGGGATAAAAAGTTTTATTTTGATATTCTTATCGAAGACTTACCCTGTTGTGGGTAAGACAAACATTCTTGAAATTATAAATCAAGGGAACTTTATCCATGTTTTTTGGATACCATTCTCTTTAGGTTAAAATATTTACAACTTGTTAACTTATTGTTTTTACTTGTTTTATTTCCACTTTATTTTTGTTATAAAATGAAAGTATAAATTTCCAATACTTTCTTATACTTTATTAACTATGATATAAATAAGATTCTATAATCTTTAACGTTGAAACTTTATCTAAGTAAAACCAATTTAGTTTTAGGTTTCTAATAATTGGACTTAGGCTCTTCCAATTATCCCTTTGAGTTAGAACCAAAGAGGGTTTGTGAATTTACATTGTTAAACTTTGTCAAACATAGATTTCATTTTAGGTTTAAAAAGGGGAATGTTTTTAAACCTACAATTAACCCCTCTTATAATTGATCATCTACATCTGTATTTCAATCCTACACCCTCCTATCATCCTATAAGCCTTATTTTGGTCATAAATCTAGCCTAATAAGGTATTGGTGAAAACCTAGGGAGTATACCTGAATAAGAGGCAATGTTCTTCAATAAGAGACTTAATTTTATTTATCTCTCTATCCATTTAAATTATTATTATACAATGATTATATAATAAACTTTGTATCTTATATATATTGTGATTTTTTTTGGTCAAGGGTATGAACTACAACTACACAAACTTCCATTAAATAGGCTATGAAATCATCATTCATGTGTACAGTGGACTACAGCCTCGTGAAATGATGTCGTTCATTTTTCCATTACCACCTTTAATGGTTGGAAATAATGATGGATTTAAAGTTTATATATTACATATATAATTTTTTTATGTTATTAAGTTTATTTTATTATTATATCACCCATAAGTTCATACTTTCCTTTTTGAGAATATGATAATGTCATTCATGTCTACGACAGACTACCGCCTCACAAAGCGATGTGATTCATTCAATCTTTTCAAGGAATGTATTAAGGATTAGTTTAATAAAAATATATGATATTAATGAAAATAAAAATTATAATGTAATGAAAATATATAAATATATATCATTTACTTTTATTTTTTCCAATACAATAAGAAAATTGAAACCATGTTCATACAAATTTACGACCTACCGTCTCCATGAATGGTGTATTTCATTTCCTATAAAAACATTTGAGGATTTTTATAAATAAATATACATTGAATATATATTATATTTATACAATGGTTACTATTTTGGAGTCTATGAAATCATTATCAATTTATGATGGCAAAAAATATAACAAATCAAAACACATATAAAAAACAAAGTGATTTTCACCTTAAACGTGACTTTATCATGTAATTATTAATAAGAGAGTAATATAACATCACAAGAAGATCATATATGGTATTATATATATTAATATTGTTATATGATAGATGTATAATAACTTATATTTATTATATAGTAGGCTTAAATGAGTAAAACAAAATTCAAGACTCAAGGTTAGGGATTTCAGTCTCACATTTTACTTTTCTGAGAAAAATGCTATATTCACCACATATTTCTTATATGTGGGGAATATAGTGAAAATTAATGTATTCTAAAATTTTTATAACAAAATTTATTTGTATTTTCATATCCATTTTATGATATATTTTTCATGGGGTTTATGGTTAAAGGGTTACCAAATCAGTAAGGAATTCTTTTCTAAATTTTCCTTCATTCATACATGTGTTTTGTGATACACATATATTATTTAACAAGGAGTATACATAACCAATTTTACATTAAATTCCATGAATTTATTTATCCTAATGATATTTTAAGTTCAAGTTTTTGTTATTACTTTGTGGGTATTATGGTTCAATTTTATTTAAGTGGTAGATATTTAATGTTGGAATCTCATCACATATCACAATTGTTTATGATTAAGTCTCCAATGTTATGAAATAATAATATAACTATCAATAATTATAATTAATATAATTATCCTATAGTTATTCATGATATATTCATTTAATAGTACTATTTAGACACTATTTGTCACTTAATATTATTAAGATTTATTTTTAAGAAAACCAGTCTTTATTTATATCTTCAATTGAAAATATATTTTCATTCAAACCGATATTTTCTAAATTATTTTAATTTTTTTAAATATTATTTTATGATAATTTTCAAATAATATTATTTTTAAAGTGTTTTATGTTTTAGAAAGTGTTTTAAATTATTTTTAAATCTTCCTTTATAAGTTTAAAAGGTTATTTTCATAGAAAAAGATTTTGAAAATGCTTTATGTTTAAATAGTGTTTTAAATGATTTTAAAAGAATCCTTTAGAAAATTTCAAGGTTATTTTCTAGGAATAACTATTTAAAAATGTTTTGAATTTATTTTTTTTTAAAGTGGAAAATATATTTTCCTTAATAAATGATTTAAATGATCTTTTAAAATTATTTTCTAACTATGATGTCATTTGTTGATGTCTCCTATGACTTACTAGGGATATCATCCAAGGATAACAATATTATTCTTTCTCTGAACTGTTTATGTATATGATTTCATGTTTCTTATGTAACCAATTTCTCTTCCTGTGGTTATACCATTATAAAATTATTACTAAACCCGCTTCTTTTCACCGATATGCTATGATGAAATGATTATGAAACCTTTCACTTTTCCACGGGTTATGATATGATGAAATGTTTATTATACACATTTCATTTCATGGGTTTTAATATGATGAATGTTTATGATCTTGTGGCACATTTAAATATGATGTTCATTATGTTATGGGTGGGACCAATATATCCCTATAATGCATTGGTTAAATATTTATATCTCACGAGATAGACAAGGATTGAATGATGAGTGAACTGGGTTCCTGAAGGGATTTTTTACACTATGATGGTATTGGGAGTGAATCTTGACTACTATTACTATTCTGGGATTGAAACCATTCGAATATGATAACCATGGTAGTGAGACTTGAGTAATATAGAAATTAAGTTCTATATTTATGACTATTCTACAAATCCGTATGATATGCCAGTGTTATGATATTATGACTCTTGTTTTTGGATTTTCGTATGATTCACATCTTATGAAATTTCAATATTTATTCCAGGACTGGAAATTATGATCTATGATATACTGGGTATGGTTTTTATAAGTTAATCTCTTTTTCTCATACCATTATGTTAATGTTATTCTTATATATCTCTCTTTTTTACCATTCTTGAGCATCTGAACTCACCAATTCTTATGTTTCCTTTCCCCATGTTATGAAGAAATATTTTATTTAGGATATGTATATAAAGATTAATAAATTGGAATATATTTTTGTGAATCATTTAAGATCATTCATGAGATTGGAATATTGTGTTTTAGGTTTCTAAAAGAACAAAACCATTATGGTCCTCAGGCGTTTTATATATGTAATGTAATGAATATTCATCCAAAATATGTAATATCCATATATGATAAGACTGGGTTTCGATACTTGGTATGAATGTAAATATTTAGTTTTCCATTGGACACTAGGATGAGAAAACTTTAGTGATATCTCTAGATATATTTCTAAGGATATGTCTAGGTATGTCTCTAAGGATAAGTCTAAGGATGAGTCATTGTTTAAGAAAATGTCCTAAAATTTTGTTAAAAGATATGGAGAGTAGTTTCCATGTAATTACACCCTTTTTTGGATACTACATATTGATGTGGATCTAGAATAAATTTAATTTGTTGTAACAACCTCAAAAACCCCGTATTAAGCTAGACTCAATTAGGAAATGACGCACTACAATGCGCATTACTACACAACTTGTTTAAATATCCTAAGGGATATGATTAAGAAATTAAAAAACTTGCTACAAACCATCTAGAACAATTTAAATAGAATACAACCTTGAATTACCTAAGATAATTCTAAGGTGGTATATATTAAAGAATAATGTGTCATTATTTATATATCATATGTGTGATTATCTTGGTTATTTGGTTTTCCATTATGATCAATGTTTTTGACACCATAATTTTTTGTTTTAGTTAACGGTAGAAACCAGAAGGAACTAGGTTAACATTGAATGTGAAGGAAAATTTACTAATGATCAACCAAATGGGGTGATGAATAGATTAAAGGACTTTTTGATTATGCCAAATCATTTTTCATGGATCATGATTATCAATGTGTACCTTAACTGACTCTCAAACTCAACAAATAAGAGAAGAAAAGAGTTCACTAACAGTTTGGGTTATAGAGACCATGGAATAAAAAAAGATAATTTTACTATGTATCAAGAACATGGGAATAAACACCCAAGTATATGTCTTAGAGGAACCTAAAGATTTTTTTAATGTGTTAAATAATGACACAAATCTAGTAAATACAAAATAAAAATGAAGAGTTCAGTTAACACAATGAATGGGAATATTGGTATCCCTAAGATATCATTGAAAATAGAATTTTTAAAATATGGAAATTTTGGGCATTATGTAAATGAATTTCCTAATGTGAATGAGCCTGGAGAGAATTGAATAGGTGGTATGATTAATGGTTATGATTATAAGGATGAAGACACTATAAATAAATTATTAAATAAAATATGTATTGATGAAAAATATTACGAATCCTAGTTAATTGTTTGGGGATGAGGTGGAATGATCAAATTATTAATGTATTTAAATTAAGAGATTATGTTATATAAATCATGAAATATATATGGATTTTTATATAAGTTTTTCATTAATTATTTTCCAAAATATTTTAAATTGTACTGGTCATCCAGAAAAATTGATTTAATGGAAATGTTATATTTTATAAAAAAAATTATTAAGGTAAGGTTACACTAAATATGTTATAGATGTTGAGAAAATAGAGTTTAGTTTGGATAAAGATATGTTGGATTATATTTAAGTAAATTATATTATACTAACTACCTTGGAATATATTAATAATATCTTGACAAAGTGGTCTATGCTATCATGGATGAAGTTTACAATTTTTTTGGATTTAAGGATCGTATCTAATTATCTTCTTTCTATGTAAGGTTTGAAGAATCATGTATGTTTTTAATAGATTTGTATTGTAACTCAGAATATTAAAATATTTCAAGAGAATACATGATGAATGTATCCACATTTTTGGTATGTGACAATTAAGAGATTCTTTATAATTAATGATAGATCAATGTTAATATGATTTTGAGACCTTCCTTATAAGTTTTGGATTCTCAACTTTTAGAATTGTTAAAGTGTTAGAAATTTATTAAAAGTTTTATATTGAACTTTGAATTATTTTTTTGAGATTAATGAATTGTTTCCCTATATGATGAGTTTTCCATATTGGATAACCTGTGAAAACCATTATGTTTTGATGATAACTAAAGATAGAAAGAATAAATTATCATTATATTTATGGATCCAATTATCTTATGGTTCTTCAAGAATAAAAAAATCACCTTCATTTTTGGATTAAGAGATTAAGAGTAAATTGATAATGGAACAACCAATGGATGATATTTTCATATTAAATGGAATGAAATCAAGTAAATATATCATTTTGTAAAAATTCCTCAACTTTGAGAAAAGGATCTTGAAATAAACTTTTATCATGTTATCATCATTTTTTGTGATATCAATGAACTTTTTATGACTATTTGAGGATATTATTTTATTTTCATTAACATTATATGGATCACACACTTTTTTGTTATCATTGATCCTTTTCACTCTTCATATTTATTTATGGTTTTCTTCCATATCAAAATCATTACTTTGAACTTATGTTCTCTTAGATGGAAACTCAGTTATGAGATAATTTGGGGAACCTTTATGTTTCTAACTTTCCTATTTTAAGGGAAGTTTTATTTTTTATTTTTTTTTATTTTTGTTTTTATGAAGTAATATTAAAATGTTAAACCCTTCATGACTGAGATGAATATCGAGGGAGAATTTAACTTCTAAGGGTTACAATGCAACACTACAAAATTTTGCTAAATTATTTTCATTCAAAAATAATTAAAATTTTATAAATTTTATGTTGTATGAAGCACTATGTTTATATCATGTTACACACAATACTAACTTTTTCTTGTGCTACACTCACTTTTGAGTTTAGCTTTCTTTACATGCAACACTGAGTTTAAACCAAACATGACATACTATTTAAATATTATTATTTAATATGATAGTTATCAACTAGCAATTTGAATTAAGGGTATGAATATGATTTTTTTTTGAAAAAAATGGTTTAAAAATGTTTATATAATGAATTATTTTGGGGCCAATTAATTAGAATTGAAAATAAAAACCTTTTTGAAAATAAAAGGAAATATTTTTCTAAAAAACAATGTTTATGCACATAGGTGTGTTTTATAACAATAAATTAAACAAATATATTTTGATTAATTATTTTAATGATATTTATATATTATATATTCAATCAAAATTACAACATTCATCTTATATGTTTTTTATACTAGTGACAAGATTAAATATAGTTTTACTCTTAAAAACTGTATTTTACTAAAAAACAATTTCATCAGCTTTTTATGGTGCCCTTATTTTAGAACTAAAATTTTCCACCTTTAGAAAATAAATTTTATAAAATAAAAAAATAATTCATAACATAAAAATTATATGTTTATTTTTTTTCTATTTTTCAGAAAACTTTCATGTTTTTAATGAATAGTGAGAATACTTAATTTTAATTGAAAAATTTCTTTTTGTTTAATTAATTTTTAAAATTTATTTACATTTATAAATGGTTTTAAGGTATCATTATTTCAATTTCAAGTCCATTAATCAAATTTAAGTTATTGAATTTAGTTTTATATTGAATTTAGATATAAAAACATTTCAAACATGAGATGGTTTTCTCTTAAAAAGCCCACGCTTTCTCATCATGTTTACGAGATTAATTTTTGAAATTAAATTTCTACACTTATGCGATTTGAATTTGGAAAAATGGATTCCATATCTTCATAAAAATTATTTATAATTTCTAATAAGGATGACTTTATTTTTTTACCAAAATGAATAGTGAATATAGAAAAAATTAATTACCAAAGTTAAAGTATAAATGAGTTTATGAGGGGTTAAACTAGAATGATAAGAGTGATAATAGCCTAAAATATTATATTAATATTATTAGATGAATTTATTTATATCATGTATATAAAATTATATGAAATATGTAAACTAATTTTCAGTTTCCTTTGAATGTGAACCATATAATAAGTTAAGTAAAGAAAAAGAAAAAAAGATACTTTTCTTGCATTTTATATCTATAAAGCCTTGGGATCGGGACCAAACAAACATATGTTCTGTTATATATATACTTTTGAAATATTAATGAGTTATTTTATCGTGATAATTTATTTTATTATTTTAAATGAAATAATTACTTTAAATTCTTACGAAACACTAACACAATAAGAATTGAGTTAATAATTAAATAAAATAAATGATACTATAAATATTAAAAGTGATTTAAATTGAGTGAATTATTATGTTACAATATTTTTTAGATGAATATATTATTTATAAAAAGGTGTAACAACAAAATAGTCTTATTCTATCATTTACTTGATACTCTTAATATTGAAATTAAATGAATAATATCAAAATGGACATTAATGTTATTTTATAGTAAATGTCATTTTACTAAATGATTTAAAATTACAATAAATACACTTTTATTGAAATTATTTTTTTTAATATTAGAAAACATTATATATGGTCTATTAAATAACCGATTTTTCAATTCTAATGACTATATATAGAGTTAAATATTAAAAACTCAGTTAGCGCGATTAATGTTAATGTAGTGTTTTTGCACGTTACATGCGCCTTTTTTAAAATAAATTTTTCAAAAACATGGGACTTATATTTTATAAATTGGATATAATATTTAAAATATGTACTTTCAAATTATCTATTAATTCTCACTTTAGTTTAGTCTTAGAGACTAAATAACCAAGCATAAAAAACGAGTAACCTTAATGAAAAAGAAAAATAGTAAAAGTGGGGGAACATAAAAGATAATAGAAAAATGTTTAAAAATTGTGTTTAAATGTGTTTTGGAGGTATGTATCAAAAGTATGATCAATGAAAACCTTTAATTAACATATTTTGAGCCACTTGAGGTCATATTGACCTCCAAATAGTGATTAATTTTTGAGTATTTAAAAGAATGCCACTCCCCAACTATAAAAGGGAACTTACTATCCCTACTTCTTCACACTGATCATGCCATTTTGATAGACCAATATCTACTAAAATCACCTTCCAAATCCTCCCTCTCATCCAAGAATCCTATTTTGGATATAAATCTAACCTTGGAAGGTTCTAGTGAAAACCTAAGGAGGATACCTGAAGAAGAGGAAATTTTATTCAATGATTGTCTGAATTTTATTTCTTTCTCCACCCATTAAATTATTATTATATAAATATTATAAAAAAATAAATATATTACATATACATTGGTTATGTTAAATTAAGGGTACAAACAAAACCTTCACACACTTCCATAAAATTGGTTACAAAATCATCGTACGTGTGTATAATAGACTACCTCTCCGTGAACTCATGTCATTCACTTTTATATTACCACCTTGCAAGGTTGTCAATAATGAATAATTTTTAGTTTATATATTAAATGTAGCACCCTAAACATTTTATGGTATGTTTCAATTAAATACATTCGATTCATAGACTTTATTTCCTAAAGCATTGAGTTTCTTTGAAATAATACTTGGTTATTAAGGATATAGTCATATCCAAGAAATTAAACTTAAATTTTCCACTTGTGTGTTCTGAAATTTGATAATCTGACATACATGGTTCGATCTAGGATAATATTTAGAGCGTGATAGAATTAGATTAATTTTTTTTTGTGAATAGAAACATACCTTATGAATAGTAACCTACCCTTATGAATAGTAATATCCCCTTATGAATATTAATATGACTCTTATGAATAGTATCTCCACCCATGAATGTATAAATAAATTTAGGCACCTTAAAAATGATGTTGAGATATTTAAGTGTTTATATTTTTCAATTAAATAATAATTTCAATTAAATATTAAAATAATCATATTTTGAAAATAATTTTTGAAAAATAGACTTCATTTTTGGATTCTAAACATTTAAAAATAGTTAGGGTGAATTTTTGGGATTTTTCTAAAATACATGAATTTTTGATGAATAATAAAATGTGATAATTTACAATAAACCCTAAAAAGGGATTTATTGAGTCATTGATGATGATCTGCTGATGTAATCTCAATTGGTTTCAACTCACATGCATTTATTACTGTAATTGGTCATATAATACTTAATATTCCATGTCTTGTGAAGAAATAATAAACTAATGGTTAAAACATATGAAAACCCCCCTCTCATCCACTATAAAAACACCCCTCACTCCCTCTTCTCTTCACTCCTCTCAAGCCTTGTTCCTTGACAATATTATTCTAAAATATTTCCCCAAGCTCCTTACCCACTTCTAAATTCCCCTGGACTCTTAAAAATACCAAAATCTCTCCCCTTAAGAGGTTCTCAAAGGAGGAAGTCTCAAAAGGTAAATTCTTCTTTCCAATTCCTTCTTTTCTTTTTAAGTTCTTGTCTTTTTGTTTCTTTCCTCACCTCTCTTCACCCAAATAGTATGATAACTCCTGTAACATACATATACTGGAATGGTTTTATACTAATGGGATATTTTATTATCATCTCTCCTTTCCCCACCTTTTATTTTAAAGAAATGAAAGCACCGTTTGAGATGTGCCAATTTAGCACATTCAAGTACAACAGTTTATCAATTTCTTTTATTTTATATAATTATGATATTGATACCATTTGTGTTATGGTATAACCAGATTATTATATATGTAATATATCCTATTATTGGTTCCTTAATACCTTTCTACAAATGGTATTATTTTATAAATCAAAACATGTTCTTTGTAATCAAACCCACCGATTAACAAAAACGGTTGTCACTATTGTTCTATATAAAAATTAGATTTCACTCCAAGTACCCTAAATAAATTTAAGACCATGAAATATTTTATATGTGTACTAATATAATATAAATTTAATTCCAGACAACCAATTTCATCTTATATGTTTATCCAAACATGAATGTAAGCGAACTGGTCCTTAAAACCAAGTAAACAAATGAGCTCAAACAATGAAATTGAACCTCATAACCAATCAAAATGGTTATAAAAGAACATAAAATGTTTATTATCGACTGATTAAATATATAAGAGGTTCTGGAATTATTAATTAATAAACATAATTTTTTTATTCAGGTATTTAATAACAAGTGGAGAACACCAATGAATTTAAGGTAAGGGATAATCTCTCTCACTTTTTTTCATGAATCTCCCCAATGTTGTGTTCTTTTATTTTTAATAACAAATGATGGGGTACTTTTTTTTCAATTCCCCCATAAATCCATAACGGTATACCCATTTACCTCTCATTAATCCCTCACAAGAACACTTGTTACCATGCTGAAATGTATGTAAGGGGTTTTCTCATCTCACTTTCTATTCTATGGGATTTCTATTGTTTGCCTCTTATTTATTATATATGGTATAGTTGTACTAAAATTTAATATAAATTATCATGATTCTATTTATATTCATGGTATTCAATGATTCATTTGGTGGTTATTAACTTGCGGTCATACGACTCAATTGATTACGACATGGTAACGAGCTTTGTCTCAATTTTCACTTCATTATGACTTGCTTATTATTGTGCACCTACTCTTTCTTATGTGGTGTACCGACTTCTAAATTTAGATCTCTTTTCAATTGAAATTATATTTCATTTAAATTTCCATATTCTTATATCATGGATATTATTATTGTCTAAGTTTTATACCATTTTAAATAAGGTATTTATTTTTAATGTTGTTTTGACTGTGGAAATATTGATGTATCCGCGTCCTAAAAATATATGGATAATGTAAAATCATATTTCTATTATGTCTAATATATGTATAAAGAATTATTTGGACATTAAGCTATGAGTGAGGCCTGCTAATTCCCCTCAATGCATCGGTAGGTCTCATGAGAAAATTAGTTTGGCGACAAACCCTTCGAGTTTGTTACTTAAAATATGACATGTTCCTACAAACAGAACTAAACCATTTTTAATGCTATTATGGTGTCATGTTCCAGATACATGATGTCCAATTAACAATAATTATCTTTATTCATTATCAGTTATTAATATCTATGAGGTTTTCACTATAACAAAATCTATGGATACAGTTTAATTCTTTGTTTATTAATGGAATGAGTTTTTCATTTGTTCACCATGCCAAATTGATAATGTCAAATTGTTTAAAATTCAGTTAATATTTATTCATTCTAGTTCCATTTTTATCATTACTGAGAATTTGAGCTCACCTATTTCATTTTTTTACCTTTAACAGGTTATGAAGAGGAGAATATTTATTGAGTTTTGTGAATGCAGGTATTTTTTTTGGTATATATTGTATTTTGTAACCTTTTACAATGTAAGTTGAGTTACATCTTTGTATCTAGTTTCTTTAGGACTACTAAACAGATTGTTCCTTCAATATTTCATTCCTTCTAACCATTCCAATATGAAAATTAATGCACCATCTCTGATCTAGAGGGGTTGGGGTGTTATAGTTGGTATTAGAGGATGTTTAGTAGGAACCTTAGAAATTAGATTAGAAAATTTAGATCAGGGAACAAATCCCTAAGGTAGTATTTGAGGATAAACATACAAGAACATCCTAGTATTTTGGTAAGGAATTGATTATGTGAATCCTTATTCCAAATACAACCCTATCTGGATATGAGCAAGTAGGCATGGCTCTGACACAAATGTATATAAGAGTGAAAACTCCGACAAGGAGTTTCGGGCTTGACCTAAGGTATCATAGTACACGACAGTGGGCCTTGCTACACTGTTGGTTATGATAGTCCCGAGGGATGTGCTTAGGATAAATCATATTTTCTTTACAAGCCATTATGAAAGATTGTAATGTAAATTATTCCTTAAAGAAACCATTTTTCTGATTATGGGTTATCCATGCGTAGGATCTCAATTTACGCTAAGTATTTTATAAATATAAGATTATACATTATGATTCATACCCTAATCTAGTGTGTGCCATTATTTAGAAATTTCATCTAATAGAAAAAGGGGAATCAATACTAGTGGTCAATGTAGGGATCTCCCCACTGTGTAAGTCAACATAGTCAATGTTGGAGCAGATCAGATCATGATCATATTGGGAAAACATACTTAGGTTGTAACTAATAACCATTCCACACCTATGTTGGATACTTTTATGTGGCAGAAGCCACTATCTTTTAGTGGTAATGCTAATCTAGTGGCTGTTGAGCAGTGGATTAAGTCCTTGGAAAATATATTCATGGAATTAAGATGTAATGAAAATGAAAAGGTAGTACTGGAAGTATGTGGTCTTGAGGGCGACGCTGATCAATTGTGGTCCACGATTCAAAATACCATGAAGGTATAAGAAATAGAAGATAAGGAATGGAGGAATTTTAAGGAAATATTCTTTGAAAAATATTTCCATCGTGAGGAACAAACCAAAATGAAGAGGAAATTTTGTGGCTCAAAGGAAAGGGAAGAAGAAAGAGTTATTGAGTATGAGGCTAACTACACAGGGCTAGCTAGGTATGTCATAGATTACATACGTGACGTAGCATACAGGTTTGATCATTTCTTTTAAGGTTTTAATCCATGTCTTTAAAGGGAACTTGATTCTCAACATTTTCATCATGTGATGAAATTCTATCATGTTCTATAAAAACAGATAATTAATTTTCTAGACCAAATTTATTCAAGGGAAATCAAGATAAAAATTAGTAATTTGATAACCAAGGGAAAGGTGTAGAATTAAAGAAGAACAAGGAAATGAAGAAATTCCTAGTACGCGAGAAATGTGGAAATAATCATCTTGGTAAATGCTTAAATGGCACGAGAGTCTTCTCTAAGTGTGGAGAAAAAGGGCATCTATCTAATGAATGCAAGGGGAATAAAAAAATTTATGATTTTCAATACTAAAATTGTAAATATATGGGACACTATGAAAATTAATATCCTAATCTCTAAGGAAACTTTCCTCAAAAAAGGCTAAGATAGCAAGGGAGATCTTATGCAATTACAACCGCAGACAACTAGTCCCCCTCGTGATAAATGCTTGTCAACTAGTCCCCCTCGTGACACATAAATGTTCTTTAGTTTCTAACCTTATTTTCAAACCAATGACTGAATTTGATATAATTCACGATATGAATTGGATGTCAAACTATGATGTGAATATTTATTGCAAGAAAAAGGAAGTTAATTTTTTTAAAATGGTGTAGAATCCCTTATCTTTAGAGTAAAAACCTCGCCACATGATTCTTATCTAGATCCACCCCCATTAGCTCTGCTGGGTGAAATACTTGGAGAGGAAGATAAAAAAATATCTATGGGCGAGGAAAGAAATATATAGATTGATGATGTGCATATAGTGAAAGAATACATTGATTTGTTTCTAGAGGATTTACCTAGACATCCTATAGAGTGGTAAATTGAGTTTTCTATTTAATTAATTCCTAGTGAAAGACATATATCCAAGACCCCTTATAGAATGGCCAATATAAAATTAGTGGAGCTAAAGAAAACAAGGGGATATGAGTGAAAAAAGGATTTATATGACCTAGTGTTTCTCTATGGGGATCCCCTATCCTCTTTATCAATAAGAAAGATGTATCGATGAGGCTATACAATGATTATTGGTAATGCAATGCTATTATAATAAAGAATAATTATCCTCTTCCCTGAATTGATGATTTATATGATCAACTTAATCGAGCTCAATACTTTTCAAAAATTGACCTTCGACCCAGATATCATCAACTGCATGTGAGGAAAGAAGATATTCTAAAGACAAAATTTCGAACCATGTATGAGAATTATGAGTTTATAGTGATGCATTTTGGATTGATGAATACCCTATACATTTTATTGGATTTAATGAATAGAGTTTTAAAGGAATATCTTGATAACTTTTTTATGGTATTCATCGATGATATCCTAGTTTACTCAAAAATATTTGATGACTATGAGGATCACTTTCGGATTATTCCAAAAACTCTTAGAAGAAATGAATTATATGGGATGTTTAGAAAGTGTGAATTGTTAATTCAATTGGTTTCTTTTTTGGGCTATTTTGTCTCTAAGGGTGGAATCCTAGTAGATCCTACAAAGACAAAGGCAATCCAAGATTGTCCCACACAAAAAAATATAACTGAGGAATGAAATTTTATTGTCTTAGCAGGTTACTATCAGTGTTTCATTTATAATTTTGCCTGACTAGATAACCCACTAACCAAGATCACACATAAAGGAGTTAAGTTTTAACGGAAGAAAGCATTTACAGAATGTTTTGAAGAATTGAAAAAATACTGTTCAATGCTCCAATTTTTACTCTTCCGTATGGAAGTGATGTATTTGTAATATACAGTGATGAATCAAAGAATTGATTGTGTTGTGTCCTTATAAAAAATGGTAAAGTTATTGATTATGCATCAAGACAGTTGAATACTCATGAGAAAAATTATCCAACTCTTGATCTTGAGTTAGATGCCATACTATTTTCTTTGAAAATATGGAGACATTATCTCTATAGAGAAGATGTGATATTTATCAGGACAAAATATTTTGATATACATTTTCACACAAAAAGAACTCAGCATGAGGCAAAATAGATGGATATAGTTACTGAAAGATTACGATTTTTCAATACTCTAACACTCAGTAAAGGAAAATAAAGTGGAAGATGCATTAAATAGGATAGATCATGGACTCCTGATCTAAATGAGGATTGATGGAGATCCTATATTCAGGGATCTACTAAAGATGGATATGGAAATTTTTAAGGAAGGGGGAAAATATTTCCTCTTTTAAATGATTTCTAATCCTTATTTATCAGAGAAGATAAAAAGATCCCAATCTGATGATGAGAATATGCACAAGAGAATTTTTGTTGTTAAGTATGGGAGATTGGAAGACTTCGTGTATGAGGAAGGAGTTCTGATGTTTGGGAAGAGGTTACGTGTCCCATTAGTACCTGATCTAAAACAAACTGTTAGATGATGATCATAGATCAAATTTCTCTATACACCCTAGTATCAAAAAGATGTATAGAGATCTGAAGGAATATTTTTGGTGGGATAATGTGAAGCGGGAAATTGAAGACAACATGTGAAGGTGTCTAATATTTCAACAAGTGAAGGCAGAGAGACAACATCCTAGAGGAGTGATTAAACCTCTACCTATTACTCTGTGGAAGTGGGGTAATACTATGATGGATTTTGTCACCGGACTACCAAGGACACCTATTAGTAATGATAAAATATGGGTAATTATTGATTGTCTCACTAAATTAGGACATTTCCTTCCTATAAGAGGGGATTTACCACTTGTGCACCTGGAAAGTCATTATATTAATGAAGTTTTAAGACTTCATGATGAACCTCTATCGATTGTGTCTAATAGAGATCCTCGGTTTACATCAAAATAATGGAAAAGTCATTAAAAGGCTTTGAATACTGAGCTTTTTATGAGTACTTCTTATCACCCCCAAAACAATAGATAGTCTGAAAGGACTATACAAACTCTGGTAGACATGTTGAGATCATGCACTCTTGACTTACAAGGTATGTGGGATTAATACTTTCTTTTTGTGTAATTTTCCTACAACAATAGTTTTCATTCTAGTATGAAAATGGCTCAATATAAAGCATTATATGGAAAGAGATGTCAAAATAAAACTTGTTGGGACGAAGTTGGTGAGAGGAAACTTATAAGCCTATAACTTATTGAAAATATCATGGAAAAAGTGAAGACAATTCAAGCCCATATTAAAGCAGCCCAAAGTAGGGAGAAGAGTTATGCTAAAAACCAGAGAAAGGATTCCGAATTTTGTGTGGGAGATCATGTCTTTCTGAAACTATCTCCATGGAAGGGTGTCTTATAGTTTGGTAACAAAGGGAAAGTAAGCCCCTAGTACATCAGACCATTTGAAATTCTGGAAATAATTGGAGCAGTTGATTACCATTTAACAATGCCTCCAAGTCTCTCTAAAGTCCATGATATGTTCCATGTGTCATTATTTAAGAAATACATGACAAACCAAATTCATGTACTCACCTATGAATAAATTGAACTGGAACCTGATTTGTCAAACTGTGAAGAGCCTATTGGAATCCTTGACACAAGGGAGGAGGAATTGAGAAATCAGACAACTCTTCTTGTAAAGGTTCTTTGATAAAACCAGAATATGGATGAAGAAACATGTGAACCTGAGGATTTTATGAAGAACCACACACATCTTTTTTGGTGTGCTTTATAAATGAAAAATTTCATGGACGAAATTTATGAAGGAGGGAATATTGTAGCACCCCAAACATTTTATGGCATGTTTCTATTAAATATTTTCTAGTAAAAGCCTATATTTCATAAATCACGGAGTTTTTTTTGAAAAAACACCTGGTTATTTAGGGGTAGTCATATCATAGCCATTGAGCATAAATTTTCCCCTTGTTTGTTTAGAAATGTGAAAATCTAACATACAAGGTTGTGTTTAGGATGATATTTAGAGCCTGATAGAATTAACATAATTTTTGGTGAATAGTATCATACCCTTATGAATAGTTACCTACCCTTATGAATAGTAAATTACCCTTATGAATAGTAATATGAATCTTATGAATGGTATCCACACCCATGAATGTATAAATCAATTTAGGCACCTTAAAAACGATGTTGAATAATTTAAGTGTTTATATATTTCGATTAAATAATGATTTTAATTAAATATTAAAATAATCATATTTATAAAATTATTTTCTTACAATGGACTTCATTTTTGGATTCTACACATCGAAAAATGTTTAGGTTGAATTTTTGGTATTTTTTTGAAATACATGAATTTTTGATGAATAGTAATATGCGATAATTTATGATAAATGCTAAATAGAAGATTTATTGAGTAATTGATGATAATCTGCTAATTTAAACCCACTCAATTAGAATGCACATTCATTTATTACTGTTATTGGTCAAGTAATACTTACTATTTCTTGTCTGGCGAAGAAATAAAAAACTAAGGATTAATTTTTTTTGAAAACCCTCCCCTCCTCCACCATAAACCCCCCCTCACTCCCTCTTATCTTCACTCTTATCAAGCCTTGTGCCTTTCCAATATTCTTCCCAAATCTCTCCCCAATCTCCTCCCCCATGTCCAAAAACATTAGCCTCTTCAAAATATCAAAACCTCTCCCCTTAAGAGTTTTTCAATGGAGGAAGTCTCAAGAGGTAAATTCCTCTTTCCAATTCCCTCTTTTCTTTTCAGTTCTTGCCTTTTTGTTTCTTTCCTCACCTCCCTTCACCCAAAAAGTATGATAAATCTTGTAACATACATATTCTGGAATGTTTTTATGGTAATGTGATATTTCATTGTATTCTCTCCTTTCACCTCATTTTATTTGAAATAAATGAAAGCACCATTTGAGATGTGCATATTTAGTACATTCAAGGACAACGATTTATCAATGTCTATTATTATCTTTAATTTTGTTCATGAAACCATTTATGTTATGGTTGAACCAGATTATTATATATACAATATATCCTATTTTTTTTGTAATCCTTTTGTACAAATGGTAATAAGTTATAAATGAAAATATGTTCTTTGTAATCAAACCCACAGATTAATAAAAATGGTTTTCACTGTAGTTTTATATAATAATTCGTCTTCACTCCCAGTTACAAAATCAAATTTAAAACCATTTAATCTCATTGATGTGAAATAATAGAATATATATTTAATTCTAGACAACCACTTTATTCTTACATGTTTATCCAAACGTGAATATAAGCGAACAGTTCATTAAGATCAAGTAAACAAACGAGCGCAAACAATGAAATTGAACCTCATAACTAATCAAAATGGTTGTAAAATAACTTAAAATTATTATACTAAACCAATTAAATATATAATAGGTTTTATAATTATTAATTAATAATCCTATTTTTTTATTCAGGTTTTTAATAACAAGTGGGGAACACAAACATATTTAAGGTAAGGAATCCACTCTCTCACTTTAGGTCAAGAATCTCCCCAATGTTGTCCTCTTTTATTTTTAATACATAATGATGGTGTATGTTTTATGACTTCCCCCATGCTTAACATATGATATATAAGTAATGGGATACCTCTTTACCTCTCATTAAACCCTCTAAATAACACTCGTTAAAATTCTGAAAATTCGTAAGGGGTTTTCTCATCTCACTTTGAATTCTATGGGATTTCCTTTGTTCGCCTCTTATTTTCTAAATGTGGAATAGGTGTACTAACATTTGATATATATTATCAGGATTTTATTTATATTCATGGTAATCTGTGATTCATTTGTTTGTTATTAACTTTTGGTCATATGACCCAATTGATTACAACGTGGTAACCAGCTTTGTCTCAATTTTCACTTCAGTGTGACTTGCTTAGTATTGTGCACCTAATCTTTCTTATGTGGGGTACCTACTGCACATTTGAGTTCACTTTAAAATTTAAGTTATATTCCATTTAAATGTCTATATTCTCATATCATGGATATTATTATTGTCTAAGCTGTATACCATTTTACATACAGTTTTTATTTCTAATATTGTTTTGACTGTGGAAATATTGTCAAATCCGTATCCTCAAAATATACAGAAAATGTAAAGGCATATTTATCTTGTGTTTAATATATGAATAATTTTTTTTGAACATGAAGCAGTGGGTGGGGACCGATACAACAACTTGTTGAATCAGTAGGTCTCATGAGAAAAATTAATTTTCCGACAAACCCTTTGAGTTTGTTTCCAAAACTCAGACGGGTTTCTACCCACAAAACAAAATAGTTTTTAATGGTATTATGTTGTCATGTTCCAGATACATGGTGTCTAATTAATAATCATTCTCACTATTCATATTCGGTTATTACTATCCATGAGGTTTTCACTATGACAAAATCTAGTGATGCAGTTTCATTCTTAGTTTATGAATGGCGTGAGTTTTTCATTTATTCACCATGCCATATTGATTTTGTTAAATTGTTTACAATTCAGTTATTATTTATTCATGGTTCCTCCATTTTTTACCCTTACTGAGCATTTAAGCTCACCCCTTTTATTTGTTTTTACCTTCAACAGGTTATGAAGAGGAGAATTTTTATAGAGTTTTGTGGATGAAGTTCTTAGTTTTTGTTATGTATTGTATTTTGTAACCTTTTCCAATGTAATTTGAGTTGCATCTATGTGTATAGTTTCTTCAGGACTACTAAACTTATCATTCCTTCAGGATTTCATTCCTTCTAACTATGCTAATATAAAAAGTAATGCACCGGCTCCTGTCTAGAGGGGTCAAGGTGTTACATTATATATTAATATGATATTTATTATGTTATTATTTTATTGAATTTCAATATCACACAAACCTTCATTCCTTCAATTTTGAGGGAATATGATAACAATATTCTTGTGTAAGATAGACTACCACCTCACGAAGCGATGCGATTCATTCTTGATTTACATGGAATGTATTAAGGATGAGTTTAATGAACATAATGGATATATTTGATATAAAAATTTTAATATAATTAATATATATATATATATATGTATATATCATTTACCTTTTATTCTTACAATATGATAATAAAATGGAAACCACATTCATGGATATTTATGACCTACCATCTCCAGGAATAATGTATATCATTTACTATATCTAAATTTCATGGAATAAATGAATATATATAATGAATATATATATAATATTTTTATATAATTTTTATCATTCTATATTTTATGAAATTGTGATCAATGTATAAGGAAAAAAAATATACCAAATCAAAACATATACAAAAAACTAAGTGATAATCACCCAAAGAATAACTTTAACATGGAATTTGTAATAAGATAGTAATAAAAGGTCATAAGAAAATAATATATGGTTTGATATATATGAATATTGTTCTATAATAGATGGATAATAAAATTATATTTATTATATAGGGGGATTTAATGAGTACAATGAAAGTCAAGACTTAAGGTATGGGGTCTCAGTCTCACTTTTTACTTTTGTGAGGGACATGCTATATTAACCACCTCTCTCTTATAAGTGGTGTATATAATGAACATGAATGTATTTTATGATTATAATAATAAAATTTATTTTAATTTTCATATCGATTTTTTGTCTCTCTTTCATGGGGTTTATGGTTCCAGGGTTGCCAAATCGATAAAGATTTCTTGTCTCAATTTGGATTCTTTGAGACATGCATTATGTTATGCACCTATATTCTTTTATGAGACATAAGTAAAAACCATTTGACATGTAATATAATGAAATTATTTATCCCCATTTTATTTTATGTTCCATTTTATGTTATTACATCGTGGGGATTATGATTTAATGTTATGAAAGTGGCAATGATTTTATGATACCATAGCTTCATTTATCACGATTGTTTATTAGTAAGACTCAAATGTTGAAATCACATGATCTAACACTCTATAATTATAAGGAAATTTATTATAATGTATTTATTCATGATATATTCATATAATGGTTCCATTTAACCACTCTTCGACACATAATATAATTAATAATTATTATAAGAAAATAATTTTTTTCATTATTTGGTCTGAAATAAGTTTTCTTCCAAAACCATGTTTTCTAAAAATGTTTTAAAAATTGTTTTTAAATGATATTTTAAGGTTATTTTTACATATACTAATTTTGGAAATCTTTTCTCTTTAAAATGATTTCCAAATATTATGTTATAAATTTAAAAGGTAATTATCAAAGCATGGTATTTTGAATGTTCTATGTTTAAAAAGTTCTTTAAATGATTTTCAAATAGTACTTTATATGTTTTCAAGGTTATTTTACATGATTTTTATTTTCAAAAAATATTTATGTTTTAAAAAGTATTTTTCAAAGAGGAAATGATAATTCTCTTCAAGAAAGTTTTTAAATTATCTTTTAAAATTATTTTCCATCTTGGATGACATAGATTGACATTACCTATTCCTTACTGGGGATATCATCCATGGATACCATTCTTATTCTTTCTCTAAATGGTTTATTTGAATCATTAGAAGTTTTTTATACAACATATTTCTCTTCCATAGGTTACATCATGATATAATTCTTATTAATACCACTTCTTTTCACATGGTTTGATTTGATGAAATGATTATAGAACTGATATATTTTCAATAGGTTATGAAATGATGAAATTTTTCTAATGCCCATTTCATTTATTGGGTTATGATATGATGAATTTTTAAGATATTGTGGAACACATAAATATTTTTTCCATTATGTGAAGGGTGGGACCTATATGTCCCAATAATACATTAGGTAAATATTTATTTTTCATGAGATAAAAAGGACTAGAAAGAGGAGTAAACTTGGTTCAGTAAGGTAATTTTTCCACTTTTATAATTATGTGTGAATCATTACTACTATGATGGTTTGATGAGTGAAGCCATTTAAATATTATAGCCTTGTAAGTGAGACTTGACTAATACAGAAATGATTTTCTATTCTTATGTTTATTCCCAAAATCTATGTATTATTCCAATGTTATTTTTTCATGGATGATGTTCTTTGATTACATTATGATTCATGTCTTATAACGTGACAATCTTAGTTCCATGACTCATGATTATTGATCTTTGATATCAATGATATGGTTTAAAAATGTTTTTATCTTGTTCCCATACCTTGATGTTAATTTTATACTCTTATATCTCTTTTATTTACCCTTACAGAGCATCTGAGCTCACCTTTTCTTAGGTTTCATTTCCATAGGCTATAAAGAATGGTTTTTGGTTAGGTATGTCTATAAAGAGTACTATATGGGATGATCTTTGTGGGTAATATTGAATATCTTTCACCAGATTATAAGATTTTGTTCCAAGATTCCAAAGGCACTAAACTATTACACTCCTCAGGCATGTGTTTGGGTAATGTAATGAATATTCAACTAAAAATATATAATATCTATGTATTATAATCCTAGGTCTCTATATTTATGGTATTGTTGGAATATGATCCCCTATATATAAGGTTTATCCATATTGGATTTTTGGTTTCGCCTAGTTGTCCTGGGTGTTTTCCACTATCATTGCATCAAGATATTCATAGACTAGTGAGTTTTTCTTGGGTAGGGACCAATGATCATAATCTCATGGATTTGTTTCTATGGTGATAACACGGATCAAGGAGTGGGTTCTCCTAGAATGGTAATTTATTAGAATCATTGAGAAGAATGTTATGGTTCGTAGTTTAGTTGATACCGGTTAGAGGCGTAGTGTCCTCTATAAGAATACATGGATTTTTATTTGATTTCCATATTCTTGTAATGATATAACTACTATTTTTGATTTGGGTTTAGTATTTTTAGGGTCTCCTACTGGGTATTTTTATACTCACCCCTACATGGGCTTTCCCTCACATGTTATGTCTTATGCAGACAGTGACCCTTTTAATGGTGTCTTGGGAGGAAAGGGAGAAGGTGGAACATAGTTTGGGATCAAAAAAATATTGTGTTTTTCATGTGGTTTAATTTCATAGTGGTCATATCCTTCTAAACAGGTTGAACTCTCTACTTTTTTTGGTTTGACTAGTATTTATGCCCTTTATATCTTTCATCACATTATTTATGTACTCTGATTATGGGATTATAAATTTATTCAGGCATTGATTTTTTTTACATTTTAGAATTATATGGGATTAGAGATATGTTCTTGTGTTTATGTACATTAGTCTAATTCCTCCCATGTGTGGGATATGCCTACTTGGAACTAGTCACCAACCCCTTGCCTATTGTGGGGGGGGGGGGGTTGGGGTAGTCGAAGTTCGGCCCCCGATGGGTTGGGTTGTGACACTCTGGTTACTTTTTAGTTTTTATAGAGCCTATTTCTTATCAATGTGATATGGATTGTTGGGAAGAATATTTTTATTAAATACCTTTGGAGCTCTTCCCAATCCTAGATCTATCGAGGTTATAGGTTGTGTAAGCAATCCTTATATGGTCCTTTGAGCGAAAATAGAAAATCCTTCAACTTTACTTTATCTTTATCGAATCCCTAGGGCTTAAAAATTGAGAATACATAGGTGAAAATTGAAAACGTCTATTCATAACTTCACCTATAATTCCATAAAATATAAATAGCACCCAAATCATATTTATTCACAACAAAAAATCATTTTTTAAATTAATAAAAATGAGTTGATATTGTTGATTGTTGAATCGAGGGGGCATAAAGGCCCCTTAAATTCTAGTTTGGGTTTATTTCCTTGATTTTGGGATTGGAGTGAATAGTAAAAGTATCAATTAAGTCCTTTGTATTGATTTATTAAAATTTATTATTTAAACTAAGGTTTATATGTATAGTTATAACAGTTATTTCAATTTTAGGTTCAAAAAGAAATAATTTTTCATTAGAGGTCCTAACCATGAAAATCAATGTTCGATGGATGCTTACTCACTGGATGTGGTTCCATGTTTTGATGAACATGTTTCAAGGGGCATGAAAAAAGTTAAATTATTCTCCAAATGGATATAGTATTTCTGAACTGAGTCATATCTAAGGAGTAGTGATCTAATAAAGTTCACACAACTCAAAAGACCAATTAATTAGTTCAAAATTTCTAAGACTAGTAATCAATGAAAACAATTAATAATCCAAAATGAGATACAAGTGATTAGGTTAGGTTTGGATTCTCATTTGTAATGTTATTATATTCTTTCTAAAAAATGAATCTCTTTCCCTTATTATCTGATTTAATGAATGCTTTCACTATTTCTTTCATTTTTTACCATTAATAAAGGTTAATGATGATGAGAATTTTCTTAACAATTTTATTTATATGTAATATTCACCTTTCTATGTGTGAAATACAAAATGAAAATACCTTGATTTACTTTGTAAATACCCTATCAAGTATTTTTATTCCAAAGAAACCATGTTTTATCCCCACCTCTTCCTCACATGCTTAATAATAACTAAATAATCTCCACTTGAATCTATACAAATCAACTGATATGATCCAAACTAATTAAAGGAAGAAAAAAATTCCTTCATCAAGGTAATAATTAATAATCAACTTTAATCAAAATAAAAATTCATTGTAATTAAATTATAAAATTAAAATTGGAAAACCATCAATAATGAAAATAGAATAATGTTTCCAAACATAGTTCTTTGACTCAAACATCAAAAATGTGTCACCACACCTTCTCCAATCACTAATAGTTTCTACACATATATTAAAGAAGAAACAATAGAGTTTTTATAGGAAAAAAGAAAAATTAAGATAAAAAGAGGGTATAAAATAGTATAAATATAGAGTAAGAAGTTGATCCTCAAGCCAAAATATATCCACCCTTTTCCTTTGCTGGTGTTCTCTATTCTAGTGTTATTATCGTATGTTCTTTTTTTCTCCACATATCTTCTTATTTAATCTATTCACATCTATTAATTTATTATCATTTAAATTAGATAGTGGGAAAACCTTTCTTAAGGAGTATTTTGAACACCTTGTGCACATACAAGTCCTCCATGCATATGTTTTCTTAAGTTTTCCTCAATACTTGGGGTGTATCCCATGGGTATTCTAAAGATATTATGTGTTTGAAGTTATCGAGAAACCCACCCTCTAAAGTGTGTAGGGAAATGTTGTGGTTCAACCCTTTATTCTTTGGATGGACTCTATATAGGTATGATGTAGCCGTATTCTATATAACAGTAGAACATTCTTGCCTATTTACTCACCAGTACCAAATTGATAACCTCGACAGTGTAGTAAAAACCCTAAGACATTGCCTTATTTGGGTTTTAATTCTTTATCAATACATGGTAAAATGATAAGAATGATGCCACAACCTCTATATCATTTTGAAAACGGAAACTGTATCACTATTGAAAAAAAGGCCTTTAAATGCACTAAAAAAGACTTTATTAGAACTAAAAAAGTAATGATAATTGAAGCGTGGTTAAAGGCATGAAACTTCTATAAGCGCTATAAAATCACTGGTAAAGAAACCTTTAATAGTGAAAAAATAACTGTTAAAAGGGTCCTTTAATAGATCATTTTTAGCACTCTTAATGGTCACTTTTAACAGTACCTCTTTAGCACTACTAAAGGGTTCCTATAATAGCAGTTTTTTAGGACTGATAAAGGAAACACTATTAGAGGAGGTAAAAAACTCGGAGACCCTATGCACCTAACCTCTTTATCTGCGCTTCCACTACCCCTTTAAAAAGTCTCTACACCCCCTTTATCAGTGATTTTCACCCACCACCCATTTTATTAGAACCTTTTCAATTTCCATCCTCATGCATGCCCGCTTAGATTTAAACCCTACACCTCTCCTTCAGATATGGAACGCCTTTACCACTACAGAATGTTGTTTTTCTATGCGTTTAATGGCATTTTGATTATTTATATATATTTTTTCTTATATATATTTACATATATTTATAAAACTAATTTTAAATAAATTTATACAATATATGTGTGTGTGTGTGATATATATTATATTTTTTTTAATATATTATATATTATATTCACTTGCATATATTAGATTATAATATATATATTTATTGAGTAATAAACACACATATGTATATATAATCATTATAAATATATTTTTGTAATGTAAAAAATGGATAGATATTGTTTTAAATAGATTTTTACAATATATATTTATTTAGATATATTAGAATACACATTTTTACATAAATATGTTGATATATGTATTTATATGAGTAATTTATTATAATAAAATATAAGAAAACATGGATATATTTAATTATAAATAAAATTATGATGTGAAAAATGATAAAATTTATAAACAATTACATCGATATGAATGTAATACCTGATAATAAATATTATCTCCACTGAAAAAAGGGAAAAAAGATCCTTTTAAATGAGGCAGAAAATCCATAAAATTTTAAAAAAATTAGGGTACCTTGACCAAAAACCCAATTTTAGAGGCCTTCTAGGACTTTTTTGAAATTTAATAATTTTATAGAGGATCTAATATGCCAATAAGGTCATAGAGCTCATTATAGGCTTCGATTTGATATGTAGTAGAGCCCAAATAGACACCCGGATCAAAGGTTTTGGCCGTTTGAAGTTTGAGTTACATTTTCGACTTATTTGAGATAATTTTTTTATATTTTTAATTTTTGTTACCTTAAAATTGATATTAAATGACTATTACGTAGTAATATTAAGAAAATTATTAATTAAAAATATTTTTTTAGTTATTGTATACGCCATTTTCTCTAAATATATTATATATTAAATGTAAATGTATATTTACCTTATCTAAATTTTTTTTCAGAAAGTAAATATTATATTTATATCAATATAAATATATTTATATATTAATAGATAATTTTTAGTAATTTTCTTAAAGTATATATTTATCAATTCATGTAAAAAAGCACTGATAAAAGGGGTTTTTGTAACACCCCAAGATTTCATAGTGTGTTATTTCTTCAAAATAATTCAATAACTTGAACTACACGCAACACCAAGTTCAAGCACACCATGATTTACCAAAAAAGCCGTTAAAAAGAGGTTATGAATAGTATTAACTAAATTTTAAACTTTATATAATCCTTATAATTTTTGAATCCATATTATGAGTTTCTTAGACATAATGTAAGAACAAATTCATTTTCAGTATTGCACTTTGACCAACTTTTAATAGTTAAACCTTTTTAAATACAATATTTTAAAATTTTTGACTAAATGGGGACATAAAAAAAAATTAAAATGAAACATCCAAAGCTTCCACGGTACACTTTCCTTTGAATAATACAGTAGCGTGTGTTGTACGCAACTTTGCGTTCTAACACACACCACAACCAATCAAACTAGCCGTTATAAATAGTAATACCTACTTTTTGAAATTTTATAAATTTTATCTCTCAAAATGGACTTCATTTTTGGATTCGGAATATCGAATTTAGCATAGGGTGAAATTTTGGAACTTTTCGGATAACACTTATATTTTGATGAATAGTGAAAATTACTAAATTTTAATTAAAAACATCTTTTTTAATCGAAATAATTTATATTGATAAATTATGAATTTGAGTGGTTTTAAAGTATATTTAGAATATATTTTTATCATTTAATACAATTTTGGTCATTGTACATAATTTTACAATTTAACCATACATAAACAAGTGTCAATCTTTTGATATATATTGTTTCTTAAAAACACGCTATTTATTGTGACAACAAGAATTAATTATAAAATGAATTAATGAAACTTATATGTTTTGAATTTTGTAAAATAGACATCATTTTTGAATTCAGAATATCAATTATAGCTTAGGATGAAATTTTGGCATTGTTCTGAAAAACATCAATTTTTGATGAATAGTGAAACTACTAAGTGGTAGTTAAAAAACTGAATTTTTTTCATAAAACATAATTTTACCGCTTTTGTGAATGGAATTTCGAAAATCTGAGATACATAGTTAATATCAAGAAGTAAAATGTGGTTCAATGAGATGCAAATAATTTTTGGTGAATAGTAACTTTTTACTTTTATTTACCACGGTTAAATGTAAATAGGGTAATTAAGGGTAAAATGATATTAATATTACCCTAACACATGTCCTAATTCTATTGGAAATATGTATATCGACCAAAAACAACCCTAGGAATAAAATATTATCATTTAGGTCCACTTGGATTAAATTAGGACATTTATAATTATTTAATTCAAAGAAGAGTTAAAAGAGTTAAAATCAATGTTTATTTACTACAAAATTTTTAATATAGGGTTATAAATAAGATAAATTCGATTGTAAATATTAATTAGAAATATAATAAGATTTTATACATAATGATATTTTATTTATAATTTTTATACATTATATAATTTAATTTATTTATGACACAATGATGATGTAGTAATTACCATAATAGTGAAAAATTAGAATAATTGATATTTTAAATACCCAAATAAATATAATTTGATACTTTTTATGAATTAAACTAATTTTATAGGTTAATAAGACATGTTTGGATTTATTTAATTAACTTTTCGCGAAGTAATAATTCTGTTATGAGTTTCAAAAAAATCAGCTATTGAATAGTGTCAAAATTGACATAAAAGAGTTTTTAAAATAAATATTATATTATTAATTGATATTAAATTCATAAAAATCTAAGGTTCGGCCAAGAGACTTATATAATGATAGGTGTATCATTAATGGACCACTTGGAGGTCTCTTGGATGTATATAGTAATTTGTTTAACTATATAATATAAAAATACAAAGTGACATGGTAAATGTCAAACTAATTAACTAAGAGTTAAAACTATAAGATAAGGTTAATATAGTAACCCAAACCTGTCTAAATTCTATTGGTGGAATGGTTTTCGACCTATCCTCACCTTAACCTTTTAATAATCAAATTTTTAGCCATTAGAAACCGAATATGAATTTATTATAAATTAATATTTCTAGCTTTTCCAAAGGTGCCCCTCACCCCTCTTATAAAAAGGAACTCCCCTTTCTCATTACTTAACACATTCAAAGACTTTTGGTTTGGCCAAACACTGCCCAAATACTCTCTCAACTTCCCTCAATACAACCTAGAGGCCTTAGTTTGATCAGAAAGCCAACCTAAGGAGCCCTTTTGATCAAATGAAAAGGAAGAACCCGAAGAAGATGTAATGTTTCCACCACCCTTTTTCAAATTCATTTCTTCTTCCACTTCTTCTTTCATTGTTATTACCATTATAAAATAATATCTCCAGTATATTATATATACTGTGATGTTATTATAAAGATGGTACAACCATTTTCAGTATTCTATCCACCCTTTGAATAACATGTCACCATACATGTGTACGTACGGCTTACCGTCTCCACGTCGTGGTGTAATTGTTATTCAATATATTATTATTTGGATGGGTATAATAATTATGTGTAACTCATGTAAATAATAAATATAACATGATAATTATTCTTTATATATGATATAATATCCAATTATATGTTATTTTAGTATCAAAAGAATGATATTGTCGCTCGTGCGTACGTACGGACTACCGTCTCCACGAGCGCGATAAGATTCATTCTCCATCGTATCGATTCAAGTATAATTATCATTTGATGATTTAAAAATAATGTTTAAGGACTTGATATCATTCTGGATATGAATAATATACAACCTATCCATGAAAAACATGGCTTACGTAACAAAACATATAAAAGAAAACGAGTAAGTTAACACCCGAAACGCCGATAATACTAAGATATTATTAATAAAGAAATGTTAAAAGATCATATATGATATCATAATAATATATATGATTCTTGTATAATTTAATAACAATTATTTCACCATTATACAGGAGGTTAACCTACCCCCCAACCAAGTAAAGGTACAAGGTAAGGGTTTATTTCACAATCTCTTCATTATCTGAGGTTGTTTATATGTAATTATCTACTGGGATATCTTTATCATCCACATCCATGTTCCTTAAAAATGTATTTAAAAACATTTTTACTCTTTACTATAAAATGGATTAAAGTCATTTATACCCTTATGTGTTTTGAAAGGAATCATTCTGTCATTTTCCAAGCAAGGCACTATTAACCTTTTCGACAAATTTAAGGTAAGAATGTTTTTTTAACTTATACGGAGGGTGTGGCTATTTACCGCGATTATAAAATTGTCGAAGCTTCCCTTACAAGCTTATAAGATTATTTTCAATGTAAATGTTTTATTTTATAATTATGTGACTTTTAAATGATTTCAAAATGAATATTTGAAGAATTTTTCAAAGGTACTCTTTTTCAAGATCATAATTTTAAATGTTTTAAAGATTTATCTTTCTAAATTTTTTAATTAATGTCCATGTTTTCAGAATGATTTTAAGGATTTATTTATATGGACATGAATGTTTTGAAATGATATTTCTTTTCAAAAGTTTCTAAGTGGTATGGGACACTTTTATTCAAAAATCTATTTTAAATTACTTCCTTAATAAATGTGTGACTTTTAAATAATTTCAAAAAAAGAGATATTTCTCTCAAATACTTTTGATTTCATCTATGTCAACATCCTTTGATGGATTTTAAGATTATTTGAAGTTGATTTATTATGATACAAAACTTTTGTATTGTATTGAAGGTTTTGTGATATGTTTTAATGTGGATGTGTTATTTTTATACCATTCATGGTTTATGGAGAAAGTATTGACATTTCGTATGCTAGTTTTAATACGAATGTTTATGTTATGTTTAAGCCTTTTCATATGGGAATGCATTGGACTTAGTAAGTGACGGGTGGAGCCCGCTATAGCTCCTCGATGAATCGGTAGGTCTCGTGAGACAAACTAGTGTCTTGGCACAAGGCCTTGACAAAATCTTATTTGTAGTCTTGGAACAAGGCCTTGGATATGTGGTTATGATAGTCTGGAATTATGCATTCCATCATTATGAAAGTGGTTATTGATATTGCATGTGATTATTCGATTAGTAGAATATCAATGTGAATAAGTAAATGGCATTATTTCATTTTATTTTTTCCATACTATGTTGAATTTAAAGTTTAAAAGGCTTTTGTTTTAGTTATACATTTCCTTAAATGATTATTCTTATTTATGAAAGTTTCTGCTTTATTGTTATCCTTTCTGGGCATTTGAGCTCACCCCTTTTCTATGTTTTATTTTTCCCAGGGTATGAAGAAGTAAATTATGAATGACCTTCAGGGATAGTATGAGGGGATAAGAGTGTGGTCTATGAAGATAATATGTTGTTGTAGTTTTCATTTTTATGTTGTAATGTAAGACTTCGGAATATATCTAGTGTTTCCCAGGCTACTAAACCAATCAGTCTTTCGAGATTTGATCTTTCTTTTGATCATGCCAATGTCATTTAATAATGCACCGACTCTGGGTAACTGGGGTCGGGGCGTTACAGTTGGTATCAGAGGAAGTTTAGTACGAACCTTGGAAGCTAGATTTAGATAAACTCTGATTAGAGCACATAGACCTAAGATGGAATTTGAGGATTAGTATAGAAGAACTTCCTAGAATTTTGGTATTATAGGGATTTTGTGAGTTTTCCGAGCAATTCATCCCTGTCTGGATACGAGCAGGTAGAGGCGGCTCTGGCACAGATGTACCTAGGGGTAAAACCCGAAAACACCGCTTTGAGCTATACTCGAACAGGAACTGGTGCACGACAATGGGCCTTACCGCACTCTTGGTTACGACACTCCCGGGGGATATGCTTAGGATAATTCTCATTTTCTTTACAAACCATTATGAAGGGTTTATGAGTATATACTTCCTCAAAGGAGACATTTTTATGATTATGGATTATATCCATAAACTATTTAATTTATGTTAAGTGTTTTACAAGTTTGGGATTAGGTATTGTTATTCATAAACTAATCTAGTGTATTCCATTGTTTAGAAATGGCACCCAGTAGAAGGAATCAGAACTCCAGCAATGCATATGATCCAAAGAGAAAGAAGGATCATATCTTTCATGGTCTTAAGCCAGAATTTATAAGAGAAATAGTATCCCATGTATTATCATCATATGAAGAAATAATATCATGTGTTGATAAGATAAGTTGAGTTTACTGAGTCCTATGGCTTTGAAGGGAAGCAAGAGAAGAAAAGGATGGAAGAGAGAAAGATGGATAAAGGGAAGAGGGAAAAGAAGAATTTTCCTATATGTGATAACTGTGGGAAGAAACACCCTGGAACTTTCCTGAAAGGAATGGGAGTTTGTTATAAGTGTGGAGGAAAAGTGCACAAAGTACATGACTGGAAGGGTAAGAAAATGGTTTCAAATGTATAATGCTTCATTTGCAAGGAGTTTGGACACTACGCGAATCTATGTCCCAGTCATCAGACTATGCTGCAAATGATGCTATTGGATAACAATCAAGTTATGATACTACCACAGATGAAGAGGAATGATTTGAGTTCTTATGTTGATTATGTCATTTGAGTGTTGTATCAAAAATGTACTTGTTATAATAATTATGGAGTATATAAGGATTGTACTGCAGTACTATTTCATTAAGGACTTGAGATTGTGTGGAACAAAGAAAAGTGACTCAATAGCAGGATAAATTTTTAGAAAAAATATGGTTGAGAGAATTATAAACCACAATATAGTTCTGATACTGAGGTAGTGATTTTGGAATAATACATGATTTAATTGGATAAATTATATTGGATATTCTTGACTACCTTGAAATCGATTAATTATTTGTATATTCCATCATTGTTGGGGTTTAAAAAATTTTTGGATTGAAGGAGTATATCTATTATTCTTTAAGGAATAAGGGATCATGAATGTAATCAATAAGGTTTTAGGGTAATTCAGGATGTTGCAGTGTTTTAAAAGAATACCTGATAAAGTTGTTCACATGTTATTACACGGAAAAAAGGATCTTTATTGTGTTTACCTTCCTTATAAATTATGGAATGAAGTATTTTGAATAGTTCTAGTTTGGATTATTTTGGATTTCCATAAAAGGATAACCCGGAGGTCGGGCGGCAACCCGTCGCGTCCGGCAAGGCCGCGAGACATGAACCCACAACCAAAGGGCGACAAGGGTGTATCACCTACCACTAACCAACGTGATGTCCTGGATTGAATAATGTCGTTTTTAATGGTTCTGCTAGATGAATTATAAATTCATTTTTTAACCCTATACGAATAGGATAAATAGAATATTATTTTTAAGTTCTATTATCTTTTAGAGTGAAAGATGAGTCTGTGGTAGAAATTAGGTAAAGGATGGAACTCTACTTGTCAAAAATATATTTTCTTCTTCCCTTATTCTGTGAAGAAATTAATTCTTATACTTTATTTAAGTAATCCTAAAACCAAAAATGTGTTATCCTAATACCCTATGTTTTGTTGAACCGAGGGTATTTCAAATCATCATAGATTGATGAATTTAAGGACCTCAATTTTACACTTGTTTGTGATTGATGACCTAAATCACTACCTATAAATATTTACGTTTTCCCTCTAATTATATGTCTCTAATTTCCACCAATGTTCCACGAATAGAGATCATAATTTGGTGGTGACCCTTTCATTTCTCTTTCCCTCTTATTAAGACTAAATATTATTAACCCAATTCCCGATGTGGGTTTTCCCAAAAAGATATTTTCTATATTAATCCTTTTATTTTTGAAGAACAATTTCAAATTGTGAGGATGCAATTTGTTGAAGGAGGGGAGAATGTAACACCCCAAGATTTCATAGTGTGTTATTTCGTCAAAATAATTCAATAACTTTCACTACACGTAACACCGAGTTAAAGCGCACCATGATTTACCAGACAAGCTGTTAAAAAGAGGTTATTAATAGTATTAACTAAATTTTAAACTTTATATAATCCTTATAATTTTAGAATCCATATTATGAGTTTCTTATACAGAATGTAAGAACAAATTCATTTTTAGTATTCCACTTTTACCAACTTTTAATAGTGAACCCTTTTTAAATACAATATTTTAAACATTTTGACTAAATGGGGACATCAAAAAAATTTAAAATGAAACATCTCAAGCTTCCACGGTATGCTTTCCTTTGAATAATACAGTAGCGTGTGTTGTACGCAATTTCGAGTTCTAACACACACCACAACCAATCAAACTAGCCGTTATGAATAGTAATACCTACTTTTTGAAATTTTATAAATTTTATCTCTCAAAATGGACTTTATTTTTGGATTCGGAATATCGAATTTAGCCTAGTTTGAAATTTTGGAACTTTTCGGATAACACTTATATTTTGATGAATAGTGAAAATTACTAAATTTTAATTAAAAACATCTTTTCTAATAAAAATAATTTATATTGATAAATTATGAACTTGAGTGGTTTTAAGGTATATTTAGAATATATTTTTACAATTTAATACAATTTTGGTCATTGAACATAATTTTACAATTAAACCGGACATAAACAAGTGTCAATCTTTTGATATATATTGTTTCTTAAAAACACGCTATTTGTTGTGATAGCGGGAATTAATTATAAAATTAATTAATGCAACTTATATGTTTGGAATTTTGTAAAATAGACATCATTTTTGAATTCGGAATATCAATTATAGCTTAGGGTGAAATTTTGGCATTGTTCTGAAAAACATCAATTTTTGATGAATAGTGAAACTACTAAGTGGTAGTTAAAAAACTGAATTTTTTTCATTAAACATAATTTTACTACTTTTGTGAATGGAATTTCGAAAATCTGAGAGACACGGTAAATATCAAGAAGTAAAATGTGGTTCAATGAGATGAAAATAATTTTTGGTGAATAGTAACTTTTTACTTCTATTTACCACGGTTAAAAATAAATAGGGTAATTAAGGGTAAAAATGATATTAAAATTACCCTAACACATGTCCTAATTCTATTGGACAAGTGTATCTCAACCAAGAACAACCTTAGGAATAAAATATTATCATTTAGGTCCACTTGGATTAGATTAGGACATTTATTATTATTTAATTCAAAGAAGAGTTAAAAGAGTTAAAATCAAAGTTTATTTACTACAAAATTTTTAATATAAGGTTATACATAAGATACATTAGATTGTAAATATTAATTAGAAAGATAATAAGACTTCCTACATAATTATAGTTTATTTATAATTTTTATACATTAAATAATTTAATTTATTTATGACACAATGATGATGCAGTAATTACCATAATAGTAAACAAATAGAATAATTGATATTCTAAATACCCAAATAAATATAATTTGAGACTTTTTATGAATTAAACTACTTTTTTAGGTTAATATGACATGTTAGGATTGATTTAATTAAATTTTTTCGAAGTAATCATTCTGTTATGAGTTTCAAAAAAATCAACTATTGAATAGTGTCAAAATTGACATAAAAGAGTTTTTAAAACAAATATTATATTATTAATTGATATTAAATTCTTAAAAATATAAGGTTCGGCCAAGATACTTATATCATGATAGGTGTGTCATTAATGGATCACTTGGGGGTCTCTTGGATGTATATAGTATGTTTATTAACTCTATAATATAAAAATACAAAGTGACACGGTAAATGTCAAACTAATTAACTAAGAGTTAAAACTAAAAGATAAGGTTAATATAGTAACCCAAACCTGTATAAATTCTATTGCTTGAATGGTTTTCGACCTATAACCACCTTAAACTTTTAATAATCAACTTTGGAGCCATTATAAACCGATTATGAATTTATTATAAATTAATATTTCTAGCTTTTCCAAAGGTGCCCCTCACCCCTCTTATAAGAGGTCACTCCCCCTTCTGGTTCAGCCAAAATCTACCCAAATACTCTCTCAACTTCCCTCAATACAACCAAGAGGAATTAGTTTGATTAGAAAGCCAACCTAAAGATCCCTTTTGATCAAATCAAAAGGAAGAACCCGAAGAAGAGGTAATGTTTTCACCACCCTTTTTCAAGTTCATTTCTTCTTCCACTTCTTATTTCTTTGTTATTACCATTATAAAATAATAACTCCAGTATCTTATATATAATGTGATGTTATTATAAATATGGTACAACCATATTCAGTATTCTATCCACCCTTTGTATAACATGTCACCATACGTGCGTACGTACGGCTTACCGTCTCCACGTTGTGGTGTAATTATTTTTCAATATATTATTATTTGGATGGGTATAATAATGATGTGTAACTCATGTAAATAATAAATATAACATGATAGAGATTCTGTATATATGATATAATATCCAATTATATATTATTTTAATATCAGAAAAATGATATTGTCGCTCATGCGTACGTATGGACTACCGTCTCCACGAACGCGATAAGATTCATTCTTCATCGTATCCATTCAAGTATAATTATCATTTTATAATTTAAAAATAATGTTTAAGGACTTGATATCATTTTGTATATGAATAAGATACAACCTATCCATGAAAAACATGGCTTACGTAACAAAACATATAAAATAAAATGAGTAAGTTAACACCCGAAACGACGATAATACTAAGATATTATAAACAAAGCAATGTTAAAAGATCATATATGATATCATATTAATATATATGATTCTTGTATAATTTAATAAAAATTATTTCACCATTATACAGGAGGTTAACCTACCCCCCAACCAAGGAAAAGTAAAATGTAAGGGTTTTTTTTCACAATCTCTTCATTATCTGAGGTTGTTTATATGTAATTATCTACTGGGATCTCTTTATCATCCACATCCATATTCCTTAAATATGTATTTAAAAACATTTTTAATATTTAATATACAATGGGTTAAAGTCATTTATACCCTTATGTGTTTTTAAAGGAATCTTTCCGTCATTTTCCAAACAAGGCACTTTTAACCTTTTCGACAAATTTAAGGTAAGAATGTTTTTTTTAACTTATAAAGCGGGTGCAGCTATTTTCCGCCGTTATAAAATTGTTAAAGATTCCATTACAATATTATAAGATTATTTTCAAAGTAAATGTTTTATTTTATAATTATGTTACTTTTAAATGATTTCAAAATGAATATTTTAAGAATTTTTGAAAGGTACTCTTTTTCAAGATCATAATTTTAAATGTTTTAAAGATTTATCTTTCTAAACATTTTAATTAATGTCCATGTTTTCAAAATGATTTTAAGGATTTATTTATATGGACATGAATGTTTTGAGATGATATTTCTTTTCAAAAGTTTCTAGGTGGTATGGGACACTTTGATTCAAAAATATCTTTTAAATTACTTCCTTAATAAATGTGTGACTTATAAATAATTTCAAAAAAAGAGATATTTCTCTCAAATAGTTTTGATTTCATCTATGTCAAAATCCTTTGATAAATTTTAAGCTTATTTGAAGTTGATTTATTATGATACAAATCTTTTGTATTGTATTGATGGTTTTGTGACATGTTTTTACTGTGGATGTGTTATTTTTATACCATTAATGGTTTATGGAGAAAGTATTGACATTTCGTATGCTAGTTTTAATACGAATGTTTATGTTATGTTTAAACCTTTTCATATGGGAATGCATTGAACATAGTAAGTGACTGGTGGAGCCTGCTATAGCTCCTCGATGCATTGGTCGGTCTCATGAGACAAACTAGTGTCTTGTCACAAGGCCCTGACAAAATCTTATTTGTAGTCTTGGCACGAGGTCTTGGCTATGTGGTTATGATAGTCTGTCATTATGCATTCCATAATTATGAAAGTGGTTATTGATATTGCATGTGATTATTCGATTAGTAGAATATCCATGTGAATAAGTAAATGGAATTATTTCATTTTATTTTTGCCATACTATGTTGAAGTTCAAGTTTAAAAGGTTTTTTTAGTTATACATTTCCTTAAATGTTTATTCTTATTTATGAAAGTTTCTGCTTTATTGTTATCCTTACTGGGAATTTGAGCTCACCCCTTTTCTATGTTTTATTTTTCCCAGGGTATGAAGAAGTAAATTATGAATGACCTACAGGGATAGTATGAGGGGATAAGAGTGTGGTCTATGAAGATAATATGTTTTTTAGTTTTCATTTTTATGTTGTAATGTAAGACTTATGAATATATCTAGTGTTTCCAAGGCTACTAAACCAATCGGTCTTTCGAGATTAGATCTTTCTTGTGATCATGCCAATGTCGTAATAATGCACCGACTCTGGGTAACTGGGTTCAGGGCATTACAGTTTTTATCAGCACTTCAAAAAAATAGAAGATAAAACACCCAATTTATCCACACCTTTTTACAAGTGTTGATAAAAGACCAAATTTATCAATACTTTTTTAAAATAAATGATATAGGGTGGGCCTTTATCAACACTTGTAAAAAATAACTAATAAAGGTGGGACTTTAACAACACTTTTTTGGCACTGTTAAAGACCCCCTTTAACAGCGTTCTTTTTAACGATAACAAAGGGAGTGTTTAATAGTGTTCTTAGCTAGAATTGTTAAAGCCCGAGTTTTGGATAAAATAAGTTTTTTGGTAATGCATATTTGGAATCTCCATGAAAAACCAACACTCTTCACTAATTAGCCTTCTTCATTTACAAATCCCCCTTCCATTAAATGACATACCTTAGTATTTTTCACAATATCATTCCTTCAATTTTCTTCAACTACTTGATCCCTGAAAGACCTGTAGAGACAATAACAGAACCTTATTTTTTCAATTTCTCTGGCCATAGAGAACCATGGTATAGGGAATCAACCATGATCCATCCCCATCCTATGGTTCAAACTCTAGGCTTGTGTAAGTGTCTAGAGTTGCGTAAGGGTTCCAGTGATATTACAATACCAATGTAAGTATATCCTAACATATTTGTAGGGGTATAATTGAGATTCTAATGTTATATAAAGGTAAATTTCACTAGATTTTTGCAAGGATAGATTTGAAAGTATGGAGTTACATAAAGATATTAGTGATATTCCAATACCCATATAAGGTTATCCTCCCTGCTGTGTAAGCATAATAGAAGAATACCCTTATGGAGAAATGTATTCCTACATGCACCTCATAGTGGAATTTTGGCTCATCATTCTCCATATATAGAGAGCCTATGGAACATCATTTGTGTCAAGCAGTAGTAGTGGCGTTGATGATATGTTTGATAAGTGGTTCAAGTCAAGTGGATGAAACAATTTAAAAATTGTTAGTGATTCACATTACCCTCATATTACCATATAAAGTCAATATTATTAGTGAAATAGTTCTCATATATATAAAATACCATTTCCTAGACAATGAGATTAAGTCAAAATCAAGACAATGGACTCGTACTGCATCTCGTTCCAACCCACACAAGATAGGCTTGCACGCACTACCACATATAATTTCCCCTTATTTTAGTTCTTCTCTTCCTATGCATGTATAATCCTTTGGGAACTACACATGGATTATGACCCTATCCACCTATATCGGCTCTTTTCTTCAGTGTTCTTTTCCAAATGAACCTATTTGGTTATCTATATGGATTGAACCCTTTAGATTGAGGGCTAGCATGGGACGTTTTTTTTTCTACCTAAATAAGTAAATAATTCATTGCAAAATTTCGTAATCAAAAGATAATCATTGAATTAATTTTTTAATTAATTTTATCCAAATTAATTATTCAATTTTACATCATCCAAATTTTTATAAAACAATTAGTTAAAAGGGGAAAATAATTCAAAAAATCAAAATACATTATCAAAATATTATTATTTTTTAATAAAAGATGATGAAATAAGTTGACTTATGTAGAATTAGAGATCCTAAATTCTTAATTGAGTTAAATTTTATCCACCGTGATACAAGGCATAATTCTAGTGTGGGAATACAATCTTCTATATGGACTTGTGACATTGGAAAATTACCATTGAATGAGATTCTATAGGATAGAGAATCCTAAATATATAAGACATTATTATATTTAAACCCACTACATTACATGGAATATCTATGGAATGGGCATATGATCTCCCAAATGGATTGTGGTGTAGTCATATATCCATGTCATATACATCTCAAATTTTATAAGAGAATAAAAAACTCATCAAAATTCCTTTGAAACAATTTTACCCCATGGTTTATTTGACTGGGGAATACTCTGGGATCTCTAAATCCCACATTATAAATTCATCTTGAAAATATGAAACATATAAGAAACTATGCGTCTTAGCTACTCAATCATGTCAGACTACAGATAGTAGTCTCCTAATGCCTCTCGTTCCACCCCATACTTTAGAATCTATGAAACAACTTCATAGACTCACATGCACCTAGTCCTTCCTTCACACACACTTGTGCTTTCATGCATAGGCACCCACATGCACACCCCTTCCAGCTTTCACAACTATGTGGTGCATAGGTTTAACAACCATCCTATCTTGAGGCTACCCAAGTTTCGACAATGATTGGGTTGGCCTTGTTTTTAAACCCTTAAAAACATCATTATGGTTTTATAAGGATTACAATGATGTGGAAATATTTTTAATTTACCTAGTAACATTTCCTCTACGATGTAGATGGATGAACTATGAAATAGCCTTCACAAATGCACAAATTCTTTGATATGAAGCATGTTCTATGGAATAAAATCCACCAAGGATAACCTGAGGTCCCTTATTCAAATTTTCAAGAAACAAAACCCACAGAAAACTCCTAAGGGGTTTTTTCCAACAATACTACCCTTTGGGTTTGTTGAAAACTCCAAAACACAAACAACACAATCCTTCACTTCACTTAAAAAAAACATTGCCGGTCATTTTCCTTTAAAGAGTGAAGTAATAATCCATCTAATTTTAATCACTAAGTACAAATCAGACAACCCAAAAACTCTCTAAAGGGGTTTTATCTAATAATACACCCTTTGGGTTTGTTGATAATTTAAAAAAACATAATCCTCTTCAATTTTAATAAAACACCTTGTTGATTATTTTCCTTCAATGAGTATACTAATGATTCATCAATCATAAACTCTAAGAACATTTTATATAACACTCGAAATAATGGAATCTTTACTCGACAAAAATTTCCATCCTAATCATTGATGAGAATATAACTAATTTCTGAATATAGAATTCCTATTTAAGGGATCCATTCAATAATGATAACTGTTTTTCATTTGATACTATTTAACACCATTTTTCATGGTTATAACTTGAAATAATCTAATGGTTTCAATACAATCCACCCTGAAAATGTTTCACTAACATCGATCCTGTTGATTTTGGAATATCCCTTTCACATGAGATGTGGATTTTTCTTTATCACCATTATGTCTTCATTGATATTTTCTTAGAAGACCCACTATGTTCTGATCACATTTTTTTCTTATATGAGAATATTTCCCAATTTTTATTTTCCTAATTCTTTCAATCTCATAATTCATGGATTTGACCCAAATTGATTCAACAGTATCACCATCAAATTATATTGGTTCGAACTAAGATAAAGATGAGGCTTGGAGATGTTTCTTCATCCTTTATATTGAACCAAGGATTTTTAGTCACCAACTATGATTTTATCTATGATTTCTGCTTTATTGGACCATTTATTCTTAATAACCATTCCCAATGTATTCTCCTCATCATCAGATTTATCATCAAATTTTATTTTATCCCTATAAAATCCCCCTGTTCTAAGAACATCATCTTTATTGTCCACCTCAAAATTTTCCTTGATTTTGTGGAGTTTATTATCATTTTAAACTATAATCTGCCTAGAAAAATTTTTAATATGATGATTTTTAGCCATGAAACCATCATAAATTTCAACTATTTTGGCCGAATATTTTTTAGAATCAATACGAATTTTTATTAGATGAATATCTCAGAAGTATCCATTCATCTATATGTGATTCAAAATTTTTATTTTTCTATTTATTTAGAATGAGGAATTTAATTAAAATACTTCAAAATATTTCAATATAGGTTTATTCGCATAATAAATTTCATATATTGCCTTTTATTATTTCAAAAAAAGAAACACCAGGTAAGAGATGTACACTACTTTGAAGACCAATTCCTTCCAATATTTCTCATGTTGGGATTTTTCAATGAGCATAGTTCATGCCATGTTTTTAATGACAAAATTTGTTCCTTCAACAACTATATTTTGTTGAGGAGTTCAAACCATTTAAACTTTACTTTTAATTCCATGTTTTTACATATAATTCTCAAGATGATAATTTTTGAATTATATACCTTTTTCATTGTGAAAATTTTAAATTTTTTACCTTAATAATTAGCTCGTATCCACTTCATCATAAAAAGACGCACTTTTATAGCTTATCCTTATTAGAAATCTGAATTATCCCAATAATCCTACATAAATCGTCATAAAAAACATAATACCATTTTCCATATTATTTTTCCAGAGTAATCGACCCTTATACATCCATATAAACTCTCTCCAAAACAATTGGTGAATTTACTATATTTGGATTGTGCATATTTTAGACTATTTTATCAAATTAAAAATATTCACATGTTTGTGTGTGGTCACATGTCATCTTGGGAATGTCAGATGATCCCGTAGCCTTCACCAATTTCTCTAGATATCTTTGTATTAGGGGAAGAATATGCATGTAATATAACTTTTTTTCCTCTTTTTTGAACAGAATTCACCATTTTTAATCTCCAGTCAACCATATGTTACCTTTGGTACACATTTATTGAAGGAAAATTCATCCATCCTTTACTTTAATAGTGTACCTGCACTTTCCAAATTCCACAGCATGTCCTGAGTCACACAACTAACTAACCCTCATATTATTTATGGATGAGTCACTTTACCAAGAGAAAATCTATCTACTAATGAAAAATTCCTCAAATTTCGGAATTCCCAAGGCCAATGATTTTTATTGCATTATCATTTCAAAACCTAAAAAATCCTACTTTTTATATTTGGTACATGTTATAATATTTTTATTTCAAATCATGTGTGAGGTACATTCTTTGACTATAACCCAAAAACCAGGCATTCCTGTTCTCTTAAAACAATTTTAGAAACATTTTATGTATTATACCTTTTATTATCCTTCTACGATCATTGAAGAACTTATTTTTGAGTTTGATACTACTTTATATCTTTTCGTTCAACAATTTATATATCTTGAAAAATTTAAAATATTTTCTTGGTATTCAAACTGTGGGTAATGTTATCAGTTACTTATTTCATCTCTTAAGACTTTCATGAATCACTTCTCTTTGTTCCCTTTAGGTATAATGGGTATCCATGTCTATAGCAACCCAGCCTTTTCATACATTACTATTACATCATTTTAATGATAAATAACATAATTTTATTACACATAGAGGATCCAATGGTTTAGTGTCTTTGGAAAACTAGGACCATACATAACAATTACAACATCAAGCATAAACATTTATTCAATTTATTATTAACTAGCTTCTTAGTGGCAATTGAACTCTCCTTAGTATATTTAGTCACCCGAGGTTATACATCAAAAGGGGTGATATAGAATCCCAGTATTGGGATAGATAAGAACAATATAGCATGTTGTGACCATAATCATAACATAGGTCAAGGTTCATGAACATAAGAGGAAGCATAAATATAAGACTCGAAATGTGGAAATGCATAAAAATGAAACATCATGTCTTAGTGGATAACTACCACACATACTTATGAACAAAGATAGAATCTTCTTCACATCATTTCACAATTACTCATGAGATTAATCACTTTACCCAATTCATTGGAGCGTTGTATAATTTTGGGCGCACCCATCACATTCAAACATTCGTATTGCACAATATAATTCCAGGCGCACCTGTCACATCATAACATTATCATTATCATGCATGCCACATAAAACATATATAAATAATTAAAATAACTATCCCATGTAAAGTAATCGGTTTCATCTCATAAGAACACATTCAAAAACTTTGGGTTCACAAAAGAAAGAGGGAACAACATAAGTGATGCAAGAACCATCAACCTTGAATGAGAGGTAAAAGGTGAGTTCGTAAAAGAAGTGTTCTTTTGGAAAAAATTTTTGTTTGACATAAGCTTTAGTAAAAAACCTGTATATCCCCAAAAAGGGTAATATAATGATGAAAAAATTATTTTTAAGGAGTGACCATAGCAAATTGGGAGTGAAAGAGGGAGAACCCGAAGAATGAAAATTACGCTCAAGATTTTCCCCTTACCTTATATATGAACTCTTCATTTGATTTAATGTCCGGTATAATGAAATTATATTCATTAATTGGAAACTAAATAACCTTTTATAAATTAAAAGGGATCTTTTTTTTTGGTTTCGTTATGTTTTTTTATGGGCCTTTTGATGAGTTATAGGGTTAAAAAACATTGTTCTGGTATGTTTGTTTTTACGGTTTTCCTGAGCCGTTCAATTGTATTCACAAATTGATGTTTGGGTAGAACATGGGTAAAGTTGAAAAACTGATATTAAATGTTATTAATGATATTACATGAGTTTTAATGATCTTGTAGTGAATTATGTTATATACCATGTGGATGAATAATTAGATTAGAATTTATTGATGATCATTTGGGTTAATTTGGGCGGTTTTTCATCCACAACGAACTTGTTTTGTTTACTCATTTAGTAATATGTACATAAGTTAATTCTAGAACTTTAATTAGGAAATAATACATATAAAATATTCTACTAAAAACATAAAAATGGTTTCATGACCATATATAATGGTAGAAATGGAGAAATAAAACATATCATTCATGAAGGTGATAGATTAATACCTCACAAACAATGTTTTCATTTATAAAATAAAAAGAAGATGGGAAATAGGGTTGGAAGATATAATATCCCATTAGTATTATAAAATTCCAGTATATTTATGATACTAGAGTTACCATACCATTTGGACAAAGATAGGTGGGGAGGGACTATGAAAAGAACATGAAATTGAAAGGAATTTAAAGGAAAAGAAGGTGATAAATTACCTCTTGAATCCTCCTCTTAAGATCCTCCTTAGGAGGCCTAATATTTGTCTTTTAATGAGACCAGAAGATATTGGAAGTGGGGGAGGGGCTAGGAAATATTCTTGAACAGATTTTAGACAATCTTGTAGCTTGAGAGGTGTGAGGGAATGAGGGAGTGAAGGGTGGTATTTATAGTGTAGGGGAGAGGGGTTTCTCAATATAATATTCATTATTTTATTATTTATCCCCAAGACAAGGAATAATGAGTATTCCATGGACATGAATAGTAATTTAATAATGTAATCCCGAACCAAGTGGGCTTACATCAGCAGAACATCACACATGACTCTATAATTAGCTTATTTAGGTTATTTTTGTAAATTACGGTATTTCATTTTTCATAAAAAAATCAAGTATTTCAAAAAATTCCCAAGATACCACCCCAACTATTTTTATATGTTTATAATCCAAAAATCATGTCCATTTTTTTAAAAATAAATTTCTAAATATGATTAATTTAATATTTTATTAAAATCCTAATTTACTTAAATGTACATTTTTTAAAATTAAAACTAATTTTGCAATGCTTTCAAAAATTTCGTAGGATCTTATAAAACTATCTAAAAATTAGAAGACATATATTTTTTAATTTATGAACACATTTTCGAAAATATATTTTCTTTTAAATTAATTAATTAATTATAATTAATTATTTATGACTTAAAAAATACAAAAACGTTTACTATGATCATATTGTCACTTTCTAAGATTCCTAAATTTTATTTAATTATTCATGGCTAAGGTTACTCTTATTTTGGATGATTTACTATTCATAGGAGTCATACTACTATTTATAAGGGTAGGTTACTATTTATAAGGGTATGTTACAATTCACTAGAAATTATGTTTTTCTTATTGGACCCCAAAAATCATTATGAACAGAACCGTGTATGCTGGATTTTTGAAATTCCAAACACAAGTGACAAACATATGTTTAAAGGTCACTTAGCACTTAGTATTTCATTATGTTGTGTTTTGATGTGATTTTATTACATATTTATAAGAAGGGAATATCCATTGAAAAACTTTGGGTTGTTACATTCTTCCCCCTTATGAAATTTCGCCCCGGAAATTTCACTTTACAAAAACAGGTGAGGGTACTTCTCCTTCATTGCCTCCTCTGGTTCCCAAGTAGCTTCTTCAAAGTTATGGTTCCTCCACAACACTTGGACAAGGTGGGTTGTCTTGCTACGTAGAACTTTATCTATCTTGTCCAAAATTTATATTGGTTTCTCCTCATAAGGGAGATCATATTCCAACTGTACCACCTCTGAGTTTTGTACATGTCTAGGATCAGGTATGTACTTCCTCACAAGTGATTCGTGAAAAACATCTTGAACAAGAGCCATATTTAGTGGAAGTGCAAGCCGATTGGACAAGACACGTATACGGTCGAGGACTTCCAAGGGGCCAATGTACCTTGGGTATAGCTTCCATTTATTCCCAAATCACATGACTCTCTTCCATGGTGATATTCGAAGGAAGACATTATCTCCCACATCGAACTCCAAGTCCATTCGATGATTGTCAACATAACTCTTTTTCCAACTCTGAGAATCTTTGATGTGTTTCTGGATGACTTGAACCTTATCTATCATCTCTTGCACAAGATTGGGTCCAAGTAGCTTTCTTTCTCCAACTTCATCCCAACAGTTTGGAGTTCTACAACGATTTCCATACAAAGCTTTATATGGACCCATATAAATACTCAAGTGGAAGCTATTGTTGTATGAGAACTCAACCATTGGGATATGCTGATCCCATCCAACTTCGAATTCTAGAGAGAAGGATCTTATCATATCTTCTAACATCTGAATAGTCCTTTTAGATTGGCTATCAGTTTGGGGGTGATAGGTCATTCTGAAATTTAATTCAGTACTCAAAGCATGTTCAAGGATCCTCCATAATTTAGATGTGAACCTTGGTTCACTTTTAGAGATAATTGAAAGAGTAACACCATACAGTCTCACCAATTCCTTCACATATATGTTTTCAAGTTGTTCAAGCAAGAGATCATCTCGAATAGTGATAAAAAGGATAGTCTTGGTGAGTTGATAACCACAACCCATATCACGTTATTTCCCTTTGACGTCTTCGAGACACCTGTGACAAAGTCCATAGTAACATTTTCCCATTTCCACATGGGTATAGGAAATGGATGCATCAACCCTTTGGACTTTTCACTCTACTTTAACTTACTGACATACCAAGAACCTTAAGATATATTACACAATATTCTTTTTCATGTTATCCCACAAGAAGTGTTCTCGGAGATCACGATACATCTTGGGGCTACAACGATGGATAGAGAGTGTTGAGCTATGTGCATTGTCCAATAGCTCATTCCTTATCCCTGGTGATTAAGGCACACAAATCCACGTTCCAAACCGAATCACACCATCTTCATCAATTGGAACTCATGCAGCTTCCCTTCCTTTACTGCATTCACCCTCTTTTGTATCTCCACATCATCCCTTTGTACTTCCTTAATCTTCTCTTGGATGGACAGTTGCAAATAATTTTTGCAAGGTAGGACGTATCCCCTACCCTTATGATTTCTAAATTCATCATTTGAATATACAAGAAGATATGGTCTTTCTCAATCTGTAACATGGATAGAGTAGCAGGTTCTTTTCTGCTTAGAGCATCAGCTACCTTGTTCATCTTTCCAGGATGATATTAAATAGAGAAATAGTAATCCTTTATTATCTCTAACCATCTCCTTTGACGTATGTTGAGTTTTTTTGTGTGAATATATAATTTAGGATCTTGTAGTTTGTGTATGTGTCACACTTCACTCCATAAACGTAGTTACACCATATTTTCAAGGAAACAAATCAACGTTGCCAGCTCAACATAATGTGTCGGTTAGTTCTGCTCATGGATATTCAACTACCTTGAGGCGTAGGCCATCACATTATCATTTTTAATGAGTACTCACCCCAAGACCTTCTTTGAATCATCACGGTATATCACAAAACTTTCTCCACTTTTCAGTAGTGTGAGTACAAGTGCAGTGATCAGCCTTCTATTTTTCTCCTTGAAGATTCCCTCACATTCTTCAGTCTAGACATACCTTACCCCTTCGCTTGATAACTTAGTTAATGGGCTTGAAAATCATGAGTAGTTTATCAAATAACATCTGTAGTACCCAGCTAATTAAAAAAAATTACATATTTCAGTGACACTAGAGGGTTTGGGGCATTCCTTAATTGATTTTGTTTTTGAAGGATCCATAGAAATTCCCTCACTTGTGATCACATGTCCCGATAATGTGACTTGCTTCATCCAAAAGTCTCACTTTCTGAACTTGGTGTACAAATTTTCCTTTTTCAATGTCACCAACACAAGTATTAGATGTTCCTTATGTTCCTCCTTTCTCTTGGAGTAGATGAGAATGTAATCAATAAACACAACCACAAACATTTCGAGGTAATGTATAAATACTATATTCATTAAATCCATGAGTATTACAGGGGAATTAGTAATTCTGAAGTGCATAACCCGAAACTCATAGTTCCCATAACTTGTACAGAAGGAAGTCTTCTGAATATCTTCATTATTCACCTTTAGATGATGATATCTAGAATGAATATCCACCTTTGAGAAGTATTAATCTCTTATTAACTTATCTAACAAGTCTTCAATCATAGGAATAGGATACTTGTTCTATAGGGTAATCTTCTTGATTTCCCAATAATCGATACATAGCTGTATTGTTCCATCCTTCTTCTTCACAAAGAGCACTAGCGCACCCCAAGGTGATGCACTATAATGTATGAAACCTTTGTCCAGATGCTCTTATAGTAAATTCTTTAACTCTTCCCATTCAATAGAATCCATCCTATAAGGCCACTTTTATATAGTAGTAGCTCTAGGTATGAGTTCTATTGAGAACTCTACCTCACGATCCGGGAGAATTTTGGGTAACTCTTCGGGAAATACATCATCGTATTCCCTCATAATAGAAATTTCGGCAAGGTTGGTACCTTACTTTGACTCAAACATTTGGGAGAGGTATGCTTCTTCATAGGGAATAAACACACACTCCATTGAAGGATTTTTCAAAGGAGATTCATGATATTACATGCATTTGTAGAGGAGCATGGGATGGTTTGGAATTTGAAAAGATATTCCCTTTTCCTAACAGTTGATATGTGCTATCTATAATGAGATCCAATCCATTCCTATTATATCATTGAATTCTACCAAGGGAAGTATTATGAGATTCAATGGAAGAATCTTCCCACATACGCCAACATGAGAAGAGTAAAAAACTTGGGTTGCAATGATTGCACCACTTGGTGTTTTTATAGACATCTCTACTTCAAGGTTTCGAGGCATCAATTCTATAGTTCTAGAAAACTTCCACGATATAAAGGAATTCTTAGAACCAGAATCAAATTAAACTTTTTCCATTATTGAGTGAATATGAAGTGTACCTTGTACGACTTCATTATCATGCTCCACTTTCATAGTAGTGATGGAATAAGCCTTCCCTTGTTCCTTTGGCATTGGTGGTTGTTGACGTTGATTACTTTTCAGAACTCGAGGTTTAGTGAACTTGAATTCATAGTGCCCAGGTCCGTACAGTTGTAGAAATGAACCATGGGTGGTTACCTCCTTTCTTACACTACATTTTTCTTCCTTTTCATGTCTTTTTGAGACTCTTGAGCATGGTGTCCTTATTTCCCACACTTGAAGAATTTCCCCATCCCTTTAAGGTAGTTCCCATGGTGAAACTTACCACATTTTGGAATGTGGGTCATTAATTTTTCCTTTCAACTCTGTCATAAGATCCGTCAACTTGAAACTCTATCGTTAATTTCCTATCACCATAGCCATGGGACCATTCTCCAAACTCATTCTCCACTTTGAGATCACACTGAACAAATTCTTCATAACTCCCAAAGTCTCGAATTACAAGTGCCTTTAGAAAGTGTGGTTTTAATCCACTAAAGAATCTATCAACTTTTATATCATTGTTGATAACAAAAACGGAAGAATACCTTGTAATATTTGTGAAATTTTCTTTATAGGTTGTGAAAGATTCTCATTATTTTTTCTTGAGCTCTATGAATTCTCTCTCCAACTTGGTGAGAAGAGTTATTGGGAAATACTTGTTAAGAAACATTATCTTAAAGTATTCCCATTCAATCTCTTTAATTTATTCCCCTGGCTTGGTGTTCTTAATCAAAGACCACCATTTATCATCCTCTCTGTCTCAGAATAGTGAAGAAAAGAAAAGATCTTCTCTATGGAGTTGACCCACTATTTCACAACTAGTGGATCGGAAGATCCACTAAACTTTGGTGGTCGTTGCCACATAAAACATTCAATACCTAGTTTCACCCTCTTTGGTGAAGGAAGAAGTTACCCATTATTATATTTATTGATCATAACCTAATAAAATTAGAAAATCATCGCTAGAACGTTTTGAACTCCACATCCCAAATCATTGGGGAAGTCATTCGGGTAATCATTACATTATCCCTCGCATGAGTTATTGGCCAGGTTTCTCCTGGTTCCCACCATTTTCTAAAACAGAAAAGGTTAGAACAACATATAAGTCAACAATTTATAAATAAATAACTTATTCATTTGCAAAATTTATAATAAAATAATAGCATATGGGATCCCTAGGTAAAACTTCTTATGTGCGTATTTGTACTTAATTTCATACTAGATGTTTTCTCTAGGGTTCACTAATCATAATTACCAAATTTAATAAACCTTTCCTCTAATTCCAACTATAGAGACATAGACTTTTCTAACATTACTATTACATCATTTTAAAGATAAATAACATAATAGTATTATACAGAGAGAATAAAATGGTTTAGTGTCTTGGGAAAACTAGAACCATACATAACAATTACCACATCGAGCATAATTTTTTTTCAATTTCTTCTTCACTAGATTCTTAATAGCACTTTCCATATCCTTAGCACATGTATTAACATGAAAATATACATCAAAAGGGGTGATCTGGAAGCTCAGTATGGGGTCAGATAAGAACAATGTAGCATGAGGTGAGCATAATCATAACATAAGCAAAGCATCATGAACATAAGAGGAACCATAAATATAAGACTGGAAATGTGGAAATGCATAAAAATGAAACATCATGTATCAGTGGTTAACTAACACACATTATTTTGAACAAATCTATAATCTTGTTCACATAATTTCAAATTTACTCATGAGATTCATCACTTGACCCAATACATCAGAGCGCTGTATAATTTCGGGCGCACCTGTCACATCATAACATTATCATTATCATGCATGCCACAGAGAACATATATCAATAATGAACATAAATAACCCATTTAAAGGAATGGGTTTCATCTCATAAGAACACAATCATAAACTTTGGGTTCCCAAAAGAAAGAGGGAACAACATACTTGATACAAGAACCATCAATATTGAATGAGGGGTAAAAGGTGAGTTCTTAAAAGAAGAGTTCATTTAAAAAACATTTTGTTTGACATAAGCTTCAGTAAAATACATACATACCCTAGAAAAGGTAATATAATGTTGAAAAAATGATTTTTAAGGAGTGAAAATACAAAATTTTGAGTGAAAGAGGGTGAACCCAAAGAAAGAAAATTGGGTTCGAGATTTTCCCCTTACCTTATATCCGAACTCTTCCTTCGCTTTATTGTCCGGTATAATGACATTATATTAATTAATTAGAAACTCCAAAACCTTTTATAAAATAAAAGGGTTAATTTTGGTTTAATTATGTTATTTCATGGGCCTTTTTATGAGATATAGGGTTTAAAAACACTATTCGGGAATGTTTGTTTTTACGGTTTTCTTGAGCGGTTCACTTGTATTCATAAATTTAAATTTGGGTAGAACATGGGAAAAAATCTAGAAATGATATTAAATGTTATTAATGATATTACAGGATAATTATTTATCTTATAATGATTTATGTTATATACCATGTGGATAAATCATTAGATATGAATTTATTGATGATTGTTTGGGTTAATTTGGGCGGTTTTTCAACCATTGCGAACTTGTTTTGTTTACTCATTTAGTAATATGAATATAATTTAGCTCCAAGAACATTAATTAAGACATAATAAATATAATATATTTTGTATAAACCATAAAAAATGTTTCATTAACTGATCTAAAGGTAGAAATGGAAAAATAAAACATGTCATTCTTAAAGGTGATAGATTAACACCTCACGAACAACGTTTTCTTTTATAAAATAAATAAAAGAGGAGGAAGGGGGTTGGATGATATAATATTCAATTAGTATCATAAAATCAAATTATATGTATGATACTCGTGTTACCATACCATTTTTGAAAAGTTAGGTTGGGGGAGAATAAGGAATAAAACTTGAAATTGAATGGGATTTAGAGGAAAAGAAGGAGAGAAATTACCTCTTGAATCCTCTTCTTGAGATCCTCCTTAAGGGGCATAAGCTTGGTCTGTTAATGAGACCAGAAACTACTAGAAGTGGGGTAGGGGAAAGGTAAGATGCTTGGTCAGAGTTTAGACGAGGCTTTAAGCTTTAGAGGTGTGAGGGAATGAGGGAGTGAAGGGTGGTATTTATAGTGGAGGGGAGATGGGTTTTCTCAATATAAAAGTCATTAATTTATTTTTTCTGCATAAGACAAGGATAAGTGAGTCATCCATGACCAAGAATAGTAATTTTATAATTTAATCCCCAACCAAGTGGTCTTACATCAGCAGAACATCACACATGACTCTATAATAAGCTTATTTAGCATATTTTTGTAATTGACGGTATTTAACTATTCATCATAAATTCCAGTATTTCAGAAAAATCCCAAAATATCACCCCAACCATTTTTGGATTTGTAGAATCCAAAAAAATTTCCATTTTTCAAAAACAATTTTAAAATATTATTAATTTAATATTTAATTAAAATAAAAATTTATTTGAAAAATACAGTTTTTAAAATTAAAACTGATTTTATAATGCTTTCAAAAATTACCTAGGGTATTATAAAATTATCTAAAAACTAGAGAAAATTGATTTGTTAATTTATGAACACATTTTATGAAGATAATTTTTTTAAATTAACAAATTAATTATAATTAATTATTTATGACTTACAAAAAAACCAAAATGTTTACTATGGCCCAATTGTCACTTTCTAAGATACCTAAATTTTATATAATTATTCATGGTTATGGTTATGATTATTTTTTATGATTTACTATTCATAAGGGTCATACTACTATTCATAATGGTAGGTTACTATTCATAAGGGTAGGTTACAATTCACCAGAAATTATGTTTTTCTTATTGGACCCCAAAAATCATCTTGAACACAACCATGTATGCCAGATTTTCAAAATTCCAAACACAGAAGTGAAAAACTTATGTTTAAAGGTCACATAGAACATATTAGTTCATTATTTTGTGTTTTCATGGGATTTTATAACATATTTATAAGAAGGGAATTTCGGTTGAAAAAATTTGGGTCGTTACAATGTGTCCATAACCTTCATACCAAAAACAATAACTATTAATATCATATTAATATTAATGAATGTTGTTTTCCTTATTTTGGTGTTATTTCTCTAGAAATATTTTTTTACAATGGCCAAAAAATACTATATGTGTCCCAAATTTCGATGGTAATAACACCTAATATTTCATAGATTACCCTATATCTTAATACTTAACAAGTAGTATCTTGATCTTCCTCTAATATCTCTTTCCTTCAGGGATTTTTTGTTTGTGGAATAATATAAGGAATAACTATCTTCTTTGTTTGATCATATTTTATAATATATTTCTCTTTATTTTTAAAGTGACTCACCTTTAGAATGCGAATATTATCTTCAGAGGTTACTCCTAGTACTTATATGTCCTCAATTAGGAACAATTTCTATAGGAAACCCAATATCATTCCAAGTGAAATTAGTCTTTCTTATTCCTCACACTTGTACATATAACACATGAATTATTTTTTATGTTCTTCGATCTACTTGAACTTTTATTTCAATACATTTTCAATCCTTTAATGATATATTATCATTAATCTAATTTGAGACTGAGTTTCAATTTCTTTAATGAGTTGGTTGAAGTTCTAGATTTTAATTTATAAATCTTATATTTCTGTTCTAAATTATATTCTTCTAGTTACTTCATACCTAATTATCAGTCATGAACAACTAAATTTTCTTTCATGGGGTTTCCCTCAATTTTTCAAGTTCATCAAGGAATTCCTCAAGCTCAACATTTAGATCAAATATCCCAAAAATATCATTACTTTATGAATAAATTTCATTAATATGTAGTCTAATGATAAAATCCACGAAATCATCTTCACCATGGTCATTATAATATTCAACTTCTTTCCCCTCAAACTCATTCAAACATTCATCATCATGAGATAAAATATTTTTCTTCTTGAATAATTTCACTTTAGTTTTCTCTGGATTTTATCATCTTTAATATAATCATTTATAGATCCCACATCATATTCATCTTGATTTCTTTTAAAACACTAGTAAGTGATATGACCTACCTTTCCACATTGGAAACAAGGAAGAGTAATCTTTCCTTTAATTTTTCCTTTCCTCAATAAAGTTTATAGGAAATAAATTCTATAACACTATCAATATAATATTTTTCTGAATCAAATTTGAAATAAAGTGTCTTAATTTCCTTTAAATAAAATTCCTGTATGTTCTCATTCACTCTAGAATCATTTTCATCATTTATCATTTCATATGTGATAAGTGTGATAATAAGTATTTCTATTGATACATCCTTTAGATCACTGTCTTCAAGTATAGACACTTTTGAATTAAGACATGGTGGAAGTCTCCTCAGGATTTATTTCACAATCATGGAATCATCAATATATTCTGAAAGACCTTGTATGTATTCAATAAGAAAATTCAGGTAATGAAAAAATGCATCAACTATTTTGACCAGACTCATCCTTATATCTTAATATTTATTCCATACAACATGAAGCTTTTTATATGGAACCCTGAAGTCACATTCATAAATGTTAAATAGTTTTTCCCATATGGAATAATATGTTTTGAAGGACAATACCCTGGTGTAACTAGGGTTGTAAAAGGCTCCACCTAATGCATTTATCACATATTCATCCATTTAAAGTTCATTGCGGTCTCTTTCTAATAAGGTTCCACTTTACATGTTCACAATGATCTCATGCATAAATACTATTTATGATTCTATACCTAATGATCTAAAGTAGTGTTACATCTTATTCTTACCTAACCCAAAACTATTACCTTCAAATATTTGAATGCCTTTGTGATTCACAACTAATATCACTTCCATGATTGAGAGAGAAAATATAACCCATGAAACCTACCTTTAGATACAAATTGTTTTTAAATTATCAAGGGAATTATCCTAAGGTTGGGGGGGGGGGTTAATTAGGGTAACTTATATTTTTACCCTTTTATCCCTTGATCATGATCATGTGCTCATTATTTAAGTAATATACCATTTCACTCCCTCAAATTCTCTTGAAAAGTGATGAAGGAAATAAATGACACAAAAATATATTTACTTGGTTCACGTTAACTAGGATATTATAAGGAGAAAGTGATCAATTATGTGTTGATAAAAATAATAATAAATTGAACTACTTAGTTTAGTGTACATAATTGAATAGTATCACAGACCCTCTGAAATTACTAATCAAAAAATTGAGAAATCTCACTACCTCTCAACAAATAGATAAACTCACTATTTCTTTCATCACCATCTTGATCTTCTTCACAAGATTAAGATTTGAAAAATAAACCTTATGTGGAATGTCTCTTAAAAAACCCGTGACGATGTTCAAGTGGGATGATACAATTAGAATTTACTCATGATCATTTACTTCCAATCTACCAGGAAACCCTTATCTATTCTCATTTTAATATCTCTTATTATATTTTTATTCAATTTTTAGTTTTTAATATCCAATATCTAGAATTTTTAAAAGTGTCCCATAGGTGTAATGGGACCTTAGTGTTCCACTAATCAAAATTATATACATTGTATACCCAAGAAATATCTTCCTTTATCTAATTTTCTATACCAAACTACTAACTACTTAAAACTTCATGGATACGGAATGGTCTGACATTCTTCGATATAGAACCTAACCATTTTTAAATCATACTGATTGATCACCAATACTATGGTGAATCCTTTATTACCATATACTTCACTTTGGTGTGGTCATGCTTGTGGTGGTATTCTATAGTTATCCAAATCCACAAAAATTATTTGCCTTTAATTCACTAATAGTCTCCATCAAATTATCCTTAAGTCCTCTTAACTCACTAAACATGTTGTGTTATAACCACATCTAATGTGAAATTTAATTTTTTAGAATTCAAGATCTCAAATTCTTAGTTCTATTAAATTTGGTGTTTGTATGATGCAAGGTAGAGATGCAACATGGGCATCTAATCATTCAAAAGGACTTATGGATTTGGCATATTATTGTGTCATGAGATCTTATAGGAAAATTCATTCTTGATATCCTTAATTTTTTTAAATTTTACCCTCCATGACATAATGATGTGCTACATAGTAGGAATCTTATATTCCAAAGAAACTATGATGTAGTCATCTCTCAATGTTACGAACACCATGAATTATCCAAGGGTATTGAAACTCATCAAAACACTCCTAAAACGCCACTACACTGTGTTTTATTTGACTATGGTGTATCCTATGATCTCTGAATACAAAATTTCAAATTTCTCCATAAAATTCACAACATATATGAAACATCATCCCCTTAGCATCTTAATCAATCTATATTGGAACAAGTAATCAACTACTGCCTCCTATGCTTCCCCACATGTTAGAGACTAAACACTACCTACACGACCTCACCCCCATCATGAAATTCTTTCACACACACCTATTCTAGAACACATTGGTGATCGCATTCACACCCCTATCAGACTACATGTGTAACAACCCAAAATTTTGTTAATAAAAATTCATCTAGATCTAATTAAAATTATTATTATGTAAAATGGTTATATAACTTATGAAATTCCTTATTTTTATGTTTTTGGATTTTAGAACAACATTAAGAATTGTTACCATATCTAATATTTCCATTGAAGATTGATCACATGATTAGTATTAATATAGGGATTTAACAAAACCAATTTACATAGAAAAAGGAAGCGATGGAATCATCCAGTAGAATAGCTTCATACGAAGCCCATTTTTCGAAGCTCGGAAAGGAGGTGGTGTAACCAGGCTTCTCTCTTAACCAATCCCAAGCTGAACTTCAACACCTTATGCTTGAACGAAACTGCCTATGGGAGAAGAGGAAGTTGATAGATATTACCACCCGAGCGATGTTATCTGAGCCACCGCAAGAGTCTGTCACCATCGGACACCTTACCCTTATGTCTTATACTGGTGTTATGAAGTGTTATGTAACAATACCCGAACACTATGGTTATGTGCACTTTTTTTGTATAAAGAATATACATTCATTTTATTATTGTTTCTTTGTAAATAGTTTTTAATGCATAAATATTATTTTTTGTTAATATTGAATTAAGACATATATTTTTATGAATTAATGAATTTTTGTAATTAAATAATATTTCCATAAAACAATATTTTCAATAAATTATTTTTTATTAAATATAAATTATCATATAATTTTTATGAATACAATTTTAATTTTTATTAAGGTTTGAAAACTGTTTTTTTCAAAACCCTTGAATTTTCCATCAATGTCTGTTTTTATTTTAAAAGTAAAAATTCACATATTTTAAAAATATTTAGATAAAATGATTTTTTTTAGAATCAGTATATCAAAAGTATCTAATGTTGAATTTTTTATAATTTTTTGAGACAATTGAATTCTTGGGAAAACAATTAAATACCATTTCAATATATAATATGTTTTATGACATCATAATGATCCAATAATGATGTAATAAAATACTATAAAATTTATTTTCGGACAATATTTTATTTAACTTTTATTTAATATGATTTTAGATTTTTTTATTAATTTTATGATTCCTTAGTGGACCCTCCAAGACTTATAAAACATTTTAACTTTTAAAATGATTTCTCGGAGAGAGTGACTCACCTCCACATAAGAAATCTTTATATTTCAAAAATTTATTCCATTGGTCTTATAAAATAATGTTTTTTACTCCATTTTGTAAAAAACCAAGGGCAAAATCCATTGTTTTGTTTGTGGTTTAGATTAGTTTAATGTGCGGTGTCTAAAACCTAAATAATAAAGAATTTAATCTCTTTTCCTATATAAACCAACCCAATCTCCCACTTCCTCTTCACTAAAAACCTTTTTCGCTTGACCAAAATCTGACCTAATCTCTCTAGAATCCTCTCAAGGCACCCCAAGATCCCAATAAGCCTCTCTCAATCCCTTCCTAATCCTTTGGAATGACACTTCAAAATAAGGGATTTCTTCATTTCTCATTTTTGTAAAATTTTATTTAAATTGTTACACCCTTTTATTTTCAATTAGAAATATTGGTGGAAGTATTTATCACCTCCCCCATACTTCTCTCCTTATTTTTGAATGATTATATACCTCTTTCTCTCTCATTAATGCCTCCCATGTACACCCATTTCCATGCCAAAATTCCGTAATGGATTTCTCCCTCCTCATTTACATTCAAGAAATTCATTTACATTATGCACTTAAATTCCTTTAAATATGTTGGGACATGTATCTACATAACCTGATACTGTAAATTTCATTTTAATATGATTAGATAACTCTTTATCTCTTATCAACCATTTTTATGAATTCTTATGTCACGCTGTTATGTTGTCAAAATTGCACCTCGATTTTCTATGTCAAAGTCATTGTGTAGTGAAAACCATGATCATTTCTCTATCAAGGGTATTCAAGTTTATGTAAATTTACTATAGATTATATAGTTTCACATATGAGTTCCACATTCCTCTATCATGGAATAAATTATGATGTTTAATGAATCCATGTTATATGATCCTTGTGGAACCCTTATGCATAAAATTAAATGATTAAGAAGGGTTCACCTTGATAACAATCCAATGCATAGGATAAAGATTAGTATCATGATATATCAAGTTAATAGAGGTTAAATCATTCTAATTCATGTGCAATGGTGGTTTACTCATGCTCCATGTGCAATGAGCCTTGGCTTATGCTAATATAATGTTAAATGTTGTTTCCAAATTTCTAAGAAAAGTTAATCATGCTATGTCATGCATTTTTGTTCATGTTTCTCTTATGCACCATTTAAATGAATACTGTATAACATGTACTATATTTTTCATATTATTCATTTTTTACTACCTTACTGGGCTTTTTAGCTCACCCTTTTCTTATGCATATCCTCAGGTTATCCCATGCTTTGCTAAGTACGAAGGATTGTTGTGGTGATGTAAAATAAGTTTTAAATAAATATGTTTTGTTTTATGTTGTCATGTAATGTTCCTAATTTCCCAAGAAACTAGAAATATTGATCCTCTTTGTTTTCTTAAAAGATATTTTATGTAATAAATCTTTTCTAAGTGTTAAATAAATAGAAGGGTTTTTGTAGTTGGTATTAGAGGATAAGTTTAGTTATTTTTCAGATTAGGATTTGAAAACCCCAGTGAAAGACTTAGGGATAAGACTAAGTATAAAAAATATCCCTAAATTTTGGTGAGTTTTGAGTATGTGGTTTATCCATAAAATACATCCCTGTCTAGATACGAGCAAGTAGAGGTGGCTCTGGTACATATGTATATAGGGGTAAAACCTGAAAACACTGCTTTGAGATAGAATCGAGTGTAAACTGGTGCAGGACAACATGAATTATTGAACTCTTGGTTATGACACTCTAGGGGATACTCTTTAGTAAATTCATAATATTATTACGAACCATTATAAATTGAATTAAAAAAATTCCCCCAAGAATATATGTTGGGATGTAGATCAAGGATAACATATATTCAAGACTATAAATTCATAAGTTAAGGAAATTAAAGTAATTTGTAAATCATATGCTTTTTTCTTTGGATTAACCTGTATGTGTTACCATTAACTTTCCTTTTATTTCTAACCAATGGATGATAATAGGGGACTCGGGTTAAAAACTGATGCAAAGACCAATCTAATGTCTGTTCTAATGAGATTCCACATCCTATGGGAGTGGGAATCACGAACTTTGTCATGATACTCCCTTTGTTAACTCATGTTTTGAATAAAAACTTGGGTCAAGAGGAACATTCAACCCACCCTGAAAGAACAAGACATAATAGAGATTTTGATGAGAAAAAAGCCTCATAATTTTAATGGATCATCAAATCAGTCAATTGTTAAGCAATGGATCAACTCCATTAAAAAGATTTTATCCATCCTACAATGTTTAGAACAAGAGAATTTTATTCTCGATACTTATCATATGGAGGGTGAGTCTTATCAATGGTGGACATTGATAAAAAATATGAAGCCTCAGGAGGAGATCGAGGCATTGGAAGGGAAGGATTTCCAGAAAATGCTTTTTGATAAATATTTTCCTCACACCCTTTGACTTAAGATGGAAAGAAACATACTTTCCCAAAATCAAAAATATGAAGAATCCATCAGAGCATACAAGGAAAACTTCACAAGTCTTTCATGATATTTCTCCGGCATTTTCATTACCCCTAAATGCAAGGTTGAATGCTTATTTGGTGTGCTAAAACCTAGCCTATGGAAATCCTTAGTGATTTGTGACTTCGAGAGCTCTGAGGAAATTTCCTGATGTGCCCTCAAAGTCGAAATAGAGACATGATAATATTAGCGGTATCATGGGGATAAGAATAGTAAGGTGTAATTTAATTTCTATAGTTCAATGGATAAATCCAATAGTGCTAAGAAAATCTTTCACCACCTTTACCAAAGCTGCAGAAAGAAGCACCTCAAAAAATTTCTGAAGGGGATGAGAAAATGCTTTAGGTGTAGAAAAGAATGGCACATATACATTAAATGAAGACATGAAAATCCCGCAGTTGCAATAAAGGAGTGTAATGCTCTATTCGACCCTCAACACGTTGTTCATTTATTTAACTAAAATAAACTAGGGCCCTTTTCAAACCAGTTCCATAAGCCAAGGGTTTTCAGAGGCAACCAACATCCTCCAGGGAAACAGGGTCGATCCTTTACCTTCACTACCACATAAGTGAACCCCGACAACAAAGTGGTGACATGTACACTATATATTCATTAAATAATAGAGAATTTAATTTTTGATTCTGTTTCTACACATTCTTTTATATCCTTAATGTTTAGTATAACAATCCCAACACCACCACAAATCATGGAAGTAAAGATGTCATTGGGAATGGAAGATAAAGAAATAATTGCGTCCCATCAATATAATTCCTCCTCTATCATAATTTTTTCATTAAACTTCATGGAGAACATCTTTATACTCTCTCTGGTGTAATTATATGAAATTATTGGCATGGATTATATTTCCATATATAGAGCCAACATAAATTTCCAAGATAAGAAAATCAATCTCCATAAGGAGAATCGACCCCTGATTCTATACAAGTGCAAAGTGGATGATCAATCTTCTTTAGATTCATCATCTCAAGTGTGGATATTACTACCCTATGAGAACTTTTATCTTGATTATATGATTTAATCTAATGAAGAAACCATCCTTTAAGACATTCATATTGTAAGGGAATTTGATGATGTTTTTATTGAGAAGTTTCATGGTCTTCCTCTTAGAAGAGATCTTGAATTATCAGTTGATCTTATACCTGGGGCATTACCAATATCCAAGATTCCATATATATTGGATGTTGTGAAGCATGAGATGATAATGAAACAACTACTAAAGAATTTGGATAAAGGGTTTATATGCCCAAGTGTTTCACCATGGGGTGAACCAGTCCTCTTTATCAAGAAGAAGGATGGGTCAATGCACCTTTGCATTGATTATAGTGATCTCAACAAAATCATGATAAAGAAGAAGTATCCTCCCCCATGAATTTATGACTTGATTCATCAACTACATAAGGAAAAATACTTTTCTAAGGTGGATTTTCAGTCAGGATATAATCAAATAAGGGTGAAGAAGGAGGATACCCCCAATACTGCTTTTTGTATAAGGTAAATACACTATAAATTCATAGTAATGCCTTTCAGACTCACTAGTGCTCCAAAAAAATTAATTTACTTGATCAATATAGTCTTTATAGACTACCTTGACAAATTTTTGGTATCCTTTATAGATGATATTCTAATATAATACAAAACCAAGGTGGATCATGAGCGGCATTTAAGCACTACACTAAAGACCTTGATAAAGGAGAAGATCTATGAAAAGTACATAATGTGTGAGTTCTAGTTGAAGGAGATCTCATTCTTGGGTCATGCCATCACAAGCAATGAGATATCTATGGATCCCTACAAGAAAGCTACATTTGTGGGATGGATGAGGACAACATCGATAATATATATCCATAAATTCCCAGGGTTAGATGAATATTATCACCGATTTGTGAGATATTTCTCTCGATTTTCCAACCCTCTTACCAAGATATCTATAAATGGAGTAAAGTTTTCTTGGAGTAATGAAAGCGAAGATATATTCAAGGAGTTGAAAAGAGGCTTATCATTAAGCTCGTGCTCACACTAACCACAAGTGAAAAACTTTTCATGGTGTTTAGTGGTTCTTCGAAGAAGGGCCTGGGTTGCATGTTTATGAAAAATGACAAAGTCATTGCCTATGATTAAATAAAATTGAAATTTCCTGGGAAAAAATATCCAACACATGATCTCGAGTTTGATACAGTAATATTTTCTTTGAAAATTTGGATACATAACCTCTTTTTGGAGAAGTGTGAAATATATACGAACCACAAAATCATGAAGTATATATTCAAACAGAATGAGTTGAACATGCAACAACAAATATGGTTAGAGATCATCAAATACTCTGACTTCTCAATCTATTACCACTCTAGTAAAGGGAAGAAGGTGGAAAAATTCATTGAGGAGAATTGAAAATGATCAAATCTTCTTAGATTTTATGAAGATGGACATGGGAATCATAAAGAAGGGATCATCATCAATCCTTTAACAAATGGTTTTTCAACCATATCTTTTGGAAGTGTTAAGGGATATTTAAAAAGATGATGTGGGAATTCAGAAGAAAGTGGAAACTATCAAAAAAGGTAAATCCACGAAGATCAATGTTAATGAAGAATAAATTTTGACGTTTGGGGCAAGACTATGTGTTCCATCAAATTCAATGTTAAATAATGAACTTTTGGATTATGCACATTGTTCAAATTTTTCTATTCACCCGAGAAACAAAAAGATGTATCAAGATATTTGAGAGAATTATTGGTGGGTTAACATGAAAAAGAAGATCACTAAGTATATATCAATGTGACTGGTATGTGAGAAAGTGAAGGATGAGAGGTAGAAGTCTAAGGTGATGATGAAACCATTACCCATACCAGCATGGAAGTGGAAGAACATCACCATGGAATTTGTCACCGGATATCCAAATACATCTTAAGGAAACAATGCTATCTAGGTTGTTGTGGATCATCTTACAAATAATGTACACTTAATTTAAATTCGAGATGATTTCTCATTGTATCTAATATCATGGATATACATCAATGAAGTGGTAAGGCTACATGGAGTACCACTATCTATTATATCTGATCGAAATCCAAGATTTGCCTCAATGTTCTGGAAGAGACTTTTACATGCTCTGAATACTGAGCTGAAATTCAGTATGGCTTATCATCCTCAAACTAATGGCATATCTGAGCAAACTATCCAAACTCTTGAAGACATTTTGAGAGCATAATCAATGGACTTTAATGGATTATGGGATCAACATCATCATCTGTTTGAGTTCTCACATAATAAAAGCTTCCACTCAAACATCCAAATGGATCCTTACGAAGCCTTTTATTGGAAGAGGTGCAGAACACCGACATGTTGGGATGAAGTTTGGGAGTGAAAACTCCTTGGTACATAAATTGTTTGAGAAATGTTGGAGAAGGTTAATACCATCCAGAAACACATTAAAACTGCTCAGAGTCACAAAATATCTACGTTGATAATCTTTGAAGGGACCTAGAGTTTGATTTCAGAGGCATGTTATTCCTCTGAATATCACCATGGAATAGAGTTGTGAGATTTGAGAAGAGTGTATAGCTTAGTCCAGGGTATATAATCCCTTTTTATATCCTTGATCACATTAGATCTGTGTCCTATCGACTAAAACATCCACAAAACCTATCTCAAGTACATGATTTATTCCACTTGAGGAAGTACATAACTGACCCATCACATGTACTCAATCCAAAGGTAGTACCATTCGAGAATTAACTCTCTTATGAAGATAATGCGATAAAGATCTTAGATCGTATTGAATTTTTTTTACAAAATAAGTCAATGCCCCTCATCAAGGTGTTTTAAAAAAACCACATGTTTGAAGAGGCAACGTGGGAATCAAAGGAAGCGATGAAGCAAAGTTACCCGCATCTGTTTAGTGTTGGAAAATGAAATTTCGAGGGAGACATTTCTTAATGGGGGAATATTGTAATGACCTAAAATTTAATTAAAGGAAAATTCCACTAGATCTAATTAAATGTCTTATTATGTAAAATGGTTATATAACATATACACTTCCTTTGTTTTATATTTTTTTTCATTTCAAAATTACATTAGGAATTATTACCATTTATAATTTAGTCATTGAACAGTGATCACATGATTAGTATAAATATAGAGCATTAAGAAATCCAATTTACTCAGAAAAAGGAAGTGATGGCATCATCCAATAGAATTGCTCTGTATGAAGCCCATTTTTCAGAGCTCGGAAAGCAGTTGGTGACTCTGGTATTTTTTCTTGACCAAGACCAAGTTGAGATTCAACACGTTATGCTTGAATGGAACCATCTATGGAAGAAGTGGAAGTTGATAGAGATTACAACCTGAGCGATTTTATACGATCCACCCCAAGAGTCTGTCACCATTTAACACCTTATCCTTATGTCTTATACCCATGTTATAAGGCATTATTTAATGAGCACCCATCACAATGGTTATGTGAATTATTTTTTTATAAATAATGTACATTTAATTTATTATTATTACTTTGTAAAGAGTTTTTAATGTACAAATAGTAATTTTAGTTAATATTCAATTAATAAATCTATTTGGCCTTATAAAATAAAATTTTCCACTCTAATTTGGAAAAAACCATGGTAAAAACTATGTTTTGGTTTGTGGTTTTGATTAGTTTAATGTGTGGTGTCCAAAACCTAAATAATAAACAATTCACTCTCTTTTCATATATAAACCCACCCAAGATCCCACTTCCTCATCACTCAAAACATTTGGATCTCGGCCAACCTCTACCCTCCTCTCGTTATAATCCTACCAAGGCACACCAATCTCCCAAGAAAAAACTCTCAAGCCTCTCCTAAGCCTTTTGGATCACAATTCCAATTAAGGGATTTCTTCCTTTCCCATTTTGTCCAAATTTCTCTATATTGTTATACCCTTTTATTAATTAAAAATGTTAGGGTATGATTTAGCACATCCCCCATACATCCACCCATATGTTTTAATAATGAGATACCTATTTATTTATCATTAATTCCTCCCATGTACATCTGTTACCATGGGGATATTCCGTAAGGGATTTCTCTCTCCTCATTTACATTCATGAAATTATTTAACATTATGCACATAAATTCCTTTATATATGTTGGGAAATGTATCTATTTTCACCCATTATAGTAAATTCCATTTATATATGATGAGATACCTATTTATCTCTCATCAACCATTTTTATGAATTATTATGTCACGTCGTTATGCTGCCAAAATTGCACCTCAATTTTCCAAGACAAAGTCATTGTATAGTGAACACCATGATCATTTCTCAATCAAAGGTAATCACCATTATTCACATTTAATTTTTGATTATATATTTTCATGTATTAATTCCATATTCCTTTATCCTAGAATAAATGTCTATGTTTAATGAATATATGTTATATGATCCATGTGGAAAACTTAAGAATGAAATGAAATGATTAAGAAGGGCTCACCCTGATAGCGCTCCAATTCATTGGGTAAAGATTAGAATCATGATACATCAAGTGAAATGGGGGTTTACTAATGCTAGTTCAAGTTTAATGAGGGTTTACTCATGATCCATGTGCAACGAGCCTTAGCTCATGATAATATCATGTTAAATGTTGTTGCCACATTTCCATGAAATGTTAATCATGCTATGTCATGCCTTTATGTTCATGTTTCTTTTATGCTCCATTGATATGAATATCTCCAAGCATTTACTATATTCTTCATGTAATTCCTTTTTAACTCCCTTAATATGATTTATATCTCACCATTTTCCTATGAATGTCCTCAGGTTATCCCATTCAATGCTAAGTATTAAGGAATGTTGTGGTCATGTAAAAGATGTTTTCAATAAAGATGTTGTATTTTATGTTGTTATATAATGTTTCTAATTTCCCAGGAAACTAGACCTGTCAATACTCAAAGTTATTCTAATTGAAATTTTATGTAATAAATCACGTCTATGTGTGAAATAAAGAGTAGGGTTGTTATAGCATGGATATGTGGTGCCTAGGCTTAACCCCCATGTTTTTTTGGAGGTTTCTCTTATACTGTCCTTGAGTGATCTTGGCCACATTTCTGAACACTTCCAAACATCATTTCATGATATCCTTGATAGATAGAATAGGTAAATATATTGGTGTTACCCAATAGAATATCTTCTATAGAATATTTATATGTAATACAATTTAATCATCATAACTAAAATTCATTTTACGATGTGGATAATGATCTGTGGATCATGATCCTCTGAGAATCACCTAAGATCCCTTCATCAGATTTTCAACAAAACAACCCAAAAAACCTTGATAGGTGTTTCAGCCAACAATTCTTTTTGAAGAGTTCATTCCCTATATTCGGAGGTTAGATAAATATTTGGAGTTCAAGGTGCTCCAAGAGAGGATGAAAATGGTGGATTACAATGTGACCCCTTTTGTTGAGCCCATCTATTTTTCTTCTGTGTAGGTTGGAAATGAGGCTCAAAAGGCTAAGAATTTTGGGATGAGACTTCATCCCAAGATCAGGAAATATGTCCAGAATTTTGAACTGAACTCAAACTCTTATGTAGTCTATAAGGTTCTCACCATTAAAAAGGACCCAGTAAAGGATAGTGTGTAAGATTTTTCTTTACTATTAGTTAGATGAGTGGTAGCATTACAAGTTTTTATGGGCCAGAATATTTCAATGGTAGGAAGAGGGTATCAAAGGAAATACACTATAGTGGTGATTGGTAGTCAAGGAAGGGCATGCGTTCTTCTCTTATAGTTCCAGGAGGGACTCCTCCTATGTGTTTATAGTGTATGAAGCCTAGTCAATACCATAAGATATGTATTAGTTAGGCATGGGAGTGAAATTATTATGGTATAACTGGACATATGTAGTAACTTTGTCAGAGATACCCCCATTTAGGTGTGGGAAGATGTTCAAGGAAGACACATGCCTTGTGAGCTTAGTTAGATGGACCTTATTCAGATAGTAGGGCCACATCTAGGCGGTCTGGTCATGTATCTTGTTGAGGGTATGAGCTTTTTCAATAATATAAACCTCATGTTTTAGTCCAACTATAATTTTAGAGATCACATGGGTAGGGCTATGGATCCATTGTAGGATGATTTTATTCATAGGATTAGGTTCTAGAAGATAGTGGAGAGGTATGATCGTTGGTTAGAGGTATGCAATTGATTATATCAACGCTCTTGACATCATCTTATGATACAAGATCATCTCTCTTGTTTATTTATACCCAGGTAGTTTTTAGTTTGGAGTTTCTGATGATGTTCTGCAATGATTTTTTAGAACATGATATTTTTCTTGGGAAGATGTTGGATCAAATTCAGAGGTTCCCAAAATGTCCCATAGTGATTATAGGCTAGATACATCTATATTTTTTTAGAATTTTGGGATGATCAGTTTTGGTGTCATTTTTAGCATGGAATGGTTATCTTGTTTTTGATCACGCATTAATTGGTATTAAATATGGGTGAATTTTACATCCCCAATGAGTGTGTTTTGTGTTCATATTAGGAATGGAATTTATAGGTAGGATAAGAAGGATTATAAGTTAGTTAAATTGGGTCTATTAAAAAAAGGTATAAGGTATAATTCTCGCAATAGGTTATGTGATAGATCTATCCATTTTTCCTCCAGTGATGGATCATTACCAAAATTATTTCCGGATGATTTCTCTATACTTCATTATAAAAAGCGGATTTAGTTTAATACTAAACCTGTGTAGGGTGTACAATCTATATTTACTTCCCCATAAAAAATTACATAAATGAGTTGAGATAACATATGATGTTTTTCTGACATGGAGGATAAATTATTTATTCACCTGAGGAAATATCCATTGTTTGATCTAGTCATATATTCTAAAAAAATATGATAAACTTCAATTGTGAATGGATTAATGGAAGATGAAAAAAGTCAAAGTGAGAAACAAGTATCCATTTATAATGATAATTGATTCATATGACCAGTTGAGGGTAGAATGATGGTTCTATAAGATTGATATATGATCATGATAACACTATCAATAAGCTAGGGTCTACTATATCCCAATTATGGTGTTCAGGAGAAGGTAGGGGTTTTAGGACTATCCTATTATGTAATTTTGTCTATTTAATGTACTATTAGTGAATATGGATCTCATGACCCAAATTTTTCACCCTCACACAGACTTATAGATTGTGGTATTAGTTGATGATATTATTGTGTACTCAAAGACCCCAGAGCTATATACTAGTCATTTTGAGATTGTTTTGAGTATACTCAACGTGTATAGGACATTTCCAAGTTATAAAATGTCATTATTCGATCTGATAGATATAAATACTTAGAAAATTGGTTTTAGTGTTGAGAATTTCTATTGATCCATAGAAAGTGGAGGAAGTTATGTCGTGGGATTTTCTCATAAATGTGTTTGAATTTTTTATTTTTCTTATTTTTTCATGGTAGTATAGGTGAATCCTACATGAATTTTTTTCACTTGATATAACCTATTATAAGACTACCCATGAAAGGGGATAAATTTGAGTAAACTATATTGTGAGTGGGCCTTCCATGAGTTAAAATATAGGTTTACACCCACTTTTTAACAACTCCTAATCCTGTAAAACCTAATCAATGTATAATTTTTTAAATTGGAATATGATACAAGGGATCAAATCACCAAGGATTAATCAGTTTAGTAGTCATAAAGAACTGGAAACACACATGATTCCCATATTAAATTAGAAATACACAAAAACATAGCATATGAAAAATTATTACAACCCTGATATTATTCATAATATCATTCTTAATATAATAGGGAACATAAAAAAATTAACAGTGAGATTATATTCTTAGTAATGTTAACATGTATTAAAATCAGTCATGAGTAAATAAGTAATATTCAATATGGTAAGGTAAATAACTGAAAACACATTCCATTTATTCAATAATGTGAACATGAAATGCATCCATCAATAATATCAATGTGGTAATCTCATGGATAATAAAAACTAAATTAAAAATGAAGGAAATGCTTCATATTTATTTTCATGGTTTTAGACATAATGATATCTTACATTCAAGGCCTTGAACCAATATAGTTTAATATATGGGTATGTATAAACCAAAAACCCATTTAACAAGTCTTTCTAACTAATTTGTCTCGTGAGACCCACTGATAAATTGAAGGGGTATCTATAACTGGTCCTCAATCATCGCAACTTATATAATGTATTACTTATATATCAAATGATAGATTTAATTAATAAATAATATAACCTATAAAAAACCCATATCGATTAAATAATATTGAATAATAAGATTTCCCGATCCAATCAACTAGATTTCATAGTAAGAAACCATATGTAGAACTGGTTTATGGTATAGGAAATTATCATATCCATGCTGAAAATAAAATGGATATTCAAGAGAAATTTAATGTATATTGAAAAATGATCATAATAAAGTGAATGTATCAAGAGAAATTTAATAAACACAAAATTAATAAGAGAAAAAAATGACAATCAATTCATAAAAAATAATGGTTTTGTAATAAAATCATTCCCTTTAGAGAAATAAAAAAATATAATTGAAACACTAAAATAATTTTCCATTAAATAGGTTTCTCTATAAAAGCATTTAAATCATGTTGAGTATTTAAATATCTCAAAATTTTTATGAAGGTGGGAAAATTATTTAACACCCTATACGTTTAAAAGAAATAGTCCTATCTACTCTTTAGTAAAGAATGATAAAAATAAACCTTTTATAAAACATTATAAATATTAATTTGAAACCTTTTAAAAATTTAATTACAACATAAAATGTCTTTAATAAATCATTTGAGTAAATAATGATTACTTATTCAAAACATTTTTGAAAAATATATATATGGAAGAAAAATACACCAAACTGAAAATAAAGATTAGATATGATTTTCTTATGAACATTTATCTGATTAATTCAAGATAGAAAGAGAGTAAAAGTCCATTGAAAACATGAGAACTCGTTTTTTATCTGAATTATAAGAAAAGTATTTTTAGAATATGAAGGAACATTATAATATTCCTTCAACAAAAAAATATAATATATCCCAAATAATGAGATTATAAAATAAATTATTACCACTTTAGTATCTTGTAACTTTTAACCACTTGAAGGTGTATACATTAATTAAAGATATAATCATCATGAATTAATTTATATTAATGGTAAATACCTCAAGTTTTCATTATATACATCACATAAAAATAAAAAGGTGCATAATGCTAAATATGTCTCAATAGAAAGGAAATTGAGGCGAAATCCATTACCAAAAGTTCATATTGCATCGTATTTTATTTTAATGTCTTATATAATAAATTAAAATTTATTATAAATAAATATTTTAACCATATAAATATCAATAATTTTATATATTCTTCATTTATAACATCTTATCCCTCATTTTTTTACAATTTTTATTATTATCATTATTTAAGGTTTTAACTACTTCATTTTTCATGTATGTTTTGATTTAGAAGTTATGGTCTTTATATATTTATCATGGTTATATAATATCAAAAGTTTTAATAATTATATAAAAATATTCCATGTTATTTATTTGTATATTTAAAATCATTAGTGAAAAATAGGCATAAAAATTGAATCACATCGCTTTGTGGAGATGATTGATTGTATGTATGCGGAAGCGACATATTTATTTTTTAATGGGTGTCATAGTTTAGAAGAATATGACATATTATACTTTAAAATTATAATTATTTCATAAGTATTACATATATTAATTATTTTAATCACTATGATAATCAATGTGAATTTGTAATGGAAAACAATTTGCATAGGTTCATGAGGTGGTAATCATACGTCTACATGTACAATGATTTTGTCTCCCATTTGATGGATAAGAAGATGAATAAATATTTTAACATCAATAAATAATATATTATTATATTTTTAATACTTTTATTATTATATTACCAATGTTTAGGACACAATTTAAGGTGGAAAAACAAGAAGGAAAAAGAAATTTCTCAGTGAAGTTCATTTACTTTTCTGTGAATGATATCCTTTAGATCTCATCTTAAGAGACCTAAAGTTGGTCATATGGAAACAAACCACTATAACTTGGAGAAAAATGATTAGAAAACTATTTTTATGGGTTTTTTTGGATCTAATTAGATCTAGGTAGAGTATAGAATAGGGTATAATTGGTTCTTGTTAGAGTGAATGAAAAGACAACTAAGAAATTAATAAAGAAATTTAAGTATAATCAAATAAATTTCTTGTGATATTGAGAAATTTTGGAAAGAATTTTTATGATAATATAAGATATGAGTGAATTATTTTCGAACAATAAATTTTTTACCTGGTTATGTGTCATTACAATCCTTATTTTGGGTTTGAACCTTTCATTAAACAATTTTAACCAAAGCCACTGTAATGATTTTTTCAATCCTAAAGGTTTAAAATTTTACTTAAAAGGCAATTTTTTTAGAAATGGATAAGGGATGAAATTTATGACCAATTATTATCCTACATATCCTATTAAAATATTTTTAAATCTTTTTAATAATTTAGTAGAATATTATTTAACATAAAATACTATTAAAGTAATTTTATTAACTATTCACATAATTTGTCTATAAAAACAAAAACAAAAAGTTCAAATTATAATATAATCCTTTTAACCATATTTAAAACATTATTATTAACTTTAATTATTTTTAGACCCTAATTCTTCTAAAAAACCTTAGTTGTAATGTTTTCTAAAATAATTTATTTCGTTTTTTCCATTGCTTACATAATCATCATATCAGTGTTGTATAAGAGTTTAATGTAAACATATAATTACTAAAAATATGAAATAAATTACCACATTATAAAAAAATTATTATTCTAAAATAACATTTAATATTAATTCAATAAATATTATTACCCTGGTGTGAACAAATAATATAAATTTAAAGTAAAGAGTGTGATATTTTTTATTTTTCTTTACTTAAAGTAATATAAAAGTCACATAAAAAGAAAATGGAACCCAAATTCCAAATACATATAGTTATGATGGATATGGAATAACTAATATCATAAAAATAAATAAAGGAAAGTTTTGGATATATTTTGAATGCCTTATACCATTATTTTTATCCTTAATTACCCGATTTATCATTTACCAAGGTGATAAATTTTACCACAGTTACTATTCAAAATACCTAAAAAAGGAAATATTTGATAAATCTGAAACTACTATTTAAAAATATTTCATATTTTTTATGAAATTAAAATTATATAAACTATAGAAATTAAAATAAAAATAAACCTGCAAACTGATACAAAAAATGGTTTTCTAGATAAATACATTTTTAAGCCTAATTATTATCTTATATAAAAATTATGTAAAATAATTATAATCATTATGTTAGTTATATTATTATAAAAAATGATCTTTTATAACAATAAAAATAATTAAATAATATAACGAAAAATTTAAATTACTTGATTTAAATAAAAGAAATGAGTGTTTCACCAAAAATGGTATTTTTCATTATTCACCTAAAAATAAAAATTTCAGAAAAAATAGCAAATAATTAAGCCTAAGATAAAAATGAAATTATAATTTAGAAATTATATCCTTTTTATAATATTTAATTAATTTTTTTAATTATAATATCCACACAAAATTAAATAAAAATCAAATTTGAAGAAAACATATTTTTGAAGCATAAGAAAACATTACTCAAAATTGAATACTTATTTCCTAATATTTAATCAATGAATTTAAGTTAAATAAAGTATTTCTACATTTTTTTATAATGTTGTTAATCTTACATGGACATGCTAATCCAATGAATATGCTTTAACTATCATGTAAAAATATTTGAATAATTTTTCGTGGGTTTTTTAAACTCAGTGTTGCGTACAAAACAAGATATATATGAAATTTTATTTACTTGTAGATAAATATATCATAAAATATTAGGGTGTTATGAGATCCAATTATAATTCTACAATATTTAGTTATTGGATATACATTACATTATAATGCTTCAGGAGTTGGATAGGGCACTGTCTTGATTCAAGGAAACTATGTGGTTTCTTCCCGGTTTAATGTTTTATTACCCCATAAGTCAAATTTACCCACTCATGACATGGAGAAACTATGGTGGTCCATGTTTTGAACTGTTGGTATCATTATCTAATTATTGAGAAGTTTTTATTCCCCAGGGATCAAAAAAACCGGGTGATGTGTCTTTTCTCAGGGATACTTGAACCTATAATCGAGATGTTTGGTTGAGTATCTTTTGACATTTAACTTTAAGGTGGAATATTACTTAGGAGAGGGGAATGTTTTCAATAAATATCATAGTAGTAAATCACAATAATTGTGAACATAAACATCAAAGGAGTAGTATATACTTATGACCTTGCTAGCAAATTTGATGGTGGGTGTATCAGAGGATCATGGGGTGGTGACCTATGATCCAATTATCATTACTTCTTAATCAATGAGCCATGTGAATACCAACTTGGAATATGATTCAGATTGTTTGGTTATTTGAGAGTGGTTAATGGGAGACAACCCTATTCGAATATGGTCATTGGATGGTAAAGGGATGCTATATGTTCATGGAAGGGTATTGGTTCTCACATCCATAAAGGTGGAGTTGATGAGAAACTCCCATGTGCCATTGTGGGTGGTACATCCATGACCGACCAAGATAAACCATAATTTTAAATTATAGTTATAGTAGTGGCAGAGTATAATGAATGATGTTTCAGCCTTTGTCTCTCTTTACCTTCCACATCAAAAGTTGAAAGAGGAGTATTAATGACAAAGTAGTTTTCTTCATCATCTTATGGAACCAGTATGTAAGTGGAATAATGTGAAAGTGGGATTCATAGTAGGACTACCAAAAACTCAGAGGATTCAAGATTCAAATTAGTTGGTATTTTTTCACGTAACAAAGGTTGTACAATTTTTACATATTTGAGATACTTGATTTGAGAATGATTTGGGTAGGATATATGTGCGGTAAAATGTGAGATTCCATTGTCTGGTTATGATAAGCTTGTAATACCAGGACATGTATTTAAAAACATGGATTTGTAAAGGTCTAAAGATAGTGGTGAGGTCATAGTTGAAGATGAGTATAACATGTCACCCGTAGAGAAATAGGCAATTTGAGAGAATGATCAAGATCCAAGAAGATATGGTTAGAGCTTATGTGCTCCATTTTTGTGGGTTATGGGATGACCATTTATTCTTGTAAGAGTTTACATATAATAAAAACTTTTAGGATTTGATTTAGATAGATACTTTGGAGGTTATTTGTGTTTGATCAAGTCATTCACCATTGAACTATCTTGAGGCGAGTGATTCGGTATTTTTTAGGCCAAGCCTAGTGCAAGAAAATTCTGAGTGGGTGTAGTTTATTTGGAAGCTACTATTTATTACTTAGATAAGGAAGAATTCATAAACCAACTAGAGACAACGAAAATTATATTTTCTTATAGGAAATGAGGTGTTCTTTTAGGTGTCACCATTTTTGGGACATCGATTATTGATGAATAAAGGGAAGATAACACCGTGGATTGTTGGTATGTTCAATATTATAGTACAAATTGGGAATGTAGATTACTGGTTGGATACTCATCCATGATATTCTAGTATAAATGAAATGTGTCATGTGTTAAAAATCTGGAAGCAAGATCTAGACCATGTTCATGTGATTGATGAAGATAATGTTGATTTAGATATTGATGCTTTATTCATGTAACACTCAATTTAGATTGTGGAATAGAGTAAGAAGGCACTAAGTGGAATTAAAGTGCCTCTTTTCCAGGTATGATGGTAACATAGTTGGACCCAAGATGGGACATGGGATCACGAGTCAGATGTGAAGGTGTGGTGCCTGAAGCTATTTTTTAGGATAAATAAAGTTTTTTTTTGGGATATGAAGTCCTTAGAGGTGGAGTTTCTAATGTCCCCCAAGTTTCAAGGTGAAATAAACTTTATATATTCTAACCTAATCATTTGTTTTTTACTTGATTCTAGATATTTGAGGTGTTGAGGTATCTTGATCGTTATTTCTAGAGGAACGAGTTAGATCTACAATTGGAAGGTTTCTATAAGAAGGAATTCATGACATGAAGGCATGTTCAAACCATGAATTGTTCAAGACAATACATCTAGGGTTCAGAGGGTTAGTTTCAAAACTTTTCCATAAACCCCCTTCATGCCTTCTACCTCACCCCTAGACTATTGATAGATATTTTGTGTGCATCAGATCTAATTTGAATAATTTTCTCCATCCTCCCCATCTCTTCACCAGTTTGAGTTGTGTTCATTGTGGTGGTCTTATCTCAATAATTATAATAATATTGATTCCTAAGGTTCCCCTATCCTTTTCATTTTTTTATTTCCCTTTTATAAAACCCTAATATGTGGATTTTGAGGTTGATTTTAGGGGTTCATTACATTGATCTTATTTTGGATGGTGATTCAATGAGTGTGAGCTTCATCATCCTTGAGGTAGGAATCCCTTACTCTGCTATGACACTTGAATGGAATTATATGAATTGATTTTGTATATAGGTGTGTATATATCCTATGAGACCTATGATTTTTTTAAAGTGACTTGGTGAGTTCTGTATTGATGTAGTTGGTCCTTTATAAGGGGAGTACAAGTTGTGTGCCTTAAAATTGATGATTTTGAGACTTGTTATAAGGATAATGTTAGGGATATATACTTGGGTAATTAGGATTTGAAAGTGTTTTTTGGGTTTTAAAAATGATATAATGACCTGGAATATCAATATAGGGATTCATTTGATGAATTCCCTATCTTGTGTTGGTTTTTTTTCATATTTGTACGAGACCTAAATCCAAAATGGGACATCTGATTGATGCTTCGTCAGTGGCAGCATGATCCTAGTCCTTATGCAGACGTTCTGAGATGATTCAACAAGTGTTTGAACTAATGACAAGGTGTGGGACGACATGGCCTGGTTCACATGTTTTACGTTGAAATGCCATTTTTTCACTCAACATCTATTTGGGGTGTTTGAATACTCGTTTATGAGAGTTTTTTTGAAGAGATTTCCATTGTTTAATCCACCAACCGAAATTCCAGGTCGAGGCATAGACCCCACGAGGTGAAATTCATACATATAATATGTTTTTATGTATTATGTTTCATAATTCTGTTCTAGGAAAATGAATATCCTAATTTACATTTTTTCTATAAGGATTGTAGTGGTGTGATCTGTTTAGTGGTGAAAGGTCTTCTTGTGAGTGGAAGTGATCAAGCGTTGTTCTAGTGCTGTGGTGAAAGGTACCTTTTTCAACGGTGGTCCATTTTGGAAGAAGGAATATCTAATATGGTGTGTTTTTTAGGGGGGATCGCCATTGTATAATCCATATGACGTGTTTTGGGATCGAGGGGCGGGCCCTGAGGGGCTCCTTTTGCGTATGATGCTCGGATATGCAGTTTTTCCATCAGAAGTCCAGTTTAAACAAGTGAGTTGTCGATATTGCGTGTTTATCCACAAGGATCATGATAGAGTTATCTATTTGGATTCACAGACCATTATTTGAAATATATTATTAAATGTGGAAACATGAATGGAGTATTAGTAGAAGATCCATTTTACGTGTTTGATGAGAATCCATGGCATAGGTCAAGCTCAAACTCTTCTGAGAGTGGGGAAGATATACGAAGAGATGTCGTCAAAGTTCTGGGACCATTCAAGGAGGAATGTTAGGAAATCTATGATTATGACCCTCCGGCTCAGCGAATAATGTTGTGCTCTCATCGACTTTGCAACCAATGTAGTGTTTACTCTGGGAGTGCCTTGACACTCCTAGTAGATCTTATTAACCCTTTCAGTACCCAGAAATGGGTAGGTACATGGAAAGTTGCTGAAGAGGAGTCACATGTGGTGTGGGACCCACACACGCCATGTACCACTGTGATTCTTCTACCTCTCGTATCTATTTATTTTGAACTCAGATTGTGGCATGGGAGTATTCTATCTTGAGTGTTTCTCTACGTTAGATGAAATGGTGCCCTCCATAGTGTATTTTGAGGTATTATGTGAGATGTAATGTGTGAAATTCCTATTTGAGGCGATGATTGATGATGATAGTGATGGATTTTCTATTTTCATAATCACCAGAGCAATCCTGGCTTACCCTCCAGTGAGGCTGAGCATTGGTGTTTGTCGTTCTATTTTGGTCTTACACTACAGTGAGGATGGGCAGTGGCATTTTCTTGTTACTCTTTTAGGCTTACCCTCCAGTGCAGTTGTGGAGTGGCGTTCCACATTCTCTTTTAGGTATTACACTGCAATCCAGCTAGGAAGTTTCATTCCCAAATATCTTTTAGGGCTTACCCTCCAATGCAGCTAGGAAATGGTGTTCATCGATACCTTTCAGGGCTTACCCTCTAGTTGGGCTAGATAGTTATTTCGCCAATGAATTTTATAAGTATATCCACTAGCAGGGCTAGATAGTTGGTTTACAACTTTTTGACATGATATGTTGAATCTACGACATAGCGATGAGACGTAATGGACATGACATTGGTCTCTCAAGAAAGAGGGGTACTTTTCCCACCCTGACATGTCCTTGTGATGCGAACTAAAATCATGTGGGTGAGATAGAATGACCCAAATCAGATTATATCAAGGTGCAGGGATTGAGCCCCTTTGACTTGTAGTTTAGGGTAGACATGAGGGATGATTGGCATCGATGGTTTTTTATCCTAGAACTGTTGGTGGACCTTTTCCTGGGATGAGATAGTGATATGGAGATCCCCTTACTCTCTTGTTTGGGTTTATTTGGTTGAGCATATATATGTATGTATGTATGTATGTATGTATATTTAAACATGTGTGTGTGTGTCTATATATATATATATATCGTATTGTAGTACCCACTTCGTGGGCTTTGGTTACTCTCCTTACAGGAGAGGTGATGATGTGTAGGGTATGCCACGTGATTTCTGTGTCTAGATTCTTGTGGTTTGATGAGTCAACTCTCCTACTATAGGTAGAGAAGACTCAATGAGAAGTTCACCTTATCACAGTTTCTATCACCTCATTTCTAGACAATATTACCTCACTTCTTTGTTGGGTTGAGCTATACTCTTTTACGATACCCTTTTCTGTCTACTACTTCCCTCTTCAGTACCTTACTTCTGCCCCCTTGAGCCTTCAGGGCATCCTAATTTGTATTTTTATACTCACCCCTACATGGGATTTTCCCGTACTCAGTGTGCCCTTATAGATGACAGAAAAGTTGATCGTGACGTCAAAGGAGAATAGGGATATGAGGTTCTTGGAATTCATGTGGTGGTCATAGCTTGGGATCAAGGAGCGGGGCTCTCTCAACTGTTTTACTTTTCCACATATTATCGGGTTGTGGCACTTTTATAGTTGGGCGTGTATTATTCCCTTTTCCCTTATAGTTTACTTTCATGTACTTGAACTATTTATAGGTCGATGCTTTTTTTGGTTTATATATATAGAAGTGTTGTGTCTTTCTTTCTTTTCCCTCTGTACTATTTTCATTGAGTTGGTTGCATGGGTGCTTACAGGTACTTCAACAAAGGCCTCCCTAAGTTTTTATGACTTCAACAGTGGTCGCCAGACCCTAGCCTATGGGGTCGGTCTTGGGGTAGTTGAGGCTCGGGCCCCGGTATAGGTCAGTTTGTGACAAAGTGTTATCAAAGGTGGTCCTTTCCATGGGATGTTGTTTGGATGATACCTAAAAAGGAATTGGTTGGGTTTTAGGGAAATAGTGTTAATGTGCCTCAAGAGGGACTCTTAGACTGTGGAGTCTAGTCATGGTGTGGGGGCTGACGTAACCATTCCCCAGGACCTGGATTACCCATTTGTCAACTCGGCGTACTGATACAATTGTTGCATGGAACATTGCTACATGCATCATATAGGATTAATTCTTTGTCCGTCCTTCTTGAGTCTGCTCCCTATATTTTTCTATATATATATATATATATATATATATATATATATATATATATGCTCATTTGACAATGGTACTCCTTGATCAGATTTAGGATGCCTCGGTGATGATAGCTTTCCAAGATAAAGCTCCAGTTTGTGGGGACGATTCCATGAGTGACGGGGCCTCAGTTTGGGATCCATCAAACATTAAACCTTTATATATGAGGACATGCAACAACACCTCCACTTGTGGATTAACAGTTAGTACCCACAGCGAAGGAAAATGAAGAGCTCAGGCTGAGCGCGGAACATGATTTATAGCATCACAGACCACTGAGGTTCCACGATGAGCCATACCCTCAGGCAGTAAAGGGATGTCTAGAGTTAGTGGTTCACATATTCAGGATTTTTCTAAAATCGATAGGTTATATGGTGTCATTGACAACCATTAATTTTCCATGGAGCAGTTTTTCATTGGTAGAGTCGGGTTACTCAGATGCACGATGAGTCGGTACTCTCATGGGATGAATTCTAGTAGCTTTTTCATGAGGGAGAGTCAGTACCACCCAAGCAGATAGTATCGAGGTGTGGTGGATGAGTATCTATGAATTATGTGTTCATGGCGGGGTTGTGCAATGGATTGTCAGAGAAGGTATTGGATTTTCCTGTAGAGTCTTTCTGCTTGACCTCCCTTTTCATAAGGTACCACTAGTTGGTTTTTTAGAGTGTCTGTTTTGGGGATTACTCTCCTTCTAGGGGGGGGATACATGTGAGGTATTCCATGCGCTTGTCGGGTTGAGCCTCTTGTGGATGGATGAGTTTTCTCACCTTCCATATTCATTGGTACCTTGTGTTCTCAATGTAAATCTTGACACTGTTATCAAGTACGAGTCAAGGAGATGGACACCTGATAAAAAGAACTACATGATTCACTATGTGGGGCTAGTAGTGGTAGCCCTCGCCCTAAGAATGTGGGGACACTATCTTCTATGAGAGTGCATTGTGGTTTTATTAGACCACCAGTGTCTTAGGTGCATCTTCACCAAGAGATACTTGAACCTGATGCAACAGTACTTGATGAAATTCTTACATGAATATGACTCCAAGGTATTCTATGCTCCGAAAAGTGGTTGTGTTGTATCTGGTTCCCTTAGCAGAGAGTCTCAGGATCGCCAAGTGCAGGAAGTTTCATAGTAGTTAGATTCCCTTTAGTTGACATTTATGATGTAGGAGGGTAAAATTTTTCTTCAGTTGATGGTGTTGAATCCTTAGCTCCTCGAGTGTATAGGAGAGTATCGGTTGTGATGCACCGATTATGAAATCTTGCATTACCAGATATCCTTGGGTATATCAGCATTTTATTTTCTGAATGTGGGAATCATGAGACCATATTCAAGGGAAAAACTGTGATTCCAGTCATGACGTGGAACGTAGAGGTTCATATGGGGGAGAAAACTATCCCCCTAGTTTCTTTGGGCCATTCATAAATTGTACAAGAGATGGTGAGGATACCTACCACCTTTCCCTACCCTCCCAATAAAAGTAGTGGGTGCACGATGTCTTCCATGTGTCGGAGCTGATGAGATATGTGCGTATGCCTACACACATCATCGAGAGTAGAAGTCCTTATATGGAAAGACCATTCATTTGGTTCACATGTTTTGCCAGTGTGGTGTTGTGCCGATTTTCATGGGAGTGGGAGAACCAAGTGTGATTTTAGTATCACATGTTGTTTCTCCATGTTATTCTTTTTAGGGACAAAAATTGTGAAAGAGGGAATGATATAGAGACCCTGTTTTTTTCCTTGTAATACTTTGGAATATTTCCAAATATATTTCCAGAGCTAGTCATTGAGACGACGTAAAATTCCGATGCCCGGTGTGCCCAGAATAAATTATACAAAAATATTAAATGTTTTTGGGCTATTCACATAACTGAAATGGAATATCTCTTAAACAGTTGATCAGATCAGAAATATGAGACCACTTTTGGGTCCGTTACCCAGTTTTTCCCTAGGACTGACATAAATAATGTTAGTGTGTGATGTTCGGACCCCTCGCTCATTATCGGTAAGTAATTGGATGAATTAATTTATGAATTCATTCATTTAATAACTAAAAATCCAAATAAATATCAAAAAATAACTCGGATCGGAATTCTGAGTCCATAGTTGAGTATAGACCGTGTCGTTTACCCCAGGAGGGGTATGATCTTTGTTGGTGCATTACTAATGTGAGTCATCGAGGGGAAAAATCATCATTTTGGAATAACTACTTAGTGATTTTTATTATAGGAATTATTTTTGAATAACGTTTGAATAAAGCCTCAAAATTGAATTCTGAAACTTTTATTGAGTTTGAAATGAAGCATTTTAACTATGAGCCATAAAAAAGAAAGGGCAAGATAGTTTCAGATTCCGTGCTAAGTGTGTTTTTTCTATTAATAGATAAACATATGTTTGGAGTTAGGGTTTTCCCTTATCTCTCTATCTCACTACCATTCTTTGGCCTTATTGGAAATTCTTCACTGGATCGAGGAGAGAACTCCGATGGATCGAAGCAGGATCATAGCTGGCGCGTTGCAAACAACAAACGACCAGATCGAGGTAGGATTCTGGTTATGTTTTTGCACCTTCTTTGATTTCCCAAGTCCTCATCAAATTTTCCTTTTAAATTTAATAATTTTTGAATTAGGATGATGGAAAAATGACACCGCCATCATCTAAGCCCCATTCTGAATCCCATTATTGGGAGTTCTTCCTCCAAATTCTTTGACATGCCAAAACCTGGGCGGATCGATGAGTGAGGGATGACGCTCTAATGATCTAGCCCTGAGAATTCTGAATTCACTATCAGATTTTAAATCGGACCTATATAGAGGTTGTGGAGGTACATATAATGGTCCACTGAAGAATGACTACCGGTAGTAGTATTGAGCGTGACAGCCAAGGTGTTTCGCATGATAGAGTGATGGAAGGCAGGGTTGCGGCTCAGGTAGTGTGTGGCGAGCTGGAGAAAATAGGAGCATGGTGCTAAGCCAAGGCTGGGGATTCAGAGCGTGGATAACGGTGGCAGTACAATACTACTGGGTGAGGTCAGGGCTTCAAAGTTTGGATGCAAGCTTCAACACGGTGCACCGAGATTGCGGAGATAAGTTGTAGTTCGGGCAGAGGGAGATTGTCAAGGTCAGGTAAGGAGGAGCTCAAGGCGCTGACCTCGAGGGCATGAAGGTGGTAAGACCCGTGTCTGGATGGTCTCTGCGCTGGTGTGGAGCAAGAGGGCGACCGACCCTCCTGGTCGGTCGATGTCATCATGAGCTGCAGCCAGCGTGCCACGATGAGTTAGGTCAGGCCCACGGCTGGGCTGCAGGCCAGCGGTTTGGACCAGGCTGGCCATGACGAGATATCCCAGTAGAAGTAGGGTCTGGCCAGTGGGCTGCACTATGCTATATTATCCATTTCGTCTTAAAGAGGATTTATCTTTTGATATGGGCCCCCAAATTGCACACCGTCAGCAGCCATGGGTTCATCTCATCGAGACAAAGTTTTTGGATTATATTTTGGAAATTTTATTTATGTTCCCGATGGTAGGTGACCAGGATCATTAAAAATAATAATAATAAAATATTTATTACTATTTGTATGAGTCCTTCCTACTAAATGGGATGTCCGATTGACACGCCGTCAATAGCAGCATGATCCTAGTCCATGTGGGAACTTTTCAAGATGCTTCTCAAATTTTTTGAACTAATGACAAGGTGCAGGACCCATAGGGTCCGATTCAAAAATTTTATGGTGAAATGCAACTTTTTCACATAACATCCGTCTGAGGTGTTTGAAAACTCATTTCTGAGTATTTTTTTGATGGGATTGCAATGAAACAATCCGCCATCCTAAATTTGGGGCCAAGGGGCGTGCTCCATGAGGAAACACTAAGATGTATGCTGTGTTTTTACGGATCATGATTCATAAGTCCATTTGAGGAAAATGAGTAGCCCAGTTTGCATGTTTTTCTGCAAGGATTGCAATGGGGTGATCTGTTTGGTGGTGTGGGGTCTATTTGTGAGTGGCAGTGATCAAGCGTCATTCTGGCATTGTAGTGAAAAGAAACTTTTTCACTGGTGGACCATTTTGGATGAAAGAATAACTGATCATGTGTTTTTTGTAATGGGTATTTGAATAGTGCAATCCATGTGACGTGTTTCTGGATTGAGGTGTGGACCCCATGGGGCCCTATTTTCATATGACTTTGAGAGATGCAGTTTCTGCATCCAAAGACTATTTCTGATGTGTGAGTAGTCAATATTGCATGTTTTTACAGAAGGATCACGATGATGTGATCCTATTGGATGTGTGGATCCTTATTAGTAATGTATTTCTAAATGTGGAAACATGAATGGGGTATCGGTGGAATATCATTTTTATGTGTTTGAAGAGAATCTACGACATAGGTCTTGCTCCGACACTTTTGAGAGTGGAGAAGATTTATAAAGAGATGATATCAATGTTTTGGGACCATTCATGGAGGCATGTCAGCATATCTATGATTCTGACCCTCCGGCTTACTGATGAGCATCATGCGCTCGTCGTCTTTGCGACTAATGTGGTTTGTAAGCTGGGATTACCTTGACATTCCTAGTAGTACTTTTTACCTTTTGGTACCCTGAAATGGTTAGGTACACAACCATGCTATTAGGAGGTGCCACACATAGTGTGGGCCCCACATGCATCCTGTACCACTGTGATTCTTCTACCTATCATATCTCTTTCTTCTGAACTCGTATTGTGGCCTACAAGTAGCCTATCCTGAGTGTTTCTCCATGTAGGACACAACGTTGCCCTCCATAGTGGCTTTCGAGGTACGATGAATGATTTACCAAGTGAAATAACTATTTTAGGCAATGCTTAATTATGAAAGTGATGGAAGTGGTGTTTTTAGGATCACCAGAGAAAACTTGGCTTACCATCTAGGGAGGATGGGCAGTGGTGATCGTCGTTCTCTTTCGAGATTACCCTCTAGTGAGGCTGGGCAGTGGCATTAGGCTGTTAATCTTTCGGGCTTACCAACCAGCACAGCTGGGCAGTGGCGTTCATGAATCCCTTTTAGGGATTACCCTCCAGCACACATGGGAAGTGGAATTCACCGATATCTTTCAGGGATTACCCTCCTGCGCAACTGGGCAGTGGCTTCACCGATATCTTTTGGGGATTACCCTCTATCTAGACTGGGAGTGGGTTTGGTTATGAATTTTATAAGTATATCCTCTAGTAGGTCGAGATAGTGGGTTCACGACATTGAGTCATGATATCTCGACTGTGTGGCATAGAGACAAGACATAATTATAGTGAATTTGGAATCTCAAGAAATAGGGGCACTTTTCCCACAAAGATGCATCCTTGTGATGTAACCTAAAACCATGTGGGTGAGACAAAACTGCCCAGAGAAGATAGCATCATGGTGCCGTTATTGAGACCCTTTGACTTGAAGCGCATGGCAGGCATGAGGGATGATAGACATCAATAGTTTTTTCTTATAGAACTATTGAAAACTTTTTTCCTAGGTTGAGCTAGTGGTATAGAGATCCCCTTACTCTCTCATTTGGGATTTTTTGGTTGATCACACAGACACACGCACACACACACACACATAAACACACACACACACACACACACACACATATATCATATAGCAGTACCCACTCCTTGGGATTTGGTTACTCTACTCTCCTTCTAGGAGAGACGAAGATGTGTGGGGTATGCCACATGCTTTGCATGTCTAGAATTCTCATGGATGGATGAGTCTACATTCCATGTCTTGATTCTCATGGATGGTTAATTTACCATGTTCTATCTACTTCTTCCCTCTCCGGTACCTTACTTACTACTCGCTTGAGACTTTTGGGCATCCTATTGAGTATTATTATACTCAGCCCTACTTGGGATTTACCTCCACACGATGATCCCTTACAGATGACAGACATGTTTATTGTGAAATCAGAGGATCATAGGGATATGAGGTGCTTGGACCGTATAGGGTGGTCATAGCATGGTATCCCGAGTGGGGATCTCTCAGATGGTTTAATTTTCCACAAATTTATGGGTTGTGGCACTTTTCTAGTTGGGTGTGTATTTTTTCCCTTTTCCTTATAGTTAAATTTCTGTTACTTGTACTATTTAGAGTTAGATGCATAAGTGTGGTTTATATATATATATACCAATGTTCTATCTTTCTTTTCTTTCCCCCTGTATGCTTTTCTATGAGTTGTCTGCCTAGGTGCATATGGTTACTTAGTAAAAGGCCTCCCCTAGTGGTTATGCCTTCGACCCGGGTCTCCATCCCTTGGTGTATAGAGGTAGATTTAAGGTAGTTTCGGCTCAAGCCCCAGTATGAGCTAGGTCATGATAAAATGGAATAAAAGGTAGTTCATTGCATGGGACGTTGTTTGGATGATCCTTAAAATTTAATTTTTTTGGGTTTTAGGGGAATAGTTTCAATGTGTCTCGAGAAAGTCTCTCAGGACAGGGGGTTTAGTAATGGTGCGACACCCGATGTAGCCATTCCCCAAGACCTTGATTACTCGGTTTCCAACTCGGCATGATGAGACACTTATTTCAGGGAACATTGGTACATGAATTATATAGGATTGAGTCTTTCACATTCCTTCATGAGTCATCTCCACATTTTTATTGATATATATATATAGACACACACACACACACACACTTTTTTGACCATGGTACCGCTTGATCAGATTTAGGATGCCTACACGATGTTAGCTAGCAAGGATACAATATCTGGTTCGTGTAGATGATTCTGTGAGTGAAGGGACCTTAGTTCAGGATCCATCATACGATTACCCTTTCCCCATAAGGATATGTAGTCATACCTCTACTTTTGGAGTTGTAGATAGTACCAGAAGAGGAGGTCAATGACGAGCAGAGGATGAGCACGCTACATGAGTTATAGTATCAGAGACCACCGAGGTTCCATGGTGAGCCATACCCTTAGGAAGTGAAGGGTTGGATAGAGTCAGTGGATCGCCTCTTCAGGATTGTTTGGACACTGATAGGTTAGATGGTGGATTTGACAACAAGTCTTTTTTCCATGGAGAAATTTGGCATTGGTAGAGTTGGGTGACTCAAATGCAGGATGAGTCAGTACTCTAGTGGGATGACTTCTAGTAATTGTTTCATGAGGGAGAGTCAGTACCACCTAATCAGATAGTATTAGGGTGTGGTGGATGAGTCTATATGATTAGTGTTTTCATGGTGGGGTTGTGCAGTGGAGTTTCAGAGTAGGTATTTTCTTTGTGAGTGGATTATTTTCAGTTGACTTTCCTTTTCTTGGGGTACCACTAGTGGGTTTGGTAGAGTGTCTTTTTTGGGGATTACTCTCTTTCCAAGGGGGGAAAAGATGTGTGATGTATTAAACTTGCATTCTGTGTCCATACACTTTCAATTGGATGAGTTTTCTCACCTTCCATGTTCGTTGGTACCTTTTACACTCAATTTCAATCATGAAATAGATATCATGTATAGGTCGAAGTGATGAACACCCGTTTATAGAACTACACGATTCACTTTGTGGTGCTGGTAGTGGTAGTCATTTTTCTGAGAATGTGGAGTTGATATCTTCTAAAAGAATGCTTTGAGGGTTGCTCCAACCCCCAGTGTCTTAGTTGCGTCTTCACTCAGAGAGACATGAACATGAGATGATGGTACTAGTTAAAATTTCTACATGAATATGACTTTGAGGAAGTCTATGCTCTATAAAGTGGAAGCACTGTAGAAGGTTCCCTTAGTAGAGAGTATTAGGCTCTCCACGTACGAGAAGTTTCGTTGTAGTTAGATTCCATGTAGATGTATATTTTGGGGAAGGAGGTTGTAACTTTGCTTCAGTTGATGGTGTTAACTTCTTCGCAACTAGATCATATAAGAGAGTATTGGTTATGCTGCACCGACTATGAAATCTTGTGTGACCAGATATCCTTGGGTGTTTCACTGTATAGATATTCTGAATGAGGGAATCATGAGACCCTATTCTAGGGAAAAACTATGACCCAGTCATGATGTGGAACATAGAGGTTCTCTCAAGGAAATAAAATATCTCTATATTTTCTTCATTCCATTCATAAATTGTTCATGAGATGGTGAGGTTGACTACCACCTTGACCTACCCTCTCAATAGTTGGAGTGGGTACACAACATCTTCAAAATGTTGCAGCTGATCAGATACTTTCATATTACTACACATTTCATCGAGAGAATAAGACCTTATGAAGAATAACCATTCCTTTATTTCATGTTTTGAGCCAGCGTGGTGTGGTGTAGGTTTTCTTTGGAGTGGGAGAACCAAGTGTGAGTTCAATATCCTGAGTTTTTTCTTCCAGTTTTTCTTTTTAGGGATGAAAATACTGAAGGATGGAATGATGTAGAAACCCGGTTTTTTCCCTATAAGACATTGGAATATTTTTACATACATTTCACGAGTTAGGCATTCAGAGGACGTGCAATTCCAAGGCCCGATGTGCCCAGAATAAATTATTCAAAAATATTAAGTGTTTTTTTACTATTTACACAACAGAAATGGGATATCTCTTAAACAGTTGATCATATCAAGAATCTTAGACCATGGTTAGGTTCAGAATGCAGTTTTTACCCTAGGAATGACATAATGTATGTCTGAACTGGGTGTTTGGACCCCTCTATTGTTTGTGGTAAATAAATGGGTGAATTAATTTTAACTCATTCATTTAATTGATCAAATCCAAATAACTCCCAAAAAGTTACTCTGATCAGAAATCTAAGTCCATGGTTGAGTTTGGAGCATTTCTTTTACCATATGAGGGCAATGATCTTTTTCTTCACAAGAACACTTTGAGAAATGTTACCCATGGAAGAATCTTCTTTTTGGAATAACCGCTTAGTGATTTTTATCACTGAAGTTCTTTTCGAATAACATTTGAACGAGGCCTTAGAATAGAAATCTGAGACATCCTTTGAGTTAGAAATGGAGCATTTCACCTAGGTGTGATATAAAATGAGAGGGATCGATAGTTTCAGATTTCACACTAAGTGGGTTTCTTCTATAAATAGAAATATAAGAGTTTGGAGTTAGTAATTTCCCTTCTATCCTCTCTTGCACATGAACCTCTGCCCGATTGGTGAGGACTCGGTAGGTGCATCTAAGAGACCCGAGATAAAATCTAGGTAGAGGAATATTTTTGGGTACTATAGCAGAACTATAGTTGGTACTGTAGAAGGTACTGTTCGGTACTATAGCAGCCAGAACAATTCATCAATGTGGGCCTTTGTTCCACCAATTTGATCCTTGGGTCCTGCAATGATTTTGGGCCACTCAAGGCCTTCGTTCCAGTTGATTCTCAAGGCCTTAAGGCCACATTAAGGCCTTTGGGCCACCCCAAGGCCTTTGGGGCACATGAAATGTAGATGTACCAGTCAAACTACCAAGGAAAATGCTTTAGAGGAGGATTCAGGGAAGGCTGATTCACTAGAGCAGAGCTAACCAGAATTAGAAGAATGAGGGGATATGGATTTTGCATCGATACAGGGCCTATGCAGATTTTCATAGGACAACTAGCCGACCAACCCTACGAAGGTGGATGGCTGATATCATGACATATGCTGGGGAGGAGCAGTTCCAAGTTGTCTTGTCTGGGCAATTCCTTCTAAGAACTACATGTCATGTAATTGTCTCTATGCCTTCAGGCCTTGTAAGGGTTCCACCTCACCCATTGAAATATGAATTATCAAAAACAATAAAAAATGAAGGCCTTTTGTCCATACCAACCCACCATACCTTCTCTATTCTCTCTATCTCTCTCTACTGTTCTTTAGTGTTCCTCACTGGATCGAGGAGAGAACTCTGACAGAATGAAGATGGATCACAACAGGCACATCACCAATGAAAAATGGTTGGATTGAGGTAAGATTCTTTTTAATTTTTTTCACCTTCTTTGATTTCTTGATATTTCTTCAAATTCGTCATTTAAATTTATAAATTTTAGAATTATGACGGTGGAAAAAATGAGGACATCCATCATCTAAGCCCTGTTATAAATCCCATTCTCAAGCGTTCTTAGTCCAACATTTTAGACGCACCAAAACCTTGAAGGATCAATGAGTGAGGGGTGGCGCTGTGATGATATGGCCCTAAGGATCATGTGTCTGCCTTCAGATTCAAAATCAGACCTCAGGAGAGGTCATGGTGATTTGTACGGACCACCGGAGTATGCCGGTTGGCGGTGGCTAGTAGGGGAATTGAGAACGACATCCTCAATGTGGCGTGCATTGGAGAAAAGGAAGGCGGGGCTGGGGATCAAATGGTGTGAAGTGATCTGGAGCGGCCGAGAGCGCGTTGCTCAAGTGAGGATGGGGCTTTGTAGTGAGGATGGCGAATTCGGCATGGTGCAGCAAGGCGAGGCAAAGGATTCGAGGCAGGGACGGTGGTGTCAACGCAGTGCACCATGATGGTATATCTTAGAGGGAGTCTAGGAGGCAAGGGGATGTCATGATCAGCCAGGGAGGAGACCGAGGTGCTAACCTTAGGGGAATCAAGGAGGCAGGACATGCGTCTCGTGGGTCTCTTGGCTGGCATAGAGTAGGAGGGCGACCGGCCCTCTTGGCCCATCAGTGTCAGAACATTCCGCGACCAGTGGGCCATAGAGATCTGGTTTGGATTCGTTGTTTGGTTGTGGGCTAGCGGTCTAGAGAGGGGAAGCCGGGACGGGCCATCCCAGTAGAGGTATGGTCTGGCCGGTGGGCTAGACCGGGCCATTTTGTCCCTTTCGTTTTAAAAAGGCTATATCTATTGATATGAGCCTCCAAATTGTGCACTATCTTTGGAAATGGGATCATCTCATTGAGAAGGGAATTTGGATATATATTTCATAAATTTTATTTCTATTCCCAAAGGTAGGTGAACTAGAATCTTTAAAATAATTATAATAAAATATTTATTATTATTTGTATTAGACCTATCTCTTAAATGGGATGTCTGATTGATGCGCCATCAATGGCAGAATGATCATAGTACTTGTGAAGATATTTTGATATTCTTCTCCAAGTGTTTGAACTAATGACAAGGTGAGGGCCCCATATGGACCGGTTCTCACGTTTTACAGTGAAATGCCACTTTTTCATCAGACATCTGTTTGGGCTGTTTGAATACTCATTTTTGAGTGTATTTCAGAGAGGATTGCAATGGTGCAATCTGGCATCCTAAATTCATGGCTATGGCATGGGCCCAATGAGGTGACATTCAGACGTATGCTGCATTTTTATGGATTATGGCTTATAATTCTATTTAGGGAAAATGAATAGCCGAATTTGCATGTTTTTCTTAAAGGATCACAATTGTGCGATCTATTCTGTGGTGTGGGGTATTTTTGTGAGTAGTAGTGATCGAGCACCATTTTTGCATTGTGGTGAAAAGATATTTTTTTAATGGTCATCCGTTTTGAATGAAGGAATATTGAATCCTTTGTGTTTTTAGTGGGGATCAAAATGGACCAATCTGAGGGATGTGTTTCGAGATCGAGGTGAGGGACCCAAGGAGCCCTCTTTGATTATGATGCTGGGAGATGATGTTTCTGCATAAGGAGTCCATTTCAAACGAGGGAGTAGTTGATCTTACATGTTTTTTTCAAGGATCAAGATGTTGTGATCTGTTTGGATATGGAGAGACTTATTTGTAATCTCTCGTTAAATGTGGAAACATGAAAGGATTATCAGTGGAAGATCCTTTTTACATGTTTGAAGAGAATCCAAAACATAGGTTAACCGATAACTCTTGTGAGAGTGGAGAAGATGTATGAATATATGTAGTTAATGTTCTGGGACCATTTGGGGTGTCATGTCAGCAAATCTATGATTTTAACCCCCCCGCTTAGTGACGAGCATCATGCGCTCGCCTGTTTTATGAATAATGTGGTGTGTACTCTGGGAGTACCTTGACACACCTAGAGGTACTTGTTCACCCTTTTGGTAGCTGTAAATGGTTAGGTACATGACCAGGCGATGGGGTGGGGTCACATGTGGTGTGGGACCAACACACACCATGTACCAATACAGATCTTTTGTCTCTCATATCTCTTACTTCTGAACTATGATTGCGGTCTGGGAGTAGCATATCGTGAGTGTTTCTCTTCATTGGACATGATAGTGCCCTTCGTAGTGGCTTTCTAGGTACGATGTGAGACATACCGATTGTAACGCCTATTTGATGGGATTCTTGATGATGATAGTGATGCATGTACTATTTTCAGAATCACCAGAGAATTCTATCTTACCCTCAATGAGGTTGGGCGGTGGTGTTATCCGTTCAATTTCGGGCTTACCACCAAGCGAGGTTGGGAAGTGGAATTCTCCAGTTATTATTTCGGGCTTACCCTTCAGTGTAGATGGGTAGTGGCATTCTTTGATCCCTTTTAAGGGTTACCCTCTAGTGAAGGTGGGTAGTGGCATCCACCAATATCTTTTTGAACTTACCCTCCAGCACAACTGGGCTGTGGTGTTTGCCGATATCTTTATGGGCTTTCCCACCAGCTGGACTAGACAGTGGGTTCACCAATGACTATTATAAGTATATCCCATATTAGGGCTAGACAGTGGGTTCAAGACTTTGTGACACGATCTCTCGACTATGCGGCATAGTGACGAGATGTACTTTATGTGACATTGGACTCTCAAGAAAGAGGGGTGATTTTTCCACAAAGATGCATCCTTATGATGTGACCTAAAACCGTGCGAGCAAGATAAAACTAACTAGATTGGATAGTATCATGGTATATTGATTGATCCCCTTTGACTTGTATTTTAGGGAAGACGTGAGGGATGATGGGTATCAATGGTGTTTTCTTCTAGAACTGTTGGTGACTCTTTTCATGGTCTGAGCTAGTGATATGGAGATCCCACTAATCTCTCGTTTGGACTTATTTGGTTTAGCACACACACACACACACACACACATATATATATATTGTATTGTAGTACCCACTCCCTGGGATTTGGATACTCTGATTCCAGGAGAGGTGAAGACATGCGAGATATGACACATGCTTTCAATGTCAAACTTCTCTTTGTTAGAGTATATTCTTCTGCTATTGGTAGAGAAGACTCGACAATAAGTTCACATTCTCACTATTTCTATATCCTTGTGTCTTGAAGAGCATTCATCACTTCTTTGTATGGTTGAGCTATAATCTTTTTCTATACCTTGTTCTATCTACTCCTTCCCTCTTCAGTACCATACTTGCTGCTCCCTTGAACCTTTGCGGCATCCTAATGAGTATTTTTATACTCACCTCTGATTTTGTGTTTCCCGCTCTTGGTGTGCCCTTGCAGATGACATACAGGTTGATTTTGACATCAGAGGAGCCTAGGGATACGTGGTTCTTGGAACATGTGCGGTGGTCGTAGCTTGAGATCCCGGAGCGGAGCTCTCTAAACTATTTTAATTTTCCACCTATTGCTAGTTTGTGGTACTTTTCTGGTTGGGCATGTATTTTTACCCTTTCCCATATAGTTTACTTTCCTGTACTTGTATTGTTTTGAGGTTCATGAATTTTTGTGGTTTGTATTTAAATTAGTGTTATATCTTACTTTCTTTTCCCTGTGCACTATTTGCATTGAGTTGGCTCTATGTGTGTGTACAGGTACTTAGGCAAAGGCTTCCCCTAGTTGTTATGCCTTCGGCGCTAGTTGCCAACCCCAGGACTATAGATGCAGGATTGGGTAGTTGTATCTTGAGCCTCGATACGGGTCGATTCATGATAGATAAACACTAAAGGTTAGGTTTTAGATGGGGGTACATTCATGGTATAGTTCAGATAACATCAATCTGATGGTGATCTCCACAAACTCGAACTTCTCTCATGGAAGATTCTTCCACAACTTCACTTGTTGAAGATTTGATTAGGTTTGGTTAGTCGAAGGTTCAGGGAACAATGTAATTTCTTGAGTGGGTGATAAACCAAGATGGTATTGCTGATCTAATGGATCATTCAAAATGTTGTACATAATGAGAACATAATGATAATAATTTTTTCTATTTGATATCGACATGAAGAAACCCATAACCCAAAGAAGATCTTTTCATGTTAAATTTATAATTTATTTATTTATATATAAATAAATAAATAACTACTCTTATAATATTTCTTAGATGATAATGATGTTGATCATCCAAAAGACCCTTTCATGATTACTAGTGTTGCACTTGATAGGTCCAAGTGAAGATCCATCTAGTAGAGATCCATACATGTTCCTCTAATCTCCATATTACATCGATTGATTTTTAGGTGCTATCACGAAGAATCAATTGTCATGAATTGTTCGTCTTGATCATTTGTCATTTGGGATTAAATAATTTTCTCTAGATCTTATTCTTATTGAGATGGAGAGGGAAAGGGGTGTCAAGGGAGAATTTTGTTGTGTATAATGATTCTCAATTACTAATTTTTGATTAACCCTAAACAATGGATGTAATCATCTATTAGTAGAGTTAATGTTTAGGTTATAATATTATTTAATTTTGTACCAGTCATTGAATAATATTATAATCTTTAACAAACCCAATTCTATATCATAATAAAATTATTTTGTTATTTTATCATTCATGTTAACTTTTGGAGTGATAAAATTTATTTAACTAACTTATAAATTAATATTCATTATAGGACATGATCTTAGTCCACTAGAATCTCCTCAAAATATATTGAATACATAAATAAATATTTTTTTTCATAAATATATATTTTATTCACAATATAGTGAATTAATATTTATTAAAATATTCAATAGATAAAATAAATATTTTATTCGCAATCCAGTGAATAAATATTTATTATATATTCATGTAATCAAATAAATTATTTAATAATAAAAAAGAATTATTTATTACCTTGTGAATATTAGTGATCAATAATTCTTAAATAAAATTGTTACTCATTGTTGAGAATAATATTTAATCAAAAATTAAATTCAAATAGAATTTAATCAAGATGAAAGGAAACACTTTGTGCGTGACTCTCTGGTATTATTTTTCATTAGCATTGGGTTGTTACTCTTAATGTCCAAGATAAATTTCTATAAATGGGTCAAGGACCCTAAGAGAAAGAACCTAATTCCCTATGAAAAAAATTTATTATTTGTGACAGGTTATTTGCGACGGGGAGGGTCATAGCACAAATCATCTGTAAGGTGAGACTATTTGCGATGAGATCCTTTCCCTATCGTAAATAACTATTTTTTTGTGACTACTAGAGGTATCTCGTTGAATATAACCTTCAGTTGGTTTTAGTAATTTCAACGAGTACTGTCACAAATAACCTTCAATTGTTTTTTAGTATTTGCAATGGGACCTGTCACAAATACCTTTTTAATCACTGCCCCTTATTAATAGTGGTTATGTATTTGCAACGAGAGACAAAATCTTATCCCAAATACTATGTCAGCAAGTATGTATTTGTGACAGGACCCATTGCAAATACCTTTTTAAATGCCACCCCTAATTAATAAGGAGATTAGTATTTTCGTCGAGAATCTCGTCGGAAATAATCTAACATATATATACCATTATCCAATTTTTTCATTTCACACCTCTCTCAAATCCTCTCTCTCTTTGGACTCTCATATTTCTCTTTGAATGGTTCCATTGTTTAAAATTTCTAATTAGAGCAATTTTCAAGCCCTGCATCATACAAAAGACAATGTTTTAAGGTATTTATCTTTGAATTTTGTTTTTTAGTTAATTGATTTAATTATTATCAGTTATTTTTATTGTTAATTAGTGACAATTAAATTATATTTGAATTGGATAGTTGTATTTTTTAGTATTTAGTTTTACAAAATATGATGATTCATTAGTAATAGATAATAATAAATTGTGAAATTAGTGCTAATTATTAATAATATGTGCTAATTAGTAATAATTAGTTGTAATTAGTAATAAACAATAATAATAAGGAATAATTTGTATTAAATAAGAATAAGTAGGAATAATTGGTAATAGTTAGTAATAATTAGAAATAATAGGAATAATTAGCAATAATTTGGAATAATTTGGAATAAATATGAATAAATAGTAATAATTTGGAATAATTAGTAATAAATATGAATAGTTAGGAATAATTAGTAATAAATAGAGATAAATTGTAATAAATTGTAATAATTAGTAATATATTTGAATGACTATGAATAATAATAATAATAATTAATAAATATGACTAATTAGTAATAAATTGGAATAAATATGAATAATTAGTAATAATTAGTAATAAAGTTGAATAATTAGGAATAATTAGTAATAATATGTAATAAATAGTAATAAATAGTAATAAATAGAAAATAAATATGAATAATTAGGAATAATTTGTAATAATTTGTAATAAATAGTGATAAATAGTGAGAATTAATAATAATTAGTAATATTTAGTTATAATTAGTGGTAATTAGTAAACATTAGAGATAATTTGTAAACAATAGGGATAAATATTATTAATTAATAATAATTAGTAGTAATTAGTAATACATTGTAATAAATAATTGTAATTAGTAATAACTAGTAATAATAGTAATAAATTGTACTAAATAGCTGTAACTAACAATAATTTGTAGCAAGTAGCAATAATTTGTAATAAATAGTAATAATTAGCAAAAAATTAAAAAATTAGTAATAAATAGAAATAAATAGTAATAAATTGATGTAATTAAAAATAATTTGTTGTAACTAGAAGTAATTAGTAGTAATTTGAAATAATTAAAAGTAATTAGTAATAATTTTCTGTAAATGTCAGTAATTATTTATAATTAGAGGTAAATAGTAGTAATTATTAATAATTAGTGGCAAATTGCTATAAATAGAGGTAAATAGGAATAAATAGTAATAAATAGGAATAAATAGTGGTAAATAGGGATAAATAGTAAAAATTAGTAATACAAATGAATAAATAGTGACAAATAAGAATAATTAGAAGTAATTAGTAATAATTTGGAGTAATTTGTAATAATTAGAATTAATTAGTAATAATTAGTAATAATTAGTAGTAAATAGTAATAATTAATTATACAAAATAGTAATTAGTAATAAGTAGTAATAAATAGAAGTAATTAGTAACAAATAGCAAGACTTAGTAATAAATTTTAATACACAATAATAATTAGTAATAAATAGTAATAAATAGTAATAAATAGTAATAATTAATAATATATAGTAAGAAATATTAACAAATAATAATAAACAGTAATAATTAGTTACAAAGAGTAATAATTAGTAACAACTATTTGATAAATAGTAATAATTATTAACAAATATTAATAAATAGTAATAAATAGTAATAAAGAGTAACACATAGTAATAAATAGTAATAAATAAAAATAAATAGTAATAATTATTAATAACTCCTAATAATTAGCATTAATTAGTAAAAAATGTTTAAATATTAATAAATAGTAATAACTAACAGTAATTAATAATAAATAGAAATAATTGGTAGCAACTAGCTGTAATTAGAAGAAAAGTTTATTTATTACTAGAAATTAGTAGTAATTAGCAGTAATTAGTAGCAATTTTACTGTATTTAGTAATAAATAGCAGTAATTAGTTGAAATTAGTAATAAACAACTGTAATTAGTTAAAAATAAAAGTAATTAGAAGTAATTAGAAATAAATAATAATAAATAGCAGTAATTAGAAAAAAATAAAAATAAATAGTAATAAATAATACTAATTTTTAGTAATTAGTAATAAATAATAGTGATTAGAAAAAAATAGTAGTAATTAACAGTAATTAGCAATAATTAGCATTAATTAGCAATAATTAGCAGTAAATATTACTAGTTAGTAGTAATTAGCGTTAATTAGTAATAAATAGAATTAATTAGTATTAATTAGTAATAAATAGATGTAATTAGAAAAAATTAGTAGTAATTAGTAATAAATAACAATAATTAATTGTAAATAGTAATAAATAGTAATAAATAATAGTAATTAGTAATAGTTAGTAGTAATTAGCAGTAATAAGAGGTAAATAGGAATAAATAGTAGTAAACAGTGTTCAATAGGATTAAATTGTAATAAACAGGAAGAAATAGTAACACATGGTGGTAAATATGAATAGATAGTAATAAATAGTAATAAATTGTAATAAATAATAATAAATATTTAAAATTAGTAATAATTAGTATTAAATAGAAATAATTAGCTGTAAATAGCAGTAATTAGTAATAAATATCTGTAATTAGTAGTAAATAGTAATAATTTACCATAATTTGTAATAATTAGTAATAAATGGTTATAAAGAGTAATAAATTATAATTATTAGTAATAAATAGTAATAAATAGTAATAATTGGTATTAATTTATAATAATTACTAATATTTAAGAATTCTTAGGAATAATTTACACTTTTTTTCCTTTTTCGGATCGTATTTTTCTTATACTAAATTAATCATAAAAGAATAATTATTTTATATTTTTTTTAGAGAAATATGAAACAAGGAATTCGATAATAGTCAATATTAGATGATTACACAAGGATAATTTATTACATGAATCTAAACAGTTATGGTATAATTCCTGTATTTAATGAGGGTGTTGAAACTTTTTTATCATTTTAATATTAAAATCTATAATTTGTTTCATAAGGGAAAATTAACTATCCGTGTAAAAATTTGTTCTGAGAACTTTTGAAACATTTGAAAACGTTGGGGGTCATCTATTCTGTTTGGCTTTCAAATATTTTTTTGAATCAACATTTTGAACATAGTTCCTAAAGAAAATACTAATAATTCGGTTCCAGATAAATTATGGTTTCAAATTTTAGTACATGATATTGTAGGTCCATCTTATAAACAAATTGAATCTCAAGACGATATTAATTTAACTCCTCAGTGGGAACCATCTCAATTTTATGAGTTTGAGGTTCACTGAGGATGTATTATATTTTTGTTGCAAGAAAAAAAATTTGAAGAAGTTACAAAATTCATGCCTATTAAATTAGATAATGCAATGTCAAATAGCTTTTTTGATCAGATGTTATCTTTAGTGAAATCACTTTTACTTGAACGAAATGTGTTTCCTAAAAATTTATTTTAGAGAAAGAAGCTAGTTCATAATATGAGTTTCGGTTATCAGATGATTCATTAATATTAAAGTTATTTAATCTTATGTTATGGTTAAAATGAGTCATATATATTTTTCCTACATTTTGATAATAGAGGTATAAAGATGCTCAATTAGGGAAGTCTAGATTTCTTCCTATAAAAAAGTTGAGGTATTTCTCACATACACCTAGATTATAGTGTTTATTTATGTCTCAGAACAAATCATCATTGATGTCATGTCAAAAAACCAATATTTCAATCGATAAAAACATAAATCCTCCCTCTTATGGTGATTCAGAGAAATTGTTTTCCAAGTACATCTTCCTTTTTCTTCAGAATCCTGAAACGTGTGACTTAGTCTTTTTGCTGATTGTTTCTTTCCATTTGATAATTAAAGTATTCAGTATTATTTTTGGCCAATCATTATAATTCTATTCACTTTACAACCTTCAATATTGATGAAGGAGACATATATCTTTTTGACCTTATAAATTATAGGACATACAAAAAATAAATATTTTTTCTATTTAAATCCATTGATAGAGGAGGGAAATTTATTATGGAGTAATGGTGTTAGTACATATGATGTGGAAACAAAATAAAATTTTATACTGAAGGCTACATTGATGTGGAAAATTAGTGAATTCACATTATATAGATCATTATTTTTCTGGAGTACGCATGGTCCAAAATCATGTACATACTGTATGAGAGACAATAAATCATTTATGCTATTATATTGATGAAAAATATGTTTTTTCGACTATCATCACAGATTCCTTCCATTCGATCATCCGTTTTGAAGTAACTAATATCATTTCAAAAAAGGAACAATTGAATGATATGGACATCCAAAAATGATCTCCAGTATAGAGTTAAAATCATTTTTCTCTTTAATCACTCCTATTATATTTGGACCAACTATAAGCCAACCAGAAAATTGATGGTTTTGGGAAAGAACGCAATTGGATAAAACGGATCAGTTTTTGGGATCTTTTATATTGGTTTGATTTGTTGGTCTGCCACATGTTAGATATCATACATATTTAGAGGAACTATTTTGATAATATATTTTATACAGTTTTGGATACACCAGGTAAGACGAAAGCTAATGTAAATGTAGAATTATATCTTGACCAAATATTTAGGTGACCAGAACATGAACTATTTGAAAATATTAGATCATATATGTAAATGGATCTAAAATAATCTTATAAACTTTTTTAAAAAAATTATCAATTTGTCAGTGGATTACAAGTTTGATACTTACAGATGGTTATATTTCCAATTTGGGCAGATGTGTTAGGAATGGTCATATTAACAAATTTTAAAGTCATGACTGTGATGTTATAATAAAAATATATAAACCCATTTGATTGAGAAGTTTTTTGAATTATATGATTTTGGATACATTAAAAAACATATCTTATTTTTTCGAATACATTTGTGTGGAGACAACTGACTAAAATACACTAAGAAGTTTATAAGAATATGTTATTATAATTTTATGTAAAGTGGAAAAAATATTCCCACCACCTTTCATTGACTAAACAAAAGATTTTATTTTACATTTTATGCATCATGAAAAATGTGGAGTTGTAGTATAGTTCTGAGGGATGTACCCATTCAATAGATTCATGCATAACATGAATAAAAAAGTATGTAACAAAGCATTAGTTGAATGATCAATTGCAGAAACTTATTAGCACGTGTAAATATATTTTTTTATCCTCTCATTATTTTCAATCTGAATATACTTCAAAACACAACAACATGAACCAAAATGAAATAAATATTGATGAATAAATAACCAATGAATTATTAGATTTTAGTTAGCCAGAACATGGATTTGGTGGAGTTCATGAAGTATGGTTTTCCATTGACGAACATTAGAGAGATATTATATATGTTATGCTCAAATGTGATTAAATGAAACCATTTCTACTATGAGTGGTCCAATCACTTATCCTATAATATTTTCTGTGGTAAATTAATAATATTTTTTTAATGGTTATATGATAATCATATCAAGAAATAGATTCTATAAATTACAACAGTTTCTCTTGAATGACATAAAAAAAATATTTTTTCCCACTCAGATAAAAAGTTCATAACTTAAATTATTTATGGCTTGATATATAAAATAAATTTTTAATTTGTTATATTGATAATTTTTTTAAAATTTTTCACATATCAAAACATTCTGATAAAATTGATAATCGACTGTGTGTATTGAGTAACCTACCATCCAAAATGGTTAAATCTTATAATGCATCTGTGGTAAATGGTTTTCGATTTCATACACATGTATATGGGGAATCAAAAAAATAATAGTGGTGTTTTCTTCAGAGGATATAATCATAGAGAAATTGAATTTTAATTTTAAAAAATACAGGAAGAAATTATTGAACTGTGTTATCTAGGATAGAATTACATAATGATGTTTAATTTTTAATGGTTGGATACCTAGAGAGGATTTCATGTTTATCCAAGCCAGAGAATCGTGGATATTAAATATAAAAGTATTATGGGAGTTAATAAACAATTTTTAATAGCTCTTCCGGAACATAAAATTTATTAAGAAAATTAAATTAATACTTAAAGAGAGTGGGGTGATTAATATATCATAATAAAAATACAATCTCAAAAAAATAATCATATTTCAAGTGAATGTGGTTCTGTTGAGGTTGAAGGAATTTAAATTTTTCAGGGGACTACTCAAAATTAATCTTTTTCATGAAGAGACATGAATATTTATGATGGAACATCATTGTTAAGGGTATAATGGGATACTGATATTGATAATTTAAAAAATAATTTGGAATGAAAAGAGATAATGAAACAGAAACTCCTATATAAATTGATTTTGTTGAGGAGGAATAGGAAGACATTGACACTGTTAGATATGATGTTGATGATGAATATGAAGATTGAATCAATTAAATGCTGGTTATATTTTTATATAATATATATCTATATATTATATTTGTTCCCAACTATTTTCTAACAACAATCATTTCGTGTTTATATGGACTCAGATATATTTTGTGTGTTCGAGGAGGGTGGTCTACCTGATAATGATAAAGATGCTGGACCATCTAACTCTCAAACTGATGGCAGTTTAGGGAGGACCCAGAGGGGGTGTGGTCTATCAAGATCGATGATTCTTGACCATATCCCTATGTGACATCCACATCGTGGCTTTGATCCACGCATGAACAGGTGCATTTACTTGTTTATTTTAGTTAGTTTTAATTAATTTTAATTCATTTATTTATATACAATGTGGTATATTATGTTTTCTTTTTTAACCGATTTTCACATATATCTCTTAGATAGGGGAGTTTTATATTGTGAAATTATTTTTCTAGACCATGGGTTACATATGATCAAATTTTCATATATTTTTATCACAACATTTTCGATCATTGGATGGTATGTAAATAAATAATATTTATTTTTAAACTTATTTAATTAACAATATGATATTATTAATTGTTTATTGGGTTTATGGTATCCCATCGATGTGAGACTGCATGTATTTATCAAATAGGCATGGGAGGGATCTATGTGTTAGCATTGCATTCAGTTTTTACAAAATTTGTGCAGGACATCAATGAGGAAAGCATGAGTCACATAGTCTGATCAATCTTATTGTGCCCACCGACCAGATTACATTTCATCTCAGGTTTGGGATGGATTATGTTCACACTGTATGGGTGGTATTTTTCAGAGGACATCATTAGTAGGTTGAAAAACCCGAGGAAGTTAGGAGGTGACATGTCGAGATGGTAGTCGTACATTCTGTACGTATAGGGAACATATGGTAAGTAGCTTTTATTTTATTTATTTATATAACATTTAATTTAAACTATTTATTTTTTATTCATATATATAATCGAGATACCCAATATTATGGAGTACTTTGTTTATAAAAGGATGTATAGTGATCCACTAACGGGAGATATTAGAGGTGATTTCCATCATCAAATTGTGGTTAGTATAATTTCATTATGAGTTTTAAAATTAAGTTAAAAAAATATTTTAATTATGTTAATTTTAAATTACAATTGAAGGAGTCATATAAGGCCATGACATCTCCGAAACAAACTGAAATTCAAGGAATGAATGATGATCATACCAGTGTATTATTATTTGATGAGACAATATGGATTCACGTGCCCCAGTATGCCTTCGAGAAAGGCTGAGTTTTTGGTATCAACTCTCTATTGATGCGTGAGAGTTATTATGGTACCACTGTGATGTGAGCATACAGCTCGAGAGGAGATCATGGAGAGTCATCATCATTTCTTGCAAGAATCATAAGTAGTTGTGAGCTTAGGGGGAGAGTATAAAGAGTATTCATAGGGAGCAGGAAGGGCTCTGTCGATAGTAGAAGAAAAAATTGGAGGGGATGCATCGATGCCTGCAGTAGCAACATGAGTTGAAGATGGAGTATATGTGACGTCTGAATCAGGGTTTAGGGATGGAGTTTCCTCCACCATTTTCTCCATCTCATCCACCTCCTCTAGATGTCCGTCCCCCTTTGTGATGTATTTACTTTTTATTGTAAAACATTTGAATTTAATTTTTTTAATATTATATATTTACATTTCTATATATTGCATTTTTTATATTGTTGTGAATATTTCATTTTTATGATTTTACTAATTTTTAATTATTTTATTATTTTATTAATTTATTTTCATTATTATTTATTTATTATGTATTAAAAGTAATTATTTTATTATTATTATTTTTATATTTCTATGAATATTAAGGTTTATATTTTTCTATATTTTTTTATAATTTTATAATTTTATTAATATTAATTTTATTATTATTATTGTATTATTATTATTATTATTTATGTTATATTATTATTTTAATTCTACTAATATTGTTTATATTGTTATTGTAATTATTTTTTATACTATTTTGTGAATATTATTTTATTAATATTATTTTAATATTATTTTATTAATATTATTTTAATATTATTTTATTAATATTATTTTAGTATTATTTTAATGTTATTATTAATATAATATTGTTAATAATTATTTTATTATTATTATTGAAGTTATGTGCAATGAGTCCATAACAATAGTGTTCTTAAACAACATAGAGAAATTATTTGCGATGCCATTTTCTACAATGGGGTATTTGCGATGGGACCCCATCACAAAAAACATTTTATAATGGGGGTCCATCACAAATACCTCATCACAAATAACTTAATTTCTAGTCATGATTTCACAATGTCAACCACTACATACGAACACTCACAGTGTAATATAATCTCGTTGTATTAATATGTCATCATACATTATGTAAATATGTGTCGTCACCCTATATGCTTGATAAATCAATCCTTGACTATCTGAAATAAAAATCCTTACACCATGACCATTTAATTTACTATGATACTTATATTTTATTCAAAGGGCTGAGATATCATGTTCAATAAAGATAGAAGGGACAAATCATTTCTCAACAAATTAATTAATAACATGTCATTTGTGATGTACTCAACATTTCCAAAATCATCATTAACTATTATCATCTTGGTTTACTAAATATATCTAAGTGTGTGAGTCATAACCTGTATTCATAAAAATCATAACGTATAAGGACTATTATACACACTCAAAGATAGGATAATACGATGGGATGAAAATATGTTGAATTCATACTGGCATGTATATTATCATAATCTCTTGTCTTGGAGATTACCTATTGTGTAATTCATGAGAAAAATCCACTTCCACTTTTGAGTACTCTCAACCGATATCCTGTATACTATATTCCCTATCACAATATTTTATTTTGATGTTGAGCTATATTTTAGGGATATCGTCATACCATCTCAAGGATCTCATCAAAGTTGGAAAATGTTATGACCTTCTCAAAGTGAAATAGACTCTAGGAAAATATAACATCAATGTTATGTAGAATAATAACCAATACATGATAAATTGTTTATATTAATATTAACTTCTTTGAATATAGATGTAATTTAAAGTTCAAAGTGGTTAGTTCTGTGGAACCAACTCCAACATCAGGTGTGAAACCCAATGATGCTAACTTCCTCTCATGATCTGATAAATTTTCATGAAAAGGAATGATCCTACTAGTTGACTCTATAATTTATCCCAAATACATCAATTATATTTTGTCATTTACCTTTATATATTATAATTATAATGGTAAAATTATTACCAATGATTATAATTATCGACAATCATAATTCCCAATAGTCAGACCCCAGTAGTCTCATTGGCCATTACACTCTATATATACACCACCATTCCAAAACTTCATTATTCACTACTTCACTTACAAATGTTATTAACTTATATTTATAATTTCCTTCATATTCCATAAAGTTTTATTTATTTTTTATAGTTTTTATACTATGTGTGATCTTCATGGGGGAATTGGAGCATTTGGTGTTTACCATTATAATATGCTATTTATCTTCCCATAATCTTCTTAGTTGTTATCGTTAATATTATAACATGATGTGAAAATAAATATAATAGTCATTAATTTTACTTTTATTATAAAAAATAATAAGATATTCATTCTGAATCATAAGTTATTTTATTAATAATAAATGGAAATTTTGGGTTGTTAAATTCTCCCCCTTAAGAAAATTCTCCCTGAAAATTTGTGTCATTACTCAACATAAAGAGTGTACTTTTCTATCATCTCTTCTTCCAGAACCCATGTTTATTTTTTAAAATTTTGATTTTCCCATAATAATTTCACGCATCGAGTTATCTTATTCACAAACAGTTTTTCCCTTTCCACAAAAAATATGGATCGGTTCTTCTTCATATGATATATCTGGTTGTAATACCTCAAGTTTTGTGTTATGTATATGTGTTGAGTCTAAAATACAATTTCTCAATTGGGACACAAGGATGAAATCATGAGCCTAGGAAAAAAATTTAGGTAGTTCTAACCGATTGGAAACTACTCTAATATGCTCCAGAATCTCAAATGGTCCCAGCCTCTAAATCTCAATTACCCATTATTTCATAATACCATGAATCATTTCCATGGTAATACTTTTAAGAATACATGATACCCCACATGAAATTATAATTCTTTCCTTATATTATTATTATAACTCATTTGTTGACATTGAGTATCCTTGATTTGATTTTGGATTACATTTATCTTTTATGTATTGTCTTTCACAATGTTTAGTCCCAAATTTTTTCCCTCTCCAACATAATCCCAATTTTTTGAAGTTATATAACAATTACTATTGGGTTCTTCATAAGTATCCATATAAATTCATAAGTATATATTGTTGATTTATGATAATTCAACAAGTAGAATTTGTTGATCCCAACTCCCTTGAAAATCAAGTGAGCTAGACATTAACATGTGCTCACATGTTTGAGTAGCCCTCTTAGACTACCCATTTGATTGAGGATGATAGTATTTGTTTAGTTTTAATTATATAATCATGGTCTGTTGAAGGCTACTATAATACTTATAGGTAAATCTTGGACCGTAGTAAAAAAAATTGACAGTGGTGCTCCATAAAATCTCAATACTTCATAAATATACAAAATAGCAAGGTTATTAAGGGATAAATCCTTTTATACAGAGATAAAATAGGAAAAACAATTTAACCTATTAATAAATAACAATATTATATTTTTTCCCATGAATATATTAGAAAGTCATGTAATTATGTTTATATTTCTATTATATCACTTCCATACAACAATGGACAGGGTTTGCAACACTCTTTTGGGTAGTTGTTGCTTCACCTTGACTTGGTGACATATGAAACATGTTACAGTATAATTATAAATCTCCATATTCATATTTTCTCACAAAAAATATCTCTTATATATATATACATTTTAGTGATTATAGGTTGTATAAATACATAGAGTTGTAATCTTCATCCATCAGATCTTTCTTTATCTTTTTAATAGATGGGATACATATCCTTGTAACAAACCTTAGTAATTATGGTTGGAAAATCATTTGTAATCTTCATCCATATTATGTTCTTTATTCATTTGTAACTTAATACTTCATATTTTTTACTTTCTTAATCTTCTCTAGTAATGATCGTTGGTAAATCATTTGAGATATGGTTTAAGATGTCCCTTACCTTTTGAATTCCATGCCTATATTTATCATGTCCTTTATCAATGGATTTCCTTCAATCATCATGATTTTAAGAACATTGGGGTCCTTCCTACTCTACACATAAAATAATTTATTTTCTTTTATAGGATGATAATGTATAAAACAATCATAGCCTTTAATATACTCCAACCGTCACCTTTGTCTCATGGTCAATTCTTTTTGTGTGGATGTGTAATTCATAATTTTCTGTCCTGTGTATATACCATTCTTCCCCCACAAGATAATATGTCCTTATATTTAATGAAAATATAATTGTAGGTAACTTCAAATCATGTGTAATATAATTATACATAATCACTTATGGAACCTCACTCATCAGGGGAGCTATCAGGATCTCGCCTCGACATCTTCCTCCTCTATGGTTCCCTCTCTTCCCGGAGGCGTTGGATCTTCTTCCCTATGCTCGATTTGATAGTCTTCGCTCTCTCAGGGTTCTCTCCCTCCTCTCTCTCATTGGTACTCAGTCTTCACTCCCGAATCCACCTCCTCCGGCTTCACGATACATTTCTATGGGCACCTCACTATGCTCTGGCCTCGTCTTCCACCGATCCTCTCTAGGTCAGATCTGGAGTTATGGGCACACCGCGGCTTTGGGATCACATTTTGGCGGTTGTAGGTCCTCTTGGTGTCCCCTTTTCTTCTTTTAGGGTTTCAACCCCTGATTCTTCTTTGGATTTCATTTCCATTTATCTTTTCTTATTCTTAGCCAGAGCGTTCATTCTCGACCTTCTTCAGGGTTTTCCTCATTTCTTGTCCCCCTTTTTTGATTTTCATTCTTGGTGGCAGTTACTATTTTCGTTGGTGGTCTCTTTTTCTGGGGGTGGTTTTTGTGGTGTGAAGCTATGATTGTGGCCATATTGTTGGCGATGAGGGTGGATTTGAGTCGATTCTGTTGTTTTCGGAGGTGGTGTGTTGTGGCTGCTGATTTTTTCAACATGACAGTGATGCTTGAATGGATGTGATGATGACGAAGTTGGAGAGATGTCGGCATTTCGTCCTGCCTATGTGTTCTCATTTATCTACTCTGGTTCCAGGTTACCTCCTATCTCTCCAAGGAGGAGTGGCGCGATGGTCTCTACGGTCATTTGGGACGTGAGTTCGAGCAGCTAGATTCAGGGTGTTCATCGCTGATGCCTTCCTGTTTCAGCATTGATGGTGTTTCATTCAGAGTGTCCGGAAATGATGAGGCATTAAGATTTAAAGCTGTGATGGTTCTCATTGGAGGCTTTCTATTTTTGATGTTCGTTTCAGGGTGTGTGATGCGAGGTCGTCTGGTGAACCGCGGTCCGCTCAACTCTACCCTGGCACCATGGTTCAATGCCTCGTTCCCAGTCGGTCTGGTGCAATGTTCTCAGATGGGGTTTTGGGAGGTGCTGTTGAGTGGCCATCAGTTTACAAGAGTTGGGTTTTGTGTTCCTTCTGCTCTGGTAGTTTTGCGAGTGATGGTTTTTGTTCTACCGTTTCTACCTGTTTCTCTCCGGTGAACCTTGTCGATGCTGATGCGGTTTGTAGGTCCGGTGTTTCATGGTTCTCCCGTGATGGCCGGTTGTGGCCTTTGGCGCTGTGGACGATGGTAAGTGTTGATGATGATGGTGCACTATAGATGAGGATGTATCAGTTTCAGGTAATGTAGGAGGTGGTTAGCGGTACTCTCACGACCCGAGGGGTGATGATGACGGGATCGTGATTTTCAACTTGTTTGATTTTTTAAATCTTGAATGGTGGTTTGTAGCCCAAGGAAGTTTTGTGGTGGGATTGAGGTTACTGCATGGTAGTACAGTGCTAAGTTTAAAATTCACTTTTTAATTTTGAATCTGATTGTTGTTTTGTGGTGCGGTAGCTGATGTTTCAGATGGTTCTGATTTTGAAATGTGTATTTTGGCTTTTGTTGAGGAATTATGTTTGTCAGGTTCCCACAAACCGAAAAATTGGTTTATTAGAAAATGAAAATAAAAGATTTGGAGAATGTGTAATATAATTATTCCCATGAGGATTCAACTGTCAAGATTGATATGAAATACCCTGGTCATTTTCTGTGAGTAAACATCTAAGCCCTTTCAAGGATGCATCACTATAAATGAAAAATACTTCTACATTAGTGTGTAAAGATAAAAAATGTTCACCAACCAACCTCTTCTTTAATTCCTAGAAATTTTGGTCACACTCCATTATCAAGATAAACTTAACTTCATTTCAAGTTATTTTGGTTATTGGATTAGAAATACATGATTTTTTTTGTCCCAAACCATCTATTATATCTAGATAGACTAATGAAACTATGAATCCTTGTCACCATTGTTAGAAAATAACAGTACTCTATTACCTTCTATTTTTTATTATTAAATATTCTTTCACTTGTCATAATGTGTCCTAAGAATGATAATTATTGTAGCCAAAACTCACATTTACTAAATTTACAAAAAACATTCAATTTCCTCAGAGTTTTTATTATAAATCTTAGATGATCCTCATTCTACTAAATGATTTTGTAATATATTTTAATATAATTGATAAATACCACCACAAATTTATCAAGGTAGTCCCTAAAGACTTTATTTATCAAATTCATAAATATATATGGACCATTATTCAAGACAAAGGGCATAAAAGAAAACTTATAATGTCTATATTTTATCCAAAATACAGTATTTGGAATATATTATTTCTTCACCCTTAATTGATGATCCCCTGATCCCTGGTCAGCCTTAGAGAAGAATAATTCCCCGTGAAGTTGGTTGAAAATACCATCAATATTTGGAAGATGGTATTTTTTATTCATTGTTATCCCATTAAGTTCTCTATAATCAATGCCTGGAGGCATTGATCAATCCTTAATTTTTAAAAAAAGAATAGGTGATCCCCAAGGATACACAATGAGTCAAATAAACCCCTTATCTAAAATTTAATGATGGTTCTTCTTTAATTCCACATACTCTATATATACCATTCCATATTGGGTCTTTGATATTAGCATGGATATAGGTACGAGTTCAATTGAGAACTCTACCTCTCTTTCTGGGGGAGTTCCATGTACTTCTTCCATAAATATGTCTATAGTATTATATTAAATTCCACCATTAGGATCACCCCCAAGTTTGTGGAGAGATTTTACTAACCAAATATTATAGGGGAATCTCTACACATCCTTGATGATCGAATAGTCCCACCAGTATTTTTAACTAAAAAATTGACCACTATAAATTAAAGGTTTAATTAGTTGTTATTTATAAAAATTAATGAAAAATTAATTCATAATAAAATAATCAAATAATGTACATTAATGATTTGAGTATACGATGAGTGTACCCATCACTACATCATTCGGATACTTGAACTAATCCTTCAGGAATGAAAATTAATGACCATGATATCCTGACCTATGATGGGGTTAATAGTAGTTTACCTCTATTATATTTTTATTTGGAAATTTTTTGTGGAATTTTCATAGTCCTCACAATTTTGTAATTACAATAAACATTGAACTTGAACTACATTCCCTTTTGTAATTTATATTCATATATCAGGGAACTATATCTCCGTGATAGTTTTGAGATATATAGAATTCCCTTCCACAAATGTAACACTTTAACTTTCCTTTAAGATAAAAAATATAATTCTTCTTCTTACAAATTTCACCCAAGGTTATTTTTTTTTTCTTACCTTCTCATTAATAGTTGAAATTATTTCCTAAATTAAGCTCTATCCACATTTTTTTATCATTCATTCCATGAGATAAGTATAAATCTAAAAAATCTATTCACACTTTGATAGAACACCACACTATCTCCTCTTAACTCCTAGAGTCTTGGATTGGTAGTGATTTTTGTAGATGAGATCATAGTCTTTAAAAGAATTGATTGATATTCACATAAAAACAAATGACAAAGCTTGCAGTATATCACAAAGCCTTGTAAAGTTCCTTTCATAAATTCCAATGGACTTGTTCTCTATTTTGTTCAACTAAATATATTCCCTCTCTATCATGGTTTAGAGGGTGTAAGAAAAATATTTGTGGTGAAAGTCTTTCTAAGTCTACCCAGTTAATGGATTCCACCTTGTCATTTGGATTCTTATTCTTGATCAGTGTCCAACCGTGATCAGATTCTCCCACTAAGTGGTATACCACCAAAGAAACCATTTCCTACACAGAATAATAGAGTACAAAAAATATATTTTCTATAGTATTGATCCATTATTCTATGATTAAATGATCAAAGTGTCCACCAAATGAAAGTTGTAGTTGATGAGTAAAAGATCCAACTACTAGTTGTGCCTTCCTTGGTGAAGAATGATACTCCACATGGTTTATGTTATTATTCATAACCTAATAAAACTAGTTTAATAGTATCATAAATTTTTCAAATACAACTTCCTATATATTGGAAAGGCCATAATTTATTTTTCTATCACATCTGTTATTTTCCTGAGTCCTTCAATTTCCTACCATTTTTCTAAATAAAACAATGTAAAAAAGAAAATTACAATGTCTTTGAATCTTAAAATAATACTTTTAAAGGTGAGTTTAATCATAAAAGTTTCTATTATCATGATTCTAGGATGTTATAATTGAGTCCTAAATTTAATAAAATTCTTATTTAGCAATTCATATTTCATACGTGTTCATATTAATCCTGAAATCATCTAAATCATATCCCAAGAGAGTATATTGTAGGTTTTCAGTCTTAGGGCCACTCATCATGCACTTATTAAATATTTTGTTGATAATTAACTGGCCTTTTTAATGGGGATTACCCCTAGGTTCATGTATATTACAACCATATCCACTTTCTAGTACGTGGACAAGAATTGATTTTCTAGGAAACCACACACTCTATAATTTATCACAATTACTGAGGTTTTCCTATATCTAGACTTATCCCCTGTGTTCTTATTAATTATTTATATTCCAAATGTACTTATATAACAAAACATTATTTAATACAAATGATAACAAACCACCTTTTTCAAACATTTTTTAAGCATAAATACCATTAAAAGATTAAAAAATAAATGGAAAGTGAGTTGTAATAATGGATAAAAAATGAGGTATAATAATATATAATGATCTTAAATATATGATTCATTACATGGAAATGTGTTTAAAACATAAAAATGATAATTTCTGCAGCTTAAGACCAAGGGAAATCAACAATGTGTCATAAAATATATTACCAAGGTTGTTCACTCAGGTATCATAAAACATTACCATGTAATGATTTCAAGGTATAATAAAAATATAACCTCTAGATATTACTTGTTTATCCAATGCATTAGATCACTATCTAGGCACAACATTCATAAGTCCAAATTTATTTATTCTACATAGATCATATGGAATAATAGTATTTTTCATCATTTTAACCTAAGAGTCAGTACAGTAGTTTTTATTCATAGAAGTAACCAATCAATTAAGTATATTTATATCTATATGAATAAACTTGAATGAGTGTAGGGATTGGTATTCATGACATAATATTATGAAATGAAAAATCAAGGAATAATTTTGGATGTATAAGAGGAATTCAAAATGATTTATAGAAAGGGATTGATGAGAGATAAAGGTTGTATCTCAGTAATATTGAATAAATTGGTTAGTAAAAGAATGATTAAATACACATGAATGCATAATCAATTGAAAATGCAAAATTACTCAATTGAAGTAATTTAACAAAAGGATGGATGAAGATTATCCCATGTAAACACGATTCCTGAAGCTTTTGATGATATCCTTGGAACCATAACAACTCATTGTAAAAGATCTAGAGAGATAAAATAAGGGGATAATCAGGATCAATGGTTTAAGAGTGAAGAATAATGGGAGAATGTGAGTGAATTTTTATAATAGAGGAATAATTCTTTATTAATTTCTAAACATAGGTTATGGAATCTAAGTTACAAAAATGAAAAAAATCTATCCCATGGATTTTTTCAAGGGGAAATGGTGTTTTTTATTTTAATAGCTTATGAATGATCTCATTAAAATAGTATTTTTATGTAATAGATTATTATTCCAAAATAATTTCTTTAAACGTTTAAATATAATTTATGTTTTGTATGATTCCTTATAGTTTTTCAAAATCAATGTTATTAATTTAAAATATTTTATCTTTAACAAAACATTTTTTGTCAATAAAACCATATGATTTTTATTACGTCACTTTAAGATATTATGACATCACAAAACTTATTATATATTTATACCGTATTTTACTTTTTAACCCAAAAATTGGTTGTCAGATAAAATTATGAAAAATTCATTGTTGGAAAACATTGATGTACTAACTTCAAGAATTAGATCCCTTTTATAAAAATAATTTTCAAAATATGATAAAATTAATTTTTAAATAAAATGATTATTATTGAAAATTAAAAATTATTTTTTGACATGAAAAATTTTATAACCCTTATAAAAACTACCTATGACTGCATAAAATTATTTTATGATTTATATAATAATAAATATTATCAGTTAAAAAAATTTCTATAGATTTTTTTTATTTAAAAAATATTAATTTTTAGTAAAATTGATTAATAAATAAGATTATACAAATGTATTTTCCCCCAAAAAATACAATTATATTTTATTTATATTCATCATCTAATCATGTAAAATTATTATTTTATATAAGGTTGACATGTCAAATAGAAATATGGGATCATCATAACCGCTATTTAATGTCTAAAATATTTCACTTCAATACTACAAATGGTCCAGATACATTACCCCTTATTATATTGCCATAATCCTTAAGGGTATGGTTTGAAATGGTGATAATTTGATGGGGTGGTTCAAGTATTATTGATTTTTTAGTGTTCTCAACTATCTCAAACTTCTCCTATAGGTGATTTCCCTTGAGCCCCACTTATTGATGTTCTGGTTGTTCTTGGTCAGGTGTCAACCCTAGTAATACTACCTCCCTCCCAAAATCTGATAAGTGGGATTTAAAAGGTATTATTATACTATTTTAGGCCATCATTTCTCTATTCTATATCAATTATCTCCCATTATTTCCCTTTATATATATAAATTATAATGGTAATATTATTACTAAGATTGATAATGGTCAATGATTGTAATACCCAATGGTCAGATTCAAATAGCCTTATAATCCATTACACAATACATATACTCCACCATTATACTAATTCATTATTCACTACTTCACTTAAAATGGTTATCATTTCCCAAGATAATGTCAATCTTGTTCCTAAAACTTCTATTTATTTTTACTATTTTTAAGCCGCGATGATATTTATCGGATAATCAAAGCCTTTGATGTTTACCATTATGTATAAATTATTATTTGGTGTTTATCTACCTCTACTCTTCTTATCTGTTATCATTATTATCATTACATGATGAAAAAATGAAATATAATAGTCATTCTATGTACTTTTAAAATAAAACAGAATAAAAGAGTAACTATAAAAAATGAGTTATTTAGTTAATAAGAAAAGGAAATTTTAGGTTGTTATTATATTTAATATAAATAAACCATGTTTCCTAATGACTATTTTATTATATTTTATTTTAATCAATATATTATTCTAATACATCCCTCTCCCATTTAAAAAATCATCCATTACTACCACTTTTATCCTCACAGCTTATGATTCTTATGTCAATCAAAATTCACCAAATTCTCTCTCAAACACTATTAAGAACACCCTAGAGGTTCTGGTCTCATCAAAATACCACCCTTCAAATTCATAATCCAATTAGTAAAGGAATAATCACAAGGAGTAAGGTATGAACTCGTAATCACTTTCTAATTTATATTACATTAAAATTTCATCTTTTACCTCATAAATATCTATTATAACATTTTAACATAATGAAATAAAAAATCATTAATATACTAGAATTCTATTATGTAGATGGAATAACCACTATCCACCTCCTTCCCATCTGATGAAAAATGAAAACATCACTAGTGTAATGGATGATTCACCACCTCAATGGATGATGTATTTCATTATTCATCACTAAATTCCCTGGATAGTTATAAAAATGGATTTAATGAATAAATATGATTCTTATGACATGATTAATATTCTATAAATTTAAATTTTCCATTATATAATTTATATTAAAAATAAATTGTTATTGTGATTTTAACCACCCAAAACAAGCATATCTAGATATATTTAAAAATTTGAATAATTTTTTGAAAACATATTTGGATGTATACCATTTTTGAAAATGGAATGATTAATAATCTACAAATATTAAATTTCTGAGATTATATAACTATTTCATAAAAACATTGACCATGTTCAACATACAGAAATAGTTTAGGTGTGATTGACATACTTCCCCATGTAGTAAATGAGAAAAAAACAATAAGTGGATGAAATATTATAATAAATGAAACTTAATGAAAGTAATATACATGATATGGTTTCATAATATTTTTTTAATAAAATAAAAATTTCAATTTTGGTTATCAGATGCACTTATTAAGTGACATTGGACTCGAGGTAATGGATTTTATTTTCCCAAACATATTTCATGTCTTATATTGTTTCTCAATCATATATATTATCAAAAATGGAAGATCTATAAAATATTTAAATTATATCTTATAGGTTTACATTTTATTTTTATTTATTACTTCCCTCATTCATTCCAATATATTTTCTATGTTTATACTTTACGTCGTTTGTAGGGGGTCCTTCCTACTCTTTCCCATTCTTAATGTGATATTCCTTGTCACTCACTATCTATATATATATCCTTTTTACATATGCTAATATTCTTATTTTATATTAACTATACTTCCATAATTCTTCCAATTTTTAATATTTTCATGTCTTTATATTCCAATCAAATTATTTATTAATGTTAAACTAGAAAATGTTTACAAGTAAAAACGTTTAACTATATTCCTCAATAATTATATTCTCTTTTAAAAACCATTTTTAGATTCCCATATTGATAAATTTTATTACTAAAATATTTTTAAAATATTTTTTATCCACTTTTGAAAATTATTTTTCTAAGGTAATATTTTCAATGTTTGTATGAGAATATCAAAAAACATAGGGAAAATATTTTCAAAAATTACCTTCAATTATCCTCACTATTCTTTTCAAGATTATTTTTAAAAATCATTATTTTTATTACATGTTTTAATAATCAATCATTTATTTGAAAATAAAATTTAATTACATTATTTACCTTCCCCAATGTTTTTTCCATTTTTTTTAAAAGTTGTGTGAAAACTAAGAAATTATTTTATTAAAACCTACAGAATTTGTTATCTTAATCTAAATGATCTTCATATTTTTCAATATTATTTTATATTCCACATATTATAAATTTATTTTTTTGTATTTTATTGAGTGGTTTCTTCCTCAAAGATGGATACTATGTGTAATTAATTCTCTAATTCTTTATCCAAATTCACATTTATGTGTGGTGTGATGAAAATAAAATATCTATAACTGAAATGATCCATCTCGGATTTTATCCATCCTTAACATGAAATATACATATACATAAGAATTCTTATAATGACTTCTTTAGTGAACACCATTACTTATTTCATTACATTTAATGGTAAGTTAGTAATCATAGTTTGGTAAGTTAGTAATTATAAAAGTAATATAGTCATTGACATAGAATTTTACTGTAATGTTCAATGTTCATCAAAAGAAACCAATTTTCATAAATAATAAATTAATTAATAAATATTATTTAATTAAAAGAATAATTTTTTTAAAACAAATACTATTCTTTACATGTATAAATAATTAATTTTCAAACATATATTAATTATGAAAAAAATATAAATGCAATCAATAATAACAAAATAAATAGTTTTAGTAATTAATAATTTTCTAATATAAAATTTATGATTTATTTTAAATTTAAATATCTAATATTTTAATTGTTTTTGTGAACTGATCTTTATTTTTTGAATTATCATTTTGAAGTTGGATTAGGGTGAATTTTTCGGATTTTTCTAAAATAGTTTATTTTGGGAGGAATAATAAAAAATTAAATTTTACAAATACACAAACAATTATGACATAATCAAGATATAAGCAAGAAATAAATATATATAGAACTATTTTAAAGACCAACTATATATTTAAATAGTAGAGAATGAATTTTAAAATAATAAGTTGAATTTATAAACCTTTATTTGAAATTTTTTTACCAAATATATATTTGATTATAACAAAAAAAATATTTTTCTACTTTTACTTTAATTCAAAATAAGTATAAGGGATTATAAACCACAAAATTACACAAACTCCTAGGAAACATTATGGGTAATGCTTAATACATCCCCACAAGGAATGTCAAAACCCCACTAAACCTATTTCATAACATTTTAATGGAAAAAATACCCCATGTTCAAGATGGATTGAAGTCCTAGTTGAATGTAGCCTATAAGCCAAAAAAAGAGATTGACTAAGTCCCATATGAGAAACCAAACATTAATCTTAGTGACATTTATTTTTATGCTGTGCTGCCCCTCTTTAAAAAATGATCTCACTATGTTTTTTTTCACATTGTGGCAAGATAACCCGCTATACCACATCATAAATATGTGTGGTTAGAGGAACAATTGATGACTACCAACAAGGCCATCAATCTATTGATCCCACACCCAAGGAAACATTAATTTCTTATTAGTTAACCACATTATATTTAGGTTACATTATCTTCTTATCTGCACAGAATGTAGTACCACATTTCATCATGCCACATCACCCACTTCCCGTAATTATTTCTTCGTGTTTCCCATCACCACACCTTGGTATGGTACCTCTCCATACAATATCCAAAATCCAAGTTGTTAGATGTTTAGATGATATATTTATACAAAAATTTTATAATTTTTCTTTAATATTGGATTCAAAAGTTATCATTTGGTTTTTGGCTTGGATTTAAATTAAAATAAGTCTCATTTGTTAAATAAGTTACCAAAAATGTCTTATTATAAACTATCTTTTACCTAAATAACAAAATTATAAATATTTTTATTCTAAAACATATATCTACCACACTTATAAATACCACCCTTCACCACACCACCTATCCTCACACTATGATCTTCTTATGTTGAAAAACGTTTTCCAAAATCTCTCTCCCAAAACACATATCCATGTTGTAGAGGTTTTGGTCTCATAAACACACCACCTTTCAAGGAATTATTAAAAATTTTAAAGGAGTCATTCCATGGGGTAAGGTAAGAATTTAAAATAAATTTATCATTTTGAATTTCAATTCCTTTAAATTTAGAATCCAATGTTTGACATTTTGGAACATAAAATATATTTTATTATAATGAAAAACTATTTTTAGACCTTTTAATTCAATGAAATATTAACACATCTGCATTCAATTTTGGATTATATTTAAAGTCAAATAACCCAATTTTTTTATAAATAATAGAAAAAAATGTCATAAAATCCACAAAAGTTTACCTAAATAATGAAATAATCAATATTTTATTTTATACACCCCTCTCGTCCCCTTATAAAAATACCACCCTTCACCATCTCACATATATTGAAAAATTAATCTTTTTATATTTATTTTTTTTTGAAAAAAATAATTCCAAAAACTCTTTCCCATGTAATAGGGGTTCTTTTATCATTAAAATAACTCCTTTCAATGGCATTATCATAATATAAAAGTAGTCATCCCCTAGAGTAGGATAACAACTTATAATCACTATCTCATTTTTGTTATATCAAATTTTATAATTATTCATCCTTACAATATATTATATATGTAATTATATAATGAAATTAGTATCATTATAATAATATAAAGTTATTATTTTTAAGGTAATAACAATTATCTACCCAACTTCAATCTATTTGAAAATGAAAATTTCACCATATTATGTTTATTTCACAACCTCCATGGATTGAATTTCATTTTTCATCACAAAAATACATGGATGGTTATAATAATGGAGTTAATAAATAAATATGATATTTATATTTTTAATAAGTTTCTATAATTTTAAATTAGAGAATATATTATTCATATTAAGAAGAAATTATTATAGTGATTTGGCCACCCAAAACAAGCATACTAAGACCTCTTCAATAATATGAATCCATTTTGGAAAATTTATTGATATATAATTTTTTTTTCAAATGGAATGATAAATAAATTTGAAACCTACCATTATAGAGATTTTGGAACTATTTGATAACACCTTTTAACATGTTCAACATATCGAAGATGTTTTGTAGAAATTAAATGAACAACCCCAAGTAGTAGATGAGAGAAAAAACATTATTGTACACAAATTAAATATGATGAAAAATGAAGCTTAAATTTTTTAATATTGATGAAAATGATTGTATGAAAGTATTTAATAAACATAATTTTATTATTTAGTATATTAGATGTATGCACCGAATGAGTCAGGACTCAATGAAATATATTTTCTCTTCAAAATCATATTTTATATATATATATTTTCTCTACGATCAATATTAAATTACATGGATTATCCATATAATATTTATATTATAAATTACTGATTTAAATTATACTTTTATGAATTAATTCTCTCATTTATTCTAATATATATTCAATCATTATAACATGCATGGTTTGTAAGGGGTATTTCCCTATTTTTATCATTTATGGTGTTGTTTTATCTATTACTCTCTATATCCCTCATATCCTATTTCAACATACTAATTTGATTTATTTATATTATTTACTCTTACTTTATTCTTCCACTTTTTGGTATATTCAGGCATTTACAATTCCCTTTATGTTATTTCTTAATGTTAAATAAGAAATTCATTATACAGAGATTATTTTTACTATATCCCTCAATAACCGTATTTTTTTTAATTTTGTTATATTTCCATTAAGGGGATATTTTATTATAAAAATACTTTTCTATCCCCTATTGAAAATGTCATTCTAAAGTGACTATATTATATATTTTTATTTAGAAATCATCAAAATTTATGAAAAAACATTTCAATATTTTGTTTCCATTTTTCTCATAATTCATATCAAGATTCTTTTTCAAAAAAATTTATTTATAAAACATAATTTAGTAATAATTTATTTAATTTCAAATGAAATTTTCTTACATTTATATACTTACATAAATATGGGTTTTCACTTTTATTTTTAATTTATCTAAATACTAAGAAATTATTTTGTTAACAAATATTTAATTTCTTATCTTCCTCAAAATGATTTAATTTTATGTCATTAATATTTCATATTTCACTAATTATCAAATTTTTATGTCGTATTTCTTAAAATGGTCTCTTTTTAAAAGATGAATACTATGTCAATTTAATCCTTTAATTTATTTTCAATGTTTCCATGTATGTATAGTGTAAGGGAAATGAAATCTATATAATATATGGGATCAATCAGTACCTTCACCTTGCCTTACGATCAACTATTCATAATTATAACCTTACTTCTAATGTCTTTCCTTTGTGAACACCCTTATTTATTTATTTTGAGAAAAAGGTTTTCACAAAGACACCCATACATAGGATTAATATTAAAAATTATTTACTAGAATATACAAAAATAATTATATATAGTATAAATAACTTTTTATTAATTATCCTAATTAAAGGGTATTTACCTAGATATTTACATCATTTCATTGGATACCCATATTTTTACCATGATTTGTAATGTTATAATTTTATATGGATTTATATTTTTTTTCATATGCATGAGGAACACATATGCATTGTGTATTATAATGAAATGGATGGGACTATAATTATATGTCCACCTAAATATTATATGTAAAAATTATTAGATATTTGTTCACATTTTATATAATGATAATTTATACACATGTTGAGTGTTAACATGATATTAGATTTGTTAAAATAAAATTTATGGGATTTGACCACAATTTTATGATGTTTTAGAAGTGATCATTTACTTATGTTTATGATGAAATGCCTCAATGACACAAGCCTTTGACTTCAAGATTATATTGATCCTCTGACATCTTATCTATTATACAATGTTTCTATGATTGATACCATGTATAGATTACTGAATAAAATAACATATCATCCCATTTAAATGCCATGATTTGTGAATACACACTTACACATCATTCAAAAAGCTTATGGTTTTATAAACTTACTCCATTAGTCATTCGATTTCTCACATGATCATAGATCCCATTTGTTTATGATATACTGTCTCATTCTAAATATTTTATCCCATACTAAGTATTTGGGATCACTATTTCTTACGATCCCCTATTTACCTTAGGAATAAAAGGTGATAAATAGAGTGTGATTAGTTCATAGGTGGTGTTTGATGAAAGATTCTATAAAATTTTATGATATAGTACAGGTTTATGATATATTAAGTTCCTAGTTCTGAGATACAACAAACATTATATCAAAGGAGTTATTGCAATTTAGATTATGTATGGAAAGTATGTATATTTTATGATATATTATAAATTATGGGTCCGAGGGTGTCTCGTTTTTTATCAGAATAGATTTTGGTTATTTTTATCAATTAGGATTGTGAATATTGTGGTATAGAGCCTTAGATAGATAAACAATATCTCTAGAGTAATATGTTAAGTGCAACATGAACGACCATATAGGATTAAAATAGATAAAAAATAAGTTAACATGTGTGTTTATTAATGTAATTCATTCCATATATTCATATAGATCAATATGTGTTTCTAAATGAGTAAAATCATGATGAAACAATTTCATTAAGAGAGATGAAACATAACATCCAAAATTTACAATGAACATTTTTATAAGTTTTTTTAATTATGTATATAAATATTAAAACAATTTTTTAATGATTTAAACTTTATAATCATATTTATCACCAAAGTAGTTTCTTTTATTGAACACAAGTGTTTTCATCAAATTGTTAATTCTATTTTTTAAATATTAAATATTTATTTAAATGATATTGGAAAATATATTTTAATGATTGAAAATGATTTTACAATAAAATAAATTTTTATGAGAAATTTATAATTTATATAATAAATCATATAATTCTTAAATGATTTTATTTATATTTTTATTTTGTAAAAGATTCCTTTAAAGATAATTAGTAAAAATTTTACACTAAAATAATGTTATTCATTATTTATTATATTTATTTGAAAAATTAATATTTCATTCATATACCCACTTATTATAAAATTATTGACATCATATTTTAGTGAGATAGTCATTATAAAAGTAATATAGTCATTATAAAATAATTAAAAGAATAATTTACAATGTTCATCAAAATATCCCAATTTTCATAAATATCAAATTATATGATAAATTTCATTTAATTAGATGATGATTTTAAAAAATGTATTCTATGTTTAACATGTGATAAGAATTAATTTTTAAACCTAAATAAATATTTAATTATTAAAAATATAGATGCAGCCACTCTTGACAAAATAAATATATTTTTGGTTTTAATAAATAATATTTCCAGTAATTATATGATTTTACTTAAAATTTAAAGATATAATATTTAGAATTTAAATTTCGCAAAATAGAGTTAATTTTGAAATAAAAATTTCAAAATTATCATCAGTTTTTTTTCTGAATAGGTTTATTTTATGGTGAATAATATGAAATATAACATTTAAAAATACTATATATTAATGACATCATCATGTTATAAGCACATATTAAAAATTTTGTAATCATTTTTCATATAAAAATATAGATTTAAGGATTAAAATATTTCATTTAAGAATAATAATTTAAATTTAATATCATATGTTAACAATTAGAAAATAAGTTATATTTTATTCAAATTAATTTTTTTTGGTTCCTCTCATTTAATTATTGATTAAAAAGATTCAATTTGCATATGGATTGGATTTAAATACACATTACTCTATTTTTTAAACACAAACCAATAAATTTAATAATATTTTTTGTCTTTGGCCTAAATAATAAAATAATAAATATTTTATTCTAAAATACCTCTTTCCCCTTATAAATACCACCCTTCACCACCTCACATCTCATCATGCCGAAATCTTATTAGATTTTCCAAAATTATTCCAATATCCCCACTAAAAACTATTATCCATGTCCTTAAGGTTCTATCTCATCAAAAGACCACCCTTATAAGGGATAATCAAATTAAAAAAGGAGTCAACCAAAAGACTGAGGTAAGAACTCATAATTAGATTATCATTTTCGTTATATTCAAAATTTCTTATTATAACTCCAAAAAATATTTTATAATGATCATTATATAGACACATAAATATAATTAGTATAATTAAATGTTATTTTGTTAATGTAATAACAATTATCTTCCCCATCCTATCCATTCAAAACTAAAAATAGTGCTCATATGATGGTCAGTTCACCACCTCCATGGATTACATATTTCTTCATTCATCACCACCAAAGATGCGTGGTCCCTAAAATGAATTTATTGAATAAATATTTTATTTATGACTCGATTAATATTCTGGAAATATAAATTGGATATTATATTATTGATATTAACAATAAATGATTATAGTGATTTTAACCAGCCAAAACGAGCATAATGAGAAATATTTCATAATTTTGATAAATTAATGAAAATATATTGAGAGGTATAAATATTTTTATGTTTAATTTTTTTAAATAATCTATAACTCCACTTTTATGACAATTATGATACTATTTTATAAAACCTTTGACCACGTTTAGAGTAATGAAGCAGTTTTGGAGTAGTTGACCGAACAACCCCATGTTGAATATGGCGTAAAGAAATATAGAAAAAATGATTGAAATATGATAATAAATAAACCTTAAAAAATTTAATATACATAAAATAGGTTATATATAAAATAATTAGTTAAATTATTTTTATTATTCATGATATTATATGCACAAATAAAGTTAGATAGTACTTGAGGTAATTTATTTTCTTTTTGGAAACATCATTATTTTCATATTTTGTTTCACTATATTATATATTCATTTTATATTGATTATCTGAAAAATATTGAAATTATACTTTACCAGTTTCTATTTTCTTCTAATTTGTTACTTCACTGCTTTCCTATAATTCATATTCAAATTTTATACATGGTTTCTTCCTATTTGTTGTGTTACTTTATGCATCCCAAATTTAAGTGCCCACTCTTACTACTAGTATAGTATATGTATAGGTTTGACTTATTAGGAGAGAGTTAATGTGTTTAGTTTTATGGATTTTTTATTAATTAAATGAAGGGTTCTGAATTTTTGGGTCAATTTTTTAGTTTGGAAATAATCATTTTCAGGGTTTGACTTACTGATCCTTTAAATTCATTGGTGATATACCTTAACGATGTAAAAATGGTGAAAACTGGTTTTGATGGTTATAGTGTGTGGTTAGGGAAATTGTGTGCGAATTGTGCGGATGGTTCTATCCACAGAGTAGGTCGCACACAATTTCCTTGGATGGTACACATGGTTTAAAAAACCATGGAGGGATAGTACGGGGAGCCTTTTCCTCAAAATATCATTTCTCATATGGTTTCTTGGAGTATCAGCACTATTTGGGGAGCAGTGTCGGAAGCCACTAACTTGAAATTCCAAACATCATCTAGACATCTGGGCTGGGGTGCTCGGCTTGGGTGACTTTACCAAGGAATACAGCATGGAGAAGGGTCTAAATGCCTCAAATTTCCATCCGAATCCTCCAATAGTTCTATGAATTAAATTATTTCATTTTGTGACTAAAATTCCTTTCAAGACATTCTTATGTTGTGAAAATCATGACAATATATTCATAAAACTATTTTAAAAGTACTTAAAACGAATGGTAATGTCATATGAACATAAGGGAATCAAACTCCCCCACACGTGATTGATATTTTTTCTTCAAAAAAATTCCTATAAAATCATTTGAAATAGTTACCAAATAAACTGGTAGAAGTGTCACAAGTTATATCAACTAAATTAAAATTGAATTTTACTGATTTAGAATTAAAATTGCTACATTCATTCTTCAAGACTTACTGAATTTATGAAATTAGCTAACAAAGTAAACATAATTCAAAACCTCAAATCAATTCATTAATAAGTCATTATTGTTTAAAAAAATTTATTCCTTATTCATTTAAAAAAAGTCCCAAACGCGATTTCCATCTCTTCATACATATAGATTGGTTAAGAATATATTTCTTCATCACCAATTGGTAGGCCAATACTTTTATAGTTCACAAAACTTCAGTGACTTTCATCTTTTAGAATATTATGAAAGGTCAAAAAAAATTCCTCGCATGCCATTAAATATCTCAAATTATTTTTAATTGGGGTTAGAGACTATCATTAAAATTGGGACCAATCTCATTCCATAATATGGTCAATATATACAGCATGTCAAGAGTTCATGAAATTACAACTGTGTAAAGACCCATAGTGTGACAAAATCAATTACTATACATTACCTCTCATAGGGCACAAGTTTATTTCCATTTTAAGGCGTTAATTAATCTAAATTCATCCATAACAAAGTTCATTTCTAAAGAAAATATTTGTTGATTGATAATTAAATTCTTCTCCTCATGTTTTACAACATTAATTCTTATCACCAAAAAGGTTTATCAACCCATACATTTCAGTAATTATAAGAAATAATCCACCAAATACATTTTTATCTAGTTGATATATGTGTGTAACACCTATAACAACCCTTAAATATCCCCTAATAAAAACATTTAATCCTACGAAATGTTAAGGAAATAGCCAAATGGGGTTCCATATGTGGGTGCCCTTGTAATTTGGTGTCATCCCAACCAGTTTTTTACTTTCGGTGAACCAAATTGAAGTGAAGACTCATAATAGTTGTATAGTGTAAGAATGGGGTAAATCCACATCGAGATAGTAAATGTGTTCAATTTCTTGGACTTGTGATTAATTAAATTAAGGTTTTTGAATTTTAGAGTTGGTGTTTGGGTTTTGAAATAGTCTTTTCCAAGGATTGTGTTGAAAATCCATTAAATTTGTTGTTGATTGACCATAAAGATTGAAAAATGAGGAAAACTAGTTTTAATTATAAATGAGAAAAATGTGTCTCGCTAGCGGAAACATATAGTCATCAAAAAATTTATTTTATTATCATGTTTTTTGTTCATAATTACTCACATATCTAGGTTCTGAATGTAATTGTACCCCTTTGGCCCATTGAATTCCAATAAGATTATTAATGGTTAACACCTTGATTTGTAATTGAACCATTATTAACTTTATTTATGAAAGATCCTTTCTGAGATGACAAGTGCACCTAATGGTCCTGGTTTCACTATATCATAACTACCTTGAAGATCCCAAGGAACCCCATTCATGGTCTGACATAGGGTTTCCAACAAGATTTAAAAATGGATTTCAGAGGAAGCTATGAGTAGAAGATGAACAATGTAAAGAAAAAAAGAATGTTGATTAACAGTGAATCCTAATTATCCACTACCCCAATATATAAGAGTAATTAGTTACACTTTGAAAAAATGATGACAAACATGCTCTTGACACCTAAAGTATAAATTATATCATATTTGAAAAGAAGAACATCAGAACAATCACTATAAAAATACTCCATGGTTGACTCCAATAAGTTTTAATCTCCCCTCCTGTAAATATTCCTTGAATCCGAATGATTTCCTCCCTGAAAAGTATCCCCATCCTTAATTGGCTGCCCCCACTATCCCAGGGTGGTTAGGGGGTCCAAATCTTGAGTAAAAGGATGGGTATAAGGGGTATATAGAAACTATGTGGTGATCTATAAACTCACGCATGGTTATAGTGCATAGTTAGGGGAAACCGAGAGAAAAACGTACGAACTATTATTTCTATAAATGAGTTAGTACATAGTTTCCTGGTATAGTCTGTAGGGTTTGAAAAATGATGTAGAGAATTTTTAGGGAGCCACTGCCTGAAAATTTCACATCCCACAAGGGTTCTAAGAGTATCCACATGCTTATGGGAACCATGTGGGATGCTTCTACCGTGAAATTCCAAACTCCATATAGCCTTATGGGTTACGGTTCTCGGCTTAGGTGACTTCACCATGGCATACACAATGGAAAAAGCGTCCAAATTCCTCTAATTTCCATCGTAATCACCCAGTAATGCAATGTCTTCAATTCAGTCATTTGGTGACTAAATTCCCTATCATGATATTTTTAGTTTGTGAAAATCATGATAGTATATACAAAAACCATTTCCAAAGTACTTAAACATATGGAAATTCCCTATGCACATAAGTGCTTCATTACCTTACAAGGTTTTAAGGGGTCTTTTTCACTCTTTCATATTATAAATGTTATGTTCTCTATCATTCTATTTCTATATCGCATCCCCTTTCCATATAATAACATTATTCATTTATATTTTTTATAATTAATTTATTATTAAACTTTTGGTGATATTACTGTCATCATGGTTCCCTTAGAATTATTTATTATGGTTAAACCAGACAGGGATACAAAGGGAAACTTTTTTATTATCTTCCTCAATAATTTTACTCTATTTTTAATCCATTTTGGAGGTCTAATTTTTGGGGAATTTTATAATTAAAATAATATATTAAAACTATTTTTACCCCGTTTTGAAAATGTCATTTTGAATTTACTATTTTTATTATATACAAAAAAATATCCATAGAAGTTATTAAAACTCTTCTCAAAATTTCACTTTCATTTTCCACACTATTATTATCATGATTATTTTTTAAAAATATTTTTTATGTATTTAATTTTTTGATGATCATTCATATAATTTAAAATTATATTTTATTATATTTTCCTCCTTCCTTAAAGATGATGTTTTCCTTTTCGGATTTTCATAAATACTATGAAATTGTTTTATTAAAACCTATTAAATTTATTATCATCATATAAATTATTTCAATCCATGTCAATAATCTTTAATATTTCACACAATATCAATTTTTTATTTTTATTTCTTTGATTGGTTTCTTTCTCAAATATAGACACTATTTAAAATTAATCATTTTATTCTTTATCCATATTATTATGTATCTTTGGTGGGGATGAAATGTAATCCCTATAAGATGAATGGTTTACCACTACCTTTATCATGAATTATCATCAAATATGTGTAGAAATAAACTTTATTCCAATGTTTTTACTTCATGAATACCCTTATTTTTTTTTGATTAATGTCGTCCATCTAGATACCCATAAAATCAATTGATTGGGTATGTTATTTCAAATATTTTATACCCTTTATTCTATAATGTTTAAATTCTTTATACTGAATTTTCTTGATTATATTTATTGAATTGTATAGACATAGAGAGTTATATTATTTTATTGGATTCTCATTTTATCTACATGGGTAATAAAGTTATTTTTTTATTGGATTTAGGATTGTTTTCAAATTCATGTTGAATAAAAATTAATGATTTATTACAATTTAACCGATGGTATTAGATTTATATATTATCATAATTAATTTATTAATGCTAAATATCTATTGATATCACTATGCATGGCCTAGGTGAATAAAGACTCATCCAAAATGTTATGCATGAACATGATTCCTTTTTACCATTTATTAAAATAAGGACTTTTAATCATATGTTATGCATGAACATGATGCTATATTTTTTATCAAAAATTATGTATTGGATTTAACCATAATGTTATGATGTCATAGCAGGGATACTTAACCTATGTTTGTAATTATATGTCTCATGTTTGTGCCAAATTCCGATATCTTCAAGATTATCTTCCCCCATGATTTCTTATTTGTTATTTCATATCTTTAAGATTCATTCAATGTTATTATTATTGACTCTCATAACATCTCACCCCATTTAGATGAAATCATTTTTTATTTTCCCCTAATTTATATTTTTCAAAAATTATAGTTGCATGATCTTACTCCTTTAATTAGTACATTTATCAAATTATCATGTCTCTCATTTGATTATGATGTTTTGTGTCATTATAATTATGTTACCCCATATAGAGAGATTTTTCCCACATATTTCCTATGTTTATTTATTTCCCCAGGTGATCATAATTGATAAATGGAGTTTGATCATTATATAAGTGGTTTATGCTGAAGTTTTCAATTATTTTTTTGATATATTACAAGTTGATAATGTATTATGTGCCCAATTCCTATATAAAATGAACTATTGTTCTTGGGAGTTTGTTGTAATTCATGCGACATATAAAAAATATGTATGTTATATGATAGAACAAAGAAGTATGGGTTTAAGGAACTCTAATTTTGGATCATAGTAGTGTTTAGTTATTTTTTGGAATTATGATTGCAAATATTTATGTATTGATCCTTAGATGAAGAATGTATAATATTCAAAAAAATATATCTATTCTCATAAATATTTAATAAAACAAGAATATCCACTTATTTAAAATATTATTATTATTTTTAAATGAATTCTATGTTTAAAATTTGTCAATAATTAATTATCAAATACATAATACTAAATTCACAAAAAAAATATATATATATAATAACTCATAAAAAATAAATTGTTTTTAGTCTTAATTTTGTATGTATTATTTTATTTTATTTGAAAGTTAAATTTATAATATTTTTAATTTTATCTTTTTAAAATAGAATTTATTTTTATAATATTTATTTCAAAATTATCTTAGTGTAAATGGTTTTTTATTTTTATAAAAGAGTTTATTTTTATATGGATTGTAGAAAATACTGTTTATACAAATACCTACGTTTTTATGACATCATCAATGTATAATAATGAATTAAAAATTTTAAAAAACTTTTTTGTATAAATATTTATTTATATTGTAAAATAATTCATTTTAAAATAAAAAATTTAATTTAGAAACCCAGGATTAACATTTTGGAACCCAAGTTATATTTTATTCTAAAAGATAACATTTTTGGTTGTTTTACATTTATTATGTATTCAAAAGATTCCATTCAATTTTTGGATTATATTTAAACTCTAATAACTATCCTTTATTTAATAACAAACCTATAAATTACCAATATTTATAGTCCTTGACCTAAATAATAAATTAATCAATTATTTTATTAAAAAACAACCATCTCCTCTTATAAATACATCCTTTCACCACCTCAACATTCATTACACATTTAGTTACTTAGATTAACCAAAATTTTAATAAATGTCTCCCAAAAACACCTATTCAGGTCATATAGTTCATATTCACATCAAAATACCTCCATTTAAAGACATATTAAAATTATCAAAGGATTCATCCCAAAGAGTAAGGCCAAAACTCTTAATAAATTTTTCATTTCTATTATTTTAAATTTTATTCTTCCACATCACAAAAATATATTATTCCTAACCTAATAAATTAAATTCAATATCATTATTATATTTATGTTTTATTATGATAATATAATAACAGTTATCTACCTCCCTCCCATCAATTTGAAAATGAAAACGCCACCCATATTATGATCAGCTCACCTCCTCTAGGGAAAATGTATTTCACCTTTCATAACAACATTACACATATGGTTAATGAATATATATTATATTTATTACATGACTAATATTCTGGAAAGATAAATTTTCCATTATATTATTGATATTAACAATAAATCATCATTGTGATTTAAAATACTCAAATGAAGCCCACTAAGACATATTTGATAATTAGAACATATTTTATAAAATATATTGACTTTTATATCTTTTTATCAATTATAATATTAAATAATATATAAATATACTATTATTAATCTTATAAAACTATTTGAAAACATCTTTGACCATGTTCAACTTACCTATGCAGTTTTTTTATAAATTGACCAAGCAACCCCAAGTGGAAGATGAGAGAAAAAGCTATATAATAAATGAATTAATTATGATAATAAAAGGAACATAAATTAAAAAATATACATGAAAAATGTTACTAAAAAAGTGTGTAATAAAATTAATTTCATTATATAATATTTTAGATGCACATACCACGTGAGTCGGGACTTATTGTGAGGAATTTTATTTTCCAATTTTTTTTTAAATTCATATATTGTTTCTCTATAGTCTATATTATCTTATATGGATTATCTAAAAAATATTGAAACTATATATTATTTGTTTCCATTTTAGTTTTATGTATTACTTATATCCTTGTCTGTAATACATATTTAAAGTTTATACCTCACATGGTTCAAAAGGTATGTTTCCCCCTCTTTTTCATTCTTGATGTTTTATTCTTTATCACTCTCTATCTCTGTTATATCCTATTTATATATATTAATATGTTTTATTTATATTATTCATCCATACTTATTTCTCCCGCTTTTTTGTACATTAATTTATTTATGTTTCCCTTCATTTTATTTCTTAAAGTTAAACAACACAATGATTGTTAGGGATGTATTTTCACTCTCTTCCCCAAAAATTTCATTCTATTTTAAAAATTATTTTTTTGGGTTACATTATTTGGATATTTTATTAAAGAAAATTTTTAAATGGAATTTTTAGCCCCTTTTGAAAATGGATTTTTAGGGCATAATCCTTAAACATTACATAACCATGAGATAAGACAACAGTTTGACTCTAATTCACTTGTAGGATATTTTTAGGTTTATATCTTTAGGGAATTAGGTCCTAACTCACACATAAAAACTTAAATATTATAAGTAGACAATTCTACTCACTGTCCAAATTTTCATAAAAAAAACATTGAAAAATAAATATGGAATCATTTCATGTTTAATTAACATGAACTTTCTTTGTTCCCCTCCCTAACTCTATTGTTCTTTTTTTCCCACGAAAAACTTTTCAAAACATGGGCTGAGCTTAAAGGATCAATAACGTATTAATAAATAACAAAAATTATTAGTCTTACGAAATGATTTAAACCGTGAATACTTAATGATAAGGTAATACTTTTCACATTTAAGAAGTAATAAATATACTTCACCGAATATAAGATCATTTATTACCATTTTGTAACAAAAATAATACCCAAAATCCCATATAAAGAAACATATAACATATAAAGGTAACTTAGGACATAATCATACATAAATGGAATAACCATAAGATCTACTTTTTCAAATTTCACTAAATGGTATAGCCATATGACCAAATTCCATACCCAATGCATTGGAGGTTATAACATAACCACCCATCCTTGGTTTATCATCGAACCACCCGTTTTTGGTTTATCACATAACCAACCATCTGTTTTTTATCATGTAACCACCAATCAAATTTTAAATTATCATTTTATAATCATAACACATAAGAGATTATAATTATAAACAATTCAATCATAAAATTTAATTTGAAATCATAAAAAATCATTTCATGATATTTAAATAGTCAATTATATTTGAACCCCATTTTCAATAATTGTTTTTTGTAAAAATCATATTAAGGATTTCTTTTTCATTTTTAAAATATTAAGACTTATATAGGAATCCAAATATCAAATAATGATTACAACAACGGAGAATTCATTTTCATCGGATACCTTAGAATCATTCCTTTTACTGTTTAGTTAAACACTTCATATAAAAATATTCCCTTTTGAAAACTATTGAATGAAATTGAATGTAATTTTTTTTGATTATACACCATATAATATAAGGAAGAGTATATTATTAAAATATTTCTCAATGAAAGGAGATTGAGATGATGTCCCTTACCTTGAGTCGGACTTGTCTTATATATTCCTTGTTCTTAATAAATAATAAACATAGGTTAATTTATACATTCTTGAGAAATATTTGATAATATTGTCATTATTTTATATTATTTATTACCATTATATAAAAAGAACATAATTATTTAAGTTCATATTAGACATTTTGTCAATATTTGGTACTTGAGTCAAAAATGAACTTATTTTGATGTAAATTGTCTATGTGGTTAATATTAAATAATATATAGAGTATTATTCAGGATTTAAATATCATAAATATCTATTATATATGTATTTAAAATATTCCACAATATTTTTAGATAAGAAATTAAATGAATCGTTCATGGAGAAGGAAGGTCGTATGTACGAATGAATGCTACATTCATTTCATTGTCATATTAAAAGAATAAAAATTAAATTATAAAAGTTTATATTATAATTCCAATATTATATTAATTTAATTCATGTCTCTTAGGTATAATTGAAACATTCTTACACTTTACTTTTATATAGGGAATGAGTCATATCGCTTTGAGGGGCAGTAGTCCACACTTACTAAAACGAAAATATCATATTTACACAACATGGAATGAATAAAAGGCTGTTACAAATAAAAATTAAATAATCATAGAGAAAATATAAATATAGTATATATCATATGTAAAAATATTTTTCATTATAATGGACACCATGAGAGGTGGTAAGGGAAAAATTGAACAATCATTGTTCCGTGAGGCTGTAGTTCGTCGTACACAGAAATAATATGTTCGTTATCCATTAAATGAAAGTGTGTATAAGTGTAGATAAAAAATAGAATAAAAACATATTTGAATATTTACGATACTTTTTTTATTTAATAATATAATAAAAAGAGTTAAGGGAGTGAAGAATTAAAATAAAAGTAAAAATCATGAGAGAAGGTTTTACCTCTTAATCGGGTAACTTCTTTTGGTTTATACCAAAAGTCTTCATGGTGAGTATTTTTCCCGTATGGATGATTCTACGATGAGTGGAGGGATTCTATCAATAGGTTTGGTAAGGGAATTGACGAACAAAAGATATATTTATGTTTTAGTAATAGATAAAAGATAATACCTTTTTATAGAAGATGGAAGGGGAACCCTTGGAAACTCTTAAATAATTTAGTTAATATAAATTAATTTTCATAAATAAAAACAAACAAAATTTAGATATGTAGAATAATATATGAGGATATTTCTAAATACTCTATTCCAATAATTTTTATACATTTACTTATTTTATTTTAAACATTATCTTTTTGGTTTACCCATAAGTATTTTCTTTTAAGATTAATTATGGTAACAAAATTTTAATTTGTAAGAGGTTATTAATTATACTTATATGGCGTAAATTTTCCATAATTGGAAACTTAATGAACTTTTTGAACTTATAATAGTACCTCTATGATTTAAAAATATTTTTACTATTTTAAATTAATTTAATAAATTATTATTTTTATAAAACATCAATTATGTCAATTTTAACTCTATTCATTTCATTCGATTTAAATAAAATCCAAACGAAGAAAAAATGTATCATCCCAAGTAAGTAAATAATTATTCATTTTCATATATATGTCTATTTATTAATTATATAGTGTTTCAGAGGCTTAAATTGAGAATAAATCCAATCTTAAGCATAGAATACTATAATATTTTTTAAAAGATCGTTTTACCGGCTGTTGATGGAAAACCTTCTTTTAAATTAAACTTTTTGGCTATTTTATAAAATCTATTTTTCAAAATAAACTTATTCCTTAGTATTGGGACATTGAAATTTACATTGGATAAATTTTTAGTATTTTTCTGACAATGTTCATTTTTTAATGATTAGTGAAAAATACAACATTTTACTTCAAAACTGTTTTTTCATCAAATTTAATTATATAGATATATATTCCTTTTAATTGGGTTTAAAGTTTAACTAGAATATATTTTTACCATTCAATTCAATTTTGGTCATTGTAATTAATTTCACTTTGGAATTGGGCATAAACAAGTGCCAAACGTTTGATAGATATTGTTTCAAAAAACCCTCTATTTGTTTTGACAACGAGAATTATTTTTCAATTAATTACTAAAATTTCTATGTTTGGAATTTGGTAAAATTGATTCCATATTTGGAATCATAAGTTCCAAATTATGTAATTAATAATCTTTTGTTTTTGGACATTATGAATTGTAACGAAGGTAATTATCTTTAATTATAGTGACTAATTAGTAATCGGGTAGTTAAGGGTAATAAAATAATATCATAATGACCCCAAGATGTGTCCTAATGATACTTCTTGTGTCATGGACGACCATGGGATTCCTTGTTCCAAACTTTGGGACCCCATAGAATCACTTTAGTGTGATAGTGACCATTTATTATATTTTTTTTAAAAGGAAAATATAACCAAAGTATGTATAACCCAAGTAAAAATATTTTAGTTTTGTGTGTGTAAATTATCTCTTAGACTATAAATAGACATTGGAAAGATAAAAATATTTCATACATAATGGTATTTTTTAAATTTTTTTTGACATTAAATAAAATAATTTATTTATGACACCATGACGATGCAGTGATTACCTCATTAATGGATGATTTAAATAAAATGAAAAGATAATGTAAAATCTAAGCCTTAAAATTTTCAAAAACCTATTGGATGGGTGGATTTCGAACCCTTATCACCTTATCCTTGAAATATATATTTTTGGGACATTTAAAATCCTAAACTCATTTTAAAATAAAGTAACATTTCATGACATTCCAAGAGTGCCCCTCCTCCCCCTTATAAAAGGCCCCCACCTCTACCACATTACCCACACCTCTCAAGCCATTGCCTCGACCAAACTCTTCTTATTTTATCTCTCTACATCCCACTATTCATAATAGAAGCCATACTTTATTCATAAATCTCTTCAAGAAACCCTTTTTGTTCAAACCAAGAGGATTTACACGATTTAAAGGTAATGTATTCTCTTATGTTCTTTTGTTTAATTTTGCTTCTCCAACCCCCTAAACTTTTTTTTATTCCTTTATTTTGTAAAACAAAGTATCTTAAATATACTTGGATGTTGTTATGAGAACGAAATTATTTACACTTACACACACCTCCGTCTAATGGTTAAAGAATATACTGTTTCTGTGGATGGTGAATTACGGCTCACGAATTGATGATTGTTCAATATTCTTCTAACACCGTTCATGGTGGCCATTAAGATGTCACTATATTTATATATGAAATATATCATGTTTATGTTTTTCTTATACTTATGTATTTTTCATTTATGGTATACCTTTAAGGTTTCCATTATGGGTAAACGTGATAATTTCATTTTAGGAAGTGCGGACTACCGCCCACTCAAAGTGATTTGAATCATTAATGCCATATGTGGGACGTATAAAGGATGGAGTTAATGATATTATATATGATATTATATTGGAATTATAATATACCTTAATATCATTATGATTTAATTCCATTAAATATGAAATGGAAATGCAAGTAGCGTTCATGCATACGTACGACTTACCATCTCCGTGAACGGTGCATTTCATTTCTTACCTCTAAATGTTATGTAATATTATAAATGCATGTATATAATGGATATATATGATATATATGATATCTACCTCATGAATATAATTCTGGATATAATGGATATTTTACCACATGAACAACTTGTAATTATAAGAAGTTTATTTTTGGCTCAAGTGCCAAAGATTGAAAAAACGACTGTTATTAACTTAAATAATTACATAGTGTTTAGAACATGGTAATAAGGGATATAAAATGAATAATGAACTTGAAAAAGGTTCTTAAGAATTTATAAATTAACTATAGTTTATTATTCATGAGATTAAAGAACGATCGATTCAAGTCGGACACAAGGTAGAGGACTTCGTCTCAATCTCCTTTAATTGGGGAATATTTTGTTTTATACACAACTTTATTTTATACAGTGTATAAACCCCTTTGAATTTGAATTTTATTCAAAAGGAATATTTTCATATGAATCATTTAACTAAACAACAAAAGGGAATGCTTTTGTCTTATGTATGTGGCGACAACAATTTCTCTGCCGCCGTGACCATTATTTGTGTTTTTGTTTCCTCTATAAGCCATAACTTTTTTTAAATGAAAAATAAATACCATGTTTTACTTTTCTTTTATTATGGTATTGAATATGGTTTTGATAATGTTTTTACTATATTAATGTGTTATATTGATATCTTGTTATTGAAATGTGGAAATGTTTTGTTTCCTTTATGCATGTTTATGTGATACGATTATGTTATGGTTCTTGGGCATTGTTTATAAAGATGGGTTGTTCCGTGATAAACTAAGGCCGGGGGAGCCTAATATAGCTCTCCAATGCATTGGGTAACACGAAGGAGTTGAATGCTAAGGTTTCTCTGAAGAGATTTAGGTAATATACTGTGATGGGTATTCTGAACGTAACCATGAGGGTTACTCCCTATGTAAGAATGTTATGAATGCCTAAAGTTACCTTTATGTCTTTTTATTTCTATGATTTATTAATAAATCTTATAATTCCATGAGGTATGTTAAAGTGCATATGTTTATGAGTAAATTATGATTTCAATGATTCTTATGCATATAAGGGCTAATGTTTTTTTTCCGTATTTTTATATCCCTTATTGAACTTTCTATGCTCATCCCATGTTTTTGAAATGTTTTTCACAGGTCAAGGTAAAGGTACATGATGTAATGATAGTGTCGAGGAAGTGTCAAGAAATAATCCACGTTTTATTTTAAATATGTTTCCTTGAAAGGAGAAAATAAATACTGTCATTTATGTAACCACATTGTTTAAATGTATAATGCAATGCATGATTTATGATCTAATTATATAAAAATGTAAACCTGAAAAGATCTTCAATGTGTATTCTTGTAACAACTCAAGATTAATAAATGTTTAAGGCTGAGGCCTTATAGAAAACTTCTAAACAAACGATTTAATAGTTTTATAACATGTAATATTCATCTATAAGAATATTGGATTACATAAATTATATAAATTAAAATTTATTTTAATATTTATAATATCATTTACCTGATTCATTCATTAATAAAGAAATCACTCCATCATCAATGTGTCATAATTAAATTAAATTATTTATAGTATAAGAATTATAAATAATATACCAGGATGTATTAAATATTTTTATCTTTCAAATTTCTATTTATAATCTAATATATCACTTATTTAGACACAAATTAATAATGTTTTAGTAAGATGATATATGTTTTTAAAATATTTTCCTTTAAATTAAATTAAAAGTTATAAGTTTCATAATCACACTCATGTGGCTTCAAAAGGACAAATTTTCATACCAAGGGTTGTGTTGGTCTACCATAGCTCATCCAAAAAGACTGGGATAGTTTTTAGGGTAGTTTTATATTATTATAATATTATTTTTACCCTTATTTACCTGATTTATCCATTAACTGTGGTAAATAAAAATAATTACTAATGTTACTATTCGTCATGTCAAAAAATAAAAGGGTCAAATTTACCTAATTTTGACCTTATGATTCCAAATATGTAATCCATTTTTCCAAATTAGTAGAAAATATGTCTCAATAATTAATTTAAAAATAATTCAAGTTTTTAAATCCAGAAAAAATATTTTTTTAAACGTAAAAGCCATCAAAAGATTAACATGTGTTTACATCAAATTTCAATACGAAATTACCAATAATGACCACAATTGGATTAAATGAAAAAAATAATCCAAATATACTTTAAAACTAGTTCAAAATATAATATAACAATACAAATAAAAAATACAAAAATGCAGTTATGAATTAAATTATAGTATTTTTCACTATTCATTAAAATATAAATTTTATCACAAAAATACCAAAATTTCAACCAATATAAATTTTGATGTCCTTATTAAAAAGAAGAATATTATTTTTTAAAATATAACATATGAAATTGTAAAAAACTATATTCAAAATGGTTTCTAAATCAAAAGGTTGTAAATGACATTGTAAAAATATTAGAGTATTTTGTGCTTATAATTGCATTTATTCTCTTTTCAAGCCTCTAAAATTTATTTAATGAATGTAAAACCAATTACTGAACATGTGTAAAAATAATATAGTTAGTTTTTTTTATTCCCTCCAACACATTGACTAGATGATGACAACCATTTAGAATAATAATATTAATAATGTATTATTTTTCATTATAACATAGCTTTGTGTGAAACGTATGTTTTCAGAGAACCCTGTTGTTGTATTTCAGGTATGCTATCAGAAATATTATCCCCTTCATAAAAAGTTAAATATATTATTGATAAATATTTAGAGATTTAAAAATTTATTATTTTACAAATATCCGGGGTGTTACATCCTTCCCCCATTTGGAAATTATGTCCTTGTAATTTAACTCACTAATCAAATAAGTGGGGGGGGGGGGTATTTATCCTCCATAGAATTTTCAGATTCCCATGTTTCCTATTCAATCCTATGGTTTTTCCATAAAACCTTAACTTAAAAAAATACCTTATTCTAAAACAGTTGCTCTCTGCGGTCAAGAATAGAGACGAGATGTTCATCATAAGAAGGATTCGTATCCAACTAAACTACTTATGGACTCAAAATATGAGATGAATCCAGAATATTCTTTATTAAAATTGAAATATGAAAATGTAGGATCGAAATAGTGATGTAGATGCTCAATATACAAGAGGGGGGGGGGGGTGAATTGTACACTTTAAAAATTCCTTTGGAACTTTTAAAGTTAGTTATGAATAACTATGTTTTCCTTAAGCAAAGGAAAGGGCTAAGTTCAACAAAGTTAAACTAAGAAAATTCACAACACCTCTAACACCGAATGCAAACTTGGAAAGATATTCCGAAAGTAGGTTCCGGAAATATGGTTCCACAAATTGAAACTTAGCAAAATATTACAATATGAGATTCTACCTTAAAGCGTATAGAATCTAAATGAAACAATATACAAGTAAGGAAGTATAATAAAGTTATATTTTCCTTATAATACAAAATGCTGCGGAATATAAACAAGTAGTATAACTACTAATAACAAGATATAAGTCTTTTAACCCAAAGAGAAGAGTATCCAACAACCTTGGATAAAGGTCCTTTGATTTATACTTTCAAGCAAGTCTGTCTTACGCACACCAGGGTAAGCCCTCAATACGAAGATCGGAGTCTCTGTCTTGCTATCCCCGCAACCCTCAACTTCAAGGTAGTTGGCAACCTCTGTCTTCCTCAGTAAGAAAGCCCTCAAACTTCAAGGTAGTCGGCACCTCTATCTTCCTATCCCCAGAATTCCTCAAATGTAATCACCAACATTCAGAGTTGCACGAAGCTTTGAGAGTTAATAAGAGCCTCTCTCTCTAGAAATCACTTCAAGCATGTAATCACTTGAGTCAAAGATCAGTCCGCCATTCAGCACTGAGCTCTTTCAAATGAGCTCCTATTTATAGGAAAATTTCCAATGGTCGGCTCCTTCTTCCAACGGTCATATTTTCCATGAAATTCGAAAGGACCTGTACATGTGTAACTCAACCAACGGTTAATAAGAAACAGAATAGACGACATCGTTTTATAACAAACTTTGTATAACTGAATGTACGACATCGTTTTGGAATGAAGAAAATGTAATTAAATACTAATTAATAGTTCGGAGTGTTATGCAAGTCAAAGGTTCGGAGTCTATGTTAAGAAATTTTAGGATTCTATCAGTGTCTGGTTTCATCAGAAATCGGATTCTAAATCTGTAGAGTTCGGAGTCGAACTGCATAAAAGTTCGGAGTCAAACTTCTTAAGTGTTCGGAGTCGAACTTCTTAAGAGTTCGGAGCCAAACTTCTAAAGAGTTCAGAGTCGAACTTTTTAAGAGTTTGGAGTTGAACTTCTAAAGAGTTCGGAGTCGAACTTCTTAAGAGTTAGGAGTCGAACTTCTTAAGAGTTCGGAGTCGAACTTCTTAAGAGTTCGGAGTCGAACTTCTAAAGAGTTTGGAGTCGAACTTCTTAAGAGTTCGGAGTCAATCTTCTTAAGAGTTCGGAGTCGAACTTCTAAAGAGTTCGGAGTCGAACTTCTTAAGAGTTCGGAGTCGAACTTCTTAAGAGTTCGGAGTCGAACTTCTTAAGAGTTCGAATTAGAACTGCTTCAGAGTTTGGAGTCCAGAATTCGGATTAAAACTATATTACAGATCACATCCAAGATTCGGATCCTAAAAACAGAATACTCCAACTTTTCATTATAAGGCTCCAAAAATTTGGTTGTGATTCCGGTTTTTGATTTTAAGGGAAAAAATAGCTATGTATAAGAAAATCTATGTTAAGGTAAATTTCCTTATGAAAGTAAATTTTCCTTATTTTAGTAATAATAATATTTGCTTAAGTATACGGTGTTTCTGATTTTCAAAACAAGAAGGAATGGAAAAGTAATTAGGAAAACCTTACTGACTCAACAATCTCCCCCTTTTTGGAAAGCACAATCATCCTTTTGAAAAAGTATATAAGGATTTTGAAAAATTTAATTAGACTATTTAAAACTTATCTCCCTTAGTTCATGGATAGAAGTGAATACAACTAACTCCCCCTTAGGTATTGAAACTCTAAGGATTGTATTCTGGGTTTCCGGAGTAGAGTTTTCATTATTGTAAGAATGAAACAAAACTTAGTGGGAAACTCCCCCTTTCCTTAAGGATATTTCTCTCAGAAATTTTTCTTTTCTCCTCCTCAGGAATAGTTATTTTTCCTTCTCCCCCTTTGTGATTTTCAAAAAGAATTGAAGGGAATGGAAAACAAATTATGCTACCTGAAACATTAGTATACAACAAGAGACAAACCGAACAGATAATCATTTCATTAGAGTTGTGGGCAAAAAAAATTACAAGGAAAGACAACTACAACAAAAGATCGGAGTGGGTTCATTTGTCTTCCTTTTCCTTTGGAATAAGCTGCTTCAACAAGGATTTGAGTTTCTTCAGGTCTCTTTGGTCTTCCTCTCGTTGCCTCTCCAAGGATTTTATCTTTTCTTCTTGGGCTTTTAACTGCTGTTCTTGAGCCTCCAAGGCTTGTTTTTGAAAATTCAATAACTCATCCTGCTTCTGCATCCTCTGCTGAAACTCAATCCGGAAATCTCTTTCAAATTTCCAATTCTGAGATACTGAGTTAAGCTTGCCATTCAGATCCCTGACCTGTTGATTCCGAACATTTTGTTCCTGGGTCAACTTCTCAGAAATTTCAGTAACCTTTTTGTCCTCAATTCCAAAAGCACTTTGAACATCAGCCTGAAAATTTTCAAAGTGTACTAAATCATCGTCCACTCTCTTAGACCACTTGGTTACTTTACTACAATATTTCCTATGCACGTCATAATCGATCAGAAAACTTTTCTGTTCAGCTTCCAACTTCACAAACTTATCCATTACCATGGATAATGAATCCGATTTTTGATTCATAGATTGTTGCAGCAACTGGCATATAGAATCTATAGTTGGAAGAATCGGTATTGTGTCCAGCAGCTTTCTCAGAGATTGAACCACAAAATCATGCCCGTGGGATGATGATTCTGAATCCGAGACTTCTTTTTGATATTCCTCTTCTTCAACTAGCATCAGCTTCCTTCTAGAGGTACCACCAACCTCTTTCTTTCTAATGATATCCTTAATAGGTGTCTCCATTAAAGTTTGCTTGCCTTTATTGGATTTCGAAATGTATTGCACATTTGGAGAAACTTCCTCAGATTCAAAAACTTGAACAATCTGATCTTCATCTGGTTTCTGTCTTTCTTGTCCTTCTTCAAGATAGTTCCTTTGATAGGATTCTTCTTCATCAAACAACTCATTCTCTTCTTCTTCCTCTTGAAGTTTCATGTCGACTTCCTCATCTCCCTTCCCTGGAGATACTATTTTTCCAGATTCGGCCTTATAATCCTGAAATTGTTTGATCAAGGTATCTAGATCTTCACTCTCCTCCTCTTCTTCTTCTTCCTCTACTTGTTCTACTTCTTCCTCAAATGCTTCAGCAACCACTTTCTCAGCTTGTACTGCAGGTTCTTTACCCTTGTTCTTTTCCGGAGTGACAAAATTTTTCGCTGGTGTTTCTGGTAAAGAAGGTTCGACTACGAAAGTTTCCGGAACTGGAAGCCTTTCAGAAGCCAACTCGGTACCTTTTAGAAACGATTGTACTAGTTCAGCTTCCGTCATCTTATTCCTCAACTTCTTTTCCTTCGTTTGTCTTTCCATCTCCTCAGTAGCCTTTCCTTTTAAAGCCTTAGCCTCAGAATTGTCGAGTCCGAATTGAGTATCCCCTTCCTTCCTCATTTCCTTATCTTTCCTCCATTTTGCTGCTACTTCATCTGTATAGATTTTCTACCTCTTCGGTTTGGGTGGTGCAGATTCAGTTTCCTTCGGCTGAGGAAATTCTTCATCAGTAACTACTTCCTTAGACTTTCTCTTCTTCCTTTGCTTTTTTAAAGGTTCTGGAGATTGTGTTTCTTTTTCAGCTGCTTCAAATTCTTCCACAGATAAGGGGTAAAATTCTCCGGATTCGCTAGAAAATCCCTTCTTCATTCTCTTAAGCGTATCATCACTGACAAGCATGATCTTGCAATTCCGGATCTTTGATTTTCAGACAACTTTGAATGATTCTAAGCATCGAACAATTGACTTTGATAATAAGGCTGGATACATTATAATCCGAGCTCTCAGATTTCCTTCTTTGATATTCTTGATCGTAACCAAGACATGCCTTATCAAATTTATCTTTCTTAGATTTACCAAAAAATCTATGACATAGATATCACTCTTCTTCAGATTTTCTTTGTCTCCTCTTCTCGGAACCAGAAAACCGTGCACCCATTGTTGCAGTATTCTATTATTCGGAGCGAGCTGAGAAATCATTGTAGTTGAATCATTCTTGAGCCCAAGACACTGCATTGCTTTTTCCTTAACGAAACTTCCTTGCACATCCAGAAGTTTGTGAGAGCAAAATTCAGCTTCTTCCTCATATGCTATACCAACCAGGCCTGCTGCCTTAGTGTAAGAAAGTTTATAAGTCTTTCCATAAGACTTAAAAGAAATTTTTTTTCTGCCATCTTCCACTAGGAAGGAAACAAACTCATAAAATTCTATCAACAAATCAGTTTAAACCGGATCCTGTTTATCAGACTTGGCTATGCATACATCTTCCTATCCATTTAGTCTAATATTTTTCAAAATAATAGAGTCGAGCTTATAAAAATCCAGATGGACTAACCTTTCTCTGTAATCTAACCACTTTGAAATTGGTTTCGTAGTTGACATATCTTGTGATGTTGCTTCAATAGACATTCGGAGTGAAGTAGACTGTAGGATTCAGATCAGCTTCACAGTGTTCGGAACCGGCCTTAAGAGGAGCATCAGGGCTTCGAGACGCAAAAGATTGAAAACCGATGTGGGACGAGTCTCAGGACCCCCTTTTTATAGGCAAATAAAATGACCGTTGGTCTTCCAATGATCATCCAATGGTTGAAAATACTTTGATCTGATCTGAAAGTTGAGAATAACCCCGTAAAAAAATGACTCCGATCTTTTGAGGTTTTTTTAAAAAAAAATTTAGAATTGAGGAAAAACTAGAATCCGAACTAAACAATGATGATACCAGTAAGCAAAATTTGATTATAAAACTAGATAGGGAAATCATAACTTACGGATTGACAAGAAATATTATTTGAAATTGGTAATATTCTTCCTAAAAAAGAAATTTATTACAAAAAGTCTAGTACCAAAAAAAAACATTACGAAAAGCCCAGTCCTAAAATCTTCGTTCTGAAAATTGTCAGTACAAGAATTCTATTCCGGAAGATTTTAATATGAAAAAAAAATTCCAATCCAGAAAATTTCAATTCCATAAATTTCCATTCCAGAAATCGTAGTTCCGAAAAGTTTGAAAACAATCTCTGAAATTTTTTTTGTTATTCTAACAAACAAATGTACTCCTCCTATGAAAAGGAGTTTATTACTGTAAGGGGAATTTTTCAACAGAAGGTTAATTAAGAAGGATTACCTTATGGTTATCATCCCTAACTTCTGTTTAATGTATTCAAATCTATCATAAGGCAAAGATTTTGTGAAAATATCAACAAGTTGATCTTGTGTTCCGATAAATTGAAGAATGATATCTCCATTGAGTGTGTGATCCCTAAGAAAGTGATGACTAATATCTATGTGTTTTGCACGGGAGTGATGTGCATGGTTCTTACTAAGGGAAATGGAACATGTGTTATCACACAAAATTTGAGTTTTAGTAAAACTCAAGTCATAGTCTGTGAGTGTGTGTTGCATCCACAACACTTGAGCACAACAACTTCCAGCTGCTACATATTTAGCTTCAGTAGTGGAGAGTGCTACAGAATGTTGCTTCTTGAAGGACCAAGAAAATAGTGAATCTCCTAAGAAATTACATGTTCCGGATGTAATTTTTCTATCCATTCTACATCCACCAAAGTCAGCATCAGAAAAGCTTTTTAGAACAAAATCATTTCCAGAAGTATAAAATAATCCTAGATCCATGGTTCCCTTAAGGTAGCGAAAAACTATTTTGACTTCCTTTAAGTGAGATTCCTTAGGTTTGGATTGATATCTTTCACATAATCAAACTGAAAACATTAAGTCTGGTCGACTAGCTATTAAGTAAAGTAAACTTCCTATCATACCTCTAAAAGATGTTTGATCTACTGGTTTCCTAGCTTCATCAAGATCTAAAGAATTTGAGGTACCAATGGGAGTACTTATACTCTTAGTATTGTCATAACCATACTTTTTAAAAAGATATTTAATATACTTATGTTGAGATATGTAGGTTCCTTCTGGTTTTTGAGAAATTTGAAAACCAAGGAAAAAAGTTTACTCACCCATCATACTCATTTCAAACTCAGATTTCATTAGACTTGCAAAAGAGTCGGTCAAAGATTGGTGAGTTGAACCAAATATGATGTCATCAACATAAATTTGAACAATCAAAACATTTTTCTTATCTTTCTTTATAAAAAGAGTTGGATCTGCATTTACCTTAACATAGTTATTTTGAAGCAAAAATCCAGTGAGTCTATCATACCATGCTCGTGGGGCTTGTTTAAGACCATACAAAGCTTTGGTAAGTCTAAAAACATGATCAGGATGTTTTGTATCTTCAAAACCAGGAGGTTGTTCAACAAAAACTTCCTCTTGAACATAACCGTTAAGAAAAGCACATTTCACATCCATTTGGAAATGTTAGAAATTAAAGAATGCTACAAAGACAAGTAGAATACAGATAGATTCAAGTCTAGCTACTGGAGCATAGGTTTCTTCATAGTCTATTCCCTCTTGCTGATTATAGCCTTTAGCAACAAGTCTACCTTTATTTCTTACTATGACTCCATTTTCATCACATTTATTTCTGAAGACCCATTTTACTCCAATAACATAAGTTTCCTTAGGTCTTTCAACCAAGGTCTAGACTTTATTCCTTTCGAATTCATTTTGTACATCTTTCATTGCTTTGATCCAATCATCATCACCTAAAGCATCATCAGTGATTTTTGGTTCTAATTGGGAAAGAAATTCTAGATGTTCTATTTCATTTCATAAGGAACTTCTAGTCCTTACAGGTTGATTTACATCACCAATGATACTATCACTGGGATGATTCTTAAGAAATACCGGATTTGGGTTTTGTAAAACCTGTTCATCAACATAGGGTAGAAAGACTTCTGGGGTACATGTTTCAGAAGTATCTTCTAGAACATTATCCTTATTAGAAGGTTCTTCTATCAAAGGTTGATAATCAGTTTTTGAAAACACATCTGAGGAAGAAGGTAGGGATGGTTTAAAAAGAAAAGGATCTGACTCATCAAATTTTACATGTACTGTTTTTTTCAATAGTGCAAGTATTTTTATTAAAAACTCTATAAGCCTTAGAGGTTGTGTAATATCCTAAGAAAATCCATTCATCAGATTTTGGTGCGAATTTATGTAGGTTATTATTAGTATTCAAAATAAATACCTTTCAACCAAAAACTTTGAAGTAGGAAAGTCTTGGTTTTCTACCATTCCATAACTCATAAGGAGTTTTATTAAGAAAAGGTCTAATTAAAACTCGATTTATAGTATAGCAGGCAGTACTTACAGCTTCATCCCAGAAATGTCTAGCAATAGAATATTCACTCAACATGGTTCTAGTTATCTGTTGAAGAATTCTATTTCTTCTTTCAACTACACCATTCTATTGAGGAGTTCTAGGTGCTGAAAAATTGTAAGTAATACCTTTCTTACTACAAAAAGTTTCAAAATCAGAATTTTGAAATTCTCCTCCATGATCAGTGTGAATAGTTTTCAATGAAAAGTTTTTCTCATTTTTAAACTGAGCTCTAAAACTTTTGAAATATGAAAAAGCTTCATACTTCTTTTCTAGAAAATAGACCCAAGTAAACCTAGTGTAATCATCAACTAGAACAAACACATAGTATTTGCCTCCAATACTTCCAGTTTGTATTGGACCAAAAAGATCCATGTGAAATAACTGTAATGCATCAGTTGTTGAGACTTCACCGATTGATTTAAAACTAGATTTATGTTGCTTTCCATGTTGAAAAGGATCACAAACTTTAGAAGAATCAAATCTAAGCTCTGGTAGATCCTTAACTAGTTTCTTCTTAGAGAGTTTACATAGGTTCCTAAGATTAAAGTGACGTAGTCTTCTATTCCATAACCAGGAGTGATCTTCTATTGCACTTAGGCAAGGTAAATCTTGACTTCTGAGATCTTCTAAGTTCAGAGTGTAAACATTCTATTGCCTCTTGGCTGAGAGAATAAATTATTCCTTGGAATTGTGAACTAAACACTTATCATTCCTAAAAGTCACAAGGTAACCTTCATCACATAACTGACTTATGCTAATGAGGTTGTGCTTAAGACCTTTAACAAAAAGAACATTTGAAATCAAGGTTTTACCAAGAAGAACAATATTACCAATACCAATGGTATCTCCCTTAGAATTATCTCTGAAAGTTTCCTTTACTCCTTTTGTTTTGATAATCTTTTCAAAATAGATTTTGTTACCAGTCATGTGCTGGGAACATCCACTATCCATGTACCATGTATTGTTGCTGGTACTCTCTTTATTTTCTTGAAATCAAGAAGAAAATTAGTCTTTCGGAATCCAAACATGTTTGGATCCGAGACTTCCAGATAATAAAATTTTAGGAACCCATATCTTCTTAGAGAAGTAAGCTTTGTGAAATCCAAAAGATTGGGTTTTGTTTAAGGAACAATTCTTTGCCTAGTGACCACCACATTGACACTTGGTACAAAATGGGGCACTTTGAGGAACAAAATAATTGTTACTGAAAATTGGTTTTGCATGGGTATAACCAAATCCGGATTTATTTCTTAAAGGTCTTATTTGAGAATACATTTTATCAAAATTTTCCTTACCATGGGTAAAGTTTGATAAACACTTCTTTAAGGAAAAAATTTCAGACTTCAGTTTTACAACGAAGTTTTTATCCTCAAAATCATTAGTTTTAGAACTAGAGCTAGGCTCAAAAACATTTTTATTAGAAATTACTTTTTCTAATTATTTAGAATGTTTGTTCTTCTCAGAACTTACTTCCTCAAGATTCTTTGAAATATTTTCAAAATCAGTATTTTTCGTATCAAGATCTTTAGAAAGATCTGATATCTCTTTTGTAAGAATATAATTCCTAGAGTTTTCCTTATCAAGTTTCTTATTGAGTTTGGAATTATCAATTTCAAGAAGTTCAGCAAACCTAGAGACTTCTTCATAAGTAGGTAAAGTATTTTCCTCATCAGAAGATGATTCTTCATCATAAGAGTTATAATACTTACTATCATTGGAATTTAAAGAAACGTTGGTCAATGATTTAGAATTTCGTACCTTAGCCATAAAATAATGATTATCAATAGGTAATCTGGCTATAAGACCAAGATTCTTCTGTCTCGAAGATTCATAATCAGAAGATTCATCTGAAGAGTCACCACCACTTGCACTCCAGGTTTCATTGGCTTTCAAAACTTTCTTATCTTTAGCTTTATAATATTTCTTTCTGTTCCTGTCTGAATGACTTTCTTTTCTTTCTTTATTTTTGAGCAAAGGGAAATCTGGTCTAATATTTCAAGCTTTTTTGCATTCATAACAAGTAACATCTCCATATTTCTTGTCTTTCCTTTCCTTTTTCTTATACTTTGATTGAAAATTTCTCGGGCCAGCTATCTTGTTCATCCTTCGAGCAAGATTTTCTAGTTCATTTTCTGAGACTTCACTCTCACTAGATTCTGATTGGAAAATAACTTTCTTAGACTTGGATCTGGTTACTCTCTCAGGAGTCTTAGCTTTCATCTGATTTGAAGTTGTAGTAAAAGCAACAGTACCATTTCCATTCTTCTTCTTGATGTTTTCTGCATCTCTCTTCATTCTGGTTTCATGTTGTAGAAGAGTTCCAAAAAGCTCATCAAGAGAGATCTGAGTGACCTTCCTGTTTTCATCTATAGCTATTCTTTTGGATTCCCACTCATTGGGCATAATATAAATTATTTTATCCAAAAGAGCTTCATCATCTAAAACTTTCTCTCCCATAGATTGTAGGCTGTTGACTATATTCATGAATCTCTGTTGAACTTTACAGATTGGTTCTCCATAAGGAAAGTTGAATCCATGATATTCAGCTCTAAGCATAGCTCTTCTAGTCTCAATCACATTAGAAGTCCCAAAGTGTGTAACCTCTAACTTCTTCCAGATACAGTTAGCTGCTTCACAAGAATAAATTTGGCTATATATATTTCTAGTCATTGAACATAGTAGAGTATTGCGTACCTTATAATTGAGTTGATATTCTTTCTTTTCCTGGTTAGTGAATGTTCTAACTTCCTTGTCAGGAATTTTATAATCACTAGTAAGCATTACAAAATTATCCACTCCAGTGTTGATAACAAAATTCTTAATTAGATCTATCCAGTACTCATAGTCATTACCATCAAATATAGGTGGTCTTGTAGGATTTAGATTATCAATCGAACCAACATTAATTCCTGCCATACTAGAACAACCCTTGGCACACAAATTTGTTAGTAGAAAATGTTTTGTAATAACAAAGTTCGGAATGAGAAAGTTCGGAATGGTAAAGTTCGGAATGTCAAAGTTAGGAATGACAAAGTGAGCAAGAACAACTTATTCGTAAGTATAAGTATTTCAGAAACCTGCTCTGATACCAATTGTAGGATCGAAATAGTGATGTAGATGCTCAATATACAAGAGGGGGGAGGGGGTGAATTGTGCACTTTAAAAATTCCTTTGGAACTTTTAAAGATAGTTATGAATAACTATGTTTTCCTTAAGCAAAGGAAAGGGCTTAGTTTAACAAAGTTAAACTAAGCAAATTCACAACACCTCTAACACCGAATGCAAACTTTGAAAGAGATTCCATAAGTAGGTTCCAGAAATATGGTTCCGGAAATTGAAACATAACAAAAGATTACAATATGATATTCTACCTTAAAGCGTATAGAATCTAAATAAAACAAAGTACAAGTAAGGAAGTATAAGAAAGTTATAATTTCCTTATAATAAAAAATGCAGAGGAATATAAACAAGTAGTAGAACTACTAATAACAAGATATAAGTCTTTTAACCCAAATAGAAGGGTATCCAACAACCTTGGATAAAGGTCCTTTGATTTATACTTTCAAGCAAATCTGTCTTACCCACACTTGGGTAAGCCCTCGATACGAAGATCAGAGTCTTTATCTTGCTATCCCCGCAATCCCTCAACTTCAAGGTAGTTGTTAACCTCTGTATTCCTCAGCAAGAAAGCCCTCGAACTTCAAGGTAGTCGGCACCTCTGTCTTCCTATCCCCGGAAGTCCTCTAATGTAATCACAAACATTCGGAGTCGCATGAAGCTTTGAGAGTTAATAAGAGACTCTCTCTCTAGAAACCACTTCAAGCATGTAATCAAATGAGTCGAAGATCAGTCAGCCTTTCAGCACTGATCTCTTTCAAATGAGATCCTATTTATAGGCAAATTTCCAATGGTCGGCTCCTTCTTCCAACGGTCATATTTTCCATGAAATTCGGAAGGACCTGTACACGTGTAACTCAACCAACGGTTAATAAGAAACAGAATAGACGACATCGTTTTATAACAAACATTGTATAACTGAATGTACGACATCGTTTTGGAATGAAGAAAATGTAATTAAAAACTAATTAATAGTTCGGAGTGTTAAGAAAGTCAATGGTTCAGAGTCTATGTTAAGAAATGTTCGGATTCTATCAGAGTCTGGTTTCATCAGAAATCGGATTCTAAATCTGTAGAGTTCGGAGTCGAACTGCTTAAATGTTCGGATCCACATTATTTTCCTTTCCTAGATGATATGGAATCATGAAATATTAATCCTTGTTTAATTCCATCCATCCCCTATGTCTCATGTTAAATTATTTCTGAGTGAATATATACTTTATATTTTTGTAAAAAGTATATATTTCACACTTTATGCCATACAAATGATACCTCTATATGTTTAATGCAAAACCAAAAATAGCTAATTCCAAATCATGTGTAGGGTTATTTTACTAATTAGGATTAAACTAACATGAAGAATAAGCAGTTACCTGATCATTATGAATTAAGAAACAACCAATTCATTTTAATGAGGAGTCACTATAGATAAAAAAATCACCATTCCTAGAAGGTCAGGCCAAGAATAAAGAATTTTCCAATCTTCTTTAATGTTCTTGGAAGAAACCATCACATTATTTTGTCTAGATAAACTTAACTCCCTAAAGTGATAACTTAGTTAGTGGGGTAGATAACCAAGAAACATTTTTAGAAAACCCTCAGTAATAACATACTAATCCATGATAACTATAAACATATGTGATATTGGGAGGTCTTGGCCACTTTTTAATAGTTTTTAGAAGGGTAAATAGTTATGCCACCTTTAGAAATAATATGATCAGGGAATGAAATTTTTGGAAACCAAAATTCTCTCTTACGAGAATTTCCATAAAGATTATTTTATTTTATGGTTTTAAAAACAATCCTAAAGTGACCATTATGTTCTTTTTGGAATTTAGAATATATCCAAATGTCATTTATAAACACAACTAAAAACTGGTCCAAAACTTGATGAAAGACTCCATTCATGATATTAATGAATATTTAAGGATCAATAGATAACCCAAAGGGAATAACTAATAACACATAATTCCAATATCCTATTAATAACACTGTCATTGGAATGTAAGCCTCCTTAACCTTCAGTTGACGGTACCCGAACCTCAAATCAATCTTTCAATTAAACTGAGCTCCCTGGAGCTCATCAAAAAAATCACTGATATAAAGAAAGGGATACTTTTTGTTAATTTTTGTTTTAAATAAGGCTTTATAATCAATAAAAAGTCTCATAGAACCATATTTCTTTTTTAGAAATAAACTTGGATCACCGCATGGTGAAGTAAAAGGTTGAATTAAATATTTATCAAGAAATTATTACAAATTGTTTTTCAATTCCACCAGATCTAATTTATCCATTCGATAAAGAGGTTTATAAATGACCTTAGAATCAGTAACTAAATCAATAATAAATTCAATATCCCAATCAAGATTAATATAATAAAATTAATTTGAAAAAACATATGTGAATTCATTCACTACTGGAATGTCACTAATCAAAATAATTTCCTTATTTTCAACAACATGAAGAAGATAACATTCAATTCCATTATTTAATAAATCTATCAACTTCATTTTTTGTTATAAAAGGTAACAAATCATTGAATAAGACTTTATTATCTTTACAATCTATTTTAACATGATAAACTGAAATCCAATCCATACCCAAAATGATATCAAATTACACTATGGGAAGTTTACTAAGATTTATAAGAAAGACTATCCCCTTAACGATTGTATGAATACTCCTATAAATCTTGTTTTCTTTAATAATTACACATAGATTGTTTACCAAATGTTCTATATCACATTCATGAGGTACTATTTCCAATTTACTTGAAATGCTATCAGAAATAAAAGAATGTGAAGTTCTGGTGTCAAAGATAGTATTGTAATAGTTTGAAAAAACATGTAACATACTGGTAAATGCTTTATTTGATGGCCCCACATCAACTGTAGATGTAAAAAATGATTTTTTCAATGCCCTCCGACTTTTGATCTTGCAGGATTACACCCTTGGTAATCAGATTTGGTCACACACTGGTATAATGACCAAACTCATTTCAATAGAAGCATCTTACCATTGGGTTTTCATTTCCTTCCTAGTCATCTCCCTTATAGTTATGAGAAATTTGACCAATATGACCACATAGAATGAACTTCTCGAACATCAAAAGATGTTCCTCATGATTATTTTTACCACACTTCTCTCAAGTTGGAAAATTAGTTTTATTACCTTCAGACATCTTTGGTGAATTATTTCCCATTGAATGCCTACTGGATCGATTAATTTTATCTCTCACACAGGACACATGGTCATTAGAAATATCTATTTATGCCTTATCAGAATATTTTAATGTTTCTAATAGATTTTTAACACATGAGAAGCTAATTCCATTTGATATTTTAGCATCAATCTTCATGGAAACTGATTTATATTTCAATTAATATCCTAGAAAAAACATGGGATTGTACCTTAAAAAATAGGTGAAATTTTGTCCATATAAAGCCACATAATATTCCTCCATTTGTGTCAATTACAAGAACTTCCTTTCCATCCTAAGTCGAACAACATTATGAAAATATTTCTCAAAGAAGATGTTCTTAAATTCATCTCATTCCATTACGTTAATCTCTTCACTTCCTCTAATATTTTTAATCATTGACTAACACTGATTGTCTTAACCTTTAAAAAGATAAACATTAAGTCTAAAATATTGATCATCTAAACCCCCCATTACGTCAAAAATATTTCTAGTGCTTTAATCCACCCTTCAGCTTGCATAGGGTCCTGTGATCCTCAAACTAATTGGGGACGTTGCCTCATGAAATGATTCACTACCAATATATTATTTTGAGGTTGATCTGGTTGATCTAATTCATGGACTCCACCACCATTTATCACCTCAATAAACTAAGGTATCACTACAACATATTTTTTAGTTCCAATTCATACAATCTCAAGATGCTGATTTGGAAGGTTTTTTCCTCTGTATGTCGTCCCAAAAATACTGCCCTATTTCCTCTACAGAAAAATATTTCATACAGACATATTTTAGCTAAAGAAATGTGGTAATATTTAAATTATATATCATTTAAATTTTAAAATATAGTGAAAATAATTTATTTATATTCCATTTATATTATCCTACCCCCTAAAGTCAACTAAACCAATCTATGATACCAACTATAATTCCCCAACCATAAAATTACATAAACTTGAGATAAGTCATCAGTTTTACTCTAATTTACTTTGAAGATCATATTAGGTTCATATGTTTAGATAATTAGGTCAAAACACATATATAAGAACTTAAATATTACATGTAGACACTTTTACCCCTATCTATTTTTTCTATAAAAGATTTTTTTAAAAGAAACATGGTTTCATTTCAAGTTTAAAAAACATAACTTATCCTTGATCCCATCCTTGACTCTATTATTTTTTATTTCTTTTAATAAACATTTCAAAACTTGAGATGAACATAAAAATCTTATCAAGGGATTCACTGAGATGGAAAATTGTTAGTCATTCCAAAACATGTAAACCTAGAATACTTAATCAAAAGGTAATGCTTTTTACATTTAAGAAGTATTAAATACACTTCACTAAATATATTCTCATTGCTTACCCTTTTTGTAACAAAAATATTACCATAAATCCCATATAAAGAAACATATAACATATAAAGGTAACTTGGTATTTAATAATACTTAAATCAAATAACCATACAGTCGAATTCCACACATATCACTAAATGAAATAGCCATATGGCCGACTTCCATACCTAATGCATTGAAGGTTATAATGTATTAACCTATCCTTGGTTTATCATGGAACCACCTATCTTTGTTTTTTATTATTACCACCCATATTTGGTTTGTAATGTAACCACCCATCAAATGTCTATGTTCTATTATATAATTAAAACAGATAAAATATTAAAATTATGAACATTTCACTTATAAAACATCATTTGAAATCACAATAAATAATTTCAAGATATAGAAATTTTTAATACACATTGAAAACCATTTCCAATACCAAAATTCCTCAAAATGGAATAAGGGATTTCTTTTTCATTTTAAAAAATTATTTCTTATATAGGAATCCAAAAATAAAATAACGGTTATGGCTAGAGAGAAGTGGTTGCCACAACATATGTTAAAAACATTACATTTTTTGTTTAGTGAAACGCTTCAAATATAAATATTACCTTTTGAAAAGAATTTAATAAAAATGGAATTATAATGGTTGATTATAAACTGTATAAAATAACGAGCTGTGTATTATTAAAATACGCCTTAATTAAATGAGATTAAGACAAAGTATAATACATTGAGTCCGACTTGTCCTGTATTTTATTTATTATTCCTCAATAATAAACTTAAGTTAATTAATAATTTCTTAAGAACAATTTTTTTAGTTTATTATTTATTTTGTATCACTTATTACCATGTTATAATAATTACATAATCATTTAAGTTCATATCAGTTGTTGTTTTTTTTGATATTTCGTACTTGAGTCAAAAATGTATTTGTTTTGATGTTAATAGTCCATGTGGTCCAAATTAAATCATCAAAAGAATATTATTCATGATTGAAATATCATATATATCTAGTATATATGTATTTGAAAAAATATATAATATTTAGAGGTAATAAATTAAATTCACTATTCATGGAGAAAATATCGTATTTACTGAACATGGAAAGAATAAAGGAATATTATAAATAAAAATTAAATAATAATAATAAATAAAATATAAAGAAATTATATATCATATGTAAAAATATTATCCATTATAATGTCCACTAAGAGAGGTGTAGGGGAAAAATTGAATAATCATTGTTTCTAGTGGCAATAGTTTACCGTACAAATAAACAATATGTTCATTACCAATTAAATAGATGTGGGTATAATTTTATATCATAAAAATACTATAAAAACATCCTAGTATATTTTGGATACTATTTTTTATGTAATAATAGAATAATAAGAGTTATGTAGTGAATAGTGAAAATGAATGTAAAAAACATGGGAGAAAACATTACCCCTTAATCAGGAGACTTCTTTTGGGATGTACCAAAAGGATTTATTTGGAGGAATTTCCTACTAAGGGAGGATTATTGTATGAGGGTAGGGACTCTAGGAAGAGGTTTTTTTAGGTATTGGACAAAAAATGTTTCCTGAAGTGTGATTATTAGAGAAGAGGGGGTACCTTTTTATAGGAGAGGGAATATGCACCCTTAGAAACTCTTAAACTGTTAAATATATATAAATTACTTTTATTTATTAAAATGGCTAAAAATTGATATATGTAGAATATAATATGAGGATATTTCAATATCATCTCATCCAATAATTTTTTGATTTGTATTTATTTTATTTTAAACCTTATCATTTCAGTTTACCCTTAATTATTCAATTTTTATTTTTAATTGTGGTAACAACTTATTAATTATAAAGAGGCCATTAATTTTACTTATATAAGTTAAATTTTACATATATGGGAACTTAATAAACTTTTAAAACTTATCATAGTCACTTAGTTATTTTCAAACCGTTTTTAGTATTTTTACATAATTTAATAAATTACCGTTTTTATAAAACATAAATTATGTCATTTTAACACTATTCATTTCATTGAATTTATGTAAAATCCAATAAAAAATATAACTTAGAACCAAAGGATTTAATAGATTTTTAACATTTTATATTAATCTATTAAAATATTGGATGACATAAATTATGTAAAATAATATTTATTTTTATATTTATAATACCATTTATTTGATTCATTCATTAATAATGAAATAACTACATCATCATTGTGTCATAATTGAATTTAATTATTTAATCTATAAAAATATTAAATAAAATACCACGGTGTAGTTAATATTTTTATCTTTATAAGGAATATTTACAATCTAATATATAACTTATACAAACACATATTAATTTTTTTTTAGTAAGAAGATATAAGTTTATAATATATTTTTCATTGTATTAAATAAAAAGTTATAAGTGTCATAATCACACTCAAGTGGATTCAAAAGAAAAACATTTCATTCCAAGGGTTGTATTAGTCATCCATATATCATCAAAAAAAATTAGTACATGTTTTATGGTAGTTTTATATTATTATGATATTATTTTTACGCTTATTTACTGGAATTAACCTTTAACCGTGGTAAATAAAAACAATTACAACAGATACTATTCATCATGTACAAAAATAAAATGGAACTATTTACATAATTTGGATCATATTTTTACAAATATGGAATCAATTTTTTCAAATTAAAAAAAACATAGTATTAGTAATTAATTTAAAATTAATTCTCATTGTCAAAATGAGAAAACATGTTTTTTTAAAAGTACAAACCATCAAAATATTGACATGTGTTTATATCAAATTTCAATGGGAAATTGTCTCCAATGACAAAAATTATATTAAATGATAAAATAATAATATAAATATAATTTAAAGCCAAATAATAAAGATAACTTAACAATATAAATATATTAGATGAAAAGGGAGTTTTGAATTAAAAGGACCTATTTTTCACTATTCATTAAAATATGAATTTTATGAGAAAAATAGAAAAATTTCAACCAAAGTAAATTTTGATGACCCACTTACAAATAAGAAGTTTATTTTATACAATATAATATATAAAATTTTCAAAAACTAAATTTAAAAAGGGTTTACCATCAAAAGGTGATTAAATGTCCTTTTAAAAATATTAGTGTATTTTATTGTAAAAATTGGATATGTTATCATTTTAAGCTTATAAAATTTATTTGATGATTGTAAAATCATTTAAAAAACTTGAGAAAACATAATATAGTTAGTTCTTTTTATTCCCACCAATAGAATTCTTATATTTTTTCTACCATTTAAAATAATAATATTAATAATGTATTATTTTTCAGTATGACTTAGTTGTGTGTGCAACGTAAGAATTCAAGGAAACCTGTTATTTCAAGTAAGGTACACTATAAAATAAAGAGTCTCCTTTATCATCAAATTAATGTCTTATTGATAAATACTAATTGATTTGAAATTTTTTTATTCTATAGATATTTGGGATGTTACATCCTTCCCCCTTTGGGAAATTGCATCCCCACAATTTTATTCAATTATAAAATAAGTGGGGGTGTTTCTCCTCCATATAAGTTCCATGTTCCCATTTTTCCTCCTAAAACCTATAGTTTTTACATAATACAATAAACAGAGAAATCACTTTATTCTATAAATATTATTACACTTTTCCATGGTTAACCTTTTAGAAAGACATGAGTACCTACCATGAAAGAATGATCCTTCTTCTGGTTACTCGCATAAATTTTATGGAAACTCTTAGATATCCTCATATGCATCTGAATCAGGTGAAATTTTTCTACCATCCCATCGACCAATTTTGGTCTTATCAACTTCCTTTCACCTACTTCGTCTAAAAAATATGGGGTTTTGCACCACTTTCATTATAATTTCTCAAATGGTGCCATATATATACTGGAATTAAAAATTTTATCATAATAAAACTTAAGTAAAGAAAGATGTTGATCACATTTTTTTTGTAATCCATTGAACAAAAACGTAGAATCTCCTCTAAGGTTTGAATTTTCCATGCTGTCTACCCATCTGATTGAGGATGAAACTGTATACTAAAATTTAATCTAGTTCCCAATGAATTCTTATGGCCTTTCGAAAAATTTACAGTGAACCTAGGATCACGATCTGATATATTGGAGACAGTAACACCATGTATATTTACTATCTATTTAATATAAGACCTATAATGTTGATCTAGAGAGAGACTATCTTGAAAAGGATGAAAATGAGCATATTTATTCAATCGATCAACAATAACCCCAATCCCATTATTACCTCTTGATGTATATGGTAATAACACTATGAAATACATTGATATATTTTCCCATTTCCACTCTAGAACTAGAATATGCATAAGTGTCACATTCAATAACTTCTATTTAGCTTCAACCTATTAACAAATAAAATATCTTAGGGTAAATTCAGAAAATATCTCTTTTCATTCCATCCCACCAGTAATACTCTTGAAATTCTATGTACATCATAGTACTACAAGGATGAAATGAAAACAAAGAACTTTGAGCTCCACATAATAACTCTTTCTTTAACTGTGAATCACAAGGCTCACATAATTTATTTCCATACATCAAAACTCAATTTTTTGGTCAATGTTAAATTCAGGTAACTTACCCGTCTGAACCAGTTATTACTTTTTATAAAACTTACTATTTTCATTAGGCAGTTGATTAAATCACTCTAATTGAGATGATTTCACTACAATAAGGAAAAAAAAGAATTCCCTACACCAACAATTTCTAATCCAAAATTCATAAAATCGATTACCAAAGGATCTCATTCCAAATGTATCATGGTTAATGTTGCTTTATGTTTTTTTAATCAAATCATGTTCCACGTTATTTTCATTTCCTGGATGCTAATGAATCATGAAATAATAATCATTGTTTAATTTGATCAATCTCATCTGTCTCATGTTTGATTCTTTCTGAGTGAATATATAGTTCCAACTTTTGTGATCAGTATATATTTCACGCATTACACCAAACAAATGATGCCTAAATTTTTTTAATGAAAATACCATATCATCTAATTCCGAATCACATGTAGGGTAATTTAACTGATGATTTCTGAACTAACGTGAAGCATAAAAAGTTACCTAATAATTATGCATTAGGGAACAACCATGTCCTTTTAATTATTCATTACTGTAGATAAAAAATTCACCATTCTTAAAAGGCATGGCCAAAACTAGATCATTTGCCAATAATTTTATTAGTTACTAAAAATAATCAACATATTATTTAATGTAGATAAATTTGACTCCCTTACCCATTAACTTAGTTAGTGGGATAAATAAACAGGAAAGGTATTCATAAAATATCAGTAATAACTTGATAATCCAAGAAAACTACAAATCTCAGGTATATTGGTAGGTCTTAGCCACACTTTAACTAATTTTGTTTTTAGAAGGGTCAATAGTTATTCCATAATTAGATGAAATATGGCCAAGGAATTGAATTTTCTTGGAACCAAAATACAATCTTACTAAACATTCCATAATGTTTTTGTCTTTTAGGGTTTGAAAAAGATTCCTTAAGTGATTTTTACATTCCCTCTAGATTTTAGAATATACGAAAATATCATCCATAAAGGGAACCATAAACTGGTCCAAAAACTGATGAAATACTCCATTCATGAGATTCATAAATACATAAGGTTTATTAGAGAACCCAAAGGGAATAATTAGAAACTCATAATTCCGATATCTCTTTCAGAACACTATCTTTGGAATGTCATCCTCCTTCACCTAAAGATGATGGTACCCAGACCAGAAATCATTATTCAAAAAATACTAAACTCAATATAGCTAATAAAACCAATAATAGAATATTCTAATCACGTAAAATACTAGAAAATTAATCTGAAAAGACCTAAGTGAATTCATTCACCACTAGAATGTAACTAATGTAAATAGTTTCCTTATTTTTGTCCACATGAACTAGATAACATTCAAAACCATATTTGATCAATATCTGAGCTTATTGGTATGCTATCAAAGGTATTAAATCATGGAATAAAACATTCTTGTCTTTACAATCTATTTTTTCATGACAAACTGAATTCTAGTCCATACCCATGGTGATATCAAATTCTACTATTGGAAGTTAAATAATTTTTATTGGAAAGAATATCCCACTATTGATAATAGGAATATACCTATAAATCACGGTTTCTTTAATACCTTTACATATTGTTTTTAAAAAAGGTTCTATATCACTTTCATGATGTTCTACTTCCAATTTAATTACAATGCACTCAAAAATTTAATAATTTGAAGATCCAGAGTCAAATAGAGTATTGGAAAATTTTGAAAAAACCTGTAATATATATGTCACAACTTCATTTGATGGTCCGAAATCAACCGTTATAGTAAAAAATGATTTTTCCATGACCTTTTTATTTTGATCTTTCTGGTTTCCACCCATGGTAATAATCTTCAGTCCCACATCGGCATAATGACCTAACCCATTACAACCGAATCATCTTACCACTATTTTTTCATTTCCTTCTTTATCATCTTTTTATAGTTTCGATAAATATGAAGAGTATTACCACATAGGAAAAACATCGTAAATATTTATATACATTCTATATGATTATTTTTACTATACTTCTCACAAGTTGCAAATTTAGTTTTCTTACCTCCAGGCATCTTTGATGAATTATTTCCCATTGATTTCTAACTGGATCAATTCATTTTCTTTCTCTCATAGGACACATGATCACCAAAAAACTCCATTTATACCTTCTCAACACATCATTAAAGTTTCTTATTATATTTTGACTCATGAGAATATAATTCCCTTATAAATTTCTTCTTCAATACTGATTAAATATGATGTATCTTATTATCAATATCCCATATAAAATTAGGGATGTTCCTTGACAAATGGAGGAATGTTTATTCACATGCATCCATATAATCTTCCTTGTTTTTTCTTAATTCAATGAATTTGTTTTCCATCCTAATTTGAACAACCATAGTAAAATATTTCTCGAGGAAGATGTTCTTAAATTCATCCCATTCCATAGAGTTAATCTCTTAACTTCCTCTGATATTTTTAATAATGGAACACTACTAATTGGATTCACCTTTAAAACGATAAACATTAAGACATATCTTATAATTTTCGAAACCCCAAATTACATAAAAAATCTTTTCTATTTATTTTATCCACCCTTCAGCTTGCATATGGTAAGATGATCCTCTAAATAATGGGGGATGTTGCCTAATAAAATGCTCCACTACCATCATATTCCTCTGCGATTGATCTGGTTGATCTCATTCATAGACACCGCCACCATTTATCACCTCAGTAAACTCCTCCATCACTAAAGAAAATTGTTTAGTTCGATTCTAATCATCTTAAGATGCTAATTTAGAAGGTTGTAATCCAAAACATGTCATCCCAACACAACTCCCTAGTTTCCTTTGCATAAAAAATTCTGTACACAAATAACTTAGATGAAGAAAAAAACTAATAAAAAAGTATACATCATTTAAATTAGTCCATAATGTAAAAATAATTTATGGTTATTATATTAATAATATCATAACCCCTAATGTTATCAAAACAGACCTCGAATAATACCTAAAAGGCCTCATCCTTAAACATTACATAATCTTGAGATAAGTCAACATTTTGATTCTAATTTACTTCTAGGATCATTTCAGGTTAACAAATTTAGATAATTAGGTCATAACTCATACATAATAACTTAAATATAATAACTAGACTCTTCTCTTCACTATCCATTTTTTCATAAAAAATACATTGAAAAAGAAACATGATTTCTTTTCATTTTTAAACAGAATCTGTTTTCCGTGATCACATCCTTCATGCTATTCTTCTTTATGTACTATGAAAAACCTTTCAAAACTTGGGATGAAAAAAAAAATCATATTATTGGATACATAAATATGGAAAAATTTTAGTCTTACAAAAACATGTAAACCATGAATACATAAGCATAAGGTAATAATTTTCACCTTTAAGAAGAAGTAAGTATACTTCACTGAATATAAGCTATTTGTTTACCCTTATTTTAACCAAAAGATTACCATAGATCACGTATAAAGGAACATATAACAAATAAAGGTAACTTAGAACATAATCTTACGTAAATCGAATAACCATATGGTCGAGGTGATGGCGCCTCACATGCCTAGTTCTCTCTCTTTGTATCTATTCATCGCCTTCTAGGGTTTCCTACAGAATATCCATGCATCTTCATTGGTAGAACTTCATATTGATCCCCCTCTCACATTTCCTTCACCCTTGTCATTATTTTGATGATGATTGCCTCTTCTATGTGATTCTCCTCCTTTACCTCGTTTTCTCACCATCAGGTTCTCTTCCCGTTCCTCCCCCATGCCTCCCTCATTTTTTTCCGCGGCACTTCAGTATTTGTCTAGGGCATCTCCTCCTCACTCTGACCTTGAGCTCCACTGCTCTGTTTTAGGTCAGATCTAGAACAATGGATTCTTTTAGGTATAGAGTTTAGTGGATAGGAAATTGTGTATTTCTCCGTGCTTCATCTCCCCTTTTGTGGGCTTTGAATCCTATTTTCTCTTTCTCTTCGTTCTCCCAAGGGTTTCATACCCTTAGATTATTTTATTCCTGGGCTAATTCTGGGATGGACTCCATAGAGCTTGTTTGGTGGCGTACTGTGTGAGTCCCTCTTGTCACCCCTCTCTGGCCTCCTTGACCACTACCCCCTTCTAGGTCAGTTGGGTGTGATGGTTTGTATGAAGTTTTGGGTGTGTGGTGCATTTTGGTGGACATTTCTAGGTGGTTCAGGCCCAAATGAAGGATCTTTTTTATTCCAATATGTTCATGGTAATGATCTCATTTCATTTCGAGGATACTTATTGTTAAGGTTGTGGTCTTCTTCAAAGGTTATGCGGATGGTGAAATGGTTCGAGTTCTGTTTTGATGACAATAAAATGAAGGTTATTTAAGAAGAATGATAATGTTTTTTTATCAATTTTGATAATTTTCATTGATGCTATCAAGGAGATGATTACTATGTTTGGAATACGGATGTGACGATGTTGTTCAGAAGACTCAAAATATTCGGGTGGCCTTTTTATTTTTGATTTGGTTATGGTGTTTAATGTATGCTTTTATTATGATGTTTGGAATTTTGCTATTTTGAATTTATAATTGTGCGGTTACCACTAATCCATAATTTGGCCTTCAGAAAATTAAAAAATATATTTGGATGAATAACCATATGGTCGACTTTCACACATATCACTAAATGGAATATATATACATCCAACTTCAATACTTAATACATTGGAGGTTATAATGTTACCACCCATCCTTGGCTTATCATGGAACCTGAGATATTTGGTTTATCATGTAACCACCCATATTTGGTTTATCAAATAACCACCCATTGAATTTCCAATAACCATTATATAATCATAACACATAAAAGATTGCAATTATAAATATTTCACACATAAAATTTAATTTGTAATTAGGAGAAATAATTTCAAGATATTAAAATATTCAATCAACTTTGAAAAACATTTTCAATAAAAAAATACCCAAAAATCGAATAAGCTATTTCTTTTTTATTTTATAAATATTAAGTCTTATATAGGAATCCAAATATCAAGTAATGGTTATAGGGGCGGAAAAGTCGTTGTCCCCTATACGTTAAGAACATTCCTTCATAATTTATTAAAATGATTCATATAAAAAGATTACATTTTGTAAACCATTTAATGAAATTAAAATTCAAAGGGTTTATTATAAAAATATAACTGAAGGAGGTGTATATTATTAAAATATGCATCACTGAACAGGGATTGAGATGAAATCCCTTACTTTGTGTCCAACTTGTCTCATATGTCCCTTGTTCTTCTTGAATAATATACTTTGGTAAATTTCTACTTGCATGAGAACCTTTTTTTATATTTATTATTCCAATTATATCATTAATTACAGTGTTATAAAAATTTTATAAATATCTATGTTCATATCAGATGTTTTGTCAATATTTGGTACTTGAGTAAAAAATGAACTTGTTTTGATGTAAATTGTCCATGTGGTAAAAATTAAATCATCTCCAAAATATTAGTCATGATTTGAATAATATATATATAAAGTACATAGGTATTTATAATAATCCATAATATTTTGAGATAAGAAATGAAATACACTGTACGTGGGGAAGGTAGGCCAGATGTACAAATGAACGCTACTTTGATTTTATTTTCATATTAAAAGAATAATAATTAAATGATAAAAATGTATATTATAATACTAGTATTATATTAATCTCATACATGTATTATTGTTTTGATAAAACCATTCCGTATACATTACATGTATAGTGGGAATGACTCATATTGTGTTGAGGGGGCGGTATCCCACACTTCCTCAAACAAAAATATCAAATTTACATGACAAGGAAATCATAAAGGAATGTTATAAATAAAAATTAAATAATCATATAAAAAATATGAATATAATATATATCATATGTAATTTTTTGTCATTATAATGTCCACCATGAGAGGTGGTACGGGAAAATTGAACAATAATAGTTTCATGAGGCAGTAGTTCACCATACACAAAAATAGTATGTTTTTTACCCATTAAAAGGAAGTGTGTATAATTGTAAATCAGAAACATAAAATAACAAAATACTAGTATAATGAATATATTTTTATTTTATGTAATAACAGAAAAATATGAGTTTAGGAAGTGAATAATGAAAATTAAACTAAAAAATATGAGAAATGGGGTTACCTTTTAGTCAGGTAACTTCTTTTAGTTTATTCCAAAAGGCTTCATTAGAAGGCTTTATTCCCTAGGGTACCCTTCTAGAATGATGTGAGGGATTCAAGAAAGAGTTTTTTGGTAGGTTTTTTATTAACCAAAGGGTTCTTGAAGTGTGAGTATTAGAGAACATATAATACCTTTTTATAGGAGAGGGAAGTGGCACCCTTCGAAACTCTTAAATTATTAAATTAATATATATATTTTTTAAAAAGTCCCCAAGTTGAGATATGTAAAATATTGGATATGGATAGTTCTAAATCCTCTCATACAATAATTTTTAGTCACATGATGATTTTATTTTAAACCTTATCTTTTCGGTTTACCAATAATTATTCTCTTTTAATTTTAATTGTTGCAACACTAATTTAATTATTAAGAGGCTAATAATTTTACTTATATGGTGTAAATTTCCCCTAATTCTACACTTAATGAACATTTAGACCATATCATATTATCTTTTTGAAGTTAAAATATTTTTACGATTTTTAAATAATTTAATAAATTAATATTTTCATAAAACATAAATTTTGACAATTTTTACACTAGTCATTGCATTGAATTTAAATAAAATCAAAAATTATAGATAACATCAAAAAATAGGATTTGACATTCTTATAAAAGGTCACATTAATCTATAAAATTATTTTATGTCATAAATTACATCAAATAATATGCATTTTAAAAAAAATTATATAATTTATTTGATTCATTCATTAATAATTCAATCACTATATAATCATTTCTTAATAATTAAATTTAATTATTTAATGTATAAAAATTATAAATAAAATACCATGATATAGGAAATATTTTTATATTTCTAATGAATATTTATAATAAAATATAACACTTATATAAACACTTATTAAAATTTATTTAGTAAGAAGATAATTTGTTATGATATATTTTGCTTTAAATTAATATTTATAAGTGTCATAATCACACCCAAGTTGCTTATAATGGAAAAAATTTTATGCCAAGGAATTTCTTGGTCAGAAATAGCTCATAACATAGTATTAGGATAAGTTTTAGGGTATTTTAATATTATTATAATATTATTTTTACCCTTATTTATTTGATTTACACTTTAACCGTGGTAAATAAAAATAATTACTAAAGCTACTATTCATCACTGTAACACCCCGACCACAGTTACCCAGAGCTGGGGCATTATTACATAACATTGGAATGATCACAAAAGATCAAGTCTCTAAATACAGATTAGTTTAGTATCTTTGAAACACTAGATACATTCATAAGTTTTACATTACATCATGAAATAAAAACAACAACAACATGTTGTCCTGTTTGAACACAATTATCCCTTAGACTATCCCTATAGGTCAATCATAATATACTTCTTCACATCCTGGAAAAAATAAAACATATAAAGGGTTGAGCTCATATGCTCAGTAAGGATAACAATATAGAGGAAACTTTCATAAACAAGCATAACCATTTTAGGCAATTGTATAACTAAAACAAAATCCTTTTAAACTTGAACTTCAGAATAACATTGTAAAACTAAAATGAAATAATTCCATTTACTTATTCACATGGATATTATACTAGTAGAATAATCACATGCCATATTAATAACCAATTTCATAATGATGGAATGCATAATCCTAGACAATCATAACCACATAGTCAAGGCCTTGTGCCAAGACTACAAATAAGATTTTGTCAAGGCCTTATGCCAAGACACTAGTTTGTCTCATGTGACCTATCGATGCATCGAGGAGCTATAGCGGTCTCCACCCATCACTTACTAAGTCCAATTCATTCCTTATATGAAAAGGTTTAAACATATCATAAACAATGCCCAAGAACCATAACATAATCGTATCACATAAAACATGCATAAAGGCAATATAACATTTCCACATTTCAATCAAAATATATCAATACAATACATTGATATAATCAAAAATTATCAAAGCCATTTTCAATAGAAAAATAAAAGAAAAGTAAAACATGGTATTTATTTTCCATTTAAAAAAAGTTATGGCTTGTAGAGGAAACTGAAACTCAAATAATGGTCACGGTGGCGGAGAAGTCGTTGCCACTGCATACATAAGACAAAACATTCCTTTTGTACTTTAGTAAAAAAATTCATATAAAAATATTCCTTTGGAATAAAAGGAAAAGTCAAAGGTATGTATACACCATATAAAATAAAGTTTTGTATAAATGAAAATATGTCTCAACGAAAGGAGATTGAGACGAAGTCCCTTACCAATTTGGTAACTTACGCAACATACACCACATGACCGAGGTATCATACAATTAATATGTAAATACACATAAATTAAAGTTTATTACACAAATAATTCAATTATGGGCAGTATATACACCACTAAAAAGGTAATTGTGGTAATATGTTATGAATCTCACGGGAATAAGGAGTGAGATGAAAACCCCTTACCTCATGTCAGACTTGACTCGATCGTTCTTTAATCACCTGAATAATAAACTATAGTTAATTTATATTTTCTTAATAACATTTTTCAAGTTCATTATTACTTTTACATCACTTATTACCATGTTATGAACATTATGTAATCATTTAATTTAATAACGGTCGTTTTGTCAATCCTTGGTACTTGAGTCAAAAATAAACGTCTTATAATTACAAGTTGTTTATGTGGTAAAATATCCATTATCTCCAGAATTATATTCATGATGTAGATATCATATATATCATATATATCAAGTATATACATTAATTTATAATATTACATAACATTTAGAGGTAATAAATGAAATGCACCGTGTATGGAGACGCTAGGCCGTACGTAGGCATGGACGCTACTTTCATTTGTATTTCATATTTAATGGAATGAAATCATAATGATATAAATGTATATTATAATTCCAGTATAATATCATATATAATATCATTAACTCCATCCTTTATACGTACCACATATGGAATTAACGATTCAAATGACTTTGTGGGGGCGGTAGTCCGCATTTCCTAAAAAGAAATTGTCGCGTTTTCCCATAATGGAAATAATAAAAGTATAACATAACTTAAAAATAAAGAATCATAATGAAACCGTAAATACAATATATATCATATATAAATATAGTGACATCTTAATGGCCACCATGAGAGGTGTTAGAAGAATATTGAACAATCATCGTTTCATGAGGTAGTAATTCGCCACCCACAGAAAAAATATGTTCTTTAACCATTAGATGGAGGTGTGTGTAAGTGTAGTTAATATACTCTTCATTACAACATCCAAGTATATATTTAGGATACTGGTGTTGTTATAAAAGAAAATACTAAAAAAATATTAGGGGTTATTGAAGTAAAATAAAAGAAAAGAAGTTAAGAGAAATTGTTACCTTTAGTTTGTGTAACTCCGTTTGGTATGAACCAAAAGGACTCTTGAAGTGCCTTCTACCTAAGTTAAGGATTATAAGATAAAGGTATAAATGTTGAGAGGGTATTTGGGCAATGGTTGGCTGAGTCAAATGGATTTCATGGTGTGAATAATGTGGTATAGGTGGGGGCCTTTTATAAGAGGAGAGGAGGGGCTCTTTTGGAAAGATTGAAGATATTATTTTATTGTAAAATGGTTTTTGGATTATAAAGCTCCCAAAATTATATATTTAGAATATAAGGTGATAACGGTTCTAAATACACCCATCCAATAGGTTTTCTACAAGTTTATGTCTTATATTTTACCTTATCTTTTCATTTTATTTATATCGTTCATTAATGAGGTAATCGCTGCATCATCATGGTGTCATAAATAAATTTATTTAATTAATGTCTGAAAATTATAAAAAAATTACCATGATGTAGGAAATATTTTTATCTTTCCAATTAATATTCATAGTCTAAATGATAACTTGTATAACCCCTTGTAAAAATTGTTTTAGTAAAATAATACATGTTTGTTACATTTTTTTTTTACTTTTAACAAAAGGTATTAATGTCATTATCTTACCCAAGTGGCTCCATGGGGTCCTATAAATCTTCCCATGGTTTGTATTTCTCATCCATGACTCATCCAATAAGATTAGGACATGTGTTAAGATATTTTTATATTCTTATAATATCATTTTTACCATAATTTACCCTAATTACCTCTAATCGCGGTTAATAAAACTAAAAAGTTACTATTCACCAAATATTATTTTCATCCCATTTAACCAAATTTTACAAACTAATTACAACCATGTATGTCGGATTTTTGAAATTAAATTCATAGAAGCAGTAAAGATTCATTTAAACGAAAAATCAGTTTTTTTAACTACCACTTAGTGGTTTCATTATTCTTCCAAAATTGAAGTTTTTCAGAACAATACGAAAAATTCACCCTAAGCTATAATTGATATTCCAAATTCAAAAATGATGTCTATTTTAAAAAATTAAAAACATATAAGTTTCATTAATTAATTTTATAATTAATTCTCATAGTCAAAACAAATCGCGTGTTTTTAAGAAACAATATCAAGCAAAAGATTGATAATTGTTTATGTCCAATTTCAAAGTAAAATTAATTCTAATGACCACCATTGGATAAATAGGTAAAAGTATATTTTAATTATACCTTAAAACTAGGAAATATTATAATTTATCACTATAAATTATTTTGATTAAAAAAGTTTTTTTAAAGTATTTTTCACTATTCCTTGAAAATTGGATATTCTCAGAAAAATACCAAAAAATAAACTTAGGCTAATTTCGATATTTTGAATCCAAAAATGAAGTCCATTTTGACATATAAAATTTATATAATTCAAAGAGTGGGTATTACTATTCATAACGGCTACTTTGATTGGTCGCGGTGTGTTAGAATCTCGAACTTGCGTACAATGCAAGCTATTGCATTATTGAAAGAGAAGCGTACTGTGGAAGTTTGGGGTGTTACATTATCCCCTGCTTCAATAAATTATTTCCTCATAATTTTAAATTGTTCTTCGAAAATAAAAGGATGAAAATGGAAAATACCTTTGTGGAAAAGCCATATCAGAAATAAGGTTAAAAAAATTTAGTCATAATAAGAGAGAAAGGGAAATGGAAAAGTCACCACTAAATTATGAAATCAATTAGAAGAACAATGGTGGAAGTTAGAGACATATAATTGGAGGAAAAAATAAATATTTTTATGGAGTGAGTGAGGCCATCAATCACAAACAAGTGTAAAATTGTGGGCCTTAAAGCCTTCAAACTATGGTGATTTAAAATATCACTAGTTCGAAAAAAAGGTGTTAGGATAACACGTTTTGTTTTGTTTTAATATCCCTTTCCTAATGTTTAAGAATTAATTTATTCATATAATAAGAGAGAGGTATATATATACTTGACAAGTAGAGTTTCAACCTTCAACTAATTTCTACCAGAAACTCATCTTTCTCTCAAAAATATAATAGAACTCAAAAATATTATAGTTATTGTTGGTTGGAGTGGATACTCAAGAAGGGGGTGAATTGAGTTCCAATTAAAATTTCTGTTTTAAAACTTTTTCTTAAAAACCCCCAAATAAAATACTGAATTAAACTGTAGTGAATTTATATCAAAGTAAAGGTTCTGTTGGGTTCTCAAGGGATTGATTATTTCCCAGTTAATCAAAACAGAAAGGTTGATTAACTTTTGAAACCAACTTACTGATTTAAACTAATATAAACACTTGCGAATTTAATTATCAAAGTGACTTTAAAACAGTTTTGGTTTTAATGTAATTAGTAGCAGAATAAAAGAATAACTTTGAAAGATATAGCACAACAGATATAACCAAGAGGTTCAGTCTCAAGCTGAGGCTTAGTCCTCTCAACAATTTGTATAAAATTGATCCACACCCTGGATCGGGGTTCAAAACAGTTTACAACTGTCCAGGTCCAAGACCTCTACCATTGTTATTCGTGGGAAACATAACAACAGCAACCAACTGTCTAGGTCACACACAACCTCTACCACTATCTCAGTGGGAAATAAAAGATGTAAGAGTTTGAGTGAGGATTTACAGATCCTCCAGTTAAAGTACAGGAGACAGTGTGTATGTTAAATGCAGGAGATAACACACACTACTCGAAATGTGAAATAATGAATCACAGAGCAGAGATGTAGAGTTTATAAATGGATCTAGTGATTGCAGTGAAGCTTTGGACTCCTTGAGGTTGATCAGAGACGATTTTGAGTCCTCTTTTGGTTTTTGTCTGAAAAACAGAGTGTCGTCTGCTTGGAATCCAGATTCAGAGATAGTTAGAAATGTAGTCGATGAAGTTCTTCAATGTCCTCGTGAATGTACAGAACTATTCTTGAGTAAGATTGAGTGTGTATGAGGTTTTGTGTCTTCTTATTATGAGTTCTTCTCTTGTCTTCCACGATTATCTCATCCACCACTCTTTTTTCTCATGTAAGTCTTGTCGTTGTTACATTCATTGCACCAGCAGGGACTTCTTGTATTTATGGAACGAGCTCTAGTAGAAGAAATGATTTCTTTTTGCAGGTATGAGGTATGGTTCCCCGACATTCAACAACCTTCATTAAATAAATGACAGAGCATTAAAATATTTCTAATATGACCATTTGTTAGATTAAATGAAGATAAAGAAATTCAAACAACTGTTTATGACTATCGGTGAGTCAAGTGATCAGTAGGTCATCAGCATCAACATCGGTGAGACATCTTCAGTGACTCAGATGATCAACATCGGTGTGTCATGATCAGTGACTCATTTGATCAGCATCAGTGTGTCATCTTTGGTGACTCAGATGATCAGCATCGGTGAGACATCTTCGGTGACTCAGATGATCAGCATCGGTGTGTCATGATTGGTAACTCATTTGATCAGCATCAGTGTGTCATCTTCGGTGAGACCGTTGTCCTTCGATATGGATTGGTGTGAACGTTGTACTTTGATATGGATCGGTGAGACCATTGTCCTTCTATATGGATCGGTGAGACCATTGTCCTTTGATATGGATCAGTGAGACCGTTGTCCTTTGATATGGATCGCTGAGACTGTTGTCCTTCGATATGGATCGGTGCGACCGTTGATCTTTGATATGGATCGGTGAGACCGTTGTCCGTTTGATCCAGAGGAATTCCAGAATACTTTTAAATCAATAACAAGGAGATAAAAACATGATCCAACCAATATACACAGATTCACTAAGAGATTTTGAATATGTATATGAGAAATACAACCGGATTATGTAATCGATGATTTTTGATTATTAAAACAGCAGTCATAGGAAGAATTCAACAATATTCCTGAGGGCTCAACAATCTCCCCCTTTTTTATAATCACAAATCTTATCCATAAATAAAAATAATATGTCATCAATAATAAGGCATAATAAGAATAAAAACATAATGAAATATAAATCTCCCCCTGAATTTATGCCTTTAAATACTTATGCAAACATTTCCATAGAAAGGTTCTCCCCCATGGATAAATAAAAAATAATCTCCCCCATATCCCCCATAGATCCATAGATATACAGATTTCTCCCCCTTTGGGATAGTAAAAAAGGAGGGAAAAAGATAAATAAGAGATTAAAAGAAGGCATCAGTGAGAATAAAAAGAAAAGAGAATAAAGATTATAATACATCTCAGTACAATCACAACAGGGTTCACCCAATCAACAACAATGCACAACTATTTCTGGGGATGTAACGGGGCTTTGCCTTTTTCAGATGGATCAATGGTTGGTAAGTTGGAAGGCTTGGAGGCAGGTTGAACTGGGCGAATTTGAAAAGGTTGTAAGATGACTCTGGAGGGTGGAGGAGAGGATGCCACTGGGATTTGCTGTGGAGATGTAGGAGCTGGTTGAGAAGTTTGCTGAGTAACTGGTCGGAGTTGAGATAGAGCTTGAGCAACAAAGATCTGATTTGGAGCAACATCAGAGGCACTGAGAGGGTTAGCAGTAGGAAGCACAATGGCGGTGGCTTGTGCATTCAGATAAGGCTTCAAAAGATTTATGAAATTATGAATAACTTCTGCACCATACCGCATAGCCTTCTCAAAATCATCCTTATTCTCCATGAACCATTCCAAGGTAGGAGTAAAATCTTGCAATTGATGAACTTGAGTCTTGAAAGCTTGAGTGACTGGAGGTAGTCTCAGATTGTTAGATAACACTTTGAAATTCGCGGTCATCTCATGCTTGGTATTGATTTTTGAAATGTAGTGATCAACCTTTTCCTTGATCTCTCTCTGAGATTTAGTGGCATCTGCTGAATATACTGTTACCATTTTATGAATGTGATCACTGTGCTCCTTCATCTTTCTCAACGAGTCCAAATCAAGATCTTTTCTAATGGCGGCCAATTCATCATGCACAATCTGCCTTAGAGACTCTATCTCACGAGTAGTGATCTTGGTTACTTTGGTTGTACTATCTTGAGCAACTATCTGAGTTATCTCATCTTTCAACTTTCTCAGATCAGACTTCTTATGATGTTTAATCAGATTCCTCAACACTTCCATCATACCAGAGATGGTGGATCTAAATTTTTTGGATAAATAAACTAACCCAGATTGTAGATCCTTCAGAATCTGATTTAGAGAGGCTATCTGCCTGCCAATAAACTCACCAGTATTGGCCAGGTCTAGTTTAATAGTATTTTAAATTTCTTCTCAGACTGTATCTCTCACAGCAGTAAGCAACTCAATTGTGAACTTATCAAAATCAGACTGAGAGATATTAGAACTAGGTAGATGAGCATCTGAAGCATCAACATCATGAGAAGACCTTGCCTCAACTGGTTGGCTTTCCATCATAACTGCAGTAGATTCTGATTCTAATTCTTCTTCTTCAGAATACTCTAAACCCAAAACAACAAAACCAGGGTAATCATCCCAGATAGCAGCACACAGAGTATATTTCGGTTTATCATAACTTGCTTTTTCACTGATTTCAAGTGAATCTATCTTTCTATTGACATTTGTTTCTGGTACAGTTTGATGTGTTTCTATTGGAGGTACAACAAGACCATCCACAGGTCGGTTATCACCATCATCATCATTATCATCATCATCATCATCATCACCATTCCCATTTCCATTCTTCAAAAAAACTTCACTGTCAGATACTTCAGTGTCACTAGCTTCTTCATCACCAAGAACTGGTTCTGATTCAGGTAAGGGTAAAGGTGGACTGGAAGATCCGAAGTCTATTATTCTCTTAGGGCTCATAGTATCAGGATCACTCCTATCATCAGGAGGTGACATACTTCCTTCTTCTATTTCAGCTTCTTCCATACATTGTTTGCTAGAATCTTCAGTGTCTTTATTCCTTTCAACATCTACTTCTTCCTCATTATCAGAACAAACTGGATCCTCATCTGATTTCAAACCAGGGTCTCTCAAACCCTTCGGCCTCTTTCCATGATCAGTGGGATTGTAAGATTCATACAACTTGTCCTCATCAGCAACCCATCATTTCTTCCATGGGTTTCAGTTTATTTTCATCCATTTACAAATTTATTTTTTAACACAAAAAGCACTATCAGATTAAGCTATCTCATCAGCTTCATCAACACATTCCAGATTCTTTAAAATAGCAGAGATCATTTTGGAATAGAACAGGGCAGTGACTTTCTTAGAAGGTTTCACCATTCCATCTATGTGAACCATTAGATATCTACACAAATTGATCATCTCATGGGTCTTTATTAAAAACAATAGAAAAACATCCTGGTATCTCAGAGCAGAAAAATATCCTTTCCTGGGGAAAATTTGGTGCTGAATACACTTAAAGAGAAGTCTACATTCACCATTCAGCTCTGAGAATGTGATTCTCCTTCACTCTCTGTTTCCTGTCAAAATCTCTAAAGCTAACTCATAAGAGAAGTATTCAGTGGTTGGAGGAATGTTTCCAGCATAATCCTCATACCGACCCTCATGGGGTACATTCAAACATTCAGCCCATTGTTTAGACAAAAAAGATATTTTCTTTCCTTTCACTACAGAAGACATTTTGGCAGCCTCGACACCATCTAAAGTAACTTTCAGTTTTATATAAAACTCATGCACTAGATTTGGGTAGTATACACGAGTGTTATCTGAGAACCAGGCTTTCCATCCTTGCGAATCTAAAACTTGTAACAACAACGACTTACTTGTCAAAAGACAGGCGGAGCTGACTTCTTTTTCTACAGCAACAATCCGAGTTTCCAGGTTCGGATTTACTGATCTTTGAGTGGTACTACTCGACTCGCCTCGAGCACGCTTTGAAGGTACAAGACTTTCTGATCCTTTTCTCGGTCTCTTCTGCTTAGCCATTTGACAATTCTGGGGAAAGTAAGAGTTCGAAGGTTCGAAGTAGAGGAGAAGAGAGGAAATAAGTTTTGGCCGGATAGAAATGAAAGGTCGACGGTTTGTGGAATAGAAATAGTCATGTATCATTTATTTCATCATTTAGGGTTCCCATAATAAAGATAAAAGTAATTAATTAATTACAACATAATAAAAACAATAATAGAAAGAAATATCGGTTTGACAGATCAGTTTCACAGATCGGTTTCACAGATCGGTTTCACAGATCAGTTTCACAGATAAGTTTCACAGATCCGTTTCACAGATCAGTTTCACAGATACGTTTCACAGATCAGTTTCACAGATCAGTTTCACAGAACAGTTTCACAGATCAGTTTTACAGATCAGTTTCACAGATCTATCATACAAAATTCTTATTTAATAAAATTCATTCTTTCAGAACATAAAGGATTTGAAAAAATATCAGCTAATTGATGTTCATAACTAATAAATTCTAGAGAAATATCACCTTTATGATAATGATCTCTTATAAAGTGATGTCTTATATCAATGTGCTTAGTCCTAGAGTGAGACACAGGGTTCTTAGATATGTTGATCGCACTAGTATTGTCACAGTTAATTGGAACCTGTTTAAAATCAAATCCATAGTCCAATAAAGTGTGTTTCATCCCCAGAATCTGTGCACAACAACTAACAGCAGCAATATATTCTGCTTCAGCAGTAGACAATGCAACTAAGTTCTGTTTCTTACTACACCATGATACTAGGGACTTTCCAAGTAAATGGCATGTTCCAGATGTGCTTTTACTATCTAACTTACATCCAGCAAAGTCAGCATCTGAATAACTAGTTAGGTCAAAATGATTGTCATTTTGGATAAAAAAACTTAAATTCACAGTATACTTAAGATATTTAAAAATCCTTTTAACAGCCAGTAAGTGTGATTCTTTTGGATTAGCTTGAAATCTATCACACATACACACACTAAACATAATATCCGGTCGACATGTAGTAAGATAAAGTAAACTCCCAATCATGCCTCTATAATAGGATTGATCAACTGGTTTCCCAGTTTCATCAACATCCAATTTATAGGTAGTACTAATAGGTATATCACTTTCCTTTATACTATCTAAAGCAAAACGTTTTAATAAATCCATAGTATATTTACTTTGATTTAAAATAATACCATCTTTAGTTTGAAAGATTTGAAATCCAAGAAAGTACTTAAGCTCTCCCATTAAGCTCATTTCAAACTAATTTTGCATAATCATTGAAAAATCAGTACATAAAATTTTTTTAGAAGATCCAAAAATAATATCATAAACATAGATTTGTACTATTAACACATATTTTGAAATCCTTTTTATAAAAAGAGTGGGATCAGCTATTCCTTTTGTAAATCCTTTTGAAATAAGAAAGTTTGAAAGTCTTTCATACCAAGCTCTTGGAGCTTTTTTTAAACCATATAATGCTTTAGAATGTTTAAAAACATGATTTTGAAAATGAGGATTTGAGAAACCAGGTGGTTGTTCTACAAAAATATCTTCAACAATAAAACCATTTAAAAAAGAACTTTTCACATCCATTTGATATAACTTGAAATTCAGATGTGATGCATAGGCAAGAAAGATCCTAATAGCCTCTAATATAGCTACAGGTGCAAAGGTTTCCTCATAGTCAATTCCTTCTTCTTGATTGTAACCTTGTGCAACTAGCCCAGATTTGTTTCTAATGATGTTTCCAGATTCATCAACTTTGTTTCTAAACACCCATTTTTTTACTATGGTTATAGTGTCCTTAGGTCTTTCTACCAATTTCCAGACATTGTTTCTTTCAAATTGATTTATTTCCTCTTGCATAGCCATTACCCAAAATTCATCATTGATAGCATCATTGATATTTTTAGGTTCTAACTGTGAATGAAAAGCTTGATGTTCAACCTGATTTCTTAGAGAATATCTAGTCTGTGTTCCTCAATCTAAATTACTTACAAAAGCATCTAACAAATGGTTCTTTAGAATCCTAGTTGGTCTAGAAAAAATAGGACTCGAGATTTCAGGTTCATATACAGGTTGAGGTTCAACAGAAGCAGGTTCTGGAAAATTTCCAGAACTGGATGTTTTAACTACAGGTCCACTGTCTTTATCATTAAGGTTCAAACCAGAGAGATCATCTTCAAGATTTTCAAGAGAGGTCTTAGGTTCATGTGGATCTCTTTCATCAAATTTGATGTGAACAGATTCTTCCACACATTTGGTTCTCTTATTGAAAACTCTATATACTTTACTAGAAACAGAGTAACCTAGGAAAATTCCTTCATCACTCTTGGATGCAAATATGTCAATATTTCCTTTGGTGTTGAGAATAAATACTTTGCAGCCAAAAACTCTGAAGTAGTTAACCTTAGGTTTCCTATGGTTCCACAACTCATAAGGGATCCTCTTAAGAACAGGTCTAATCAAGACTCTATTGATAACATAAAAATCTGTATTTACAGCTTTAGCCCAAAAATAAATAGGTAGGTCATATTCATTAAGCATAGTCATATCTATTTCTTGTAGGGTTCTATTCCTCCTTTCTAATACACCATTCTGTTGAGGTATCCTAGGGGCAGAGAAATTGTGACTGTAGCCACTGTGTGAGCAGTAAGATTCAAACTCATGATTTTCAAACTCACGACCATGATCACTTCTCAGGGTTTTAATCTTAAGACCACTAAGGTTTTCTACAGACTTGTAATATTTTACAAAGAAAGAACAAGCTTCACTTTTGTGAGCTAGAAAATATACCCAAGTATATCTAGAAAATTCATCTATAAGAACATAGACATAATGCTTCCCATTTAAACTAGAAACTCTAGAAGTTCCAAATAAATCCATGTGAACCATCTCAAGAGGTTGAGAAGTTGAAACACCTTTATTTGATTTAAATGAAACTTTATGTTGCTTTCCCTTTTGATATGGATTACAAACTTTTTCTACTGAAAATTCAAGTTTGGGTAGGTCTCTAACTAAGTTCTTCCTAGAAAGTTTTCTAAGTGAATGCACATTGTGGTGTCCTAATCTTCTATGCCAAAGGCAAGACTCTTTATGAAAAGCATTTAAACAAGTAATATTTTGCTTAGCTAAATAATTTAAATCAACAGCATAAACATTTTCATTTCTTAAAGAAGAAAACACTAAAGCATTTTTAGAATTAAAAAACATTGCAAGAATAATTTTCAAATTTAACATAAAAACCATCATCACATAACTGAGAAATACTTAACAAATTGTATTTAAGTCCATCAACAAATAAAACCTTAGAAATTAATACTGAGTCAGTGTTACCAATCTGGCCTAAGCTGATGATTTTTCCTTTTAAGTTATCACCAAAGGTGACAAATCCTCCATCAACTCTGACTAAGATCTTAAAGCATGAGAAGTCTCCTGACATATGTCTTGAACATCCACTGTCCAAATACTAAGGCTTTCTATAGGAGCTCTTTAAGAAGGTTCCCTATAAAACAGATTTAGATAGGAAATGATTTTGGTACTCAGATCTTCTTGGGTCCAGACAGGTTAGTAATCAAAGCTTTTGGTACCCAAATTTGTCTTATGGGTCTCATGAAAGTTGTATAATAAACAGACTTTGAAAGATATACCTTATTAGATCCATAACTATGAATATAACTATTTGAAGCATATGAAGTTTCAGAACTAGCTACATTCTGTCCAGATTTAGGAATGAATTTAGTTTTGGTAATTTTCCTTTGTCTAGGTTGGTATCCTATACCAGTAGTGTATCTAGGTGCTATTTTCTTACCAAGAATCTAATTAAGAGTATCTTTACCATTTGTAAATTTCTCTAAGTCTTTCTTGAGTTTCTCATTAGATAATTTCAGTTCAGTGTTTCTTTAATCAATTGAGTATTCATTTCCATTTCAATATCAAGATCAGATATATGTTTAACAGTTAAAGAATACTGTTTCTTTAAACCTTTGTATTTGTCTTTTAGCTCATTACAGGTTTCTTCTAACATATCACAGTATTCAAATAGTTCAGATTTTGACATGTTTTCTGAGTCAGAATCATCTTTAGAATAATATGAATTTGAAGCAGGAGTTTCAGATGTTACCTCAGAGGTGTTTGTCATAAAACACATGTTTGCCTTATTTCTGTGTTTAGTTTCAGAAACATCAGATTCAGTGGAGCTATCCTCAGAAGCACTCCAAGTAGCCTTCATGGCCTTTTTGTACTTACTATCCTTGTAATCATGCCTCTTCTTTTATTTCATCTTTGGACAGTCTGCTTTTATGTGTCCCTTTCTTTTTCACTCATAGAAGACAACTTCATCTGATTTGTCAGATTTCTTCCAATTCTTTTCCCAATGTCCCTTGCTATCATACTTACCTTTATAATTTGATTGTCTGAAAAACATCTTCTTCCTATAAAACTTTTTAAACCTTCTAGAAATGTGATCCATCTTATCATCACAATCAGAAGCACTTTCACTATCTTCACAGCTTGAACTCTCATTTATAGAATGAAGCTTCTCCTTATCCTTGTTCTTTGAAGTTGGAGTCTTGGAAGCAATTGACTTCCTTCTAGTTTCATCTTCTTCTTCTTTGTTAACCTTGAATTCCTCTTCATACATCATCAACTTTCCAATTAGTTCCTTGACTGGTAGTTCACCAATATCACATGATTCTCTTATTGAGATAAAAGTTCCCCTCCATCTTTCAGGTAGACATCTCAGAATTCTCATTATTTGTTCCTTTGATGGAACATCCTTTCCCAAAGAAGTCATTGTGTTGACAATTTCATTAAACCTGAGATACATGTCAGAAATGGGTTCATCAGGCTTCATCTTAAAATTATCATACTTAATAGTATAAGTGTTCAATCTCATTTCATTAACATTAGTTGTTCCTTCATGAGAAATATCAAAGGTATCCCAAATTTCATAAGCAGTTTTACAAGCAGATATTCTATTAAATTCCTCATCTCCTAAAGCACAGTACACGTCATTCATAGCTTTGCAATTGTTATTGTAGGAAGCCTTAGTAGCTTCATTCCAAGTAGTTCTAACAGTAGTAGGAATTTTATATTCTAATTCTATAGTAGTCCAAATATCAAAACCCATTCTTTCTAAATGAATTTTCATCTTGATTTTCCACTGAGCATAGTTAGTGCCATTGAAAAATGGTGGTCTATTGGTAGCAACACCTTCAAGTCTATTATCCATGATAGCTTACTTAAAGCAACAATTTTAAAGAGATAAAAATTTAGAAATAACAGAAATTTTAAGAACTTTAAAATACAACTAAAATCACAGTTGAAAAACAGAGTACTTTAGAAAATATTTAAACAACCTCTGATACCAACTGTTGGTCAGAGTGGATACTCAAGAGGGGGGTGAATTGAGTTCCAATTAAAATTTCTTTTTTAAAACATTGTCTTAAAAACCCCCAAATAAAATACTGAATTAAAATATAGTGAATTTATATCAACGTAATGGTTCTGTTGGGTTCTCAAGGGATTGATTATTTCCCAGTTAATCAAAACAGAAAGGTTGATTAACTTTTGAAACCAACTTACTAATTTACAACTAATATAAACACTTGAGAATTTTATTATCAATGTGACTTTAAAATAGTTTTGGTTTTAAAGTAATTAACAGTGGAATAAAAGAATAACTTTGAAAGATATAACACAAAAGATATAACCAAGAGGTTCAGTCTCAATCCAAGACTTATTTCTCTCAAAAATTTGTATAAAATTGATCCACACCCTGGATCGGGGTTCACAAAATTTTACAACTGTCCAGGTCCAAGACCTCTACAACTGTTATTCGTGGGAAACAGAACAACAACAACTAGCTGTACAGGTCACACACGACCTCAACCACTATCTCACTGGGAAATAAAATATATAAGAGTTTGAGTGATGATTTACAGATCCTCTAGTTAAATTATAGGAGACATTGTGTATGTTAAATGAAATAGACAACACACACTGCTCGAAATGTGAAATAATGAATCACAGAGCACAGATGTAGAGTTTAGAAATGGATCTCGTGATTGTAGTGAAGATTTGGTATCCTTGAGTTTGATTAGAGATGATTCTGAGTCCTCTTCTAGTTTTTGTCTAAAAAACAGAGTGTCGTCTGCATGGCATCCATATTCAGAGATAGTGAGAAATGTAGTCGATGAAGTTCTTCAATGTCCTCATAAATATACAGAACTCTTCTAGAGTAAGCTTGAGTGTGTATGAGGTTATGTGTCTTCTTATTGTGATGTCTTCTCTTGTCTTCCAAGATTATCTCATCCACCACTCTTTTTGCTCATGTAAGTCTTGTTGTTGTTACAATCGTTGCACTTGCAGGGACTTCTTGCATTTATGGCACGAGATCTAGTAAAATAAATGATTTCTTTTTGCAGGTACGAGGTACGGTTCCCTGACATCCATCAACCTTCATTAAATAAATGACATAGTATTAAAATATTCCTAATATGACCGTTGGATAGATTAAATAAATATAAAGAAATTCAAACAGCTGTTTATGACTATCGGTGAGTCAGGTGATCGGTAGGTCATCAGCATCAGCATCGGTGAGACGTCTTCGGTGACTCAGATGATCAGCATCGATGTGTCATGATCGGTGACTCATTTGATCTGGATCGGTGTGTCATCTTCGGTGACTAATTTGATCAGCATCAGTGTATCATCTTCGGTGACTCAGATGATCATCATTGGTGAGACATCTTCGGTGACTCAGACGATCAGCATTGGTGTGTCATGATCAGTGACTCATTTGATCTGCATCAGTGTTTTATCTTCGGTGAGACCGTTGTCCTTCTATATGGATTGGTGCAACCGTTGTCCTTTGATATGGATCGGTGAGACCATTGTCCTTCGATATGGATCGGTGAGACCGTTTTCCTTTGATATGGATCGTTGAGACTGTTGTCCTTTGCTATGGATCAGTGAGACCGTTGTCCTTCGATATGGATCGGTGCGACCGTTGTCCTTTGATATGGATCGGTGAGACTGTTGTCTGTTTCATCCAGAGGACTTCTAGAATACTTGTAAATCAATAACAAAGAGATAAAAACATGATCCAACCAATATACACAGATTCACTAAGAGATTGTTATTATGTTTATGAGAAATCCAACCGGATTAAGTAATCGATGGTTTGTGATTATTAAAACAGCAATCATAGGAAGAATTCAACAATCTTCTAGAGGGCTCAACAATTATCCTAATCTTACAAGGTTCCAAATATTAACACAAAACATTTAGATTAGGAAAACTATTTTGTAATAACCGAGGACTTCCTGACAGATAGTGGTAGGTAATAAAGGCATGTCTCACTATAGTTGTGGGTTCGATTCTTGCAGCATTGTCCGACGTGACATGTTATCCCCCGACCTGTAGGTTGTCCTTTTCCTAAAACTATAGTATTATAATATTCCCAAAATAATCTTCAGAAATGTTTTAACCTTAAAAAATACTATCCAAAGTTCAACTAAATCCATTCCAACCTTTATAGTTATCCAAAAAACCTCTGTCCAGACTCTCTCTAAAAGGTCTCTAAATTCCAAAATCAATTGTAACATCAGATTCCCAAAACAAAGTAAAGTTTCTCTTATTGTCATATACTAAAAATATGATTACCTTCGTCATATTAAAACATTTATGAAAAAAACAAGTACTGAAGTACAATCGATATATATATATATCACATTATTCTTATAACCATAATATAGTTCTTGAGTCCAAAAAAATACAACAATTATTTAACTTCATCTGTAGTAAAAGCATAAGATTGGCCTTTCTCCCATGGAATTTTCTGAGGTAAATTTCATTGGCACCTAGGGAATTCATTTTCATAATGCCCCATTTCTCTGCAATTTTTGCATTCAACATTGACATCCTCTTTCATTCCCTAGAAATCATGAGTCTGATGACCTTTTTATCCACATTTGTAACAAACTCTCATTTGTTATAGGAATATACCAGTTTTTTTTCTTACCACAATTATCACATAAGGGAAAATCCTTCTTTCCCTTTTTCTCTTTATCTGTCTCTTGCTTCACCATTATCTTGTTCTCTTTCATTACTCTTTTGTCATAAGACATAGAGAATTCTTTTTCTGTCTTGATAGTACATGAGACAATATCTTCGTATGATGAGAAGGATTGTGATACTAAATCTTGGCGGAGAAATGGTTTTAAACCATCAAAGAAACGAACAATATTACTTCTTGGGTTACGTATATAATCTGCAGCATGCCTCGCTAACCTTGTAAAGTTAGGCTCATTCTTTGAAACATTCTTGTCATCCTTTTGTCACAGACTTAGAAATTGTCTTTCTATATCCGCTCGATTGTCATGAGGAAAGTATTTTTCTATGAAAATATCTTTAAACTCTCTATATTGCATACTTTATACTTCTTCATCTTCCTTTTTATTTTGAATTAATGACCACCATTGATCATCATCTCCAGTGAGGCGGTAAAATTCCATGAAAACATTTTCCCTTTCACTAATCCCTAAAGCCTAAATTATTTTCTCTAGGGAATTTATCCACTTCTCAGATACTAATGGATTTGTATCCCCATTAAATGTTTTTGGTTGTTTCCTCATGAAGCGGTCTAACATTGATCCTCCATGTTGCGGATCAGGGTGCTCTATACAAGTAAGGTTATTATTCATAACCTGGGTGAGTTGTCCCAGTATGGTGATAAGCTGATCAGCACCAGTTGTATCACCAAATCCACTATAATTATCTTAAACAAGAGGGAAATCAATACATGTAGTGCGTGCATTGATACAATTTCCATTCCTTCCACTAGGATCCATTTCTAAACAATGTCATAAACTAGATTAGTTTATGAATCAAAATACAAAATAACATACTTGCAAAACACTGAACATAAATTGAACAATTTGTGGATATAATCTATAATCATAAAAATGTTTTCATATAGGAAGTATGTAATCATAAACCCTTCATAATGGTTTGTAATCAAATCGTGAATTATCCTAAGCATATCCCCCAGAAGTGTCGTAACCAAGAGTGCAGCATGGCTCGTTGTCATGTACAAGGATACCCCAGGTCAATCCTGAAACTCCATGTAGGAGTTTTCACACCTAGGTACATCTGTTCCAGAGCCGCCTCTACCTGGTCATATCCAAAGAGGGATTTATTGCTTGGAAAATACAAAAATTCTCTACCTTACCAAAATTTGAGGATGTTCCTCTATACAAATCCTCAAAGACAATCTTAGGGCTATGTGCTCTAATCATAGTTTACCTAAATCTAGTTTACAAGGTTAATACTAAACTTCCTCTGATACCAACTATAACGCCCCGACCCCAGATAACCAGAGTCGGTGCATTATTACATAACATCGGAATGATCACAAAAGATCAAGTCTTGAAAGACCGATTAATTTAGTAACCTTGAAACACTTGATACATTCATAAGTTTTACATTACATCATGAAATAAAAACAAAAAAAACATCTTGTCCCCTTTGAACACACTTATCCCTTAGAATATCCCCACAGGTCAATCATAATATACTTCTTCACATCCTAGGAAAAATAAAACATAGAAAGGGGTGAGCTCAGATGCTCAGTAATGATAACAATATACGGTAAACTTTCATAAACAAGCATAAACATTTAAGGCAATTTTATAACTAAAACAAAATCCTTTTAAACTTGAACATCAGAATAACATGGAAAAAATAAAATGAAATAATTCCATTTACTTATTCACATGGATATTATACTAGTATAATAATCACATTAAATATTAATGAACACATTCATAATGATGGAATGTATAATGCCAGACTATCATAACCACATAGTCAAGTCCTTGTGCCAAGACTACAAATAAATTTTTTCAAGGCCTTGTGACAAGACACTAGTTTTTCTCATGAGACCTACTGACGCATCGAGAAGCTAAAGCGGGCTCCAACCTTCACTTAGTAAGTAAAATGAATTCCTTATATGAAAAGGTTAAAACATATCATAAACAATGCCCAAAAACCATAACATAATCGTATCACATAAAACATGTATAAAGAAAACTTAACATTTCCACATTTCAATCACAATATATCAATACAACTCATTGAAATAATCAAAACATTATCAGAACGATTTTCAATACAAAATAAAAGAAAAGTCAAAAAGGTATTTAGTTATCATTTTTAAAAAGATATGGCTTGTAGAGGAAGCCAAAACTGAAATAATGGTCACGGCGGCAGAGAAGTCGTTGTCGCCACATATGAAAGAAAAAAAATTTCTTTTGTCTTTTAGTAAAACCCTTCATATAAAAAGATTCATTTTGAATAAAACTAAAAGTCAACGGGGTTTATACAGCATAAAAAATGAAGTTGTGTATAAAACAAAATATTCCTCAATGAATGGAGATTGAGACGAAGTCCCTTACCAATTTGGTAACTTACGAAACATATACCCCATGAAAGAGGTATCATACAATGAATATGTAAGTACACATAAATGAAAATTTATTACACAATGAATACAATTATGGGTAGTACATACCCCCACTCAAAAGGTAATTGTGTAAATAAGGCATGAATCTCACGGGAATAAGGAGTGAGATGAAAACTCTTTACCTCGTGTCCGACTTGACTCGATCCTTCTTTAATCTCCTGAATAATAAACTATAGTTAATTTATATTTTCTTAATAACCTTTTTCAAGTTAATTATTCCATTTACATCACTTATTACCATGTTATGAACATTATGTAATCATTTAATTTAATAACGGTCATTTTGTCGATCCTTGGTACTTGAGTCAAAAATAAACCTCTTATAATTACAAGTTGTTTATGTGCTAAAATATCCATTATATCCAGAATTATATTCATGATGTAGATATAATATATATCATATATATCTAGTATATACAAGAATTTATAATATTACATAACATTTAGAGGTAAGAAATGAAATGCACCGTTCATGGAGATGGTAAGATGTACGTACGCATGAACGCTACTTTCATTTTTATATCGTATTTAATAGAATGAAATCATAATTATTTAAAGGTATATTATAAATAAAGTATAATATCATATATAATATCATTAACTCCATCCTTTATATATCCCAAATATGTCATTAAATATTCAAATCACTTTGAGGGGGCAGTAGTCCGCACTTTGTAAAATGAAATTATTGCGTTTTCCCATAATGGAAATCATAAAGGTATTCCATAAATGAAAAATACAGAAGCATAATGAAAACATAAAAATAATATATATCATATATAAATATAGTGTCATCTTAATGAACACCATGAGAGGTGTTAATAGAATATTGAACAATCATCGTTTCCTAAGGCAGTAATTCGCCACCCACAGAAACAGTATGTTCTTTAACCATTAGATGAAGGTGTGTGTAAATGTAGTTCGAATAATTCTCATGAAAACATCCAAGTATATTGAGGATACTGGTTTTGTTACAAAGTAAGATAATAAATTGTTTTAGGGGTTTTTGGAGTAAAATAAAAGAAAATAAGTTAAGAGAAATCGTTACCTTGAGTTTGTGTAACTCCCTTTGGTTTGAACCAAAAGGTCTCTTGAAGTGCCTTATGCCTAAGGTAAGGATTTTAGTATGAAGGGATGAAAGTTGAGAGATTATTTGGGCAGAGTTTGGCCAAGCCAAATGGTTTTGAAGGTCTGAGTAATGTGGTAGAGGTAGGGGCCTTTTATAAGAGGAGAGGAGGGGCTCTTTTGGAAAGATGGAAAATATTAATTTATTATAAAATGGGTTTCGGATTATAAAGGTACCACAATGATATATTTCGAAGATAAGGTGATAAAGGATCTGAATCCACACATCCAATAGGTTTTTTACAAGTTTAAGTCTTATATTTTACCTTATATTTTAATTTTATTTAAATCCTTCATTAATGAGGTAATCACTGCATCATTATGGTGTCATAAATAAATTTATTTATTTAATATAAAAAAATTATTAAAAAATTTCCATGATTTGGGAAATCTTTTTTTTTCAAAAGAATATTTATAGTCGAAAAGATATCTTGTATAACCCCTTGTAAAAATTGTTTTAGTAAAACAATGCATGTTTGTTACATTTTTATTTTTACTTTAAAGAAAAGGTATTAATGTCATTATCTTACCCAAGTGGCTCCATGTGGTCCCAAAAATCATCCCATGGTTTGTCTTGGTCGGCCATGACTCAGCCAATAAGAGTATGATGTTTTTGAAAATATTTCTATATTCTTATAATATCATTTTACCTTAAATTACCGTAATTACCTCTAATTGCGGTGAATAAAACTCAAAGGTTACTATTCACCAAAAATTATTTTCATCCCATTGAACCACATTTTACATAATAATGACAACCATGTATGTCAGATTTTTGAAATTCAATTTATAGAAGCGGTAACGTTTCATTTAAACGAAAAATCTGTTTTTTTAACTACGACTTAGTGGTTTCACTATTTTTCAAAAATTGAAGTTTTTCAGAACAATACCAAAAATTGACCCTAATCTATAATTGATATTCTGAATTCAAAAATTATTTCTATTTTAAAAAATTAAAAACATATTAGTCGCATTAATTAGTTTTATAATTAATTCCCGTTGTCAAAACAAATAGTATGTTTTTAAGAAACAATATCAATCAAAATATTGACAATTGTTTATGTCCAATTTCAAAGTGAAATTTATTATAATGACAACCATTAGATAAAATTGTAAAAATAAATTCTAATTATAATTTAAAACCATAAATTTTATAATTTATCACTATAAATTATTTTGTTTAAAATAGTTGTTTTTAAGTATTTTTCTCTAGTCATCGAAAATTTGATATTCTTAGAAAAATACAAAAAATTCAAATTAGGCTAATTTTGATATTATGAATCAAAAAATGAAGTCCATTTTGAAATATAAAATTTATATAATTCAAAAAGTTGGGATTACTATTCATAACAGCTACTTTGATTGGTCGCGGTGTGTTAGAATCTCGAATTTGCGTACAATGCAAGCTATTTCATTATTGAAAGAGAAGCGTACCATGGAAGCTTGGGGTGCTACGATCATATTCAAAAAAAGGGACCTATTTACATAATATTTTCCTTCATATTCTAAATATAGAATCCATTTTTCTAAATTCGAAACACAAAAGTCATAGTGATTAATTTATAATTAATTACTACTGTCAAAACGAGAGAATTGGTTTTTTAAAATTAAAAACCATCAAAAGATTGACATGTATTTATATCCAATTTATATGTGAAATTAAATCCCATTAATAAAATTGTATTAAATTATATAAACATAATATAAATATACATTAAATCCAATCGAAATGTTAATATAACAATACAAATAAATTAGATGAAAATGAAGTTTTGAATAAAAACACCGTAGTTTTCACTATTCATTAAAATATGATTTTTTACAGAAAATACCAAAATTTGATCCAAAGTAAATTTTTATGTCCCTATTATAAAGAAGTGTTTTATTTTATCAAATGAAACATATTATGTAGTCAAAAAATTAAATTTAAAAAGGATTCTCAACTAAAATATGGTAAAACTACCTTTAAAAGATATTAGAGTGTTTTATGTTCAAAATTGTATATATTATTGTTTTAAGGCACTAAAATTTATTTGATTAATTTAAAACCATTTAAAAAACATATATAATCATAATATGGTTATTTAATTTTATTCCCTTCAATACAATGTCTAGACGTTAACTACTATTTAATATAATAATATTAATAATGTATAATCATTTGGTATAACTTAGATTTGTATGCAGCATAAGATTTTTGAAATACCCATTGTTATAGGTCAGGTTCACTATCAGATAGAGAGTAAATTTTATTATAAAACGAATATCTTATTGATAAATATTAGTAGATAGGAAAATATCTTATTCTATAAATATCTAAGATGTTACATCATTCCCCCTCCTGGAAATTGCGTCCTAGAAATTTTTTTCACTTATCAAATAAGTAGGGGTATTTCCCCTTCATAGCATTTTTAGATTCCCATGTTTTCACATCAACCCTAAGGGTTTTCCATAAATCATTAATATGAAAAATAACCTTATTCCGCATCACTTTGTCTCTATTGTCAAGAATCTGGACTGGCTGCTCATCGTAAGAAATATTCTATTTCAACTGAGCTACTTATGGACTCAAACCCTAAGATGAATCTAGTATATATGTTCTTAAAATTAAAAAATGAAACTCTTTTTCACCTAGGATAGACTCAGAGGTAAATCCACTATGTAGGAACTAATACAAATTTCACTAGGATTTAAATGGGTCCAATTAACTTCAGAATCTACTTCCCTTATTACCAAAACACATCACAATTTTCCATGGTGAAACTTTTAAAAAGACATGATCACCTAACTCGAATGAAAGGTCCTTCCTTTGGTTATCCACACAACTTTTCTACCTACTCCAAGCTGTTTTCATATTATTCTGAATCAAATCAACTTTTTTGTCCAGCAATTCAACAAACTTTTGTCCCATCAATATCCTTTCACCTACTTCATCCCAAAAATCTATAGTTCGATACCGATTTCCTCATAATGCCTAAAATATTTCAATCTATATATTGGAATTAAATTTTTTAATATAATAAAAATAAACCAAATAAATACATTGATCCCAAATTCTATGGAAATACATCAAACAATCACGTATCATATCCTCAATGGTATGAATTATTCATTCTGTCATCCTATTTTGTTGAGGATGAAAAGTTGTATTGAAATTTAATTATATTACCAATGACTTTTGAAGGCCTGTTAAAAACATAAAAGTGAATATGGGATTATGATCATATACAATGGAGAGGGAAAATCCATTTAACATAACTATCCCTTTAATATACAATTAACAAATTTGATCGAGAGAGAGTAACTTGAATAGAAGGAAAATGAGTAGATTTAGTCAATCAATCAACACTAACCCAGATCACATTATTACTTCAAGATGTTTTTGGTAATCCCACTGTGAAATCTGTGGATATATTTTCCCATTTCCACTCTAGCATTGGAAAAGTATGAAGCAACCCTTTCAGTAATTACCATCCTTATTAAACCTGTTGAAAAGTCTAACATCATAGGGTAATGTTAACAATATCACTTTTCATGCCATCCCACTATTATTACTCTGGATGATCTCTTTATATCTTAATACTACCGGGATAAATTGAAAATGGAGAATTATGAGCTTCACATAACTACTATTTCTTAAACTGTGAATCACATGGAACACATAATCTCTTACCAAACCTCAAAACACAGTCTTTATCAATGTTAAATTCAGGCAAGTTACCCTTATGAACCATTTCTACCTTTTTATTTAACTGACAATATTTTTTTTTCACTTTCTTAATTATATCTAATAAAGATGATTTAATTACCACCTGAAACAAAATAGTGGAATTCCATGTACCAAAAAAATACAATACAAAATTCATCAAATCAATAAGAAAAGGATCTTGGTCCAAATGTAGCATGGTTAATGTAGAATTACATTTTTGACTCAAATAATTAGACACTTTATTTTCCTTTCCTAGATGGTAGTGAATAATGCAATAATAACCCTAAGTTAATTCTAGATATCTCTACCATCTCATGTTCAATTCCTTATGACTGAATATATACTTCATTTTTTAATCAGTTTATATTTGACACTTTACACCAAATAAATGATGCATCCGTGTTTTTAATTCGAAAAATAAAACAACTAATTATAATTCATATGTAGGTTAATTTAAATAATGAGGTTTCAAATAACATGAATCATATTAAATTACCTGATCATTCTACATTATAAAAAAACCATGTCCTTTTTATTTAGCATCATTGTAGATAAAAAATTCACCATTGAAGCAAGGCTGGGAAGAAACCAGAGAATTTACAGATCTTATTTTCAGTTCATAAATATAATCATCACATTATTTTTTCCAAATAATCTTCACTTAAATACATGTAAACTTATATAGTGGTATAGAAAATTGTGTTATTTTTTCGAAAAACCTTCAATAGTAATTTGGTAATCCAATAAAACTGTGATTCTATGTGATATTTGTATGTCTTGGCCACTCTTTAACAAATTTTTTTTCGAAGGGTCAACAGTTATTCCATATTTAGAAAGAATATGACACTAGAATAAAAATTTTTTAGTCTAGAATACATTTTTACTAGACATTCCATAATTTTTTTCTTTTAATGTTTTCAAAATAATCGTTAAGTGAATTTTTTGTTCCTTTCGACTTTTAGAATTTACCCAAATATTATCTATAAGAAAAACCATAATTGATCCAAAAATGGATGAAAGACTCCATCCATGAGATTCATAAATACAAAAGGTTCATTAGATAACCCAAAGGGAATGAATAAAAACTCAAAATTCCCATATATCATTTGGAACAATGCCTTAGGAGTTACATACTCCTTCACCATTAGCTGGTGGTAAACAGACCTGAAATCAATCCTTGAAAAATACTAAGCACCCTTTATATGATCAAACAAATCATCAATATTAGGAAAAGGATAATTGTTCTTAATAGTTATGTTATTCAAGGATATTTAATAAATACAAAGTCTCATAGAACCATATTTTTTATTCACAAATAAAACAGGTGCACCCCATGGTAATGTGCTAGGTCGAGTGAACCCTTTATCAAACAATTCGTGCAATAAGTTTTTATATTCCACCAGTTATACTTGATCCATTAGATAAGGGGTGGTTTAGAAATAGGATTATCATTTGGCACTAAATAAATAGTAAATTCAATATCCTTATCAAGAAAAAATACTAGGCAATTCATTAGGACAAATATATGTGAGTTCATTCACTACTAGAATGTCACTAATCGAAACATTTTCCTTATTTTAAACAAGAGGAGCTATATAAAATTACCTTATATCTTTAATAAATCTTTAATATTCTTGGTTTTTTAACAACGGTATAAAATAATTGAATAAAACCTTCTGGTATTTACAAACTATTTTATCATGATAAATAGAAATTATATCCATACCCCAAATGATATTATATTCCATTTTGGTAAGTTGAACAAGATTATCATGATATAACATCCCACTAATAATAATAAGAACATTATTATAAATCTTGGTTGCTTTAATAGTTCCACTTGGGAATTTTACCAAATTTTCTATATCACATTCATGAGTTCTTATTTATAATATAATTCAAAGCTCTCATAAATGAAAGAATGTGAAGATTTAGAGTCAAATAGAGTATTTGTATAATTTAAAAAAATATGTAACACACCTATCACAAATTCATTTTATGGTCACACATAAACGATAATAGTATAAAATAATTTTTCCATTCAAATATGCTTTTGATCTTTTTTGGTTTCCACCCTGGTTAATCAACATTGGTCACACATTAACATAATGACTAAACTCATTGCAACTAAAGTGTCAAACCACTGGGTTTTCACAGCCTGCCTAATCATCTTCCTTATTGTCACGAGAAATATGACCAGTGTTACTACATCAGAAGTAATTCCTGAACATTGAAACATAATCTCCATGATTCTTTTTACAACACTTCTCACTCCTTGGAAATTTAGTTTTCATACCTCAAGAATTTTTTGATGAATTATTTCCCACTGACTGCCAACTACATAGATTCTTTTTCTTTCTCTCAAGAGACACATGATCATAAGAAAAATCCTTTTTTACCTTCTCATAGCATCATATAAGTTTCTCATAACTTTTTAACTCATGAGAAGCTAATTACCTTTGAAATTAATGTTTCTATCTTCAGTAAAATAGATTTATCTTAATCTCAATATCCTTGATAAAATTTTGGATATACCCTGAAAATAGGTGAAATTTACTTCACATGCATCTGCATAATCTTTCTCATTTTTTTCTCAACTCCATGAATTTATTTTCCATTCTATTTAGAAGAGCCTTTTGAAAATATTTCTCAGGAAAGATGTTCTAACAGTTATCCCATTCCATGTCATCATTCTCTTCACTTCGTCTGATATTCTTAATCATTAACCACCACTGATTGGTTTCACCTTCATGACGATAAATAGTAAGACAAATGTTTTGATTGTATAAGCACCCCATTATATCGAAAATCTTTTAATGTGATCTAATCCACAATTAATCTTTCACACGTTCATATTATCATCTGAATAATGGGGGGTTTTTCCTCATGAAATGCTCTGCTACCGATATATTCTTCTACAGTTGATATGGTTGATATCATACATGGACACCACCACCTTTATAACCTTAGTCCACTGAGTCATCACAACAACAAAAATTTAAATTCCATTTCCTACAATGTTAGGATGCTGATTAGGAAGGTTTCTTCCCCTTTATGATGTCCCAACACAGCTTCCCTGTTTTCTCTATGGAAATATATTATGTATAGGCATATATTTGATGAAGAAAATGGTAATCTTGAAATGATATATCATTTAAATTAGACCATTATGTAAAACATAATTTATGTATATTCTATTAATAGTACCTGAACCCCTATCTAAACTATCATATGATAACAACTATAAGGCTCCAGCCTTAATCATTACCTAATCTTAAGATAAGTCAAAAATTTGAGTCTAATTATGTTTTCAGATCATTTTAGGTTCATATATTTAGATAATTAGGTCTTAAATCATACATAACAACCTAAATATTACAAGTAGGCACTTCTACCCACCATGCATCTTTTAATAAAACGTGTCTTTTAAAAATAAACATGATTTTGTTTCTTGTTTGAAAAATATAACTTTTCCTTAATCCCATCTTTAACTTTATTCTTATTTATATCATATGAAAAAAATTTCAAATCATGGGATGTGCATAAAAATATTTGTAAGGGATACATAAATATATAAACCTATTAGTCTTTTGAAATCATTTAAACCATGAATACATAATCATAAGGTTACACTTTTTACATTTATGAAGTAGTAAATACACATCAATAGATTTAAGATCAATTCTTACCAGTTTTTTAACTCAAATATTACCATAAATATCATATAAATAGAGATATGACATATAAAGGTTACTTATGACATTATCATACATAAATGTAATAACCATACAGTCGACTTCCAAATATATCACTAAATGGAATAGCCATAGGGCTAACTTCCATACCCAATTCATTAAAGGTTTTAATATAACCAACCATAATTAGTTTTTATCATGGAACCACCAATATTTGGTTAATCAAGTAACCACCCATCTTTGTATTATCCTATAACTAGAAATCAAATGTCCAAGTACCATTATATAATAACAACACATAAAAAATTGCAATTACAAACATTTCAATCATAAAATTTCATTTGAAATCACAAGTAATCATTTAAAGGTATTGAAACAATTAATCCACTTTGAAAGCTATTTTCAATACTAAATTACACAAAAATGGAAAAATGGATTTGTTTTCCATCTTAAAAATATTAGGGCTTATAGAGAAATCCAAATATTAAATAATGGTTACGGTGCGGGAGAATTCGTTGTTGCCACATACATTAAAAAATTCCTTTTGTCGTTTTGTGAAATTATTTATATAAAATGGTTGATTATACATTTCATAAAATAATTAAGTGTATATTATTAAAATATTCCTCGATGAAAAGTGGTTTAGACGAAGTCCCTTACTTGAGTCCAACATGTCTCGTATGTTCTTTATTATTCCTGAATAATAAACATAGGTTAATTTATACTCTCTTGAGAACATTTTTTATGTCTATTATTCCTTTTAAATCACTGATTACCATGTTATAAAAATTATTTATTTTTTTTGTTCATATCGGATGTTTTGTCGATATTTTGTTCTTGAGTAAAAAATAAGCTTATTTTATTGTAAATTGTCCCTGTGTTCAAAAGTCCATCATCTACAGAATAGTATTCAGGATTTAAATATAATTTATAACTATTATATATTTATTTATAATTATTTAAAATATTTTGAGATAATAAATGAAACAAACAGTTTATGGTGACAGTAGGTCGTATCTATGCCTAAAAGATACTTTCATTTCCTAATCATATTAAAAGATTAATAATAAATTAATAATAATGTATATTATATTAATGGTATTACATTAATGCCATAAATTATTTTTAGGATTAATAAAACCATCCATCATACATTACATTTATTGCATGAATGAGTCATGCCACTTTGTGGGGGGCGGTTTTCCACACTTTTTTCTGACAGAAATATCATGTTTACAAAACATGGAAAGCATACAGGTATGATCTAAAAAAAATTAAAAAATCATAGATAAAACATAAATAAAATATATATCATATGTAGAACTAGTGTCCATTATAACAGACACAATGATAGGTGGTAGAAGAAAAATTTTACAATCATAATTTCATGAGGTAGTAGTTCTCCGTACACAAAAACAGTATGTTCATTACCCATTAAATGAAAGTGTGTGTAAGTTTACATTAATAAAATTGCAAAACTAAAAACTATTATATTTAGGATTCTGTTGTTTTTATTTAATAAAATATTAATATGAGTTTAGAGAGTGGATAATGGAAATGAAACTAAATCGAATGAGAATAGGCGTTACCTCTTAATCAGGTAACTTATTCTGGTTTATACGAATAGGCTTCCTTGGGAGGCTTTTTTTCATAAGGGAGGCATCTAGGATGAGGGTATAGATTCTAGAAAAAGTTTTGGGTAGTTATTTTATGAACCAAATGTGTCTTGAGATGTGAGTATTAGAGAAGAGAGGGTACCTGTTTACAGGAGAAGGAAGGGGCACCCTTAGAAAAATCTTAAATTATTAAATTAATATAAATTTATTTTATATTAAAAAGGCACCAAATTGAGATGTGTATAATATAATATGATTATATTTTTAAATACTATAATCTAATAACTTTTAGACAAGTATTGATTTTATTTTAAACCTTATCTTTTTGGTTGACCCTTAATTATTCTCTTTTAATTTTAATTGTGGTAACAAAATTTTAATTTTTAAGAGGCTATTAATTTTAATTATACGGGATAAACTTCCAATAATTGGACACCTAATTAACATTCAGACATTATCATAGTAACTTTATAATTTTACAATATTTTTATTAGTTTTAATTAATTTAATAAATTACTATTTTTATAAAAATCAATTATGCCCATTTTTTAACTATTGATTTCATTGAATTTAAATAAAATTCAAATAGAGAGATAACTCTAAAAAAGTATTTAATAGTCTAATAATATGTTATATTCCCCTAGAAAAATAGTGTATGAAATATATTATTTAAAATAATGTTTATTTTAATATTTATATTATCATTTACTAAGATACCATTATATACAAAAAAAATTTATAAATATGATACCATTATATACAAATAGAGAGATAACATTAAGGTCTAAAAATTATAAATAAGATACCATTATATACAAAAAAAATTTATATTTCTAATTACTATTAATAGTTTAAAATATAACTTATATAAACATATATTAAATTTTTTTAGAAAGAAGATATATGTTTGTAACATATTTTTCATTACTTTTAATTAAAAGTTATATGTGTCATAATCAATCCCATGTGACATAAAATGGACAAATTTTTATCCCAAGGGTTGTAGTGGTCTTCCATAGCTTAAATAATAGGATTATAAAAAAATTTAGGGTAGTTTTATATTATTAGAATATTATTTTACCCTTATTTATCTGATTTACCCATTTTCTGTGGAAAATAAAAATAATTCTAATGTTCAATTCATCATGTACAAAACTAAAGAGGATCTATTTAAATAATTTGGAACATATTATTCCAAATATGGAATCCATTTTTACATTTTCAAAAAATAGAAGGTGTATTAAATAATTTAAAATTAATTTTTATTGTTAAAACGAGAAAACATGTTTTTTAAATTTAAAAACCATCAAAAGATTGACATGTGTTTATATCAAATTTCAATGTGAAATTATCTTCAATAAAAAAAAATTTATTGAATGATAAAATTATAATTTAATTTACTTTAAAACCAATTAAAAATATAATCTAACAATACAAATAAATTAGATTAAAAGACACTTTTGAATTAAAATGCAGTATTTTTCATGATTCATTAAAATATGAATTTTATCATAAAAATACGAAAATTTTAACAAAATTAAATATTGAAATCCTAATTAAAAAAAGAAGTTTATTTTTTTAAATAAAAAATATTAAATAATAAAACAATATCTAAAAATTTTTCTCCAACAAAAGGCAGTAAAACGACCATTTAAAAATATTAGAGTATTTTATGCTTAATATTGCATGTATTCTCATTTTAAGCCTCTAAAATTTACTTGATGAATTTAAAACCTTTTAAAATAATATTTAACATAAAATATTTAGTTCTATTCATTTTCAACGATACAAAGACTAGTCATTAAAAACTATCTGAAATAATAATATTTATAATGTATAAATTTTCGGTATAACTCTGCTTTGTGTGAAATATATGATTTTAGAGAAACCTATTGTTGCTTTTTAGGTACTATATCAGAAAAAGAGTTTCCCTTATCATAAAATTAATATCTTATTTGTAAATATTAATATATAAGAAAATGTCTTATTATACAAATATATGGAATGTTAAAAATTTTTAATGTGAGTATTTCTCCATTTGTATGAAAACATTAACAAATGTTATGAAATAAATTTTCACGATTTCACATTCATTTTACTCACTTATTCTATTGAAGATTATATTTCAAAATATTTATTTATATTTAATGTTTTAATCATCATTCATGTAATATAAATTTTAATTTTCTAGCATTTATGTCCTTCTTTAAGTACGACATTTCCCTTTTGTTTCAAATTTTCATAAAAACTATGAAATTATTTTATTAAAACCTATTCAGTTTATTATATTTATTTAATTATATTTCTTCTATGTAAATAGTTATACATATTCTACTCATTTTGAATTTATTATGTTTTATTTCCCTAAATGGTTTCTTTGTTAATGATAGGTACAATGTAAAATTAATCTTTTAATTGTTTATCCAATTTCATATATTGATACATGGTGGTGGAAGAAAATAGATATTAGGAAAATGACCCATAATTACCTCTATCTTTCCATAATAAAAATATATATTCAAACATAACCTTTTTTCTAATTTTATTAATTAGTGAATAACCCTACTTTATTCTTCTGTTTGAATGACATTCAGCTAGATACAGATATATTCGATTGAATAAGGAAATAATTGACTACAATTTATAACCTTTATTCTATATGTTGTAAATTACTTATAGTTCATTATCCCCTTTAATTAGTATTTACATAGAGAGTTACTTTAAATAATTAAATTCCTATTTTATCTCCACGGGTAATCATGTTTTGATTTTTGTTAGTATTATTACTGTCTTTATATTATTATGGATTATATATACGTGGTTTCTTATAACGAGATAGGTGGGACTGAAATTTATCGATTGGGTAATTATTAATGTTTCATGAGATAACTATGCATGGGATAGGTGATGAAGTACTTATCTATAATGTTTTTCACGAACCTGATTCTAGGTTTAATTAAATTTTTTGAAATGTTTATTTTGAAACATATGTTTTGTGGAAAAATGGTGATATATTGTTTCAAAAAAGATGTGTTGGATTTGAACATAATGTTACCATGACTTATTATTAACCATTAACCTATTTTTATGATGAAATGCCTAATAATTCCTCGATATTCCATTGTCTTCATGATCACTACATTTTTATAACATATTATACCCTATTCCTTATTTCTATAATTGACTCTGTATTATGATTTTTGAGTCTCATAACATCTAACCCAATTTATATGCCATGATTTTTGATTACACTATAATTCCACATTTTTACATCTTATGGTGTCCGGATCTTACATGTTTAATCATTCCATTTCTCACATGACCAAGTATCTCATTTTTATGATATATGTTATCATCGTAAATATTTTACACCTTTTTCTAGAGTTTAATATCACACTTTTCCAACATTTCACTATTTACCAAGGTGATAGTTGGTATTAAAGAGAGTAATATCAGTTTATAAGAGGTATATGATAAATAATTATATTACATTTTATGGTATACTATATGTTGATGGTTTATTCTGTGGCTCCTTCTCAAGGACACTAAAAGTTTTCTATTGGAAGTTTTGTTTAATTCACGTGATGTATGAAAAGCTTATATGTCTAGATATATATTACAATGTTTTCGTTAGAGTTTTTCTCATTTATTAATAAATCTGAGTTGGGTAGTTTTTTAGAATTTGTATTGTGAATATTTGGGTATTGAAACATAGATATATACCATTTTTTTCTTGTGTAATGGGTTTTTTATAACTAGAAGAATCAAATAGGATTAACATAGATAATATTTAAGTTATCATTTGAGTTTATTAACATGATATCATGAAAATAGTCATTGGAATTAATAAGTTTTTAACAATGAGTAAAAATTTTAGAAAACAAATTCCTTATGGGGGTAGAATGTAACATCCCATATTTACAATGATTTTCATTATTTTAATTTTCTAATTAAATATAAAAATGTTAAATGAAATAATTTATTTTATTTTTAATTATATAAACCAAATATTTTCAATCATATTTATCACAAAGTAGTTTCTCCTATTGAATACATGTTTTTCATCAAAATATTAATTCAATCTTGTGAATAATTAATATTTATTAAAACATTTTCATAAAATCTATTTTAATTTATTCACTGCTAAAAAACCAAAAATATTTTAATAATTCTATCTCAATCATTAGAATTCATAAAAGTAGTAAAATATAATAACATAGGATAATTAGGTGGTTTGGTTGGATAACCAACTCAATGGGGGAGGCAAAAAATTTGTTTTATTAAAATGGTAAAATCGTAGATTAGAAACATTACCTCGGATTAGCACCCATATTTATAGAATGGGGGGAGAATAATAAAAATTCCATTAAACATTTTAAATATAGTATTTCAATTTATTTATCTTGGTTATTATGTTTAAGTCAATATAGATAAATTACCACCTTTATAAAAAATATCACCATGTTTTGTTGCACAAATTGTTTTTCATAGTGCCTTCCTGATGGGCATAAACATTTCAAGTGTGAGAGATGTCAATCAAGTCTAAAACATGAAGGAACTTCATCACTATAAACACCTTCATTAACATGTATTATAGGTTATCTATTGTTACAATATTATGAAGTGATATAAACTTCTCATTTATAATATATCATATGAAATGAAACTAAAATTAAATATGTTTGGTTTTCCTATGATGAACCCAATTATTTAAATTCAAAAGTACACATTGGTTATCATGAACAACATAAAAATTATCCAATATGATCCCTAAGTCTTATATTTTTCCATATAACCATATAGATTCTTTTAAAGCTTATGTCACAACCACATACCCTTCCTCTATAGTAGGAAAAGAAATTGTTGAATATAGATTATATGTCCATCTCACTAGTACTCATACCAAAGATAAAACCTAACCAATAGTAGATCTTTAGTTTTATAGGTCTTTTTAATAATTATAATCAAGATACATAATAATAAATATAGGGAACCAATACTTTTACCATATTTTTACATGATTTTTAACATAATATCCAATAAACACAACAAAAAGGTCAGGGGTCTAGTGTATTAGGAAGACTAGGTTTATAATTCATCAAAGTGAAACTAAAATAAAAATTCTTTATTTTAATTTTTATAATGATTTACTAAATCGATTTGATCTTCTAAATATTCATAGAATAACATGGAGAATACATAAACAAAATGGGTGGTCTAAAAAACCTAGTAAGGTAATAAACATGATAACAAAGAGTAAAATATGAGTCAAAAAGAATAACATGAAATGATAAAATAAATGTCTAAAGAATAATCATATAGTTGTATAGAATAAATAACATGGAATTATAAGATCATTGAAATAGAGGAATGTGTTAGTGACATAAAACATGACATAAGTATTTGTTAATGATAATTACAAAGAAAACATCACATGGTGGACAGAGTCCCATCATAGATTAGGCTTACTCCCAAATTCCATACATATCATCTCATGATACAAAAATTATTGAATACATTAGAGCACTATCTAGGATCACCCCCACAACAAATACATGATCATATGTGCCACAAACTGAAATAAATCATATGGAATAGACATAAGAATTACAATTAGAAATTTTTGGGTTGGATAATGTTTTCTCCTATCATAATAAAAAGATATTTTTTAAATATTCCAAAGATAATAAGGAATTAAATATATTGGATTTTAGTATCTAATTAAAAATTCATAGGACTGAAAATATGGGGTTTTTTGGAAAAAAAATTAATGATAAATGGTAAATAATTAGGTATGAAAATGAACATTTCAAATAGTGTTTTATGGAAATAGATAAGGCTTTTTAGAGAAATAATAATTATAGAGTTTTATTTAAAAACAAAAGGTCAAAAAGCATGTGTATAAATAAAATATTATTTTATTTAATGAAATAATTAATGGGAATAAATAAATTAAATTAAAATTATATAAAAGGATTAGGGAATAAAAAATTCTTCCTTAACTAGGTTTGATTGTAAAGAAGACATTTTATAAATGAACTTAAATAATGTATTACCCCATCAAACGAAGGAAAAATTATACAGGTTTATATATGTAAGATAAATATATATATAATTTTTAATCATTCCACTATGTTAGGACTAAGTTGACTAGAGATTTTCTTTATAAGTTTAATGATTTTGGTTTTTAAAGGATTGTCTTTTGTTGTCAATGAAAGGAAATCACCTCAAATTGTAAAAGTTGATGATATGATTGAAAATCATAATCTAGAGATCAAATACAAAAATTTTACCAATTTTCATCTATTTTGGAATAATTCTTATAAGAGGAAAGGTTCCTCAGACTCAAATTGAGTTTGGAATGATGTTTCTATCATACAGAGAAAGGTAAGAGGAGTTTGAATGGATTCAATGAAAATATAGTGATTCATTGCTATTCATTACATTCTCATTAACCATATGTTTTTCTGAAAACCTCTGATGTAATAATTATGAATAAAAGGGGGATAAAAATTGTTTCCAATCTTATTGAGGTTCAGATTGGAGTGAAAGAGGATCATGGAAAGCTTGAAAGTTATAATTATTTCAATTATAAGGCATAAAATGAGTTTCTGACCCTAAAGTTCTCAAAGCCATGAAGAATTCATGGATATAAGTAGAAGTTAGTGAAAGTTTAATGATTTATTGAAAAGTCTTCCAATCACAGTTCATCAGTGTGAGATCACCAGATGTTGATTTTTTAGAAGACTGAATTTTTGTTCAAAACATGAGAAAACAATGATGTTGGTATTTAATCTGACCAATAATTCAAAAGAGACAAATATTCAGAGAAAGTTTCTATAACATTTATATAATTAAGAAAGTAAATAATATGTTGATGAAACATGTAAATCAGATGTGGTGTTCCCCCAATAATCTGAGTAACCATGATGATGATCACCAAGTGAAGTTATAGTTGCAAAAGGTAATCAAAGGATTAAAATATTTAAATATATGTTTATTGAGAGATTTTGGGACTAATGGATAAGAAAATTTATTGGGACCAATGTAAAATTGATTTATAGATCAATCAACAGAATAGTCAACCATTTTCATCAGAACGAATTGTTCTTTTCACTATCAGTTGTGTTAGGAGAGAAATAAAATCAATTTGTTTTCAATTGAGTAAATAGTCTTTGGAAAAAGTGTTCCTGACTATCATACTAAACGTTCCACTAATAAATCAAAATACGATAGTGACTAATTAATCATATTCAGTCTGAAACTAAAAAATCCCAAGATGTAGGTTCATCGATCTGAGGAAAAGAAGAGAGGAGAGGTCTATTTTTCAAAAGTATTGTAAAGGGGGTCTTTAAACAAGTTTTTTTTGAAAGGGATCAAAAAATATAAAATGGTTCTGAATTGTTACAGAGGATGTGAAAGAATATCTATATTTTGTGATTATTTTTATAGAAGAATAATTACAATGTTTTATATTTTATATTTTTTTTTGAGAACCGTAATAATGAATCTGTCGCACATATCTATTCATTATAATGAAGAAATCAGAATGTGAATTGAAATCATACTGAAGATTTTCTATGAATTATGAAGTGATATAAAGTCATGAAATTATTCCAAAAGGTTTAAGATGAATAAATAAGAGTTATTTAGTGTGAAATAAGTTAAATATGTTTCCAAATAAATTGTAAGTTAAAGAATCGTGAGTTTTTTTATGTGAGAAAATGTTTTAGATTCCCTCCATAAACCTATTTGTGTCACCAATAAATGGAGGATAATGTTTTATAATTTCTAAAACAATTATTGTTCATGAGTGAAGATAGATATGGTGAGACCACTGAAGTTATTAAGATATAATAGGTTTCAAGATTGAGAATTGCTGAAGAAGTTTTATAGAATGAAGAAAAACAAGATTGTATTCAGATTATTATCATATTAGACTCAATCATCAGACATATAAAACAAGATGATATTGAAATATTGATACTGAATTAGTTCATAGTGGTTTCAGTGGTTTTATGGAGGACTTAAATTTTTGGATTGATCAATCAGATTGGTGATCTGGATGGGTTATCAAACTGAGTATAAATACGATGTATCGAAGAATTTCTTTATTCATCTTCTGTAGGAAGGTGATGATTTTTTTGAAGATTATATTTGTTAATGTTGATATAGAAACATATTAATATGTTTTTAAATATTTTTTTAATGTTTTATAACTTGTTATGAAAAATTATATTACAACAATTCATTATATTTAATAACATGAACTGTTTAATTACTCATAGTGCCAACGAAGTGTAATAGAGTATCTTACTTGTTGTATCAACACAAAAGGATTGTTTTCTAGAGGATTTTGTGGAATTGAATATTTTCCAAACCATACCAAGGATGTAACTACTCTTGTTGAGTAGAAAACCTTGTAAATTCTTATGTTATTATGGAGGTTTGATTGTTTTGATTTCAACAAAGTAAGAAATCAGAAATAGAAGGGAAAATGTTACTTCAAAAGTAAGGAAACCTAAAATAAAATGGTATAACTGATTCACCACTCCCCATATCATTGATTCTTAGATCCTGGCTAGGAAATAATAATTGGTATTTTCATGAAGGCTCCCTTAATTAACTCTTTTCTGATGTTTTTGAAGAGATGTTTTGACGGAGAATCTAAATTGTGTGAGTAGTAAAGGGATTAGAATATTTGGTGGTGATAACAAACATATATGGAAGGATAGAAAGTTTCTTTTTCTTATGACTCTTGGGTATTATTTTCTTGAAGCCATAACATTTTTATTTACTCTTATTAATGAATAAGTTCCTTTTACATTGATTGAAAAGAAGAATATTGAGAACAATATAACAGCTATGAATGATTTACAATAATCACAATATGAAAGTGAGTTTCTAATATTAAAGGGTGTTTCCTATACAAAAAATAATTTGATATTAGCTTAAGATTATTTATGAAGGAAATAAAAAAGTAAATATGTAAAATCAACAAATCTAGAGATTGATGTTTGAAGATATGAATATGGGGGAGTATTAATCTATTGGTGGCTTATTTATAATGGTGAATGATATTATAGGAACCATAAGATGTCTTGGGGAAAAGATGAAAGATATATCATTGTTAAAAAGATCTTGATAATTATTCTTGATAATCATGATTCCAATGTTTCCTCATTAGAATATAGGTATCCACAGATATTATCTCCAGATTATTTGTATAGTAATATCATCACTTATAAAATTATATGGGAGAAAGTTATGAATAGAAAACAAAATTTGATAGTGAAATGTCCTTCAAATCATCCATTAAAAAAATTATAAAAAATTTCTTGAGGAAGAATAAGCTGTTAACTCTAATTCTAAAAATAAGGCACGTAAAAATATTAGTGAATTTCTGTCCTTGTTTTCTAAAAAAGTGAAAATAGGTAGAGAAAAATATTAAGGGAAAACTACCTTGAAATTATTTGAATGTGGAGTTATTGGAAACATTGTAGCTAATTTTCCATAGAGTAATATTGAAGAGTATAGTGATGAAGATGAAAGAAGTCTATGAATACTGTGGAAGAAACAGGGCGATAAGGCGAACTATTGGTGATAAGGTGAACTATTGTTCTAAAGGAGAAAAATAAAATTATCAAAATAAAACAGGGGAAGTTTTTTTCTAAATAAGATGAAGAGAATACAATGAACATAATTCCAAAAGGAATATTTATAATGTTTTTAATAATAATTTCATATAAATAGTGAATAGTAATGAGTTTGTAAGTATAAGTTTTTACGTAGAAGAAGAAACTAATTTAGAATTTCATTCGAAATAATAATTTAATGAATGTATGAGAAAGATTGTAAGGATGGAAAAATAAATTCAATGATTGAAAATTAAATGTTTCACAACAAATAATCAAGAATTTTTTACTGATTAGAATGTTATGTTTCTAAAATACATTGATGACTATGAGAAATGTCTTAGGAAATAAAAATATTGGAATGAATATATGGAAGTAAATTTGAATGCATATGAATATTATTTGGACCATTTATAATAAAAATTTTCTAAAGATGAACAGTGGTTTACATGTTTCAATAATTCTTTTTTCTGAAGTTGATGAATGTTCAGAAAAGTCTAAACATAAGAATGATAAAAATTTACCTATAAAGGATGAAAATAATGTTGAAATACTTTTCACAAGAAGTAATCAGGGAAATTTATGTATGTGGACTAGACTAATAGAGTAGATAAGTAAGATGTTTCTAAATGTTATGAGTTTAGAAAAGGTCATCCAACATTTAATTTTTATAAGGATGAAAAGTAACTTGAGATGAAGAATAATATTCCAATTTAAAATAAAATGGCTTGGGGTCAAACATGTTCTGATGCTAATGATAGTAAGGTTCGTGAGAAACATGTTCACAACTCTGGACCAAAATAAAGTTAGATAAAAAATATTCATTTATTGGATAAGTGATGATATAACTATACAAATAATCCAAAGCTCACAAGGATTATTATTTCCTTCAATGAGTTAGCTCACAAGGTCTATGAATTATTGATAAGTAATCCAAAGCTTGAGGTTATAAATTTCAGTGATTAATGTACCTTTGTTGAAAAAAATAAAAATGGAAGATTATTTTGAATAAGTTAACCTGAATTTGTTTCTTGAAGTTGAAAGATGCTTATTTTAAAGGATTTCCTTTTATTTTCATATTAAATAAATCACATCACTTTGTAATGGTAAGTGATCAGACTCAAAATCATAATAATGAAACTTGATTGAAATGGTTTATTAAGGTTCATCGGTTTTGGAAGAAGTTTTCTAGGAGGAAAGGTTCATCAGACCCACTATGAGTCTGTAATGATATTTCGATCTTAATGAGGAAGGGAATAAAAGTATGAATGGATATGATGAATATATGTTAACTATTTTTTATTTTGTAAGTTCTCATTAAAAATGTTTTACTAAAAATATGTGATGATATTTTGATGATGAAAAGGGGGAGAACAAGTGTTTCTTGTCATAATGAGGTTTATAATAGAATGAAAGAAGATGATGTTATGATGGGAATTTAAAATAATGTCCATTTTATGTTAGATAATGGTGTTCTACTCCTAAATTTCTAAATGTCAGGAAGAATTCATGATTATATGTAGGATTTTGTGAAGGAATAATGTTTGATGAAAAATTATTCTTGTCTCATTTCATTGATGTGAGGTCACTAGATATATATATATATATTTGAAGAAAATGATGTTTTTTTCAGAATGTGGGAAAAAAGATGTTGTTTTTTTGACTAACCAATAATCCAAAAGATACAAATATTTAGGGAATGTTGTTGGAATTTATCTATAATAAGTAAAGGATAGAATTTACTATTGACACCAGTACATCATATGTGGTGTGCCATCGATCATCAGAGTAAACCTAATGCCATGTACCAAATTCAATTATAGTTTTAAAAGGGATTAAAATGTAGAAAATTTTGAAACATATGTGTGTTAATAGATATTGAGACTAATGGATAATAAAAGTTATTTGGAATGATGAAAAATGGTATTACATGTCAATATATAGTGTAGTCACCGATTTTCATTAGAATGAATTGTTTTTATTCTCTATCAATTGGGTGAAGAGAGAATGAAAATATATTTCTTTTCAATAGTGTCAATATTCTTCAGAGAAGAAGTGGTGTCTATTATCAAACTGTAGGTTCCACTGATCTATCATAAGAAGATAAAGACTAATCATCAGATGCAGTTTGACCATGAAAAAATCATCGGATACAGGTTTATTGGTCTAAGGAATATAAAGAATGGATTTTTTATAATGTGTTGTAAAGGGGGTATTGAAGGATGTTTTTTAAAAAATGGGTATGAATGTTTGAAGCTGGTGATGAAGTGTTGCTGGGGAAGTATGGGAATCATTAGAAGTAGTGACTATTTTTTTGAAAGAATGATTATATAATTTTATGTTTACCACTTATCATGGAAAAATGTAATGAATAATCTGTCATAAATATGTCTTCATCATAACGAAGAAATCAAAAAGAGAATCAGAATTGGATTGATAAGTTGTCAAAAATTCTGAAGTGAAATAATGTCATGATAATATTCGAGAAGGTTCATGAAGAATCATTAAGAAGAAAGAGGTTCTGAAAATAAAAATTAGGTATAAAAAATTAATGGGATATTGATGATTCTGGGAATATATTTAAGCATGAAATCTTTTAATATTCCCACCTAAACCATATTTGGTGCACCTAAAAAAATAGATTACTTTTTACATTCTGACAGTTACACAGATTTTATGTAAAAATATAGTATGTGAAAAAGCTAAAGTCTTTAAGATAGAAGATGTTTATAGATTGAGAATCCCTAAGGATGTTTTCTAGACTTAAGATAATGAATATTATGTTCAGATGATTATCATATCAAACTCGATCATCAGACCGAGAAATCAGGATGAATGTTCAGATTGAGACAAAATTATCTCAGAAATATTTCAATAGTTTTCTAACAGACTTGTATTATTAGATTAATTAATTATAGTAGATATCAGATTGGGTTATTATGCTGAGTATCATTATAAATCTAGAAAAATTTCTTACATATTAATGAGTAGGAAAGTGAATAATTAATTTGAATATTATTTTAGTAAAATTTTACAAGGCTACATAGTAACATGTTTTGAAGCATCTAGTGATTATTTCATAAATTGTTATACAAAATTTATTAACTTTATTTCATGCTACTTTAAGCACAAGAATAGTTGTATTGAATGTAGTGATACACATGAGTAATGGAATATCCTACTTGTTGTATCCACAAAAAAGAAATCTTTTCTAGTGAATTGTATGGTATTATATTGTTTCCAAACCATACTAAGGACATAGATACTCTTATTTAGTATTTTACCTAGTAAATTATTATGTTCATGTGGATGTGTTGTCATTTTTTTTCATGAAATTAAAAAAGATTAATAGGAGGTGAAGATTATTTCAAAAGTAAGGAGACTTAAAAGAAAAGGGTATCACTGATTCACCCCTCCCCCTCTCAGTGATACTTAGGTCATCTATGGGAAATAACAACATCAAATAGATAGATAAATTTAATTAGAGGGAGGGGGTCATAACACAAAGAAAAAAAGTGAAGTTCATCAAGACCCCTTACTTTATATTCTAGAATCATTCTACACTTGCAATTATTATCCTGGATAATAAAGTTATATTAACAAACTACTTAATCGAAGACCTTTTACTTATATTTTTTTTAAATAACATTATTATGTTCATTTATATCCATTTTATTGACATATAACATTTAATTTCATTGTTTTGAAAGTGTTCATTTCATGGTCATAAGGTATGATCACTTATGAATAATTATTGTTGATCTTGTTAAAAGAGAATAAAAATATGGAAGGGAAATTAAATTGTATTCCTTTACATAAATAAATTTAAATGTCCCTAAATACCAATTTGTGTTTGGAAATTGGGATTATTAAATTATAAGAAATGTTAATGTTATGTTCTTTGTTAATTTATTCCATTTTGCTGATCATCTATTTCTAAATACATTTTTTTAATTAGATGATTACTAAAAATTTAAATAAATTTAAATTGGTTATAATAAAATTACTATAATCATATTTAACAATAATTTTGTTTATATAACCATCCTTGAAGTTGGTGGGGAAAATGGAGTTCCATGTTTATGGAAGCAGTGAACCAACCATATTTAAAACAATATTTTCATTGTTGAATCAAAATAAAAGAGGGTGAAATATGGACATTACACCATAACGATAACATATCAATATATTTAAGATACTAATGTTACTATGTCTATTTCTATTTAAGCCACAAGGGGGTGGAGGAAGAAGAATAAAATTTAAAGAGTTTAGTAGAGAATTTTACTTCTTTATTTGGTAGTCTCCCCTTAGAGTACCCATTAAGGATCCTTGAAATGGTGTTTAGATGAAAAAAAATGTAATTGGATGTGGTGGATAGGATTGCTAAGGGAATTCAACATACATGTTGAACTATCAATGTATTAGAAGTTGTGAAGATAAATGGTAGTATTTATAAGTGCAAGGGAGGTGTGTTTTTAAATATTGTAATAACGAGTTTATTATTTTGATTCAAGACTACAAATAGTATTAATTATTGAGACTATATACCATACATAGTTTATGTGAGTTCTTAATAGTGGGTAATTATAATATATATTACTAAAAAATTGAAATATTTAGCTCATAATGTGAAAACCTGCATTTTACAGCATTTTTCATTTCAAAAAAATTTTACTATTTAAAAAAACCTCAAGCTAACCACATATTTATGTTTAAATTACAAAACATAAATAAATTTTATACATGAAATTTTAAAAATATGATAAATTTAATTTTTAAATAAAATCCTCATTTTTAAAAAAATACCAATTTTAATATATGGAATAATTTTCTAACCCCTTGAAAAATTAGTTATGATCATATAAAATTATGTTATCATTTTAATAAATCATATTATTAATTTATAAATAAATTATTAAAATAAAATTTATTTTAAATAATTATATTTATTATAAAACTGAAATTAAAATGTTTATGTTTTGTAAATATTTACACACAAAATTTATCAATTTTTAAGAATTTATTTACTCATACCATGGTAAAAATATATCATAATCTATATTATTTATACATCATTCCGTATGTGTTTGGTTATTCTGGTGGATCGAGAATATCTAAATTATCACATTTTAGTTATTTTATTTTCTATTTTTTATCCCATTACAAAATTTTCAATTATAATTATCATTTTTATTCTCTAAATTTAATTTTCAAATTAATATAGAAATTTTTTTAGTTTCACCATGTGGTTCATGTGTTTTATACTTTATTACTAAATACGATAGTATTATAAGAATAAAAATTACAATGATAAAAATCTAGGTCATTTTATTCTTCCCACCAGATGAAATTTATCCCTTGAAATTTATATATATATATTAAAGTAAATATTGGGGATGGTAGTTTTACTTCATAGATTCATTTGGCTTCCTTGTCGGCTCTTCGTACTTATGGTTTCACCATTTTAATTTGACTAGGTGAATTTTGTTGTTGCATTAATATTTATATCTATTGTCCAAGATCTTCACCGAATTATCCTCATAAGAGAGATAATTTTGTAGTTGTACCACCTCCGAATTCAATATATGTGAGGGAAAATTCTTGTACTTACTCATGTGGGATACATGGAATACACCATGTAACTTAGCCCAGGTTGGTGGGGGTTCATGTTGATAATCCATGACTCAGATGCAATTATGAATTTCAATGGGGATGATATACCTGGAAATTAACTATCCCTTATTACCAAATATCATGTCTCTAATCCATGGACATGTGATGAGAAAACTATTATCTCAAACCTGACATTTGGGTCTTGTCAATGATTATCATCATAGCTATTCTATTGACTCTCTGACACCCTGATGAGCTTCTGAATGGTCTCAATCAATAATACAATATCCACAACATTATAAGTCCAAGTTGACAATGTTCAGAAACTTCATACCAACATGAAGGTGTTTTACCTATCTTCTCATAAATGGATTTATATATATCCCTTTGGATACTTGAGTGAAAGTTATTATTTAATGAGAACTCAATGGGAGGAAGATGACAGTCCCATCCTTCATCGGTGCCAATCGAGCAAGCTCTTAAAAATTCATCAAGTTTCTAAATAGTATGCTAATATTTTCCATTATTTTACGGATGATAATATGTATTGAAGTTAACATTAATGTTTAGATCTTGTTGGAGACTCTTATAGAACAAAGATGTAAATCTTAGATTTTGATTAGATACAATTGATAGTGGTGTTCCAGGTATCCTCAACACTTATCTGATGTATATCCTTGAAATTTGATTGATTGAGATGTCCTCTTGAATTGTAATGAAAAGAGTAGTATTTGTAATATGATCCACCATAACCCATATATTATTATTTCCTATTGATTTTTTAAAAAGACTAGTGGGAATTTCCATGGCAATGTTTTCTTATTTCCATACGTGTATGGGTAATGGTTTCGACTTCAAATTATATATTTATTTGGCTTCAAATACTACATAACAAGATTTTTCATTAATATTATTCAATATCCTTCTACCAATTGTCCCGTTAATAGTTATCTCGGATATCTTGATATATCATTGCACTCCCTAGGTGGATATAGAAGGTCTAGTTATGTACATTATTTTAATTTTTTTTCGTTATTTTGTAATTTTTTGGTACACATAGTCACGAACCAAATCATTAAACTATTTATTTATTTATTTTAGACTCTAAGGATTCCCATTTTCTAATTTCTTATACATTTTATTAATTTCCACATCATCTCATTGATATTTCTCTATAATATCTAGAAGAGGTGGTTGAGATATTATATTTCAATGTGATGATGGTTTTCTTTAATTTATACTCCTCATGCCCAAATATTGAAATTATAAGAATATTGGATCCTTCTAAATTATCCTTGATTAGATTTAACTATCTTAATTGGTGCATATTATGGTCCTTATAGGTGAATATATATATTTCAGGCTCTTATGATCCATATATACCTCACAGTTCTCCCCATTGAGATAATGATGCTATATTTCCAATACAATGGTTATTTCCAGCATCTCTAGATCATGTATTAGATAGTTCTTCTCATTGAATGTTAACTAACATGAGGTGTATGATATCACTTTATAGCTCCACATTTGTAAACAAACCAATTTATTTATTTTAGAATCAATGTATACCACAAAAGTTACCCACTTTGGGGAAGAATGAGTAATGGTGCATTGATAATCTTGTTTTTTAATTCCGTAAATCCATCATTGCATTCAGTAGTCCAAAAAATCATTACTCCCTTTCGAGTCATCTTAGTTGAGGGTTTTATAATTATAAGAAGTTTCTCACAAATATTTGGTAATAAAAATATAGTCTATGGAAACTATAGATCTCTAATAGATATATTGGTTTGGGATACTCCTCAATTGAATATATCATATATGGTTCCACATATAGAACTATTTTAGTGATGAAATTCCCTCTGAATGAAAATTACCCCTTCTAAAACTCACGTTTACTGAACTATTCATATAATCATTTCCTTTATAAAATCATTGTCACAACATTAAAATAATCTTCATTCCCCTCCTTTCTCTTGGAGAATGTTCGAGTTTTAAGGGAATAAATTTGAACTCATAGTGTCAGTTCCTAGTTCAAAAGGATGTTTTGAGAATATCTTCCCTCTTCACTTTTAATTTGTGATATCCTGATTGAAGGTCCACCTTAGAAAAGTACTACTCACCAAATTGTGGTTTTAAGAAGTCTTCAATCTATATCATGGGATACTTGTTCTTAATTGTGATTTTTTTATCTCATGATAATCAATGAATATTCACATTGGCCAATAATTCTTCATTTAGAGGACCAGTGCACCCCACAGTGAATCACTCGGGTATATGGAAGCCTTTTATAGATTATCTTGTAACTACTTATTCAGTAATAACAAATCATTGGAGGAAATTGTATAATATGTACGGGATATATTTATTGACCTAGGTATTTGTTCAATTGAGAACTCAACCTCTCTATCAGGATGAAAACTAAAAAACTCCTCAGGGAATTCATCTGTGTAGTTCCTCATGGTGGGATTGTATTCAAACATGATTCTCCCATTTATTTCAATAATTTGTTCAAGATATGAATTATCATAAGAAAATAATATCCACATATAAGATAAATATTCCCATGAAGATTATTCCTCCTTAAACTTGTAAAAAATTAGAGGGCGACTCGGGATGTGAAGAGTGATATCCCACTCCCAAAAGTTGATATTGGTTATATATAAGGATATCCATCCATGCCCAAAAAATCATATAATATCACCAAATTATATATTAAAACATTTTATAGGTGTTTTAGTACGCTGAATTCTATTGGGGATGAATTATATTCCTGGGATGAAAAAATTACTTTATTTTATGTTCTCGTTGATAGCCCAACCACCATGTTTTGAGTGGGAATTTGAACAATTTTTCTTAACATGGAGCCATTTAAAGAATTTTTGGATCTCTAATCAGATATAGAATTTGAATCCCATTAAAAGGAAATGAGCACACCATTCACTATTTGATTCTTGTTATAGTCACTTATGATATCAAAAATAAACTTTTGGATTAGAATAATCAAACTAAATGATATAAAATATGGTTAACTTTGAACATGAAAGGAATAACTTATAAATGACACATAAATAACAATATAAGAGTATATAGGATTTAATCTAGTTTTTCCATGATAATTTTTAAATTATATTTTCTAACATAAAAAACCAGTCAAGTCCTTCATAATGCATTGTATCAATTTTTTGAATTTGGAAATGACTATTTCCAAAGAGTGTCAAACCATGTTCCATAAGGAACAAACCTTGGTCGACCTTGAACTGGTAACCCGTGCTAGCCCACAACATAGACTAAGAGGCTTTCCCAATCCTCCCAGGCTGTAAACTAATATTGTGAATCAAGAATACATAGTTGGGAATGATTTATCCCATGAAAATGAGAAAAATAAATTCAAATATACTGATAAATATAATTAAACTCAAACAGTGGAAAGAAAAAAAACTATATATTACTCTTAGTTACAATGTGGGTCACCACCAAATAGTTAACTAACATCGCTCCACGATCATCTAGACTGAGTTGGATGTAGTAATATAATTTAAAAGTATAGTTAGAACATTATGTTCAAGTAATAAAACATAGAAGGATTTCTTAAATAAACTATTCACTATGCCTTACCTTCAAAATGAAAACCATTTCAATCTACATTGAAAATAAAACTATATAAAAATAGGATTATAAATTTCTGTTTAAAGAAAATAATAAGAAAAAATTTCATAAAATTCCTTTCCAATTTATTAGTTTGAAATCCATTTATAAATGACAATACAATTCCAATAATCCCTTTGTAATAATGATCATGCAGTGAAAAAAACATTTCATTATAAAATCATAACATCAAATGTTAGAAAACATGGGTAAGTAAAAAATCTTTTTTATTATTTTCAAAATGAATAGAAAACTAATAAAAAAACATGTAATAAAGAAACACCATATAAAAATAGTGTAAAATGATATAGATCACCATGAAAAAATCCTATGAAGCTTGGTTATTGGGGACCCAATATCATCATGCCTCTGTGACATGGTTTAAAAACCACAACACACAATGTCCTCCAATATGAGCCACTAAAGAGGAGTTAATCCAATGTCCTAGTGTTCTCCCAAAATCATAAAATATTTATTTAGTTTTGTGGCATCAATCATGATAGGGGAAAAAAGGATTTGATCGAGTTGATCCACCTAGCGTACTAGTCCTAGTATGCCCACCTAGGTACATAGGTCTTCTATGTGATTTATTTCAAATGGCGGTGATTTTTTTAAAGCTAACATATATGAACATATCATTCAATTTACTAAAAACCCATCAAAGGTCTCACCAAAATAATACCTACTAGAGAAAAACACCTTTTTCTCAAATCACACAACAATTAAAAAGTCTCTACACTCATCACATACCACAAATCACACATTAACACTCAAATAACATATTTATAACAAGTGGGTATGCCTTAAGAAGGGGTTTTTTCACTTACATAAATCATTCTCAATGTGCCAAACATGCTTTGTTACATTAAATGGAATACACTCAAATTATAGAACACACTTTCCCAAAACATTTATGTTATAAAACAATTTAAAATACTTATTGAATTTTCAAGGAACCTCACATTTAACAACAAGCTTGAAAACATGCTTAAATCAAATAAATCCATTTTAAAATATTAAGATAATGCTAACGGTACTAGAAACAATCCACATTACAAAAAACAAAACCAAATATATATATAATACATACATTTCATATAAATGTTAAACACATTTTAAAACCTCAAGAAATTACATATTTTACTTTTAAAATACTAAGTCATAGGGAACCTACCTCAAACACAAGGTGCAAAACTTTTGATGACAGAAACTCGAGTATCCAATTTCAACTTTCATACATATTAACCTTTGGATATATATAAGGACACAAAGACACTATTTACATATTTTCATGGGTATATATGCATAAGGATATCCTTACAAATAGGCTTATACTTTCACATACTCATTTACAATTACATATGTATGCAACCTCATATGAAAATATAAGTACGCCAAGACCCATTATATATATTCATCCCACCATGGGTGGATTTATATATAGGGGAAATTAATTAATTTACCTTCATACCTATGCATAAACATGAAATTCTTTGACAATGATAGCCTGAAGCCACTACAATGAGGTCCAACACACAGTTGAAAAATACAAAAATCTCCAAATCAGAAAACCCCTAATTTTAAATATACATATGTTAAAAAGATGAAGAACCTTTACGAAAAACCGATATAATTACTCATTGGATTTGATGCATGATTTAATGCCCCGACCCTAGTTACCTAGAGTCGGTGCATTATTACATAACATTGGCATGATCACAAGAAGGATCCAATCTCGAAAGACTGATTGGTTTAGTAGCCTTGGAAACAGTAGATATATTCATAAAGTTTTACATTACATCATGAAGTGAAAAACTACTAAAACAACATATTGTCTCCATAATCCACACTATTATCCCCTCATAATATCCCTGCAGGTCATTTATAATTTACTTCTTCACTTCCTGGGAAAAATAAAACACAGAAAAGGGGTGAGCTCAAATGCCCAGTAAGGATAAAAATATAGCAGAAACCTTCATAAATAAGAATAAACATTTAAGGCAATGTATAACTAAAACAAAAGCCTTTTAAACTTGAACTTAAACATAGTATGGAAAAAATAAAATTCAATAATGCCATTTACTTATTCACATGGATATTCTACTAATCGAATAATCACATGCAATATCAATAACCACTTTCATAATAATGGAATGCATAATTCCAGACTATCATAACCACATAGCCAAGGCCTCGTGCCAAGACTACATATAAGATTTTTTCAAGGCCTTGTGCCAAGACACTAGTTTGTCTAATGAGACCTACCGATGGATCGAGGAGCTATAGCAGGCTCCACCTATCACATATTAAGTCCAATGCATTCCCATATGAAAAGGTTTAAACATAACATAAACATTCGTGTTAAAACTAGCATACGAAATCTCAATACTTTCACCATAAACCATGAATGGTATAAAAATATCACATCCACAGTCAAACATATCACAAAACATTCAATACAATATAGAAGTTTTGTATCATAATAAATCAACTTCAAATAAGTGTAAAATCCATCAAAGGATGTTGATATAGATGAAATCAAAACTCTTTTTAGAGAAATATCTCTTTCTATTTTGAAATCATTTAAGAGTCATATATTTATAAAATAAAACATTTTCTTTGAAAATATTCTTATAAGCTTGTAAGGGAAGCTTCGACGATTTTATAATGGCGGAAAATAGCCGCACCCTCTGTATAAGTTAAAAAAACATTCTTACCTTAATTTTGTCGAAAAGGTTAAAAAAAGCACCTTGTTTGGAAAATGATGGAAAGATTCCTTTATAAACCTCTTATAAAAAGTCAAACAAGGGTATAAATGACTTTAACCCATATTCTTGTAAATAGTAAAAATGTTTTGAAATACATTTTTAAGAAACATGGATGTGGATGATAAAGAGATCCCAGTAGATTATTACGTATAAACAACCCCGGATAATGAAGAGATTGTGAAATAAACCTTACCTTGTACTTTTCCTTGGTTGGGGTAGGTTAAACTCATGTATAATGGTGAAATAATTGTTATTAAATTATACAATAATCATATACATTAATATGATATCATATATGATCTTTTAACATTTATTTTTTAATAATATCTTAGTATTATCGTTGTTTCAGGTAATAACTTACTTGTTTCGTTTTATATGTTTTGTTAAGTAAGCCATGTTTGTAATGGATAGGTTGTATATTAATCATATCCAGAATTATATCAAGTCCTTAGATAATATTATTAATCATCAAATGAGAATTATACTTGAATGGATACGATGGAGAATGAATCTCATCGTGTTCGTGGAGACGGTAGTCCGTACGTACGCACGAGCGGCAATATCATTTTTTGATATTAAAATAATATATAAATGGATGGTATATCATATATACAAAATCATTAACATGTTATATTTATTATTTACATGAGTTACACATCATTATTATACCCATCAAAATAATAATATATTGAATAACAATTACACCACGACGTGGAGACGGTAAGCCGTACGTACGCACGTATGGTGACATGTTATTAAAAGGGTGGATAGATTACTGAATATGGTCGTAACATATTTATAATAACATCACAGTATATATATGATACTAGAGTTATTATTTTAGAATGGTAATAACAAAGAAATAAGAAGTGGAAGAAGAAAGGAACTTGGAAATGGGTGGTGAAATCATTATCTCTTCTTCGTGTTCTTCCATTTTATTTGATCAAAAGGGCTCCTTAGGTTGGCTTTCTGATCAAACTAAGGCCTCTAGGTTGTATTGAGGGATGTTGGGAGAGTAGTTGGGCAGAGTTTGGCCGAACAAAAAAGGCTTTGATGGTGTGAAGAAATGAGAAGGAGGAGTGCCCTTTTATAAGAGGGGTGAGGGGTACCTTTGGAAAAGCTAGAAATATTAATTTATAATAAATTCATATTCGGTTTCTAATGGCTTAGAAGTTTATTATTCAAAGGTTAAGGTGGTTATAGGTCTAAAATAAATCAACCAATATAATTTAGATAGGTTTGGGTTACTATATTAACCTTATCTTTTAGTTTTAACTCTTAGTTAATTAGTTTGACATTTACCATGTCACTTTGTATTTTTATAATATATAGTTAATAAACTTACTATATACATCCAAGATACCCCCAAGTGGTCCATTAATTATAAACCTATTATTAGATAAGTCTTTTGTCAGAACCTTATATTTTTAGGAATTTAATATCAATTAATAATATAATATTTGTTTTAAAAACTCTTTTATGTCAATTTTGACACTATTCAATAGTTGATTTTTGTGAAACTCATAACAGAATTATTACTTCGAAAAAATTTAATTAAATCAATCCTAATATGTCATAGTATCCTAGAAAATTATTTTAATTCATTAAAAGTCTCAAATTATATTTATTGGGGAATTTATAATATCAATTATTTTAATTTTTCACAATTATGTTAATTTCTGCATCATCATTGTGTCATAAATAAATTAAATTATATAAATTATAAAAATTATAAATAAAATATAATTATGTAGTAAATAGTATTAGCTTTCTAATTAATATTTACAATCGAATTTATCTTATGTGTAACCATATATTAAAAATGTTTTAGTAAATAAACTTTGATTTTAACTCTTTTAACTCTTCTTTGAATTAAATAATAATAAATGTACTAATCTAATCCAAGTGGACCTAAATGATACTATTTTATTCCTAAGGCTGTTTTGGTCGAGATACACTTGTCCAATATAATTAGGACATGTGTTAGGGTTATATTAATATCATTTTTACCCTTAATTGCCCTATTTTAGTTTTAACCGTGGTAAATAAAAGTAAAAAGTTACTATTCACCAAAAATTATTTTCGTCTCATTGAACCACATTTTACTTCTTGATATTAACCGTGTCTCTAGGATTTTCAAAATTCAATTCACAGAAGCGGTAAAATTAAGTTTTATGAAAAATTCAGTTTTTTAACTACCACTTAGTAGTTTCACTATTCATCAAAAATTGAAGTTTTTCAGAACAATGCCAAAATTTTACCCTAATCTATAATTGATATTCAGAATTCAAAAACGATGTCTATTTTACAAAATTCCAAACATATAAGTTGAATTAATTAATTTTATAATTAATTCCCGCTGTCACAATAAATAGTGTGTTTTTAAGAAACAATATATATCAAAAGATTGATAATTGTTTATGTCCAATTTCAATGTAAAATTAATTCTAATGAACACCATTAGACAAAATGGTAAAAATATATTCTAATTATACTTTAAAACCACTCAATAATATAATTTATCACTATAAATTATTTTGATTCAAAATGTTGTTTTTAAGTATTTTTCACTATTCATAAAAATTGGAAGTTCTCAGAAAAATACCAAAAATTTAAATTAGGATAATTTTGATATTCCAAATCCAGAAATGAAGTCCATTTTGAAATATTAAATATATATAATTTCAAAAAGTAGGTATTACTATTCATAACGGCTAGTTTGATTGGTTGTGGTGTGTTAGAACTCGATGTTGCGTACAACACACGCTATCACATTATTCAAAGAGAAGCGTACCGTAGAAGCTTGGGGTGTTTCATTCTCCCCTCCTTCAAATAATTTCGTCCTCGAAATTTCTAGAATAGTTATCAAATGAAACGACTCAGGTTCTTCTTCATCCTAAGTTCCTCGGGTTCCCACGTTGCCTCTTCCATCTTATGGTTTCTCCACGAAACATTTACCAGACGCGTCGTCCGGTTTCTCAGTACTTGTTCTCTCGTATCAAGAATCCTGATGGGATCTTCACAATAGGACAGATCGGGTTCCAGTTCTAATTCCTCATAGGTGAGTACATGCATTGGGTCAGACATGTATTTCCTCAACAGAGATACGTGGAACACATCGTGAACTTTGGAGAGACTTGGCGGCATTGCCAATCGGTAAGCTATAGCCCCAATTCGTTCTAGAATTTCAAAGGGTCCGATGTACCTGGGACTCAATTTACCTTTCATACCAAAACGTATGACTCCCTTCCATGGAGATACCTTCAGGAAAACATGATCACCAACTTGAAATTCCAAATCCTTCCTTCGATTATCGGCATAGCTCTTCTGCCTACTTTGAGCTACTTTGATGTGATTTTGGATTACCTTCACCTTTTCCACCATTTCCTCCACCAGTTCTAGGCCTAAAAGTTTTCTTTCACCAACGTCATCCCAACAGGTTGGTGTACAACATTTCTTTCAGTATAACGCTTCCTATGGTGCCAACTGAATACTCGAATGGAAGCTATTGTTATAGGAAAATTCTACCAGAGGTAAATATTGATCCCACATACCCTGAAAGTCAAGTGAGAAAGATCTCAACATGTCTTATAAGGTTTCAATAGTCCATTCTGATTGTTCGTATGTCTGAGGGTGGTAATCAGTGCTCAAATGAAGTTCAGTATCCAGGGATTTCTGAAGACTTTTCCAGAATCTTGAAGTAAAACTGGGATCACGATCAGAAAAAATCGATAGGGCTACTCCATGAAGTATCACAACTTCATTAATATATAGTCTTGCTAGACGTTCCAGGGGTAGATCTTCTCTTATGGCAAGAAAATGTGCTGACTTGGTAAGACGATCAACAATAACCCATATTACATTGTTCCTTCTAGGTGTCTTTTGTAGCCCCATGACAATGTCCATCGTAATATTGTCCCATTTCGACTCTGGTATGGGAAGAGGTTGCATGACTCCTCCCGGCTGTTGCCTTCCAGCTTTCACTTGTTGACAAACCATACATCTTGACACAAAATCAGCAATCTCCCTCTTCATGTTGTCCCACCAAAAATGTTCCTTCATATCTCTATACATTTTGGTGCTCCCAGGGTGTATAGAGAAATTGGAACTATGAGCATCATCCAGTAATTCCATTTTTAGATCAGGTATATCGGGAACACAAAGTCTCTTCGCAAATTTCAAAATTCCATCTTCATACAAAAAGTCTCTTAGTCTCCCATAATTCACAGCTTTAATCTTTTTTTGAAATTCTTCATCATCGGTCTGAGAACTCTTAATCCTTTCTAGTAAAGATGGTTTGGCACCCATTTGAAAAAGAATTGATGTTTCACCTTTCCTGGTTATTCCCATGTACATGTTCACTAGATCCATCAAAATTAGATCCCTTTCAATTCTCATCACGTTCAAAACTCCATGGTATTTTCTGCTCAAAGCATCTTCCACCTTGTTTGCTTTCCCTGGGTGGTAGTGTATCATAAAATCATAATCCTTGAGTAATTCAAGCCATCTCCTTTCCCTCATGTTGAGTTCTTTTTGTGAGAAAATATACTTCAAACTCTTGTGATCAGTATAAATCTATCATTTTTCACCATAGAGGTAGTGCCTCCATATCTTCAAAGCAAAGATCACAGCTACTAACTCGAGATCATGAGTAGGATAGTTTTGTTCATGAATTTTCAACTGTCGTGATGCATAGGCAATAACTCTATCATTCTACATAAGGACACAACACAGTCCTTTCTTCGATGCATCACTATAAATAACGAACTCGTCATTCCCCGTTGGTAGAGTCAATATAGGAGCATTGACTAATCTTCTCTTCAGTTCTTCGAAACATTATTCACAATCTTTTTTCCAAACAAATTTAACCCCTTTACGTGTGAGCTTCGTTAATGGGTTAGCCAATCGGGCAAAATTATGGGCGAAACGTCGATAATAACCTGCCAAACCAATAAAACTACGTACCTCAGTTATACTCGTAGGTGATGGCCATTCTTGGATCGTCTTGGTCTTAGAAGGATCAACATAGATTCCATATTTAGAGAAAATATGGCCAAGAAAAGAAATCTCATGAATCCAGAATTCACACTTGCTAAACTTCCCATATAATTCATGTCTTCTGAGAGTCTTCAGGATAATGTGCAAGTGATTTTCATGATCTTCATATCTTTTGGAGTATAACAAGATATCATCAATAAATACCACCACAAATTCATCAAGATACTCCTTGAAAACTATATTCATCAGATCCATGAATACAGAGGGTGCATTAGTCAATATAAAAGGCATTACAGTAAACTTGTAATGCCCGTACCTAGTTCGAAATGCTGTCTTCGGAATGTCTTCCTTCCACACACACAACTGATGGTATCCAAATTGAAGGTCAATCTTTGAAAAGTATTGAGCTCCATGCAGTTGGTCAAATAAATCATCAATGCGTGGTAGGGGATACTTGTTATTTATTGTTATAGCATTGATCTCCCTATAGTCGATACATAACCTCATGGATCCATCTTTCTTTTTAACAAAAAGAACAGGGGCTCCCCATGGAGAAACTCTAGGGAGGATAAATCCTTTATTACTCAATTCCTCTAGTTGTTTCTTTAGTTCGACTAATTATACAGTGGCCATTCTATAAGGGGTCTTTGATATAGGCCTTGATCCATGAATTAAATCAATGGAAAACTCAACTTCTCGTTCTGGAGGATGTCCAGGTAAATCTTCCAGAAATACATCTACAAATTCTTTAACAACGGGTACATCCTCTATTTGAAAATTCTTTTCCTCACCCATAGTTATTTCATTCTCTTCCTCCCCAATAATTGAATTTAGTTGAGCTACTGGGGGTGGATCTAAATAAGAATTTGGTGGTGAAGATTCTGCTCTAAAGATAAGGTGTTCCTTATCATCATCATCAAGAATCGTAACCTCTTTCTTCTTATAATAAATCTTCGCATCATAGTCCGAAAGCTAGTCCATACCGAGGATTATATCAAACTCAATCATAGGTATGACAACGAGATCAGCAGATAAAGAACATTTATGTGCTCTAATGGGAACTGATTCACAAAACATTGTTGCAATTATACTTCCCTTAGGAGTTTTAACTGACAACTCCCTTGTTAAATCAAATTGGAAATATCTAATTTTCATAGAAAACTGGGAAGATATGAAACAATGCGATGATCCAGAATCAAATAATGCATTTTCTAAACTTGAGGAAACCATTAAATTACCTGCCACCATGTCTTTCAGAGCTTATACCTCAGTAGTAGTGATAGAATAATCCTAGCCTTGATCCCTTGGACTTTTTTGAAGTAAGTTCTCCTAACGCTTAGGATATTCATTTGCATAATGCCCCATCTCCCTACAATTGTAGCACTGAACATTGGTAGCTTCCTTCTTCCCTTGGCAATCACGAGCTTGGTGGCCCTTTTCACAACATTTGTAACAGACGCCCATTCCCTTCAAGCAAGTACCGGGGCGTTTCTTCCCACATTTACCACAGGATGGATATTCAACATTTCCTTTCATCCCCTTATTTCCATTCCCAGATTGATTAGCATGCCTCTTCTTCTCTTGCTTTACTTTAAAGTCATAAGACATAGAGAATTTTTTTTTTCGGTCTTGATAGCACATGAGACAATGTCTTCGTATGACGAGAAGGATTGTGAGACTAATGCTCGACGGAGAAATGGTTTTAACCCATCAAAGAAACTATCAATCTTACTTCTTGGGTTACGTATATAATCACCAGTATACCTTGCTAGCCTTGTAAAGTTAGCCTCATACTTTGTGACATTCTCATCCTCCTTCTGTCTTAGACTTAGAAATTGCCTTTCCATATCTGCTCGATGGTCGCGAGGAAAGTATTTTTCTAAAAACAGATCTTTGAACTCCCTCCATTCCATATTTGATACTTCATCATCTTCCTTCTTATTTTGAATCAATGACCACCATTGATCAGCATCTCCAGTGAGGCGGTAAACTGCCATGATAAATTTTTCCCTTTCACTACTCCCTAAAGCCTGAAATATTTTCTCTTGGGAAAATATCCATTGCTCATCTACTAAGGGATTTGTACTCCAATTGAACATTGGTGGTTGTTTCCTCATGAATCGATCTATCATTGATCCTCCACGTTGCGGATCAGGGTTCTCCATACGGGTAAGGTTATTATTAATAACCTGAGTGAGTTGTCCCAGTATGATGATTAGCTGATCGGCACCAGTTGCATCACCAGCTCCACTATAATTATCTTGAGCAGGAGGGAAATCCCTACATGGAGTGCGTGCATTGATACGATTTCCATTTTTTCCACTAGGCGCCATTTCTAAACAATGGCATAAAGTAGATCAGTTTATGAATCAAAATACATAATCCCATAGTTATAAAACACATAACATAAATTGAAATATTTATGGATATAATCCATAATCATAAAAATATTTTCTTTGAGGAAGTATATACTCATAAACCCTTCATAATGATTTGTAAAGAAAATGAGAGTTATCATAAGCATATCCCCCAGGAGTGTCGTAACCAAGAGTGCAGCAAGGCCCGTTGTCGTGCACCAGTTCTCGTTCGATTCTAGCTCAAAGCGGTGTTTTCGGGTTTTACCCCTAGGTACATCTGTGCCAGAGCTGCCTCTACCTGTTCGTATCCAGAGAGGGATGTATTTCTCGAAAAACTCATAAAATCTCTACAATACCAAAATTCTAGGAAGTTCTTCTATACTAATCCTCAAAGTTCATCTTAGGTCTGCGTGCTCTAATAAGAGTTTATCTAAATCTAGCTTCCAAGGTTTGTACTAATCTTCCTCTGATACCAACTATAACGCCCCGACCCCAGTTATCTAGAGTCGGTGCATTATTACATAACATTGGCATGATCACAAGAAGGATCAAATCTTGAAAGACCGATTGGTTTAGTAGCCTTGGAAACACTAGATATATTCATAAAGTTTTACATTAGATCATGAAGTGAAAAACTAATACAACAACATATTGTCTCCATAATCCACACTATTATCCCCTCATAATATCCCTGCAGGTCATTCATACTTTACTTCTTCACTTCCTGGTAAAAATAAAACATAGAAAAGGGGTGAGCTCAAATGCCCTGTAAGGATAACAATATAGCAGAAATTTTCATAAATAAGAATAAACATTTAAGGCGATGTAAAACTAAAACAAATGCCTTTTAATCTTGAACTTAAACATAGTATGGAAAAAATAAAATGAAATAATGCCATTTACTTATTCACATGGATATTCTACTAATCTAATAATCGCATGCAATATCAATAACCACTTTCATAATGATGGAATGCATAATGCCAGACTATCATAACCACATATCCATGGCCTCATGCCAAGACTAAAAATAAGATTTTGTCAAGGCCTTGTGCCAAGACACTAGTTTGCCTCATGAGACCTACCGATGCATCGAGGAGCTATAGCGGGCTCCACCTGCCACATATTAAGTCCAATGCATTCCCATATGAAAAGGTTTAAACATAACATAAACATTCGTGTTAAAACTAGCATAAGAAATGTCAATACTTTCACCATAAACCTTGAATGGTATAAAAATAGCACATCCACAGTCAAAAATATCACAAAACCTTCAATATAATATAGAAGTTTTGTATCATAATAAATTAACTTCAAATAAGCGTAAAATCTATCAAAGGATGTTGACATAGATGAAATCAAAAATCTTTTTAGAGAAATATCTATTTCTATTTGAAATAATTTAAGAGTCATATATTTATAAAATTAAACATTTCCTTTGAAAATAATATTATAATATTTTAAGGGATGCTTCGACAATTTTATAATGGCAGAAAATAGCCTCACCCGCCGTATAAGTTAAAAAAACATTCTTACCTTAATTTTGTCGAAAAGGTTAATAAAAGCACCTTGTTTGGAAAACGACGGAAATATTCCTTTATAAACCTCTTATAAAAAGTCAAAAAAGGGTATAAATGACTTTATCCCATATTCTTGTAAATAGTAAAAATGTTTTGAAATACAGTTTCAAGAAACATGGATGTGGATGATAAAGATATCCCAGTATATTATTACGTATAAACAACCTCAGATAATGAAGAGATTGTGAAATAACCCTTACCTTGTACTTTTCCTTGGTTGGGGTAGGTTAACCTCCTGAATAATGGTGAAATAATTGTTATTAAATTATACAAGAATCATATACATTAATATGATATCATATATGATCTTTTAACATTGATTTGTTAATAATATCTTAGTATTATTGTTGTTTCGGGTGTTAACTTACTTGTTTCCTTTTATACATTTTGTTAAGTAAGCCATGTTTTTAATGGATAAGTTGTATATTAATCATATCCATAATGATATCAGGTCCTTAGATACTATTATTAATCATCAAATGAGAATTATACTTGAATGGATACGATGGAGAATGAATCTCATCGTGTTCATGGAGACGGTAGTCCGTACGTACGCACGAGCGACAATATCATTATTTTGATATTAAAATAATATATAAATGGATGGTATATCATATATACAGAATCATTAAAATGTTATATTTATTATTTACATGAGTTACACATCATTATTATACCCATCCAAATAATAATATATTGAATAACAATTACACCACGACGTGGAGACGGTAAGCCGTACGTACGCACGTATGATGACATGTTCTTCAAAGGGTGGATAGAATACTGAATATGGTTGTAACATATTTATAATAACATCACAGTATATATATGATACTGGATTTATTATTTTAGAATTTCAATAACAAAGAAATAAGAAGTGGAAGAAGAAAGGAACTTGGAAAAGGGTGGTGAAATCATTATCTCTTCTTCGTGTTATTCCTTTTGATTTGATCAAAAGGGCTCCTTAGGATGGATTTCTGATCAAACTAAGGCCTCTAGGTTGTAGTGAGGGATGTTGGGAGAGTATTTGAGTAGCGTTTTGCCGAACCAAAAGGCTTTTAAGGTGTGAATAAATGAGAAGGAGGAGTGCCCTTTTATAAGAGGGGTGAGGGGTACCTTTGGAAAAGCTAGAAATATTAATTTATAATAAATTCATATTCGGTTTATAATGGCTCCAAAGTTGATTATTCAAAGGTTAAGGTGGGGATAGGTCGAAATTCATTCAACCAATAGAATTTGGACAGGTTTGGGTGACTATATTAACCATATCTTGTAGTTTTAACTCTTAGTTAATTAGTTTGACATTTACCATGTCACTTTGTATTTTTATAATATATAGTTAATAAACTTACTATATACATCCAAGCGACCCCCAAGTGGTCAATTAATGATACACCTATTATGAGATAAGTCACTTGGCCGAACTTTAGATTTTTAGGAATTTAATATCAATTAATAATATAATATTTGTTTTAAAAACTCTTTTATGTCAATTTTGACACTATTCAATAGTTGATTTTTGTGAAACTCATAACAGAGTGATTACTTCGAAAATTTTTAATTAATTCAATACTAATATGTCATATTATCCTATAAAATTATTTTAATTCATTAAAAGTCTCAAAATATATTTATTTGGGAATTTATAATATCAATTATTTCAATTTTTCACAATTATGGTAATTACTGCATCATCATTATGTCATAAATAAATTAAATTATCTAAAGTATAAAAATTATAAATAAAATATAATTATGTAGTAAATATTATTATATTTCTAATGAATATTTACAATCGAATTTATCTTATGTATAACCCTATATTAAAAATGTTTTAGTAAATAAATTTGATTTTAACTCTTCTTAGAATTAAATAATAATAAATGTCCTAATCTAATCCAAGTGGACCTAAATGATAATATTTTATTCCTAAGTCTGTTTTGGTCGAGATACACTTGTCCAAAAGAATTATGACATGTGTTAGGGTAATATTAATATCATTTTTACCCTTAATTTCCCTATTTTACTTTTAACCGTGGTAAATAAAAGTAAAAAGTTACTATTCACCCAAAAAAAATTCATCTCATTGAACCACATTTTACTTCTTGATATTAATCGTGTCTCTCGGATTTTCGAAATTCCATTCACAGAAGTGGTAAAATTATGTTTTATGAAAAATTCAGTTTTTTAACTACAACTTAGTAATTTCACTATTCATCAAAAATTGATGTTTTTCAGAACAATGACAAAATTTTACCCTAAGATATAATTGATATACCGAATTCAAAAATGATGTCTATTTTACAAAATTAAAAATATATAAGTTGAATTAATTAATTTTATAATTAATTCCCGCTGTCACAACAAATAGCGTGTTTTTAAGAAACAATATATATCAACAGATTGATAATTGTTTATGTCCAATTTCAAAGTAAAATTAATTCTAATGAACACCATTGGATAAAATGGTAAAAATATATTCTAATTATACTTTAAAACCACTCAATAATATAATTTATCACTATAAATTATTTTGATTAAAAAAGTTGTTTTTAAGTATTTTTCACTATTCATAAAAATTGGAAGTTCTCAGAAAAATACCAAAAATTCAACTTAGGATAATTTCGATATTCCAAATCCAGAAATGAAGTCCATTTTGAAATATAAAATATATATAATTTTAAAAAGTAGGTATTACTATTCATAACGGCTAGTTTGATTGGTTGTGGTGTGTTAGAACCCGACGTTGCGTACAACACACGCTATCACATTATTCAAAGAGAAGTGTACCGTAGAAGCTTGGGGTGTTACACATGAGACCCAATATCACCTCAAATGAGTCCAAGGAAGCCCAAAAATTAGAAAAAAACCCCAGATGCCTAAAAAAATAAAAAAAGTAGGACCATTAAAAACCCCTTGGGTTTGGAAGACCTCATGATGAAAAGAGGTAAAAAAGATATAGGAAAAATAAATTATAGGAGAGGAGGAAAGGCTTACTAGAGTAGATCACACCCACGATGGAGAAGAGGAGTAGCAAGCTGCTGGGTAGACCCTTCGAAGCAGCATCACATGAGAGGGGGAGGGGGAGGGGGTCTGGTCATGTGAGGGGGAGAAGAAAGGGATGAGGTATAACGGTTTTAATAAAAATCCAAATAGTAACAATAATAATAATAATATTGTTATTATTATTATTAAACAAATATTTATTTTTTTATTTATTATTAAAAAAGTTAATGACACACTTATTAGGCACACAGTTTACAATATTGTGAGAAAGTAATGATATCCCTACTTGAAATGAACATGAAATTTTCACGATTAAGTAAAGGAGGATGCATGGTTTGACATACAATGTGGAAGCCATGCAAAACGAATCTATCAAGTGACAGACCCAACTCACAAAACTACTACACAGTTACTTCTAACCGTGCAGGCTAACCATGCATCAAATAAATGCCAACAAAGAAGAAACTATGGAATGAAAAACACCATAACTCAAACCCACTCAAGGAAAAGATAGCGTAAGACTGAAAATAAATAAAATAAAAAGAAGTGTTAGGTTGGGGTTTGAAAATAATTCCCACCATGACACTTTCAACCCCACAAAAGTCCCAAGATACTTGATTTATCAAAACATGAAGCAAGGATGAAACCAATAATGAAAAAAACCTCTAACACCTGAGGAGAAAAAAAATGAGAACTCTCTATTGCAAAAAATAAAAAACATAGAGATCCCAAAAAAGTCACTAGAAAGGTTATCTCAAAATAAACAAACCCACACAATAATAGAGAACATCTAAAACGCAATAACTTAATCCTACCAATAAATATTTAAAGAATCAACCCAAATCCCCAATCACAACCTCAATATAAATCACCCTGACCCCTTAGAAAATACAAGGGGCCATTCAGGTCCTCCATGAAGATGTATAATTAAACCCTCTACGCAAGACAAAAAATATCCTTTATTGTGGTTAGGTGGAGAAGAAATTCAGAATTTCCCCTTAAAGAACACCTTGAAGATCAGGTTTTACTTGAGACCATGCAATGGTGGTCTCCTATCCATATTTGGACTCTGGGAAGACATTGATTTTTGAAATCAAAATTACTATCAAATCAAATAAAATGTCATTAATTTATGTGACTTGTTATCTTATAATATTATTCCAATCAAGTATAAAAGACGTTATCAACAAGATCCATAATGGGACTCCCCAGCATTTAAAAACCAATTAACACATAAAAAATCTAACCAAATTAGCCCCAAATAAAGATATTAAATTAAAACACTAATCAAAACCAAAATTCCAAATTTCCATAAGGAACATGAATCTCCAAATAGGCACATACCAAAAACAAAAAACATTCCAAAATAAAGCTAACACAACCACCAAAACCGGGGGGCATCCCAAACAGAAAACCAGATGAAGGGAAAACCGAAGTGTCCTCTCTTTCAATGTCGGTGACAACATGTTGGATGTACATCCCCCACACCTTGTAATTCCCCAAATATATGAAAATATTCACTCTATGTCCTATGGATGGAGACCAAAGGTCTTGAATAATTTTCTACCCCATATTCAGGATGTGAAAACCTATGGTTGAGGTTTACTCTTATGGAAACACCTCTTATAGAACTTATTCATATCCACATCATCAACGAACCTTCATAGGATTATGGAAAAGAGAATAAAGTGGCGAAACTGGAAACACTATAGGGAGACAAGTGGGTTGTTTGACAAACAAAAAAACATGGACCTTAAAATAAAACTTGAACAACTCACACCCTCACAACATCTAAAGTTCCCAAAGACCCAAAGACACTCTCAACATAATCAACTTATAACACAACCTCTAAAAAACCTAGAACGACATGATAAATAAGAAACATATGAAAATAGCTCGACTCCCTTAATGAAATATAAATCTACAAAAAAAAATCAACCAAAAGGGACCCCTCATAAATCGTTGGAACTTTCTGGGAATTGTATTCTAAATAAGAAGAACAGAACTGACCCAAAGCACATCAAAAAACAAGTCTCCACATATCAATAATAAATTAAAAACCCAAACTATAAATATCATTTGAACCCAAAAACACCAATTCAAAATGAAGCACCACAAAATAGAAGTAAAATGATCTTTTTGGAACCACCACTTTGACTCTAAATTTATAACCATTTTCAACTTCAAAATCATTTTAACTGAAAAGTCCATTTAAAAAACTACATTCTATTTCATTTTCACTTGTAGTAAAATAATTACAAAATACCGACTTATAAAAACATCATAATCACATTTTTAATTTTTTTCAATTAAACGAAACAAGCTAAAAAGTTTGGTCACATTCTGATGTTTTTTCATGAATCCTCACATATATATGCATCACTGCCAATTTGATCACACCACCAAACATACCACCTACATTCCACCAGCCACATATATACATACATGTGAGAATTAATTGAATGGTGATAAAGAAAAATAACCTTCCAAACCACTTTGAAGACCTGACCTATAAATTTTCAAAACCACCCTTTTATAATTCCAAAATAAAAAATTCCAAAATCCTAGTTTCAAAAGGCTTCCATTTCACATTTTACAAAGCATTCAAAAACCCCAAAATATTATCCAAGAAATATTCAATTTCCCAAAACAACTCCCATTCCCAATGTAACCTATTTAATTTTCAAGGACCCCAATAATCTCATTTGGGAGATACACTTTTAATAAACCAATTACTATTTTAGAACCCAATGGAAACACCTGAAAATCTCTCAGTAACTACTACAACACACGGAATGAACATACAACATGGAAGGCCATGAAAAAATTGGGTGAGCACCTTAGAGGTCATTAGAGGAACTTGCATGGTCTTCACATGGTTTTCCTCACTATTTAAAACTCCAATGAACCCTAGGAATTTAACCCATAATTACTAAAAAAACATAAAAACCACCTAGAAAAATCCAAGAAACCAAGGACCTTTAAAACACCCAAGAGACAAGCTCATATTTTAAGGAAAGGACATCCCAAAATGCTCTAGAAATTCAAGAGACCTTATGAATAGATGAGGATCAAGAAGGTACCCCTGGCCAACCAATTGAATTCTTATAATTATATATCCCGAACAGTTAGACCTCTCTAGATTACAAGGGATAAACTTGATCTGATACCATTTTTACAAGAACCAAACCAATATTGACCCTGAACTGGTCACCTGAGTCGGCCCACAATAAGGCCTGAGAGGCATTCCCATACTCCCATGATAGAAAGTAGTTCCAAAAATCAATAATATGATGTAGGGAATGATTTAGAGTAGAAAAATAGATAAATAAATTAAAATAAACAGGTAAATAAAACTAAACTCTAGAAATGGAAAGAACAAAAAACATCACTTACTTCCACGTGACCCTGTGGGTTCCCAACAATCATGAAACCAACATCACACCACAACGGTTTAGACAAAGATGAAAGAAAAACTAGAATATAAAAAATGTAGAATAATAGGGGTACATGTTAAAACTTAGTTGGAGTTCATGAATAAACTATTACCCATTAATTTCCTTTAAAAAGAAAACCATTTCATTATATTTTTAAAATAAAACTATATAAAAATAAGATTTTCCATTTATTTTTAAAATAACTAAAAAGATGAAATCTATTAAAATCCACCACCCCTATTTATTTTGAAACCCATATTTAAAGAAAAATAAACTTCATATATTCCATTTATATGAAATATCATGCAATGGTTGAAACATTTTAGTATAAAAGAATATCCTCTGATGTTAGAAAACATGGGTAAGCAAATAAGTTTTCTCAATATTTTCAAAATTAAAGGGAAACTAATCCAAAATAATTTTATAAAGAAATACGAAAAAATAGGGATAAATGATAGAAATCACCAAAGGAAAATGCAATGCATCTTGGATAGTGGGGACCTAAGATCGGCATACCTTGGTTACATAGTACAAAAACCATATCCCACAATGTCCTTATGCACAAGACACTATAAATAAAGTTAATACAAAATTTTATTCTTTACTAATCATAATCAAATGTTTAGTTATTGTTCTAGAATCAATCCAGTAATGGGTGAACTGAGCCTCTACCCTACTAATATTCCTAGTGTACTAGACCCAATCTTCCCTCCTAGAAACTTAGATTTCGTAGTTTCTCTATTTCAAAGGGCAGTGAGTTTTTATAAAGATGTCCTGAATGAATAAATCATTTTTATTACCTAATAACCAATCCAAACTCTCACCACCGATTACCCACCTTCAATTATCCATTTTTTTTCAATTCACACAACAATGCACAAGCCTCTACATTGGGCACATATCACAAATCACACATTAATAGTTATATCACATTTCAAAAACAATGGGATATTTCTCATGAGGGGTTTCACCTTCCATAAATCATTCTCAAAGTGTTAAATGGGGATCTTTACATTACAAGGAATACTTTCGAAACAATTTTATGTTCCCAAACCATTTAAAATCTTAATTGAAAATTGAAGGAATAGTAAATTTTAATACATACTTGAAACCATTATTAAATCAAAAAATCCATTTTAAAAGCTTATGAGAATTCTCAGAAACCAAGGAAGAATCCACTTCCCAGAACCATAACAGACTGTATATATAAAAAATAGATTTTTTTAAATGGGAAATTTTTCTTAAAACATCACGCAATTAAAATTTTCACTTTTAAAAGACTAAGGCACATAGAACCTACCTCAAACTCAAGCCACACTGCTTTTGACAATGACAACTCAAGTCTCTACTTTACGGTTGCACACATATCCACCTTCACACATATATATAAAGACACCTATCCCTTATGTACATATATTCATGGCCAAATATTCACAATGGTGCCCTTACATATATTCGTGGACTTTCATACACCACTTTATACTTACATACGTATGCATCTTCATATACACATTTAAGCACACCTAGTCCCATTATATATATTCATTATTCCATGAGTAAAATTATATAAATGGGGAACTTATATATATACATGCCTACCTATGCATACAAATTAATGTATTTGATAACGACAACCCTAAACCGCTAAAACATGGTCTAACACACTCTAGAAAAATATCGAAAAAACAAAATTAGAAAACACATAATTTAAAATAAACTAAAGGTAAAAAGCATAATAACACTTTCCTAAAACTGATATAAGAACTTTCTACCTTTTTTGGGTGATACTGAATATCACCTCAAACGAGTCTATGGAATCCCAAAAGAAGAATGAATTCCCAGCCATAAGGAAAAAGCACAAAAATCAGACCATTTAAAAGGGTTTATCTGAGATCATTCTGCAATAAAGGAATAAGTAAATATGAAAAAGATAGCAGTGGATTAGAGGAAAGGATTAATAGAGTTGATCATACCCACTATGGGGGGAGGGATGACTTCTTATTGGTTGGGGAGCTAATACGAGGTCGCACCAAGTGAGTGGGATAGGGGGAGGGGGCGTTGTCACATGTGGGGAAGAAAAGAATGGGGGAGACCCTTAAGGGTTTTAATAATAATAATAACTTTATTATTACTATTTAATACATATATATATATATAATTATTTTAAATAGTAAACATTGAAATTTTTAGGTGAATTGTGTACCAAATCTCTAAAAAATCGTGTTATCCCCACTGGACAGCCATAGTGCACCAGCACAGTTACCCATAAGATGTCGCATTATTTAATAAACCATGTGGAAGATGTGAAAAAAATGTTGTCAAGTGACATACCCAACCCACATGGGCACCAAAAGGTATCTTATAACCATGCGAGCTAATCATGATATTTCTAAAAGCCTAAAAAAACAGTTCCCACCAATTATCAGAACTTAAACCCACTCAAACAGAAGATAGAATAAAACAAAAAATAATAAAATAAAATATATGTTTCGGGTTAGGGTGTAACAAGTGTTCAACAAAGAAATTTTATCAAATACCAAGTGGTGACTATGTTAATAGCCAATCCCCTCTTTTCGGGTCTATTACTCCAAGGTACAATTGTGTTGGATCCACATCATATTTTAGTATCGAGACAGAGATGCAATTGCATGTAAACTAATCCCTATGCACCTCTACAAAATTTTATGATATTCTACTATAATTGGAATTATCCATAGGGTTCTCAATATAGTATTCTTGTCCGAATCCCTAAAAATAATAGACCTCCTAATGATACCAACTATAGTGAACCATGATCTTTACACAAAATTTCATAGTATTATTAACATAATATCAAATAAACACAACCAAAGGATTGAGAGGCCTAGTGGATTTGGATGATTACATTCATAATACATCAAAGTGAAATTAAAATAAAAAGAATTTATTTTAAAATCCATAATGAGATCATAACTCATTTGGACTTCCTAAAACAACATAGGACAACATGGGGAATACATAAACAAAAGGGGTGAGCTAAAAATCCCAATATGAAATAAACATGATAATGATGCATAATATATGAGTTAAAAGAAAGAAAATGCTACTATACAATACATTGATCATGAATAAAAATATGGAAGAGCAAAATATATAACATTGAATCATATGATCATTAAAACATAAAATGTTATCAATAATATAAAACATGGAATAAGCATATGTCAAGGATAACTGCCATGAAAACCTCACATGGTGGAAAAAATCCTATCATGGATTAGGTTTACTCCCAAATCCCATATATATCATCTCATGAGACAAAAAAATTACGAAATACATTGGAGGAATACCTATGTGAACCCAAGATAACATGTGCATGCATATGTGTTCCATGAAATGAAATCATTCATAAATTATATACATAAAAATTACCCATGGAAAGAAATTGACTGCATAATCTTGACTCATGTCATAATCTAAGGAGACCTCCTAAAAATTTTAAGATAACAAAGAATTAAATATATTGGATGTTTATATTGGATTAAATAATCATAACTCTAAAAACATGTAGTTTATTTGGAAAATAACATCATGAAAAGGGTAGATAATTTGGTATAGAAGTGAACATAAAAACCAACGTTGTATGGAACCAATTAAAAGTTTTGGAGAAAGAATATATATAGAATGTTATTTAAAAAGTAGTGGAAAATCATATTGGTTATATATAAAATTTTCCATTACTTAATTAAATCGTTAATGTGAATATAATTTAAATGAGTGTTTCACAAAAGGATTAAGGGATAAAAAAGATCCCCTTAATCAGGTCTGATTTTAAAGAAGGCCTTGAAGAAATGAACTTATGAAATGTATTACCCCATAAAACAATTATTCTAGGTAAAAATATTTAAGAGACATTAAATCTTAAATTATAAGTATTACATAAAATTATAGATATATAGAGTGATTTAGATAGAGAAATTCCACAACCAAAGAAAGGTGTGGTTCCGGGAGATCCCTAAGCTTATATTGTGAAATCATTATGAACCTACACTTTAAATCCTTGATAATAAAATTATATTAACTAATTACTTAATTCATAAAATTTTACATTTTAATTTATTTACAATAATTTTTTTATTTTATTTATGACAATTTAAATGATATATGATGTTTAATTTTGTTTTTCTGAGGGTGTTCACTTCATGGTTTAAAGGTCAAATCACCTTTTGATAATTACTGATGTTTTTTTAAAATGGGAATAAAATTCCAAAACTGAAATAAATTTTTTTTCATGTACTTAAAAAAATTTAAGTGGACTTTAATCCCCATATGTGGTCCGATATTGGGAAGATTCACATAGTTGAAATGTTAATGTTATGTGGTCAGTTCATATAGGTTGTTTTACTAACTATCTTAAAATATATTATTTTTATTTAATTAAATTATGATTAAAACAATAACGAATTTTAATTAAGTCATAATATAATTATTATAATCATATTTAACTAGAATTTTTTTTATAACCATACTTGAATGTAGTGTATAAAAATGATGTTTTTTTTCATGGGGGTGGTGAAACAACCATATTTTAAACAACATTTTCATTTTATAATCTAAATAAGTGAGGGTAGAAGATGGCTATTCCAACATAATAATTATATATTATAATATTTATTATACTAATGTTACTATGTATATGTGTATGAAAAACATAATGGGTAGAAGAAGAAAAATAAAATTGAAAGAGTTTAGTCGAGAATTTTACCTCTTCCTTTTGTCGCCTCCTATTAGAATGCCCATTTAGGATCCTTGAAATGGTATTTATAAGAGACCATAAGAACTAGGACATGTATAAGAATATTTTAAAGGAGATTATGTAGAAATTTTTTTAAGCTCGATTTCTTTGATGTTGTGAAGAGAAGGGGTGGTGAGGGATGATGTTTTTGAGGGGAGGAGATGGGTGTTTGTGAATATTATATTAATTAGTTCATTATTTTGGATCAAGACTTCTAATAGTATTCATTATTATGAATCTATAAACTAAATAATTCATTTTAGTTTAAAATATTGGTTTATTACACCATGCTTGACCCTAAAAATAACTTTATTTAGCTTTTAATGTTAAATACCGTATTTTACCCTATTGAACTATTCACCAAAAAATAAACTATTTTAGAAAAATAAAAAAACATCACCCAAACCATTTATCAATGTTTATATTGAAAAAATGTAATCAATTTTATGAAAATAATTTTATGAATATTATAAATTTAAATTTTATATAAAATCTACATTTATTTAAAAAATACCAATTTTAATAATATTATCAATTTTCTAACCCATCAAAAAACTAGTTATGGTCACATAAAATAATATTCTCATTATAATAATACTTAATATTAATTTATAAATAAATTTAATTAAAATAAAATTTCTTTTATATCATATTATTTATTTTAAGAGTTCAATTAAAACGGTTTGGTTTAAAAAACACAAACACATAATTTATCATTTTTAAAACATATATTTACATGTATCATGGTTTTAATATATCAAATTTTCAATTTATATGATACCTAAATATTATTTTAAAATTATATAGTTTATGATACTATTCTAAATGTCATGTTAATATTTATAATGGTTAGATTACAATCATAAATGTTGGGTTATTATTCTAATGGTCAAATTACTATTTCAATAATTAGAGTGGTAAGTGCTCCTGCTTGGTATCCAAGAGACCCAGGTTCAAACCCGAGTGGAGGAGAATTTTTGGATTACTGTAGCATCTCTGTAGCAGTTACTATTCAATACTGTAGGAGAAAGAACTATTCATCTGATTTGGGACTTCGGGCCATCGGTTTGGGCCTACGGGTCTGAAGGGCCTTCGGGCCACACAGCCTTCGGGCCATTGATACCATGGAGTAGCCTAATTCACAAAAAGGATGCCCTAGAAGAGGATCAGAGAAACAGGAATAGCAATAAATAGATGAAAATCTAACCGGATTGGACGAATGAGAGGGTATGGAAACCGTCATCGGGACGAGGCACCATGCAGCTTTGTATGGGGAAATGTTTTCTGATCAGCAATGCTAGGTGGGGAGCTAGGAGATCAATGATTTAGTATCTCGAGAGGGGAAGTTCTAGTGGGTTGGGCCAATGGGTCATGTATTGGTCATGGTATTTCTCAGGGCCTTTGGGTAATGTATTTGCAAGTCATATTGGGCCTTGTGCCTTGGGCCTATGGGTCATGTATGAGTTCCCCTTCATCACTTAAAAGGGGGATTATACATAATAAAATAAAAAATAAGGCCATCGGGCCATTTAGGCATATTAGTTCCCAACTTTTAAATACATAATATTTAATTTATTATTTATTGACACATATTTTATCTGAAGGTTATATATATTTTTATTTCCAATATTAATATTACATTAATAATATTTATCTTCATTTCTCAAGATTATTCATGTAGACAGTTATTTTGGTGGATTGAGCAGGTCCAAATTTTCATATTTTAGTTACCTTATTTTCTATTTTTATCCCACTATAATATTTTAAATTATTATGAACATTTTTATTCACCAAATTGTAGGTTCAAATCAATATAAATTTTTTATTAGTTTCATCATGTTGTTCGTGTCCTTAATACAACATTACTAAATATTAAACAATTATAAGGCAGGAAGTTCTATTTATAAAACTCTGGGTTGGTAAAATAAATATCCTAAATTTTTTATCTCTTATAAAAATAAAACCAACATCTGTGATACCATTAATATAGTAAATAATTCATATGACTTTCTACCAATAACCTTTATTAGGTTCATGTATGTATCGACATACCACGCTCACTCCGTGAGAAAATTAATGTCTCATAGACACCATTGAACACATAAAGGATCATACTACACATGTATATGAAACATAATACATATCTTTCTCTATTTATCTATCTTTAGAGATAATGATTCACTAATAAAATGATTTGTTGATTTATGTATTCTTTTCATTAATGTCAAACATTTGAATAAATGTCTCCAAATATTTTTTTTGATTCAGGAAAAAACCCCTACAATTTCTTATCAAATATATATTCAAAGAATATTCTTTTATTATCTAAGATTATACATCTAAAATTCTGAGTTGGTATTTTACTTCAATATATCAATTTCCACCCCACATTAAAAAGCAGTCAATATGTCATTAACTTATAAAATCACATAGATAAATGTACCCTAATGATGTTTCCTAAAGTATGAAAATGATGAAACTAACTACATATATATATCATATTCTATATTGAAGATTCAAAACTCTTTTACTGCTATATCAGTGAACTCATTGGGATATGCAGTGATTTTTTTCAATATTTCAATCCAATTTTCTCATACTGGTAAAAAATCCATCAATTTGTGCCATATATATATATATATATTGCTTTAGTTTTCTGTAAAAAAATGATGTATTGACATAAAATTGAACTAACTGTAGATTAAACTATGCAACCAATCCCAAAAAAATTCGGATAGTTATAGGCTTAAAACAAGAGAAAATAAATCATTGTAGTATATCCCTTCTTTCATTTTATATACCTTTTCAAAAATTATATCATTGCACATAATACAATTATTTCAAGTGTCATATTCTTTTCAAACAAACACCCACTTTCACACAACTAGATTCTTATTCTTTGGATGAGGAATGAGATCCAATGTCTAATTCTAGTGTATCACAATACTTTCTTATTCCATTGTAAAATTCCACTATTATTTCTCTTCGCTATCTAAAAAATCCTTATTTGTGTATGGAACATTATATAATATTACTAAATAAGATAAAAAATCCATATAATCATACTTGGAAGGTATCGATATTGTTCTATATGATATACGAGTGGTAATACACTCATGAAACAAATTGTACTCTTATAATAGAACCTATTATTCAATCAAAATGTTAGTATTATTGTTATAATCTATCACTTATGGGTTTTAATCAACCAGTATATGAATTTTTTAGAAATAAATAAAAAATTTATCAATACATCCCTCTCTATCCCAGAATCATTTGACTTTACATTTAATGATTTATCGGATAAAACACAACTATTCTGAATGATCTTCTTTTCTTATATATGACATTGTTGGAAATATTTTAGTTTTTCAATAAAACCAAAAATATTAAATTATTTTCTCTAGGATCCAATTTTAAGTACGCAACATTAAAATAATTAGTACAACAAAAATATGAAATCTAACATAATTAAATATATTCTCACCATACAAAGCCTCTATTTGAATTATACCATCAACACTAGATATAGGCAATCAATTCAAAACTTGTGGTGTATACATTAGAGGTTATTCCAAAAAGATTTATTCAAACCAAAATGTGATATAATACATTATAACTTTTCTACATGTGTATATTTCATCCATTATTCTACTCTATTTTCTACAATGTTCTAAAAAATGTAAACTTACTCACAATCCAGTAATCATGACAAATTTCTTAAATGGATATAATGTCCAATATAAATTGTTATATAATATTGGTCTCTATATTATTATTCTTTTTAATTTTTAATATTATTATTCAATTTAAGGAATACATCTACAAATTAACCCTTATGTTACATGGTATATATTAAAACATATTTTGAGTAATCATCAATAAATATGAAAAAATAATCATTATATCATAATGAAGAATTATTCAATGTTTCTTAGACATTAGAATTAATTTAATCAAGTGTTACATTCATGTTATGAGTTATTGTTTTGAAAATGGATCTAATTTTCTTATGCATCAAACAATTCTCACAGAATTCAATTTTTTCTGTCTCTGTACCATTTAAAACAACTTTCTTTACTAGTCTATAAAAATGCTTCTATTCAATATTCCCAAGTCTCATGTATAAAAATTTGGAAGGGTTTAGATATCTCCATTTTGATACCAGCACTCCACCTATAATATTATCACCATTTAAATAATAAAAAATACCATTTTCACACACCTTTTTTCACAATGAATGAACTACAGATCATTCTCATGACTCCATGTTAAATGATTATTATGGAAAAAAGAATATTAAAGACTACTAAAGAGATAAAATTATTTTCCATTTCTTATGTATCTAATAGTTTTAAGATATCAAATTATAACATCCTAAATCCTCATATTTATTGATCATATACCTTCTATGTGAAGGGATATTTTTTCCATATAGGCATAACACTTATATCTAATAATTTGAATCTTGAAAACTAATCTTGATTCCTTCACATGTGAAAGTAATATCCTAAATAAAAAAACCTGGCTTTTAAAAAGTTTACTATTGAGAAAATATGTGAATCAGAATATTTAACTTCCTTGATTTTCTTTACAACATTCTCTATTGGTTTCCCAATATTGGGAAAATCCTTTTTCTAATGCCCTTTCTGATGAAAATATGTTCACTCGTATTTGTTTTGACTCCATTTAGAATACCCACCTCTTGATTTTAATCACGATTTCCACTTTTGAGTCCTCCTAGATTTCATATATATGTTATTCCACTATTTTAAGTTAATGATTTATATATGGAATCACTATTGTTATACTTATCCTTCTTCTTGTACTCAATGTTAATAAATCCATTTGATACATCAAAAACATCTACCTCATCCTTAGTATATGTTAGGGTAGTGTATGGGTGATCATAACTCTATAGTAGAGACTTAAGAAACAAAAAGTTTATATCCTCATCTTCAATCATTACTTATAAACTTTATAGATCCTCCTAGAATATGTTATAAATGGTTGGGTTCCCTATCATAGATATACAATTCATGTATGGAAATGAACAATTTTTTTGAGGTTTAGTTAGTTCTCAGTTATTTTTTCCATTTATATTTTTAGTAAAATATTTCACATGCCGGATCATATGTCTCTCAAATCACATAATAATTATTATATTTTTTCAAAAAAAGTTTAATCATGTCGCAGGAATGGTGGGTGAGTCTTCCTTAATCACCATCAGATATATTGACATGGGTTTCTTCTATATTAATGTCTAATATATATTGAGTTAAACCATTTAATATTTTGTATTTAGACATGATAAATGTAACTATATGAACTAGGATAGCCCCAAATGTTTCTCCTCCCAACCCACCACCTGACCTCATTAGAGTTCATGATTCGTATATATTGGAAACTAGTGTTTGTGTATCATGAACGTGCACATGGGAATGTTTTTACCATCACATAAAAAATATTCAAGAAAAGGATCCCACATAGAAATATGAAATAATTCCATCATAAATTTTATGTCCATTATATTAATGTAAATTTTGGAAATATAAAATACAACAAAATAATCATTGTATAACAAAATAATAAAAATAATAACTCACAAAAAATCAATACATTAATTGAAAAAAAATAAACATATAATATAATCTAAAATAATTTTCTGGGCCAATAAGGATGATACATAATGATCCCAATATAAAAGAAACAAAAACACATCCATAATCAACCATCTCTTCATTACCAAAAATCACTCACCACATCCCATTACTGACCCCCTTGATCAACCTGATCATAACCATAAGAATTAAAATTCCAAGGAACCTCAATTAACTCAATTATAACTGAATACACCGAGTGTTTTATATAGGGAATGGGTGAAATAAATATCAATTGGATCCAACTGAGGAGTTTTTTCCGTTCCTTTCAAAATACATCTCATTTATATATATTTTAAATAATTTTTAGAAAATAATTTTCTAAATTCATGTATATCAATAAAAAGATAAATCGATGTATATTTTAATAAATTAATAACCATTTTTATTGAAAAAAATACTTATAAATACAAATTTAAACCATTAACTTTCTTTTTGAAACTCATAGTTTAGAAAACATCTCCCAAAACAATTTAAGAAATCACCTTCCAAAATATTTTAAAACAATTTTCCTAAAACAATCCATAATACATGAGATTAATAAAATAAAAATAAAAGCACCATACTAATTATGAAATAAGAAAAATAGATAAATTACAAAACAAATATCTTGTCAGTATAGGTTAGTTAAACTAGGGGAAAGAAGGAGTGAAAACCCCTATATAATGTCAGATAGTATCATGGGTAACACAGTAGGCATTAACCTGAATGATACTAGAATTTGTCTCATAAGAAACATTATATCGTCCCCCCTGGTGAAACTGAAGAAAAACCAATTTAGTACTTCATCTGGTCACCGATTATGGGATAAATCCCTATAAGGCTCTTCTCGCATAGGTACATAGATGGTGTTTAAAAATAAGGATATATTAACATGCATTTAGACTTTATAAATCTCACATCTCTTCCAACACCCTCATAATAAAAAAAAACTTTCCACCTTAAAGAATAATAATCACATAATGGATTGACAAGATAAATCATTACCTTAATGAGGCACAATCCACAATAATAAAATTAATAAAAAGGGACACATTTGGGGGTCTTACATATTTTAAAAATATTCTTTTCACAAATCCAAATAGGCTTTTCATTCAAAACTGGCTTGGGATGACAATCCTTTTCACACCTCGTGAAATCTTAATTTAAATACTACATTTAAATACATCTATTAATAGTCAAATATAAAACCATTTAATAAATAAAGTGGTTCCATTAATAACCCAATTTCACTAAATTGATGATCTGAAAAGGGTCAAATTACCTTAGTCATCAGAATAAATTTCCTAAAATTCTATTAATAATTTCAAAAATACTTGAAAAAATCACACTTTTTTAAAAGTTATGAAAAACCATGAAATGCCATTACGCCAAGTGGCTATGTACTTAAAACATTTATGGACACCATAATTCTATCATATATTGCTATAATTAAACAAAATAAAGAATTTAAAATCCTTAATCATTCAATGAAATGTAATTTATTTAAAAAAGCATCAACCTTAATCATGGTGTAATTCGATTCAAATAAGTCAGAATACATCTCCTTAGATGACTAGTGATCAAAATATCCATGGGAGACCATCTATAGGTCCTATAAACAAAAACACTACATTAGAAGCCACACTAAACCCAATTATCAACCATGTAATCCCCTTTAGGTTCATAGAATACATCTCAATGATAGAAAAATGGAAGAGAACGAAGAATAGAATGGAAATGAGGGAAAATAGAGGTCCTACTAGAGAGTGAACTACTCATATAGAAGGAGTGGAACTACAAATAAAAGAGAAGAGTGAGGGGGGACCTTCTATTTCTTTGGCCTAGTATAGCCAAGTAAGGACGAGGAAAATATGCGGAAAACATAAGGACTACTTAGTTAGAAAACTTTTCCTCCTCTTTAATAAAAATATTGGTATATTAGAAGTTTAGTTTACACAATTCACAAAACCATGTGTCAACCATGAAAAAATACCATGTTAAACTGTAGATATCATTTCATGGTCAGATCACAGTTTACCCAAACCATGTACAAATCATGTTCCAAACAACCCCAACATAATGGTACCACACACAGTTACTTCTGGTCCTTATTTGATTTACTCAAAACCATGTGTTTATCATGAAGATGAAACCATGATTGTTTAAAATGAACTATGAAATTCCCATATGTAAAGGAAAACATGAACTCTATGTAATGGTAATAATGGATGGTTCATAAAACTATTCATCGAAGGACATCGATATACATCGTTCATCTGTTATGCAATAATCTCTAATGGTATTATCCCAACTATAAGATTATCCATAACTACCGAAGTTGCTAAAATATACCTAGAAGTGCATTTACACCACAATATGGCTCAAAATATAACACATAGAAGGAAATGTCCCTTTCCCTATATGATTTTTAATTTCACTTATCCCCTAAATCATACCCATTATCTCATTGTTAATAGCTAGATGAGAATAAATATGAGTACCAATAACTTACTGGTTATATTAACAATTTTTGGTCAGATGTCAACCCTGAGTTCAGAAGTTTGAGTTATAGAGGGAAATTTAAGATCTCATATGAGAGGGGACATTTATTTCCATGTGTCATCTACTAAGACTTATGGTCAGAGGGGAGTGGGGTGATGGATAACATTATATATATTGGGGTATTGGTTGTGCATAAACTATATTCTAATTTGTCTTAATTCCTAGGGTATCATTACACTAAGTTAATTTATTCTCACTACTGGAAAAACGACCTATACCCATGGTTCAAAACTGTTGGTATAGCCCCAAAAACCGTGGGTATAGGCTATAACCACGGTTTTGGGAACCGTGCGGTGGAACAGCGTCGGTATAGGGTTCTCAGCCTATACCCACAGTTTTGGAGAACCGTGGGTATAGGGGGGGGGGGGGGGTCAAAGAATGCCACACCACTATTCCAGCGTGGCACACAACAGACCCCACGGTTTTCAAACCGTGGGGTATTGAATTTAAAAAATCGCGTAGGGGTGGGAATCGAACCCGCATCACCTCAAACCAACGGCCAAACACAAAACCAACTAATCTAACGCCGCTGTTGATATATATGGATAATTTTATTTTAATATATTAATATAACAGTTATAATCGAAAAGAAAACTCGACCGGGTTTCGAACCCGTGCTTCCCGTTCGCCGCATAGTCACATCGCCCAACAGAGGTACCGACCCAATTCATATATCAGAATACTTTTATTTTCTTATATTAATATATATGCTATAATTGAAAAATAAAATACGCGGGGTTTCGAACCCACGACATATGCAGAGGGATGTGAGGAACTGACCAACTGACCTAAACATATTATGCGGTTTAATATTTCATAGCCATAATTTTATATTATATCAGATCATCTTTTCACCATAAAATATTTTCCGTCCCGCAGAATTTTTTTTCCCGCCATGATGCGGGAATGATATACCCACGGTTTTAAAAAACTGTGGGTATAGGTCTTTGAAAAATATACCGCCTATACCCATGGTTTTCAAAAACCGTGGGTATACCTCTGCAGAACAACACCTATACCCACGGTTTTGTTAAAACCGTGGGTATATGTCTTCAAAAAAAACCTATACCCACGGTTTTGCCAAGAACCGTGGGTATAGATCCCGATACTATCCTTATAACCACGGTTTCCAAAACCATGGGTATAGGGGGGCCCTATACCCACGGTTCTACACAAAACCGTGGGTATATACCCATTTTCCAGTAGTGCCTGTAAAATTTCTCCACCTCAATTTTGGTGCTAAACATTATACTTCATTGTCCAAAAGTTCTTAAAATCCATTTATGTTCTTCTAAAATTGATTCCTTGAGTGGAATCGTGCTACGTTTACATTGAATATTCCCTTTTTAATCCATAAATTTTAAAATTACAACAAATCGATAGAATATATGGATCCATAATAATAAAAAATTAATAAAATAAATTATTTAATTCTATCAATGCAACAAAAAATTAATAACAAAAAGAATCTCAAATTAGAGTTATAGTTGGATGTATATTCAAATAAAATAGTTTCTAGGGTCTATTAGAGCATGTATACTAGTCTCTAGGGGCACAAAAAATAACTTTGAGTTGGAAGTGTTGACAAAAACATCAAGGTGTTGTACAAGCACTGATAACTAAGTTACTGTGTTTTTTTCCTCAAGTAATTGATTTCCTCTATACCAATTTGTTATGTGAAATATAATAGTCTATTACAATCACAGTCTCTCAATAACATAGACACACATGTTGTGAAATAATATAGAAAATATAATAACATGGTTCTGTCATATGGATTACTCTAATGGCAAGGTTGATAATTTCTAATATTTAAATTTGAGAACCACATTTTGAAAACTTGTCCCATGATTATCACACATATTTATATCATAGGGGATTAGAGGAATTAAATATTCATTTCACATTTTAAATCATGACAGTCAAGATTGTTATGCTGGTCATTTATGGTGGGGAGTAAATTTTCATCAATATTCAATATTAATGATTATTTGTAAACTGAAATAGTACTTTATGTGGACTTTGAAATTTATGTATTAATTACATTATGGTTTAAATGATTTCTTTTTCAAACCATTATACTATATAAATTTACATTAAAAATAATATGTAACACGTTTTGAAGTAAAATATTTCTACGAAATTTTAATTATATTTATTGGAAAACATAATTTCATATTTATATAGTGTATTTTTATAAAATTGTAGACATATTATTTTAAAATGGTAAAAATTATAAAAGTAATATGGTCATTGATATAACATTGAAATTATAATGGATAATAGTCATAAAAATATTTATATTTTAATAAATTTTTAATTAAATGATAAATTTCACTCTATTTGGAGATTATTTTTTTAAATCATAATATATTTGACATTAATTTATAATTAACTATCAAACATATAATAATTAAGGAATAATAGAAAATATAAATATAAATAAAAAAAACATACAGATTTTCTTCTTAATAAACTATTTTTTATGAAATATATGATTTTATTTGAAAGTAAAGTATATAATATATAGAATTTTAATTTGGTAAAATGAAATTAATTTATTTAATCATCATTTTCAATTTATATTATAGTTAATTTGTTTCTCTAATAACGTTTTTTTTGTGTAGTAAAAAATATTGTTTTTACAAATACTATAACTTTTATGGATTCATCAATATTATAAAGATGTTGTAATGTTTTTTCAATCCTTTTGATATATCAAATATTTACCTAAGGAGTAAAATAATATTTTTATTTTAGAAACATATGTTTGATATTTTGTACCCTATGTTATATTTTATTCTATTAAAAATCTATTTTCACTCATTTTCCTTTAATTACATATTAAAAAGATTCAATTTTGTTTTGGATTAGATGTATAGTCAAATGAAACTGTATTTTTTAAAATCAAACCATTGAATATATTACTATTTATAATATTTTACCCAAATATTAAAATAATATATATTTTATTCTTAAAAACCCCTCTCACCTTATAAATACCACCATTCAATATCTCACCTATCCTTACACGTTAGAATTATTAGATCAAAACAATTCTCCATAATCCCCCCCCAAATATTATCCATAACATGGGGTTCTTATATCATCAAACACAACCCTTAAAAGGCATGTATGAAATAGAAAAGGAGTCATTCTGAGTAAAGTAAGAACATCCCATGATTTTCTCATTTCTGTTTCTTTAAATTTTATTCTTTTACCTCCAATAAATATATTATACCTATCCAAAAATAATGACATTAGAATCATCAATATAATGAAATATTATTTTGTTTGTCGACTATCCATTATCTTCCTCTCTACTATCCATTCTAAAAAGAAAACAACACCCATATTATGGTCAGTTCACCACAAAAAAAAAGATGTCTTTAATTTTTCCAAACCAATTTACAAGGATAAATATAAAAATAGATTTAATGAATAAATATTATATTTATGACATGATTAATATTCAATAAAGATAAATTTTGCTTTATATTAATGATATTAATAATAAATGATCATTGTGATTTTAACTATAGGAAAATTGTATACCGAGACATCTTTAAAAATAATAATATATTTTCGACAATATATTGAGATGTATTACTTTTATACTATTAGAATGATAAATAATCTAAAAAGTATTTACGGAGATTATGGAATTATTTTATGTCACATTTTACCATGTTTAACATAATGTATCAGTTTTGGAGAAATTCTCAAAACCACACCAAGTGGAAGATGACCACAAAAACTATACAAAAAATGAATGACAAAAGATAATAAACCTATCTTAAAAAATGAAAAAATTCGTAGAAAATTTTATTAATAAAGTATTTTATAAATTTAAATTTACTATTCAAGAGATTTTTCACACGTACAATACGATTCATGACTCGAGGTAATGGATTTTGTTTTCCAAACCATAGTTCTTTTCATATATATTTTTTTAAAGCCAATATTATTTTGTTGGTATTTTCTTCAAAATATTTAAATGATACATTAATGGTTTCTATTTTATTTTTTTTCATTAATTCTCTCCTTGGATCGACTACATATTCTATGTTTATTCCTTACATTGTTACTATGGGGTCTTTTTAACTCGTTCATGTTTTTTATGTTCTGTTCTATTTAACTTTATAAATCTATAACATCCTATTTCTATACTCAAAAATGGTTTTCTTTTTAACTTATACTTGCTTCATTATTCCACTTTTGTGGATATTCAAGTGTTAATGTTACACTTATTGTAATTCATTAAAGTTAAACTAGATAAATATCATAGGGGAATCATTTTTACTATCCTTCTCAACAATGTTATTCTACTTTTAAAACTATTTTCTAATGTTCCATTACTGGAAAATATAATTATTTTAAGATTTTTATAAAAAGAATTTCCTCTACTTTTAAAAATGGAATTATGAAGTGGATATTTTCTCTGTTTAGTGGAATCTTGAAATATAAATTTGCATCGAATTATTTAATGTTTAACCAAAATATATAATATGTATCATAAAATCCTATATTTATTGTAGATAATTTCATAAATTCAATTATTTAATTATATATATAATAATTTTAAATTATTTTATATATTTATTTTATGAAAGAATATTTATAAATATATTTTCTCCTAAATTGATTCTTTAATTAAATGCATTTTCCCTCAAAATGTCAATTCAATTTTTGGAATAGAAAGTATTTATTAAAATGACTTTATAAAATATATTTTTCTATATTAATGAATAATTTTAGACTAAAATAAAACCTCAATTTTAATATATAATTTATAAAATAGTTAAATTATTTTTTAAATTATTATATTCATATTTTTGTTTTGAAGGGATTTATATTAAAAATAATAAGTATAATGTTTTACAATGAAATAATATCATAAATTTTTTATTATATTTATTTGAAAATAAATTTATTATTTATATAATGTATTATTATAACATTATAGTCACCATATTTTGGTTATATTGTCACCATAAAATTAATGTTGTTAATGGAATAATATTTTAACTATAATGTACAACATTCATCAAAATATATGTTTTAATAAATATTTAATTAAATGATGAATTTTACTTAATCATAAGTTGATATTTTAATTCATACTATTTTTGAAATTAAATAAAAATTATTTATCAAACATATCATAATTAAACAATGATAACAAAAAAATTAATCACTCATAACAAAAGAAATAGTTTTTGTTCTTAATAAATTATTTTTAGGAATTATATGATATTATTGAAAAGGTATATATATATATATATAATATTTATTATTTAAAATTAGAAAAATGGGATTAAATTTTGGGTTCCCCATTATTTAAATATATTAGGGTAATTTTTTATGATGTTTATGAAATTTGATATTTTAAATGAATAGTAAAAAATTCAGTTATTGAAAATATCGATACTTTTATGACATCATCCTGATATAAGAATTACTAAAAAAATTATAATTTTTTTATCAACATGATATATATTTATATAATACATTAATTTATTTAAAAATAATACATTGAACTTAAAAATCCATATATGATATTTTGAATCCTATGTAATATTTTATACCAATAAATCAATATTTTTGGCCCCTTTCATTTAATTGAGAACTCACAAGATTATTATTTATTTTAGATTATATTAGAATTAAAATAAACCTTTTTTTAGTCATAAACCAATAACTATCATATTATTCATATTCTTTGACTTAAATAATATTATAATAAATATTTTATTCTAAAGTACCTGTTCCCCTTATAAATACCAACCTTAACTACCTCACCTATATTAACATCATAAGATTCTTAACAGAAAAAAACTAACACAATACCACAAAAAAACTCTTACAAAAAACATATAGGTTCTGGTTTCATCAAAATACCAACCTTCAAATTCATAATCAAATTTGGAAAAGAGTTTTCCTAAGGAGTAACTTAAGAACTCCTAATCAATTTCTCCTTTCTATATCATTTTTTTTTTCTTCAACCTATTCCAAATCAATAATGAAAATACTATTATAATTATATTATTATCTATAGTATAATAAAATTTTATCATGTTGTTGGAATTACAATTATCTACCTCCATCCCATCCATTCAAAAATGGAAATCTCGCTCGTGTTATGGTTAGTTCACCACCTCCATTGATGTCATATTTTAATTTTTTATCACTGCCTTACATGGGTGGTTTTAAAAATTTATTGAATAAATAAGTAATTTATTTATAATATGATAAATATTACTTAGATAAAAAATGATCATTATATTAATGATATTTTTAATACACAAGCCTAGTGATTTTAACCGCCCAAAAGAAACATACCAAGGAATATTTCAAAATTTGAACATATTTTAAATAATATATTGAGATGTATAAATTTTGTTCCATTTTAATGATAAATAATCTATAACTCTACCAATATATATATTATATAACTATTTTTTACACCGCTAACCAAGTACAACATGCTAGAGCACTTTTGCAGAAATTGACCAAACAACCCCAATTAATAGATGAGAGAAAAATATTTAATAAATGACTTACTTATGAAAATAAATTGAATATAGTGAATAATATATATATAAAAAGTCTCTTGATAATGTGTTTAGTAAAATTAATCTGAGTATTCATGACATTAGAAACACATACTGAGTGATTCATAACTCGAGGTAAGGGATTTTCTTTTCAAAATAATCATTCTTTTCATATATTGTTTCTCTATGGTATATATTTTATTTTATGACTTATCTAAAAAATAATGAAAGTATAACTTAATGGTTTCCATTTTGTTTTGATTTATTAATTATCTCCATTACTCTAAAACATATTAGGTTTTTACACCTTTCATTGTTCTCAAAGTGTCTTTCACGTTAATGATGATATATTCATTATCACTCTTTATCTATCTCATATACTCTTTCATTATTTTAATGTAATTTATTTATATTATTTATCCTTAATAAATTATTCTAATTTTGTGTATATTAATGTATTAATTGTTTACTTAATGTTATTTCAAAATTTTATACTAGAAAAAAATTACAAAAGAAAAACATTTACTATCTTCATCAATATTTTTTTTCTTTTTAATTTATTTTTTAAAGGTTTTGTTATTTTGTAATTTTTAATTAGCATGCTTTTTTAAAATTATTTATATCCCAATTTGAAAATGGGATTTTAAAGAGTTTTTTCTCTATTTTTATGAGAACATTTACAAATGTTATGACAATACTTTTCAATATTTCACTTCCATTTTACAAACTATTCTTATGAAGATTGTTTTTTAAACTATTTATTTATATTACATATTTTAATCATCAGTAATATAATTTAAATTAAATTTTTCTTAAATTTATGTTTTTTCTTAAAGGAGATATTTTCCTCTTTATTAATGTTATGTAAAAATAGGAAATTAATTTATTAAAACCTATTCAATTTTTTAGCTTCTTCGAAATCAATTTTATTTATGTCATTAAAATTTCATATTCTTCTCATTATCAATTTATTATGTTTTACTTTTTTGATACAATTCTTTCTCAATGATAGATACTATGTAAAATTAATCCTTTGATTCTTTTTTCATCAGTATATGTATATTTAGTGTGGTGTAAATGAAATATAGATGAGAGAAATGATCTATTAATACATTTGTCTAACCTCACCACAAACTATGCATAAACATAACATTTCTTTCAAAGTGTTTCCTTCATGAATACTCTTAATTATTATGACTGAAATTTGTTCACATAGATACTCATATATTTTATTGGTTGAACAAATTATTGACTATGTATTATACCCTTTATTCTATATGATTTAAATTATGTACACTTAATTATGTTAATTTAATGTTATTTACCTAGAGATTTAATTTATATAATTTTATTCTTTATTTATCTCCACTAGGAATCATGTTTAGTTTTTTATAAATTTATTTTTATTTTAATATTCATCAGGAACACATATTCATGAATTGTTATGATTATTTGGTAATGCCTAAAATTATATATCCCTCAAGTCAATTGGGTAATCCCTAATATTTCAACAGATTACTACACATAGTCCATTTGAAAAAAATCCCCATCCATAATTTTGTGCGTGAATAAGATGCTCACATTGTTAAAATTTTATGAAATAATTGTTTGTACACATATTTAATTCGTGAACATGATTTCATCTTTGTTTTCAACATTTATGTGGGATTTTCCACAATATTATAAAGTCATTTAAGTGAGACTTAACATGTGTTTATGAAGATATTTATTATGTTTGTGTAGCATTCCTATGTATTAATTATTACCATAGTCCTACAACTTATCGTCTCTTATTCCTTATCTATATGATTGTTTCCGGATTATGATAGTTTAATCTTATAACATCTCAACCCATTTATTTTTCATGATTTGTGATGGCAATCTAATGGATAAATATAACATCTTATGGTTTAATGGTATTACTTATTTAATCATTCAATTTTTTATGATCACATATATTATTTATTTATGATATATTTCCTCATTTAATGTGTTTTACCTCATACTAATAATTTCACATCACACCTTTTCTGTGTTTCAACATTTTCTAAGGTGATTTAGGTGGGGAAGTGGGTGTGATCAGTTTATAATTGGTCTGCAATGAAATATTCAGTTACATTTTATCATAGAGTATATGTCAACATTGTGTTATGTATTAAATAATCAAATAAGTGAACTTTTGATTGTGGTATTTGGTTTTAATTTACTTAATATATGAAAATAATATATGGTTTACACCAAAATCAGAATTTTGGGTCTTAGTATGTCTAATTTGGTATTTGAGGAGAGTATATTTATTTTTGGGAATGAGGACTGTGAATAATTTGGTATATAGACTTTGATTGATAACCATTTTCTCTAGATTAATAGGTTTATTATAAGTAGAACGACTATATAGAATTGACACATAAAAAATATAAGTTAACAAGTGACATTAGTGATGCGATTCATTAAAAATATTCAGAAGCATTAATAAGTATTTCTTTGTGAGTGAAATTATGAGGATTCAATTTCCTTAAAGGGTATTATTTAACCTCCCATATTTTCAATTAATATTTTAAAATATTTAAATTTTTTAATTATATATAAAAATGCAAAATAAATTTATTTATTTTATATTATTTTATATAAAAAACTTATTTAAACATATTTATCACATAAGTAGTTTTCTTTACTTAATACATATCTTTTATCCCCATGTTAATTCAATTTCAAGAAGAGTAAATATCTATAAAAATTGTTTTATAAAATCTATTTCGATTTATTTATGATTATTTATACATGAAAGTAATAATTTATAAGGAATTTATAGTCTATATAAAATTGTATTTAATGATAAAATGATTGTTTTCATATTTTGATACTGTAGAAATTTTCATTAAAATGAATAATTAATATATTTTACACTAAATTAATGTTATGAATTGTTTGTTATAATTATTTAAAACCCTAATTTCTCATTTATAAAACATCTTATTATAACATTATATACATAATAATTTGGTAAAGTAGTCATTATAAAAGAAATATGTTTATTGATGTAACATTGTAATAATAATGTTCAATGTTCATCAAAATATAAATATTGTCATGAATATTTAATTAAATTAAAAATTAAAAATAAAAAGAATATATATATTTTATAATTAATAAAATGTTTTAAATGAATTAATAATTAATAAGGAAAATATAATAACTTACTAATAATAAAAAATAGATACAAAATCACTTATAATAGAAGAAATAGTTTTTGTTCTAAATAAGTTGTTTTTTAAATCATATTATTTTAATTAAAAGGTAAATGAATAATATTTATAATTTAAATTTTATAATATCTTCTTAATTTTTTAATGCAGTCTTCAATATTATATCTGGTTGAATTTTTGGATTTTTTATAAAAATTAGATTTTTGTGAATAGTCAATAAATATAGTTTTTAAATATACTATAATATTAATTAAATAATCATGATTTAAGAATGAGTTACAAATTGAAACTTTTTCCATGAAAATATATGTCGTTGAGTTAATAATTAATTTAAAAATAATAATTTGAATTTATAATCCCTTGTTTTGCATTTTTTACCGTATATTAAAATTTTTTCTGTGACAAAATTTGGTCTTTTTTCCTTTAATTAAGTATTAACAATATTCCATTCATATTTTTATTGGATTTATCAAAAAATAAAATTATTAGGGGTAATCATAAATAAAAAAGATCATACTATTAATAGGATTTTACCTAAATAACAAAATATACTATATTTTATTCTGAAATACCTCTCTCCTCCCCTTATAAATACTGCTTTCACCACCTCAACACTCTTCACTCTTTAATATTATTTTATCAAATAAAAATTTTCAATATACCTACTCAATAGTCTTATAAATAAACTAGTGGATTTTTTCTCTTCAAAATATCACCCTTTAAATTCATAATCAAATTATCCAAGGGTCCATCTCAGTGAGTAAGGTAATAACACTTGATCAATTTATTATATCAATACCAATACAATATATTATTTTACCTCCTCCAAATTTATTATACCCATCCAAATAAAATGAAATTAGTGCCTTTAGAATTATTAAACATTATTATCATTATCTAATAACCATTATTTACCTCCCCTCTATCTATTCAAAAATGAAAATGTCGCACAAATTATACTCGGTTCCCTACCACCATTAATGATATATTTGATTTTTCATCACCACTTTAAAGCATGGTTCTAAAATGTATTTCATGAATAAATATGATAATTATGACATGATTAAATTTATTAAAGATAAATTTTCCATTATATTAATGATATCAAGGATAAATTATCATTGTTATTTTACCCTCCCAAAATAAGAATTAAGAGAGTTATTTCTAATTTTTAATATATTTTGGGAATCTATTGGTATGTGTGACTTTTTTTCTAATTGAATGATAAATAATATTTAACCATAATATTAAATATATTTTTGAAATCGTATAAAACACCTTTTAACTTGTTCAACGTACTAAAGTAGTATTTGTGAAACTGATTGAACAACCCAAAGTATAATATTGGAGAAAAAACTATACAAAAAATGAATGACATATAATAATAAATGGAAATTAAAAAATGAAATATATATGAATTTTTTTATTAATTAATAATGTAACATAATTAATTTGATTATTCTGGTGGATTTTTTATATACCAAGTGATTTGGGATTGATGCAAGGGATTTTCCTTTTCAATCTGTCTCTATTTTTATATTTCATCTCTGTGGCCTATATTCTATTCCATGGATTATTAAAAAAATTAAATTTTATCTTACTTTTTTATATTTTATTTGTATTTATTACTTATCTACTTTAAATAATACATTTTCAAATTATATACCATACAAGGTTTGCAAGGGTTCTTTCCTTCTCTTTCTCATTCTGTATTTTATGTTCTCTATCACAATCTATCCACCTGATATCTTATTTACATATAAAAATGCCTTTTATTATTGTTATTTTATTTAAATTTAATCTTTCACATGTGTGTATATTATGTTATTCAGGGTCCATGTTTTGTAATTTCTCTATTTTAAACCAAAAAATAATTATAGGTGAAGCTTTTTTTATCATCCACAATAATTTTATTCTATTTTGAAACTATTTATAATGATTCATTATTAGTAATTTTTATATATATATAATATTTTAAAATAGTTTTTTATACCCTTTTGAAATTGGTTTTATAAAATTACTAGTTTCTATATTTGTATGAAAACTTCAAAAAAAGTTATAAAAACACTTTTTAGGATCACATTTCTATTTTCCTAACTATTCATTTAAAGAATTCCTTTCAAATTGTTTATTTGTATTTTAATGCTTCAACCCTAGTTACCTGAAGTCAATGAATTATTACATAACATAGGCAAGATCACAGTAGATAAAGTCTCAAATGTATGATTATTTTAGTAGCCGTATAAGTATTAGATACAAACATAAATATTACATTACATAATGAAAAAAACATCATTGTGTCTCCTTTGAACCCACTCATATCCAATAGCTTGTCCCTATAGGTCAGTTATAATATACATCTTCACATCATGGAAATAATAATACATAATAAGGGGGTGAGCTCATATGGTCAGTAAGGATAACAATATTTCAAAAACTTTTACAAATAAGCATATACATTGAAAGAAATGTATTAGAATAAAATACAAGCCTTTTAAAATTAAACAGCAGCATAATACAGAAAATATAAATCAAATAATTCAATTTACTTATTCATATGGATCTTCTACTAGTCGAATAATAACATGTAATGTCAATATCTAGTTTCATAATTATGTAATGCATAATATCAGACATCATAACCACATTGTCAAGGCCTTGTGCTAAGACTACAAATATTTTTTTTCAAGGCCTTGTGCCAAGACACTAATTTTTCTCATAAGACCTACTGATGCTTCAAAGAGCTATAGCGAGATCCACCCATCACTTACTAAGTCCAATTCATTTCTCATATGAAATGTGTGAAACATAATCTAAATATTCCTATTAAAAGAAGAATAATAAATGTCAATACATGAACAACAAACCATGAATGGCATAAAAATATCACATCCAAAGTTAAATATAACTCATTCAATAAAATATTAAAGATTTTATTAAAAAAAATAAACCTAAATAATGAATAAACTATAATGAAGGATATTGACATAGGTAAAAATAGTCATTATAACTATTTGAGAGAAATATTACATTATTCTTGAAAACATTTAAATGACGCACTATTTATCAAAGATGTCGTTTAAAAGATATTGTTGAATCAAAGATTCCCATACCACTTTAAAACATTTGAAAGGAATTTCAATTTTAAAACACTCATGTCTAAATAAATAAATACATAAAACCATTTTTAAAAAATGGTCATTAATGATATTGATTTATCGGAATAAATCTTTACAAAATTTAAAACTGTATTTTAGTTTAAGAGATCCTGTCCAAATGAGAGATGCTTGAATAGAAGTAATTGAGGAATAAAATGAATCAAAACTTTATAATATCATGAGAATTAATGGATCCATGATATAATATGTAAAATGATAATCTATTCACCTTAGAAAAGTGAATTGGTGCATAATGAAAAAGTGGTCTCAATGCAATGTAAATTGAGATGAAATTTCATTATAAATATAGTATCCTTAGATTAAGGATAAATCAATGAAATAATTCTGTGTGAAAAATATAAATACACTCAATATAATTTGATATTCATTGTAAATAAATTATAATACATTCACACTTAGTTTTGTAAAAACAATACCAATGACTTGGATGTTTAACTCAATGAATGAAAATTGAGTTAAGATTACCCTTAAAAAGTTTATATCAATGGCATGGAAATTTTTCAATGAAGTGATTAAGTGTATAAAAATTATTTCATAGAAAGGGGAGTATAAATTACTACATAAATAATAAATAGTGATTCCACACATAATCTTGGAGTAAAATAATCAACGAAGTATGCATAAATCCCAATGAGTGGAAATTGAAATTTGAAATTCTCTTACTGATTTGGTAACATAAGAAACATACACCCCATAGAAGAAGTATATTACAATAAATATGTAAATACCCATAAATTATAGTATATTACACCAATAATAGAATCATAGTAAGTACATACACCACTCAAAAGTAAATAGTGGAAAATTTACCAAGAATCTAACGAGAATAAAAAGTGAGATGAAAACCCCTTACATTGTACTTTTCCTCAGTTAAGGATATGTTAACATTGTATATAATAGTAAAATAATTTTCATTAAATTATACAAGAACCCCATAAATAAATGTGATATCATTTATAATATTCTAATATTTCTTTCTTAATAATATTTTAGTAGTATTATTGTTTCGGGTGTTAACTGATTTGTTTTCCTTTATATATTTTGACACATAAGTCATGTTTGTTATAGATAGGATGTTTTATTATTCACATCCAAAATGATATTAAGTTATCAAAAATTATTTTTAATCATAAAATGAAAATTATTCTTGAATGGTTACGATGGGGAAATAAATCTTATAGTGTTCGTGGAGACAATAATCTGTAGGTGCGCAAGAGAAACAATATCATTCTATATATTGTAAAATCGCATATAATTGGTTGGTATATCACATATAAAAAATCATTATCCTATTATATTTACTATTAACATCAATTTTACTCATTATTATACCCATTAAAATAATTAAGTGTTGAATAAAAAACTCCTCCACGACATGGAGACTATAAGCAATACGTAAGCATGTATGGTGACTCTTTCATTCATAGGATTGGTAAAATAATTAATATGGTTGTAACATATTTAATATAACATAACAACATGTATATGGTACTTGATTTATTAATTTGTTTTGGAAATAATAGTGAAATAAGAAGTGGAAGAAGAAAATAACTTTTAAAGAGGTTATAAAATTATTACCTCTTCTTCAGGTGCTTCAATTTGATTTGATCAAATGGTCTCCTTAAGAGGGATTTAAGATCCAATTAAGGCCGATTTTTTTATTTTAGGGTAGTTTGGAGGATATTTTGGTAGGGGTTGGTCAATCCAAATGGATTCGGTGGTCTGATTTTTAGAGAAGGGGATGTCCCCTTTTATAAGAGAGGTGAGTGTCACTTTAGGAAAAGCATTAAATATTAATTTATTATACTATCATTCCGAATTTATAGTTTCTAAAAAAATTTACTTTGAGAATATTGTGGGTATGGGTCGATAACATCTCAACCAATTGGTTTTTGACAGGTTTAGGTCACCATATTAACATTATATTTTAGATTTAAATCTTAGTTAAATAGTTTAACTTTTACCGTGTATTTTTGTATTATTATAACAAATTATTAATACACTTACTATAAAAATCCAGAAAAACCCCATGTGGTTCATTATATATATATATATATATCCTTATCAATTTCATTTGGCTGAACCTTAGTATTTTAGGAACATTATATCAATTAATAATATAGAATTTGTTTTAAAAACACATTTATGTCAATTTTGAAACTACTTAGTATTTGGATCTTGTGAAAGTCAGAAATAATTTATTACTTTGAAATAAATTTATTTAATAGACTCTAAAATGTCATATTAACCTATAAAATCCATTGAATACATAAAAAGTCTTAATTTACTATTATTTTTATATTTATAATATTAATTATTTTAATTATTCAATAATAATGTAATTACGGTATCATAATTGTTTCATTAATAAATTTAATTTTTTAATGTCTAAAAATTATAAATAAAATACCATTATGTAGGACTATATAACCTTATATTAAATTTTTTTTACTTATTAAAATTTTAACTTAACACTTTTAACTCATCGTTAAATAAAATATAATAAATGTACTAATCTAATCCAAGTGGACCAAAAGGATAAAAATTTATTCATATGGTTTATTTTAGTCGAAATTCATTTATCCAATATAATTAGGACATGTGTTAAGGTTATTATAATATCTTTTTTACCTTTAATTTCCCTATTTACTTTTAACTGTGGTAAATAAAATTTAGAATTTACTATTCAAAAAAATTATTTTTATCCTATTGAACTGCATTTGAATTATTGATGTCAACCGTGTCTTTAAAATCTTTTAAATTCAATTCACAGATGTGGTAAAATTACGTTTTATACAAATTTACAAATGTGCTTAGAAGGTGGGTAAAAGAGGATACAAATTTCAATAAAATTTTATACATCTAATCTTATTATAAAATGTCTCCAATGAATTAAATTGAACTAATAAAAGTGTTATGTTTCTTTTTTGACTTTAAAATAAATTTGAATAAAAATAATATTTATTTTAAAAAAAGTTAGTTTGAAATAATAACATAGTGTTTTTCACTATTCATCAAGAATTGAAAGTTTTTAGAAAAATACCCATAATTTACTCTAAGATAATTTTGATATTCCAAATTCAAAAATGATTTCTATTTTACCAAATTAAAAACATATAAGTTTCATTAATTAATGTAATATTAATTACTGTCATCAAAATAACAAAATGTGTTTCTGTAAAGTAAAAACTAGCAAAAGATTGATATGTGTTTTTTTTAATTTAAATGTAAAATTACTTCAATGAAAAAAAATGGATTAAATGAAAAAAAATATAATCTAATTAAACTTCAAAACCATTCAAATATATAATTTAACACAAAAAATTATTTTGATAAAAAACATTTTTTCAATTAACGTTTGGTATTTTTTCACTATTCATCAAAATATTAAATTTATGAGGAAAACACACAAAATTAATCAAAACTAAATTTTTATGTCCTGAATCTAAAAACGAATTTTATTTTTTATAATAAAATTTATAAAAGTGTCAAATATTGGATTTAAAAAAGGTTCATCATTAAAAGGTGGTAAAATTGCACTTTTTGAAAAATACTTCTTTTATTTAAGAAATAGAATTTGATCTTAAATTATGTCTAAGAAACACATAACATGTATTTTAAAATTATATAGAGTATATAAAATTGAAAATGAAGTTAATATTATTCATAACCATTTTTTCAACAGCTAGTTTGGTAAGTCATGGTGCGCTCGAACTCGGTATTGCGTGTTGTGCAAGCTATTAAATTACTTTAAAGAAAATAACACACCATGAATTCTTGGGGTGTTTCATTCTTCACCCCTTTTGGAAATTTCGACATTTTAATTTTTGAAATTGGGTTTTGGAACTTCATTGGATGTCCCACTTTATAAAAAGAGTCAATAAAACTATCACTTTAAAATAATGAAAGATAAGTACAAATGTCACTCGGGATAACCCATACTACGATTCCATATAAGAAAACATGGATATGGAAGATAAACCAAGTGCCATTGTAGAGACCCGAAGCTTTATGTAGATAGATATTACATTAATTTTGCAGAATACTTAATACATAACAAAAACAGACACACAAGGACCGTAATAGTTTAGTGTCTTTGGAATCTTGGAACTTAATCTTCTAATCGTTGTGAAAGATCTTCAACATCTCCCATAAAGATCTTCCACTTTTTGTTTCCTTACCTAAATCCTTTCTTTTAATCCTGGGGGAAAATAAAACATAAAAAGGGTGATCTCAAAAGCTCAGTAAGGGTAAGCATGGATAAAATAAAACATACCATATACATTTGAACTTAAAAACATGAACATAATGTTTAAACATAAAAATCTTGAGCAACGACATAAATCATGGAAGTACATAAGGCATAGATCATAATGAAACATAAATCATGATAAAATATCATGGGAATAAAACATGTAATTGTGTCATCCATCAAGCACATGTAATGATTTCGATAGTAGCCAAGGCATTGCTGCGAAGACCATCTTAGTGGACAAAGTCCCTTTCTGAATCGAGTTCACTCCTCATTCTAGTCCTGTAATACTGAACTCGATTAACTTACTGTTCCAGCCATGTCTATCTCATGAGATATAAATGTTTAGCTAATGCATTGGAGGGAGATATAGGTCCCACCCATCTCATGATGAAATCATTCTTACTTTTGCCACAATATAAACATACATCATTCATAAAAACCCAATAAATAAAATGGGTTCCATAAACATCATCCCATCATCACATAATCTATATAAAAGAAATGTATATCATTTCATAATAATAAAAGTGAAACAATTTAAATCATAGAGACATGATACTTGAAACATTCATATATAAAATAATTCCATCTTAGATGAAAAATTGTTTTGATAAAACACTTCACAATAATTCTTGAGGAAAATATCCTTTCTTCTTCAAAATAATTCTCTTTTCAGAAAATATCATGCAATTTTAAAAGAAAGTATTTTTTTTTAAAATAGTCATGAAATATTTTGGAGAGAGCATCATGAAAATAAGGCTTTATAAGACCTTAAAAATCTGTTCGAGATGTATAAGTTAAAAAAACATTCTTCTTGTACTTTTGCCGGAAAATTCTAAAAGTACCTCGTAAAAGAAATATTTCATACATACCATGTAGTAAAATTCAAAAAATGGTAAAAAGGCATTAAACATACATAAAAAAACTTTTAGAAAACATGTACATTGATGATAACAATAACCCCAGTAAATACTTTCGTATAAGCAATCTCGGATAAAAATGAGATTTGTGAAATTATCCCTTACCTTAGGTCCGATATGCTTCATACATATCCAAAACTCCTGTATAATTATTAAAATAGTGTCATTTACTTATTAAAGAATAATATTCATTGTTATTATATCATATATGGTTCACTTACGACTTTATATTACCCATTCTTTTGTAAATTCATGTTAGACTAGCGTTTTGGGTAAAATCGTTTCATTTGTCGTTCGTGTTTTAACTTGTAATTATTCATATGATTACTTAGATCATGATTAATTACATCCAGAATGTAAAACATTCTTTACATATAATATATATTCAGAATATACATATATATAATAGATCGATAAATGGAAAGAAATACACCGTTCATGGAGACGGTGGGCCGTACGTACGCATGAACGCTGTTTTCGTTTCCTTATTGAATTGAATGGAATTATGTAGATGAAATAAATATATATATACATAAATCTAGTAGAATTATTATGTCATGTATTTTTTTATTACTAATTATATATACTTTATAATCATTCTTGAATGGTTATCATGGAGAGTGAATCTCATCGCATCGTGGGGATGGTATTCCGTACGTACGAACGAGTGATGATATCATTCCCATGAACATGGAATTGTATTAAAGTGTATGTATAATATTACAGAATCAATATCACTTTACAATAATCATATATATTCATTATTTTCACCATTATACACATCCAAGTAAGGTGGTGGTGGAAAATCGATTACACCACGGTGTGGAGACAGTATTCCGTACGTACGCACACGCGGTGATTTCATTTTCCGTAGGATGGATAGATGGTAAAATATGGTTGTTTCATACTTATAATAACATTTCAGTATATTAGTGATACTTATGTTATTACTTCATAATCAAACAACTAAATAAGAATAAGGGGAAGAAGAAATAAAGTTGAAAGAATCGGTAACAGACATTACCTCTTCTTTGAAGCACCTCTTTGAGACCTCCACTTAGGGAACTACAATTGGTCTTTGAAGAAGACCAGGACCTCTAGGATGTTTCTAGGGAAGTGGGGAAGTGAAATGGGCCGGGTTTGGCAGAGCTTGAAGGCTCAAATTGTTGTGAGGAGGAGAGGGAGGAGGTTCCCTTTTATAAGGGAGGAGAGGGGCACCTTTGGAAATATACGAAATATTAGTTTATTTTAAATCTAAAACCCACATAAAAACTTCCAAAATGACTCATATCCGAATATTAGATGAGATAGGGTTGTAATATCATCAACAAATAAAATTTAGACATGTTAGAAATTTATTTTAAACATTATCAACTTGATTTATCCTTATTTAATCAATTTAATTTTATTTGTGGTAAGAATATTCTAAATTTTAAATTATAACAAATAATTAATTTTTTTTAATTGTCCATAATTGGATAATTTATAACATTTTAGACCATATAAATTTAAATTTATAATTTATAATTATTTTATTATTTTTAATCAATTTATAATATGTTAATTTTTTAAAATAACAATAGTGTGAATTTTGACACTATTCATTTATTTGAATTTAAATAAACTATATACAGAAGATATTTTCTAACTAAAAGCTTTAGTAGATTCATAAAAGGTCATATGTATCTTTAAAATTAGTGGAGCACATTAAATAGTTCATATAATATTTATTTTATTATTTTTAAAACCATTTATTTGGTTTCTCTCTTAATAAAATAATTACTACAACATTTTTGTATAATTATTTAATATACTTATTTGTTGCATTAAAATTAAAAATAAAATCCTATGATGAAGATAAATATATTACCTTTCACAATAATACTTTTACTCGAATTTATCTTCTTAAAATCACAATATTTAAATTGTTATATTTATTAAATTATGAAGGTGACAACTTTGCATCATTTAAAATAAAATAATATAAGTGTCATAATCGCCTTAATAAGGATCTAAATGGTTACAATTAGACCATTGGATGATTATAGATTATATATAAAATAATAATAAGTTTTTTGAAGATTTTTTGGCATTTTGATATGTATTAATATTTCAATAAAAACTATATTATTGATTTTTTACTAAATAAATAATGTCTGCATCATTAACGTATAAGATAATATGGTAATTAAATAACTCTTAAAAATTAAAAATAAATTACCATGACAAATAAAAACATTTTATCTTTCAAATGAGTATTTATAACCGAATATATATTCTGTATAAACTTATATTAAAAATACATTAATTATTAAAGTTAAGAGAGACATATTTCACTTTCCTTTAAATAAAATAAACTAAAGGTTTTAATCACCTCCAAGTGGGTTCTAATGGATTCTATTTCGACCCAAATATGACTTAGGACAAATTATAATCATCATATTGTATTAAGAGAATTATTAGGATAATTTTATAATATTATATTTACCCTTAATTACCCAATTTACCTTTTACTATGGTAAATAAAATTTACCGTTGTTACTATTCATAAAGCCCAAAAATAAAAAGTTGTCTATTAATATAATTTGGACGCACTGATTCCAAATATGGAATCCATTTTTTCAAATTAAATACACAGAAGTTTCAGAAATTAAATTAAAATTATTCCCGTTGTCGAAAGAAAACAGGTTTTTGTTTAAAACATTGCAAAAGATTGAATTTATTTAACCTACGAATTCAATGTAAAATCAAGGCTAATGACATATATTATATTAAATGGTAAAAATATATTCTATTTATACTTTAAAACCATTAAATATTATAATTTAACCACATATGTTATTATAATGAAAAAAGTTGTTTTCAATTAAAATATAGCATGTTTTTACTATTCATTAAAATATGAATGTTATCAAAATAATATGAAAAATTTATGCAAGGTAAAATTTTATATCATGATTAGAAATAATAATTTTATTTTTTAAAATTGAACTTATAAAAATGTAAAAAACTAGATTTAAAGTGGGTGCGACATCAAAAGGCGGAAAAACTACATTTTTTGAAAAATACTTATTTTACCCGGAAAATTTATTTTGTTCTTATACCTTGTTCTAGAAGATTGTAAGATGAATAACAATGTTATAAAATTTAAAATTTAGTTAATAATATTCATAACGGCTAGTTCATAATAATATTATAATAATATATCGTTGTTTAGTAAAACCCGGTATTGCGTACAACACACGCTATCGAGGAAGTTCACGATTGCATGTAATGCAAGCCAAGTCAGGGTTGCGTGTTGTGAAAGAATCCTTTATTATTTAATATAATATAATCCAACCATATTTCATTTATACATTGAATATATATATATATATACACTCAATGTTGCGTTGAATGAGTATTATAAAACGAACATGAAATTGTGTGTAACACAATCTAAGAATAGTGTTGTGTATACTTCAAGCTAATACAGTCTGGCGAATAGAAAAAGATAATATTGTTGTTGCATAAAACAAATGACATAAAATAAATTAAAAAGTATACTTATCATAAAATATCAGGTTGTTACATTCTACCCCCCTTAAAATGAATTTCGCCCTCGAAATTCGTTGGGGTTATACATGGTTTTCTACATGAAAGTTTCTTTAATTGAAACACACATCGTAAAATGAAATACCTAAACTTAACTTTAAAAACTAAAGTATGAAATGTAACGGTTACCCAAATTAACTAATCATTGGGTTTCCACATAAGAGAATATCGGTGAAAATATGGATATGGAAGAAAAATATAACAATAAAGTTCTGATGAAGAGTGGTAGAGGACATGGCTATAAAAAAGACAACAATCACAAAGACATAGATTTGTGATGATCTAAGGTACCATCTGATTCATCAAATATAAGGGCACTAGCAAAACATTTTTGGTTTTCAAGATCATTTCCCTAAAGTTGATGAAATTGGAATTAGAAGAAATACTTGCTTGATTTTGGTACAATCTCACTGTTGTTCGTGCTTTGAACAATTTTCACTTTATCTCTTGATGAAATGAAGTTGAATTTGTTATTCGTGAAGTGCTAAGAGATCATGTGATAAAATGATGGGTCATTCCATCTGTTTCAAACAAAATGTTAGAAAAAGTAGTCAAATATACATAAGTCCATCTATGGTGAGGTTAATCATATACAATTCCAAAAATGTACTTATACTTCATATATCATACTGCTTAATAAAATAAAACTAGTTTCTCCTAACCAGGGACTTCTTGTAGGCCAGTGGTAGGCGATAAAGGTCAGTCGCACTTCAGTTGTGGGTTCGATTCCCATAGCCTTGTCCGACGCGATGGGTTGCGCCCGTCCTGCAGGTTGTCCTTTTTTTAAACCTACATTAATATAACATCCCATCAATTATATCAAAAAAATTTCTATCCTTAAACAATACTATCTTATGTCCAATATAATCCATTCCAATCTTTAGTCTTATCTAAAATACTTCGGTCCAAGCTCATAGTATAAAAAAACAATTCCTAGAAAGGTTATCTACCAAGAATGTGAATACAAGCATTTATCTCGCATATATTATAAGATATATCTTGTTGGTTGCATTCCAAATACATTAATACCTTAGTCATTTATTCTCTTGAAACAAAAATTACCATATAACCATAGTGAAAACATGAATACTGTCAAAAGGTAACTCTTTCCACATACCAAAATCCTCAAAATTCTATACACTCAAACCGTGATATCAGTTAGTCCTTATATCAATCATGAGCTCATGAATAATATCAAAAATTTCATTTCCTCATTATCCTTTCATTATGTGCATATCATCTACTTTCCAAAATATTTGAATTACTTTTCATGGTTACCTGTACCATAAAATTATTGAAAACCACACTATACTAATACAAAAATATTCCAATACAGCATAAAAGTACCTCAACAACATTATTCTTGAATACCAATACATAAACACTTCAATCCATCCTCTTCAATGATTGTCCTGGAATAATTCCTTCCTTGATTTAGAAGCGACTTTTTAGGTTAGGGCATTGAGTTGGGTAATGCCCATGTACTCCACAAATAAGATATTGAACTCCATAACAGTCTATCACTCTATGACCCTTTTCTCCTCACAGATAACATCTGTCCATCCATTTGAGGTATTCCTCAAGGTTATTCTTCCCATATTTAGAAATCTCAATCTTCCTTTTTTAATGCTCCACAACATGCGAACATGCATAAAATTTTATCTTCCTGTTATTTGATGAATTAGGCATACCACTGAATTTCACCTTGTTAATCATAAATCGTGATGACTGATTCGACATAATCACAATATCTTTCTCTCTTGGAATTACACAATTTTGTTTCTCATAGTCACCAATTTATCCATTGTATTCAATGTTAACTGAATTTCTTCTAGTTCCCTCCATTAACTAAAACACAAAAATAATTCTGTGAGAGGAAAAAATCATACATGGAACATAAGATAATCTAGGGGGAGTACCTTCTACATATAACATCTTAGGTTTAATTCTAAGATCGTTACCATAATTCTAGGACTATAACCTATAATTATACTTAACCTTAGGGACATCCCTAGACATACCTTAGAAATATATCTAGGGATCTCACTAAAGATCTCACATCGTAGTTTCCAAAGGTTGACTAAATCTTTTCACTGATACCAATTGTAGAGACCCGAAGCTTGACGTACATAGATATTGCATTACTTTTGCGGAATACTTAATACATAAAAAAACAGACACACAAGGACCGTAATAGTTTAGTGTCTTTGGAAACATGGAACATAATCTTCTAATCGTGGTGAAAGATCTTCAACATCTCCCATAATGATCTTCCCCTTTTTTTCCTTACCTAAAACCTTTATTTTAATCCTGGGTGAAAATAAAACATAAAAAGGGTGAGATCAAATTCCAAGTAAGGGTAAGCATGGATAAAATAAAGCATACCATATACATTTGAACATAAAAACATGAACATAATGTTTAAACATCAAAATCTTGAGCAACGACATAAAACATGGAAGTACATAAGGCATAGATCATAATGGAACATAAATCATAATAAAATAGCATTGGAATAAAACATGTAATTGTGGCATCCATTAAGCACTTTTAATGATTTCCATAGTAGCCAAGGAATTGCTGCCAAGACCATCTTAGTGGACAAAGTCCCTTTCTGAATCGAGTTCACTCCTCGTTCCAGTCCTGTAATACTGAACCAGATTAACTTACAGTTCCAGCCATGTCTATCTCATGGGATATAAATCTTTACCCAATTCATTGTAGGGAGATATAGTTCCCACCCATCTCATAATGAAATCATTCTTACTTGTGCCACAAAATAAACATACATCATTCATAAAAACACAATAAATAAAATGGGTTTCATAAACATCATCCCATCATCACATAATCCATATAAAAGAAATGTATATCATTTCATAATAAGAAAAGTGAAACCATGTAACTCATAGAGACATGATACTTGAAACATACACATATGAAATAATGTCATCTTAGATAAAAAATTGTTTTGATAAATCACTTGAAAATAAATTTTGAGGAAAATATCCTCTCTTCTTCAAAATCATTCTCTTTTCACAAAATGTCATGAAATTTTAAAAGAAAAGGATTTTGTTGAAAATAGTCATGAAATCTTTTGGAGATAGCTTCATAAAAATAAGGCTTTATAAGACCGTAAAAATCTGTTCGTGCTGTATATGTTAAAAAAACATTCTTTTTGTACTGTTGCCGGAAAAGTCAAAAAGTACCTCGTAAAAGAAGTATTTCATACATACCATGTAGTAAAATTAAAAAATGGGTAAAAAGGATATTAAACATACATAAAAAACTTTTATAAAACATGTACATGGATGATAATAATAACCCCAGTAAATACTTACGTATAAGCAATCTCGGATAAAAATGAGATTTGCGAAATTATCACTTAACTTAGGTCTGATATGATTCGTACATATCCAAACCTCCTGTATAATGATTTAAATAATGTCATTTACATATTACAGAATCATATTCATTGTTATTATATCTTATGCAGTTCACTTATGACTTTATATTAGCCGTTCATTTGTAAATTCTTGTTAAAGAAGCATTTTGGGTAAAATATTTTCATCTGTCGTTCGTGTTTTAACTTGTAATTATTCATAAGATTACTTAGATCATGCTTAATTAAAACCAGAATGTAAAACATGATTTATATATAATATATATTCAGAATATACATATATATAGTAGATCGATAAATGGAAAGAAATACACCGTTCATGGAGACGGTGGGCCGTACGTACGCATGAACGTTGTTTTCGTTTCCTTATTGAATTGAATGGAATTAAGTAGATGATATAAAAATATATATACATAAATCTAGTAGCATTATTATGTCATGTATTTCATGAGTACTTATTATATATACTTTATAATCATTCTTGAATGGTTATCATGGAGAGTGAATCTAATCGTGTCGTGGAGACGGTATTCCGTACGTACGCACTGTAGAGACCCGAAGCCTGACGTACATGGACATTACATTAATTTTGCAGAATAATTAATACATAACAAAAACTGACACACAAGGACCATAATAGTTTAGTGTCTTTGGAAACTTGGAACGTAATCTTCTAATCGTGGTGAAAGATCTTCAACATCTCCCATAAAGATCTTCAACTTTTTGTTTCCTGACCTAAAACCTTTCTTTTGATCCTAGGGGAAAATAAAACATAAAAAGGGTGAGCTCAAATGCTCAGTAAGGGTAAGCATGGATAAAATAAAACATACCATATACATTGGAACTAAAAAACATGAACATAAAATAAACTTACCGTTCCAGCCATGTCTATCTCATGAGATATAAAATCTTTACCCAATGCATTGGAGGGAGATATAGGTCCCACCCATCTCATAGTGAAATCATTCTTACTTGTGCCACAAAATAAACTTAAAACATTCCTCATAACACAAAGAATAAAATGGGTTTCATAAACATCACCCCATCATCACATAATCCATATAAAACAAATGGATATTTCATCATAAGAAAATTGAAACCATGTAAATCATAGATAAATTATACTTGAAACATACACATATGAAATAATTTCATCTTATATGTAAAATGGTTTTGATAAAACACTTGAAATGAATTCTTGAGGAAAATATCCTTTCTTCTTCAAAATCAATTTCTTTTCACAAAATGTCATGAAATTTTAAAAGAAAGATATTTTGTTGAAAATATTCATGAAATATTTTTGAGTAAGCTTCATGAAAATAAGGCTTTATAAAACCGTAAAAATTCGTTCGTGCCGTATAAGTTAAAAAAACATTCTTTTCGTACTTCTGACGGAAAAGTCAAAAATTACATCGACACGTAAACAAAAGAAAGATTCCTTACATACCATGTAGTAAAAGTCAAAATGGGTAAAAAGGACTTTAAACATACATTAAAACACTTTTATAAAACATGGACATGGATGATAGAAATAACCCCAGTAAATACTTACAAATATGAAATCTTGGATAAAATGAGATTTGTAAAATTATCCCTTACCTTATGTCTGATATGCTTCGTATGTATCCAAACCTCCTATATAATGATTTAAATAATTTCATTGACTTATTACAGAATCATATTCATTGTTATGATATCATATATGGTTCACTTATGACTTTATATTACCCGTTCTTTTGTAAATTCCATGTTAAAGAGTGTTTTGGGTAAAATCATTTCATTTGTCGTCTGTGTTTTGAATTGTAATTATTCATATGATTACTTAGATCATGATTACATAATTCCAGAATATAAAACATTATTTATATATAATATATATTCAGAATATACATATACATAATAGATCGATAAATGGAAAGAAATACACCGTTCATGGAGACAGTAGGTCGTACGTACACATGAACGTTGTTTTCGTTTCCTTATTGAGTTGAACGGAATTAAGTAGATGACATACATATATACATAAATACAGTAGCTTTATAATGTCATATATTTCATTATTATTGCTTATATATACTTTATAATAATTCTTAAATGGTTAACATGGAGAATGAATCTCATTGCGTCGTGGAGACGGTAGTCCGTACGTACGCACGAGCGATGATATCGTTTCCATGATTATTGAATTGAATTGGAGTGGATGATACAATATATCAGAAATAGTATGATGTTATAATAAATATGTATAGTTATTCTTTACACCATTATACCAATCCATGTAAGGTGTTGGTTGAAAAACAGATTACACCACGTCGTGGAGACGATATTCCGTACGTACGCACGCGCAATGATTTTGTTTTCCGTAGGATGGATAGAAGGTGAAATGGGTTTGTTTCATATTTATAATAACAAATAAGTATATTAGTTATACTTATATTATTACTTTATAATGAAACAACTAAATAAGAAGATGTTTAAGAAGAAAGAATCTTGAAAGAATCGGGAGAATAAATTACCTCTTCTTCGATACGCCTCTTTAAAACCTCCTATTAGGGCACTAAGATTGATCTTTAAAGTAATCCAGAACTGATAGGATGTTTCTAGGGAAGTGGAGAAGATAATTTGGTAGGTTTTGGCCGAGCTTGAAGGCTCAAATTGGTGTGAGGAGGAGAGGGAGGAGGTTCCCTTTTATAAGGGAGGAGAGGGGCACCTTTGGAATTCTTAAAAATATTTATTTATAATAAATCTAACCCCACTTAAAAACCTCAAAAAATGACTCATATTCAAATATTAGATGAGATAGGGTTTTAATATCATCAAACAATCAAATTTAGACATGTTTGGATCTTATTTTAAACCTAATCATTTTGATTTATCCTTATTTAATTTATTTAAGTTTATTTGTGGTAATTAAATTTTAAATTTTAAATTGTAAAAAATAATTACCTATTTGTTGTGAATTTTCCATAATTGTTTACTTTGTAACATTATAGACCATATAAATTTAAATTTATAATTTTTAAATATTTTTTATATTTTTAAACAATTTTGTAATATGTTATTTTTATAAAATAACAATAGTGTCAATTTTAACACTATTCACTTATTTGACTTTAAATAAAATATATAAAGAATATATGTTCAAACTAAAAGCTTTAATAGATTAATAAAAGGACACATGTATCTATAAATTTATTGGATCACATTAAATAGTTCATATAATATTTATTTTATTATTTTTAAAACCATTTATTTGGTTTATCTCTTAATAAAATAATTACTATAACATTTTTGTATAATTATTTAATATACTGATTTTTGCATAAAAATTTAAAATAAAATCATACGATGAAGATAAATATATTACCTTTCACAATAATACTTTTACTCGAATGTATAATCTTAAAATCATAATATTTAAATTGTTATATTTATTAAATTATGAAGGTGACAACTTTGGTATCATTTAAAATAAAATAATATAAGTGTCATAATTGATTTTATAAGACTCCAAATGGTCAAATATTAGACCATTTGATGACTATAGTTTATATTTACAATACCAATAAATTTTGGTCAGGGTTTTGTGCCTTTTATGGTCACTATTAGTATAATAAAAACAATATTCTTGATTTTTCATTAGATAAATAATTTCTGCATCACTATTGTGTCACAATTAATGATAATTATTTAATCTCAAAAAATTATAAATAAATTTTAATGAGGTAGATAACTTTGTATGATTTCTGTATACTATTAATGTTTGAAGTTTCAGGAAGTTTATCACAAACTTAAAATTATTATACTTATAGTATTTAAGAGAGTGACATGTTGTCACTTTCTTTGGTTTTAATAATAATTAAATTATTTTCATGGAAAAAGTCCATTAAATGAATCTAATCTGACCCTTAGGTGATATGAGCCGACTTTTAGTCATCCAATAAAATTTTTACAAGTGTTAGGGTAATTTTATAGTCTTATATTTACCCTTAAATACCCGATTTCCCTTTAATTATATTAAATAAAATTTACCATAGTTACTATTCACAATGCCCAAAAATAAAAAGTAGCTTATTTACATAATTTGGACCCACTGATTCCAAATATGGAATCCATTTTTCCAAATTCAATGCACAGAAGTTGCAGAAATTAAATTAAAATTAATCCCATTGTCGAAAGAAAATGGGTTTTTCTTTAAAACATTGCAAAAGATTGAATTGATTTAACCTACGAATTCAAGGTAAAATCAATGCTAATGACCTAAATTATATTAAATTGTAAAAATATATTCTATTTATTCTTTAAAACCATTAAATATTATAATTTAACCACATAAGATATTACGATGAAAAAATTTGTTTTTAATTAAAATATAGCGTGTTTTTACTATTCATTAAAATATGAAAGTCATCAGAATAAAATGAAAAATTTATCCAAAGTATATTTTTATTTCTTGATTCCAAAGAATAATTTTATTTTGTCAAATGGAACTTATAAACATGTCAAAAACTAGATTTAATGTTGGTGTGCCATCAAAAGGCGGCAAAACTGCATTTTTTTAAAAATACTTATTTGACCCAAAAAATTTATTTTGTTCTTATACCATGTTCTAGAAAATGTGTAAGATGAATAATAATTTTATAAAATTAAAAATTTAGTTAATACTATTCATAACTGCTAGTTCATAATAATATTATAATAATATATCATTGTTTAGTAAAACCCGGTATTGCGTACAACACACGCTATCGAGGAAGGTCATGATTGCGTGTAATGCAAGCCAAGTAAAGGTTGCGTGTTGTGAAAAAATCCTTCGTTGTTTCGTATAACAGAATCCAACCATATTTCATTTATACATTGAATATATATATATATATATATACTCAATGTTGCGTAGAATAACTATTATCAAAATTGTGTGTAACACGATACGAGAATAGTGTTGCGTATACTGCAAGCTAATACGGTGTTGCGTATAGTGCAAGGTAATCTTGGTGTAGCACACAACACAAGACATTAATGAAATTAAAAGAATATTTTTCATAAAATCTCGGGGTGTTACATTCTACCCCCCTTAAAATGAATTTCACACTCGAAATTCGTCGGGGTTATAAATGGTTTACTACTCGAATGTTTGTTTAATAGAAACCCACATCATAAAAAGGAATACCAAAACATGGCTTTAAAAACTAAAGTATAAAATGTAATGGTTACCCAAATTAACTCATCACTGGGTTTCCACGTAGGAGGACATAGGTGAAAATATGGATATGGAAAAAAAAATCTAACCATAAAGTTCTGATGGAGAGTGGTAGAGAACATGGCTATGAAAAATCCAACAATCACAAAGCTATTGATTTGTGATGATATAAGGTACCATCTGATTCATCAGATATAAGGGAACTAGGAAATTTTTTTTGTTTTTCATAATCATTTCCCTAAAGTTGATGAATTAAAAGAAATACTTGAATGATTTTGGTACAATCTTACTATTGTTCGTGAATTGAACAATTTACACTTCATCCATTAAATAAATGAAGTTGAATTTGTTATTCGTGATGTGTTAGCAGATCATGTGATAGAATCATGGGTCATTCCATCTCTTTCAAAAAAAAAAGGTTAGCAAAAGTTATAAGTCCATCTTATGGTAAGATTAATCGTATATGGTTTCAAAAATGAACTTATACTTCATATATCATACCGCTTAATAAAATAAAACTAGTTTATACTAACCAGGGACTTCCTGTAGGCCAGTGGTAGGCGATAAAGGCCATTCGTACTTCGGTTGTGGGTTCTATTCCCACAGCCTTGTCCGACACGATGGGCTGCCGCCAGTCCTGCAGGTTGTCCTTTTTCTAAAACTACATTACTATATCATCCCATCAATAATATCGAAAATAGTTTCTATCCTTAAACAATACTATCTTATGTCCAACATAATCCATTCCAATCTTTAGGATTATCCATAATATTGCAGTCTATTGTCATATTATAGTGAAAACGATTACCAAAGATTTCATATAAGAAGCATGTTAATACCATCGTTGATCCCCATATATCATAAGATATGTCTTGTTGGTCACATTACAAATGTTTGAAGGCCTTAATCATGTATTCTCTTGAAAAATGAATATCCATTGAACCTTAGTGAAAACATGAATGTAGTTAAAAGTTAACACTTTCCACATACAAAATTCCTCAAAATTCTATATACTCAAACCATGATATCACTTAGTCATTATATCAATCATGAGCTCATGAATACAATCAAACATATCATTATCTTCTTATTCCTTCATTATGCGCATATCATCTACTTTAAAAAAATATCTGAATAACATTCCATGGTTACTAGTACCATTAAACATATAATTTCAAATACTTTTAGGAAAAACAATAGTGTAACAATCCTTAGAGGATTCTTTATTCCATAGTACCGTTAACTATACAACATAACTGTCGATAAACATACAATAATTCCACTACCTTCTAAAACAACCGACTGAGCTTCAACACTTCTTTCAGCTCATATATCATTTGTAGTCTCCTCATCATCATCCTCATAAATACTACCTATATGACCATGCTGATTCTCTTCATGAGATTTTCCATTAGGGAATTGGTTTGCATAATGCCCGTACATTCCAGATTTAAAACATCTAATCATTGTTGATGTTGTAGCAATACCATTATCCTTGTCCGTGGTGTTAACTGAACCTTTTCCTTTTCACTTACTGGCTTTGTGTCCTTCTTTTCCACACCCAAAGCATCTTCCAGTTCCTTTGAAACAATCTCCCTGATGCCTCTTCCCACATGATTTACATGAGGGAAATTGAACTTTCTTTCCTCTATGATCATCATGAAACTCCATCTTTATCTTATTATCTGAGTCAGTAAACTTATCAAAGTTGACATTATTGATCATATTATGAGATTTCTGATTAGGAATAATAACGATGTTTGGACTTCCAGATCCCGTTTCATTTGGATTCTCATGAAGAAAATCATTCCATTGTCCGTCATATCCTCCATTATCATGAATCTTCCTGTTTCCAGCCATTTTCGAAAACCCAAAAAGAATAGCGTCAGAGGCAAAAATCATGCTAGGGAAAACAACATAGTAAAGGGGGAGCACCCTCAATAAGTAACATCTTAGGTTAAATTCTAATATCTTTACCGTAGTTCTAGGACTATATCCTATACGTATTCTTATCCTTAGGTACATCCCTAGACATACCTAAGAAATATCTCTAGGGATCTCACTAACGTTTTCGCATCCTAGTTTCCAAAGGTTGACTAAACCTTTCCTCTGATACCAACTGTAGAGACCCGAAGCCTGACGTACATGGATATTACATTAATTTTGCGGAATACTTAATAAATAACAAAAACAGACACACAAGTACCGTACTAGTTTAGTGTCTTTGGAAACATGGAACGTAATCTTCTAATCGTGGTGAAAGATCTTCAACATCTCCCATAAAGATCTTCCACTTTTTGTTTCCTGACTTAAAACCTTTCTTTTCATCCTGGGGGAAAATAAAACATAAAAAGGGTGACCTCAAATTCTCAGTAAGGGTAAGAATGGATAAAATAAAACATACCATATACATTGGAACTAAAAAACATGAACATAATGTTTAAACATTAAAAGCTTGAGCAACGACATAAAACATGGAAGTACATAAGGCATAGATCATAATGGAACATAAACCATGATAAAATAGCATGGGAATAAAACATGTAATTTTGGCATCCATTAAGCACATGTAATGATTTTTATAGTAGCCAAGGCATTACTGCCAAGACCATCTTAGTGGACAAAGTCCCATTCTGAATCGAGTTCACTCCGCATTTCAGTCATGTGACATTGAACCGGATTAACTTACCGTTCCAGCCATGTCTATCTCATGAGATATAAAATCTTTACCCAATGCATTGGAGGGAGATATAGGCCCCACCCATCTCATAGTGAAATCATTCTTACTTGTGCCATAAAATATACTTAAAACATTCGTCAAAACCCAAATAATAAAATGGGTTTCATAAACATCATCCCATCATCACATAATCCATATAAAACAAATGGATATTTCATCATAAGAAAATTAAAACCATGTAAATAATAGATACATTATACTTGAAACATACACATATGAAATAATTTCATCTTAGATAGAAAATGGTTTTGATAAAACACATGAAATGAATTGTTGAGGAAAATATCCTTTCTTCATCAAAATCAATTTCTTTTCACAAAACATCATGAAATTTTAAAAGAAAGAGATTTTGTTGAGAATAGTCATGAAATATTTTGGAGGAAGCTTCATGAAAATTAGGATTTATAAAACTGTAAAAATTCGTTCGTGCCGTATAAGTTAAAAAAACATTCTTTTCATACTTTTTCCAGAAAAGTAAAAAATTACCTCGTAACATAAACAAAAGAAAGATTCCATACATACTATGTAGTAAAAGTCAAAAATGGGTAAAAAGGACTTTAAACATACATGAAAACACTTTTATAAAACATGGACATAGATGATAGAAATAACCCTAGTAAATACTTACAAATATGAAATCTCGAATAAAAATGAGATTTGTAAAATTATCCCTTACCTTATGTCCGATATGCTTCGTATGTATCCGAACCACCTCTTCTTCGATACACCTCTTTGAAACCTCCTCTTAGGGCACTAGTATTGGTCTTTAAAGTAGACCAGAACCTCTAGGATGTTTATAGGGAAGTGGAGAAGATAATTTGGCAGGGTTTGGCCGAGCTTGAATGCTTAAATTGGTGTGAGGAGGAGAGGGACGAGGTGCCCTTTTATAAGGGAGGAGAGGGGCACCTTTGGAATTCTTAAAAATATTAACTAATAATAAATATAACCCCACTTAAAAACCTCCAAAAATGACTCATATTCAAATATTAGATGAGATAGGGTTGTAATATCATCAAACCATCAAATTTAGACATGTTTGGATCTTATTTTAAACATTATCATATTGATTTATCCTTATTTAATCTATTTAAGTTTATTTGTGGTAATAAAATTCTAAATTTTAAATTATAACAAATAATTACTTATTCGTAGTGAATTTTCCATAATTTTTTACTTTATAACATTATAGACCATATAAATTTAAATTTATAATTTATAATTATTTTTTCGATTTTTAAACAATTTTATAATATGTTATTTTTATAAAATAACAATAGTGTCAATTTTGACACTATTCCTTTATTTGAATTTAAATAAAATATATAAATAAGATATGTTTGAAATAAAAGCTTTAATAGATTCATAAAAGTTCATATGTATATATAAAATTAGTGGATCACATTAAATAGTTCATATAATATTTATTTTATTATTTTTAAAACCATTTATTTGGTTTATCTCTTAATAAAATAATTACTACAACATTTTTGTATAATTATTTAATATACTGATTTCTTGCATAAAAATTTAAAATAAAATCCTATGATGAATATAAATCTATTACCTTTCACAATAATACATTTACTCGAATTTATCATCTTAAAATGAAATATTTAAATTGTTATATTTATTAAATTATGAAGGTGACAACTTTGGCATCATTTAAAATAAAATAATATAAGTGTCATAATTGCTTGTATAAGACTCCAAATGGTCAAATATTCTACCATTGGATGATATTAGTTTATATTTACATGAACAATAAGTTTTGGTCAGGGGTTTGTGCCTTTTATGGTCACTATTAGTTTAATAAAAACTATATTCTTGATTTTTCACTAGATAAATAATTTCTACATCACTATTGTGTCACAATTAATGATAATTATTTAATCCCAAAAAATTATAAATAAATTATCATGATGTAGATAATTTTGTTAGATTTCTGTAGACTATTAATGTTCTAAGTTTCATGATTTTATCACTAACGTAAAATTATTATACTTATAGTATTTAAGAGAGTGACAAGATGTCACTTTCTTTGGTTTTAATAATAATTAAATTATATTCATGGACAAAAGTCCATTAAATGAATCTAATCCAACCCTTAGGTGATATGGGTCGACCTTTAGTCATCCAATAGGATTTTTCCAATTGTTAGGGTAATTTTATAATCTTATATTTATCCTTAATTACCCGATTTACCTTTAACTATAGTAAATAAAATTTACCGTAGTCACTATTCACAATGCCCAAAAATAAAAAGTAGCTTATTAACATAATTTGGACCCACTGATTCCAAATATGGAATCCATTTTTCCAAATTCAATATAAAAAATTTGCAGAAATTAAATTAAAATTAATCCCGTTGTCGAAAGAAAACGGGTTTTTCTTTAAAACATTGCAAAAGATTGAATTGATTTAACCTACGAATTCAAGGTACAATCAATGATAATGACATACATTATATTAAATGGTAAAAATATATTCTATTTATACTTTAAAACCATTAAATATTATAATTTAACCACATAAGATATTATGATGAAAAAAGTTGTTTTTAATTAAAATATAGCGTGTTTTTACTATTCATTAAAATATGAATGTCATCAGAATAAAATGAAAAATTTATCCAAAGTAAATTTTAATATCTTGATTCTAAATAATAATTTTATTTTTTCAAATGGAACTTATGAAAATTTCAAAAACTAGATTTAAAGTGGGTGCCCCATCAAAAGGCGGAAAAACTGCATTTTTTGAAAAATACTTATTTTACCCGAAAAATTTATTTTGTTCTTATACCATGTTCTAGAAAATGTTTAAGATGAATAATAATTTTATAAAATTAAAAATTTAGTTAATACTATTCATAACGGCTAGTTCATAATAATATTATAATAATATATCGTTGTTTAGTAAAACCCGGTATTGCGTACAACACACGCTATCGAGGAAGGTCGCGATTGCGTTTAATGCAAGCCAAGTCAGGGTTGCGTGTTGTGAAATAATCCTTCATTGTTTCGTATAACAGAATCCTACCATATTTCATTTATACATTGAATATATATATATATATATACTCAATGTTGCGTAGAATAACTATTATCAAAATTGTGTGTAACACGATCCAAGAATAGTGTTGCGTATACTGCAAGCTAATACGGTGTTACGAATAGCGCAAGGTAATCTTTGTGTAGCATACAACACAAGACATTAATGAAATTAAAAGAATATTTTTCATAAAATCTCGGGGTGTTACATTCTACCCCCCTTAAAATGAATTTCGCCCTCAAAATTCGTCGGGGTTATAAATGGTTTACTACTAGAATGTTTGTTTAATAGAAACCCACATCGTAAAAAGGAATACCAAAACATGGATTTAAAAACCAAAGTATGAAATGTAATGGTTACCCAAATTAACTCATCACTAGGTTTCCACGTTGGAGGACATAGGTGAAAATATTGATATGGATGAAAAATCTAACCATCAAGTTCTGATGGAGAGTGGTAGAGAACATGGCTATGAAAAAGTCAACAATCACAAAGCTATTGATTTGTGATAATCTAAGGCACCATCTGATTCATCGGATATAAGGGAAATAGGAGAACATTTTTTGTTTTCAAGATCATTTCCCTAAAGTTGATGAATTCAAAGAAATAATTGCATGATTTTTGTACAATCTTACTATTATTCAGGAATTGGACAATTTCCACTTCATCCATTAAAGAAATGAAGTTGAATTTGTTATACGTGATGTGTTAGCAGATCATGTGATAGAATGATGGGTTATTCCATCTCTTTCAAAAAAAAGGTTAGAAAAAGTTATAAGTCCATATTATGGTTAGATTAATCGTATATGGTTCCAAAAATGAACTTATACTTCATATATCATACCGCTTAATAAAATAAAACTAGTTTCTACTAACTAGGGACTTCATGTAGGCCAGTGGTAGGCGATAAAGGCCAGTCGTACTTCGGTTGTGGGTTCGATTCCCACGGCCTTGTCCGACGCGATGGGCTGTCGCCCGTCCTGCAGGTTGTCCTTTTTCTAAAACTACATTACTATATCATCCCATCAATAATATCGAAAAAGGCTCTATCCTTAAACAATACTAACTTATGTCCAACATAATCCATTCCAATCTTTACGCTTATCCATAATATTGCAGTCTATTGTCATATTATAGTGAAAACAATTACCAGAGATTTCATATAAGAAGCATGTTAATACCATCGTTGATCCCCATATATCATAAGATATGTCTTGTTGGTCACATTTCAAATGTTCGAAGGCCTTAATCATGTATTATCTTGAAAAATGAATACCCATTGAACCTTAGTGAAAACATGAATGCAGTTAAAAGTTAACACTTTACACATACCAAAATCCTCAAAATTCCATATACTCAAACCATGATATCACTTAGTCCTTATATCAATCATGAGCTCATGAATACAATCAAACATCTCATTATCTTCTTATTCCTTCATTATGCGCATATAATCTACTTTACAAAAATATATGAATAACATTCCATGGTTACTAGTACCATTCATCATATAATTTCAAATACTTTTTGGAAAAACAATAGTGTAACAATCCATAGATGATTATTTATTCCATAGTACCATTAACTATACAACATAACGCTCAATAAACATACAATCATTCCACTACCTTCTAAAACAACCGATTGAGCATCAACGCATCTTTCATCTCATATGTCATTTGTAGTCTCCTCATCATCATCCACATAAATACTACCCATATGACCATGTTGATTCTCTTCCTGAGATTTTACATTAGGGAATTGGTTTGCATAATTCCCGTACATTCCACATTTAAAACATCTAATCATTGTTGATGTCGTAGCAATACCATTATCCTTGTCCATGGTGTTAACTGAACCTTTTCCTTTGCACTTACTGGCTTTGTGTCCTTCTTTTCCACACCCAAAGAATCTTCCAGTTCCTTTGAAATAATCTCCCTGATGCCTCTTCCCACATGATTTACATGAGGGAAATTGAACTTTCTTTCCTCTATGATCATCATGAAACTCCATCTTTCTATTATTATCTGAGTCGGGAAGCTTTCCAAATATGAGATTATTGATCATCATAGTGGACAAAGTCTCATTCTGAATCGAGTTCACTCCTCGTTTCAGTCGTGTAACACTGAACCGGATTAACTTACCGTTCCATCCATGTCTATCTCATGAGATATAAAATCTTTACCCAATGCATTGGAGGGAGATATAGGTCCCACCCATCTCATAGTGAAATCATTCTTACTTGTGCCACAAAATAAACATAAAACATTCATCATAACCAAAAGAATAAAATGGGTTTCATAAACATCATCCCATCATCACATAATCCATATAAAACAAATGGATATTTCATCATAAGAAAATTGAAACCATGTAAATCATAGAGAAATTATACTTTAAACATACACATATGAAATAATTTCATCTTAGATGGAAAATGGTTTTGATAAAACACTTGAAATAAATTCTTAAGGAAAATATCCTTTCTTCTTCAAAATCAATTTCTTTTCACAAAACGTCATGAAATTTTAAAAGAAAGAGATTTTTTTGAAAATAGTCATGAAATATTTTGGTGGAAGCTTCATGAAAATAAGGCTTTATAAAACCGTAAAAATTCATTCGTGCCGTATAAGTTAAAAAAACATTCTTTTCGTACTTTTGCTGGAAAAGTCAAAAAGTACCTCGTAACGTAAACAAAAGAAATATTCCTTACATACCATGTAGTAAAAGTCAAAAATTGGTAAAAAGTACTTTAAACATACATGAAAACACTTTTATAAAATATGGACATGGATGATAGAAATAACCCCAGTAAATACTTACAAATCTGCAATCTCGGAAAAAAATGAGATTTGTAAAATTATCCCTTAACTTATGTCCGATATGCTTCGTATGTATCCGAAACTCCTGTATAATGATTTAAATAATGTCATTGACTTATTAGAGAATCATATTCATTGTTATGATATCATATATGGTTCACTTATGACATTATATTACTCGTTTTTTTGTAAATTACATGTTAAAGAGTGTTTTGGGTGAAATCATTTCATTTGTCGTCCGTGTTTTGACTTGTAATTATTCATATGATTACTTAGATCATGATTACATAATTCCAGAATATAAAACATGATTTATATATAATATATATTCAGAATATACATATATATAATAGATCGATAAATGGAAATAAATACACCGTTCATGGAGACGGTAGGCCGTACGTACGCATGAACACTGTTTTCGTTTCCTTATTGAGTTGAATGGAATTAATTAGATGACATACATATATACATAAATCCAGTAGCTTTATAATGTCATATATTTCATTATTATTTCTTATATATACTTTATAATCATTCTTAAATGGTTAACATGGAGAATGAATCTCATCGCGTCGTGGAGACGGTAGTCCGTACGTACGCACGAGCGATGGTATCGTTTCCATAATTATTTAATTGAATTGGAGTGGATGATACAATATATCAGGATCCGTATGATGTTATAATAACTATGTATATTTATTCTTTACACCATTATACCCATCCATGTAAGGTGTTGGTGGAAAAACAGATTACACGACGTCGTGGAGACGGTATTCCGTACGTACGCACGCACGGTGATTTTGTTTTCCGTAGGATGGATAGAAGGTGAAATGGGGTTGTTTCATATTTATAATAACAAATAAGTATATTAGTGATACTGATGTTATTACTTTATAATGAAACAACTAAAGAAGAAGAAGTAGAAGAAGAAAGAAGCATGAAAGAATCGGGAGAAGAAATTGCCTCTTCTTCGATACGCCTCTTTGAAACCTCCTCTTAGGGCACTAAGATTGGCCTATAAAGTAGACCAGAACCTCTAGAATGTTTCTAGGGAAGTGGAGAAGAGAATTTGGAAGGGTTTTTCAAAGCTTTAAGGCTCAAATTTGTGTGAGGAGGAGAGGGAGGAGGTGCCCTTTTATAAGGGAGGAGAGGGGCTCCTTTGGAATTCTTAAAAATATTAATTTATAACAAATCTAACCCCACTTAAAAACCTCAAAAAATGACTCATATTCGAATATTAGATGAGATATGGTATTAATCTCATCAACCAATCAAATTTAGACATGTTTGGATCTTATTTTAAACCTTATCATTTTAATTTATCCTTATTAAATCTATTTAAGTTTATTTGTGGTAATAAAATTCTAAATTTTAAATTATAATAAATAATTACTTATTTGTTGTGAATTTTCCAAAATTGTTTAAATTATAACATTATAGACCATATAAATTTAAATTCATAATTTTTAAATATTTTTGAGATTTTTAAACAATTTTATAATATGTTATTTTTATAAAATAACAATAGTGTCAATTTTGACACTATTCAATTATTTGAATTTAAATAAAATATATACAGAAGATATGTTCGAACTAAAAGCTTTAATAGATTCATCAAAGGTCATATGTATATATAAAATTAGTGGATCACATTAAATAGTTCATATAATATTTATTTTATTATTTTTAAAACCATTTATTTGGTTTATCTCTTAATAAAATAATTACTACAATATTTTTGTATAATTATTTAATATACTGTTTTTGCATAAAAATTTAAAATAAAATCCTATGATAAAGATAAATCCATTAAATTTTACAATAATACCTTTACTTTAATTTGTCATCTTAAAATCGCAATATTTAAATTGTTATATTTTTTAAATTATGAAGGTGACAACTTTGGCATCATTTAAAATAAAATAATATAAGTGTCATAATTGCTTTTATAAGACTCCAAATGGTCAAATATTCGACCTTTGGATGATTATAGTTTAAATTTACATTACCAATAAGTTTTGGTCAGGTTTTGTGCCTTTTATGGTCACTATTAGTTTAATAAAAACTATATTCTTGATTTTCCACTAGATAAATAGTTTCTGCATCACTATTGTGTCACAATTAATGATAATTATTTAATCCCAAAAAATTCTAAATAAATTCTCATGATGTAGATAACTTTGTCAGATTTCTGTAGACTATTAATTTTCTATGTTTCATGATGTTTATCACTAACTTAAAGTTATTATACTTATAGTATTTAAGAGAGTGACATGTTGTCAGTTTCTTTGGTTTTAATGATAATTAAATTATTTTCTTTGAAAAAAGTACATTAAATGAATCTAATCAGACCCTTAGGTGATATGGGTCGACTTTTATTCATACAATAGGATTTTTCCATGTTTTATGGTAATTTTATAATCTTATATTTACCCTTAATTACCCGATTTACCTTTAACTATAGTAAATAAAATTTACCGTAGTTACTATTCACAATGCCCAAAAATAAAAACTAGCTTATTAACATAATTTGGACCCACTGATTAAAAATATGGAATCCATTTTTCGGAATTCAATACACAAATGTTGCAGAAATTAAATTAAAATTAATCCCGTTGTCGAAAGAAAACGAGTTTTTCATTAAAACATTGCAAAAGATTGAATTGATTTAACATACGAATTCAAGGTAAAATCAATGCTAATGACATACATTATATTAAATGGTAAAAATATATTCTATTTATACTTTAAAACCATTCAATATTATAATTTAACTACATAAGATATTATGATGAAAAAAGTTGTTTTTAATTAAAATATACCGTGTTTTTACTATTCATTAAAATATGAAAGTCATCAGAATAAAATGAAAAATTTATCCAAAGTAAATTTTTATTTCTTGATTCCAAAGAATAATTTTATTTTGTCAAATGAAACTTATAAACATTTCAAAATCTAGATTTAAAGTGGGTGCTCATCAAAAGGCGGCAAAACTGCATTTTTTGAAAAATACTTATTTTACCCGAAAAATTTATTTTGTTCTTATACAATGTTCTTGAAAATGTGTAAGATGAATAATAATTTTATAAAATTAAAAATTTAGTTAATACTATTCATAACGGCTAGTTTATAATAATATTATAATAATATATCGTTGTTTAGTAATACCCGGTATTGCGTACAACACACGCTATCGAGGAAGGTCGCGATTGCGTGTAATGTAAGCCAAGTCAGGGTTGCGTGTTGTGAAAGAATCCTTAGTTGTTTCGTATAACAGAATCCAATGATATTTTATTTATACATTGAATATATATATATATATACTCAATGTTGCGTAGAATAACTATTATCAAAATTGTGTGTAACACGATCCAAGAATAGTGTTGCGTATACTGCAAGCTAATATGGTGTTGCGTATAGCGTAAGGTAATCTTGGTGTAGCATACAACACAAGACATTAATGAAATTAAATGAATATTTTTCATAAAATCTCGGGGTGTTACACGCACGAGCGATGATATCATTCCCATGATCGTGGAATTGTATTAAAGTGTATGTATAATATTATATAATCAATATCACTTTACAATAATCATATATATTCTTTACTTTCCTCATTATACCCATCCATGTAAGGTGGTGGTGGAAAATAGATTACATCACGGCGTGGAGACGGTATTTCGTACGTACACACGCGTGGTGATTTCGTTTTCCGTAGGATGGATAGATGGTGAAATATGGTTGTTTCATACTAATAATAACATATCATTATATGAGTGATACTTATGTTATTACTTCATAATGAAACAACTAATGAAGAAGAAGTGGAAGAAGAAATAAATTTGAAAGAATCGGTAACGAACATTACCTCTTCTTTGAAGCGCCTTTTTGAGACCTCCACTTAGGGAACTAAAATTGGTCTTTGAAGAAGACCAGGACCTCTAGGATGTTTCTAGGGAAGTGGGTAAGTGAAATGTGCAGGTTTTGGCCGAGCTTGAAGGCTCAAATTGGCGTGAGGAGGAGAGGGAGGAAGTACCCTTTTATAAGGGAGGAGAGGGGCACCTTTGGAAATATATGAAATATTAGTTTATTTTAAATCCCAAACCCACTTAAAAACTTCCAAAATGACTCATATCCGAATATTAAATGAGATAGGGTTGTCATACAATCAACCAATAAAATTTAGACATGTTAGGAATTTATTTTAAACATTATCAACTTGATTTATCCTTATTTATTCAATTTAATTTTATTTGTGGTAATAATATTCTAAATTTTAAATTATAACAAATAATTACTTATTTTTTGTGAATTGTCCATAATTGGATACTTTATATCATTTTAGACCATATAAATTTAAATTTATAATTTTTAAATATTTTTTGGATTTTTAAAAAATTTTATAATATGTTATTTTTATAAAATAACCATAGTGTCAATTTTGACACTATTCATTTATTTGAATTTAAATAAAATATATACAGAAGATATTTTCTAAATAAAAGCTTTAATAGATTCATAAAAGGTCATATGTATCTATAAAATTAGTGGAGAACATTAAATAGTTCATATAATATTTATTTTATTATTTTTAAAACCATTTATTTAGTTTATCTCTTAATAAAATAAATACTACATCATATTTGTATAATTATTTAATATACTTATTTGTTGCATAAAAATTAAAAATAAAATCCTATTATGAAGAAATATCTATTAACTTTTACAATAATACTTTTACTAGAATTTATCATCTTTAAATCACAAAATTTAAATTGTTATATTTATTAAATTATGAAGGTGACAACTTTCGTATCATTGAAAATAAAATAATATAAGTGTAATAATCGCCTTTATAAGGATAAAAATGGTAAAAAATTCGACCAGTGGATGATTAGAATATATATATACACTAATAATAAGTTTTGTGCAGATTTTTTGGCCTTTTTATATGTATTACTGTTTCAATAAAAACTATATTATTGATTTTTCACTAAATAAATAATTTATGCATCATTAATGTATAAGATAATTAGTTAATTAAATAACTCTCAAAAATTACAAATAAATTACCATGACAAAGAAAAAAAATTTATCTTTCAAATGAGTATTTATAACCGAATTTATATTCTGTATAAACATATATTAAAAATACTTTAATTATTAAAGTTGAGTGAGACAAATTTTAGTTTCCTTTAAATAAAATAAACTAAAGGTTTTAAGCACCTCCAAGTGGGTTCTAATGGATTCCATTTGGACCCAAATATGACTTAGGAAAAATTATAATCATCAAATTGTATTAATACAAGTATTAGGATAATTTTATCATATTATATTTACCATTAATTACCCAATTTACCTTTTACTATGGTAAATAAAATTTACCGTTGTTACTATTCATCAAGCCCAAAAATAGAACGTAGTATATTAATATAATTTGGACCCACTGATTACAAATATGGAATCCATTTTTCCAAATTTAGTACACAGATGTTGCAGAAATTAAATTAAAATTAATCCCATTGTCGAAAGAAAACAGTTTTTTGTTTAAAACATTGCAAAAGATTGAATTTATTTAACCAACAAATTCAATGTGAAATCAAGGATAATGACATAAATTATATTACATGATAAAAATATATTCTATTTATACTTTAAAACCATTCAATATTATAATTTAACCACATAAGTTATTATGATGAAAAAAGTTGTTTTTAATTAAAATATAGCGTGTTTTTACTCTTCATTAAAATATGAAAGTTATCATAATAATATGAAAAATTTATCCAAGGTAAAATTTTATATCATGATTCCAAATAATTTTTTTATTTTGTAAAATTGAACTTATAAACATTTCAAAAACTAGATTTCAAATGGCTGCGCCATCAAAAGGCGGCAAAACTGCATTTTTTTTAAAAATACTTATTTTACCCGAAAAATTTATTTTGTTCTTATACCATGTTAAATAAAATGTGTAAGATGTATAATAATGTTATAAAATTCAAAATTTAGTTAATAATATTCATAACGGCTAGTTTATAATAATATTATAATAATATAACGTTGTTTAGTAAAACCGGTATTGCGTACAACACACGCTATCGAGGAAGGTCATGATTGCGTGTAATGCAAGCCAAGTCAGGGTTGCATGTTGTGCAAGAATACTTTATTATTTAATATAATAGAATCCAACCATATTTCATTTATACATTGAATATATATATATACACTCAATGTTGCGTAGAATGACTATTATAAAACGAACATGAAATTGTGTGTAACACAATCTAAGAATAGTGTTGTGTATACTTCAAGCTAATACAGTGTGTCATATAGCACAAGATAATCTTGTTGTAGCATAAAACACATGACATCAAATAAATTAAAAAGAATACTTATCATAAAATATCAGGTTGTTACAGTCATGTTCTAATGGAGTGTGATGGAAAATATGATCATGAGAAAGCTAACAATAGGAAAACATCAAACTTTTGATAGGCTAAATGGTCATTAGTTTCCAAGTAGGAAAAGTAAACATACAACATTATTTGATTTAAGTTCTATTTTATAAAGTTTAGGATTTTATTTATGAGATTGAATAATAACATAAAGATATTTACTTATTTTTTAAGTATATTTTCATGCTTTAATAAATTTATTCAACTAACTCATCTTTTCTTTCAAACTATGAGTATTCAAGATGACATGGTCACCCATAAAGTGCTAGAATAAACTTCAAGAGAATCACATAATCCAGAGAGTATGAACTATATATTTCCATTGTGTTTAGAGATTAACAATAAAATAATGGTTATTAAAAGATTATATGATCCGAAAAATGGATATTCCTTTATAGAAAGAAATAATAATCTTAATTTCTAAAATTAAACAAACAATACCCAAAGTTCACTAAAGACCATTCAAGAAAAAATTATCCTTAAAATACTTCAATATAATCCAACTAATATTGAAAGACAAAACTCAGATGAATTTAATCACATGTTCATTCATAGAAAATTTTATCATTTATCTCCATATAACATCAACTAATCTTAAAGTCTCATATAGAAGTGTAATTAACAAAATCACGTATTATCTATGATAAGATAGTAATTTCCATTAATAAACTGATTCTCTATAAAAAACATATATTCTACCAAAATAAAAAAAATCCACCATTACATCTCAAATGAAATCCCATAGTATTCTATTTTCCTTTGGAATATAGTGTTCCCAACAGAATGAACGTCTTCCAAAATAACATTTATCACTTAATCACCAAATCATTTTTATATACTAAGGATATCTATTTGATAAAAATAAGATACCAAATAAAATTATTATTGATCAATAAAATTATTTAACAAAAACGAATTAGTCACACTAACCAGAGACTTTACATAGTCTAGTGGTAGACGATAATTCCCAATCACATTTTGGTTGTGGGTTCAATTCCCACAGCTTTGTTTGATGCGACGAGTTGTCACACGATCTATGTGTTGTCCTTTTTCAAAAACTATATTTTATAAGATTCCCAAAGTGAGATAACTTCATCCAAATAACATAATTTAACCACAAATGTAACCTCATACCACACATTTTTATCCCAAAAATGAAAAACTTGTAATTTCCTCAAATTTAAGGACCATATATAATCAAATGGTTATTTATAACTATATCCACAAAGGAAAAGATAATTCTTCCTCAAATAGAGTTTTCATATAACAAACTGCAGGGTTACACAAACAAGAGAAATGACTTCCAATGTAATCCCATCAATGAAGAACATTAATACTTTTAAACATTTCTCCATCCGTTTATTTCCATTGAGGTTCTTCCATGACCTAGTGGTTATCCTATAGAAAAGGTAATTGACACCTATAATTCCCTGGTCTCCTCCAGTTATAGAAAATGAAAATAAATGGATTCTTAGGATTATTTTTATTTTCTTCCACAATACGCTTCGTTTTACCTTGGAAATTATTTACTATTTGTGCATATTTCTCACACATAAATCATTTTTTTCTAATTAGACAGTTTTTTGGGTGTCTCCTTCCACATTTCTGGCATGATAAAAAATTGAACTTTCTTTTCTCTTTTGTATCCACTGCTGGAGCACTTATAATTCTCAACCATTATCTTATTTTTTGAGTTTTGGAGTTGGTTAATGTATATATTGCTGATCATATTTTTTGGAAACATGCTTCAGAATGAACACGATATCTTTTACGTCAATCAACATTCCATTTAGTTGCTCATTTACACAATCGTTCCCACGTTTACATCATGTTCAGTGTTACTTGACTTCTTTGGAATCCAACAATTGACTAAAACCAAAAAATCATCATGTGAGTAACAATAGTAATAAAATCATTTAGAGAATATCTTGACACCTTATTTTCAATATAAAACACCTTAGGATTAACCAAGGTTATTTATTCTCTTCTTATATTAAAATCATTCAAATTGTTTTGTAATGAAAATAGTAATTATCCTAAAAATATCCCCTAGGAGTGTCGTTACCAAGAGTGTATCAAGGCCCGTTATCAGGCACTAGTTCCTATTTGAGTCTAGCTCAAAGCTGTGTTTTCAGGTTTTACCCCTAGGTACATCTATTCCAGAGCCACCTCTAACTTCTCATATCAAGATAGGGATGTATTTTTTTGAAAACTCCTATAATATTTACATTTCAAAAATTTATGTATGTTCTTCTATACTAATCATCAATGTCTATCTTAGGATAGTGTTTTATAATCTGAGTTTTTCTAAATCTAGCTTCCAAGGTTTTTACTAAACTTTCCTTGAAACCAACTGTAATGCCCCCACACTTGTTATATAGATTTAGTGCATTATTACATAACATTGGCATTATCACAATAGATTATTTCTTGAAAGAACGATTAGTTTAGTATCCTTGGAAGTACTAGACATATATAGATGTTTTACATTAAATTATGAAAAAAATTCATTTTTTCTCCTTTGAAAACACTCATATCCCATAGCCTATCCCTACATATCAATTATAATATACTTCTTCTCATCCTGGGAAAAATAAAACATAATAAAGGGTTGAACTCAGATACTTAGTAAGGATAAAAATATACCCGAAACTTTCATAAATAAGCTTAAACATCGAAGGCAATATATAAGAATGAAACACAAGACTTTTAAAATTAAACTTCAACATAATATGAAAAAGTTATATCAAATATTGACATTAACTATAAGGACCCAGCCTTAAACATTACTTAATCTTGAGTTATTTCAAGAATACACATTGAGGATCTTTTCAAGTTTAGAGTTTTGGAGAATTAGATAATAAATCATGCATTACATTCCACATTTAAACAAAGTGGTTACATAAAATATAGTATTAATTTTTTTCCCATCAATAGAAACATATTTAAAACAAAACATGGATGCTTTCATGACACTTCCTTAACACTATCATCACATCATGTACCTTTCCCTTGACATGTGAAAAACATTTCAAAAACTTGGGATGAGCATAAAAAGCTCAGTAAGGGATATAAAAATACGGAAAGGAAACATTAGTACACATATACGTAAGAATCAATGAAATCATAATTTACTCATAAAACATAATCACGTTAACATACCTCATGAAATCATAAGATTTATGAATAACTCATAGAAATCATAAGACATAAAGGTAACTTGTGGTATTCATAACATTCTTACGTAGGGAGTAACCCTCATGGTTACATTTGGAATACCCATCACAGTATATTCCCTAAATCTCTTCAGAGAAACCTTAACGTTTAACACCTTCACGATACCCAATTCATAAGAGAGATATACCAGGCTCACCCACCCATAGTTTATCAAAAAACCACCCATCTTCATAACAATTCCCAAGAACCATAACATAATCGTATCACATAAAACATGCATAAAGGAAACAAAACATTTCCACATTTCAATCACAAGATATCAATAACACATTGATATAATAAAAAAATTATCAAAACCATTTTCAATACCAAAATAAAAGAAAATTAAAACATGGTTTTTATTTTTTATTTACAAATAAGTTACGGCTTGTAGAGGAAGCTGAAACTCAAAGGCTTATTTTTCATTTACAAATAAGTTACGGCTTGTCGATCATTGGTACTTGAGCCAAAAATGGACTTATTATAATTACATGTTGTTCATGTGGTCAAAGGTTCATTATATCCAGAATTATATTCATGATGTAGATATCATATATATCATATATATCTAGTATATACATGCATTTAAAATATTACATTACATTTATAGGTAAGAAATGAAATGCACCATTCATTTATATTTCTTACTTAATGGAGTGAAATAATAATGATATAAAGGTATATTATAATTACAGTATAATATAATATATAATATCATTCAATCCATCCCTTATACGTCCCACATATGGAATTAAGGAATCAAATCACTTAGAGGGGGTGGTAGTCCGCACTTCATAAAATGAAGATATTACGTTAACCATAATGGAAACCATAAGCTATGCCATAAATAAAAAATAAATAAGCTTAAGGAAAACATAAAAATATTATATATCATATATAAATATAGTGACATCATAATGGACACCTTTAAATGTGTTAAAAAAATATTGAACAATCATCATTTTGTGAGGCAGAAATTCTCCATCCACAAAAACTGTATGTTGTTTAACCATTAGACGAAGGTGTGTGTAAATTTAGCTCGAATAATTAAACATAAAAACATCCTAGTATATTTAAGTTACTGGTGTTGTTACAAAATAAAGGAATAAAAATAGTTTAGGGGGTTGGAGAAGAAAAATAAAACAAAAGAATACAAGTGAAAACATTACCTTTGAATTGGGTAAGTCCTCTTGGTTTGAACCGAAAGGGTTTCTTGAAGAGCTTCCTACCTAAGGTAAGGCTTCTAAGGTGAAGAGAAAAATGTGGAGAGATAAAATGATCATAGATTGTCCGAGACAACGGCTTGAGAAGTGCGGGTAAGGAGGCAGAGGTGGGGGCCTTTTATAAGAGGAGAGGAGGGGCACTCATGGAAAGTTATCAAATGTTACTTTTTATTAAAAGGAGTTTTGGATTTTAAAGGTCCCAAATTTATATATTTATAGGATAAGGTGACAAGGGTTATAAATATACTCATAAAATGGGTCTTTTACAAGTTTAAGTCTTATACTTTACAGTATCTTTTAATTTTATTTAGATCGTTCATTAGTGAGGTAATCGTTGCATTATCATTATGTCATAAATAATTTAATTTATTTAATGTCTAAAAATTTTAAAAAAACAACTATGTTGTAGTAAATATTTTTATCTGTACAATTACTATTTATAGTCCAAGAGATAATTTATTTAGGAAAAATTAAAAATGTTTTACTCAGGTGATACATTATTTAGTGATATTCTCATTTCTTTAAAAACAAAATGATAAAGTGTCACTTTCACCCAAAAGTGATTCCATGGGGTCCCTATGTTTGGAACGAGGCATCCCATGGTCGGAAATGACACAACTAGTAGCATTCAGACACATTTTGGGGTCATTTTTTATTATTATGATATTATTTTATTGTCCTTAACTACCCGATTACTAATTAATCAAGATAATTAAGGATAATTACGGTCGTTACTATTCATAATGTCCAAAAACAAAAGAGTATTAATTAAATAATTTGGAAATTTTGATTCCAAATATGGAATCCATTTTACCAAATTCCAAACACAAAAATTTCAATAATTAATTTAAAAATAATTCCCGTTGTTAAAACAAATAGCGGGTCTTTTTGAAACAATATCTATGAAAAGTTTGGAACTTGTTTATGCCCAATTCCATAGTGAAATTAATTCTAATGAACACCATTAGATAAATGGTAAAAATATATTCTAGTTACACTTTAAAACCAATTAAAAAGATAATCTAACCATATAATTAAATTAGATGAAAAAGCAGTTTTGATGTAAAATGCAGTATTTTTCACTATTCATTAAAAAATGAACATTGTTAGAAAAATACCAAAAATTTATCCAAAGTAAATTTCAATGACCCAATCATAAAGAATAAGTTTATTTTGACAAATAGATCTTATAAAATTTTCAAAAGATAGATTTAAAAATTGTTCACCATCAAAAGGCGGTAAAACAATCTTTTAAAAATATTAGATATTTCTATGCTTAAGATTGGATTTATTCTCATTTTAAGCCTCTAAAACACTATCTAATTCATAAATAGACATAAATAAGAATATATATTATTCATTACATAGTTGGGATGTTACATTATCTATTTCACATGGATATTCTACTAGGTTAATAATCACATGTAATATCGATATCTAGTTTCATAATGATTGAATGCATAATGTCAGACATCATAACCACAAAGTCAAGGCCTCTTACCATGATTATAAATTAAATTTTGGAAAGGACTTGTGCCAAGAAACAAGTTTCTCTAATGAGACCTACTAATGAATTGAGGAGCTATAGCGGGCTCCACCCATCACTTACTAAGTCCAATGAATTCCTCATATGAAATAGGGGAAAGATAATCTAATCTTTCATATTAAAACAAGAAAAAGAAATGTCAATACTTTAACCACAAACCATGAATGGAATAAAAACGCACATCCACAATCAAACATAACTCATTCAATACAATATGGAATATTGTATTTTAATAAATAAAACTCAAAAAAGAATAAATTATAATTAAGGATACTGACATAGATGAGAATAGTCAGTAAACCTATTTGAGTGAAATATTCCCTTTTTCAAAGAAAAATTCAAAAGTTTCACTATTTATCAAATAAGTCATTTAAAAGTGATTTTTGAATCAAAGTGTCCCATTCCACATTGAATATTTTGAAAGGAATTTTAATTTCAAAACATTCATGTCTACATAAATAAATTCTCAAAAACATTTTTAAAACATGGAAATTAATGAGAATGATTTAGAAGAATAAATCGTTAAAACATTTAAAATAATATTTTAGTTAAAGGGTTCCTAACCATATAAGAGACACTTGAATAAATTTAATTGAGGAATAAAATTAATCAAATCATTATAATATCATGATGACAAAGGGATTCACGATATAATAAGAGAAAGGACAATATATACACCATACAAATTTGAATTGGTTCATAAAAACAAAGAGGTCTCAATTGAATGAAAATTGAGAGGAAATTATATATAAAGGCAGTATCCTTAGATAAAGGATAAATCAATGAAATAATTATTTGTGAAAAATATAAATACACTAAATATAATTTGATATTTGGTGTAAATCAATCAGACGACATTCACATGTATTTGTGTAAAAACAATACCAATGACATGGATGTTTAACTCAATGAATGGAAATTGAGTTATGATTATCCTTAACAAGTTCATATCAATGGAATGAGAATTTATCCATGGTTTTATTATGTGTATAATATGTATACCCACACAAAGGGAAGTAAAAACTACTACATAAATAATAAATAGGTATTCCAGACATAATCTTGGAGTAAAATATTCAATAAAGTATGCCTAAAGCTCAATGAGTGGAAATTGAAATTTGAAATTCCCTTACTGATTTGGTAACTTACGAAACATACACCCCATGAAAGAAATATCATAAAATGAAGATGTAAACACCCATGAATTAAATTATATTACACTAATAATACAATCTTGGGTATTACATACACCACTCAATAAGAAATTGTGGGAAATACGGAATGAATCTCACAAGAATAAATAGTTAGATGAAAACACCTTACCTTATAATTTTTCTTAGTTAAGGGTATGTTAACCTAATTTATAATTGTTTAATCATTTTTATTAAATTATACAAGAACCATATACATAAATATGATATCATATATGATCTTATAATACTGTTTTGTTAATAATATTTCAGTAGTATCATTGTTTCAGGTGTTAACTTATTTTTTTTCCTTTATATATTTTGTTACGTAAGTCATGTTTGTTATAGAGAGGATGTATTGGATTAATATTTAGAATTATATTAACGTCTAAGTTTTTTAATCATAAAATTAAAATTATTATTGAATGGATACGATGGGGGAATGAATCTTATCGCATTCTTGGAGATGGTAATCTGTATGTATGCATTAGCGATAATATCATTCTATTAATGGTAAAATCATATGTAATTGGATAATATATCATATATACAGAATAATTAAAATGATAAATTTTTTATTAAACTAAATTATACTCATTATTATACCCATACAAATAATTAAGTTCTGAATAACAAACTACACCATGACGTGGAGACGGTAAGTCGTATGTTCGCATGTATGGTGACTCTATCATTCATAGGACGGATAGAATAATGAATATGGATGTAACATATTTATAATAAAATCATAGTATATATAAGTTAATAGAGTTATTATTTTGGTATGGAAAAAACAAATAAATATGATCTGGAAGATGAAAATATCTTTGAAAGAGGTGATGAAATTATTACCTCTTCTTCGGGTGCTACCTTTTGATTTGATCAAAAGGGATCCTTAGGATGGAATTATGATCAGAGTAAGGACTCTAGGATGAATTTAGTGTAGTTGGTATGATATTTGAGTAGGGGTTGGTAGGGAAAAATGGATTTGGAGGTGTGATTTTGACAGAAGGCGATGTACCCTTTTTTAAGAGAGGTGAGGGTCAATTTAAGAAATGTTTGAAATATTAAATTATTATAAAATAATATTCGATTTTTAATCATTCCAAAAGGATTTATTTCAAGGATAAGGTGGGTATGGGTCTAAAACCTCTCAACTAATTGGTTTTAGATAGGTTTAGGTCACCAAATAAACCTTATCATTTAGATTTAACTCCTAGTTAAATAGTTCAAATTTTACCATGTATTCTTGTATTATTATAAAAAAATGGTTTATAAACATACTATAAAAATCCAAGAGAACCCCAAGTGGTTAATTATTGATTTATCTAGCCTTTTCTAAGTCCTTTGGAAGAACCTTAGATTTTTAGGAATAATATATCAATTAATAATATAGTATTTGGTTTAAAAACTCATTTATGTCAATTTTGACACTATTTAGTTTTTTTTAATTCATAAAAATTTTATTACTTCAATAAAATTTATTTAATCTACTATATCATGTAATATTAACCAAGAAAATTCTTTGAATACATCAAAATTATCAATTTAAAATTAATTTAATATTTATAATATAAATTATTTTAATCTTTCAATAATAATGTAATTATTGCATCATCATTGTGTCATTAATAAATTTAATTATTTAATGTCTAAAAATTATAAAAAAAATATCTATATGTTTGATTTTTTTTATATTTTTAATAAATATTTATTGTCTAATTTATCTTATTTATGACCTTATATTAAAAATGTTTTACATATTAAACTTTGAATTTAACACTTTTAACTCTTCTTTAAATAAAATATAATAAACGTATTAATCAAATTAAAGTGGACCAAAAGGATCATATTTTATTACAAAAGTTATTTTTTGGTCGAAATACAATTATAAAATAGAATTAGGACGTGTGTTAGGGTAATTGTAATATCATTTTTACCTTTAATTGCCCAATTTACTTCTAATAGAGTTAAATAAAATTCAAAATTTATCATTCACCAAAAATTATTTTCATCCTATTGAACCAAATATTACATACTTATGTCAACCGTGTTTCTCAGATTTTTGAAATTCAATTCACAAAAGCGGTATAATTATGTTTTATGAAAATTTTCAAATTTCTCTAAAGAAAAAGTTTTATTTGTCAAATATAATATATAAAAGTGTCAAATATTGGATTTTAAAAAGTTTCTCCATTAAAAGGTGGTGAAATTGAATTTTTTTAAAAAATAATTCTTTTAACTGAAAAATTGAATTTGTTCTTAAATTATGACTAAGAAACACATAATATAGATTTTAAAATTATATGGAGTATATAATATTCAAAATGAAGTTAATATTATTCATAACCATTTTTTGAACGACTAGTTTAGTAGGTCATGGTGCACTCGAACTCAGTGTTGTGTGTGACGCAAGTTACTGAATTAATTTAAATAAAATAACTTACTATGAAATCATGGGATGTTAAAATTATTATATTTCTAAATAGCCATTAATTATATTTCATATGAATTTATCTTTCATTTATATCCTTCCATAAATATTATTTTTTTTATTTTAGTTCAAGGCTATATAAAAACTAAGAAATTGTTTTTTCATAACATATTCTATTTCATAAATTTACATAAAATATTTTTTTTCTATGTTAACTCTATTTCATATTCTTATCATTATCAATTTTTTAGGTTTTATTTTCATGAATAGGTTATTTCTAAAGTATTCATAATATATCAAATTAATATTATAAATCTTTGTCAATATTCCCATGTATGTTTGCTGTGGTGGAAATTATATCTCTATAATATAAATGACCCATCAATGATTTTTTCATGACTTACCTTAAACTATATAGAAACATATCTTTTATTCAAAAGTATTTAATTTGTAAAAACACTTAAAAATTTCTTCTCATTAAAGTGTTTTCAATTAGATACCCAAAAAATAGATTTTTGGGGGAAATTATTGACAAGACCATATTCCATTTTATATATTGATTGATGGGAATTTACCTAAATAGTTACTTTATGTGATTTGATTCCCATTTTATATCATGGGTAATCATGTTATGTTTTTTTGTGGATTTATGATAGTTTTTATACTCACGTGGCACACATATGCATGACGTGTTATAATGTGATGAGTGGGATTTGAATTATATATCCCAAAAAAGACTGGGTATTGATTATTAACTCATTAGATAATTATTATTCATCCAGGTGAAGAACGAATAATCTATAATGTTATGCTTCAACACGACTTTATCTTTGGTCAAAATATATGAATAAACGATTCATATACATCAATTATGAGTGAACATGATTTCATCTTTGACTGTAATGTGTGTGTTTTTCACAAAATGTTATGATTTCTTATAAGTAATCCCTGACCTATGTTTACTATGTAATTTCATATATTTGTTCCAAATTCCATTACCATCATGATAACTGTGATCATTTTACATTTTATATATTAAGATATTTCTTTATGATTAATTCCAATTTATGATTACAGACTCTCATAACATCTCTCCCCATTTATATACCATGATTTTTGAATATCTTCCCATGAATCATTTCTATATATTTTTGTGTCATGGTCTTACTCAATTAACCATTCCATTTCTCACATGACAATTTATCTAATTTATTTTGGATTGTTGTCTCATTGAAAATGTTTTAACCCTTCTTGAACATTTTAGCTCATTTGTTTACTATGTTTCCCGATTAATCTTCGAGATCATATTTGATAAAGTGATTGTGATTACTTTATCAGTGGTCTATGTTAAATTTTTCAATTAACCATTATCATAAAATATAGGTGGATGATGTATTATGTTCCAAGTTCCCAATATACACAAAAAGATCTTAGGAGTTGGTTATAATTCATTATATATTTGAAAACATTATATGTCACATGCCTGACATGAAATTAAATATATGAGGGAATATCATTTGGTATGAGAGAAGAGTTTTGTAATTTTTGGGAATTTGGAATGTGAGTCTTTTGGTATAGTTTCTTGGATAGTTAATTTCTTAATCTTGGGTAATAGTTTTATTATCAATATAAAAACCACAAAATGTTAACATCGATAACATTTAAGTTAAAATTTGAGTTTATTAATTTTATTCCTAAAAATGTATATAGAAATTAATAAGTGTTTCTTAATGAGTTAAATTGCGATGATGTGATTTTATTAATGGGGGTACACTGTATCATCTCAAATTTATAATAACTAGTTTTATAATGTTTATAATTTTTAGTTTCATATTAAAATAATATATGAATTATTTTCTGTTATTCATAATGATATAAACCAAAAATTTATAACCAATTTTATCAATAAAGTTCTATCCTTTAATGAATATATGTTCTTCATCAAAATGATAATTCAATTTTATGAATTGTGAATATTTATTAAAATGGGATTGAAAAATTTCTTGATGTATTCAGGATTATTTTTACACGAATGTAATAATTTAAAAACTTATTTTCATATTTTGATACTATTAAAATTTTATTTAAAAATAATATGTAAGACATTTTACATTGAAATAATTCTATAAAAAATTGTTGTATTTATTTAAAAACGTAATTTATCATTTTTTTTATAACAATAGAGATATAATATTTTGTTAATGTATCAATGAAAAATTAATTTTTCCATTAAAAAAACTTTTTAACTATAATGTACAATGTTTATCAAAAAATATCTTTATTCATAAATACTTAATTTAATGATAAATCTCACTTAATTAAACGTTCAATTTTTTTAAATGAATAATATATTTTATTTATATTAATAATTAATTATCAAATATATCATAATTAATTTATAACAAAAAAAATATAAATGTAATCACTCAAAACAAAAGAAAAATATTTTGTTCATAATAAATTGGTTTTCTACGCATTACATGTCTTTATTTAAAAGTTAAATATATAATATTCCAAATATTTAATTTGGTAAAATTAAATTAAATTTTTAAATAATCATTTAAAAATTATTTTTGAGTGAATTATTTGGATTTTTCAGGGAAAGTGTATTTTCGCTGGAATAGTAAAAAACATCTTTAAGAAAATACCGTAACATTTAAGTCATTATCATGATATAAGTAAGGAATAAAAATTTATGAAAAAAAACATTATAGGTCAAATTTGTATTTAAGGAGTAAAATAATTCATTTAAAATAAATAATGGAAATTTAGAAACTAATGTTGTACATTTTAGAACCTAATTTGTATTTTATTATAATAAAAATCATTTTTGGTCATGTTTCATTAATTAAGTGTTAACATGATTCCATTAGGTTTTGTATTTTAATTAAAGTAAATTAAATCTTATTTGTTTAATTATAAACCAATAAATTTCATATTATTCATAATCTTTAACATAAATAATAAAATAATTAATTTTTTAATCTAAAACATATCTCTCATCTCCTTATAAATAGTATGCCACACTGCCTCTCCTCTACTCATACAATGATATTTTTTTAAGTCATTTTTTTTCCAAAATACCACTAAAAAACTTTTATCCTTTCACTATATTTTCTTTTATAATCATAATATCACAATTAAAATTCATAATCCAATTACAAAAGGACTCATCCCAAGGAATAAGTTAAGAACTCATAATCATTTTCTTAGTTCTATTCCTCTAATTTTTTACTCAACATTCTCAAAATAATTTATACAGATAATAACATTATTAGATAAGTATCATTAATATACTATAGTTCTATTATGTTTATGTAATAATTATTAGCTACCTCCCTATTAACAATTTTAAAATGAAAACATTACCCATATTATGTTCGGTTCAACGCTTCCTTGGATGATAAATTTTATTTTCATAATGAACATACCAGGATATTTATTAAATGGATTTAAGATTTAAATGTTATATTTATTACATAATTAGGATTTTGGAAATATAATTTTGAAATTATAATAAGGATATTTACTATAAATGGTCACAAATATTTTAATCGCCAAAAAAAACATATCGATACATTATTTATAGTTTGAATCTATTTTGTACTATCTATTGATATGTATGACTGGTATGAAATTTAAATGATAAATAATATCTAGCTATAAAATTTTTGATATTATGGAACTATTTTAAAACAACATTAACCATGTTCAACATTCAGATGTAGTTTGGAGAAATTGACAAAACAAATATAAGTGGAATATGAGAGAAAACTATACTCTATTTTAATGGAATATGTTAATAAATATACCACAATAAGTAAAATTTACAAAAAAAAATTTCTAATCAAGTATGAAATAAATTTAATTTAATTATTCATGATATTAGATGCATGTACAGAGTGGGTTCAGACGCATGGTAAGTGATTTTATTTTCAAAATAATCTTTCTTTTTATATGTTTTTCTTATATGTTAATTATTATATTATACAAATTATATAAAACATATTTATATTATACCTTATAGATTTCCATATTATTTTTATGTACTACTACTCTTTTTCCTTCAATACATATTCCATTTTTATACCTTACATGGTTCTAAAGGGGTCTTTTCCTCCCTTCTTTTGTTCTTGATGTTTCGTTATTTATCACTCTCTATATATTTCATATCCTATTTATATATATTCATATAAATTATTTATTTTATTTATCTTTCATCTATTATTACACATCTAGGGATATTCCTGTCTCAATGGTTTCCATTTTTTAGATATAAATGTTAAAACGAACAATGACTAGAAAGGAATATTTTTTACTATCTTCCTCAAAAGATTATTTTTTATTTTAAAAACCATTTTAATGTTCCATTATTGTGAAATTTTATTATTAAAATAAATTTTTAATAATTTATTTCCATTTTAAAATATATTTATAATGTGATAATTTTCTCTATATGTATATAAACATCAACTACATTTATGAAAGTTCTTTTCAAGATTTTTATTCCATTTTCCACACTATTTTTAACAAGATTTATTTTTAAAATATATGTTTATATTACACATTTTAATCATAATAAATTTATTTTTAATGAAAATTTCATTATATTTATATCCTTCCTTATATTTGATATTTTCCATTTATTTCATTATTGAAAAAAACTAGTTAATAGTTTTATTAAAACCAAATTAATTTTTTATCTCTTTATAAATGGTTTACATCGTTCTTAATACTCTTTCACATTTAAATAATTATCAATATCATATATTATATTTCCTTGAATGATTTCCTTCTCAAATACATATATTATTTCAAATTAATCCTTTTATTGTTTATTGAAGTTTGAATGTATATGTAGTGTTGTGGAAATGAAATACATATATGATAAGTGATGTATAAATACCTTTATCTTTTTCACCTTACCATCAACTATGTAAAAACACAACCATTCATATAATGTATTTAATTCATAAATAAAATTACTTATTTATTATAATTTAAATGTGCTCACCAAGATACCCATACATTGGATTGACTAGGGAAATTATGGACTAGATTGTATACAATTTATTCTATATGATATAAATTACTTATACTTAATATCTTTATTTAAGGGTATTTACCAAGAGGGTTAAATTATTTTACTATATTACTATTTAATACCCATGGATAATCAGGTTTTTATTTTATATAGATTCAATATTTTTTCCATATTCATGAGAAATATATACGAAAGATTTATTGTGATGTGATTGGTGGTTAAAGAATTATATGTACCTGCAATTGATTGGGTAATGCTGTTTAAATAATGAGATTACAATTCATAGTCTAGATGATGAAATACTTGTCTATAATGTGTTTTGTGAACATGATTCTACAATTTTTCACATTTTATGAAATGATGATGTGTAAACATATGTAATGCATGAACATGATTCTATGTTAGTTCAAAATATATGTGTGGGATATGAACATAATGATATGATTTCAATGAAATGTGTCTTGAACTATGTTAATGATGACATAGATTATGTTTGTACCAAATCCTTATGAATTAATGATTAACATTATTTTTTGACATATTATCTCCTATGAAATGTATATATGATTTATTACATGTTATGATTATTAACTCTAATAACATATCTATCCATTTATATGCTATGTTTTTTGACTAAGCTCCAATGAGGAATTTTCTGATATTATGGTTTTGTGATATGTCTCTTTTAATCATTACATTTGTCACATGATCACGTCTCTCAAATCATTATGATATATTATCTAATTATAAATGATTTACTACTTACTCTATAATTGCCTCAGATTTTATAATATATTTTTCTTTGAATGAATTTCCTTGATAATGTGTTTTACATGAAACACCATGTTTAAAAATAGGAAAATATATTTAAATATAATTAAGTGAAAATTATATCATTTTTTAATTCATCGAGTTAAAACTAACTTAGGTCGATTTTTTAATAATTTCTTTAAAAATATTTATTTTTCACCGAATAGTTATTTTTTTGTAAGACTGCCCCAATGATTAATTTAAATCAATAAAGTTAAAAGGTTACATTATATTTTTTTATTTTGTATAAAATTTATATAAGATCCATTTGATTTATATTAGAATATTTATTTTATTTAATCTTGATACAGGTTTATATTTAGGCTTAAAAGACCTTTTTCTGGAAAACTATTTTTCATGAAATTTTGTGAGTTATTTCAAAATTATATTTCTAGAGATTGAATTTGATAAAATTTATTTAATACTTCTAAATAGGTTAATATTATTTTTATAAATTTTTAATAGTAACATTGGTAAAAAATATCACCTAGGTTAAGGGTAAATCAGGTAATTCAGGTTAAAAATAATGTTATAAAGAATTATTAATATTCCAAACACTTTCCTTTGTTTCGTTAGATAACTCTATTTCATACATAAGAATCCAAAACTAAAAAATTTGATATTTTTTATATTTAGATTTGATTTTAAAGTTTATAATATTTATATAAAGGAGGATGTTAAAACAATTAGTCTCTTGTTTTTAATATCAAAAATATTATCAAACATGGATAAAAACACCATATGATCGATTCTGAATGGATATTTTAAATATTAATTAATTAATTTATTTTTTAGGTTAATTTTTAATTTTAATTGATTTAATAATTATATCAAATTCATTGACAATGTTGATGCAGTATTTATTCAATTAATAGAAAAATAAAATAAATGAGTTTAATAATTTTCAATGTAATACAATTTGAATAAATTATTATACAAAATTAATTTTTTTATATAAATTTTAAATATTATTTTTTAAAAAGGATTTTATTAAAATTCAATATTTTTTTGATCTTTTTAAATTAATATTAAATTATTTTTGTCAAATATTATATTAATGACATTTAATGAAAAATAATATTTTATTAAATTATTTTAGAATCATAAAATTTTGAAATATGAAAAGGTGATAATATATCTTAAAAAATATCATCGCTTTTCCATTTATGGGTCAATCTTCCTTTTATGGTTACTTTTTTGGGTCTTATATTGTAAAAAACTTATTATCACGAGAATTGGGAAAAAGTTTAATTGGGGTGAGAACAATGAGATAATCATGAAAACATCACAAAAAATCATTCAATTTTTATTTAATTAGTTTATTTCAACTCATAATAATATTATATTCTAGTTATTCTTTTTGATCCCTTGGTACACAAAAAATAATTTATATATATTTAATACTTCAAGAAATTCTAAAAATGCCCCTCCCCTCACTTATAAAATGATATCCCTTTACTATTTTCATTATGGAATATTGAGAATTATAGATCAACCAAACTCTAATCAATAATATTTTAAACATTATTACAAAATTTATAGAGGTTCTGTTCATCCCTAAAGTCCCACCTAATTCCCTTAAGATTAGATATAATTAAAGTCTACTGAAGAAGTTGTAATCATCTTTACCATCTCTTCCATGTTTATTTTTTTACTTTACTTACACATAATATATTTACCTATCAAAAAAATGAATCATAAGAATAATTATATGTTATTATTATGGTACAACTATTTTCCATCTATTTTCTATCATATAAAAAAGAAAAAAAAAACAACTCTCTTTTGAACCTATGGATTACCGCCTCTATGAAGCAGGGTCATTCATTTATCCTCACAATATTAATTGGATGGTTATAGAGATGGAACTAGGGAATATATATGATATTTAAGTAATATTTATTCTTATTTAATTATAATATCACATATGCCTTATTTCCATCCAATCCTTTGGAAAATGATAACTTCACTCGTGTGTATGTGTGGACTACCAACTCCACAAAGTGATGTGATTAGTTCTTCATTTTCAATTTACATGGATGGTAATAAGTATATATATAATTAATATGTAAGATATATATATTTTAAAAAGTATCCATTTTCTTTGAATTATTATTTACCTTTATTTCAATCCATCGATCAAAAAGAGATATCAACATTCATGTGTACGTATGACCGACCGTCTCCATGAATGGATAAATTCATTTTTATAGCAATATAAAATAGAGTTGTGTGTACGTGTAGTTTGAATAATTATAATAACAAAAAACTAGTATCTTAAATATAAAAGTGTTTTTTTAAAATAATTTAATAAATATAGTTTATGGGGTTGGAGGAGGAAAATAAATGAAAGAATCTTGAGAGAAGACATTACCTCAAATCAGGTTACTATTTTTGGTTTAAGTTAAAAGTGCTTCCTTAATTGAATTATTCCCAAATTAAGGATTATAGGAGTTAGAGATATATGATTTTAGATTATTTGGTTAGTGTTTCGAAGATCCAAGGTGTCTTGAGGGGTGTGGGTAAGGGTTAGAGGTTGTGTAATTTTATAAGAGGGAGGAGGGGCAATTTAGTAAAGTTTGAAAGTATTATTTTATTTTTAATTGATTTTAGAATTATAATAACCCCAAAGTGATATATTTATTATAACAGATGATTATGGGTAGAAACCATCTCATACAATGGTGTTTAGAAAAGGTTAGTTTACAAATTTAACCCTATCTATTATCTTCATCCTTTAGTAAACTTATTTAACTTTTACCATGTCTTCTGGTATATTCTTAATATATGGAAACCATATTTTATAAAAAATTCAAAGAGAACCAAAAATGTATCATTAATTAAAATGTTGACATCATATATTTTATTTGGGGAAAAATTTGATTTTTAGGTCTAACACCCCGAGATTTCATAGCGTGTTATTTTTCAAAATAACTCAATAACTTGCACTACACGCAACACCGAGTTCAAGCGCACCATGACTTACCAAAAAAGCCGTTCAAAAGAGGTTATGAATATTATTAACTAAATTTTAAACTTTATATAATCCTTATAATTTTAGAATCCATATTATGAGTTTCTTAGACATAATGTAAGAACAAATTCATTTTCAGTATTGTACTTTTACAAACTTTTAATAGTGAACCATTTTTAAATCCAATATTTTAAAATTTATATTTTCAATTTGACTAAATAAATTTACTTTCTAGAATGGGGACATCAAAAAATTTACAATGAAAAATCCCAAGATTCCACGATACGTTTCCCTTTGAATAATGCAATGGCGTGCATTGTACGCAACTTCGAGATTCTAACACACCACAACCAATCAAACTAGCCGTTATGAATAGTAATACCTACCTTTTGAAATTTTATAAATTTTATCTTTCGAAATGGACTTCATTTTTGGATTCTTAATATCAAAATTAGCTTAGGGAGAAATTTTGGTACTTTTCGGATAACTTTCATATTTTGATGAATAGTGAAAATTACTGAATTTTAATTAAAAACAACTTTTTTAATCGTAATAATTAATAGTGATAAATTATTAATTTGAGTGGTTTTAATGTATATTTAGAATATATTTTTACCATTTAATACAATGTTGGTCATTGGATGTAATTTCACATTTAAACTTGACATAAACAAGTGTCAATCTTTTGATAGTTATTATCTCTTAAAAACACGCTATTTGTTTTGACGACGGGAATTAATTTTTAAATTAATTAATGCCACTGATGTGTTATGAATTTGGTAAAATAGACATCATTTTTGAATTCCTAATATAAAATATTTCTTAGTCCTAATTTTTGGTATTTTTCTGGAAACTTTCATTTTTTGATGAATAGTGAAACCACTAAGTGGTATTTAAAAAAACTGAAATTTTCATAAAACATAATTTTACCGCTTCTGTGAGTGAAATTTCGAAAATCTGAGAGACACGGTTAATATCAAGGAGTAAAATTTGATTCAATGAGATGAAAATAATTTTTGGTGAATAGTAAATTTGTACTTTTATTTACCACGGTTAAAAGTAAATAGGGCAATTAAGGGTAAAAATGATAATAATATTACCTTAACACATGTCCTAATTCTATTGGACAAGTTTATCTCGACCAAAAACAATCTTAGGTGTAAAATATTATAATTTAGGTCCACTTGTATTATATTAGGACATTTATTATTATTTAATTCAAAGAAGAGTTGAAAGAGTAAAAATCAAAGTTTCTTTCCTAAAACATTTTTAATATAGGGTTATACAGAAGATAAATTCTATTTTAAATATTCATTAGAAAGATCAAAAGATTTCATATATAACGGTACTTTATTTATAATTTTTAGACATTAAATTATTTAATTTATTTAGGACACAATGGTGATGTATTAATTACCAAATTAATGAAAAATTAGAATAATTGATATTATAAATACCCAAATAAATGTAATATGAGACTTTTATAAATACCAATAATATTCTAGGTTAATATTAAATGTTAGGATTGATTTAATTAACACTTTTCAAATTAATAATTTTGTTATAATTTTTACAAAAAATCAATTATTGAATAGTGTCAAAATTGACATAAAAGAGTTTTTAAAACAAATATTATATTATTAATTGATATTAAATTCCTAGAAATCTAAGGTTCGGCCAAGATACTTATATCATGATAAGTGTATCATTAATGGACCACTTAGGGGTCGCTTGAATGTATATAGTATGTTTATTAACAATATAATATAAAAATACAAAGAGACATTGTAAAAGTGAAACTAATTAACTAAGAGTTAATACTTAATGATAAGGGAAATATAATGACCCAAACCTGTATAAATTCTATTGGTTGACTGGTTTTCGACCCATCCCTTCCTTAACCTTTAAATAATATAATTTTGAGCCATTAGAAACCGAATATGAAGTTATTATAAAATAATATTTTTAGCTTTTCCAAAGGTGCCCCTCACCCCTCTTATAATAGGGCACTCCCCCTTCTCACTAATTCACATATTCAAAGCCTTTTGGTTCGGAAAACCCCTGTCAAAATACTCTCTCAACTTCCTTCACTTCAACATAGAGGCCTTAGTTTGATCATAAAGCCATCCTAAGGATCCCCTTTGATCAAATCAAAAGGAAGAACCCGAAAAAGAGGTAATTTTTTCACCACCCTCTTTTAAGTTCTATTCTTATTCAACTTATTCTTTCTCTCTTATTTCTATTCTAAAATAATAACTCCAGTATATTATATATACTTTAATTTTATTATAAATATGGTACAACCATATTCATTATTCTATCCATCCTTTAAATGACATGTCACCATACGTGCATACGTACGGCTTACCGTTTCCACGTCGCGGTGTAATTGTCATTCAATAAATTATTATTTGGATGGGTATAATAATGATATGTAATTCATGTAAATAATAAATATAACATTATAATTATTCTGTATATATAATATACCATCCAATTATATATTATTTTAATATCAAATTAATGATATTGTCGCTCGTGCGTACATACGGACTACCGTCTCCACGAACGCGATGAGATTCATTCTCCATCGTATCTATTCAAGTCTAATTCTCACTTTAGGATTAATAATAGTATCTAAGGACTTTATATCATTATGGATATGATTATGATGCAACCTATCCATGACAAACACTACTTACATAACAAAACATATAAAAGAAAATGAGTAAGTTAACACCCGAAACAACAATAATACTAAGATATTATTATCAAATCAATGTTAAAAGATCATATATGATATCATATTAAGGTATATGATTCTTGTATAATTTAATAACAATTATTTTACCATTATAATGGAGGTTAACCTACCCCCAACCAAGGAAATGTACAAGGTAAGGGTTTATTTCCCAATCTCTTCATTATCTGAGGTTTTTTATACGTAATACTCTACTGAGATTTCTTTATCATCCACATCCATTTCATTAAAAATGTATATAAAACATTTCTAAAATTTACTAGACAATGGGTTAAAGTCATTTATACCCTTATGGGTTTTGAAAGGAATCTTTCCGTCATTTTCCAAACAAGGTACTTTGTAACCTTTTCGAAAAATTTAAGGTAACAAAGTCTTTTTAAACTTATACGGTGGGTGCAGTTATTTTTCGCCGTTATAAAATCGCTGAAGCCACCCTTACAAGATTCTAAGAATATTTTCAAAGTAAATGTTTTATTTTATAATTATGTGACTTTTAAATGATTTCAAAAATAATGTTTTAAGAATTTTTGAAAGCTACTCTTTATCAAGATCATAATTTTAAATGTTTTAAAGATTTATATTTCTAAATATTTTTAATTAATGTCCATGTTTTCAAAATGATTTTAAGGATTTAATTATATGGACATGAATGTTTTGAAATGATATTTCTTTTCAAAATTTTCAAAGTGGTATGAGACACTTTGATTCAAATATCTCTTTTAAACTACTTCCTTTATAAATGTGTGACTTTTCAATGATGTTGAGAAAAGAGATATTTCTCTCAAATAGTTTTGATCTCATCTATGTCAACATTCTTGGATGGATTTTAAGCTTATTTGATGTTGATTTATTATGTTACAAAAATTTTGTATTGTATTGAAGGTTTTGGGATATGTTTTACTGTGGATGTGTTATTTTTATACCATTCATGGTTTATAGAGAAAGTATTGAAATTTCGTATGCTAGTTTTAATATGAATGTTTATGTTATGTTTAAACCTTTTCATATGGGAAAGCATTGGACTTAGTAAGTGATGGGTGGAGCCTGCAATAGCTCCTCGATGCATCGGTAGTTATCATAAGACAAACTAGTGTCTTGGCACAAGGCCTTGACAAAATATTATTTGTAGTCTTGGCACAAGGCCTTGGCTATGTGGTTATGATAGTCTGGCATTATGCATTCCAGCATTATGAAAGTGGTTATTGATATTGCATTTGATTATTCGATTAGTAGAATATCCATGTGAATAAGTAAATGGCATTATTTCATTTTATTTTTTCCATTCTATGTTGAAGTTCAAGTTTAAACGGCTTTTGTTTTAGTTATACATTGCCTTAAATGTTTATTCTTATTTATGAAAGTTTCCGCTATATTGTTATCCTGACTGGGCATTTGAGCTCACCCCTTTTTCTATGTTTTTTTCCCAGTATGTGAAGAAGTATTTTATGGATGACCTGAGGGGATAGTATGAGGGGATATGAAGACAATATGTTGTTGTATTTTTTCACTTATTGATGTAATGTAAACTTTATGAATATATCTAGTGTTTACAAGGCTACTAAACTAATCGGTCCTTCGGGACTTGATTCCTTGTAATCATGCCAATTTATTAAAATAATGCACCGACTCTGGGTAACTAGGGTCGGGGCATTATAGTTTGTATCAGAGGAAGTTCAGTACAAACCTTGGAAGCTAGATTTAGATAAACTCTGATTAGATCACGTAGACATAAGATGAATATTGAGGATTAGTATAGAAGAACTTACTATAATTTTTTTATTGTAGAAATTTTGTTAGTTTTCCAAGCAATACATCCCTGTCTGGATACGAGCAGGTAGAGGCGGCTCTGGCACAGATGTACCTAGGGGTAAAACCCGAAAACACCGCTTTGAGCTAGACTCGAACGGGAACTGGTACACGACAACGGGCCTTGCTGCACTCTTGGTTACGACACTCCCAGGGGATATACTTAGGATAACTATCATTTTGATTAAAAATAATTATGAAGGGTTTATGAGTATATATTTCCTCAAAGAAAACATTTCCATGATTATAGATTATATACATAAATAGTTCAATTTATGTTAACTGTTTTATAAGTATGAAATTATGTATTTTGATTCATAAACTGATCTAGTTTATGTCATTGTTTAGAAATGACACCCAATATAAGGAATGAGAACTCCAACAATACGCGTGATCCAAAGAGTAAAGAGGATCATATCTTTCATGTTCTTAATCCAAGATTTAGAAGGGAAATAGTCTCCCATGTATTATCATCATATGCAGAAATAGTATCATGTGTTGATAAGATAAGTAAAGAATTCTTGGAGTCTTATGGCTTTGAAGGGATGCCAGAGAAGGAAAGGATGGTAGAGATAAGGAAAAATAAAAGGAAGAAGGTAAAGAAGGATTTTCCCATATGTGATAAATGTGGAAAGAATCACCTTGGAAAATGCTTGAATGGAATGGGAGTATGTTATAAGTGTCGAGGAAAAGGACACAAAGTACGTGACTGCAAGGGTAAGAAAATGGTTTCAAATGTACAATGATTCATTTGCAAGGAGTTTGGACACTACGCAAACCTATGTCCCAGTCATCAGACTATGCCGCAAATAATTATATTGGATAATAATCATGTTATGATACTACCACATATGAAGAGGAATGATTTGAGTTCTTATGTTGATATGTCATTTGAGTGTTCTATCAACAATGTACTTGTTATAATAATTATGGAGTACATAAGGATTGTACTGCAGTACTATTTTATTAAGGACTTGAGATTGTGTTGAACAATGAAAAGTGACTCAATAGCAGGTTAAAGTTTTCGAAAATATATGGTTGATAGAAAGATAAACCATAATATTGTTCTGATACCGAGGTAGTGATTTTAGAATAATACAAGATTGATTTGGATAAAATATATTTGATATTCTTGACAACCTCGAAACTGATTAATGATTTGTATATTCCATCATTATTGGGATTTCCAACATTTTTGGATTGAAGGAGTATATCTATTATTTTTTAAGGAATAAGGGATCATGAATGTAATCAATAAGGATTAATGGTAATTCAAGATTTTTTAGTGTTTTAAAAGAATACAAGATGAAGGTGTTCATATTTTGTTATGTGGAAAAAAAGTTCTTAACTATGTTTACCTTCCTTATAAATTTTGGACTGAATTATTTTGGATAGTTCTAGTTTGGATTATTTTGGATTGCCATAAAAGGACAACCCAGAGGTCACGCAACAACCCGTCGCGTCCGGCAAGGCCACGAGACTTGAACCCACAACCGAAAGGTGACAAGGGTGTATCACCTACTGCTGACCCATGTGATGTCCTGGATTGAATAATTTTGTTTTTTTAATGGTTATATTAGATGAATTATAAAATTCATTTTTTTGAACCCTATACGAATAGGATAAATATAATATTATTATTGAGTTCTATTATCTTTTAGAGTGAAAGATGAGTTTGTGGTAGAACATAGTTTAAGGATGAGATGCTACATGTCATGTATATGTTTTTCTTCTTCTCTTATTCAATGAAGAAAATAATTCTTATACTCTAGTGAAGGGATCTTAAAACAAACAAATTTGTTATCCTAATACCATATGTTTTGTTGAACTGATGGTATTTTAAATCATCATAGATTGATGAATTTAAGGCCCTCAATTTACACTTGTTTGTGATTGATCACCTCAATCACTACCTATAAATATTTACTTTTTCCCTCCAATTATAAGTCTCTAATTTCCACCAATGTTCTCCTAATCGAGAGCATAATTTGGTGGTGACCCTTTTATTTCCCTTTTCCTCATATTAAGACTAAATTTTATTAACCCAATTTCCGTTGTGGGTTTTCCCACAAAGATATATTCTATTTTCAACATTTTATTTTTGAAGAACAGTTTCAAATTGCGAGGATGCAATTTAATAAAGGAGGAGAGAATGTAACACCCCAAGATTTCATAGTGTGTTATTTCTTCAAAATAACTCAATAACTTGCACTACATGCAACACCGAGTTCAAGGGCACCATGACTTACCAAAAAAGCCGTTCAAAAGAGGGTATGAGTAGTATTAACTAAATTTTAAACATTATATAATCCTTATAATTTTAGAATGCATATTATGAGTTTCTTAGAAATTATATAAGAACAAGTTCATTTTCAGTATTGTACTTTTACAAACTTCTAATAGTGAACCATTTTTAAATCCAATATTTTAAAATTTTATATTTTCAATTTGAAAAAATAAATTTACATTCTAGAATGGGGACATCAAAAAATTTACAATGAAACATCCTAAGCTTCCACGGTACGTTTCCCTTTGAATAATGTAATGGAATGCATTGTAAGCAACTTTGAGATTCTAACACACCACAACCAATCAAACTAGCCGTTATGAATAGTAATACCTACCTTTTGAAATTTTATAAATTTTATCTTTCGAAATGGACTTCATTTTTGGATTCTTAATAACAAAATTAGCTTAGGGTGAAATTTTGGTACTTTTCATATAACTTTCATATTTTAATGAATAGTGAAAATTACAAAATTTTAATTAAAAACAACTTTTTTAATCGAAATAATTAATAGTGATAAATTATTAATTTGAGTGGTTTTAAAGTATATTTAGAATATATTTTTATGATTTAATACAATGTTGGTCATTGGATGTAATTTCACTTTTAAACCAGACATAAACAAGTCTCAATCTTTTGATAGTTATTATCTCTTAAAAACACGCTATTTGTTTTGACGATGGGAATTAATTTTTAAATTAATTAGTGCAACTGATGTGTTCTGAATTTGGTAAAGTAGACATCATTTTTGAATTCATAATATAAAATATTTCTTAGTCCTAATTTTTGGTATTTTTTTGGAAACTTTCACTTTTTTATGAATAGTGAAACCACTAAGTGGTATTTAAAACAACTGAATTTTTCATAAAACTTAATTTTACCGCATCTGTGAGTGGAATTTAGAAAATCCGAGGGACACAGTTAATATCAAGGAGTAAAATGTGGTTCAATGAGATGAAAATAATTTTTGGTGAATATTAACTTTTTACTTTTATTTACCACGGTTAAAAGTAAATTGGGTAATTAAGGGTAAAAATGAAAATAATATTACCCTAACACATGTCTTAATTCTATTGGACAAGTGTATCTCGACCAAAAACAGTCTTAGGAGTATAATATTATCATTTAGGTACACTTGTATTAGATTAGAAGATTTATTGTTATTTAATTCAAAGAAGAGTTAAAAGATTTAAAATCAATGTTTATTTACTAAAACATATTTAATATAGGGTTATACATAAGAAAAATTTGATTTTAAATATTCATTAGAAAGCTAAAAATATTTCCTACATAATGGTATTTTATTTATAATTTTTAGACATTATATAATTTAACTTCAGTATCTTTTATATACTTTTATGTTATTATAAATATGGTACAACCATATTCAGTATTCTATCCATCCTTTGAATGGCATGTCACCATACGTGCATACGTACGGCTTACCGTCTCCACGTCATGGTGTAATTGTCATTCAATAAATTATAATTTGGATGGGTATAATAATGATATTTAATTCATGTAAATAATAAATATAACATGATAATGATTCTGTATATATGATATACCATCCAATTATATGTTATTTTAATATCAAAAGAATGATATTGTCGCTCGTGCGTACGTACGGACTACCGTCTCCACGAACACGATGAGATTCATTTTCCATCATATCCATTCAAGTCTAGTTCTCATTTTATTATTAATAATAGTATCTAAGGACTTGATATCTTTCTGGATATGATTAATATACAACCTATCCATGAAAAACACGAATTACGTAGCAAAACATATAAAAGAAAATGAGTAAGTTAACACCTGAAACAACAATAATACTAAGATATTATTAACAAATCAATGTTAAAAGATCATATATCATATCATATTAATGTATGTTATTCTTGTATAATTTAATAACAATTATTTCAGCATTATACAAGAGTTTAACCTACCCCCAACCAAGGAAAAGTACAAGGTAAGGGTTTATTTCACAATATCTTCATTATCCGAGGTTGTTTATACGTAATAATCTACTGGGATTAATTTATCATCCACATATGTGTTCCTTATAAATGTATATAAAAACATTTTTACAATTTACTAGACAATGGGTTAAATTCATTTATACCCTTATGTGTTTTGAAAGGAATCTTTCCGTTGTTTTCCAAACAAGGTACATTTTAACGTTTTCGACAAATTTAAGGTAAGAATGTCCTTTTAAACATATACGGTGGGTGCGGTTATTTTCCACCATTATAAAATAGCTGAAGCTTCCCTTAGAAGCTTATAAGAATATTTTCAATGTAAATGTTTTATTTTATAATTATGTGACTTTTAAATGATTTCAAAATGAATATTTTAAGAATTTGTGAAAGGTACTCTTTATCAAGATCACAATTTTAAATATTATAAAGATTTATCTTTCTAAATATTTTTAATTAATGTCCATGTTTTCAAAATGATTTTAAGGATTTATTTATATGGGCATGAATGTTTTGAAATGATATTTCTTTTCAAAAGATTCAATGTGGTATGGGACACTTTGATTCAAAAATCTCTTTTAAATTACTTCCTTTATAAATTTGTGAATTCTCAATGATTTCGAGAAAGGAGATATTTATCTCAAATAGTATTGATCTCATCTATGTCAACATCATTTGATAGCTTTTAACCTTATTTGAAGATGATTTATTATGATACAAAAATTATTTATTGTATTGAAGGTTTTGTGATATGTTTTACTGTGGATGTGTTATTTTTATACCATTCATGGTTTATTAAGAAAGTATTGACATTTTGTATGCTAGTTTTAATATGAATGTTTATGTTATGTTTAAACCTTTTAATATGGGAATGCATTCGACTTAGTAAGTTACAGGTGGAGCCCGCTATAGCTCCTCGATGCATCGGTAGGTCTCATGAGACAAACTAGTGTCTTGGCACAAGGCCTTGACAAAATGTTATTTGTAGTGTTGGCACAAGGCCTTGGTTATATGGTTATGATAGTCTAGAATTATGCATTCCATCATTATGAAAGTGGTTATTGATATTGCATGTGATTATTCGATTAGTAGAATATCCATGTGAATAAGTAAATGGAATAATTTCATTTTATTTTTTCCATACTATGGTGAAGTTCAAGTTTAAAGTCTTTTGTTTTAGTTATACATTGCCTTAAATGTTTATTCTTCTTTATGAAAGTTTCCGCTATACTGTTATCCTTAATGGGCATCTGAGCTCACCCCTTTTTCTATGTTTTATTTTTCCCAGGATGTGAAGAAGTATTTTATGAATGACCTACAAGGATAGTATGATGGGATACGAAGACAATATGTCATTTTAGTTTTTCACTTATTGATGTAATGTAAACTTTATGAATATATCTTGTGTTTCCAAGGATACTAAACTAATCGGTCCTTCGGGACATGATTCCTTGTAATCATGCCAATGTATTAAAATAATGCCTCGACTCTGGGTAACTAGGGTCAGGGAATTACATTAGGACTATTATATCTTTTTATAAAATATTAATTGATTTTAAAGTTCATTTATGTCAATTTTATACTATTTATATCATGAATTTTTAAAAATACATAAAAACCTGTTTAATTATGAAAAACATCATTAATTAAATTATAAAAGGTCATAATCTTCCATAAAATTGTTTTATGGCATAAAATTTTTCAAAATAAATCTATTTTAATGTTTACATCTCATTTATTTAAATCATTCATTAATAAGGTAATCACTACATCACCATTGTGAAATAAATAAATTTATTTATTTGATGTCATTAAATTATAAATAAAATGCCATGATTTATTAAATATTTTAATCTTTCTAGTTACTATTTATTATCTAATTTAGAACTTATATAACCCCATATAATAGTTATTTTAGTAAAATATTCATGTTTAGGTTATATTTTCCTTTACTTTATATTAAAAGTAATTGAATGTCATTTCCACACACAAGTGGATCCATTGGGTCCTAAAATCTAGCCATGACTTCCAATGGTCGGAAATATCTTATCCAATAGGGTTAGGACATGTGTTAGGGAAATTTAATATTATTATAATATCAATTTTTACCCTTATTTAACATATTTTCCCTTTAACCATTTTAAATAAAATATTTACTAATGTTACTATTCATAATCACTAAAAATAAAAGATACCTATTTAAAAAATTTGGACACCCTGATTCCATATATTGAATCCATTTTTCTAAATTCAAAACACCAAAGTTTCAAATATTAATTTAAAATTAATTTTTGTTGTCAAAACCAAAAAGTGGGTTCTTAAGAAGTATAAACTAGCAAAAGATTGACATGTGTTTATGTCAAATTTCAAATTAAAATTACTTAAAAATACCAAAATTGGATTAAATAATAAAAATATAATCTATTTAAACTTTAAAACCATTTAAATTAAAAATAAAATAGTATTAATAAATTATATGAAAGTCAATTTTTACTTAAAATGTAGTATTTTTCACTATTCATTAAAATCTGAACTTTATCAGAAAAATACCAAAATTTAGCGAAATTAAATATTGATGTTCCACTTATAAAGAAGAATTGTATTTTTTCAAATGGAACATATAAGAGTAACAAAAAACTATATTTAAAAAGGGTTCTCCATTAAAAGGTGATAACTCATCCTTTTAAAGAATATTAGAGTATTTAATTCTTAAAAGTGGATTCATAAGGATTCTAATCATCTAAAATTTATTAGATAAATGTAAATACATTTAACAAACATGTGTAATCATAATATAGTAAGTAATTTTAATTTCCTATCATTTCAAAGGCTATGTGTTAACTTCCACTTAAAATATTATTAATATTATATTATTTTTTTGTTATAACTCAATGTTGTGTGCAACAAAAGATTTAAGAAAAACATGTAGTTGAGTGTTGAGTACATAAAACTAAGATCTCATTCATAAATATTAATATATTTAACAAATTATTATTCTATAAATACATGGTTTGTTGCATCCTTCCTCCTTTTCGAAATTGCGTGCTAAAAATTTTAAAATTGGTCTTGGAAATTTCATTGAATGTCCCACATCAAAAAAATAGTCAATAAAAACATTAGTTTAAAAGATTGAAATAGAAGTAATAAAGGTCACCTGATATAAAACATACTTGGATTCCATGTAGGTGAACAGAGATATGGAAAAAAATAACTCTCATAGACTAATAGAGAGTGATAAAGAACCTAATCATATAATGTTAACCACCACAATACCATAAATTTGTGGTTGGGTAAAAGTATGAACATAAAAGCGAGCGTATAATTTTTTTTATTGGAGATGCTTTTCATAGAGTTTAATAATTTTATTACTACCTATACTAATATCATAAGGAAATATACTTATTTTAAAAGTAGTGGTTTATACTTTAATTAATTTCTACCACTAACTCATCTTTTCTCCAAATGATGAGTATTCAAGAGGATTTGGTCAAACCTGAAGAACTAAAATCAACTTCAAAAGAATTACATAATCCACAAAAGATGAACAATATATTTATTCTGTCTTTAGATAGAAACCAAAATCAAAATGGTTAATACACGATCAAATAATCCCCCAAAAACAATAGTCCTTTAATAGAATAAATACTACTCTAAATATCCAAAATTGAACAAACAATACCAAAAGTTAAAAAAAGACCATTCAATAGAAAACATTCTTAAAAATTCTTCAAAATAATCCAACAAAGTTTAAAACCCAAAATTTATAAAGATTTAACACATAGAATTCCATGATAAATCTTAACATTTATCTCAAAATAACATATACTATTCTTAATGTCTCATATTAAAAAGTAATTAAGATAATCACATATTCCTGATAGTTTAATCATTTCCATAAATAATAAGAATATACATATTTCCACAATAAAGACATATATTATTCCAAAATAATATTTCAACCAATACTACACAAATTAAATCCCATAGTATTCTATTTTCTATAAGCATATAGTGTTTCACAAAGAGAGAACGTCTTCCAATATAAAATTTATCACTTAATCAAAAAAATAATTTTCCTATGGTGAAGATATCCATTTGATAAAACATAGGTTATAAAATCAACATATTCATGATCCATAAGAACATTTAACTAAAATTAGTAAATCAAACTAACTAGGGACTCCAAGTAGGCCTTTGGTATGGGATTATCCCTTATCACCCTTCAGTTATGGGTTTGATTACTATAGCCTTTCGAGATGTGATGGGTTGTCACTTATCCTAAGAGTTGTCCTTTTTCTAAAACAATATAAATCTTATAACATTCTAAAAAATAAGATAATTTTTTAAAAAATTTCCATAACCTTCTTTAACATCAAAGGTGATCTAATACCTTTAAAGTTTCAACCTAAAATGTAATAACCATTAATCACCTTAAAAAAGATCCTATGAACCCAGAAGGTTATCCATTATGTCCGCTAATGTAAAGGTAATTATTACTTGAACAACATTTTCACATATTAAACACAAAGGTTATACATATTATAAAAATTCTTCCAAAATTAATCCCACCATCAAAAGTGAATTACAAATTTTAAACATTTCATCATCCTAAAACCCACCGTAACTCTTCAATCCCTTATATGTAGACTTATTACTCATTCAACACTCTATATAATCCATTAACTATGAATTTCTACCTTATTTATTCCTACATTATTCCTACAGATCGAATATCCACATCATTTATAAATATAAATACAGCGATGCTTCATTATTTATGGAAAACAAAATAAATCATAACTTGAATCTAGATATCATGATCTTTAGGATGTTTCCTTTCTCTTTCGGCATGTTGTCATACCTTCAAAAAGTAAACGTTTCTGCCACCTCTGTAATTTCACTTTTTTCTAGAATTTTAAAATTTGATATCTTGAAATATTTTAAAGAAGATATCATTACCCATAAAATTGTTGTATATATGAGTAGGTGTTGTTTAGATCAAAAAATTTATTGCAGGTTATTTGAATACTCATGAATCTGTCAAAATCATTCGAACATGATTTTTCATTAATAGTTATGAACAAATATTTGGGGAGGGATAAGAAGGTTGTGCAAGGTCTCTTTCCTTCCATCTGGACAAATGATCCTTAATCTGATGAAAAGAATAAACACTTAAACATGAAACAAAAATTTATGACTAAAAAAGATTCCTCTATAGGTAAAAGATAACAGAAAAAGTTTTAGATTACTCTAATCCATCAAACTCATTATATTTCCATTGTTAGGGTTTTTATCCAAAATACTTATTTTACCATAACCCTCCAAATGTTTTAATATGATAATAACCCAATTGGTAATATGTGTTCCTTTACCTACACCTAGATAACACCCTCATGTCTAAATTAATCTAAACAGACCTCTGATACCAAATATAATTCCCCAGCCTTTAACATTACTTAATCTTGAATTAAGTTAATAATTCACATTGAGGATATTTTCAGGTTTAGAGAATTAGATAATTAGGACATAACTTATACATAACATCTTGAATATTAAAAGTATATACTTGAACTCACTATCCATTTTTTCGTAAAAAAAAACTCTTTAAAACAAAACATGGAATCCTTTCATGGTTTAACAGCAAAATATTTCCTTGATCCCATCCTTAAATCTATTCATATTTATGACTTGTGAAAAAACATTTCAAAACATGGGATGAGCATAAATTGATCATTAAGGGATACATAAAGAAAAAAATTGTTAGTCATTAAATAACATGAAAAAATGAATATTTTATTATAATTTAATACTTTTCACCTTTAAAAAGTAGTAAAAACACTTCACTGAATATAATCTCATTGCTTACCCATTTTATAACCAAAAGATTACCACAATCCCATAGAAAGACATATATAACATATAAAGGTATCATGGAAACATAAACATACATAAATGGAATAACCATATGGTCTACTTCCCTACATTTCTATAAATGGAATAGCTATATGCCTAACTTCTATAACCAATGCATTAAATGTTATAATGTAACAACCCATCCATGGTTAATCATAAAACCACTCATCATTTGGGTTATCACGTAACCACCCATCATTTGTTTATCACATAACCACCCATTAAATTTCCAATTAACCAAACATAATCATAACACATAAAACAATAATAAAGTAAAAATAATATTTCCAAATTCTAATGACAAGATATCATTTCGAAATATTGATATAATCATTTCAATTAAAATAGTCAAAAAAATTGTATTGAATAAAAGTGTCCCATACAACTATGAAAATTTTTAAAGATATTTACTATTTAAGACACTCATGTACATATAAATAAATCCTTAAAAACATTTTGAAAACATGGACCTTAATTAGAAATATTTATAAGAATAAATCATTAAAACATTTAAAACAATGTTTTAGTTGAAGAGTTCCGCACCAATAGATAAAAAAAATTAAGGAATAAAATAAAAAATGACTTTAGATATAATGATAATATATTCATTCCTGATATAAAGAGTAAAAAAGGTTTTATATACACATTATAGGAAAATAAGTGTTCATGACAACAAGATATTCCTCACTGAAAGAAGATTGAGATGAAGTCCCATACCTCGGGTCTAACTTGTCACGAATGTTCCTTGTTCTTCCTGAATAATAAACTTAAGTAAATTTATACTTTATTTGGAACCTTTTTCAATTTTATTATACCTTTTATATGTATTATTAACTTGATATAATAATCATATAATTATTAAAGTTCATATCAGTCATTTTGTCAATGTTCTGTACTTGAGTCAAAAATGAACATGTTATAATTACAAATTATCCATGTGGTCAAAAGTACACTATCACAAGAATTATATTCATGATTTATATATCATATAAATCATATATATCCTGTATATAGTTATTTATAATAGTCCATACATTTGGATATAAGAAATGGAATGCACCGTTCATGGAGACGGTACGCCGTACGTACGCATGAACGCTACTTCCATTTATTTTTCATATTTAAATAAATGAAAAAAAAACTAAATATCTATATTATAATTCCAATATAATATAAATGTTATATATGTTAAATAACTTCATTAATTCCATCACTTATACATTCGATGTATAGATTTAATGAGTCATATCACTTTGAGGGGGCGGTAGTCTGCACTTCCTCCAATGCAATTATCGTTTTTATACAACATGAAAAGCATAATAGTATGTTATAAATGAGAATTAAATAAGAATAAAGATAAAATAAATATCATATATATCATATATAATTTCATTTCCATCATAATGACCACCATATAAGGTGGTAGGAGAAGATTAAAAATTAATCATTTCGTGATGTCGTAGTTCGTTGTTTACCAAATAGTATGTTCAATACCAATTAGACAAAGGTGTCGGTATTTTTATTTAGAAAAATTCCTATAAACTACCTAGAATAATTAATATAATGTTTTTTATGAAATAATTTAATAATGATAGTTTAGGGGGTTGGAGAAATAAAATAAATGAATGAATCTTGAGAGAAGACATTACCTCAAATCAGGTAACTCCTTTTGATTTAAATTAAAATGCCTTCTTTAATTTCTGTCTTCCCAATGTAAGGCTTCTATGAAGAATAGAGGAATGTTGGTCTCTTATTTGGGCAGAGGTGGGATGATATAAGGTGGTTTGAGAGGTGTGAGTAAGGGTTAGAGGTGGTGTCCTTTTATAAGAGGGAGGAGGGACACTATAGGAATGTTTGAAAGTATTATTTTAGTATTAATTAATTTTAGAATTATAATAACAGAAAATTTATATATTTAGAATACAAAAATAGGATGGGTTGAAAAAATATAATCCAATGGGTTTTAGGAATGTTTTGGTCACAAAATTAACCCTATCGTTAACCTGTAACCCTTAGTAAACTTATTTATCTTTTATCATGTCTTCATGTATATTTATAATATATAGATACTATAGTTACTATAAAATTCCTAGAGACCCAAAAATTGATCATTAATGAAATATTTAACATCATATATGTTACCTGGAAGAATATTATATTCTTTGTACTATTATATCATTTGATAAAATATTATTTAATTTAAAAACTCATTTATATAATTTTTTATACTATTCATGTCATGACTTTTTAAAAATCCATCAAAACTCGATTCATTCTAAAAAACATCATTAATTAAAATATAACAAGTAGTAATCATTAATAATTTTTTATGGAATTAAATTTTTCAAAAAAAAATAATTTTAATCTTTATAATCTAATTTATTCACAACATTAATTATTAAGCTAATCACTACATCACCATTTTTTCATAAATAAATAAATTTATTTGATATATATAATTTATAAATAAAATAACATGATGTAAGAAATATTTTTATATTTATAAATACTATTTATAGTCAAATAGAAAACTTAATAAACCCATCTGATAATAGTTTTAGAAAAAGATACATGTTTAGGTTAAATTTTCCCTTCTATTAAATTAAAATTAAATAAAAGTCATTTTCACACACAAGTTGCACCATGGTGGTACTAAAATAGACCCAAGGATTCCAATTTTCAGAAATATCTGACCAAAAAAGGTTAAAAATATTTTTAGGATAATTTAATATAATTATAATATTATTTTTAACCCTTATTTACCAGATTTACTGTTTGGCCACTGTAAAAAAATATATACTGAACTTACCATTCATAATGTCTAAAAATAAAAAGGTACCTATTTAAAAAATTTGGAACTAATTATTCCAAATATGGAATCACTTTTTAAAATTTAAAACATAGATGTTGTAGAAATTAATTTAAAATTAATTCCGGTTGTAAAAACTAAAAATCATGTTTTTAAGAAGTATAAACTACCAAAATATTAACACGTGTTTATGTCCAATTTAAAATTGAATTTCTTCTAATGATAAAAATTGGATAAAATTATAAAAATATAATCTATTTAAACTTTAAAACTCTTTAAAAGGACTATATAATTATATAAATGAATTAGTTGAAAATATAGATTTGACTTAAAATGCAGTATTTTTCACTATTCATTAAAAAATAAACATGATCAGAATGATACCAAACAATTACACAAAGTAAACTTTGAGGTGCCAATTCTAAACAATAAGTTCATTTTTTAAAATGGAACATATTAATGTGACGAAAAATAGAATTAAAAATTTGTATCTCTTTAAATGCAGTAAATCGAACTTTTAAAGAATATTTGATTATTTCATTCTTAAGATCAGATTCATTATTATTTTATTCCTTTAAAATTTATTGGTTAAATGTAAATAAATTTTAAAAACATATGTAATAATTATTTATTTAGTTATGTCCATTCCCAACATTAAAACTTATTTGCGTTAACTACCACTTAAAATATTATCATTATTATATTATTTTTTTAGTATAACTCCAAGTTGTTTGCAGCATAAGATTTCAAAAAAAACCCATTATTACATGGTGTGTATACTATAGAAAAAGGTTTCATCATTAACCTAAAATTAAAATATTATTCATAAATATTAATAGATTTGATTAATTATTATTCTATAAATACCTGGGTCTTTACCGTCAGTTTGATAGGACCTTTCAAACTCTAGAATACATGTTGAGATCATTCTCTATGGACTTAAACGGTGGTTAGGAACAACTCCTAACATTGGTAGATTTTTTACAATAATATATTTCACTCAATAATTCATATAGATCCATATAAATCTCTTTATAATGTGATGTACATAACTTAAATGTGGAACTAATAAAAAGAAGGGAAACCCAGAGATGAAAAACATTATACTGATAATAATTTGTGCGATCTAGAGATTGAATTTGGTGACAAGGTATTTGATTGAATATTTATTTGGAATAATTTTATGATATTTTCAGAGAAGGGGATCCTAATCCTTAGGAATATTAGTCACTTCAAAATTTTGGATCGTATCATGACAATAACTTATCATTTGGAACTTCCACCGAATCTATCTCAAGTTCATGATGAATTCTATATTTCACTCCTAAATAATTATATACCATATTCTTCACTTATAGTTAATATGAATGTTTCATTGATGGATTAAGATATATATTTAACGGAATAACCAGTGGAAATTCTAGATAATGTAGAAAAGATGCTATGAAACAAGACCACTCACTGATGAAAATTTTATGGTGAAATCATAAAATTGGGGAAGCTATAGGTGAACCTGAGTATGTGTTGAGGAATTAGTATCCTCATATGTTTTCATCTGAGAGACATAATTAATATGGAAAAATTCTAATGTGTGTGTGGTGGGGCGGGGTTGAATGTAACAACCTGAGATTTTATGATATATATTTCTTTAAATAAATTTGTTTGATTTGTTATTTTACCTGATGCACCAAGTTTAAATAAACCATGATAATATATTGAAAAATTATTTTAAGAAAATTATATAATTTTTGAATTCATCATGTAAAAATTTTCTCAGATTTAATTTTTTAGATTTTTATATAATGATTTATTTTTAGTGAATAGTGAAAATATCATTTCTTAAAGAGCTATTATTTATTTACATTAAATCAAGTAATATAAAATGTTATATTATATTAAATATTTTTTATTGAATTTATATAATATCAATTTGAATTTCATTAGGATTATTATTTTATTTAATTTTGCTTCAAGTATGTTTTTAGGCACAAAAAACATTTTTTTAGAAAACAATTTTTATAAAATTTAATGGGTTTATTTTAAAATATTTTATTAAAATTATAGTAATTTAATTTGATAAAATGGTGTCCAAATTTAATAGATATGACCCTTTTATTTTTATGCAACATGAATAGTAACCATGGAAAAATATATCACCTCTTTTATGTGTAAATCATGTAACTAAGGTTAAAAATAATACGATGAGGCATTACAAGAACTAAAAACGTACCTTTAATTAATTGGATGATTATATTTCATATATAACCAGAAAAAATTATAAAATATGACCTTTTTTAATTAATCATCTATTTTTTCCATTTTAATATTTATGTAAAAGATAACGTCCCAAATGTCATTCTCTTGTTTTTAATATATATAATATTTTGTGGCACTGATAAAAACAACATAAGATCAGTTATAAATATTTACTTAAAACAATAATTAATTTTTTATCATGTTAATAATTTTTATTTTTCAGTGACTAAATTATTACCATAAATTCTAACACAAAGCCAACAAAATATTTATTCAATATAAATAAAAATAAAATAATTGAGTTAAAAAAATTAAAATTAATACATTTGTGACGAATTTTCATATTACATGAATTTTATAGATAAAAATAACATAATAGGTGCATGGTAAGGTATTATATTTCAATTTCATATTTTTCTTGATGCTTTTAAAGTAAAATTAAATGAATATTGTCAATAATGATGTTGAGGATATTTTATGAAATTAATATTTTATTAAATTATTTAAAAATCATAAAAATATTAAACTTGGAGAAGGAGGATAATATATGGTGAAAATTTAATCTCGTGGCCATTTATTGTCCAAATTTTATATTATAGTAAATTTCTTATATCCTATAGTGTACAAAATCTTGTTATCAATGTAATTGTAAAAATGGTTAATATGGGGGTAAAAACAAATAGATCTGGGCGAAAACATCACCTAAACATGTCCATTTTTTATTGAATGAGATTATTTTGATTCATACTAATATTATATTATAATTATATAAATTATTATAATTTTAACAAAAATAATAAATTATATTAGTTTAATACATTAATAAATTTTAAGAATGCCCCTCCCATCACTTTTAAAATGACACCCATTCTACCTTTACCTCATAACACATTGATCCTAATATATCAAAATATACCTTACCAATACTGTAATACATTTCTTTATTCAAGTTATAAAGGATTTTTTATTCACATAAGATTAACCCTATGTCCATTAAGTAGAGATCTAATGAAAGTCTACCAAAGAAGTGGTAATCATCTATACCGACTCTTTCAAGTTTATTTCTTCTTATACATCATGTTAATGTGTTGTAAAGATGATAAAATATTAAATACAATATTATACTTCCAATGATATTTTATTATGATTATATGAAAAACATTTTCCATCTCTTTTCCTGCCTACAAAAATGTAAAAACATTGTTCATGCATACATAGGGCTTACCATCTCCACAAAGCAGGGAAATTCATTTTTCCAAACAATTTTAGTTTGATGGTTATAAATATGGAAATTATTAACATATATATATATATATATATGATATTTATGAAATAATTATTCTTATTTAATTATAATATAATATTCTAATTCTTACCCTCCCATCTATGGAAAACAATAACGTTGATCGTTCGTACTTGTGGACTACCACCTCAGCGAAGCGATGTCATTCATTTTTAATTTCAGATTTACATGGATAATATAAAGGATATATTTAATGAATATACAATTTATATATGATATAAAAATAACCCTTTAATTTATTATTATTATTTACCTTTATTTTGTTCTATATATCCAAAAGTTTAAAGATCATTCATGAGTATGTACAACCCACTGTCTCTATGAATAGTGTAATTCATTTTTCTATAACTTTGTTTTATGGATGACTATAAATTTATATATATTGGATATATTTTATATATATATAATTAATAAAATTATGGATATTATGGAACCATGGTCAAATTGCAAGTACTGGAACTGTTGAATCAAAACATACAAGAAAAACGAAGCAATTAACACAAAAAATAATGATAATAATAAAATATTGTTAACATATAGGTAATAAAATGTTATAAATGGATAAAATATAGTATTAAAAATATTTATATGGTTCTTTTATGTAATTTTAATAAATTTAAAATTATTATACAATATATTATAATAACTTACAGTGCAAGTCAAACTTGAGGTAAAACATTTCATCCCAATTTCCCCTCCATTAAGATGTATTAGTATGATGCACCTATTTACTTTTATGAAATTTTTATAACTCAATATTTATTTATTTAACATGAATATATATTTATTATTTATTATTAATTATTCAAATGTATTTACAATTTCTGGAGGATTTTTTAAAACTAAAATATGATCTTATTCCTCTTTTTGGTTGGGTATATTTTTTGTCCATGTCCACATTTTTCAAAATTGTTTTTCAAAATAAATTTTTGTTTACTAAAATGATTTCCAAATGAAAAATTATGTTATAATTTACATTTTAAATGATTTTAAAGTAATCATTTTAATGTTGTTTGAAATGTTATTTTTAGGCTTTCTTTATTAAAGGTCTAATTGAATGTTTCTTATAAAGTTCAAAAAATCAACGTATTCTGCACATAAAAATTGTTTTAATATATTTTATATTATCCTAAAATTCAAACCTTGGTTTTGAGAAGAAAATTTTTTAATGAAAATTTATTTTAATATTTATCTTCAATTGTCCCAAAGACTTTATTTTTTTTTTCAAAACCTATATTCATGATGGATTGATGGTAATCTTTTATCTATTATTAATTTAATTTTCATTAACTTTATTTTGAAACATTCTCTTTGTTATGAAATGTTTTCATTATAATTTAACATTTTATTAAATATAAATATTCTTTATTCGTGGATATGATTATTTCTTAAACCATAAATAATTTTTAAAACACTAGTTTACTATGAATGTTATTGTTTTGGATAAATAAATATTGATATTAAGTATTGTTTACTCAATATGAATATTTACTAAGAAATAATATTATTTATAAATTAAATTTATCATTAAAAATATGAGGGATGCATCATACATGCAGCTAATGGTGGGCCCAAGAATAATAAATCCACTGGATGAATCAACGAGTCTCATAAAAAAAATTGTACAAATAAAATTGGGTTTTTTTGAATACCAACCCATATATTAAGCTACATTGGAAAAAAGATTTAAGTTTAAAGATAACATGATATTTTAAATCATGACATAAAATATTAAGTATTTCCTTCATTGATAATTCATCTATGATTGTCCATGATATTTCTAATTTAGTATTATTCTTGGATTCATTTTGTGCACAGGTTATTGATTAAATGAAATGAGTTTTCCATTATTAACCTTGAAATATTGATTATTCCTTATTTAATCATGATTACTTCTCCTATATAGAACTCTCACTGAACATCTATTCCCACCCTTTATTTTATTCCTTTCCCCAGGATATAAAAAAGGATATTTTTAACAATATCAATGATGCAGGATTTTTTTAAGGAATGTAATTTTTATATTTTATGTAATATAAGAATCATGTACGTATCCTATTATTCAATACTACTAAACTATTCTGTCCTTTATGATGAGATCCCTTATATCATATGATAATATTAAAAGGTAGACATCGGCTTTGGGTTAATATATTAGGGGTTTATACATTATATGTATTTGAGTTCACTCTTTTCCCATGTTTTCCTATTTCCATATTTCCCTAGTTGATTATAGTTGTTAAAGGTAGCACGACCCATTTATAACTGGTACATTAAGAATGATTCAGTTACATTTTCTGGTATTGTATAGAGGATGATGTGTTATGTGCCTAGTTCCCAAAAACATCAAACATTTGATCTTAGGAGCTGGTTATGATTCATGTGATGTTTGAAAATTCTATATAGGAATAAATATAAAGTGTTATAGTTATTTAATTATAAAATATACACAATGAATTAGTAATTTATGGAACATTTTGTTGATAGTTTTTGTAATCGTCACTATATAATTTCCTTTAATTGTAAATTTCTATATAGAGTTAGAGAATGAATATAAATTATTTATATTTATCTAATTATTTAATGTCCATAATTAATGAATAATTTTTGTAAATTTTAAAATTATTTTTATTTATGAATTATTCATAAATTTGTATTTCATATTTATAAATGAGAGTTGTTAATTCATTTAAATGTTATCATATAATTTATTCATAAATATAATTATTATATCAGGAGTGGTTGTGTTCTTTAGTTTAAATTTTTAAAATTATATTAGATATTATTATAAAATATATAAGGAGTTACATTCTAGGAATGATAATGAATTTTATTTTATTTTATATTTACATTTTCTTATTTTGTGTTATGATCGAGAATTAAATATATTCTAGAGATTCTTGAAAAGGATTTAAAGGAGTTTTAGGCTTGATATTATGATTATTTATTCATATAAAGTGTCAGGATTATGATATAATTAAGTTATCTATTGAGTAATGTATAATTAGGTAAATAGAAATTGGGTTAGACTTCCAATTTTCCCAAAGTCTTATGCCTTTTTTCTAGACAAGTGAGGGTCGACTATATATTGATTCAGGAATACTCATGTGGATATTATTTATTTTATATAATTATTAGTCATTACATGAACAAGTTTCATAATCATTAATCATGGGATACATTTTGATATGAATGAATATAGCTATATTTTAATTGGGGTTAGTAACACAAGATATGTTTTGTGAAAAGAGTTAAACATCAACATGGGTTGAACATATTGATGTGTTAGATAAAATAGGATTCCAAACTAAATCAATATATGCATACATATATTTTAAATAAATATCATGAGATAATATGGTTAAATTAAATCTCTTTTAAAATATTAATTGCAATATTTCTTCCAAATAAATCACTTATCATGAATTAAATCCTTGAACCATATAGGTTCTGCTAAAGTAAGGTATTCGTGGATTATCTTATGTAAGTAAATTAAGGAATGGATAACCCTAATAGTTTTTAAGCCAAACCCCACTATGAGATTTGAGTTACATTTAGTTGGGAAACCATAAGAGTTGGGTACTAAAAGAATAGTGTTGTGTTTATCTATATATTGGAATTGGAAATGCGTGGTATGATAAATTATTCAATAATTATATATGATATTAAAGGAAATTTTTATGTCATATACCAGGGTTCTAGTGCTGTATTGACAGTACGAGTTGGTAAATTTTAAATTGGAAGATGAGACGTTTGTGGGAAAGTAGAATAATTTTTCTTCAAGTATCTATCCAAGTTTATAGATTCCTAGATTTATGCAGAAGAAATAACAATGATACCAAAGGATGGAATTTTTGGAGAACTCGTAGGAGTCTATAAAACTTTAGGGATTTTCCATTTCAGATATCAATTTCATAGAAATAAAGGAATTTATTTTAAAGGGTATGTGATTCCAACTATTTGTTTTATAAGTTTTATAATTATAAAAGAGTTCAGAATAATGCTAAGGATTGATATAGTCTACAGATTTTATTAAAATTATTAACTAAACAGTTTTTACATCAAATTTCTTAATATGAAGGAAGGTATCAAGATTGAATTTATCTAAATAAAATAAGTGTATAGTTATCTTATTTCTCTTACATAATAAGAGGAGTTATTTTTTAATAATGATTTGTTTAAAAATTACAATATGAGACAAATAATTTTGGATTGATCATATTCTATAACATGTTTCGAGAAAACTGTAAGGATAAAAAATGATTTATTCTAGATAATATGGTTTATTTAGATATTTTTTAAAATATTAGGAATTAAAATTCCACCACCATCAGTGGAATATTTTAAAGAATAATATTATTTTTAGGAAAATGTTCAAAACACATAGAATTCCATATAAGATATAGAAACAATAGTTTATTTTTTAAATATTGAAACTTAAATTAAATAAGTGTTATTTTACAAAAAATTGTAGTTTTTGTATTTATAATGATATTATGAGAAGAATTTAGTTTCTAAGAGGATAGTGGGAGTGTTCTTGAACATATAGAAGTTCAAAGATAAGAAATAAAAAATTATGACAGTCAATATTCAATGTGAATTTTACTTTATATCCTAAAATATTTTAGGTTATGGTACAAAATTTAAATGAAAAGAGTTAAATTTTATTACCATAATAATGTCAATTTCATTTTAACTTAATGTATTTATGATGTTTTGTAAAATGATAATGTAAATAGTAACTTTATTTAAAATAAATAAATAAAAACGTTTAATAGAATGGGTTCTAATAATAGTGATGATATACATAAAAATAGTTTTATATAAATAAAAAAAATTGTAATTGTAACATTTGATGTTACATAATTATGAAGTTTGGATATGTTCATGTAGAATATTATTAGGAATATGATTCTAAAGACCCATCAGTCTTCAATCCTGATTTCGTTATAAATGTTACTCAATAAAGGGATTAGTGTGGCAGATGGTTTATAAGATGGTAACATAAAGATGTGGTAAGAATTACATATAAATTTAATGGGTTTACAGAACCCATGAAATTTTGGTAAAAACATGTTTGATAAGGTAGTAAATCATATATGATATGTTAAACATGCACATTTTTTCATGGAAACCATTTTAATAAATTAAATTCCATTTTTAAAATCATCACTTCTTTTTGAAGAAATGAATTTACAAAAAAACCCGTATTAATTTGGTTTTTTGGACAACTATAAGTTATATAAAATTAAATTTTAAATTCTATTAATCATAATAATAGTGGATAATATAGTTCTTCACCTATTATCCTTTTGATTAGTATATATTATGTGTAATGATAAAATCAAATTATCAGAGATTAAAAAAAAGAGATGGCCTAGACTAGTAGTAGTGTACCACATGAGGGAATTTTTTTGGAGATTACATGGGTGGTAGAATCACTTGGATATTCCCTTGACCATGATGAAGGTGAAATTTAATAGCTAAATCTTGAACGAATCCTTTTGTGAGAGAAGATCAATCTTATCTAGATCACGACCCAAACCATGTTTTCCGAACCTCCCCAATAATGTTTCATTGTCGCATGCCTTACCTTTAGGGTGTACATAAGTGTAACAAAGGGTTATGTATCAGGACCCTTAAATTATTAATTTTTTTATTTCTTATTAAAATAATTATTATAATCATCCTTTGAATTATTACTTTATAAATAGTTAAAAACGAGTTTGATAAAAATTATATTTTTATAATATAAAATCAAAATTGTGTTTTTTGAAAATATATAATTTCACTAAGGTCACAATTATTGATAAATTAAAGACTTTATAAATAAATTTCATTTTAATAAAACATTCTTACTAATAATATTTATTTAAATATAAATTATAATTTAATTTAATGATGTCAAAAGCAATTTTTATATGGGTCAACAAACTGTTATCATCGCAAAAGACGACCTTTATAAATAAATGCTATTTTTTAAAATTAAAAGCATTAATTTTAATATCTAATGAATTATTTTGATAAAATTATTATTAATTATTAAAATCAACACATTCAAATTAGAGAACAGTGAATTTTTCATAATTTTTTGAGAAAATTGAATTTTTGGGTAAAAATTAATTATGTTATAAGTATAAGGTATCCATTATGAAATAATAAAGGCCTAAAAATTATTTAATAAATAATATATAAGGTATATAAGACAAAATTTGTATTTCCAATTTAAAATAATTCATTTAATTTCTTATATCAATTTTATATACCCTTAATTAATCCTCTGAAACCTATATGATATTTAAAGGTTATAAAATTATTTCTTCATGAAGATGACTCAATTCTACATAAGTAAGGGTATTATTTTAATTAGTTATATTAATATGATCATAAAATATTTAAAACCACCAATCAATTAAAAAAAATAGAAAAAAGACAATTAAATTTGGGTGGTTTTGATTATTTTATCATATAGAGTCCAGAACCAATGTTTAGAAATTAATAATAAATACCCCTACCTTTTTCTATAAACACCAAGAAAAATTCCCATTACTATTCATTCAATACTATTTTATATTGATTTTAATATTCCTTTCCATCTATAGATCTCTCTCAAGGTGTCCCCAATATCTTTAGAAGCTCCTCCCATGATTTTTTCATCGACCTCTCAAGGTATAGAATCATCTCATTCTCCTTATTATTTAAGAACCTATTTGTATTATGCCTTTTTGTTTACAAATGTTAATGTTTTCATATGTTTTTACCCATCAATATTACCATATCCAAGAATATATTTTGATTATTGTCCCCTTTCACTCTCATTAAACCCTTTTATGAATCTTTATATACCCTCATTATGCTGCTGAAATTATCCTGCGATTTTCCATGCCATAGAATTATATAGTGAATAATAATTTCCATTTACACTCAAGAGAATTAACCTAGATGAATCTATCCTTAATTGACTGGGTACCTACATTTACATAAAAAACAATCATTTATCATGGTATTAAAAGTTACGAAATTCATCATTATGTTGTGTGGTATATGTGGCACACTTATACATGTACATGATATAAAAGTTCGGGATGAACCCAAAATTTTATATCTCTATAATGAATTGAGTATTGTTTTATCACATGAAATACCATGTATGATGCATATTAAGTTATCTTAATAATTCCAAGTTATGATATATCAGTAGTTATAATTTACTTATGCTTATGATGTCAGGTTTTATATTGTTTCCACATTCAAATGTGGCCTTTAAGTAATCATCTTATAGCATGCCTCGATGAAAACAAGCCTCAGCCTAGTTGGTGAGGTCTCTCTAAGTGCATCTAAGAGACGTAGGTTCAAAACATGGTGCAGTAATAATTCCAAGTCAATGTAGCATTACTGTAGCAGCACTATAGTGGTGTTGTAGCAGGCACTGTAGTAATAATATGCGAGTACTATAGTAGGTATTGTTCAGTACTGTAGAACCAAGAACTGTTCACCTTAGGCAACCAGTTTGGGCTTGGAGTCCTTCAGACCATCGTGCCACCCAGGCCTTCAGTTCAGTAAGGCCTTTGTGCCACCATTAAGGCCTTCGGTCCAGCTCAAGGGCTTCGGGCCATATGATTAGTGCAATTTCCCCAGACAGACTCTACAAAAAAAGGAGCAGCACCAAAGGAGGATTCAGAGCTGGTTCACTCAATAGAGAAGAACTAATGTATTTGGAATAATCAGAGGGTATGGCCATGCCATCAGGACTATCCTGTGATTTCATAGGAAGCATAGCCAAACGACCTTGTGAAGGTGGAGAGCTACCATCACAATGCTGACGCTGGGGAGGGGTAGTTCCTTGTAGTTATAGTCTGGTTTAATTACCTAAAACCTTCTAGTTAGGTAATGTCTCTTAATCCTATGAGACATGTAATATCTAATCGTACATGCCTTTTAAGGGTTCCCTCTTATTCTATAAAAGGGGGTTATCAAAAAATCAACAAAAATCAAGGCCTTCGAGCCATTCGAGCTATAGCATGCCTCAATGATAATGTTTATGATTATAAACCCTACAAAGTTACCTTGATATACTTATTTAATCTCAAGTACTTATTTAAATTATGGTGTGTTTTGATAATTCCATTACTGGGATTTGCATCTCACCCCTTTCTCATGTACATCCCTAGGTTATCCCATGCATTATTATTATATCGTTGGAATATAGTGGCATGTTTTGTAGTTTTTGAATAATGATGTTATACACATGTTTCATGTTTTCATTTGGTGAACCTAATTTCCTAAAGTCATTGTTGCCTCATGATCTTTTGATATTGTATTATTTGTATATTTATGTAATAAATAATGAATTATGGTTTATTAAAATTTGGGTTTTTATAGTTGTTATTAGAGGAATGTCTAGTATTTTTGGAGATTGGGATTAGAAAACCCAGGTTAAATAATTAACGATGATACTAAACATATGAAAACTTAAATAATTTTTTATAATATAAAGTAATGGTTTCGAATAAATATAATCCATGTATATACACTAAATGTGGATGCGGCTCTAGAATAGTTGTAGTTAGGTGTAATTCTCTAAAAGGGTACATTGGGCTTTAGTCAATCACCACCAGATGCATGACAAATAGTATTTGTTGTACACATGGTTTGAAAAACCCAAGGGATATGATTTTTTAAATTCACAAGATCTCTATGAACCATTATTAAGGGAACCAAAATTCCCATAAGATTATATTTTAGCAAATAGATCACGAATAACATATATTGAAACCTAAAAATTCATTGGTTAAGGAATATATGTCATTCATGAGTTATCCCTTAAATGTTTATAATTTTCATTTTATTTTATTAATAATTTAAAAATTATCATCCCTAATTTCCCCTTTATTTTAGTCAATGGTTGGAAATTGGAGGAACTGAGTTAACAACCAATGTGAGGGATAATGTGATGACTTCCAAAATGAGTGCCCATCCGAATGGGAGTAGGAGTCAGGAACTTCATGAAGAGACTTTATAAACTTACTCAAGTTTTGGATAGCAATTTGAATCAATAGGGATACCCACAACACCTAAGAATGATCATGTTCCAATTGATACATTTTTGTGACAAAGGAATCTGAATTTATTGGATCATCCAGTGCCTTAATCAAGGAAAAATGGATCAAATCTATTGAAAATATATTCTGTGTCCTTAAATGCTCATAAAAATATAAGTTCATGCAGATTTTTTATCATATGGATGGAAAATTTGATCAATGGTGGACGTTGATAAAAAATATGATGAGTAGATCAAAGAAATTTGAGTGGGAAGAATTTCCAATTTTTTTTATAAATATTTTACTCACACACTCTGAAATAAAATGGAGAGGTATTTCCTTGGCCTCATGAAAAAATGACGATGAATCCATTGGGTTGTACATGGTGAAATTTACAATACATTTTAGATGGACCATTAAATTTTTCATTGATATTAAAAGTAATGTTGACAGCTTCTTTGGTGAGATAAATCCATGTCTATAAAAAGTTTTAGTGATTCTAGAATCTGATAGCTCAATTAAATTGAAAAAAGTTTTCTCAATGTGAAGATGGGGATTAGTGAATCTCAAGGGTCCCATGGATCTACAGAGAGGAAGTATAGAATGTAATTTAATTTTATTGGAGTGATGAATAAATCTCATAGCAGAAAAAAATCATCACCCCACTAGTCAAAATTGTGGAAAGAAGCAGCTAATATTTTTTCTGTATAGGACAAGAAAATGATTTAGGTTTGGGAAGGAAGGGAACCTAGCTAGAAACTGCCTATGAGAGAAACCCACCAATGTGATGGAGGAAAGGAATGGTCTAGGAGACCATCATCTTGTTGTTCAATGTTTCAACTACTAGAAATAAAGACAATATTAACATCAATAAAATAAGACAAGGGTTGTCAATGATAACTAATAACAACAACCTCCAAGGCCTAAAGATAAAAAGGAAGATTATGCCATCACAACTGTAGCGGTGGACCCCAATAAAGATGTGGTTAAATGTATGTCATTTATTCATTCATGGTTAGTGAATGTACTATTTTATTATAGGTTTATTAATTTTTTAATATCATGTAATTTTAGTATAATTATTCAAACACAATATCAAAACATGGAAGTTGAGTTATTAGTGAAGATTAAAATGGGATAACTATTTCAACCCAAGCATATGATGCATCCCTTATCCAAATTTACTAATTGAATTTAGCAATAAAACTTGTGATAACCTCTTTAACTGACCTTGGTTATATTATTGGTATGGATTGTATTTCCTTATATAGTGCCAGCATAAATTTATTAGAATTGTAAATCAACCTATGTATGGTACATCACCCTCAGATTCTATCCTAGTGCAAAGATAAATATGAATATTATTTTGTATCATTGCCTTAATCATGGTTAATACCATTTTATAAGAAATTGTATCTACTAAAATTATTTAGACAAAGAAAAATATCATCCTTGATTTGTAACGAACCAAGCTGGGTTTCCATATAACCAAGTCCCCAACCCGGTATGTGGTATGGCCCGAGGGGTGTTCCCAATCCCTCGTGCTGGAAACTAGTGCCTGGGTCTTAATAACATGCCTTGGGAACAACTTTACCCAATATATTACATAAAAAAATAATTTTAAATATTCCAAAACAAAAATTACACAAGCAAACAATCCCTTAAAAAATTTTATAACTGAATTTTACACTTTAAATAGAAACCCTAAAAGGACTACATCAGACAAACTAATAAAACCAACCCAAATATTCATTTCAAATGTGGGACCATATATTCATGTTGATGCCACAAAACCCATAAGACAATACCACTAAAAACCCGGTCCATGAACACTAAACATCTTGGATGGATATGGAATAAACATACAATGAGGTCTATACACACACAAGGGTGTATATTTGGTGTGAGCCAAAGCCCAGTTGAATACCACCCAATAAAAAGGTTCCATGCTACAACATTAAAAGATAATCTAACATGCTCATCTAAATTAAATATTTTAAAAAAAATTCCAAGAAAAAATCCATTAGGTAAAGAGTAAAAAAGGAAAACTTTGAAGAAAAACAATTTCACATGTAATAGATTGAATGAGAAAGGGATATTATAAATAGAACATGCACTCAAGCGGCCCCCCATATGCCGACAAATGGAACCACATCATATATATTAGAGAACCATGGGTAAAACACCTAGGTTAAAGGTGGTATAATAACCACAACCGTCAGCATCTTCATGTACGAGCCATTAGAGACAAGAAATATCTAATGTTATAGTGGCAATCATCAATCATCATACTTTTCTTAGTGTTGTAAATGTCAGTCCAGCTAAGTGAAATCGGTAAATCCACTTCCAAATCCCTAGCACACTAGTTATAGTCTTTCCACCTAGATACATAGAATTCCCTTTTTTATAAATTTTATTTTTGACATGTCACACATACCACCACTAATACATACACATTCCAAACATTTTAAATATATAGGGAAATCACTATTTCCATTAAACTAATCCACTCACCATTTTACATGAACACTAAAACCGTTTTCATGTAGCTTTTAGAACACATTAAAATTTCATAAAATCCATTCTAAATTATCTCAATGAAGTCCCATGATCAATATAACCATTTTCATAGGACAAGACCTATCAAATATATGCACACAAACCAATTTCAATTCAAAACATGATTACCTTCATTTAAACTATATACATCCTATGTTTTAAAATGCAGGACAAGACAAACATACATATGTATTACATTTACTTTTGGAAAACTTACAACTAAACACATTCTCACCCCAAGTGCCTTTGAAAACAAGATTCACACCTTAAAAATAACCCATAAAACATTCCCATGAAATCCCACACTGAAGAACACACATAAAACCTAGCCATTTCCCTTTTTAAAATTCAATATCACCTCATAAGCATGTCAAACTACATAAAAATTCGTTTCACACCACAAATTTAAATCATGGAACATATTTATAAATTCAAAACAATCATATGAAATTCATATAATAAAGATGGAACATGGAACCATCAATCTCTCATGAAGAACCTCTAGGAAAAAGGTGTCAAATCACATCTGCACCTCACTTTCACCATGATGAGGCAATAAGAAACCATAACCCAGAGAATCAAACCCAAAACCCAATATTAAAAACTAAAATTGAACACCACATCCACTAGAAAATGGAAAACACTAAAATATCAGATAGGAAACCCTAAAAGAAGAAGAAACCAAGAGAGATGAGGACTTATATGACAGATCTTGGAGGATCCACACAACAAATTCCCATGAATCGAATCCCAAGGAGAGGGGGAGATGGAGGGTAGTTAACCTAGGTTGGGGAGTCTATGGGGGTCAAGAAATGGTTCCAATGGTATTAAAATCATGGAGAGAAAATTAGAGGGAAAGTATTTTCGATGAGATGGCAGGATAACACATTTAGTTTGCACAATTTGTGGAACCATGCAGAGATTGTGTGATTGTCTCTACGTAATTAAACTCAGCCACACGTCAACCTGGTCTGAGGAATATGGACTTACAGAGGCCATGTGGTAGGTTTTTTTCTCCTACCGCACACTTTACTAGGTTTGGGGCATGGTTACCACTGACTATGTGCCAGCCGTGTGTAGGATCATACCCACCCAAAACTCCCCATTTTACTCCAAAATATAGAGGAAAACAAAATAGGGTAAGTTGTAAAAAGGATAATTGGAAATAATAAGCCGAAAATTTAAACTTTTCACACTCGGTTCCTAAGTGAAATGGCTGAGAACCCGACCCAAACCAGAATAATGGAAAATGTAAAAACATAGGTGGGATAATTATCCCCACCATAATGCTTTCTGCCCCCAGAAATCCATCCCAAATTTGATACTAAGGTGGTAACTTTTAATCAATTTCAACCCAAGTATAATTCTATTGAGTTAAGATGAAGAGATGAAAAAGAATAATACCAGAAAAAAAGCGGTTTAAGAGCCGAACCCGGGAGACAAAAATAGACTTTCCTCTAAGTGTCAACCACCCCAAAAGCTAAGACAACTCTAGTAGATTGATCAAGGAAAGAAACATATCACCACAAACAAACCAAAATTTTGAGTAAAAACACCCTAGACCTCGAAAATTAAAACTTACACTTCTTTCATGAAATGGGGTAACAGAATCAAACTACATCCCGAAACAAAACACCTTAAGCATTATCAAATGAGGCTCAATAGATTTACATAAAACATACCATGAATTTGAATGGTGATACTATACAATTGCTTAAAAAACAATTTTTCACACCCTAATCCTAAATTTTAATCAAATGTCCAGCTGGGTGGGTTAGATCGCTAGAACGTGCTACCTATCGGCTAGACATCACGAGGAACAAAGCCGAATTACTAACACAAGGAGGCCCAAACAAACTCCCCACCATAAGAAACATCCTAACACCCAAGATGAAATAGGGAAAACAACACAGGGAGGCCAAAATGGTCTCCCCACAAAAATAACTATGAAGCCTAACTAATCACCTCACATAGGTGTGATAAAACCCACACAAACCCAACCCTAACAGAAAAAGGACAAATTAAAGAAATTCTAAACCAATGGGAATAATTAAAAAACCTACTACTTTTGAGAGGAAATACCATTATCATATGAACCCTAACCAAAACTAATATCTACTCCAAGGGATGGAACTATTTGAACAACCGTAAAAATCCCCTCCCCCATAAGGGCATGAGCACTATGGTACAAGAAGATGAAATTGTCTACCAATTTACTACCAAGGAAGGAATCTCCCACCTAAATATACCAAAACATTTAGGAACATACTCCCCCTATACCCTTTTTTCTCATGGGACTAAATAATAAAAAATATTCATGAAAGGATATTTGAAGAGCCTCCATTTTCAACACTGAAGACAAATATTAGACAGGGATCTGTTACACTACTGGGGATCTTGACTACACACCAGCTTCACTTCGGGACCTATGGCTAGAGCTCTGGGGGTTGAAATATCTCTTTTCTCATAATTAGGTGTTAAAACACTAAAAAATAACTTATTTTCATGGTTCCACAAGAAACTATACCACCACGACGACAACACAATCAGACACAAAAAACCCCAATATCCACTTACTTCCACATGACACATTCTTCATGGAAAGGGTTTAGATGGTGCACATGCATCACCCATTATTACATTAAATGAGATCCTCCAGGAGGAAATAAAAAATAGAAGGAACCTTCTTATAATATGGAGGAATTTGATAATTCTTGAAAGGAAACACCCTATAATCAAAATAGGGGTTCTCGGTAAAAATTTCAGAAAATCCACATTTTCATATGAGAAAGAAAACGACACATAAATAACTCAATGAACATGACCATAATTATTGATAGAAACCTTATAAGGTGAGGGAAAATAAACTGATTACTAAATGACACATCATTCATGGAAACGGTCAAAAAATCCTCTTATGACCAAACTTGCATCATTGGCGGTCCAACATGAATCCATTCTTTGACGAGACCAACAAAAGACCCAAAGTCCCTTAAAGATAGTAGCTAACACTGCCTACTTGGAACTACTAACCATTCTTTATTGGAATTACCCTCACCATTTCCAGGAAGGTTCTTCAGGCACATGGACTCAAAGAATCCAAAACATCGTTCAACTTCTCTTTCATCTACTATCCCATAGCAAGAGGACTCGCTTAGTCAAGAAAAAATGAAATAAGACTCGTCTTTTTAAAATTCAAGGATATAGTCCTTATGTTGATATACTGGGGGTTCTTCCAATCAGTAATCACCCATTTTCGTACTTTAATCATGCATTATCTTTTTTATAGAGGTGTACACTAGGTAAGAAGGGAAACCAGAGAACCAATAAAACTAATCCATTGGCCAAAACATGCCACAATCTAGAGCCGAACATATGAGGGGAACCTCCACAATGGAGTTCCAAAATACTTCATGAAAAAGTCCAATAACCAACCTTCAACCCAAATTACTAATGTAATACAAACCACAAACAACGTTTAATAAAAGTTGATTATCAACCACCCCAACACCCATGAAGACATTTCCAATATATGAAAATACTCACCCCACAATTTTCTTCCAAAACACCTCCAAAGAAAAAACTAGATTGTTGAGTTTGAAATTCGTCAATGGTATCCCATGGATCCTCTCACAAGCATTTTTCTCATTCCAAAATGGGCACCCATTCACTTCCTGCTCATATCCTATGAATGTGACCACTCATGGAGATACCAAAGTTTAATTAAAAACCCCACCTATTTCCGAAAAATACATTCAACTCACCTTTTTATTTTAAAAATTCCCTAAATATTCCTTCCATAACCTACTAGCCATAAAAATTAAAACTCATTATGTGTTTCACAAAACTTTTTAAGAGAAACACCAACCATTCAAACACAAACTCATTTTTAACCCTTACACATCAACCTTAAAACATTTCTCTTCACATTAAAACAACCCATTTCACATAAAACTATATTTCATTAATAAAGAATCATTTAAAACTCATTTATCCTCATTTAAAATAGGCTCATAGAAATTAATAAACATTTTAAAAGCCCTAAAATAACCAAATAAAAGGTTATTTAAAAAAATTAATCAAAAAACCCAAAACATATTATCCCATTAAAAATAGTTTCCAATAGTTTAATAGACCCCATTTAATACAAAATTTCCAAACTTGGTTTTAAAATAATATTTTCTTTACATAAAATTGATTTCAATAAACCACACATTTATGTTATGAAAATCCAGTCCCGATAAACAAAACCCTATCCACATAAAACCATTTTCAATCATAATATTTCTTTTCACAATTTTCAAACAATGGTTTTTAAAATAGTTTTCAAAACCCCAATGACACACAAGACCATGCAAGAGGAAATTAGTTCCTGTAGTTGGCTTGGACATATGGTTGGTAGGCATACTCTAATCACTCAACCATCCTGGAAAGTGTTCTAGGGAAATTTCTCTAGCTCCATATTACTTTACATGCCCTATGAGCCCACTAAGATCATTAACCCAACTCTATTTTCATTTCCCCAAACATTTAAAATCCACAAAAAAAGAAAATGAATCAGATGAAACATAACTTTCCCTGGTGACGTAAGTCTTGTCATGGGGTGTTCTGGCTAAGAAACCGTACTTGTAACTTGGAAATAAAGTCCCTAAAATCATAGATCTGGTCTACCAAGAATCTTCCCCAAGGAACATGACCCAAAAGAGCCAACCTTCACTGATACCATTTTTTCATGAACCAAGTAGGGTTTCCATCTGACCTAGCTCCTGACCCTATCCGTGGCATGGACCTAGTGGAGTTCTTAATCCCCACATGATGGAAACTAGTGCTTGGGTATCAAAAACATGCTTTGGGAACAATTTTACCCAATTACATACATACAAAAACAAAAAAATTTAAATAAGAAAAAACTGAAATAACAAAACCAAACAAGCACTTAACAAATTTCAGAATTAAAGTTTATACTTACTACAAAAAAAACCATAAGGAATAAAACAAAGAAACTAACAACCCCAACCCAAACATTGATGCCATATGAGGGACCACATCCTCAATCTTCCACCACTAAACCCATAAGAGAAGACAACTAACAAAACGCACCCTAATCACCAAATATCTTAGCTCTACCAGGAATAAACAAACAATAATATCTACATACACCCTAGGGTGTGTGTATAGTGTGATCCAAATGCCTGTAGGATGCCACCCTAGAAATAGGTTCCATGAAACATCATTAAAAGATAGTATAACTTGCTCATCTAAATGTAATCTCTTAAAAACACTTATAAGAAAAAAAATATTAGGTAAATAGTCAAAAAGGAACACCATGAATGAAAACCATCTCACTAACACTAGCTTAAATGAGAAAAGGATTTTAAAATATAACCCACTCAAGTGGTTCTCCATATTCCGATGGAGGGAACCATATCATATATTTTAGAGCACTATGGGTAATCCCCTAGGGTTAATCTAACTAGAGTGGGACCCTAGAACCTCATACCTCTGTGAATAGTGTTATAGTAACTACAACTATTATAATCTTCATGCATGATCTACTAGAGTGGAGAAACATACAATGTTATAGTGGATATCATTCATCATCATTGTTTTGGTAGTATTTTAAATTTCAATCCAACTATGTGAAACCATGAAAAAAAACATTCAAATCAATAGTGCAATAGTTCTAGTCATCAAACCAAGATACCCAAGATTCCATTCCTACTCAATTTCATGTTCACATGTCACACATAAAACCACTTTTACATAGACATTCAAATCATTATAAATATATGAGAAAATCACCATTTTCTATAAACTAAGCTAATTCCCATTTTACCTGATCACCAAAACCAATTTCAAGTACCTTTTCAACCACTGGAAAATTACATAAAACCCCTTAAAACTATCACAAGAAAGTCACATGAACAGTTTAACCATTTTCATAGGCTAATCCCCTTTCAAATCCACACACCCAAACCCATTTCAACTCAAAACACGGTTTCCTTTATTTGAGAATTTTATAACTCATATTCTAAAATTCACAACAAGACAAACCTTCCAAAGTATTACTTTCCCTTTTGAAATATTAGATGCAAACACATTTATACACCAAGTGCCTCTAAAAACATGATTCACACCTTAAAAAGAAACCATAAAATATTTCCATGAAACCCCACAATAAATAAAAAACATAAAACATAGACATTATCCTTTATAATATTTTCTCTCACCGTGTAATCATGTCAACCCACATAAAAATACCATTCCAACCACAAAGTTAAATCATGGAATATATTTATAAATTCATACAAGCATATCAAATTCATCTTTTAATGTTAGGGCATAGAAACACCTACCTATCATGAAGAACCATCCAGTAAAAGGTATGAAATCACATACGCACCTCATTCATTCAATAAGGAGGTAATAATAAACCCTAACAAATATATTAAATCCTAAAACCCAATATTAATACCCTAAATCAATCTCCACACCCACTGGAAAACTAAAACCCCCAAAATAAAAGAGAAGAAACCATAAAAGAAAAAGGAAACAAGAGAGAATAATATGTACATGAGAGATCTAGATGGATCCTTACCAAAACTTTACTATAATCAAATCCCAAGGAGAGGAAGAGATAGAGGGTGGAATGCCTAGGGCTGGGGGAGTTTGTGGGGGTCGAGAAAGGGGTCCAATGGGGTTAAAATTGGGGATAGAGAACAAGAGGGAAAGAATTTTTAATGGGTTGGAATGGATGAAAGGTTAGTACGAATAGTTTTCCAAACTATGAAGAGACCTTGTGGCCATATATGCCTAATTAAATGTTGCCTCAAACTTACTTGGGGTAAGGTGAAAAACTGTACGGTAGGTTATGTAACCTATCACACAATTTCTTAGGGTGGGAACACGGTTACCACTTACCATGCATAGGATCCTACCCACTCAAAACCCCCCATTTTACTCCAAAATTCAAAGGAATCTCAAAAGGGGGAATGTAGAGAAAGGATAAAATTAAATAATAAACCAAATAATTAAACTATTTACACCCATTTTCCAAGATAAATGGCCATGAACCTAACCCAAACCAGAATAAAGGAAAACTAAAAAACTCAGGTGTGACATGACTAAATTCCCATTATATTGGAGTTCATTGATTTGTTTCCGAAATAATTTCTAGGTATTCTCCCTAGATGATAATTTTAATTATTAATCAAACATATACCTATTTCTTTTCCAATTTCCATGAATCCACATATAATATCCATTTTTGAACTTGTGTAGTTAATGAAATAACTTTTGGATAATCTAGAAAAGTGTTTATATGCACAAGTGATTCACCATAGGGATTAATGATCATTTTATGTTTCAATAAGAATAGGACCATGCACCTATTGATTTATTATCACAATACTAACAAGATAATGATAAGGAAAAAGTATCCTCTTCCATGGATTGATGAACTGTTTGATCACCAGTGTGGAGATCAATAATTCTCTAGGTTGTATATTCACATAGGATATATCCAAGTAATGTTGAAGAAGGTGGATATACCGAAGACTAATTTTTATTCCATGCACATGTACTAGTAGTTCATAATGATTCTATTTGGACTCACTAGTATTCCATCCATCTTGATGGACTTGTTAAATAGAGTCTTTAGGGATTATCCTGAAATATTTGTGGTAGTATTTATTTATGATATTACGATCTAATTCAAATGTAAAGAGGAGTATATAGAGGATTTAAATTTTTTACTATGAGTCTTGTGAGAGTAAAAGTTATATTAAAAGTATAGTAAATGCGAGTTATAGATGGAGGAGGTAACATTCATGGGGAATATTATCACCAATGAAGGGATATATATGGATCCTTAAAAAATAGTGGAAATTAACGGATGTTTTGTACCAACATCTATGATATAAGTCTATTGTTTTGTTGGATTATTTGTCCAATATATTCCATTTTAATCAAATTATCATTATTTTCAATCATACTAACTCATCTAACTTGAAAGGGAGTCAATCTTTTTTGGACTGATGAATGCGACAATAGATTTAATGAGTTAAATAAGAGGCTAATAAATACACATATTCTATCATTACCCACTAGCGGGGATGGATTTTTGATCATTAGGAATGTATTCAAAAAATAGACTTTGTTATCTTCCATTTAAAGATGAAAAAGTGATAGCCCATTCCTCCCATCAATTAAATATCCATGGGAAAAACTATCGAATGCATAATCTATAATTGGATGCAGTGATCTTCAAACTAAATAGTTGAGACATTATCTATATGGGGATAAGTGTGACATATATATGGATCATAAAAGCCTCGAGTATATATTCACACAAAAAGTACACAATATTCACATATGAAGGTAGTAACACATTATCAAGGTTTATAATTGTTACATCCATTACCCATCAAAGTAATAAAAATTGGTAGATGCTCTGAGTAGAAATTATCCTACAAACTAATCATAGAAATGGATTGAAAGGGATCCAATCATCCTATAAATTCATAGAATGGACATTGTAATCATAAAAGTATATTAATCCCACCTTTATCAAATAATTACTCAACCATATATTCATGAGAGGATTAAGGAGGCCTAGGAAGATGACGAGGTGTTATAGAAAAAGATGTTGAATATTTTAGAGTAAAAATATTTTAAATTTGGATTATAATGTTTGGAACCCAAATATATTCCCCATAAAAATCATAATTTAAGAGTAAACTTTTGGGTGATTCACATAGCTCATCCTTCTATATTCATCCAGGAAGAAATAATACATATATAGATCTGACGTAAAACCTATTTGGTGAAAATATGAATAGGGTGGTTGCATAATTTTCATCTCGATGTATGGTATTCAAACAAGTCAAGGAGGAATGCCATAAAATTTAGGGTATTATGTATCCATTTCCCATACCTATATAGAAATGGAAAAATATAACCATTTATTTAATTTTAGTAAACCCTGTAAAATATAAGGGAAATAATGAGTCCTTTGTTGTGGTGGATCACCTTACAAATTCAGTCTATTTTATTACTATATATAATGATTTAACTCCTAACAGAATCGCCAAGATATAGATAATTTAATTTAAAATACTACATGGAGTTCCACTAAGTATTGTATTTGACTGAGATCTATGGTCTACCAATCGGTTTTAGATAATCCTTCAGTGATCACTAGATACAAAGATGAGTTTTAGTACTTATTTTCTCCCTCACATAGATTGTTAGTCTAAGAGAATCATTTTGAATATATAGGACATGATGAGTACATGTTTAATGGATTTATAATGATGTTGGTATCAACACATCCCCGTAGTGAAATTTTCATATACCAATATTTCCATTCTAGTTTCCAATGACACCTAATGAGGCACAGTATGTGAAGCTGTGTCCAGATATAACATGATGGGTTGAATTTTGAGAGTGGAAGATAATGGGACTTGACCCTTTCTAAGAGGTGATAGAAAATGATCATACCATTCAAAATTATACAAAATCCATAATATTTTGAAATAAAATCTATGCGTACTATCATAAAATTGATCTTTATTTTGAGGTTATAGATAAATTGTTTCTTTATATATCACCATGGAAGATTGTCATGAGTTTTGGGAAGAATGGAAATCTTTTTCCAAGATATATAGGCCCTTTTGAGATCCTTGATTGGATCAGATATGTGGCCTATCAACTAGAACTCCGACCTAACATATCTAAAGTACATGATGTGTTGCATATATCCATATTGAGAATGTACACACTAGACCCCATACATGTACAAAATCCAGATGTGGAACCATATGACAATGATCTTTCATATGAGGATAGGCTAATGAAGATCACATTTCCTAGAGTCAATGTTTTATGAAACAAGACATATCAGGTTGTCAACGTATTATAGTGGAACCAAAAGATCAACGAAGCATATTTTGAGTTAAAAAATATGATTATATAGAATTTCCCTAATCTGTTTTATTTTATCAAAAATAATTATCAGGATTTAATTTTTTTTAAAGGGAGAATAATGTAACCAAAAAAACATTTATTAATGAAATTCCATTTTTTAAATTCATAAATTCCTTATTATGTAATGAATATATAGAAAACACATGAACTACTTTGGTTAATTTGGAGTATTATATATTTTATATTGAAAGATTTTGAGGACCATTAATCATCACTACCCTTTAGTCCGGGGTGCCCTATAGAGATTTTAATTTTATAAGGAATAAAACTAATAACGATGTTGATGATGTTAACAATGATCTTCATGATTGAAATATATTAGGGGTTATGATAAAATCCAATTGAAAAATATGAAAGAATTGATGACCTTGACTAGTATGATCATACCACGTGATGACCATTTATCAAATCTTCCAAGGGGGATGGAATAACTTGGATTATCAATCGATGAAGCCCAATCCAACATTAAAGAACTGAATCTTGAATGGAACCATTTACTGTAGAAGTTCAATCTTACCAATATCCTAACGAAGCCATGTTATTCGAACCACCTGAATAAAGTTACACCTGCACACACGTTACCCTTAGGGGGTTTGTTGGTGTAACAAGGGGTTATATATCTAGACCCTAAAACTATGAATTTTTATATTTTTATATATAATAAAATAATGATTATATTTATCATTTTTTAATTTCTTTATTAATGATTAAATAATGAATTTGATAAAAATATGATTATGATACGATGAAACTAAAATTTTATTTTAGGGAAATATATAATTCCAATCAAGATAATTTTTTGAAGGATTAAATTTTTTTGAAATTAATTTTATTTTAAGAAAATATTATTATTTAAAAATATTTATTTAAATATAAATTATAATATAATTTTATGAAATCAATCTTAATTTTTATAAGGGTAGGAAAAAATTTATGGTGCTAAATACCCAAATTTTTCAATAAATATGTATTATTAATATAAAAATATAACCTTTCAAATTTAGATTTTTTTTTAAAATCAATATTATTTTGGAAATTATCACATTCATATTTTTCAATAGTGATTTTTTAAAATTTTCTAAGACACTCAATTTTTGTGGGTTAAAACTAAATACTGTATAAAATTTATTTATTATAACATCATAATGGCCCCAAAATGATGTAATAAAAACCATATAAGTTATCCATGACCAAACATAATATTTTAGTTAAAAATAATTTTTTTCTTTGATTTTTGTTGATTAATTTTATAAACCCTTAATGAATCCTCCAAAATATATTTTACATTTTTTCGTTTTCAAATAATTTTTTATGAATGTTACTCAATTAAAAATCACCAAGGGTATTATTTTAATGCATTCGATTCATATACATATAAAATATTTAAAACCACTTCTCTTTGGTCTATATCAAGGGATTAAACCATGGTAGGTTTTTTATTTTTGATTATGTTATCATATAGAGAGGAAAAGTTATGTTAAGAAATTAATAAATAATTGACCTCCATTTTATTATAAAACCTACCAATCTACCATTTTTAGTCACTAAAAAACCTTTTGTCCTGAATTTACTCTACCATTACTTCTCTATATACCCCCATGGTGTTCCCAAACTCTTAAGAAGCTCCTCCTAAGCTTTTCTGAAGCACCCTCCCAAGGCAAGCGATGCCCACCTTGTCCTCTTTATTCTAGAACCTTCTTTATATTACTCCTTTTGGTTTCTAAGTAATCATTTTGGGATAATTTTTTACTCATATCACTTACTATCACTATTATTTCCATGTTATGATATACCCCTTTCCCTACCATTAAACACTTCTATGAATCTTTATGTTCCCCTGTTAACAAGATAAAATTATCCTTTGATTTTCCATGCTAAGAATTTGTGTAATGAATACTTATTTTTATTTACAATAAAGGGTATTAACCTAGATACACCTATGTATTATTTATATAAAAATATAACCTCTCAAATTATTTAGCACCATAAATTTTGGTATGGAAAAATTCGGCTATTTCATAACAATGTTTTGATGTCCCTCCAGTTAGACTTGACTTATTTTTAGGATGTCATGTTTTATAATGTTTCCACATTCCCATATTGAATTTATATTACAATATTATATCATGCATAGATTTTTAATTTTATGATCTTAACCCATATTATGTTATTTTTATATGAATATTTACTCAAATCTACTACTAAAACTTATTCTATGCTTTGATTATTCCCTTATAACTTATAAGGACCCAACCTTAAATAATAAATAATCATGAGTTTTATGTCAAGAATTCATCCTCTTACATTTTATGATATTTATTGTTTATAGTTTTATAAAAAAAGGTGTTCACTATTTTATAAATTCAAATCACCAAAAATTTGAAATATTCCACTTGTATCCATTTTCCCCACAAAACATAACTTTTAAGATATAACATGTTTTATTTTCTTGAAACATGTTCACAATTTTTAAATTGACCTCATTCTTTTTCTTACTCATCATTAAAACTCTTTTAGTTTTCTTTAAAAAAAATGGTATAAGGGTAAAAAATATTAGTATGGTACATAAAAATAATGATATAAAATTGTTATCCCAAGAATAATGATAAAAATTTTCAAATTCATAATAATCTTTTGGTTTAAAGTAATCATTTTTTTGCCTAAGAAATAAAATTCTATACCCAATGATTTTCATAAATCATTTTATAATAATTAATTATAGAAAATAATACTCATAAATATATATTTTATATCATTAAAAAATAATTAAATCTTTTTTAGAATGTTTTACTTTCCACTCTAAAGCATTAGAGGGCACTTTCTACTAAATATAAGCTCATTAGCATACATCATGAGATGATGAGATTTCTAAAAAAACTAATATAAAGAATAAATAAATCATATATTTATCGTGGGGAATCATTTTAATATCACTCTTACATATGTAGTAACCTTCATGGTTGTAATTTGAGTAACCTTCACGGTTACCAATTGTAACACCCCAAGATTTTATGAGAAATATTATTTTTAATTTCATTGATGTCTTGTGATGTATGTTACAAAAAGATTATATTTAACTATAATGAACAACATATTATCTTGTAGTAAACACAAACATTATTTTTGGCTTGTGTTTCACGCAAGAGAAACCTTCCTCAATTACGTGTGTTGTACACAAAACCGAGTTTCAATAAACAATGATATATAGTTCTTATATTATTATGAACTAGACATTATGAATTTTATTAACCACATTTTTAATTATATAAAATTATAATTCATATTAATCATTTTCTAGAACAAGTTATGTGAACAAAATCAATTTTTCGTAAAAAGGAAATATTTTTCCAAAAATACAGTTTTACCACCTTTTGTTGGCGTACCCACTTTAAATCTATTTTTTAACACATTTATGAGTTTAATTTGACAAAATAAAGTTATTCATTGAAATATTTCTATAAAAATTTACTTTGGATAATTTTTTAATATTTTTCTGTTAACTTTCATATTATGATGAATAATAAAAATATGCTAAATTTTAATTAAAGGCAACTTTTTTCATCAAGATAATTTATATGGTTAAATTAAAATATCAAACGGTTTTAAAGTGTAAATAAAATATATTTTTACCATTTTATATAATTTAAGTCATTATCATTAATTTTACATTGAATTCATAGGTAAAAAACATTTCAATCTTTTGCAATATTTTAACTTTTAAAACCCATTTTCTCAACAGCAGGATTAATTTTTAATTAAATAATGAATCTTATGTGTTTTAAATTTGGAAATATAGATTCCATATTTGGAAGCAGTAAGTTTAAATTATGTTAATAGGTTACTTTTTTTAGGCATTATGAATAGTATCTATGATAAATTTTATTTTCCATAGTTAAAGGTAAATCAGGTAATTAAGGTTAAAAATAATATTATAAAATTACCTTAAAACTTTTTTTAATATAATTGGATGATTATATTTATTCTTAAAACATACTTCAGTTGATATGGAATCTATTGGTAACAACTTGGATGTTATTAAGACGTTTAATTTATTTTATTTAATGAAAAGTGAAATATGTCTCACTCAAACTTTAATAATTAAAGTATTTTTAATATAAGGTTATACAAAATATAAATTACATTATAAATAGCCATTTGAAATATAAATTTTTTTTCTTCATTATGATAATATATTTTTAATTTTTAATAAATATTTAATAACCTAAATAGCTTATACATTAATGATGCAAAAAATATTTATTTAGTGAAAAATAAATAATATAACTTTTATTCAAATAATAATACCCATAAAAGGCCAAAAAACCTGACCAAACATATATATCGTGTATATATAGACCATAATCATCCAACTGTAGAATTTTGGACCATTTGGAGCCTTATAAAAGTGATTATGAACCTTATATTATTTTAAATAATGTCAATGTTGTCACCTTCGTAATTTAATAAACATATCATTTTAAAAGTTGGGGTTTTGGAAGATAAATTCGACTAAAAGTATTATTATAAAATATATTATATTATTCTTCATCATTGTATTTTATTTTTAATTTTATGCAAAAAATAACTATATTTAATAATTATACAAAAAATTTGTAGTAATTATTTTATTAAGATAAATAACAAATAAATTGTTTTAAAAATATTAAACTAAATATTATATGAACTAAATATTGTATAAAAAGAATTTAATTTTTGAATATGAAAGGTTAGGAATCTATTAAATATTATGGTTCTAATATATTCTCTGTTTGGATTTTTTTCTAAATTAAAATAATTGAAGAGAGTCAAAATTGACACTATTGATATTTTATAAAAAAAACATATTATTAAATTGTTTACAAATCAAAAAAATATTTAAAAATTTAAAATTGAAAATTTTATGGTCTAAAATGTAATTTTGTACCTAATTATAGAAAATTAACAACACATAAGTATGTAATTTTAACAATTTAATAATTACAATATTATTACCACAAATAAAAGTAAATATATAGAAAAAGAATAAATCAAAATGATAAGGTTTAAAATAAAAATAAAACAAGTATAAATTTTATGGGATGTTTAGATTACAACCCTATCTCATCTCATCTTAGAATTGAGTGATTTTTGGAGGTTTATAAGTAGGTTTAGAATTTATTATTAATTAATATTTTAGAGGTTTCCAAAACTGCCCCTCTCTTCTCTTATAAAAGGGCACCTCATCCCTCTCCTCCTCACACAATTTTGATTTTCAAGCTCGAAAAACCCCTGTAGATTACTCTTATGAACTTCCCTAGTAACTATTTGGAGATTATGTTCTTCTCAAAAGACGAACAGCAGTCCCTTAAGAGGAAGTTTAATGGAGGTTCTTCGAAGAAGAGGTAATATCTTCTATAGATTCTTTCAAGTTTATTTATTATTCTACTTACTCTTGATTTTTTTTACTTATAAAGTAATAAAATTATTATAAATAATATACAGATATTTTATTATAAAAATTAAATAAAACTATTTCAACTTTTATCCATCCTACGTAAAACGAAATCACCGCGCATGCATTTGTATGGCTTACCGTCTCCACGCCGAAGTGTAATATATTTTCCACCACCACCTTACTTGTATGGGTATAATGGTGGAATTAATAAATATACATGATTATTATAACATTATACCAATTCTGAGATATTATATCATCCACTCAAATTCCATTCAAAAATTATGGTAACGATATCATCGCTCTTGCGTACGTACGGATTACCGTCTCCACAATGCGATGAGATTCATTCTCCATGTTAACCATTCAAGAATGATTATAAAGTATATATGATAAGTAATCATGAAATATATAACATGATAATTCTACTAGATTTATGTATATATATATATGTAATTTACTTCCATTCAATTTAATAAGGAAACGAAAACGGCGTTCATGTGCACGTACGTCCTACCGTCTCCATGAACGGTGTATTTCTTTCCATTTATAGATATATTATATATATTATATATTCAAATTATATATTATATATAAATCATGTTTTACATTCTAGAAGTAACTAGTCATGATCTAGGTAATCATATGAATAATTAGAAGTCAAAACATGTACGACAAATGAAACGATATTACCCAAAACACCTCTTTAACATGGAATTGACAAATGAACAGGTAATATAAAGTCATAAGTGAATCAAATATGATATCATAAATATTATTATGGTTCTATTTAAAGTTAATAATATTTTTGTAAACCCACTATACAGTAATCTTGGACACATACAGAAGAAATTGGACATAAGGTAAGTGGTTACTTTTTCAATCTCATTTCTATCCGAGATTGTTTATTCTTAAGTATTTACTAGGGTTAGTATAATTATCCATGAAAATGTTTTCTCAAAATGTTTTCATAAAATGTTTAATATTCATCAATGTATGTTTAAAGTCATTTTAACCCTTTTTTGACTTTTACTGCGTTGTATGGAAGGAATCTTTCTGTTGTTTACCATACAAGGTACTTTTTGACTTTTCTGGAAAAATTATATGGAGAATGTTTTTTTAACTAATACAGAATGAATGGATTTTTTATGGTTTCATAACTCCTTATTTTCATGAAGCTTCCTTTACAATATTTCAAGATTATTTTCAACAAAATCCTTTTCTTTTAAAATTACATGGCATTTTCTGAAAAGAAAATGATTTTGAAGAATAAAGGAAATTTTCCTCAAGAATTCATTTCAAGTGTTTTATCAAAACTATTTCCATATAAGATGACATTATTTAATATGTTTTTTTAAAGTATAATGTCTCTATTATTTACATGGTTTTATTTTTCTTACAATGAAATGATATCCATTTTTTCTATTTGGATTATGTTAGGATGAGATGATATTTATGAAACCCATTTTATTCTTTGGGTTATGATGAATGATTTATGTTTATTTTGTGGAACACATAAGAATGGTTTAATTATGAAATGTTTGGGACCTATATCTCCCTCAAATGTATTGTATAAAGATTTATATCTCATGAGATAAATATGACTGGAATGATAAGTAAATTAGGTTCAGTAATACAGGGGTGGAACGACAAGTAAACCTGATTTAATAATGGACTTTGTCCACTATGATGGTCTTGGAAGCAATACCTTGGCTACTATGGAAATCATAACATGTTCATAGGTGTTTTCCACAATTAAATATTTTATTCCCATGCTATTTTATCATGATTTAGGTTCTTTTATGATCTATGCCTTACGTACTGTCAAGACTTATTTCAAAAATAAAGATTTTCATGTTTAAACATTATGTTCATGTTTTTTATCTTCAAATATATATGATTTGTTTTATTTTCTTCATGATTAACCTTATTGATCATTTGAGCTCCCCCTTTATATGTTTTCTTTTACTTGGGATATAAATAAAGTTGTTAGGTATGAAAACAAAAGGGGAATATTTTTATGGGAGATGTTAAAGATCTTTCACCATTATTAGAAGATTATGTTATGAGTTTCCAAAGACACTAAACTATTATGGTCCTTCGGTGTCTATTTTTTTAATATAATTTTTATTATTTATTAATCCTTTAATAAAACATTATTCTGTTTAAAACATCCTTATTATCAATTTTTAAACTATTTATTTTATTTGACTTTGATTTTTGTTAGAAAATTAATTAGAATATAAATATATAAAACATAAAAAATGTTTTATTTTTATCTAAGAAATATTATAACACAATAATTCATTCAAATATTATTATTTTCAATCTTTTAATTTATATTTATTTTATTTTATTATTAATTGAACACATAGTGTGTTAGTGTTGCCTAAAATTTTTATTTAATTATTTCCTAAATAAAAATTATAAATAAATAAAAATGACAAAAAAATAATTTATCTGTCAAATAAATATTAATTACTTAATTTATCCTCATTTTACCCTTATATAAAAAATTTAGTGATAATAAAACAAATAGAATGACATTTTTTACTTTCCTTTACATAAAATATTATAATAGAATAAATCATAGAAAAAAAAAGAAAAATGATCATGTATTTGAATTTTGGATGTTTATTTAAGAGATATAACCATTAAGTAAAATTATTGAATGTTTTATGGTCATTTTTATGTCCTTGTCATTTTATTTTTAACCTAAATAACCTGATTTTTCTTTATCGAGGTGACAAATACTTACTAAGGTTACTACTCATAATGACCAAAAATAGAAGTTAACTATTTAAAAAATCTATGCTTAAAAATTATAGATATATAAACAATTTTTTAAAATTTTGTTCAAATATGTTCTTTAATTTAATATAAATTTTTTCCCACAAAACGATAAGAATAATGATTATTTAGAAAAAACGATTTCTTAAGTATACACATATTTTTATGCTATATTCAAAAATAAAAATAATTATAATGACTATAATGGAATTATATTTATTAAAAAAACTCATTAAATGTTAAAACTAATCCAAAATAGAATTTTACGTTTGTAATTAATTTAAAATAAAATATAGTTTTTAATAAAAATTAGTATTTTCCACTATTCACTAAAAAACTTTTCCAAAAAAATTCTAAATTTTACTATAAAAATTTTGATTCTATGATTTCATAAATTATTTTCGTTTAATAAAATACAGTTTTTAAAAGTTTCAGAAATTAATTATAATAGTTTGTCACAAAAATTAATAAATATCACCTTTGAAAAAAATGTATTTTTGAAGAACAAAATAATTCACAAAATAACATCATGTTCTTATTTTCTAAGAAATAATCAATTCATTTTTACATAGTATATACTTTATATATATATATATATATATATTATAACATGGATAGTACTATTCATACCAACCAATTCAATGACTTGATTGTAAGGAAAACATTTGAATAATAACATTTTTATAGTATACCCCAATTTCATTAAAGCATAGTATGTTGTGTTTTGAAAACAATGGATCACGGTATTATTTTAAATACTTAGAGTGTTACATTTTCCACCTTTAATAAATTGCATCCATAAAATTTTAATTTGATCATGGTAATCAAGGTTTTGATATTTGAAAACTATTTTGTTGAAAACCCTCTTCATAAAAAGGGTTAACGTAAAATCATATTCAAAAGAGGAAAAGAGAAATATGAAGGTCAATTGGAATAACAACTTAATTTGTTTCAAAATAGGGGAACATTTGGGGGAAGTGAAAATATTTATGTTGACCAAATGATGATGGGGAGTGATAGAGACCATTGATCGTAAGGAAGTGACTGATAATGAGAAATTTAATGATCAAAAAACTATAAACCATTGGGTATTGAAAAATACCATTGATATATCAAATATATATATAATATGTCAAAACAATTTAAGATATCTTTCATAGAGTGGTTGAATTCTTTTTACATATTTACTAGAAAAATAAATAAATATACATATCTAACAAATATAATTTCATCATTTAATTCATTTCTACCATAATCTCAACTTTTTATCAAAACGATGAGTATTCTAGATGAATTTTCCATGCCTGAATCACATAAATCAACTTCTAGTGGTTCATATTTGTAATGTCTTGGATTTTTCGATGTATTATTTTAATATTATATGTGAATTATTTCGAGACCAGACTCTGAAACGGCGTGCAGTTCCAGGGCCCAGTGATCTCGGAACAAATGTTTGAATTTAATTAAATAATTAAATTATGCGCGCGTGCGGTTTTACAGAAAAAAGTGGAATAACTCCGGAACGGGTGCCCGGATTAGAAATTTGAGGGAACCGTTGCATTCAGAACAGTGATTTTTCTTTAGGCAAGGCCTAACTTTGGCCGGCGCAGGTCCGTGGTGAAATCTGGTTTTCAGACGTAACTGTAATAAAATATTTAATAAAATATTTTATTTAAATCTTGTTACATCAAATATCTATTATCTTTTAAATAGAGATTTCGTAGGGGAATCAGGGTTACAATCCCTATAACCCTAAATTTATCTGGAGGCTTTGGGAAAGCTCTGGAGGGAACCCCCAATGCGGCGGCGATGATCTTGAAGGATTTTGATGGCGACGATGACGCGGCGGGCGGATCTTCGCCGAAAAATGCAGCGAATCCAGGTAGGATGTTGTTGTGAATTCATTCTTCCCCGTTTTTGATTTCTATGACGAACACAGACTAATCCATGAAAAGATTAGCCCGCGAATCAATCATATTTTTAAGATGGGATTTTGTGGGGATTTTGGGGATGTGATTCTTGATCTTATTTTTGGTTTCGTTCAACCTTCTAATGGTGACGGACCAAGATCGACACGAACATCGATCGAGGTTCGTCCCTCTCGATTTTGTTGTGTGTTATTCCCCAAATTCTCGTGTTCTTCGTGAGCGTTCTTCGCGTTCTTCGCGGGGTGATGACCAACGGATTGTTGTGCATCCGTTCTACGACGCAACAATCCCAAATAGAAGGATCAACACTACAGCGATCTTGCGGAGGTGCGACGACAGTTTCAGCGGATGGATCGAAGCGGATCAGATGAAATCTTTCTTCGAACGATTTCTTCTCGGATGTCCAGAATTGGATTTTGGAGCCGATTAAAGGCCCGAAACCCACAGATTTGGCTTCATGAGGATGAGGCGACCCATCATATGGAGTTTCGTGGCAAACAGACATGAGAATCGAGATCTGGAGGTTCGGTCGAGGCGCACGGAGGAAGACACGGTTTATGGAATTTTCTCGACTACACGCTGTGTAGTATTTCTACATGGCATGTGTTTCTCGGTAGGGTTACCTGCCGTGTACTCCGGGAGTACACGGACATGGCCAGGGTATACAGACACGGGCAGGGTACACGGCCACAGACATGCCTTGTATACCCCTCCCTGGCCATACCCATCCAGATACACGTGGTACCCCGTGTACTGGTACACGGGCAGGCGACATGGACACGGGTAGAGACCATGTACGGGCACATGGCCAGCGTACACGGAGCGAGCCCAGGTGCTAGAACACAGTGTGTGTTTTATCCTACACACCGTGCAGTTGCTTTCTGTTCGACAAGCCGTGGGACACGGGCTGTTTACACGGGAAGTACCCGGTGTCAAGGAACACGACGTGTACTTTATTAGACGCTGTGTAGTTTGTTTTTTCATGGCTTGGAAAAAGGACACGGTTCGTTTACACGGGCAGCACCTGGGGTCAAGGAACACGGCGTGTAACCACACTACACGGTGTGTAACTTTTTCTTCATGGATTGAGCCACATTCCTTCTGTGACTTGGCCCAGTTCTTAGAGTTTGTACCCTTGGTAATTCCCTAAAGGTTCTGGTATCAATTCCTTTATAAAGGATTATGATCCCTTCAGCATAACTCCCTGAATAGTGTTTTTGGAATCTCCTCTATGAGATTTAGAGCCGGATCCTCTATTAATTCCTCGAAACCTAGGTAGAGTTATTGGTATCGACGTGACCAACTTTACCCGGTCGCCGATCCTCTACTTAGCGGATTATCTTAGATTGAGTTGTAGGAATCACCCCATGACTTGGCTGTGATCCTCATCTGAGCATGATGTTCTCAAGGTACTTGTGGAGAGTGTTCTCCCACACGTGTCGTGTCTTGTGCAGACGAGCGGGCCATTGATAGGATTCTAGGAAGACCAGGACTGGATGGTGTTCAGTGAGATTAGACAGGCCGAGGTATGTTCCTTCGGCGACGTGTTGCAGTCCTAGTACCTTTCTCTATAAGTTGGACTTTGTTGCCGACTTTCTTTTAGTGGGCTTATTCTTTTGTCCCAGAGTTTTACTTTATTTTACTTTACTTCCCTATCGTACTCTGTTGGTTGCTTTTTAGTGAATGCATGCATCTTTTCCTGTTAGTAGTTTTTTCTTTTCAGCTTTGTGGGATTAGAGATGTTTGTGCGTGTGTATAGGTTATAGGCAATGTCTCCCATGTTAGTATCATGCCTACTCAGTGCTAGTCACCAGCCCCTGGGCTATTAGAGGTGGGCTTGGGGAGTTGTGGCTCGGGCCCCACTCGGACGGGTCGTGACAGAGTGGTATTAGAGGTGGTCAGTTCTACCTTAGGACTGAGAGTCTGTGAGTTGGTTTGGGGCAACAATGTTAAGTGTTTGGAGTTCGGATCTCAGGCCAAGGACCCCAGTGTTGGTGCGGCGGCTGACATATCCATACACAAGGACTCTAAAAACATTCTTTTCGACTCGAAACATGAAATCACTAGTTCGATGGTTAATGGTACATGCATCATATAGGAATGGGTTGTGGTTTCCATGTCCTCCTTGAGTTAGCTCTCCTGATATACTCACTGACTGTGAAACATCTTGTATGTTAAACAGGATGCCTCCGCGACGCGTACCCGCTAGGATCCAGCAGCTCGATCACGAGGATGACTTCCTTAGTGATGAAGCTTCGATACAGGGACCAGATCCCCCAGTTCTACCACCATGTGGAGGGCTAGTTGTTCCACCACCTGTGGGGCAGTGTTTAGTGCCCGTTGTGCCAGTAGAGGAGGAGTGTAGGCTGAGCGCACTCCACGAGTTTTAGAGGCAGAGACCACTCAGGTTTCGAGGTGAGCCTGACCCTCAGGCAGTAGAGGACTGGCTTGAGGCAGTGACCAAAGTCTTCCGTTTGGTCAGGACACCAGCAGACCAGATGGTGATCCTGGCAGCGAGCCTTCTGTAGGGCTCGGCAGGGCGATGGTAGAGTTTGGTCATCCAGACTCATGACGAGGCGACTCTATCATGGTTGGAGTTTGAGCATCTCTTCAGAGAGGATTTTCATCGGTTATCCTGAGAGTAGTACGAATACAAGAGCTTCTTTAGCTCCAGCAGGGAACCATGACAGTGGATTACTATTCATCAAGGTTTACTGACCTCTCGTGGTACTTGATGGATATGGTCAAAGATCAGTACTTCAAAGATCATACTTTTGAGCAGGGCTTGCGCAGAGATATCCGAGCTAGAATCATCCCTATGAGCATTCCTACTTATGATGGGGTGCTCGAGCAGGCTTTGGTGGTCGAGAGCTTCCTGGCAGAGTAGGTACAGCCGACGGTTTCCAGTAGTAGGCGAGTTGGAGCAGAGACATTAGCGGCAGGGAGCCGACATCAGGGACCCAGGCATCAGAGATGTTTCCAGGGGAGATCCCAGGACAAGGGATCAACCGTACAGGGTTCACATGGTGCTTCCATCAATCATCGAGAGATGCGATGTTACTCATGTGACGGAAGGGGACATCTCGCTCGAGATTGTCTGACCCGCCGTACTACTGACATGGGAGTAGTGGATGGACCACCGAGGCATAGGCAACGTGTGGAGCTGGCAGATCCACGAGGCGGCAGATGTGGAAGAGGATCTGGGACAACATCTGGAGGTGGTCGGCATTTCGACCCTTTACCACCACCACCCCCAGGAGGTCCACCCCAGGCTCAGGGAGCTAGTGGGCAGAGGCAGGGGCAGCTGCAGGAGGCAGAGGCTTATCACCCAGGTTCTCCTAGAATGATTAGAGGTACTATCTGTGTATTTTCTACTTTGGATGCCGTATTGATAGACACCGGTTCTAGTTATTATTTTCTGGCTGCTTATCTTGTTCAATACCTTCAGATTCCAATTGAGCCGTTGACTTGACCCTTACGCTTAGAAACACCAACTAGAGAAGATTCAGAGATCACACACATTTGCGGGTAGTGTGACCTGACCCTTGGCGGTGAGAGTTTCGGTTGGAACACCTTGGTGGTAGCATCGAGGCCTTACGATGTAATTCTTGGCATGGATTGGTTATCAACATTTCATGCCCAGATTGATTGTTTTAGGCGAATGGTGCGGTGTGTTCGCAGTGATGGAACGAGGTTCTCTTTTTTCGGTGAAAGAGAGACCCAGGAAGTGAAGGATGGACTCGTGCATAGGAGGGCACAACCAATTTCACACCAGTTGGCTAGCCTAGCCCTTGGCGTGGTAGATGTTACGAGTTTCTGGTTTCCAGCGGTGGTGATTGAGTACGAGGATGTCATTCTTGAGGATGTCCCCGGGCTACCTCCCCGTCGAGAGATAGATTTCTGCATTAAGTTGCAACCTGGGACGACCGTGATATCAGCATCGTCTTATCGGATGGCTCCTGCAGAGCTTTGTGAGCTAAGGATACAGCTGGACGACTTGCATAAGAATGGATTTGTGAGACCCTACGTTTCACTCTGGGTGGCCCCAGTGCTGTTTGTCAAGAAGGCGGATAGGATCTTGAGGCTCTGTGTGGATTACTAGCACTTAAATCCAGTGACCTTGAAGAACCAGTATCCACTACCAAGGATCGATGACCTCTTCGACCAATTGAGAGGGGCACAATGGTTCACGAAGTTTGATCTACGATCAGGCTATAAAAAGTTGCGATTACGAGAGGAAGATATACCAAATATGGCTTTTAGATGTCGCTACGGTCACTATGAATACTTGGTGATGCCCTTCGGCATGACGAATGCCCAGACAGTGTTCATGGGACTCATGATCCAGATCTTTCAGCGCTATCAAGACTGGTTTGTAGTGGTCGTCATCGATGATATCCTTGGGTACTCTGCGTTGGGGGAGGAGCACACAAGACACCTAAGGATGGTTCTGGACACACTCCGAGGGCACCCGTTGAATGGGAAACTCTTGAAGTGCCAGTTCTTGTTACAGGAGGTCCACTTTTTGGGGCACGTTATCTCAGCGGATGGTGTAGCAGTGGACCTAGCAATGGTGGAGGCAGTGCTAGCATGGGAGCCACCTCGGAGCGTGACGGAGGTGCGTAGTTTCCTTTGGTTGGAAGGATACTATCAGAGATTCATCCATGATTTTTCTAGGATTACAGCACCAATGACTACTTTGACCCGAAAGGGATAGCCTTTCGTGTGGACCGAGAGATGTCAGCAGGCTTTCCAGCAGTTGAGATAGAGTCTGAAGAGCGCCCCGATCATGAGATTACCGGAGGAGGGTGTTGAGTATGTAGTGTTCTGCAATGCATCAGGAACCGGGCATCGTTGTGTCATGATGCAAAGGCAAGAAGTGATTGCCTATGGATCATGTCATTTGAGGCCACACAAGCAGAACTACGCAACCCATGATCTCAAGTTGGCAGAGGTATTCTTCTCTTTGAAGATGTGGCGGCACTACCTGATGGGCGAGTGGTTTACTTTCTACTATGATAAAAAAATTCTCAGATATATCTTCTCTCAAAAGGATCTGAATTTGAGATAGAGGCTATGGATTGAGTTCCTCCAGGATTACGACTTTGAGATCGTTTATACTCCTGGAAAAGAGAATGTGGTGGCAGATCCTCTCAGTAAGAAAATCCAGTTCGCAGTTGTTGGATGAGGAAACAAGGCAGTTGGCCTCTTTGTAGTTGTCCTTCATGGATGGAGATGAGGGAGCTTGCCTTCAGTCGATGGTTGTTACCCCTACACTCTTACATCGAGTCAGGGAAGCATAGCGCGAGGATGCTAGTTGTGAGACTCTTCGTGCTCAGTTATCCACAGGTGATGGTGCTGATGGATTTTCAGAAGAAGGGGAGTACATTGTCCTTATTAGAGGGAGCACGGTAGTACCAGTGACGTTGTAGGAGGAGGTTCTTAGGGAGTTCCATACATCCACTTTGGCGGTAAATCTAGGCATGGAAAACATGTACCCGGACTTCCGACATTATTTCTGGTGGCCCGGGATGAAGAAGAGTGTGGTAGAGTTTGTTTCTTGGTGCCTTACTTGTCAGCAAGTAATGGCTGAGCACCAGGTTCCAGAAGGTCTGACTCAGCCCCTTGAGGTGCCAGAGTGGAAGTGGGATGGGATATCCATGGACATCGTGACGGGTTTACCACAAACATCCAGGGGACACGATGCCATCTGGGTGATCGTTGATCGACTCCCCAAGTCGGCCCACTTCCTAGCCATACGGGAGCAGAGTTCAGTAGAGAGCTTGGGACACCTATACGTGCAAGAGATAGTTCAACTCCATGGAGTACCATCCACGATCGTCTCAGATCACGATGCTCGTTTCACATCCCGGTTGTGGAAGGGATTGCAGGAAGTTTTTGGGACTCAGTTACGCTTGGGCACATCGTTTCATCCCCAGAATGATGGTCAGACGGAGCGGACCATCCAGGTCCTGGAGGATATGCTACGAGCTTACATACATTTGTTCGGTCATAGTAGGGAGGATCACCTACCACTGGTGGAATTTTCTTATAACAACAGTCATCATTACAATATTGGTATGGCACCATTCGAGGCTCTAAATGATCGACCTTGCAGGTCGCTACATTGCTGGACTGACCCGGGAGAGTCAGAACTCATGGGCCCAAAGATGGTGAGAGCTACTACAGAGAAGGTGCAGGTCATCCAGGAGCGGATGAAGACTGCACAGAGTTGTCAAAAGTCTTATGCTGACGGGAGGTGGAGGCCTTTGGAGTTCAAAGAGGGAGACCATGTGTTCCTTCGGGTCTCACCTCGATGAGGATTGCAGAGATTTGGCCGATGCAGCAAGCTACCTCTGAGGTTTGTTGGCCCTTTCCAGATTATGAGTAGAGTTGGCGAGGTGGCATATCGCTTGGCTCTACCTCCTCAGATAGACCGGGTACACAACGTCTACCATGTGTCACAGCTGCGGAGGTACGTGCATGATCCATCGCACATCATCGACTGAGGCAAGCTGGACATCGACGATGGAGCAACCTTTGCTGAGTACCCGGTGGAGATCGAGGTTTGGCAGGAGGAGATCCTTCGTGGACGAGCTATTCCCTTTGTTCATGTCTGGTGGCAGCACAGGAATCTCCAGGAGAGCACGTGAGAGCGGGATGCTCAGATTCGCGTGCAGTACCCACATCTTTTTGAATAGCCCTTGTTTTGGATTTTCAAGGACGTAAAATCCCTAAGGTGGGTGTGATGTAATGTCCCGGATTTTTCCATGTATTATTTTAATATTATATAGGAATTATTTCGAGACTAGACTCTGAAATGACATGCAGTTCTGGGGCCTGATGAGCCCAGAACAAAGGTTTGAATTTAATTAAATAAATAAATTATGCACGCATGTGGTTTTCCAGAAAAAAGTGGAATAAATACCTAATAGGTGCTCAGATCCGAAATCTAAGGGAACTGTTGCGTTCAGAATAGGGATTTTACCTTAGGCGAGGCCTAACTTTGGCCGGCGTAGGTCGGTGGTGAAATCAGGTTTTTGGACGTAACCGTAATAAAATATTTAATTAAAATATTTTATTTAAATCTTGTTACGTCAAATATCTCTTATCTTTTAAATAGAGATTTCCCAGGGGAATCAGGGTTACAGTCCCCATAACCCTGAATTTCTCTGGGGCTCTAGGAAAGCTCAGGAGGGAACCCCCAATGCGGTGGCGACGTTCTTGACGGATTTCGATGGAGACGACGACCCGACGAGTAGATATTCACCGGAAAATGCAGTGAATCCAGGTAGGATGTTGTTGTGATTTCATTCTTTGCCGTTTTTGATTTCTACGATGAATTCATACTAATCAACGAACAGATTAGCCTGTGGATCAATCGTATTTTCGGGATGGTATTTTGCGGGGATTTTGGGGATGTGATTCTTGATATTATTTTGGTTTCGTTCATCCTTCTAATGGTGACAGACCAAGATCGACACGAACAACTATCGAGGTTCGTCCCTCTCGATTTTGTTGTGTGTTCTTCACAAAATTATCGCGTTCTTCGTGAGCGTTCTTCGCGTTCTTCACAGGGCGATGAACAACAGAACGTTCTGCATCTGTTCTACAACGCAACGATCCCAAATTGAAGAATCAACACCACATCGATCTTGAGGAGGTGCGACGACAGTTTTGGTGGAAGGATCGAAGCGGATCAGAAGAAATCATTCTTTGGACGATTTCCGCATGGATGGACGGAATCAGATTTTGGAGCCGATTGAAGGCCTGAAACCCACAGATTCGGCTTTACGAGGATGAGGCGACCCATCATCTGGAGTTTCACAGCAAACAGACATGAGAATCGTGATCCGGAGGTTCGTCCGAGGCACGCGGAGGAAGACGTGGTTTCTGGAAATTTCCCAACTACACACCGTGTAGTATGTCTACACGACATGTGTTCGTCGGTAGGGTTACACAACATGTACTCCAAGAGTACACGGACACGGCCAGGGTACACGGACATGGGCTGGGTACACGGCCACGGACACACCGTGTATACCCCTCCTCGGCCAGACCCGGTCAGATACATGGGGTACCCCGTGTACTGGTACACGGGAAGGCGACACGGACACGAGCATAGACCATGTACGGGCACATGGCCAGCGTACACGGAGTGAGCCCAGGTGCTCGAAAACGGCATGTGTTTTCTCCTACACGCCATGTAGTTGCTTTATGTTCGACAAGTCGAGGGACACAAGCCGTTTACATGGGCAGTACCCGGTGTCAAGGAACACGGCGTGTACTTTATTACACACCGTGTAGTTTGGTTTTTCACGGCTTGACCGAAGGACACGGGCCGTTAACACGGGCAGCACCCGGGGTCAAGGAACACGGTGTGTAACCATACTATAGGCCGTGTAACTATTTCTTCATGGCTTGAGACACTTAAATTCTGTGACTTGGCATAGTTGTTAGGGTTCGTACCCTTGGTAATTCCCTGAAGGTTCTCGTATCAATTCCTTTATAAAAGAGTATGATCCCTTTCAGCAGAACTCCCTAAATAGAGTTGTTGGAATCCCCTCTGTGATATTTAGAGCTAAATCCTCTATTCATTCCTGGAACCCTAGGTAGAGTTCTTGATATCGACGTGAGCAAATTAACCCGAGCGTCGATCCTCTGCTTAGCGGATTAGCACAGACTGAGTTGTCGGAATCACCCCATGACTTGGCTGTGATCCTCATCTGAGCATCAATTTCTCAAGGTACTTGTGGAGTGTGTTCTCCCAGAATGAGTACTTTGTGTCTCTCTATTTAGACCTAGGAGTGTGTTCTCCCAATGGTATTCTTAGTGGAATCTTTGATCTGGATCCTAGTGGCGGTTTCGCGAAGGTCGTTTGTGTATGAGTATATCTGGATATTTCTTGTTAATTGTTCCATAGAAATATACTGTGTAGAGCTGATTGTACCTTTCTTTGTGGTGTTTCCATGTTGCATTTCTTTTGTGGTTTTCAGGGTTTCCTACTGGGTATTTTTATACTCACCCCTGCACAGGCTTTGCTCGCATGTGTCATGTCTTATGCAGATGACCAATCCTTTGACATGATTCTAGGTGGACCAGGACCGGATGGTGTTCAGTGAGATCTGACAGGCCGAGGTGTGTTCTTTCGGCGACAGGTTGCAGTCCCAGTACCTTTTTCTACAGGTTGGACTTTGTTGCGGACTTTATTTTGTTGGGCTTATACTTTTGGCCCAGGGTTTTACTTTACTGTACTTTACTTCCCTGTCGTACTCTGTTGGTTGGATTTTATTGTATGCATGCATCTTTTCCTGTTAGTAGTTTCTTCTTTTCAGCTTTGCGGGCTTGGAGATGTGTGTGCGTGTGTACAGGTTATAGGCAATGCCTTCCATGTTAGTAGCATGCCTACTCGGTGCTAGTCACCGGCCCCTGGCCTATTGGAGGTGGGATTGGGGAGTTGTGGATCGGGCCCCACTGGGACGGGTCGTGACAATATTATCCACAAAGGGATAAAAATTTATTCCCCTTATCTTAAAATATTAACCTAAAGAATTTTTTAGTACAATCTAAGATAATTAACATAAATATAAAACCTTCATATGAATAAATACAATATTAATATACTATGTCTCAACAATAACACCAAAAGTTCAACATTGATCATTTGAAAAATAACTAACATAAAAATTATACAAAATATTTCTAACTACATTCGACACCAAAAACATTATTTGATCATATATTCTATTGAGATTAATTCAATATTAATCTCCAATCAACAGTAGTCACTCATAAAGTCTTATACCCGAAATTCATATAACATAATCATATAATCACAAAAATAGGATAATAATTTCCATAAATAACATGAATCACGACAAATATACTATAAAATCATATATACATTGAAAATAAAATTTAAACATTATTCATAAAATAAAATATCATAATATTCTATTTACCATAATCGTGTATGGTTTCCAAAATAGTGAACTTCTTCTAAAATAAAATTAATCACTTAATCCCCAAATCCTTTTTCAATATAACATTTATATATAAAACATTCACAAAAAATTAACATAATCATTATATGTAAAATCATTTATGTAGAAAAATAATGTCATAGTAACAAGGAATTCTTGTAGTCTAGTGGTAGGCTCTTCACCCTTTTCGATCTCTGATTGTGGGTTTAAGCCTTGTAGATTTACTAGATTCAACATATTTTCACTTGCCTTGATGTTTTTCCTTTTAATAAAACCATATCTGTACTATTCCTATAAACTTCCAAAAAAATATGAACAAATTCATAAAAAAAATAAAAACTTTTATATGGAATAATCATTCACATTAAACCTTAGGGTAACATGTACCTCAACATAATAAAACATCTTCCAAATATTATTAATCAAATCAACATCTTGTTACACGAAACCACAAAAAGTGGTGTCTAAGACATTTCAAATTATGATCAACATTATACTTTTCAACCCAATATGGAATCCATAACACTTAATTTAAAATCACTTAGACATATCCAAATATCCAATGTTATATAAGACCTCCATCAGATACAAACTATAAATATTTAGACACAAACATAACATAATATTTCGATTTAAGTCAATTATTCATTATATTAAATTTGAGTATATTTATGATTTATAATTTTTTAGGATTATTCTATCACCCATACATAAATAAAAATTACATCACAAATTGGGAACTTCCATATATTATATATTTTCTCTATAAACAAAACCATTAATATTTAATAAGATTTTTTTTAAAGAAATATCATTACAATTTTCTCCTTTGCCTCCAACTTGTCCCTAATCATCATTTCAACCCTGTGAAAACATTTTAAAGGGTGGCATGAGAAAAAATTAGTATGGGATATAAAAAAAATAAAGAAATTCTTTATCCAATGTATACATAAAAAAATTCTCCATTTTTAAAATAAACTTTGGGAAAAAATAAATTTTTTCTTCCTTGAAAAAACATCTTCTCTATGAAAATATTTTCATAAAAAATTTCTTATGAAATCATGAAGTGAAAATAAAATTCATAATGGTTTTTTTCAATGATTAAAAAATGAGGAATGAATTTTCTCACATTTATAGTTTTCACCCTTTGTAACAGAAATATTCCTTTAAATATAAGCTCATTAGATTACTTTTTGAGATCATGAGATTTCCATAAAATCCATGGAAGGAATAAACAAATATGGTAGGTAACACTAGGAATAATTTTTATATCACTCTTAAATATGTAATATCCTTTATGGTTAAAAATGGAAAAACCTTTATGGTTTCTAATGTAATAAAGTTCACAATCAACATCCAAAATAAATATTACCCTATGCATTGAATGGATATCACAAAACCACCGATCCTTAGATTATAACAAAAAACCCCACACATAGTTTATAATGCAACTACCTATAATCGTAAACAATACCAAATAACTATAAAATAATCATAAAACATAAAAGGTTTCAATTTTAAAAATTATAACCAATTAAATATTATTTTCACCATTAAGAAAATATTTCTAGATGTTGAAATATACCTTCCATTTGAAACCCATTTTCAAGGAAATAATTATAAAAAAATAAAATTTGGTTTTTTATTGATGAAAAAATGAAAACTTATAATGGAATCACAACATAAAATAATGAATATAGCAATAGTAAATACCAATGATTCTTCATACCTTAAAATAAAACATTACTTTTTATCTTTTTATCAAAAATGATCCGTATATAAAATATAAAAGATTAATTTTGAAATTTTTTGAATGAAATTAAAAATGACATAAAATTTTATTTATCATTCATTTCTATCCAAATAAATACATACATAATATAATTTTAATAAAATGGATATAGAAGTGAATTATTTTTAAAATAAATATTTAAAACATTTAAAATGAGTTTTTAAAAGTAAATTATCCCTTACATCTAGTCTAAATTATCATGTATGTTCTATATATTGCTGAATAATAAACTTATGTTAATTATTTATTTTCTTAAGAACCTTTTTCAGTATTATTTTTCCTTTTATTTTATTTATTGTTGTGTTATATTCAACTACATAAGTTCTCATTACATGTTTTGATGATATTCAAATCATATTTTCAAAATGACTTTGGTTGGTTGGATGTGTCCAATGAGAACATTAATCCATCATCTTTTGACTAATAATCGTTATGTAACTATAATTGTTATAAATTTATTATTTTTTAAAACCAACCACGAAAATGGTTATGAAAAATGAACTATTTTACAATCATGAAGATATTAGCTCATACGTACCCATGAGTAACGATTCCATTTTTCAGTGATCATGATTGAAAGAAGGAAAATATTATTTTTTTCTTTCCATATTTTTTATTTTATCATAAATACTATATTATTTCTTTAAATATTCATATTTATACCATCCATGTGATGCGTTGATGAAAAAATCACATCACATCATGGAGGTGGTCATACACAAGTACACACAAACTACATATCAATTTTTAATGAATGGAAAGGTAATATAATATATTTTATTTTAATTTCTCCAATTCAGTTGGGATGGATCGTAAGCGGTAAACCCAATAATATATCTTTTAAAAGACCATTGTTTAAGACCAACCCGGGTTGAATTTCTGAGTTACTATAGCAACTAGTGTAGTGGATAATGTAACTATTATTATTGTAGGTAAAATATTAGTTACTATAGATTTGTAATAAAAACCCCAATTTGGTCATATGGGTCATATATTTAGGAATTCGGGCCATACGACCTTTATGCCACCATAATACATCGGGCCATATCAGGCCTTTGAGCCATGGGATTTCAGGCCACAAGGGCTTTTCGCCATGAAGTAGTCAGATTAGACCCCAAAAGAGTTATATTGAGAAGATTAATTAGAGTATGTATCAATTAACAGAGTAGATCTAATCAGATTGGGAAATATAAGAGGCTATGACATCAACTGTCAGTTTCATTCACTATACAAATTTTCACTAGGAAATACTAGTTGATCAGCTATGAGTGGTGGGGAGATTGATTCCATAAATGAACCAGATGCTGGAGAGGTGGATTTATGGTGTATTCAGGCTTTTAGACCATGGATTCATTCACTATTACTTATATATATGGGATTATAAAGCATGTATGGGTTCCCAATTAATATAGTTAAAAAGGGATTTATCCAATAACAAATAAAATATAATGAATCTGGCCCAATAAAACATTACTTTTTTTAATGATAAATATTTCAGGAATATAATTTATATACATTAAATCCATAATTATAAATAATTTTAAGTTGTGGTGATTGAAATTTATTTACATTAGTTCATGAGGATGAAGTCCACCAAACACACAAATGATAAATTACTTTCCCATTTTATATAAGGGGAGATGGATACATGTTATTAAATTTAAATAATAAAATATATGTATATGGAATATAATTAGGTCATTGTCTCAAAATATTTGGAGAAAATTTTAAGAATGTTTAAGAAGAAATAAAATTAAAACATTTGGTTAAAATCAATACCACTTCTTTTGAAAAAAACATATTTTCACCTTATACAGCCTAATTGTGGAATTCTACATAAAATAAGGCTCCTAGAATATAAGGAGGGATTCTAGGAAATAATCATGGTTGGAAGTTTATGAAAAAAAGGCTTTTTAAGTGTGAAGAAAATAAGAGGGGCTGTTCAATTTTATAAGAGAGGTTAGGGGAACTCTTGGAAATAAATAAAATATTAATTTTATCTAAATTAATTTTCATGAAATAGTTGCTCCAAATTGATAAGATTTGAAATAAAGATGAGTATAAGTCAAAATTGAATCATATAATTAGTAGAAATATATTTATATTTAATCGCATAGATGAGTTGAAAAAGCATGGTTTTAAAGTAAAAATCTTCAAATATTGGCTAAGTTCTCATATCCAATTTTAGTGTGAAATTGTTGAAATGAAATAATTGGGTTGATTTATGTATTATTTTTATAACATAACTTTGAAAAAAATTCAAAATAAAAATTAATACTATAAATTTTTTAGATGAAAAAAACTTATTAATTAACATTTAGTATTTTTCACTCTATCAAAAAATAAATTTTATTAGAAAAATTTGAGAAATTCAACGAAACAAATTTTTTTTTATGTTTTTAGTTCAGAAATAAATTTTATTTTTTCATATATAATTTTTAAATTTTCCAAAATAAAACATGAACCAAGTCTGGTCGCCATTTGACCCGGCGCCTGTCCCGGTTCATAGCACTACCCAAAAGGAATTCCCAATCCCCATGAGCTGGAAACTGGTGTCAGACATTAAAATAAGATAGTCAGAAATATATTGAACCATAAAAAATACAATTAACAGAATAAAAACTGAAAAAATAAAGATAAAACTAGAAAAATAAATAACTATGTAGTTAAATATACATAATGTTACCTTATGAGTCACTATGGAACACAGAACCACACTCTCTCTAAGAGCGACCAAAACAAGGGGAATGAAAACTATACAATAATGTATGCATGAGCACCGATATGATTAGTAGGAATTCCAAGGATAAACAACACCTTATTCCCTTACCATATAAATGAAACCCAAATTTGGCTAGTTTGAAAATATAAACACATAAAAATAATATTTCTAATTCATTCAAATTTAAGTAACAATAATTAATCTAAAAGAAATTTTTTTTCCATTTTTTCACATTTCCAAAATAATTTACCAAAATTCAAGATCATTTTAAAATAAATGTCAAATAGTTTAAATTAACCACATTTATTTTTAAAAATGGGGAAAATCTTAAAACAACTAAATTGAAATAATTTCACAAGCACTAATCCATAAATGAGAACCATGGTCAATCCATACAAGTACTTAGCACAAATGGGACCCTAGGAACCCCATACCTATGTGAAATGTGGTATTTGATCCACGAACAATTGTGTTCTCATGCACGAGAAACTTGTGGGGGACAGCCCTATAACCTAGTAGTTTCTCATAGTCATAATAATTTAGTTGTTGGTGTAATTTTCAATCCTACTAAACCAAATTGAGAAGAACCACTTTTGTATCATCTATAATACTAGTCATAGTCTTCCGAACTACGTACCCGTGGTAGCCCATGTTCTCTATTTCAAAATGTGGTGATGTTTTATCAAGTGAAAATAAAATAACATAACACTTTATTTATCAAAAACACATTCAATCTCTCACCACTGTTCTCAATTCTTAAGCGCATTCCATCATTTTCATGTCACACAATAAACAACACTCAACATTAAGAACATGTTAAACATCACCTGATAACACTTGTATTGAATTTATCAAACTAGGGTAGAATACCTCAAGAGGGATTTTCCACTTTCACAAACCATTCCTAAAGTGCCAGATAGGCCTCACTACTTTACAATGAATTTTAACATTTTTCAAAACACTATTCCTCAACAAATTTTATTTACCGAAATCATTTAATATCACACTTGCACAACCATGTCACCACATATTTAAAGCAAGATTAAAACCACTCTTATTATTTTGTTGTCCTTTTATAAAAATCTACATGTCATTATAATTTTATATCAAAAAATTACAATAAGTAAAAACGTCATTACAAATACCCGTTTTAGGTTCAAAATATATTGGAATCCACTTTTCAAGAATGAAAATAATATATATATATATATATATATATATTAAATATACATTTCATATAAAATGATGATACAAACCTTTTAAAATGACACAAAGAAAAAAATGGAAGTTCTAATTAAATATCTCGGCATAGGGAACCTTCCTCAGGGTGGTACCAACCCAAATATTCATCCCTTGGTGATTTTAACTAATAGTTGTTTCTCCGCCCCAAGCATATGCACTTCCACATACATATAAGGACAACTAGACCCTATAAACACACCAGCATGACAATAAACATGTCCAATGGGATCCTTACATATATACTTATATGCATATACTAGTCACCACTCACCTACGTATAAATTTTAATATATACACATGTGAACACATATCCCCATACAGGTATATTCACAACCGTGGATGACTATACAAGAAAATGGAGAACCCAAATATATATATACTTATGCACATGCAAGCGAGTCGCCTTATACTTAGCGACTTGAAACCACAAATCTAGGACCACACACTGCACATATGATTTAATAAATCATCAAAAAAATATATGTAACACTTCAAAATTAACAAAAAAAAAATTACACAATAACACTCTTTATACCCAAACACACACAAAAACATATCCCAAACATGTTCTTCATATCACTCATATTTTAATATACTATTTCAATAATTTATAAAACAACCCAAAAAACATCAAAAGGAATCAACCAAAAAACAAACCCAAAATCCCATTTTTTTAGAATCAAATGCACACTAATACAACACCAACATAGAATTTTCATCCTATGCATCTTTTAATTTACAAATTTTATAAGTTATAAAACACCACCAGATAATACCAGTTGGGTTTACATCAATAAACCCCCATTCCACATAAACAACCCATATAAAAATCAAACACATGTTAATATCTTCCAAAAAAAGATTTATGAAACAATATATGAATCAAGGAACATGATAAGTAAATTAGGAAAGAAAAATAATTCATTAAACACTGTTTCTAGATAGAACCACATACCTGTTGTCAAGAAACATCGGGAAAATTGCACGGAACTGAAACTGTACCTCAAGAGAACCCTAAGAAGGATTGATTTATCAAAAACAAAATAGATCAAACATGATGAAACCCTAAATATAATACACTACCAACTGGAAACCTAAAACCCCATGTATTCATGAACTAAAACCCTAGGTATGGAAGAATAGGGGATTATTGGGATGAGAGTCGTACATGGAAGTAGAGCAGGGTGCTGGCCAGGGGTCCATCCAACTGATCATGTACACGATGTAGGAGGGGGTTGCAAGCAGAGGGCACCAGGTCATGCATGATGAAGAAGGAGGAGGACCTATTACTGTGAGGGGACAGAAGTAGGGAAGGGTTGTCGGCATGGAGTTCCTGCTAAGGGGTATATTGCACACAGGGTGGAATGCGGCTCGACAAGATTGGGTAAGGGAGGGGGTGCATTGTGATTTGGGAGAGGGAGGAAGATTATACCTACCAAAAAACAAAGTAAAAGTAAATTAATAAATAATAATAATAATAATAATAATAATTTTTTTAATAATAATAATAATAATTTCACTAATATTAATAATAATATCGAAATTATTAACAAAATAATAATAACAACATCAACTTAATAAAATGTTAATAATAATATTATTAATAATAAAAAGTAATGGAAATAATATTAATAATAATAATTTTATTATAATGATAGTAATAATAATATTAATAATTTTAATAATTTTATATTAATAATAATAACATAATAATATTAGTAACTCAATTCAAATATTAACAAATAATAATAATAATAATAAACATTCTACTACTACTATTATTATTATTATTAAAACAACTGTTGAATAATTTTATTTTTCTTATTTAATTTTGTGTTTACTTTATTTCTCATTTTACTAATTAATTAGTGGACAATGCATTGGGCAAGACACACAGTGATTTGGTGAAGCCACCACGCTTCGACCATTCCCTACACATACGATGAATGCTATTTAGCCAAACATGCTCATTTATCAGAAAAAATGAAAAAATTTAATCGGTCTCAGCCCACTCCATGACAAAATATCTCAAAGACAGATAGAATAATAAAAATAATTAATTTTGAAGTCCCGGTGTGAGAATTATCCCCACCATAGCACTTTTCACCCCAAGAAATCCATTCCAAGGTTGAATCTAAGGAAATAATAAGTATTCTATTGCAACACAATGGGATTCCTGAACGAATGAAAAATGAAAAGATGACAAGAACAGTACCACAAAAGATGTGACTTACAATGTAAACATAGGAGGACCAAAATGGACTCCCGACCAAGTGATAATATCCCCCAAAAGTTAAGTCACCTCTAGTTAAAGATCAAATGATATAAACTCTCATAATGAACCATTCAATATCCCATGATATAAAACCATTAACACTCTTGAGAAACTAAATAAGTCCACCTCAAATGGACAAATAATTAAAATAATTTATATAGGGATGCCCAAACAGACTCCCCACCATAAGAAATAACCTACACTAAAGGAGGAATAAAGAAACTAACATGGTGACTCCTGAATAGACTCCTCACCACAGGTAATAGGCTAACACCATTTCATTTCAGTGGAACTTCCAGCGAGACCCACATTTGGTCTCCACACCAAAAAAATGGCTAGATTTTTTGACCATAGTGCTTCTTTATATAGACAAAGAACCCCAACCATAATGGTAGAGTAGGGAAGGGGTCCATCCAATGGACCAAAAAGGCCACCATCGACACATCCCAATGGTTGATTTCACTTGAAAGAACACAAATCCAACTACTCTCGATTTATAAGCGTGGGCCACGTAGGGGACATTAAAAGAAGTCCAACATTTGGTCGAACACAACCCTTGGGATTATAATGAAACAAAATATATATACCCTCTTATAACCAATGAGAAATGAAAACCACCAAATGGTCCATAACATGGAAATGAGGTCCTCCCACCTCCTTCCACCGAACATGACAATTAAAACAAAAAACACTACATCAGAGGCTTAAGCTATCTTTATCTCCCACACTGATAACTAAACTTGATGTAAACCATTCACACTATTAGGGTTCTCCTAACTATAAGTCTACTTCACATTGGGACCTATGGATGGATCTCTAGTGGCTAATGTTTCTTCTTCCTTATAGTTAAGCACTACAAACCCCGAATAAAATTTCTTTTTTGATACCATAAGAAACAACACCACATCCTAGAAAGAACCACTAGAATGAAACACACCTCAGGGACCACTTACTATAACATTTTACTTTACCAAAATGAGGTATTAGAAAATATACATGCACCACCCCTTTTTTACATTGAAGGGGAAGCATATGGAGGGAGAACACTAAGAAGAAACCACATTATAAAACAAAAATATTTTGAATTCACCAAAAAGGAACATGATATTTTCAAAATAAAAGTTCAAAAATGTGTTCGAACGACATATAGATGTATATGTATATTAAACGGAACAATAAAAGAGGGGGTGAATTATAGGTTTAAAAATATTTATGTTTAAAAACATAAAAAATTAGTTTAAATGATCTTAAACTAATACAATTCAAAATCGATACAATTAGAAACAATTGTCTTGAATATTAAGGTATGATACAATGTAAGACTATAAGAAAAGTAAATCAATTATATTAAAAAAGAATACAATAATCAAAGTAATACAATAGTGAATGATTCTTCCATAAAGCATATAGAATATTTTTATATAATATATAAAAGTATAATTGTAATTGAAACAATTACAAATGAATATGAAATGAAGAAAGGAAACAATACAATTACCTTTCTAATACACACATCAGCAGAAATGTAAAAGTATTACAATTATTTTATCCCAAAGATAATGGTATCCTTTCACCTAGGATAAGAGGTCTGTCTTACCACCATCTTGGTAAGTCCTTGATACAATGATCGGTACGTCTATCTTGCTATCCCCGCAAGCCCTATATTTTGCAGGTAATCGACACCTCTGTCTTTCAAACACTTGAAAGCCCTCGATACGAAGACCGGTAGCACCGTCTGCCTATCCTTAGTAGCCCTTGATCGTTATCACCTGATTGTTCTCACAAAGAAAAATAAATCACTTATTGAAATACAAAAACAAAGAAAGAGTCGTTCATTTTTTTTAATTTGAAGGCTTTCACATGAAGCAATAAAGAAGTCACACATTATCTCTCTAGAACTTGATAGAAGAAAATAATGATCAAAGACTCTCAATTGTTGTTCTCAGCCTCAAATGTCTTCCTATTTATAGGCCTCAGGTTCCAACAGTCATATTTCCTCCAACGGTCATATTTCTCCAGAAAACTCATAAGGACTTGAACAACTGGAATTATAACGGTCATATTGAAACAGAAAACACGACACCATTTTTATTTGTTTATAACTAACTCCATCACATCGTTTTGGTTAAAAAAAGATATATGAAAATGATAATCATGAGTACGATAGATATAAAACATGTTTTTTGATAAAGGATAAAAACAAGCATGTGATAAAAGTAAAATATGAGTACTATTAGTATTACTTAGTGTAATGTATTGATTTGATGGAAAGTGATTATGATGCACAAAAGTTAGTACGATTGACATAGTTAGTACGATTGATAGATTCAGTATGATTGACAGGGTCAGTATGATTTATTCAGTATGATAAACATATCCAGTACAATAAAAATAGTCAGTATGATAAGAATAGTCAGTATGATAAACATAGTCAGTACGATAAGCATAGCCAGTATGATAAACATAGTTAGTACGATAAGCATAGTCAATATGATAAACATAGTCACTACGATAATCACAGTCAGTACGATAAACATAGTCAGTACAATAAACATATATGAATAGAATTGTGATTTAAAAAACGAGACATAAAAGTAAAAAGAGGAATTTTGACTCAACAATATCCCCCATTTTGGAAAGCACTAAACATAAAGTAAAAACAAAAAAAATACTTATCTCCCCCAAAGATACTGAAAACTCTTCTAAATATGAAATCAAATACAACTAACTCCCCCTTAAGTATGTACTTTCCTAAAGATTGTATTTGTAAATTTTACCTGATTAAGAAGTATTTGATTAAAACATTATTCAGTTTATAAAAAATTCTCCCCCTTTGTGATTTATAAAAGGAACAGGGTAATCTTGTGTTTCCTGAAAAAGTTAGAGAAAAAAAATGCAAGACAGTGGGAAAGAGAACATAAACCACATTAAGATAACAAAATTCTATAGAAATCTAAAAGTGAATAAAGCAAGGTACAATATAACATTCATTTGTTTTCTATTTTTTTTCTTTCTTAATGAGCTCATAAAGAATGACTTTCATCTTTTTTATTTCTTTCTTGTCTTTAGAGATAGAATCACCTTAGGATTTGAGAATCTTTTATTGATCGACAAAAATCTGATCCTGATTCTTGATAGTCTCTTCTTGTACTATGAATACTTCTTCAAGAGTAACAATTATTTCTTGGAAATTCTTAGTCCTTATATAACACAAAATTTTTCCTCTTCAACAGAACTATTTAAACTTTGAAAGTTGAAACCTTCGAAAACTCTGACAGAAAAGCACTCATTCTCCATTGCATCTCTTTTATTGAATTATCATCTCCATGAGTTTTTGATATTTGATTCATCCTTTCAATAGTTTCTTTTTCAAGATTATTGAAATCAATAGCAAGATCATTTGATATCCACCTTAAGTATTAAATTGATTCCCCATGTTCATTCACCGAGCTTTCTGTTTTGTATGACCACATAGTCATCTTATTGCAAGACTTCTTATGGGAAGCTGAACATTCATACAATACCATCAAATCATCTTCTATTGACAATAATCTCTTTCTATTTTCCCGTATAGAACCAAATATATTTCCCTGATTTTATGTGATGAAGTCAATTTTCCCTTCATTTCTAGGAAAATAAGGAAATGTCTTCTCAATTCTTCTCAATACATGAACAATGTAAACACATTTCTTGAGAGAAATTGTGCATTCTGAATCGGTATACCTATTGTATATATCCAGTTCATTTGATCAGCTTGAGTCTTCAACTGGCTGTTTTCCTTTTGCTCTTTCTTTTTCCTTCCATTCTTATTCCACATTTTCACTAATGACAATTACTTTTTCGGTCTAAGAAGATTGAGCAACTTGCTTCACTTGATAAGGAAATCTATCTAAAAGAGTAACAAGAGATTAAGCTGGTGCTTGATCGGCATGAGGAACCTATTGAATGAATTCACCTTTCTTTTGAAAAGATTCTTCTCTACTCTTTCTTGAACTCTGAAGAAATTCCAAAAGAAAATCTTCTTCCTCTTCTTTAACATCCTGTACTTCTTTCAATATGTGTTTCCCATTGTCTTTTTCTGGAAGACTCTATACGATTGGTTCTTGTTTCACTTCTTCCGTTAGTTAAGCACTAGCTATCTCAACCATTTTCATGATGTTAGTAACATCAAAATATTGAGATTTTCTTTTCAAAAGTGTCTTCCTTTTCTTCTCATCCTAAAGAGAATCATCTACCCTTATCCTCTCAGCTAAAGCTTCATCTGGATCAAGACTGAACATTGAATCACCTCCTTTTTTTGTTCTTTTTTTCTTTCCTACACTTGGCCACAACCTCCATATTGTATTTTGTTTTCTTCTTTGAATAAGTACTGGTTTTGAAATCTGACTTTTGAGGAGCAACAACAGTTGGATTATCTTCGATTGGAATAGGTGCCGATTGATTTGGTGTCAATTGGTTTGGAACCGATTCAGCTTCAACATCTAAAAAAAAAGTTTTAAATCCTTATCAAAACAAAAAACTAAATTATTCAGAGTATTCTTACTTATCCAAGATAGCTTTAGTTATTTCAACTTCCCTTTCAGATGAATATTACAAAACTTCATGCTCTAAAGAATGAACTTTGTAAGAATAGAGGGATACATAATCAAATGAGACTTGATCACTCCTGACGGGACATTATTGATTGTTTCAAAAATGTACCCCATGAGATGTACCTTTATCATGTTTACGAGATAGTATAGAATAAAGATATCTGAATCATTAAGAGTTTTTCTATCCCCTTTCATTGGGATAAGAAAACATTGCATCCAAAGCACCATGAATCTGTTATTTGGAGATGAATGATATACTTTTATCTTATCTTCATTTATAAGAAATAATGATTTTTCTGGAATTTCTTCATTTAATGTACCAACTTTAGCTGGTAGTTTATGAGATGTACAAAAAGAATCACCTTCTATTGAGACACTGAGAATGTGAGCTGGTTGTTTCATAGACATTGAGATTTTTCAAACGTACACTGCAAAGTTGATCATCAATTTTTTTTTCAAAAGATATGGTTTTGTAGAATTGACTAACTTCTTTAATAAGAATTGGATCTTGAGATACAGGTTTCTCAACGAAAATATGTTCCCAGCCTTGAAACAAAATAATCATCTAGATTTTTGAATCATATGTGTCAAACAAGTCCCGAGAAAATAACCTCTCTGAAGAATACTTTATCTGAAAACGTTTTTGAAGACATTTTGGTAGGAGTGTTGGTAGAGGAGGTAGACATAAAGATAAGGGAATGGGAAGATCATACAGAGTCTTAAAACAAAGAGGCATAGATTCTCCAAGAAATATGAAAAATCGGCATGGGTTTTGGGAGGGGGGCTCTATTTTTAGAAAATAAAATGATTGTTGATCTTCTACGGTTGATATTAGAAGATATATAAATCAATGGATATGATTTAAAGGGAAAAAACGTAATAAAGACAAAAGAAAGGAAATAAAAAATATACCTGTTGGAGATTCTAATAAAATCGTTGGTTTAAATGTATTAACATAATATAACACAATAACCAAAAAAAGTATAGGTGTACATGTAAAGGAAAAATAATACATTCGGTTGAGAGACCGATGGAAAACAAAGTTATTACCATTGGTTGTCAAGCCGATGGAAAACAAAGTAATTACCATAGGTTTTCAAGTTGATGGAAAACAAAGACATTAACATAGGTTTTCAAGCCGATGGAAAACAAAGTCATTACCATAGGTTTTCAAGCTGCTGCAAAACAAGTTTATTGCCATAGGTTGTCAAGACAATGGAAAGAAAGGCATTACCATAGGTTGTTAAGCCAATGGAAAATTAAGTCATTACCATAGGTTTTCAAGCCGGTGGAAAACAAATACATTACCATAGGTTGTTTAGATGATGGAAAACAATGACATTACCATAAGTTGACGTGCCGATGGAAAACAAAGTTGTTACCATAGGTTGATGTGCCGATGGGAAAAAACGTTGTTACCATAGGTTGATGTGCGGATGGAAAACAAAGTTGTTACCATAGGTTGACGTGTTGATGGAAAACAAAGTTGTTACCATAGATTGACGTGCCGATGGAAAACAAACTCATTACTATAGGTTGAAGTGTCGATTGACCGAAAATCAATACAGTAATCAGTCAAACAGGATGACAAACAGATGCATAAAACAATAACCTGACAGTCAAGATGATAAACAGAAAAATAAAATATCAAAGCAAAATAATAAATAAGTAAAGAAGTACATAAGAAAAAGTTAATAAATACATTAAGTAAGAAAAATGTTCTCCCCACTTTAGGAGGAGTTTAATATAAGTAGAAGTATAAAAACATGAAGTATACATGAATGATTATTTTAATGTAATCATTCCTAGCTTCTATTTTTATAAACTCAAATCTATCGGAAGGTATTGGTTTTGTAAAAATGTCACCATGTTGTTCTTGCATTCTGATAAATCGTAAAATAATATCTCCTTTTAGTGTGTGATCCCTAAGAACATGATTTTTAATATCTATGGGTTTTTCATGAGGGTGATGTGCTGGGTTTTTACTAATATCTATGGAACTTGTACTATCACATTGAATTTGAGTTTTTGAAAAGCTCAATCCATAGTCATTGAGTGTGTCTTGCATCCACAACACTTGAACACAACAACTTCTAGCTGCTACACATTTAGCTTTTGTAGTGGAATGTTATACTGAGTGTTGTTTCCTGTATGACCAAGAAACCATTGAATAACCTAATAAATGACATGTTCTGGATGTACTCTTTTTATCCATTCTATAACCACCAAATTTAACATCCTAAAAACTTTTTAAAAACAAAATCATTTCCAGAAGATTAAAATAGACCTAAATCCAGAGTTCCTTTTAAATAGCTTAGGATTCTTTTCATAGCTTTTAAATGAATCTCTTTTGGATTTGATTCATATATTGAACATAAGTATAAGAAATACATTATGCCTGGTCAACTAGCCCTCAAGTATAACAAAGTTCCTATCATACCTCTAAAAGTTGTTTGATGTACTGGTTTTCCAGTTTCATCAAGATCAAGTGTATTTGAGGTTCCAGTTGGAGTGATAATACTTTTGGTATTGTAATATCCATACTTTTTAGTAAGTATTTGATATACTTATGTTGAGATATATAAGTTCGTTCTAGTTTTTGAGAAATTTGAAAACCTAAAATGAATGTTAACACACCCATCTTACTCATTTCAAACTCAAGTTTCATTAAATTCGCAAATTAATTAGTTAAAGAATACTAAGTTGATCCAAAAACTATGTCATCAACATAAATTTGAATCATCAAAACACTTTTATTTCCCATTTTTATAAAAAGTGTTGAATATGATATACCTTTTTCATAATTGTTTTGTGAAATAAATAATGTAAGTCTATCATACCATGCTTTAGGGGCTTGTTTAAGGCCAAACAAAGCTTTAGTACGTTTAGAAACATGATTAAGATATTTTGAATCTATAAAACCAGGGGGTTTTTAAACAAAAACTTCCTCTTGAACAAAACCATTTAGAAAAGCACATTTAACATCCATTTGAAATTATTTCAAATTAAAGTATGTTGTAAAGGCTATTAGATTACAAATATATTCAAGTCTAGCTACCGGATCATATGTTTCTTCATAGTCTATTCCCTCTTGTTTATTATAGCCCTTATCAACAAGTATTTCTTTATTTCTGACAATGATTCCATTTTCATCACATTTATTTTAGAAAACCCAATTTACACCAATTACAGTTGTTTCTTTATGTCATTCAACTAAAGTCCATACTTGATTCCTTTCAAATCCATTTACTTTATCTTGCATTTCTTTAATCTAATCTTCATAACCTAAGGCCTTAATTGGACTTTTAGGTTCTATTTAGGAAAGGAAGGAAAGGTGTTCTACATGATTTCTCAAGAAATTTCTGGTTCTTACAGGTTGACTTACACCACCAATGATGTTATCCCTAGGATGATTCCTAAGAAGCAATTGATTTGGGTTTTATAAAACCTGTTCATAAACATATGGTAGAAAACCTTCTAGGATAAAATTTTTAGAAATACTTTCTTGAATTTTTTTTATCATAAGGATCTTCTAATAAAAGATGATAATCAGTTTTTGAAAACACATCAGAAGATGTAGGTTAGGGTTGTTTGAAAACTAGAGGATTAGTTTCACCAAATTTAACATGCACTGTTTCTTCAATAGTACAAGTATTTTTATTGAAAACTCTATAACCCATAAAAGTTATAGAATAGTCTAGAAAGATTCCTTCATCATATTTTGGTGAAAATTTCTATAGATTATCTTTAGTATTCGGAATGAATAATTTTCATCTAAAAACATTGAAGTATGAAACATTTGGTTTTTGGCCAGTCCACAATTCATAAGGTGATTTATTAATAAAAGGACTAGTTAAAACATTATTTATAGTATAATAGGTAGTACTAAGAGCTTCAGCCCAAAAGTTCTTAGCAATTGAGTATTCACTCAACCTGGCTCTTTTCATTTCATGAAGAATGTGATTTATTCTCTCAACAACACCATTTTGCTGAGGAGTTCTTGGAGATGATAAATTGTGAGTAATACCTTTCTTACTATAAAATGTTTAAAAATATGAATTTTGAAATTCACCACAATGATCACTATGGATAGTTATCAATGGTAGGTTTTTCCCATTTTTAACATGGGCTCTAAAAATTTTGAAATAGAAAAAGGCTTCAGATTTCATTGTCAGAAAATAGATCCATGTAAATCTAGTAAAGTCATCAACTAAAAAAAATACATAGTATTTTCCTCCAATGTTTCCAGTTTGTGAAGGACCAAAAAGATCCATGTGCACTAGCTGTAATGCATTGGAAGTTGAAACTTCATTGATTGATTTGAATCTAGTTTTATGTTGCTTTCCAAATTGTCAAGGATCAAATACCTTTGAAGAATCATATCTAAGATCCAGTAGATCCATTACATGTATTTTCCTAGAATGTTTACAATGGTTTCTAGGTTGTAATGTCTTAATATTCTATACCATAGCCATGATTGGTCTTTCATTACACTTAAGCAAGGTAAATTTTGACATTTAAGGTCTTCTATGTTAATAGTGTATATATTCTATTTCCTATGGGAAGATAGAATGAATTCATCCTTCAATTTTTGAACTAAGAATTTATCATTTCTGAAATTCACAAGGTATCCTTCATCACATAATTGACTTATGATGATGTGATTGAGCTTAATAGCATTGAAAAACAAAAAATTTTAAATAAGAACTTTTCAAAGAAAAACAATAATACCTATCCCAACAATATTTCCTTGAGCGTTATCTCCGAAGGTAACTTTTCCACCTTTTGTATCGAAAATATTTTCAACGAAATTTTTGTTTCTGGTCATGTGTCGAGAAAAACCATTATCCATTTACTAAATATTCTTGTTGGTACACTTCTTATTTTCCTGAAAAAAGAAACAATTAGTTTTTCTGAAACCAATGTTGTTTGGATCCAGAAGGGTTAGATAAAAGAATTTTAGGAATCCACATTTGTTTGGCAAAATGAGATTTATGAAATCCTAAAGACTGAGTTCAATTAATAGAACAATTTCTTTTCCACTACCCACCACATTGACTCTTAGTACAAAATGGGTTACTTTGAGGAACAAAATAGTTATTACTAAAAACTGGTTTAGAATGAGTATAACCAAAACCAGAATGATTTCTCAAAGGTCAAATTTGAGAATACATTTTATCAAAGTTTTCCTTACCATATGTAATGTTGGATATAAATTTCATCAATGAAAAAATTTCTGACTTTAGTATTAAACCTATGTTTTTATCCTTGAAAATATTATTTTTGGAACTACAGTTAGTCTCTAAAATATTTTTCTTAGTAATTATATTTTCAAGATCCTTAGAAAATTTATCTTTATTCGAATTGACTTTTTCAAGGGTTTTTAAAATACATTCAAAATCATATGTTTTCAGTTCAAGATCTTTAGAAAGATCTGATACTTCTTTAGTTAAAATAGAAATTCTAGAATTTTCATTATCAAGATTTTTCTTGAGTTTAGAATTTTCATTCTCAATTAGTTTAACAAACCTAGACATTTTTTCATAATAAGGTAATGTATTATCTTTTGATGATGAAGAATCATCATTTGAAGATTCATAATATTTATTTTTAGTATAATATTAATTCAAGGATTCATTTGTAATAGCTTCATCATTGTGAACCTTATCCCTGAAACAATGATCTTCAATTGATAATCTAGCTATAAGTACACTATTACTTTGTCTTGAAGATTCATATTCTAAAGAATCATCTTAAGAATTTCCAGCACTTTCACTCCAAGTATCATTTTCCATCAATACATTCTTTTTCATGGTCTTATAATACTTTTTCTTATTTCTTTCAGAACTTTTCACTTTTCTATCTTTTCTCTTAAGTAAAGGACAATCAGGTCTTATATGAATTCCTTTTTGTATTAATAACAAGTTACCTATGAATATTTATTATCCTTCCAATATTTATTTTTTAATTTGTATTGGAAGTCTTTCTTTCCCACAATCTTGTTCAACCGTCGAGCAAGATTGGCTAACTCGTTATCTGAATGATCACAATCACTAGATTCCGACATAACAACTTTCTTAGATTCTGATCTTTTTATCCATTCAGGAGTTGTATCTTTAGTTGTAGTAGTAAAATGTAAACTTCCATTTCCATTTTTATTCATATTGAAATCATTATCTCTCTTCATTATTGTCTCATGCTTTAGAAGAGTTCCAAGGAGTTCATCAAGAGTAATCTGAGAAAATTCTCTGTTTTCATCAACAGCTGTCCTTTTTGACTCCCATTCATTTGGAATTATATAAATAATCATGTCTAAAAGATCCTCATCATCGAGACCTTTTTCTCCCATATATTGTAAACTATTGACAATTTTCATAAATATTTGTTTCACTTTGCATACTTTTTCTCTACAAGGAAAAAGAAATCCATGATACTCTACTCGAAACATTTCTCTTCTTGTTTTAATAACCTAAGACGTACAAAAATGTGTGACTTCCAATTTCTGCTAAATATAGTTGGATGCTTCACAAATGATATCTAGCTATATATATTCCGAGTCATCGTACATAGAAAAGTATTCTGTACCTTGTAATTCAGTTGATATTCTTTTTATTCTTGAATAGTGAAACTACTAACTTCTTTGTCAGGGATTTTTTATCCTCCAGTAAGCATAATAAAATTGTCTACTCTAGTATTGATAACAAATTTCTTCATTTGATCTCTCCGATATTCATAATCATTCCCATCAAAGATAGGTGGTCCAGTTGGATTTAGATTGTCAATTGATCCAATATTCATCCCTTCTATTTAATAAAACAAAATCTTTTCCACTCCACACATTAGTATAGTAAGTAGATGAAACAAAAATTTGTAATAAAAAAACTATTATACTTTTAAAGAAATATAACAAGTAATAAAAATCAGTAGAAACCTCCTATGATAACAATTGTTGGATCGATATATAGATGTGTATGTATACTAAATGGAACAATACAAGAGGGAGGGTGAATTGTAGGTTTAAGAACCTTTGTGTTTAAACACTTAATATGTTAGTTTAAATGTTCTTAATCTCATACAATGCACAAAAAAATACAATTAATCACAATTGTCTTGAATATAAAAGTATGATACAATGTAATACTATAAGAAAACTAAATCATTTATATTAAAAATGAATACAATAATCAAAGTAATACAATAGTGAAAGATTATAACATAAAGCATATAGAATATATCAATATAATATGTAATAGTATAATTGTAATGGAAAAAATTACAAATGAATAAGAAATGAAGAAAGAAAACAATACATTTCCCTTTCTAATACAAACAACAGCGGAAATGTAAAATTATTACAATTCTTTTATCCCAAATAGAAGGGTATCCTTTCACTTTGGATAAGAGGTATACATTACCACCACCTTGGTAAGCCCTCGATATGATGATCGGTATGTCTGTATTTCTATGCCCCAAGCCCTTGATTTTGCATGTAATCGGCAGCTCTGCCATTCAAACACTTGAAATCCCTCGATACGAAGATCTATAGCATCATCTGCCTATCCTCAGTATCCCTCGATCGTATCCTCAGTAGCCCTCGATCGTTATCACCTGATCGGTCACACAATGAAAAAAAAGAAGTTATTGAAATATAAAAACTAATAATGATCTATTCACGTTTTGTAATTTCAAGGCTTTCACACGAAGCAAGAGAGAAGTCACAGCATCTCTCACTAGAACTTGATAGAAGCAAAGAATGATCAAAGTCTCTCAGTTGTTTTTCTCAGCTTCAAATGACCTCTTATTTATAGGCCTCAGGTTCCAACAGTCATATTCCCTCCAACAATCATATTCCTCTAGAAAAATCAGAAGGACTTGGACACCTGGAATTATAACAGTCACATTGAAACAGAAAACACGACCTAGTTTTGATATGTTTATAAATAAATCAATGGAATTTTTTTGGTTAAAGAAAAGATATATGAAAATGATAATCATGAGTACGATTGATATAAAACACGTGTTATGATAAATGATAAAAACAAGTATGTGATAAAAGTAAAATATGAGTACTATTAGTATTACTTATTGTAATGTATTTATATAATGAAAAGTGAGTATGATGCAAAAAAGTCAGTACGATTGACATAGTCATTATGATTGATAGAGTCTATACGATTGACATAGTTAGTACTATTTATTCAATATGATAAACATAGTTAGTATGATAAACATAGTCAGTACGATAAGCATAGTCAGTACGATAAACCTAGTTAGTACGATAAGAAAAGTCAGTACGATAAAAATAGTCAGTACGATCAACATATATGAATAGATTTATGATTTTCAAAACAAGACATAAACGTGAAAAAAGGACTTTTTTACATAACAAAATGTACCAGGGAATTATCCATTTCATTACAAAGGGAACCCACAATAGAGTATGTCACCGAACATTACCCTTGTAAGTGCCAAGAATATTACAGTACGAGTGAAATTAAACTGAGTTCCAAATGACATGAGATTACTACAATCATCCATAATTTCCTCTTATTATTTGATTATCAACAATTATAGAACCACATAGTCTCTTTCTTAGATGAAACCAATGAAAGACCCAAATGCCCTTTTTAAAACAGTAGCTTGCGCTGACAACTCCAGACTTCTTCCAATTTCCCCCATTGGAATTTATTTCACCTCTTCCAAACATGACCTATAAACTTAATGACGTCTAACTCCATAGTCAACTACCCAGAAAACCCTAGAAACCAAAGATTCATCCAAATTCTCTGACATCCAATCACCCAAATGTTATATGATCCAATAGACCACAAAAGGAGGGATGGATCCATCTTCCAATGTTGATGAAAATGAAGGTTCTTAAACTAATCAACTGTAGGATCTTCCCACAAAGAATCAACAATGACCGAACTCTTACTGTGAAATAACTCTTTATGGCGGCATGCATTAACTGATTAGAATACCCAAGAACCCAATAAAACTAGTCCATTGGCAAAAATTCCCTAATCAATCAACGAAACACATGAAGAGACCCACCACTAAGGCTCCCCTAAATACTCCTTGAAAAAGAGTCCTAACCAAAATATCAAAATGATATACCGATGATACAGAAACCCAAATCACTACTCAAAGAGGAATTAACTTTTTAAACTAATCCATAAATTTTGAAAACATTCATTTCACTAAAAACACTTTTCAACAGTTTATAAAATTCCATTTAAAATATATTTCCCAAACCCTCTTTATCCAAATTAATTTTCAGTAAACCACATATTTAAATTATGAAAATCCAATCCTGATAAACCAAAACCCATTTATCGAAACTATACCCCATTTAAATAATCTTGTCCCCACAATTTTAAAACAATTTTTTTTCAAAATGATTTTTAAAACCCCGTAAAGACAACAAAAAAATTAAAGGGAAACTTTCACCAATGGGTTACTCAGACATATGGATGGAGACCGTATGCTAGTCCCATTACCATCATCAAGAGCATCTAAAAAAATATACAAATCTCCACATTGATTTCTATACACTAATAGATCATTGAGACCACTATCCACCTTCATTTTATTTTCCAAATTTAGAAAAACCTAAAGACCAAAACACTCAAATGAAACCTGAATTCCTTTGCTGTCTTGGGTCTCATCACGAGGTGTGATGGCCAGGAATCACACTCATAACTTGAACGCAAACTCCCCGCAATCATATCCCTTGTCTATCCAGAATCATTCCCAAGAAACATGACCAAAAAGAGAAAACTTCCTTTGAGACCATTTTTTCATGAACTAACCAGGTTCGCCGTCCAACTCGGTGCCTGACCCAGTCTAAGGAAAGGACTGAAGGGAATGGTTTGTCCCATAAACAAAAGATAGGTAACTGAATAAAAACTGAAAAAAACAAAAACAACACAAGAAATATAAATAAAAATAACTATGTAGAGAAATATACTTAAAGTGACGTCTTGCATCACCAGATAACTCAAAACTACACTTTCTTCAAGATTGACCAAATCTAGGGTAACCTGAAACTGAAAAATAAAGTTGTCATGATCATCGAGATTCTCAGTAAGAATTACTAGGATAAACAATGCCTTGTTCCAGTACCTTTAAAAAGTAACCCAAATCATGATAGTTTGAAAATACAACATCATAAAAATAATATTTTTCATTCATTCAAATTTATGTGACAATCTTTCATCACAAAGAAAACATTTTCCCTTACCATCACATTTCCAAAACAATTTACAAGCATTAATGGTCAATTTAAAATGAAACTAAAATAATTTAAAATAAAAACATGGAATTTTCCAAAGGCAGAAACAAGCGTAAAACAAATAAATAGTAACCATTTCACAAGCACCGTGTTATAAAGGAGAACCGTGTTCAATCCCTATATGTAGCTAACTAAAATAGGACTCTATAAACCTCATATCTCAGTGAAATTTTGTATTCAAACAATGGTCAAAAATTTTCTCATGGACAAGACACAAGTCGGGGACACCCCCATAATGTAGTGATCTCCTATCATCATAATCATTTAGATAGTGTTGTAATCATCAATCCTTCAAGTTGAAATCCGAATGAAGCACTTTTGTATCATCTAGCATACTAGTCCTAGTCTTCCCACCATGGTTCTTGGGGTTACCCCTGTTATCTATTACAAATGGTGGTGAGGTTTTGTCAAGATAACATAAATGAACATCAAAATCCATTCAACCTCTCACCACCATTCTCCCTCCTTAAGCGCATTCCCTATCTTTCTTGTCACAAAATTCACAATCCTATACTTTAGAAACATATCAAGAATCACATGTTAACACTTGTATCGCATCTCTCAAACTAATGGTGAATACCTCAATATGGGTTTTCCAATTTTTAAACCATTCTCAATTTGTCAAATGATCCACAATGCTTTACAAAGAATTTAATATTTTTAGAAAACACTGTTTTTTAATAACTTCAAGATAGAAAATAATTTAAAATGACACCTGCAAAACAAAGGAACAATATATTTATAAAAATCATAGAACCAAGCTTATAATGGGGAAATCCTTTTAAAAAATCAATATGTCATTATACTTTTATAAAAAATAGTCAAAAGGCCACACGTCTTTGGAAATATTTGTTTTACATTCAAATTATCCAAGAGCCCACTTTTCAGGAACCATAATCATTTAAATATATATCCCTTTATATATATATATATATTTATTACATATACACTTCATATAAAACCAGGAGACATAATTTTTAAAATAACACCAAGAAAAAAATAGATGTTCTAATTAAAGATCAAGGCATAGGGAACCTGCCTCAAGGAGGAACCAAATAGAAAATCCAGACCTTAGCACTTTTAAACTAAGTGTTGCTATTCCCCTACTAAGAATATGCACTTTCGGATACATATATGGAACCATAACCTCTATTTATGTATCCTCACAACGATGAACATGTGGAATAAGATCCTTACATATATGATTATATTCATATACTAGTCACCACTCACCTACGTATGCATTTTAATATATACATCTGGGTACACCTAGACACATACATGTATATTCACTACAATTGATGACTATACATGTAACGGGGGAAGCCACCCCCCCCCCCACTATCACACACACACAGATATATATATATATATATATGCATCAATCACATTAGACTTGGAGACAAGAAAGAACTAATCAGGGACCACATACTACACATATAATTTAATAAATTTGCAATAAAATTTATTTAACACATGAAAATTAGCACCATAAAAATTTACACCAAAAACACTATTTAATCCCATACGCACACCAAAACCTATCCCAAACATCTTTTACATCTATATCATTTTTTAATAAACCATTTCAAAAAAATTTAAAATAACCCAGAGACAAATCAAAAGGTATCACACCAAGAGCATACACAAAACACCATTTTTTAGAATCAAATGCACAATAATACCACAAAAAAATTAAATTTTCATCATTTTCATTATTTAATAAATCAATTTCACAATTATAAAAAAACACAAAATAATTCCAAATGGGATTACATAAAAACCCGCTATTCCACATAAACATGTCGTATACAAATCAGAGACACATTAATCTCTTTCCAAAACAACTTTTGCAACCAATATATTAATCAAAGAACATGATAAGTAAATCAGTAATGCATAATCATTCATAAAATAATTTTTACAGATGGAAAAACCTACCTATTATGGATAAACATCTGGAAAATTATGCGGATCCACAACTTCACTTCAAGAGAACCCTTAAAAGGAAAGATTTATCAAAAACAATCAAGATCAAACATGATTCAACCCTAAATATAACACTCTACTTGTTGGAAACCTAAATCCCCATGTAATCATGAACTAAAAACCTAGGGAATGAATAATAGTGGGCTAAAAGGAGGAAATCCTTGTGTAGAAGGATAGAGGGGTGCTGGCCGAGGTCTATCGCTCTTTCTGGGTATGTGATGTTGGAGGGGGTTGCGAGTAGAGGGTGTCAGATTATGCGAACCGAAGAATGGGGAGGACTGGGAAATGTGAGGGGTTCAGAGCATGAAATTGATTCCAGTGTGGTAGTATGACTAACGACTATATCGTTCATGGGGGGTGAGTGGGGCTCAAAGGTATTTGGTAAGGTAGGTGGTGCATCGTGATTTGGGAGAGGGGGGAGACTAACCCTAAACATAAACAAAGTAAAAAAATTAATAATAATAAAAAATATAATAATAAAAATAATAGTAATAATAATAATATTTTTATAATAATTATTATTATGAGGTCACTAATATTAATAATAATATCAAAATTATTATTAAAAACAACAACAACAAAAACAGTAATACAAATAACAACATAATAAAATATTAATAATAAAAATATTAATAATTAATGGAAATAATAGTAATAAAAATAATCTTATAGTAATGATAGTAATAATATTAATAATGATAATAATTTTATTATAATAAAAATACCATAATAATTGTAGTAACAAAATTCAAATATTAATAATAACAACAAAAATGATAATAATAATATTAATAATAATAATTTTAATAATAATAATAATAATATTAAAAAAACTCTTGATTCATTTTATTTTTATTATTTTATTTTTCATTTTCATTATTGCACATTTTATTAATTAATTAGCTAACTATAGACAAGTCAGGACACATGGTGGTTGGGAGAAGCCTCTCAGTTTCAATCATGCCCTACTAGTGCGCTGGATGCTGTTTAGAGAAAAACACTCATTTTTCCACAAAACACAAAATTTTAATTGGGCTCAGTGTAAACCTCAACAAAATATCTTAAATCTAGGTAAAATAATATTATAAGTTTATTTCAGAAGTTTGGGTGTGAAAAAATTGATTTTAAATGGGATTTCAATTAAAAGGCGATGAAAACACATTTTTTAAAAAATTCATAAAGTGAGATTTATTCTTATCTTATGCTAATCAATTATATTTTTTGAATATGGAAAATATCTTACTGATTATATAACATATATATTTTATTATGTTCATTCACTAGTATTAATTAACTTAATTAAGTAGGAAAAACCACATTTGCGAGCATAAAAAAATTTCCTTTATATTCGATTGGTTTTATATTCATTTCAAATTAATTTGTTACCTATGAATTCATTTTATATTTTTATAAACCATATATTCACAAAATTTAGTTAATATTATTCAAAACCACTAAATTTAATTGCTATGTTGTATCATATCATATTAAAAAATAATTTTAAAAATACTTGGCAAAACCAATTCTGGTGTAGGACGCATGCTATCAAATAAAGTAATTTTTGTATGTAAAAGAAGATAATTAAGTATTGCGTGAATTGAAAGGTATATTATAGATGAAATATATTTAAAATATTAAATAGACTATAAATTTTCAAGACATTATATTCCATTACGAATATAGTGTGGCTTGTTGTACATGATAACTAATAATAGTTACTATTTTAGAATTTTTGTGGTGTTACACTTGTTTCATGACATGATTATGGAGCAGATTATAGGAGGAATTTGGGTCATAGTTTTTTTATCATGGAATTTTACCCCCATAAATATAGGTTTACTAAGAAAACCATTTGGATTCTGGAGGAAATTCTTTAGGCATTCATGTTTGACTTTGGTAGTAGTTGGGAGAACCACCCACCCTTAGTGGAGATTTCATATAATAATAGTTTCTTGTCCACCCTTGGTATTGTAATGCCCTGACCCAAGAAGCCAAGAGTTGGTGCATTATTACGTATCATTGCCATGATCACAAGATATCATGTCTCAAAATACCGATTAGTTTAGAAGCCTTAGAAGTACTAGATACATTCACAAGGTTTGCATTACATCATAAAATGGAAAAATACAACTACATTGTTTCCATATACAACACTGAGATCCCATAGACTATCCATGTAGGTCAGTCATAATATACTTCTCCGCATCCTAGGAAATATAAAGCATATAATGGGGTGATCTCAGATGCTCAGTAAGGATAACAATATAGCGGAAACTTACATAATTAAGCATAAAAATTTAAGTCATTGTATAGAACTAAAACAAAATCCTTTTCAACAAAAAATTCATCATAATATGGAAAATATAAATCAAAATAATTCCATTTACTTACTTGCATGGATATTATACTAGTCAAATAATAACATGAAATATCAATATCCACTTTCATAATGATGGAATGCATAATTCCAAACATTCATAACCACATAGTAAAGGACTTGTTCCATGACTACAAATAAGATTTTGTCAAGGCCTTGTCCCAAGACACTAGTTTGTCTCATGAGACCTACCAATGCATCGAGGAGCTATAACGGGCACCACCCGTCACTTACTAAGTCCAATGCATTACTCATATGAAAAGGTTTAAACGTAACATATACATTCATATTAAAACTAGCATATTAAATGTAAATACTTTATCCATAAACCATGAATGGTATAAAAATAACACATCCACAGTCAGAAATAACTCATTCAACACAATATGAAATATTATATTATAATAAATCATCCTCAATCGAGAATAATGAAGGATATTAACATAGATGAAGTTAATCAGTAAAACTATTTGAGAGAAATATCCCCCTTTTTCTTTAAAACATTTAAAAGTCTCACTATTTAACAAAAAGATGTTTAAAATATGTTTTTTAATCAAAGTGTCCCATACCACTTTGAAACTTTTTATAAGAATTTTAATTTTAAAACATTAATTTTCATATAAATAAATCCTAAAACCATTTTTAAAATATGGACATTATTGAGAATGATTTAGAAGAATAAATTTTGAAAACATTTAAAATGATATTTTATTTAGAGTTCCTAACCAAATGAGAGACGCTTGAATACAAATAATTGAGATAATAAAAACTTTATAATATCATGAGAATAATTTCATTAATGATATACTATCTCAAAGTACTGTATATACAAAAAATAAAAGTTGATTGGCACATAACAATAATGAAGTCTCAATGGAATGTAAGATGGGATGAATTCCTTTATAAAGACCATATCCTTAGGTTAAGGGTAAATCAATGATATAATTATTTCTAAAAATTATAATAACACTCAATATGATTGTATATTCAATGTAAATCAATTAGAGGACATTCCCACATATTCCTGTAAAAACAACACCAATGACTTGGATGTTTAACTCAATGAATAGAAATTGAGTTAAAATTACTCTTAATCACGTTTATATCGATGAATTGAGAATTTATCAATGGAGTGATTATGTGTATAAAAATTATATCCACACAAAGGGGAGTGGAAATTACTACATAAGTAAATAAATAGTTATTTCACACATATCTAGGTGTAAAGTAATCAATCAAGTTTGTATGAAACCGAATGAGTGGAAATTGAAATTTGAAATTCCCTTATCGATTTGGTAACATACGAAACATACACCCGATGAAAGAAGGATCATCCAATGATGATGTAAATACCCATAAATAAAATTATATTACACAGACAATAAAATCTTGGGTAGTACGTACACCACACAAAAGTTAGCAATGCGAAATGCAGGAGGAATGTCACGGGAATAAAAGTGAGATGAAAACCCCTTACATTGTACTTTTCCTTAGTCGATGGTAGGTTAACCTCCTGTATAATGGTGGAATAATTTTTATTTAATTACACAAGAATCATATACATTAATATTATATCATATATGTTTTTTTAATATTGCTTTATTAATAATATTTTAGTATTATCGTTGTTTCGGGTGTTAATTGATTTATTTTCCCTTAGATTCTTTGTTTTGCAAGTAGTGTTTGTTATGAATCAGATGTATATTATTCATATTCAGAATGATATTAAGTATTTTAACATTATTTTTAATCATATAATGAAAATTAGTCCTGAATGGATTACGATGGGGAATGAATCGCATCGCATTCGTGGAGATGGTAATCCGTACGTACGCAAGAACGACAATATCATTCTTTTGATATTAAAATAATATATAATTGGATGGAATATCATATATACAGAATAATTATAATGTTTTATTTATTATTTACCTCAATTACACATCATTATTATACCCAACTAAATAATAATTTATTGAATAACAAGTACACCACGACGTGGAGACAGTAAGCCGTACGTACGCATGTATGGCGACGTGTCATTCAATGGATGGATAGAATAATGAATATTGTGGTACCATAATTATAATAAAATCACACTGTATATAAGATACTAGAGTTATTATTTTATAATGGAAACAATAAAGAAAGAGGAAGTGGAAGAAGAAAGGATCTTGAAAGAGGTGATGAAATATTTATCTCTTCTTCGGGTTGTTCCTTTTGATTTGATCAAAAGGGATCCATAGGTTGGCTTTCCGGCTAAAGGAATGCCTCTAGAATGAAGGGAGGATATTTTAGAGGGTGTTTGGGAAGAGTTTCACCATGAAAAAAGGCTTTGAAGGTGTGAATTTGAGGGAAGTAGGAGTGCCCTTTTATAAGAGGGGTGAGGCGCACCATAGGAAAAGCTAGAAATTTTATTTTATAATAAAATCATTTTCTATTTATAATGGCTCCGAAGTAGATTATTTATAGTCTATTGTGGGGATGGCTCTAAAACCACTCAACCAATAGGTTTTTGACCGGTTTGGGTCTCTATATTAACCTTATCATTTAGATTTAACTCTTAGTTAAATAATTTGACATTTTCCTTGTCACTTTGTATTTTTATATTATATGGTGAATAAATATACTATAAACATCAAAGATAACACCATGTGGTTAATTAATGACACAAATATCATTATATAAGTCTTTTTTCCAAACCATATATTTTCAAGAATATAATATCAATTAATAATATAATATTTGTTTAAAAACTCATTTATGTCAATTTTGACACAATTTGGTATTTTGTTTTTGCTAAATTCATAACAACATTATTACTTCGTATAAAATTTATATAACCAACCCTATTTTGTCATATTAACCTATAAAATTAGCAGAATTCATAAAAAGTCTAAAATTACATTTATTTGGATATTTATAATATCAATTATTTTAATATTTCATTAATTAGGTAATTACTCCATCATCATTGTATCATAAATAAATTAAATTATTTAATGTATAAAAAATGTAAATAAAATAAAATTATGTATTTAATCATTTTTTGATTTATAATGAATATTTATAGTCGAATTTATCTTATGTGTAACCCTATATTAAAAATGTTTTAGTTATTAAACATTGAATTTAACTCCTTTTACTTTTCTTTTAATTATATAATAATAAAAGTCCTAATGTAATCCAAGGGGACCAAATAGGTTCATATTTTATTACTAAGGTAATTTTTGGTCAAATAATACTTATCCAATAGAATTAGGTCATGTGTTAGGATAACAATGAAATCATATTTACCTTTAATTACCCTATTTACTTTTAACCGTGGTAAATAAAAGATAAAAGATTCTATTCACCAAAAATTATTTTTATCTTATTAAACCTCATTTTACTACTTAATATTAACCATGTGTATCGGATTTTCGAAATTCAACTCACAGAAGTGGTAAAATTATGTTTTATGTAAATTTGTAAATGCTCCTAGAAGGTGGGTAAAAGAGGTTGAAAAGTTCAATAAAATTTTATATATCTAATATTATTACAAAATGACTCTAATGAATTACATTTAACATATATAGGTATTATGTATCTATTTTGACCTAAATTAATTTTAAATTAAATAATTAATTATTTAAATGAAAATTCACTTTTAAACTATAACTCAGTGTTTTTCACTATTTATCAAAAATTGAATGTTTTCAGAAAAATACCAAAAATTCACCCTAAGCTAGTTTCGATATTCCAAATCCAATAATGAAGTCCATTTTGAAAGATAAAATTTATAAAATTTCAAAAAGTGGGTATTACTATTCATAACGGCTAGTTCGATTGGTCGCGGTGTTTTAGAATCTCGAAGTTGTGTACAATGCAAGCTATTACATTATTCAAAGAGAAACATACCTTGGATGCTTGGGATGTTATATTCTTCATCCCTTTTGGAAATTGAGTCCTCAAATTTTTTTTAAAATTAGGCTTGGGAAAGTAATTGAAAGTCCCAGATCAGAACAAGAGTCAATAAATAAATCACATTAAAAGAATTAAAGAGAAGTACAGAGGTCACCCGAGATAACCCATACTAATATTCAATGTAGAAAAACATGGATATGGAAGATAAACTATGTGTCAATTTTTAACGGAGAGGGATAGAAAACATGATCCGGAGAAAGTTAATAACAAGGAAACCATAAACTTATGATGGGACAAATGGTTATAAGTTTCCAGTAGGAAAAGTAAACGAACAAAATTTTTTTTGTTTTAAGTTTCATTTCATAAAGATGAGGAATTTATTTATGATATTTACTAACAACATAAATATATATACATACTTTTTATGTAGAGTTTCATTCTTTAATAAATTTATACCACTAACTCAATGTTTTTTTTAAACAATGAGTATTCAAGATGACATGGTCACACCGAAAGAGATAGAATCAACTTCTAGAGAATCACATGATCCACAATAGATAAACTATTCATTAACCTTGTCTTTAGAGGTTAATAAAAATCAAAATGGTTAGTTCAAGATCAGGTGATCCCTTAAAATGATATTCCTTTATAGAAAGAAATAGTAATCTTAATTTTTAAAATTAAACCTACAGTATCCCAAAGATAAATAAATTCCACACAATAAACAATTGTCCTTAAAATCATTTAATATAATCCAAACTAATATTGAAACCCAAAACATAGAAGAATTTGGTTATGTAGTCTTCCACGTTAAATTGTATCACCAAATCACATCGACTACTCTTAAAGTCATATACTTAAAAGTAATTAACCTAATCACATATTCTCTATTATATGTTTATAAATTCCATGAATAACCCAAATCACTATAAATACACAATAAAAAAATTGATAAAATCCACCCTTACTCCTCAACTTAAATCCCATAGTATTCTATTTTCTTTAGGCATATAGTGTTCCCAACAGAGTGAACGTCTTCCAAATTAACATTTATCCCTTAATCCCGAAATCATTTTCCAATACAAAGGGTATTCATTTTATAAGATATAATATTCCAAATCAACTTATTATTGATCAATAAAATCATTTAACTAAAAATAATTAGTCACACTAACCAGGGACTTCATTTAGTCCAATCGTAGGCGACAAATCCCAATCGCACTCTTGTTTTGGGTTCGATTCCCACAGCTTTGTCCGACGTGATGGGTTGTCACACAGTCTGCGTGTTATCCTTTCTCAAAAACTATATTTTATAACATTACCAAAATGAGATAAATTCCACAAAAAAACCATAAGATAATTTAACCTCAAATGTCATCTCATACCTTGCATTTTCATCCCAAAATATAATAACTTGTAATTTCCTCAAATCCAATGATCATATAAAATGAAATGGTTATTTATAACTCTACCCACATAAGAAAAGATAATTCATCCTCAATATCATTTTCACATGACAAAATTCAGGGTTACAAATACAAGGGTAAATTATTCCTAATTATTCTCTTCAATAAAGAGCACTAATACATTTAAACATTTCTCCAACCATTTATTTCCACATAGAAACTTATTTGACCAAGCAAATATCCTATAGAATAGGGAATTCACTCAAGTCATGGCCAGGTCCCGTACATTTACGAAAAAAAACTGTAAATGGATTATTGGGACCATTTTTATTTTCTTCCATAGTACTCTTCATTTTTTCTCAGAAATTATTTACTTTATGCCCTTCTCTCTCACATGTAAAGAATTTCTCTATTCCATTGAGACACTTTACTTTGTGTCTCCTTCCACATTTCCTGCATGATGGAAATTGATGATTCTTTTCTCCACTTTCTATACTACTTGAGCTCTTTTCATTCATCACCTTTCTCTTCTTTGTTGAGTCCGGGAGTTGGTTAATATATATTTTCGTGATCATATTTTTGGAAAACTGAATTGGCATGAACATGATATCTGTTACGCCTATAAAAATTCCGTTTTGTTGCTCATTTCCACCACTTCTCCCACCTTGTACATCATACTCAATGTTACTATGAATTACCTAGAATCCATCCATTGACTAAAACCAGAAATAATTGTCTTAGTAACAGTAGTCATAAAATCATTTAGAGAATATCTTGACACCATATTTTCAATTTAAAACACCTTAGGATTAACCAAGGTGTTTTACTCTCATCTTATATTAAAATCCTTTAAATCAGTTTGTAAATAAAATGTAAATTATCCTAACCATATCCACCCGTAGTTTCATAACCAAGAGTTCAGAAAGGATCATTGGGGTGCACCAGTTCTTGTTTGAGTCTAGCTCATAGTGGTGTTTTTGGGTTTTACCCCTAGGTATAGCCGTTCCAGAGCCGCCTCTTCCTAATCATATCCAAAAATTGATTTATTTCTTGGAAAACTCACAAAATCTGTACAATATCAAAATTTATGAATGTTCTTCTATACTAATCCTCAAAGTCGATCTTAGGGCTATGTGCTCTAATCAGAGTTTATCTAAATATAGTTTTTAAGGTTTATAATAAACATCCTCTTATACAAACTATAATTCCCCGAACCCAAAATCCTAGAGTTGGTGCACTATTATGTATCATTAGAATGATAAAAAATATCAATTCTCGAAATACCGATTATTTTAGTAGCCTTGGGAGTACTAAATACATTCATAAGGATTACATTACATCATAAAATGGAAAACTGCAACAACATTGTTTCCATAGACAACACTGAGATCCCTTAGTCTATCCCTGAAGGTCAGTCATAATATAATTATTTGCATCATGGGAAAATAAAACATAGAAAGGGGTGAGCTCAAGTGCTCAGTAAGGATAACAATATAGCAGAAACTTTCATAAAAAAGAATAAACATTTAAGGCAATGTATAGAACATAAAAAAGTCTTTTCAACATAAACATCATCATAATATGGCAAATATAAATCAACATAATTCCATTTACTTACTCGCATGGATATTATACTAGTCGAATAATCACATGCAATATCTATAGACACTATCATAATGATGTAATACATAATGTCATACTTTCACAACCACATAGTCAAGGCCTTGTGCCAAGAATACAAATAAGATTTTGTCAAGGCCTTTTTCCAAGAAACTAGTTTGTCTCATGAGACCTACCGATGCATTGAGGAGCTATAGTTGGCTCCAACCATCACGTACTATGTCCAATGTATTCTTCATATGAAAAGGCTTAAACATAACATAAAAATTCGTATTAAAAAAAACATACAAAATGTCAATACTTTATCTATAAACCATGAATGGTATAAAAATAAATCATCCACATTCAAACATAACTCATTCAATTCAATATGGAAGATTATATTATAATAAATCAACCTCAATTGAGAATTATGAAGGATACTGACACAGATGAATTTAATCTTCAAAACTATTTGAGAGAAATATCACCTTTTTCTTTAAATAATTTAAAAGTATCACTGTTTTTCAAAAAGATGTATAAAATAAATTTCGGAATCAAAGTGTCCCATACCACTTTGAAAATTTTAAAAGGAATATTAATTTTAAAACATTAATTTCCATATAAATTAAACCTTAAAACCATTTTTAAAATATGGACATCAATTAGAATTATTTAGAAGAATTAATTTTTAAAACATTTAAAATGATATTTTATTTAGAGTTCCTAAAAAAATGGGAGTCACTTGAATACAAATAATTGAAGTAATAAAAAATTTATAATATAATGATAATAAAGTAATTCATGATATACTATCTCAAAGTATAGTTTATACACCAAATAAATGTGGATTTGCGCATAACAACAAAGAAGTCTTATCGGACTGTAAGATGAGATAAATTCTTTTATAAAGACTGTATCCTTAGGTTAGGTATAAATCAATTAAATAATTATGTGTGAAAAATATTAATATACTCAATATTATGGATATTCAATGTAAATAAATCAGTATAAATTCACACATATTCTGGTAAAAACAAGACCAATGACTTGGATATTTAACTCAATGAATAGAAATTGAGTTAAAATTACTCTTATCAAGTTTATATCGATGACATGAGAATTTATAAATGGAGTGATTATGTGTATCAAAAGTATATCCACGAAAAGTTGAGTGGAAATTACTAAATAATTAAATAAATTGTGATTTAACACATAATCGTTGGGTAAAGTAATCAATGAAGTTTGTGTAAAAGCGAATGAGTGGAAATTGAAATTTATAATTTCCTTATCGATTTTGTAACTTATGAAACATACACCCCCTGAAAGAAGTGTCATACAATGATGATGTAAATACACATAAATTAAATTATATTACACAAACAATACAGTCATGGGTAGTATGTACACCACACAAAAGGTAGCAGTGGAAATATAGCATGAATCTCACGGGAATAAAAGTGAGATGAAAACCGCTTACATTGTACTTTTCCTTGGTTGATGGTAGGTTAACCTCTTATATAATGGTGAAATAATTTTTATTAAATTATACAATAATCATATAAACTAATATGATATCTTATATGATCTTTAAATATTTCTTTGTTAATAATAATTTAGTATTATCGTCGTTTCTGGTGTTAACTGATTCATTTTCCTTTATATGAATTGTTCCGTGAGATATGTTTTTTATGAAATGGTTGTATTTTATTAATATTCAGAATGATATTAAGCCTTTAAACATTATTTTTAATCAACTACTGAAAATTAGTCTTGAATGGATTATGATGGGGAATGAGTCTCATCGCGTTCTTGGTGACAGTAGTCCGTACGTACGCACAAGCGACAATGTCATTCTTTTGATATTAAAATAATATATAATTGCATGGTATATCATATATATAGAATAATTACCATTTTATATTTATTATTTACATAAATTACACATAATTATTATACCCATCCAAATAATAATGTATTGAATAACAATTACACCATGATGTGCAGACGGTAAGCCGTACATACGCAAGTATGGTGACATGTCATTCAAAGGATGGATATAATAATGAATATGGTTGTACGATAATTATAATAATATCACAGTGTATATGAGATAATGTATTTATTATTTTAGAATGGAATCAACAAAGAAAGAGGAAGTGGATGAAGAAAAGAACATCAAAGAGGTGATGAAATATTTTTCTCTTCGTCAGGTTCTTCCTTTTGATTTGATCAAAAGGGCTCCTTAGGTTAGATTTCTAACTAAAGGAAGGCCTCTAAGATGAATGGAGGATAAGTGATAATGTATTTGGGCAGATTTTGTATGAGAAAAAAGGCATTTATTGTGTGAATTTTGGGGAAGGGGGAGTTCCCTTTTGTAAGAGGGGTGAGGGGCACATTAGGAAAAGCTAGAAATATTATTTTATAATAAAATATTTTCGGTTTCTAATGGCTCAAAAGTGGATTATTTAAAGGCTATGGTGGGTACGGGTCGACAACCACTCAATAAATAGGTTTTAGATAGGTTTGGATCACTATATTAACCTTATATATTAAATTTATTTCTTAGTTAAATAGTTTGACATTTACCATGTCTCATTGTACTTTTATATTATTTGATTAATAAACTTATAATATACTTCTAAGTGAACCCCAAGTAGTTAATTAATGATAAAAATATCATTATATAAGTATTTTGGTAGAGCCTTATATTTTAATGAATATAATATCAATTAATAATATAATATTTGTTTTAAAAACTCGTTTTTTTCAATTTTGACAGTATTTGGTATTTTGTTTTTTCTAAATTCATAACAGCATTATTACTTCGAACAAAATTCATCTAACCAACCCTAATTTTTCATATTAACCTATAAAATTAGTGGAATTCATAAAAAGTCTCAAATTACATTTATTTGGATATTTATAAGACCAATTATTTTAATATTACATTAATTAGGTAATTACTGCATCATCGTTGTGTCATAAAAAAATTAAATTATGTAATGTCTCAAAAATATAAATAAAATACTATTATGTAGGAAATATTTTTATATTTTTAATTAATATATATAGTCGAATTTATCTTATGCGTAACATTATATTAAAAATGTTTTATTTATTAAACATTAATTTTAACTCTTTTAACTCTTCATTGAATTAAATAATAAAAAATGTCCTAATCTAAACGAAGTGGACCAAAGAGGTTCATATTTTATTCCTAAGGTTGTTCTTGTTCTAATTATACTTATTCAATAAAATTAGGATATGTGTTATGGTAATAATGATATCATTTTTCTCTTTAATTACCCTATTTACTTTTAACTGCGGTAAATAAAAGTTAAAAGATACTATTCACCAAAAATTATTTTTATCTTATTGAACCAAATTTTACTCCTTGATATTAACCATGTGTCTCGGATTTTTAAAATTCAACTCACAAAAGTGGTAAAATTATGTTTTATATAAAATTCCAAATGCTCCTAGGAGGTGGGTAAAAGACGGTGAAAAGTTCAATAAAATTAAATATATCTAATAATATTATTATAAAATGTTTCCAATTAATTAAATTGAACATATATAGGTATTATGTATCTGTTTTGACCTAAAATAAATTTAAGTAAAATAATTAATTATTTCTATAAAAATTCGATTTTAAACTATAACTCAGTGTTTTTCAGTATTTATCAAAATTTGAATTTTTTCAGAAAAATACCAAAACATTACCCTAAGATAGTTTCGATATTCCAAATCCAATAATTAAGTCCATTTTGAAAGATAAAATTTATAAAATTTCAAAATGTCGGTATTACTATATATAACGGCTAGTTTGATTGGTCGCGGTGTGTAAGAATCTCAAATTTGCGTAGAATGCAAAATATTACATTATTCAAAGGGATTCGTACTGTGGATTCTTGGGGTGTTACAGGTATGACACTGTTTTAGGAATTTTTCAAAAGACAATTTAGTTCATAATTGTGTTGGAATGATCTTGGAGAGTCTATACACATTGGGACAAAGTTGGTACGAGCAATGACAGAGAAGGCACCAATCTTCTAGGAGCTGATAAGGAATTCCCAAAGTCATTTGATGTCTTATATGTACTAAATAAAAATTACATTAGAGTTAAACAAGGGAGGTCATGTTTTATATTTGTTCTCACCTGGGTGATAATTATAGATATTTTTCTAGGGTGGAATGTTATCTCTAATATTAATGTTCCCTTTCTTGTTACTACATAGGGTTAGCAAAGTGGTTCACCACTTATCCCTATAGCTGTAGATAGACCGGGTATGCAATATCTTCCACTTGTCATAGTTGAGGAAGTATGTGCACAACCCATCACATGTAATCGACTAGAGAGTGTTTTGCTTCCTGGATAGAGATATGTTCACAGAGTGGCTCATTGATATAGAGGATCAGCATGATAAGATTCTCAATGGCTGATTAATTCCGTTGGTTAATTTCCAGTGACCACATGAGAATCATCTGGAGAAATCTTGGGAGAGGAAAATATAGTTTCAATATCCATATCCTCAACTTTTTAGTAAAATATTTTTTTAGGAAACAAAATCTATGAGTTCGAGATAATTTTAAAACTCTATTTTTTCCTTGTAAATATTTTAAATATTTTAACAAATATTTTAAAAGAATGGAACTAATTCAGCATGCGATTTCGGGGCTAGGGAATCAATAATATTGGTATAAATAATATTAAATATATTATACCAGGAATGTTTAGTTTTTATTAAATGATGTCCTAACCCAAAAATATAATCCTTAATGGGAAATATAAGACCTTTATTAAATCTATAATGTGGGTTTTACCCTAGTCGTAGCATAATCTTTGTCAGTGATGGGTGGCTTATTTAAGATATAGTCACAGAAAAAAATAAAAGAATAAAAAAATATATTTATTTATTGGTTATTAAATGGATAAAACCTAATACTATATTATAAAATCATAGCTATAGAAAACCCATAGAGTCATCCTCATAACCCTAGAGTTCTTGATAGGTATTTATAGGAGGGTTTTGAGGAATCAACATATCATGGTCGAATGATCGATATCCTATGATCATCTATTAAAATAGAGATTGTGGATCTCACCATTGAAAATGAAATGGAACCTTCATTCATTATTTATTGATCCAAACAAAAGATATGGAGTTTTTTTATATTCTTTTAATCTTAATTTGTTTGTCCCATGTCAAATGAGAATCAATCCTTCTTACAAATTTATTTTCGTGTCGATCATTAATATAAACGTGCTTTTTTAGATACCAAGAATTAGGAATTGATATATTTTGTTAATAATTTTTCAACCCTCTTTGATAATCACCTTCATGACTATAGATTGTGGTTAACCTCATAACTTGTAGAGGTTTATTTATTATGTTTGTGTTTTGTGGTTTTCTCCCCTTTTTCTTTAGGTGTACATTATTAGTGTTCCTTTTGATCTAAGATTTGAAAATTCCAATAAATCGATTGGTTCACAATATATATTTGGTTCAACGGATAATTTCAGTGGGTTCAGTTTTGGGATCAATAACATGATCATGGTTTGTGACTGTGATGGAAGATTAGATGTTTGATCTTAGATCTCATTTCATGTGTTCGGGTATTTGGATGATGCAGTTAGAGAGGGATGATCTACGAATAGACCAGGTAGGAAAAACCTGACCAATACTAATGTTTTTTTTGAACCATAGATATTTGTTACTTCAAAAATTTCACAGCTAGATCATAGAAATATGCTGTGTGGGTGAGATTTTTGAAGTGTTAGTTTATGTAAACTTTCTAGTTACATGACATGTTTTTTGGATTATCACACACCATGTGGTTCCCTAGCTACTATTGATGTGGTTTTATGTAAAAATAAATTTCACACATCATATCTTGTGTCCACATGGCATGTGACGCATAGCTATAAACCAATCATGTACCCTATGTGTACATGGTAATGGACAAAGCTTGGTACATGGGTTAATTACAGGTACATGGCCATTACCCATCTATATGGGGTGAGCTTGAGTACACAGACACGACTAGTGTACATAGGCATGAGAAAAGTATATAGGAAGAACCAAAGTACAAGATCATTACCATAGTATATGGTAATGAGCCATAATAGATGAGAATGTGATAGAGTAAATGAGAATTCACAATCATATCAAGAAACTCAATATACTTCCAGTATACACTGTTTACTTCTCACATGGAATGATGTGTTACATTGTTCCATAATGAGTTTCCTAGTCTAAATCCAAATGTTTTTTATAAGATACATTTTCATAAGAATAAGATATAAGATACCCTTGGTGGGATAGATAAGTTACCCATCCAAAAGGCCCAAATTTTAATCCTCATTCTATATTTCTATCTAGGTAGGGACAAGTATCATATGACCAACATACCCAGGTGTCTGATACCATATCTAGCATGATCAGGTACTCCCTAGAGGCTCTAAATGTGATCCCCTATCTATGTATAGAAATATTCTAATTTCTATCATTCACTTTTTTCATAAAAAGGAAAGAAAATCCTGACCTCTCCAACAAGAAAAATTATCGATAAAATGACCCGAGGATTGGGTTCTCCCAAATGAACGTTACCTTGAATCCTTGAGAAGAATCCTAGGTTGGTAGTATGGTTGTGACCTAATTTGAGAATGATTTTTTATCTTGATTATATCTGGGTTGTTATTTTTATCTTCTCATATCTTGATTTACATACATTCATGACGAAGAACTCACCCCTCTTTGATGATTTATAGTTGTTGATTTTAGGGTTTTATATTGGGTATTGTTAACTCACCCCTACATGAGATCTGCCCACACATTTTTTATCTTATGTACATGGAAAAATTTTAGATTGTGTCCTAAGATGACTAGAAGTATGTGGTGAAAAGATCAGCTATATGGACTACAATCATTTAAAGAAGTATCATTTGACAGTATTCTCCTTATTTATAGTAGTTAGGACTCTTTTATATATTTGATGAGGTTTTATTTAATCCATTTTCTTTCAATTTCTTGTTTCTTACTCTGATGTGAGATTTAGTTGTATCCATTAATTTTGGTTTCAAATATATCATTCCATTTTCACATTATATTATTGTTGGAGATGTGTGTGTGTACATATATATTTGGATAAGGTGTTCCTTTTGCATGATATGTCTACTTAGTGCTAAACATCATCCACTTACCTATTGAAGGTGGACTTGGGGTGGCACACACACCTTACAACATTCCAGATGGGTTGTAGTGGGTTATGCCATGATAAAAAAGGTAGGGTATGGAACTACCTTTTATAATGAGTATGGAAAGTTACTATTGGATCCATAGTGGTTGAAAATGGAGTAAACGATGGGATGTTTAATTTACTAGAAGAACATATGTAATTACATTGGTTGAGAGATTGAAAAATCTAGTGGTTTTTCATTATAGGTATGGTCATCTTGATAAAAAAAATATGAAGGTTATAATGAATAAAGGAACACTGAAGCTTGATCACATAGCCATCAAATGATATGAGAGATATATTCTAATGAGAAAAGTAGGGTTTCATTTAATACAGATAGATTGAATCCTGGGTACCATAATTTAGATCTTGTTTTTACCGATTTTTGGTGAAAAATACCTATTTAGTCCCTCAAATATTATCTTTACTTTACAACTTTTGTTGATGATAATACAAGAAATGTTTTTATTTTCTTTTGAAAAAATATTACTGGTGTATTTCAAAATTATATTCAATGGAAATTAGTTGTGTAGAAGTAGTATAGTTGGAATATAAAATGTATACACTCCAACAATGGTAGTGGGTATAGCAGAAACAACATTGTGAACTTCTACAATAAGAAGGGTACATGGCATGAGAACATGGTTCCAAGACCACCACAATAAGTTGAAGTTTCTAAGAGAATGAATTGAACCAAAATATAGAAGTATTGAAGTATGATGTTAAACTCTAGAATATTTATTGGGATTTTGGAAGAGTCCTTCAACACATACACATATATCACCAATAGTAATAAAAAATTGGAAGTTGGGAAGGAAATTTTGAAGGAGTTGTGGTCTTGAAAATGGAAGGATGTTTAATACCTCAATGTCCCAGAATATTATAATGCATTCATATTGATGGTAAGGGCAGGGAAATTATTGAAGCTATATAAAAAATTTATTTTTTTATTGGGTGTGGTGATAAAATATTTTCCTATCAAGTATGGGATGAATTCAAAATTAAAGTCTTTAGAAATCAAGATGTTCACTTCAATGAAAGAGTACTATGGAAGGAAATAAACGTGGTAAAGAAATATTTTAAGGAAATAAATCTACTGTCAATTTCTACATTGATATTAGTAAGAAAAATAGAAGGGTTGAGATTATGGAGAACATAGATTAAAGAAATGAATGTACATTTGTGTACTAGTAGAAGATGTTCAATAAATTTCAAGGGTGGTTGATCCTAAAGTTGGAGTACCATAAGTTTATGTACCATAAGTTATGTTTGATTCGTGTCATATAATACAACCAACATAGTTGAGTGGATAAAAAAATATTATTAATATGGTTGAGATATTTGACTCTCATATGAAATTTCTTATTCTAATAGATGTAGGAGAGTCATAAATCTTGTAACTGGCGGCCACACTTAGTGATGCATAATAATGGAAGGTAGTGATGAATGAAGAAATGGATTCATTGTTGATGACTTGAACTTGAGAACTCACTAACTTACCAGAAGAAGAAAAGTAACTTAAAAATAAGTGTGAATTCCATATGAAATATGAAGGAGACATAAATAAGTGATAAAAGGTGTAGCTATTAGAAAATGGATTTCAATAGAAATAAGGTTATGATTTTTTAAAATTTTCTCACAATTAGTTAAGAACTGAACAATCTAGATGACGCTGAGCATTTTTTTCAATATAATATTTTTACATCAAATAGATTGATGTAAAGACAAACATCTTTTATGATGAGTCAGAGGAAGAAATTTCTCTAAAATCGACATTGGGTCTCAAAAAAATCTGAAAACCAAAATTTTCTTTGTATATTTAAGAAGAGTATTTCTAGGATATATAAAAACTATAGTTATGGAATCAAGAAATCAATTAATTTAAATCGGAAGAGTGGTTTGGATGGTAAAATTGTTACTACCAGAAGTAATGGAACAATGGAACATTAATTATATAAATTATATATATATAACATATTATTATCTATATTAGAAGAAGGAAGAATATGAAAGTTGAAAATTGAAATGGATAGATTATTTGAATTATAAGATATGTGGTAGGATAAGAAAATATTGGTGATGGGTTTTGATAGAGATTGGAGAGGTGATATTTTTTATCTATCTTATAATAATTATATCCAGAATGTTGACAAGATATTTGGATTGTCCATATGAAAGTATTTATCAAATCCTCTGACTGGAAACTTAAAATTGACCATGGAATTACCACCCAAATATATAATGATCAGTAAAACAAAAAGTTAATGTTCCTTAAAAACCATTTAATTGTTTTTTAAGGTATATAATGATGTTCACATGACCGGTCACTTCATATATATTGTGAGTTGTAAGTTGATACTTTTCAAATCTAGGAATGGTATAATGGGAGGCTATCAAATGTATCCTCTATTAATTAAATGGAATTATATATATAGATTTTTGTTATGGGACATATGATCCCTTTCAAATTTATATATGTTTTCCATTCTTTTCATTCAGACACCTAGAGGAGGAAAATAGATTTATTGTTTACTTATAGGGGAGTAATTGTCAGTTGGATTTCAAGAATCTTGAAGCTTGTTATATCAAATTCAACTGAATCAACGTATGTAGATTTATTGAATTCTAGGAAATGTATGATTTGATTATTTTTGTTACTGAAGGATCTTGGAAGGATTTATAAAGGAAGAGTTATTTTTTATATTTTCTAATGAGCAATCCAATTACCTTAAAATCTGATTTTTTTGTAATAACTAAGAATATCGACCTAACATATCATCTCATTCTGAATTTTGTAAAATATAATTTTCTAGTGTGACATAAGATAGTGAGAATCCAAAATCTAGTGGGGATGTTAACATAGATAATAGTTAACGAAAGGTTATGGCATCATCTCACCTCATTAAAACTTGGGTGAACATAAGAATGGTGGTGAAACATTGCTTTTATAAAGAACCTATGGAGGGTTTACATGGCTCCATAAAACAATTCATTAAGTGGGATATTGTTAAGAGGTGAAATTTGTTTAAGTTCACTAGAATTTCATTCACTAAAACCCCATTAATATAAAAATTGTCAGTGGAAGGTTGAGAAACATGACATGAAAACAATAATAATATAATCTCTCCTATGGTATGGGACCATTAAAAGTTTTCATCATTTGATGGATTTATAGTTGAGAATTGATGGTCTATTATTTTAGAAAATATGAAAGGTCATCATGTTGGTAGTTATGCTAAAGTGGTCATGGTTAGTGATCCATTATTTTAGGTGACCATGTATTATTTTTGACCAAATGATACTTAAATCATAAGGGGGTGGTACTATAGTTTTATGCACGATTATAAAGTATGACTCATTTTCTAAAGCATGTTAATATTTTTTGGTTCGTTTATTTATTTTTGTATTTCTAGTAAATGTATGTTTCTATATTGAATATATGTGAGTTTTTTGTTATGTATAAAGGATAAATTTTTATGGGGAGTAGGGTGAGAAATTTACTTACTTCCAGTACACTCATATGTGGTGGAAGTGAACATCCAAAGGATTAATTTTTTGCTTTGAATATCCCCTTGTTGGTGAAGTTCCAATGGACCAAAGATCAACTTTCAGGAAATATTAAAAGAAGTATGATTTTTATTTTCCACTAACAATATCCTCAAGGGCTCTATATAAGTATAAAATACTCATTTGATGGGGGTACGTGACTCTTGTTTGTAGTTGCAAGAAACTACCTCAATCTCAGAGCTTTCTTTCCTTTCACCATTAGAATTCATGAGAAACCAGGATGTCTTGGATGACAAGTAGATCATACTCAAGTGTCAATTGAATCATCATAACATATTGATACATCTATATAAGGGAAGTCTTTTAGCTATCCCTCATATGTTCTTTATTGAAAATATGGGTTGAATACCAATGAAACAACAATATTCAATCAATGTTACTTACCTCTTCATTTTAGAATTGTAATATTTTTTTATCTAGAATAGTTTTCAAAGAATTTGTTTTCTTATATTTATTCAAATATGTTTTACTAGTGTTTATAGATTATTTCATACTAAATAATCTATCCACCATATAAGAGACTCTATAAAAACTATAAGTCCCACTATAACACCATAACAATTAATTTATATTATTAATAGAAATATTATTATATAATGATATTTTTATTATTATAACATATAAATACTATAATAATTTATAATAAATTTACACATCACGAGAAAATACAACCTCGAATAATAAATGGATTATTTAATTAGATAATCAAAATTGTGTTATTTTAAAAGACTATAAATATATTATATAAAAAATTCGAAAAATTTTAAATTTATATGTTTCAAATAAAATTATTTTCATGAAATAATATTATAACACACTTTATGAATGATCATATATTTCAACGATGCAGTAATTAAATTTTTTAATGGCCAAAATCTTTACTATGATATAGAAACTCTTAATTTTCACTAAATGTTTTTATTTAAATGATAAAATATTCATATATATAAAATTATTTTAATAAAATAAATTTCATTTTTATAGTCGACACAACAAAATTATCATAGCGTGAGTTTTTTTTGTAATTTTATGAAAATGTTGTGTTTTTTGGTGACAAAGTGAAAATTGCCTCTTTATAAAGTATTGCAGTTTTATGATATCAATATTTTTTCATCATGATTAAAAATTTAATAATTTTTTTTAATACAAGTAAATTTTAATAATTATAATAATTAATTTTAAAATATTAATTCTTTTTTATAAACTTCTGCCACATTTTTTGGAACAAAATTTGGAATATTAAGAAAGAACTAATTTTTGGATTATGAGAATTAAATTTGTTTGCTGGGAGGTGTGTTTTTGTTTGGGAATTACATGGATATCCACCAATTTTATTCCACTCGTTGAGAATAGTTTTTCATTGGAATTTTTCTTAAATATAAGTGGTTTCTTATATAATAAAATGATATATATTTTAACCCTTAGAACTACCCTGCCTCAAGTATAAATACCCCCATTTACTCATCACATTCCACAAAAAATCATTTGATTAATATTTCACTCTCAATATCCCTCTAAAGGCTCTCTCCATGGTGGTTATAGGGTTTTAAGGAGTCCTCCACTAGCTGTAAGAAGTGTGACCCCAATTTAAGGGTTTCCTTAGTTTTCCTCCTTCCTTTTCAGGTACACTACTTTTATTATATTATATTTTTAATTTTTTTCATATACTTACATACCTTTTATTACCTAGTATAATATTCCATATGATATTTTTAAATATAAGTTTATTTATTACCTCACAGGATATCCATTTCTTAGTCGTTACTATGCCTAAAGGAGGGTTCCTCACCCCTCGTTTAACATTACTTCTATGAGACCTATTAATTATTTCCTATTCCAATAAAAAATGTTGTTAATAATAATTATAATATTTTTTATTATTTTACCAATGATATATCACCATTAATTCTAATTAAACTACATTTATTATCTTTTTGATTTCACAATGTTTCTCATATCCATATACATTAATAAATTTGGGAAATAAAAGTGTATGTGGTTTTCCTAGAAATGATATCCTTGTATGGATACAACAAGTTGTTGTGGTTTTCGATCAGATGCATCTATGGATTAGAATCCTAAAAATATTTTTTTGTTATATCCTATCCATAATTCTACTGCACGGTGAGGGGGCCTTTACCCTGCACCAAGTTTGTGACTCTTGGGGGATTTTCTTTGGAGAATTCATATTCACATTATTATTTTTTTGGTAAAAGACAGATTCATTAATGTTGATGATCAGCAGACATACAAACGTGAAGCCATGTAGGTAAGTGGTCCCGCCAGAGCTAGTTTCCATAAAATGGGCCAGAGGCTTCCAGCTGATGGGCAGCATTGTTTCCTTCCCTTGTGGACTAATATTTACATTCAATTAATATCCATATTCTATGAATGAACCCAACTACATTTTTTTGTTATCATTCCTTCAATTAGGGTACTATCATCTACATTTTTTATTTTATGAAGCTTCTCAAGTTGATTAATGGGTATTAACCTCAAAAAACACATTAATCATTATATGGGGATTATATCCTATAAAACTTCTAATCAATATACATGTTCTATTTCAATATCAATATTTATAAGGGATTTTACCATTATTATATTTTTCCATTCCTTGATTTATATATGGTACGGAATAATATGATCTATTAAGATAATGATCCACAACTACCTTTTTCTTTCCTTATCACTATATATGCGTAGTCATATAATTTATTCCAATCCCCTTATTTGTGAATACCACTTCCTGCATCATAAAAATGAAGGATACTCACCAAGATGCCCATATATTAATTGAATGGGTAAAGTATTTACTAATCCATATACCCATTATCGATATAGTGTATAATCTTCAGGGATCACAATTTTGATTAATAGGTATTTAACTTGAAATTAAATAATTAAATTAGAAAAACATCTAATTTTAAATGGATTTAAAATTATATAAATACTAATAGATTTGTGCCTTTTTACCTTCTATAGTACAAATGAATTATGAAATCTGAATTGTGTTCCCAGATAGCACTCTAATGCATTGGGTATTGAAGAAGAGTGAATTAGATAGAAGTTAATATTAAGAGATTCCAAGTTAAGTATCTCCTAACATATGGTATATTTTACTGGTTACAGGTTACTCTTAATAGATATGAGAATTATCCATATAGGTGATTCCAATATGATTTTTTATGCTCTAAAATTGCAATAAAATTTCAATATTATTTATATGACTTTTAATGGTTCCTTTGATAATGAATGATATCACATGGCTTGTGATTATTTTCTCTTATAAATTTTTTCCTTATGTCCATGTTATTTTGATTATGTTATGACTCTTGTCCTCATGTTAATGATCATATAGCAGGCCACATGTTTTACCCATGATGTTCATTAATGATCTATTTTCATTGTTTGTCCTTTACTCGGATTTATATATCTCCCTTTTCATATGTTTCCTTTTTGGAACAAAAGGGTATTAGATACGTTAATGGGGGTGAATTAGGGTATACATATTCATTCCAAAAAATTTCGTGCCTCACGGGATCATAACCTATTTATTATTAGGGTGACTTTATTTTCTTTTATGTGTTTAGGATGATCATATTAATTCCTTATTTATGTGATGATGACACATTGAATGTATTCAAGAACAAGGGAACACAATGTTTTACATGTTCCAACCTCACATAGATACATTCATCCAGCATATAAAAATTACAATGATGTACCAAATCCACTATGGCTCACTAAAAAATATGTTTTGGTCCAGATCCCTTCTATACCAAGACATAGTTCTGTAAAATATTTACGTATAGCTCACTACTTTCCAAGGTTCACTCCCTCAATATTCAGTTTATGGATCACTGATGGTGGGAAGGATCACCTTCTTCCTCTTAAATAGATCATTACTCTAGAATGGTTTGACACATAGTTTATGGATATGTAGGTCACTTCAATAGAAATATTGAATGCATCCTCAATTTGTAGGTATATACTAGGTTGAAGTCTCACATTCATCTACTTGATAAATATCACATTACAATAGTTTTACTGAGAAATCCCATTTTAATACTTTTATGATGCTCATAGACTTTAATAATCTCACACAACCTTCATGAAACTTCCCATTCCTTCACAAGTATATAATTCCTTAAAAAAACCCACAAATCTTTTGAATTTAACCTATATCACAAAGCTCAATCAGATATTATAAATAAATATCATATCATGAATCTCAAACACTTTAATGTAGCTCACTTACCATTCTAGATGCTCAAAAACATTTATTGGATATTTATAGCCTTAACATACATCAATACATTCATGATTCTTACATAACCTTCGTGAAATTTTTGAATTCTTGAATTGTTTCTAAAAAATAACCATTACAGATAACCTTCATGATTTTAGAGACTTTTAATCCTCATTAAGTCCTACTCTACTTTTTTGAAGGGGGTAGAAGCATATTTATAATAATTTCCTCCTAATCGTGAATAATCCATACCTTTAATTAACTTTTCATGAATCTCTCTATTCTTATTCACCGAGATCCCTATTTTCGTGAAGCACCAGGGAAATTTCACCTTCAAAATGATTCTTTTAGTCATAGAGAATCATCATCTCTACCACATGAATTCAAGATGTTAATTTTATCATAGTCATGTAGAGATATTTTCTTTCCATCACATGTTCATGATATTCCACACCTTCATAAAACCAAACCATCACAACACTGAGTTTTTTTTAGATATCATTACCATTAAAAAACTGGAATATACCAAAAACCCATTCCTTTGTACCACTTCCATGGATTCCATTCCCTTGACATGGATCATTTTAAACATACCTTTTCAGAAATATTTCTAGAAATCTACATCTAACCCTATAAACCAATATTTCAACAAAAATAATTGACCAAAAAACAATGAAATTTAACTGGAGGGATTTATAACCAATATTTCCCCTTTCCTCGGGAATATAAATAAAAGGGACGTGTATAAGGAAGTTAGGTGTATGGAGAACCCTTGTGGAAGAAATAATTATTGTACCATGTATTTACAACTTCTTTTTAAATGTTGCTAGTTCCCAAAGACACTGAAAATTCAATCACGAGAGTCTATTGTAATTCATACGATTGACTAAAAAATACATATTTTAAGCACTATATTTGTAAGTGCTTGTATGTGATATCTCCATTGGTATTGTAGCATAGTTTTTTTATTTTTAGGAATTAAGATTCATAATATTTGGTTATTGATCCATAGATACATAATATTTTTCTCTAGTGGACCAGGTTAACTATAACTAGTATGGCCCTATATAATTAATTACACCAACATATTAATAATTTCCCCCCTCAATAGTTTTCATTTAAATGAAAATGTTGGTTTAGTATGTGTTATTTAATTTATAAAATTTAGAGGAGGCAAATTCATTAGTAGGTAGTTGGTAACAAATAAAATTACTTTATTTTTTTAATATAACTCTTATTTTATAAATAATGTTTTATTATGAGAACATAGAAATACTCTTCAATTTCATAATAACTTTAAAAATCATGTAAAAATATATATAAGAAGATTAAATGGATTATTTAATAATATAACAAAAACTATTTTATTTTAGGAGACTAGAAATAAATTCTATTTAAATTTGTCTAATGGTAAATGTAAAATATTTAAATAAAATTTATTTTTATTAAAACATCATATAAAACACATTATAAATGTAATATATTTTAACGAAGCCCTATGTAATTTTTATAATTACTAGAATGGTTATTATTCTATAAAAAAGTTTTAATATTGAGAAATCAAGGATTGTTTTAAGTTAATATTATAATATTTATAGAATTATATTGGTAAATTAAATTTCATTTTTAATCATGACACATCAAAATTATCTTAGGGTTATTTCTGGGAATTTTTTTAATAAGTTTGTTTTGTTAAAAAGTGAAAATTGCTGATTTACAAAGCACTACGATTTTATGACATTATTATTTTTTTAGCATGATTAAAAAAATATATAAAATGTTATTTAATGGAAATATAATATAGAATGTATAATATTTAGTTACCAAATATTAATTTTAATTTAAAATATATACCTAGCATTTTTTAACAAAAAATTAGAATTTTAATTTTTTTTGATTCTATGTATTAAATGTATTAGTTGGTATGTGTGTTTCTTTGGGAATTAATTAGGTGTACACCTACTTTAATCCACTCACTAATAATTTATAAATTTTGTTTCTATTGATTTCCCCCATAAGTGGTTGCTTCTATAATAAAATTACCTATAATTTAACACTTAAAACCACCCCTCCCCAACCCCCTATTTCCTCCTCACATTCCACAATGAATGATTTAATCCCAATTTACTTATCAATATCCCTCACAAGAGTCTCTCTTTGGAATTTAAAAATTTCCAAGGATTCCCTATCACGATTTAATAAGAGTCCTACCTCTTTTCTTTTAATGTATTTTACTTTTATTATATTTTCTTTTTAATTTTCTTTCGTTATCCTTCCATGATTTTTATTCAAGGGTATTACCATTCATATTATATGTTTTAAAAAAGATTTTATTTATTCTTATCATTATATCCTATTTCTATGTCATTACTGTGCCTAAATAAGGGTTTCTCACCCCTCATTTCCCATTACATTTGTATGTATTATTAATTTATTATCATTTCAATGAAAAAGAATAATATTCACCATTGTTATAATTTTTTTACTATGTTATAAATGACATATCAACATTCCATCTCATTAAAATATATTCACCATTTGTTGAAATTATCAAGGTTTACCTTATCCAAATACTATCCTAAATTTGGTAAAGAAAATTGTGTAGGGTTTTTCATAGAAACAATATCCGTATCTGGATACTACAAGTGGATGTGGTTTAACATCATATGTATGTATGAAATAAAACCCCAAAAAGATTTTTTTTGCGTAAATCCAAAATATCATTCATGTTCATGGTGAGTGGGACCTTTCTATTCACCTAGACAGACTATCTTCGGGCATTATCTTTATATAAATCACATGCACATTATGAGTCATAATACTGGATCTAAATATGTGTGTTGATATTTTCAATAAATCAGTATACATATTCCATAAATGTAACTCCCATTAATTATCACTATCATTCCCTCTATTGTGGTACTACCCTATACATTTTTAATGTATTTAAGCTTCTAAAGGTGATTGTTAAGTGTTCACACACATAACAATATTAATCCTTTTGAGAGGATTCTTTCCCAAAAACATTATAACCAATGATCATGTTATCTTTCATTATCTAAAATTCTCATGGATTTTACTTTTCTTATATAGGTCCATGTTCATTTTCAAATGTATTACAGTGTAAATATGATCTATTGGTCAAAGTGAGTAACACAAGTGGGGCTTGAATGAAGTTACCTGTAAATATTTTTGTTAAAATGAAGTTCAAATATTAACTCCCAATTTAAAACGAAGTCACCCAATTAATAAAAAGAGTAGTTTGATATATATTTATATATTTTAAAAGATTTATCAATGATTTAATAGTTCTCAGTTAAAACAATCTTAGAAATTACATCATTTTTTTAAATTTATTTACTCAAAAAAATTATTTATATAAACACTAGTTAAGACTAACTATCAAAGTAATTATTTTGTTTACAGATTAAAAACGCATGTGATTAATTATTTGAAATAATGGAAAAAACTAAAACACAAAGAGGAAAAAAAAGGGTCTTAGTCTCAAGACAAGACCTAATCCCCTATATCTAGAAATCACCTTCTACCTATTAGATTATATAACTATAATCCAATCCATAACCTAGGTCAAGTATACAAAAAAACATAAAAGTTTTCTAGGCTCAAATCCACTTCCGTAGATTTATGTGGGAATGAAAAATACACAGGAAATTTATGGAACTCTTCCATAATTATTATCATGATACATATGAAAAAGAGATAGAATAGAATATCAAGTATTCTCTAGTTTTGGTGCAGGATTAAGTGTGCATAAAAATACAGATGAAAAAACACACTTCTCAAAAGGTATAACGAAAAAAGATAGTGAAAAAATAGAGATAAATAAATAAAGTTCTTCAAAATTTAAAATTATCGAAATTCTCATGAGTCCACATGTTTTCTTGGTGAGGAGATCAAATTTTTCTCAAATTGTTTTTCAAAAAACAGAGCATCACATTGTTCTTTTTCTTTCTATCAAAAGGTATATATATATTTAGTGATTTACACTCTTACTCTTTCAAAATATTTAGTTTCTATGTTCAAACTTCATTTTCATACAACCACTCTCATAGATGTTTACTATCATTCATGGGGAACTTTCACTAGGATATATTGCTCTATGGGAAGGAGCACACATTGAATAATATTCATAAATATCTTCTAGATAATCATATTGATCTCTGAATCCATGGTCAATGAATATATGAAATATACTAATGAAATTTCATTAAATAATCCTTCCATATCTACTTCAATATAACAGTGATTGAAGCATAAAATTCTAATTTGGGTGAATGAAAATGGTAACAATTTTGGTGGAAATACATCTATGGAGACAAGAAAAAACTGGGAGTGACACATCCTATTGGTGAGTCATTATGGTGGTGATTCATTCTTGAGGTAAATCATTCTAGTTTCATCTTCAGTCTCATTGTGGATCTGGTATCACTATGAGTCATGTTAGTGGTGAATCAAGATGATAAAAGCTCAAGTATGTCGGTAGCTCATGTATGGTAGAAGCTTAAGTCTGGAGACAGAAGAAGTCTGACGATAAATCAAGTTGGTGGTGACTCATTCCTGTTGATCTCTTATTCTCAATTGTCACTCAGTTTTGGTGGAAAGAGAAGTTTGGCGACATCTCATTCGAAATCCTAGTGAAATTTTCCTCAAATTTCCTTATAACAAAAAATGATATCATAAAAAATAAATGTTAAAATAAAAATATTAGAAATTATATGTGAGAAATGAATAAAGGAAGTTTCAAAAATATCCCTCTTACAAATAATGTAATTTTTATAAACCATGTGTCAAATAAACATAGGTATATAGGGGTGAAGTTAATGGATAACTATTTTTATAACATTTGGAATGTAAAATTTGAGATAAAAGGAAATTTGGTAATAATGATAAGTGTAATTATTTTTGTCAAAGTTAATGTAAAATCACATCAAAATAATGATAATATCAAAGTATAAAAGTCATAAAAATTGTTTTTATCAATGAATAAAATCCAAAAAAATACGATACCAAATAATGAGTTTGAGTTCCAAGGGAAATGAAGTCTATATTATTCCAAGGTATTGACCATACAAAATTTTCCCCTATTGAGATTATAAAAAATGTTAAAAAACAAGAAAATACATAAATATGAATAATAAAATTTATTTATATAATTATGAGAAAAAATTGTTATGACATAATAGTCCAAAAACATAGATAAGGAAAAGTAAAACAAAATCTATATCAAAGTCTAATGGCTATTCAAACTCACTATTAGGCCAAGATGCCAGATCAGTAAGTCCCTTAACCTTGGATGATGTAGAGGGTGGGGATGTAGAGGATGAGATTATTTTGATAGTGTCTAAAGGTATTGAAGGATGTCGAGGCACGTCTCTCATGATCACTGGTCAGAGATGCCAGACAACTTCCATCAGAGCATACTGAAGGGAAGGTTCTGGAGAGGTAAAGGGTCTGAGTAAGAATAAGATTTGAAGGTCAACATGTGAATGTATTCTAGATTAACTAGGAACATACTAGATATCCACATAAAGATAATCATAAGGTTCAAAAAAATAAGAATTAATGTTTTATCCTCACACCATAGCACTAAATAAATATTACTTTTCATCCATGAATAACATAATGAGATGTTCCAAAACCATTAAACGGTTAACCTATTCTTTGAAACCCCTAAAAATTGGTTAAATCCTTATATTCTATGAAAAAACATAAATTTATAATTTATCTAACATTTGGTATACACCTTAGAAAGATAATATTTAATGTAATTTTTGGTGGTTTCCCGATGACTTTGGGCCTCAAGTAAACATTATATAACTAGTTTTTATGCATGATCACCATGATGATTAATATACATAAGCTCCTCCTGATGAGTATCATGATAATATCCCATAAAATCATGAATATTCTCTCTAACTATATACCATATCAACTTGGAATCATCTAAAATTGAGACTGGTGACGCAAAATATATACAAGCCACTACATGTAAACTCTCCAAACTCTCCATTATAGTAGCCTTATTAAAAGAAAGGGAGTTTTTATGTCATCCAATACTTATATCATGATATTAATATCATAGGCCACACTTTGGTTCCCAATTTCCACTTCAAAAATGTGAAAATTCATCTTTGGATGGGATAGAGTACAACAAGTTCAATGTCATGTCCATAATCAACTTCACAGAGATGAGTAATCAGAGGCACTTGAGACATCAAAATCCTTTAAATTTAAAAATAAGCCTCCTTCTAAAAAAATCTAAATCAACCCTAGAAATATCATCTGATGGAAAGGGATAAGTAGGTCTATCAAAATTGGGCAAATCTGACTCTGAAGGATCTGATCTAGAAGCGGATGCATTTGAGGGGAAGTCTTGAATCTTACCATTATGATTAATCTTATAAAATAGTGATCCCATAGGATACGTCCCAACTAAAACTGAGATAGTTCGTCCAAAATAATTTGTTAGGAGCTCCCATATTTATTTGATTCATCTAAAACATGTCCAATAATTTTGAAACCTAGGGAATGCTCCCCTGTAGTAGAAACCTCATCCTCAACCAAAACAGAAATACAATGAGCATATCCATGTTCTCCAACATCTTTCTCAACATCCTTGTAATCTGAATAATTCAATCCAATAAGTATATATCCTACAAAAATCTCTCACTAATCGAGTTGAGCCACTTCAACTATAACAGGTGATAAAAAACTGTAGAAACTATAGCAGAACTTGGGGGTTTCTACCCTTAAGAATATACTCTTGTCTATCATGTAATATATGTTATATCCCCAACAGGTTGTTCTAGAACTAATATCTCCATAAGCAGGGATCTAGCTGAACCTAGTCTCTATATAGACATTACTAAGGAATCCTAACCCACCTGGGATGTATTATGTGATATATCCCAAACAACATCAGTATCATTATCATTATCAAGTATATCACTACAGACATCCTCATCATCATCTCTATTCTTTCCAATACCATCATCTACATTTTCCTCATCAAATACTTCCACAACTACTTTATAATTTTTTTAATAATGTTTTTTAATTTTCTCATCTAAAATTACCTCTATCTCATCGTCATTATTTTCCCTTTCAATTAAAAAATTATCTCTAATAGGTAGAGAGGCAAGAAGAGTAGAACAACCAAAAGACATGACAAGACTATTGAGAATATCTAGGTCACCACCCTCCTCAATCGAGGAAGCCAACTCCTAATAAAAAACTATATAACTTCCTTGTTAATAATGAATCACTTCACATCATTTCAGCTTCCTCCTACCCATCAATCAAAAACATGGATTCCAATATGGTTGAGATTAACATAGTGTAAATCAAAGAATTAGATCTGGAGGAAGACATACAAATTTTCATCATGGGAACCATAAGGTATCTATAAATGTTGATTATATCCTCTTATCTAATTAGGAATATAAGGTACACATAATAATATCTCATAGAATTTAATTCCCTATTTCTAGGACATAAAAAATGATGAACATGGTTAATGGGTATATTTCATTCCCCATACGACTCAGAAGTAGTATTTATTCTTAGAGTTCTATCACCATTAAAATCAAGCAGATCATCCTCATAAAAAAAGAGTCACTATTACTTTGGAAAGAAACCATAAGGCATCCACTTCTTTTTTGGCAACCCGTAAAAGATTCTCATGCGGTGGATTCCTCTTCTCGATAATAGTTCTACTTAGTTCCCCTTTCAATTTTTTCACAACCCCTAATTCCTTAGGAGATGAATTTATTGGTCACTTGACTATCACCATTTCAAAAAAAGGAATAATTAAGAAAGTGAAAAAGAAGGATGATGTTTAAAAGTGAATGGTAAGATGAAACAGCTCTAGGGGAGAAGGTGTTAGAAAGAGTGACATTAATTAAAACATAACTCTTGATTTATCATGTATGATTCAAAATCATGAAATATAATAAAATATAAAATTACTAAAATCAAATAAATACTTAAACTAGATATTTGTAATTATAGAAAAACATGAAATAGAGACCGATGAATTTTCCAACGGTGAATCCCAATGATGACTCACCAATGGTGACTCACCAACGGTGACTCACCAAAGGTGACTCCCCAATAGTGACACTCTAATGGTGGGTGGACAAAAGTGTTATTCCAATAGTGAATTAACAAAGGTGAATAATCAACTATGACTCACCAATAGTTACTCTCTAATGCTGAATCTCCAATAGGGACTTCTTCAATAGTGGATCTCCAATAGTGACTCACCAATAGTGGCTTGCCAATGTTGACTCATCCAATGGTAGATTTTCCAAAGTTTTGAAGTATAATTTTTTTTATCATTTCTAATTCATGTTTTATTTAGCTTAATATCTCATAATTCAGGGTTTTGGTGACAATATTAGCAAACCAACATTCATTCTTTATGAAATCATGAGTTCTATCACCCTTTTGAAAATGTCCTCTCAAAAACCGATTTATTATATCAATATTTATTGTCCTCGAATGATACATGGTATTCATAGAAACATTTATTTAACTTGTGCTATAATAATTTATTTATAAATGTAAAAATTGAAATATATAGTATATTAATTTGTATTTCTTCCACTAAATATGTTCACAACAACTCCCTACAGCTATGTATTGATCATAAGAAAGATACAGTGCCACAAAGTCTTAATTTTTAATAAACCATGATAATAGAGAATTTCCCAAAATACAATGTTTTCCAGAGGTTATTTATTATCAAAATTTCTTCCACAAAGATAATCATATGAATAACTCATTATGTCAAATTCTTTTCCATTAGGGTAGAACAGTCCTAAATTTGTTGTATATTTGGGGTATTCAAAAATCATTTCAACAGTAGGTAAATGATAATATTTAGATTTTTCTTGAAAACAGGAATGTATAAAAGCACTAAACATTATATAAGGTCGACTAGAAGATAAGAAAAGTATTATTCCAATCATACCCATGTAACTGGTTTGATCCACCTACTTTCTAGATTCATCAATATCTATATTGCAAATATTACTCATTGGTGTGTCAATAATTTTTTTGTTATCAAAACTGAAACATTCTGGAAGGTATTTAGTGTACTTCAATAATTTCATCTTTATTTTGAAAAAATTAAAAACCTATAAATAATTTCAGTTCACCCATTAAACACATTTAAAATTCATTATTCATCATTATTAAAATATATGTACATAATTAAATTTAATATGTTCCAAAAATACTATCATCAAAATATATTTTAACTACTAAAGTGTATTTTTTAGTCATTTTTATAAATAGTTTAGAATCAGATATTCCTTATGAAAAAAATAGAAATTATAAAATAGATGATCCTATCATACCATGCTCTAGGATCCGATTTTATACTATATAAAGATATTGATAAATTGTAAACACGATTTTAAAAATATGTATTTTTAAATCCAGAGGGTTGTTCGTCAAAAACATCCCCAACTCTTAAAATATTTCAGAATTCACTTTTTACATCCATTCTATATACTTCCAAATCCAAATGTGCAACATATGAGATCACTATTTTGATGGATTCAATTATTTAAATTGGGTAAAAGGTTTCCTCATAGTCAATACCATCTTCTTGAATATATCTCTATATAACCAACATAGATATATTTCTTACTATAGTGAATGAATTGTTAGCCTTGTTTCTAAACACCCATTTAGTTACAATAGTGAGAGTGTCTTTAGGTATAACTATAAGTTCCCAAAATGTAGTTCTTTCAAACTGATGGAGTTACTCTTTCAATTCAATTACATATATTTCATACTTAATTTCATCATTTATGATGTTAATTTCATGATGTAACATGAATGATTGATGTTCAACCTATTTCTGAAGATAATTTCTAGTTTGTGTAACTCTATCTATGTCTCCAACTATAGAATCTGAAAGATGATATCTATGATTCCTAATTGTTCTTGGAAAATAAGTTCTAGACATATCATGTTATTCTACTGCTTTACGTTCAAATTGAGAATGATCCAAAGAACTAGATGATTTTTTTTCTTGATTTACAGAATTGTGAAAAGGATTGGAATTAATTTGTAGAGTTGATAGATCATACTCAATGTTTTCTAAAAGGGTTTTAGGTTAATTTTTATTCCATTCATCAAACATGATATCAAAAAATTCTTCCACAATCATGGTTATTTTTTTTAAAAAATAAATATGATTTACTATAATTTGAATAACCAAGGAAAAAACCTTAATCACTCCTATTATAAAAAATTTCAATATTATCCTATGTATTTAGAATACAGAATTTGCAACTAAAACACTAATGTATATAACCTTTGTATTTCTATTATTTAATATTTCATTAAGTTTTTTCTTTATAATAGGTCTAATCAAATGTCTAATAATTATATAAAAAAATTTATTCTCATACCCTTCCCAAAAAATTAACAATAAGTTCATATTCATTAAAGACTGTCAATGAAATTTAAAAAAGAGGCCTATTTCTTCTTTCTACAACACCATTTTGTTGGGGATTCCTAGGAGTTGAAAATTTATGAAAATAAAAATATATTTTTGAGAAAAAATATTCACGGACATTGTTTTCAAACTCATGGCCATGATCACTTTTTATTGCCTTAATAATAACTCCACTAACATTTTCTATATATCTAACATACATAGAAAAATAAAAATGATGATTTACTTTTCTGATACCAGAAGAATACCCTATTATACATAGAAAAATCATTTATATGGAAATAAACATAGTGTTTATCAATTATACTAGAAACTCTAGAAGGTCTAAACAAATCCATGCAAACCAACTCTAGGGGTTGAGATGTTGAAACATATTTAATTGATTTGAATGATATCTTTTGTTGTTTCCATTTCTGATAGGGGTTATAGAATATATCATTTTGTAATTTTTGTTTAGGTAGATAATTGACTAAACCATTCCTAGATTTATTTCTATGTGGGTAAATATTTAAATTTTATATTCTCTTATTCGAATGGAACGATTCCTTATGAAAGGCAGTTAGAGAATAATTATTTTTTTGAAATTAAAAAATCTAAATTAATAGCATAATCATTTTCATTTCTCAATGATGTAAAAAATAATGTATTTTAGTGTTAAAAACATTTCATGAATTATTTTCAAATTTCATATTCAAATTATCATCACATTAATCAAATATTCGTTGAATATTATACTTAAAACCATATATAAATAATGCTTTATAAATTAATACACTGTTAGAATTATTGATTTGTCAAAGGCCAATGGTTTTTTCTTTGGAATTGTCCCCAAAAGTGAAATATACTCCATCAAATATTAGGAAATTATTGAAACATAAAAAATATCAATTCATGTGTCTAGAATAGACACCATCCATGTACCATAGGTTCTTACTAGAGCTCTTTGATCAAGTTTCCAACAAAATAAATATTATACCAAAAATGGTTTTAGTACCGAAATCTTATTTGGTACCAAAATGACAGAAATTAAGTTTTCAGAAACCTAATGTTTCTTAACATGATTCTTATAAAGAGATTCTGAACTGTTGGAAGTAAATAATTTTTTGGATTTAGAGTATTAAAAAATATTACTAGAACGTGAACTAGGAATGGAACTATTCTTGACATTCCTCCTTTGTCTAGGTAAATACCAAATACCATTAGTATGTTTAAGACAATTGTTTTTCCATGAATTTCAGCAATAGTGTTTCCCACCTTGGTGAATATTTCTATATATTTATTTAATTTTTCATCAGAAAATTTTAATTTGTTATTATCCTTTAAAATTTTATCATTTTTATTTTTTCCAATAGCAAGGTATGAATTAAAATTTGTAGATAAATAGTTTTTTATTGATCCTTAAGATCAGATAATTTATCTTCTAACGTGTTACATTACTAAAAAATATCTTCATTAGACATGTATTCACAATTTTTTTCATCTAAAGAATGATTAGAAATATGTGTAGGGGATGAATGAAAGATATAAGATACCAGAGATGTGGTTTCCAGGAGGCACATGTTAGCTCAGTCAGACTTATCCTCTTGGGTAGTGTCTGAATCAATTGATCTATATGACAACCCTGCATTTATTACAAACAAAAACATGATTTATTACATAAACATTCACTTGATACAACAAATAATATCGAGAGGTTTAGTGTATTTGTGGCTTAAGACCATTACATAAAAACTTAAAACATGAAATACAATATCTTTTTTGAAAACTTCCTTTACATGACCACGATATTCCCTCGTAATTAGCATTGCGTGGGATAACTTGAGGATAGGCATAAGAAAAGGGTGAGATATAAAGACCAGTAAGGGAGTACACATGGAATAACATGAGGAGTAAAATACATGTTAGACAATAGGAATATCAATAGATAATATAAGAAAAATGAACATAAAGGCATGATAAAGCATGATAATCATAACATGGAAATGTGGCAACAACACTTAACATGGAATTAGCTTTAGCCAAGGCTCATTGCACATGGAGCATGAGTAAATCCTCATTGCACATAAAGCACGATTAAACCCTTGTTTCACTTTAATTACCATGAGTCAACACTCATTGCACATGACATATCATGATACTATACTTTACCCAATGCATTGGAGCACTATAAGGGCGCACCGTTCTTAAACATTTCATTTCATGCATAAGTGTGCCACATGGGTCATAAAACATGGATTCATAAAACATAAACATTTATTACATGATAAAGTAATGTGGAATTAATACATGAGACATTGTAATCAATAAGTAAAGGTGCATAAAGGTGGATACCCTTGATGGAGAAATGGGAATGGTATCCACTACACAATGGCATTGGCTTAGAAAATCGCTGCGATTTCGGCAGCGTAACGACGTGACATAAGAATTCATAAAAAAATGGTTGATGAGATATAAAGGGGATCCTCATCATATTTTCATGTAATGGACAGTAAGGAGGTCATATATATACATGTCCCAACAATTTTAATGGAATTTAGTTTCATGATACAAAAATATTGCTTGAATGTAAAAGAAGAGAGAGATGTTCCTTCTGGAATTTCAGCATAGTAACAGGTGTACAGGGGAGGAATTTAGTGAGAGATAAAGGGGTATCCCATTATTAAAACATTAAAAGGGAAGTATGGCGGAGGTGTGAAACCATACCCCAATATTAATAATTGAAATTAAAAGGGAAATACAACTTAAAGAGAATTGACAAAAATGAGAAAGGAAGAAAAAAAACCCTTACTTGGAAGTGTGCTTCCAAAGGCTAGAGAGAGGCTTGTGAGAGGCTTCATGGGATCTTGGTGCACCTTGGGAGGATTCTAGAGAGAGTAGGGTAGAGGTTGGACGAATTCCAAGGTATTTTAGTGAGGAGGAAGTGGGAGCTTGGGTGGGTTTATATAGGAAAGGTGAGCGAATTCTTTATTATTTAGGTTTGGGACCCCTTATATTAAATTAATCCAAACCACAAACCATCCCATGGTTTTTTCCCATGGTTTTTGGAAAAGGGAAGAGTAAAACATTATTTTATAAGGCCAAGGTACAAAATTCTTAAAATAATGAGGTTGCTTATGTGGAGGTGAGTCACACTCCCATGGAAATTAATTTAAAAAGGCAAGGTGTTGAATATGTCTTGAGGGGTCCATTAATGCTTTGAAAAGTAATTAAAACAAACCCAAAATCAAATTATTATAATGGTAAAACATATATTGGCCGAAAATAAAGATTATATTATTTTATTACATCACTATTGGATAATTATGATGTCATAAAACACATTATATATTTAAACGGTATTTAATTTTTACCCAAACAATTGACTGTCTCAGAAAATTATGATAAATTCACCGTTGGATAATTTCGACGTCATGATTCCAAAAATAACATTTATTTTATCTAAATAATTTTTTTAAATATGTTAATTTTTACTTTTAAAATAAAAACCGACATTTATCGAAAATTCACAGGTTTGGACAGAAATGGCTTTCAAACATTAATAAAAATTATAATTTCATTCATAAAATTATAAAATCATTTATATTTAATAAAAATTTATTTAATAATAATAATAATATTTTATTAAAATATTATATAATTCAAAAATCCTTTAATTAAATAAAATATATTTTTTTAATTAAATAAAAACTAAAAACACCATTTGTACTTTAAAAACTATTTACAACGTATCAAAAATGACTAAAAATTATATTCATTATTATATACAAAAAAAATAATGTACATGAACATAGTACTAATTATTTGTTAAATAAACCCTTAAAACAGCCGCATAAGACCTAAGGGTAAGGTGTTTGATGGTGAAAGACTCTTAGGGTGGCTCGGATAGCATCACTCGAGTGGTAATTTCAATCAACTTCCACTTTTCCTGTAGACGGTCACGTTCGAGCTTGACAAGATGAAGCTCAGCTTGGGCTTGGTCAAGGGCGAAGCCCAAAGACGCCACCTCTTTTCCGAGCTCTGACAAATGGGCTTCGTAAGGAGCAATTATACTGGATGAGGCCATCGCTTCTTTTGTCTAAGTAAAATTGGATGTGTTCAAGACCTATATTTATACTAATAATGTGATCACTATTCAACGACTACATTAGCAACGGTCAAGATTATTAACATAAAACCAAATAAGTTGACATTTTTTAAAAACATTTTATATAAAGAGACATTTAATAAGATCAAGAGGGATTTTCCATTAATGAAACTTTGGGTCGTTACAATATTTCCCCCTTAAGAAATTTCGCCCTCGAAATTTTCCTTTTCCCACACTAAAACAAATGTGGGTAACTTAGCTTTATCATATCCTATGATTCCAATGTTGCTTATTCAAACTTGTGGTTTCTCCACAATACCTTGACGAGGGGAATTGTCTTATTTCGTAGAACTTTTTCTCTACGATCTAAGATCTTCACTGGTTGCTCCTCATAAGAAAGTTCATCATCCAATTGTACCACCTCAGAAGAGAGTACATATGTGAAGGGTCCGGTATGTAATTCCTTAAGAGGAATACATGAAAGACATAATTTACTTTGGCCATAGTAGGTGGAAGTGTTAGTCGATAGGCCACAACCCCGACACAATCAAGAATCTCAAAGGGGCCGATGTACCTTGGACTTAACTTCCCTTTCCTTGCAAACCTCATGACCTTCTTCCATAGAGATATGTGTAGAAAAACCATGACTCCAACTTTAAACTCAAGGTCTCATCGATGGTTATCTGTATAACTCTTCTGTCGACTCTGAGCTTCCTTGATATACTGCCGAATGGTGTTCACCTTCTCCACCATTTCCTCGACCATTTCTGGTCCAAGCAGCTTACGTTCACCTACCTCATCCCAACATGTCGGTGTTCTACACCTTTTCCCATACAGGGCCTTATATGGTGCCATTTGGATGCTCGAGTGGAATCTGTTATTATAAGAGAACTCAACCAGAAAAATATGTTGATCCCATCCTCCGTTAAATTCCATTGAGCAAGCTCTCAACATATCCTCAAGTGTTTGGATAGTCCACTCGGATTGGCCCTCAGTTTGAGGATGATAGGCCGTACTGAAGTTCAGTTCAATATTCAGAGCATGTTGAAGACTCTTCCAAAACTTAGAGGTGATTCTTGGATCTCGGTCAGACATAATAGATAGTGGTACTCCATGGAACGTTACCACTTCCCTGATATATATCCGTGCCAGTTGATCCAATGGGAAATCCTCCTGAATAGTAATGAAGTGTGCAGTCTTTGTAAGACGATCCACAACAACCCAGATTGCATTGTTTCCTTTGGATGTCCTTGGAAGTCCGGTGACAAAGTCCATGGTGATGTTCTCCCATTTCCATTCTGGTATGGGAAATGGTTGCATCATCTCCTTAGACTTCTCCCTCTCTACCTTCACTAGCTGACATACCAGGCACTTTGATGTATATTCAGCGATCTCCTTCTTCATATTATCCCACCAAAAGTTTTTTCTCGGAGATCTCGATACATCTTTGTTCTCCCTGGGTGAATAGAGAAATTTGAACTATGTGCATAATCCAAAAGTTCCTTCATCAGCTCCGGACTTGATGGAACGCATAGTCTTTTCCCAAACCACACAATTCCTTCTTCTTTAACTTTAAACTCTGAGGATTTCCCCTTTTTATAGCTTCTACTTTTTCCTGAATTCCCAGATCATCCTTTTGAGCATCCTTTAACCTTTCCAAAAGAGATAGATAAGAAATCATTTGTGAAAGGATTTATGATGTTCCCTTCTCTATGATTCCCATGTCCATCTTCATCAACTCTAACAAGATTGGATCCTACTCAATTCTCATCATTGATAGAATCGTTGGATCCTTTGTATACAGAGTATCTTCCACCTTTTTCACTTTCCTAGGGTGGTAATGTATTGAAAAGTCATAATCCTTGATGAGCTCTATCAATCTTCTCTGGAACATATTAAGCTCTTTCTGCGTGAATATATATTTAAGACTCTTGTGGTCAGTATATATCTCACATTTCTCTCCATAGAGATAATGCTGCCAGATTTTCAAGGAAAAGATCACAACCACAAACTCCAGATCATGCATTGGATAGTTTCGCTCATGGATTTTCAATTGCCTTGAGGCATAGGATATCACTTTATCATTCTGCATCAGCACACAACCTAATCCCTTCTATAAAGCATCACTGAATACCAGAAAAAGTTCCCCACTTGTGGGTAAAGTGAGCACAGGCTCAGTGATAAGCCTTTTTTTCAACTCCTTAAAGCATTTTTCACATTCATCACTCTAAAAAAACTTTACTCCCTTCCGAGTTAGCTTGGTAAGAGGGTTGGACAATCATGACAAATTTCTCACAAATCGTCGATAATATCCAACTAACCCCAAAAAGCTACGGATATCTGTTACCGATGTTGGCCTCGGCCATCCCTCAATTACATCGGTTTTGGAGGGGTCCACAGATATCCCATTTCTTGTGATGATATGGCCCATGAATGAGACCTCCTTTAACCAGAACTCACACTTGTTGTACTTTGCATAGAGATTCTCCTTGTGCAAAGTCTCTAGTATAGTTTTTAAATGCTCCTCATGATCCTCTTTGGTTTTGGAGTATATTAGAATATCATCTATAAAGACTACCACAAATTTGTCAAGGTAATCTCTAAAGACTCTATTTATTAAGTTCATGAAGATTTCTGGAGCATTGGGGAGTCCGAAAGGCATTACTATGAATTCATAGTGCCCGTATCTAGTAAGAAAAGCAGTCTTGGGGACATCTTCTTTCTTCACCCTTACTTGATAATATCCTGACTGAAAGTCCACCTTGGAGAAGTATTGTGCTCCATGAAGTTGATCAAACAAGTCAATGATTATTGGTAGAGGATACTTGTTCTTTATCGTGACTTTTTTAAGTTCATGATAATCGATGTAGAGCCGCATTGACCCATCCTTCTTCTTGATGAAGAGGACTGGTGGACCACATGGTGAAGCACTTGGGCGTATAAACCCTTTATCCATATTCTCCTGTAGTTTTTTTAGATCTTCAAGCTCAACAACAACCATTCTATATGGATTCTTGGATATTGGTAGATCCCCAGGTATATGTTCAATTGATAACTCAACATCTCTTCTTGGAGGAAGACCAGGTAGTTCCTCAGGAAACACTTCAGCGAATTCCCTCACAATAGGAATTTCTTCAAGGATGGTTTCTTCCTTGGACTCAATCATCTGAGCCAGATATACATTCTCATAAGGTAGTAATATACATTCTTCAGATGATAGAGATAAAAGAGATTCATCTTCCTCCTGACACTAGTAAAGAATCGGGGGTCAAATCTCCATATGGAGTGTGATTTCCCTCTCCCGATAATTTATATTGGATCTATATAAGTAAAGCCAATCCATGCCAAGAATTGCATCAAATTCCACCAGAGGGAGTATGACGAGGTTCTCCGGGAAATTCAATCCACAGATTATAACAGGGCAGGACTTATATTCATGGGATGCAATGATTCCCCATTTTCCATACTCACTGACATCTTTACTTCCATGATTTGTGGTGGTGCTGGGATTGTTCTATTAAACTTTCGAGATATAAAAGAATGCGTAGACCCTGAATCAAAAAGTATGTTCGCTATTCTTGAATGAATAAGTAGTATACCTGTCACCACTTCGTTGTGGGGGTTCACCTCGGCAGAAGTGATGGAAAAAGCTCCTCCTTACTGTCTTGGAGGTTGTTGGTTGCCTCCAATAACCCTTGGATTAGGGCACTGATTTGCAAAATGACCCAGTTCTTTGCATTTGTAGCATTGAACGACGCGTTGAGGTTCAAACGGAGCATTCCTCTCTTCTATCGCAGCCGCGGGTCCTTCTTGCCGACAGTTAACAGCTAGGATCTCTTCTCTTCCACACCTGAAGCATTTTCTCGTCCCCTTAAGGAAATTTCTAGGGTGCTTCATTCCGCACTTTTGGCATGTGGGGTGATGGATCTTCTTAGCACCGTTGGATTTATCCATCAGACTTCCATTATTGAAGTCCACCTTACACTTCTTGTCCCCATGATACCCCTGTGATTCCCCGATCTCCATTTCGACCTTGAGGGCACATTAGACAGTTTCCTCATAACTGCCGAAGTCACGGATCGCTAATTATTTCTGAAAGCTAGGATTTAGCCCACCAAAGAAGCGGTCAACCTTGCATTTAGGGGTAAAGACAAAGCTGGAAGCGTATCGTTCAAGCCTTGTGAAGTTTTCCTCGTACGCTCCAATATATTCTTCATCTTTTTTCTTGAGGAAAAGGAAGTCCCTTTTCATATTAAGCCGTAGGGTGCGCGGAAAATATTAATCGAAAAACATCTTCTGAAAATCCTTCCATTACAATGCCTTGATCTACTCCTCAAGCTTCGTAGTTTTGATCAACATCCACCATTGATCAGCTTCACCCTATATACGATAAGCATCCCGGAGAACATTCTCTTGTTCAGAACATTGAAGGATGGAGAATATCTTTTCAATGGAGTTGATCCTTTGTTCAGCGATTGTGGGATCGAATGATCCACTAAAAGTACGAGGCCTTTGTCTCATGAAGCTCTTGATAGAGAATTTTTCTTTCTTAGGGGGGGGGGTTAAACGTTCCTCTTGACCCGTGTTTCTATTCAAAACTTGAGTTAGCTGAGAGAGAAGCCTGACAAAGTTCGCGATTCCAGCTCCCATTTGATTTGGCATCTCATTAGTACAATCATCACACTGATATTCACAACGGTTGTTATCCCGAGTCCTCCTATTACCGGTCATTGGCTGGAATAAAAAGAATGTTAGGGGTAACACATAAAGGGTAATCCAAATAAAAAAGTTGATGACTTATAAATAAACTTTCATTTCCTTAACTCATGAGTCTATAGGCTTTAATCTAGGCTTTTCATGATCTACTTTCTAACATATATTCTTAGGGGAATTTTTTTTTAATTCCCTTAATAAGGGTTCATACGAAACTTGTGAATTTATCAAAACATATCCCCCTTGTGTGTCTTAACCAAGAGTGCAGCAAGGCCCATTGTCGTGAACCAGTTCCCGTTTGAGTCTAGCTCAAAGCGGTGTTTTCGGGTTTTACCCCTAGGATACATCTGTGCCAGAGCCGCCTCTACCTGCACGTATCCAGACAGGGATGTATTTGTCTGATAAACCACTTACTCAGTACTTAACAAAATGTAGGGATGTTTTTATTATACTTAGTCTTGTCTCTAAGGCTTTACAAGGGTTTCCTAATACCAAAAATAACTAAACCTATCATCTGATACCAACTATGACAACCCTGCTTTTATTACAAACATAAACATGATTTATTACATAAAACTTCACTTGATACAAAGAAGAAGATTGAGAGGTTTAGTGTCTTTGGGGATTAGGACCATTACATAAAATCATAAAACATGAAATACAACATATTTATTGAAATCTTCCTTTACATGACGACTACATTCCCTCATACTTAGCATTGCATGGGATAACCTGAGGACATGAATAAGAAAAGGTTGAGCTATAAAGCCCAGTAAGGGAGTACACATGGAATAACATGAAGAGTAAAATACATGTTAGACAATAGGCATATATATAGAGAATATAAGAAACATGAACATAAAGGCATGATAAAGCTTGTAATCATAACATGGAAATGTGGTAATGACACTTAACATGGAATTAGCATGAGCCAAGGCTCATTGCACATGGAGCATGAGTAAATACTCATTGAAAATAACGCACGAGTAAACCCTCATTGCACTTGAATTAGCATGAGTCAACACTCATTGCACATGACTTATCATGATACTATACTTTACCCAATTCATTGGAGCACTATAAGGGCGCTCCCTTCTTAAAAATTTCATTTCATGCATAAGTGTGCCACATGGGTCATAAAACATAGATTCATAAAACATAAACATTTATTACACGATAATGGAATGTGGAATTAATACATGAAACTTTGTAATCAATAAGTAAAGGTTCATAAAGGTGGATACCTTTGAAGGAGAAATGGGCATGGTATCCACTACACAATGGCATTGGCTTAGAAAATCGGTGCGATTTTGGCAGCGTAATGGTGTGACATAAGAATCCATAAAAAAATGGTTGATGAGAGAGAAAGGGGTTCCTCATCATATTAACATGTAATGGACAGTAAGGAGGTCATATAGATACATGTCCCAACAATTTTAATGGAATTTATATTCATGATACAAAATTAGTGCTTGAATGTAAAAGAAGACAGAGAAGTTCCTTTCGGAATTTCGGTATAGTAACCGGTGTACATGGGAGGAATTTAATGAGAGAGAAAGGGGTCTCCCATAATTCAAAAAATAAGAGGGAAGTATGGGGGAGGTGTGAAAACATACCCCAACATTCATAATTGAAATTAAAAGGGAAATACAACTTAAAGAAAATTGACAAAAATGAGAAAGGAAGAAAAATATCTTTTCTTGGAAGTATGCTTCCAAAGGCTAGAGAGAGGCTTGTGAGAGGATTCTTGGGATCTTGGGGAACCTTGGGAGGATTATAGAGAGAGTAGGGCAGTGTTTGGACGAATTCCAAGGGATTTTAGTGTGGAGGAAGTGGGATCTTGGGTGGGTTTATATAGGAAAGGTGAGAGAATTCATTATTATTTAGGTTTGGGACCCCTTATATTAAATTAATCCAAAACACAAACCATCCCATGGTTTTTTCCCATGGTTTTTGGAAAAGGGAATAGTAAAACGATATTTTATAAGGCCAAGGTCCGAACTTCTTAAAATAATGATGTTTCTTATGTGGAGGTGAGTCACACTCCCATGGAAATTAATTTAAAAAGGCAAGGTGTTGAATATGTCTTGAGGGGTCCATTAATGCTTTGAAAAGTAAGTCAAACAAACCCAAAATCACTTTATTTTAATGGTAAATCATATATTGGCCAACATAAAGATTATAGTATTTTGTTACATCACTATTGGGTCATTATGATGTCATAAAACACATTATATATTTAAATGGTATTTAATTTTTACCCAAAAAATTGACTGTCTGAGAAAATTATAAAAAATTCACCGTTGGATAATTTTGACGTCCTTATTCCAAAAATAAAATTTATTTTATCTAAATAATTTTCTAAATATGTTAATTTTTACTTTTAATAATAAAAACTGACATTTATCGAAAATTCACAGGTTTGGACAGAAATGGCTTTCAAACCTTAATAAAAATTATAATGGCATTAATAAAATTATAAGATCATTTATATTTAATAAAAATTATTTTAATAATAATAATAATATTTATTAAAATAATATTTAATTCAAAAATCATTTAATTTAATAAAATATATTTCTTAATTAAATAATAACTAAAAACACCATTTGTACTTTACAAACTATTTACAATGTATCAAAAATGACTAGAAATGATATTCATTATTATATAAAAAAATAATGTACATGAACATAGTACTACTTATTTGTTACATAAATTCTTAAAACAGCCTCATAAGACCTAAGGGTAAGGTGTGCGATGGTGACAGACTCTTGGGGTGGCTCGGATAGCATCGCTCGAGTGGTAATTTCAATCAACTTCCACTTTTCCTGTAGACGGTCATGTTCGAGCTTGACAAGATGAAGCTCAGCTTGGGCTTGGTCAAGCGTGATGAAAAAAGACGCCACCTATTTTCCAAGCTTGGACAAATGGGCTTCGTAAGGAGAAATTCTACTGGACGAGGCCATTACTTATGTTGTCTAAGAAAAATTGGATGTGTTGAAGCCCTATATTTATACTAATCTTGTGATCACTGTTCAACGTCTATATTAGCAATGGTCAAAATTCATAACATAAAACCAAAGAAGTTGGAATTTTTTTAAAAACATTTTATATAAAGAAACATTTAATAAGATCAAGAGGGATTTTCCATTAATTAAACTTTGGGTCGTTACAATCTATCTTAAGAAAAACTCCATGTTAAATTAATTTTTTTATTTTACTTTTAATCCTTGTCATCATATCTTTTTTTCGGATTAGGATAATCATCGTTGAAATTCCAATTCATCTTAAATTCATATAAAACAATTTCATTTTATTTTTCATCACTCTTCCAATCCTTTTCCAATTTAGTCTATTGTCTTATATTCCATTATAGCGAGGTTTCCAAAATATTTTATTTATCTTCTAAAACTTGTTGAATTTTTTGGCCGGATGGTCTATCTCTTCATACCTACCAGTAGGTGTATCTGAATCACTTGAACATTTATATTGAAATTTATCCTTCTATTTTGTGGTAGTGGATTTAAAGGATACATATTTCATTTTTGGTTCAACTTAAAAAACTTGGATAACTTTAAGTTATTCATAATAAATCAATAATTTTCCAATAATATCCTAAGCAAGTAGCTTAATATTATCACCCAATTATTTGATTGATAATAATGTTCCTCTCTATATATTAGGGGAGACACATAAAAGGGTATGTTACATTATCCTTGTCTTAAAAAGGATTCCCCAGGGAGTCTGTTGTATTCACAATCTCATTGAACCTAAGATACATGTCAGAAATTGGATCATCAAATTTTATTTTGAAAATATCATATTTAATTTTATATGTATTTAATCAAATTTTTTTTGACATTTGATATTTATTTATGAGAAAAAAATAATGTGGCCCAAATTCCCAAATCATACGTGCACTCAGATGTTCTATTGAATTACCTTCACCTAAATCATAGTACAAAAAATTCATAGGTATACAATTATTATTACAAGTAGCTTTAGTAGCATCACCACATGTATTTATAGAAGACTTAGTTATATGATATTTTTCAACAATAGTCTTCCATAATTTAAAACCCATGATTAAAATATTCATTTTCATCTTGATTATCCATTGTTCGTAATTAGTTCAATTAAATAAAGGTGGTATGTTTGTATAAAAACATTTCTGTCTGTTATCCACAATGAACTAAATTTTGAAATAATAAAAATTTGAGATCTTTAAAACAAAAATAAAACAAAAATCAAAAATATATTTTAAATTCCACTAATACCAAATTTTGTTCATAGTGATTAACTGAATATTGGGGGGAATTGTGTTCCCAATAAACATTTATATTAAAAAAAGTTCAAATAAAATTACACAGTTAAAAAATAATCACCTAGTTAATCAAAAATGTAATTTTATATAAGTTTTTATCTTTAAAAAGATTTCTGAAAGATTTTTTAGTGCTCCATTAAAACAATATTTAAAATTACATCTACTTTTGAAATCGATTTACTCATAAAAGTCATTATATTAACACTAGTTAAGTCTAACTATTAAAGTATATGTTTTATAAAAAATTAAAATTGTTTGTAGTTAAATAATTAATATAAAGAAAAAAATTTAAACACATATCAAAATAAAGAAGTGATTTAGTCTCATGTCTGGTCTTAATACACTCCACATAGAAATCATCCACTTCCCAGAATATTATATAAATATTGTATTATCCCCAACCATTATTATGTATTAACGTATTTTCAAACAAGTTATCTAGGCTAAAAGCCTCTTCCATGATTTTTTAGCGAAGTAAAACTACACAGGCCAGGTAGTGACCTATTCCAAAAATACAATAGTTATACCAATGAAAAGATAAATCATAGTATATAAAGTATTATCTAGTTATTGTAAAAGAGTCAGTGTATTTAAAAGTATAGAGATTACAACATACTACTAAAAAGCTAAAGTAAAAAAATAAATTAAATAAATTTATATAAAGAAATAAAGGGTTAGTCGATTTATAATTATCCGAATACTCATGATTACCCAAGGTTGGCTTGGTGATAAGGTCAAACAGTTTCTTTTAATGTTGACGGAAAGTAAAGCATCACAATGTCTTGTTTTCATTATGTCAAAAGGGATCAAGATGTTCATTATTTTATGATATTTCACTTTAAAAATTATTAAAATATATGTTCCCACATGATGATCATACAACCAATTTCACATATATTCACTAATGCATGTGGGAGACATCCTCTGGAATAAAAATCACTTCATGAAGGAGTACCCATTGAACAATAATCATCATTATATTATTGATCCTTGTACTGATATCTATATTCATCGTAAATTAATTTATGTGATATTTTAATGAAAAATAATTAAATAATCCTTCTGTAATATATTTAATAAAAAAGTATATTAATAATTTAACTAAAATCATTCATAAAATCAATGGTATAACTTATAGCAGGAAGATATCTTTGGTAAAAATAAATTTCTGGCAGTGACTCATCCTAGTTGTGATTCTTTCTAGTGGTGAATCATTCCAGTAGTGACTCATTCTGGTGGTAGGTCATGTCTATTAGTGACTTATTTTTGGTGGTGATTCATTCTAATGGTGACACAAGCAGCCCACAACTCATGTTTCGTGGCATTCTATGCTTGTGATTGTTGAAGTCTTGAGGAAGACCGTGTCTAGCGGTGACTGAATATGGAGGTCACTTATTCATGTATGTCACTCATTCAGTTATATCACTCATTCCTAATAGTCACACAATTCCGATGGTGAGAAAAGTCTTTATAAACTTATTCCAACACTTACCAAATTTTCATCAAATTTCCTTATAAAATAAAATGGTATCATAAAGAATCAATGTTATTATAAACATAATTGATATAATTTGTGAACATTAAAATAATAATGTACCGATATGATCTTTCTAGGGAATGATCCATTACATCCTTTTTATTCCTTATCATCAGTTATGTGTAATCATATATTTTATTCTGATACCTTTCCATGTGAATACTCTTGAATGAATCTTTTTATTGAAGGTTATTCTCCAAGATACCAATAAATGAATTTATTGTGGAAATTATTGACTAAATCATACTTGCATTATCTAAAATGTTTGAATTCCATAGACATCAAAATGATGATTGATGGGTATTTTCCTATAATGTTATCAAATTTTTTTTGATGCCCATTTAATTTCCAACATGTTTATCATTTTATGATTATGGATTTATGTATGATTCCCTTGAAATATGAAGGGTGATCCCAAATAGTTATATAATTATTTGGGTAATGAGATAGAGTTAACTAAATGAAATTTACTCTTAATATATGAAAATGTTATGTTTCTATGAATAGATGACCAATTTCACTAATTATAAGTTATTCCTAAGAGAAATGGTAATTATCTAGATAGGTAATTAAAATATTAATATTTTATTTCCAATGATATAAAAATATTTTCTTTAAGATTTCAATGAATTTTAATGGTTCCTTTGATCATGACTAACATCACATAGATCAAGAATAGTATTTATTATGTCTATTTTCCTTATCTCTATGTTCTCAGGACTATATTATAACTCTTTCTCCACATTTTTAATTTATTATATCATGACTCTTGTTTTACCGATATTGTTTATTTATGTTTGGTTTCCATTTATTATCTTTTTCTGGGATTTATTAATCACCATTTTCTTTTATTTCCCTATTTCTAAAGGAATAACAATGAATGAGATACATATGAGGAAGTTACATGTGTGGATAATCCTTTTTGAGTAAATTAAAATATAATCATATTTTTAGTTGTAAATTTACAAAATTTCCAAAGACTCTAGTCTTTAAATCTTGGGAGTTTTGGTAATTCATGTGATGTATTAAAATGTTTGTATGTTTAACACCAGATTTAGAAGTGTGGGTCTAGGAAATCTCACTCAAAAAACAATACTAAGAAACTCATGATCGTTAATGATTTTAATAAAATTTGATAATGAGAAACATCAATCTTTCTCTCCACCATGGTTCACATTAATCCGTTAAAACAAAACTATTACACCGATTAGCCCAAATTTCCTGGAATATTCATGCCCACTAAATCCAAATTTCATCTAGAAACCTCTCATGAATTAATGTAAAATTTTAGTGTTTTTGGAGTTTAATAACAATTATCAAATCTAGTCGATGTTTTTCAAAACTGTGCTGGAGGATATCTATATAAGATATTATGAAACTTGCATAAAAACTAAAATAAAGAACATATTTTAAATATCTATACTTTACACCAAAAAGCTAGTACAACCTTTTTATCTTTTTCTGATGGGTTTGATGAAGACCAATAATTAGAAAACAAAAGTATCCCACATCTATAAGAGTCCACAAGCTAATCTAAATCACTCACTACTCAAGAATGATCCAATCTTCTTCCATGATGTGTTATCATCTAATATAAAAAATTAAGATGAAGTGTGCTATGAGTCTTTTTGGGTTTTTTTCCAAGAATTATCAATGCACACATGATGCCATATCAGGAATGTAATATATATAATCCATCAAGAATATTTTTTGGGATTCTTAATTTATTCATTTGTTTATAAAACATGAATAAATATTTATACATCTAAATCATGCATCCATTACTTTTTACAACAAAAAATTTATTATATTATATGTTCTTGAAAGACTGAAGTCATTTTTCATTAATTTTTGGATATTTTTTAATTGGATTATGGGGAAACCTTACGTGGCCCACAATCCCAAATGAAATAGTTCCAATAGATTTCCATTGATGGATCAATGACCATACAACGAATAAGAATCCCATCCATTTGTTTCTTAGTTTTGTTTCTCCAAATCATCATACTAGTAATGCTACTTAGCTAGATAATATTCATACAGGAATTCATGTGGCCTGTTTCTAATGGAAAAGTGATACAGTCTCATTCTTCCAATCTGATTTTCATTTTAGGTGGTTTTTATGACTTTGAACACCTCTAGGACAACATCTTGGTGTCTGAATGAATTTTTTCTCCTTTTTATCCTTCCTTCAAAGAAACCACCCCTATCCCCATCCATCAATGTGGTCAGGAGTCACTAATTATGCCATTTTATTTCTAGAATCAAGGAACCTGACCACATTCCCTTTGTCATCACTAGGGACCACCGACATTGTTAGATGCCTAATTTCCCTACCCGATGACACATCACCATCGCCAGATCCGTAGACCCACCATTTTATTCCAGCGTTGATGTTGAGTGACCAACCCTGATCCCATCACCTTATAACTGGGAGCCCAAGAATATAATCACTTATAGTGCTACCTCACCCTCCTTGTTGTTGATTCTGTGCCCGAAAATGATGCCCTCTACCCCGGTTTCATGTATGAAATATTATTTTACACCAGCATCATAATATACCATACATTTGATATTTATAAAACACATGTATCTCTATACCTATGTCAACCATTTTTCATCATATAAAAACATTCCTTCTAATATTTTACCGTTTTCTAAGGCATCAAGTGACCATTAGACACAGAACAAGTCAGTCCCATATAGTTAAATCACATATTCTTGATTTTATAGTGTATAAAGAACAAATTAATGAATACATGATATTTCATTAATCCATCTGGATGGTCACAAAAAATTTCAATTATCAAGATATATACATGTAATATATAGGTGCATCCACACACTCCCACTTTCTATCACAATTGAGGGATCATATGTCATACACTTCATATGAGAGGAAAAATACCATCTTTTTCAAGATCCAATGAAAAACATAATGAAAAATACAACCAACCACCCCATACTAGCTAAGTCAATATGTAGAATTATGTGGAAATTTTATCAAAGAATTAAGGACCTCATGCTAGCTAGATTTCCATCCTTAGGTAGTGGAGACTCAAATATTATACATCTACAAAAAGTATACCAAAGGAATCTATGTGAGACTTCTTATTTCTGATGTAGTGGTTCATCCATCACACATAAAGAATCTTATTGTTTTTCTTATGTATCGTGATCTTATTTGGTATGTCAATAAAAGAATCATACTAAAACTAACCTTAAAATTTCATCACAACCTATAATAATAAATGATGAACATCAGTTATGGATGAACTCAAGGTCATACATTGAGATGTTAATTGTCATTAAAGTTCATTACATATATATCTATATATTCAATTATGTATCCAATGTGAATGAAAGATAACATGGAAGTTTCATTGTAATATGATACATTTTAATATTCTTAATCTCTCTAGGAATATTTATTCACCCAGTATATGCACCATTAATATATCATATATGATAAACTCATAGATTAGTCTTATGCTTGTTATACCTTCATGGTTTTTGTTTAAACATTTCAACATATTTAATCCACATCACATACCTAAGTGACTATTTGATAAAAACACTCCCACTAAAAAAATAGTACGAAACATCTATAAAGTAATAGAGTCTGAATATTTGGGAAATTCTAGAATCATACTCCTAAATATTCATCTTTTGAACATATTCAATCCTCTTAACTTCATGAAATCAAATTCTATGATGTTAAATTATTTTTTCTACATAGAACTCTTTCCATGTTCATCATAATCATCTAATGCACCCTATTCCATCCAAATTTTACCTTTAAATAAGGAAACAACATACATTATTATTTAGAATTATTCCTAATCTCTTTTATGATAAAGTAAAAAAACAACACTTTTATGGATACTAATGAAACAATCTACATTTTTCATTACCTCCATACCCTAAAATCATTTAGTATATCAATTATAATTCACTTTTCATTTTTACTAGTACAATCCTTCATAATTAGTGCCTTTCATTTTCAAGATAGCTAAATGTAACTCTTTACACTTTTCGTTATCATCATATATACTTAACTCTTTTAGTGTATTGAGTGAAAACACATTATTATTAGAGTGGTATAAAAATGATATCCACTTTATAAATGGTAAAAAAATATAACACTTTACATTTTTCTTTACCATCTCATATCCTAAACTTTTTAGGGTATTAACTGAAAAACTCTTTAACTTCATATCAGTGTTATCGTTTATTTGTTAATTTTTAACTTTTATAGGTCTAAACATACTCCCACTGGAATCTTAGTCATTATTTACTTTTCAAAATATATTTCTATGTGACAAAAACCCATTTTGGTTTGGAAATAAAATTTATTTCTTTTTAATAGTTATATTTATAAAATAACATTCTATTTCTATATTATATAACTTATCCTTTGTGTTTGGAAAATTTTCATTTGAAAAGAATAATTTATCAAAATATAAAACTGATGGATGGTGGGAAAACATTCCCACACATTTTAACAAATACATGGATGCAAATTTTATTTCGAATAATCAATTTTATCCAAATATTATTCTAAGAACATGCAATATAAATTGATGAATCATAAACCATGTGTATAGACTTTTTAATATCATGTTGATAATAATTGATCACTGTTATAGAACACATTCTTCTATTATATAAGAGAAATTATTTTAAGATGCACATCTTTTACATAGATTCATTTGATCTTGATAAAATGCCATAAATTAAAATCCCTAATGTAGTAACTATTTATATCATCTCATTAATATAAACTATAATATTTATAAATTATTATTTTTATTTTTAACTATTGTACATTCAATACACTATGTAAAACATATCTTCAGTATGACATACCCTTAAAAATAAAAGAATTAATTCCTATAGAATAATTACTTAACATTGAAATTCCATTGTGTTTTAGAAACTACTTTAGGTGTAATGGTTAATACCATCATTTGGAATTATTATTCATGTATTCTGAAAACCCTAGGATTCAATGACAACAATTATCTTCACGAAGAATCATTGTTGATCTTTTTAACAAACTCATCTTATAGGATTTCTAAATTTTACATACTTTTCTAGTCAAAAAAAATTATAACGTAGGAATAATATTTCTAGTTTATATTAATTCCCACAAAATTTAAAATATCTGGTAAATATTCTTTGAGTTCAATCATATTTTAAAAAAATTCCCACATATGAAAATATTATCTATTCCCCAATTAGAAAAAGTCATTTTCTATATAAGAACATTAATTAAATGGCCCTCCACTAAAATAATGACCCCTTTTTTAAAATTTAGCATAACCATTAGTGGTAGAAGATCCATATTTTACTAAACAACGAATCCTCAATAGAGATTATCACACCACTTAATTATTTTTACACGACATCATCCCAATCATATCCTATATGAATCTTGGATAACTGGGTAGAAAATCCTTTTTCAATCTATCATATGGATATAATCAACTATATTCCTCTAGTTTCTTAACAATTGATGATTTATAGCTATGTATTTCGTATAGTAAATTAAAAAACAAGCTAGTCAAGGTGAGTGCAAGAGAACCCAACATTAGCACGATGCTACCCAATAAGACAGTTCAAAGTCCCTTATTACCTTCTTTTGAGACACAATATAATCTATGGAGACCTAGCTATTACACAATACTACCCTATTGAATGATTTAGGTCTTTTGAATTTTCAATTTTTAAGAACTTAGTATTGTAAGAATATTTTAATAGCACGATCTTATCTCATGTTATTTTATATTATATATGCATGATTCTTGTAATTTAGTTTGGAATCTTATTACCTCCAATAAATCAAAATGTTCAATTCATATTTATGAGTAACTCTTTTCACAACCCAAAATTTTGTGTCACATACCTAAAACTAGAATTCTAACATATATATATATGGCCAAGTGCATCATATGCAAATAGTAAATGAATATTTTTGTTAAAGACATAGAGTTATGCACATGAGTAAGACCGGAGTGAAATATAGAAAACCCCTTTTCTAGACTTGATAAGGCATAAGTGTCCAGATATATAGGTAATTTATTCCCAGGTCCCTCTACCCAGAGATACTTTACTCTAGAGAGAATCAAATTCATCATAACTCTAACACCTAATTTGTTCAAACTATATTCAACTACTAAATTCAAGACAATAACATCAGTTACAAACAAAGGACAATGTGGATGGAAAACTATATTCATTACATGGACAATTTGAGAATATAATATAATATTTTACCTAGAATTATTTTTTCTTGTTAACTCAATAATAAAAGATGTTGACATTTCGTAAAAATTTTTGTAAACATGAATATCGTAGATAATAACCATTAAATAAATATATAATTAAATTATTTAAACATGAGATAAATATTTATAAACAATTCATAAATAAAATCTAATTATAAACCTTTTTAAAATTTTCTAATTTAACATTAGAAACATTAAAAAAAATTTATATAAAATGACAAAGACCATTTCCATATGAACTCTTTCATATTTATCATTATATTACATTTTAGTTTCAAATATATGAAATTTTAAGAATTAAATACTATTTTATATTTAATTTAAATTATATAAACATTTTAAATAATCTAAATATCATATACCTAATAATTATTTAAACATTTATCATATCAATCATCAAAACACATTTTCGATGTGAAAAAATTAATATCCAAATATCGACCCCTTTATTTTGAATAATTCAAAATAATTATTTATTAAATTTTCATAATTTAAATATAAACATTTGGATTTTATCCTTATTTCATAATTTATAACCCCTTATAATTATTTATCATAATTTCTAAATAAATACTTTCATTTTTAGATTATAAGATATGAAATATAATTTGTTAAGAGTAATATTAATTATTAACATTTAATATCTTGGAAAAAAAGCTTCATATAATTTTCTATAATTAACTATAAACTATTATTATTTAATAATTTTATAATAATTTATAAATTAAATATTCTCAAAATACCATTTATTACGATTTATAATAATTTTATAAACCATCCAAAATATGTTAAATTTAAAAAATATTTTTTGAATATTTTTAAAACAATTATGATTACCCTTATGCATAAGGGTATTTCTATATAAGGGTAAAACCTTATACCCTTACGCATGCCATCAATATGTAGTTGTGTAATGGTGAGTCACTAATTTCCTTTATTTATATTAAATATAATGTGTGGCATAATGGTTCTATGTAGATTTCCTTTAGACAGCATATTCTACATTAGGGTAAGACCCTAATGTAAATGCTTCACATAAGTGCAATACATGATATATATTTAAATAGCCTCATAGAACCAATTCATAATGGTAATACATTATCATATCTTTATATAGATTGGATAATCCTTTCTATTTAAAAGTATAACCTTTATGTAGCTGGCATTCATAAGGGTAAGTGGCCGGCTGCCTTTATGTAACACTTTTAAAAACATAAAAAACTTTATCTGGCCCTTACTTCGTGTAATGGTATGTTGAAATGACCCTTAAGTTGAATAATTTTTATTAAGGTAATGCCTTTTTCACCCCTATTCATCTCAACTGGGTATGTTTAAGTTGTTGGTTATCTTTAAATAGCCCAACTACATAAAGTTAACCCCTTTTAGAAAATTAAATTTCTATAAAAAAGAAAATGAATTTTTTTCAATTCAAATTTTAATTTCATCACACAATTCATAAAACTAATCCATAAATCTACTATGGTACCACTTATGAGTTTTTTAGAGTGTAATAAAATTTATCAAACTTATAATAAGTGATTTAAACCCTTTCAGGAGGATCTCCATCCATGATAATATAAAACATATGTAAAAAATGAAACGAATAACATGCAGTAAATATGTTTACCTTATAATGAAGATCCACAGCATATTTTTGATTGCCATATTATGAGTTCAATGAATTAAAAAATTTACACAAGTAGTCATCCCATATCCATATCCATTGGCTAATCTGAATCCCTCGATGTTCCAAAAGGATCCTATCTTAAACCTTGATGTGCTAGCCTCTTAAATGTGATGATGGAAAATGATGAGATCTACAGGTCTTGGGGAGTTTTTCCCATAATTGTGATAGAAAACATAATGGAATCTCATGTAATATATATATATATATAGAACTAAAAACATTTCTCAAGATTATGTATTTATTGATGTGTTTATAATGCATGAATAAATATTTATTTATCCAACTCATGCGTTCAATGCATGTATAACTCCAAAATAATTACATCATATGTAATGAGTTAAATAAATTCCATATATAAATGAGGTTTATCAATTTAAATATTAAAATAGTATTTTTTTGTTTTCACATCCAATTAAAATCACTGGGATGCATTAAATATTATTTCATTCAAGCGTCTCGACATACCATTCACTTGATATAGACATGCATCATATACAAGCTATAAATTTAGGATATATATACGTAAAATTCATATTTCCACATCTAGAACCTCCATTAAAATGATCTATATAAAAAAGTTATTAATTGAGACTTCACCCCAGTTCAAAGAACCTATTTACCCATCACCGATTGTCCAAACACAAGCATGCTGAACTGCAACAACTTTTCCTATAATAGCCACTAAATATCACTTTTAAGTATATTATGCACTACTTACATAATTTTACCATGAAACCATTGATATTAATCTTCCAAGATGGATTTCATTTATGAAAAAACATCCCTCATTGTTATCATATCATACTAAAGCAAGTACAAAAAATGATATAACTTGGGTATGATGTTCACATTCCACACAACATTCCAAAAAATATCCTTAGGTGTATGAAAACCATCCATCACTAAAACATGCATCATTTTTTTCAAAATACATTCAAACATTATATTACATATACAATATTTTTTCCCCATGTGAGTATTAAAAAACAAATATATAAAGAATATCGAATCTATACTGATAATTAAATAAATGGTTCATTGTCTTTAAATTCTAGCTTGATGGATCATTTAACATAATTTATTGAATTATAGAAGCATCTCACCCGTTATTTATATTATACTTTCAACACCCATTTTCTAACCCATGAAACTAATAATAATTCCAGATATTAATTTGATTTCTATTAGAAACCCACCAATAGTTCCCTTCCATCAAAAATAATTTTGATTCCTAGAGGCTCTATTAAATAAATCCCAATCATGGACCAAGAGGATAGGTAAGAAAAATAGAAGATCAAAAATAAATGTCCATTAACATATTTACATTGAGAGAATATATAAAAATAATATCCTTTAATAAGTATTTTCAAGGAGTGAAAGGTTAAACATACTCAAATTTTTGAATCCAAGCCACCTGACATTCTTAATCTGAAATAAATATTTCCATGAAGTTAAATGTTTTTTCTTACTTCCTTAACCAATTCCCCAATATATTTTTGATAAAAAATAGTGGATACAGTGAACAAGAATTTCAAATAATTTAAATAATATCATAACATATAGTAATTTACAGAGAAACAGAATTTATCCGGATCTATTTTCCAATTTTTGAAATATTTTTAGCTGACCATGGATGAATTCTATTACTCTACCCATTACCCGTTGAACCAAAAACATTCTACATAGATTTACCAATAATGGTTGGATGGAAAAAAAATTATTATATTCATCCAATTTTAAAAAAATAATAATAACATAATATTTTTTTCTTTCATATCCCAGAAAACATAAAAACATTCATATATTAGATTTTTTAAATTTTTTCCTTCTATTTTGACACCTATTAATGTTTACCAATATTATACACCAAAATATCACATTTTTCTATAGTATAAATTATAAATTACAAGGAATTTATAGTAAATAACATATGTGAAATAACTAGGAAAAATTACTAGCCATCCATAATGAATATTCTCTTGTGAAATAGTTGAAATAATCATCAATGGAAACACATTTACAAAAACAATAAATAAATATAAGGATAATGGATCTTCCTCTTATAAAACACAAAATAAGAAAAAATTATTTGATGTTTCAATGTAAAAATTTATCAAAAATGAAATTAAAAACACATTTAAATGTAAGTGATTTAGATGTCATTGAAGTTTAGTTTCTATAAAATAAGAATCATAAATTTTCACTCCATCCTATCATAAATCTTAATTATATAGATATATATAGCAATAGTACCCTTCTTCACTGTTGAGGTTTTTTTATGAAATATATCATGAGAAAAAAATTCATTATCATTAATAAAACATTGAGGAATAAACACCCTTTAGGATTCGATAAAAATTGGGAACCACTGATAGCACATGAACCAACCTTTTTTATTTGGGTTTTTAGGTATTGGTCAGAAATGTTCCACCAGTTTCCTCATAGAAATGTGTTATCCCTTCTCTAGGGACCATCAACATGCCCAAATGTGTCATCATACTAATGATTGTCCCTATCTTCTAATACATTTTATTTTAGTGTTATTTTTCCTCACTAACATTTGATGTAGGAAACATATTTAAAGGTCGTCCATCATAAAAATATTTTTGGTCAAGATCACATAGTTATGAAGATATGATGTTGGATCCCAAAAACAAAGATGAAACATGTTGACATTAGTAGTAACATTTAGTTTACTAGGTATCACTTTTAAAGTGTTGTTACACTCTTGATCCATTTTACTATCAATATCCTCATTATGGACCCCACAAACCCAATATAACATATCCAATTATTGGAATTTTACCATTTTTATATTTTAATAAGTATATATTAATTTTTACATTGAGTTGGAACTGTGTTTTGTGTGTTTTAGGACCATAAAATGGTATCCTATAAATATTAAAAATATTAATGCATGTGAACACTTATTTTTAAAACAAATGGTCATTATGTAGATAAGAAGTTATAATGGAAAATAAAATACCATAAATTTTTCTATAACATGGGTCTTACCATAGTCACAATATACGGTTAGTTAGTATCAGACATTCCGTCGAAGGAAATTATTGTCTAGGTGCATTAAATAAAATAAATTATTATTTTTATTTATTTTATTAAATTCCCAAAACCTTACATGTTCCTTATAAATTTTCCGTTATGTGAAATCTATTGGGTTCTAGACATAACCTGGGGATATTAGAGAAGATGAGGAGTATCCATTGGTGATAACAAGATCGAGACTATGGATCGATGATGAATGAAATTAGATGATTTGTGAAAAAAATGATGAATATTGAAAAATAGAAAACAAATTCCATAGAAAATCTATTTTTCAATAAAAATTGATATATTCTATTGGTAAGGATCATTATTTTTGGATTCAACTATTTTTATTTGATTTTTGAGAATGACATATTTATCTTTTTATTTTCTAAATTTTAACTTCATACATGATCAAGAAATTTAATCATTATTTTTTATCATGGATTTTTTTTATTGTGCCCATGATTCAAGATTTATTCCCTGATTTTGGTTATTTAACATGGTGGTATTATCCAATGATAATTCTAACTTTTTTTGTGCTTCTATCATACTTATTCTTGGTATTATATGTTGTTCGAATGTGGGGTTAGTAACTCAAATTTTACAGACTAGGTTTACCTTGATCAAACCAAAAAATTCCAAAAAGATTTATGAAAGACCAAGGCATAAACAAATTTATTATGGATTGAGTTGGATCATTGTTCATCAGGTGATGGTTCTAGGTATCAAAATTAGATTTGGCAATGGGAGGCACAAAAGACCGTTCACATGCAATAGGAATCCTAATTTCCATCCACCAGTGGTCTAAAATCAATTATTTGAGGGTTTTAATTGAATTAATGTTTGTTGGGTGAGTCAACAACGGATCATTGAAGATGGTTTGGGCATTAGTACCCCCTTTTTTTAAAGATATGTGTGAAAGACATCATTTAGTTCAACAAAATTTGCATTTTGTAGCCATCAAAAACTCAAAAACCATATAAGAGGAAGTTTCCTAACAAATCATACCTCAAGTGGAGTTTCAAGAGAGGTAGGTTTTAGATTCATAGGATCCATAATGAATAAAATATGGTACTGTTTTTATCAGGAAAATCCAAATTACTTTCCATTTTATATAGATGAACACACACCATGATTCTCAGTTTCTCATATCGTCTTGGGTTTACACCCACTATGAATATTACATGCTAGGTGTAATACCCACACACAATGTGACCTTGTCTCAGTATCCCATCCATGCATGTATAGTTAATTATTTCATCATCCTTATGTCCTACACCCCATGTTCCCAGAAGTAAACCTCATGTACCCCTACTTGGATAGAGAACCCATGTTCAGTGAGGAAGATAGATTGGACCTTGAGTGATCCCAAAAACCATGTCACCATGATAAAACATCACGTACATTGGATTTTACATGCTGAGTAAAGGAATCAGAAATGATAAACCTCTTGCATTGGAGGTCACCCCTATGCACCCCAAAGAAACACAATATTTAGTTTTCCTGGTATTTTCTACCTTGTATATCTCCATCTCCAGGACTCAGATTTAAGACTGATAGTATCCTATCCTATGTTATTTTATAATTAGAATATGATGGTGGAATTTATTTTAGTGTTATTGATAGATCAAAGGTTATATGACCAGGACACTTCTTTTGGGATGCTCAACAGGTGGCAGTGTGGAGTGTTTTCAATTTTGGTTATCCCCTGATGCACCATGGTAAGGGTCCCCCTTTATCTTTATATAGGTACAATTCAGACTCCCACTTATTATAGAGGGTATATGTCTTTATAAATAGATTTTTACATCATTCTAATCAAGCTTCAGAGAGGAGTGAATTCTCCACTAGAGTAGTTCTCCCTCAACTATAGAGTGAAATGGTGAGGAGTGGGATGTCCAAGTAGATACTTCAGAGTTTTTTTTATGGTTTTTAACATTAATGATTGTGACATGGGGGCTAATGGAAAACTCATCAATCATAGATTGATATTGAAGATATATTTTCTCTCCCTCAAATGGGATATCTTTATGAGAAAATTTTGGTTTGGGTTTCATTTCCCTCTATCATTATGGTTTGAAGTGACCATGTTTATTATATCCATTCCCTCATAGTTTTTTTATAATATTACTTTGTGTGTATATATTTATCCATGGATGGTCATTTCCCACACATTTCATGTCATATTCCATTCCTTCTTGACACATTAAATTATTGGTTTTGTGGTTGAAGAGTGATCAGAGGACACTAGAGGAGGATCATTGGATATTGGAGCTTTAACATAACTATAATATGATTTTTACACTATAAAAGTGGGGTTTACAACTTATGTGTGTGGTTTATATATTGTGTTTCTGGACTATTTATATCATGACTTCGGTGGGAGGAGTATTGTGTGAAATATTTTAATGTTATAAAACATAATTTTATGGAAAAAAGTATTTTAACCTTGTGGCAGAATATTTTTTGGATGAAATGGGGGTTTTTAGAATAACAATTGGTTTTATGCCTTGTAATATAAAGGAACTCGGAATTTATAACATAAAATTTTAATTTTTTTCCATAAATTGCGATAGTTACACCCTATTGTCTCGGAAAATCCTAAAATTCAAACTTATATTATCTCACTTCTTGAGAAAAACCTAGGAAATTTTGGGAGACCTTCTAGACATTAATCCATAGACTTGATCCTTTGGTTTTAGTGGTGTTTTTGTGTGATCATCATTATGTTATTCCCCCTCTACCTCATCGTGTTCCCTATGTTATTCTTTGGGATTTTGGTGTGATGTTGTTTCTTCAGTTTGGGGTATGTTTTTGCTACATTGTGATGATCCCACGACTACAAAACTTGCTTTGAATAACCTCCAGATTAATCAATGATATTTAAAAGCACTAATAATGGAAGACTTTATCAGCAATAGAAATGGTGTCAATAAAATCCATTATTAACAGTGCTAAAAAATGTGATGATAAAGCAAGCACTTTATCAATGCTAAAAAAGAGATGATAATTTTTTTCCCACTATTAATGCTAATAGAAATACACTAACAAATGGAGACCTTTATGAGAACTATAAAAAAGTACTGATATATGGGTCTCTTTATCAGTTATTATAAAAAAAATACCTGACAATGACCCCCCCCCCCTCTATCAGTGTTATAAACAAAGAATTGATAAAGGGGAGGCCTTTATCAGCACTAGTAAAAAGAACTGATAATTGTGGGTCTTTATCAGTGCTTTTTTAATAGAATTGATAAATGGTAAATTTCATAAAAATTTATAAATCCTCCAAAATAATATATTTCAATAGAAATATATTTATAATGATATATATATATATATCATATTTTACTAAATATTATTTATATCAGGCTCAGTAGAAATTTATACAAAATATATAATTTATTTACAGAAAATAGATTATAAAATAATTATAAAAATAATATTAATTAATAATTTTCCAATTGTTAGTCATTTAACAAAAAATTGAAGATAAAAAAATTTAAAAACAATTAATAAATGATCTAAAATAAGTTTAGAACTTTACCCGAAGATCAAAATTTCGTAACTTTTGATCTGAGTATAAATTTGAGCTCTTCCAAATATTAGAACAAAGCACGCAATGATCTCTATGTAGACACGACCAAGGAAAAACTGGACATAATTTTCCTATTAAAAAGGACAAGAAGGTCTCCAAACTATGTTTTCAGTTGGGGAATCAAAATTTGTATCTTTCTATGGAACTTAAGACTCATTTAAGTGGGGTATCATTTCCTCTTTGTTTGGAGAGTAAATTTATTTCTATGGATTACATTACTATTGATATTTTCATTTTATGTTATTTATTTTTCATATATTACTAATATTTATAATCAAATATTTAAAAATATAAACATATTGTGTATGTATTCACACATACAAAATTAATTTTATAAATAAATATGTAAACCAATTTACATATAAAATAAATTTATAAATATATAAACCATATTTAAATAAAAAATAATATCCATTTGATTTGAAGTTAAACATGTATAAATATATATTTACTTATTCAATTAATGTACATATTATTTGCGTCTGTGTTTTGACAAATAGATATATATTTACTTATATATTCTAATATTTAAATATAAATATTAATTGATAATTTATATATATATATAATATGTATAATAATATTTATCTATTCAAAAAGATATATAAATATATATACAAATGTTTGTATATATTTTTAAATGCACACATACTCATACATACACGCACAAAACCATATGTTATATAGGGATTTAAAAATATAAATAAAATATAAATATAAAAATAAATATAAATATATGGATACAAAATGTAATTAATAAAATATAAATTTATAGATATATCATAAAATATATAATAAAACAATATAGGGTAGTGGAAAAGGCTTGGGAATATGAATAAGAGGTCTCAAGTTTAAAACTCGTGGAAGGTGGAGGCATGCATGGGATGATGGAATTATGTAAACCGTTGATATTGTGGAGCACCCAAGAGAGTGGGTAGAAGTGCTGATAAGTGGGGGGGGGGGAGTGATGATAAAAGGTGGGGTAAGAAGAGGTTCAAAAAAAAAACAATTCCCCTTCAATAGTACTAAAAAAGAACTATTAATGAAGACTTTATAAGATCATTTCTAAGCACATAAAATGGAGGAATTTAACAGTGCTAAAAAATAACATATAAAGGTTTCCTTTATCAATTCAATTTAGGAGAAATCTTAAATACAACCATTTAACATCAATCACAATATCGTTGATTCTATAGTGCTGATAAATTCCTTTTACTCGTACTATTAAAAGATGAATATATAATTGTGTTCTTTTATGTGATATATGTTGACGTATAACTTCTTAGTTGTTTTTTGGTTTGCCTCTTCTTCACACTATGGTACCCATTGAGATCATAAATCATCATTGAGATGCTGGATCCTTGTTCTCTAAATTTTTATGTTCCATATGTGTGAATTTCATGGTTTTTATTCCCTTTGGGTGGATAGTTTGGGTTAGAATAATAACAATATTTAATTGGAATTAATGAAATTGAAGGATATGGGGGGGTATCATATTTTTTGGAATACTAGATATTATAACTGATGTGTTTATTTCAAGTGTAACTTTGAAAAAAATAATGGGCGTTGGGATCCATGTGTTCACTATAGATAATATTACTTGATACCCTTGTTTTGTTGTGTGATCGCAACCTGAATAAAAGGCTAAACAACGTATATACGTATAATAAATTTGATTCTCTGGGAAATTTGGTTTGTGTGATAATACACAAGAAAAATAATTAATTAATGTAATTTAAACCCTTGAATTAAATTTTGAAAGTTGGAATGTGTAGTTTTATATTGGTTTTTCTTATTCTGTTACCTTATGTTTCATAGTCATAGTGTGGTGATAGTAGTGATCATTTGGGTTGCGATAATAAGTGGGATTGTGACATGCGATTTGGTTGGTTGTAATGGGTTACGATGTGGGTAGATTTTTACATTTGAGGAGGTTGTTATGTAATGTTTCTTTGTGTGTAGTGGGGGTGATGTGATGAGGTTGTGTGTGTTGAGGAGTCAATTTTAGATCTCTTTGTGTGTAGAGGTGGTTATGTGATGTGGTTGTCTGTGCAGTAGTGGTGATCTGATGTGGATGTGTTGTGAGATGGTGGTAATGTGATGTGGTTGTTGTGTACAGTGGTTGTGACATTTAGTTGTTTTTTCATGATGGTATAGTTGATGTTCTGTGGAGGAAATGTTTTATTACAGTTGGAAAAGTTGTTTTACGGTATGGTTATGTTAGTTTTTGGGCCATGTATGGAATAATTTGAAATTATAAAATATCAACCATTAGTAAATGAACAAATAATGGGAAAAAAATTGATATGAGGTAACTTGTATTACATGTTAATTTAATAAATATAGGAACAATTTAATGTTAAGTGGAATAAATTAATTAATAAAAGTTTGTTAAATATGTAACTAGAGGTGGGAATGTGTGGCCTTTTGTGGTGTTTGTGTGGTGTGATTCATATATTAGTGTTAACAGTAGGGACAGTTGATATATGGTGTGTACTAGAGTATTTTATGTGAATCCATAGGTTGGGTACTGTTTTCTATCTATATATCATGTATTTTTTTAATTTTCTCTATATATTCCTCTCACGAGTTTGATAACCTTAATGACACTTAGAGATTCTGGGTTCATGGTGTTTTTACAACATTCTGGATACTGGGGATATATATGACTAACTACCTCATATTACTTGGTATTCCTTTTGTAGTAGTGATGGCCTAGGTGTCTTTGAGCATGATGTGGTGTGATGGACTAGGTTTATTTTTGTGAGATGAGATGTGATGAGGTAGTTATGTGATTTGATATGGGGTGATGGTTGGACATGGTATTCAGAGGGAACATACTTGATGTACTTCACATTCATGATATCCTACTAACCATGTTATGAAATTTGGTGTGATGTACTAGGTTACTTCGAGTGATATATGATGTGATAGAATCAATGTATTTAGGAGAGATAATATGTACTGTAGTAGTGATGTGAAATGTAAGGAAGGAATGGGAGCATAGGACATCTGACATTAGGATGTGAGAGTAGAAAATAATTATGGAAGTGGTAGAAGGATGAACTTATTTTATTCATGATTATTATGTTATTATACTGGATGAATTATTTAATTAGTGAGCTATGGTGAGGCTAGGATTGGTTATATAGAGTTTTTAGGTGCTTTTTGATTCTACTGTTTCTTTATTGGTGCATTAGTATGCTATTTTCACATGTGCAGTATCCCTTACATGATCATAATGATATTACCTGTTATCCTCACCCTATTTATGTAACTTTTTTTAAGGATTCTAGAAGGACTTTGGGAACTAATATAGACATTACTATATCGGGTTAGAGCAGTTCTTCAGTCACAACTATTGGCCTCATGTTTTCGTATTTAGATTATAGGTGTTTATTGTATCTATTAACATTTTTCGTTCATGGTGGGATGTTTTTTGGTATACTTTTATATTATATGTTGGACATTATTAGTAGTGGTTTATATTATTTACTAATCCAATAACATTATAGATGTTATTTCCTCCTATATATGAGTTCTTTATAACCTTAGTGATTTTCTATAAACTCATGCTTACTAGTGGGAGGACTTGGGGGGTCATTATCAATCTTCCATTATTTCATGCCTAAAATGGGTATATTTGGAGGGAAGGGTTTTGAAAGAGTGGTATCAGATGTTTGAATGTGGGATAAGGAGAAGTTTGGATTTAGGAACTATGAGGATTTCATGGGCTGGTAGGAAAATAGTTCTTCTTGACCTTAGTATGTGACATAGGCTAAGGATATCAGCTAGGAGACAAGATTTTTGGGTGCTCCGTGATCCAGTGCATGAACTTTGATCTTATTGAATGACTAAGTGAGGTGAAATAGTGTGTAGGGTAGATAAATAGGATAGTTGAATTCATAATGATTTATTCTGTTTATGCATAAATTGGGTGATTGTTGGAAGTTTAAATGAATTAGTTAAATAAAACTATGATAAAATTCATGCTACAATGATTAGGATTTATCCTTGATTCTTTTTGGAATGGTTACTAGATTTCGTTTGCGAGTAGCTCGGGCAGTTGAGGTCCATCAGTATCATCCTATTGATCGTTAAAGGATTGACCCGATATAGAAGGCTGAGGATTGGATGAGATATTTTCATGAATTTCAGTTGTAGAATATGTGGAAGAATTGGGGAAGAATCTCAGATTTCGAGTGAGAGTGTTGGTTGGACTTTGACATCCTTTTCATTATTATTCAAGCTTGGGATATGATTTGGATGTTTTTGGAATCTAGTCGGTTGTGGGGAGATATGCATTTGTGGTGTACATCAAATGTGGGTGACCAAAAGGAAAAAATTGTGTTTTTCTAGAATTTCGAATGGAGTTCCTTCAGAATTCCAATCATCAATGTTTAAAGAAGAAAAGATGTATGAGTTTCTATCAATTTTTATGGGTATCCTAGGTGTGTGGGAGTTGGAATCAAATTCATGTAACCCTTGGAGTTTCCCTAGATGATTTCTTTTTTAGTTGAAGAGTCCATAGCAGAACAACTAGAGGAGGCTTTTCATCAATTTATCAGGTATGTGGTCACCCCATTTACACTTCTACGCAGATATAGGTGTAGAATAAGTTAGAGGGTATCATGTAGATTGTTTATCTAGGAGTTCATCCTTGAGGTAGTGGCCAAAAAATCATCCTAAGGAGTAGATTTTTATTAAGTGGGTCACAATCATTTAGGCAGTTAGGATTTCAACTAGTAGGGAGTCGATCATGGAAGATATTTTCTCATCCTTTAGGGATAGTTGGATTCTGAAAACTTGTTTAGGGCTTTCTATTTTGTGATATTGTTTTTGGGAAATACTCACTACTAGGCTTAGTGTCCATCCTCAAAGGGGGCCAATTTTTTATGGGTGTTCTGGCCCCATTTCGCAGTAGTAATAATTTCCTTCGAGGTGGTTTCAACACTAGTGACCACAAATACATGTTTACCAGTTGTAGGAAGGTGGTGTGGGTAGGGGTAATCCTTGTGATGCTAATATTCTATAGGTAACTAGAATAGGATACCATTATGTGGGACATTAGTAGAAACATATGTGATCTATACGTGGTCAGATGCATATGGTACCGTATTTAGAATAGACTAGTTATAATATGTACATGTAGTATTCAACTATTTATTAAGGATTGTTTCCTTTTCTAATGTGGATGGATTATGAGTAATGTTCGTTGGCGAGAAAGGTTGTGGGTTGGGTGGAATGAAAGAAGAGTCTCATTTGTATTAGTTGGTAGAGTTGTTGGTGAAAGTTTCGGTAGAGTATGTTACCAAGGTTATGAAGGTTTCCTTGAATGTTTTTCTAGATGAGGTAGTGATGATACCCCCCACTACATGATGTAAATTTGAGGAAATAATTGCAATGAAGGGTTTCTATGATTTCGATGTATCCCTATAATATAGTTCCTAAGTAGTATCATGATATAAGGGTATAGGTGGATGGAATGATATAAAGAAATTTCATCCAACCCAATGTTTCTCCTTGGGGTTCTATAGTGTTTTTCTCAAAGAATAATGATTTCAGTATGAGGTTGTTCATAGACTACTAGAGGGTAAATCCTGTAACAGTCATGATTTGTTACTCCCTTATGAGAATCGATGATCGGTTCAACCATTTGAGAGGATCCAGTCAGTTTTCAAATTTCAAATTGTCGTATGAATATCACTAGTTGGGGGTGAGGTATGGGGAGATCATAAATACTACCATCAGATGCAAGTATGGGAACCTAAAATTTTATGTTTTTCAATTCAGATTCCTGAACACACCAACTATGTTCATGGGGATTGTGAGATCCATATTCCATGAGTTCTTAAATATTTCTATCCTCAGGTTTAAATATGATACCTTAATCTAATCAAATTCATAGGAAGAGCATGATGAGGATCTCAGAGTTGTCTTGTGGGTCCTTCGGCACCAGTAGATCCATAGGATGTTTACTTAGTGTAAGTTCTAGTAATGAGAGGTGTATTTACATAGTCATGTGGTGTCTTAATGGGGTGTGTACAGAGACCCAGAAAAGACCGAGGTTGTTGTTTCTTGGTCAGTACACAAAATTCCCAGTAATGTTTTATATTTTTCTTGGTTTGGATGATGTTTATATAAGGTTTGTGTATAAATTCTTTCTGGTTGTAGCCCAACTGAAATATTTACAATGTAAGGTCTAGGTATTTGTGTGGAATGAACAGTTCTAGGAAATGTTTGGTTACCAGATTGAGAGGTTGGTCAATGACCCAACACTTTGATTGCCTCAAGAGGGTGTGATGATTGAGGTTTTCTATGAAACGTCTTGTTTGGTAATAGGATGAATATTCATGAATCATAGGGAGGTGATCTATTATAATTCTGGATAGTTACATCCTCGTGAGTATAATTATACCATCCTTTTATTTGATCTAATGGAATTTGTCTTTTCACTGAATCTATTGAAACAATACCTCATCAGTAATCATTTAATGGGTTTCAAATATAATAATAGTTTCAAATATTTCTTTTCAATGTTATTTTAATCTATGCTAGTGTATGTGGATTAATTTTTTTGATTATTTTATTTGTAAATCCCTTATACCATAGGAAAAAGGAATTGTTTTTTGACATGGTGAGACGTAAGTCCAAATGAGATGTGTTCATGTATTTTTCTAATATTTAGAATGTAATAGAGGGGATTGAGGTGGTAAATCATGATTCAAGGGTGATAAGTGGCTGAGGTTACCTTTATCAGATGAAATTGGAGTCATCATTGAGGTAGTAGGATGAAGAGTCCCAGTGGGGTGACTCAGAGGTGGAGATGATGCATGACCAAGTTATGCTTGGTGATACTCCAAAAGGGTGTCCAGAGGATGGTCAAAACTAGGTTTTATTTCAGTTTAGGTTGTTTGATCTGGTTATAGTGCATGAGGAAGTTCTTTATGAGTTTAAAAAATCACCATTAGTGGTACATCCAAGAGCACCAAGTAAAATATACTCCAAAATTCTTGAAATACAACTGCTAACAACCTTAAGTATGTTATCTCTCTCAGGATACTCACGCTTCCTCTGAGATAGGCCTTTATTCAAGGGGTCTGCAACATTCTCTTCTGTGGGTAATATGATTACTACCAATCCACCCCTATTATAAAATCCCCTGAAAGGTGATACTTCTGGAGTATATTCTTTGTTTATTCATGCGACCATAACACTTTCTCAAGATCCACCATTGTAGTATGATCACAATAAAATGTGATTGGTTATTTAATGCTAGGTACCTCAACATTATTATGAAAAAAATGACAAATACAAGCATCTACCTTGGCTGCATCAGAAACTTCTCTATATTAAAACTCCACTGTAGAATCACTGAAAACTAGCTACTTTGAAATCTTCTATCCCACGAATACTTCATTGAGATAGAAAACATCTCGTGATTGTGAATTTATATCATTTTAATCTGTCTGAAAAGTTATCATTAGTATGAACCCTAATGACTAGCTTCTCATATCCTCTATTCACAATGAATATATCCTTAATTCTTCTCAAATAATTAAGGATAACATTAATGGTAGAGCACAACTTCTCTCCCAGATCCTCTTTAAATTTTCATACCATGATCAATGCATGGGGAACATCAAGTCTAGTACATAACATTACATACATGATTGAGCCTTTCTCCCAAGCATATTGGATATTACTCATTCTCTATTTCTAATGACAATTCTAAGGACAAATTTTCTTAGAAATATGTAAACCATGTGACACTAGAACCAATCAACTCTTAGATTGTTCCATTCTAAATCTATTCTTTATTGGGTCAACATATGTACATTGAATTAGTCTATGAATCCCCTTTTATATAAAATGAATTATCTTTATCCCTATAATACAGGATTCATCACCTAAGTCCTTTGTGGAGAAACCCTTATTAAATTAGTATTAATCATAATGGTATACTAGTATGTAAGTTCCAAAAATTAATATTTCATCAACATAAAATACTTGGATAATGACTTCAGTACCACTAAACCACTTTTAAACACATGGATCACATTCATTCATAATGAAACCAAAATAATTTATGGATTCATCGAATCGAATGTTCTAGGACCTAAATGCTTAATTCAATCCATAAATAGATCTATGAAACTTTAAATTCCTTTTGGAATCACTTGGGGTCACAAATCATTCTAGTTATGACATATAGACATCTAACAGAAGGTTCCCTTTAAGTAATTATGTTTTGATATCCATCTTCCAAATCTCATACTCATGGTAGGCTATTTTTGAGAGTAGAATTTTTATGGATTTAAACATGGAAACTGGTGAAAATGTTTCATCGTAGGAAATTACTTGATTTTGTGTAAACCCTTTAGGCTCTAGACTTTATTTATTGGTATTTTATTTAGCTTCCATCCCTAGTTTCTTCTTGAATACCCATTTTCATCCAATAGTATTTACATTACTGGGGTATTAACTAGAACCCAAACATGGTTCTAATATGTGGAATCCATTTATGAATTCATGGATTCATTCTATTTTGTAGCTTATGAGCTATCTACTTCATATTTAAAGGAGATAACTTCATCATTGTCAGCCAAAAATGAGTCTCTACCTTCATTGAGTAGAAATCCATATTTCTCTAGTTCTCTTAAATCTCATAAGATCTTATACAATACTTGTGTTTTAGGAACTACTTCTTCCATAGGGACCTGTAGAATCGGTTCATGTACCAACTCTTCTGTGTCTTAAGCATCAACTTCATCGAAGTCAATCTTGATCCCACTATCCTTTTTTTGATGTGATCTCTCTTAAAAATATGTACATTGACCAATCCCCTCTTGGATTGTTCAATTCTAGATCTTATAGTACATACTGAAGAAGGATTTCCATGTAGTGGTGCTATGAAAACTGCGAACATAGTACGTGGACCATGAAAAAATGTGACAAATTTGGTTTCTTGGAAGGATCACAGTACATAGATGAAAAAAGGTATATGGGGTGGCTTTTCATTTTAGGAAATGAGACAACCTATTTTTGAATTAACAAAGGGGGAGAGGCAGTATGTGTACCATGTTGGGAAAATAGTTCCTAGATGTATTCGTATGTGGGGAAGGAGGAACCACATAAAATGTTCAAGAAAAACTGATCAGTAAGATTTTGGGTTCAATTTTCCTATATAAGGAGAACAAATCCCTATCATTATGAATATAGTTTTTATTAGAAAATCGAGAGGAATTTATTGATATCTAATGTGGTTCATGGGAAGATGGTTCCACAAAGGAAGAAGGGTTCACAGAGGAAAGATGGTACATAGGGCACCAATAGTCTGCAAAGGAGAAAATTGACCAAGAAGCATCAAATGTCCATGAAGGAGAACATGGTCTGTGGAAGAGTGTAAGTCCATAGAGTAGAAACAATCCACAAATTTGGGATGGATTATAGAGTAGAAGTGTTCTGCGAAGCACTCGCGATATATGGTGTAGCTCAGTTTATGGAAGATGAAATACAGTTCGCTAAGGAAGTAGATAGTTCATGGAGGAATAGTTCATGAACTAACAGTGCATTGAAAAGTGGATTATATCTATAGGTAAAAACAGACTTCAACATAGCATCTATGGATAGTTGGGGATGTATAATTCCATGAAAATGAAGGGACCTACAAGTCCATAGACAGTGTATTTATTTTTCTCAAGGTATTCAGCTAGGGGAGTCGACGAAAGTGTTCCAAGGGATATGGTGAGCTATCCCTAAAATATTATTAAGGTAGTGTGCCTAGGACGAAGTAATTGTTAACAAACATTTGTACTTCATAAAGAATGAATATTAGAATACTTTGGTATGTCTGAAAATCCTTCAACATATGATACTTGTACTAGTCTTTAGTGGTGAACCATGTAAAATTAACATGTAATTTCCCTACATGTGATTTCTTATTTTATACACATTGTCATCAGACATGTATAACGGATTCCTAAAAATGTGGGAATAAGATCATACAGATTAAGAAGAAAAAGGTGACACCCTGATTCACCCCTCCCCTCCCCGGGTTTTCTGGAATCCTTCAGTCATGTAGATATTTCTATATATATTCAAGTCATCCATAAATGTTATAAAGTAATAATTTCCTCTAGTATCTTGAACTGTAAATAGTCCACACACATTATTGTGTACTAATACTAGAAATCTATGGACCTTTCACCATGTTCACTGAATAGTGATTTTTTCTATTCTCCTTGTAAACAATCATGACATATTACAAGTGGTTTTAGATCATAGGAGTCTAAATAACCATATTGACAGAGCATAATCAAATTATTCTCATTTATATGACCATGACGGAGAAGCTGTAACTGAGAATTATATGATTAATGTGAAAATTATTCATTATCATTTTCCAATTCTTGGATTTTAAAATTTAATACATAAATTCCATTACATATATGATTCATACCGTAGAATATTTTTCCCTTATAAAAGAAACAACTTATATTTAAAAACATGAAAATAAACCTATATGTATCTAGGCATGATACAAACAATATGTTCTTGGTAATCGTCGATACATACTAATAATATTTTAAAACCAAAACCATTTCTATTGGAAATGAAAGCTTATGTTCACCAATGGATGGGGTATCCAGCCTCACACCATTAGTAGCTCTTAGATCCACCTGTCCTCTAGTAATCATTGGTAATCTACCTGGTTCTTTCATTTTGATACAAAGTGATCACCAAAAGCATTATCTGATACCCAATCTGTAGGTAATGAAAGTTTACACTTGGTAATGAATTCACTTTTAGCTTCCTCTTCCATTGTCATTTCTTTCCCCATGAAAAACTTATAGACTCCATTTCCTTATCCTATCTATGGATTTATCTATTCTTTTAAGAATGGTGCTTGGGATATTTATATTTTTTAGGAGTCTTGGTCCCCTTTTCCTTGTTCTTAATTTTCTTATTCAACATAAGTACTAAAGGTTTATCACACCCCATTTCTTTATCCACTTAGAGAATTAAAGTAAGAAGTTCCAAAAGACTCTAATGATTATTTCTAATTTTGTAAATAATAATAAAACTAGAGAAGTTATTAGAAAATGATGAATTTCTGAGATCTATACACAACTCATATCAAAATTTAACCCCCTAAGTTTTCAAATCATTCAACATAAACAATATGCTTGACTACTTGATGAACATATAGTTTATACTCTCCAATCATAGTAGTAATAAAATAATTGGATATATCTTACCCCCTTGTATTTCCTTCTGTTTATATATTCCCTGAAGGAGAGACATCATGCTATTTGAATCCATGTCCACATGTTGCTTCAAAATCTCATTAAACATGGATGATATACAGAAACATTGATCATCTATGGAATCATTCAAATATTTCTCATAGAGTGATCACTCTTCATCAATTACCTCATTATAAGGTGCATTAAAAATAGCTTCTTACATCACAAACAATTTCCTTTCATCAAGAATGATAAAATTTAAGTTCTTTTTCCCCTCTTGGAAATTTGTTCTCATGAAAAAGTTAACTTTATCATGTGTGGATTGTAGTGATATGTTGGATGAAATGTTAATATTTTTTCTATAAAATGAGATAATGAAAATTTTATTACTTTACTAATGAAACATAGAAATAAATAAATACTATATTTATTAGCCTCCCATATTTTTATCCAAAACTAATAGTCATGAACATTGGCTTCAGAATATCATATTTCTTGGACATTGAAGTTATAAGGATCCATATTCCCTTTCTCATTACCCCGGATTTGGTTGGTTAAGTAACTTGAATGGTTTTAGTTAGGCATTTGAAATGCCAACTACATTAACTAATAGTTCCTTGATCTATTGAGGTAACTTGGAATAAATGTTAATTTAATAAATTAATGATCTATGCAATGTGAACTGGAATAAATTAACTAATAAAAGTCGTTAAATATGTAACTGGAGATGGGTATGTGTGGAGATTTGTGTTGGTTGTGTGGTGTGATTCATATAGTAGTGGTAACAATTGTGACATTTGATATATGGTGAGTATTGAAGTATTTTATGTCAACCTATAGGTTCGGTACTGTTTTTTATCTATATATAATGTATTTTTTTTTATTTTTTTCTATATATTCCCCTCATGAGTTTTATAACCTTAATGAAATTAGAGATTCTATGTTCATGATGTTTTACAACATTCTGGATAGTAGTGGTATATATGACTAACTACATCATATTCCCTGCTATTCCTTTTGCAGTAGTGATGGACCAGTGGTCTTTGAGCCTAATGTGGTGTGATGTACTAGGTTTATTTGTGTGAGATGTGATGTGATGAGGTAGTTATGTGATGTGATATTTGGTGAGGGTTACACATGTTATTTGGAGGGAGCATAATTGATGTACTTCACATTCATGATACCCTTCAATCCTTGTTATGATATTGGGTTTGACATACTAGGTGACTTCGAGTGATATGTGATGCTATAGCCTTAGTGTATTTATGAGAGATATTATGTGTTTTAGTTGTGATTTGATATTTATGGATGGAATGGGTGCATAGGACATCCGACGTTAGGATGTGCAAGAAGAAAATAATTGTGGAAGTGGTAGATGGATGACCTTATTTCATTTATGATTATTATGTTACTATATTGGATGTGTGATATAATTAGTGAGCTATGGTGAGGCTAAGTTTGGTTATATGGAGTTTTTAGGTGCTTTTTGACTCTTCTGTTTGTCTATTGGTGCATTAGTAAGCTATTTTCACATGTGAAATAGAGTCCTTAGATGATCACAATGAGATTACCTGTCATCCTCCCCCTATTTATGAAACCTTTTTAATGATTCTAACAAGAATTTAGGAACTAATATAGATATTACTAGCTTTGGTTATAGCAGTTGTTGAGTCACAACTATTGGACTCATGTTTTGGTATTTACATTGAAGGTGTTTATTGTATCTATTGACATTGTTCATGCACGGTGGGATGGTTTTTTGTTTACTTTTATTTTATATGTTGGACTTGATTGGTGGTGGTTTATATTATTTACTAATCCAATAACATTATAGAGGGCATTTCCTTCCATATATGAGTTCTTTATACCCTTAGTGATTTTCTCTAACCTCAGGATTACTAGTGGTAGGATTCGGGGGGTCATTATTTTTCTTCCTTCATTTCAAGCCTAAAATGGGTATATTTGGAGGGAGGGTTTTTTAAAGAGTGGTATCAGATGTTTTATTATGGGATAAAGAGGAGTTTGGATTTAGGAACTATAAGTATTTTATGGGGTGGTAGGAAAATAGTTTTGGTTGACATTATTATGTGACATAGGTTAAGGATATCAGTTAGGACACACGATTTTTGGGTGCTCCAGGATTCGGTGAATGAAATTTGATATTATTTAATGATTAAGATAGGTGGACTAGTGTGTATGGTAGATAAATAGGATATATTAATTAATAATTAATTATTTTTTTCATTCCTAAATTGGGTGATCGTGGGACGTTTAAATGAATTAGTTAAATAAAACTATGATAACAGTTCATGCTACCATGATTAGGATTCATCCTTGATTCTTTTTGGAATGGTTACTAGATTTCATTTTCTAGTAGCTCAGGCAGTTGAGGTCCATCAGTATCATCCAATTCATTGTTAAAGGATAGACCTGATATAGGAGGATGAGGAACAAACAAGAGTTTTCCATGAATTTCAGTTGTAGAATATGTGGAAGAATTGGGGAAGAAACTCATATTTACACTGAGAGGGTTGGATTGACATTGACATCATTTTCATTATTATTCGAGCTTGGGATAAGATTTGGATGTTTTTGGATTCTAGTCAGCTGTTGGAAGCTATGCATTGGTAATTTACATCAAACATGGGTGACCAAAAGGAGGAAATTCTGTTGTGTCTAGAAATTCAAATGGAGTTCCATTCAAAATTCCAATCATCAACGTTAAAAGAAGAAAAAAGGTATGAGTTTATATCAAATTTGAAGGGTATCCTTGGTTTGTGGACGTTTGGTATCAAATTCATGGAACCATTGGAGTTTCCCTAGATGTTTTTTTCAGTTGAAGAGTCCATAACACAACAACAAGAGGAGGATTTTCATCAGCTTATCAGGTATGTGTTCACCCCATTTACACGTCCTACATAGCTGTAGGTTTTTAAAATGTTAGAGGTTATCATGTAGATTATTTATCTGGGAGTTCAGACTTGAGGTAGTGGCCATCAAAGCATCGTAAGGAGTATATTTTTAGTAAGTGGGTCATACACATTTAGGCAGTTCGGATTTCAACTAGTAGGGAGTCGATCATGGAATATATTTTCTCAACCTTTAGGGGTAGGTGGATTCTAAGAACCTGTTTAGGGATTTCTATTTTGTGGTATGGTTTTAGGGACATGCTCACTGCAAGGCTCAATGACCATACTCATAGGGGTTGAATTTTTTTATGGGTGTTCTGGCTCCTTTTTCGCAGTAGTAATAATTTCCTTCGAGGTGGTTTCAACACTAGGGACCACAAACTCTGTTTAGTAGTTGGAGGAAGTTTGCGTGGGTAGGGGGAATCCTCGTGATGGTAATCATCTATAGGGACATAGAATATGATACAACCATGTTGGACATTAGTAGAAATATATGGGATCTGTACGTGGTAATATGCACATGTTACAGGAGGCAGTGCTAGTAGGGCTAGATATTTTTTGAGGTACGATCCATTTATTGTCTACTATTTCTTGTATGTTTATTTTATTCAATATATTTTCAATACATTGTTTATACAACTTTTTTATTCTTTTTTTATTGGATGTTGAGATACATCCAGTTCCCTTGGTTCAATCTAAATATATTGGATGTCAGTTTTTTTGTTTGATATGTTTCTAGGATATAGACTATTGATTGAGAAACACCAGTCCATGGGTGATTTCATCTTGCTATAGTTATATTCATATGATGCCATATTTATAATAGACTAGTTGTATTATGAAAATGTAGTATTCAGCTATTTAAAAAGGTTTGTTTCATTCTTTTAATGTGGTTGTCCTATGAGTAATGTTCTTTGGTGAGTAAGGTTATGGGATGGGTGGAAGGAAAGAAGAGCCTCATTTATATCAGTTGGTGGAGTTGTTGGTGAAAGCATAGGTAGAGGATGTTACAGAGGTTATGGAGGTGTCCTTGGATGTTTTTCTAGATGAGTTTGTGATGTTACCCCCCACCACATGATGTTAAATTTAGGATATAATTGTAATGAAGGGTTTCCATGATTTCGATGGATCCCTATAATATATTGCCTATGAAGTATCATGATTTAAGGTTATAGGTAGATGGAATGATATAAAGGGGTTTCATCCATTTTAGAGGAGGCAGTCGGTTTCTAAATTTCAACTTGTGGTTTTCATATCACTAGTTGAGGGTGAGGGATGGGGTGATCAAAAATACTACCATCAGATGTAGGTATGGGAACCTAAAATTTGAGGTTTTTCTATTCAGTTTCATGAACACACCAACTATGTTCATGGGGATTCTGAGATCCATCTTTGATGATTCCTAAATATTTATGATCTCATGTTTAAATATGATACCTTAATCTAATCGAATTCATAGGAAGAGCATGATGATAATTTTAGAGTTTTCATGAGGGTCCTTCGACACCAGTAGCTCCATAGGAAATTTACTTAGTGTATGTTCTGGAAATGAGAGGTGTATTTCCTTGGTCATGAGGTGTCTTACTGGGGTGTGTAAAGAGGCCCAGCAAAGGCCGAGGTTATTGTTTCTTGGTCAGCACACAATAGTCATGGCAATGATTCATAGTTTTCTTGGTTTGAATGGTGTTTATATATGGTTTTTGTATAAATTCTCTCTACATGTAGCCCAATTGAAATATTTATATTGGAAGGTCTAGGTATGTTTGTGGAATGAACAGTTCTAGGAAATGTTTGGTTATCTAATTAAGAAGTTGTTCACTACTCCAATACTTTGATTACCTCAGGAGGGTGTGATGTTTGAGGTTTTCTATGATTCTTTTTTGGTCATGGGATGAATATTCACGAATCATAGAGAGGTAATCTATTATGGTTTTGTATAGTTACATACTCATGAGTATAACTATGCCATCTTTTACTTGGATCTAGTGGAAATTGTGGATTCACTAAATCTATTGAAGCATTACCTCATCAGTAATCATTTTATGGATTTCAAATACTATAATAGTTTGAAATATATATTTTTCATTTTTATTTGAATCTATAATAGTTTATATGGATTATTTTTATTGACTATTTTATTTGTACATCCCTTATACCATAGGCAAAAGGAATTTTTTTGTCGTGCTGAGACGTAAGTCATAATGAGATGTGTTCATGTATTTCTCCAATATTTGGAAAGTAATAGAGGGGCTTGAGGTGGTCATTCTAGATACAAGGGAGATATGTGGCTTAGGAAACCTTTATGAAATGAAATTGGAGTTATCTTTGATGCAGCAAGTTGAAGACTATCAGTGGGGTGACTCAGAGGTGGAGGTGATGCATGACCAAGTTATGCTTGGTGATACTTCAAAGGGGTGTCTAGAGGATGGTCAGAACTATGTTTTATTTCGGGGGAGGGATGTTTGATTTTTTTACATTGCATGAGGAGGTTCTCTATGAGTTTTACAAATCACCATTACGGGTACATCCTAGTGTGACAGTGATGTATTGTGGTTTGAGGAGATAGTTTTGGTGTCCTGGGGTGAAATGATCAGTGGTAGAGTTTGTCACAAAGTTTCTATTTTTTTATCTGGTGAATGTGGAAGACAAATTTATAGTTTTTTTATTATAGTAATTGTATATTACCTAGTTTAAATATGGGGACATATCTATGGATTTCATCATCATGTTATTCCATGATTATGGAGGACTTGATAGAGTTTTGTTAATGGTGCACCAATAGATGAAGTCAGCTCATTTTTTCAGAACCCTATGAGATGATTATTGTGGATGTCATAGTGAGATTCTATATAGATGATGTGATTTGGTTTCATGGAGTAATGAGAAAATTATCTCTAATTGGGATCATTGTTTTACATCAACTTTTGGGAGGTCATCCCTACCTGCTTTTGTCTCCCAGTCACAATGTAGCATTCCATTCCAACTACTGAAAGATTTGAAGATGGAGTAAACCATCCATACGTTGGAGGATATGTAGAAAACATGAATCTTGGACTTTGTAAGATCATGGGTGAGAAACCTACATCTTTTTGGGTTAAAAAAATGTTATCACTCGACTGTTAGCATGAATATGTTTAGGGCGTGGTGTGGGTGAACATTTCATTCTCTATTGTTCTAAACTGATGTTGGGGAATTAGGAGTTATTCGCCCCGATGAGGTGTAGAGAATAAATGAGAATATCCAGTTGGTTAAAGGGAGGATGGGGGTATTTAAAGACCATCATAAAGCCAATGATGATCATAGGCAGAGGCCCTTAGAGTTTGAGGTGGGAGATGATTTGTTCTATAGAGTTTCTCCTTGATGTGGGTAGAGGAGGTTTTTAAGGGGGAGTAATATTTTTCCTCATTTTATTGGTCCCCTGATATATTGTATCATATTTGTGAGGTGGTGTAACATTTGGAATTACCACCTTTGATGGAGAGTATCTATGATGTTTTCAACGTCTCTCAGCTTAATCTGTATCTACATAATAATTATAACTTCTTTGATTGTGGATAGTTATATATAAATGATGATACACCGATGATTGAGAAACCAGTAGAGATCCATGATCATTGATAAAATGTGTCGCATGGTTGAACCTTCCCCTTGGTTCAAGTGTTGTCGATGCATGATGGTAAGGGGGAGAGTGCATGGGAATGAGAGATGAAAATACACATCCAATAAATTGAGTGGATTTGTTATTTACATTCCATATTATTTTTTATTATGTGATCTTGGATCCTACTATTTTATGATATGTGTTTTTACATGATGTTTTGAAGTGTGATATTGCTTCTTACATATGAAAAGGGGGGAACATAGTTCCTAATCAAGTTGAATTATACATTAATGTGATTAAAACCCTAAAAAGAGTCATTTCTACCAAAATAATATAATATCATGACATGGAAGAGGTAACTATGTAATTTTTATGCTCGAGGATAAGTTTAAAGTTGGTTTTAGCTGTTTTGGTTTGGTTTTTATTGAGGTTGTGATGGTAATGTGTAGGGTAATGTGATGAGGTGATGTGGTTGTGTGATTTTTTTGGTTTGTGGATGTTATCATATTATGTGGTGTTGTGCCTGGAGAGAGGTGGTAATGTGGTTATGTGATGTGTTGTGGGTTTTTTTTTGTGTTTTGATGGTGATAGTGTTCGATACATAACAATATCCAAAAGAGGTATCACATGGTGTGATTTTTCAGACCTCTTTCATTTCTCCAGGTTTGTATTTTGATTTTCAAGGATGATATTCATTTGTGATGTAACAAATGTGATGGCATGTTCCTTCCCGACTCATTACTTTGATGGGTTTGTGGTTAAAGAGATCCTATTGGAGGTGAAAGGTCGTTCAGTGGAGTTTGGAGCTACAAAAAAACTATAACATGATTGTTATGTTGTAAAAGTGGGGTTTTTGAAGTATGTATGTGGTTTATGGCTTGTGTGGCTAGCTAGTTTATGGATATTTTTGTGGGGGAGTATTGCATGAAATGAGTTTATTCAATAAAATAGAATTTGATATTATAAAATATTTCAATCCTCATGTGCAATATTTTTTATATGGAAAAGGGGTTTACGCTGTAACAATTGGTTTTACATCTTCTTATATAGGAGGCACTGGAATTTACAAAATAAAAATATAATTTGTGTCGTAAATAGGGTGAGTTACACCATATATATATAACATGAGGGTTCTTCCAAACCTACCATTTAGACTTCTCTTCTCTCATTTTTGGGGAGAAATAAAAATGATTTTGGTAGATCATCTAATCCTTCATCCTTCACCTTGATCCATGGGTTTTAATTGTGGAGTTTTAGTGATTAGAAATATGTTATTCTCCTGTTTTCTTCATTGTTTTAATTCCATTATTATTTTAGGTTTTAGTTTAGTGTTGTTTGTTTGGATTGGGATATGTTTGGGCTACGTTTTGATAATCCCTAATGCAAATTAGTTTGATCTATCATTTCCTTGTGAGGGTTGGGGATGTGGGATATCTATTTTCTCCCTCTGGTGATCAGTGAGATCAAAAATATTCTCTGATAAAGGAGGTCATCATTATCTCCCTTTTTATATTCTGTGTGCGTTGATTTAATGGTTGTGTTTCCCTTTAGATGGATATTAAGGGTTTTTATATTATACATAATTAATAGGAAAAACTAAAATTGATTGGTATGGGGGAGATATCACTTGTTTTGGTTTCATTGATATTATTGCGGATGGGTTTATGCCAGATGTCACCTTGCTGAAAATAATGTCCATTGAGAGCCTTGTTATCACTATATATGATATACCTTGAGACCCTCACTATGTTTTTTTGATCAAACCATGAACAAAGGATTAAATAATGCATATTTTCATAACAAATAGGGGTTTGATGGAATTCTACAATATGTGATAATAATGATGATAAATAATAAATTAAAGTAATGTAATCTGTTGAATTAAATTGTGGATGCTAGAAAATGACATATTCCGTGGTTGTTCTTATTGTGTTTATGTGTGTATTGTGGCCACTATGCAGTGATATTAGGCACAAATGGTATTTGAAAATATGTGAGTTTGTGACGTACGATGTTGTTGGTTGGCATGGGGTGAGAGTTGGGTAGTTGTGCGATGTGTGTGGAGGTGGTGATGGGATGTTTTCGTGTCTCTGGAGGTAGAAATGTTATGTGGTTACTTGTGTAGAGGGGTGATTAGATGTGTCTGTGTGTATCGTGGCAGTGATATGATGTGGGTTTGGTGTTTAGTGGTGGTAATTTTATGTTCTTGGGGTGTATGGTGATTCTGATATGTGGTTGTTATGATGAGAAGGTTTTTTCAATGTTTTGTGATGAAGTCGATTGATGTGAGATGGGAGAGTTATTATGTTGTGTGGTTGTGTTAGTTTCCTGATCATCCACGAAATAATTAAAAATTATGTAATGTTTTGGTTTGGTAAATGAATATAAAGTGGGATGGAAACTGATTTATGGCTACTCAGACTAAATGGTAATTGAATAATTGAATGTGTCCTGTAATGTGAAGTGGAATAGATAGATGAATAAAATTCGTGAAACCTATAATTGAATGTTGGAATGTATGGAATTGTGTAGTGGTTGTGCGGTGTGATTCATATAATAGTATAAACAGTTTTGATAGTTGACATGTGGTGTGAACTGGTGTAGTTGATGTAAACCCAAAGGTTGGGTTTTCTGTTCAATCAACGTATCGTGCATTTTATATTGTTTTTATACAAGTGATTCCCTATTTGGATAAACATACCTATACTCAGTGGTTATATGTTCCAGATTATTTCACCAACATCCATGATTATTGTGATATAGATGACTGGATAGACCCCTCAACCACACTCTTACTTCAGTATTAGCGATGGTTTAAGTGTCTTCTAGCAGGATGTGGTGTGATGGAACATGTGTCTTCAAGAAAGACGTGATGAGATGAGGTAGTGACGTGATGTAATATGTGGTGGGGCCCATTTATTGTAGGAGGAGGGCATGTGGTTGATTTCCTTCACATTCTTGATACCCTACGACCATGGTTACCATATGTGGTTTGATGGAGAAACTCTCTTTTGGTGAGATGTGGTTTCATGGCCTAGGTTTCTCCGGGTGATATGTGATGTGATGTGGTTGGGTTGTGATATCCATGAAAGGTATATGAGCATAGGATGTTTGATGTTGGGCTATGAGAGCTAATTTTAAGACCTTATCACCTACTATGTTACACAGAAGAATAATCATGACATCATAGGACGTTTAATAATACTCCAAAATACGAATATAGTTTATCATAAAGTACATCAAAGTTGGTTCTAGAGAACCATGTCAAATAGACTCCAACTTACAGTAGAGACAACTACTAAAAACCTTCAGTATGCTATCTCTCTCATGATACTCATGCTTCTTCTGAGATAGGCCTTTATTAAAGGGGTCTGCAATATTCTCTTCTGTGGGTAATATGATTACTGTCACTCCACCCCTATGATAAAAATCCCCCAAAAGGTGATACTTCTGGAGTATATTCTTTGTTTATTCATGTGACCATAACACTTTATAAAGATCCAATATTGTATTATGGTCACAATAAAATGTGATTGGTTCTTTACTGCTAGGTACCTCGTCATTGTTATGAAAAAATGAAAAATACAAACATCTTCCTTAGATGCATCAAAAACCGCTCTATACTCAAACTCCACTGTAGAATCACTGAAAACTAGCTACATTGAAATATTATTTCCCACAAATCCTTCATTGAGATAGAAAACATCTCATGACTGTGAATTCATATCATTCTAATCTGTCTAAAAAGTAGCATCAGTATGACCCCTAATGAATAGATCATCGTCTCCTCTATACAACATGAACATATCCTTAATTATTCTCAGATACCTAAGGATAACCTTAACAGTAGATCACAAATTTTCTCCCAGATCATCTTGATATTTTCCTACCGTGATCAATTCATATGAAAAATCAAGTCTAGTACATAATAAGTCATACATGGTTGATCCTTTCACCCAATAATATGGGATATTACTCATTCTCTCTTTCTCATGTTGATTATAACGAAAAATTTTCTAAGAAATATATAAACCATGTGACACTAGAACAAATCCCCTCTTAGATTGTTCCATTCTAAATATCTTCAGTATTGGGTCAATATATGTACTATAACTTAGTCCAAGAATCCCCTTGTATCTAAAATGAATTCTCTTTATCCCTATAATACCGGATGCTACACCTAAGTCCTTCATGGAGAAACACTTATTTAACTAGTATTAAACATAATTTAATACTGGTATGTCATTTCCAAAAAGTAATATTTCATCAACAAAAATTACGAGCATAATGACTTCATTACCACTAAACCACTTTTAAACACATGGATGACATTCATTCTCAATGATACCAAATTCATTTATAGATTCATCGAATCGAATGTTCTAGGACCTGGATGCTTGATTGAATCCACAAATGGATCTATGCAACTTTAATAGCCTTTTGGAATCACTTGGAGTCACAAATCATTCTACATGTGACATATAGACATTTAACTAAAGTTTCCCTTTAAAGAATTATGTTATGATATCCATCATCCAAATCTCATACACTTTATAAGCTACTTTAGCAAGTATAATTTGGATGGATTTAAAAATTTAAAACTAGTGAAAATGTTTCATCGTTGGAAATTCTTTGCTGTTGTGTAAACACTTTAGCCACTAGAATTTATTTATAGGTATTTACTTTATCTTCCATGCCTAGTTTCCACTTAAATACCCATTTTCATCCAATAATATTTACATTACGGGGGATTAACTTGAACCCAAACATGGTTCTAATATGTGGAATCCATTTATAAATTCATGGATTTTTTCTATTTTGCATATTATGAGCTATCTAATTCATCTTTAAAGAAGATAACTTCATCATTGTTAGCCAAAAATGAGTCTGCCCATTCGTTGACTGGAAAACCACATCTCTCTGGTTCTCTTATCTCTCTTAAGATCCTATACAATACTTGTGTTTTAGGAACTACTTCTTCTATAGGGACCTATGGAATCTTTTCATGTACTAGCTCTTGTTTGTCTTGATAATCAACTTCATCGAAGTCAATCTTGACCCCACTATCATTTTTTATCATGTGATCTCTCTCCAAAAATATGTACTTTAACCAATCCCCTCTTGGATTGTTCAATTCTAGATCTCATTGTACATACTGAAGAAGTATTTCCGTGTAGCGATGCAATGAAAACTACGAAGCACGATATGTGGACCATGAACAAATGTGAAAAATATAGTTTTTAAGAAGGCTCACAGCACTTAGAAGAAAAACGGTTTATGGGGAGGATTTTCATTTTAGGAAATGAGAAAATGATTTTTGAATCCACAAAGGGGGAGAGGCAGTACATGTACCATGTTGGGAAAACAGTTTACAAAAGGATTAGGATGTGGTGAAGGATGTACCACATAGAATGTTTAAGAAAATATGATTAGTGAGATTTTTTGTTCTATTTTCCTATATAATGTGCACTAATCCCCTTCATTATGAAGAGAATTTTTATTTGAAAATTTGGAGGAATTTAGTGATATGTGGAGTGGTTCATGAGAAGATGGTTCCAAAAATAAAGAAGGGTTCACATAGGAGAGATGGTTCATAGGGCACCAACAGTCCATGAAGGATAAAATTATTCATGAAGCATCAAATGTCCTTGAAAGAGAACATGGTCTGTGAAAGAGAGTAAGTCAATAGAGTAGAAACAATCCACAAATCAGGGATGGTCTATGGAGTAGAAGTGGTCTTCAAAGCACTTGCGATATATTGTGTAGGTCAGCTTATAGAAGAAGAAATGTAGTTCACCAAGGATGTTAGGTCCACTAGGTTAGATACCCTCATAGAGGGGGCGAATCAGGGTATGAAAGATTCAAACAACTTCCCTTATTGATCTTGTCTCGCTATTAAGAAAAAATCTCTTCTCTCTATTTCCTGCAACAAAGTATAAGCAGAAACTAAAGCATGCATAGGACACAAAATTTTTTACTTGGTTCACCCTCACTGGGATACATCCAAGGAGCATACACCGACGATTCTCGGATGTACCAAATCCAATAAAAGCGCACTGCGGTTTATAATGTTCGGGATAGATCATTTCTATTCCCAGGCTCACTGCCTTTAAAATGTTTTGGGTCATCTCACTTCTTTACCAAGGGTCACTCCCTGTTTCTCTCTCTAGATCACTACCGGCGGAGAGGATCACCTTATTCCTCTTCCTTTGCTCACTGCTCTGGATTGTATCCACTCACAGTTTATAGAACTCCAGGTCTCTTCATTATCAGTAATGAATATATCCAATGTTGTATGTAGATGCTCTATTGAAGTTCAAACATCACCCGTAGATGAATCTCTCTTTTCACTGAAGGTATCATGAAATCGTCCAGCTTCCACGCAGCCCTGAATGAATACTGTACTTCAGCCTTAACTAGTGCCCTTCTTTAAGATAGTGCGCATATATCGACACGCAAGTTATAACTGGCGTGTAAGTCTACCTAAACCACTTGCACGACACAAGATTCTGAAACTCCAAACTTGCACGACACACACCCTTTTATGCCCAAACCAATTTTCTCACACAACCAAAAACTTTCACGCTTCTTAAAAATCTAGCGCGCAAGTGTCACCAAACCACTTGTGCCACAACTTCTTCTTCAACTCAAAACATGAGAGAATTTTTTACATTCTCACCCAAAACACATTGGGTGCGCAACTGTCACCTGGTGCGCATGTTCTACTTACACGACCACACACCACTTGCGCGACAACCACACCTGCGCTAAGGGAGATCTGATTTTTCTAAGTGTTTAACTCTTCATCGAATGAGGAGGGGTCAACCTCTATTTATAGGCATTTGTACACCCTGTGTGATGGTGCACAAGTATCCTCTTGGCGCCCAAGTTTCGGTGCACAAGTCTCTGCCACACAAATCACTTACGCGACCATGAAATCCCCTTTTTAAAAAAAAATTAAGTCATGGTTTTCTTTTTCAACAATCACAACACAAATTTCCACTTTGTCAACAAACACAATCACCTAAAAAATGCTTCAATGTTACCTTGAGGGATTTTTCCCAACAGAGGAAGTAGGTAGTTCATGGAGGAAATGTTCAAGAACTAAAAGTTCATGGAAAAGTGGATTACTTCTATAGGTAAAAACAGACTTCAATAGAGCATATTTGGACAGTTGTGGATGCATAATTTCAAGAAAATGATGGGACCTACAAGTCCATAAATACTGTATAGATTTCCCCCAAGGTATTGATCTAGGGGAGTCGAAGAATGTGTTTCAAGGGACATTGTGAGATATCCCTAAAATTTTATTAAGGCAGTGTCCTGGTGACAAAGAGATTTTTACCGAACTTTTGTACTTCACAAAGACTGAATATTAGTATGCTTTTGTAAGTCTGAAATTCATTTAGCATATTATCCTTGTACTAGTCCTTAGTGGTGAACCAAGTAAAATTAACATGTTATTTCCCTTCATTACATTTCATATTTTCTACAAATTTTCATCAGGCATGTTTAACCAATTCCTACAAATGTAGGAATAAGATCTGACACATTAAGAAGAAAAACATGACACCTTAATTCACCCTTCCCCTCCTCAGGTGTTCTGGTATCCTTCAGTCATGTAGATATTGCTAAATATATTCATGTCAACATTAATTGTTAAAAAGTAATAATTTCCACCTCTAACTTGAACTAGAAATGGTCCACACACATTATTCTGTACCAATAAAAGAATCTCTATGGACCTTTCACCCTATTCATTGAATGGTGGTTTGTTCTATTCTCCTTGTAAACAAGCATGACATATTACAAGTGGTTTTAGCTCAGATGAGTCTAAATGACCATCTTGATAGAGTATTATCAAATGATTCTCATTTATATGACCAAGACGGTGAAGTTGTAACTAATAATTATATAATTCATGTGAGAATTATTCATTTTCATTTTCTAATACTTGGTTTTCAAAATTTAATACATAAATACCATTATTTAAATGTTTCATACCGTAACATAATTTTCCCTTATAAAATAAAAAACTTATATTAAAAAACTTGAAAATAAACCTACATGTAACTAGGCATGATACAAATATTATGTTCTTGGTAACCGTCGGTACATACTAATAAAATATTAAAACAAAATCCATTTCTTTTTGAAATGAAAGGTTTTAGTCACCAATGGTTTGGGTATCCAGCCTCAAACCATTAGAAGCTCATTGTTCCATATCTCCTCTTGTAATCATTTAGAATATACTTGGTTTTTTCATTTGTATACAAAGTGATCACCAAAATCTTTTTCTAATACCAAATCTGTAGATAATGAAATTTTAGAATTGGTAATGAAATCACTTTTAGATTCATCTTCCATTGTCATGTCTTTCTCCATAAAATACGTATAACCACTTTTTCCAAATCTTATCTATGGAATTATATCTTCTTTTAAGGATGGTTCTCAAGATCTTTATACTTCTTAGGAGTCTTGGGCCCCTTTTATTTGATCTTAATTTTCTAATTCCACATAAGTACCAAAGTCTTTTCAGACCCCATGTCCTTATCCACTCAGAGAAGAAAAGTAAGAAATTCCAAAAGACTTATAATTATTTCTCATTCTATAAATAATAATAAAACTAGAGAAGTTCTTAGATAATGACTAATGTCTTAGATCTATACACAACTCATATCAAAATTTACCCACTATGTTTTCTAAGAGTTCAATATAACCAACAATCTTGACTACATGAGGAACATATTGTGTATACTCTCCAATCATATTAGTAATAAAATGATTGGAGATATCTTACCTCCTTTGTATTGACTTCTGTTGATATATACCTTGAAGGTGAGACATCATGCTATATGAATCCATGTCCACATGTTGCTTGAAATTTTCATTGAACATGGATGATATAATGAAATATTGATCATACATGGAATCATTCAAATATTTCTCATAGAGTGATTAATCATTATAACTTACCTCATTATTAGGTGCATTAGAAATAGGTTATTATATCACATAAAATTTCCTTTCTTTGAGAATGATAAAATTTATGTTCCTTTTCACCTCTTGGTAATTTTTTATCATGAAAATGTTATCCTTATCATGTGCGGATTGTAGTGATATGTCTGAAGATATTTTAATAATTTTCTTCAAAATGAGATAAGGAAAAATATTATTACATTACTAATGAAACATAGAAATAAATAAATATTATATTTATTAGCCTCCCACAATTCTATCCAATACTAGTAGTCCTGACCATTGGCTTCAGAATATCCTGTTTCTTGGTCATTCAAGTTGTAAGGATCCATATTCCCTTTCTCATTAACCCAAATTTGTTTACTCAAGTAACTTGAATGGTTTTAATTAGGAATTTGAAATGAGAAATCCATTAACTCATAGTTACTTGATATGTTGAGTGGACCCCCCGAGTCCTAAAATACTTAAATTGGATTTCTTCAACCCTTTCCTCTTAGTAATACCAAATCCTACATTGGATGTCAACCCTTGACGTGAACTGTATTAAGTAATCTGAAAACATGATGTTAGAATACATTGATAATTGAAAATATCCAAACCATGGCTGGTCAAGAACATTTAACTATGTTTCTATTCTAACTATGGTAGTTGTAGGCTAATGTTATTTAATATATATTATTGAGGGATGTTGTCCTTTTATGCAGAAATCTCCAATTATTATTTTTATTGAAATATTTTAAATATTAAGTGGATATACTTAACTGGATAATGATTTTATAGTTAATATTTTTTCATAATCTTGTTAAATTTAGTTTTATCTTACATGGTCTTTGATTTCATAAATTTATCTGATCACAAAAAAAACATCGATAATGAAATAACCACACAACTTGATAGAAAAAATAATAATAAAACTGGTATGTTTATGAGATTTTACTAATGGTTATTCTATCAAGAGGTTGATAAACTATCTGTTGATCTAGGGGAAAAACACCTTCAACCAATTATGGTTTCTGTAACAGTTTTCCACTTTTCCACCATTGCATATCTGTTGGATTAGTTTCACCTCGGCTCCAATATTAGACCAGCTCCACTAGCTTGGGAGCTTCATCAATTACATTTGACATTACTTACACACAGGTGAGGGGAAAAGGGTTTAGATAATTGAAACCATGGGCACACAAGAGCTTATATAATAACTGGAGGGACGACATGGAGGTCAAAAATTTAATTATATAAAAAATTAAATGAAACCAATCAAATAAAAAGGTATTCTATGATCATGATCATCCAAATACATGAAAATAATCATGCATTTAATAAAACTAACATTAAATTATTAATTGTTCTTAATAATGATAAATCACAGTTGAATCAATTGATTATTATCTTTCATTAATCATTCATTTTATATTATTTCTCATCCAAATTTCCATGAGTTTCTCATGCATCATAATTTGAATAAAATTTCATATATTTACTTAAAATTAACTATACATATAAACGTTCCTTGGATGAAACATGATGAATAAATATATAAATCTACCCAAAATGTATTATACTCATATACAATTTAATCTTGTAGAATATGGAATACATGACATATCACTTAAATCCATGATATGTAGTATAAACTTAATGATTACAAGGTTTACATAATTTTTTTGATAACATGTTATGATTTAATGTATATAGAGTAATTTCAACCATAGAACTCACACATTATATACATATCTAAACATTAAACATGTATTAATTAAACACACACACACACCCAAAGATATATATATATATATATATATTGAAACCCATCACATGGAGTGTCCTGTCAACTTAATGATCACAAACAAGCTCATGTTGATTTTGTTTTTCATAGTATAATAAATAACTTTTGAATCTGTGTAATTTGGTATGAGTACATGCCATGTACAACCAATCATCATGGCTTTTACATCACTCAACATGTATGTAAGGAACATTCATAGGGATTTAGTGTGTAAACTATTCCATATAAAAATGGACTATATGGCATGTATAAGCAAATACACGGTCTGTGGTCTCCGAATTACATGGTTAACAGTCAGGTAAGTCATGTATGGTAATGCACAGATCATCTATTACTCAAAGGGACTACACACCTTTTACGTGGGCTACATGAAGTGTACTCCAGCTGAATGTGTTCCACCATATCCCATTCAAGATGAGGTATAACAAATAAATACACTGTGTTTCATTAGTGCATTCAGTTGGAAATATTTGCTGAATTAATTAGTGATGTATTTAACACAAGTACACAACGTGTAAATCAGTTTACATGACATGTAATCCTTTTTTATCCATCCAAAATTCTTAGCACCTCCAGACTAGTTTCTCAATTTTATTTTATTTATGAAATTAATCATATAAATTAGATATTTGTGAAATAGAGGAATACATAGATCTCACAATTCAGATTAAAAGAATGCTTAAACATGAATTGAAAACTAAATTATTTTTTTAAAATAAATAAATGATATTTAAATAACTATAAATAATTATATGACCTCTCTCATGCCTCTTATTGGTTCTGGGTATAGAGGAATCAAGTGATGGGTGATGCTAAACTTTATTTTCTCATGATCGACGATCAATCTGAGATTTACACAATGATAAATTTTGTGATCTATATAATTGAATACAAAATATAGAAAAGGGATAAAACACCGGAAGTAGAGAGAGGATCATCACACAATATTTAGAATCAATTTATTTTACTAAATTATTCCGTTATTGGAGTTCTTACATTATTGAATATATGAAAATAGATATGCATCGTAACATCATTTTGTTATAGTAATAACGATGATATTCCCACTACCAGTGATCCACATGAGTTCAATGAATCACTGAACATCGTCATAGGACTACCTTTGGTGAAACCAAGACTGATACTATTGCTTGTGTCATCCGCCTATGATCACCTTGTGAACCCCTTCCAAAGAATTTTCCTTGATCCCTATTAACTTTGGAGTGGGCGGTGGATGAAGATACTCTCAGTTAATATGAGTGTTCTTGGGGATGTGTTATCTCTAAGGCTTGAGATGATTCTCCAAATCCATTATGCACAGCCAAACAAATGAATTGGATATGAGAGAGAATTAGATAATTGGGCTTATATATCGTTAGGGTTATTAATAAAGAGTTTCAAAATTTCTATTCATTATTTATTTAGTCCCTGTGAATTTTTTGTCAAATAATAATAATAATAATATTATTATTACTGTTTCTCAACATGGTCTTAATAAGATAATTAAATTAAATTTTATTTAATAAAATAATATTATATATTTACTAATTTCTCATGGGACCATTAAACTCAATTTTGAATTTCCCCAAAATATTTCCCAAGTATTGATTAATCACTATTCATTTATTACCAAATTATACCTTCACTATTTATTAATTAATAATTAAATATTATATTCAATTAATATAAAATAAAGATTTATTAAGCATTAAACTCAAATTATATTCACTCGAATAGCTGGTGATGAAATAAATGTGATCAAGAAAAGATGAATAATTATCAAACCACAAAAGAGAATAATATTTATTAAACATGTTAAATAAAAAATATTAATATTATTATTTGATGGATATATTGGATACATTTAGTGTGTCACACTCTAGGCCTCTTTCTCGGTGAAATTATTTGAAGAAGGCTAATGTCCAAGGATAGTGTCTAGTAATATTCCAAGGCACCTATATAGAATGAAGTAAATTATTTAATTAAATAACTCCTCATACATATTATTACTATGTAATATAATCCCTTTAGATGCATGATGGTACCATCAACCTGTGTTCTCATTGTCTTGTTCTTTGACTTCCCAAAAATTGATCTTGCTGATAGAACACCATGGCCATGGATTTATTTATGCTATATCATTTCCAGAAAAGGGCCTATGATGTCAACATAAATTAAATAACATATGGTAATAATACATTTTTACATTATTAATTATTGAAATATTACTCCTGAAAAACAGAACATATACTACTTCACTGTGAACATATGTCATTACGGTTTTCTTCAATACATCCAAGTACGCAACTGATAATACTCATTAATAATAATATTAATGTCTAAGGATAAATACTCATGTCAGTAGATAGAAACATCCAATGACACATATAAATGTGGATTTTCTACCGGCAAGTCTCATTCCCATAATATCCTTCTAGATATTTCAAAGGGCGTACACCTTGTAATGGTTCCTAAAAGTCTTTTGAGTCTCCAAAATTTATAGCCTTTATCATTTGTGTCCATCAAATGCTATCATCTAGCTATATAATATATATTTAAGAATGGTTTCATATAACTTCTAGGTTCTCATCATATCGGGGAACCACTGCGACCTTTTAGTGTGATAGATACTTTTAGAACATTATGACATTCTATGTTACGTATAAGAACAAAAATGATGTGATAATAAGATTATTAATATTGAAAACTATTAATATAGGTTATAATGAAGTACATAGAACATGGTTCTAGGGAACAAAATCCAACACATATATCCTAAAGAGATGCACCATATGGGTTTCCTAGTGGTGGGTAGAATGGAATCCATTTTAAGGGATGAATGGTGGTTATGATCATCTATCAATAGGAGGTGTTGATAGAGTTTTTGAACTCCCCCTTAAAGGTAAATAATTGAGTGAAAAAGACATAGAATTATATTTTGTGGTAGTTTTTATAGGTTGGTAAGAGGAGGAGTGTTGTTGTGTTTGTTTCTTGATGCCTCACATGTCAGTAAGTAAAGGTTGGATATTAGGTTCTTGTAGGTCTGATTTAACCTCTTGTTTTTTTGAAATTAATATGGGATGTCATATTGATAGATTTATGTGTTGAGGAGTCAACATGTAATGAGAGACCATAACACTATCTGGGTGATTTTTGAACAACTTACCAAGACTATACACTTTCTTCATATTTGATTGAATAACAAGGTTGCGAGTTTGGTGTTTTTTTCGTTCAAGAGATCACTCAGCTTCATGGGGTACCCATTATGGGAATATCAAACCAAGATTATCAGTATACATCAAGGTGTTAGAAATATTTTTAAGAGGCATTCAATACCCAATTATAGATGATCATAACATTTCACCCTATGGAAGATGGATAGTATTCCAGAACCATTCAGGTTTTGGAAGCCAGGTTGAAATACTGTGTGTTAGTTTTCATCCAGATTTTGGAGGATCACTAACCATCAATAGAAATATCACATAATAGTATCTATCACTCCACTATCGACATGGAACCATTCACGACACTATAGATGAGACACTTCAGGACACCATTATGTTAGACTGACGTTGGTGAGACATCTTCATATAGTCTATAACTAGTGCATGAAATGTTATATAAGGTTTTAAGAGATCCATCGGTGTTTGAGGGAGTCATTGTGTCAACATTAAAATTATACAGACTAACATAAAATACCTTTGGATATCGATTAAGGGACCATTTATTGTTGATATTTTCTACACAAAAGGAATATAAGATATTTTTTTGGGGTATCAAGCTATCCCTAAGGATCACTAATCCTTTCTATATCCTATATAGGGTTATAGAGGTTGTTAGAATTTGGACTTACCCCCATAGTTGGACTGGGTGCATGACATAGTCTATGCATCAAAAATAAATATATACATACATAAACTATCACATGTTATCGATTGGGGTGATATAGACATTGATTATGGAATCACTTTCTCAAAATACTCAATTATTATCATGGATTGATAGGATTGAACCTTGCGTCGATGAACTATTCCTATGGTTTGAGTTCATTGATAGTAAGGGAACATTTAAAAGATCTCCTAATAGCACAAGATCCATATGCAGGGTTAATACCCTCACCTTTTTTATAGCTTGTACTTTTAAGGGTGAAAATCCTTATGTTTTGGGAGAAATAAAAACATAGGTTTTCATAATTTGAACATTTGAATATTTATTTATGTCTCTCTATATATTTCCTATGAGTTGGTGTTGTGTTTTTGGTGTTACAGGACACTAGAATTAATATATTAAATATATTAAATATATTAAATCACAGACATTCAATTTTTTTTTTCAATAAATGGTTTTCCTATTGAATAGGTCATAAATAGAAAATATGAGACCACAGTTTTTTCTAAAACATGGTGCATACCATAGTTGTTATATAATCATGGATGGCATTAGATGTTCCATGGAATGTCGTCATTAGCAGTGTGTATTGAATAAATTAAATGATTCATTTTATTTAATTTATTAAATACCAAAAACCTAACCCTTTCGTTATTTGTAATCTATTATAAAAAAATCGAGGGATATCCACATAACCTTTGGATATTAAATAGGAGGATGATCCACTGTTAGTGATAATGATATTGGGATCTTGGATTAATGATGAATGATAAAATAATATTCTTAGAACAAATGAACAACACAACAAAATATTCCATGACATCACTAGTGAATGTGTTCTTCCATAATGATTGATCTATTCTTACGGCATAGATCATTTGTTCGAATTATATACTTTTGATCTGACTGATGATCATGGGTTAATTAGCTTCTTAATTCCAAGATTTCAGTATACTGTATGATTTGGAAAATTATTTAGCATTTGTAATCTTGGTTGATTTTTGGAATTTTATTAATTCCTCTATAATCTATGTTCATTGTGTTCTGAGTCGTTGGACCAAGGGTTTAATGATTCAGGTTTTCTGAACTAATTAAATAATTATCAAACCTATGGTTTCATGAATTATTGATGACTGACCATGGGATTAATGGATTATAGGTAGATCAATGTGTTGAAATTTCATGCAGTTGATGATATCCAATATCATACCCTGATTTTGGAAATGAGAGGTTTGGAGGATTGTGAACAGGTGATGAGAATCCTATTTTCCATCCACTGAAAGTAAGAAATCAATTATCAAAGTCCATTTTCATCATATTTTTATGGTTTTTAAATTCATTTACCAATCACGGATGATTTTCTATGCATTGACACCCCCTTTTCATGATGATTTTTGAGACAGACCTCATATAGGTCAATGTATGTACAATTATTTTTGGAGTTGGTAAATAGAAAATAATGGAGAAGGAAGTTTACTTATAGATCAGGCCTCTGGTATATTTTCATGTGAAGTTGGTGGTTGATTTGGATGATCCTATTAGAAGAAATGAATAAAACACATCTTTCATGAAGATCCTGATTACACATTATGTAATCTATAAGAAAACACATAGTGTTTCTCTGTTTTAGATAGAGGCTGGTGTTTTGCGACACTATAAATATCACAACCAACGTGGAAGAACCACACATCAAGTAAAATTAAGTAGGTACCCCAATATAGCACTAGAAGTATAATTTTAGTCCATTCAAGTGCTCAACACACCATTTACCATAGAATCCACCATGTGTCACCCTACTCTCCCATATAACCCATGTTAAGTGAAGAACACAACATATGCAATCGGTGGTCCCACACATCTAGTTATTGGACCCCTAATATATTGTATCATATTTGTAAGGTGGTGTAACATTTTGAATAACCACCATTTATAGAGAGTATCTACGATGTTTTCCATGTCTCTCAGCTTCATCAGTATCTACACAATGATTCTAACTTCTTTGATTTTTGATAGTTATATATAAAGGATGATACACCGATAATTGAGAAACCAGTATAGATCCATGATCATTAATAAAATGTATCGCATGGATGAACCATCCCCTTGGTTCAGGTGTTGTCGAGACATGATGGTATGGGGGGAGAGTACATGGGAATGAGATATGAAAATACACATCCAATAAAATGAGTGGATTTTTTATTTAAATTCCATATTATTCTTTGGTATATTATCCTAGATCCTACTATTTTATGATATGTGTTTTTAAATGATGTTATGAAGTGTGATAATGCTTCTTACATATGAAAAGGGGGGGAACAAAATTCCTAATCAAGATTTATTATACATTGATATGATTGAAACCATAAAAGATAGTCATTTCTACCAAAATCATGTAATATCATGACATGTAAGAGGTAATTATCTAATTTTTATGCTCTAGGATAAGTTTAACATTGGTTTTAGCTATTTTGGTTGGGTTTTTGTTGAGGTTTTGATGGTTATATAGAGGGTAAAGTGATGAGGTGATGTGGTTGTGTGGTTTTTTTGGTTTTTGGATGTTATCATATGATGTGGTGTTGTGCCTGGAGAGAGGTGGTAATGTGGTTATGTAATGTGTTGTGGGTGTTTTAATTTGGTGTGTTTTGACGGTGATAGTGTTCAATACATAACAATATCTCTAAGAGGTATCTCATGGTGTGATTGTTCAGACCTAGTTCATTTCTCCAGGTTCATTTTTTGATTTTCAAGGATGAGATTAATTTGAGATATATCAAATGTGATGGCATGTTCCTTCCCGACTTGTTACTTCGATTGATTTGTTGATAAATAGTTCTTATAGGAGGTGAAAGGTGGTTCAGTGGAGGTTGGAGCTACAAAAATACTATAACATTATTTTTATGCTGTAAAAGTGGGGTTTTTAAAGTATGTATGTGGTTTATGGTTTGTGTGGCTAGCCAGTTTATGGATATTTTTGTGGGGTAGTATCGCATGAAATGGGTTTATTCCATGAAATAGAATTTTATGTTATAAAATATTTCAATCCTGAGGTGCAATGTTTTTAGATGGAAAAAGGGTTTACGTTGTAACAATCGTTTTTATATCTTATAATATATGAGGCCCTGAAATTTAAAAGATAAAAATATAATTTGTGTCATAAATAGGGTGAGTTACACCGTATATATATAACATGAAGTTTCATCCAAACCTACCATTTTGACTTCTCTTATCTCATTTTGTTGGAGAAATCAAGGTGATTTTGGTAGATCATCTAATCCTTCACCATCCCCTTGATCCATGGTTTTTCAAATGGGTTTTTAGTGATCAGCAATATGTTATTCTCCTGTCTTTTTCATTGTTTTACTTCCATTATTCTTTGAGGTTTTGGTTTAGTGTTGTTTCTTTGGATTGGGATATGTTTGGGGTACGTTTTGATAATACCTTATGAAAATTAGGTTGATCTATCATTTCCTTGTGAGGTTTTGGGATGTGATTTTTTTATTCTTCTCCCTCTGGTGATCAGCGTGATAAAAAAATATTTTTTGAGAAAGGTGGTCATCGGTATCTCCCTTTTTATATTTTACGCGAGTTGATTAAATGGTTGTGTTTACCTTTAGATGGCTATTATGGGTTTTCATATTATATATAATTAATAAGGAAAACATAAATTGATGGGTATGGGGGTGACGCACGCCTGTCGTGGGGTGTGCAAAAAAACAATTATATTTTTCCTAGTGCAGCACAGTGGCTGACCAGGGTCGTCTCTCTTGAAGAGCCTTCTCAAAGTGGTTCACTTACATCTTCTTTATCACCTAAACTATCTCTTTTTATGGTTTGGTTTATTAAATGAATGTGATGAAAATATTTTTGGGTTTTTGATTATTACAAACTTGTAAAATGATAATTTAATCTATCATGAAAATCTAAATAGAATGAGTTAATAAGAAAGAACATGGTTTTGGGGGTTGGTTTAATGTTCAGTCATTATTCTCCATTGTATGTTTTATTTCAATTTGATAATCCAAGAATTAAATCTCACGTTTTAACTACTATTCTTTATTTATAAATTGTGGAATATCATTGAATGTTTGAGCACTCTCAATTCCACCTCCTCCTTTAATCCAAGTTGATGATACACCTTTGTCTAGGATGTGTCATCTTTCAAGACCCGGTTCAATCAATGCCATTTCAACCATTGATTAACTCAAATCCAACATGTGAAGAATATCAAATGGATAGAGGGAAATATGATTAAATAAAATAATAGAGATAGGTTGAGTTGCTTGACATCGGAGGCAGTCACAACATCAGGGACATTCGCCTTACCCGTGCGTGCTACTCAATTCTATCTACAAACATAAATTAAACATTAATGAAAATTAATGACTACATTAACCTCCCCTAGGACAAGTCACGCGATTAGTATCTCATTTTAGAGAGTATGACATTACATGGTCGAGTGGGGTGAAGTAGAGAGAGAGAGAGAGAGAGAGAGAGAGAGAAATGAAGAAAAAATGATGGAGAAACACAAATGCATGGATTAATAAAAATAGAATTTGAAATAAAATTGAAAATAAAACTAAAGTTAAAATGAAATAAAAATAAAAAATTAGGGGGGGAAATAGAAGAGCAGCAGTGGCTCATGCCCTGGTAGGATCCCCCTTGGCTTTGTGTGTCGAGCTGATTGTTTTGGAAGGAGGAGAGGGCCTCCTTTTATAGGCAGTTTTCCATCCCCCGAAAGATTGTGCATTTTTGGACCCTTAAATTGCAGACTCACGCATGGACCAATTCTTCAATATTGTTCATAAATATGTTTTCCGTTCAACCCAAAAATTTCAGTGCATTTGGACCCCTGATGGAGGAGTTATAAATTTTTCATTGAAGGCTTCTTTTTCTAGACGAAGTTTCCAAGAAGGTTACTCCAAAATTATGTCGTTCAATGGCCACCTTAATTACTTCCAAACTCCACCCAATTTGGTGTAGATCCGGTCCTCTCTGTCCTATTTCTATCCTAGGTGGAAGAACCTCATTTTAATATGTTTAGGCCGAGTTTGGGTTCCGTTATAGTGGTGTGGTCCATGCTGTCTGCTGGAAAAATGTCAAAATTCAATGAACTTTTAGCACCACTAGATGAACGAATCAGCTCCTGGTCCAGCATACAAAGATGAAGGAAATAAAATCAGAATTCTTAAAAAATGATATTAAATGAATTTGAAATTTTAGATTTTATGAAATGACAAAAATACACTTGTGTTAAAAATCTGTCCAAAAATCCAGAATTATGCACTTTTCACAATTTTTCTCATTTTCATTCTAAAACTCAAATTACCAATTATATTAATAAAATAATGAAATACATGGGTTTTATCATCTAAAACATTAAAAAATACTCATTATTTTATCAAAAATATGCATTCAAATTTTCTCAGTCAAATACCCCCACACTAAAACTATGCTTGTCCTCAAGCTTAAAATCTCAACATGGAAATCATAGGACACCAATGTTACCAATATTAAATTTTCAATACAATAAAATCAAACAATATTCAATATAAAATCAAACTTTCAAAAATCATCATAAAATACCAATTTAAGTTTCCATTTTTCAAATAAACCAATAATTCACATATTTTACTTTTCCTATTTTAAAATTGATGGAACTTATCCTTTAATTCATTCAAGATCCTTGATTCATCATTATTAAACATGACATGTCATGATTTACCTCACTTTTTATTTTTTTTCTCTCATCACTCATGATAAAATTCATGTAGAGTTATGCTCATATCATGAGAACATTCTTCTTATCCATAGGCTTGTAAATGAACTACTTTCTCCACTTTGTAAAGACAAAAAGCACACAAAATCACGAGGACTTGTAATAAAGGTTCAAATGACTCTGAGCTTAAGGTTGGTAGGATTTGATGCATTAAAAATAATGGCTCAAGGAGGTGGCTAATCTCTAAATTATAATTCATGATATTCAAAGTAAAACTGTAGTGAAATTCTCCCATTCAAAATAGCAACACCCACTTCCAAAAACTCAAAGAAATGGTTATGATTAAGTAATAAAAATGGATGATTTGTGCACCCTCTTGATTTAATTTATTTTGTACTTTTTTTCATTTTTCAAATGTTATGATTATATCAAACCTCACATCCATCACCTAACCACATACAATCATTAGATCGTCTGTCTGGAAAATGGAAATTTTTGGTTCTCCAAAATAAAAACCCATTTTTCTATTTTTTTATATTATTGTAAAATTTTTTCATTTTTGTAATTCAAAAGGGGAAAACAATAGAGTATAATGAATGATTTCACAACCTTTTACAATTCCCACAATAACACCCCAACACTTCTTCCTCACAATGTGTATCATCCCATCCACCATGATTCCCTTTACCCCCACACTTCAACTTTAAAATATCATGAAAATACCAAGAGTTGGGTAGGAATGGATAACAATGGTTTGAAACATGGATCATCCATATAAAGTTCATTCATGGTATCTATGAGCTAAAAAAAGGATTTATCTATAGGTGGACTTGGAAGGAAAAGTTTCTTTTGAAAGGATGCCTCAATCATTTTAAATGTGTTTTTTCACAGTCATAGATTTGACAAGTTTCAATACAAGTTCTGGTCAGTTAAATTTCCCACGATCACTCAAGAAATATGCTCAAGAATAAATACGAAGTACTTGGTATAGAAATCCTCTAGAGAATGGGAAATATAACATTGGAAAATCACTCATGGCATGACTAATAATAACAAATCAATTCAGATAAACCTTTGAAATTCAAATCATGAACGATGGTAGGGAAATTTTATTTACATGAATTAATTAATTCCTTCAAATCATGAGTCATCATTTCAAAATATATGATTCAAATATAAAAATTCAATTTTGTATTTCAATCATTCAATCTTATAAAAAATGAAATCTAAAACATGGAATCACTGGGTTCCTATGCAACTCATGTCTCCTAGATAAGTTGAGTAAAACAGGAATTCAAGTGTGGGCATGGAATTTTATAATTAAAGCTCAAAAAATGTTGTGGAAAAAAATCTAGAGAGTTTAAAAGATAAAACACTAAAACTAAACTCTATTTTTTCCTGAAAATCAGTCCTTCCTCTTCACGATATAGGGATTACTTCCCCATTATGAACCTATAAAAAACTCAATTAAGTATATGGATCATGTAATTTAATCTCAAAAAAATACATAAGGGAGGGGGATGCATGCTGCACTACATCTAGGAAAAGAAAGTAAATTGAAATCTAAATTCATAGAAAGCATTTAAAGATAAATATTCGTATGATCCCCCAAGTGGGCCCTGAATTTTTACTGCCTCCAGAGGGCAGTACCTACGATTATCCAAAACGTGATGGAGGATGAAGCTTCTTTGATTTGAACCACCACATGTGGCTTTTCCTAGCCTATGCTTCATCCTTATGGGTGAGTAATGATCCATGGATAGAGTACACCATATCCTCCACCTTCACAATGAGGTATAGTTTGAATGGTGGGGGTAGGATGAAGTTTGAATCATCCTGTATCTCAGTTGCCACTTTTGAACCCTCTTCTTCTTTGTCCAGTGGTTCCTCAAGGTATGCTGCATCCAATGAATAGTTAATGGGAAATTTAGAGTGCAATTCTATATTAATAAAATTAAAACAAGAAGTATTAAGATCAAATTATTCCCCATCAAAGTAAGAATCTTTTATCATGGTTTCTATAGGAAAATGCACCGGCATCTACTCATGAACTTCATTCAAGAAATATTCAACATGTTTAGGGAGGTCTATATGTTCCTCAACAGGTGCTCATCCAGGTTCTTCATCATCTTTCAAGGAATAGCTGAGATATTATGATTCAATATAATTAAAACCACAAGGAGTGATGTAGAATTCAGATTCAATGAAATTAGAAAATATAGAGTCAATGAATGGTTCAACTCCCCGAGTCGGTTCAGCTTCAATCTCTGCCTCAGTGGTAAGTTCCTCTTGGAGTATACTCTCTGATGATGGAGGTAGGTAGTCAGGCTCCTCCATATTGACTTCAAATTCCACAACTTGGGTGGTTTCTTCTTTATGTGGTGCTAGATCTTCATATTTTTATTGTATTGGTAGATTGGGTAGTTCTTCACATTTAATCAAGAATTCATCCAATCTTTGTTGATCTCCAACTTGAGGCTCAACAAGAAAGTATTCATCCATTTCCAACTTAGGTTCTTGATCATGCTCAGGGTAGGGTTGCTCCATTAATGCACGAGCATAGCTAAATGCTATTTCAACTTTTATCATCAGTTGTTCAATGCTTTCTCTAAGTTCGTTCACCTGAGTCTTTCTAAAATCTTCTTCTTCTTGATGTTGTTGATGCACCTGTGAGTAATTTATCCACGCATAATAATATGAATTTGAATCCATCATGAATGTTTTTTTAGTTTTTTTATTTTTTTAAAATGAAATCTACCTAAGATGTGAAAATATAAAAAATAAATGAACAATTTATTGGCTCCCCGGCAACGACGCCAGTTTTGACGCATGCCTGTCGTGGGGTGTGGACAAAAAAAATTATATTTTTCCTAGTGCAACACAGTGGGTGACCAGTGTCATCTCTCTTGAGGATCCTTCTCAAAGTAGTTTACTTACTTATTCTATATCACCTAAACTGTCACTTTTTGTGGTTTTGTTTATTAAATGAATGTGATGAAAATATTTTTATGTTTTTGATTATTTAAAACATGTAATATGATAATTTAAACTATGATGAAAATATAGACAAAAAGAGTTAATAAGAAAGAACATGGTTTTGGGGGTTGGTTTAATGTTCAATAATTATTCTCCATTATATGTTTGATTTCAGTTTGATAATCCAAAAATGAAATCTCATGTTTGAACTACTATTATTTATTTATAAATTGTGGAATATCATTGAATTTTTGAGCACTCTCAATTCCACCTCCTCCTTTAATCCAAGTTGATGACACATCTTTGTCTAGGATGTGTCATCTTCCAAGACCCGGTTAAATCGAAGACGTTTCATCCATTGATTAGCTCAAATCCAATGTGTGAAGAACTAACCAATGGAGAGAGGGAAAAATAATTACATAAAAGAATATAGATAGTTTGAGTTTCACGGCATCAGAGGCAGTCACAACATCGAGGACAGTCGCTTTACTCGTGCATGCTACTAAATTCTATCTACAAACATAAAATTAAACATTAAAGAAAATTCAAGATCAATTTCACCTCCCCCCAGGCCAAGTCTCATGAATACTCTCTCATTTCCGAGAGTATGAGATTACTTGGTGGAGTAGGTGGAAAAAGATAGAGAGAGAGAGATAAATAAAGAGAAATGGATGGAGAAACACAAATGTATGGACTAATAAAACCATAATTTGAATTACAATTGAAACTAAAACTAAAATAAAACAAAAATAAAAATGAAATAAAAAAGAAGAAATCATGGGGGAAATAGAAGAGCAGTAGCATCCTGTGCCCTGGTGGGATCCCTCCTTGGCTTTGGGTGTCGAGCTGATGGTTTTGGAAGGAGGAGAGGCCCTCCTTTTATAGGCAGATTTTTGTCTCACGAATGTTTTCATATTTTTGGACCCTTAAATGGCAGATCCACACATGGACCACTTCTTTAATATTGTTCATAAATATGTTTTCCATTAACCCTAAATATTTCAGCACATTTGGACCCTGGATGAAGGAGTTATGAATTTTTCATTGAAGGCTTCTGTTTCTATATGAAGCTTCCAGGAAGGTTACTGCAAACGTATGTCATTCAATGGTTGCGTTAATGACTTCAAAAATCCACAAAATTTATTTTAGATCCATCCCTCTTTGTCCGAATTCTATCCCAGATGGAAGAACCTCATTTGAATATGTTTAGTCTGATTTTGGGTTCTGTTACTGTGGTGTGGTCCATGCTGTCCGCCGGAAAAAATTTCAAAATGAAATTAATATTTTGGACCACTAGATGGCTGAATCAGCTCCTGGTACAGAAGAAAAAGATAAAGGAAATAAAATCAGGATTCTAAAAAAATTATATACACTGAATTTGAAATTATATTTTTTTATGAAATGACAAAAATACCCTTGTCTTAAAAATATGTCCAAAAATCCAGAATTATGCACTTTTCACAATTTTTCTCATTTTCATTCTAAAACTAAAATTACCCATTATATTAATAAAAAAATGAAATACATGGGTTTTATCATATAAAAAAATTAAAAAATACTCATTAGTTTATCAAAAATATGCACGCAAATTTTCTCTTTCAAATACCCCCACACTTAAACTATGCTTGTCCTCAAGCATAAAATCTCAACATGGAAATAAGTGGACACCAATGTTACCAATATTGAAATTTCAATGCAATAAAATCAAACATTTTTCAATATAAAATAAAACTTTCAAAAATCTGCATCAAATATTAATTTATGTTCCCATTTATCAAAGAAACCAATAATTCAAATATTTTACTTTTCCCATTTTAAAATTGATGGATCTTATCCTTTCATTTATTCAAGATCCTTGATTCATCATTATTAAACATGCCATGTCATGATTTACCTTACCTCTGATTTTTTTTTCTCTCATCAATCATGATACAATTCAAGTATAGTTATTCTATAATCATGAGAACATGTTTTTTATCCATAGGCTTGTAAATGAACTACCTTGTCCACTTTGTAAAGACAAAGGGCACAAAAAATCATGAGTACTTGCAATAAAGGTTCAAAGGTCTTTGAGGCTTAAGGTTGGAAGGATTTGATGCAATAAAAATTTAGGCTCAAGGTGGCGGCTAATCTCTGAAGTATAATGCATAATATTAAAAGTAAAATTGTAATGAAATTCTCCCCTTCCAAATAGCAACACCCACTTCCCAAAACTCAATGAAAAGGTTATGATCAAGTAATCATAATGGATGATTTGTGCGCCATCTTGATTTTTTTTATTCAGTAATTTTTGTTTCATTTTTAGAAAGTTATGATTAGATCAAACCACACATCCACTACCTAACCACATATAATCATAATATCTTCAGTATGTAAAATGGTGATTTTTGGTTCTCCAAAATCAAAACCCATTTTTCAATTTTTTTTTCTTTTTGTCAATTTTTTTTCATTTTTTTAATTCAAGAGGGGAAAAAAATAGAGTATAATGAATGATTTCACAACCTTTTACAATTCACACAATTACACCCCACACTTCTTCATCACAATGTGTATCATCTGGTCCACCATGATTCCCTTTACCCCCACACTTCAACTTTAAAATATCATGAAAATACCATGATTTTGGTAGGAATGGATAAAAATGGCTTGAAACATGGCTCATCCCAATAATGGTCATTCATGGTCTTTATGGGATAAACGAAGGATTTATGTAAAGGTGGTATTTAATGGAAAAGTAGCTTTTCAAAGGATTCCTCAATCATTTTAGGTGTGTTTTTGCACAGTTATAGCTTTGACAAGTTTCAATACAAGTTCTGGTCAGTTACATGTGCCAAGATCACTCAAGAAATATGCTCAAGAATAAATAGAAATTACTTGGTCTATAAATCCTCTCGGGAATGGGAAATATAAAATTTGACAATCACTCATGGCATGGCTAATAATATCAAATCAATTCACATAAACTTTTGAAATTCAAAGCATGAAAGATGGTAGGGAAATTTCAATTACATGATTTAATTAATTCCTTCAAATCATGAGTCATCATTTCAATATCTATGATTCAAATTTAAAAATTAAATTCCGTATTTCAATCATTTAATCATATAAACATTGAAATATAAAACATGGAATTACTGGGTTCCTATGAAACTCATGTCTCCTAGATAAGTTGAGTAAAACATGAATTCAAGTGTGGGAATGAAATTTTATCATTAATGATCAAAACATGTTGTGGAAAAAAATTTAGAGAGTTTAAAAGATAATACACTAAAACTGAACTCCATTTTTCACTGAAAATTAATTCTTCCACTTCACTGTATAGGGCTACCTTCCACCATTATGAACCTATAAAAAACTCAATTACGTATAAGGATCATGTCATTTATGCTCAAAAAATATATAAGGCAGGGGGCTGCATGCTGCACTATATCTAGGATAAGAAAAGAAATTGAAATCTAAATTCCTAGAAAGAATTTAAAGATAATTCTTAGTATGATCCCCCAAGTGGGCCCTGAATTTTTTCTGCCTCCAGTGGGTAGTACCAGCTGTTATCAAAAATCCGATGGAGGATGAAGCTTCTTTGATTTGAACAACCCCATGTGGCTTTTCCCATCATGTGCTTCATCTTTATGGGTGATTAATGATCCATGGATAGATTACACCATATCCCCCCCCTTCACAGTGAGGTATATCTTGAATGGTGGGGGTAGGATGAAGTTTGAATCATCCTCTATCTCGGTTTCTACTTGTGCAACCTCTTCTTCTTTTTCCAGTGGTTCCTCAAGGTATGCTTCATCAAAAGAATAGTTAATGGGAAAGTTAGAGTGAAATTATATTTAAATAAAATTAAAACAAGAAGTATTAATATAAAATCCTTCCCCATCAAAGTAAGCAGCTTTTGTCCTGGTTTCCTTAGGAAAATCCACCAGCACCTCCTCATGAACATCCTTTAACAAATATTCAACATGTTTAGGGAGATCTATATGTTCATCAACAGGTGCACATCCAGGTTCTTCATCATCCTCCCAAGAAAATCTGATATTGTCTAATTATATATAATCAAAACCACTATGAGTGATGTAGAATTCAGATTCAATGAAATTAGAAAATATAGAGTCTAAAATGGTTTAACTCCCTGAGTCGGTTCAGCTTCAATCTCTGCCTCAGTGGTAAGTGCCGCTTGGAGTACACTCTCTGAGGACGGAGGCATGTAGTCAGGCTCCTCCATCATGACATTAAATTCCACCACTTGGGTGGTATCTTCTTTAAGTGGTGTTGGCTCTTCATATTTGTATTGCATTGGGTGATCGGGTAGTTCCTCACATTTAATCAAGAATTCATCCAATCTTTTTTGATCTCCCACTTGTAGCTCAGCAGGAAAGTCATCATCCATTGCCACCTCAGGTTCTTGATCATGCTCAGGGTTGGGTTGGTAAATTAATGCACAAACATAGATAAATGCTCTTTCATCTTTTATCTTCAGTTGTTCAATGCATTCTCTATGTTCTTTCACAAGAGTCCTTCTAAAATCTTCTTCTTGTTGTTGTTTTTGATGCACCTATGAGTAATTTATCCATGGATAATAATCTGAATTCGAATCCATCATGAATGTTTTTTTAGTTTTTTTAAATGAAATCTACCAAAGATGTGAAAATAAAAAAAATAAATGAACAATTGATTGCCTCCCCAGCATCGGAGCTAGTTTTGATGCTTGCCTATCGTGGGTTATGAACAAAAACAGTTATATTTTTCCTAATGCAGCACAGTGGCTGACCAGGGTCGTCTCTCATGAGGAGACTTCTCAAAGTAGTTCACTTACTTCTTCTATGTCACCTAATATATCTCTTTTTGTGGTTTTGTTTATTAAATGAATGTGATGTAAATATTTTTGGGTTTTTATTATTTAACACTTGTAAAATGATAATTTAAACTATCATGAAAATCTAAACAGAATGAGTTAATAAGAAAGAACTTGGTTTTGGGGGTTTGTTTAATGTTCAATCATTATTCTCCTTCATGTGTTTTATTTCAGTTTGATAATCCAAAAATTAAATCTCATGTTTGAACTACTATTATTTATTTATAAATTATGGAATATCATTGAATGTTTTGAGCACTCTAAATTCTACCTCCTCCTTTAATCCATGTTGATGACACACCTTTGTCTAGGATGTGTCATCTTCCTGGACCCAGTTCAATCGAAGTCGTTTCAACCATTGATTATATGAACTCCAACGTGTGATGAACTAAAAAATGGAGAGAGGAAAAAATGATTAAATAAAAGAATAGAGATTGGTTGAGTTGCATGACATCAGAGGCTGTCACAACATCTTGGACATTCGCCTTACCCGTGTATGCTACTCAATTCTATCGACAAACATAAAATTAAACAATAAAGAAAATTCATGATCACTTTCACCTCCCGCCATGAAAAGTCTCGTGATTAGTCTCTCATTTCTGAGAGTATTTGATTACTTTGTGGAGTGGGTGAAAGAATATATATATATATATATAGAGAGAGAGAAATGAAGAAAAATGGATGGAGAAACACAAATGCATGGATTAATAAAACTAGAATTTGAATTACCATTGAAAATAAAACTAAAATAAAACTAAAATTAATATGAAATAAATAGATGAAATGAGGGGTTAAATATAAGAGAAGTAGTGTCCCATGCCCTAGTGGGATCCCTCCTTGGCTTTGGGTGTCATGCTGATGGTTTTGGAAGGAGGAGATAGCCTCCTTTTATAGGCATATTTCCTTACCCCTAAATATTGTGTGTTGTTAGACCCTTAAATGGCCGATTCACGCATGGAAACCTTCTTCAATATTGTTCATAAATGTTTTGTATGTTCACCCTATAAATTTCAGTGCCTTTGGACCCCAGATGAAGGAGTTATGAATTTTTCATTGAAGGCTTCTGCTTCTGGACGAAACTTCAAGGAAGGTTTACTTCAAAAGTATGTCGTTCAATGGTCACCTTAATGATTTTAAAACTCCAAAAAATTTGGTGTAGAGCCAGAGCGATCTGTAATCGTCCTATCCCAGGTAGAATCACCTCATTTGAATATGTTTAGGCCGATGTTGGGTTCTGTTTCTATGGTGTGGTCCATGTTGTCCGCCTGAAAAACATTCAAAATGAAATTAATTTTTTGGACCACTAGATGGCTGAATCAGCTCCTAGTCCATATAACAAAGATGAAGGAAATAAAATTATTATTCTAAAAAAATTATATTCACTGAATTTTAAATTATATTTTTTATGAAATGAAAAAAATACCCTTGTGTTAAAAATCTGTCCAAAAATTCAGAATTATGCAATTTTCACAATTTTTCTCATTTTCAATCTAAAACTCAAATTACCCATTAATTTAATAAAACAATGAATACATGTGTTTTATCATCTAAAAAATTAAAAAATACTCATTATTTTATCAAAAATATGCATGAAAAGTTTCTCTGTCAAATATTCACACACTTAAACTATGCCTGTCCTCAAGCATAAAATCATAACATGGAAATCAGAGGACACCAATGTTACCAATATTCAAATTTCAATGCAATAAAATAAAAAAAAATCAATATAAAATCAAAATTTCAAAAATCTGCATAAAATATCAATTTAAGTTCCCATTTTTTAAATAAACCAATATTTCAAATATTTTGTTCCCATTTTAAAATTGACGGAAATTATTATTTAATTCATTCAAGCTCCTTGATTCATCATTATTAAACATTCCATGTCATGATTTACCTCAATTTTTATTTTTTTCTCTTATCACTCATGACACAATTCAAGTTGAGTTATGCTCATATCATGAGAACACGCTTCTTATCCATAGGTTTGTAAATGAACTACTTTATCCACTTTGTAAAGACAAAAGGAACACAAAATCATGAGGTCTTGCAATAAAGGTTGAAATGACTCTGAGGCTTAAGGTTGGTAGGATTTGAGGCATTAAAAATCATGGATCAAGGAGGCGGCTCATCTCCGAAGTATAATTCATGATATTAAAAGTAAAACTGTAATGAAATTCTCCCCTTCAAAATAGAAACACCCACTTCCCAAAACTCAATAAAAGGTTATGATCAAGTAGGCATAATGGATGTTTTGTTCACCCTCTTGAATTTTTTTTATTTTGTACTTTTTTTCATTTTTTGAAAGATATGATTAGATCAAACCTCACATTCATCACCTAACCACATACAATCATAAGATCATTTTTCTGGAAAATGGTGATTTTTGGTTCTCCAAAATCAAAACCGATTTTTCTATTTTTTTTCTTGTTGTCATTTTTATTCATATTTTTAATTCAAGAGGGGAAAACAATAGAGTATAATGAATGATTTCACAACCTTTTACAATTCCCACAATAACACCCACACACTTATTACTCACAATGTGTATCATCCCATCCACCATGATTCCCTTTACCCCTGCACTTCAACTTCAAAATATCATGAAAATACCAAGAGTTGGGTAGGAATGGATAAAAATGGCTTGAAACATGGATCATACCTATAAAGTTCATTCATGGTCTCTATGGTATAACCGAAGGATTGATGTAAAGGTGTTCTTTAAAGAAAAATTAGATTTTCAAAGGATGACTCAATCATTTTAAATGTGTTTTTGCACAGTCATAGCTTTGACAAGTTTCAATACAATTTCTGGTCAGTTACATGTCCCAAGATCACTCAAGAAATATGCTCAAGAATAAATAGAAAGTACTTGGTCTAAAAATCCTCTCAGGAATGTGAAATATAAAATTGTACAATCACTCATTTAATGACTTATATTAACACAACAATTCACATAAACTTTTGAAATTCAAAGCATGAAAGTTGGTAGGGAAATTTCATTTACATGAATTAATTAATTCCTTCAAATCATGAGTCATCATTTCAATATCGATGATTCAAATTTTAAAATTCAATTCTGTATTTCAACCATTTAATAATATAAACATTGAAATCTAAAACATGGCATCACTGGGTTCCTATGCAACTCATGTCTCCAAGATAAGTTTAGTACAACATGAATTCAAGTGTGGGCATGCAATTTTATCATTAAAGCTCAAATCATGTCGTGGACAAAAATGTAGAGAGTTTAAAAGATAAAACAGTAAAAGTGAACTCACTTTTTTCCTGAAAATTAGTCCTTCCACTTCACTGTATAGGGTTGACTTTCACCATTATAAACCTATAAAAAAACTCACTTAAGTATAAGGATAATGTCATTTATGCTCAAAAAATACTGAAGGGAGGGGGATGCATGCTACACTACATCTAGGAAAAGAAAAGAAAATGAAATCTAAATTACTAGATATAATTTATAGATAAATCTTGGTATGATCCCCTAAGAGGGCCATGAATTTTTACTGCCTTCAGAGGGCAGTACTAGCTGTTATCCGAAATCTGATGGTGGATGAAGCTTATTTGATTTTAACCACCACATGCGGATTTTCCCAGCCTGTGCTTCATCCTTAGGGGTGAGTAATGATCCATGGATAGAGTAAACCATATCCTCCCCCTTCACAATGATGTATATCTTGAATGGTGGGGCTAGGATGAAGATTGAATCATCCTCTATCTCGGTTGCTACTTATGAATCCTCCTCTTCTTTGTCGAGTGGTTCCTCAAGGTATGCTGTATCCAAAGAGTAGTTAATGGCAATGTTAGTGTGCAATTCTATTTGAATAAAATAAAAACAATAAGTATTAAGATCAAATTCTTCCCCATCAATGTAAGCAGCTTTTTTCATGGTTTCTTTAGGAAAATCCACCAGAATCTTCTCATGAACTTCCTTCAACAAATATTCAACATGTTCAGGGAGCTCTATATATTCCTCAACAGGTGCACATCAAGGTTCTCCATCATCCTCCAAAGAATAGCTGATATTTTCGGATTCTATATAATGAAAAACACAAGGAGTGATGTAGAATTCAAATTCAATGAAATTAGAAAATATAGAGTCAAAGAATGGTTCAAATCCCTGAGTCGGTTTAGCTTCAATCTCTACATCAGTGGTAAGTGCCTCTTGGAGTAGACTCTCTGAGGATGGAGGCAGGTAGTCAGGATCCTCCATCTTGACTTCAAATTCCACCACTTGGGTGGATTCTTCTTTATGTGGTGTTGGCTCATCATATTTGTATTGCATTGGGAGATCTGGTAGTCCCTCACTTTTAATCAAGAATTTATCTAATATTTGTTGATATCCCGCTTGTTGTTCAGCAGGAAAGTCCTTATCTTTTTCCGCCTTAGGTTCTTGATCATGCTCAGGGTTGGGTTGCTCCATTAATTCATGAACATAGATAAATTCTCTTTCACCTTTTATCGTAAGTTGTTCAATGCTTTCTCTAAGTTCTTTCACCTGAGTCCTTTCAAAATCTTCTTCTTCTTGTTGTTGTTGATGCACCTATGAGTAATTTATCCATTCATAATAATATGAATTTGAATCCATCATGATTTTTTTTAGTTTTTTTAGTTTTTTTAAATTAAATCTACCTAAGATGTGAAAATAGAAAAAATAAATGAACAATTGATTGGCTCCCCAGAAACGACGCTAGTTTTGACGCACGCTTGTCGCAGGGCGTGGAAAAAAACAATTATATTTTTCCTAGTGCAGCATAGTGGCTGACCAGGGTCGTCTCTCTTGAGGAGCCTTCACAAAGTAGTTCACTTACATCTTCAATATCACCGAAACTATCTCTTTTTGTGGTTTACTTTATTAAATTAAAGTGATGAAAATATTTTTGGGTTTTTAATTATTTAAAACTTGTAAAATGATAATTTAAACTATCATGCAAATCTAAACAGAATGAGTTAATAAGAATGAATTTGGTTTTGGGGGTTGGTTTAATGTTCAATTATTATTCTCCTTTATATGTTTTATTTCATTTTGATAATCCAAAAATGAAATATCATTTTTGAACTACTATTATTTATTTTTAAATTGTGGAATGTCATTGAACGTTTGAACACTCTCAATTCCACCTCCTCCATTAATCCAAGCTGATCACAGACCTTTGTCTAGGATATGTCATCTTCCAGGACCCGGTTCAATTGAAGCCGTTTCAATCATTGATTATCTCAACTCCAATATGTGATGAACTAACCAATGGAGAGAGGGAAGAATGATTAAATAACACAATAGAGATAGGATGAGTTTTGTGACATCGGAGGCAGTCACAACATCGGGGACATTCGCCTTACCAATGCATGCTACTCAATTATATCTACAAACATAAAATTAAACATTAAATAAAATTAATGATTACCTTAACCTCCCCCAGGAAAAGTCTCGTGATTAGTCTCTCATTTCGGGGAGTATGAGATTACTTCGTGGAGTGGTGTGATCCTCCCTGTCCGCCCAGAAAAATTTCAAACATCAATGAATTTTTAAGACCACTAGATGGCTGAATCAGATCCTGGTCCAGAAGACAAACATGAAGGAAATAAAATCAGTATTCTAAAAAATTATATTCACTAAATTTGAAATTACATTTTTTATGAAATGAAAAAAATTCACTTGTGTTAAAATTTTCCAAAAATACAGAATTATGCACTTATCACAATTTTTCTCATTTTCCTTATAAAACTCAAATTACCCATTATTTTAATAAAACAATGAAATACATGAGTTTTATCATCTAAAAAAATTAAAAAATACTCATTATTTTATCATAAATATTCACGTAAATTTGCTCTGTCAAGGGGAGATATCACTTGTTTTGGTTTCATTGATATTGTTGCGGATGTGTTTATGCCAAATGTCACCTTGCTAAAAATAATGGCTATTGAGAGCCTTGTTATCACTATATATGATATACCTTGACACCCTCACTATGTTTTTTATCAAACCATGAATAAAGGATTAAAGAATGCATATTTTTATAATAAATAGGGGTTTGATGGAATTCTACTTTATGTTATAATAATAATGCTAAATAATAAATTAAAGTAATGTAATCCATTGAATTAAATTGTAGATGCCAGAAAATGACATTTTCTGTGGTTGTTATTATTGTTTTTATGTGTGTATTGTGGCCACAATGCGGTGATAGTAGGCACAAATGGGGTTTGAAAATAATTGGGTTTGTGACGTATGATGTTGTTGGTTGGAATGGGGTGAGAGGTGGGTAGTTGTGCGAGGTGTGTGGAGGGGGTGATGGGATGTTGCTATGTCTGTGGAGGTAGCAATGTTATGTGGTTTCTTGTGTAGAGTGGTGATGAGATGTGTCTATGTGTATAGTGGTGGTTATATGATGTGGGTTTGGTGTTTGGTGGTGGTAATTTTATGTGGTTGGGGTGTATGGTGATTCTGATATGTGGTTGTTACGATGAGACGGTTTTTCAATGTTGTGTGATGAAGTCGATTGATGTGAGATGGGATAGTTATTATATTGTGTGGTTGTGTTAGTTTCCCGATCATCCATGGAATTATTAAAAATTATGAAATGTTTTGGTTTGGTAAATGAATATATAGTGGGATGGAAACTGATTTATGGTTACTCAGATTAAATGGTAATTGAATAAATGAATGATTCCTGTAATGTTAAGTGGAATAGATTAATGAATAAAATTGGTGAAACCTATAATTGAAGGTTGGAATGTATGGAATTGTGTAGTTGTTGTGAGGTGTGATTAATATAATATTATAAATAGTTGTGATAGTTGACATGTGGTGTGAACTAGTGTAGTTGATGTAAACCCAAAGGTTGGGTTTTCTGTTCAATCAATGTATCATGTATTTTATATTTTTTTTATACATGTGATTCCCTATTTGGATAAACATACCTATACTCAGAGGTTATATGTTCCAGATTATTTCACCAACATCCATGATGGTTGTGATATAGATGACTGGATAGACCCCTCTACCACACTCTTACTTCAGTATTAGAGATGGTTTTGGTGTCTTCTAGCAGGGATATGGTGTGATGGAACATGTGTCTCCAAGAAAGACGTGATGCAATGAGGTAGTGAGGTGGTGTAATATGTGGTGGGGCTAATGTATTGTAGGAGGAGGGCATGTGGTTGATTTCCTTTATATTCCTGATACCCTACTACCTTGGTTACAATATGTGGTTTGATGGAGCAATTATATTTGGGTGAGATGTGGTTTCATGGCCTAGCTTTCTCCGGGTGATATGTGATGTGATGTGGTTGGGATGTGATATCTATGATAGGTATATGAGAATAGGATGTTTGATGTTGGGCTGTGACATCTAATTTTAAGACATTATCACATATTGTGTTACATAGAAGAACAATCATGACGTCATAGGAGGTTTAATAATATTCCAAAATATGAATATAGGTTATCATAAAGTACATCAAAGTTGGTTCTAGAGAACCAAGTCAAATAGGCTCCAACATACACTAGAGACAGCTGCTAACAACGTTCAGTATGCTATCTCTATCATGATACTCATGCTTCTTCTGAGATATGCCTTTATTCAAGGGGTTTGCAACATTCTCTTCTGTGGGTAATATGATTACTGTCACTCCACCCCTATGATAAAAATCCCCCAAGAGGTGATACTTCTAGAGTATATTATTTGTTTATTTGTGTGACCATAACACTTTTTCAAGTTCCAATGTTGTAGTATGATCACAATAAAATGAGATTGGTTCTTTACTGATAGGTACCTCATCATTCTTATGAAAAATTGAAAAATACAAACATCTTCCTTGGATTCATCAGAAATCCCTCTATAATCAAAATCCAATATAGAATCACTGAAAACTAGTTACTTTGAAATCTTCTAGCCCACAAATCCTTCATTGAGATAGAAAACATCTCATGATTGTGAATTCATATCATTCTAATCTGTCTGAAAAGTAGCATCAGTATGACCCCTAATGACTAGTTTCTCGTCTCCTCTATACACCATGAACATATGCTTAATTATTCGCAGATACATAAGGATAACCTTAACAGTAAAGAAAACATTTTCTCCCAGATTATCTTGATATTTTCCTACCATGATCAATGCATGTGAAAAATAAAGTATAGTACATATCATGACATACATGTTTGATCCTTTCTACCAAGCATATGGGATATTTCACATCCTCTCTTTCTCATGTTGATTCTAAGGAAAAAATTTCTTAGAAATATTTAAACCATGTGACACTAGAACCAATACCCTCTTAGATTGTTCCATTCTAAATCACTTCAGTATTGGGTCAACATATGTACATTGACATAGTCAAATAATCCCCATGTATCTAAAATGAATTCCCTTTATCCATATAATACAATATGCTACACCTAAGTCCTTCGTGGAGAAACACTTATTTAACTAGTATTAAACATAATGTAAGACTGGTATGTCATTTCCAAAAAGTAATATGTCATCAACATAAAATACTAGCATAATGACTTCGTTACCACTAAACCACTTTTAATCACATGGATCACATTCATTTATAATGATACCAATCTCATTTATGGATTCATCGAATCAAATGTTCTAGGACCTGGATGCTTGATTCAATCCACAAATGGATCTATGCAACTTTAAAATCCTTTTGGAATCACTTGTAGTCGCAAATCATTGTACATGTGACATATAGAAATCTAACTAAAGGTTCCCTTTAAAGAATTATGTTATGATATCCATCATACAAATCGCATACACTTGGTAAGCTACTTTATCAAGAATAATTTTGAAGGATTTAAAATGGAAAACTGGTGAAAATGTTTCATCATAGGAAATTCATTGATGTTGTGTAAACCCTTTAGCCACTAGAATTTATTTATAGGTATTTATTTTATCTTCCATTCCTAGTTTTCTCTTAAATACCCATTTTCAAAAAATAATATTTACATTGCTGGGGAATTAACTTGAACACAATCATGGTTTTAATATGTGGAATCCATTTATAAATTCATGGACTCTTTCTATTTTGCAGATTATGAGCTATCTACTTCATCTTTAAAGATGATAGCTTCATCATAGTCAGACCAAATTGAGTCTCCCCCTTTGTTGACTAGAAAAACAAATCTATCTGTTTCTCTTATCTCTATAAAGATCCTATACAATACATGTGTTTTAGGAACTACTTCTTCCATAGGGACCTATGGAATCTGTTCATGTACTGGATCTTGTGTGTCTTGAGAATCAGCTTCATTGAAGTCAATCTTGATACCACTATCCTTTTTTATGATGTGATATCTCTCCAAAAATATGTAATTTGAAAAATCCCCTCTTGGATTGTTCAATTCTATATCATATAGTACATACTGAAGAAGTATTTCCATGTAGCAATGCAATGAAAACTGCGAAGCATGGTACATGGACCATGAACAAATGTGACAAATATAGTTTGTAGGAAGGCTCACAACACGTAGAAGAAAAATGGTCTATGGGGTGGCTTTTCATTTTAGGAAATGAGAAAAAAAATTTGAATCCACAAAGGGGGAGAGGGAGTACGTGTACCATGTTTTTTAATACAGTTTATAAAAGGATTAGGATGTGGTGAAGGATGTACCACGTAGAGTGTTCAAGAAAAAATTATTAGTGATATTTTTTGTTCTATTTTCTTATATAAGTAGCACTAATCCCCTTCATTATGAAGAGAATTTTTATTTTAAAAATGGGAGGAATTCAGAGATATGTGAAGTGGTTCCTGAGAAGATGGTTCCAAAAATGAAGAAGGGTTCACAGAGGAGAGATGGTACATAGGGTACCAGTAGTCCATGAAGGATAAAATTATTCATAAAGCATCAAATATCCGTGAAAGAGAACATGGTATACGGAAGAGAGTATTTCTATAGATTAGAAACAATCCACATATCAGGGATGGTCTATAGAGTAGATGTGGTCTGCAAAGCACTTGTGATATATGGTGTAGCTCAGGTTATGGAATAAGAAATGCAGTTCTCCGAGGATGTTAGGTCCACTAGGTTAAATGCCCTGAGAGAGGGGGTGGATCAGGGTATGAAAGATTAAAACAACTTCCCCTATTGATCTTGTCTTTCTGTTATGAAAAACTCTCTTCTATTTCGTTCCTACAACAAAGTATTAACAGAAACTAAAAGCGCACTTGGTTCACCCTCACTAGGATACCTCCAAGGATCATACACCGATGATGTGCCAATGTACCAAATACACTAAAAGCACACTGCTATGTAAAATGTTCAGGATAGATCACTTCTCTTCCCAGGCTCACTGCCTTTACAATTTTTTGGGTCATCTCACTTCATTACCAAGGGTCACTCCCTGTTTTTCTCTCTCTAGGTCAATACCAGTGGAGAGGATAACCATCTTACTCTTCTTAATATCACTTCTCTGGAAAGGATCCACTCACAGTTTATAGATCTGTAGGTCTCTTCATTATCACTAATGAATACATCCTCTATTGTATGTAGATGCTCTGTTGAAGTTCAACCTTCACCCGTAGATGAATCTCTCTTTGCACCGAAGGTATCGTGCAATCTTCCAGCTTCCATGCAGCCCTGAATCACTACCATACTTCAGCCTTAGCTGGCTCCCTTCTCTAAGCTGGCGCGCAAGTATCGGTGCACAAGTTGTAACTGGAAAGCCAGTATACCGCAACCACTTACGCGAAACAAGCTTCTCCAACTCCAAACTCGTGTGGAGCACACCCTTTTAACCCAAACCAATTTTAACCCACAACCAAAAACATTCACTATTATTCAAAATCTATCGTGAAAGTCACACCAAACCACGTGTGCGACACCTTCTTCTTCAACTCAAAACTTGGGAAAATTCCTTAATTTCTCACCAAACCACCTTGGGCGTGCAACTATCACCTGGCGCGCAACTTCTACTTGCATGAACACACACCACTTGCGTGACCACCACACCTACGTGACGGGAGATCTGATTTTTCTAAGTGTTGAACTCATCACCGAATGTGGAGGGGTTAACCTCAATTTATAGGCATTTGGACACCCTGCGCGATGGTGCACAAGACTCCTCTCGGCTCGCAAGTTTCAACGTACAAGTCTCTACCGCGCAAATCACTTGCACGACCATGAAATCCCCTTTTTCAACAAATTTGTAAGTTATGGTTTGCTTTGTCAAAAATCACAACACAAATGTCCACTTTGTCAAAAAACACAATCACCTCAAAAATGCTTCAATGATACCTTCAGGGATTTTTTCCCAATAGAGGAAGTAAGTAGTTCATGGAGGAAATGTTCACAAACTAACAGTTCATGGAAAAGTGGATTACTTTTATAGGTAAAAACAGACTTCAATAGAGCATTTTTGGACAGTTGGGGATGTATAATTTCAAGAAAATGATGGGACCTACAAGTCCATAAATACTGTATGGATTTCACCCAAGGTATTGAGCTAGGAGAGTTGACGAATGTGTTTCAAGGGACACAGTGAGCTATCCCTAAAATTTTATTAAGGCAGTGTCCATGTGACAAAGAGATTGTTACCAAACTTTTGTACTTCACAAAGACTTAATATTAGTATACTTTGGTAAGTCTAAAAATTATTTATCATATGATCCTTGTCTAGTAGTTAGTGGTGAACCATGTAAAATTAACATGTTATTTCCCTTCATGTGATTGCTTATTTTCTATACATTTTCATCAGTCATGTTTAACCAATTCCTACAAATGCGGGAATAAAATCTGACACATTACAAAGAAAAACCTGACACCATGATTCACCCCTCCCCTCCCCGGTTGTTATGGTATCCTTCAGTCATGTATATTTTGCTAAATATATTCAAGTCAACATTAAATGTTATAAAGTAAAAATTTCCACCTCAAACTTGAACTACAAATGCTCTACACACATTATTGTGTACCAATACAAGAAGCTATATGGACCTTTCACCCTGTTCATTGAATGGTGGTTTGTTCTATTCTCCTTGTAAACAAGCATGACATATCACAAGTGGTTTTAGCTCAAAGGAGTCTAAATAACCATCTTGACAGAGCATGATCAAATGATTCTCATTTATATGACCAAGACGGTGAAGTTGTAAATAAGAATTATATGATTCATGTGAGAATTAATCATTATCATTTTCCAATACATGGTTTTCAAAATTTAATACATAAATACCATTATTTAAATGTTTCACACCGTAGCATATTTTTAACTTATAAAAGAAACAACTTATATTTAAAAACATTAAAATAAACATATATGTATCTAGGAATGATAAAAAAATTATCATCTTGGTAACCGTATGTACATATGAATAATATATTAAAACCAAAACCATTTCATTTGAAAATGAAGTTTTTTAGTCACCAATGGTTGGGGTATCCAGCCTCACACTATTAGCAGCTCTTTGACCCACCTCTCCTCTAGTAATCATTCAGAATCTACTTGGTTTTTTGATTTGGATACAAAGTGATCACAAAAATATTTTTCTAAAAACAAATCTGTAGATAATGAAAGTTTACACATGGTAATAAATTCACATTTAGAATCATCTTCCATTGTCATTTCTTTCCCCATGAAATACTTATAGCCACCTTTTCTTAAGCCTATCTATGGACTTATATCTTCTTTTAAGGATGGTGCTCAAGATCTTTATTCTTGTTTGGATTCTTGGGCCCCTTTTCCTTGTTCTTAATTTACTTATTCCACATAAGTACCAATGGTTTATCAGATCCCATGTCCTTATCCACTCAGAGAATAAAAGTAATAAATTCCAAAAGACTCTTATAATTATTTTTCATTTTATAAATAATAATAAAACCAGAGAACTTATTAGGTAATGAAGAATGTATAAGATCTATACACAACTCATATCAAAATTTAACCCCCTAAGTTTTCATGGAGTTCAATATAACCAACATGCTTGACTACATGAGGAACATATGGTGTATACTCTCTAATCATAGTAGTAATCAAATAATTGGAGATATCTTACATCCTTTTTATTGACTTATATTGATATATACCTTGAAGGTGAGACATCACGCTATATGAATCCATTTCCACATGTTTCTTGAAAATCTCATTGAACATGGATGATATAATGAAACCTTGATCATATATCAAATCATTCAAATATTTCTCATAGAGTGATTACTCTTCAAAAATTACCTCATTATTAGGTGCATTAGAAATAGGTTCTTATATCACATACAATTTCCTTTCATCAAGAATGATAATATTTAAGTGCCTTTTCACCACTTCGAAATTATTTCTCATGAAAAAGATATCCTTATCATGTGTGGATTGTAGTGATATGTCTGAATACATTTTAATATTTTTTCATCAAAATTTGATTATGAAAATTTTATTACATTACTAATGAAACATATAAATAAATAAATATTATATTTATTAGCCTCCAACAATTTTATCCAAAACTAATAGTCCTGACCACTAGCTTCAGAATATCCTATTTCTTGGACATTCAAGTTGTAAGGATCTATATTCCCTTTCTTATTAACCCATTTTTTTGGGTCAAGTAACTTGAATGGTTTTAGTTAGTCATTCGAAATGCGAATGGAATTAACTCATAGTTCCTTGATATGTTGAGTAGACCCCCCCCAATCCTAAAATCCTTAAATTGGATTTCTACAACCCTTGCCTCTTAGTTACTCCAAATCCTACTTTGGATGTCAACCCTTGATGTGAACTCTATTAAGTCATCTGAAAACATGATGTTAGAATACATTAATATTTGAAAATATCCAAACTAAGGTTGGTCAAGAACATTTAACTATGTTTCTATTTAAACTAAGTTAGTGGTAGGCTAAAGTGATTTAATATATATTATTGAGGGGTGTTTTCCTTTTATGATGAAATTTACAATTATTATTTTTATTACAAGCTTTTAAATATTATGTGGATATACTTAAGTGGATAATGATGCCATAGATAATTTTTTTGCATAATATTGTTTAATTTAGTTCTATCTTACATGGTCTTTGATTTCATTAATTTATGAGATCACAACAAAACATCGATAAAGAAATAACCATGTAACTTGATAGAAAAAATAATAATAAAACTGGTATGTTAATGAGATTTTACTAATGGTTATTCTATCAAGAGGATGATAAAATAACCGTTGACCTAGGGGAAAAACACCTTCAACCAATTATGGTTTGTGTAACAGCTTTCCACTTGTCCACCATTGTATATCTGTTGGATTAGATTCACCTTGGCTCCAATATTTGACCTCCTTCACTAGCTTGGGAGCTTCATCTATTACATATGACATTACTTACACCCAGGTGAGGGGGAAAGGGTTTAGATAATTGAAACCATGGGCATACAAGACCTTACATAATAACTAGAGAGAAGGCATGGAGGTCAAAAATTTAATTATATCAAAAATTAAATAAAACTAATCACATAAAAAGGTATGGTATGATCATGATAATCCAAATACTTGAAAATAATCATGCATTTAATAAAACTAACATTAAATTAATAATTGTTCATAATAATGATAAATCACAGTTGAATCAATTGATTATTATCTTTAATTAATCATTCATTTTATATTATTTCTCGTCCATATTTCCATGAGTCTCTCATGCATCATAATTTGAATAAAATTTCATATATTTATTTAAAATTAACTCTATACATAAATGTTCCTTAGATGAAATATGATGAGTAAATATCTGAATCTAACAATCATTTTTTATATTCATCTAGCTAGATAACATATATTTATGAATGGTTTCATATAACTTCCAGGTTCTCATCATTTGAGGGAACCACTGTGACCTTTTAGTGCGATAGATACTTTTAGAACATTATGACATTCTATGTTATGTAAAAGAACAAAAATGATGTGATAATAAGTTTATTAATATTTACAACTATTAATATAGGTTATAATTAAGTACATAGGACATGGTTCTAGGGAACCAAATCCAACACATATATCCTAAAGAGATGGACCATATGGGTTTCCCTATGGTGGGATGAATGTAATCCTTTTTAAGGGATGAATGGTGGTTATGATCATGTAACAATAGGAGGTGTTGATAGAGTTTTCTAACTCCCCCTTAAAGGTAAATAATTGAGAGAAGAATACATACAGGTATGTTTTGTGTTAGTTTTTATAGGATGGAAAAAGTAGGAGTGTTGTTGTGTTTGTTTCGTGATGCCTCACATGTCAGTAAGTAAAGGTTGGATATTAGGTTCATTTTGGTATGATTTAACCTCTTTATTTTTAGAAATTAAAAGTGGATGTCATATTGATAGATTTATGTGTTGAGGAATAAATATGTAATGAGAGACCAGCACACTATCTCGGTGATTTTTGAACAACATAGAAAGACTATACACTTTCTTCCTATTTGATGGAATAACAAGGTTGAGAGTTTGGTGTTTTTTTCAAGAGATCACTCAGATTTATGGGGTGCCCATTATGGGAATATTAAACCATGATTATTAGTATAAATCATGGTTTTAGAGAGATTTATAGGAGGCATTCAATATCCAATTATAGATGATCATAACATTACACCCTAAGGAAGATGGACATTATCTAATAACCATTCAGGTTTTGAAAGCCAGGTTGAGATATTATGTGTTAGTTTTCATCCAAATTTGGGAGGATCACTAACCATCAATAGAAATATCACATAATAGTATCAATCACTCCATTATCTACATGTAACCATTCAAGACACTATATATGAGTCCCTTCAGGACACCCTTATGTTAGACTGAGGTTGGTGAGACATCTCTAGATAGTCTAGAACTAGTGCATGCAATGTTATATAATGTTTTAGGAGATCCCTTAGTGTATGAGGGAGTCTTAGTGTCAACATAAAAATTATATAGACTAACATAAAATACCTTTGGATATCAATTAAGGGACCATTTATTGTTGATATTTTCTACAAAAAAGTAATATAAGATATTTTCATGGGGTATCATGATATCCCTAAGGATCACTAATCCATTCTATATCCTATGTAGGGTAGTAGAGGTTGGTTAGCACCTGGGCTTACCCCCATAGTTGGACTGGGTTCATGATTATTCTATGCATCACTAATAATGATATACATACATAAACCATCACATGTTATCGATTGGGGTGATATAGACATTGATGATTGAATCACTTTCTCAAAATACTCAATGATTATCAAGGATTGATAGAAGTGAATCTTGCGTCGATGAACTATTCCTATGGTTTGAGTCATTGTTAGTAAGGGAACATCCAAAAGATCTCCTTAGAGCACAAGATCTAAATGAGGTCTTAATACCCAACCCTTTTTTATAGCTTGTACTTTTATGGGTGAAAATCCTTATGTTTTGGGAGAAATAACAACTCATGTTTTCATAATTTGAACATTTGAATATTTATTTATTTGTCTCCATATATTTCCTTAGATTTGTTGTGGTGTTTTGGGTGTTACAGGACACTAGAATTAGTAAATTAAATATATTAAATATATTAATTACATTTTATCACATATTTTCATATTTTTTTTCAATAAATTTTTTTCCTATTGAATAGGTCATAGATACAAACTTTGAGACCACAGTTGTTTCTAAAACATGGTGCATACCATAGCTATTATATAAGCATGGATGGAATAAGCTGTTCCAAGGAAGGTAGTCATTAGTAGTGTGAATTAAATAAATTAAATTATTAATTTTATTTAATTTATTAAATACAAAAAACCTAACCCTTTCATTATTTGTAATCTATTATAAAAAAATCAAGGTATATCCACATAACCATTTAATATTAAAGAGGAGGATGATCCACTATTAGTGATAATGATATTGGGATCTTGGATCAATGATGAATGATATAATGATATTCTTAGAACAAATTAAGAACACAACAAAAATATTTAATGACATCACTACTGAATGTGTTCTTCCACAATGATTGATCTATTCTTACGACATAGATCATTTTTTGGAATTCTATACTTTTGATTCAACTGATGAGCATGGGTTATTTAGCTTCTTAATTCCAAGATTTTAATTTAGTGTATGATTTGTAAAATTATTTAGAATTTGTAATATTGGTTGATTTTTGGGGTTTTATTAATTCCTCTATAATCTCTGTACATTGTGATCTGAGTCGTTGGACCAAGGGTTTAGTGATTCAGGTTTTCTGAACCAACTAAATCATTATCAAACCTATGGTTTCATGAATTATTGACGACTGACCATGGTATCAATGGATTATAGATGGATCAATGTGGTGAAATTGCATGCAGTTGATTATATCACGTGTCGTACCCCGATTTTGGAAATGAGAGGTTTGGAGGATCATGAACAGGTGATGAGAATCCTATTTCCCATCCACTGGAAGTAAGAAATCAATTATCAAAGTCAATTTTCATCATTGTTTGATGATTTTTAAATACATTTATAGATCACGGTTGATTTTATATGCATTGAGACCCCCTTTTCAGGATGAATTTTGAGACAGACCTCATATAGGTCAATGTATGTTAATGTTTTTTTGGAGTTGGTTAATAAAAAGTAACGCGAAGGATGTTTACTTATAGATCAGGCCTCTGGTAGATTTTCAAGTGATATTGGTGGTTGATTTGGATGATCCTATTATATGAAATGAATAAAACACATCCTTCATGAAGATCCTGATTACAAATTGTGTAATCTAGAAGAGAACACATAGTGTTTCTCAGTTTCTCATAGAGGTTGGTGTTTTGGGACACAATAAATATCACAAATAATGTGGAAGAACCACACATCAAGTAAAATTAACTAGGTAGCCCAATATAGCACTATAAGTATATTTTTAGGCCACTCAAGTGGTCAACACACCATTTACCATAGAGTACACCATGTGTCACCCTACTCTCCCATATAAGCCATGTTCACTGAAGAACCCAACCTAGGAAATGGGTGGCCCCACACATCCTGTTATCCAGAAGATATCTCATGTACATTGTCTTTTAAATGTCGAGTGTAATAGTGTGGAAATCTTTGATTCGGCTTCAGAGTACACCTCATATTTCCGAAAATAGCACATCATTTATTTTTCTAGTATTTTCATTCTTTTCATATATCATTATTTTAGACTATGATTTGGGCCAATGGGAATCCTATAGAAAGTAGTTTTATGAATAGAAAATGATGTTGGCCTTTCTTTGGAATTAGAGATTTGATAATAGGCAATATGAGTGAGATCCTTCTTTAGGGATTCTAGCAAGGTGGAAGTGATTGGGTTTCATTATCACAGTGTTTTTGGGTTTGGTAATCCCTTGAAACATAAGGGAATGTGGCTGATACACTTTATATAGGTAGAGTCCATACTCCCCAACATTTAAAATGGTTTGGGTCCTCTATAAATGTAGTGGTACTCCACTTCCATTGAGCACTGTATGGGAGTGGATCCATTACTAGAGTATTACACCCTTGACTATGGAATGCATTGGTAGAGAGAGGTCCCTCCAATCTAATTGTTATGTGGTTGTGTATAGTTCTTGGAATCGGTGGTGAGACCCTTAGGGATACATGAAGACTAATTGATATATAATGGTTATTATAGATAGTTATTTCTCTATCTCTAATAGATTATCTCTATGAGTATTGATGATGTTGGGTTTTTTACCATATTTTTTTATGGATTGATCTGATTGTTTTTATTCTATTACCTTCTTGATGGTTTTTGTTTTGTCTAGATGGGTATGTATATACTCACCACGACATGGGATTTTCTCCTACATATCATAACTTATGAATATAAAGGATATATTAACGATGACTTGGGTGGGACTGGTATTGGTGTATCTTAGTAGTATACAACGGTATTGATCATGTTCGGTGGTTGGTTTCTAGGATCTTGAGTCGTTCTCTCCCCTAATTTTCCAATTGCAGTTTTTTAGGTTGGGTTTCCCCCTGTATCTCTGGTTGGGAATATATTCTTCACCTTATACTTTTTTATTACCATAATACTCATTGATATGTATATGATAGGTTGTTTCATGAAATGTTTCCTCTCTATAGGATAAAAATTTGTTTTGTCTCTTCAGTATTACATGGAGCTAGGTGTCTGAAAGTGTACATGTACTTTAGGCTAAGGAATCCCATTCTAGTGTTATTCAAAATCAATGATTTTCACCGTCTTTTGACCTATTTTGTGGTTCTATTGGGGTGTCACTCTCAAAATTAATCAAGACTATGTGAGGTCTTGGTGGGTCAGGTTGTGACACCAAACCTAGGAAGTTCCTCTACACTTATAACAATGTATTTTTTTAATACCATTTTTTATATACTTTCCTTATTTTGATATGAATATATTCATTTGAACACAAAAACCTCTTATAATACCTTGGTTTACATCCCAAAAAACCATAGAATATTACCCACAAGGGTTACTTATCTGACTAATGACTATCCCGACCGGCCAATACATTTGTTTTTCGGTGTTCTTGTTCCTCAGTCAGAGACACCCTAGAAAACATCCTAAGAGGACAATCATCCTAAAACTACTCTAGGCCAGTCTTGATTTACTATGGATTTCTAATTAGGTATCCTCTCAAAAATAAAGGTTCTCCTTTTAGTCATTAGTGGTAACATTTATTTTATTACCCCTCAATTTTCTAGGGATATAAAAAATTTTAGGAATATAGATTATAAAATATTCCTTAGTTTGTTTTCAAAATCCTTAAAAATGGTTTTATAAATTACATTTCATAATTCTATTTGACAAAATACTTCACAATAACAAGATTAATGTACCCAAGAATCAATTTAATTAGATTCTAATTAAAATATTCATGATTTTTGTCCCCATTCCATAAATTTTTCATGAGTTATATGGCATCTTCATGAGCCACACACAATTATATCTTAAAAAATATAGGGCAGAAAACATTTAAACATAAAGTATTTGTTATATGTATCGCTTTTTAACCTGGAAATATGATTTTTAATTTAGTTTTTAGTATCTTTAATATAAAAAATATTTTTTTGTCTCTATGTTAGATATATGTTTCTACAACCTATGATTACACTACAATTACCTTTTCAAATATTATTGATTAATGTGATTATCCTAGAAAGGAATCATGTTGATAATGTCATAAATAATGCATTATATTTACAAGTCATGGATCTTAGCTTCAATATCCTTAATGGTTTTATTATAATATGAAGACTAAGAAGATACCCAATCCTACAACTCCTTAAACACCAATTGATGATTTTCATGAACATTTCTTCACGGTTTAATCCATTCCTCTTTAAATATTCATGCATTATTCCAAACCATTATCCAAAACAATTCAAATTTATAGAAGCTCCTCTATAAATATTATCATACCCAAATATGTGGAATTTGGAAAAATTACTATCTTATCATTATATTTTCTGTTTTGGGGGAGTTAGTGGTGCATGATGGATTAAAGATGAGTATTTTGTATTTCAAATATAGAACAACCCGAACCATGGTCATTGTTAAATTCATGGTGTGGATTTGCGCTATATGTGTAAAGTGATAATAGGATGAAATAAACAGTGCTGGGAATGGCTGATGGAGGAGTGAATTGGTTGGCCTAATATTGTCCATGAAAAAAATAACCTCACCATGACATTGGTGGAGTTTGTAGTTAGGTAAAATTGAATGGGTTTTGGTAATATAGGTAAGCTAATTCATGTGGTCGGTTACTTGGGTGAGGCCACCACACCATGGTGGGTATCACATGGGCATGGCCGTGGGGGGTTTCATATATTGAAACTCCAATTTTTAACTATATTAGAGTGTTCATTACTCCTAACACATGCATCCTTAATGTGATATTTTTATGTGCCTCTTGATTTGAGTTCTTTATATTTAATTGATCAATATACTCCCACTGGATTTGATTATTGATCTATTATATCAAGGAGGTGATTTGGATGTTTATCTATTATAAAATGTTGACATTGGGTGTTTCCCTTATTCTTTGATTATCTCCTCATAAACGTAGACTCATGTGAAATAGATATATTCATTTCCCATAACTAGTATCAAAAGCAATGAGTTTTTCATTACTATGGAGAAAAGTGTCTATATACTTCGATATATCCCTTGGAATTTTTTTATTCTTTTGTTTTCCTCCAGTTTTTATTTATTATATGATGATTTAAAATCAATTAGAGGTGAATTAAATATTTTATGGCTATGTAAAAAAATTTATAAACAAGTTTTTATATAAAATCACTTTGATACATATTATGTGTTTATAAAATTTTTTAAAAATGATTCTGAAATGAATACAGTTTTTATGAAATGTAAGTGCTGAAACATCACTATATAAAATGTTTTTTAAACTTATGGGATTGGAAATTAAATAGAATTACCTTGGAAAAAGTTTTCTAAACTTGAATTTGGTTTTTTTAATGAAATGTAATTATGATAGAACATTGTGAAAACTACGGGGTACATGGAGAAAATAGACATATACAAGCCCTATTGGAGTTATCTATCACTTGGGAGGTTACAATGATTTAATAGATTTTAATGGGTAAGCTTTTTAGGTATTTGAGGTTCCCAAAATATAGTGTCCACTAATACTGGATGGTGTTTCTTATTTTCTTTAGTTTCGTATAAAATTGTGTTGTTATTTTCACCTTGTTCCTATTAGGATTCATTAAAATCATAATTACATGTTGTTATTATTTTACCACTTTTTATGGATATTGATTCTTAAAGCGAATGTTATATTTCTAATTTTTCCCCACGGATAAATTTTATTTAATATTTATGTTTCCTTTCTGATGGGTTAGTATGGTGATGATATATGCTCACAAGGAGATGTACCGATGAGTTTCTTTAGTTTCTATGTTTATGGTCAACCATATTGTTCTTTTAGACCTTTTTATCTAGTTTTTTCATATAATATTTATTGTTTTGTTTTCCTAACATATGATGTATTCTTGATATTTTTTGTGATACTCTAATTTTTTATATTTAATCAAAGGTATATTGAGGGTGACATCATTACCATTCTTCTTTTTATTATACCCTCTTTTTTATTTCCCTCTTATGGCGGTTGAGTATATTCATTAGGCATTATGGTAGGAAAATTCTAGTCACATTATGGGTTGAACTAGGTTGTTCTATTACAAATATATTGGCATATATGATTTAACTGTAATATGATACTTGAATGATCCAATGATAATGGAATTAAATATGAAACCTTATAATTAAAAATCATGTTTTCCCAATCAATAGACCCCAAAACGATGTCATGTTTTTCTAAGATCAGGGAATTTCAAAATCAACCTTCAAAACATGTAAAATGGAACCCATCACACCCATGATGAAATTTTCTCATTCCCACAATAACATTAAAATATTTCATCATATGGGAATCCTCGAAGACCTTGCATTCATTATCATTATTTTTAGGTATTTCATTAAATTCCTCCTTACATGGAGTTGTATATTCTATATTCACAACTCTTAACCATTAGTAATCCAACCATACGCACCATGAAAGTTATAATTCTTATCATTATATTATAAAAGAGTTAATAAAATATGATTAATTAAATATTGTTTTATCATAACATAAACACATAAATTAAAAAACAATTCAAGACTACCTGTGTGAGTAATTCTGTTGACCAAAAATAAATTTGAGAAACTAATATTGGGCTTCAAATTTGACATGTATAGGCATAAGAAATGTATCCACTACAAAGAATATATTTAGGTGATATTTTAATATACAGTTTTAGAGAAATAGAGATGTTCTCAGGTTTTATAGACCTAGATAGTTCCAACACATGGTTTCCATTGCATCAGGTGGTGTTGGTTGATGTTAGGAGTAGATCCCAAAGAATTAATGAAAACTAAAATGGAAATGAAATTGAACAACAGCAGATGACCAAAATCCAAAAAAAATTCCAATGAAAACAAAACCACCGACTGTCGATGAAAAAGAAATAACAGGATGCTAGATGACATTACCCTATTATCCAATTATTGATAAATAAATTAACCACTACATTCCAAAAGAATACTCTTATGATCAGATTCATGAAAAAATGATCAGATAAAGAAAACATTGGAAGAAAGATAAAGATACAATTTGATGACGAAGAAATTTTTTTTTGATATTTATATATATATATAACAAAAAAGTTGATCCAAATGATAATAATCCACCACAAATTATCAGATAATTGTAGTTCACTAAAACACTATCATATGATGAAATCCTTATTTTGAAAAAAATTTATATAAACCAAACAAAACATTATTCTAACCGATTCATGAAAACAAAACAACCAAATGAGAGATAAATATAGAAAAACTGATAGAGAAAACTCCCAACATGGATGCGACACTACGGATAACTTTTATTTATTGTATAATAAATGAGATTTTTTTAATCATATATAAAAATTAATGAGACTTTATATCATTAATCATTTATGATAATTTTTATTTATTGATAATTTATAGTTGTGGATGTAATTCAAATTCTCTATATTTATCCCTTTTAAAATAAAAATAAATTGAATTTAATACCATTGAATAGGTTATATAAAATTTATATAAAAAGTAAAAGAAAGATATTTCTATCAATATTTTTTACAATAAAAATTCATTTTACTTATTAAATATGAATAAATAATGAAAATATAAAATATTTTGAATTTATTAGAACAATTATATAAAATTTATCTCAGATGTTATATATTATAATTTTTTTTATTGAATAAATTTTAGTGGGAAATAATTTCAGTTATCCATTATTTCATATTTTTATACTCTAAAATAAAAAAACTTAATTCCACTAATTATTTGAAATAATTTTTGTTAAAATTTTTTTTAAAAAAATAAAGGGTGTTTTTCAAATAATATATTTTCACATGTTAAATTCTGGTTATACACTAGATGATATATATTCATGTATATACATTTGTATACATGCATACATGAGTTTGTGTGGGTTTTATGATCTGTAAAATAATTTTATCACATATATTATATGTGATAAATTTAATTTATAACTGAAATACAAGTTTGAAAATGAGATTAATTTTCGTGGTTTACATCAGTTGTACACTATTAAATTAAACTGAATTTTACCCCACTAACTATGTGAGATAATTGTTTAATAAAATCAAAATTTAAGGATTTTATTCGTCTTTATATTCTTAATACATATATTTATATCCTGTTTAGAAAAAAATGAAACATAAACATTGAAATATTAGTTTTTTCTTAATAATTGTATATTAAATTATCTCACATGTGAAAAATTTTATTTATTTTTGAAATGTAACAATAAAAATAATATCTCCAACACATATTTTCATCTATTTTACAATAAATTAAAAATAATTTTTTAACTTAGTGACTATATGAGATAAGTTTTATATATATAAAAATAATTAAATTTATGAATTTTTTATCATTAGTATGCTTTTACCTGTGAAATATACATTAACCCAAGTGAGAGAAATTAAAAAATTACAAAAAATATACATTTATTTAACACTAGTATAATTTATTTTTAATTTTTATATCTAATAAATCTAATTTATTGATTAAATAAAATCAGGAAAATATTAACTTCACTTTTTCTACATTTTTATACTCTAAACTATTTCATTTTTTTCTCACTAACGTTATTGTTAGAGGAATATTTTTGATTTATTTATTCCAAAAATACATTTATTTTAATTCTTGCAATGACCCTTAAATGTATCTATATTGATTTACTCTGAAGTGATGTGCTATTTATATATTTAAATATAAAATATTATTGATTTTTATAAAAATTAATTTTATTTTTTGAAGGACTTATGTTTTGATAAAAACATTTTAACTATTTTCACTATAATGAAAATTTAGGAGAAGTATGAATCCCCATTACATTAGCATTATTCATAGTTGTGAGTAAATTATATTATAATGCTCAATGTTGTGAATCTATGATAATTTCATAGTTACTTCATGTTAAGTCTTAAATAGATCATATACATAATTTTTTGATGATATAAAATGTATAAAAATATAGATGGTCTCATATATGGAATAAAGAAATGTAATATTACCTTTATTCAAGATAAAATTACATAAGATAATTATTCGACATGATAAAAAAATTTGATTAATCCTAAATAACATGTTTTTTAAAAATTTAATATTATGCATGTAATAATTCTAAAAATAAAGATATTGTTATTGTATTCAATAAAATTAATTAATGATGTAGCTTTAATATATTTTTTATGAAATATTTGTTTCTTTATTTCATTTTTGTTTTTAAGAATGTGTTAGAAGATGTTTACAATATTTTTTGGATGATTTTTTCTTGAATAGTAATATATAATGTTGATGATGTTATTAGAGTTATAAACCATTATTTTGAAATAATTAATTGATATAAATGTACATATAATTATATAGATAAAAATTTTAAATACTAAAATAGAAACATCAAGAGACTCAGGTTGATTTTATTGTGATATTCTTTTTACGAAGTTAATAATAAACAATTTTTTTATATTTAAATCAATATTTACTAAAATATTATAATAATTATTATATAATATAATCTATAATAAAATAATTATGGTCGTTTTGAAATTTTTATCCATTTCTAAGAATCTCAATTTTTATTTCATTAAAAGTACATGTTTCTCATACTTTTAGTGTGGTTAGTACATAAAAACTAATTTTTATAAAGATCATTTTAAAATATTACGAACATCGTAATCTTGAGTTTCAATTTCTTATACTCACCTATAAATATTATAGGTTAAATTGATATTTTGATCAAAATCATGAAATACATATTGGGTATTCATGAATATGAGTAGGCTATAGTTATTGGTAACCTCAAACCTCATTATATATGTATATGTTTGATTATTTTACATTTATTTCTATTATGTAAAAAATTAAAATCAAAATAATATGTCATCAATTGTAATGTTTTAATAATAAAATAATTAAATTCATTAATAGATCAACTCACATCCCCTCCTAAACTATTTGATAATTTATTTAGAAACCCTTTGATATTAGAGATCCAAAATTATTTTTCAATCTTAAGAATTTGAAATAAATAAGGTTTTCTATGAAAAATTTATGTTTTAAATGACTTTGAATAGGTAGTTATATCAATATATTTTTATGAATAACATTGTGGGTGTTTGAAAAAGAATATGTTTATTTACATCAAGAACTAGGGATTATAAGTCTTTATGAATGTTAGTAGCCCATACAAGATTCCTTCTAGTGAACTTGAATTTCTGGATATTATATAAGTGGATAATTCTAATTTAAAATCCAAATATATTAATGTTATAATATGTGGTCATGGTACTATTGATTTTAAAAAAGTTTTCAGCATCATATGGTTATTAAATTTGTTAAATTGTTGTTTTTTCTATTTAAATAACTGATAATATCCTATAATTTCGATATTATAATTCATAGATAAAATTTATTATATTTAGAATAATTTATGGTGATAATAACACTAAAATAATATGGAAATTGTTTTATAATATTTCAATGTTTCCACCTTATAAATTGTCATAAATTATTGTTGTTTCTTATGAAGGAATTTATGATAGAATATAATTTACAAATAAAAATTCTTACCTAAAATATAAAACATTTAGAATGATTTTTGGTGAGAATATAATTCAAATAATTAGAATATTCGTTTATATTGTTAATAATGTTTTTACCATAAGAGATTTTGTAACTATGTTAATTGAACGTTTTATGTATTTTACTTTCAATATAGAGTAGAAAAATTATTATTATTGTACAATATACACGTGACAATGACCATAAAAAGAAAACTTTTGATTAATACCTTAGTGATGTATGATGTTCTCATTTATTACAATGAAGGTGATCACTAAATAAAAAATAAAAAATGTTATGTTCTTAACATTTGATCTAGTGAAGATGGAAATAAAGAAAAGGTGAAATTATTTAATTATTTTTATTACGAGAATAATAATATTAATTTTGGAAAAATAGATTATTATTATGATAAAATATATAATTTTTTTATAAAACCTTACAATATTCCCAAGAAGAATGATAAGAACTCCAAATAAGTTTTACGTTTTTAATTATAGATACATGATCAAAAAATTATCATTGTACTCTATTAAATGAAAAGAAAAATTCTAAAAATCAGTTTCATAAAATAATTGATTATAAGAGAAAATATAAAAATGAAGTAAAATATACTTGGAGTCATTTGAAGATTAATGTGATAGTTTTATTTTTGAATATAAAAATAATCAATCCAATTATTAACCTAATATATGTTTTATGGATCAAACTAACAATGTATATTTTTTATGATATTCTATTACTAATAGTGATGAATATTATTATAATGAGATAAATATTTGTTTTTTATTCTTGAATTTATATTTGTTAGAAAATATCCATCATGTTGACTTTTCATATATTTTCTGTTGTGTGTGTTGATAAATCATTTTGAAAAATCTCTAGGGTATATTATACCATTAGGTTTTCATGAAGAAGGGATATATATGATTTTGAACTATATTTGAATATATTTTGCCAAAATGCAAAGATAAATAAGGATTCTCACACTCAAGGAATACATACTCGTGAAATTGAAGTCATATGAACTCAGTGATGTTCAGAAACTCAGGAATATTTATTTTCTTGAATCGTTAACAGTTGTGTGTTACATGTTTTCCAAATTGCAATTATCAATAAATATGGAACATATATCATAAATTTTAGAAAATAATTAGACATTAATGAATACTATAAGATCCAAGTGATAGGTTTTTGTGTATGACTTGAAAAAATATATTTCTTACATGAAAAATATTCACAACCAACAATTATGTGTCGAAGGATATTACATGAACAAGAATTTTTGAAAACATTATTTATGTGAATATTGGTTGGGAATAAAAGGGGTTCACAATAACATATGGTAATTTTCTATATTGTATATGGTAAATTGGAGTTTATAATTTTGGAGAAATAAGAGCTTCATGATAGAATAATTGCTTTCTAAACATAGTTGATTTAGATCTTCTATGGAAACTTTTGATGCAATAGTTAGCACTAATAAATTGGGAGAGTGGTGACTTCTTAAATGATGATATGTTTTAAACAAGAGGGGATTTTTATTCCTTTCAAGACAGTGTCACAAAATTTCACTTTAGTTAATTTGATACATTGGAGCATCAATTTTCTATTCACCATGAAAATATCCCAACATGGGTGAACTGTGTAAAAAATCTATTCATGTATAAATATTTTATTTCCATAATTTATTTCCATATGATAAAGTTATGATATTGTTTTGTCTCTAAAAAAATATTACAATGGGGATTATTTTAACCTTTCATAATTTTTCTCACCCCCATCTCCTCCTTGGGAATTCAACATTACACAGGGATAAAATGTACGATAAAAAACGGATCATAAATTTCATAATAAATATTATGATTCTATTATATAATAAAAATGATTCATTGTTAAAGGAAATTTATGTTATGAATCGGTAATGTTATATTATTTATAATTCTCAAAATTATGTTTGTAATAATGAAATTTTATCAAAGATTACTATTTTAAAGATAGTTATTAGAAGAGTGGGGATAACAAGTGGTATCAGAACCAATGATTCAGGTCGGTGGAGTTATTATCTAAGTGTAAGTTATAGAAATAGTTATTGAAAAAATGGATATTGATCTTTTGATGGAAAAAATGTTTATCTCTAGAATAATTTGTTGAAACACCATTTACTATCTTTAGTCATGTATGTTTACATATATAATATTCATGGTATCATCTCCTCTACGGATGGTATGCCATTATCAGAGTGACTTCATAAAGAAGTAAATAGTAACATGATGAGAATCATTTAATTAGGGGGATATTTGGAGAAAAAATCTATATTAAAGTGATATTGTATAAATCATAACATTATAAGTGAATAAATATCTTCATTTTCATAATGGGGACTTAGAGGTATGAGAAAAAAAATTGAAGGTTCTATGGAACAATTATGAGGACTTTAGGATTTTCCCAAATTAATAAGTTCATTAATTTTATGATAATATATATGTTATTTTGTAAGATATTCATATACATAAATATACCCCATTTTATGTAAATATCATGAAGCACACATTAAGAGTTCTACCAACTAAATTTAATCTAAAATTTTCAGTGCTGAAGGATAAAGATATAAAGAAGATTGAATTATATTTTTTTGATATTAATATTGTTTCATATGAGATTGGGAATAAAGATAATTAGGATATTGGAATTGTTAAGTCTCTGGAAGTGGAATTCGAAGAATTGAAGAATCCTAGCATGGAGAATTATCAGGAAAAAGAACATATTGACTAAGTTATGTTATTTATTTTCCTAAATTTAAAATCATGAAAAGGATATTTCAATGGAAAAAATTCAATTGATTTATTTCAATGTGGATAGGTCGTTTACCATGTTATAAAGTGTCCTAAAATATTTTCTGACGATGAAGAAGTTTTTATGAATAAATATTTAAATATTTTGAGAGGTTTCAGGATTTTGAAAAAAATTAATTTAAGAAGAAAAAATTATATTCATGGGAGGATAAAAATATAGAAGAAGAAAATTTTATTAAATTAAAGATTGTGAGGGCCTCAAAAATATGTTTTTATGGGTCTTATATACAAGTTACAAACACGGGGATAAAGAGATTATGAATAAGTAGAAGTTTATTGGAGATTTAATCATTAAGAAGAGTTAAAGTATAGAATTTATGAGATAGATTTCTAGATTTCCAAAATAAATAAACGCCATAAAGTGTCGTGTGAATCAAAATTCAACACGAAGAAGAAACAAGAAGAGAAAGTTTAGTTTAAGGAAAAACATAAGGAGCTCAAATATGAGACATTGAGCTGCTTAGATAAGGTTATTGAGTAAAATATCATAATAGAAGATACAGCCTATAATATCAATGGTTTGAATAACATATAGAAAGGTAATGTCTATCATGTTGAAGATTTTTAGGGAGAAATAATTGGTCAATGTTGAAAAATAAAATATTGGAAGAGACTCTTGACTCTCGATATGAATTCAGAAAAACAATTTCAATGTGAAATGGGAAATATGAAGGAAAAATATAGAGATATTTCAAAAAAAAATTAGAGTATTTTATATATAATAGAAATAGTCTTATGAATGAAAAGACTATAACATGGAATTTTATAAAGAATAAATTATTTGGTTTCTTTCTAAGTCCTAACCTCCCGCTATAAAAATAAATGTAGACTTGGGTGTGTCGTAGATTTAGAACACTAAAAAACAGAAATATATATTCTAATAAATAAAAAAATACAAGAATAAACATAAGATTATTTGTTATTATTATGGGATTATGTGAAATTATAAAATTATGTTTTCCATTTCCAAGTTCTATTTTAATGAACAATAGAAACAAAAAAAGAAATGCCGAACTAAAAAGTTCACAAATTTTTTGGATAGGAACAATTTTTTGTGTACATGATATGGTTATATGACTTGGTTCCACCCATTAATGTTGAGAATGGATGTTCATATGAAAACCCATAGTGGTCATATAGAATAGTTCAAGGAATAATCATTTGAGTTGAAAATATAAATTCTATTTGAAGCTTTCCAAGAATAAGTTGATATATTATATTCAGAGGGGGATAGAGCATATTAATCATCACAAGGTGTCAATGTAAGAGTCATGGATCCATATGAAAATATATTAAAAGATTTAGAATATATATATTTACCTAAAATCATCTTATTGAGTTAGTGTAAGGATTCTGGATAGCATATTTACTTGTATATGATGGGAAACAAGAATTGATTCATATCTATAAAGTATGAAAAAGTTGGTGATTCTAGATTTAGAAATGATCAAGGGTTGAAGATTTTATATTATAAAAAAAAAAAAATTGGAAAAAATACATGAGGTAGATGTATGTATTGGTTTTTTAATATATTATTTATAATATTCTAACAGTGAGTCCATTATGTGACTCATGACATGTACTAAATTTTATAAAGAAGAATTGTTTCATCGATGTGAATAATGATGAAATTATGATGAAAGGGAAGAACATAATGGGGAATATACACCACATTAGTAGTGAAAAGGTAATGTTATTTTTATACAAGGAATAAGAAAATAGTTTATACCATAAATGGTTTGGTCACATGATCCAACAATACGTGGAATATTTGGAGAATATAGATGGATCTTAGACTATAATGTGATCATACATGTATCTGAAATATTTTACAAAGGGGGAAGATTATTATGAATTCATATATATTATAATACAAGGAATCAAAACAGATTCTTGAATTGGTGCATGTTGATGTGTGTAGACAAATATGACTATGAGATATTGATGGGGTGATGTATTTTGTTAAAATAATTAATGATTAAAATTGAATAGCATGGTTGATGGTTATAAACCACAAGTTTGAGGTGTTTATTTTTAATACTAAATATTAGTGGAAGGATGAAATGATTCATTTGGAGAAGATTCTAAAATTCTAAAATGAAAACATCATGGAGTTTACCAATATTCATGGGAAGGATTATATTACGATTCATGGAATAAAGTACCAAACATTGGTAGTGAGGACTCACTAAAAATGGTGTAATTGACAAGAGAAATGAGATCATAAATAACATAGATAAATTTTTTCTTATTGATAAAGTCTTAAAAGATAAATTTTTGAAGGATAAGATATTAAAATAGATCTATATTACTAAGAGATGTTTTTTATGTGTGGAAGAAAAAATGTCTATATTTGTGATGTGGTAGAGGAGGAAACTAGTGTTGAAATATTTTTAAATATTTATAAGTTATTTATTCTGAATATAAAAGAGCACATAAAGGATTATCCTTATATAGATGAATGTATTTTTATTCACAAATCATCCAAGATAAAGGAGTATCATTGATTCAAGAAATAAATGGTAATGATTGTAGAAATCCATGATATCACTATATTTGTAAATGAGAAGGATATTTTTCAAAATAGGGTGAATATTTTGGAAGAATGTGATGAGGATTTGAGTTTCTAAAAAGGAGAACATGGGGGTGGTACTAATTATAAAGCGCACATTGATGATGATAAGAATGAAATAAAATTAGAAACTATATAGAAGGGGAAATGCGGGGAATTAATTAATGAGAATAATATCATTGATGACCTAATTAAATTAGCTAAATCAAAGAGAATGAAATCAAAATAGAAAACCTTACTCATATCGTAGTAAAATCAAAATAGTTTTTAAGAGGCTGTTAAATATGATATTTGTGTCAAGTAAATGCATCAAGATTATTACCAAATTGAAAGAATAAATCATGGAATATTGTTATAAGGACAATAGAGAATAAACCAATGATTTCAAAATGGTATTTCTATAAAAAACTAAATTGATATGTCACAATTATTTTAAATAAGGACTAACTTTTGTATAAGTGATAATCCCATATTGATTTTATCACTATATATGTAAAATTTTCTCCCATGTATATGTTGGAAACAATTCAATTACTCCTAGACATGGTAGTGTAATTGAGATTTATGGTTTTTTAGATAGTCGGGAAATATTTTTTTATAAATGGATTATAGTAATAATAGGTTTTCACTGAGCATATATATGGTTTTTCTATTTTAGATAACGAGGAAAAATATTTTTCGATTCATGAAGGTGATTTATGGGATGAAGGAATCACTATGAACAAGGTATTATAGACTTGATTAGTATTTTATGAGGCTTGGTCTTCAGCATAGAGGAGTTGATAATAATTTGCATATTAATATGAAGAATAACCAAAGGATGATATTACTCATATATATAGATAAAATATTTTTTTATTGATTGAATCATTCAAAGTGAATGTAGTTTACATAATTTATAAGAGATAATTTTAATACATTGATGATTAGAGAGTTAATAATTTTCCATGGGTTGTAGGTGATATAATGAAGGAATTAAAGAATCAATTATCAAGATAAATATTCCAAGGAGAATCTATAAATATTTTTAATGGATGATTCCCTGATATTGAAAATACTGGTTGTTACCGAGTAGAAGTTATCAAGGGATGAAAATAATAAATAGGTAAATATTATATATTATAGAAAGATCATCAATATTTTTTTATATTTAACAAAAAAACACCAAAAAAATGTGTTTTCAACATGTTATGATATAAAGTAATCCAATAATACTAGGGAAATAAACCTGAAAGAAATGAAGACAAAAAGATGATATATAAAAGGCACAAATGATTTAAAAATATTTTTATAGAGAAACATCTAAAAAGAAGTTTTTAGGATATAAAAATAAATTTTTTATTTTTTAGTAGATGATAGAAAAAAAATAAGGTGGTGAATTCTATCTTAGGGGAATGTGTATTTCTTGGGTTAATATGAAAATATATTTAATTTCACTAATCACTAGAAAAATGGAATATATTAGAACCACTCAAGCTTGCACACCACTACTTTGATTGAAGAAACGTCATGAGTACATGGGAGTTGAAGTTATATCACCTATAAAAATAAATTATTGCAATAAAAGTGATATCTATAGTAGAAAAAATATCATATATCACTCAATGATGAGTCACATTGAAATTATGTATCACTTCATTTAGGAGAATTCCATGAAAGGATTTTTTAAATTTGATTATGTACCGATGCAAATTTATGTCAATAATATCACAAAAAAGTCTTTACCCAAGGATATTTTTGAGAATAAACAACCAGAACTTAGAGTCCAGTAAACTCCCCATAATTAAACAAGTGATGATTTGAGACCCCCACTCCCAAATCCAAGTACAATTTTCCTTTTGTGATGGATATTTTTATTCCTCTTTCAACACATGAAGGAGTGAACTTGGGGTTTGTTGATAATGGAAGAGATATTGATCAATAGAGGGGGATGTATTGTTCAAATCCTTCAAGGGATGATTATATTAAGAAATTAAAAATCGGGAATGTTTTTCAAAGTTTATTTAGGGGAATAAAATATGTATGTTTAGTTTCAATGTTTCTAATGGAGATCCAGATGAATGAAGTGATTCATTAATAAACATTTTATGTATCTATAATTTATAAATATTAGAACGAATCATATAATATTAGAGTACAAGTTATGTAAATTATTAATCACTATAATGATATATATATGGAATAGTGATTTCATAGAAAGTGTAAATTGTCATTAATAAACCCCAAGGGGAATATTGTTGCAAAAATCCCTTATTTTTACTCTTCATCTATTTTGGGTTTTGTTTATAGGAAAATAATGTTGAAAAAGATTAGGACTAAAGAATACCATGATGCATTCATGAAGAAAAGGTTATATATGAGTTTTATGTCTATTTGAAGAGATTACATTGACATTTGGAGAAAGGAATGGATTATTGTAAAAACCAGGAAGTCTCATGGAATTGAATATACGTGAACTCAGTGATGTTCCTAAACTAAAGGAAATATGTTTTCTAGAATAATGTAGTGTTTCATGAAACATGTATTATGAATCAATTTTTCTTATAAATAAGAAACCAATGTCATTATTTATAGAAAATATTAATACTTAGAGGAATATTAGAAGATCTATTATCTCTATTTTCACATAATAAACAAATGGATTTATTTATTTTAAAAATGCTGTTATATAAAAAAATTGTTATAGATAGGACATTATGTGAACAAGAATTTGTGGGAACATGATTTTCAAAGACATTAACTATGAAAAAATGTATTTACATTAAATGGATTTCCCAGGGTGTTTATGGTAAAGAAGGGTTCATGTTTTTTGTAAAATAAGAACATAATGACACAATAATTGTTTTTAAATGGAGTTTATTTAGTTTATTTGAGTAATATTTTAATGGAACAGTGAGTGAAATTTTGTTGATAGAGCTATACTTTCTCAAATCATAATTGTTTGAAAATTAGTGGTACAATGAGTCATTCCATGTATTATAAATGGTAGTTCACTTTATTAAATTTAGCACATCAACACATCTTTTTGGTAAGCTCCTTGGACATAACCAGAGGTGGGTGAACCAAGTAAACATTATTTTATCTCTTTCCTGATTTTATTTCCATCAGTATGAAAGATAAATATAGAATAATGTTTTGCCTCACTACCGAACACAATCAAAAGTGGTATTATTTTAAAAATTCATTCCAATATTCACTCCACATATTATTCAGCCTATTATTGGGCCAATAAAGTATGATTTCATAAAAACTGAATATAAAATACTTTATAAATCTTATTTTTCCATTGTGTGAGAAAAAATAAAATTTTCTAAAGAATATTTTCAACAGTTTGTGAAAATATAATATTGCTTATACTTATCAAAATGAAGTTAGAATAAATAATGTTATATGGAATTTTTTCATTTGAAATTTGATATTACTAAGTCTTCTCATGGGTAGGAAACCATAAAATGGTTTTTTGTAAATATAAATCTTTCTAAAAAAGACAAGAATTTGGTTGTATAAAATTACTTTATTATTGAACCTAGTATAAATTGCATGCATATTATTATTTTTTCCATTATAGATTATCTATTCATTATGGTAATAATTTCTACTTAATATGACATAATGAAGCATGTCAATTTTCCAAATAGTTTTCATTTTGTAGAGTAAGAGGGATTTTTTTAAAGAATAATCATATTTAGATTACCATATCAATTATTTTTAGCACTTCCTAAACTAAAAATATATTGGTACCTAAAGAGGTAGTTAATTTTTTTTAATTATCCATGGGACCAACAATTCAAAATGGTTAATTTCAATTATTTTTTTCTAGTAATAAGATATTTTTTAAATTTTTATTATACTTTAAAAATAGTTGAAGATATTGTGAGATTTAGAGATGATGTAATAGTAAAAAATATTTGTGTTTTTAATGATAGAAATAAAGATATTATTGACATTAGAAATGGTTACTTTATTGATGTTTTGATGAATAATTTGATAAGTATTTCTCAAATTTTTTATGGTGTAATGTTATTTTTTTAATAATACATGTTATTTTTTTAAAGAAAATGTTTTTATATATAAATCACATAAAAATTATAATGTTTACACTTTTGATCTGAACTGTTTGTGTAGATATGATGTTATTTTATAAAATATACAAATAGATGAATTTTAGATATAGAATATATGATTTATAAATAATAATATTTATTCATAGAAGTGGTTCATTAATAGTAGGATGTATCTAATTTTAATACACTAATATTTGATGAAAATATAACTTTTTATACATATTAATTTGAAAAGAAACATAAATATTCATTTAAATTAATAATACATGTATCTACTTCTAGGACGTTGAAACATATACAAAAATACTAGTTTGGAGAATCCAAAACATCAATCCATAGGGTTAGTCTTTTGTTTTGGTTCTTATTGATGATTTCTCTATATTACCATTTATTTTATATTTAAGTCTTAAAAAGTGATCATGTTGTTTTTATAAATATGCAAAATGATTTCATAATAAAAAAATATAAAAAAATTGTTTTAGGAAAAAGTGAACATAGATAATAATTTGAAAATAATGAATTCAATTATTTTCTAATTTTATGTGTTCTGTGAGGTTTATCTTGTGAACATGGAAATGGAATGAAAATCATATATATGCCTGAATTATCCACAATGATATAAACCTTTTATATAAATGTAAAACTTAAATATCTTATATAAATGAATAAAAAATACCTATCTTCATGGATTACACATGATTATAATCATGATGAAGTAGAAGAAAGCCTCTTTCATATGAGATATTGCACCAACCAATGAATTATAGTTTGTAACTAGAGGATTAACACAATTATTGAAGGGGTGATATCTCATTCACTGGAACATGATGAATAAGGCACAATAAAATTCTGGTTCGTTAATTTTTTTATGAAACTGATAATCACATCACATTGACACTCACACACATAAACATGAGGGATCACATCCCTTTTATAGGCCTCCTAGATGAATTCTATGAATAAATAATTCATTGTCAATGTTTGGTGTCATCAAAATGCCACCCATGATTTATTCCGTGTTACTGATTTCCATGAACTCATTCAATTATTATTTAGAGAGAATAATAATACATTATCAATAGATAAATTAAATATTGAAAATATGTAAGAGGATTGATAAAATGAATGCACCCAAGACTGACATTACACAAGGTGCAGTGTAATCTCAGGTTTCATTGCATGCTATTAGGTTAAAATGGAACATAGATAACCTACGTCTCATGTGTACTGATATATTGGTAGCAATCTATCATTAAGATAAATACACCACATGCACATATTTTTAATTCGACTTCAAAAATATCCCACTTGTATATAAATTAATAAGGAATTAATAAAAAGCACCCCAACTCTTTATGAATATGCAAAAAAATAATAAATTTTTGTTGCATTTACCAAAAAAAAAATTAGAATAAAAAACTTACCCAGAACTCAATCCATATCCACATTCCACAATGTCTGACCCTTTTTGTTTTAGTATCATTTCCATCAAATATGGAATCTATATTTCATAGTTGTATGTAAATATTGGCCTCTATCAAAGAACCAGTGCTACTCAATATTCTAAGGTGTACGGTATGATCTCCATAAAACATAACACTAGCTCTACATGAACATTTCCACCACAAGATATATAATATACAATATATTTAAACCCATATATTCGATTTTTTCCAGGAAATTTAGTGAGCACTCGGCATGGAACATTTCAATCTATCATAGAATGACTCATCTTTTCTTGATTCCCTATAATAGACTGGCCATGTTAATGAGTGTATCATGTTTCATTCATCTAATAGATAATAACATCAAATTTCCTTTATCTAACTTGTTGAGAAATCATACATTAATCAACTAAGAATGATCATTTATTTCCTCATTGTAATTAAATCTTGGTCTATATGTCTTTACACATCATATAAGTGGGAATATTATTTATTTGTTGTAATCCCAACAATGATGTTATCAGCAACATACCCAACCAACCATTTATTAGTTATGGATATTTGAACATACATAAGTAAGATATCAAAGTATGTAGGTTCTAATGATGGGTATTTATACAAACTCAGGTAATGGGGGATAATAACAATCATGCACCAATAAGCATATTTGTTATTGTATAAAATTCCATGATATAATCTTTGGAAGCTCAATCCAAGTAAAAATTACTTACTTATTACCTCATGAATCACTTTTTCATATCTCTTATAAAAAACATAGTAAAAAGTACAAGATTATATTCATGAAAAACTTATCATTTCATCACAAACCATTATGCACTATGATGATTAGAAATTATTGACAACTCAACGTCATACCCAAAAGCCTTGGATCTAGTGGAAGCCTATCCTAAATAGATATATATATATAAAAGAAATATTATTCAATCATTATATGGGGTTATTACAGATATGAGAATGAAATTTTCCACATCTTTCAGCCTCTAACATAAGAGTACAATAGTCCAGATCCATGAAGGACCACATCTTGGCCATATCCATAACCTCTTTATTCGATAAAACATCTGAAACTTGATTTACCTCCTTGTAATCATGTGAGATGACCAAGTTGAGTTGAGTAGACATATTGATACATTCAAACCAATGAGGTAGGATACACCGAGGCTCATTATTTGTTCAATTTTTTAAATCACACACCACAATTTTAGAGTCATATTCAATTCATAATAATCTCTATTTGTTTTAGACAGTATAACCAACTGCATATATCATCATCCATAACTCGGCTTTATAAGCTACCCTAACTCTAGTGTAGTGGTATAATAATCTTTTCCCCATCACTGTTCACTTTTATCCGTGGGTTTATTAAAGGTATCCATCGAATATGCATTACCATTATTTGTGTTCTTGGTCGGCTTGAAACACCCATGAGAGGAAGCATATTTAAATTGGATAAGGTATTATACATTCTTCCAGGATGATCCATGGCTATTGCAGATACAACATAGTAAATTGAGATCATGTCGGCTTAGTATAAGGCTTATGTGCGTCAAACATTATATCATTACGGGACCTCCATATTGCAGTGACTCAAGAAGATATTGTTTCCAATAATATATTGTGAACATGTGCACTGTAATCAGTATTAAAAATCCCTTCCATGAAAGCATATTGGGTCATACTATTGTTATTGTAAAAACCAAAAAAAATACCCAATGTATTCCCATAGCTTCAATGAAAAAAATTATAATAAAAAGATGTGATGTGTTTTTTCATTAGTACTCATGCATATAGTACATGCACAAAAAAATTAAAAACATTCCCTTTTGAGTTGATAATGAGTGGGAAATCAGTTTATATATATCATCCAGAGAAGAATTAAATGATATGGTAGGATAAAATGAGTGCTTAACAATATAAACATGGTTAGTGGATGATTGGATCCCCCACAATCCATTTTATAAAACACCATGGTGCTGAAATGTCCAACCCTATTTGTGTTTTATAAAAGTCTATCACAATCTATGAAATTATAGAAATTAATAACCAAATAATTATGTGTTGGAATCATGATTCCACATTTGTGAATATGTAATAAGAAATCACCAATTAACATGTGTCTATCATTATATTGAATATTCATTCTCTCTTGTAGTAGACGGTCAATCCATTTACTATCCCAAAAACAAAGATTGTAACATCTACATATAAAAGATTTAGTCTCAAACATGATCCCATTAAAATTATTCTTTATAGAACTCCAACTATAAGAGGAAAAACAATACTTATACCCATTCAACAGTTTCCCTTAAACCATTCTAGAACGGAAGTCTCTAAGTGCATCATTGGAAATGAAGTTCCATGTAAATTTCTAGAGAAGTCTATCATTAAAGACCATATGGTATTTAATACCATGGCCTCTTAAATCCACTATTTTAATACATTCCTTCTATTAAATAGTAATCAACATCTTTTCTTAGACTGATTCATTCCATATAAAGTTTCTGGCAATGCTTTTATGCTCCTTGAAAAGACCCCTAAACCATCAATAAATGGAGACAGAAAAAAATAGATATAATGACAAAGTTAACAATAAAAAACCTTATACCAAGGTTCATTTCTTTCCCTTTCCACTTTTCCATTTTATTCACAATACGAAAATATATTCCTTCCAAATACTACCTTTTCACCTTTCCCCAAAATATGGGGACACAAATGTAATTTTTGCGAAGAGTGTCCCTCCTCACCCCAAGTCAGAGGGTCATCCTATTTTTCATCCAAATGAGATACCTTCAATAAACACCATGAAATATTTTTACCAACTTATTTTCTATCCCACAACATCCTCATAATGTGAAATAAAAGCTTCATAAAGAAGATGGTCTTTTTTGAGGCTTTTCGAAGAAATAAAATTAAATCACCATATAACATATGTGAAGGAACAAAGTCATTATTCCCAGTATAAATTTTCATACAAAATAAAAGTTTGTTGAGTCCATTAATGAATCTATATAAGTGATACCCATCTATGGAAAAAAAAGACCTAAAAGGTGATCACCTTTCCCCACATCCCCTACGAATTTGAAAAAACCTATGGTTGTCCCCTTAATTTTAAAGGACATCCTTAATGAGAAAAGTATTTTACTAAATAGATTGATGAATCATTATAAAAATCAATATCATAGGAGCTCATAAAAAAGAAATCTCCATTTCAGTTGTTCACAGGCCTTGGAAATTTTAATTTTGACAGAAAATACCCTTCCATTGATTTCATCCACATTAAGTTGATGCTATATAATGCTGTAAAGAGATATTTATAAATACTTCTATCATAAAGAAATCCAATTTGATTTATGGTAATAATTTATTAATCAATTCGACTAATAAAATACATTATTATCTTACTAATGTTCTTTGGAATTTATTTCCCAATATTCATGGGTCTAAAGTCTTTAAAATCAAGTTCATTTATCTTCTTGGGTATCAAGGAAATAAAGATTGAGTTTGTCCCATATGAAAAAGGAGAGTGATTGAAAAATTCCCTGATTTCTTGAGTAATATCATCCTAAAAGATATCCCAATAAAAGATGATTTTTATTAAACAAAAATATAGAGACTGGTTTCAATCTCTTTGTTGTTATAGAATAAATCCTCCTTGATTTCCTCTTTATGTGGAGTCTTGAAAAGATCTTGGTTATGATGATCCTTAATGCAAGGATTGATATTACCAACCATTTTTGTGTATGTATCATCCCATCATCAGAGTATAACCCAATGAAATTATCTACCACTATATAATATATTTCATTTATATATGTGTAAATATTTATAATTATTTTGATTTTGTTATTCAGAACACTGGACATGTTCTCCTTATGAAATCTATGGAGGAACTTTATGTTCCTCTCTCCATTCATTAACCACTTAACATTCATTTTATTTTTATCACACATTTATTTAGTCATTTAGAGTCCATCCAGCCTGTAATGAGCCTTAATATCCTCCCTAGATTGAGTACTTTAGTATTGATTCCTGATGTGGCTGCATTTAAGTTTTTCCTTAGTATATTTGATATCAAAATATAGCTTTGAAAACAAATTTATGCTTCATATTTTTTGTATCTCCTTGGTGTGTATCAAATTCCCAACTATCTTTTGGAAGGAACTACTAATAATATCAATTTTATAGGCCTCTATAACAAGTTCATTGCATCCAGGAGTAATAATCAACCCATTGTTAAAGAGTAATGTAATAGGATATCCCATTTTCATTTTGTATTGATATCCATAAAAATAGTATTGTGATCGGAGTGATGTATTGGGATTGTGAATCCTGAAACCCCATTGGAATCAATCTAATCATCCATTGGAACGAATCAACTATCAAAATTTCTTTCCTGCCTAATATTTATTGTTTATCAACTCTATGTAAAATCTACCCCTACAACTAGGACCTCAATAAAATTTCAATGGTCAATACAATAAGAGAATTCCAAAGATGTTGTATGATTCATGTTATCCACAAAAATTGTCATATGGCTTCATGAAAACATTAAAATATCCCAGTTTCAACAATTGTTTATTAAAATATTCATAAATGTAATTTCTTTTTCACCATAACTCCATTTTTTTGATATAGGATGTCGAAGAATACATAAATGAAATTGATAGATCACATCCTCATTTTTTTCAAGAGACTAAAACACTCTAAGGTTGTTTGATGACCATATTGATGTGAAGGGTTTCATGACATAAGACTAATAGGTGATCCATATTGGAATCACAAGAGTTTTGTGAGACAAAATTGAACACAAGAGAATCCCACCTAAATGCCTTCGAATTAGTAAATAGGAGCATTAGTTCAGAAATGCCAATAAAATTTGGTTTTTAGGCCAAAATAAAATATCGTAGGGATTTTTCCATTTTGGGGTTCCTTAACCCTGGAAGGTTCTAATATTTTATCTTGATTAATAATGATTTTTAACCTTTTTTTGAGGAACTCCTTGATTTTCCATAAACACTTTACCCATATCATTTCCCCCTTTACTTTTATTTTTATTTTTCTTTTGGATCACTAGCCATTCTTGTTTCCTACTGGTATTCAACTAATGGGGATTCCTCCTCATTAGCTTCATTATAGTTGAAAACAACATGCTCGTTGATTTGTATGTATTTAGCTTCATCGTACCAGAAAACACTGCATAGAGGTGTGAATTTATTTAGAGACTATTCATGTTGGGAATCAAAATATCTGGATATTTTTTTCTTAGAAATACAGGAGGTAGTTACTTGTGAAAAAACACCATCGATATCACTATTTGTAGAAGACAAGCCCTACTGAGAATCCTTTTCATGATCCCTGGGTGTACTCACATCATGTGGGCCAGGTGAGGCTTCCCCTATGGTTTTCTCCTGCTCACCAGTGTTAAGCATATGCATAGTGGGTTCAACAGAATGTTCCCCCATCGGATGTGAGGCAGGAACATATAAAAAATTATAATTTTCCACATCCTGAGATCCCTAGGAGTCATTCAAAATTAGATAAATAGGTTGCAATTAGTGTGTAAGAATTTTAGCTAATTTTTTCACAATAGTAGCTTCTTGAGATCCTGCATCATTTAGAAACTCATTAAGGTGTTGTCTACACTATTCATCAGGAATGAATTCATTTCTATTTTCCAATACAAAAATAGTGGACTCTACCTTAGATCCACACAAGTCATCATGTCAAGGTACCTATAATACTTTCCCTTATAACTAGATGTTTTCTTCAGTAATCATCTCCCAATCCGATAAGGGTAAAATATCCTTATTAAGGCCATTGAATTGGAGTGAACCTGTTGGAGGGAAGCCTGCACTCTAAAAGGTTATAGTGATGTTCCCACCCTCAGTAGGTCCATCAGAAGGAATTACAAAAGTTCTAAAAAGGATAAATTTCCCATCTTCTTTCTTATCATCCTCCCCTGTCGTATCCACATTAGAGGGACTATCTAGTTCTTTGATCTTCATTTTAGGTATTTGAATATTATCTATTCCTTACTTCAGCTGATAATTATATTAATCATGACCCTTCATATTATAAAAGGATCACTCCTTATCCCTATTAATTTCCAATGAAAGGTGACCCAAGAACATGAAATTCTTGTAGAACATTGGATTCCTTATGTATTGAATAAGAAGATTGATACTGTCATCCCTCATAGTCAAGAATAACTCTTCCACATTTATTCTAGACATTTAAACATTAATAAGGATTCTCACATAATTACCAAACTATGGTTTATCCATCTACCGATCCATCCGAACTAGATTTCCAACCACTGAAGTAATGTATCATAAAATGTATGGGTGCCAATAGAGTCAATTTAATTTGAAGATACAGATCCAAACTTGTGCATGGGAATTTGTGACTGTGTCTGGATCAATATTCCTATCGCACCCTCGGGTTCTTAAAAAACAATCCACATAGAATGTGTTCTAAGACTCAATGTTCTCTATTTATGATCATCATATGGGAAGAAAATATGATCATACCCTTTGACATTGCAGTCATCTTCCATTCACAAAATCCCCATACTTCGGTAATCCTATGTGTAAGATCCTAAAATTCCCAATGCCTTTCAACTTTCTAAACCAGAACCCTCACAATTATCATGTACCAAGACAAGTTGACCGTTTCCTCAACTAACTTTTGGTTTTCTGAGACATGATCCATCCTTCCATTACGGATGATCCATTTAAGAGGAGTAAAATCAAAGTCAGTGAACAAAGGGTAAACAGTAGATTTGATCATGTCATCAAAATTCTTCTTCATTCCTACCACCTTATCCGGAACCCAAACCTCCACCTTCGTCATCTTAGAGGAATGAAGAAACAAGTCTCTATTTCCCACATGTTATTCTAAAAAAATGGGAATTTAGATGGATTTGACTTCCCATGGCCATAATTTTTACCAAATTTAAGGCATTCCCCATTATCCCCTTGCTCCGCCATCTTCTCATTCGCTATCAAAGTCATACTTTAAGGGGATTTTATCAATTAACCATTAATGTAAATTAAATTTTATTACACATGAATGAATGATAAATTAAGGTTTCCTTTATTATAAAAAATTATACCTTATAAAATTGTTATATAAATTTCTTAAATGTTATATACAAATTGATTCTATATAATTTTTAGGCATCTACGATGATAATGGTTTCTTAAATGTAACCACTATATTATCATATGAATCTATCCAACTAAAATCTATATCACCAATATCAATGATTTCTTGTATTATATGTTTTTTGAAGTATTTTTTCGGTCCTTTATTGGTATTGTGATTCATTTTCTTTAGTGATAATTCCATTATTATAATAATAAATCTATATCCATTTTTCACAGCCAGGAACCACCCTATGTTCATAGATGGACTTCATGAACTAAAAAATGTCTTTAATATTATTTGATTCAGTGATGTACTCTGCCTATGTTTTGATGTTTTCAATGGTGTCTTGTTTGGAACTATACAAACAAATATCTCGAATATTTATGAAAATCATTAAACTATTTGGAAATTTTAGGTCAAATTTTTCATTTTGGAATCTATAATCTGGTTATGATTGTATAGAGACCTCATCCTCTCCTATAATGTTAAGGAGCATATCTTTAATACTTCTTAGTTACATTGGTTGGACTTTATAATAATTTATTTACACTCACTAGGATTATTTTGGTACCTAATGGTCATTCCCAATGAATATGAGACATAAGGTTGAGTAAACTACGTGGAATACTTGATAGATCTTATAGTGGATGCATAAGGAATCATATCCATCCTTTATAACACTTTAGAAGGATCTTGAATTGTTTTATATTCATGCCATGTAGTATGAGTAAAATCCCCTTGTCATAGTTCTCCATCAGAAACCACTTTATTTTTTTACCAATATATTTGTTTTGGATTAGTCCAAGACACATATTAGATCTATCTCTATTGATATTCAAACCTATTATGTTCATAGTTTTACCTATGTCATTCATTGAGAAGCACTTTCCCAGCTATATATTCACAGAGTGAAGATTTTGGATTTAGTTTCTAATGATTCATATCTCATTAACGTAAAATATAATAAATAATATAATACACCCAATAACACACCAATATAAACACGGATCATCTACGTTTATAATGAAACTAAACTCATTGATTTCATTATCAACCTAAATATTCCAACTCTAAGAGTCCTATATCAACCTATAAAGAAACTACTATAGCTTTCACACATTAGTAGTTTCATTGTGAATTTTAAAACCATTTTTATTATATCCATTCCCCTGACTAGATTCCCTTTAAGGGGAGTTGTTTTAACATTCATTTAACTTGTCTTATAATAAAAATAATATAGTAGGGTAGGTAATATCATTATGAAATTTTTCATTGAAATAGGTGAAAATCTCCCTTCATAGTCAATACCATGAGATTTTTATAACCCTTTTCTACCAGATACTGTTTATAGGTAGAAACTCTACTATCTGTGTTAGCTTTTCCTCTTAAAAACTCACTTTTACCATATGGGTCTTATGCCTTTAAGTGTATCTTCTATTTTTTCAAACATTGTTAGAGTATATAGATTCTACTTTATATTCCATTTCTTTTAACCATTTATTGGAATTATAAATCTCGATTTCCCCATGGTAGGGAAATGGTTCATCTTCAGTGATCATTATATCAACAACATTTTCCATGATAAATATATATATTTTAGGTTCCTAAAAAATCTTACTAGAATCACTAGGTTCGTATGCAACATGAGTCAGTTCCTCTTTCACAACTATTTGTGTAACCGACTCAAATTTCATCTCAGGAACAGTTCCTATTTTTTGGAATTCAACTTATCCAATTTCAACATCCACATATCGATTCCTAAAAGTAATCATTTTTTTTCAATAAAAAATCCCATATATCCAAAAAATCTCTTTTTTCTATTATATTATTGAAATATTATCTCACAATCTCTTTAGAAAAACTAAAAAATAATAATGTTACAATATTAGGGTCATCATTTTCATTTTCCAAACGTAATGTGTATGCTTCAGAACAAAAAATACTCATATAATATCTAACTGAATGTTTCATAGTCCTTTTATCACATGTTTTATTCATTAATTATTGAGATGTAACATAGATTAGTAGTAAAATTGTGGTTTCTATAGAATAAACCAATAATGTAATATGTTAAAGATATATATCCCCTAAACACATGTACATGAGGTGAATTTTGGAATCTATGTACATTGAACATGCTACATGAATGAGGTACAATATTTTTTTTCTATTTTACACAACTGAATGATAAATATTATCATTCGAGTAATACATCCACATAATTCATCATTTAGGATATGTTTCATAAGACAAAATGAATGAGAGGTGTTGTATACATGTGTTGAATGAATGAAATTGATAAAAAATAACCCATGTTTTGTAACACATGTGTAAATTATTGTCACACCATGAAGTAATTTTGGGCCTATATAAACAACTTCTAAGGGATGATAGTGAGCATTGCTTTTTTTTTTCTAGATGCATGGTCAAAACTCTATGGTCTCAAAACTATCTTCATAATTATCATTTTCATATGAGGCACTAACATATCAGGGATATTGAATGAATCCCACTCAAATTTCGAATTATACACTCAGCCCATGGATACCAATGGAGGTGGGCGGCTTAAATTTTCCACATCAACGATCTCTCTTAAACCCATTAAATATTGATGAATTTTTTATTGTGTCTTTTTCAATGAAAAATATGTGATTTTATTAGTTTTTTATTTCTATGTTTCTTACAAGGGGTGTCTATTAACATATATAGTGATCTATGATTTTGGTATTCTTATGGTTTTTCCTTTAGGATTTCTTTTTTCTCAACCTTAATTTAACCTAACATTGGTATCTAAGTGGTCTATGGTTTACAATTTGTGAAAATATTCCATGAAATGAAAAATAATATAAAAAATAAAGTATCATTTTTCATGAACACGTTGTATAATAGGTGAAACCATAGAGTAGGATCCCTTCCTGGATCCAAAACATCATATCATTACATCAAAACCTATGTGACACTGAACCATTGTAGTTATTTCATCAAGCCAAAATGAATTTCCTTAACATCATAGTGAAAAAATGGATAATATTTTCAATAAGTCAATAAATATAACTCTCATGTGGACCCCATTACATATTCCATGTTGTGATCTATATGTTATGAGTGTTTTTTAAGACACCAAGTGGAGTCTCATGGCATAACATAAGCTGTAGTGTAAGGAAAGTCATTTTTTATTTTTACTTTATATTTTGAAAATTATTTGTTGAGTTATATAATTATAAAATGTTAATAAACAATTTAAAAAGGATATTTTAATATATATATTTATTTATATTTTTCTTAAATTAACTAATTATAATGTATTTTTTATTAATTAATTAATTTTTTTGAAAAAATTTATTATAAATATTACATCAATATTATGTGCTAATAAAAAGAATTCCTTTTTAAAATTTAATCTAAAATGATAAATGGATTTTAAATTTAAGGGATTATTTTATAACCATTACAATTATTTTATAAAGTGTTTATAAAATAGTAAAATGAGGTAAAATATAAAGGGTTTATAACTGAGATGATTATAAGATGTTTGTAAGGAATAATTTGATGTGTTCAAGTCAAGTACCTCATTTATCATGATTAGTACATGATATTTATATTATGTAAAATATTTACAATATAGATATTAGATTATCAATTTTTCAATAATTCATAAAATATCATATATTGAAATGATGTTCCATATAATGAATTTGAAAGATTTCATTTTAAAATGAATAAAAATATATATATATATTCAAAATTTTGGAAGGTCCATACTCTTTTAGGAAATTAGTTAAATGTTTGTATTGAGATTTTATTTATGTATTATTCCTAAAGGGTTGCATCATGTTTAAATTTTTTAATGTTTTATTTATTTAAATGTTAATCCACTATTTTATTCATATTATAAATTGTTTATATCGTGAATATTTGTATACCAATATTTACTTGAAAAAATTATTCTAGGATAGATCCTTGAATTTCATGAATGGTACGATAATGAATTTTGTTTTCAAATACCTTGAATTTAGTTTTTCATTGAATTTATTAACATGAATTTATTGGTTGGGAATATTTTTTCCTATTACATTTTAGAATTATCATGGATTTAATTTGTCTAGAGTAGATTCTCTATGAGAATAGGTACTTGGGTTCAGACCACATACCGACCCGAAGAAATATACCTTGTTTAGAAAGTCGAATGGGGTTGTCTATATGTCTCTCAAGAATTACTAATATGGATATTGTCAATTTTATATAATTATAAATCAATCAATGAATCTTTCTAGTTTCTTATACATATGATGTTGTTGAATATTAAGGAATATTTTTTGATTCTATATTTGGGAATGGAACACAATATTATTGGTCCCAGATATAGATACATGGTTCTCGCTCAAATTTACCCAAGAGATGAAGGTAGAACGGTCCTTGTAATCTAGCTTGGGTTATCGAATCCACAGATACCTAAGAAGTAACCTATAGACACGCACATTCTATGGATTGTTTTTGGCTATGATGTGGCCAACTTTGGGTTTATTTTAGATGGGTTTAAGTGAACTCTAAGAGACTTAAGTGAATTCAAATTAAAAGAATGAGTTGATCCTATGTTATCGCTCAGGGTGGATTGGACGTATTTTCTTTTTAATGATTTCAATTTCTTAAATTTGAGATGGGTTCATTTAAGGAGATAAAACAACATCATCAATTACAGGTTTAATGCCTAAACACTTTAATACTAATCACCTATACACTTGAAGGATCAAGTTTTTGAGCACTTCAAGGTAAAGGTTCGTATTAGCACTTGAAGTGTGTGGCCTTAAATTCAATAAGGACGATGGAGTTTAAAAACCATTAAATAAAAATATCAATTAAAGAAGTGATTATAAATTAATGAGGGGATAAATAACATCCAATCTAGACCCTTTCTACTCCCTTGGATCAACCCATAAGTGGGTTACCCTCCATTGATCCCATGGTTTCAATAGAAGCGGAATGTAGACTCATAATGGAGGAAATGGAAAAGTAAAAGAAACACAATAAAATAACAATCACTCCACCGTTGTGTGATAATATCACAAGGTTTGGTATGAAAAAGTTCACACCTTGAACCAACAGTATCAAGTGATAAGGAGAATAACAGAATAATAAGAGAAAAAGAACTTTTATTAAGAAACAAGGATGATTTAAAACGACTTACACATGGAAGATAAATTTGAGACAACAAAACTGCAGCATAACATTACAATGAATGGAAGCTCCGATATTTCAAACTCCATCTCCACCACTGCCTTAAATATGCATTTTGGGAGCCTTGGGTCGAGCCTCCAACAGTACAAAGCATCTCAATTAATTTTGGTAGGCCATAGGTGGTGGAAATGTTGTGGAATTTGGACTTTTCCACATTTGACCCGAGGTGGTAGCCAGCTTTCATCCACCGAACATAAGCGTTTAGATGACCTTCTAGATGGCCGAATCAGAGTGGGACATAGAAGAAGCAAATGGTGCTTCGGAAGTCTTCTAACCTTCTCTAAAATATGGGATTATTTGGAGTTGTGGATTCCGAGATATGATCAATGTAGTGGGATGTTATTCTGGGCCGCAGAATCTGGCCCAGAATTGTATCTCTAACTTGGGCCGCTTCAATGACCACCATAGAGGCCGAATTAGCATTAACTCATGAAGATTTATTTGTTCCTATAAATTTATTATAGTAGCCCACGAAATTTGGGATTAATTGGGCCTGTATGGTGGGCCCCACAGTCTCATTAGAGGGCTGGTGTCCAATCTTCCTTCTCTAGAATTGCTTCCTTTCATTTCCAAATATCTCCATCATCCTCCATGAATTCTCCACTGATCCCTGAATCAAACATGTTCATAGTCAAGTGTAGATAAATTTACAAGTATATAAAATTAAAATATGTATAATTAGATTCCTTAAAATCAGATGAATCATTGGGCACTTCAAATGATGTTCAAAAATGTACCTCATAATAGCGCATTTTAAGAAGGTATTACAATCATAATGTGAAATGATGTTCAAATTGTAAAATGAACTAAAATGGTGTTTATGGATAATAAATAACATGAATATAATGTATATTAACAACGAATATTAGCCTCATTTAGAGGCTAATCACACCCCCAACTTGAGTTTTGCTAGTTCCGAGCAAAATATATCTAAACAATATGAAATTCGAATTTCCTTTTCCAAAAACATTTTAATACACAATGATCACCAAAAAAACCTTATACCAAAAAATCATGAAACCCATCAAAATATTTTAATACAAGATAGATTCATAAGCATATCCCAATCCTAATCCCATTCCTTTGTTCAAATTCATTGCCATATTTCATCCAATATCAATTAAGTATGAGGATGTGTTGTGCATCACAATAGACATAGGGGTTCATCTATATTGAAGGGGGAAATTACGGAAGCGCTAGGTGGAATCAAATTTCAATATTAAGATGAGTATTCATTTTTTTTGTAAATTTTTTTTTGTTTTTTTTGTTTTTGTTTTTGGAATTTTTCCATGGTAATTGAAGTTGCATTCAAAAGAGTCAACCCCTGTAGCGAGACATTGCCGATGACTCCCAGGCTCAAAGACCTTAGGGAACCAAGTGAATCCCACATACTCAGGCATCATCTCAAGTTAACTCAGTCAAAAACAAATTCAAATTACCAAAAATAGAGATAAAATTACTAACTCTGGGCCAGAGAACTATGGAGTCACGATCCCCAAGTGCTGAAAGCCATGCATTAGGTCATTTCATTGCTCTACGCACATTTTTTTATTTTTTTTGAATACACATATTAAACTAAAATGATCACCAATCCTATGGTATTTATTTAGGGGACCCCATGAACTCAAACTAATACCCCACTATCCAAGGGACGTGCATTGTGATATTTTTTTTGGATGAAAAAATAAATGATGAAATATCACATTGGACAACCACACTTTCCAAAATCTATGCTCATGAAATTATGAAAGGATTAAAATCAGAATCAGGGTATGCTAAATTATTTGATATTCAGTTTCAAACTGTGCAATGTGTATTACCATGTTCAAATTTAAAGGAATTTTTCCTTCCATTTACACTTTTTTTTCAAATCATTTATCAATTTTTTTGACACAAAAGCATTTTTTATTTTATCTCCCCCCCAACTTAAAATAACACTGTCCCCAGTGTTTAAATAAAATAAAATTTAGAAGGGGGTAGAGGTAGATAATGAAAGTTCAAAAAGGAAATTGAAAATGAGGGTCATGGAATGAAGTCACCTGGTGGTTGAAGTTTGAAGTTCTTGCTGCACCAATTTATTCTTCTGATATCCATGTCACTTGCAAAGTTCCCTAGTGGAAAAAGGAAACACAAAACAAACAAAACAAAAAAACACAATATATATATATATATATTTATATAATAAAGGATGTAAAATATAAGTATATATATAAAAATTATAGAATAAGGAAGCACAAGAAGCTGCAGGTCAGTGGTAAGCACGCGCACCTGTCTCCCTTTGGTCCCGGGTTTGAGTCCCCACGGCTTCACCGGTTGTGACGAGGTTTGATCGATGGCCTATGGCGTGGACTTTTATTATTATTATTAGATTTTTATTTATTTATTTTTGTTTTTTAGTTTTTTTAACCTAAAAACACATCAAAAAAAAACAAACTGATGATACATTGTCTCTTATTTGAATTTCTGGGTAAGGTTTTACTCAAGGATCACACCACGTGACACAGATGAATACGGTGCTCCCTTTTCATACCCATCCATACTCATTATAGAAGAACAGGTCAACAGTTTATTTTGTTTCGAAATATCAAAATGTCTCATTAACCCTATTTAAAATATAAAGTTGATTAAAACAACAAAACTATTGGAAACTTGAAAACCATGGGTTTGCCTCCCATACAGCGCTTTGTTTAATGTCGTTAGCCCGACATGGACCCTAAATCTAGAAATTTTTTCCTTGTTCATAGGTCGGCTCAATTAACTCAACCACTATTTCATGTTTATTGAATTATTCAATGAATGGTTTTAACCTTTGACCATTGACCTTGAAAATGTAACCACTTGTGGGATCTTGAATCTCTAATACCCAATGGGGGAATACATGATGCACAATGAAAGGTCCTAACCATCTAGACCTTAACTTTCCCAGATGTAAATGAAGTTTTGAACTATACAAGAGCACAAGTTTTCCCGGTTCAAAATGTTTGACCTTGATATTCCTAGATTGGTAGGATTGAACTCTAGCTTTATTGATCCTGGAATTTTCATAAGCCTCCATCCTTAATTCCTCCAGTTCATTGAGATATAATTTCCTTTTTATTCCGGCCAATGAGAGGTCATAATCTATTTTCTTAATTTCCCAAAAGGCCTTATGTTCAATCTCCACTGGCAAATGGCATGCTTTACCATAAACCAACCTATATGGGGACATTCGTAAAATGGTTTTGTATGTTGTACGATATGCCCAAAGAGCATCTAAGAGTTTCTCAAACCAATCTTTCCTAGAAGGATTGACAGTTTTCTCAAGAATTTGCTTAATCTCCCTATTCTCTAACTCAGCTTGACCATTGGTTTGAAGATGGTATGCAAGAGACACTTTATGAGAAATACCATACTTAGACATGAGTGAAGAGAATGGGCGGTTGCAGAAATGGGTTCCCCGATCACTGATTATAGCCCTAGGAATTCCAAATCTTGAAAATATATTCTCTTTTAGAAATCGAATCACAACTTGATGATCATTGAACTTAGTGGGAATTGCCTCAACCCATTTTGAGACATAATCAGCAGCTAAGAGTATATAGAGGTATCCCCGAGAGTTTGTGAAGGGACCCATGAAATCAATTCCCCAACAGTCAAATATTTCAACCACTAAGATGGGAGTGAGTGGCATTTGATTCATTTTTGTGATGGACCCTACTTGTTGACACCTAGGACAGCATTGACAAATTGTGTAGGATTCCCTTGAGAGGTTGGGCCAGAAAAGGCCACATTGAAAAATCATAGTAGATGTTTTCTTAGAGAAAAAGTGACCTCCACATGCCTCACTGTGACAGAATTTAAGGATGGACTATTGTTCAGATTCTGGAACACACCTCCTAATGACTTAGTCAGGGTAGAATATATAGAGGTATGGATCATCAAACAAATAGTTTCTAACATCAGAAAGAAATTTCCTTCGATCTTGAGTCCCTAATAATTTTTGAATGACTCCTGTCACTAAGAAATTTGCTATGTCAGCATACCAAGGGAAATCACTCACAGAGTATAGGTGTGCATCAGGAAACGAATCAGACACAGAAAGGTGATTTGAGTTGTCTTTGAATTCCATCCTAGAAAGGTGATCAGCTACAACGTTTTTAACACCCTTTTTATCCTTGATTGTGAGGTCAAATTCTTGTAATAGAAGGACCCACCTAATCAGTCTAGCCTTAGCGTCTTGTTTTTGGAAGTGGTATTTTAGTGCAGAATGGTCAGTGAACACAGTGATGGGGGATCCTAAGAGGTAGGACCTAAACTTCACTAAGGAAAACAAAATAGCAAGTAACTCCTTTTCAGTGGTGGTGTAGTTGATTTGGGCATCATTTAAGGATTTTCTTGCCTAAGCAATGACATAAGGATTTTTATCACAACATTTTCCTAACACAGCTCCTACAGAAAAGTCACTGGAATCACACATAAGTTCAAAAGGAAGGTTCCAATTTGGAGATTTCATAATGGGATGAGAGGTGAGAGAGTATTTGAGGGTTGAGAATGAACCCTCACAGCTTTCTGTCCAAACAAATGGAGAATCCTTTACTACTAGAGCACAAAGGGGACAAGAGATTTAACTAAGGTCCTTGATGAATCTTCTATAGAAACCAGCATGTCCTAAGAAAGACCTCACTTCCTTGACAGTTTTGGGTTATAGAAGGTGACGAATGATGTAAACCTTGGCTTTATCAACTTCAATCCCCCTACCTGAGACAATATGGCCTAAAACTAGTCCCTCTTTAACCATAAAACGGCATTTTCCCAGTTTAGGACAAGATTATCTTCTTCACATCTTGACAAGACTCTCTCCACATTCTTCAGATATCCCTCAAAAGTATCCCCAAACACAGAGAAGTCATCCATGAAGACCTCTAGAAAATCCCCTACCATGTCTGAGAAGATTCCCATCATGCACCACTGGAAGGTTCCAGGGGAATTGCATAAACCAAAGGGAATGCGTTTGAAGGCAAATGTGCCGAAAGGACATGTGAATGTAGTATTCCCTTGATCCTCCAGTGATACCTCAATTTGATTGTACCCTGAGTACCCATCTAAGAAACAGTAGAAGGCATGACCTGCCACTCTCTCAAGGACTTGGTCAATGAATGGTAAGGGGAAATGATCCTTCTTGGTGAATGAGTTTAGCTTCCTATAGTCAATTCAGACCCCCCATCCACTACTCACCCTTGTTGGATGAATCTCTCCATCCTCATTGGTTATCACTGTGATTCCGGCCTTTTTTGGAACCACTTGGATTGGGCTCACCCATTCACTCTCAGCTATGGGATATATGATACCAGCTTTTAACAATTTCATAAGTTCCTTCCTTACTACCTCCATGAGATTAGGATTGAGTCACCGTTGAGGTTGACGACATGGCTTTGAATCAGATTCCAGAACAATCTTATGAGTCCCGATAAGTGGGCTAATCCCAGGAATATCAGAAAGGGTCCAACCAATGGCTTTCTTATGCTTCCTAAAGACATCTATAATCATCCTCTCATGATTGGATTCAATTGGAGAAGAAATGAAAATATGATGTGTTTGATTTTACCCTAGGAAGGCATACTTTAGTGCAGTAGGAAATTCCTTCAATTCAAGATCAGGATGGTTCAGAATTTCAGCAGAAGATTGGGACATTGGATCAAGATCAATTTCTTTTTTTAGAGTTTCAGATAGGATTGATTCCTCACATGTAGAAGTTTCATCTACTAGATTGGCTTGTTGAGATTTAGGGAAGGAATTTAGAGGGGTCTCTATGAAAGTGGTTTCTTGAAAGGTTTCACTGATTGTTGGACCTAAGAATTCATCATAAGAGCAATTTGAAAATGATTCCATCCAAGGAGATAATCTTCCTTCATATGAACAAAATAAAATCAATCTCATCCTGACTTAAACATCCATCAAATATTCCTTGATGTTCCATGGATTCATTATCAATGCTTCCAATCATGTTTACTTCATGAATGTCCTCATCATCCCCTATTTGTGAGCTTGCATTATAGATGTTCAAGTCTAGACTCATGTTCCCAAAGGTGATGGCCATATTCCCATTTCAGACTTAGATAATAGAGTTGATTGTTGCAAGGAAAGGAAAACCAAGGATGATTGGGGTTTGTTCTTTATTTCCTAAGTTTGGATGGTTGTCAAGGACAATGAAATCAGCAGGGTAGATGATGTTTTCAACCTTTACCAGAACATCCTTTAAAATCCCCTTTGGAACCCTAATGCTACGATCAGCAAGTTGAAGTGTGACAGATGTGGGTTGGAGTTTTTCTAGTTCTAACTGGGAGTACACAGCATATGGGATGAGATTGACACTAGCACCTTGGTCACACAAGGCCTTGAAAACTGTGCTCTCTCCTAGTTCAACATTGATGCAAGGGAAACCTGGGTCTTTCAACTTAGGAGGAATGGTCCCTTGAATGGTGGTACTCACATTAGCATCCAAAAGGACTTGGTTTTAATGTGAAAATTTTCTTTTAAAAGTTCACAAGTCCTTAAGGTACTTTGAGTAGGCAGGTATGGTTTGGATTGCATCGAGAAGAGGAATGTTCAACTTGACATGTGAGAAGATTTCCCTCAATGTTTCACTCAGTTCAGGCTTGGGTTTCCCCCTCATGCGTTGAGGAAATGGTGCAAGTTGTGGGGTTGTTTGTTGAAGAGTTGTTTCTTTCACATTGTTATCAGTTTCCTCAGTTTAATCTTGTGGTTCATTTGAATTTTCATCCAAGTTTGAATCTTCAGGTGGTTTCTTAATTAGTTGTTCAGGTTTCTCAATTAATTTCCCACTTCTTAAAACAGTTATAGCCTTTAGTTGTTCATGAGTTGTTTGATCACAACTTGACTCTCCCCTTGAAGTTGAGGATGGCACTACCTGAGTAGGCATGGGTGCCTTTCCAGTTTTGATGGTTTGAAGTTTATGATTTAGGGAAGATACCTCCGAGTTCATCCTCTCTATTTGTTTGCATAGTTGTTCTAGTAGGCTTTGTGGAAAAGTTTGGGTGGGTTCTTGAGTAGGTTGGTTTATCCCAGGGGGATATTTTGGTGGTGGTATGGTTTGTTGAAAATGGACTGGTGGCTGTTGGTATTGGATAGGATGGGTTTGGAACTGGTTATGGGTTTGGTAGTTCTGCTGGGGGTAAGGATTTTGTCCCTGTGGTTGGCTAGGTTGTTGGTTATCTTTCTAGTGGAAGCTGGGGTGGTCGTTATATATTGGGTTGAAGTTGTTTTGGTATTGAGGCTTTTGAAAGTTCAAAGAATTTACGTCCGCAGGGGGTCCTCCTAAAAGAACATCCTTGATGGATGGAATGGTTGGGCAGTTGTCTGTCTTATGGTCATGTTTGTCACAAATTGTGCAAACAGGGTCAACATTTTGGATTTCATGGACTTTCCTAAGGTCTATCTCTTCAACCTTCCTAGAGAGTGCTACGAGTTTAGCCCTAAGGCTTTCCTCTTCTCTAAGTGTACGAATTCTAGTAGTTATTTATGGCTTTTCAGAATAAGGTGAAGTTCCCCATGTTTGGTTTTGTTCAGAAAGGCTTTCTAGATACTCGTAAGCATCATTTGGGGCTTTGTTTTTAAATGTTCCATTACACATCATGTCAATGAATTGTTTGTTCCCCAGACCCAACCCTTCATAGAAAATTCTAACTTGTTCCGGAATAGAAAAACCATAGTGTGCAACCATGTTTAGAGTGTCCTTGAACCTCTCCCATGTTTCATTGAATGACTCTCCCTCTTTTTCAAAAAAGTTTTGGATACTCTTTTTAAGTGCAATTGTTTTGTGGTGGGGAAAGTATTTTTTGTAGAATTCTCTTTGTAGTTGGTCCCAAGAGTTTATGGATGATGGTCTCAAATTGTTTAGCCAATTTTTAGCTCTAACCTTTAAAGATAAAGGAAATAGACTCATCTTATCTGATTCTAGTTGATGTGGGGGACACATGGTTTCTACAATGTCATTGAACTTCTTAATGTGCAGATATGGCATCTCGGACTCCATTCTATGGAATGTGGGAAGGTGGTTTAGGACATAGGGTTTAAATATGTAGTTGTAATCTCCTGGGGAATTGTGTCTAATTCATGAGGGGGCATTGGTCCAGGAAGGTGTGAGGTATTCATTCATGGTTTGATCCATCGCATTCCCCAAGTTTGGGGCTGCCTCATTTGGGTTTCCATTTTGGTTTCCACCTGGGGTTATGAGTTGGTTTCCTTGAAGAAATTCCATTGAAATTGGCTCAATTTTTGACTCTAGAGTATTAGGAAGATTATGATCTAATGGAATTATTTCCCTTGGTGTACTTGACTCCCCAACCCCAGGACTATCCACCCTAACAAGATGGTTTGATTGATCGCGGGTGTAGGCGGACATGCGCCAAAAGAAAAAAAAATTAGAAAAGGACAAGATGAGTGAATCTGGATGAGAAAATAAGAAATAGGGGAGAATGGAATGGTTGTTTAGATGACTTACTTGGTTAGCTAGAAACGGCTCCAAAATTTGGTTCTCGCTCAAATTTACCCAAGTGATGAAGGTAGAACGGTCCTTATTGTCTAGCTTGGGTTATCAAATCCACAGAGACCTAAGAAGTAACCTATAGACACGCACATTCTAAGGATTGTTTTTGGATATGAAGTGGACAACTTTGGATTGATTTTATATGGGTTTAAGTGAACTCTAAGAGACTTAAGTGAAATCAAATTAAAATAATGAGTTGATCCTAGGTTATCGCTCGGGGTGGATTGGACGTATTTTCTTTTTAATGATTTCAATTTCTTAAATTTGAGATGGGTTCATTTATGGAGATAAAACAAAATCAACACTTACTAGTTTAATGCCTAAACCCTTTAATATTAATCACCTATACACTTGAAGTATCAATGTTTTGAGCACTTTAAGGTAAATGTTCATATTATCACTTGAGGTGTGTGGCCTTAAATTCAATAAGGACCATGGAGTTTAAAAACCATCAAATAAAAATCTCAATTAAAGAAGTGATTATACATTAATGAGGTGATAAATAACATCCAATAAGGACCCTTGATACTCCTTTGGATCATCCCATAAGTGGGTTAGCCCTCCATTGATCCCATGGTTTCAATGGAAGCAGAATGTAGACTCATATGGGAGGAAATGGAAAAGAAAAAAAACGCAATAAAATAACAATCACTCCACCGTTGTGTGATAATCTCACAAGGTTTGGTATGAAAAAGTTCACACCTTGAACCAACAATATCAAAGTGATAAGGAGAAGAACATAATAATAAGAGAATAAGAACTTTTATTAAGAAACAAGGATGATTTAAAACAACTTACACGTGGAAGATAAATTTGAGACAACAAAACCGCATCATAACATTACAATGAAAGGAAGCTCCCAGATTTCAAACTCCTTCACCACCACTGCCTTAAATAGGAATTTTGGGAGCCTTGGGTCGAACCTCCAACACTAAAAAGCATCTCAATTAATTTTTGTAGGCCATAGGTGGTGGAAAGCTTGTGATATTTGGACTTTTCCACATTTGACCCGAGGTGGCATCCAGCTTTCATCCACCAAACAGACACATTTAGATGACCTTATAGATGGCGTAATTAGAGTAGTACATAGAAGAAGAAAATATAGCTCCGGATGGCTTCTAACGGGATGTGAAATTGGGGCCCATTTGGAGTTGTGGATTCCGAGATATGAGAAAACTAGGGGCTATTTTTCTGGGCCGCAGAATCTGGCCCAGAATTGTATCTCTAATTTGGGACGCTTCAATGACCATCATAGAGGCCTAATTAGCATTAACTCCTGAAGAGGTATTTGTTCCTATACATGTAGTCTAGCATCCCACGAAATGTGGGATTAATTGGGCCTGTATGTTGGGCCCCACAGTCTCATCAAAGGGATGGTGTCCAATCTGCCTTCTCCAGAATTGTTTCCTTTCATTTCCAAATATCTCTATCATACTCCATGAATTCTCCATTGATCCCTGAATCAAACATGTTCATATTTAAGTGTAGATAAATTTACAAAAATATCAAATTAAAATATGTTTAATTAGATTCCTTAAAATCAGATGAATCATTGGGCACTTCAAATGATGTTCAAAAATGTACCTCATAATAGCGCATTTTAAGAAGGTATTACAATCAAAATGTGAAATGATGTTAAAATTGTAAAATGAACTAAAATGGTGTTTATGAATAATAAAGAACATGAATATTATGTATATTAACAATAGATATTATCCTCATTTAGTGTCTAATCAATACACATCAATAATGATTTCAAATATTGATTTTGTGGAAGGAATATGATTCTAAGACTAAATTTATAAAAATCATTCATACATAATGGGAATAAACATGAGAAAATATGCTGACATTAAAATCCCTTTAAATAATAAGTGTTATATTCCTTCTAAATCATAGCTTTTCTGGACCTCAATCATTTAACATGTTGGCCAATACTAAATTTGGGTTCCCCTGGATTATATAGTAAAAGGTGAGAATGTACTAAGTGAATTTGGATTGTGTTATTGGGTAGGTCATGCTAAATATGGGTACCATTATATTTTCCCATTTTAGCTTATTTTATTGTTTTCATTGGGTTACACTAGCAGGGAGAACATAATATGCTAAGTTTACATGAGGATTTAAGTTGAGCTTATCCATATTATGGATTGGAAAAAGATACACCCCCTTTAATATCCAAGAATCGTATATGATATGATTGGGATGATACCATAAATAAATAGCTAAAAATTGGAGAAATTATAAAGAAACCAAGAGATTAGTGAAATGTATATATATTTAATTTATAATATATATGATTTTTAATAATGTGGTCAACATTTTAAGGGGATAAAATTTAATAAATGTCCTTATTAAATATTTATAAATATGATAATCATCTCATATAATATTTTATTGTACATAAATGGAGTCATCATAAAACTTGACTTTGAGACAAATACTCGAAAGGATAAACTTAATGTAAGTTAATCATAGTATTGTTATATTAATATAATGATTCAATATGTTAGAGAAATTAAACCTTGACTAAAAAAATATGGAATTTATTCAAGGGATGAATCTTGATGCTTGTGGAAGCAAAGATTGACTCACTTAGTGTTTCAAATGTAATGGTTTCAAAATAAAAAAAATTAATTTTATTTAACACTGATATAAAAAATACGACTACATATATTAATTAATTTCACTGTGATTATATTTGATTATGCCTTTGTAAGAATGATGTTTGTTGGGATTACACTACCCGATGAGTTATAATAAGACCAATAGAGATTCGAGACTAGGTATAAATGTTATAGGATTCAATTATGTTATTTTGACATGTATTTGATACAAAATGTGAATTGTACAATATTTATAAACATATAAGAGGAAAAAAATGATAATTACTTGAATATGATGGTTGGATTCTATCAAAGTAATGCATAAAAATATTTGTTTCATTGAATACTTAGATACATGGAATCTTAGATTAACTGATCATAATATGGGTATTATTATCTCATTTTTTCTCTTGAGAAGATCATGAACATAATTGATGTTTAGATGAAATGAAAAGGGTATTTATGATATAAAGGGTTATTATTTGTTATATTATATGACATTATTTAAGAGAGACTGAAAATTGCTTGTTCTAGTTATAGAATTCATCTTATTGTCATCCATGGAAATGTTCGAACATGATGAATGTGTTAAAGAAATGATTACCTTGTATTCACAAAGTGTTGAGGATAAATGAATTATAAATATAATTTTTGGATACCAGTGCTATGTAGAATGTTTTATTGGGTAAAAAATAAATGGGAAGAATAAAGGTTAGTGGAAGAGTTCAACAATGATTCATCATGGAGCCAATTAATGTAATTGAATTCTAAAGGTAAAATAAAGGAGTAACAATTCTATAGTATGGAATAGTTTAAAATACTTGAAGGATTTTAGGAAACTCCCTAGAATATACTTGTTAGTTATAGATGTTATATAAATAAATTCATTAATTTTTATGGTTATGTGATACTGAATATATATTGTACGAGTGTTTTAAATATATATGTGTTTAAAATCAATGGAAAAATTGAATTAGCTTCTAGTTTAAATTCACGAGATGAACTAAAATTGTTACTATATAATGCATTTGAATGTAAACAAATATATCAGGATCATATGGATCTATTTAAAGGATATATATCCTTATCACATTTCTATTATAAGATATGATAATTTTCTATATAATAGAGAGTTGTTATGAACTATGTTAGGATGATTAATGGAATATTTATTATTTACAATTCATCAAATTCAAGGACAAGTTCTAAAAATGGGAAATAGATAAACATTTTTTATCCTTGATAAATTGTTTATCAAGATATGTTTTAAAATATAAGAGAACATGTTACCACTTCCCATCAGTGGTATATTTTAATATGATTATTTTCATAATAGGTTTTCTAAAAATATATAATACAATATATAAACTATAGTTTATTTGTTAAGTATTCCAACTTAAAATATAAATTTTATTTTTTAAACAAAAAGTAGTTTATGTATATTATCAAGATATTCTGAAAGGAATATAGTGACTAAGAGGGTACTGGAAGGATGTTTAAACTTAAGTATGTTCAATGTAAACAAATTCTAGATTTTATAGACATAAATGTATTGCAATATTCACTGAATATCCTAATGAGTTTATGATTAATGATGATAAATAAAAGTATAAATGGTTTCATTTAGTTATCATAAAAGGTTAATATAACTATTTCCATAAGGATTATATAATTGATAGTGTATATTTTATTACACTTGATATTATAAAAGTGGTTAGGGTGCTTTGATAAAGATAATTGTAATGAATTATTTTAGTTATCATAACAAAGTGAATATCCCTTTTTCCAAAAGATTTTTAGGATGTGATGGTAAAAGATCAATGTTAGAAGTAGAGTTATTTACCAAATAAATCAAGGAATTTTTTTTAATTGAATGGGTTTGAAGGATAATGTTAATGAGCTTAGAACAACATATAAGTGTGTAAAAGAAGTTAACATCAAAACATATGATGTTATGAAGTTAAGAAGACTAAATATGTTCAATGATTCAAGAATTTATAATGTGATTTCTAACTCCCACTATTATAAAAAAATAATTTTTTCAAAGATATTTCTTGATAAAGATTTAGTGTGAGTGTTTTATGATAATTTTTCATAGAGATTTCATAATAATTAAACATGATGTACTGTGTTTACAAAACTCGTGAAAGTGAAACACACATAAAGATGGTATGGAAATTTATCAAATATGATATGGTGGATAGGTTCTTATGTTGGGTCCATTAAATATTTCCTAATGATTTTAAGATTAAAAATTTATCATGTTAAAATAAATATATAATGTATCATTTTTTTCATGTTGGCTACAAAAAATGTATATATAAATATACATTTCGTATATTATAATGATAATTGACCCCTCAAAGTATGACATTGATTTATCGTTGACCAATGTTCTTCGTAAAGTATTATATTTTACAAAAAATATAAACATAACTTGATTATTATTTATGTATATAATAATAGAATATTCTCATGAAGCACAAAAAAAGGGTTTTAAGACACTGTATAACCCACTAAGTATATCATATGGAGTTTCATATAGATTTATTTGGAATACCAGAAGTTCATGGATCATATTCGAATCTCCAATACCTAAGGTTGGAGAGATACCTAGCATGGGAACCCTCATACATATTTACTCTCCTTATGAATGTTTACATGTTGACTTTGGAAATTATGAGGTGGTTGGATCTGTTTTAGATAATGTCAGCGATAATCTAACAACCTAGAATTTCATCATTATAATATCCCTTCTTATAATTTTTTAATAACAACTAATGTAGTTTAAAACAAAATCACCACATAATAAATATAGAAATAATTAATATATTAATTCGAACATCATATTTAAAGAATAAATTGGCACTAAAAACTGAAAATATTAAATTCATTTAAAAATTAGAAAATAATACAACTAAAATATGAATATTTTGATATGCTCGATCCACCATTATAATTTCACTCACGAACAAAATTGTTGAAATGAAACATAATATTAGTACTACAATATTCATCATGTAAATGAATATATATATATATATATATAATTGAAAAAATAATAGAATTGAATGAAGAATGAATGAAATATAATTTATTTATAATAAGTAGGGAACCCTTATGACTATTATAGATCAGACCATTGGAATGTAAATATGATCATTATACAAGTAAAATGGACATTAAAATAGTAATTAGACCATTAAAAATAAAAACCAGACATTTGGAATAGTAAACTCACCTAAAATAGAAAAAACTGATATTTATGTATCTTATAAATTGAAATTATGAAATATTTATACCATGGTACAAGGAATTTTTTTTAAAAAAATATATTACGTTTTTTTATTTTTTGTAAAATGAAATACTTTTAATTGCAGTTTTATAATAAATATTATGACTTCAAATAAACTTTATTTACATGAAATTAATTTCATAATAAATTCTAAGTTTTATTATAATTATAAGTTAATTTTATGACACCATTAGTAATTTTTCCAAGGGATAGAAAATTGATCATAATATAAAAATTAGTTTGTTTCAAATAAAAAATGTTTTGTTTAAAAGTTAAATTTCCACAATTTAGAAAATAATTTTATTAAAATATATTTCATTTTTTAATCCTTACAAAATATTTTGAGTGAATGTTTGGTATTTGTCTAAAAAAGTTGAAATTTTTATTGATTGTAAAATATTGTAAAATATGGTATTTAACAATATCAGATAAATACCTGATTTTTTAAGGAAGATGTAAGAACTAATTTTTTCAAAATAACAAGAACCATTTACTGTATATATTCAAAATAATCTATACTGTTTATTTTATTGAGGACAAATAATAAACTAATGAATATAATATTAAAAAACACTTGTATCCTCCCCTTATAAATACAACCCCATCTCCTCACACCTTTTATAACATGGAGATTTTGAAAATTCCCCCAATTACCTTTCCAATCCTTTCCTCAATATCCTATTCCAACTAGTATCATCACAATACCAATCCAAGGTTCCTTATTTGGAATCCCAAGAGCAGACATCCAAAGGAGAAGGTAATACCCTCAACTAAGTATTTTGTTTTTTATTCCTCCTCATCCTCCAATAAAAATTAATTAAATAAGGAATAATAACACCCTAATTGTATATATTCAGGAATATTATTTGTTTAATGGAATATCTATCAATCCATCACCTTTTCTTCTCTTATTATTCAAAAAAATGAAAACATTCTTCATTTTTTGTTAGTTCACTGCCTATGTGGACATTGAGATTTCTCTTTCCTTTACCACCTTAATAGAAGGATTAAATTAATTTTTAATGGTCTAAAGTGACATAAAAATTTATATTATTATTTTTCAGATTATAGGATGAATATCCAGTCATAATATTATGCAATGAGAAACTAGTTCACGATGGTCGGTAAACCCGCTAAAATTGACTAACTGAGTAACATTAATATTTTTAATAAAATGAATATCCCCATTGTCAGAGAAATAATAGATATTTGATATCAAATCAATTTATTGAATTACATGAATACCAATTCATTTTTTTCTGTTTTTTAGTTTCATTTGGAATAAATCAATAATTGACCACAAGTGATCTAACCTTGGAACCATGAAACGAACACCCCCGAAAAAGTGAAATGGTGATTTATATGTCATTTAAATTGTTATAAATGAATATAATAAAAATATTTCAAATACAATATATTTGTAAAATTCTCTTAATTTAGTAATTAATTAATTTAATTTTATTATTCCAGACATTAAGTTCAATAGAAGAATGATTTTGGAACCTAAGACAAGGGATCTGTCTAAAATACACTATTTTCTTTAGGTTACAATTTCTATACCTTTACCTCACATTATAAATATATTATTTTTATTTACCTATTATATTTTTTTATTTCTCAAACATATATTTTTAGTGTGATACACCTTTCTAAGATGGGGATATACATGTTTTAAAGGTCTCTTTCTCAATTTATATTTTGAAAATCTTATTATAGGAACATCTTTGTTTTATTTTTATACATTCATGTACCACTCAAAGAAATGTTTTAAAATATACACGGTTTTAAAATATATACGGTTTTAAAAAATAATTGTGTTTTTTATGGAACAATATTTTATCTTAATTTTAGTTTTATGGAATCTATTATGATCATACCGCCCTCAAAGGCCCTTTATCCATTTTCATAATACCCCACTTAAAAGAAATATTTTAAAAATGTATTCTCCACTATTTTTTATATCATCAATTTACCTAGTATTAATGTTAATGTAATATGATTTTTTTTCAATAAAAACACCAAAGAGTTATTTTGTCCGTTATTTCATGGAATCCATTATTATATTACTTCTAGTTATGTTATAATACATGATTATACAACCCATTTATTTCCTTGGAAAATAAATAAGTTCATGACTTGTGGTTTATTTTCTATTATATAACTCAAAATAATTTACATGTTATGATGGTTAAACCCAGATAGCAATGTAATACATTGGGTAACATTTTTTTTCTCATGGGATGGTATGTATGGGATTAGGGAGAAAACCTAATACATGATGGTACCTTGTAAATTATTTGATGTTTTCTTGGTGGTTAGTTTTGAGTATTGATTATGTAATGTTTTATATTTGTTCCACTTTCCAATCATGTCATGATCTTATGATACCATGTTCTTTATGTTATCATTCCTTGTGATTATCCATGATCCTTCTCTTTTATGATATCATGTTTTGTTTTTTGACTCACATGTTATGATTTGTTATAATATTCATTCACATACATAGATTTTATAGAATACCCCAATCCTTATGTGTTCCCTTGGGTACCCTATTTAGTTTTAAGAGGTCAATGGAATTCAGGATCTCATTATGTATTTTGAAATAAATTGTTTATTTTTTTGTTTCAGGTTTTGATTTTTTGTACCTTGTATTCCAAAGACACTAGGATTCTCTATACATTGGTTGTATTTATTGGATATTTATGATAAAAATAATATTACAAATATGTGTAAAATTTGTGGATCTCTATAGGTTACAACATAACCAAAATATTATTTCCCTCTTGTATGAAAACTTTTACATCATAACCCTTGATTGAGATAGACTGTAGGAGTGTCTGGTCACACTGAGATATTTTATATCTCTCTTGATAAGGGACATGTGATGTGACTATACATAAGGATGAATAAAATGTGTTTTATTAATTGACCTGGTCAGTTTATACACATCAAATTAAGTATATATGAGTGGAATCAATGGGATTGTCATGATCTGCATCACATAGTCACTTCATGTCTTAGAAAAAGGAAAAATTAGAGAATTCATATTTTTATATGATATGGACTCGTGGAATAAGTTATTATGATACCTCTCTTTAATTGATATTTGGATAGATCCCATTATATCATGAGTAAAATTTATTATTTGATAGGGTTTCTATTTTCATACGTTTATAGATATAGTGATTTTCATTTTTTATACATTATAAAGGCTCATGGGATCATTTTTGATGCCTGTGAATTTCAACAAATTCAATAAGGAATTTATCACACAATTGAGGAATATTTTAAAGATGTTTTCTATTTTTTGGAAAATGTATAATGGAAATCATGGGCATCATGAGGTCCCCATGTCTTTGAGGTATGTTCCTTGGAGTTATCTTGTTGTCAACCATCCCCTCAATATGGTCCAAAACTGTGGTGATAGAGTATATTTTTTAGGAATCTTCAATGTCGACCACTCCTATTTTGTGATCAGATAATATACTGATAGATAATTTTTATCAATTGAATTGTATTTTTACTCTACATATTGTGTGGTTTGACTACATGTCTACATGGAATCTTCTTCTGATAGAATTAAATGTCCTTTTGTAGATCTCGTTTTTCGACTGACTCTCTATGAACATGTGGAATAAATCCAATATCCACCTATATTGGGACCCCACCAACTTAGTAATGTCTATAACTTCCCATAAAATTCTAAAAAAACGAGACAGAAGTAGCATTGAGGGAGATTAAATTAAGGGAATTAATTTTCATCTTTTCTAAATTATTCTTTTAAAATAAATAGGTAATCAAAGGGACGCTCCTCTATTATGGAAGAAGATCCTATGATGCATATTATGTAGAGTCCCATCCTGCAAGACCTACCTTGTGAATCTTAGATCATGGGTCCAATCTTTTGGGGTCTAACAATGTGATTCCATGACCAAGGAGGCCAACCATGTGTGGATAAGACCACTAAGGCTGACCACACAATAACTAAATAGTTTTCAAACACATTATAGTCATTCAAGTGATGGATAGACATACAGAGACTAACCACATAGGATCCAACCAGTGAATCCAACCTCATGGGATGAATAGGTGAGGACCAAATAACCTTATGGAAGCACAATAAAACCTTACTATTGATGAGCTACTACAGTAATTCCAATCCATGAGGTCCACCTTAGGAGACCAACTCCATAATCTCTAATTTTGAAAATTTTACCTCTTATTCAAGAAACCTACAACTCTCTAGAAATCCAAATCATGGAAATCAGATTTAATAGACCTTCATTGACTAATTACACTAGTACCAAAACATAGAAAGGGATAAATTAAATCATCATCAAAGGCCACTATATACATATGATTAAGGAATTCACCGCAACATCCACCCTTATATAATAAATTCCCTTGATAAATGGAAATGTTGAAATATTTTCAATATAGGTAGAAACCTCTAGGTGATTAAAATCAAACATTCTCTCGATAAAGGGATTCCCTGTCCTGAAAAAACTTTATCAGTATCTCCCAAATAAATAATGGATTTATTCTCCACTACACAAGTAGATATGGATAGTGTGTACATCTTGGAGGAATCCCCAAGCCATTCATATATAGTTATATTATCCAGCATCTATGTACCTTCCTCACCTAATAATGGGAAGGATGGTATGAGTAAGGTACTCCCCTAAATAAATAAGACCCAAGATGGTATCTATTTATATTGTTACCATCTAGCTTGGGGTACTTATGATGGGAAGCCTCTATCCAAGAAACCCTATTAGTGTACAAATTATTTCTATCATATAGTGTTCATGATCTTATATTATATCTTCTTTATCACATCAATCATGACTCATGTTTTTTGAAATATAAGGGTTTATCTTTCCATTAATACAATTACCCCGCTGAGCCTTATACTTGGTTTAATACACATCCCTTCTTCCCTTGGGATCCTCAATATGTGTAAACCCTACTCAATTCCCAATTGTTGCAACATTTAGTACAAAACTATACCCACCAAATTATTTCAAATTTCATTGCAACATCCTTAACACATGACGTTAAACTTCATCATACAAATGTCACATGAATTTAATCTACATCAATGGAACTATGTGAGTTTTTATTCTTTTCAATCAGGATATATATAGTCCCTCCTAGAGGTTAAAACCCAACATCATCATCCCTTTTATTTCCATATTTATGTGGTTATATTACTCATAATATCACTTAAATCCTTCCCTCACCTGGATATATTATCAAGATGCTAGATGTCCCACATCCCCAAGGATCCATCTTCATTTGGAAATTTCCCAATAACATTATGTCCTTGCTAGAGGTTCATACTACCTCTAGGTGGTTATTTGTGTTTTATTACTTGATTCATATTCCTTATGAGACACTTAGAGGGACATATATTTTTTATGTAGACCATCCCACACACTTTAGACCATATAATCATTGAAAACTACAAAAAATATCCACTTACACATGAGTTCCATTAAAATTGTAGTTAGGGACTTTTCATTTAATTGTTCTTTTTGAACAGTGTTAAATTTCTCAGAGCAGTCCATGGGAAATTATACCTTTTAATTGGAATGTAGATAAGAAGGATAATTGAATTATTACATAAGAATTAATTCTACCCAAGATATCTCTAAATTGTTATCATCATTTACAGCATCGTGCAACCACCATCCCTTAATAGCACACAGATGATGTCACCGAGTAGATTCCTCTATGAATCACTAGGACATGGGCATATAAAAAATATATCCAAGAACAATGACCTAATAAACCTATAGATAGGGATCTTATCCTATATTTTATTGGAGAATCCATCCAACACACCGTGATGGAAATCAGTGAGCATGCCCATATTCTAGTTCAAACCCAACAAGTCAACCGGTATATACTAGTATCCCCAATGGATAAATTCTGGGATGGTCTGACAAAAAATAGGGTTAGGCATATATTCCTACCCAAATTCATATATTCATTAAAAATATCTTGATGAAAAATAAAAGATAAAATTAGAAACAAATTACTGCTCCAATTGAGGAGCTCACACACATTCTCATTTTCACCATAGAAGATTGTCAATATAACTTAGTATAAATAGATGGAGAATACTATATTTCTACCCTATTATCATGTAGTAGTTATAAGATCTTGAAAGTTTCATTGAAATGTGGAAATAAAAATATCATGATGATCACCCAATAGTAGGCCCAAATTCCTTCTCCCATCAATGCCAAAGAATCTTATTGGAATGTACCTATAAGCACATGAGAGAGGTCCCACATTGCTAGTATCTTTTATGAGGAAAATTGGTAATTGACTACAGAAACATTTGGTGGGACTGTATTCCTACATACATTCAGGATGACTATATGTATATCTTATCAATATCTCAGAACCAAAAATAAATCCCAACTTCTCATCAGCCTAAAGAATACCTATGATACGAATCAGTGGATACTAAAAGGAGAGAACATATACTCCCAAATCCTAAAAGGAATAATCATAATAAACTAATTAAAAAAATGGACAATACTATATTATTTTCTAATATCATAGGGTCTATCATCATGATATTCCATTTGTGTGGTATTCATAAAAAAAATAATCAAATACAAAGAGTTTACCAACCCACTCTAAAGAGACCATCCAAAAGGATATATCACTAGAGGTAAATAGTGACTTAAGAGCAGGCCCATATTCTTACACTATTCATTCATAAAACACATGATACGCTATAACACTTATTCATGGTGGCCTATGAAAATGGAAACTAACTATCATAAAGTGAGAGTATCTCTATTTATTAATGTCCTCATCACAATACTTTGATCATTAATTCTAGAGATACATTCCATAAAACCCAACAACATGGTCCTCCCCTTACAAAAAACTCTTTATTGATGCCCTCATACGGTGAATTGTCCAAAAGATTAATTATTTTTATACCCATATGTTCTACTACCTCCTATTGTTATTCATAAATAGAAATAGATGGATGCACACCCATTTCAAATAAATCACTTCGAAATTATCCACAATGTTCATATCTGGTGGAGGAATTACCCCCATAGATGATGAATATGGCATGGGTATGTAGAAATATCTGGCTGAGGATATCCTCCTGACTGTGTTCTATCCATAATTAATCCTTGATTTGTTATTATAGTTTTGTTAAAAGATGAATGTATGACTTAGTTACACTAAAACATCTTGGATTACCTTAACCAACTAAAGACTAAGAACCCCCATACCAAGAGTATAGTGAAAATTTCTATGTATTGAACAAGTTTTGTTTCCAAATAGAATTTTTTACATTAAACATATCCTAGATCTGAATTCATAGAAGAAATATAAAAAAAATTATGGCATATTTGTCTCAATAGATTAAGATAACATCAATATATAATCATTGATATCCCTTATGATGTACATATATGGAGATGGTGAGAATATGGAAAATTAAAAATTATCCCACTCCCAGGATAGAAGAGTCCCCTAAAAAAACGTCCTTTATTGTAATATTTATAGGATATTTCCATGGATTAAACGGTGAAAATAATAGTTGGTGCTTCCAATTAAACATTCATGCTTCTAAGAAATGAAAGTTTCACGACTAAAGGGAGGGGGCCATTGAAAGGATCCTACACCGAACCTTAAATATGTTTGTTCATGTGTCCTAATTGAGAAAATAATAAATTCATAACAACTAGAACACATAAAATGGTAGGGATTTTACATTCTAATCATGAATTACACCTGGATCACACTTGAAAAAAATTGACAAATCAAGAATACTACATTGATATCTTCCATGGTAGTCATCTAACTGACACCCTAGGCCACATGGAAATGGGAATTTTTATCACCATCACCACCCCTCAGATCCTCAACTCCTCAACAAATTTAGAATGTGACAATGGTAGTAAAAATTCTTCCCTATACCTTAGTGAAGCGGGATTCTTTTCTATCTCAACCCAAAAAGATAGTATTTTCAAGGCCGGATGGTGACTACTGAGACCCAACACCTACACCATTTCTACCTATATTTAACACACCCCAATCATTAGGGGCATGCTCAGGGAGGATAGTCGGTGAATACCTTAGAATTAAAATCCAAATATTAATTCCATATAATCATCTTCACAATGAAACGTTAACCCCATTGAGGTAAAAAAAATGAAATTGAACATTAAGAAAGGGAATCCAATGGAGGACCTCAATGTCCCCTTTAAAGAGGATATCGGGAATGGAGAATCACTTTATCAATATAGTGGCGATACATTGATTCTTGATCCCAAATATACATTGGTGATTGTTTTAATTGATGATATAGTGTAAGTTATAGAGATATTAACGAATAATAAGGTTAAAAAACATTCATGAACCACATTTCACACTTAAAAAAATTCTGAAGGCATGCACACCATCAATTATGCGATGACACAAATCTTAGTAGCTATGATATATTGGTTTACTCCCATTTTATTCCTTTACTATATATATAAGAGGAAATATATGTCTATATCTCATATTTTACCTACATAACACACAGTTCTCTCCACTAAAGATAATCTAACAAAGCGTGAATCTAAGATCTACCATTTGAAATGACTCAATGTAGAATTTCTCATACGATATATTCATGATGAGTATAATATTTAAAAAGAAGTTAATTTTTTTCCTCCCACTCATTAAAAGAGGGCTATACATCCCCTATAAGAAGATTTAGATCATTAGGTTATATATTAGTTCAGTAAATTGGTGTACTTGAACCTATTGATTAACGAAGACCAATATTTTCTCCCACAATAGAAACCACTTCCCTAATTCCAGGAATATCACCAGAGACTATCTTAAAATGGGTGTCATATATCTATGATTTTAGGGTGACGTCATCAAGATTCACCAAGTACCTGTGTTTATCACATGGTTAAAATATTATCTCATCTAAAACTGCTTACTTCTATTGAGTCACTTGCTACTTGAATGGAATCCAATGAAGGAAAATGTGATCGACTGAAACTTGAATGGAACCCATTCCTTTAATGGGGGTAAAAGTCCTCCGATAGAAACCTATAATTTACATACATAGATATTAATTAAAAATTGTAGAATACTACTTACAAAATATAAAAAGTTTATGAAAATACCATATAGATACAATGTCTTTAGAAACTATGAAACATTAACAATTGGTTCCCAATATATATGCACTGTCTTCTGCTTATTCATTCATAACTATAACCCATTTTGAAATATCTTACATGAAACCATTCTTCATGACTTGAGAAAAAGAATCATAAGGAAGGGTGTGCTCAAATTATCTGTAAGGGTAAATAGGGATATGTAAATCATATAAGAATGATGACACATTATAACATAACATTTGAAAATGTTATCAAACATATGAAAGATTAAGATATCATTCCATGGGATAAATCATAAAATTTTAAAAGAATCAATTATCATAATCCCAAATGGTGTCAAATAAGAAATGAAATTTTGTGGCATGCACATATGTATATATAATCATTTCATATTAGTCAAGGATCACTGCCAAGGCTGTCATAGTGGAAAATTTCCATTACAGAACTCAGCTCACTCATTGATCCAGCCTTGTATTTCTGAACAAAGAAAATTTCCCATTCCATATAGGGCTATCTAATGAGATATAAATTTGTACCCAAGGAATTGATGGGAGATATTGGTCCCACCCACCTCTTAATGAAATCATTCTTATGTGTTCCAAAAAAAACATAAAACAAGAATCATAGAATAACCCAAGGAAAAAATGGGTTTCTTAAACATCACTCCATCATAAAATAATCCATCTAAAACAAATGGGTTTCTTAAATTGAATTCCATAAAGAAATAAAACCATAAGAATAATAGGTATAGTATACATGAAACACAACTCTTTTAATGAATTCAATCTTAGTTGGAAAATAATTTTTATTGAATACTTGAAATTAATTCATGGGGAAAATTTCCTTTCTACTTCAAAAATAATTTATTTTATCAAAATGAAACTTACTTTAAAAAGAATATTATTTCATTGAAAATAAACTTTACATTAGGTAAATTAATGTTCATTGGAATAAAGAGTTATTAATTCATAATAACTTTTCATCATGTATACGTTAAAAGAAAACATTCTTCTCATACTTTTTAAGTATAAGTCAAAAAGTACCTCGTATCGAAAAACAAAAAGAAGATTCATTTCATACCGTTTATTAAAAAATAACCCACTGGGTAAAAATTAATTTTAAAAATTGAATAAGGATTGAAATAATAATTTGAAATATATATTTAGGAAACATTGGCATGGATGATAAATATACGATAGTATACACTTATATATAAACAATCTCGTATAATAATGAGATTGTGAAATTATCCCTTACATTAGGTATGATATCTTTTATATCTATCCAAACATCCTATATAATGATTTAAATAATTTCATTTACTTATTTGAGAACCATATTCATTTTTATGATGTCATATATGATTATGTTATCATTCATGTTTTAGTAACATTGTTACTAATCTATCGAGCATTAATTTTTTTATTTTGTTACCCATGTTTTGTTAGATAAGTTATTGTTCTATTTTTTAGGTTACATTTATTCCATTTAAAAATGATTTTAATATATTATATATCATATTTATTCATTCTATTAATTTATATAATCATGATTTAATGATGATCATGTAGAATAAATCACATCACATCATAGAGGTAGTAGGTCGTATGTATGAACGAGTGATGATATTGTTACAATAATTATTGAATGATATTGAAGTGGATGATGTATGTAACACACATATATTTTAATGAGATAGATTTTTTTAATTTCATTGATATCTTGTGTTGTACAGTACACCCAGATAAGCTTGCGCGATATGCAAAACCAGCTTAGCTTGCGGTATACACAACACTTTGATTGGATTCAGTTACAAACAATTTCAAGTTCATCTGATCGAATTTATTTTACTTAAAAGAGATTATATGTTAACAATATATAATTTTTTATGTTACCTTATAACCTAGACATTATAATGGTGGGTGTGAACAATATTAACTTTTTTCTAAAAAACTATTTAAATGAAAATAAGTGAGTTGGTAAAATAAACAATTCACTCTAGATGGATTTTATTAAAGAAATATATCTTTTATATAATATATCTAATTTTTAAAATTTATTTTATACGTTTTATAGACATTATTTATGAACAAATTCAATTCTTTTGAAATAAAATTTAATTTTTTTTAAAAATGCAGTTTTCACCTTTTGATGGGGCACCCATTTTTAATATAGTTTTGACAAATTTCTATATTACATTTTAAAAAAATATTTTTATTTTTAATTGGGATATAAAAATTTATTCCGGATGAATTTTTGATATTTTTTTGATAACACTCATGTTTTGATGAATAGTAAAAATACACTAATGTTTTTTAAAAAAAATAATGTGGTGCCTCTGTGAAAGACCAATGCACAATTTATTAATCAAAAAAGGAAAGAAATTACAAAAGTATAAAAGATGGATCCTTATTATAGTCCTTATGAAAAAAGGAAGCGATTCGTCAGGAAAATCATCCAACCTTGTAACATCCTGGTTAACCCCCTTATTGGAGAGATTATCGGCAACCATGTTCGCTTTATGGAAAACATGTGTGGCAATGTAGTTGAGATCCATGAGCGAAGCAAGACATTTCATCCATCAAGAGGTGATTGTCCATGCAAGGTGCACCACTCCTTTCCAGATAGCTTGAACAACAATGTTTGAATCAAATTCAATCCACAACTGGTTCCAACCGTTTTGTTTGGCAAAATCCACTGCATGAATCACTCCTAATATTTCTGCTTCCAAAGCTGAGGCCGCACCACACCCACCAAAGAAGCTGCCAAGGCATCTGCCAAGAAAGTCTCTGAAGATGGCACCCGAACCTGCTAGACTCAGATTTCCTCTAGAGGTGCCATTGACATTCACTTTGATCCATCCTGGAAGCGGAGCTTGCCATAAGAACTCAAAGGTGTGTCGAGGTTTCCTATAAGATCCCTCAATCCAGAGACGTCAAAGGATGTCAAAGTCACTAACAGAGTTGTCACAATGATCTTTCTGAAGAGTGGAAACATCCTTAATGGCAATGATAATACGCATTTTAACTGCATTGAGACTGAATGATCAATTATTATGAATAAAATTATTTCTATCATACCAGATCCCACACATGAGTTCCACTACCGCAGTCAGAAAGAGATTTTTGACTAGCTTAGAAATGTCTGAATTAACACAGAGCTGCAATTGAGAGCTAATATTAGCTGGAAAAGACCATCTTCAACCAAAAAGATCAAGAGTGTAATTCCAAAGAGCTATAGTAGTAGAAAAAGACAAGAACAAAGGATTAGAATCCTCACGGTTTTGATTGCATAGATGACATCTCGAACAAAGAGGAATCCCAAATGATTGAAGACACACTTCTGTTGGGACCCTATTATGGGCGATAGACCAAATACGAGTAAGTCTCAAGGGATTAATCCATGGTTTGTTAAAAGCTTTCAACCAAGAAAAATTAGAGACAGAATTGGTGAAATTGTTTTTGTAGATGCTTTTGGAATCAAGGACTCCATTAAAGGCAGGTTCCCAAATGAGGAAATCATATGTGTTAGTAAAAGAATAATTATAAAAATGTGACTGATTTGATTTGGAAGGGAGATGTTATGGGAGTTAACAACTTCCCTAATAGTGGAGTTGGAGTTTCCAGGAGTATTGGAGGAAGTCAGAAAGGAGATTAGAGGGACACCGGTCCCATTTTCCATCTAGAAATTCAAAGAGGAATTCGCACTAACCATCCATCTAGAGTTTTTCATGATGGTAAGGAAAAAAAGATGAATGGATGGCCAGATGGAAGAAGAAATGTAACCCAAGTTACCATTTCGAAGACTGGTAACAAATCATTTCTTGAGGAAGTCCAAGGAGTCAGAGCTGTTATGGATCAGATTCCACGTTAGCTTAACTTGAAGAGATTCATTGAAAAGTTTTATATTCTTAATACCAAGTCCACCTTTGTCCAAGGATTTATAGCAACTGACCCAAGGTATGGTGACATGTTTCCTATCAACCGTACTACCAGACCAAACAAAACATTTAATGAAAACGTTGATTTTCTTAAGAAGAATGGTTGGCCAGTTATAAACCATAATCGAGTAGACCATTTTGGAAACAATTGTAGACTTAATAAGTCAAAACCTTCCAGCCATCGAATGATATTTAACCTTCCAAGATGAATGTTTTTTGGTGATTTGATCCACAATGTTGTGGAAATAGCTGGATTTAGGTCTTCCCCAGAAGATAGGAACTCCCAGGTATGTGAAGGGGAAAGATAATTCTTCGATACCTAAATAATTAATAATGTGGCTTTTTCTGTTGGGGGAAAAGTTCTTTCAAAAGAAAACAAAAGATTTGCTCCAACTAATCGCTTGGATCGAAATATCTTCATAAAGAGACAGGGCATTTTTAAGGTATTGGATGTTACTTTTATCACCGTTTAGAAACAAAATAATATCATCTGCATATAAAAGGTGGGAAGGAACATTTAAGTTTCTAGAGTCCTGAATTGGCTTAATGTTGGTTTGGGCCACTAGGCTCATAAAAAGTCAACTTAAGTAATATTCTGCAATAGCAAAGAGGATGGAAGAAAGCGGATCACCTTGACTAACCCCCTTGGTGAATTTAAAGAAGCCTTTAGGTGACACATTGACCAGCACAGAGATGGAAGCCGAATTGAATAAGGTGCGAATCCGGGCAATAAACGAATTATTAAAACCAAAGCTCTTAAGGACCTTTAGAATGAAGCCCCAATACTTTGTGTCAAAATAATTCTTAATGTCAAGTTTAATGGCCACACTACCACCTCTAGAAACTTTATTCAGCATATTAGAACAATCAGAAGCAAGGAAGATACAATCTTGAATAGTTCTACCCTTGATAAATCCATATTAAATCCAAGAGACAATTTTGTTAGAAATAAGGGTGAGTCTATTATCATGGAGTTTGGAAATAATTTTATAGATTGTGTTGATGAGGGAAATAGTCCAGAAAAGATGAATCTCATCGGCATTGTCCACATTGAGAATAAGAGTAAGAAATTGATCATTTATCCCATGAGGAAGAAAACCATTGGAGAAAAACGAAATAACCAGCTTACAAACATCCACCAGAATGGGATCCCAGTACTGTGGAAAGAAACCATTGTTAAAACCATCAGGCCCCGGGACGCTATTAGGGATGAGACTGAACACTATGTCCTTGATCTCATGATCCATAGGAATGCTTAATAGATGATCATTTTCCTCAGCAGTGACCATATTAAGAATGATGTCAGGGAAAAAATCTTTATTAATCTCCAGACCATTGAAAAATATATGGAAATAATCAGCAATATGATTAGCAATGGCATCCTCACTGTCAAGAAGAGTGTCATCAACAATTATAAAGGAAAGGGGCCTACAGGTTTTCCTAATTCTTTGGAGTGAGTTATAGAATTTAGTATTCCTATCCCCATCTGAGAGACATTTTTTTAAAGACTTTCTTTCTCATATTATCTTTGAGTTCTAGAAGAGAGTTAAGCTTCAAAGAAGTAGAGATTTCAACATGGGGGTTAAGAGAAAAATCAGAGCAGGTATTGGAGCTTTGAATACGAATGAGGTCATTTTCCAAAGAGAATATGACTGCATCAAGCTGTTTTGTTTTAGAAAAACAGAAACCCTTGAGATGTTGTTTTAGAAGTTTTAGTTTAGCAATGCAAGCAAAAGCATAATTTTGTTGTCTCATGCCATCCCAGAAATATTTTATCATGTTGGAACAGTCTGGGTCCGTAGCCTAAGCATTGTTAAATTTAAAAGGGATGAGAGATTTTAAGCCCATGGAGAATAGGCTAACTAGAATGGGGTAATGATCATAGTTAATCATAGGTAGGGTAATGCTAGATATGGAAATCCATTTACCAAGTACAACAGAATTTGTGAAGGCCCTGTCCAGTTTACTAGCCATTAACCTATTGAGGAATTTTCTATACCAAGTGTACTTGGCACCAGTGAGATTGATTTCAATAACTTCACAATCCTAAATAAACACTTTATATTATCTAGTTGATGTAGGATAATGTAATGGTCCAATATTTTCACTTGGAAAGAGAATGACATTAAAATCACCAAGCACAAGCCAGAGATCCTACACAGATCTAGAGAGATAATAGAGGTCACTCCAAAGGGTTCTACATTCCTGGTATCTATTCCTAGCATAAATCATAGAGCAGAAATTATGAATACTAGCAAAAGAGAGTTCACAATTAAACATTTGGTCAGAATTTTGGACAACATTAACAGATTGCAAGGATGAATGATACAAATCCCAAAGGGTTTCAGTGGAGGTTCCTTCCTTGCAGGCACCAAGGAAATTTTAGTCAAAATAGAACAAGATATCCATTAAATTATGACTATATATGATTATTATATCATGATAGGGATTATAAAACAAAATATATACCATCCAATTGCTTACCATTTCACAATTATGGTAAGGATATCGTCGCTCATGTGTACGTATGACACGTCAACTCCACAAAGTGATGTGATTTATTCTACACGATATCTATTAAATAATGATAATATAAATGTATTCAAATATATATATATATATATATATAATTATATAAATTATAAAAAATTAATCTAAGAATATGAATAAGAACATATCTGATGAAACATGTGTAATAAAATAAAGTAGTTAATACCCAATGGATGAGTAACCGTGTTATTAACAAGCATATGATAATAAAATCATATATAATATATCATTCAAATTACTATGATACTGAAATAGGTCAATTAAATTATTTAGATCATTATATAAGAGGTTTGGATACATAAAAAGGATATCAAATAAATGTAATGGATAAATTTTAAATCTCATATTTATCTAAGATTGTTTAAATGAATGTTTTTACTTGGTTATATTTTTCATCCACATCCATGTTTTATACTTATGTTTAATAAAATATTATTTATATTCATATATAATTGTTTAATGTTAATTTTAAATATTCATTAATTTTTATTAAATGGTATGAAATAAATAGTTTTTTATTTTCAATATGAGGTAGATTTTGACTTTTCGAGAAAAAGTACAAGGAGAATTTTTTTTAAATTATACAGCATGAACGGATTTTTTATGTTCATATAATACCTTATTTCCATGAATCTTAATTTATAGTATTTCAAGTTTATTTTAAAATAAATTATTTCTTAAAAATTTTGTTTTATTTTGAGAAAAGAAATTATTTTTTGAGAAGAAAGGATATTTTCCTCATGAAATAATTTCATGTGTTTTATCATAATTATTTTCCAACAAATTTGAAATTATTTAAATCAGGTTATCTTTATATCCATATTATTACTATAGTTTGTTTATGTTTATTATGGTATGATATTTAATAAATAAATTTGTTTTATATGTATTATGATGGAATGAGGTTTAAGGAAAACATTTTATTCCCTGGTTTATACGCTGATGAATAATTTTGGTATTTGTGGCACACATAAAAATGATTTAATTATGAGATTTGCGGTGCCAATATCTCCCTAAAATTAATTGATTAAAGAATTATATCTCATGGTATTGACAAGGCATGAATGGAATGTAAAACCATTTTAGTAATAAAGGTCATGAATGGAAATTATATCAGATTCAATAATATAAGACTGAAATAATAAGAAAATCAAGTTCAATAATGGAATTTGTTCCCTATGATAGTCTTGGAAATGATCTTTGGATAATATAGAAATTATTTTCTATTCTTATTTGTTTTTCATAATTACATGTTTATTCCAATTCTATTTTATCATGGATTATGTTCTTTTCTTTATTTATGCCTTAAAAACTACCCAGATTTATTTCATGACTCATGATTTTGATATTTGTTATAGATGGTATGATTTTCCAAATTTATGCTCACATTTTTTAAATTATTATGGTTACATTTTGGATGATATTCTCCATTTTTATCCTTATTGAGCATTTAAGATCACCATTTTCATATGTTTTCTTTTCCCCGGGATATAAATAAAGGTTTTAGTTAGGAAAACTAAAAGGGAAGATCCTTGTACGATATGGTAAAGATATATCAAGAAGATAGAAGATTGTGTTCCCATTTTTAAAAGTCACAAAACGAATATGGTCCTTAGGCATATGTTTTTTTCATGTATTATGTATTCCAAAAAATTAATGTAATTTCTATGTACGTCAATCTTGGTTTTATACAGTTGGCATCCGAGTGAAGGTGTAGTTGACCTTTGTAAACTAGGATGTGAAGAAATTAGTGAGAGGAATATATATACTTCTCTAGATAAATATTTTAATGTGTTAAGGATAAGTATAATTATAGGTTAGAGTCCTAAAATTTTTGTAAAGATCAAGAATAACCTAATACTAAACCTAATATGTTAGAGGCTGAACCTACTCCCCTTGATTAAGTTGTTTTCCTATAATTATGTTTTACTCTAATAATATTCTTTTTAGGGTTTAGAATATGGATAAAACCTAAAGGAACTAGGTTAATTATGAATACACTGGGTAATTCAATGATTTTAATTCTAAGAAACAAAATTTTATGGGATTTGGAATGAATAATCCTATTTTTATAGTGAAAAACTTATCATGTCATGAATCCTACTTGAATTAAAAATGACCGAAAGAGGGAACAAAATTCCCTTAAATATTTATGAAGGAAAAAGCCACTTTATTTTAGTGGACTGATTGATCCATTAGTTTCTGAGAAGTGGATTTGTACCCTTGATAAATATTACTCTTTCACTTTTGTTCAGAACATGAAAATGATATGTTGGGAACCTGTAACTTGGAAATTAAAACAGATATGTAGTGAACTTTATCGAGAATGTGAGGAATATATATAATATTGAATCCATGAATTGGGATAACAAAAAAGTATAAAATCAAAAGGACACTCTAACCATTTTGGATAAAATAAGATTAGATTTGATTATTCTAAATTTTTTAAGGATACATAGAGGAAATTATCTTAAAGTGATTTATAAATGTTTTAAGTGTAGTGGAGAAGTTCATCAGTCATTTTTCTTCCAATGTAATGGGAATAGACAGAAATCCTCAGAGTGCACCGCCTACAAAGCAGTGTTTCAAGTATAAGGAAATGGGTAATTATGCGAACCAATGCCCTATTAAAATGGATATTTATGATTCATTATATCAAAAACCATTTAAGGAGAATATAAAAGGAAAATATCTTGTGATCACTATAGGTGATGAGGAATACGACAATGAAGTTGTAGGATGATTGAGTGTTTATGTAATGAGATTCCAATATAATTTAGTAGAATCACATTTATGGTATCATGGAATAATTAAATATATATGAACTCATCCACTGTGGGTTTCCACATGTACATTAATGTATATGAAAGGTGGTACTGGTAACCGTGGAATGTTATTGAAGTAATAAGGTGATGATTTAGGAAAACATGTGATTAAGGGAAGGAAAATCCCTAATATGAGTTTGATGTTGAGATAATGATATTGGGATAATGATATGTAGGATAGGAATAATTAAATTGTACAATATTAATTACCATGGAACTGGTTAAGGATTATTTACATGTGGGTTATGATATCGTGGATGATGGTTACATATTTTTGGAAATAAATATAAGGAAACACGAATGCTTTTAATAAGGATATATGATTATTTAGGTTATTACCGCGACTCAAGAGAATACATGATAAAGGAGTTAACATTTTTTGAAAGTAACAAATAAGAGATACTATATGATATATAGGGAATAAATTTTAATCCAAGTTAGTGAACCTTTTTATATTTTTTTTGGATTTTTAACTTCTAGCAGGATTGTAAATTTATCAATTTATGGAAAGATTATGTTGATCATCAGATAAAGTTGGTTATAATAAAGTATTATATTACCATATTCAGACTTATGTGTATTTGATTACTTGTGATAACCTTTTTGTTGGGATAAAGATATATGGAATGACCTATAAATATATTTAGGGATCACATGATCTGCTAACACTTTAGTAATGAAAAATTCCATTTCATGTCTATAAATAAGATATTAAGTGGAAATTATTTAAGACATTCCCAATGGTGAGGTTGTAATGAAATAAAGTAAGTATTTATTCTCAAGTTCGTCAACATTAGGGAATGGATCTTGAAAACCCAAAAATTTATCCTAGAACCTTCTTATCTGATTAATTAGATGGTTCCTAAGTTCATCATAGATTTATGGGATTTATGACTTTTAACTTTTTCCTAAACACGTTCTCTATCAATCACCATCCGAACCTGATAATCATATTTCTGTATTATATCTATGTTTTCAATTCCCACCTATGTCCTATAATGTGGAAACCCAATGATGAGTTACTTTGGGTAACCATTATGTTTCTAAATTTCCAATTGAAAATGAAGTGTTAGTATTCCATTTTTTCGATGTGGGTTTCTATAAATGAAACATTCAAGTTATAATCCTTTTATAATGCAGATGAATTTCTAGGGTGAAATTCAATTTATGGGGGTTGAATGTAACACACCGAGATTTTTATGAGATTTTTTTTTTAAATTTTGATGTTGTGTGTTATAGGCTACACCAAATAACATTGCACAATAAGCAACACCGACTTAGCATGAGGTATATAAAAAAAATCATTAGATTGTGTTCGTCCAGATTTTATATTATTTTGGTAGTACTAATATAATGCAATATTGAATATATATGAAAAACTATGTATTACTATGTTATCTTATAACCTAGTCCTAATAATGTTAGGAGTGAACTGTATAAACATTCTTCTAAAAAACTATTTAAATAAAATGTTATTATTAATTAATAAAATGACTAATGAAGTATTTTATTAATGAAATAAAAGTTTAAAATATATTAAATCTAATATTTATAATTCATCTTATATGTGTTCTATACATGATTTAATAAAAAATTCAATTTTTCGGATAAAAGATATAATTTTCAAAAAATGTAGTTTTTCCACCTTTTCTTGGCGCACCAATTTTAAAATTTTTTTTTTACAATTTTAACTATTAAATTAAACAAATAAACATGTTCTTTATAATAGGTTTATATAAATATACATTGGATTAATTTTTTCTATTTTTATGATAACATCCACATTGTGATTGGTAGTAAAAAAACACAAAATTTTAATTGAAAAAGAGTTTTTGGTTGAAATAATTTATATGGTAAAATTATATATTTTAATTGTTTTAAAGTATAAATATAATATTTTTTTCATTCAATATAATTTATTCCATCGGAATTAAATTTACGATTTATTTTTATTTAAAAATATTTTATCTTTTTACAATGTTGTGGCTTTTAAAGCCTTCTTTTAATTCGGACAGTGAGATTAATTTAAAATTAATTACTGGAACTTTATTGAATTATTTTTTTCAAAATTAATTAATAATTTGGAAGTAGTAGTTTCAAATAATTTTAATAGGCACTTTTTTATGATATTTTGAATACCATATTTGGTAATTTTTATTTATAACAGTGAATGTTAAATCAGGTAAATAAGGGTATCAAATAATATGATAGGGATAATAAAACTATCATAAAACATAAAGATTATATTTTATGAATAATATAAGACCACTAACAGCTAATAAACTAAATTGACTCATTTATAAACTTTTTTATATGAAAATGATATATATTATTAAAATAAATAAAAGTGACATCATGTCGCCCTCTTATTTCTTAAAAGTAGAATAATTTTAATATAATGATAAATATGAGATAACTTTAATAAAAAATTGTATTCTAGAGGATAATAAAATGATATACATCATGGTAATTAATTTATAATTTTTATATATTAAATAATTACCATAAATTCATATAAAATGTTGAAACAAAAAATATTTAGTAATTTAAAAATCAATAAAGTAATTTTAAATAAACTGATAATAACTATTAAAAGGCCAAAAAATATACCAAATATTATTGGTAGAGTATTTATCGACCATAATCATCCAATTTTCTAGTTATTGGCCATTTGAATCCATGTGTAAAATTTTATGACATCTATAATAAATTAGTAAAAGTGATGTTACAGTTCGCACATTCATGTTTTAATAAACATAAAAAATTTTATTTCTAATTTTATATAATATATTTTTAAATATAAGTATTGTTATGAAACATTAAATATTTATCTTCATAATATTATTTTAATTTTAATTTTTACCCAACATATAAGTATATTAAATAATTACATAAAATAGTTGTAGTAATTATTAAATTAATTGAAATATAAATTTAATGTCATTAAAAATACTAAAATAAATATAATTTGAGTTAATTAATATATCTAAAAAATTTATAGTTTAAATTTTATCCTTAAATATATAATAAAATAATTTCGTTGAGGTTAAAATTTTATATTCATATTTGGAAAAATCTGTTAAATTTATTGTGTCAAAATGACACTATAGATTTTTTTTAAAATAACGTTTTATTAAATTATTTAAAAATCATAAATATTTTCAAAAATTTAAAATAATTATTTTTTACTATAAAAGTTTACATATTTTTAATTTGGTAACTAATTTACATAAAATACGTAAAAAATTAAACAATTTGAATATTGAACAATTTGTTAGAGGAGTTAAAATTATAAGAGAATAAATAAGTTTAAAACAAAATGAAAAGTTTTAAAAAGAAATCCAAACCTATGTAAAAATTATTGTTTGATGATATTAAAACAATATATCATCTCATCTATCAAATAAAGACATTGTTTATGTTTTTAGATGTGGTTTTAATTTATTATAAATAAATATTTTTTCAAATTTCCAAAGGTTCCCCGAAGATAAAATATAAAAGGGGACCTCATCCCTCACCTCCTAACATCACTTTAAACCTTAAATATCTACCATCCCATACCCATTTCCATTATTAAATTTATTTGTTACATTCTAGATGTTTTTTTCTTTTCAAAATACCAACTGTAATACCATTAAGAGGAGGTCTAGAGGGAGCATGTCGAAGAAGAAGTAATCTCTTCTACTAATTCTTTCTGAATTATTTCTTATTCTGATTCATCTTCATGAGTTGTTTCAATTTTTTTGTAATATGTATCATATAACTTATATAATTAGATGTAATTATAATTATGGAACAACCATATCACACCTTCTATCCATCCTATAAAAAACTGAAATCACCAAACGTGCATACGTATGACTTTTCTTCTTCACGTCGTGGTGTAATATGTTTTTCACTGACACGATACTTAGATGGGTATAATTATGGAAATAATAAAATTATTTAACTATTATAAAATGATATTGAATCTATAAAAAAATATTCCGACTACTTCCATAACATTTCACAATTATGGGAATGATGTTGTCGCTCATGTGTGCGTACAGCTTACCGTCTCTATGATGCGATGCAATTCATTCAACAAGATATTCATTAAAGAATGATAATATAAATGTATTGAAAGAAAAAATATGATATATATTAACATAATATCATTATTTAAATTATATAACTATAATATGTGAAGTGGAATAAGAACTTATCTAACAAAACATGTGTATGAAAATAATGTAGTTAATACCTGATGGATGAGTACTAATGTTATTAACAAAAGGATGATAATATAATCATATATTATATCATAAAAATTAACATGATTCTAAAATAGTTCAACAAAGTTATTTAAATAATTATACATTAGGTCTGGATACATTCAATGGATAACAGGCTTAAGGTAAGTGATAATTTTGAAATTTCATTTTTATTCGAGATTGTTTATACATATGTATTTACTGGGTATATTTATCGTACATGTCCTAGTTTTTGTACTTATTTTTTTAAAGAAATATTTTTTATATTATTATTATATTGATTTATAGTCAGTTTTTCCAAATTTTGAATTTTTATCAAATGGTATGAATGGAATATTTTATCATTTTTGATATGAGGTACTTTCTTACATTTCTGAAAAAATTTATGCGAAGAATGTTTTTTTAAATTTATAAGGCTTGAATTTAATTTCACATTTTCAAAAAATGTTATTACCATGAATATTCATTTAAAATATTTAATGTTTATATTAAAATAAATTATTTTCTTTTAAAATCATGTGGAATTTGGATAAATGGAATATTTATTGAAGAAGAAAGGATATTTTACTCAATAATTAATTTCAAGTGTTTTATGAAAATAATTTTTCTTCTAATATGACTTTATATAAATAATGTAATGTTTTTATCCCAATTATTAATATGGTTTGATCTATTTTATGATTTAATTCAATTTATTAAATCCATCTTTTATAAATGAATTACTATGGAATGATGTTTAAGGAACCCATTTTATTCCTCGAGTTAATCTATGATGAATGATTTATGTTTCTGTGGAACCTATAAGAATTATTTCATCGTGAGATGGTTGGTACCAATATCTCCCTCCAATTAATTGGGTAAAGATTTATATCTCATGAGATAAACATCACTAAAAAACAAGTAAATCTGGTTCAGTAATAATAGACTGGAATGGAAAGTAAACCTGGTTCTGTAATGGAATTTTTCCATTATGATGGTCTCTAAAATGAGCCTTGGCCAATATGAAAATGATTTTCTAGGCTTATGTATTTTCCACAATTTCATATTTTATTATAATTCCCTTTTATAATTGTTCGTGTTCCATTATGATTTATACTGTACGAACATACATGATTTAATTCATGAATCATTATCTTGATATATGTTATAGATGTTATGATTTCCAAAATTATGTCTATGTTTTTTACATACTTATGTTTATGCTTTTTAGATCTTCTCAATGTTTACTCTTACCGAGAATTTAAGATCACCCTTTTCATAAGATTCCATTTCCCCAATATATAAAGAATGTTTTTTGGTATAAAAAGTAAAGGGGAAGAACTTCATAAGAAATGTTGAAAATCCTTCACCATGATAGGAGAATGTGTTCCATGTTTACAAAGACACTAAACTAATATCGTATATAGGTGTCTGTTTGTTTCATGTATTAAGTGTTTAAAAAAAAGTAATGTAATTTATAGGTGCATTAATATTGGGTATCTATAGTGTATAATTTTTCATATTCAATATGATCTTATAAAAATCATATATTATTCTTATTTCCATCATTATACCCATCCAAGTATGTTGGTGGTGAAAAAAATATTACACCATGGTGTGGGGACAGTAATTCGTATATACATACACATGGTGATTTCATTTTTCATAGGATTGAAAGAAGGTGGAATACGGTTATTTAATCATAATAATAACATCTTAGTATATCAGGGATACTAAAGATATTACATTAAAATGAAATAAATCATGATGAGGATGTATAAGAATAATGAAGTTTGAATGAATCGGTAGAGGAGATTACCTCTTCTTCGACTTGATCCCTCTAAATCCCCTCTTAAATCACTAGAGTTGTGTTTGAATAAGACCATAACCTCTATAATTTATTTTTAAAAGTTGGAAATGGAAAATGGCATGGGATAACCAAGATTGATGGCTCAATGAGTTTTTAATAAATGAGAGAGGATGTTCAATTTTATAATTGAGGTGTGTCACACTTTTGGAAACTCTAAGAAATATTAATTTATAGTAACATCAATTCACATAAAAAAATAAAAAAAATATCCCAATTTTAAAGATGATATGAGATACGGGTTGTGATATCTTTATCCAATAAATTTTAGACAATTTTTTATATCATTATAAAACTTATCATTTTAATTAGAACTTATTTATTCGTTTTAATTTTTATTCACAGTAACAAATATTCTAACATTAAAAGCGTAAAATATTTACTTATTTATGTCAATTAGACTATAAATAAATACCTTAAAAAAATTTAGACTATATTAAAATTATTATATATTTTAAAAAAATTATGGTTTTTAAATAATTTAATAAAATATTATTCTCATAAACAATAAATAGTGTCAATTTTGACACTATTCGATTCGTCGATTTCAAAAAATATTAAAATAACAACATAACATCGAACTAAAGATTTTATTATATCTCGAGTAGGTCAAGAGAATCAGAAAAATTAATTGGAAATATTATTTATCCAAAATTATATTTATTTTAATATTTTAATAATGTTTATTTGTTATCTCCATTAATATAATAATTACCACATTGGTTTTCTGTATATATATAATACACTTATATTTTGAATAAAAATTAAAAATAAAATAAAATAGTTAACATAAATATACAATTATTCTGAATAATAATTTTATTTGAATATATATTCAAGAAAATCTGACATTTTTAATTTAATTCTTATTGAAAAAGAATGTGACAACTATAACATAACTTTTAATAAAATAATATAAGTGTTATAATATCTTCTATAAGGAACCAAATCGTCAATAACTACACACATTGGTAATTATGGTCTATATAAAATTGAAAAATAAGATTTATTAATGTGTTTTTTCTTTTAATGGTTATTATCATTTTGATGAAAATTGGTTTATTAATTTTTCATCAATTAAATAATTTTTTCATCATCAATTTATAGACCATTAATGTTACTATTTATTAACATAAAATTAAAAATAAATTACCATGATAAAGAAAAAAAATTTATCTTTCAAATTATCATTTAATATAAAATTTATCTAATGTTTAACCTCATACTAAAAATGAAATACTTATTAAAATTTGAGTAATAAATTTTTAAATTTTATTTAAATAAAATAAAATAAATGTCCTAATCTCATCAAATTGGCTTAAAAGAATAAAATTTCAACCCCAAGATGAATTAAGTAAAAACACATTCTTCCAATGATATTAGGACAAGTTCTAGAGTAATTTTATATTATTATTTTAATGCTTAATTACCGGATTTCCCATTTTATTATATTAATAAAAAATACTGAAGTAATTATTCATAATGACCAAAATAAAATAAATATATTTATATAATTTTTACCTAATAATTCAAAATATGGAATAAATTTTTAAAAATAAAAAACAAATAATTTTTAGTAGTTAATTTGAATTTAATTCCATTTTCGAAATGATAAAATGAGTTTTTAAAGTTAAATCATTACAAAAGATTGAACTGTTTTTACATCTAAATTAAATGTAAAATTAATACCAATGGCCTAAAGTAAATTAAATAATAAGAAAATTATATTTATAATTGAAAATAATTAAATAATATTTTTTATCCAAAAAAAATTAGTTTGATCAATATTTTGTTTTCAATTAAAATTTAGTGTGTCTTAGAATTCATTAAATATTGAATGTTATGAGATAAATATAAAAAATTCGTCCAGAGTAATGTTTTATCTATTGATTCCAAAGGAAAGTTTTTTTTCATATATAAATTATTAGTGTTTCAAAATTTTACTTTAAAAATGGTTAACTATTAAAAGGCGGTAAAATTACCCATCTAAAAAATATAGGTATTTAGAAATAAAATTGGTTTTATCCATACCCAATAAAAAAATATCTACTGGACGAACACAAAAAATATATAATTAAGTATATAATATATATATAATTAATTTCATTTACTAATATAAATTCACACAATATATATATATTTAATTGGTTTATTTTTTTTGCATAAATAATTGGTAGCCAAAGAATGCACCATACATTTTTATAAGTTAGTTATATTAATTCCTTCTAACCTCGAAACTATGTTATAATGTTAATTTTATAATAAGATAATCTTGAGATTCATTTAAACTTAAGATTTCATGTAATGAAATCTATTTGTGATGTATAATTTTTTAAATAAAATTTTTCATAAAAATATCCAAGTGTTATATTATACACCTCATATAATAGATTTTTCCATAGAACTTCATCATATGGATACAAACAGATTAGGATACCTCTTTCTCATCGCATCCTGAAGTTCCCACATAGCTCCCATACATTGTTGTTTCTTCCATAAAACCTTAACCAAGAGAGTGGTCTCGTTTCATAAAACATTTTCATTATGATCCATAATCTCTATCAGTTGTTCCTCAGAAGAAATATCTTTCTATAGTGGAACAAATTCTATGATTAGTGTATGTGAAGGATTAGGTATGTACTTTATCTGGATAGATAAATATAACACATCATGAACTTGAGGTAGACTCGGTGGAAGCACAAATTGGTAAGTTACCTCCAAAAAAGATCCAGTATTTCAAAAGCACTGATATACCTAAGAAGCGGTTTTCCATTTTTTACAAATATAATTATTCTCTTCCAAGGAGTTATTCATAGAAAAAACATTTCCCCAACTTCAAAATCTAGGTATTTTCATTTTTTGTTAGCAAACCAATTTTATCGACTCTGATTTTCAATTATGTGTTGGTTAATAGATCTTACCTTTTCTTTTATTTTGTTAACAAGATAAGGTCCTGATATCTTACATACCAAATATTCATCCCAAAAAGTGGGTGTTTTGCATTTATTTGCATATATAGATTCATAATGATCCATATTAATACTGGAGTGAAAGCTATTTTATTAATAAAATTTCACCAAAGATAAGTGTTGATCTCGACAACCTTTGAAATCCATAGAGAAAGATCTCAATACGTCTTCTAGAGATTGAATTATCCTCTCAGACTGACCATCGATCTGAGGATGATAAGAAGTGTTGAGACATAACTCTCTTTCTAGAGACTGCTAAAGACATCACTAGAACTTCTCGGTAAACCGTGGGTCCCGATTTGATTTAAAGGAAGGTAATACTCCAAGCATTCTTTCCACATCCTTAACCTATATCATAGAAAAGTGATCAAGAGAGAAATCATCTCTAATATAAATGATGTGTGTTGACTTTGTAAGTTGGTCATCTATAACCGATATAGTATTATGAATTTTAGTTGTTTTGGGAAGGCTAATGACAAATTCCATGGTGATGTTTTATGATTTCCATTCTGGGGTGGGTAATGGTTATAACATCCCATTAGACATCTCTATCTTATCCATAACATAATGAAAATACAAACACTAAGAGGCATATTCATAAAAATCACCATTGATTACATCCCACTAGAAATAACCATTTAGGTCTGTGTACATCTTTGTTCTTCTAGCATGAATAGTTGACAACAACTATGAGCCTCATCCAACAGCTACTTCATTAATTCTGGTGTGGGAGGAATACAATCCTTGTTCTAATGCCTTATTATTCCATCACAATCAATGTTGAGTTCACAAAAATATCTAACCTTCTTTTTTAGTTCCACAAAGTACTTCCAGGACTCCTTAATTTTCACTATTATAGACGGTCGAATATTCATTTTAGATCAAAAATATTTCTCCCCTTCCTACAAAATTTCAAGATACATCCATCAAAAATCCAAAAATATTTGACCGTTTGTGATCATCATCATGGTTAGGCTATCATGCTCCCTTCGAGTTATAGCATCTACCACCTTGTCCAACTTCCAATGTTGGTTATGTATTCAGTAGTCATAATCATTACTCAAATTCAACCAAATTTATTTATGCATATTCTGCCCCATTTGTGTGAAAGTATACTTTAAATTTTTATGATCGGTATAAATATCACACCATTATCTATAAATATAATGCCTTCAAATCTATAGAGATAATATTACCACAACAAACTCCTAATTATTATTTGGGTAATTATACTCATGGATTTTCAATTTTCTGGAGGCATAAGCTATCACCATATCATTTTTCAGGAGAACACTACCCAACCCTTTCTTGGATGCATCAATTTGGATGAAAATTCTCTCTCCACTTCAATGCAGTGTGAGCACATGTGAACTAGATTTCCTTTATTTAATCTATTTGAAATTCACTTCATATTCCTCCATTCCCATGAACACTACTCCTTTATGAGTCAACTTGATGAGTTTATTAGATAACCATGAAATTTTTTCCCAACATTTCAATAATATCTATCTAAACCAAGAAAATTCCGAATCTCAATTTCCATTGTTGGTATCGACTATCTTTTAATAACTTTATTTTTTACTAGAAACATAGATATCCACTCTCATGAGATTATGTAACCTAAAAGTGAGTTTTTTTTAATCCAAAATGTGCACTAGTAAATTTATCATAAATCTTTCCCTTTCTTTGGGACTTCAGTACAATTCTCAATTAATCTTCCAGATCTTCCTTTCTTATTTAATAGAAAAGAATATCATCTATAAAGACTACCAAAAACAGATCCGGATAATTTCTAAATATTATATTCATTTGATCCCTGAATATATCGAGGCTATTAGTAATATCAAAAGGAGTCACTATAAATTCATAGTGTCGATACATTGTATGGAAGGTCATCTTTGGTATATCATCCTTCTAGAACCTTGATTGATGATTACCTAAATGAAGATCAATATTATAAAATTATTGATCCCCATGTAGTTAGCCAAATATGTCATCAATACGAGGAAGGGGATATTTTTTAATGATATTGATCTTGTTATGTTCTTGATAATCAATATAGAATCTCAATGATCCATCTTTCTTCTAAACAATTAGAACTAGTGCTCCCCGTGGTGATGCACTAGAGTGTAGGAATCCATTTTCAAGATTCACATGGGGTTTTTTCTTAAATTTTGGTAACAAAATTGGGTCTATTCGATAAGGTGTATTTGGAATAGGCATAACACCTGATATGAGTTATTTTGTAAACTCACCATCACGATTCGGTGGAATACCTAGAAATTCTTCCACCAATATATCAAAAAATTCTCGTACAATGGGTGTATTCTTAATTGTGAGTTATTTTTTCTATCCATTTGAGATAGATAACCTTAATTAATAAGAATTAAGACCCATAAGATGGAATAAACTTTAATTTTGGAATGTTATATTCATACTTTTGTCAATATATGATCATAGATTGATCTAGAATATGAAATGTGAGTTCCCTTCCTTGAAAATTGATATGATATCCATGAAGAGAAATTCAATCCATGAGATGAATCATATCAAATTAAACTATATAAATTATCACAATATATGAAGGAAAAAATTTCTAAAAAACAACAACCATTGAAGAATTATAAACTTTTGATGAGACTGTTGTGCCATTAATAGTTTTCACAACTAACCCAATAGCTAATTATCGATGAAATATGGAGAATTCCATATTAAATTCATCATATTTAAAATATTAGGTTGATCCAGAATCAATTTAAACATTTTCTAGTTTAGAGTGGATGGTATGTTTACCTTTCACTACTTCATTATCGTACTCCATATCACCGATAGTGATAACATGTGACTTTCCTTTTTTCTTTATCCTTAATAGTTTGGTTATATCAATCATCATCAATAACCCTTGTATTTTGGAATTGGTAGGCATAATGACACATTTCCACGCACTTGTAACATTGAAGTGTATGAGGTGCATTCTTTATAGCCATTTATCTACACACATCATTATATATCTTTTTCCCATCACATCAGAATTCAATTTCCTAATGAACTTCTCTCCTACACTTAAAACATTTGATAGTCCCATTAATTAAATTTCCACCATGTTTCTTTCGACACATTGAGCATAAGAGAAAAATCATCTTCTTTTAGTGTGGCCTTTAGTTTCTTCCAGGAATTCCACTTTTCTCTTCTTATCAACCCCATGAATCTAATGGTATACTATAATCTCCACATCAAACTTGATATCACATCAAAAGATTTCCTCATTGATATTGAATTACTATATGGATAATTCACTTCAGGGACTAGGTTTTGAGCCACTAATGAATTGATCAATTTTACTCTCAGGTTGGATTATATTCCAGAAGCATACCTTTCAAGGCTTGTAAAATTTTATTTGTAAAGAAAAATAAATTTATCATCCTTTTGCATATGTTTAGGGTGCGCCTTCTTAATATTTATTTAAATAATACAAGTAAAGTACTTGTTAAATAATATGTTCTTGAACTCATCCCATTCTGTTGATTCAATTTCATCTTTTTGACTCATATTCTTGATTAGATTCCACAATTGATCAACTTAACCTTCTAAAAATAGACTATCACGGTGAATTTATCATATTATGAACATTTGATAACTGAATATATTTTTTCACTGGTACTATTCCATTTTTCAGCCATTAGTGTATTTAAATATCCACTAAATGATGGTGGAAACTGCCTCATAAAGGGATCAATAAATTTTTTTCCCTCCATTGTTTTTTTAAGTACAACATGATTAATAGATTGAGATTTTTTTGTCAGCACTGTAATAAGGTTTTTCATTCAAACTACCAAAAAATTTGGTTTCTCCTGTGGATAATCATTTTATTTCCCATGACATTCAACATTAACAGTGTTCCTACGGGTTCCAGCCGTTAAATAAAAAAAGAATTATTATATAATAAAGACTAGCCATAATGAAAAAACCACATAAAAATGATTAAAATTTCAATTTATGACATTTTAGGTTATATCCTAGGTTATTCAAGATCATTTCTAAAATAGTAAGTTTGTATGATATACTTCATCGTATCCTTAGGGTTTTTCCCATGTTTTTCACATTCTTGTTTCCAGTGGTTAATTATACCATTCCTCTAATACCAACTATAGCGACCCATAATTCACATATATATATATATTACTTCAAAATTAAATAATTTTCATTACAAAAAATAATAATGTAATGATAGGTTTGTATAGGTATAGTATCCTTAAAAATTGGGAAATATAAACAACTCGTTCCTAAGACATCTACATTGTCTCCCACTTATTCATTCATAACTAGACACATTTTTTGACATAATATACATAATACCCTTCTTCATGACCAGGGAAAAAAACATAATAACTGGTGATCTCATATGATTAGTAAGGGTAAATAAGATATATAAATGATATCATAATAATAACAAATAAGAACATAAAATTTTAAAAATATATCTTTTATATGAAAAATCATGATATCATGCCTTGGGATAAATCATAAAAGTTTATAACAATCAATGTACATAATCGAAAAAGTCAAAAAAAATAAGACATGAAATTCTGTGTCATACACAAAATCATATAAAATCATTTCATATTAGTTAAGTCTCATTTCTAAGGACATCATAACAGACAAAGAACATTACTGGACCAAGAACACTCCTCCTTCTGGCCTTGTGTTACAAAACCGAGATCATTTATCATTCAATCCTTATCTATATCATGAGATGTAAACAATTTCCCAATGAATTGGATGGAGATATAGGCCCCACCAATATCATAATTAAATAATTATTACATGTTCCAATAAATGATAAATCACTCATCATAGAAAATCCAAATGAGTAAAATAGGTTTCCTAACCATTATTCCATCGAAACATAATCCATTTAAATAATGCAATAATTTATGGAAAATAATTTTGATTAAACACTTGAAATTAATTCTTGAAGAAAATTTACATTCTTTTTAAAATACATTTTATTTTCTAAAAATTAAAAAAATTAAAAAATGATTTAATTGAAAATAATCATTTAATATTATAAACAAATATTAATGGTAATGTGGTGTTATAAAAACATAAAATCCCATTATGAGTTATAAGTTAACAGAAAACATTCTTCGAGTACTTTTTCTGATAATTCAAAAGTACCTTGTTTCAAAAAATGAGAAAATAGTCCTTTCATACCGTTTAATAAAAATTGACCAATTGGGTAAAAATTAATTTTAAAAAATTTATAAGTTCTGAAAAAATAATTTTATATACATATTTATGAAATTCATACATGGATGATAAATATACACCTATATATACTTATATATAATCAATCTCAGATAATAATGAGACCGTGAAATTATCCCTAACCTTATGTTAGATAACCTTTGTATGTATATGAAGAAATATTATAATGATTTTATAATTTCATTCACATATTCCATACTCATTGTTATAATTTGGATATCACATATGATCATATTATCATTTGTTTTTTAGTAACATTATTACTCATCAATCAGGTATATTCTTATATATTTTCTTATGCATGTTTTTTCAGAAAATTTCTTATTCATCTTCTTATTCAATAGTTATATCATTTATAAAATTATATTACTATAGTATATATCATATTTATTCATTAAATTAATTTAAATAATCATCCTTTAATAATGATAATGTTGAATGAATTTCATCACATCATGGAGATGATTGATTGAATGTATGCTTGAGTGATGATATCATTCTCAAAATTATTGAATGGTATTGAAGTGGATTGTGTATAATATTTCAGAATCAATGACATGTTATAATAATCTTATATAGTTATTATTTACATAATTATAACAATCCATGTTAGGTGGGGGTGAACAACATATTTCACCATCGTGTGGAGACGGTAGGTTATACATTCATAGGTGTGGTGAATTCATTTTTTAGGATGGATAGAATGGAGAATATGGTTGTTTAATAATCATAATAAAATTTCATTATATAATTTATAAATGGGTTATTAATTTAAAATCAAACAACTCATGAAGAGGATGTATAAGAAGAAATAAGATTGAATGAATTAGTATAGGAGATTACCTCTTCTTCGACGTGCTCCCTCTAAATCTAATCTTAAATGACTAGAGTTGGTCTCTAAAGAAGAAACAAACATATAAAATGTCACTAAAAATATTATAATGGAAATTTTAATAGGATATAGGATCTTGAAGTCCAATTTTTTTCAATAAATGATGGAGGAGGTGCCCTTTTATAATTGAGGTGAGGGTCACCTTTGGAAACTCCAAAAAAATATTAATTTATAATAAACTCAAACCACAACCAAAAACCACCCAAAGATCACAATTTATTTGGTGATATAATATAGGGTTTTAATCTTATCAACCAATAAATTTTATACAATTTTTTTTAAATTAAAACCTTATCCTTTTAATTAACACTTAGTTATTCAGTTTTATTTTTAACTATGGTAACAAATATTTTAAGATTAGAACGGTAAAGTATTTATTTATATGATATCAATTAGAACATAAATAAATAAATTAGAATATTTTAGACCATATAATAATTGTGATGTATTTTTATAAATTTTTAATGATTTTTAAATATTTTAATAAAACATTGTTTTGATAAACAAACAATAGTGTCAATTTTAACACTGTTCAATTCTTTGATTTTAAAAAATATTAAAATGACCAGATAACATAGAAACAAATATTTTATTACATTATTAATTATTCAAGGTCTCAAATTATGTTAAATTTACAAATTAATTATCTGAAATTTTATTTATTTTAGTATTTTAATTACCTTTATTTGTAATCTTCATTAAAAAATAATTACAACATCAGTTTTGTGTAATTATTTAATACACTTATTTGTTGAAAAAAAATATTAAAATTAAAACTCTAAGATGAATATGAATCTAAAATATTTAAAAAGAATACTTTTAGAAAAATTTATCTTTTAGAAAATCCGACATTAAAAATTTTATACTAATTAAACATGAATGTGACAAATTTAACATCACTTTAAATAAAATAATAGAAGTGTCACAATCACTTCTACAAGCCTCCAAATGGTTAATAACTCTACCCTTGGATTATTTTGTTCAATATGTACTATAAAAATATGATTTTATCATGTAATTGTTTCTTTTAATGGTTATTATCATTTTAATAAAAATAAGTTTATTGATTTTTAATCAATTTAATAATTTATCCACCGTCAATGTATAAACCTTTTGGGTTATTATGTATTTCATAAAAATTAAAAATAAATTACCATGACAAATAAAAACATTTTTTTGTTAAAATTATAATTTATAAATTAATTTATCTTATGCAGTACATTTTATTAAAAATGATAGAGTTATTAATACTTGAGTGAGACATATGTAGCTTTTTATTAAATGAAACAAATTAAATTTCCCTTTTTCATAAAATTGAATTCAAATGGACACCATTTCTACCCAAGGATGATTTACGTTTAAAGAAAAACCAAACATGAAATTATTACAAGTGTTAGGGAATTTTATAACATTGTTTTTCCCTAATATACCCAATTTAATTTTTTATCGCATTAATAAAAATTACCGGAGATGCTATTCATAAAGCCCAAAAATAAAATAAAGAAATTTACATAATATATAAATATTAATTTAAAATGTGGGATCAATTTTACAAAATTTATAATGAATAAGTTTCAGTAATTAATTTCAAATTAGTGCCTTTTTTGAAATGAGAAAACAAGTTTTAAATGTGAAAACATTACAAAAGATTGAAATTTTTTTACATATAAAGTCAATTTGAAATTAATTCAAATGACCAATATTATATAAATTGATTAAAATATATTCGATTTATAATTTAAAACAATTCAATAACATAATTTATTGATATTAATTATTTTGATGAGAAAATTTGTTTTCAATTACGATTTAGTGTATTTTTATCATTCATGAAAACATGAATGTTATCCAAAAAATATAAAAATTTCATTTAAAGTAAAATATTATATCCCATTTGAAAAGTAGATTTATATTTTTTCATATAAAAACGATTAATGTGTCAAATGTCATCATAACAAGTTGTTCAACATTAAGAAGATTGTAAAATTAACTTTTTGAAAAATATTCTGTTTTTTACATAAAATATGGTTTATTCATACCAAATGAAAAAATATCTATTGGTTGAATATAAAAAATATTTTATTATTTATATAATATATATTTCATTAATTTCATTTACCAATAATAATTCACTCAGTTAATTCATACAAAAATACTAATGTATAATTGAATTATATTTTTTTATAAATAATTTGTAGCTAAATAATTAAACTTATATTTTCATAATTTAGTTATATTTATTCCTGATAACATAATAAATAGTTTATAATGGTCATTTTATAGTAACAGAATCTCACAATTTGTTAAACTCATGATTACGTTCAATGCAAGCTATTGAAGAATTAAAATTATTTAAAGAAAGTATTTCATAAAAACATCCAAATGTTACACCTCCTCTACCCAACATCACAAATCCCATATTTACGACCTTGAAGGGCATGAGATATCGGAATAAGTGACTATCATATTTCTTATCCTGATGTGGCCCATTTTGGGGCCACTCAATCAGTATAAGGTAAAACAAACAATGCCTTTTTTACTGACTCTAGTGGGACTAACCTTAATTTTATATAGTTTTATTCCGTATGGATCCATTATGGGTTGAGAGAACCTTCTATATGAATTAGTTTACCAATTTAGCTCCACACTATGTATGAAAATGGTAGTTGACCTCCCAAATGGAAAGAAACCTAAAAATGAGAGTTTTTGTGATTTCATAACTAGAGAGAAGGGCTTACCATATCTGAACAATATTCATGTTCCAAAGGAAAAAATATTTTAGATTTGTTTATAGATTTTAAATGATGTTCTTAAGAAACCATTGATCTTGTTAAAAAATCTATTTTGGTTCAGCGAGTTTTCATACACGACACAATTCTTAGAGGATGGCATTCAACCAACTAAGGACAACTCTCGTCTTGTGATTTCCAATTAGAGATGATGGTTTAGTAAAGAGAAAAGTATTACATTGAAACTTAATCGAGTGACAAAAAATGAGAGAGAACCCATGAATGTTTCATATCACTCATTACCTCTTACAGAGTGATAATTAAAACAAAATATACATTTTCTGAAGGTAAGGAATGGCTGAGGACAGTCACTGTATTCTCCTCATGTTGTATGAAACTTGAAAACCTAATGCTTTTGGCCTCAATGGTCATATTGAAAATATCCCTTTTCACCATATGGTGAGAAGCACTATTCAAGGATACTACATCATTAATAATATTCTCTTAAATATTTGACATTAAATAGGTAATGTTGGAAAAACCTTCTACAAAAGTGTATTGTGTTACCACTGTCCAAATAGAAGAAGAATGAGATTGTAAGGAAGTTCCATCCTAATGAAAATGAATTATTGATAATTGTATGACCCATAATATTATTGATAAATATCATGTTATACTCCAATCACAACTGAATCAATTGATTTTGAACCAAGTTCCAACTACATCATCCAATGTGATTCCATTTACCTTATTATCTTGAGTGAACTGTAACTAGTGATAGTAGAACATGGTGTAGGGAGAGTAGCCTCAAACTATTCCAAATCAAATATAGACTCTCTTATAATTATATCCCCTAACATTCTAAACACAAGTTCCATAATTATAAATAGAACTATCTGTAGTTGATGATTCACAACATGGATTGGTAAACATAATCTATTTGACAGACCCATTATCTATTAAAGAATATGTTTATGAACATAAGTTCCCCATCCATAACCATAGAGTCAGAGAAAGAAGATTCTACAGTTGTGGGAACGAGGTAATAAATGATCATAATATGTCTCGATATCCAGGCCACATTCTTAGAGAATATATTTATATAGAAAAATACTAAGGGAAAGTTCTTCAGTGAACCCAACAGGAGTATGCAGAGACCCCCAAGTCCTCTAGGGTTTATCTAGGTTTGATTGTATTGGATGATTAACTGCTATGCATAAAAAAATCTGACTATCCAATACAAGTGGGAAGACTAACTCAACCCAACACACCTGTAACAAACATTCCATCAGCTTCCAACCAAGCATAAGGGTCTTTGACACTAAAGTCCGGAACCAAAATTATTCGAGCTATAAAAAACCTATGTTGTACCATGTAAGTGTTTTTAACTCATAAAAAATTATGAACTATTCAAGAAACATATTGTTATCAAAAAAAATTAAATAATAGATTCTATCCACATTTTCAAAGATCTCATAAAATCACTTATCAAGGCTCTTCAAAGATCCCAATAATTTGAGAATAGTTTGTTATGAATGAGGTATATCATATAGAAATTTACTCAGTTTAATTTCATCTAGCCATCAAATTTAAAAATAAATATTAGGATTCTTCCATCTAATAACATATAATATCCTTTTATATATCATGAAATATTGAAAATTATAGCATTCGTCATGAACTGAATGACAGTGGGTTTTGCATCAATATCATCCCATTCGAGGAACTCCAATTCTTGGGTCATGGTGAGGATGATTTTTATCCCCAAAAGTTGACCATTCAAACATGAAATAAACATGAGAAAAATATCCATAGAAGAATAAAACAAAAATTCCAATTCATATATCATATATCAAACTCCTATTTTATTGAAATTCAATAGGATTGGACATTTAATGTTCCATTAAGAATACATTTCTATTACATCCATGCAACAGTATCATAATAATACCAACAATTTCTAAATTACCATATCAAGGGAACGGTTAGAGAATTATATGGAGGGGATTCAACTTTTAAATATTTGGAATCCCATTATTTCAAATTGTTTTTCTACAATAGATAATTAATGTAGCTAATGATGGAAGGTGATATGTAAGTTGCTTCACTTGGTGTTTTGGGAACCACCCTAGTAATCCTTTGAAAACATCCAAGTGATGATTATGTATTAATATTAAATCTTAAGGAGGAAAAATAAGAATAGTTCAATAGTGAAACAATAATTTAAAGGACTCACTGGACTGTATTTACATAGTAAATGGTGTTAAATATGAGATGATCCTATTAAAATAACATAAGATCAAACATAGGGAAAATGGAACTAGAGTTGATGATTCCCTGGTAAATAATTATCCCTCATTTCCATGAAATACATAAGATAATTTTACATCATAATAGGTATTTGAATATACTTCCATAATGTATTTTGGATTTGAATATGAAACCACATTGAAAATTCTAGGATCCAAAGGTGTCTTCTCCTCATCAACTGGAGAAGATAATACCCCTACACCATCCCTTGAGTATCAGGATTTCAGAACATATTCTATTATTGATATTAGTAACAAGGAAGGGGAATTTATACAAGACATCCCCACCAATTATTTCCTTATATCTGTACTCATAGGTTCTAAGGACACCTCATCACCATCTATAGGAGATGAAAATTACACATGAAATTTTATAGATCTCAAGATTCCCCTTCACACTCAACTTATAATGATACCGAGGTGGAAGAAGAAGATGAACATAAACATATAGATTCCCATCCAGAATTTAAGAAAAGATTATCAACTAAAATTCATGAACTCATGCGAATTAATCTCAGGAAATAGGAAGACCCATGTCCTACCTTGAATAATGTTTTTATATCTTCCAAAGAACCATAAAATTTACATTTACTTCATGATAAATAATCATTATATGATGGTAAGAGCCTAAAAAAAGTAACCAAGAGTTAGTGACTTATTTTATTACATTGGAATATAGGCAAGGAAGACACATCCCAAAGTATAAAATAGTTTAGTAGTTTTGGAAAACCAGTTAAATATATATGATAAACATTACAACATAAAATGAATTAAATCATAGAGACTCCTTTGGAAACACTCTTATTATTATAGACTACCTTTGGATTCCATTTGTATAATTAATAATTGAATCCCAAAGAAAAATAAACATAGGAAATGGGCGAGTTCTGATGCTCAGTAATGGTAATAATTTACATGAAGCATAAAATAAACCATAAGGTAAGGTGAATAACTAAAAACACTTTTTATTAATTTTCATTTTTTCTTCTTATGGTAGAAATAAATAATTTAATCAATGATTACATCATATAATTTTACCATGGATATTAAACTAGATTAATAATAAATTTTATAATAAATTACATGTTTCATAAGGAGGGAATAAATAATGCGGGATGTAATGACCATACTATCAAGGCCTTGGACCAAGACCAATCATAAATGGGTAAAAACCCATACTAGTTTGTCTCATGATACCCACTGACGCACATAGAGGATACATCAGGACCAAACTATAACATAATAAATATAATTAATTCTTTATATGAATGTTATGAAACATAATCATCATATACATTCATATAGAAACTAATATATGAAATGTAAATAACATTACCCAATATGTAAACATAAACACAAACCATTCTGAGTAATATGCTGAATGGTATCAAGATAGACCATCCATAATCAAACTAATCATAAAAAATTCAATAAAATATGGTAGATGATTTCACAAAATAATAATCCCAATTACACATAATAATCAACAATATTTTCAAAATAAATGAAAATACTCTTATCAAACAATCGAGTAATTTTTGAGAGAATTGATCTTTTCACTTTGCAAAGAGTTATTTAAAAAAAATATTTGTTTATAAATAGATGTTTAATATGATATTTTTTTAATAATAAAATTAGATATTTAATGAAATTAATTTTTTCTTAAAACAGATTATATAGTGCACTTGAATATAGGTAATAATTTGAGAAGTTCCCTAGAATCGGGTTTGTTTATTTGGAAAAATTTGAGAAATATCCTTTTAAAACATGTAATTACCAATAAAATAAATATGGATTATGATTGGTACATATATATATTATTAAAAAAGAATTTTTGGGGAGTATATAATAGTAATAAAGAATTTAATTTGGGTAATGATAGAAAAGAGTAACCTCGAAGAAAATGGAGATTTGGGTAGAAACCCTTACATTATTTTCGAATGTGTTCTACACTTGATCGTATGGTCATATAATATGAAATTAGAGTAATGAATAATTTAATTATGAACCTATTATATATGTATTATAATTTTATTATGTTCATTTATGGAATTTTGAGAAGTTATAAGATTGAATTCTGTCATTCCAGAGTTTTTATTTCCTTGATTTCATGATCGGTTCCCTTGATTATAAGTAATGAAGTTCTTGTAAAATTTTTGTAATCATAAATAATTTTAATTTATTATTATTAATTCAAAAAATATGTTAAAATTAAATTATTTATTATTATGTTTCCATAAATGTGGATGAATCGTTAGATAACAAGTTAATGATATACTTTTAGCTTAATTTTAGCGGGTTTTCGATCACAATGAACTAGTTTTGTTCTATTATTTAATATAATGTATATAAAATGGTTAAAAACCCATAAATAATATAAAATACATATTTTATAATCGTTTACCACCATAAAAAAGGTTTCATGACCATCCGTTAAGGATAAATTGATGAACAAATGTTCGTTGTCCACAAGGGTTTTAAATCAGCACCTCCAGGATGATGATTTCATCTTTTTAATAAGAGTGAAAAGAGAGTAAGAAGATTGATAATGGATATTCAATTGAAATTATATAATTATAGTATATATATTATACTATATCTAAAATCATAATTTGTATAGTGGAGGTTCATAAATAATAATAAATTGAAATAAAATTAAAAGAAAAACAAAGAGAATTTACCTCTTGAATTATCCTCCTTGAGAACCTCATTAGGGAAAAGGGTTTTGGTATTTTGCAAATAAAAATAACTATTGGATGTGTGTGAAGTATTTTTAAGAGTAATTGGGATGAATTTTTTGAAAATTTAACACTTTGAGGTGTGAGGAGAAGATGGGGTGTAGGGTGGTATGTATAGTGGAGGAGAGGGGTGGTTTTTGAATATTAAATTCATTTTTTTATTATATTGGATCAAGAATATGAATAGTTTGAGAATTGTCAAAAAATATATTAAAATAATTATGTGAAGTTATTATTTTTTTCTTACATCAGTGATGACAAAAATAATAGTGTAATTAACTTATAATATATTTATCCTGTAAATTACCTTATTTTACTATTCACCAAAAATTCATTTATTTTAGAAAAATCCCCAAAATTCACCCTATAAATTTTATGATGTGTAAAGTTCAAAAATGACATCCATTTTATAGAAATTATTTTATATATATGGGAAATTTAATTTTTTATTAAAATCACCATTTAATTAAAAAATATATTTTTCAAATTTAAAACTGATTTGATAACTCTCTGAAAAACTGAGTACGGTCACAAAAAATTAACCAAACATCATAATATGAAATAATGTTTATTTATGAGTATATTTAATGAAAATTTTATTTTTTAATCATTTTATTGATTATAAAATTATAATGAAATATTTATGAATTATAAAAATACCAACACTTAAATATTAATTTTTGAAATATTCACTTACTTATACTTTGATATAATTATATCATTCATTCATTTACAAGATTCCTAAATTTTATTTATACATTCATGGGATAGGTTACTATTCACTAGGCTTATTTACTATTTATAAGGTTCATACTACTATTAAATGTTAATATTACTATTTCATCGGTTTATGTTACATAACATCTTGATATACTTATAATTTCATTCATTAATCATTTATAAAGTTTTAATAGTGCTTTTTAAGTGACTTTTTGTGATCTATAATATTTGAAATAGACATAGGAAGTTAAATATCAATTATAAAATTCTATTTTGTTACATTGTCCAATCCAAAAAAAAAATTCATTGAAATTTCTAGAATGTCACATCACAAATTGATTTGTGTAGTTTTCCATAATAAATTACTCCTACTCCCACATATACTCTTTAATTTTGTAATTATTCCAGAGTAACTTTACTATCTATGTCTTATGATTCCACAACCCCTCTTCATTAGTGTCTAGAATCCAGATAGTCTCTTCACAATAAGATAATTCAGTCTCAAATTCGATACCTTGAGAAGTGAGTACAAGAGTTGGGTCTGGAATGTAATTCCTTAACAAACAGATATGGAACAACTTTTTTACCTTAAAAATTCATGGTGGAATCACCAAATTATAATCCAAATATTCAATTCCCTCTATAATTTTAAAAGGACCAATGTACCAGGGGATTGGTTTCACTTTCATCCTAAATCTTATAACACCCATCTATTGAGATACAATCAAAAACGTGATCTCCCACTTGAAATTACAAATCCTTCCTTCGATTATCTGCATAGATCTTTTCCCTACATTGAGACGCTCTGATGTGGGGTGGAATAGACTTTAACTTTGCTATTGTTTCCTCCACAACCTCTAGGCCTATATTCATCATTTCAACAACTTCATCCCAACATGTTGTTGTGTGACATCACTTTCCATACAATGATTCATATGGTTCCATTTGAATATTAGAATAGTTACTATTTTTGTATAAACAAATCTTCCAAAGGTAAATATTGAACCCACATACTTTGAATGTTATGTTATCATGATCTAAACTTGTATTCTAATTATTGGATCTTTATTTTTGATTGACCATTAGTTTAAGGGTGATAAGTACTCAAATGAATCTCACTATCCATATATTTCTAAATAATTTTCCATAATTTTGATGTAAATTGTGGATCACAGCCCTTAAAAATTGGAGTGGTTCTTCATAATGTCTTCAAACAACATTTACATAGAGTTGTTCATGGTTCTCTAGTGGAAAATCATTATTTATATCGAGGAAATTTGGAGATTTTGAAATTCGATAAACAATTACCCATATTAAATCATTATTTCTTGGATTTTTGGTAATATAGTGAAAATCCACAGTGGTGTCATGGAATTTCACTATATGAATATGAAGAGTTTGAAAGACTCCTCTAGGATGTTGTATTACTGCCTTCACTTATTAACAGACTAAATATATTGGTACATAATAAACAATTTTCCACTTCATATTATCATACCAAAACTTTTCATTCAAATATCTATACATCTTTGTTCTACAATGGTTTTTAGAGAAATTAGAGCTGTGGGAATCATCCAATAACTCCATTTTTAGCTCAAGGATAGAGGGAACACATAGCCTCCTCCTAAATTTTAGAATTCCAACCTCATACATGAAGTCATCTAACTTCCAATAATTTGAAATTTTAATTTTCTTTTAAAGATTCTCATCATCAGATTAAGGAATTTTAATCTTTTATAGTAAATATTGTTTGGAAACCTTTTTAAAAATTTCTTATGCTTCCCCTTCCATGATAATTTCCATATCCATCCTTACTAGATCCATTTACACTAGATCCTTATCCATACTTATCTTGTTTAGAGCCACATGATCCTTCCTGCTCAATGCATATTCTACCTTATTTTGCATCCCTAGGTGGTACTATTTTGAACAATTATAATCCTTGAGTAGATGATGCCATCGTCTTTACCTCATCTTCAGTTATTTTTGTCAGAAAAAATATTTCAAACTCTTATGATCCATATATATCTCACATCATTCACCATAGAGATAGTTTCTCCCAATCTTCAATGCAATTATTGCATCCTATAACTCATGATAATAAGTTTTACAGCTCTGGTCCAATGTTTTAACTACTTTATTTCATAGGAAATAACTCTATAATTCCACATAAAGAGGCATCCATATATTTTCATTGATGCATCTATATATATCAAGAATCCACTATTCCCCAATAGTTAAGTCAGGATAAGAGAATTCATTAATATCCTCTTCAATTCTATAAGAAATTCTTCACAATAGTTTTTCCATAAAATCATTACCCTGTAATATGTAATCTTGGTCAACAGGTTAGCTAATAAGGCCATGTTCTAAACAAAACACTGATTATAACCAAGTAAACCTATAAAACTACATACCTCAGTTATCTTCATTGGTGTAATCCATTTTTGAAGAGTCTTTGTATCTATTGGATCAATTGATATTCCATCCTTTGAGACAATGTGATGAAGAAAAGACATTATTTGAAGCTAGAATTCCCACTTGCTAAATTTACCACATAACTCATTCCATCTATGATAATTCAGAACCATACATTTTTAATACTCATGATCTATATAGATTATGGAGTATAACAAGATATGATTAATAATTACCAAAAAACATTCATGAAGATATTACCTGAATACTCTTTTCATAAGATCTGGGAAAATATAGGGCGCTTTAGTTAGTCCAAAATACATTATTTTAAACTCATAATGCTCATATCTTGTTCTAAATGCTATCTTTTCAATATATTCCTTCCTTATACGCAACTAATGATATCCAAATCAATGGTCAGACTATGAAAATTATTGGGCTTCTTGATGTTAATCAATCAAATAATCAATGAGATGAAGATGATAAATATTCTTTATCACAATAGCATTGATCTCCTTGTAGTCAATGCACACCCTCATTGATCCATCTTTATTTTAACGAAATGAATAAGAGCTCAGCATATAGAAACACTAAGTTAAATAAACCCTTACTACTCAACTACTCTAGTGGTATTGTCAGCTCCACTAATCCCACTGGGGATATTCAATAAGGTGTCTTTGAAATATGTCTTTCACCGAGAATTAAATCAATAGTGAACTCAACTTCCCACTCCGGAGGATGTTTAGGTAAATCATATTGAAACAAATCAACATATTATTGAACCATAAGTACATCCATTATTATAATATTTCATTCCTCCCCAATATATATTTTTTTATCGTTATCCCTTGGAATTCCATTTAATAGATCTACTAGGGTTAGATCTAGATAATAATTAAATGTTGAGGGTTCTTCTCTATAGACAAGGGATTCTACATCATTATAAAAAACTATATCTTTACTTTTCTGGTAATATATTTTCACACTATAATTTGAAATTAAATCCATTACAAGAATTATATCAAATTCAATTATAGGTATGTTGATAAGGTCATCAACCAAACCACATTTATGTTTCATAACGGGGACCGAATGGAAAATCTTTTCTTTCAATTGTACATCCCTTATGTGTTTTGACTGACTACTCATTTATTAAATCAAATTGAAAATTTCTAATTTTATTGGAAAACAAGGATGGTATAAAAGAATGTGATTATCCAAAATCAAATAAATAATTGGCTATGTTTGAGGAAACAATTAAAGTAACCACCACCACATAATTAATAACTTCAATGTCAATAGTTTGTATCATATATGCTTGGACTTATCAAGGGATGGGTTACTTGACATCTAGGATAGTCCTATGAATAATGTCATATATCTTTACAATTATAGAATTTGAACATTGACAGGTTATTTATTTTTCATACAATCACAGGCTTGGTGGCATTTTTATCAACACATTTAGCATACTCTCATTATTTTCCAGCAAGTACCTGGGTGTTTCTTCCCAGAATTACGATAGGGTGTAATGTCAACTCATCCCTTCTTTCTGCATCTCCTTTTTTTATTTTCCAGAATCTTCTACATCCCTATTAATCTCATTCTTTCTCAAAAATTTATAGGACTTAGATAATTATTTTTCTATTATGACTATACATGTGACTATATCTTCATATGATGAGAAATTTTGGGAGACTAGTTCCCTTAAGAGTAATGGTTTTAAATCATTAAATAACTGGTCAATATTAATCCTTGGATTACATATGTAGTCTAAAATAATACATGCTAATATTTTATGGTTGGATTCACACATCACAACATTTTTATCCTCTTTCTATCATAGACTCCAGAATTGCCTCTCAATATGTGATTGTTGTTCAAGAGGAAACTATTTTTCTCGTAAAACTTACATAAAATCCCCCCATTTCAAATTTTAAATTCTCTCCTCCTACTTTGTGTTTTGAATCAAAAATCATCCTTGATCAACATCTTCTGAGAGACAATTCACTGCTATAATAACCCTCTCCCATTCATTTCTTCCCAAAAGTGATAAAAATATTCTCTAAGGAACTTATCCACTTATCTACTAACAATGGGTTCATAGTAACATTTATTTATGGAAGACTTTGTACCATAAAGTGGTCTGACATTACACTTCCCCATTTTGGATTAGGATCCTCCATACGAGTATGGTTATTATTCATAAACTGAGTATGTTTTCCCAATATAGTTATAAGTTTTCTAATACCAGTTTCATCTCCAATACTAATATCATCTTTTTTCTTTGGACGAAAATACCTACATGTGATATGTGTGTTGATATGGGTTCCATTACTTACACTAGGAACCATTTATAAATAATGGCATACAATATATTAGGTTATGAATCATAATGTATAATATCAAACTAGAAAAACACATAACATTAATTGAAAAATTATTCATAGATTAGTTTCATTGGGGACATATATACATTTAAATCCATTATAATGGATTTTAATAAAAATTTGATTTATCCTAATCTTATCCTTTGGTAAAAATAATCCATGTGCATAGTATGGTTTATTTTTGGGTACCAGTCTACACTGGGTTAAGCACGGCACACCTTGTCACATTTTCAACCCCTATGTACATCTATGTTATAACAATATCCACTTTTAGTATCTTGAAAGAGATGTATTTTATAGGAAGATCATGTCATGACCCGACCCTACACGAGCTCGAGCCGCAACTACCCCAAGCCTGCCTCCACACGATAGGGGTTGGCGACAAGCGCGGAAGGCTAAACAACTCGGGGAGGCCTTTTCCTGATTACCTGTACACACACACGTATCCCACTCAATGAAAAAGTGTAGAGTAAAAAGAAAAGTAAAGTACTAACTGCTATAAACAACATCAAAAGTGGATCGACCTCTAAATAGTAAAAAGCAAGCGCTGAAGGTAAACTGAAAGAAAAAGGAAAAAACACATACCCCACTTGAAAAGTGCAACAACCCGGAAACAGGTAAACAAAAGTAAACAACTCGGAGAGTCCCGCACCTGGAACCCGACTACGACCACCACAAGTGGTCTGAGCTCCCGAACTCCTATGCTCCGCTAAAGTCATGACCAACCTGGCTGTCGTCTCCAAGGGCACACCAAGTGCGGGCAAATCCCAAGTAGGGGTGAGTATAAAAATACTCAGTAGGATGCCCCGAAGGATCTAGGGGAAAAAAAGAAGGTAATGAAGAGGTGAGCAGTATATCGAACAGGGAAACATAATGGAGTACAACCGAGAGTGTAGTAAAGAGTATAGATTGACCCAACAAGAGGAAGGATATAGAGTCGTCTAAACACAAGGAGCTAGAAACGGTGAGGAGATGAAATTCTCATCGAGTCTTAGCTACCTATAGCAGGAGAGTAGACTCGTCCAACCATGAGAAGCTAGACACAGAAAGCATGTGGCATACCTCGGGCGTCTTCGCCTCTCTTGGAAAGAGAGTAACCAAAACCCAAGAACTGGGTCCTGAAACAAGGTATACATATATCTAACCACCGCTAAGAAACTCGAACAAGATCATAAGGGGATATCCATCCTGTAGCTGATCCCAATAAAGTGAGTCGCCAACAGTCCCAGAATTAATCACCATCGATTCCCAGCATCCCACACGTCTTCCCTGATCTGCAAGTCAAGGGGCTCAAATCATCGCACCTTGATACTATCCGCTTTTGGGGGCACTGACTCGTCCTCATGGTTTTAGGTTGCATCACAAGGATGAATCTTGGTGGGGAAAGTGCACCTCATTCTTGAGAGTTCAAGGGCAATTCAAACCACACCATATCACTTCCAAAGTTGTCACATCACTAACCCATACAACCAAGTGTCCCACTCCAGTAGTCACGGAGAAAAACCACAGACTAGCCTAGTAGAAAGGACTAAGTTTGAAAGGAGTCGTTGTGTAACCCACTGCCCAGTCTCTACTGAAGGCTAAACCCAAAGTGGTCATCGGCTGACCCACTTCCCAGTCTCTACTAGAGGGTAAACCCTAAGAAGTCAATGAGAATACCACTGCCCAGTCTCTGCTGGAGGGTAAACCCACAGAAGTCAGTGAGGAACCCAATGCCCATTCTCTACTGGTGGGTAAACCCAATGGATTCGATGAAAAACCCACTGCGCAGTCTCTACTGGAGGGTAAACCCGAAGAAGTTGGTGAGAAACCCACTTCCTAGTCTCTGCAGTAGGGTAAACCCGAAGAATTCAATGGGAAACCCACTTCATAGTCTCTACTGGTGGGTAAACCTGAAGAAGTCGGTGAGCAACCCACTGCCCAGTCTCTGCTGGATGGTAAACCTGAAGAAGTCAATGAGCAACCCACTTCCCAATCTCTGCTGGAGGGTAAGCCCGAAACTACTCTGGCGATCCCTACTAGATGGTACAAAATTGGCCAACAGAAAACACATGGGGTATTGCACAACCACCCAACTCTAGAAAAAACAACTAATATAGGTTCATCGCCAGTGCTATCAATGGGTGTCACAAGTACCGTTATCATGTGTAGGTTCGGAGTGCGTAAAACAACCCTTAACCAATTCCCTTTCATATTTCAACATTTAATAATATCATGTAGGAGGCTTCACTTGCCTGAAAAGATTACAATGATGTAATCATCATAGAAAAACGTGCGAGATAGACTACTTACTCACTGGAAGCGGGCTCCCGATGAAAAATTTATCCAACACCAGTTCATGCCCATACGGCATCTCATGGGCCCCACACCTTGGTCCTGAGAGAGGTCGGGAGAACTGTGGCACTGCGATTCTCTTGTAAAAACATGTCGAGTCCACTATTTATATTCCCCAAATAGATATCTAATGAAAAAGTCGTAGTACGATGTTCATAGCTAAAAAGACGGCCCATGGGGAACACGCCTCAACTCCGGTTTGAACGCCTGAAACCACCCCAGTAAATTTCGCCTCGATGCCAAGGACACAATGACACTAACAACACCTAAAAAAGACTCAGGATGCAGAAGTTTCAATTCCCATGTTATACGGAAACGGCACCCCATGGGGCCCACAACTCAGGCCTGAATTTAAGTGGGCATATTGCACCTTTGCAATCCCCTCAGAGATAAAATCATAAATGAGTACTCAAACACCCCAAAAGGATGACGGGCGAAAAAGAGGTGTTCCACCGTAAAACGTGTGAACTGGGCCCTGTGGGTCCCGCACCTTGTCTCTAAACCAAACACTTCAGAAAAATTCTCAAAATGTCAGCACGAGGACTGGGTTCATGCTGCCGCTGACGACACGTCAATCAGACATCCCAAGCAGTATTTAGGTCCGACGCAACTATTAATTAATTAATTTAATAATTTATTAAGAATTCACATTGTGTTTCATGCCACAGAGCAACAAAACCAACCCATAAAGGTTCCAAAACAACTTGGAAGGACTGTCTCAGCTGCAGGGCCACAACGCCCCTGACAGCGCATCAAACAGATATCCGGCTTGCGAAGTGTTTCCATCGCGGGCTTTATTTATTAATTTATTATTATTAAATTAACGTGTTTCAGGTCACCCGACTTCAGGAACGCAACCCAAAATCTACGAAACCCACTTTAAACAGTCTTCCTCGCCGATACAAACTCACGGCCGCAGACGGTGCGTCAAATCGACACGTCGTTTGGAAATTATGCCCCCCCCCGAATAGTAGGGGGCCAACCCGGTTCACCCCGGCCGGCCCAGTCCGAACTGCCGCGGCCTGCTGGCCACGGCCCACTCCAGCCGCACCGGACCCGCCTAGGGTCCAGTTTTCATCCCAGCAGACCGGCCGAAGTTGGTCTTCGCGTCATGCCAGTAGGACCCGCACTTTTGGTGTCCTCATCTCCCAGCCGACCGACCATTTGGCCAGTCCTCATTGACACACCGGTAGGTCCCATGCAGTGCGGGTCCTGGCTTCCACATCACTCCCGAGGATAGGCCTTGGGATCCTTTTGACCACGTCGGCCGTCAGACGCCTGCCTGCACCGCCGCTCGACGTCGCGCCCTGCCGCATGCCGGACAGCCCGTACTGCTCCGCCTGGGGCTCCCTACTACGCTGCCTGGCAGCCGCCTCCACCGGGCCTCCTCGCGAAGCCGCCACCCTGTCGTGCCGGCTCCCCTACACTGCTCGACGAAATGGCTCCTCCATCCACGCACCACCCTCGGCCAGCCGGCGACACCCGAATCCTCCCGGACGCCTGCCGCAGCCTGATGCTCGGACCCCAGTTGCGCCACCCCGAGCTCAGCGACCGACATTGCTGGCGCCAGGGCTTCCGACGACCACCACCACCTCTCTGGTGGCCTAAAACCAAAACCAAACATATTTATGGGATCCTCGGGGTGGGGCCTTTGCATCGCCTTCCCCCGATCGTCGATCCAACAAGGTTTGCGCGTGTTTGAAAAACATTGGATGAAGAATGCTCAAGAACGGGTTTTAGAACAAGGCTCGGACAATGGCCGTGTTCGTTCGGCCATCATCCCAATTCATGAACTATAGAAAATAAGTAATGAAATTGAAAGTAACACCAGAAATCGACCAAGGTGTGAAAATTAGCAGAAATCCAACCTTGATTCCGATGCGCGTCGTAGGTGATGCATCCGTGAGGCTCCACCTTCGAACTGCCGAGGTTTCAGCGAAGATCTCTCCTTGATCCAGCGAAGAACGGTGAAGAACATCCAGAGAGAGAGGGATAGAGGGTAAGGTAGAGAGAGAGATAATAAATGGGTTCTCCCTTCCAACACTTAATGAATTTATAGAAATTCACTAAAACTCTCCCAACGGGCACATATTCTGAAACCTCCACGCCCACCTATTTTATCTCTCGCCTAGGAAAAACGCCCCATTTCAAACTCAACGGAATTCTAGAATTTAAATTTTTAGGCTTTGTTCAAAATTTATTTGAAAGGATCGTCAGTGATAAAAATCACTAAGTCATTAATTCAAAAAGACGGTTTTTCCCCTGGGTGTGACATCTCTCAAAGCATGCCCGTGCCCGCAACTTTTACACCCTGCATAGGGTAAACAACACGCTTCGGATGAAACCTTGCCCTCGAATTTCCAATCCGAGCTACTATTTAAGAGATACATGAGTTTGAACAATTAAATTAATAATTTAATTTAATTTAACCATTTAACACACCGCTAACGAGTGAGGAGTCCGAACGCCCCGCGCTGACATGTTTTATGTCGTTCCTAGGGTAAAAACCCCATTTCGGACCCATTCATACCCTCATATTTCTAATCTGAAACACCGTTTAAGAGTTATGACTTTTATTTTGCGTACCCACCATGAATGTACTGAAAATTTAATTCCGGCCACACTGGGGCTCGGAATCGTACGTCTTCTGAAGGAGCTGCTCTGGAATAACATCAAGAATTTTCAAATGTCTTTTATAGGAAAAACTAGTTTCTTACATCATTCCCTCAATCATGATTTTCATCCCCGAAAAGAAAAACCAGGGAACAAAATAGGGTACTAAGCCTGCACCTAGCTCTTCCATACCCAGATGAACTCTTGGACAGTCCCACTTCACCACAAACAGACCAAATGGTTTGATCTATTCACGCGAGGTCTGCCCTTGACGATGAAGTGCATAAAAGTACGCACAAATCTCCTCTGGTAAGCCATGAGGGAGACGTCATGCACCCACATCAGACTTTGAGGATAGGGAAATGCGGTATGGAACCTTTCCATTCCTTCGAACGGTCTCGATCGGGCTAAAGGACCTTGGGGATAGCTCACCTCCCCGGTCGAACCTCTACGTCGCATGCCGTGACTGGAATCACCGTTCGGACCTAGAAGAAAGCTCAGTGATTCCCACCATCAGAATATCCATATGGTGAAACACCTAAGGATATCTGGTCACAGAAGGTTTCATAGTCGATGTCCCACGACCCAGAATCTCTTACACGCTCGAATATCGAAGGAGTCGACACCATCGACTTAAGAAAAATTCCCCACACCTTTTTACCTTACCAACACATGGTTACACCGACACCCCGTGACACCCTGGTTACAACTCAAATAAGGAGCAGGGAGAAAAGAATTTCACACATCTAGTCAAGAAATTCTACTGAAAAAATTACAAGAGTCATAAAGTGTACCTCTTACCACCTCATGCTCCGCAGGATCATAGACATCCAAAGCTCATGATTGTCAGTGGTCCCAACTATCAGCTCTCGGAGCCTAACGTGGACCATTTGGAGGTTATGGGAATACCTCGTAAGGTTGTCCTCCACTTCCTGATCCTCTTGCTCCTCTACAAGCACCACTTCTTTGGGTATTACTCCGATCACGGTGCTACCTCTGTCGCAGTGGTGCACCTGCTGCCTACTCGATATTCTCAGCGTGCCTGGTCGGACAGTCCCCTGCCAAGTGACCTCGTTCATTACAAGCATAGAATTGGCCCTCTCTGGGCAACCCTGGTGCCCTCCAACGCCACTGTGGTGTACGACCACGGCTCAGAGTCTACTCCCATAAGGGTCTCCTTAGTTGAGGCCCTGCACTTTGCTGCCACAGTGGTGCACGACCACATCTCTGAAATCGGCGGGTGGAAGGCCGCCTGTGTCAAGGTTCTATCTACTGACGCCTGCTAGATGTTGCAGACGTCTCGGCTCCATCGTGCCTACTGCCACCATCAACTGTAAAGCGTGACAGGAATCTCCCTCACAGCAGTGCCTACTCTAGCACCCTAGAATAAGTGGGAATGCCCAAGGGTACTATGACAGCACAAATCTCTCTACGGAGACCCTGCTCGAACTTCGGTTCTCGAAAGTTGTCGTCGTGGAACAAGTCCTAGAAAATGTGTGCACAGTCTCTGAAACCAGTCGCATACTCAGTCACCATCATCCCTCCATGTTGAAACTACAAGATCTCCAGATCCAAATGGAGCATAATAAGGAGGGGTAAAACTCCACACAGAACAACAGCTGATAGTTGTCCCACGAAAGCAACAACTTTCCAAGAAACTGAGTCACCAGACTTTACCAACACCCCGGAGCTCTGTGGAAAAGGCTGGCGGAAAAAAACACCATCAAATATGCCAGTGTCTGTGCAGGCCGGAAGAGGAAAACCACTATCTCGAGCCAAACCTTTGCTGCCCAAGGGTCTAACTCACCACTGAACCTCAGCGGTCTCTATCGCTGGAAATCACAGACCACGATAAACCTGCGCTCAAGCTCCGTTTGCTCTACTGGATCTGTCTGCTGCTTACCCGGCAGGTGTGCTACTTCTGGCCCACCTGGAGAAAGGGACTCGCTTGATGGGTCCTGGACTGAGGCCTCGTCGCTCACAGGGTCGTCGTCATGAACCAAAGCTGGTATCCTTGCTGGCTGTCTTCACGGAGACAACATAAATGTTATCAAGGAGTGACATGATCAAATGAGCATATATGTATATCACAACAACAAAAATGGGGATTTGGATCAAGAAGGACAATCAGAGACTCAATCCTATGTGATGCAAAAACCAATTTCCCTACAACGAGTGTCTCACCATGCCGATTCAACAAGCGGGTTATCAGGGTCCTGGTGAATGGATATGTCGGCCGCCGCACAATCACTGAACTCCCTGGCCTGAGAGCCACTCTAGAGACACGTTGACACTGTTGCCCTAAATCCCAACTAATTCCCTTTTAAGGACGTCCGAACAACGTCCCAAGGAATGATCCACCTCTGATACCACTTTTTCATGACCTGACCCTACTTGGGCTCGAGCCGCAACTACCCCAAGCCTGCCTATATAGGCGAGGGGCTGGCGACAAGCGCCGAAGGCTAAACAACTCAGGGAGGCCTTTTCTTGAGTACCTATACACACACATACGCAACTCACTCAATGAAGAAGTGCTGAGTAAAAGGAAAAATAAAGTACTAACTGCTATAAAAAGCCAAAAAAGTGCATCGACCTCTAAATAGTACAAAGCAAGTGCTGAAGGTAAACTGAATGAAAAGGAAAAAAACATGCTCCCAATCAGAAAAGTGACACAACCCAGCAAAAGGTAAACAAAAGTAAACACTTGGGAGAGTCCCACACCTGGAACCAGACTACGACCATCACACGTGGTCCGAGCTCCCGAACTCTTAAGTGTCGCTGATGTCACGAACAACAAGTCTGTCGTCTGCAAGGGAACAACAAGTGTGGGCAAAGGCCAAGAAGGGGAGAGTATAAAAATACACCGTAGGATTCCCTGAAGGCTTGAGGGAGCAAAAAAGGAGGTACTGAAGAGGTGAGCAGTAGATCAAACAGGGAAAAGTAAAGGAGTACAACCGAGAGTGCAGTAAAGAGTATAGCTCAACATAACAAGAGGAAAGACATAGACTTGTCTAAACACAAGAAGCTAGAAACGGTGAGGAGATGAACTTATCGGTGCATCTTCGCTACCTATAGAAGGAGAGTAGACTCATCCAACCATGAGAAGCTAGACATGGAATGCATCTGGCATACCCCACATGTCTTCACCTCTCCTGGATGGAGAGTAACCAAAACCCAAGAAGTGGGTACTGGAACAAGGTATACACACACACATATATATATATATACTCTGTCAATAAATCCAAACAAGATTGTAAGGGGATATCCATTCCATAACTCAGCCCAAGAAATTGAGTCGCCAACAGTCCCATAAGTAAACATCATCGATGCCCAACATCCCACACATCTACCCTGAACTGCAATTCAATGGGCTCAAATCACCGCACCTTGATACTATCCACTTTGGGCGGCATTGACTCTCCCTCATGGTTTTAGGTCACATCACAAGGACGCATCTTGGTGGGAAATCACCCCTCATCCTTGAGAGTTCAAGGGTAAGTCAAACCACACCACATCACTACCAAAGTTATAAAATCATTGACCCGTACAACCAAGGGTCCCGCTCCGAAAGTCACGGTGAAAAACCATAGACTAGCCTAGTAGAGAGGAATGAGTCTGAAAGGAGTCATCGGGTAACCCACTGCCCAGTCTTAATTGGAGGGTAAATCCTAAGAGGCCGTCGGGTGACCCACTGCCCAGTCTCTGATGGAGGGTAAACCCTAAGAAGTCAATGAGCATCCAACTACCCAGTCTCTGCAGGAGGGTAAACCCGAAGAAGTCAGTGAGCAACCCACTACCCAGTCCCTACTGGAGGATAAACCCGAAGGAGTCGATGAGCAACCCACTGCCCAACCTCTACTGGAGGGTAAAACTGAAGAAGTCGGTGAGAAACCCACATCCCAGTCTCTACTGGAGGGTAAACCCGATGAATTAAATGAGAAAACCACTGCTCAGTATCTCCTGGAGGGTAAACCCAAAGAAATATATGAGAAACAAACTGCCCAGTCTCTGCTGGAGGGTAAACCCGAAGAAGTCAATGAGTTACCCACTGCCCTATCTCTACTAGAGGCTAAACCCAAAACTACTATGGCCATCACCACTAGATGGTACAACACTGACCAATAGAACATGGAGGGGGTATCGTGCAATCGCCCAACTCCAGAAACAAGACACCTAATAGAGGTTCAGTGCTCGTGCCATCCCTGGGTGTCACTAGTACCACTACCATGCGTAGGTTCAGAGTGTATCAATGAGAAATTCAACCAATGCCTTTTCATATTTCCACATTTAATAAGATCACGTAAGAGGCTCCGCTCGCCTGAACAGATTACACCGATGTAATCTTCGTAGAAAAACATGCGAGATAGACTACTTACTCACTAGAAAGGGGCTCCCGATGAACAAGTTATCCAACACTGCTTCATGCCCATACAACATATCGTGGGGCCCACACATCGGTCCCGATAGAGGTAGGCCGAACTACGCCACAACGATTCTCTCAAAAAAACACGTTGAGTCAACTATTCATATGCCCCAAATAGGCGTCTAATGAAAAAGTCACAGTATGTTGTTCACAACTTCAAATACGGCCCATGGGGCCCATGCCTCAACTATGGTTTCAACGCATGAAACCACCCCGGTTAATTTCGCCTTGATGACAGGGTCACAACATCGTTAAGGTCACCTGAAATAGACTCTGGATGCAGAAGCTGCAATTCCCGCATTATACGCAAATGGGACCCCATGAGGCCCACACCTCAGGCCTGAAATTAAGCGGGCGGATTGCACAACTGCAATACCCTCAGAAAAAATTCAGAAACGAGTACTCAAACACCCCAAATGGATGAAGGTTGAAAAAGAGGCGTTCCACCGTAAAACGTGCGAACTAGGCCTTGTGAGGAGCACACCTTGTATTCAACCTGAATGCTTCAAAAATCATCTCAAAATTTCCGCACGAGGATTGGGGTCACACTGCCGCTGAGGGTACTTCAATCGGACATCCCAAGCAAGAGTTAGGTCCGACGCAAAAATTAATTAATAAATTTAATAATTAATTAATTATTCACATTGCGTTTCGTGCCGCTGAGTAATGAGACCAACCTGCAAAGGTTCAAAACCAACTTGGAAAGACTGTCTCAGCTCAAGGGCCACAGTGCCTCTAACGACACGTCAAACGGACCTCTGGCTCGCGAAGTGCATCCATCGCTAATAATTTATTATTTTTAAATTAACACGTTTCGGGTCACCCGCCTTCGGGAACAGGACCCAAAAACCATGTAACCCACTTCAAAGAGTCCGCCTCACTGATACAAACTCACGGCCATAGACAGCGCGTCAAACGAACGTGTCGTTTTGAAAATTACGGCCCCCTGAATATAAGGGGGGCCAACCGGGCCGGTTCAACCCGGCTGGCCTAGTCTGAACTGCTGCAGCCTACTGGCCGCGACCCACTCCAGCTGCACCGCACCCACCTCGGGTCTGGTTTTCATCCCAGTAGACCGGCCGAAGCGGGTCTCTGTGTTGCACCAGTAGGACACACACTTTGTGGGTCCTCGTCTCCCAACCAAACAGCTGTTTGGTCGGTATTCATAGACACACCGGCTGGACCCGCGTGGTGTGGGTCCAGGATTCCGCTGCCCGAGGCCATTCCTTGGGCTCCCTTCGACCACGATGTCCGGAAGACGCCAGCCTACTCCGCCGCTTGACGCCGCACCCCGCGACATGCCAAACCGCCCCATGCCTCTCCGCCTGGGGCTCCCTGCTCGGCTGCCTGGCAGCTGCCTCCGCCCGGCCTGCTCACTGAGCCGCACGCCCATTGGCGCCGGCTCCCCTACACCGCTCGACCACCCTGCTCCTCTGGCCGGGAACTGCCCTCGGCCAGCCAGTGACACCCGACTCCGCCTGGCAGCCTGGCGCTGCCAGATGCCCGGACCCCCGCTGCGCCACCCCGAGCTCCAGCCACCGCCCTTGCCGGAGCTGGGGGTTCCGACGACCACCGCCACCACTTTGGTGGCCCAAAACTAAAACCGAACATGGGTTCTGGATCCTCGGGGAGAGGCCTTCGCATCGCCTTCCCCCAATCAACGATCCACCAAGGTTGGGCATGTCCGAAAAACATTGGACAAAGAACGCTCTAGAACAGGTTTTACAACAGGGCTCGAACGATGGTCGTGTTTGTTCAGAAATCTTCCCAATTCAAGAATTATAGAAAATAAATAATTACATTGAAAGAAACACCAGAAATTGACGAAGGTGGGGAAATTAGCATAAATCCTTCATCGATTATGATTCGAGTCGTAGGTGATGCGTCCGTGAGGCTCCAACTTCGAACTGTCGAGGTTTTGGTAAAGATCTCTCCTCGATCCGGCAAAGAACGGTGAATAACTGCTAGAGAGAGAGGTAGAGATGTGAAGAGAGAGATAGAGAGTGAGAGGTGAAATGGGTTCTCCCTCCCAAAACTTAATGAATTTATAGAAATTCACTAAAACTCTCCCAACGGGCGCTGATTCTGAAAACTCCGCGACCGCCTATTTTATCTCATGCCTAGGGAAAACGCACCATTTTGAACTCAAAGGAAGTCTCAGAATTCAATTGCTAGGATTCATTCGAAAGTTATCTGAAATGACCGTCAGTGATAAAAACCACTCATTCATTAATTCAAAAAGACGGTTTTCCCCTGGGTGAAATCTCCCACAGCAGGCCCGTGCCTGCAACTTTTACACCTCACCTATGGTAAATGGCACGCTACAAACGCAACTATGTCCTTAGATTTCCTATCCGAGCTACCATTGAAGAGATACATGATATAGTGCTATTAAATGAATAATTTCATTAAATTTATCCATTTAATACACTGCTGACGAGCGAGGGGTCTGAACGACCCACATAGACATGTTTTATGTCGTTCCTATGGTAAAAAAAACTATTTCGGACCCATTCATACCCTCATATTTCTGATCTGAAACACCTTTTAAGAGTTATTCCATTTATTTTTCTTACCTAGTGTGAACGTACTGAAAATTTAATTTCAGCCACACCGGGGCACGGAATCATACGCCGTCTGAAGGCGCTGCTCTGGAATAACATCAAGAATTTTCCAAAGTCTTTTATAGAAAAAATTAGTTTCTTACAGGTCCACATCATCTTGACTTTGAAAAAATCTAGGATATTTTTATAGGATTAACATCAAATTCTATGTGAGTTTTTTTTCCCTAATCTCCATTTCTTAATTATAGTTTCTAGTGTTTCTACTAAACTTCCTCTAATACCAACTATAAGACCCCAGACCCTAGTAACCCAGATTTAGTGCCTTATTTTATTTAATTAGAATATATACAAAGAAATTTCATCCCGAAGGATCAAATAGTTTCGAAATTTTGGAAAACTAGATACATATATTAGTTCAATATTATAATATGAAATGAAATACATCATAGTGACTCCTTTTAAAAAACTAATATTCAACTAGATTATCTTTTCAAGTCATTTGTAAAATTATTCATGGAATCCTGTGAAAAAATAAACATAATAATGGAGTGATATCTAATGCTTAGTAAGGGTAAGAATTCAAATGATGCAAAAAATAAACCACAAGGCAAGGTGAATAACTGGAAAACATGCTATTAAAACATGAGCATATTAAGGAAGGAATAAAGAACCAAATAAATAATTTCATAATATAACATAACCATTGATGTTGTATTAGTACTATAATAAAATTGAGAATCAGTTAGTATTTTCATAATGCTGTAATGTATAATGAAGGATGTTATAAACATATTGTCAATGCCTCATACAAACACTATACATAAACTGGTAAACACTCAAACTAGTTTGTCTAATGAGAACTACCAATACACCAAGGGTCCATAGAGGTCCCCACAAGACACTTAAAAAGTAAAATTAACTCCTCATATGAAAGGGGTTAAACATAAACAAAAAAAAACATTCATATAGAAACTAATATTTGAAATGTAAATAACTTTCTCCAATCAGTAAACATAAACAGTAACCATTTGGAGTAATATGGCAAGTAGTATGAAGATTGTAAATCAATAGTAAAACTTATAATAAACCATCCAATAAAATATTGTATATTATATCATAAAATATCAATCCCAATTAAGAAATATAATAAAAAATAATTTTGATATAGATGAAAATACTCTCATAAAACCATTGAGTAATTCTTGGGAGAAATACTCAATTACTTTTTAATGAAGAGTATTTTTGGAAAAATATTTTCATAAAAATAGAAGTAAAATAAGATAGTTTTATAATAATTATATGAGTGATTTTTTAAAAAACAATGGAGTCTTAAAATAGATTATAGATTAGAGTTAAAAAAGGTTAATACTTCTAGATGTTCCTTTAAATCAAGAGTGTTTATCCAAAAGAATTTGAGAATGGTCCTTTAAAACATGTAAATACCCCTAAAATAAAGACTGATTCTAATAGGTAAATATATATATATGGAACATTCAAACATAATTTACAAGGATTTTATAATAATAATTAATAATTTTATTAGGGTAAAAAGGGAAAAATAGTAAACCGAAAGAAAATGGAGGTTCGGGTAGAAACCCTAACCTTACGTATGAATTTGTTTTGAAATTGACCATACAGACCTATAATATTATATTAGACTCGTAAATAATTTAATTACTAACCTATTATACATGTATTATAATTTTATTAGGTTGATGTGTGGCCATTTTCTATGTTTTAAGACATAATTCCTTCATTCTGGAGTGTTCGTTTCCATGATTTCATGATCGATTTGCTTGATTATAAGTAATGGAGTTCATCTAAAATGGGAGTAATTCTCCAGAATTAGAAATAGAACTAATTTAATAACAAATATATTTTTTATTGGTATTATTTATTATTTTTTACAATATATGAGGATTAATCAAAATATAACATGTTAATGATAATCCTTTAGCATAATTTTAGCGTTTTTATCACAATAAACTAGTATAATTATATTATTTAATATCATGTATATACAATTATTCCAAAATATTAAATAAGATATAATATGTATTTTAAAATTTGGTTCAACCATCAAAATGGTTTCATGACCGGCCTTGAAGGATAAATTGAATAATGAATGTTTTCCATCCATGAAGGTTGTAAATCGGCCCCTCGCAAACGATGATTTCAATTTTTTAAAAAAAATAGAGATATATATTAAGGATATTGATAATGGGTATTCCATTAAAATTAAATAATTTTTGTATATATATGACAGTGGAGTTATCATGATCATTTGGATAGAGAATTTGATGAGGAAATAATATATTAAAATGAAATTAAATGAAATAATAAGAGGATTTACCCATAGAATTATTCTCCTTGAGAACATCCTTAGAGAAAAGGGTCTTGGTATTTTGGTAAGAAAATGAGCTCAGAGACATCGGGAAAGACTAGTGAAGAATATTTGGGAATAATTATCACAAACTGCAAGGCATAGATGTGTGATGAGAAGAGGGGGTGAGGGGTTGTATTTAAATTGGGGGAGAGGGGTTATTTTTTATTATTAAATTCATTTTTTATTATTTTGTATCAAGACTATAAATAGTTTGATCATTATCATAAAATATATTAAAATAATTATGTTATTTTCGAGATTATGGTTCTTACATCTATGATGAGTCAAGGAATAGTGTACTTAACTTGAATTTACTTATATTTTAAATTACCATATTTCAGTATTCACAAAAATTATTCTATTTTTGAAAAATCCAAAAAAGTCAGCCAATCCATTTTTATATGTGTAGAATTAAAAAAATAACTCAATTTTATTAAAATTATTTTCTAAATATAAATAATTAATTTTTTAATTAAAATCAATATTCACTCGAAATATATAGTTTTTAAAAATAAAACTAATTTTATAATATTGAAAATTTAAATATTGTCTCATAAAATTATCCTAAAATTATAAAAAAATATTGATTTACGAGTACATTTTATGAAAATATATTTTCTTTTAAATTATATTATTAATTATAAAATTTTAATTAAATATTAATAACATACAAAAATACAAAAACTTAAATATTAATTTTTAAAATATTTACTTGATTATACTATGCTAAAATTATATTATTCATTAATTTATTAGATTCATAATTTTTATTAATACATTCATGTAAAAGTTGTTATTCATAGACTGATTTACCATTCATTAGGATTATATTACTATTCTATTGGTCAAGTAACTATTTAATCGGTATAGGTTCATTAAATTCTCGAAATATGTCAAATTTCATTCATTATTCATTTATAATGTTTTCTTTGTGTTCTTGAAGTTAATTTAGGGGATATATCGTATTTTAAATAAAAATAGCACGATAAATCTCATTAATAGAATCCTGGGTCATCATAATGTTTACACAGAATTATATGGAAACTCCTAGGCTTGATACTATTGTGGTCACCCATCATCTGTGCCTACCATTAAATCCTTACGGTTTTGAGTAGAAATCCTAGAGGATCCATTTATCCCATGATGCTAAATTCAATTTCAATGTTTATAATATTATTAATTCTTATTTTATCTAAGAATTTTGATACCCGAATTGGATCTCAGACATTATCACAATAAGAAAAGAGTATATAGATCAAGGTATTCATTGATTCCAAGGATCACACCCGCACATTCCAAAGTATTATTTCATATTCCTGATCAAAAAATTTTTTATTGATAAAATTGTAGTGTTCCAAGAGATTTTATTTATGGATGGGTATATAGGGTAAAATCATATCATAACAGTCCCTGAAAAAATCAATCCACCACTTTAAGATCATCCAAGGGTATATTTTGTTATCAGGTCATGACCATTAGTTTAATGAATTTCAGTTTCACCTATTAACATGTCAATAATGGTATATTATATCCTTTTCTAGTAAATATTACATAATGTTATATTGATAACCATATGGTCAAATCCTAAAAACGTTGTGATGATATTTCTATCCATTACATATTTTTCAAAAAACCAAACAAAATTAATTGAAGATAAACCCTCTATATTCATCTAATAAGGTGAAATCATATAAATTACATGCTTTAATTTTTCATCATCAATGTGTCGATTTCGACCCTAAGAAGGATGAAACAATCCTTGAAATTACCCATATGGGAAACCATACAGAAATAATATGGCTTAGGGGATTCCTCACCTAAAAGAAGCATTTTATAGCCACCGGGATAGTAAATTCCTTCATATTATGATGTTTACAAGGAAGTGAGTCCGTTACCAATGGGACAAAGAATGTTAATAATCCTTCAAATATTTCAAGAGATATTCACACCAATTACTAGCCCCAATGCCACTGGTATAGGGGAGGCCACTTATCTTCATTACAGGCACCAAATATATATTGATCATATCCCTAATTTTTTTTAAAAGAACAAATCAATTAAATAAATCAATATATACAATCTCAGAAAAACCAGTGCTAAAAAATGGGACTTGATTTTTAGACAATGAGAAGTACTTCCTCACACATATTTTTATAATACAAAATTTAAGGCATTAATTTCCACACTATGTGGACCACCTAGTATCTTGAATTGATCTGATTATGTAAATAATCAACCATATGATGTTCTCATAGAATTATTCTTAATGGGAAGTAATCTTATAAAAGTTCTACATCCAATTCATGTTATATGAGGCAATAAAGGAGTATTCCTAAACCTTTTTCCTCACAAAACCAAATGGGTCAATAAGCTCCAATAAATTACCTGATCCTAGATGAAGGGGTTTTAAATTTCCACCACACTCCCAAAATATAGATGTTTTACTTTGATAGTACCTCTTGAGGTTTGATTAGGAAAATAATGGAAGACCTAAAGATTAATAATATTTTCCCGGTACTGTATTTGTCTACCCACACAAAGAGATTCTACTATAATATTTACTACAATATTAATGATATAAAAAAAAGGTAGACTATCATTCTTTCATCGTAGGCATGATGTTATCCGTGTAGCTAAAAGTATACCATTAGAATATTTAATGTGACTCTGGGCTAGTAAATAAGAAAATTAATGGTGAATAAGCGATTAATAAGGAAATTTTGTCACAAATTCATAGATATTCATGTAGGTTTTTGGATAAAGTCCCCCTATAGCAATTTCTATATATATTCCCATGTTTATTGAATGTATTTTCTAGTGAACTAGCTAATGTAGCCATAGACCTAGTTGGCCCTAACTAAAATGAGGCAGTTTTTTTGCATCATGCAATATAGGTTAGACTCCACATTCATGATTTGTGAGATGGAGGAAATAAATGAAATCAATAATATTCCAAAGCATGACAATCCAATATCCTAACAAATTTATGTTCCTACTATATGGATGCTCTTAATAATAGATTATATCCAAATTAAGATCCATCTAATTGACCAAGTTAATAAAGAAAAAACTTTCACTGGGAAAAAACATTATTCTCTATGAGGGCCAAAATGAACATAATCTCCTATAAAAATAATTATTTATGGATAATAAATAAGATTATTTGAAGTAAGATAAGCACTCGATGTCATACAACAAGTGCATGAATGCTCCTGCAGTCATCATTAGACCGCGTTCTCCCATTAATTTATGAGACTTGGATATTTCTGACCAATGATGTCATTATATTTTTTGGAACACGTTGGGAAGGTCCACGTTTTTCAAATACATTCCTATGATATATATAAACCATCAAAAATTGTTTTATACTTCCATGTCCTGTTGGCCACTTACTGTATGGGGAATAAATATTATGAGTCAATATCCAGCATCTAAAAGAAAGTAGTTTATGTACATTGTTACTTCCACCAAATAATTTTCCAAATGTTCAGATACTATATCCCCTAAGGATGTAGGGAAAATTAATATTATTCACGTCATGAATTATAACATCATTAGAAGATTTTTTTGTCCCTAACACTATAGTGATAGAAAACTATGCCAATTTTTTTCCCTTTGTGTTGAAAAGGATATATTAGGAGTATAACATCATGATAGATCACTCAACCTAAGATCATGAAGAAAAAAAATTATATATTAAGGACTTTAATAATATTATATAAAATATACTCCCAAAGATGGTGATAATGAGAATAAATACATGCTACATTATATTATGCACTCCATGTTGGATTACTGTATTATAACTCGTATAACCACTGTTGGTGCCAAAATACGTTCCATGGGATCAGTTTAGAAGGCCACAATCATTCCGAACCAAATCCAAGATCATAATATCCTAAAAACACTATCATGGTTCTACATTGTGAATCCCTTCCATAAAGACCATATCCCCACCACAAACATGCAATGCTATGATGTAATGCTATACGAACATGAATGATCTCAGCGATCATGATAAATATTGATATCATTCATTGAAATTCTAATAGAGTAGCATTCTTTCACAAAGAGAAAATTTTCATCATGACTCAGTTCCCATAATAGAAAAACCATTTGGCTTATAAATATCCACCCTAGTCCAATTTAATGGAATGTTACTCAAACCATTCGACTTCCGAATAACTTTTAACTCGTGAATCACCTGAGCATCATGATCCAAATCAAAAAAGGATCATCTAAAAAACTATAGAATCACAAAACCCCCTTTTTGATGTCCTTAAATACCTACACCTATGTTGGGTATGCATTTAATGACAGCATATTTCCTTCATGGAGGAAGAATACCCTTTGGGCTACTTGAGGATTCATGGACCATTAATCCTTTTAGAAGAACTCCATTCCTGAATTAGGACTTCGTCCTAAGGTAGGGTAACCATGTTTTATGAGAAAAATTAATTCATGAAGACCCTTTCCTCAGTGAAGAACCTAATGTTAATAAATAACCTCTATTTGAGTGCCTTTGATTTGTGAATCCCCTCTCTTATGCTTTTCCATGCTGCCTCCCTTATGTTGAAACCTTTTCATGATCATTGAGTTCCCAAGGCCACCACATACATCCAAGAGTAGTCCAGCTACACCTAATGACCTTATGTGACCTATTCCACCTATTCTCGGGTCTCACTCCTCTTCAATTACCTTCTGAGACTACCATTTTCCATATAATTTTAAGCATATGTACACTAATTACCTTTGCTTCTCAACATATCCATGCTAACCTGAACCTCATGATGGACCACTCATCCACAAAATTAAGACAAAAAATTATTGAAGAAATTCCACTAATAATGGTGGATGTTTTATGGTTATATAAGCCCAAGGGGTAAGGAGTGAGTCCCCTACATCTTCACTGTATTATGTAAAATTTCCTAACACCATCTTCCTCAGCACATGATTTTAAAATCTAGCCTTACTCTATGTAATAAGAGTAGGATTATCTATGTGTGAGTGTCATGGTAAGGTCATCATACTACCTAGCCTCACAGTGGATTATATCTTACTCACACCGAATTAGATCCTCCCATCATGGAATAACATCCTCCTCATAAGGAATGACATTGTCCTTAGGCATCTTATAGGTGTAAGCCCCACACATACTTCAAAAGATGTTGTATGTATGAATCAAACATAATGAGGAACTCCTCACATAGAATGAGATCCTCCTCACATGGAATTAAATACTCCTTAGTAAGACTCCTAACATAGTCCCCACATCATCTCTTGTTGGTGAGCCTTTCATGACACCACCGTCAGGTCTACTGATTCCTATTCATTCCCACAGTAAGCATGCCTAGAAAGGGCTTAGAGGTTAGTATAAACCATGACAACCATCCACCACAATTAATTAGTCATCCCCCCTAAATTAATCCATAATATCCAACATCTACAAGAAGCTCCTATGAATAATCCAAAACCACATGATACATTTCCATCAGTCTCCTCCACAGTTATAAGCCTCAACACCCCATTCCAAACTACATGGAATTTTATTCCCAACTAATAGGGATACATTGGAAGCCTCCTTGAGGTTTAATCCCAACACTGTTCTTATCATTGTATCCACTTTTTCCACTAAATCCACTACATTCTTATCTATCCTAATTTTACTTGGGCCAGAAAATCCCAGTATGATCATGCCACCCACCTAGCCAGCTTCCACACATAAGCCCCACATCAGCCCCAACTAAGAGAAATCCTCTCTTGACTGGAATCTTCCTTACAAAATTCCCACACTATCCTATCGCACTATGTGGGTTTTGATCCCCTCATTCTATGAAGGTTATGTAAGATGCCTATTTGAGGTTCAATCACAACTCACAGTAAACCATGTTGTCCCCATCATAGGGGTGCACCTCCCTGATCCTACTCAAGGGAAATTCAGATCCAACCAAACATAATGATGTGACACATTACCTTTATGAACACACCACCAGGATCTTCCTCCATAGGGTGTTTTGATCCATTGATCTATGAAACCTTTTAGGTGCTCCCTTTTAGTGATTCACATCCATGATCTACCTATGTGGGGCATAGTAATCATTATTTATCTCCCAACGATGTTAAACTCACAACTAGTCCACACTGATACCTCATGTTAATCATGTGATACTTGAGGTGAAAGACATGGATGGTATACACCTATGAAGTCAACTACCTCATGCTAAAAATGGGATGCCTGAGGTAAAATATTTAGAAGAGATTCCTTTTCGTGACCGAAACCATATTCATTGAGTTCTACATATAGGATATGATTCCATCTCATGAAGAAGAATACAAGTGATCAATGGTTCAATGTCCAAACATGCTAGTGATTCCCAATGTGACAACTCCCTGAAAAAAAGTTTCTTCCCTTTTAAAACCCATTAGAATGCCAAGACAGAAGAAGTATAATTTATAGGAATCTACAAAGAGATGGAACTTGGAATGAGTTCCATGAATATATTAAACTCTGTGAGGTCGGCCCAAACTAGGTGAAAATATTCAAGGAGAAGTATAAGTAAGGATAAAATGATATCTGATACACTTATTTTGATCAAGGAGAAAATATAACAGATTAAAATGATGAATTTATCATACATTTGGAATTTAGGAATGTTTGTAAACATTAAATGAAACTATAATTTCAGGTTAAATGAACGCAGTGGCATGCTCTGGCGAAAGAGTCAGAAAAAAATGTTGTAGATGATGTGAATATATTCCCCTCAAAAATGTGTACTAGTAACATTTTATTAATTAGTAGATTAGAAAGTCCCTGAATCTATCTACCGAGAGATAGGAACAACTTAGATAATATTGGTAATTATAATTGTAAAACATTGGGAGTTCAAGTCTGTGATATCAATAGCATGGATCTATCTCTCTAATTATGGAAGATTGGATGACACTGAGGAATTGGGAATTATATTCTTGGTATCCATACTCATAGTAGAATATTTATATTGTGTAGGACCCAAGCTATAGGAATCCATCTTCCCACCACCCATAGATGTAGGGGCAGTAGAAATGTATACCCGGTAATCCAACAAGACTCACCCAACCACCCTGACTTCATCCACGAACATGAATACCAAACTACCACACCTTATATCACCGTCTAGGATCATTTATAGGAGGGGGATAAACACCCTCATTTGATGGTATGAGTAGGGGGTCACTTCCATGAGGGATATGGCTCAACAATACCAAGAGGCCTCTACACCTCACCAAAATCATTTAACGATGGTTTGTGTAGTGAGCCGATGCTCCCCACTCCAAAAAACAAACTACTTTAACACCCTCCCCTTGGAACGTTCATGTGACTCGCTCCCAAACATCATATTGGTGGGGTATTTTCATGTCACCTCAGCTATGACTACTACCTGAGATCTTACAAGGAGAGCTCCCACCAAGACTTTTAATTTCCAGCAATGACTAGCCTTCTACGATAAGGAACATGTGGACTATAAACTAGAACCACCTGCCCTAGTATAAACTACAAGATTTCAACAACGAACACAAGACCAAGATATTGGATTCCAAGGGGAGTCATATACTATGGCTCCGGTGGCTCTCGCAACCACCATTTCAATCTTCTAGATCCCTTGAAATGTGGATCAGATACCATTCAATGCCCAGTTGCGATCGAGACCCCGACCCCCTATAGGTAGGTTCGGTTGACTCTATCCATCAATGGTCCAACCACTAGCCATTACAGGCCAACTTGTGATGATGATATTATATACATACTCCCTCTCCATACCATCTCCAATCAGAATGGAGGCCCTCCCCGTTCTAACACCTAATAGAGATGTCCTCACCATTTTCCCAGAATCGATCAAAGTGGATATCCTCCTAGCTCCATCGATATCTAGTATAGAAGTCATCCCTACACTTATTTTTTTTCATAAAAGGGTCCTCCAAATGTCATAGAATTTTAATGTGAAGGTAATATTCATTTAATTCCCAACGTAAGAGGAGGTCCTACCTTCCCCACTATCAATCAATGAGGATATCACCCCACTCCATTGATAGTAAACATATCGGTCGTCCCCATGTCTAATTATATCAGTTAAATCATCCTCCTCACACATTAACCCATAGAAGTGGAGGTCCTCTCAACTCTCACAGTCAACGTAGAGATCCTCACCATATTCCCATCGAAGGAAGTAGAGGTAATCCCTCCTACACTAATGATCAACGTGGAGGTCCTCTTCATTCATACAATAGTCAAAGCGGTGTTCCTCTCAAATCCAGCGATAACCAAAATAGATCTCATACCCATGCTGCAATTAGACTAGGCAGAGTTCCTACCCACCCAATAACCAACCCACACGGGGGTCCTCCCCATACTGAAAAATCACCCTTCCCAAAAGAACCATCTCAGGGAAAAATGGAAAACCATTATCACCAAAGGTAAAACCCTCAGAAAGATCCAAATAATTATTAATCCCATTCAATTATAAGATTGAAAAGTAGTGTGTGATTCAATGATGGAGACATCACCCCATTCGTACACATCAAAGTCTAGGGAAGGATCACAACAGCTGAAATTAATCATCCCACATGGTGAAATCAACATGATACCTAAATCCCTTCACTCGTACCTACAGGAGGAGTAATATTCACTGCCCTTATAGGGTCTCATGGTGCAATAATATTTTTCATCTACAGTTTCATTATCTACCTCTACATAATATTATAGAGAGTTATCTAGAGTTTGATAAACGAAGAGCCACAGGAAGACCCACCAATTACTTTGGTAAATAAAAAGTCCTATAGGTATGTAATTATGTAGTTTCTACCACCTTTAAGAGATGACCTAGTGTGTGGTGATCCGTTATCTTGCACTATAGCTCATCCACCATCCAGTGCAACACTGCACGGATCCACATCATTATCACTACTAGTTTCTCAGCTAGAAAAAATTTAATATTGAGTAAAACATGATTCTTTCCCCACTTTCGAACAAAGAATCATGTGGGACACTCTGGTTACCGATTAGTTTTCAGTTATATTTTGGACAATATCAACTCCCAACATTGACATCCATAAGTCACTCATGAAGGGATAGGTCATATTCTTCCACCATAATTTATAAATGATTAGTGTTTACCTTATTTGGACTACTTAAGGAGTTTGGAGCATTTTTATACAGTCAATCAGTTGTATTTCATGGTTGATTTAGCCGCACTCTTAGTGCCTCAGCACCCAAAGTCACATTGAAACAACTAAACACTCAAATAGATGTTCTTTTAGAGCATCATAGTGCTCTGAAAAATCATGGATGAGGCATGCCCATAGGTAAAAAATATATATGTGGGGATATTATGATACTAAATGCATCATCCCCATTATGTTATAACTTGACTTACCCGTGGATGTTGAGTATATGCCTCCAGGTACCATTACGGTAAACAAGGTTCTCCTCAATATATCAAATGTTGGGAAAATTAGTGTGGTGTTAAATATAGAGAAAATTACCCCTGGGGTAGGACAATATCATGTGGAACCTCATATAGGTGTTCACAGTCTCCTGAAAAGGAAGGTAATAAGTCACATATAACCTTGAACATCATTACCATGCAGTTAGAATATCAATAAGGATAAAGGACCTATGGATCCCTCTAGTCCATTTTATGTTTCATATAAGACATTTTATGATTCCATAATCATCACATTATATCATAAAATATCATTTCAAAATAGGATCACTGATGAGATCATGGTGGAGTTTCACCTAGATTATGTTGTTCCTCGTCAGGATCATGTCCCCCCTCTACTGGATTAGTTGTGGTATTCCCAAGTCCTCCTTGTATTGATAGTTCAAATCGATCCTGGTCATCCCGTGTGTCCTAATAGGTTATTATAGAGACCCATTAATGACAAAAAATTATGTTACATAATTATATATGAATATATAGTACATTAAAAAAGTACATATCCAAGTAATAAAATAGTTTAGTGTATTTGGAAACATGGAAACAAAATATTCTATAATGGGTAAAGATATTCAAAATCTCCCACAAATATCTCCACCATTAGTAATTCTATCTAAAACCTTTATTCATAACTTGGGGAAAGGAATCATAAAAATTGATTGAACATAATGTCCCAAAAATGAAAAAATAATCGAGGTATGTAATCATAATTATTATCATTAGGGTATGAAAAGTGATTATGAAAATAGAAGATCATACTATACATATCAATGATAATATACATGATTCATGGAATAAGGAATGGAAATTCATAAGAATTGAATCATAATTAAATAATGAACATAAACCATGAAAATACAATATAGAAATAAAACATGTTATGATGGTAGACACATAATCATATAATAATTTCCATAGTAGCCAAGGTGTCGCTTACAATTCTATATTAGTAGTATGGGTTTACTCCCCATACTATCCTGGTATACATGGTTCACTACCTTGGCATTCTTAGTATAATGATGTCACTCCTCAAACTATCTCATTAGTCATGGTTCACTCCCATGGCCATCCTAGTAGCATGATTTCATTCATACCATCTTGTTAGTAGTGGTCCACTCCCATGGACATCTTTATAGCATGATTTAACTCCTTATACAATCTTTGTAGTCATGGTTCACTCCCATGGACAACATAGTAGCATGAGTTCTCTATCATACCATCTTGGTATAAATTGTTCCCTCCCATGGCCATATTAGTAGTCATAGTTAATTCCCAAACCATATTATTCTATCTCATGAGGCTTTAATATTTAGCTAGTGCGTTGAGGGGAGTTATAGGTCCCACATGTCTCATTGTGATATCATACATACATGTTCCACAAAGATCATAAATAATCATATCATAACCCATGAAATAAAATGGGTATTATAAACATGTAATAATATCATATCCTATGGAAAGAGATAGGTTACACATTAATTTATTCATAAACATACCCTATAAAAATAAGTGGGTTTAAAAAGAATATAACCCATGAAATTGAAATATATTTCATAATCATATAACCCATGAATGATAAATAGGTTTCATAAATACCATAACATTAAAAATATCCCATTCAAAGAAATAATATGAATAAAACAATAGATCATTTCCTAAAATGGAATGAGTAACAACAATAGATGTAATGTTAGATGAAAAAATATATATATATATCTTTAAAAATGTTTCATCAGTAAAATATCCTTCTTTCTTTTATATATTATTTTTATTATAGAGAACTATTTGAAACTATTTTTCAAATAAAATACCTTGAAAACATATAAAGAAGAATTGAAATCATTCTGAAAACCCTCTTCCATAAATACTTATAAAATAACCTTCCAAAAAAATTAAGGAACATTTCTTGGAAAAAACATTGAAATATTACAAAGAAATAATTAAAACGTTTTGGAAATTATTTTTTGGAAATATATTGAAAAATTATAAATAAAGCTTGTAAAACATTCAAAAACCATTTCCATTGAAAATTTATAAATGAATATGGAAAACGTTTTGAAAACCATTTTTCTTGGAAATAATTTCAATAAAAACATTCATTAAAATTTATGCTTTAAACATGAAAATGAAGTTTCACAGAAATGATGATAGGTAAATCTATTCATGTCTTACAAGGTAAAATGAATGTTCATTTTTTGATGGTAAAATGGATCGAAAAATTACTTGATCAGAAAGTAACTTGATGATTACATTGAAAATTGGTAAAATAAAAAAGGGTAAAAATTTATTTTAATGATAATATGAAATTAGATCAATATTCGTAGAAACCCTTTTTAGAAAACATGGTTTCAAAAGAACATATATTTCTAATGGAATAGATGGTAAAGTCGGGATTTCTTTAAAACACTTTATTAACATTATTATATTCTAGATATTATAAATATAGAAACAATATATGATTATATTATTAATATATATAGGATTTGAAAATTAATGAATTTTCTTGACAGATGGATCATAATATTTGATTAAAGAATTCATAAACATAAACAATCTCGAAAATCGATGAAATTATTTCAATAAACTATTATAACTTTTCAACATAGAATCATACTCTATATGTAAGGAAATTATATTACATGAATCTCAAAATATCATGAAAATAAGAAGATTCATGATATAACATGTAAAATATAAATATATACATATCGTAAAATAATTTAGGAGCATAAAAACATGACTCTCAAAGACTGAAAATTGAGAGAAAACTGTTTCATCAATTTCGTAACTTTTGAAACATAAATCCCATAATAGAAAGATCATAAAATGTATATGTGAATACAATTAAATTTAATTATAATATACATATAATATAGTTTTTTAATGCATACACCTAACAAAAGGAAGAGTGGAGAACATAGAATGTATCTCATGAAAATAAAAAGTGAAATTAAATCCCCTTACCTTGTGTCTTGAATCTCATCGTACTCATTCAAACAACATATATAATAAATAAAAATTTAATATATATAACAATGCTACTATTTATTACCCATTTCAACAAGATTTATTACATCAGCTTTGAATTAATAAAACTTAGAACATTGAGAATTTTAGTGTCTTTGGGGATTAGAAACATTACATGACAACTTATGATAAAAAATACAACATCCTTATTGAAAACATCTTTTACATGACAAAAATATTATTTTGTACTTTTCATTGCATGGGATAACCCAAGGACATAGATAATAAAAGGATGATCTATAAAGACTAGTATGGGAGTAAACAATGCATAACATATAAAAATACAATATATGATAGGAAATATACATATCAATTGATCATAAGAGAAACATGAACATAAAAACATGATATAACATGATTATCATAACATGGTAATATGGAAATAACATAAAACATTACATCATTTACATAATGTAATTTGCTAAACACATGTCCCAAACTGGTGGAAAAATTGTCGTAAAAGGAATCAGGAAAAACCCTATCCCAACATGAAGTATCATGATACAAAACAATACCAAATTCATTAGTATGCTATCAGGGCACACCCTTCAAAATCATTTCAATCTCAGGCTTAAGTGTGCCACATAAATCATATAAAATGGATTCATTCAACATCAACATTTATTCCATGATAAAGGATCATGGAATAAATACATGAAAGTATATAATCAATACATACATGTGTATAAAGGTGAATTACCTTGAGAAATAAATGTGCATGGTGTTCACTACATGATGAATTTGGAATGGAAAATAGCGGCACAATTTCGTTAGCCTAATGACATGGCGTAAAAATTTATAAAAATGGTTGATGAGATAGAAATGGATATCTAATCATATATACATGAAATGGAAAGAAAGGGGGCCATATAAATACATTTCTAAAAACATGTAATTTATAAATATAAATTGTAACATAATAAAGAATATTTAAGAAAGAGGGAAATAAAATTACTCTTAAGAAATTTTGGCTTGGTAAGAGGTGCACATATGGGAAATTAATGATAATGAAAGAGGACTCCCATAATTAAACATAATAATGGAATTATTGGGGAGGTTCTAAAACTGAAACCATAATTTTTAATTGAATAATAAAAGGTATAACCATATAAGGAATCTTGGAACAAAATCAGAAAGGAAGGAAGTTGAGGACACCTAATTTGGATGTGTGATCACGAAGGCTTGGGAGAGGCTTCATGGGATTTTGGGGAACATTGGAAGGATTAAAGATATGGGAGGATATATTAGAAATTTTCTCCAAGTATACTTAGTGAATATAAGTGGGTTATTCTGTGGGTACATATTGTAAATGATAGGAAAACTCTTAAATGTTTTAATAACTTAGGTTTTGGAATCTATATAATTAAATATACCAAACAACAAACCTTCCCATGGGTTTCCCATGGTTTTTTCCAAAGAGTAGTGTAAAACATTATTTTATTTTCACAATGGTCTAAAATATTAAAATATTATCCATGATTTTGTGGTTGTGACTCAGAATATTAAAGAAATGAATTTAAAATTATAAAATATATTATACATTACGAAAGATTCACTAAGGATTTATAAAATAAGTAAAAAAAATATAAATTCACATTATTATAACTGGAAAACATATATTGACCGAATGTAACTTTTATAGTTATTTTATTAAATCACTACTAGGTCATTAAGATGCCATAAAACACATTGTATATTTATACGGTATTTAATTTTTACCCAAAAATTCGATTGTCTTAGAAAATAATGAAGAAATTACTATAGGATAATTATGATGTCCTAATTAAAAAATAATATTTATTTTATCTAAATTATTTTCTAAATATGTGAATTTTCACATTTAAATAGAGAACTAACTTTTTTTGAAAATTGATAGGTTTTGAAAAAAATCATGTTTTAAATAATAATAAAATTACAATTAACATTATAAAAATAAAATTATCATTTATATTTAATAAAATTAATTTAAAAATAATATTTATTAAAAAATTATTTAATTAAAAAATTAATTAAGTATTAAAATATATTTCTTAATTAAATTTGAATATTACTCCAAAAAAACTATTTGTGCTTTAAAAATCATTTACAATGTAACAATAATAAAATGAATGTATATTCATTTTTATAAACATAAATAATTTAAACAATCATAATGCTAGTGTCTTGTTACATATCCCTTTATTACACCAGCATACGCCCTAAGAGTATGGTGTGTGATGACGGGGATTTCATGTTGTCATTCACTGAACATGGTTTGGGTCATGTTCTCGATGAGCGTGAACATCTCCCATAAACGATTTCCCTCATGCTTAATATGTTGGATATCATATTGGGATTGGTCTTGGGAAAAGCCCAAAATTTATATCTTCCTCAGAAGCTCTGATAAATGGGATCCATTTGGTAAAATTCTACTCGCTGAGGAAATAAATTCCTTTGTCTGTGTGAAAAGGATTTGTTAAAACATTATATTTATACTAGTTAGGTGATCATTGTTCAACAGCTACATTATCAAAGGTAATGATATGTAACAATCATTTAAATCCAATTGGATATAATAAAATAAAATGAGTTCACGTGTTTTTTATATCTATAATACATTAAAAGAAAGGAAATTTTATTCCTAAAAGTTTAGGTCATTACAACCTCCCCCGTTTTGAAATTTCACCTCGATGTTTCCTTTTACCACACTAAAATATGTGACAGTAAAACTACCTCATCACATCCTCTGGTTCCAAAGTTTCTTTTTCAAAAAGTTAGTTTCTCTATCACACTTTGATTAGGGGAATTGTCTTATTTCATAGAACTTTTTTCCTAATATCTAAAAACATCATCAGATTCTCTTTATATGAGAGGTCATTCTTCAATAGTACCAACTATGGATGGATTAAATGTGATGGGTCTAATATGTACTTCCATAAGAGTGATACATAGAAAAAATCATGTACATTAGAGAGGTTAGGTGGGAGTGCTTATCGAGAGGCCACTACTCTTATGTGATCAAGGATTTGAAAATTGGATGGTGTTCCTTGGAATAAGCATTCCCTCTTTTTAAACTCTCATAAATATCATCCATAGTGATATGTGGATGAAATCCATGTCTCCAACATCAAAATCTAGGTCTCATTGATTGTTGACAACATATCTCTTTTTTTACTCTGATTAGCTTTAACGTGCTGATTGATGGTCATAACATTCTCTACCATTTCTTCGACCATTTCCGAACATAGATGTTTTTGTTCCCCAACTTCATCCCAACATGTCGGTGTTATTCGCCTCTTCCCATAAAGGTATTTATAATGATCCATTTGGATTATTGAGTAGAAACTATTGTTTTAAGAGAACTCCACCAATGGAATATGTTGGTTCCATCTTCCTTTGAAGTCCATTGAACAAGCTCTTAACATGTCATCCAGTGTATGGATAGTCTGGTCAGATTGGCTATCTGTTTGAGGGTGATTGTTCATGATGAATTTCAACTAAGTGTTTATACTATATGTGAGACTCTTCCAGAACATAGAGTTGAATATTTGTTCTCGATCAAATACAATCGATAGAGGTACTCCATGCAGCCTTACCACTTTTCTGATGTATATATATGATTCATCACCCAATGATCAATCCTCTCAAATTGCAATGAAATGTGAAGTCTTTGTATGATGATATAGAACAATCCATATAATATCGTTTCATTTGCATGTATTCGGATTTATGGTGATAATGTCCACGGTGATGTCCTCTCATTTCCAAATTGGTATGGGTAATGGTTTCATCATCCCCTTAGACTTATTCCACCCAGCCTTCACTTTTTAACTTATAAGGAACTTTTATATATACCCAACTATATATTTCTTGAGGTTATCCCACAAAAAATTCTCTCAAAGATCTCAATACATCATAGTGTTTCTTGGGTGAATAGAGAATTCCAAACTATGTGCATCATCCAAATGTTATTTTTTGATCATTAGATTTTATAGAACACATAGTCTTGACCCAAATCACACAATTCCTTCTTCCATATCATTGAAATATGTGGATTTATCTTTTCTGATAGATTCCACTTTATTCTAAATTCCCACATCATCCTTTTGATAATCATTTAACTATTACCAAAGATAAGGTTGATCAATAATTTATGAAAGGATTGATGATGTTCCTTTATATATGATTCCTATGTCCATATTCTTCAAATCTATGAATATTGGATCATTTTCAATTCTCATCAAGGAAAGAGTTATGGGATCCGTTTCACTTATATCATCTGCCACATTATTTTCATTCCTCATATGGTAGTGAATTCAGTAGTTATTGTCTTTGGTTAGGTCTAACCATATTCGTTGAAGCATATTCAACTCTTTCTTTGGAAAAATCTACTTTCCTATTTTTTAATCCTTATATATTTTACTCTTATCCATGAAGATGTAATATCTCCAAATTTTCATACCAAAGATCGCTGCAGCCATCTCCAGATCATGTGTTAAATAGTTATACTATTGAACTCTCAATTTTCTTAAAGTATAGAAAATGAATTTTTCATTTTTCTTCATAAAATAACCCATGTCCTTCTTCAAAACATCACTTAATACCACAAAAGTACTCCACTTGTGGGTTGTGTTAGCATGGGAGTAGTGATAAAACTCTTTTTCAACTCCTTGAATATCTCTTCACATTCATCATTCCAAGAAAACACGTCTCTCTTCCGAGTTAGCTTCGTAAGAGGGTTTGAAAATCGTGAGAAATCTATCACAAATCGGTGATAATATATAGCTAACCCATGGAAGCTACGGATATCCACAAGGATGTTTCTCTCATCCATCCCTCAGTTGCATTTTTCTTCGGGGGGGGGGGGATCCATTGATATACCATTGCTTGTGATGATATTCCCCAATAGTGAGAAATATTTAACCATAAATCACACTTTCTGTACATTTCATATAGCTTCCCCTTTCCCAAGGTCTCTAGAATAGTGCATAGATTCCCTCATGATCCTCTGTGGTTTTGCAGTATATTAGAATATCATTTATAAAAACTACCAAATTTTTTGAGGTAATCTATAAAGACTCTATTCATCAATTCGATGAATATTGATAGATAATTAGTGAGACCTAAAGGCATTACTATTATTAATAGTGCATATACCTTGTACAAAAATCAGTTTTAGGGATATCCTCCTCCATCACCCATACTTGGTAATATCCCAACCACAGATCCACCTTGGTGATGTATTGTGTTCCATGACGCTGGTCGAACAATTCATTAATTCCAGTAGAATGTTATTTTTTATTTTTCATGTTTTTTTTTGAGCTCATGATAATCATAGAAAAAGTGCACTGACTAATTATTCTTCTCGACAAAGAGGACTCATGTACCCAATGGTGAAGCACTTGGGCATATAAACCCTTCATCTAGATTATCCTATAGTTGTTTATTTATCTCCCCAAGCTCTAAAACATCGATTCATTATGGAGTATTAGATATATTAAATTCCATAGGTATAAGATCAATCTAGAATTCACATCTCTTCTAGGAGGAAGACCAGACAATTCCTTAGGAAACACATCAGCGAATTCCCTCAGAATAGGTATTTTTTCGAGGATGGTTCCTTCCTCTCAATCAATAATCTATGAAATATATTTATTCTCATATGGAATTAATATCTATACTTTAGATGATTATTCAAAATAAGATTCATCATCTTCCTTGAATTTTATATAATTGGGGGTCGATTCACATTATGGAGAGTGATTTCCCTCTCACATCAATTTATGTTGGCTCTATATAGGAAAAGTCAATCCATACCAAGAATATCAAAACATTCCACCAAGGGAAGTATGATGAGGTTTTCAATGAAGTTAAATACAAAAATTGTTATAGGGGGTTTATATTCATGGGATGTAATAATTTCCTCATTTTCTATTCTCACTGATATCTCTACTTCCATTAATTTTTGTGGTGTTTGGGTTATTCTGGTAATATATTAGGATATAAAAGAATTCATAGAACTATAGATGATAACAATACCTTTTATGTTTTTATTTTGTTTCTAAATTATCCATTATATACTTAGGGATGTGTAGTTTCATGCTATTATACACATATTGGGAAATCCATTGACAATAAAGTGATAACTTATAAATTACATTTATCTCATTAACTTATAAATTTCTATGCTTATATCAATGTTATCTAAATTCAATTTCCTAGAATATATTCATAGGGAAATTTTTCCTTCAATAATTTTTCTTACTAAGATTATGAATTTACCGAAGCATAACCTCTAAGAGTGTCGAACCATGGGTGCGGCAAGGACTATTGTCGTGTACTAGTGTCCATTCTTATAAAGCATAAAGCGGTATTTTCAGATTTTAACCATTGATACATCTGTTCCAAATTCACCTATACTTGTTTGTATCTAGAAATAGATGTATTTTATTGATAAAAAACTTACTCTATACTCACAAAAAATTAGGGTTTATTTTATTATAACCAGTATTATCCCTAAGGCATTCATTAGAATTTTATAACACTAATCCGAAAAATATACATTCTTATCATTTGATAACAACTATAAAAATCATATTATTTATTACACAATTAAAAAGATTTATTACAGCAAATTACACTTAATAAAACTCATATTATCAAGTGTTCTAGTTTTGTGGGGGATTAGGAAAATTACATGACAACTTATTACATAAAATACAACATCTGTGTTGAAAACTTCTTTTACAAGACCACAACATTTCTTCATACGTAGCGTTTCATGGGATAAACTGAGGACGTACATAAGAAATAGGTGAGATATAAAGCCGGGTAAGGTAGTAAACAAGTCATAACATGAATAATAAAATACATGTTATGAAATATACATATCAATGGAGCATAAGAAAAACTTGAACGTAAAGGTCTGATATAGCATGTTTATCTTGACATTCTAATGTGGAAACAACTTAAAACATTGTATCATTAACATAAAGGAATAAGTAAATCCCTGGTACCAAAATGGTGGAAAATGTACTAAAAGGAATTAGGTAAACCCATATCTCTACATGATGTATCATGATACTAAACATTACCCTATGCATTGAAGCACTAGCAGGGCGCACCCTTTATAACCATTTCAATCGGATGATAAAATGTGACACATAGATTGTATATCTTGGATTCATTAAATGTCATCATTTATTCCATGACATAGGAATGTTTTATACATAAATAAATTTATATAATAAATATATATGTATGCATAATTTTGAATACCTTTTAATGAGAAATGGGCATGGTATTTACTACATGATGATTTTTGGCATGGAAAATCCCAGTGCAATTTCGGTAGCCATACAACATGACATAAAAATCCATAAAAATGATTAAGGAGAGGTAAAGGGGTTACTAATAATATATATATGAAATTAATAGTAATGGTGTCATACAAAAACTAGTACCAATACATAGAATTTGGAAATAGAAGGCGCAACATAATAAAGAATCTTGAAGAAAGAGGAGAAATAGAATAACTCGTACAAAACATGGGCATGGTAACAGGTGTACATGGGAGGGATTAATGAGACATAAATAGGTATCCCATCATAATAAAATAATAGGTTTATTAGGGGGTTTAAAAACATACCCCATAATTTTTATTGAAATATAAAAGGAATAAAAATATAAGGAAACCTGGACAAAATGAGAATGGAAGGATAGTGAGGATCCCTTACTTGGATGTGTGATCCCAAAGCCTTGGAAGATGTTTATTAGGAGATTAGGGGAACCTTGGTATGATTATATAGAGGTGAGGAAAGATTAGGGACAATCTATAAGGATTGTTCGTGAAGATAATTGGTATTTTGTGAGGGTTTATATTGGAAATGAGTGGGGAATACTTTAAGGTTTCACAAACATAGGTTTTGGAATCTATATAATTAAATATTCCAAACCACAAACCTTCCTATTGTTTATTCCAATGGTTTTCTTAAAAGAAGACTTGGAAAACAATATTTTATAAGGACAATGGCTGAACATATTAAAATATTAGGCCTTCTTATGTGAAGGTGAGTCACATTATTAATGAAATGAATTTAAAATCATAAAATATATTATACATTTGGAGGATTCACTAAGGGTTTATAAAATAAGTAAAACAAATATAAGATCACATTATTAAAATTGTAAAACATATATTGTCAGAATATAATAATTTTAGTTATTTTATAACATCACTATTATGTCATTATGATGTCATAAAACACATTATATATGTATACAATATATATTTTTTACCCAAAAATTCAAAAATATCATAAAATTATGAAACATTCAACAATGGATAATTTAGAAATCTTGATTACGAAAATAGTATTCACTTAATGTAAATTATTTTCAAAATATGTGATTTTTCACTTTAAAACATAGAGCCAACAGTTATTGAAAATTGACGTGTTTTGACAAAAACATTTTTGAAAACATAATAAAATTACAATTGACTTCATAAAAATTATATGATCATTTATATTTAATAAAAGTAATTTAATAATAATATTTTATTAAAATATTATTTAATCCAAAAAATAAATTAATTCATCAAAATAGAATTCTCAATTACATTTGAATATTAACAATAAAATACTACCTATTCTTTAAAAACAATTACAAAGTAAAATAAATAAAATGAAATTATTTTGATTATTATATAAAACAATAATGTACATAATCATAATGCTAGGGTTTGTTACATATCAATTTATTACACTAGCATACTCCCTAAGAGTACAGTGAGTGATGGTGTGTCTTTCATGGGGCTGTTCGGTGAACACGGTTTGGGTCGTGATCTCGATGAAAATGAAATTATCATATAAATGGGTTTTTTCAAGATTGAGTTGTTGGATCATAGTTTGGGATTTGTCTAGGGAAAATATTAGAAATGATATCTCCCTTGGATACTCTGATAAATGGGCTTCATAGGGTATGATCCTACTTGTTGAGGCCATCACATCCTTTGTCTATGCCAAAATTTCTTTTTAAAACCCAATATTTATACTACTCATGTTATAACTATTAAATGACTACATTTTCAACCTCCATGATACTTATCATTTTTTTAAATCCAATTGGATATTATAAAATAAAAGGAGTTCATGTGTTTTCTATAGCCATAATACATTAAAAGAAATGTAATTATATTCCTAAATGTTTGGGTGATTACATTATACATGTTTTAAAAACCCATATTCTTATCTCTAATACCATATATGTTTTTAGTATGAATTTATGTTACCCGTTTGTTAACCGTCCATTGATAATATTTCACTTCAAGTAATATGTACTTTGTTTTTCATATCTGTCATACTTTTTTAAATTGCTGATCGTTATATATATATATATCATTATTAATGAATTTAAACAATTATATAAATATAATGTATATATATTATATTTTTATTATACTATTCTATATAATTTATGGGTATGAAATAGAATGCACTGTTCATAGAGACGGTAGGCCCAACGTACACTTGAATGCTATTTCTGTTTAATTATCATGTTGAGAGAAAGGAATTAAAGTACATATATGTATATTTTTATATATAATTATTATATTATCTTTATGATATCATATATATATCATATATATTCACAAAAACCATCCTTATTTCAATCCATATAGTGTATGAATGAATCATATCACTTTGAGGGGGCTGTAGTCCACACTACCTCAAATGAAATTATCATATTTACATAAGACGGAAGGCATAAAATCTTGTTCCGAAGAAAAATTAAGAATCATAAATTAATTATAAATATAAAATATATAATATATAAACATTTTTATCATCATAATGGACACCATGATAGATGGTAACAGAAAATGAACAATCATGATTTCGTGAGGCGGTAGTTTTCTCTACAAAGAAAATGTATGTTCATTACGATATTATATGGAGTTGTGGGTTTGTTTCAATATAAATATTTACCTAACAACATACTAGTATATTTAGGATAATATTTTTATATTAGAAACTAGAATAATGACTTTTTAGGGGTGGTAGAATAAAAATAAAAGAATGGACTAGAGAGAAGATGTTATCTCTTAATTGGGAAACTCTTTTTGGATTGTGCCAAAAGGCTTCCTTGGATTTCCTTCTACCCATGAAAAGGATTATCGGAGGAAGAGAGGATTCTTGGGAGTTTATTTTATAGGTAATTTCTAATATTAATAGGTTTTATAGGTGTGGTGAAGTGGGAGAGGCGGTGAAGATTTATAGGGAAGGGAAATGACTGACATGGAATTTTTAGAAACATGTTAGGTGTACAAATATTATTACCTAGAAAAGTCATAAAAACCAAAAAAAAATAATGTAATTTTTATGTCTTAACTATGGAAATACAATGTGTGTTCTACATGTTGATAGATAAATTTGGTCCTTAATTTTAATGTTTAGTACTTAAAAATGCTTAATTTTGTTTTAGTCCCTATGATTAATTTTAATCACTTTTAATAATACTTTTGGTTAAATTTTAACATGGTAGTATTAGGTTCTAAATATTATAATAAATATGTGGTGTATTTTTTTTTCAAAATTAAAATCCCATAAGTACCACAATTAAGATTAATTCTAAACCTACAGACGGGAAAAAATAAATGTTTTTTAATATAGAAAAATGATCAAAAGTTTGGTAAGATTTTGTAATAAATTTCAATTAGAAATTTATTCTAATGAATTAAATTGTATTAATATATGAGATATTTATCTAATTTTACATTAAAATAAATTTATAATAACATTTAACATTAATAATTAATTTAAAATGTAGTTTTTAACTAAAAGGAGGTATTTTTCACAATTCATCAAAAATAATGTTTCTCAAAAAAATCCAAAAAATTCTCCATAGGCTAATTTTGATGTTATGAATAAAAAAATAAATTTTATTTTATATAATTAAATTTCTATATATTTCCAAAATTAATTTTATTATTACAAGTCCTTTATTTGCTATAACTGATTTTTTAAACCTAAAGAGACTTTACCAAAAATCATATCTTTCATTAGAAAATTGTTTTATTTATATAAAAAATTATAAAAAATATTTAAAAATTAATTATTACTGTTACCATAAATAATTTTAATGGCTACTTTAAAATTATCTAATTTAAATATTTATAAAATAAAAATATGTTTTTTAGAAACTCTGTGCTGCATGCATCATACGCCTAGTTGGTGTTGCCTGTAACGAACATAAAGACTTACACCAATTCAATTTTTCTTGTAACATACACCAAATAATTTCAATGTGAATTAAAATTTTTAATTATTACATTACTAGATATAAATTAGAATTCTATTTATTAGGATAAAACATCTTTGTTACAAAAATAATATTTCCGTTTATATTAAATCACTTTTCATATTCATTTATAATTGATTGGTTATCTATGAATTCATTGCATATTTTGTAAACAAGATATTTTCAAATCATAGTTAATATTATTCATAACTTCAAATTTACAATATAGTTTTATCTTTTTATACTAAATATTCATATTTTAATAATATACTACTTTTTGGTAAACCTCGATCTTGCATGTTACACAAGTAATTGTGGAATGACATTGTTTCCTATAATGCAATATATCCTTGGTATTCCATGTAGAGGAAGCCAATGTTTTTTTTAAAGAACAAATAACATTGTGTTTCATATAATTAAATCCAAACATAGTGATGTAATAAAATAAAATATCTTTAGTCTTGGATGAAATGAAAAATATCAAAATGGATAAATTAATTTTAAAAAATTATTCTCAAAATTTGTGGTTTTTATATTCCCCCTTAAAATGAATTTCACCCTCAAAATTCATCTGGGTTATCAAAGGTTTAATACTTGAAATCTATATTCACAGAAACCTACATCGTAGAAATGTATATCAAAAATTCCCTAAAAAGGAAAGTTCGAACAATAACGGTTACCCAAAATGACATATAACTAGGTTTCCACAGAGCAGAACATAGGTTGTGAGAGAATATTTGACATAAAGGAAAATTTTATATATTTAAAGGGAGTGATTTAGGTCATCAATCAAAAACAAGTGAATGATGAATGAAAATATAAGGGCCTAAAAGTCTTAAATCTGTGGTGATTCAAAAGGACATCAGATCAAAAAAATTAAGGTATTATGACAATACATTTTCCCTTATGATCATTATTTTATCCTTGATTATTTATTTTATTGACACAGAATACAACACAATTTTCATTCTTTAGTTGTGCTTTTATCTATTTTCAATTCATCTATTACTTCAAGAAATGGATGACCATAAATTAACATTAATGTATGAGGCACTAAAATACACTTTTAGAAGATATTATGGACCATAAAATAATGAAAAGTATAACTCATTATCTATAACTATTCGTAAAAATAAATATGGTTAATACATTAATCATTGAAATTAAAAATTAACACTAACACTTCATGAAAAATAATTATTCAACAAAAAATAATTAAACAAAAACCATGACATCATGCAGGATAGTGGTAGGCGTGAAAACCTTATCATCCTTCGGTCAGGGGATCAAGACTCGTAGCCATGGATGACATGACTGGTTGTCACCCAACATACAACATGTCTTTTTCTAAATCCATGTTTTCGATGCTTTCGTTGGGGTGCACGCATCTGAATGTGAGGACGCACAACTGTTACCCTGCATTCCAGATTTCCATTGGTGGGTGGCATTCGCTCCTTATTCAGGTACGTCTGCTCCTTCATCGAAACAGGATGATGGGATGTTGGTTCTTCCTTATGTGGATTCCTCCTCAGAACTCATCACCTAGTCCGGGTCTCCATTATAGATTAAGTCGTGGTTCATGAATTTCATTCTCAGTTCCATATCTTCATGGACGCCAGTTAATTATACTACTTCCGTCAGGACATTCCATGGGGTCTTGATATGGTAGAAACCTTCGGTCGGCGTAGATGACAACATAAGGTATGTCGAGGCATCTTTGGGTGCGTGGACATAGGAGAACCTTTATTCTTCCTCATAAGAGGGAATCTCAAGGGTGCAGAACCCGAGGCATCCCATGTCAAATGCGGGGAATCTCATGCCATAGGCCTGTATCTGAGGTTTTCCTCAGCTTCCCATGTTTAACACAGGGTATGATGCATGTTTAACGTCTTGAGAAGACGGTTACGCCAATGGCATGTCATCCGAGGTTTTCCTCAGGCATCTCATGTTTATCACGAGGTAGGTCGTGAGTTTAATGTCTTTCAGAGATGATTATGCCAAAGGCATGTCTTCTGTGGTTTTCCTCAGTCATCTCATGATTATTATAAGGTAGGTTGTGAGTTTAACGTCTCACAAAGACGGGATGAGGGTGATCAGAACGTCCCATAGAGACGGATCATATTGGTACATCCGAATGAGGGAACGCCTGGAAGGTTTACTAAGTGGATGGATTGGAACACCCAATGAGGACGGATCTGAGGTGGTGTGCCCCATGGAGGGGAGATGTCACACTGTAATGGATGATCTGAACACCACTGAGGGAGGATCAGGGAGAGTGCACCCCGGAATGGGGGACACCAAGGTTTACCATTGGCTAATATAGAACCTCATGGAGGTTTCCTACGTACCCTGTGTAGAGTACAGGGATCAAAACCCATGTAGTTCGAAGGGGTGATGAAAAGGGGTGTACACTGAGGACACCAACCCGGATACATACTGGGACTTATGCGTGGATATCAGCCCAGGTACTTCTAGGAGCAGTGAGGGGGTGGATGGCATGATCAAACCGGGATGTGGAAGCCTGGGTGAGAATCATGATGGATGATGGATGGATTAATGAAGTAGAGGAGGAATGAAACAGGACCATCGTAAGGGCTATGGTGATGTTGGGCTTGAGACTTGAAGAGACCTAATACGTATCCACGTGGCAGGGAATCAAAGTCTGCATAGATTGGTTGGTGAGAACCGACATGAAGGGGGTCAAAGCGACCAATGCGTGGTGGTCTTGAACCTCAGGGATTCTTCCTACATAACACGCCTTGACATCGATCAAATTCCCCGTAGTTCGGGAGGGCGTCGGTGAACCGACATGAAGATGGACCTTGAGCCGATGGGTGATGGGCTTGAACCTCATGAGGCTTCCTACGTACCATGCCTCAGAATGGATCAAAGACCCCATAGTTCAGGTGGGTGCCGGTGAACCAACATGAAGATGAACCTTGGTCCGATGGATGATGGGGTTGAACCTCGTGAGGTTTCCTACGTACCATGCCTTGACATGGATCAAATCCTTGTAGTTTGGGAGTGGATGTCGGTGAACCGATGTGAAGATGGACCTTGGTCCGATGGGTGTTGGTCTTGAACCTTGGGGAGGCTTCCTATGTACCATACCTTGACATGGATCGAAGTCCATGTAGTTAAGGATGGTGTATAGTTTAATGTCATGCAGGACGGGGGGTGAACCAACATGAATGAGGTCAGAATGACTGGGTGGTGGGATTGATCCTCCGGAGGCTTCCTACGTACCATGCGTTGACATGGATCAAAGTCCCCGTAGTTTGGGTGGGAGCCGGTGAACCAGGGTGAAGATGGACCTTGGTCCAATGGGTGTTGGGCTTGAACCTCGTACGGATTCCTATGTACCATGCCTTATCATGGATCAATGACCTCGTAGTTCGGGATGGATGTGTGGGGCTTACATTCTAGGTTTCCCAGGTATTGGGGAACTGATGATCGGAACAACCAGGTAGGGGGTTTCAACCTCATGTGGCTTCGTACGTACCATGCCATCACATGGATCAAAGTCCCCGCAGTTTGGGTGGGCACCGGTGAATCGATGTGAAGATGGACCTTGGTGCAATGGGTGTTGGTCTTGAACCTCATGAGGCTTCCTACGTACCATGCCTTAGCATGGATCAAAGACCCCGTAGTTCGGGATGGATGTGTGGGGTTTACACTCTAGGATGCCCAGGTGTTGGTGAACCGATGATCGGAACAACCGGGTGGTGGGCTTGAACCTTGTGAGGATTCCTATATACCATGCCTTGACATGGATCAAAGTCCACATAGATAAGGATGGGGTGCCAGAGAACGGCTGTGAACAGGGACCTTGCTCCCGGAGGATGGTGGTCTTGATCCTCAGGGAGGCTTCCTACGTACCATGCCTTGACATGGATCACAGTTCTTGTAGTTCAGGATGGTGTGGGGCTTACACTCTAGGCTGCCCAGGTGTTGGTGTACCGATGATTGGAACAATAGGGTGGTGGGCTTGAACCTCAAGAGGCTTCCTATGTACCATGCCTTGAATGGATCAAAGTCCATGTAGTTTAGGATGGGGTGCCGGAGAACCAGCGTGAACAAGGACCTTGGTCCAAGTGGATGGTGGTCTTAAACCTCAGGGAGGCTTCCTACGTACCATGCCTAGACATGGATCAAAGTCCTCATTGTTCGGGATGGTGTAGGGCTTACACTCTAGGATGCCCAGGTGTTGGTGAAATAATGATCAGAACAACCGGGTGGTGGGCTTGAACCTCGTGAGGGTTCCTACGTACCATGCCTTGACATGGATCAATGTCCACATAGTTCAGGATGGGGTGCCGGAGAACCGGCGTGAATAAGGACCTTGGTTCAGGTAGATGGTGGGCATGAACCTCAGTGAGGCTTCCTCCGTACCATGCCTTGACATGGATGAAAGTCCTCGTAGTTCAGGATGTTGTGGGGATTACACTCTAGGCTGTCAAAGGTGTTCTTGTCAGGGTCGGTGCTTTCTCTATGACCACATGAGTCATGCGCGGTGTGAGAAACAAGAGGCAGTTAGGACCTGATGATCACGGCGCACGGGTGTGTCCATGAAGGGTGGTGAATGAGATGGAACCGTCATGAGGATGACAATGGTTTTGGGCTTGATCCTTGAAGAGGCTTCCTACGTATCCCCGTGGTAGGGAATCAAAGTCCATGTAGTTCTCCTGATGATGGATTACTGTCGATTGGGGGTTTCAACGCCTTACCGCTAGATCGGGTCATAATTGCTTACCGCTGGATAATAATTTCAATGGATTACCGCTGAATAGGATCACTACAGCTTACCGCTTGATAAGGAGTTCAACGGCTTACTTCTGAATAGGATCACAATGGCTTACCGCTGGATAAGGATGTCAATGGATTACCGTAGAATAGGATCACAACGGCTTACCTCTAGATAAGGATGTCAATGGCTAGCCGCTGAATGGGGATCAAAACGGCTTATCGCTGATTGGAATAACAATGGTGGAAGAGGCTTACGCAATGAAACTGCCTGGGGTGCCGCTACAGAGCGACAATGTTGAAAGGGGCTTACGTGAGAGAGCTGCTCGGGTGGCGCTATGGACCGACAATGGTGAAGAGGGATTATACAAAGAAGCTTCCTGGGTGCCGCTATGGAGCGGTACTGGTGAATGGGGCTTACGCAATGATGCTTCCCGGGTGCCACTATGGGGTGTCACTGGTGAACGGGGATTATGCAAGGAATCTTCCCGGGTGCTGCTGTGGAGAGGCAATGGTGAATGAGTCTTATGAAAGAGAGATTCTCGGGTGATGCTATGGAGCGGCAATGGTGAATGGGGCTTACGCGAGAGAGCTGCCCGGGTGTCGCTATGGAGCGGCAATGGTGAATGGGGCTTATGCGAGAAATATGCTTGTGTGCCACAATGGAGCAGTAATGGTGAACGGAGCTTACGCAAGGATGCATCACGGGTGCCGCTATGGAGCGCCAATGGTGAACGGGGCTTACACAAGGAAGCTGCTCGGGTGCCGCGATGGACTGGAAATGGTGAATGGGGCTTACGCGAAAGAGCTTCTTGGGTGCCGTTGTGGAGCGGCAATGGTGAATGAGGATGACGTGATAGATCTGTCCGGGTGCTGTTATGGAGCGGCACAGGTGAATGGGGCTTACGCGAGAGAGCTGCCCGGGTGCTCCTATGGAGCGGCACTGGTGAATGGGGCTTATGTAAGGGAGCTGCCCGGGTGCCGCTATGGAGTGACACTAGTGAAAGGGGGATTACATGAGAAAGCTACCTGGGTGCTGCTATGTAGCAGCATTGGTGAACGGGGCTTACGCAAGGAAGATGCCCGGGTGCCGCTATGGAGCGACACTAGTGAATGGGGATTATGAACGAATGATGCCCGAGTGCCGCTTTGGAGTGGCACTGGGGGTTGGGGCTTACGTAAGGATACTTCCTGGGTGCCTCTTTGGAGTGGCAATGGTTGATGGGGCTTAGGTAAGGATGTTCCCCGGGTGCCGCTATAGAGCAGCACTTGTGAATGGGGCTTAAACAAGAATGTTGCCCGGGGTGCTCCTATGGAGCGGAAATGATGAATGGGGCTTAAGCGAGAGAGCTACCTGGGTGCCGCTACGGAGCGACAATAGTGAACGGGGCTTATGCAAGGAAGCTACCCGGGTGCTGCTATTGATAGGCACTAGTGAATGGGGCATACGCGAGAAAGCTACGCGGGTGCCGCTATGGAGCGACACCAGTGAACAGGGCTTACACAAGGATGATGTTAGGGTGCCGCTATGGAGCCGCACTTGTGAACGGGGCTTACGCAAGGAGGCTTCCCGGGTGCCGCTATGGAGCGGCAATGGTGAATGGGGCTTACGTCAGAGAGCTTCCCGGGTGTTGATATGGTGCGACAATGGTGAATGGGGCTTACGAGAGAAAGCTACCCGTAATGTATTCCTCATGTCTGGCCATGAGGGTATCCCAACTCACTGGTGGGTTGAGGCCTTCACCTATGCACTAGTGCACAAGCGGGATAATGTCAAGGGGCATTGGAATCATGCCACTGTAATTATGGCATTAGGAGTTTTATTCTTGGTGCATAAGGCATCTCTTGTTTAGTGCAAGAGGCTTCTTATGATTGGCACCTAGGGTGCACTATAGTTTATAGTCTTGTAGATAGGACTATTGGAAACTCTTTCTTGGAGCATAAGGCATCTCTTATTTTGAGCAAGAGGCATCCTATATTGATCATATAGTGATTACCACAGTTTAAAGTCATGTAGATAAGACTATTGGCATCTCATGCTATGAGCATAAGGCATCTCTTGTTCAGAGAAAGAGGCATCCTATGATTGGAACATATGGAGATCTATAGTTTATAGTAACATCTAAAGAACTATTGGCTTCTCATGCTAGAAGCATAAGGCATCTCTCGTTTGGAGCAAGAGGCATCCTATGTTTGGACCATAGGGAGAAAAACATTTTATGGTCATATAGAAAAGTCTGTTGGGCATAAGGTGCCTAGCAATGGTTAGTGTTGGGTCTTATGTGAGGGCAGCCCTTTCTGGTTCAACCTGGCACACGAGCCAAGTGATTGGGTCTGGAGGAGTTGCCTGAGGAATGGATCGACTCAAGGTACTCGGGGAATTGATGATGAGAATCTCAACTCATGACATGGGATGAAACCAAGAGGGATATGTGGACTCAAGGTGTTTCATGGTGTGTAGAAGAGTATCTCGGATCATGGAATCTCATAGGTGGAAGGTGGGTGTGCATAAGGTCACAATGGAGAATCACGAAATCCCGGCCCGAAAAGTTCACCGTGTGACTCTCCATTTTTCATGGGAGTCTGTGACGGTTGCGAAGGGACCGACCCAAATGGGGTGTGGGGGAACATCCCCTGCGGTATGGACCAGCGGTTTCTAAGGTCAGAGCCTCACAATGGATAGGTCTTCGTGAAGTATCTTCGCGGAGCAAAGGGGCATGGGGAGCATGGGGTCTCACGGAGCATGGCCTCGCGGAGCCTAGAATCGCGGAGCAGCATCGCGATGCATGGACTCGTGGAGCATCATCGCGGATCATAGGCTCATGGAGCATGGGCTCGCAGAGCCTAGGCTCACGGAGTGTGGGCTCACATAGCAACAATGAAAAGGAAGATACTCGCGGAGCAGGAACTCGCAGAGCAGCAACACGAAGGAAGATGATTGCGGAGCATGGCTTCGCGAAGGAAATCAGAGCTCCACAAATCGGGAGCTTGGTCACCAAAGGGGCGAAGTGTCCCTCCAAGTGGCGAAGTTTCCGTCTAAAGAAGGGGGGTGGGGGCAAGCTGGTTATTTATAGGAAAGGGTCTTCATGAAGCAATGCTCGCTCGGCGCGAAAACAGATCTTGCTCCGCGGCGAATCGCGAACGTCAAATGCGGTTGTAGAGCATCTTGCCTGCTTGATTTATGGCGGGTCTTCACGGCGTGTTGCGAATTTCAAATAGGTTTGTGGAGCATCCTGCATCCTGGCTTCATGGCGGTGCTCTGCGCTCATGGAGGAGGCTTCGCAAACGGGCTCCGCGAACCAGCTTTCCAACCCAACATCAAATATACATAACTCCTTATCTGTAAATCCATTCGGGCCCTACGGCCTACCAAATAGAAGCTAGTGAAAAGGGATACGATCTTGGATCATGTATGGAAGAATTTCAAAAAATTTGGGTAAGCGTTTTTTAGTGCCAACAAATGCCACCACTAAGAATGCGGTACACCAAGGAGGATGAGGGAAAGGCGGACCGCATTATAAGGAACCGAATGATGAAAACACATGCATTTGGTTCCATTGTATCTCGATCATATTGAGGAGACATTAGACTAAATCTCTAAGCCCGCATGAGCCATGATCGGTGCCGGAAGCAAGAGATAATAAGAGCTCTTGTACAAGAGTGTTAAATAATGGAAGGTGTCTATGGGACATCGATCACCATATGGGAGAGTCCTAAAAGAGAGAGTGTTCACTGATGGAGAGCATGGCTCTCTGGACAGTCGTCCTGCTTCTCCCACCATGCTCTGGTGCATGAGCGGGGTAAAACCAGGGGCGTTAGAATCAATCCGAACTGAGGGAACTGTAAGTTGTGAATCATGATACCCAGGATTCAGAACATTGTGGGGGTGGCGTGAAAATGAAGAATAACTGTTTACCATGTTCAAAACACAGTATCCTTATTGCATTAGCATGGAATGGGGATAAAAAATGATGGTCGACCATTGACCATGTTTGAAACACGGCACCTGTCGTAAATGTCATCTGTTAGTATTCCAGAATGTTGGTCCATGACAGTAGGTGGGCCATAGGCTGAACATCCATAATGTTAGGGGGTTCCTCCAAACATGAAATAGGACCAGAATCTGAATAAAGAGCACACAAACCATGGAATGTGGAGTGAGGGTTTGTTCGAACAGAATCCAACAATCCTGAAATTACACCACCATGGCAGAAGCACAATGGATGGATGCATCAGTTTGATCATGGATCATTCGTTTTTTCAGATAGGGCCTCTCTGGAGAGGGTTCTATCGCTTCCCAATATCATTGTGCGGCATCCTGAAGTTGTTCGGGGCAAAGTTGTAGTTACGCTGTTCCTTGCGAGGGGTCAGGCCATGGGCTGGAAATGGGGAGGAACATGAATTTATGATTCCTGCGGGATGGACCCTAGGTAAAATACCAGGGTGTCCGTACGTATCCCATGAAGATGGGAATCAAGCCACACGTAGTTCTGGAAACACAGTTTAACATCATGCGGGATGATGATAATCCTGGTTGCGCCAGTACGCATCCTACCAAAACTACTAAGCCCACATGAGTCATGCTCGACATGGGAAACAAGAAGTAGTGGTGGGACATTCCCAAAATAGGAAGGTACATGGTGGGGAAAAGGGAAACTCGGTGAATACCGACCCAATGATGCTAACTCATCTATGTAGAGCACTTAGATGCGCGAAGATATAAAGCTGAGTATGTCGGAATTCCACTTGAAAATGAGGAAGTGGAAATTTGTGAATCATGACGCTCAGAATTTGGATCACAATAATGGCAGCATGACGATGGAGGATAACTGTTGACTGTGGAGGAAACACATCATCCGTATCGTGTTAGCCTGGAATGGTGATAGGTAAATGAGTGTTGACCATTGACCATGTTCTAAACACGAGACCTATCGCATATGTCATCCATGATCCTTAGGGAAGTTTTCCTGAAACAGTTGGAGAGCCCTTAGGCCCATCATCCATGGAGAGCCCTTAATCCTATAATCCATGTCATCTGATGGTCCTTTGGGATGTAGAAGAGGATGAGGATCCAAATGGAGAGCTCACGAAGCTTGGTCATGGAATGAGAGGATGTATTCATGAAAATTCCACACATCAGACTATTTGTAAAAACATATCTGAATACTTTAATGAGACGTATTAGATAGAGGGAGTTGAGTCCCTTCCCATAAGGAGATCTTTGTTTAGGGTCGTATAATTTGGACCATTGATGAGAGGAAACACATGAGGCACATGGTAGGGTAACTCAAATACCTGATGTGAATGGGAACCAGGGGTTCTGACCACCACGTGCTTCTCGGAGAGTTTTTTAGGTCAAGGGACCAAAAATGAGAGTTGAGCTAGGCTTGAAGCAATGTGAAAAGGCATTCCTACATACCCCATGGGGATGGGGATCATGCTGAACATAGTTCATTAAATGGTATTAGTTTAAAGTCTTAGAACTCAGACCATGACTGGGTATGTAGAGAAGGATACATATGGAAAGGCGATTACAAAACCAAACATGAATGAGGACATAATCCCTATGTACCATGTGTTCTTTGGGGAAATTCTCGAGTCAAGGGACCGAACACAAAAGTTAGGTTGGGCCCGTAGGGAAGTGCCCGGGTGCTCCTATGTATCTCATGAGGTTGAGAATCAAGCCATGCGTAGTTCTAGAAAGGTGGCACGACAAGGTAAGGTAACAGTGAAAACGATGAAAGGGGCACGCGGGTCTAGCCCTCACACCAAGATAAGTGGTATTTGATAAATCATGTTTTTCCTTTAAGGTTAGTGGTTTTTTGCGAAGCGATAGGCCTAGGTTAGCAGTTACTGGGGTCGCCACATGGATCAAGCCATATTAGGCATTGACAAATGGCATGGCATATGACCAATACCCAACATGATGTCCCCTACGATGAGTTCACCACAATGCAGTGCCGTTTTTCATCATGCATCCATGACGATAATGTCATAGTTTAGGGTCAAGTGATAGGACCAAGCATGAATTTTAATGTCATGCAGCGCAAACATAGCAGAGAAGATTCTTGCTGGGGAATGTGTACGATTCCATGAAACATAACCGACGTGCATGTGGACATGATCCCACATCACACCGTACACAATTCTGGGAGGGAGACCTCAGGACAAGGGGCCTACATAGAGGTAAGAGGTAAATGGGAGGAGACACTAGCGCCCCAAATGAGCTGGAACTGAAAACAAGACGTTTGTGCAGTCCTACGTATCCTATAAGAGTGGGAATCAAGCAATATGTAGTTCTAGGGATGCCTTTTAACATTGTACATGACAACATACAGTTTAATTTCATGCGGTACAGGAAACAGGAGGGATAATTTTTAGAACGGGGTGCGCGTGGTGCGGCTCTTGCAGACCCGACGTGAATGAGGACATAATCCCACACCACGCCATGTGGTCTTGTAGTCAATTTCCCAAAGGCGGGATAGAAAAGAAAAATTAGCTGAACTCAAACTGGACCCATAGAAAAGTGGTCTGAGCATTCCTATGTATCCCAACAGCATGGAAATCATGCCAAACGTAGTACTGGGGAGATCTTAGTTTATGGTCTTAGAGCTCGGACCATGAAGGGATGGTAGCTTTCCGAGTAAGATCAGACCTCAAACCGATCCCTAAGCCCACGTGAGTCAAACTCGGTGTGGAAAACAACGGAGGAAGATCTTTATTTCAATACTTGGAACGTCCATCAAAGGGAAATCGGTGCAGAGACCCAAAGGAAGCCCTTGTTGTGGCTTTGTTCCGCTGACGTGCAGATGCACACTAAGGAATAACATCAAGAGTGTCGAAGATCTACATGGACATGAGTGGATGGGTAAGGATGTGAATCATGTAACCAACATTTTGGGATTAATGGGGTTGGCGTGGTGATGGAGGATAACTTTTAATCGTAGTAGAAAGATAGTATCTCTATCATGTTCGGCTGAAGTGGGAACAACAAACAAGCATCAACCGATGACCATATTCGCAACACGGGATTTGTATCAATTTGTTGCCTGAAACCCTTGAGGGCGTTAGCCTGTAACGGTAGGAGAGCCCTTAGGCATGGTATCTAGGTGGTTCTTGGGGGTCCCTTCAATTTTGAAAGATTATGAAAGCCTTGATGAAGGGGAACACGAAGCCTAAAAATAAAGTGAAAACATGTCCGAGTAGAACCCAACATTCCAGGTACTAAACCTTATTACCCTTAGACACATTGATGAATCTTCGAAAAGGGTTGACGGGGATGCTCATAAGGGATAGGTACATGGCGTGTTCATTGCATACCCAATGCGGGAGAGGACATAATCCCATACCATGCCAGATATTCCCCTATCTGGGGAAGTGTAGGACAAGGGGCCAAGGTGAATTAGTGATTTTCTGGAGGTGGGGATAGACCCGAAGCCTAGACATTCGGGTGATCCTACATATCCCATAAGGATGGGAATCAAGCCACACGTAGTTCTCGATATGCAGTTTAATGTCATCCATGACGAGATGGGCAATAGGATATCCCCAAACCAGGGAGGTGTACAACATGGTGAACAAGGACATAATCCCTTACCACACCATACGCTCCCATAAGAAAACCTAGGTCGGGGCTCGAAAGGCCGAGGGGCCTGAGGCAGGGCCTCGGTCAGGAAGGCCAGACCTCCTTGCAGTTTAGCATCTTGCAGGGAGGAAAAGGATGGGAATAGGATTCCCTATACAAGGGAGGCGTATGACACAGCGAGTACCCTGATGTGAATGAGGACATAATTCCACACCACACCATACACTTCGAGTAAGAACTTGGGCTAGGGCCCAAAAAGGCCAAGGGGCCAGAGGATGGGCCTCGGTCAGGGAGACCTGACCTACTTGTAGTTTAATGTCTTGCAGTGGGGATGATGGTTGGGGGCCCAAAAAGGCCAAGGGGCTTGAGGCAGGGACTCGTTTCGGGAGGCCTGACCAACTTGTAATTTAACGTCTTCTAGTGAGGACAAGGGCCAGGGGCCCGAAAAGGACAAGAGGCCGAATGTTGGGCCTCGGTCAGGGAGGCCTAACCTACTTTCAGTTTAACGTCTTACAATGAGGAGGAGGTCCGGGGGCCCGAAAAGGTGAAGGGGCCTAAGGAAGGGCCTCGGTCAGGGAGGCCTGACCTACTGGCAGTTTAACGTCTTACAATGAGGACGAGGGATGGGGGAAGGTCTCATCTGGGGATATGAACGTCACAACGTGTAACCTGACGTGAATGAGGACATAATCGCACACCATGTCGTACAATCCTATTAGAAAGAACCTGGGCCAAGGGGAAGGACATACACCCTCTTGTACGGTTCTTGCCTCATCACATATCGTAAGCCCACGTGAGTGGTGCTCGGTGTGGGAAACAAAGAGCTGGTCTTGGCTATCTCCATCCAACATGTCCTAATAGCTGGAATCTCCCAAGGGGAGTTCTTCTCTTAGATACGATGGGGAAGAATGAACCACTACACCCGATGGTTGTGACATCTTCTGGTGATCTTAATGATCCAGGACAGCTGTTGACCATGTTTGAAACATAGCGTCCGTATATTTCCCTTATGGGAGCATCAAACGAGCATCGACCGTTGACCACTTTCGAAATGCAGGACTTATACCATCTTTTTGCTCGACATCCTCGAGGGTGCTTGCCCGAAGTGGTAAGAGGGACATTAGGCATAGCATCCATACCATTCAGGGGCCCTTTCGGATGGGTAAGGTGATGGAATCCCAGTCATGGAGTGGGTGAAGTGTAGCTATACCCATCTACGAAAGAGGCGAATGTCTCCAGGGAGAGGATTGTACGACTAGATCGAGGATATCTCGACGTGAATTGGGGAAAAATTATGCACCCCACCATATATCTTGACCTGGGGGATGATTTCTAGCACCTGGGCTACGCCAACAGACAAAATGTCCGGGCATTCCTACGTATCCCATAAGGATGTGAATCAAGCCATACGTAGTTCTTGAAGGCCATGCAGTTTAACGTCCCACGGTGAAGACGTGGGAGGATAGAAGAACATGAGTGGGAACATGGTACGACCATTATAACCTTTGTACGAGTAGGGATGAGGAAGCCCATACCATATAAGGATCCTTCGAGAGAACTATACCCAGGGGGGATAGTTGAAGATAAGAGTTTGGGGCTCGGCACAAAACGAAGTGTATGAGCATTCCTACGTATCCCATACGGATGGGAGTCAATCCAAACATAGTTATTAAAATGCAGTTTAATGTAATGCAGGACGATGCATAATATAAAGTCATGCAGGACTGGACAGTTTAAGGTCATGTGAGATCGGTATGCATTTTGAGGTCATGCAGGACAGTCCAGTTTATGGTCATGCTGGACCAGCTTGTATTTTAGGGTCATGCAGGATGATAATGTGCAGTTAAATGTCATGACGAACGATGATGTAGTTTAACATCATGCAGGACGAAGATGAACAGTTTAACGTCGTGCAGGATGATGATGCAGTTTAGTGTCGTGCAGGACGATAATGTGGAGTTTAACGACTTTACTAATGATGATGTAGTTTAACGTCATTCATGATGAAGATGAACAGTTTAATGTCATGTAGGACAATGATGTAGTTTAATGTCATGCAAGATGATAATGTGCAGTATAACGTCATGACAGATGAAGATGAACAATTTAACATCATACATGACTATGATGCAGTTTAAAGTCATGTTGGACGATAATGAGCAGTTTAATGTCATGACAGAAGATGATCAGTTTATCGAAATGATGTAAGAAGATGAACAGTTTAACTTCATGCAGGACGATGGTGTAGTTTAATGTCGTGTAGGATGATAATTGTCAGTTTAACGTTATTACAGACAAAGATGGACTGTTTAACATCATGCAGGACGTTGGTGCTATTTATTGTCGTGCAGGACGATAATGGTCAGTTTAGTGTCATGACAGATGATGATGCAGTTTAACATCATGCAACAAGGACGTGGTTGTCGCGTAGTTTAACGTCATGTAACTAGGACGTGGAACCACAAGGATTGTCTCTTTAGAGGGTTGGTCATCTCTACCCATTTCTAGTGGGTTGGGATGAGGGGGGAATTTATATGGTGGGATTTCAATAAAATTCCCTTGTCATAATGAACCTTCCACGAGCTGGTGTCACAGCCACTAGAAGGACCTCTATGGTTGATGCAACTTGGTAGTTGGGATGACACAGAGTGTCACAAGGGTAGTAGGGATGACTACATCCCCACAGTCTGGATGGGAAAAGAAGCCAAGAATGTCGATACGATGGGGCGATGGAGCCCGGAAGGCGTGGAAGCCTAGAGCGTCGGTACGACGGGGGTGATGGAGCCTGAAAGGCTTGGAAGCCTTAACGTCGGTAGGACGGGGTGATGGATCCAAGAAGGCTTGGAATCCTGGATGTCTTTACAATGGGGCGATAGATCCTGGAAGGCGAAGAAGCCTAGACGTCGGTACGACGGGGCGATGGAGCCATGAAGGCATGGAAGCCTGGACGTCGGTAAAATGGGGCGATGGATCCCATAAGTCTTGGAAGCCTGAAAATCGCTACGACGGGGCGATAGAGCCCAGAAGACGTGGAAGCCTAGATGTCGGTACGACAGGGTGATGGAAGATGGAAGGCATAGAAGCCTGGACGTCATTACGATGGGGCGATGGAGGCCGGAAGGCATTGAAACCTGGACGTCGGTACGGCGAGGCGATGGAACCCGGAAGGTGTGGAAGCCTAGACGTCGGTACAACATGGAGATGGATCCTGGAAGGCGTGGAAGTCTGTACATCAGTACGACAGTGTGATGGAGCCCAGAAGGCCTGGAAGTCTGGAAGTCGGTACGACGGGGCGATGGATCCCGAAAGTCATGGAAGTCTGGATGTCGGTACGATGGGGCGATGTATCCCAGAAGGCATGGAAGCATGGAAGTCGGTACGACAAGGCGATGGAGCCCAGAAGGCATTGAAACCTGGACGTCAGTATGATGGGCCGATGGAGCCTGGAAGGCTAGGAAGCATGGACGTCTTTACCACGGGGCGATGAAGCTTGGAAGGCGTTGAAGCCTTCATGCCGAATGGTGGCGGTACGAGGAGAACCTACACTGTGGCTGGTGATAATGGTGTAGGGTAGACAAAGCGTTGATAGAGTTAGGGAAGGATTCCCCCTACGCGTCGTCTTAAGGAAGCGGGGTCGGCAATGAGCCGATGGATTCAGGTGGCGGATGCCACATGCGCGGCCTCTTGAGGCGGAAAAGTCGGCGAGGAGCCGATGGAGTCGGGTGGCGGATGCCACCTGCATGGCCTCTTGAGGCGGCAAAGTCAGCGAGGAGCCGATGGAGTCGGGTTGCGGATGCCACCTGCGCTGCCTCATGAGGGGGTGGAGTTTGTGATGAGCTGATGGAGTGGGGTGGGGGATGCCACCTATGTGGCCTCTTGAGGTGGCGTAGTTGGAGAGGAGCCGATGGAGTGGGGTGGTGAATGCCACCTATGCGGCATCTTGAGGCGGCGGAGTCGGCGAGGAGACGATGGAGTGGGGTGGCTGATGCCACGTGTGCGGTCTCTTGAGGCAGCGGAGACGGCGAGGTGCCGATTGAGTCGGGTGGAAGATTCCACCTCCGTGGCCTCTTGAGGTGGCATAGTCAGCGAGGAGTTGATGGAGTGGTGTGGATGATGCCACGTGTGCGGCCTCTTTAGGAGGTAGAGTCGGCGAGGAGATGATGGAGTGGGGTGGCAGATGCCATCTGTGCAGCCTCTTGAGGCGGCGATGTCGGTGAGGAGCCGATGGAGTGGGGTGACGGATGCCACCTGCGCGGTCTCTTGAGGCGGCGGAGTCGGCGAGGAGCCGATGGAGTGGGGTTGATGATGCCACCTGTGCGGCCTCTTGAGGCAGCGCATTCGGTGAGGATCCGATGGAGTGGGGTGTCAGATGCCACCTGCGCAGACTCTTGAGGCGGCGAAGTCAGCGAGGAGCTAATGGAGTGGGGTGGATGATGCCACCTGCACAGCCTCTTTAGGCGGTGGAGTCGGTGAGGAGCCGATGGAGACGTGTGGTAGATTCCACATGCGCGGACTTTTGAGGAGGCGGAGTCGGTGTGGATCTCATGGAGTGGGGTGGTAGATTCCACCTGCGCGGCCTCTTGAGGCGGCAGAGTTGTAGAGGAGCCGATGGAGTGGGGTTGCTAATGCCACATGCGCGACCTCAAGAGGCGACAGAGTCGGCGAGGAGCCGATGGAGTCCGGTGGCAGATGCCACCTGTACGGCCTCTTGAGGCGGTGGAAACGGCGCGAAGTTGATGGATTCGAGTGGATGTTTCCACATACACGACCTCTTGAGGTGGAGGAGTCGGCGAGGAGCTAGTGGAGTATACTGGAAGATGCCACCTGCGTTGCCTCTTGAGGCGGCGGAGTTGGAGAGGAGCCGATGGAGTGGGCTGGTGGATGCCACCTGCGCGGACTCTTGAGGCGGTGGAGTCGGCGAGGATCCGATGGAGTGGGGGGGGGAGGATGCCACCTGTGCGGCCTCTTGAGGCGGTGGTGTCGACGAGGAGCCAATGGAGTGGGGTGGCGGATTCCACCGACACGACCGCTTGAGGCGGCAGAGTCGACGAGGAGCAGATGGACCGTAGTCTTCAAACACCGGATGTCACTCATCCTCTCACATGTAAGGGAGAGGGGATTCACATGGGTGATGCCTCAATTTTCCTGGAATCTTTGTTCTACTCCCTATTGAAGGAGAAGATATTCACGTCGGGTTCCCAATTTCTGTTTCGAATGCTTTTTCCCGGGCACATGCATCCGAAAGTGAGGAGGTGCAGCTGTTACCCCACATTCCCACATTCCAAAGGCGGGCGGAATTCACTCCTTATTCAGGCATGTCTACTCCTTGATCGAAACTGGAAGATGGGATGTTGGTTCTTCTTTCTGTGGATTCCTCCTTAGAACTCGTCACCTATTCTGGGTCTCCCTTATAGATTAATTCATGGTTCTTGAATCTCATTCCTAGTGCCATATCTTCATGGACACCGGTTAATTATAGTACTTTCGTCACGAAATTCCATGGGGTCTTGACATGGTAACAACCTTCGGTCGGAGTATATGACAACATCACGCATGTCGGGGCATCTCTGGGTGTGTGGACATAAGAGAACCTGTATTCTTTATCATAAGAGGGAATCTCAAGGGTGCAGAACCCGAGGCATCCCATGTCAAATGCGGGGAATCACATGCCATATGCATGTATCAGAGGTTTTCCTTAGATTCCCATGTTTACCACAGGGTATTCCTCATGTTTAATGTCTTGGGAAGATGATTACACCAGAGGCGTGTCATCCGAGGTTTTCCTCAGGCATCTTATGTTTATCACGAGGTAGGACGCGAGTTTAATGTCTTTCAGAGATGATTCCGCCAAAGGCATGTCTTCTGAGGTTTTCCTTAGGCATCTCATGATTATCATGAGGTAGGCCGCGATTTTAACATCTCGTGGAGATGGGATGAGGGTAATCAAAACGCCCCATAGAGACGGATCAGATTAGTACATCCCAATGAGGGAACACCTGGATGGTTTAATAAGTGGATGGATCAAAACCCCCAATGAGGATGGATCCGAGGTGGTGTGTCCCATGGAGGGTTGTTGTCACACCGTAATGGATGATCTGAACACCACTAAGGACGGATCAGGGAGAGTGCACCCCAGAATGGGGGACACCAAGGATTACCATTGGCTGAGATTGAACCTCATGGAGGTTTCCTAAGTACCCAATATAGAGGATAGGGATAAAAACCCACTCAGTTCTAAGGCGTTATGAATTGGGGTGTACATAGAGGACAACAACCCGGAGACATACTGGGACTTACGCATGGATGGCGGCCCGGGTACTACTAGGATAAGTGAGGGGGTGGATGGCATGATCCCACCGGGATGTGGCGGCCCGGGTGAGAATCAAGATGGATGATGGATGGATGAATTAATTGGAGGAGGAATGAAATGGGACCATCACAAGGGCGATAGTGAAGTTGGGCTTGAGCCTCGAAGAGACCTCCTATGTATCCCCGTGGTAGGGAATCAATTTCTGCGTTGTTCGGTTGGTGAGAACTGAAGTGAAGGGGGTTGTAGTGACCAATGCGTGGTGGGATTGACCTCAGGGAGGCTTCCTACGTACCATGCCTTGACATGGATCAAAGTCTCCATAGTTCGGGTGGGCGCTAGTGAACTGATGTGAAGATGGACCTTGGTCCGATAAGTGATGGGCTTGAACCTCATGAGGCTTCCTACATACAATGCCTTAGCATGGATCAAAGACCCCGTAGTTCAGGTGGGTTCTGGTGAACCGACGTGAAGATGGGCCTTGGTCCGATGGATGATGGGCTTGAACCTCGTGAGGTTTCCTACGTACCATTCCTTGACATGTATCAAAGTCCTCATAGTTAGGGAGTGGATACCGGTGAACCGACGTGAAGATGAACCGTGGTCCTATGGGTATTGGGTTTGACCCTCGGGGAGGCTTCCTACGTACCATGACTTGACATGGATCAATGTCAACATAGTTCAGGATGGCGTACAGTTTAACGTCATGCAGGATGGGGGTGAACCGACGTGAATGAGGACGAAACAACCAAGTTCTTAGCTGGAACCTCATGAGGCTTCCTTCGTACCATTCCTTGACATGGATCAAAGTCCTCGTAGTTCAGGTGGGCGCCGGTGAACCGACGTGAAAATGGAACTTGGTCCGATGGGTTTTGGGCTTGAACCTCGTGAGGCTTCCTACGTACCATTCCTTATCATGGATAAAATACCCCATTGTTTGGGATGGATATGTGGGGATTACACTCTAGGCTGCCCAGGTGTTGGTGAACCGATGATCGGAACAACCGGGTGGTGGGCTTGAACTTCATGAGGCTTCCTATGTACCATGACTTGACATGGATCAAAGTCCCTGTAGTTCAGGTGGGCGCCGGTGATCCAACATGAAGATGAAATTTGGTCTGATGGGTGTTGGGCTTGAACCTCATGAGGGTTCCTATGTATCATGCCTTAGTATGGATCAAAGACCCCGTAGTTCGGGATGGATGTGTGGGGATTTCACTCTAGGATGCCCAGGTGTTGGTGAACTGATGATCAGAACAACCCGGTGGTGGGATTTAACCTCGTGAGGCTTCCTACGTACCATGCATTGACATGGATCAAAGTCCACGTAGTTTAGAATGGGGTGCCGGAGAACCGGCGTGAACAACGACCATGGTCCAGGTCGATGGTGGGATTGAACCTCATGGAGGCTTCCTACGTTCCATGCCATGACATGGATCAAAGTCCTTGTAGTTCAGGATGGTGTGGGGTTTACACTCTAGGCTGCCCAGGTTTTGGTGAATCGATGATCGGAACAACAGGGTGGTGGGCTTGAACCTCGTGAGGCTTCCTATGTACCATGCCATGACATGGATCAAAGTCCACGTAGTTCAGGTTGGGGTGCCAGAGAACCGGCGTGAACAAGGACCCTGGTCCCTGTGGATGGTGGGCTTGAATATCCAGGTGGCTTCCAACATACCATGCCTTAACATGGATCAGAGTCCTCATAGTTCAAGATGGTGTGGGTCTTACACTCTAGGCTGCCCAGGTGTTGGTGAACCAATGATCAGAACAACCGGGTGGTGGAATAGAACCTCGTGAGGCTTCCTACGTACGATGCCCTGTCATGGATCAAATTCCACGTAGTTCAAGATGGGGTGCCATAAAACCGGCATGAACAAGGGCCTTGGTCCAGTTGGATGGGTGGATTGAACCTCATGAAGGCTTCCTACGTATCATGCCTTTACCTGGATCAAATTCCTCATAGTTCAGGATGGCGTGGGGCTTACACTCTAGGAAACCCAACGTGTTCTTGTCATGGTCAGGGCTTTCTCTAAGCCCACGTGAGTCATGCTCGGTGTGAGAAACAAGGGGTAGTGGGGACCTAACGATCACGATGCAAGGGTGCGTCCATGAAGGGTGGTGAAGGGGATGAAACCGTCATGAGGATGATGATGGTTTCGGGCTTGAGCCTTGAAGAGGCTTCCCACGAATTCCAGTGAGAGGGAATCAAAGTCAACGTAGTTTCCTAATGACGGCTTACCACTGATTGGGGGTTTCAACGGCTTACCGCTAGATTGGGTCATAACGGCTTACAGCTGGATAATAATTTCAACTGATTACCGCTGAATAAGACCACAACAGCTTACCGTTGGATAAGGAGTTAAACGGCTTGCTTCTAAATATGATCACAACGGCTTACCGTTGGATAATAATTTCCACGGCTTAACGCTGAATAAGATCGCAACGACTTATCGCTCGATAAGGATGTCAACGGCATACCGCTGAATGGGGATAAAAAAGGCTTACCACTGATTGGAATGAAAACGGTGGATTGGGCATACGGAGGGAAGCTGGTCGGGGTGCTGCTATGGAGCAGCAATGATGAATGGGTCTTACTGGAGAGAGCTTCCCGGGTGCTGCAATGGAGCGGCACTGGTGAATGGGGCATACACATGGAAGCTTCACGGGTGCCACTATGGAGAGGCATTGGTGAACGGGGCTTACGTGAGACAGCTACCCAGGTGATTCTATGGAGTGGCACTGGTGAACGGGGCTTACACAAGGATGATTCCTGGGTGCTGCTATGGAGTGGCACTGGTGAACGGGGCTTACGCAAGGAAGCTGCCCGGATGCCGCTATGGAGCGGCAATGGTGAATGGGGTTTATGCGAGAGAGCTGCCTGGGTTCCGCTATGGAGCAGATGGTGAATGGGGATTACGCAAGAATGCTTCCCGGGTTCCACTATGGAGGGACAATGGTGAATGGGGCTAACGAGAGAAAGATTCCCGTGTGCTGCTATGGTGCAGAAATTGTGAATGGGGCTTACGAAAGGAATCTGCTCGGGTGCCGCTATGGAGCGACACTGGTGAACAGGGCGTACGCAAGGAAGCTGCCCGAGTGCCGCTATGGAGCGACAATGGTGAAAGGGGATTACGCGAGAGAGCTACCCTGGTGCTACTGTGCAGCGGCAATGGTGAACAGGGCTTACGTGAGAGAGCTGTCCGGGTGCCGATCTGGAGCGGCACTGGTGAATGGGGCTTACGCGAGAGACTTTCCCTGGTGCCGCTATGGAGCGGCACTGGTGAATGGGTCTTACACAAGGTAGTTTCCCGGTTGTCGCTCTGGAGAGGCATTGGTGAAAGGGGCTTACACAAGAAAGATGCTCGGGTGTCGCTATGGAGCGACACTGGTGAACGGGGCTTATGCAAGGATGCAGTCCGGGTGCCACTATGGAGAGGCACTGGTGAATGGGGCTTACACAAGGAAGCTGCCCAGGTGCTGCTATGAAGCGGCACTGGTGAATGGGGGATTACACAAGAATGTTGTCCGGGTGCCGCTTTGGAGAAAAACTGGTGGATGGGGCTTAAGCAAGGATGCTACCCAGGGGCCGCTTTGGAGCGACACTGGTGGATGGGGCTTATGCAAGGATGATGCTCAGGTGCCGCTATGGTGAGACACAAGTGAATGGAGATTACAAAAGAAAGCTGCTCGTAGTGCCGCTATGGATCAGCCATGATTAATGGGGCTTACGCGAGAGAGCTGTCCATGGGCCGCTATGGAGGGCCAATGGTGAATGGGGCTTACGCAAGGAAGCTGCCCTGGTTCCGCTATGGAGCAGCACTGGTCTAGGGGGGTTACGCAAGAAAGCTGCCCGGGTGCCACTATGGAGTGGCACTGGTGAACGGGGATTACGCAAGAATGCTACCCGGGTGTCACTATGGAGCGACACTGGTGAACAGGGCTTACGCAAGGAAGCTTATCGGGTGCTGCTATGGAGTGAAAATGGTGAATGGGGCTTACGCGAGAGGGCTACCCGGGTGCCCCAATGGAGTGACAATGGTGAATGGGGCTTACGCGAGAAAGCTTCCCGTAATGTCTTCCTCATGTCTGGCCATGAGGGCATCCCAACTCACTGGTGGGTTGAGGTCTTCACCTATGCGCTAGCGCACAAGCGGGATAATGCCAAGGGCCATTAGAATCATCCCACTATAATCATGGAATTAGGCGGTTATTCTTGGAGCATAAGACATCTCTTGTTTAGTGCAAGAGGCATCTTATGATTGGCACATAGGGTGTACTACAGTTTATAGTCTTGTAGATAGGACTATTGGTATCTAATTCTTGGAGCATAAGGCATCTCGTATTTGGAGCAAGAGGTATCCTATATCGATCATATAGGGATTACTACAGTTTAAAGTCATGTAGATAGGACTATTGGAATCTCATGCTAAGAGCATAAGGAATATCTTTTTTAGAGCAAGTGGCATCCTATGATTGGAACATAGAAAGATCTACAGTTTATAGTCATGTAGAAAGGACTATTGGCATCTCATGCTAGGAGCATAAGGCATCTCTCATTTGGAGCAAGAGGAATCATATATTTGGAACATTGGGAGAACTACAGTTTATATTCATATAGAAAGGACTATTGGGCATAAAGAACCTAGAAATGGGCGGTGTTGGGTCTTACGTGAGGTCGGACCATTCTGGTTCAAACTGGCACAGGAGCCGAGTGATCAGGTCTAGAGGAGTTGCCTGAGGAATGGATCGACTCAAGGTACTCGGGGAATTGATGATGAGTATCTCAACTCACAACATGGGAATGAAACCAAAAGGGATATGTTGAATCAAGGTGTTTCATGGTGGGTAGAAGAGTATCTCGAATCATGGTATTCTATAGGTGGAAGGTGGGTGCACATAAGGGCACAATGGAGAATCCTGACATCCCAGCCCGAAAAGATCACGGTGCGACTGTCCATTTCTCATGGGGGTCTATGACGGTTATGAAGGGACCAGATGGAGGGGGAGTAGGGGAACATGCCTCGTGGTATGGACTGGCGGCCATGACGTTCAGAGCCTCAGAATGGATATGTCTACGCAAAGTAGCTTCACAGAGAAAAGGGGCTCGGGGAGCATGGGGTCTTGCGGAGCATTGCCTCGGGGAGCATAGACTCGCAGAGCAGCATCACAGAGCATAGACTCGCGGAGCATCATCGCAGAGAATAAGTTCACAGAGCATGGGATTTCAGAGCATAGGCTCATGGAGCATGGGATCACTGGGAAACAACGTGAAGGAAGCTGCACGTGGAGGAGGGACTTGCGGAGCAGCAACAAGAAGGAAGCAGCTAGCAGAGCATTGATTCACATAGCTGCTACGTGAAGGAAAGCGGAGCTCTGCGAACCGGGATTTCAACCACACAAGGGGTGACATGGACCACCAAGGGACGAAGTGGCCATATGGAGAAGGGGGGCGAGATTGGTATTTATAGGAAAGGGGTGCCACGAAGCAAATCTCACTCAACATGAAGACAGAGCTTGCTCTGCAGCGGATCACGAATTTCTAATGCGGTCGCGGAGCGTCCCACCTCCTTGCCTCGTGGCGGGTCTTTATAGCGCGTCCCGAATGTCAAATAGGTTCACGGAGCATCCTGCCTCCTTGCTTCATGGCAGTGCTCCATGCTCGCGGAGGAGGCTTCACAAATGGGCTTCCCGAACCAACTTTCCATCCCAACTTCAAATGTCCATTACTCTTAATTTGTAACTCCGTTCGGGCCCTACGACCTACCAAATCGAAGCTCGTGAAATGGGCTATGATCTTGGATCATGTATGAATGCATTTGAAAGATTTTGGGGATGAGTTTTCTGGTGCCAACAATCTACACTAAAATAATTTCAAAAATAAATATAATGTACATCATTAAAGGAAGGTTAATCACAAAATAACCTTTTATCCAACGTTTTTAATCCGAAATCAATACATAAATACGTCCTATAAAGATTATGATAAATTTTCCCTAAATGGTAAACCTTATAACCCTTCCAATTGATGGAAATACAATTATTTTGAATTAAAGTCATGATATCATCTTAACATTGACCCCATATATCTAGATGTACCAATTGGTTGTCACATTCCAAACATGTGAATACTATCATAATATATTCCCTTGAAACATGGTAACAACATTAGTTACCATAAATACTTTTGAAAATTATTACTTCTTCCTTATTCAAAAGAGTGTTGGATATATTCATCAAAATAAAAAAATTCTATAAACTTTATCCTTGATGACATAGAACACTATTTCAATAAATAGCACCAAGGTAGTCCTTACAGTCCAAATTACTTATTAATTACCCACCTCTCTTTCTCCAAAAAAATTATCTTAAAATAAATTACATAATAAAGGTTACCTCCACTTAATAATATTATAACATTATCAATAATTACTTACCTACTATATCTGGAACATTCTACATAAACTTGTTAATACAGAGTAAAAAACATAAGTAAAACAATACTTTTATAGTTTATCAGTCATATTTTTTTGAATCCAAATACATAAAAACACTAATTAATTAATCCTTAATTCATTAACAATTCTACCTCATACAATCACATAATACCTATTTCCTTTAACATTTTATCTGTAGTCACTTCATCATCAGAAATGAAACCATTATTCGCACCGCCTTGCGGATTTTATTCAGAAGCATTCCTCTTGGGACATCAAGTTGCATAATGACCATTTATTCTACACATAAAACACTTAACAATCAATGATGAGATTGAGAGGCCAATATTCTCATTCATTTATTTAACAGAACTCTTCATTTTTCCCTTATAGTAACTTGATTTGTGTGATTATTTTCCACAACTAAAAAAACTTCTTTTTCCTCCCAGACATTGTCTTTGGATATGATTTCGACACTATTGACATAAAGTAAACAGAATATTCTTTTCATTGTGGTCTCCATTTCATGAACACTCAATGAAATCATTATTTATCTTCCTAGTGGAGTCCAAGAGTTGGTTAAGGTACACATGGTTAATCACATTCCTTGAAAAAAGATTTGGCATGATAACAACATCTTCCAGTATACTGACCATCCCACTTTACATCTTATCAGAAATTCATCCTTAAAATTATCATTAATACAATACCTTTATGTTCCCATCATTAAATAAAACTAGAATCATAGTGTGAGCATTACTTATCGTAGTATAGAACCACATAGTCATGAAAATATTTAATTTTGGGATTTATCAATTATGAAACCTTTCATTATATAAGAAACCCTTGGTACATCATATGATAATCATTTCAAAATTATATCTGAATACATCATGATGGTTCCTGAAGAGTTTGCGAATTTCCAAATCATATCCCCTGGGAGTGTCAAACCAAGTGTGCGGTAAGGCCCATTTCCATATACCATATTACCTTATGTTAGGGCCAAAATATCTTGTCATAATATTTACCCCTAGGTACATCAATGCTAGAGCCAGATCCATTTGTAGTATCTAGAAAGGGATGTATTTATAGTAAACCACTCACTCTACCATTTACCAAAATTCAAGGAAATTTCCTAACAATTGACTAATCCTTATACTTATCCTTAGAGACATCCCTAGACACAACCTTAGAAATATACCTAGGGAACTCACTAAAGTTGTATCATCCTTGTTTCCAATGTTTGGATAAACATTTCATTTGATTCCAAATATAGTGTCCCTAGATTAAAAAATAAGGATATTACACAATTATAGATGAATATTTAGTACATTACAAAAAAATTCCGAAAGGCCATAATAGTTTAATCTATTTTGAAACATGGAAATAATATTATATCCCGTTGAATGATCATGAACATCTCTCATAAAGATCTCCAACATTATTACATATACATGAATCCTTTTTAAATAACAATGGGAAAGGAAACATAAGAAATGGGTGAGATCAAATGACCATTAAAGAAAAATATGTGAGATATGAAAGCATAATTATGAGAAAATAGTTATGAGAACATGATCATGAAAATAGAAGACCATATGTTACATATCAAAGATCATATACATGAATCATGTAATATATCATTGAAGTTCATAAGACATTAATAATAACAATTTAATGAACATAATCCATGAATTCATAACATATAAATATAACAAGGGTTTTTCGAAGACACATAAGAAAAAAAATTCTATAGTAGCCAAGGAATCACTACCAATACCATCTTAGTAGTATGGGTTTACTCCTTGTACCATCTTGGTAGCCATGGTTAACTCCCATGGACAACTTAGTATCTTGAGTTTACACCTCATACTATCTTGGTAGACATGGTTAACTTCCATGGCCATCTTAATAGAATGAGATCACTCCTCATACAATCATGGTATAAATGATTCACTCCCATGGACATCTTATTTGCATGAGTTTACTCCTCACATCATCTTAGTAGTCATGGTTCACTCTTATTGATAGCTTAGTAGCAAGATTTCACTCCTGACACCATCTTGATAGTCATGGTTCACTCCAATTCCCATATTAGCATTAAAGTTCTTTATGAATACCATCTTATTCTATATCATGAGATATAAATCATTACCCAATTAATTGTAGGAATATATAGGTCCCACCCTTCTCATAATTAAATCATACAAACATGTTCTAAATGGTCATAAATAATCATATCAAAACTCGTGAAATGAAATGGTTATTATAAATATATAATCATATAATAACATATTTAAAAAGACATGTGGGATAATCATTTCATCATAAACATAACATGTGAAAAGAAGTGGGCTTCAAAAGAATATAACCCATGAAATAGAAACATATTTCATAAACATAAAACATGTGAAAGAGAATCAATATTAAAAAAGAACATGACATTAAGAATAACCCATTCAATGTTATTGTATGAATTGAACCTTTAGATCATTTCCTTGAAGGTCATGAGTAACACCAATAGATTTATTCTTAGATTTAAAGTAATTTTGAAATATATTTTAAAAAAATTTCAATATGAAAACATCCCTCCTCTTAAAAAGGCTTCTTAAAAGATAAAACCCTTTGAAAATAATTTTCATATAAAATACCTTGAAAACTTATAAAGAAGACGTGAAATAATTTCGAGAAAATGTTTCCTTAAAAAAAATAAAATATGATTCAAAAAATATTAATAAAATTGTCTTTTAAATGTTGTTAGAATATTATAAAGAATTCTTGAAAACCATTTCTTTGAAAATACTTTCAAAAATTATAAATAAATATTGAAAACGTTTTGAAAACCATTTTCCTTGAAAAACTATAAATTAATATTGAAAATATTTTCAATACACATTTTCATGGAAATAATTTAATTTAATTTTTTACAAATTAACCCTTTAATCATGCGAAGGAAGCTTCAGAAAAATGACAATGGGTAAATCCGTACATGTCGTATTTGGTAAAATGAATATTCATTTTTTCATGATAAAAAAGTATAAAACAATTCCTTGATCCAAAAGCGTTTATAATATTCCTTTTATAGTTTTTAAACTAAAAAAATGTTAAATATTTCACTTAATGATAATAGGAGATTAGTAGATTATTCTTTGATTCCCTTTTTCGAAAACAAGGGTTTGTAAGAACACAGATTTCCGATCGAAGAGAGGGTAAAGTCAGGATTTATTAAAACACCTTATTAACTATATTATGTATTGAAGAGTATAAAAATTACTCAAATACATTAGTATATTATGAATATCTAGAGGGTTATAAAATTCATGAATGTTCTTGAGATATGGTTCAGAATATTTCTTCAAACAATGCATAAAAATAAACAATCTCCAAAAGCGATGAGATTATTTCAAAACACTCTTATTACTTGGTAACATGGGATCATACTATCAATGTAATAAAAATAAATTACAAGAATCATAAAATATCTTGAAAATGGGTATATTCATGATATAACATGTAAAATGGACGTTTATGCACCTCAGAAGTGAATTTATGTACATAACAAAACATGAGTCTCAAAGAAGGAAAATTCAGACAAAACTACTTTATGAATTTTGTAAATTTTGAAAATTAACCCCCATGAAATAAATATCATCAAAGTTAATATTATAATACCCATAAATTTTAGTATAACATACATAGAATAAATTTTGGGGCATTACATACACCGCACGAAAAGAAAGAGTGGAGAACATAACATGTATCTCCCGGAAATAAAAAGTGAGATCAAATCCCCTTACCTTATGTCGTGAATCTCATCGTACTCATTCAAACCACCTGAATAATGAATATAAATTTATTATATATACTTAAAAAGACCATATTATTTTATATAATACCATATATGGTTTTATTATGACCTTATATTACCCTCTTATTAACTATCATATGTTAAGGTTCCATTTTGGGTAATATTTTCTTTATTTTAAATACGTGTCTTAGTTTGTTACATTATTTGTATTTATACATATATATTGATTCTATAATTTAATAAATGATATAAATATCACTTATATACATTATATTTTTATTATAATAATCTATATAATATATATGTATTAAACGGAACTCACCGTTCATGGAGAAGGTAGGTCGTACGTATGCATGAATGTTATTTCTGTTTAATTATATTATTGAGAGTAAAAAATAAAAGATATATATATATATATATATCATTTATAAACTATATTTATGATATCTGTATATATCATATATATTCACTAAAAACATCCTTAATACAATACATTTAGTGTTTGAACAATTCATATCGCTTTGATGGGGTAGTAGTTAATACTTTCTCAAACAAAATTACTGTATTTACATAAGATGGAAAGAATAAAGGTATGTTCCAAATAAAAATTAAATAAAAAAGAATACATTATAAATATAGTATATTTCATATATAAATAGTGTTTCTATAATAATGGACAATATGGTAGGTGGTAATTAAAAAAATGAATGATCGTCTTTTCGTGAGGAAATAGTTCGTCGTACACAAAAACACTATGTTTGTTACCCATTAGAAGGAGTTTGTGTATGTTTAGGTATAAACATTTAACAAAAAATTTCCAAGAATATTTACAATACATATTTTATTATATAATAAATCAATAAGTAGTGTTTTATGTGCTGGAGAAGGAAAAAAAGAAAGGACTTGAGAGAAGATGCTACCTCTTAATCAGGTAACTCTTTTTGGTTTGTGCCAAAAGGCTTACTTGGATTAAATTACACCCAAGGTAAGCATTTTAAGTTAAAGGTATGATTTATGGTAATTTTTTTGGGCATTAATTTTCCTAACATAAGAGTTTTGAGATGTTTTAGGAGGTGGGAGAGGTAGTGTATTTTTATAGGGAAGGAAAAGGACTCACTTAGAATTTACAGAAACAAGTTAGGTGTACACATGTTCTTACACAAAAAAAGTAATAAAAAACCCAAAAAATCGATATTGGAATGTTAATGTAAATATATATATATATAATATTGTTGTTGGACTTGTGGATAGATCATTTGGGCCCTTAATTTTAATGTTTAGTACCAAATTAAGTTTAATTTGGCCTCAATCGTTGTGATTAATTTTAATCATTCTTACAAATCATTTTGGTCAAAAATTAACTTGGAATTATCATAATATAAATATTATTCAGAATATAATGTTATATATTGGTTTTTGAAAAATCAAATCATCGAATCAAAAAAATTAATTTAATACTAATCCGGAGATAGGACATATAACAGATTTTTAAAGTAGAAAAATGTTCAAAAGTTTGTTAGAAATTAGAATTCAATTTCTACGTAAAATTAAATATAATGAATTAATTTGTAATTATAGATATAATATTTATATATTGTTACCATAAAAAATTAAAATATAATTTATCATTAATAATTAATTAATCATTAAGGTAGTTTTAACAAAAAAATCAGTATTTTAAACTATTCATCAAAAATGAAGTTTTGTAGAAAAAACCCATGATAATTTCAATTTTTTGAATTCAAAAACAAAGTTTCCTTTATCAAATTTAATTTCAATATTTTTCTAAAATTAATTTTATTATTAAAATAAGTTCATTCGAGAAAAAAAAATTCTAAACATAAAAGAACTATACAAAAAAATCATATCATTATTTAGAAATACGTTATATATATATATAAAAATTTATAAAAAAGTTTGAAAAGTATTTATTACTATTAAAATAACTATTTTTAATGTCTAGGTTATAATTATCTCATTTAAATAATAATATAAAAAATTTGTTTCATAAAAATTCTATGTTGCATGCAACGTACGCCAAGTCGGTAATACATGAAATGTACACCATGTCCTATGCCAGGTCAGTGGTTCATGTAATGTAATCCATGTTTGTTCCATGTAAAATTACTTTTTTTTACATAGTTCATTTCTAGAAATAAATTAAAATTTAATTTATTAATGTAAAATATCTTTCTAACCATAATAATATTTCATTTTCTACTCAATCAGTTATCATATTCGTTTATAATTATTTTGTAACCTGTGAATTCATATTATATTTTGAAAACAATATATTTTCCTAGATTATGTAATATTATTAATAAACACTAATTTAACGTCATGGTTTTATTTTTTTATATTAAATAATCATATTTTAGTAATATATTATTGTTCAGTGATCCTCGGTCTTACGTGCTATATGAGTTATCTAGGAATGTCATTATTGAGTATAATGTAAGCTTACATCAGTGTTATGTTTAAGGAAAGCCAATGTTAAGGTTGTGTGTAAATTATGATTAACATTTTTTCATATAACTCTTTCCAAACAATGTTTTTTAATAAAATAATATATCTTTTCTGTTGCATGAAATAAAAAATATCATCAATGATAAAGTAATTAAAAATAATAATTCATAAAAAAACTCAGGGTATTACATGGAGATATTGGGGTCTATGGTATGAAACCATGGTATATATCTTTGAATATTCCTAAGCAACAGGATCACCATATTTTGGATGAGGATCAATTTTCTATATAAGATGCTCCTCATACCTCTCTACAAGCCGGTCCACACTCCGCTCCACGAGCTACTGAGTATGCCTACCATGTTGATGAGCCTATAAATTCACTAGTGGTCATAGGTCCTCATTAATATAAGATTCCCCACTAAGATAATCTGATATATACTCTCACTAGTCAACTCAAATACACTGATAAATGAAAATTGGTGATCCCACATGATGGAAATCTATATCCAACATGGGTGGATGACATGAGAGCACCCGCAAATTTTGGGCATCCTACCATTGCCCCAATCAACAGGATGGGTGACCAACTATAGTGTCTAGAATACTTCATATCATGATGTAGAACCTTGTTGGGAACCCCATAAAAATAGTAGGATTACATTCTATGATGTTTCATTCAGAAGTTTGAAGGGCCAACATTCGTTTTGTACAACCAGTTACCTGTAGGGTCCATCAATTTCTAGGAAGACCTCCACATGAAGATTCTCTACTAGTTCAGCTCCACCACATGCAAGACAGTTATTTTTGATCTATTCAGTTGAATTATATTGCTGGATGAGAACATCAAAAATAGTATCACACAGTGGAATGACCTCATGTGTTATTTGACATGCCAATGAATCAAGAGTAACAACTGAAAATGTGTATGAGGAGTGTCCAGAATGAACTAGTTCATTACTTTACCACTCAAAATTTTCTAGGTGGATTCCATGATTTCTATGATAGGGGTCAATGCCTAGAGAAATCCTTGCAACAACAAAATAAGGAATAATTATTGTCTCTCCCAGCTCAAACAAGAGGAGCTACAAAGTCATATACTGGAGTCGTAGAAAAGTTGGAGGTCACTAAGCTGTTGGAATTGTTGTCAGTAGAGACTTACCCACCGTAGAATTGCGAAGTCCAGTAGACTCCAGTAAAACCATTCATGGAATAGAATCTGTAGGCACCAATTCTTCAGGAATAGCCACCTAGTAAAGTGAATGAGGATTTATCCCCTCACTAGGATCTGGTACTATGTCAGGTCCATGATTATAGAGATCAATTTCTAGATAAGAGAATATGTACCTAATCCATGAGGTAAGAACATGTTATTTGTTAATTCTGTAGTGCCTGGGAATAGGGGTTCTCAAGCTGTTAGAGTGCATGATTCCCCATGAATCCAGGATCATTGAAGGCCCTGACCATTTCTCCTACAAAAAAATCCTTGTACATACCATTAAACAATTCTATTCGTTTAAGGATTGTATTTAGGACCAAGTGGAAAATGGTGTGGTAAAATTGGGCCATGTTTTGGAAAATGTGTCACAAGTTTTTGCTGATCCCAAAAGTGACATAGATGAAGAAGGGGAATAGAAGAAAGTCTCCATCCATGAGACTCATAAGTATGAAAATCAGTTGTCTTGTATAGAAGTCTCTCACTTCCCTAGAATTATTCCTGGCTGTTTAAACTAGACTGAACCTTCTAAAGTATCCACACTTTATCTAACTACCACTTCTACATCCGGATCGTAACTTTCTATGTCACAAAAAAGTAGATGCTAATGGAATAAGGGAAAAAAATTCCCCCCACTGATGTCGAATCCATCTCATACAATTGAAGACTTCATGCATCTAGAGTTGTTCATTTCCCCCAGGGTCCACCCAGTATGAGAGGACCCCTCCGCTGATGATTATAAGGAGTATTCCTTAGTGAATACTATTGATTTGGTTGACACCTATATGGTCTCCTAGGAAAATATGTGTCATGAAATATTTTCGTGTGATTATGGCCACTGCCACTGATGAATTGGTCAGAGGTCTGCAGACCAATAGAGTACTTCAATCTATGCTTCTCATAAAACTGAAACTAAGAAATAGGTTCTTGGCAGTGCTATGTAGAAATAGTCCTCTCATCTATCTCCATCAATCACACCACTATAACTGATCATGCTAACTAGCCAGGGAGAATAGCCACAACTACATCGTTATCGACCACTTACATATAATGTCAGGACTCAATCAACTGAATGTCTTTCAGAATTTGTTCAAGTAGGTTTCTCTAATGATCATTTGGAAATTTCTAGCACCAACTAAAATCTAATGTTTCAGCCAGTAGTTCTCAACACGATTCTTTCCAGAGTTAATCCCCTTGTGGGTATAAACGTGCATTTATCATTTATGTACAATTTGATCAAGCACATCGCCAGTATACCTATGACTATCTCGATCCTCAAGACCCTCCACCTATCAGAAGAGATGTATGAGGCTCTCGTAGAGTCCTTGAAAAACCTCCTCCAATTATTAATAGAGGTATTTGTTTCATATACCTTTTATGCTAAGGAGTTATAGAACGCATAATGTTAAACAATAATATAATTTTATAGATAAGATGAGGGATCCCTCGTGTAGGGTAACATCCACCCACCATACTTCATAGGTCAGTTCAATAGCATGGAAGGTTTTCATTTCCTAGTGAACATAGGCTCTGGGATCAGTCTCATCTTAAATCATATTCTCTTCAACGTTGGAATGACTGAATAATATTTTCACTCCTCTAACCTAAACATTAAGGGATATAATAGGACTATGAAGAGGCACTGTGGAAAATTCCATTTGAAGATATTGTTTGGTGTCTGGGTAGAAAAAAATGAATTCATTATTTTCTTATAAGATAAGACATATAATGTGATTATGGGTAGTCCCTGTCTCCATCTTCATGTTTCAGTCCCCTCATCATATCACCAATTCATCAAATACTCCCTCAATGGTCGAGTAGGCGCACTCCAAGGTAACACATCTCCCTTCATCTCTTGTGAAGCCCGCTCTATGAATTTTGGCTATTACTATATTATAGAAAACAAAGTTCAGACAATTGAGGTCATGGAAAAAAACATTGAATCTCAGTAGTGGATAAATCTGGATATTTCTTTCATCCCACTAATTCACCAATTTGTGGCCACAATTCCAGACTAGGGGAATTTCTTTATCTATTCATAGTGGAAAGGACACTAAATCCCTATGAACAACGAACAAAGGAAGAGTACATTGTACTCCAACAAAGGTTATGAGTAGGTGATACCAAAATACCTTACTCATGTAAGGTATCATGATGTTCTCCCTATGTCTTCCAACATACACCATACTCACATATTCCATTGATCCAGGACGAACCAACACAAATAGAACCATCACTATTTCATTTATATCAAGCATGTGCCCGCGATAAATGGCCTAAAAGAATAGGAATGAAAAACCCTATCACTATGGTCTCAGCATAGCAAGGGTCTCCTAGTGAAGAGTCCACATCCTCCCAAGAAGGCATCAGGGTTACCCAAGAATTATATATCCCATGTGAACCATTTTATCCCACAGATTCCCATATCTTACATGATAATGATTATTTGGAAGATGATCTTCCTAGTTTTGAAGAGTGCATATATTTTACCATATATAATTTGGTGTAGGTGAATCTTGGATTGGGAAAGATCAGAGGCCAACACTGATCAGTGTGGTCATGCCTCTAGACAAACAATTATAGTAAGTGGATTTACTAAATAAAAATCGTGATGTTTTTTCCTATAATTGTAATAAGATGTCAGAACAAGACCCTTTTGTCATCATCCACCATCTCGGAATCATAATGAGTCATCAAGAGTTCAAGAAGCCTTCCTGTAAGAGACACCCCTCTCATGGTTCCATGGTTGGGGCCATAGTTGATAAGATTACCAAAACCATATTTTTCAAGTATGTTTTGTTCCCCAATTGGCTAGAAAACATCATTTTGGTTAAGAATAAGAACATGAATATTAGATTCTGTATCTATTTCTGGGACCTCAACCTCCATTGTCTGAAGGATGGTTTTACCCTTCTAGTAATAGAGCCATCAATTGATGCCACTGCTAGGTTCCAGGTCCTCCCCTTCATGAATGGATATGACAAGTATAATCATATATGGATATCCCCCAATGATAAAGAGTCTACCACCTTTAGAAATACACAAGTAACCTTATACTATCTGGTGATGCTCTTATGTTTGAAAAATCCAGGGGCCCCTTATCAGTGATCTGTGAAGCACATCATCAAACCAATCCTCTGAATTCTAGTGGAATTCTTCATGGATGATTTGGTGGTAAAATCCTGCTAGGGTTAGGACCATCTCAGATATATTGGGAAAGTGTTAAAATGCATATTATATTGAAATTTTAAGATGAACCTGTTGATGTGTTATTTTTTTATTACCTATGGATTGTTTCTTAGACTTTTTGTTTTATATAGAGGCATTGAGATCGACCTAGAGAAGATCGAGGATGTCAGCAAGATTATTCCTCTGAGCTACGTCTGAAGACTCTGAGGTATTCCATGAAACATATCCTACATATGTCGATTAATCAAGATTAATTTTGGTAATTATAATCACATTTCTAGGATCATGAAGAAAGGCACTGTTTACTAGTGTGATGAAGTGTTTCAAGCTACATTCTGGGAGATTGAGTTGTATTTTCTAGATCCATAGGTTCTAAAACCACCTGTATTAGAGAAGCCTATAATTATCTATTTGAACACCCGCAAAGGTTCCCTCAATTACATTCTCACTCAAAGGAACAAAAAATGGATAGAGAACAATTTATACTATCTTAGTTGGTTGTTCCTCAACAAAGAGTCTAGATACTCTCCAATCGAGAAAATATGCCTCGTACTATTTTTTACAGTGAAGAATTGGTCATATTATTTGCATCATCAAGAGGCATAGATAGTGTCGCACATCGAACCCCTAAATTTTATCCTAAATCATACAATTTTGAAAATATGGATAACATGTTGGGAAGTTATATTTCTGTTTTTTAACATTAGCTTCATTCTAAAGAAGCTTATCAAGGTACAAGCATTAGAAGACTTCCTAGCCACTCATATGTGTCCTAAAGAATCACCTATTGATGTATATTTCCTAGAGGTGTCCATTATTTCAGAAGACCAGGATATTCTATGATTACGGATGCATTTTGATGGTGCCTCCTAGAGACCCATCAGTATAAGGATAAATGATCTCGATATTAACATAGTAGTTATAAGGATTATCTTTATCATTCCTTCATAGTCAGGTCTTCCATATTAATTATTTATTTCAGAGGGATGGATGAGTTACAAGGCAGAGTATGATGCTATCATTACTGGTCTTGATATATCCCTAGAGATTGATGTACCCCTGTAGCATGTGAAGGGAGAATTTGAGTTAGTCATTAATAAAATTAATTTCGAGTATATAATCAGGAAGTTGAATATCATACCCTTTCTAGAGTGCACTCCAAGTTGATAACCTAGTTCCTTTCTCAACAAGAGGTGACTCATGTTCCTCCATAACAAAATGGTTGAGTCAATGCCCTGTCCATTTTAGCTACATCTCTTACAGATCTATACCCAGATGACATGTTCATCCATGTGGAAAACTGAAGGGTCATCACTCCTGTCATCCTATATGACAATGAAAGTCAATAGGTTAATCACTTGAATACCAGTTCATCTACATCATGACTTCCATACCACCCACAATAGATTAATACTATAATTGGAAAAATCATTTCATCAAGTATCTCCTTCACGATGATCTCCTTATAGATAGAGATGAACGTGAGTGAATCCTTTGGCATGCATCGTATTTCACCATCTAGAGTAGGTCCAATTTTGAGAAGACTCTCTATAGAAATGGGTTTCATGAAATAATCTTTAAATTCAACCAAATAGATGATATTAATCATTTTATGCAGGATGTTTGTGCCAAGTCCTACATTTCTCAACTAATAGGTTGGAATCCCACACACCAAATTCATAGGTTGCATTATTTCTGGCCAACCATACACTGTGATTGTATCACATTTTCCAATAGGTTCCAGACATGTTAGATTCATGTCAAAAAAAATTCATTAACCACTATAAACCCTCTATATAACCAGCTTTTATTGGACCTTTTCAATATGGGGACTTGATTTCATAGGACTCTATCCACCAGCAATATGTCACCAATACAGGTTCATTCTGACCATGATGAATTTATTTTCCAAGTGGGTGTAATTTAATACACTAAAATAACTAATAGAATATATATTTGATGAATTTTTGATCCCCAAAATCAATTATCAATTTAGATTTCCTCACACTATTCTCAAAGATAATGTCACCAACTTCTGAGTAGCTAAGATGAAGAAGATGTATTCTGTGTACGACATAAAGGCCAACCATAATTCCCTATACCATGTGATGGAAAACGGAAATATTGACATGTTTGATAAAATCCTCCGAAATTTATACAAAATATGGTGGTCCAGAATAATAATAGTTCGACTTACGAGCTCACCAATAACCTATGGGATTATCGGACAATGAATCATAATTCTAACCAGGTGACTCTGTATTCCCTGGTGTATGGAACATATGAAGTTTTACCCATCAATATTCAGTTTCATTTACATTGATCAACTGTTTGTGACTAGAAATTCTAGAAAAAATGAAATATGTCTGTCAAAATAATCTAGTGGCCCTAGAAGAGAATTTTCTCCAGACCATGCATAATTTGGATGGGCATCAGAATAGGATATCATGAGTGTTTAGTAATAAGGTTCTCTATTAATCCTTCCTCTACGGTGATATTGTACTATCATTAAGGACATTGATGATACCTAAATGTAAGCCACCAATGTTGGATCCCAAGTGGGAAGGACTTTAAATCATTCCTATGTTCCATCCCAACAGTGCATACTCATTGATCACTATATATGGAGAGAGAATCACTCCAACAACCAATGCCAAGTTCCTCACTCAATACTTCAGATATGGAGTTCATATATCCCCTCCAATATTATATCAACTAGTGTTTCTATAGTCTTAATTATATGAATTTAAACTGCATATCCTTAGTCAAAGAATCACTACTCAAAACAATATGCACGATTCTCTCTAGGCTGTGTTGTGTTGTCTGGGACTCATTGGTCCTCATTCATTTTAATTTTTCAATAGCACCACACTACACACATACTCTTAAATTTCCTTCTCCCGTGTTCTAAAATCTATCACCATAAACTAAGATCTCATGGTCCATGAAACATGGTATTAAACTGTTTGAAGGTATGTGAATGAGGAGATAAAACTATTTTCCATTCCTATAGTCCAAGTTATACCAAATCAAACTACATAGCATCCGCATACCATGCACATGATGTTAAACATGGCACTTGGTCCTTTTTCTATGACATTAAACTAAATTCTATTGTCTAGGAATCATGACATTAATTTTTTTTCACATATTCCATGGATGTGTGTTGTACGGATTGTCCTCCTTGGTCCTCATTCCCACTGGGTTATAGATTCCATTCCATTTGGACTAATTTCTCCCTATATTCCCTACGACATGATGCCAAAACGTGTCGGTAAAATCCTAGAATCGTGATGATAAACTATATAAAACCACTATCTTATGTTTTAGATGATAATCTATATAACAACTATCATACTGGTTGTACGATGATAAAATGAACAACATCATAATGTTATCACCTGATGTTACATTTACATTGGTATCGATCATCTACCCTAGAATATATCATGAACTACACAGGGATTGATTCCACTCTGAGTATGATACATAGTGTCACCTAGATTCTATGTCCTATTATAACAACCCTACAAAAAAAGGAATGAACAAGAAAATTCCCCTCTCCTTGTGTATGAGTCAGACCTGTGTATGGATATTTTCTTCCTGAACAATGTGTTTCAATATTCCCATCCTCATGGGATACATATCCTTGACCAAACATTTTTTCTTAGGTTCTACCCACATGTTTGTCAAACCAGAATCCCCTTGACCTCATCATAGTCCAAGCATCATGACTTTAAGTTTTATGCATGCCTCCTCAAGAGTATATATGTTGTGTGTGGGCCTCTTGGTTCCTCATCTATATTAGATTGCTATGCCACCACATTACTCATATCACTAGTGCTCACCTCATGGTCTTAACAATACAAACTTAAACAAAAATCCAATATCCTCAACAAATGAAATTAAACTACGATCCTACCTTGAAAAAATTCATTATTCCTCATGATAAGCATGAGATTCCCTAGTTTTTACTCTTGAGAGGATGACCCCCGCCATTGTTGGTCTCTCACCACATTGTGTCTTATGAATATGTGTTTCTTGATTCCCATCTGTATGGGATACGTTGTGATGCATGATTTTTTTTCATCAGGCCCAACCATAAGTATATCAATGTTTTTCCACTTGGCCTCAATTAGGGTCTATGAATTAAGACCTTAAACATTATGTGGTTCATATTAATGTGTCAATGTGGTACAAAATCCTCTTTGGATCCATTCGAATTAGGTTATATCTCTAGGATTCCACATATATTCCCTTGGGTATAACTGTTTACCTATATTCTATGAAGTGAAACATTAAAATGTTTTCTATATTCCAAGCATCCCGAATTAAAATAGTGTAGATTCCTGGTATGAAACGTTTAATATAAAATTAAGAGCTTATTTTTCAAGTAACATGACTCTAAAATTCATGTCACGATTCACTCAATATGACTTTAAATTGTTTTCAATTCTAGGTCTTGAATCTGACACACTAATATGTAGATTCCATAAATAGAGTTTTTATCAGTTTGTGTTTCCATCGTCCTTTAAATCCAGATAGACCCCTAATAGTGATGGTATCATGCCATTTTATCTCACCTACCATATTGGTCTGATGCCCTAATAGGTCTCTTGCAACAAATAAATGATCAAGTGTTTGGAATATGGTCAATAATTGATCCTTCAATTTCTTGCCCCATTATTGGATGGTGAATTTTTTACCCCTATGTTTTGAACAAAGTCAAAAGTCAATCCTTACTCAACATTATACACATAATACAAAAATTTAAAGTCTCAACATACCTCATTTCCACTATCCTATATCATAGTTTAATTCCACCCTTAGCTATTTTTTTCTCCCACATGTTTGATCGACCCCATGTACCATTCATTTTTTCTCATACCGAGCATAGCTCACATGGGAATAAGAGTTCGGGGTGGGTTTTTATCGATGTGGTTGAGCCACACGTGGGTCCTTCTAGTCTAAAATATATGACCATAAACTAATATCCTCATTAAGAATGTTTTGTGTATCTCTGGGTCTCCTAAGGTCTTATTCACAATGGGTTTGTCACTCCACCACATCTTATATGCCAGTTTTTGAAAGCCTCCTTCCCTATGGTAAAAAAATTTACTACCATAAACTAGAAGCCTGTGTCTATGTATGAATGAAAAATTTATACAAATCCATTAGGGGTGTGTGGTATGACATGGTTATATTTCTCCTCATCTAGGTCGACACCTATATGTTTCCAAATACTTGTGGGGTACATAATCCTCTTTGGTCTAATTGATGTCTATTTTATTTCCTCCACCCAAAAAAATATTTCGTGGATGAACATTTCCATAGTCCATGGAGAATGAACTTAAACTATTTTAAAGGGTCCATAAACTTTGACCTTAAACTATGTGAATCATCCTAATCATATGACGTTAAAATATGATATGTTCCCTGATCACCTTACATTAAACTGTACCATGCATCATCCATAGATGCATGATGAAAAACTGCAAAATGAGCCAGACCTTCCCCTAATAGGTACATTCCCAATGATGGCCACCAACTGTGTCATTCAGAGATTCATTTTTTTCTCAACATTGAAGAGGGCATACCACAGAATGATAAGAATGACCATTGTTCATACCAATATACTTACACCATTGTGTTGTAAATCATAGTGGAATAATTCTGTGAGGGTTGGAATCCACTCGAACATTCTATCTTGTATTTATAAACATAGCATGACCTTCATTTGGATCCTCATACTCTTCCTTGTCTAATGGTACCCGAAACGACATGGTGTCTTCCATTTTTTGTCACCTACCATCCTCATAAAATGTTCCCTATGACATTGGACGACATTATGAAACCGGCTCCATGTTTCAAACATGGTTAGCGGTCGACCCTTATTTTTTCCATATTCAAGTCCATTAATATGGATGATTTGTTTCAATAATTTCTAGTAGTTATCTTGTATCTTTATGCCAATCTCCTTGTGTTTCATATATTGTGCATTTTGATTCACAATCCTTATTCCCCTTTTTGAGTTGAATCCAACACCCTTGGAATTATACCATTCATGCACTATCACGCATAGGGTAATCAATTTGGTTGTTCTAGGATCTATGTTCTCCATCCACAACCTCTCTCAACCTGAACACTCTTGGTGGTCTATCGAAAATATTAGACCTCGGGTTTTTGATGATTATCTGGAACTCTCATAATAATTGGAAATCAGGTGGTCGTCCCTTATTTCTTATGCCAGGCATGACACATGGGATCTTTGGGAATAGTTAATGGTTGTCTAAAAAATCTGATTTAATTGTGATAATTAAATAAAGAAAATAAATGTGTGAGTGATTTTACAAAGATATGTTTCAAAAGAAACAAAGAATATGGAGATTCATCCACATATTGGAACTTCTTATGAGTCATGGAAGAATTGAACCTATAGCTCAACTCCTATGATTTTGAATAGCATCTCTATCATCCTTTTCCATGTAACCTCTTGGGCCTGTTGTGGCTTCCTAATATATGATTTATCCTTAGTATATGCTAGACATATATCATAATCCATTTTTTCTCATTCACTCTCAACCAAATGATTCACCACTTTATGTGAAAATTTCCATATCTACTCATCATCCACACCTAGTTGATCATTCAGTTGGATAACGAGTACTAATTGAGTATAAATGACGGAAAAATGCTCCCCCATTTATACTTTCAGGTGATTTATATTATGGATGACCTCATTAATTTTATGAATTCTATCAACCTTCTCCTAACACTAGGATACAACCAAGTGCTAGATTCCCTCCTATATCATTTGGAGAAGAAATTTTCAGATCATTTCATAAATACCTGGAGCATCTACACCTCTAGGGAAAAGGATAAAAACCTAGTGGATAAGATATCCCATCTAACTCACCAGATATGATTTTGAAGTTTGATGGATGAAATGTTGGATAAATTTCAAAGCTACACACTAGATGATGTAGTTCACTTCACCTGCTTCAGATTTATAATCATCCATATCATTGAGCGGCGCATGCTCATATTCCAGAAAGGATGCAAGAATCGTGACAGTAGTATCCTCTTCTAGAATCATATTATACAGCTATGGATCTAGATCATGAGATTGGTCTTCCTCTCTTTGTCCCACCTCAACAAAGTCTTCCTTTCTAACTATGTGTTCCACCGAGATAGGGGCATGACTCACTGCCACAGTCGATTGTTCACTGAGGAACATGTCGTGATAAGTTCATACGATGGGCACCACATCAAATGGCGCCCGTAGTATAAAATGAACCCCTATGAAGTGACCTCTTCTGATAGATGGATTTGTAGTACCTCCAACACTTTTCAGGAAAAGAATATTTCAATCAATCTAATATGAAAATTAAAAGTGTGACTCAATGAAGATAAGAGAATTATGGGGAATGTTCATTGATAGATCGAGATCTTGGGTCTCTACGATCATAATTATATGATGTGTCCCCAAATAGATGACTAGGAGATCTGATGATTCTGAGGTGGTCGCCCAAACCTCCTCAACATTGGTTGTCACACGAACTGCTTCTTTACTGGGTGTAGGACCCTAAGCGTGCTCCACCACACCAATCAGTTCACTTTCATCCCCACCACCAGGGTTCCTAATTTTAATATTATAATATGAAAAATATGTTTTATTTAGGGGACCTAGATATAATAGATTTATTATGCATCATTGGAAGGTGAGTTAGAGATTTCCTTTATGAGTATTGCTAGTTCTCTCCCAATGGTTATGATATTTTCACTCTCTAGGGGTATCCCGTCATAAGAAACTTATCCCCAAGATTAATTTGTTTCCTCAGTAAAGGAATCACCTATATCCATCTCAGCTATTATCTTCTATAGAGGAGATGACATGTATTGAAGTACCCTTAGCCTATCTTCCAAAAGACACAGAATGAATCAAGAGTGCACTAGGGACACATGCTCCATCACATACCAGTCCCCCTCTTCTTGGGATATGATTAATCCATTATTGGCTTAAATGGTCCCATAAAAGATCATCCCATGTCTATTGAGGTGCTTCCACATCCCGAGAAGATCTCATAAGTTCATTCACATGTCCCAGTTGTCCCAAGCCTCATGAAAAGTACAATCATAGAAAATGTCCATGCGGCGTAACCGCTTCCTAGGATCTTGGAAAAACATCCCGTGTAACCCCCATAGATGGACCCCTTCCTTTTAGTTGTACCTTCCCATGAGAGTTGGGCCTAATTTTCTTACTTATCCTTCAGCTTCTCTTTCAAGTATTAGTCCTTGAACCACTAGTCCCAGCACATCTACCCTACCCATTGGGATAGCTCTAGCTCTGCATTGAACTCTAGTTACCATTGTTCCCTATCCCCACCGAGGATGTCTTACCCATTCATTATTATATATGGTTTGTTTCATCAGTGTTACCCCTGGATAGGTGACCACTCAACTATTCACATAGTCATGGTTTAGCCTGTACGTAGTGCTAGGTAGAGGTTGCTCGTTCTACATCTTTCTATCTCCCCATGTGAACCTGAGCCAAATATTCCTCATAAATTATGGGTGGAACTCATGAAACAACATTGATTGTATATTTAGTGTTTTTATTTATAGGAACCTAAACTTTCTAGAAAACCGAAGTGGGTTATATGGTTCACAGACCTACTTAGATTTAACCCTTGACACTAGCACCTCACATCAAAAGGCCATGAGATATCATCATTGTTCCTCAGTACCTTTTCTTTAATTAGTAACCATCCCCATTGATAGAGGAAATAGGTGAAATGTGATGTAATTCAACTTCTTGGCCATATTCATCATGTTCATCAAACCCAGGTTGAAAGGGATGCTACCCATGACGTTTAGAATCGTTGTCCAGAAGTTCGTTTTAGGAGGGGAAATACGGTTTGGATATTCATATCCTCCCATTTTGGTTGTCACTATTCTATAAATGAAATGGATATTCCCACACATGTGAAACAGTAGATTCCCTTCACTAATGTGCTAAAGTTCTCGGTTCATCTTCTCTAGCATTTGGATTCCGTGATTTACATGTTGCCCTATTGGTATCATCGCAAATACTATGAAGGTGCTTAGATGCACCCCCATTTTCATATCTCCAATTGGGAGCATCCATCCGTAGATGAGTATCGCAAAAAATCCTTCCAACATGACAATGGGTTGAGGCTCTATCTTGATGTTGTAGCCCCACCATTTCCATTATCTTGCTTCGAGGATCTACCATTATGTTCCCTGATTTCATCTTTGGATACTCATGGGGCATGTACATGGCCTCTTCAGTAGTTTTCTAATAGCCTCCTCATCCTCATTAGGCACCTCTTCTTGGATTTTCAAAAAAATAAATAAAACACTACTTGAAGTGGACACCCCCATCCCAAAACTCCATTCATTGATTCCCTATTCCAAACATAGCAGCACCTTCTCTAAAAAAGAAAACTGATTTTTTTCATCCAGAAAAATTTATTTGGGGAGAATTTTATCATACATTTCCCCCAAAATTAGTATTCCATAGATCTGATGATGGTCCCAAAGGTTGATGCTGACCTCCCAATGATGTAATTGGAAGGTGTTGGTCCCTAGAGACCACCTTCTCAATAGCTCACATATGATCTCTTGTGTTTGGTAAACGTGGAACTAATAATCCATGAATCTTATTAAATTACTTACCACCATAAATAATCCCAAAATTCAGTTCATGATGCACGTTCCCAATAGGCCCAGGACCATTTGTCAGTAAATTTTATGCCCAGGTGAAAATCTCAGTCATCATTCAATCGTTTCTTTGGGTTCCGCAATCACTCCTTGATGATCATTTAGTGCTATGTAAGAATAATCTCCTCTATATTTTACCAATAGATATTGTTGATGTGATTTTAGAGGATGTCTGTAATGATGGTTGCACGATCCTTTTGTATATGTCCTGAAGTATTCGTTTTCCACTTGTATTGCCCCAGTATGACTCTAAACCAGTAGGATGGTTTATTCCTACTAACCAATGGGATGAATATGTATTACATCAAACCGAAGACATACATTAGTATCCTCTTGCATAGTGGATACTCGTTCAGAGCCTCTAATAGCATCCTAAGAAGATATTTGTCGTCTGATATAGTGTGAACATACTCCTCGAGCATGATATTATCCACCATTTCCTCCTTTAGAGAAGAATCCATAAGGACTTCTTGAGTAGATTCCTGAGTGGAAATTTGAATATTTGACTTAAATATTTTCCAAAGTTAGGTTGTTGAGGTCGTTCGTTTTTCCGGTTTTTGGAGAGCGATTCATAGTGCTATGGGTAGTAGAACATGCTTCGTAAAGTTGTGGTGTGTAATACCTGGCTCGCTATAGAGGGTTAACAGAGATAGAGTTTAGCAATTTTGTTTTAAATGAAGAGTTCATGGTGAAATGATCATATAGGTAGAGAGATTTGTGAAAATTGATCATTGTACATTTTCTTCACCAGAATTTCAGGTAGCTTGGAGGGCACCCACACATTCAATTTATAGGTGTACGATGACTTGTGCTTTGTGATCACCATGATGTGATCGATATCTGTGTTCCAAAGTTGTGAATAAGGACCATTAATAGAGATCATGAAAGGGAATAAATTTTCAAAATATTCATAGGGTTTCCTTCATAATCCAACCCTTATATTCATGTTAGCTCCCATTCTGAGGGGGGTGCATTTTTTGGCATCAAAATACATACCACAAGATCAGTCAAGAAGGACACAACCATTCAGAATAAAATACATGCTCAAAAGGCAAAAAAACTATTAAGGGACTACATCGTGAAGGCCTTTAATGAAGATATCAGCCCAAACACGAATGCATGATTCTATGATGAATGGTCTACGAGTCCGACAATTCTCAAGGACCATGAGAAATGTTGACGGTATGATTCACAGATTTGATAGATCCAAGACATTTGAAAAGCACACGTTTTCTTTGTGAATCACTTCCTTGAATCACTAAATCCTTTTTTCATATAAATATCTATCTTAGTTGTACTAAATTGATAGTTACACTGACCATTCAACTTCAAAATTGCTTTAAATTCATAAAGCACCTGAGCAGAATGAGAGAAACTGAAAATGGATCATCAAAGGCACTTGAGGTTTGTGAAACATCTTTTTGTGTGTTTCTGAATACCTCCACATAAGTTTTGGATGGCTTTTGTAAATACTTATGCCCTTTGTCGAGGATGAAAGCCCTCTGAGGTACTTGGGGCTTCAGGGAGCATTATGCGTTTAATAAGCACTCCTTTACCAAATTAGGACATCATATTGAGGTAGGTTAACCATGTTTCATGAATATCATTCATTCAAAAATCTCATATCCCTCATGAATCACCTGAGCTTCATGAAAAACCTCTCAGTGAGGTTCTAGGCTTCACAAAGCCGCTCTCCCAGGCTTCTCTATGATGCCTCCCTTATACGAACACCTCTTCATAATGGTTCAATGCCTAATTTCCCCACATCCATGTAAGAATAGTCCAACATCACCTCAAGTCCATATGTGACACATTCCACCTATTCATGTGGCCCAATCCACTTTATTTGTAGCCTGAGTCTCCCATTTAAAATTTTCATTTCTTCATTGGAATAATTATTATTTTTTCATCTTAGAATAGGGAAGATAACATGGACCTCATAGTGGATCAGGCCTCTACACTATTAGGATCTTTGTTTTATGAAGCCTCCCCCCTCCCATGGTTGGATGTTCGATGTTTATGCAAGCCCAAGGTTTAAAAAGTTCATCCCCACACCCGGGTAGAATGACATAAAACTTTCTATAAGCATCATACTTATCACATGACGTCAAAAAATGGCCTTACCCAATTGAATATGTGCAGGATTCAATGTGTCTAAGGGTCCTGGTATGGTCTTAATACTTCATCCCCCACATGATATTAGATCATCCTCAAACATAATGTGATTCTCCCCACATGGAATGAAATCCTCTTCATATGGAATTTCATCCTCCCTAAGTAGATTCCATGTGTATTCCCCAAACACCCTTTATAAGATGCTCATTGTATGACACACACAAAATGAGATACTCCTCAGAGGAAGTGAGTTTCTCCTCACATAGAATTAAATCCTCTTTGGGAAACCTCCATGTGTAATCCCCACATCATCTGTCATTTGTGAATCTTTCACAACACAACCATCATGCCTACTACTTCACTCAGAACATGAACCACAAGGGCTTAGAGGATAGGAGCGACCATGATAGCCATGCACCCCAACCCAATGGGAATCCCTCATGGAGTAAGTCCCAGTCCCCACCATATAAGGGATTATTCTATGCATAATCTGAAACCACATGCTTTATTTCAACAAGTCTCCTCACCTAGTTTAATACCCAACACCCCATTCCTAACATCATAGACATTGATTTCCAACTAACTCAGATACATGAGAATCCTCCCCGAGGTTCATTCACAACTATATTCTAGGAAATCCATCCACAACATTCCATTAATCCATATCCATCTTGATTTTCCCCCAGCCAATACATCTTGGTATAATCATGCCACCCACCAGGGGAGATTCCATGAATACACCCCACATCAACTCTAACAATGATAAATCCACTCACGATGGTCAGATTCCATGCGTACTCACAACAACATCCATTTGAACTATGTGGGGTTTGGTCCCTGCCTTATATGAAGGGTATGCAAGAATCCCCCTCAAGGTTTAATACCAACGAAAAGAAATCCTTGGTTCCCCCCTCCTATGGGTGCACCTCCCTGATCCACCCCCAAGGGAGTGTTGATCCATCAAACCTTCATGGTGTGAAAAATTAAATTGAAATAGGGGGTTCCCTAGACCCAACTATAAAATGGATTTTTTTACCCTAACATTTATACACGTAGATATGCGTGATGTATTTTTACCATTATAGTTTAGATATTTCTACAACCACTACATAATGGTAATGTCTATAGATTAATTGTCGAATCAATATGTTATAGCATATTTGAGACTATAATGAGATCCTCAAGATACTATAACATTAGTCATTGAAAAAATCTATTATGGTCTAGATACATATTACTAATTCGACATAATAGATTTTTGAATATTAGTTTCTAGGGGATCATAATAATTGAGACTTCTTCTCATGAAGTTCGCACTTGGTGATTTATTGTAGTGATATCATGATGAGACAACCCCAATAGTAACACCATATGTTTTGGTTTTCATGGGATATTCCTATATAGGGACATGTGTAATGGTAACCTGACTTGAGATCATTTATAATCTGTTCCATTTGACTGTATACTTTGATGCAAGGTGAAAACCATGATAATGAAATCATAGAGAGGTATTTTGTGTTGGGAGTGTCATTGGTATTATGGCATTGGTTGAATTTTCAAGAAAGTAGTTTTCTCTTCCAGGTTCCAGATGTTATATATCTCTAGCCATGTTTATCTGGATGGTAGTACCTTATTAAATAATTGAACATGGTAGTCCAATGTAAGTTCGCCTAGTCAGATCAGAAAATTATAAATCTAGAAAAGGGAGATGACTGGGTGTGGGTTCAAACTTATGATATAATAAATACACTGAGATTATATTACACATTATGTGTTTGTAGGTTGGTCTTCACTTCTATAAAAATTCATATCTTTTTAGGGGACATGATGAGTTTCTATATCACTCTCTTGGTCTGGGAATAGTATTCAATACTATCGACATAAGGTCCTAGAGGGTCACACAAAATAGTGGATTAAAAAGTCTTCCCTCTTCTAGTGAATAAGAGTTTTGGATATAGCGGGCCCCACCACTACGGTTCGAGTTTTTTCTAATGATTATTGATCCTGAATGTAATAAATAAATTTACATTTTTCAGGTTAAGAATAACTAGAAATGAATTTATATATTAAATATATTCATATGATTTAACATAAATACACGAAAATATTAATTGAACGAATATTAGTTTAATATATTAGTGGTTTATTTAATGTTTTCACGATATTTGAGCTGAGTGAATGGCTCAATTATTATCACATAATATATTTATTATATTACAAGAATATGATAGTAATAATAACCGATATTTATGACCTAGTTTAGTAGTAAATTTTTTTTTATATCCTGCGTTAATTTATTGGGGGACGAACATGTGTTGCCTGGTAATTTCTATCAAAATATAAGTAGCAGAGGAGACCCTCACACCGAGGACTATTCACAACCTCACGCATTGTAAGCAACATCATGGAAGGATCATTAGAGAGTTGAATGCATAATTGGAACTCCACACTAGCACCCATATTTCAACGATCTGTGCTCCTGTGGATTTTTGAAACATGTGTGAACGATCTAGAGTAATATAGCTTCTGATTATTAGAGAATATATTTCCAACAATGATCATACGTCGAGTATCGATTATGATATAGACCATGTATTTTATGGATTTAATTTGTTTCTTAGTCTTCTTCATGTGATATCCTTGTCTTATACCAGGTACTAATTAGTAAACACTGATGACATCATGTCGAACATCAATGAAAGATTTTAAAATTCCATTTGTTTTGATTTATTTGTTTTGTTGGTACCTTAAATTGGTATTAGAGGTACACGTTATGTTATGGAAAAAATATAGTTCCATTATGTATTATAGTGGGAACTGATATGGTCCCAACATCATTGAAAACGATTATATCAAACATCAGATGACCCAGTTATGTCCTTCCAAAGTTTGAAGTACATATTGAAATCACTTTTTGCACGTATTTAATCAGACTATATATATATATATATGTTAAATTCATACCTGAAAAAATGGAGTGATTTCAACCATTGTACCCAACCATCGGTGATATTTCAGTGATATTCCGATCACTAGAACAACGTTTTCTGACCACTAGATTTATATCTAATGTTATTCTCTAATTGATAATAATTTTATCATTTCCAAATTATTAGACCTTTTGAAAAAATAAAAATTAAAAAAAATGGTTGATGACCTTGAGTGGAATATAACATTTAAAAAAATTTATGTGGGTTTAATGAATGTCAAAAGATGACTTTAACTAAAATATGGGGACCACTGGTCCCCCTCCAACCGCGGCACAACCCCATGGTACCAGTGAGTCTCCCTCAAGCTGAATACCCCCTAAACCACTGGTGTGCCCCTCCTCCATGGACTAATGCTTCGTCGCCCCTCCTACCTGCTCACCTCCCTAATGTGAACCAAGACACTGACTGATCACTGGGGATTGGCTACTCCTCCGCCACCCATGCATCACCAATATCTAGAATTTCCCCTACCACAGATCATGCTGACCACGTCCATTGGATCTGACACCTCTTGGTCCAGCCCCCCTGATCCGGTAACTCCCAACCACCCTAAAGCCCCAGTTTTCACTAAGGATCCCCTCGTCACCAGTGCATTGAGGATTATGGCTTCATCCATGCAGTTTTTTCCCTATTCCCTCAGCACCACCGTCCATCCACATTTGTTCCTCCTTTTTCAACACAGGAAAGGGATCTCCAAGCCAATACCAACACAAGCTTCCAGGTCCAGCTTCCATCATCCATGGCGGTGTCTCGATGATGCTCATTCGTCTCTTCCATAACTGAGGTAACAACTTTTTCCAGTTCATTTGCACCTAATCCGACCCGAAACGTGTTCATGGAAATCAGTCCGCCCCAAAATGGGTGTGGCTAGACCTAAATCACCAAAAATTTCCTTGCACCAGGCTAGCATGTCCTAGAATGGGTCTGCACCGGTTCAGACCGACCCATATAGGATCGACCATGGGTTTTTAGGGCCCGATTTATTTTAATACAATAAAAATCAATTATATAAATAATTTAATTTCTGTAGCATGTATTATTAATTAAATATTATTTTTTGGTTTAAGAGATTTATTTTATTAACTAAGGCTCAAATTAATTTAATTTGTTACCAAATTATGTTTAATTAATTAATTTAGTTTTAGGATTTAAATTTAAATTAATTAGTGGGGAAGAATGATGAAAATTATTGAATTAAAATAAGAGTGATATTTTAATTCAATTAAACACCCTTAGTAATATTTTAATGAATGTTTAATTTATTTTCGTGTTTAATATAATCACGAAAGTTAATGAATATTAACTGATCACAATCCCTTGGACCGACCAATGCATTTTGGTGCATATTTTATTTATTTGACTTAATTATTGAATGTTATATTATAGTAATTATTTTAAATAAATGGAAATATGTGAATCATATAAGCATCATTAAATATATAAGGTCATGTGTGTCCATTTCAAGGTTGTTTTTTATACTCCCCAGTACCCCTGACCAGTGATTGAGTGTTATTGAATATTTATGAGACAGATAGTTACACTTTTTGGGTCGTGTTATGGCGATGCACCCGATTTGAGTTTGATGCATTGGATAGGAGGGGTTGTAACTTGAGTAACAAGTGACAAGACTCAAGGTATACTTAATTAGGTCTAGATTGATATTTTATTCACTCAATCGATAAACAATTATAATCATCTCATGATCATGTTAGCATTTTTTTTCATTGTTCATTTTTTTGTGTATGTGTAGTTAACACGAAAACACAAAGAATAACAAAAAATCATTCACAAATAAAATGAACATGTAACGCAATGGATTTTTCAATTTATTGAAATGTACGTTGGGATTGAGATCACATAAAACATTCTATAAAATATAAAAATTAATTCTTTCATCATATTAAAATATTAAAACCCTCAATAAAATAATAGGTCGCAATCTCCTTCCATCATTTAAATTTTAAAAAAACCAGATGTTCAGGGAGTTTACCCATGAGTTATTATGAGACTGGTGGGTTGAATTAACTAAAGTGGATGCGAGGATTAGCCAAATCAAACTTTTTTTCATTTTAGAGGCATGTTCTGTGTAAATAAATTTATGATTATAGAATTTGGTACTTCCCTCAATGGATCAAGGAACCATGAGTTAATTCGATTGGTCAGTCAATAGCCTACCTCGAACCCTCAAAGTAATGGTGTTTACATAGATTGTAGACTATGAGGGGAGGATCAAGGATCCTTTCTGCTAGAATAATCAAGTGATAGAGTATTTCTATTATAGTATAATGTGTTCCTCAGAATACAATAAAATAGTTGGGGTACATTTATTGATTCATTTAATTAATAAAAATTAATAAACTGGAAATCATGATAAAGAGTACTTGGCAGTTAATATTTTTTTGTAGAAAATGGAATGATATACGATAATAAATACTGTGAGAAGTATTGGACAATGTAAATTTCCTCACTGGCAAGATTTTCCAAGAGTAGTAGATGCCATTAGGAAAAATACTATGATATTGGAAATTCACGGTGCTAGTGTCATCAAACCTGTTAAATTACCTGAAGAAGTGATGGTGTAAAATTGAATATAGGATACTAATGTACAGTGCATATGATGGTTATGTCATTATTATATTGTCAATGTCCAATTCTTGTGGAGGGAACTACATTAGGACATAGTTGACATAACATGTAGTCTCATCTCAGATAGGTTTCCTTGGAGAAAGTGAAGCAAGATATGAATAAGTTGATGATTTCAAAGACATGTGTAAATTGAATGATGGATCACAATATTTCAATGGATCAATTTCTCATATAATTTCCATCTTTTTAGTCATGTATTTTTTTAGGATACAAAATAGAAACAATTTTCTAAATTCTTCATTACCTATTTAGGTAAGGTTTCCCATCTAAATAAGAATATAAAATACAATTTAATCATACTTATTATAGTGATGAAATTGAAAGACATGGTGAAAAGGACAATGGAAATTAACAAACAAAATTATTCAAATCATCCTTCAATGTAAGTGGTATTAATAGTAGGTTATTTTCATTTCATATTATGGAAAGAAATGGATTTTTAATTTCAATACACTTAATTAAAGAAGAAAGTTACTGCTTCATATCCAAATATATTCATCGGCATATAATGTAATGTTTCAATTTTACATCATGGGAATTCAATAAAATATAACTATCACATATGTGTATTTACATATATTAACCATGAAAATATTGAAATGTTACTATAAGTGAGGTGTATTCCCCATGTGGCTGAGAAAGGGTGATTCTATAGTCAGTGGCGAGAACTACATGACTTCTATTTTACCATGTGAACAATTATTGTAAAAATAATATTGAGTATAACAATAAAATTTACGTCACATGTCCTTTGGACATAATAAGACATTATTTTAGGTTACGAAATGAATTTTCATTCTGTTGTGAGACACTCATAAAATTGTTCAATAATACAAAAATCTTAGGAAATACATGATGAATATAAAAATATAGGACTTATTTACCCAGTTGTGGCTAGATATTATTTTTCAAGTAAGACTAAAAGATGTCTTCAGGTATATACCCAATTTGGTATTTAGGCTCGGTAAAGCTAAACCACATTGGTATTATTGACATATTTAGTTTTGAAAAATAAAAACTTTATAAATAAATTTATGCCACGATGCTTTCAGAATTGGTTCATCATGATAGAGTGAACTATTCAAAAGTTATGCTAGAGGTATATATACTTCATAAGAATCCCCTTTGAAATTAAGGAATGGTAAATTTATGTATATGGATGTTTAAAAGATATGTGTTTCTTTTGGTAAGTTTTCTACATAATATTTTCACCAAGAAATCATCGATCAAAAAAATGTACCGTTGAGTAATTCCTAAATGTACACTACATTACATACTTCATAGAATTTATGTTAATGTAGAGGATTGATTATGAATTATTACATGGTAACATTGTTCAATGAAATTTAGTGTGGAGGAAATCCTAAACACACATTTAATACAGTAGAGTTATGATTTAAGGATTATCAATATTGCAACTTGTAGAAACTTACATTATATTTCATGACATTATACGCAAACAATTGAAACATCTCATAAATATATAACAATTATTATGAAAAATGGATATCATATGTGTAGAAATATGATGAAAGTATATAATTTCTGAATAACATTTGTTTAGATGGAAATAATTTGTTAGGATACAAACAAACTTTAATCAGGACGAAACACATCGTACATCTACATTAATTATCCAAACATTATCTTTGGATATTATATAAATCCCTAAGATATAAATGTAGTAGTCAAGTAACATAGTAAATTTCTATATAATGTTTCACATCTCTATTGGAGATAGTGAGATCTTGATTGACTTGGGGTTTTTTCAATGCTATTGATGCACATGTAGTTGACATAAGAACTAGTTTCACAAGTCCATGTGATCCTTGAATGTTCCAGAGACACATTCTATATAGGATGGTTAAAACCATAGTGATTATTTTTAATTCACTGTGGTTGGTGATAAATTATTCATTGACAATAATATTTTCTACAAGTTATAAGTATATAGAAACAAGATAAAATTGAAATGGTCAATTAAAATTCAATAATGGATTCCATGTATCATACTTCAAAGGGTCTTATTATTTTCAAAATGTTGATGGGTTTTCAAATGTATGTATACAAGGATGGTTGAATCACAGTACCAATAAGGATCGATTGGTTATACCAAGTCAATTTACATAAATCCACTTGAATTTTATTTGTCAAAGGTAATATTTTTGATCATTTTATTGTGAATTACATGCCATGACCAAAAATCATGAAAGGTGTATATATGTTGCAACCATAAAGGGTTGTTCATGTCACATAATTCTAATATAAGTTGAATGTTACAAAAATCTAGTTTAGGATTGAGTTAAGAAACATGTTCATAGATTATTCACCAGGAATGAATGTTTTCCATGTGTCTATCATAAGTTGGTGGGAGCTCTATTATTTTCAAAGGTAAATATGTACAAAGACATATGGAAACAACCATTGGTCTTCATGTTAGTTAAGATGAGATAATACAATATTCTCTAGTGATTAACTAAATGTAAAAACCTACAATCTAGGGAACCAGATCTACTGAGGTAAATCTAATAGTTTCTTGGACCTAGTCAATCATACATATAGTGACATGGAATTTAAAATAACATGTTGGGATATTTCAAGAGAATAATTGTTTCCAGTTTCATTAAGAATTATCTATCTAGGATAACATGTCTATGACATGTTAGGAGATTAATGTGGTGTGTTCAAATCCATACACATTATTGATGGGTTAATCTTGTATTTTGTGATATGTGAAAGAATTAATATTTACAGGAAAGACTCAATAGTAAGAAAATATGAGGTATATTTAGGATACAAATAAGGGAAATAGGCAATATTATATGATTGTACTCCAGAATGTAAAAATATATGTACCTAGTAAGTGGAGAAGCAAGGATACTAGTTTTATGGGGACACAAACCATACTTTCTTACATCCATGCGATCTTCTATAGTAGTTAGGCTAAAGTGATATGTGATACATGGTCATGTAACCAAGTGATATCCATTGCTACAAATACCGAGTATCTTTTTTCTTTTGAGATAGATACGAAGTAGTTAAAATGAAATAACATGTTCTAGTTATTAGAATCCCACCTTTTAAGTAATGTATTACCATAAGGCAATTTATGATATTATTACTACAATATATATAAATATGTGATAGTGGAAAAAGGGATATAATAAAGTATACCATATATTGAGAAGTTTTACTCAAGGAGGTGAGGTTGCATATAGCATAAATTCCCTGAAGTGGATTCATAGAGGACCCAAGTACTATATATACGACTTAGTAGAAACACGATTTTGATCATGTGAGAGATTACAAGTTTGGATTAAAATTTGGATCTAGTTCAAGTGGGAGTATTATAAAAGTGGGTTCCCTAGTACCATCTATATAAGTGATTTTGATTACCATATCGTGTATACAATTATATATTACTGATGTATTCATACAATTATAGAGTATATATTCCAATATCCACTATTTAATGGTAATATACATAGATTAAATATCATATCATAATGTTATAGAAGATCTGAGGATATAATGAGATCCTCGAGTTACTATAAAATCAATCTTAGAAAAATGTTTTATTGTATAGATTAATAATACATACTTGAAACAATAGATATATGACTATAAAGTGGTGAAGAATTTTATGAATTGGGACTTCTTCTCCTGAAGTTCTCACTTGTTGATCTATAGCAGTGAGATCATTAAGACATACCTTCTAATAAAAACACCACATGTTCTGGTGTCATTTGAGGTTTGTATCTACATACATATGTAATGGTCTCCTAACTTGATATCATTGCTAATGTATGCCTCTTGATTGCAGAATTCTATTCAGAGAGAAAACCATGAAAATGAAGTGTTGATTGTTTCATTGGTGGTATGACGTTGGTTGAATAGTCATGAATGGATTTATTGCTTCCATGTTGTGGAAGCTATATATCTCAATCCATGTTGATCTGGGTAGTAGTATATTGATATATTCATGGCCATGGTAGTCCATATAAAATCTATTTAGGTAGATAAAAAATATTAATTCAAAAGAAAGGTGATTACCCAGGTGTGCATCCTACTTTAAAAGATATTAAAGACAAAGAGATTGTATTACACAGTGCATGTTCATTAGTTGGTTATCAGTACACTAAAAATATTTATTTTTTAGGTAGAATATTGGGTTGCAAGATCTCAATCATGATCTATGAATTGTATTCACTACTATCGAGATATGGTCAAAGAGGTTCAGACACAATATAATTTTCAAAATTCTTCCCTATTTTAGTGGATAGGAGTTTTGTACATGGTAAGAACCAACAATGGGGTCCTGGTTTTTTCCAAGGAAAATAGATCGCAAAATTAATAAATAAAGTCATATTATTCTTGTTAAGTATAAATATAATTGAATTTATTTTTTAAATTTATTTAAATGATTTAACATAAATACATGAAAATATTAATTGAATGAATATTAATTGAATATATTAAAGATTCAATAAATATTTGTGGGAACTCTGAACCAAGTAAATAATTCAAGTATTTTCATATAATACAATTAATATATTACCATAATGTGATAATAATAATAAATGGTATTTATGGAATAGTTTAGTAGTGAAAATATTGTTTATATAGTGTGTTAATTTATCAAGTTCCAAGAAAGGGTTTCTGGGTAATTTCACTCACAATATAAATAGAAGAGTAGAGACTCCCAACAGAGACTATTCAAAAAATCTCTCTCTGTCTATCTGTCTCTCTCTCGCCTCTTCTCTCTCACAAATTCTAGAGATAGAGGTTCTGGATCCAGGATCACGGATTGATCTCTCTCTTGCGCATTAAAATAAAGGTTGTACAATGATCATCAAATCCTAAAAATAATCGTTATAACTCCACAATAGCACTCGGATTTCAATAATAGAGACTCCAATATATTATTTAAGCATATGTGGATAATATAAATGAATTTGGATTCGGTTTATTTGAGCATCTATTACCAAAAATGAGAAGACATTGAGCACAGATTCAGATCTAAACCAAGTATTTTATAGTTTTAATTTTGTGTTTAATATTCCTCACATGATATCCTTGACATATATTGGGAATCATTTCACTGACGTAGATGAGTTAATGTCAATAATTAGTGAAATATTTTAAAATACAATTTTCTAGGATTCCTCTGTGTGCCCTATACCTTCACCTTTCTTTTATGGGACACACCTCCCAGATCTAACACTACATTGTAATTCTTATCCATCCATTGGTAAACCTTATAAGTGATGAAACTTAGGGGTAAACCTCCTTGATCCACCTCTTCGGAGCATTCTAATCAATCTTCATCTCGGTTAGACAATAAACTAATGACCTATCTCAAAATTCTACCTCATGATAAACGTGGGATGAATGAGGTGAATGTCGTGGAACTTATATTCCTATGGTGTTAGCTACCTCATGCTAAACATTGGTTTCTTGAGGTGAAATTCTTGGAAGATATGCCTTGAGAATCAGATACCTCATGATCAAGAAGGTATTCAATGGGATCCTCACCTAATATGTGATCCCCTCTTATGAGGAAGAATACATGTATTCAATGTTTCACGGTAAAGACATGCCAACGATGCCCAACGTGACTACTCCCATAACTGAAGGTTTTTTCCCTTTCAATACCCCTTAGAATTTCTAGAAAAAATCATCATAGATAACGGATGTCCATAATGGGATGGCATCGAGAAGTCATTCCACAAACATACATTACAGTATGAGGGATACCCTAACAAGGAAACAAATTTAAAGTATAAATTGAAGGAAGGAAAAACTATCATCTCATAATTTTGTTTTGATCAATGACTAGACATCACTGATGAGAGTGATTAAAGTTCATCACTTTTAAAAAGATGGAATGCAAGGTAAAATGAAAGGTGATTCCAATTTCATGTCAAACTAATTTGGCATCATTACTCATTGAAATAATTATAAACATCCATGTAAACAACCACTTATTCTCTTTCCTATGTTAGAAATGTGGTTCTACTCATCAAAGAAAAATTCTACTTTCCCTACTTGGCTATACATGGAAAATCTAAGCAGAGTAATCCCATAAGTGGTTTTTTGATTTAGAGAGGCTTAATGATAAGAGGTTTCGTAGAATGACAACCTATAATTCTACCAGAATAAGAATATGAGAGACTTTTATATGAAAGTTCAAATTCACTTATTCCACTTGGGAGATGTATTATTGGTTCGTAGAACAACAATGATACATTGAAAAATCCATTGAAGTTGGAACCAAATTTGGAAGGGCTTTATGTCATAAATAAGGTATATTCCAAAGGATCTTACTACATAGATATAATGGATGGTGAGTGTATCATGATCCCTTCCATTGAAATATTTTTCAACAAATACATTGCATGATTTTATAGTAGTCAATAATGTAAGAAATTTCATTTTCACATAAGAATAGATCCTTTTAATTTTTCTCTAATTCTCTTTTATATACCAAATATGGATTCTCAATGAGTTCATGAGTCTCTTAGGGGTTTCTAGATATTTCTCAAATAAGGGAACCCTAATTTTTGGGAGAAATTGGCCTATCATATATTTAGAAGAATCCTTGTAGGGTAAGTCATGTGGTTAGTTTTGACTACGTGAGGGTGGAGAGTGGGTTGGTATACAACACATGGTTTTCTCTAACTATGCTTTGGGGGTTGTACAACCATGAAAAAATACTAGAAAAATTTTTTGAGTTGTTTTTCAATGTTTTCACCTAGTTTCCCTAAATGTATGGAATGCCCAACACTATAGAATATCATTTTTGGTTGGTTGACGGTTTGGAAAACTCTTTGGCTAAACCATGCGATCCCTATTTTTTTTTGGCGATTTTATGGTTTTCCCTAAAGTTATTTTTTGAATCAAACCATCCTTTTTGTTTTATTTATAGTGGATAATAGGGCCTCCTTTCTCCCTTTTGAAGCCTAAAATCAATCAAATGTCGCTTTTGATCTCACACATCTGTTTGGAGTATGATTAAATTTCCATTTGTCACATTGAATACATGTCGGTATGATCATGATCCCTTTTTAAAATTTCATCATCCTTATTGACATTAAAGATTCAATTTATACATATTCTCATATTCACCACTTTTAGTTAAGTGATCCATTCTTCATATCTATTCCAATTCAGGATAAATTAGTGGCTGATATAGGATGAGGAGAGTTATACATATACGAGGAATGTGGTATATAACTTATCCCACAAGTTTCATCATTTTATAAATTGTCGTGTGGGAATTCCAATTTCATTAGGAATCAACTGCTTAATTAATGTTCACTTCTTTTAGTGAGTAGAACAATTTTATAAGACCCATTCCATATATGTTTTTAATCATTGGTGGTTATGTTCACAACACTAACCACCCCATGTAGGATGTTTCCATAGTTTACGCTTTTAGTAGCCTATTATGTGTGTCTCCACCACCGTTCGGGTGTGCATGAGCTTAGCCTTTCTAATGGTAAGACTTATATAATTAAATTACTATTGAAATGATAATGGGTTTCCATTATATTTTTCTTTGACACTTAAACATTCTATGATAAGGGATTAATTTATAATGAATGAATCAAAATTGTATTATAAAGTATATTGTATTTATATGACATGGACTTATAAAATGTACATGACTATTGTTTTCATATCCATAGGGAACCATTCAATGTTTATGGATGGTAGGTAACTGAAGCTAATGAATTGAGTATTTCATATTTTAATTAAATATGAAATGATAGAAATGGTTTCATGTCCTTGAGATTCCTTGTCACTTGTATGAAATGCATGAAATGAACCTTTGACTTGTTAATTTGCATTATTATTATATAGAATAATTAAATAAATAAATGAATTTTAAGGTGACTTGTATATAGATCTAGACATAAATTTTGGAGTTGTTAGACCCAAGTCAATCCATGGATTCCATAGGGAATTCCTTGAGCAATCATGGATGCCATTCTGATTCCGGGATGTCGGTTCTGGGGGTGAGGCCCCCCTTGGAACACAATCCTCATCTATAAATGGATGCTTAGTATGACACCATAGGATCCATTATTTATCACTACATGATTCCATGGATAGAAATCTTGGATCTAGTGTGGATTTTATGGACATAAGGTTCCTAGTTAACATCCTTGGGCCTAACAATTTCTTATCCTATTTTACCTTGGATGTATTCCTTGGAAATAGTTAGAGAAAATATAAAATGGAATGAGTTGGAGGAAACTCATTGGAATAATCTACTACCCCTTAGCTAGATTGCAGTTACTTCTGAGTTGGTAACCCATTAGGTAATGAATTTTGTGGTTATTACATTAGATCCTCTTCATTATTATTATCCACATGGTTGCCTGGTTACATCTGGGAACTATTACTACCACTATCATGTAATACTGTTAGTTCTAGTATTACCTCATGTGACATATTTATATAAACTAGAACGAATATCTAATTAATAATATAGTTACATGTTTAGACACCAGCCCATGGATAAATAAGGTACTTGGGTATTTACATTACTCTACTAATTTACTTTAATATATTCATTCTTGCACACTATTTCAGTTTATATTACAGAGATCAGATGTTATAGACATTATTAGTGGTGGAATACAATGATTTATCTCACACCCTATCTAGGTGATATTGGTACCTGGGAAGACTACATGTGTGAAAGTGTTTAAAAAGGAAAGTGTACTACTTCGGACACTTGATTTCTTATTTTCATGGAATGGAGATGGTAGCAGATGATAAAGATGGATCACGGGGTGTGTGGATAGTTTTGGGATTCCATTTTTCTACTTTTGGATACCATCTACTATCTACTTCTTTATATTCAAGTTTTCCAGCTATATAGAACATGACTTATATCATCGTCATGTTTTTATCTGATTAATAGTTTTTTAGATTTTTATAACTTCATTCTTATTCTTATATTCCATTTATTTATTAAATTTCATTCACTACTTATATCTCGTTATGTTATATTCATCTGTTTTTCAATACACTAATAATGAGGGATAGTCTCCCCATGCAAAAAACTCAATTCCTAACTACTATTCAGCAACCCACCACATTCTGGAAGATGCGCTTGAGTCATCGTGAGCCACCAGGATCAAGGCACCTCTGATCGGATTCTAAATTTGGGAATTCACAAAAAATTTCCTAACTGAAATATTTTAAAATTCATAGTCTTGGTTCATGTTTCATGACCTTAAATACCCAACTTTTTTCCTTGTTTTATGACTTAAAACTGTATGGAATAATGTCACTATAACATGATGTAAAACTATGTGGGGATGGTCCCTCATCACATGAATTTAAATATCATCACACATTGGTCCAATGATTATTAACCTAAATTATATTCCCCCCAATTCACTCTTATATGATTCTAAAACATAAAGAGTGGAATTTTTTTAACCCTTCATTCCACCTATGTTAAATATAAATCTATATAAGATTTTTTGGTACATGGTTGATTACATTCATCAACCAGAACCAAAATAACATTCCCCCTTTCCACTCATATGATCTACATCTATTCATGTGATTTTTATCCAAGAGAAACATGTGTCTATATTTTTGTTGTTTCATGATAGGTAGTGGCACCCAAATTTTTGATCTTAGGCCTAGTTACATTTCTCATCAGTAAATAACATCCTCTATTGTTTGACCCTAGTCAATATAGAGGAGGCAGCATAAATTAACTATTTTTGGCTTGATTCTTTCTTTTTTAGGGTATACAGTGAAACCTAAATATTTTTACTTAGTCCAAACCACAAATTATAAAAATATAAGTTTTTACTCTTTTCTCCATCTATAAATTAGATCTATATGGGTAATTTTACTTCAAAAATGCATTTGAAATAATTATATAACTTTTAAGATATGTAGTGATTCTCAGGCTCCATTCCTTGGGTATAGTCTTAATTTCACCATAATAAAAAAATTGGTACCCGATCTACCCCCTATGGTCTTAGGTTTTATGGTTGTGTCTTTCCAAAACATAAAACTCCCCAATATTTCATATGATTCAGATCTATACAGAATCCTTCTATGTAGGATTCATTTTCCATAAAACTATTCCTAAAAAATTCTTATTTTCCTATTCTTATAATAATTATCAATGAATGTAAATTTAAAGAACTACATATATCCTGATCCATATCATTATTCAATATTTAGTGACATTTTGGAATACCTATCCTAGAACCAGAAAGAAGTTTCCCTTGATAATAAGCACTTTCTATTTGGTAGAGACTTTGGATGACCCAACCTCGTGTAACCCCAAATGGTTAAATGTCCCCCATACAATAATCACCTCATTCATGAGCACCCCAACTTTATCCATGGGGAATTAAACTGTATATATGAGTCTACCGAGTATAACCATAAAATACTTAGAGAAACCTATCTTTCTTGGACATAATCTCTTATATGATAGAAAAATACAAGTGGAAATTCATGGTGTTTAGTTCCCAACTATCATTATCCTACATCAAGATTAAAATTATTTCATTTTAAGATCCCTTAATCACAAATTCAGAGTACATATACCCCAACATTTTAATTAAACCCAACTATGTAAAATAAGAAAATATGGGAGGCCACCTAGTAATATCATTCCTCTCACATCGACCATGGATCAACTGCACATAGAGGTCCTAGCGAATCATTTCAATCTCCATAATTGGGGAAAACTATTCTCCAAAGTATGTGAGTTATATCTCGGTCACATAATATTAAACTAAAAAACAAAGTCCACAGTGTATGGATTCTCAAGCCATTTGAGAAGATCTATTTGTAAGACCATTTATTCTTACATGAGATCTAGATACATGTATTTTCTTATCTGGAATTGATGTACATCCATATTAAATTACTTCATATAAGAACAATGTATATAATTATTTCTATCATTTAAAGATACATAGTGATTTCTTTATCATTCTATCCTAGATCCAACCACAAATCCTATCAACAAAAAGTTACCACACTAAATTTCATCCCACACAAAATAAAATCTATGTTTGTATTGATTCATTTTATTTTAGGATGTATAGTGACTCTTAGATATTTCATCTTAGGAAAATCCATAAATTCTAATTAAATCTCAACCCGTATTAGTGTTGGATTTAGTGATTTAATTTATTTGATGGAATTTAATCAAAGTTGTTACCTCTTTCACAAGACATACAAAAAATATTGTGGCAACATAGGGTTTCCTTTTAGACACCTACATTTGTGAAAAATGTACATTTTTTGAAATATTTTGACCCTTGTAGAATCGAAATTAAGATGGGGTGTATCATTAGACATACAAGTGAGGTCTATATAATGTTTCCCAGACATATGTCCTTACCATATTATGTTAAACTATTTGGTTTGAGTCCATGTTTCATGATATTATACTGGAAACCCCATCATACATCCTCAATCATTTATAAATGATTGAATAGCTAAACCATTTTTAGTTGAGGTATAATGTGCCTCCACCACCTTTTCCAAAATTTCCTTTCCATAATTCACACTTTTCCTCTCAAGTGTCATAGAATTCGATAAATATTTCATTGATATTGGTAAAGAGTGTATACCACTTCAATGGAAATCTTTTCTTGGTTAAGCATATATTCCCTAATTTTTCTTCTATATATGCACCTACAAAATATCTTTTTAACTATAGGCATTTTTTTATAATAAAATGGTTTTTTAAACATTATTTGACTTAAAAAAATCATTTTTGAAGTCATAATTAAAACACTTTCATCTATTATCTTTTATGGACCTAACCCACTTCATTAATCTTGATCTAAGATCCTCATGTCATGATTTATGACATCATAACCCCTATTAAAAAGTTTTTAGATTATTATTTTCTTTGGAACCTTGTGTATATTATTATGTCATACTCCCCCATAATTTTCCTTAGTATGAGTTCTATGACCTCAATCTAAGTGCACTCCCTACGAGATAATCAATGTTTTCTTTAGGATAAATATTCATATTGGGATTTTCTCTATCCTTGCTATGTAGCTCATCTAACGTTTGACTTTTCTTAGTCCAATTATCATGGCCCTAAACCACGTGAATCCTTCCCCCAAGCCTATGTGTTCTGAAAATAAGCATATCTCTCATGTTATGATTTTTTAGGCTCATGTTGGCTAAACTATCTCACCCTTTAGGTAAAATCTATATGACTTTATACTATAGTTGTGGATGGTCTATATTGAATGACCATAAACATATAGTGGGAGAGACATAAAACATGTTAGACTAAAAACTCATAAATGTAAGACTCAACAAAAGTAAATTATTTTTTAACTAATCCCCCATTAATAGGGTTTCAGAAAACATTAAAGCATTATTAAAAGTATAATTTTCATATCACCCACCATAGAACCCTATAAAAAGTTGAATAAAAATCACTAACCCCTAGTTCACAACAATGTTAGAGAGTTGATATATCTGATCTATTTAGCTCAACAATATGATCAATAAAAAATAATGTGCTCATCAGGGTACCAAAACCCTCCTTTAATATCTTATACTCTATGAATCTTCTTCAATACGCAAGTGATCGATTCCACATAAATCATACGTGGTTATCAAAAATGAGTGTTTTGAATCTTTAGGACACCTATACATGGTTAAGAATACATTCCCACATATGGATCCTTCATATGAACCCCCAATATTTTATATCAACCATAGGAATATTCATTCCAAAGTGAAGTATCTCTGAACTTCATACACCCTTGAACTATTCCATTATAACCCTCCATTTGAATATGGTCTGCAATCAACCCCATCACACATGCCCTATTTATTCATCAATTAATCATGATCTTTAAGTTATGATATACCAAATTAATAGATAAGTTATTAAATGGGATTCAATACCATCTATGTTTTTGAATTTATGATTCTAAAAACATTCCAAAAAAAATGACGTGGCACCTCATTCTTTCACCCTTTTTACCTTAAACTAAATTATACAATGCTCTATGCTTTATTATAGTAAACTAAATACTCATGCGTGTGAGGTTTTCTATCAGTTGAATTGGTATATTTCAATTCATATTGGGAATATATAAACCATATTACTAGATATTATATTTCACCTATCTTCAGTGAAATTCGTTTGACCCAAAATATTTTTGATCATTGGTCGAAGATTTACAATAATAAACTCCATCGATATAAAATAAATAAATATAACCATAAGAATATAATTATATTTTAATACATACATGACCTTAAACTATCCAATTGTAGATACACAAGGATTTCGATCATAAAACCTCACAATGGGAACCATATGATTTAGAAAAAAACCAATATTCCAAACTGGAAAAGGGACAACACATGTTATGTCCAAAGCCCATAAAAAGAAGGAAAATAAAACCAAACTCTATGCCAACTAATTCCTGTGAATATGATGCTTAAGAAAACATAGGTTGATATGTTAGAAAAATCAAAGGCTATATATACCATATTATATCTCCATCACTAGTAAATATATTATTTTTAGTGACATTGATTAAATAAAAATATAGGGCATTATCGATATACTTGTGTCCTCTCAAACATTGGAATCCTCATTAAAAATTACTCTATTACAGTCCTTATCACAATGAATGAAGCCATTTATTTGAGTGAACCACTTCTTGCATGCGATGAAGGTATTATTCCTATATCTATCTATGATTCACGAGTAGTAGCAAAGCATTTGAATAGAAAAAATATAGTGTATGGTGATTGTATTGTATATACAAATTTTAATAAACCATGCCTCCAAGGAAGCCTTATTGACTCAAGTATTCAATATTTTTGATTTTATTTGTTTATTCCAGTTCAATGTATTAGTGAATTCAAGATATCATAAAACTACCCTTTAAATGTTAAAAAATATTACATGAAATAGAAGTTATGAGAATTTGAAAAGTGATTAAGGAAAAAATATGTTTTCAATTATTAATTAAAAAATGAAGGGAGGAACATCCACATCTCTGAGTCACTAGTTGTCATTATAGGAAATGATGAATAAAAAGGCAACTAAAATTGGTTTTGATGAGCGATGTTTTGAATGACAACAAACACATAGTGGGAAGCACTCAAAGATTAATAAAATGTTTCCCATGTAAAAAATTTAATATTTTCCAATGAAGGAACCTTCTCAATGATATTAGAAACTACCAGGATATTTTTTTAAAGGCCTAGAGATATATTGTATCCTCTAGTATTTTTTTTCTTTTCTAATTCTTGATGAGTAATGTTTTCCTCTAGATATATAGTTTATTAAATAATCGAATTATTAAGTAATTCTTCCTCAGTCATAAGAAGATTAAAATCTTATATATAATCCTCCCAATTTTCTATATAAAAATTAGTGAAATAGAATAGAAGGAGATAACCTTTTTAGGTAGTTAATCTATCTCAAGTGGTTAAAAGATACAAAATTGGACATACAGTTGTTATTGGTTGAAACCGAATACAACCTAGCCATGTAAAATTTGGAAAATAATATCCACTTCATCATCTGTTTCTTCTAGACGAGGCTTTGTAACAATGAATTGGTTTTAGGACCATTTTCTTACCACTCGATCTTCAATGAAAACTACCGGATCTACACACTAACCAGTCTCTATAAACGATATATAATTACAGATTAATTAATAATAGGAGGAGATAAGTCTTAAAATAAACTTATGATAGTCATCTTCCACAACCACATGACTAGTCTCATCAACCAACTTAACAAAAAATTCATCATTAGTAAATCAAAAACTACAAATATAGTAGAACTAAGGTCAATAACGTGGTTATTAACTCCAGTCACTCACATCCAGATGACTAGTTACCCGATGAGGGATAGACATAAATATAAGGACTCTATATAATTTTTTGAGTGATTGGTCATGGGACCATCCAACTCGATGATATTCAATAGGAGAGTGTCAGGAAGTGGGTTATGGAAAGCCAATGACTTGTTCATCCATCATGTGTATTGTCTAATAACCCATCTAGATTTCTACTTACCCACACATTTTGATAATTAAATTATAATTTGGTTGGGATGACCACAAATAGAAACATAATTTTATCTTCAATATATAATTGAATTAACTAGAGTTGGTATATAAATATATAATGATTCTAATTATGAGCCTTAATGAATTGAATTAGGGATACTCATTTTAAAAATTTGAATTAACATGAAAATATTTAAGGGGAATAACGAAAAAAATTGATGAACTCATCTAATTGCGCTACCAAGTCCCAATCCGGAAAAGAATAAATGTATAAACATTGTTCATATGTTCTATTTTCACTATCAATAAGAAAATTTTATGTCCAATCATAAAGGGATAATGATGAAGCAAAAGAGATCATTTCACATGTTGATAACTTCCTAAAAACCCAAAGGCATTGGTTGGATTCTAAAAATTTCACATGTCTTATGATTGGATATAAAATCATACCACCAGAAGTGCTCTTCAATTATCCGTATAATAAATAAAATGGACCACTAACCAGTATGCAGTCCTCCCCTTGTTTATGTGGCCTATCATATGGTGTGTTTATAAAAGAAATGGTACTCATAAATCAAATAGTTTACGTTTTTCCAATAATGCTTTCATCATCATAGAACTTAAACTAACTCATGAATGGGAATCCCTAATAGGGAAGACAAATCCAATCTAAAACATTATGAATCTTGAAAAAATAAGGGTGGGGTAAAAATTTTTCTAGACTATGTACCATTATGGATTGTATTGGTCTACTTCTAGAATGGCCCAATAAGAACTTTCTATATCTTCATCGTGTGGAGAAAAAATATTCCATGCACACCTTGTTGGATTTATAATGATGGAAATAATGACTAGAGAGGGTGAATGATCATTTTAACAATTTAAATATAATGAAATTATATTTTATAAAATAAGGTGAGAAAAGTTTTTTTTGAATGAGGTGAAATGGAAATAAAAACAAAGAACACTATGGTTTATAGTGGTTAAGATCACAAAGTTCCTACTTCACACATAAATATTCTCTTAAAGAGTAGAGAAAGTTTAGGAGTGGACTATGATATTTTTGGTTTGAAACAGTATAAATATTATATTCTTTCTTTTTTATTTCTTCTACACTACATTTCATTAACACTGTAATAACTAAAGTTCATTATTTTACAAAATATGATTGTTTTTTTCACTAACTATTTGAAAATAATACTCCCCTCTAGCTATTATTTCCATCACTATCGATCCAACAATTAGTATCAGAGCATATGAACTTCACTAAAATATAGTTATCCTATTTTATTATTTTTTTTAATTTCTAACTATGTGCTAACCTGACATTCTAGATATAACAGTCTAAGGAATCAAAGAAAATATTTATTTTATGATAGAAGGTGTTAATGTGAATGATGGATGGATTCCAAAAAAAACCCCTTTCTTCTATGAAAGTGACTGTGGTTACTATAAATAAATAATGGAAGCATACTATAAAAGGATAATGTTAGATCACTAGACTATCCTAGATAATCCATATGGGATACCAAAATTGGATCTTGATACACTTATAGGTAATGAGATGTTAAAATATGTTTTGAATTATAAAGTTAAAAATATTTTTTACTATGGTATAAGTAAAAGTGTCTATAAGTATGATTCATTTTTTAATAAAAACCATTATATATGGAGGATAATTCAAGTTACCCATTATGGGACTGAAAATATCATTAGAACCGTTCTAGGAATGGTCTAATCTAGATACATGGACTTGTAGATGAGTAATGAATAATTAGTAAACCAGAAATTCCATCAGTTTACTAGTATTGAAATTGGTATGGGGGATCATGGGGAAGTTATGGACAATATTGATCAAGTGGAAAAAGTACTGAGAGATATTCAAAAATTATTTCCTAAAAACAAGGTATACAATGATGAGAGTATGAATTTTAATGATATACTTTAGATGAATTAATATAATCTATGTTGTAGTATGAGTAAGATGTGAAAAATATTTTTGATGTGGATTTTACAAAGATAAAAGGTTTGTCATAAAAATATAATGTTATTGATACCTCTAATTCCTCTTAATATGAGTTCTAGTAAAGTGACAGGAAGATGTAACACTTTAGTAATAATTTTTTCAAGTTCATGAAAAGCAATGGTGTAAATAAACATATCAATAGGAAGACAAAAATGGACTATAAGAAAGATAATGTCAACAATAATAATGATGTTTCAGAATTAATAGAATATGAGTGCATTAAGAATGGTAACATAAGAACTAAATACCCTAAAATCAAACATTTAATGAAATAAAAAAATAAAAGGAGAAAATAAAAACTATATTTTATTGGAGGTTTTCACTTATTAGATATATTTGAAGCAAGTTATAATTCTAGAAGTAAATATAAGATAGGTAATATTTCCCTGATGGGTATATAGTGAGGTAAATGACTTCTTCTTTACATAGTTGTTAACTCCAAATTTTTTTGATCATAATGCATTATTTGAATATGGAAATGAAAAAGTTTCTTATTCATGATCTTTTTCTAATTCTGTGATTTCCAATGATAAGAAACTACCTAAAGAAAAAGAAGAATTAAAAAATGGTGGAGTTATGAAAATTGAAAAAGATTCACACATACAAATTAAAAATAATAATTTACCAAAATAAATTGAGAAAAAGAAAATGTAATGTGGTAATATGAAAACATGTGTTTCACAAAATCATAAATATAAATAGGATTATGGTTTTAATATGTTAAAACTAATAGAGGAACATAAAGGGTAAAAATGTTTTAGAGAGTGAATGATAATGATTTAAAAGAATTTTCAATTTTTTTGGAAGAATTAACCAAATTAGCAAATTATTTACAAAAATTAAATTATGAAAATTAAAAATTAAGAAATAATTCTTTTTGGATCCAATGAAAATGTTTTTATTGATTTAGAAAATATTCAAAAAAGAGATTATGGATTTGAAAATTAATGTTTTTGGTCTTAAATAGAATAAAAATTACTGTTAAAGGAAAATAACAATATGATAAAATGATTTCTTTAATGAAACTAAACACCGCTAAGAATGGTTTTTGATACAACAGTTTAATGAAAATTATAAATAATACTATCTTTTATAATAACTAAAAAGGAATTATTTATAGTGTAACTTATTTTAAATATGTAATAAAATATCATTATGACAATGAGTGTTCATTGAGATTTTAAAAAAAAATTGTGCATGTTTGAATATTAATTTATAATGATTTATATTATTATAATCCCACAAATGAATTATTTAAAGCAATATGGGTGCCAATATTCTCTTCTACAAATATAGTAGGATCCAAGTCGACAAGGGTATTAGAAGAGTACATTTTTTTGTTTAATTTTATTTAATTTTATCAAATTTTTCTTAAAATTCTCAAATAATCATAGTGTAAAGATGGTTCCTACTCAAGGAACATGAAATGTGATATTTCAAAATTTTTATCATTTAAATCTCGTGATTGTTTCCTTGTCACATTTGGATAAAACTCTAAAGGTCACATTAAAGTTATTAGTGATGTTCATTTTTATAAAATAGTTATTGTTTGAAAATTAGTATATTTACTTGGTTTAAAAAATAATCTAACAAGTATGTTAGAGTTATGTGATTATAGATTAAATTTTATATTTTAAAATCATAAATGTAATTTTTTAAAAAATAAAGTATATTTATTTTATGCAAATAGAAGTGAAAATGTATACTATAATGATAATAATAATATAAAAAAAGTTTATGTGTTTAAATTCAATATATGTAGCTGAAATTATATATCATGGAAGACATGACCATGAAAATTTAATATTTTTTCAAAAACTGTCAAATAATTAACAGTTTTTATAATTTACTAGGTTACAAATAAGTAAGTACTTATGTGTAATTCCCTTTTTAAACATAAGTAACACAAAGAAATATCAAAATCTATAAATAATGTATGTACTAATAGATGTTATGAATTATTATATCATTACTTTTCTAGACACATATAACAAGTTGGTTTTGGAAGTAAGAAGTGTGTATTTGTAATTTTAGATGAATACAGTATATTCTTATGGACTTATTTCTTGTCTCATAAAAATGAAACATTATCCAAAATTGGTGTTTTCTGTATGATTATTAAAAAGGTCAAAAATATGTTAATCAACTCTATCAAAAGTGATTGAAGTGGTGAATTTTTGAATTTATAATTTGATAATTTTTTTGAAAGAAATCATTATAAATATTATTTCTCATCCCCTAGGACATCACCACATAATAGTGTAGTAGAAAGAAAAAAAATTCCTATTCATGAAATGGCTAGGTGTTGCTAATGGAATTTACTCTGCCTGAATATTTTTGGATAGAATATAAAAATAAAACATCCCATATTTTAAATATATTTCCCAATGCAACTTTTTGAAATAAGACCCCATATAATAATTTCAAAGGGTTTAAACCAAAAGTTGGATATTTTAGGTTGTTTTGAAATAATGTTTATATCTTAAAGACAAAATATAATTTAAAACATTTTGTTTCTAAATTAGATTAAGTGATATTTTTGGGATATTACAAATCTAGAAAAGCTTATAGAGTTTCAAATCATAAAACTTTAGTTTTTGAGAATATTTTCATTTTATGTTTAATGTGGAAGTTTCTAATAAGAATGATTCTAAATTAAATAATAAAAATAATGAATTTTGAGAATTTAATTTTAGTGAAGTCAATGGAAAAGATAATGAGAATGCATCAGTTGAGGTAGAGAATATCTCTTTTAAAATTGGTAAAAAGTAATATAAAACAATTCATGATAATTCAATTGAATAATTAATAGGTAATCTTGAATTTTGTATTCAAACATGAAAATATATTTTAGTTTACTATGCAATCTCTACTTTGTTGCTAATTTTATTCATTTTGATGTTGAAAATAATTTAATTTATTCAAATTAAAATAACTCTATGCGTGATGAATTAAATCAATTTGAATGGATTAAATCTTCAGATCTATATTTCTTTCCAAAACATAGACCTTTTATAGGAACCAAATGGATTTGTCTTAAGAAACATGATAAAGATGGAAACATAGTTATTAATAAAGAAAGACTACGAGCTGAAGGTTATTACCAAGAATTTGATATTGAAATTGAATAATTTTTGTCTTTTATTTATTGGATATAATTAATTATAATTATATTATATTTTTCTAGTTTTCAAAATAACAATTTATTTCAAATGGATGTAAAAAGTTCCTTTAAAATTGAATTGTTTTTGAGGAAGTATATGTTAAACAGCCCCCTGAATTTGATAATGACAACTTTCAAAATCATGATTTTAATATTAATAAAACCGTATATATTCTTAAGAAAGCTTCAACATCTTTCAATGAAATACTAAAGTAGTTTTTACTACAAAATAATTTTGTTAAATGTAAGGTAGTTCGCACCTTGTTTATAAAAAGGCATTCAAGTTATATACTAATTATACATATATATGATGATGATATAATATTTGGATTAATAAATTATTCCCTGTGTAATTATTTTTCAAAATTAATGGAATTGAATTTTACATGAGACTAATGGGAGAACATAAAATTTTCCTTTTTTTACAAATCAATCAATTGAAATATGGTATTTTTTTAAATCAAGATAAATATGAAAAAGAACTTGTAAAAGGTTTGGGATAGATTCATGTTCAGTTTTGAAAACACCAATGAGTAATAATTTCAATGTGGACATAGATTTGTATGTAAAGTTAGTTGATATTAATCTTTATAGATGTATGATAGGTAGTCTATTGTATCACATTGAATCTATAAAAGACAAAATGTTCTTACTTTTTGTGTGTGCTAGGTTTAATCCTAACCATAAATAAATTTATCTTATATCTGTTAAAATAGTAATTATATATATCAAGGGTAATTTTTTACTAGATTATTATATACATATTAGAGTTTTTTAATTGATAGTATTACACCGATTTTGACTTTTGAGGCTGTACACTTGCGCAAAAAATCACATTAGGTATGTGTCACTTTTTAGGAAAAAGTTTAATTTCACAGAGTTATATGAAAGAACATTCCATAGTACTATCAATAGATGAGGATGAATATGTTGCTACATCTAGTTGATGTTCATAGATTATATGGATAAAACAAACACTTTATGATTTTAATTTCAATTTATTGGTAAAATTCTTATTTACATGGATAATTTAAGATATATTTAAATATTTAAAACCCACTTCAACACTCAAGAATAAATCACATGGATGTTAGATTTATTTTTCATAGGGTTCAAGTAATTAAAAGTGTTATTTCTTTATAATGTTTTCCTTTTGAGGAACAGTTGGAAGACGTAATCACCGAACCCTTAGATTCTATTAAATTTGAGAAAATAGAGTTTCAATTGGGTATGCTAGAAGATTAATATTTCTATAAGTATAATCATTGATCTTAAATATCTTGTTAAATGAGTATTATAATTGAATAATATTTTTCTAATATGATTAAATGCAAATTAGATATTACTATTTATAATGCATTGATAAACAATTACTCTATCGTGATTATATCTTTAATTCAATATTGTATCAGTTTGTTTACTCTCATAAATATAAAGTACATTGTTATTTTTAAGGTATCTTTTTGTTTAAATTGGATTCTCTTTTATATATATTAAAGTCGAATATAAATTTTGAAAAATTTCAAAAGGTGGGATTTTTATTGAAATTTTAATAACTGTAATGTTTTATAATTTACAAAAGGTGGATTTTTTATCATATGAAATTAGTTTTAATACATTCATAATTTTATTTTTTAATGAATTACTGTTTCATTATGTTTAGATAAAATTTCCAAAATTTATTAAAAATTAATATTTTAATATCTACATAAGTAAATTTGAAAATTAAAAATTTTGAGTTTTTATGATTTTTGTAATGATGTAAATTGTTTAATGATTTTTATATTTATAAATTTACTTAATGATTGTTAATAATTTTATACATTATATAAACAATGAGCCTCCATTATGAGCCACCAAGGCAGGACCTCAACCACACTTTGGGGACGCAATGGGTAAACACCATGGGGTGGGGCCTTAAATGAGTACCTTGGATGGAGGAATAGGTTGTGTAAAGTTATAGGGAGACTGAGATCATATATAAGGTCGGCATAGCATGCATGGAGGGTGCATGGGTTGTGCTTGATAATCCTGTTGGGTTGTGGCCTATGTGTGTGATTGATATGGGCTTGTTTTGAACCCCACTGATAGTACTAGGTGGGACTGATGTGATTTGATTATCATACTACATGATCACCACATCCTGTAATCGACATGGTATGTAATTCTGGTTTCATAACTCTTATTATCTTTAAAATTTTGAACACACACTTACCCATTAGATTTGATATTTTTCAAGAATTAATTTTTTTTGATAACTTGCATAAAATTTATTCTTTTTTTCATAACCAATTCAAAATATAACACTATTTTCCTCACATGTGTTCTTAAATTCATTAGTTCACTCAGCGTCAAATGCCTGAAAATTCTAAAAAAATCCCAAATCATAGACAGAATGCTTCAACTCAACATAAATTAGAGGGTTTAAGCATCCTATTGTGGATTCAATGATAGTAGCACATGTTTCTTAACTTCATTTTTGATCATTTTTTATAACAAGTATAACTGTCATCACCGATAAATCTTGGTCACCGTTGGATCTTTTCAACACCTATGATTTTATCATTATTCTTATATTTTCATTTTTTTCTTCACTTTTAACCATGACATGGAAGAATGACTCCTCAACATCCTTGTATTAGTTAATATTTTTACCACATGATGGAAGCCCCTTTTCTCTACAGTGGATCATGGTAAAATAATAAATCAGTTATCCCTGTAGATATCTCATCCATAGGTAGGTTTTTTTCTTCCACAGGTAGATATATTTTTCTCCACTGATAGATATATATTTATTCCACTAGTAGATGAATTTATCTACTTAATTATATTTCACAATGGTATATCCTTTTCATAAACGATAGGTCAACATTCCACTAGGAGTAAAATCAATCTACCACTCTATGTTATGTAACACTAGACATTCCATAAAGAATATACTATCCATCTATTATTGGAAACCAACAGATCTCTTTATCACATATAAAAACTTTCACCAATTATAACTCCTTAATGTTTTAGGTAGTTCCCTCGTGGCAGGGAAGTAAACCTCTTTGATGGATCCTTTTGTTTCATTTCCTCTCATCTGGTTTAGTGGGTATCTTCCATTATTATTATTTTTCTTATTTTCATATTAAAATGTTTTTGACAAAGTATTAAATCATATTGGAACCATTAGTAGATCAATGAACCATTGGAAATCAATGATCAATCAATCCACCGTTGAACACCAATTGTAGATAAATCCACTATTGGACAACATTGGTAGATCTTGGTGCAACGGTGGATCTACACCAACAGTAGATCAATCAATTATTAGACACCGATGGTAGATAAATCCCTAATTAGTATCCAATGGTAGATCAATCCACCATTGGAAGCCACTAGTAGATCCTTGTTCAGTTATGGATATATACCAATGGTAGATCAATCAACCGATAAGTTATTTTATTCACCATTTGTTCAAAAATTTGATCCTAAAAAATTTATTCATTATTTTAAATTGATTTTATAAAATATCAATATTTTTTAATGATTTATTATATTTTTAAAAAATGTAATTGTAAACATTCATTATGGTTTATTAATTATTCCCCATAACTCACATATATGATACACGACCTAATGAGCTTACCAAGGAAAACACATAAGGCCTCGGGGCCCTCTATATAGGCCGTATACATGTGATTTGTCTCTTGATTCCTAAACAGTGCATATATATCCATGTAGGCTACCTATGGCAGGCCCTCCCATAGGATTGACCCATTAGGACACCTAAGGGTGGTAGAGAACTATCCTTGGTGGGTTATAATGGGTATCCCATTTTTTTGGAAAAGTAAACAAAAAAATTTTAAGAATCAATTAGTAAATTTGAATTTATAAAAATCAATAAAAAAATAAACATCATTGTACATTTTTATAATCACTCAACATTTAAATGTTTAAAAGTTATGTATATAAATATAATTTTTTTGAATTATAGTTTTTAATTTTATCAATATGTAATGACACAAGAATTCATTAAGAAAATAATATTATTAATGTATTAAAACCAATTTAAAATACTAAAACACGAGACCATGAGTATTGGTCTGGTGATATGATGGAAGGAGTCTACCCATTTTATGAATAGAATAATTGAATATATGTGTATAATCCTTCCCAATATAAACCTAGCTATATTCAATAGATATATTTCTATGGGAGGGTACTATCCGGCATCATCCTATACATTTGATACAGCAAGGGACTCTTCATACATCCTCATAAGAAATAGGAGGACTACCAAATAATGAATACCTTATTAGCTAATTCCTACCTCTTTATTTGGTAAATAAAACATGCTGGTACTGAAACACTAATGATTGAATAGTTCAATAATATTCTAGGATAGATAAAACATAAAAAATTGTTAGGTCTATATTTCCATATACAAATCAAATACCTGTAATAGTTTTGTGAACTTTCGGTAGATCTGATGGACCTAGAAGGCACAACCCCATTTCCTAGAGACACTACCTCTTTGATGCAGATGCCACTTAGATCATCAACCTTTTCGAGGATTATCTAAAATAATAGTGAAAATTGGGGGCTAATTATGAGTAATAGGTTTCCAACATTGATCATGATTATCATTTTTTATCAGAGAGTCGTTCATCAAGAATTCAAACCATTGACAAGCATATGGGATAATATGTCCATCAATGGAATTTTTTTATATATAGTCCAGGTTAAATAAAAACCATGGAGACGACTTATTAGGGCCTGGTCCATAAATCAAAATTTCATCTCCGAGACAAAAGTAACATATATGAAATCTAACAGATAATGAATAATATTGGTTATTTAGTGTAATGAATTAAATTATGTCTTATTTCTAAGATGAAACACGGTAGTGAGTGTAGTTATTAGGGCCAACAATGAAGGTATTTATCATTTTTATGATAGTAATCGAGTCAGATAAATAATCAAATCTAAATTCATTTTTTTCTATAAAAAATATAATGTTGATTGTTTTCAGGATTCGTAATTTCTAAAATACAGAATGAAACGATCCCTTGAGTTTTACCTTATGAATTTTCAATTTGATTATGTTTCTTATAAATACAACAATGTGAGAAAAATGAATTCCATTTCCTATGAGGATGAACAGATGGCCCTCAAAACCAAACCACATAAATTTGATATAACCAACCTCTCATGAGGTATAACTTTTGAATTGTGAAGGTAACCCCACAAAAAACTGTTATGAATATATGGAGGAGAGTATACAAGAATACCTAACCATCTTCTTAGATCCTTGAAAACCAAATTAATAGGTTAATTCACTTTTTCAGATAATTTTTTACAATGCATTCAATGATGAAGGTAAAAGTGAAGGGCCCCAAAAAATACTTATGTGGTCCCACTACATAGTAGACCACATGAAAAATAATCAGTCATTCTAAATATTTTGGTATCAACCCCTTATCATCCTGTACAAAATCAATTTCATGGGGGAATTTGTTAATTCTTGTGGATTTAAAAAAAATAGATAATTGAGAAAAATGATGAATATTTAAATGGTGTATGTAATGTTTTTTAAATATCTCAAACAAATTGTAGGGAGTCATGAGGTATCTATGCTCACGAGGCAAGGTACCAAGAGTCATTGGGTGGTCAAATTACCCCACCATGTGGTCTAACCCCATTGTGTTGAAGCCTATTTTTAAGATGATCCATAAGTTTAACCAAACCCAACGCATGTTCTAACCATTCAATTAGAAGGCATCTTCTTTAGACACTTTGTGTGATCACACTCCTTACATTTTGGTCTGACTATGTGGCTATGCAGAGTCTTATACACATGTTTCCCAAAGTCCTTACATACCTCCCATTCACCCACTAACTCTATATGAACAGATTGAATTGATTCTATATCCACTTATTTTTTTGGGACAAAACTGACATAAAGATGTTTATAAATACCTCAATAGTACCATAAAAATAGCCATAAGAAGACATATACAGTGGAGAGGGAGAAAAAATAGAGATAAATTATGATTTTTTTTTATTTTTGAAACTCCCCTCAAGAAATATAAAGGTAATTAAAAGGAAACACTCCCATGAAGTTATAATAGACCACATTGACTAGCATATAGAGGTTTAACCTATGAGTATTATCCAAAAAATACCAATACCATGAGGCCAATTTGACAGAATGTTACATCATAATTCCAAGTACATAGAGGCAAACCACATAAGGATAATACCGCAGAAGGAGAATCTTTAAAAAATATGACTATATTATGATTGGCCACACTTTGACAGACAACATGATGACTGAAAACCTGACATCCAACCTGAAATTTCAACCTTATGGGGTGACCATGTGTAGCCCATTAACCTTAAAGAAGTAAATTCCCTCTTTATAGAGGCTAAAAAACAATGAAAAATCTAGTCTGTGAGTTCAACCTTAAAAAACCAACAATGTGATATGTCATTTTTAAAAGAGTGTCTCTTATTTATGTAAATTGACTACCTCCAAATATACCAATCACTTTGATTCCATTTTAATATTCTTTATAGATACTTTTTACTAATGGGAAACCCCAAAAAGGCTAACTTGAAACCTCCTCTAAGTCCCCATGATATTTTTGATCAGGGAATGCACACAAATGATCTCCCCTTGAATAATTAATTCCATTGATAAATAGAGTCTCTATGATTCCTTCCAAGATATGTAAATCCTAGAGGGTGATTAGAATCATGAATTCTCTTGGTAATAGTAGTCCACATAAAAAATCTAGGGAGACCTCTCTTGGATCAATGATGGATTTCATTTATATTTCGTGAGTTGGGAAAGATAGGGAATCCATCCTACAATATAACATGATTCTTTATTATAGGGTGATATGATCCTACCTTTGTGTTCCACCCTTACCTAATAGATAGGAAAATAGGAGGATGTGATAACTATTTATGTATAATACCCAGGATTATTTCTATTTGTGATGTTACAAGTTATACATAGAGACTTATGATGAAAATCCTTAATCCATTAACCCCATTGAAATCTAATTATTCACCCTCATACAATATCCATTGCATCTTATTATACCTATTTTTTCACACCATGAATGAATCATGTGGGAATACAGATGTGGTTTGATCATGAAATAATGACAATTCCCCCATAGGTACTTATACTCAGTGTATTCCCTACCCAATATTCCCATGAAAATCCCCATATGAATAATCCCTACTCGATCCACTATTTTCACACCTTTAATGAAACAAATATCTCGATAACATGATGTAAAACTGTGTAGCCAACAACCTTACTGCATGATGTTAAACTGCATAATATGATCTTATAACATGACCCTAAACAAGGTAAATTTAACTATATAGTCATTTATTACTATGAATCAGGATATATAAGATGTCTTCTATAGTTTCAAACCCCAAATAATTGACCTTTAATTTCAATTCTCCTGGATATATATTCCTTATAAGATGACATACATTCTTCATTCACTTGGATATATTCCTCTAAACCATAACATCCATTTATTTAGGGATATATCCTTTGGGAACCCTCTTTATTGGGATATATTTACAATTTCATAATTCCCCCACATGAAGGTCCATGTTCCCATTAGGTATTAGTCGCACTTTTATCTCTTGATATATATTCCCAAGGAGCCAAAATGCTTGAAATATTCATGATAGTCAACCTAAACAATATTTATTAGAACTTATTACAACAGATTATAGCCAAAAAGGGATTCTTATGTGTAATTATAATACCATCCATTGCTAGTATCCTCTATCCTAATCTCTCATACCTCATGATGTTAAAATAAAGTGATAGTTTCTTTTCATATAACATTAAACTGTGTCACTCAAACTACATGGTTTTTGAGTTCATTCCTCACAAGTTACATATGAAACCTAGTTAAGATTTAGTTCTAACTCTAATGAATCTTACACTGTAACACCCCAGGTAAATAAAGAATATGAAAATTTTATATTTATCCCAGTTTTTGAAAAAAAATGTTAATATTAATTTAAAGGGAACACTATGCTTGATGGCTTACCCAATACACAACAATGAGTTTCTTTGAAATTTTACGTTCCACTCTAATAATAAAATAATATTATTTTAAATGGTAGTTAACACCTTGACATTGTATTGGCAGGAATTAATGGAACTATCTAAAAAATTATTACATATGTTTGTCAAATATTTTTACTTTTATCTAATAAATGTTAGAGGCTTAAAATGCAAATGAATCCAATTTTAAGCATAAATATTCTAATATTCTTTAAAAGGTCGATTAACTCCCTTTTGATGGAAAACCACTTTTAAATATACTTATAACAATTTAATATGTTTTATTTGAAAAAATAAAATTCTTCTTTAGAATCTGGAAATCAAAATTTACTTTGTGTAAATTGTTTTATTTTTCCGATAAAGATCATTTTTAGTGAAATTGTTGCATTTTAATTCAAAACCTCTTTTTAATCTAATTTATGTATATGATTAGATTATCTTTTGAATTGGTTTTAAAGTTCAATTAGAATATATTTCTACCATTTTATCCAATGGTGGTCATTGTAATTAATTTCACATTAAAATGGGACTTAAATTAGTGTCGATATTTTAATAGATATTGTTTCTTAAAAACACGCTATTTGTTTTGAAAACAGGAATTAATTATTAAATTAATTAATTCAACTTATATGTTTTGAATTTTGTAAAATAGACATCATTTTTGAATTCAGAATATCAAATATAGCTTAGGGTGAATTTTTTGTATTTTTCTGAAAAACTTAAATTTTTGATGAATAGTGAAACCACTATGTGGTAGTCAAGTAAACTGATTTTTCATTTAAATGAAACTATACCACTTGTGTGATTTGATTTTCAAAAATCCGACATACATGTTTATCATTAGGAATTAAAATGTTGTTCAATGAGATTAAAATAATTTTTTTTATGAATAGTAACTTTTAAGTTTTATTAATCGCGACTAAAGGCAATTAGTGCAATGTAAGGTAAAAATAATGTTTTTATAATATCAATTGACCATGAAACTTGTCTTACCATTATTGGATGTCCCATGGCCGACAAAGAAAATCCATGGGTCAACTTGGGGACCCCATGAATCCACTTTGGTAGGAAAATGACATTAATAACTTTTTATTTAATGTTAAAATTAAAATGCCACAAACATGTGTTGTTTTACTAAAACAATTTTTAAATGGGGTTATACAAGTCATATATTTTACTATAAATGTTAATTATAAATCTAAAAAGATTTCCTACATCGTGATATATTTTTTTATAATTTTTAGACATTAAATATATTAAATAATTTATTACACCATGATGATGTAGCGATTACCTCATTATTTAACGATTTAAATAAAATGAAAATATAATGTAAAATCTAAGATCTAAAGACGTCAAATACCTATTGGATGGGTGGATTTCGAACTCCTATCACCTTATCCTATAAATATATAATTTTGGGACCTTTAAAATCCTAAAAGAATTTTATAATAAAGTAATCTTTTATAACTTTCCAAGAGTCCACCTGCTCTCCTCTTATAAAAGGCCCCCACCTCTACTAGATTTCCCACACCTATCAAGCCTTTGGATCGGCCAACCCCTGCCCATTTTGTCTCTACACATCCCTCTATTACTACTAGAAGCCTCACTTTGGGCATAAGTCTTTCCACGAAGCCTTTGAGCTCAAATCAAAAAGAGTTATGCGATTTAAAGATATTGTCTTCTCTTGTGTTCTTATGTTTTATTTTGCTTCTCCAACCCCCTAAACTCGTTTTATTCCTTTCTTTTGTAACAAAACAAGTATCTTCAATATAATAGGATGTTGTTATGAGAATTATTCGAGATACATTTACACACAGCTCTTTATAATGGTTAATGAATATACTGTTTCTGTGGTTGGCGAATTTCTGCCTCACGAAACGATGACTGTTCAATCCTCTTTTAACACCTATAATGGTGGCCATTAACATTTAAATCTATTTATATATTATATATTTTATGTTTATGTTTTCCTTATGCTTATTTATTTTTCATTTGTGGAAAACCTTTATGGTTTCCATTATGGGTAAACACGATAATTTCATTTTAGGAAGTGCGGACTACCGCCCCCTCAAAGTGATTTGATTCGTTAATGCCATATGTGGGACGTATAAAGGATGTAGTTAATGATATTATATATGATATTATAATGTAATTATAATATACCAATATATCATTATGATTTCACTCCATTAAATACAAAATAGAAATGAAAGTAGCGTTCTTGCGTACGTACGACTTACCGTCTCCATGAATGGTGCATTTCATTTCCTACATCTAAATGTTATGTACTATTATAAATACATGTATATGAAAGATATATATGATATATATGATATACAAATCATGAATATCATTCTGGATATAATGAAACTTTTACCACATAAACAACATGTAATGGTAATAAGTCCATTTTTTACTTATGAACCGGATATCGACAAAACGAACATTATTAACTTAAATGATTAAATAATGTTTATAACATGGAAATAAGTGATATAAATGGAATAGTAATCTTGAAAAAGGTTCTTAAGCAAGTATAAATTAACACTAGTTTATTATTCATGAGATTTAAGAGCAATCGAGTCACGTCAGACATGAGGTAAGGGACTTCATCTCAATCTCCTTTCATTGAGGCATATTTTGTTCTAATACAAGGATTCATTTTATAAGGTGTATAAACCACATTGAATTTTAATTTTATACAAAAATAATCTTTTTCTATGAAGTGTTTTAAAAAACGACAAAAAGTAATGTTTCTTTTAACGTACGCGGTCACAACGACATTTTCCACCGCGAGTATTATTTGGTCTTTGGCTTCCTCAACAAGCCGTGATGTTTTATAAAATGAAATAAATACCATATACTCTTATATGTATTTTGGTATTGAAAATGGTTTTTATAATGTATTTTTTATGTTAATATATTCTAGTGATATATTGTGTTTGAAATGTGGAAATGTTTTTATTCCATTATTTTTGTTTTATGTTTTATTATTTTATAATGGTACTTGGACATTTGACGGGTGGTTACGTGATAAAACATATGATGGGTGGTGCCGTAAATACCAAGACGGGTGGTTACGTTATAAACTCCAATGCATTGGGTATGGAAGTCGGCCGTATGGCTATTCCATTAAGTGATATGTGTGGAAGTTGACCGTATGGTTATTCCATTTAAGTATGTTTATGTCCCAAGTTACCTTTATATGTTATGTTTTCTTTATATGGGTTTTATGGTAATATATTTGTTACAAAAGGGTAAGTAATGATATTTTATTCAGTGAAAAGTATTTACTATTCCACAAAGGTGAAAAGTATTACTTTGATAATGTAGTCATGGTTTACTTATTGTTTTGAAAAATTAACAGTTTTCCTTATTTGTGTATCCCATACTGAGCTTTTTATGCTCACCACAACTTTTTTTGAAATTTTTTTCATAGGAAGTAATGTGGAATAGGGTCAAGGATGGGATCAAGGAAAAGTCATGCTTTCTTAAACATGGAACTAGAAATGACATTTTTTCAGAGTTCATGTTTTGAAAAAAAAACTTTTTAGAAGTGTCTACTGTGTAATCTTTTGAGATGTAATAGTTATATCCTAATTCTCTAAAAATATAAACTTGAAAATATCCTCTATGTGAATTATTCATTTAATTCAATATTAAGTAATGTTTAAGTCTAGGTCCTTATAGTTGGTATCAGAGGTCGGTTTAGATAACTTTAGAGGTTTCATTATTTTCTAAGCATAAGTGACATTACCAAAATGGCTAGGATTTCAGAAAGAGTCATAGTTTTTAGATAAAGTGAATGAGTAAGTATATATTAGTGTTTATATTCCTCATTAGTACATGATAATTTTTTTGATATACTCACACTGACATTTCTGGTTTTAGTAAATGGATGGATCTAGCAGGCACCAAAGTGACAATGGGTTTGAAGGAAACTATGGTGGTTCTCTGATTAAGAGACTGAATGAAATGGGGGATTCAATGAGGAAACTCGTGGTTGTTTTAAACCGACTATCAAGGAGTCATGATCAACCACTTGAACCTTGGTAAGCTTTGTAATGCATCATGTACGAGATGACCAATCGATGTGGAAGTTCAGTTAATAATTATAAAGGTAACCATTAGGGTTTATATGATCCTTACTTTTGAAGTAATTATGGGTTACTATATGTTATCATGGAATATGAATGACTTGAGATATACTTGAAGTTAAAACATGTTAGGGTTATTTTTGGAGTTTTATAAAAAGGACAACACGTAGACTGTGTGACAATCTGTCGCATCAGACAAAGCTGCGGGAATCGAACCCACAACCAAAGCGCGACTGGTATTTATCACCTACCACTGGACTACGTGAAGTACCTGGTTAGTATGACTTATTCTTTTTAGTTTGATGATTTTATGAATTATGATTAGGTTCATTTTGGGTTATCTATGGAAATTATTAACCTATCATGGAGGATATGTGATTTGGTTAATTACATTTCTATTCGAGACGTTAAGAGAAACTGATGTTATTTGGAGATAAGTGTTAATTTTTACCTTGGAAGACAATGTGTTGAAATCATTCAAATATTTGGGATTCAATCTTAGTTTGGTTTACATTGAAGAATTCTATGGACAAATTGTTTATCGAATGGTGTTTGTTAAACTTTGCGTTTTGTTGGACAAATTTTGGAGATTAAGAATAGATTTTATTTTTATAAAGGGTTATCCTTTTCTGGATTATCGAATCTTGTACTAACCTTTTTTGTTTTGGTTTTGGATAAAGTCTAAAGACATGGGAAGCATATAGTTCTCTTTTGTGGATTAGGTGATTCTCTAGAAGTTGATTGTATCTATCTTAATCTAAACAAGCCTTCAAAAATACTCATCATTTGGCGAAAGTATGAGTTTGTGTAAGAAATCTAGTAAAAGTTGAAAGTCAACATGACAAGTAAGTATATTTCCTTAAGATAAAAAATAAATTCCTCAATGAAAAGTAACTTAAAACAAAAATGTTGTCTATTAACTTTTCCTACTGGAGAATCGAATACCGTTTAACCCACCACAAGTTTGTCATTTTCTTATGGTTAACATTCTCCTAAACATGTTTTGTTATCACTCTCCCTCAGAACAAGACCCTTGGTTTATTCTTCCATGTCCATGATTTCCTACATGGAATCCTAGTTTGGGCGAACTCGGGTGACCTCTGTACTTCTCTTTCTTTATTTTAAAGTGATAGTTTTACTGACTATTGTTCTGATGTGGGACATTCAATAAAGTTTCCAAGCCCAATTTTGAAATTGCAAGGACGCAATTCCCAAAAGGGGGGAAGGATGTAACACCACAGGTAAATAAAGAATATGACATTTTTATATTTATCCCTATTTGTGAATAAAAAGTTATATTAATTTTAAGGGAACACTATGCTCAATAGCTTACCCAATACGCAACAACGAGTTCCTTTGAAATCTTTCAGTGCACTCTAATAATAAAGTAATATTATTTTAAATGGTATTTAACACCTAGCCATTGTAATGCCGGTAATGAACGGAACTAACTAAAACATTATTATATATTACTGTCAAATATTTTTACTTTTATCCAATAAATGTTAGAGGCTTAAAATGCAAATGAATCCAATTTTAAGCATAAATCTTCTAATATTCTTTAAAAGGTCGATTAACCACCTTTTGATGGAGAACCCTTTTTTAAGATAATTTTGATAATTTTATATGCTTTATTTGAAAAAATAAAATCCTTCTCTAGAATCTAGACATAATAATTTACTTTGAGTAAATTTTTATTATTTTTCCGATAAAGATTATTTTTAGTGAAAATGTTGCATTTTAATTCAAAAACACTTTTTAATCTAATTTATTTATATGATTATATTATATTTTGATTTGGTTTTAAAGTGAAATTAGAATACATTTTTACCATTTAATCCAATGGTGGTCATTGGAATTAATTTCACTTTAAAATTGGACTTAAACTACTGTCAATCTTTTAATAGATATTGTTTCTTAAAAACACGCTATTTGTTTTGACAGCGAGAATTAATTATTAAATTAATTAATGCAATTTTTATGATTTTAATTTTTTTAAATATACATCATTTTTGAATTTGGAATATCCAATATAGATTAGGGTTAATGTTTGGTATTTTTCTGAAAAACATCAATTTTTGATGAATAGTGAAACCACTAAGTGGTAGTTAAAGAAACTGATTTTTCGTTTAAATGAAACTATACCACTTCTGCGATTTGATTTTCAAAAATACGACATACATGGTTATCATTAGGATGTAATATGTGGTTCAATGAGATTAAAATAATTTTTTTGTGAATAGTAACTTTTATGTTTTATTAATCGCGATTAAAGGTAATTAGTACAATTTAAGGTAAAAATAATGTTTTAATAACATTATATGACCTTGAGACATATCCTACCCTTATTTGATGTGTCATGTCCGACCACGAAAATCCATGGGTCAACTTGGGGACCCCATGGAGCCATTTTGGTAGGAAAATTACCTTAATAACTTTTTATTTAATGTTAAAATTAAAATGTCACAAACATGTGTTTTTTACTAAAACAATTTTTAAATGGGGTTATACAAGTCATAAATTTTACTATAAATATTAATTAGAAATATAAATATATTTCCTACATCATGATAGTTTTTTTATAATTTTTAGAAATTATATAAATTAAATTGTTTATGACACCACAATGATGTTGTGATTACCTCATTATTTAACGATTTAAATAAAATGAAAAGATAATGTAAAATCTAAGACCTAAAAATGTCAAAAACCAATTAGATGGGCGTATTTAGAACTCTTATCACCTTATCCTAGAAATTTATAATTTTGGGACCTTTAAAATCCAAAAATAATTTTATAATAATGTAACCTTTTATAACTTTCCAAGAGTGCCCCACTTCTCCTCTTATAAAAGGCCCCCACCTCTACCACCTTACCCACACCTCTCAAGACTTTATCTCGGACAAACCCTACCCATTTTGTCTCTCCACATCCCTCTCTTACTCCTAGAAGCCTCAATTTGGGCATAAGTCTTTCCAAGGAAGCCTTTGATCTCAAATTAAAAAGAGTTACTCGATTTAAAGGTACTTTTTTCTCTTGTGTTCTTATGTTTTATTTTGCTTCTCTAACCCCCTAAACTCTTTTTATTCCATTATTTTGTAACAAAAAAGTATCTTAAATATACTATGATGTTTTTATGAGAAGTATTCGAGAAACACTTACACACACCTCCATCTAATGGTTAAAGAATATACTGTTTTTGTTGTTGGCGAATTTCTGCCTCACGAAAAGATGATTTTTCAATATTATTTTAACACCTTTAATGGTGTCCATTAAGATTTAACTCTATTTATATATGCTATATTTTATGTTTATGTTTTCCTTATTCTTCTGTATTTTTCATTTGTGCCATACCTTTTGGTTTCCATTATGGGTAAACATGATAATTTCATTTTAGGAAGTGCGGACTACTGCCCCCTCAAAGTGATTTGATTCGTTAATGCCATATGTGGGACGTATAAAGTATGGAGTTAATGATATTATATATGATATTATACTGTAATTATAATATAACTATATATCATTATGATTTAACTCAATTAAATATGCAATATAAATGAAAGTAGCATTCATGCGTACGTACGGCTTACCGTCTTCATGAACGGTGCATTTCAATTCTTACCTCTAAATATTATATACTATTATAAATACATGTATATGATGGATATATATGATATATATGATATCCAAATCATGAATATAATTCTGTATATAATGAAAATTTGACCACATAAACAACATGTAATTTTAAGAAGTCCATTTTTGACTTATGAACTGGATGTCGACAAAATGAACATTATTAACTTAAATGATTACATAATGTTTATAGCTTGGAAATAAGTGATATAAAAGTAATATTAAGCTTGAAAAAGGTTCTTAAGAATGTAGAAATTAACACTAGTTTATTATTCAGGAGATAAGAGAGCAATCGACTCACGTCGGACATGAGGTAAGGGACTTCGTCTCAATCTCCTTTCATTGAGACATATTTTGTTCTAATACAAGGCTTTCTTTTATACGGTGTATAAAACCCTTTGAAATTTAATTTTATACTAAAAGAATATTATTCTTCGAAGCGTTTTACAAAACTAAAAAAAGGAATGTTTCTTTTAACGTATGCGGTGAGAACGCCCTTTTCCTCCTCCGTGAGTATTATTTGATCTTTGGCTTCCTCAACAAGTCATGATGTTTTTTAAAATGAAATAAATACCATATACTCTTTTGTGTATTTTGGTATCGAAAATGGTTTTTATAATGGATTTTTTATGTCAATATATTTAAGTGATATATTGTGTTTGAAATGTGGAAATGTTTTCTTTCCATTATTTTTGTTTTATGTCTTATGATTTTATAATGGTACATGGACATTTGACATGTGGTTACGTGATAAACCATATGATGGGTGGTGCCGTGAATACCAGGACGGGTGGTTACGTTATAACCTCCAATGCATTGGGTATGGAAGTCGGCCATATGGCTATTCCATTAAGGGATATGTGTGGAAGTTGACTGTATGGTTATTCCATTTAAGTATGTTAATGTCCCAAGTTAACTTTATATGTTATGTCTTCTTTATATGGGTTTTATGGTAATATTATGGTTAAAAAAGGGTAAGTAATGATATTTTATTCAGTGAAGAGTATTTACTACTCCATAAATGAGAAAAGTATTACTTTGATAAATTATTCATGGTTTACTTATTGTTTTGAAAAAATAATAGTTTTCCTTCTTTGTGTATCCCTTACTGAGCTTTTTATGCTCACCCCAAGTTTTTTTGAAATGTTTTTCACAAGACGTAATGTGGAATAGGGTCAAGGATGGGATCATGGAAAAGTCATGATTTCTTAAACATGGAACTAGAAATGAATTTTTTTAGGGTTCATGTTTTTAAAAAAAGGAAACTTTGTAGAAGTGTCTACTGTGTAATCTTTTGAGATGTAATAGTTATGATCTAATTATCTAAAACTCAAAACCTGAAAATATCCTCAATGGGAATTATTCATTTAATTCAATATTAAGTAATGTTTAAGTCCGTGGCCTTATATACTCCTTCCTGGATATTGATAAACTATATATTAACCAATTAGCTAAAATTAAAACCTAATAACCTAAAATTTAACATCACCAAATAAATAACTAAGATTAAGAACCTATGATACATACAATGGTTCACATATATACATTATCTCTATCCATCGTAAGCATAGGGGTAACATATTCCAATATTTAAATTTGTGAAGGATTCATAAACATGACATAAATATAAAATAGAGTCCCAAAACAGATAATAATTCCTATAAATAAGATTTGATGATCACTAACAACCATAGTCTCTTCCAATATACATTATAATTCATCAGTAATCAAAACCCCATGGACCGTGTACCTTGAGAAAGAAATCCCATATAGACATCTCTTATTATAAATTGAAAAGATATTGGGGTTTTTTGGTTCTGAGAATAAATCTTGTTGGAAACCAATCAGAATACTCACACTATGTGATTAAATAAATGAAGATTGAATTTGGATCAAATATATACTTTAAAAGTATTTTACATTCAATACAAAATGTATTTTTTTATGGGTGACCACAAGGGTTGACATATTATGTGACATTGGGGGAAGATAATAATATTTTTAAAAACGTTTTTTGGAAGATTTCAAAAAGGTGTTTTGTAAATTATTTCATAAGTTTTTTTATGATGTAATATAATTTTAAAAGTCAAAAATCCTTTTATGATTTTGTGTAAGTGGAATTTTGATGGAACTATATTCCCTAAATCCATTTGTAAGAGATTTATTTGGGAATGTTAGTATATTGGACTTACTACATGCATGAAGTTGAGTGGATTTTTTTACATGTATATGGACAAATGATAATTGTTATCATTTGATAGAGACTTCCACAAAAGGTATCATTTAAGAGAGATTCTAGATGATAACATATGAGATGTGATTCTTTCATATGATGAATATTTTAATTGTCAAATAATTAAATCATACATTGTAACACATGATTTAATGTAAGAATCATTTTGGTGAGTCTTAGAAATATATAAAGTATTTCTATGATATTTCTTTGGGAGTGGATTTCTTCTTGATACTTCATCAAATATCCCATGTCCAGAATCACTCATTGTCTTTTTTCTATAGACCCAAGGACATAGATTGTCATGGAGAATGAAAATTTTCAACTTGAACATCGAACAATTCATTAATTTTTTGGATACCTATATATATTGAAATAATTTATATTCTACATAAATGATCTATCCCAACCCCATTCAATAGTGATTGATAAGTTGGTGTTGATTTTCTATGGAATGGTACATGAATTTATTGTTTATTGATATATATATTTTACACATGGTATCTATTATATTTAAAGGTGATATTGTATTAATGTATTCTTTTGCTTCTGGTGTTATGATTAGTACCAATAAACCTATTATAAAATTAAAAATGGAAAATTCACATTGAATCACTATTGATCTAATCAAATATAACAAGGTACGATTACTTATCTAAGACACCCTATTCCATTTTGATGTTCTAGGAGCAGTTAGTCGTGAAACAATACTAAAATTTATTTAATTATAAATCAATTATTAAATAAATTATTCACCCCTGATCTGATATGAGGATCTTAATACTCCTTCCTAATTCATTATCAAACTAAATTTTAACGTCTTTGAATTTTTCAAAGTTTTAAACCTGTGTTTTATCATAAATTCATAACCATACCCACTAAATTAATAGGTAAAGACAAAATTGTACTGAATCCCACCACATTATTATGTGAAACTTGACTCACATAAATCACATTTAATGAGATCTAATGGTACCCAATCCCATTCAACCTTTCTACTAAAATGTCATTTGATCATATTTTGTAATTTAATTTATTAAAAATTCTCAAATGATTCATAATTTAATGATTCCAATAGTCCATCTTTATAGATTTTTTGAATTACTTTTTAAATTATATGTCCAAGAAGATAATTCCAAAGGTAGGTGGGATTAAAACCAAACCCAAAAATCTTATTTTTAATGATATAAATATGATTATCCATAAAAATAACGTATAGATTATTTATTATATTCCCATTTCAATAAAATATATAGAAGTTATATATAAAACCACATTTTTCGTTACAATATAATGAAATTATATTCTTATCCAAAAAAGATATAAAAAATAAATTCCTATATATGGTGGGAAAATAATAATATTTTTCAATTCTAATATTAATCCACTAGAAAAGTTCTATAATTCCCCAGACCCATGATCCCATATCTAGTACCTAAGAAATATACATTATATGTTGGATTTTATAACAACTATAAATTCATAAAATTAACTATCCCATTATAACACCACATAAAGAAAATATTTCATAACATGAATTACAAATACATTTTAGGTCTATAGACTTTGATAATTATGAAACATTATGTCTAATAAATCTCAGTTATTTCTCAAAAAAAGACATTTTTTCCACTCTAATAAACTACTTAATCCATAAAATGTATTTAATATATCCCACAAGATATCTTATTTGAAATATCATGTGTAATAATTTTCATTATAACATAGTGAAATGGAAACATAAAAAGGTCTAAGTTTAAATGGTCATTAGTAAACAACAAAAAAATGGCCAGTCATGGTATAAAAATTGATTAAATATTCTTGTTAGAATAAGTAATAGTTATAATTTCATAATCATATTAAACAGAGAGAATAATATATCCATGGATAGAAATGAGAATAAATAGATCTCATGGTTAATAATAACTGAAATCCTGGTGATAGAATTCATAATATCAGACATCTTGATCTTAAAATTAAGGCCCCAACAAAGATATCACTCTTTTTGTGAAGTCCATAACCAATAAATAATTTTTTAAATTGATACATAAGTAACAAAATATCACGAAATTGTTCTGGTATACACCAAATACCCAAACATGTTTGTATTATAAGACATATCGATACAACAAGTATCTACATTATTTCAATCCCCACCCATCACTTGTTTGAATCTAATACATATATCAAGTGAATTAATGATTAAATAATACATAATCAACTTTTCCAATAATCATCTTTATCGGAATAAAATCATATGGAAGACAAATAATTATTCCCATGAAAACAAATGTGTAAAAATGATCTCAACCAATCTAGTAAAAGAAGGTTTATGGATGAATAATACAAAGTCATAATTGATAAGTAATTAATAAAAATCTATATCTGAATAAAGAATATATGAATTTTAATAGTTTCGCAACAAATAAATGGAAAATTTTTATTTTTAAGAATCCCTCAAGATAAAACCATTTTGTGTAATTGTATATGATTATGTAAATAATTTTCCGAATAAAATGAATTATGGAATCTATTTGAACAACCTTAAATCAAATGAATGGAAAATTAGGTACTCACAAAAGTAAAGGCTATAGAAGGAAAAGTTATATCTATTCATAGTGGATGATTATGAAATTAAATTTTAGTGATGGATCATATATTTGATAGATAATAAAAATTACATAATAATTTTAGAGAAATAATTTGGATGGCTACAGAATAACATATCCCAATGTAATAAAGGAAACTCATAAGGATGTTGATATAGATGAAAAAACCCTTTCAAAAGAATGCGACAAAAAATACCACACAAGAAGGGTTTGGGAATAATTTATTTTGATTCCAAATGTTAAATTCCCCAAATTATAAACATATAAATTTTTTAGGGAATAAATCACCTGACATAAATACCATGAGTGCAACAGCTTTGGAATATAAAAAAAAGAAAAAATAGGTGAAAACATAAAAATTATTTTAGTAATATTTTTTAAAATTGGCGTAAAATAAAAAATTTCATTGAATATTCAAGAGTTTCTTTTGAAATTGGTATGTGAAATATTTTTGAAAACATTTATGTTTAAAATGATTTTATAATATTGGAGCATATAATATTAAATAATGTTTTCTATTAGAAATGTGGATCTGAATAATAAAACATTTTATTACGAAAGGAACCTATTAAATACATTGAAATTACCTTTATTGAAATTTTATATAATAAAACATTAGTTTGAATTATAACTTAAATTTTAATAATACTATTATAAAAGAACATAATATAAAATATTACGATGGGATAATTTAGGTAATGTTCAAGCTGAAACATTATAACTCAATAAATGAAAATTGATCTAGTAAAAATCCTTACCATGGGGGTTACAATTGAATCAATTGATAATTAAAGAAGGTAATATTATTTATATTATTATACCACATGAAATATAAAAAAATGATAAAATAAGATCATGGTTATTAAATGCAACATACAAGGGAACCATGGTTCAAAAAAGTATTATTTGGCAATGAATTATAATTGAGACCATGAAAACCCATACAACCATAGAAATTTCAAGTAAAACCCCACTGAAATATATGATTTTTAATAAATCCTTACATACCATCAATAATAATATTATCATCATATAAAATATTAAATTGCCATTAGATACACTATTCCAAATAAAATATGGTGTATAATAAAATGTATGTCTCTAGGAATATATGATTTTTAATGAATCCTTACATACCATAAATAATAATATTATCATCATAAAAAATATTAAATGGCCATTAGATACACTATTCAAAATAAAATATGATGTATAATAAAATGTATGTCTCTAGGAATATATGATTTTTAATGAATCCTTGCATACCATCAAAAATAATATTATCATCATATAAAATATTAAATGGCCATTAGATACACTATTCCAAATAAAATATGGTGTATAATAAAATGTATGTCTCTAGGAATTAAAAATTTAGATAAGAAAAAATATTGTGTTTTTGATTCATTCTATTCATGTGATTAAATTTTTCAATAATGAAAATAATTTTTAGATACTTTATTTGGAATCTTATTTATATACATATAATTTAATATGTAATAATTAATATTGTATGATATTTATTATATGGTTTTTTCTTATTTTTATTGAAATCAGTTTTGGCATATTTTGATAATTTTAGTAGTATAATATCATATTTTTATAAAAACTTAAATAAATAATATGACAATTAAAAAAATATTCATTATTTTATTTTCAACATATAATAAATAATTATTAATGTTCTCATAGACATCTATGGTAGAGTTTTACCATATTATTCAACATGGTGGTTAAACTAAACCAAACAAGAACACGTTATATCTCAATGTGTGAGTACAATTTACGAAGTGAATAATATAATTATAATAGAAAAATAATGATATTTTTTTTATTTCTATGATTACTATTCTATTTTTTTGATAAAAAATAAAATCAACAGGAACAATAAAAAATGTTACTCATTGGAGGGGGTAGTCTGCACAACGCTTGATTAACATTTATTTGTTTAAGAGGCTAGAAATGAAACAAATAATGGATGTTACATTAATATATTATCTTAATTATAATATTTATATTTTTTTGTGACATTAATTTTTTATGGATAGGTTTGGAATAAAAATATTTTTTATAAAATCTTAAGGATTAATCAATACAAACTTTGGGACTTTGAAAAATCTCTTGAAATTCCCCATATAAATGAAGGGGTTAAGACAATTAATTGTTACCGAAGGCTTATGAAATTGATATATTTTTATAGTAGGATAAAAAGTGACTAGTTTAATTATGTAAATTTAATGAATGTGTGTGTCATAATGGGCTGGAATTTTCCCATTTTATATGTAATGAAAATGGAACTTTTTGTGAATGCCCCTTTAATTTTCAATGATATCATTACACTATTTGAGGGTCAAGGACTCTAAAATATAAAATTAATGGATTAATTTTTATTATTAGATTGAATTTTTTTAACCAAGTATTTATTCCCTATGTTTTAATAATCTTTGTAGTTATGTTTTTAGGTTTTTAGGTTTTTACTTTTACCTTTTTTGTTTTTTACCTTGGTAAGTAGTATTATTGTATGTAATTTTTATTTTAATAAAAATATAAAATAACCCATCTGGAAAATTTGTGTGTGGTGAAAATAAATTTTATTAAAATTTTATTTATTTAAATTTATAAATAAGAGAAAAATTAACTTTGAAATGAAAAAATTATATATATTGAAAATAGTATTACATGGAAAAATATTTTTTCAACCATTATGTGTTCAAAAATTAATTTATAATTGAAATCCAAATAAATATAGGTTAATATAAATATATATTTATTTAAAAATCATATTATGGTAATAATTTAAAGTAGAATAATTTATTTTAATAGATTAAAATCACCTAATATTAACAAAACAATTCTTTGAAAATATTAGTTTTTCCATCATCATGGTAATTAACGTAAATTATAGAAATCATAATTTTATGCCAAAAAATAAAATCGAACCCATTATATAATATGATCATGTTGATATAAAATAATAAATAAATTTTTATATATTTAATTTCAACAACTTATGAAATATTTTTTAATATAATAGAATATAAAGATGTTTTTATAGTAAAATATTAATTTTGTTTGCAAAATGATATACACGGGTTTTATAAAAACAATATAGTATTTTTAATTTACTTAATATATAATAAATATAAATTTTTTATGTAAATTTTTTTTAAAAAAAGATTAATTTATTCTTGCATTATAATAATGCCAAAAAAGTGATATTTTTTTACCAAAATCGATATTTTTTCACCATTCACCAAAAGACAAATTATTTCAGAAAAATTTCCAAACAATAGATCTTAATATCTTAATATTATTATAAATATAAATTGTTTTTATCTTTATAATACTAAAATTCTAAAATTTATAAATTCAAATTTTTATTAAAAGCAAAATATATAATGAATCCTCATTTTTACTAGAAAATGGCATTTTCAAATATTAAAAATTTATATTATTATTATTTCATTTCATTTAACATGTTAATTGGTATTAATAAATTATTAATATAAAACATAATTTATCACCATTTTCAATTTGTTTCGTGAAATATTAATGTAAATAATACAATATATAAATTTTTAGAAATTATTTATTTTGTAGAAATTAAATAATCTTATAAGTCATTTATGGTAAAAAAATTGAATTTATTTTTTATAAAAGAATCCTTTATTTTATTTTTAAATATAAATTATAAAGACACTATCCTATACATTTTCACGAATTCAATAGCTAGTGTTTTACAGTCATACTTAAATATTTATATTTTCTCTAAATATATATTGTTTTTGTTTAAGTTCAGCGTTGTGTGTGGAGAAAGTTATTGAACAAATTGAATTATTTAAAAGTAATAATATATTAAAATATCAAGGTGTTACATTTACCCCCACCCACCCTGAAATAAATTATTTCCTCATAATTTTCATTATTAGTTACAAATAAAATTAGTCAAGGGTGCCTAAAATATAAATATAACAGAAGGTATATTTTTCAATGAGGTGTCTACCTTAATATCATAGGTATCACTAGTAAACCAATTTTATCATACAATGTGTATCTAATATCTTCATAGATAGTTTCTCTATTTCCCCATATTTCACACAGAAAATATCTTCTAGTTCATTGAAGAATTTTTTTTGGTCTTTCTTCCCAAATTTTTGATATTAAAGTGATTGGACATTATTTACATTATCATATTATTCACCTTTATATAAATGATACCTCATCCTTATATTATTTATTTTTTTCAGTATATTAAATGTATTCTCATTGTAAATCACAATTTATGATAGCTGATTTTTTTATAATCCCAAGCCTTCTAACTCTAACTCACACCCCATCAAGTTTTCTATTAGGAAAATCTATACATTACCCATTGTAATCTATTGTTTACCTGGTTCCATCTGTCATCATCCATTAATAAAAATAAATTATTTTACTGTGAGTGTTGAACCATAAGAGAATTATTGGAAGATAATAAATGCAACCACAAAATATCAGACTCTTAGAAATTAGCTTTCTACATAACCTAAATCACTCCTAATTAAATCTAGGTTTATTTTGATTAGGTTCTCTCCAACATCTAATATAAATTTCATATCATAAAAAACATTCACAATGAATTTTAAATATAATCTGATTATCCAATTCATATCCACCCATAAGTTTCAAACTGTGTGAATAGTAAATCCTATTTTCACGCACTATGTATTGATTAGGTCAATTCCCAACAAGCCATGTTAAATATTATTACCCCTAGGTGCATCTATTAGAGATCCTATATTTAGTATTTGTATCCATACATGGATTTAATTTCTAAGAAAAAAATAATCAAACCTTTAAAAACATTAAAGACGTTATCCTATACGTATAATTATCCCAAGGGTTTCCACTAAAGATCTCTCATATTGATACCCAAAATGTTCCATATTACGTAAATAACCTAAAGGGTTTTCTATATGTTTTAAATTATGATCAATATTAGAATATCATCCCAAAAATTATCCTTAAAAATCATCCTACTCTCTATTTTTATCCAAACAACACTCTGATACCAACTATAGTTCCCATGACCGGCACTCACAGATCTAGTGCTCAAAACACATACATTACATACTGAATTCGATAAAAACTATATATTATCATACATAACAATTCCATAATTACATTACTTAATGAAAATATTTCATTATATATGTACCTAATAAAATTTAGGTATAGATATTTATTGAATTTAAAAAAATACCAGTATTTCCCTTGTCTTTATCAACTAATGGACATTTGTTTTCTGTTATATGAAACCACTTAATCCATATCAAGTATTCTGTATCTCCCATAAGACATATTTTTAGATGTGTCATTTATAATACATTTCTTCAAAATGTGGAAAAATGGAAACATTAGAATGGGTAGTCTTCAATACTCAATAAGAGAAAACATACAACTATAGAAATCATGGCATAAACATGGAATAAATATTATAAAAGGAAGGATCAATCATCATAGTTCCATAATCAAATAAAACTGATATAATAATATATCTATGTATTTCAATGAGATTAAATAGATGACAAGGATAACAATAACTAATTTTATGGTGATGTATTTTATAATGATGGAAATCTTGATATTACCATCAATGACTCAATAAAGACGTCATTATTTTCATCATGACCATAATAAAAACATCATTTTTTTGAAGAATGCAATTAAAACATCTTGTTAAATTGGTTGGGAATACACCAAATAACTAAGAATGTTTGTCTCATTAGACCTACAAATATATATAGGTGTTATATAAAGTCAGGTCCCACTAGTCACTTTTTTGAGTGCAATACATTCATCATACAAGATAATGAGTAAGCAATACATAATGAACTTTTCCAATAATCAACAATATTGGAATAAAAATATATGGACTTTAACCATGTCAATAAAATCAATAACACAATAATAATACATCTATATAAATTAGGTGGATAGTTGAGAAATACATAGTTAAATTTCCTAATTAGTCAATAAACATCCTTATCAGAATAAAAATATATAGATTATCAATAGTTCCATAGTAAATAAATGGAGTATCATTTTATGTAACCATTAATTAGTAAAAAACCTTATGGAGTAATGGTATATGGTAAAGTAAATAATATCCCTTGTAAATTGACTTATGGAATCATGGTGAAAACCATTAAATTTATATAATAGAAAACCGGTATTCACAAATAATAAAAATTCAAAGAAAAGTTCTGCCTATATATAGTGCAATGTTATAATATACAAAGGATTTATAGGTTATATATATGAAATAATATAAAATTATATATCAATACCTATTAATAAGTTTCATGGTTTTTAAAAAACATAACCCCAGTTTGACAAATAAAACTCATAAGGATTTTTACATAGGGGAAAACATTATTGAAAAAGAATTCATCAAACAATATAAAATAAGAACAGATCAGGAATAAATTTATTTGATACGCTATGTTCAATCCCCCAAATTATAATAATATATATTTATTAGTGAATAATTCATGTAACAAAAATCTCATGAGTGTAAATATTTTGGAATATGAAAAGGAAAATAGTGGTGAAAATTTTCCAGATCTTTTGGAGAAAAACTATTAAAATTGGTCTTAAATAAAAACATTCATGTCACTTTCAAAAGAAAATTTTTGAAAGGTGAAGTGAATGATTTTGAAAAAATTTACTTTTAAAAATAATATCCAATAATGGATCCTTGAAAATTACAAAGTGTTTTTAGTTCGAAATGTGTTCCCAAATATAAAACATTTGATTATGAAAGCAACCCTTTTAATACGTTGAAATAACATTTATTAAAAACCACAATGTACAATATTCTTTTATATTAAAAAATAATATTAAAAAATTGGATTATAAAATTCAAAATAATAAAATATTATTTCTGTGAACCTTTGAAACGTTTAAGACGAAACATTATAAATAAATGAATAAAAATTGAGTTACTAAAAACAAGTACTACTGGGTTAAAAATTAAATAATTATAATTTTTAATAATAAAATAATACTTAGACTATAATATACCATGAAATGAAAATATATATGATAAGATTACTTTACTTTTTTTGTAAATACATCATATGTGGAAAACATAGTGCACAAAATATATTATGTCTCAAAAAATCAAAATTCAGACCAAGAAAGATCTTCCAACCTAAGAATCATTCCAATCTAATCCCCTTGATGGATATGATTTTAAATGAAAAATAAGTACCATGAATAATGAAATAATCATGATATTAAATATTAAAGGGTATTTGGATATAAGATATCAATAATACATGGTGTATAATTAGAACAAAGGCTCAAGGAATTGAAAATTGAGTTAAGAAACACCTACCTTCTTCCTAATGCATTTTGTGTATATGAAAAACATTATGAATGATAAAATTAATATTATTTTATATTTTATTTGTTAACTTATTCATCTATATTTCATTGAGTATTGAACATTTATTATAATATGTAATTTATTACATAGTTTTTTCTTATGTTTGAGTCGAATTAGTGTTGACTTATTTTGGAAATTTTTTGAGATCAAAGATGATATTCTAATAATAATTTAAATAATAAATATACTCATTAAATAACAAAAAAAATCATTTTATTCATATTATATAATAATTATATTAGTATTTAAGATTCCATAGTCATTCGTGATAGAGTTTTATTGTATTATTTACGTAGGTGGTTAAACTAACCGAAACATAAACAAACTATATATTGATGGGTATGTATGGTTATGGATGTTTATAATAATATTATGATAAAATAATAATTATATTATTTATAATTTTTATGTTTTTATAATATTATATTTTTTTCTTTAAAATAAATAATATCAATATGAAAAATCAACAACCATACATTGTGGAGTATGTAGTTTGTACAACGCATAATTAACGTTATATTAGTTTTCTATGTTAAAGAAAATGAATATATTAATGTTATTAGATTAATATGATAAATAATTAGTATAATTATTATATTGAGTATGTACTATTACTATTTTAATTATAGGTTTAGAGGATAATAGTTATGAAGAAAATGTTAAAGATTAAGTAATACTTACATTGGGACTTTTAAATATCTCTTGAATGTATCCTTATAAATGAAGGGATTCAGATAAATAATATAAACATGAGGATTATGAAATTTATATAGTATTATATAAGGAGAAAAATGGTAGATGATCAGGATGTAATTTTGAATAATTGATGTATCATGAATGGGTGCACTTGTCTACTTTTATAAGTGAAGAAATGGGGACTTTTGTGAATTCCCATTTACTTTTCATTTATATCATTATACTATTGAAGGGTTAAAGACTTATAATCTTATAAATAATAATTTTTGGGTGATATTTTGGTGAAAAACCCCCAAATATGTATTTCTACACATTTTATAAATTTTTTTGATGTTATTTGTTATTTTCTTTTTACTTTTACCTTTTTTTGTTTTTACATTGGTACCTAGTTTTTCACTAAGAAATTTATGTATTAATAAATATATAAATTACCCATATTAAAAACATTTTTTGTGATTAAAATAAATATCATCACTATTTAATATTATTAAATTTATAAATGAGATAAAATTATCTTTTAAATTAGAACATTTTATATGTTAAAAAAATTATAGAAAAATTGTGTTTTAACCATTATATGTTCTTAATATTATTTAGAACTAGTTACAAATTAAATGGGTGTAAATATAATTAGATAAGTTTATAAAAATATTATTACATTAAAAAAAATTCAAATTTAATAAAAATAATAAATTGGATAAAAATTACGTAATATTAATTAAACGGTTTTTTTAAAATATTATTTTTACCATTGTCATGGTCATTAAATTACATCATAGTAATCCGAGTTTTATACCCAAAATTATAATTGACCATATAAAATAAAATTATCATATGAATATAAAATTTTAAATCTATTTTGAGAGATTTAATTTATATAAGGGACTAAAATAAAATTCTAATATATGCGAAAAAATAGTTTATTAGAATAAAACATTACTTATGGTTCCAAAAAAATATACAAATGTTTTATATAAACTTCATAGTAATTTTAAATTATTTTTTTACTTATTAAAATTTACTTTTATAAGTATTTTTTAAAAACATGTATGTTATTCTTTTTTAGGATAATGTCATAAAACTGTCAATTTTCTTTAACAAAATTGATATTTTTTCTCTATTCACCTAATTGTAAATTATTCTAGAAAAATACAAGAAATTAAAATTAAGATAGTATTGTTATTATATATAAAAAAGTGATGCTTTTTTTTTCAAATTCATATTCTAAAATTTATAAATTTAATATTTGAATAAAATCATAAAATATAATGAGAACCCATTTTTCTTGGAAAATGACATTTTTAAATATTAACTATTGTTATTATTATTTTATATCATTTACCAAATAAACTAGTGTTAAATAGTAATTAACAAAAAATATAGTTTATCACCCTTAATTATATATTTCTTGAAATATAGAAGCGTATTTCTTAAAAGGAAACTTTTTAGAAAAATACTTTTCCAAACAATAAATGATCTTATAAGTCATTTTTGGTAAACTAATTGAATTCCAAACATATTAAAAGTATAATTTACTTTATTTATACATATATTTAACAAAGTGGATACTCTTATTCATTCCTTCTATTTCAAGGAATAGTTTTTATTGATAAAACCGAAATTTTCATATTTCATGTAAATATTTCGTGGTTGTGTTTAAGATCGAGGTTTCACAGAGAGCAAGATATCAACCACATTGACTTAGTTAAGCGTAATAATATATTAAAATAATAGGCTGTTAAAAATTTAGATATAAACTATAAATTTCTAATGCATCAAAACTTGCACCATTACCAACACAATTATCAACTTAACCCAATATCTATTCCCATATATCTTTTAGTTAATTTTTTTCAAGACAAATGTGTGAGGCACACTCATTATCTAATACCCATTATTTAGATATGGTGTAATTAATATCTATATCTTTCACATATAGATTCTTATAATTATTTTACATTAAAGAATTTCTAAACCTACATACCAATTTCAAACCATTTTATAGGTTATACCATTAAGTGATCTTCATTTTATTATTATATAGTAATACATAATTAAAAAAACCATATAAGTAGATGAGTGTCATGTTTTATATATTTTCATTTCGAAATTTTAAATAACTTGTCCCAGTAAAATTATGACACAAAAATATCACATATATTATCTTAGCCAAGATCCATGTTTCATTAAGACTTAAACTGATTTAAGAATGTAAATAATATATGACTATTTAGAAAGGGAATCATTCAAATCGTAATAATTATGATTCGTAAATAATTGAGTGGGTAACTCTTTACCCAATCTGTCATATAGTTAAACCGAAATCTATTCCCCTGGTATCCTAATAGTTAGGGTTTCCAGGGTAGTGTAGAAAAATCCAAAAAGAAATAAGGAACCTAACTATTAGGGACACCATAATACTATTATTGATTATTCAAGATAATTAATGGGAACCTAACCATTATAGTCACCCATTCTAAATGAGCAGGATATTGACATAATCCTCATTATAATTAATGTCACACTTAGTATTTGAAACGTTTTATTTTAAATGGATCACTAATTTAACTTACAAAGAAGGCATATTAAATTCATAAATATTTCATCTTATGAAATTATTATCATATCATATTTTAGTCATTGGTGTATATATTCTTCTTCTGATTTAGTTTTGGAATATCTATTCTATCTGTAAAAATAGTGTTTTCACAAAAAATTAATTTGAAACTTCTTATACAACCCAAAAGGCTTAGTTACTCCCCCAAAAATAGAAGCCAGGTATATCAATACATGTCCAAAACCATCTCCTGCATTAGGTATATAATATTTTCATGTAGAGGAATAATAAAATTGAAAATCATAAGATGAGTAATCCCATAGCCATGGATAAAAAACCTCCACCTATATTGAAAATGGCATAAAAATTAATGTTAGGGGGTATGTTTGAACAAAATTCACTCTACACATGGATAATTTACCCATGAAAAAAATCAATTCCTAATATCTATAACACCTAATATTCACAAACTATATATAAAAACGATTCCCAAGGTCATAACTCTAAAAGAATTGATTTTATGGTTGATGAAAACAAAAACATAAGGATTCCAAACTAGCATTTAATGAAATGTTATATATACTAGATAAAATTTATCAAATAAATACAGAATACATGTTATTCACCTTCTAAAAAAAAATTAGAAAAGTGAATAGTAAACATTAATAAAATATTTAAATAAATATTCTATTGAACATGAGAAACAAATATGAACGTTTTGATTTGAATTTAGTAATAAAAAATAATATTTTCCAATTGACTATAACTTGTAATTTATAAACTATTTATAAATTATAGGAATAAATATAATTAAAAAAACTACATTACCACTTGACAATATGTTGGCGTCAAGATATTGTCAATTTTTTTCCAAAAAAATATTATTTTAAAAATTACTTTTATAATATGAGTACCAAAACAAATATTAAATTTTATTACAACATATTTTTTGGTACTAAAATTTTAAAACATATAAAATCCTCATACTATATGATAGATACGAAATACTACATTGACACTAAACATATTTTTATATACCTTCATTATGATACTTTTCATTTTAGTGAATCTGACCGCATTCTACATTATTAATCAAGATCTGTTTTATCCAAACTCCACATTATATTAACTATTGACTATAATTTTGAGTTTATAGTTCATATTAATATATGTTAATAATGTAATTGAGTATTCCAGTTCAAGATACAATGTCATACAATGTATCCTATAGTAGAAAACTCAACATTATGTTGATAATCAATGTAATTTTATGTGTGACGATTCTAGTTTATATTTTAGAAGAATTTTCTTAATTTAAAATAATGAATTAAACATTTTGAGTCACGAATGAATGTCGATCCAATACAAATGATGAATTTTATGGGGATAATCTAATTCACATGGTAGAAGTAGAAAAACAGTGACACCCATTGTAAAAATGTTACATTAATTTTTTAGTTTTCTTTGGAGTTTGACCTGTTCTTTGATTCATGGGTACCAGGGGTTAGGAATGGGTTATTTTTGGGGGAAATGGGACCATGGTCATTTTTATAGCATGGTCTACTAAACAATTTTTTTATCATGCAAGAGTGTTATAGGTGGAGACAGTACAATTTTTCACTTTTTGACTTTGGTTTTTCAAACAGTGCGACACACCGGGGTAACCATGAAACATAGATTTTTGGGGATTATGAAACCCTATTAGTTTTAGAATGTTTTTCCAAACCAAGTATTAAAACCATATGACATGTCCAGTTCACATAAAATGATGTATTTTGACTTTAATACCCTATCAATTTTTATGAAATTGACCCCATATTTTACTTTCCCAACATGAGAAACCTGACTTATTTGGTCATGGAACTCCTACCTCTAGTTGATAGTGGATTTGTTCTTATTGTCTTGGTATTTTTTCTTAATTTAGGGTGATTTCATTGAGGTTTCATCCTCTTTTCCTCTTTATCATGATTATTATTCCATTTTCATTTAGATTTGGAACCCTTGGGGTGATGTTGGCCAAATATATGGTTTTTTATGGGGGTTTCAGTTTTATTTATTATTTTTTAGGTGTTTGAGGCCTTTTTGTGCATCTTCTTGGTGATTATCATTAGAGGTGATGATATTTGGATCGAATATAAGGTATAAGTTTCTATTTAAGGGCATTTTCCATGGTGCACCTTTAAATTTATACGATCTTTTTGTTTTTCTTCTTCAAATTGACTTATATATGATTTATTATTGTTATGTATTCCATATTTTGTATGATCCATTGATTGGTTTGAGTTTTTTTTGTTTGAATAGGGTTTTCCAAATAGCGGTGGCACGTGTTCACCCAATGTGTTTGAATAAGTCTTCCAAAGAGGTTTTATGGTTTGAAATGGATTTATAAAATGATTTCAATTTTTTTTACCTTATTGATGTTTTTTTGATAAAATAGTCATGTTTATTTGTGAAATTTTATAGTGAAATGATTTTACTATATGACACAAGATTTATGATTTTGTGGCATGGAGTTACACATGGGTTCACATGGGTGTGAGCTATGGTTTATATGAGGGACCATGAGAGCCTTCAAGGAGGGGGAAATGAGATTCTACATTTGATTTCCAAGGGATTGTTAGAGCCATTGGGTTGGAATAATTTGATATATATTGTTGACTTTCTAGATACCCTAAGAACTCTTGGTGGGGTCTGGGAAGGCCAAGGGGTTTTCAATTATTTTCTAAGCTAGCTAGCATACTTATTTAGACTGACTCACATTAGACCATTGAGGTTAGAGCCCTAGGTGCACATACACATTCTAAATTTGGTTTATGTTCATTGTGTATCATGTTAGTGATATTTTTTGTGATTATTTATGTTATTAATAGTTCCGTTTATTGAATATATGGTGATAAAGATTATTCATATACCGTTTTATGACTTGTTTTCTGTTTTTTTTACAATTTTTTCAAAGTATCTTTGATCCTTGGGGAATTTTGATTTTTTATTTTTCAGGACATAGGTAAAGGAAAGGGAACTAGGTTTCTTGGTGGATCTTCTTGATTAGCATGTTCTATTATTTTATAGTAGAGACATTTTCTCATAGGTATTGGATCATGTGGAGTAATTTTTTTCTTTTTCATCTATTAAGATGCTTATTCCATTAATATTGGTATTTTCCTTCATTTTTTTATACAATTAAGCCATGATTTTTGTTACCATATATATGTTCTTTTCATGTGAAATGTCTTGTATATGATGTTTCATTTTATTTATGTTATTTTATTTCTATATGTTTTATGTATGTGTATGTTTATTTATTTTCACTCAATATGGTTAAATAGGTTTATCAATAACTTTTTATGGATATAAAATATTGGTTTACCATGGGAGAAAACATTACAAATTGATTATTTGCTATGCATGACTCTTATCGCCATCCCATGGAGATTAGGATTTTTCTTCGCTCTATATGACATGATGAATTGGGTGATGGTTTAGGTCAACCTGAGTTAGTTTAATAAAAAAATGCTAACTGATGTTTTTTTCATTTTCGGTTCAGTGGTAGATTGAAACTAGTAATGTTGAGACTCAGAAGCTAGGAACAAGGGTGTTCCCACACAACTGTTCTCCATGTCAAATATCATATATTCCTGGATTTTCTTGGAGTTTGGTTATGTTTTGAGCTTATTTGTTGAATTTTTTTATATTTTGTATATATATTTTCCAAATGTTGTGGAATTATAGGGTATGTCCAAGGGGATTTTGGGGTTTTTTGTGAAAATGAAAGATCCTGGAGGGGGAAAATGGTTAAAGAACATGGTTAGTAATAAACATGCACAAGCTATGTGGCCTATTCTGTCAATATTCTACTATCACATGCATGTTTGGCACATCATATTATTAATCATTCATCAAAACCATATGTTATGGGAAATTCATATAAATTTTTATCTTTTACTCCTTATTAATTTAGAGCTTCTTTCTATTATTGTGATACTAGTTAATAACCATGATGTGGAGTTTGATTTAATTAATTTAATATGGAATGAGATTTAATTGTGTTTGATTTTGATTTATATTTTCCCTTGTAGTTAAGGCCTCCCAGAAGAACCTTGTCAAGGAATTGAGAGGGTGTTTAGAAGAGTAAACCTTAGTCATGCCCTTCTTTTGATCTATATTTGGTGGATTCATTTATTGTATAATCCAATCCATGTATAAAGTGAGGGTCTGAGAGAAACCCTAGAGTTTGGACCATGCTAAGGATTTTATGAGTAATAATCCACCAATGTTTAGTGGTGATAAAGAAACCAATGAGCTTGAGAAGTGGTTGGGTTTTACTGAAAATATCTTTGAGTTTTTAAAGACCCATGAGACCATAATGCTAGGCTTTTCATTGTATATACAGGAAATACTAGGTATGAAGTGGTGGGACATGATAGTGATTTCAGGAATGCATGATGATCTCACATAGACACCTATTAAAGTGGATTTTTATCTAAAATTATTCCCTGATACTTTGAGACCATTTATAGACTATGATATCCTAAATCTAGAGTTAGGGGATCAGTAATTTATATAGTATTCATCTATATTCATTTATTTTGTTCATGATTATCCAAATATCCTTTTAAATGATTACCTCAATTCCTGGAAATTTGAAATGGGATTACGGCTAGATATATTATCTATTCAAATTATTCCTTGTCTAATAATATATTCAGAGGTTATTGATAATGAAACTATATAATAGGTTTATTTGAAAACAAATATAGGTATCTTTGGTGATACTTCCTAGGGAGTTATATTGAGTTCATCATGCGGATAGAAGAAGAAGTATGATGAGTCACAAAGGGGTAGTGGAAATATTGTCTAGAAGTTGATGGTCTGAGCTCATTTGGATTTTTTTGAAAGATCATTGTTATTTATTATCATGGGAAGGAAGGAAACAAAATTCATAATTTCTTAAAGACTATGAGGACATGCCATTGGTGTGGGAAGTTAGGGAATGTTCATCATTTCTATCAGGTGTCTTCACGAGGGAGAAATGTGGGATCCATGCTTGGGAAAGGATTATAGGTGTAGCTAGTGGATTACAAGGGCAGAGGATCTCAAAATGATGGTAAGGGATATTTTCACTAGGGGAAGAAGATACATGATGGTTCTAATTCAAGGAGTCTCCATGTTGTAATGTTTTTGTGAGAGGACTGAAATTCTGAGCCATTCACCATGAGTGGTATGATTTCTATTGAATCATCCATAGAATATGTTTTATTTAACACACGTAAATCCCTTTCATTCATATAACATAGTTCAATTTATGATTTGGGTTTTTAATCATTTTTTAAAGAATATATTTTGGATTTTCCAACCCATTTTGGTAGGAATAAAGAGCATGGATTTAATTGACCTATGTGTCATGTTTTATTAGTTGACATGGAATTCATTTAAGACTTACTTATGTTGGAACTACACATTTAAACATGATTATAATTATGGATTAAATGATTTTATTCAAGTAATTGATTGATTGTTTTCTTCATATGGTCTAGTTTCATACTCTTATTAGGAGCACTCACATCTTTCAGGGTGATTTGGATCAACATTCTAGAATAACATGTCTAGTGTCTCAGAGTTTGGGTTGAAATCTTGTCATCTATTTAGGTTTTTCAAATATTAAATTGATTTGATTTTGTTGGGTGATCATCCAACGGTTGTGAATAGGTACTGAGATATCTTTCTAGAGGATTTCTCTAGATTGATGCCCAAGTGAGAGGCCTAGTTTCTTATTGATATGTTCCCAAAATTCTATATTTCATTATCCTCTTACTGGTTGGATTTGGACAAGATGTAGTGTTGAATGTATAGTTAGAGGATCTTGATTGTAAGGGGATTATTGATCCATGGACGTCACACTAGGCTTCACTAATTTTATTTTCTATAATGGTTGATGAGAGTCTCTTAATTTGCATAGAATACTATAATATAAATCAAGTGAATGTGAAAAATAAATAATCATTCCCTAGAATCAATGAACAATTTTATTAGCTCATTGTAGAATATTAGTTTTTTGTGATTGACATAAGAATATTGTACCACTATCTAATGTTTTCTGAAGAGGATGTTCTAAGTACCACCTTTTAGAGCTAGTATGGGAATTATGAGTATTTAGTTATGCTAGTTTGGATTACAAATGTTATTACTATCATTATGGAATTGATGAACCAGATCTTGCACCCCCTTTTGGACTCCTTCATAGATGTGTTTGTGGAAAACAACATAGTATATTCAATGATATAGGAGGACCATACTGACTTCCCTGATGTATTTTTGGGATTTTTGAGAGAGAACCACATGTATTCAATGTTTTAGAGGTTCCAATGTTTTATATAGATGGTAAATATATTAAGACATGTTATTTTCTTTGGAAGGAGAGTTAATGGATCCAACGAAAAATTGATAATTCATTTAATGGGAGCATCCTAAGAATGGGTTTGAGAATCCTAGTTTTATAGTCTTGGAAATGTATTATATATGTTTCATTCAGTACTTCTCCAAGCTATATTCTCCCATAAAATCCTTGATAATGAATGGGAAGGATTTTTTTTTGGGATGAGGCATGTCGAAGAACCATCGAGTAGTTTCAAGCTTGTTTGAAGCCCTCACTAGTTCGGATTTTTCACAAGTTGAGTAAGGATTATAATGTGTGTTGTGATGCTTTTGGTATAGGATCAGGGTGTGTGTTGATGCTAGATGGCCAATTGGTGTCCTATGACTTGTGTTAGAAACAACCACATGAGTGTGATTACACTACCCATTCAATAGGTTTGCTAATAATGATAGTACCTATTTGGGTATTGTTTTATAGTGTATTTAGATCGTAAAAACCTGAAGTACATCATTACCTAGAGAGACCTGAATATGAGATAGTGGATTTGGGTCGAATACCTTTAGAATTTTGATTTTTTATTTCCTATATAATCATTAAGGAATAAGTTTTTTTATTTTAATAGGAATCTTTCATTGAAGGATATTTTAGAGTCAATGGATGAGTGGGTCCTGATGAGCCTATATTATAATTTGAGGTTGGAGTTACAGGAATATGAAGAGTAGGTTTCCTTAGCTAGTGTTCAGTCAATTCCCTATCTTATCGACCGAGTTAGGAGTTATAATTTTTAGAAGTATGAATTCTCAAAAAATAGTAGGGATTTAAATAGAGAGGAGATCATGGGTTACTGGTTTTATTCTGATAATAGTTCTATTATTTTCCTATGATGACTAGTTGTTATATTGATCTTGAGGTATGAGTTCATTTCTGAAGTGAACCATTTGACTTATGTCATTCACCCTAGGTTGATCAATATGTTTTTTACCATGAGGAGTCGGTATTAGTGGACTAATATGGAATGAGAAGTAAAGAACATTGTTTCTAGAGGCTTGACCTACTAGAGGATCAATTTTGAGAATCAATGTCTAGTCCGATTTTTGCATCCACTTCACAATCTAATGTAGATGTGAGATGAGATATCTATGGGTTTGATGATTGGTATAACTCATTCATAATGTGGGAAAGAAGTTATATGGATGGTTTTTTATCATTATATGAAATCAAACAATTTTCTATGAACTAGGGGGTTAATGACGGTAGAGTATTTTAGACACTGTATGTTCATGGGGTTTGTCAGATTCGTGGAGTTCCCTTAGTAATTGTTTCATACCAGGATGCATGTTTTTCATCTCGGTTTTGGAAGTTACTTTATCTGGCATTGAAAACCTAGCCAACATTGAGCACCATGTATCACCCATAGAATAGTTGGTCTGATTGGAACATCCATACACTCGAGAATATGTTGAGAGTGCTTGTTCTTGATTTTGGGGGTTTGTGGGAAGGGAACTTTTCATTGGATTAGTTTCATATAAAAAAATTTATCAAGCCTCAATATGAATGTCCCCTTTAATGAATTATTTGATATTTTATTCCAATCCCCATAGTGTTTGGATGGGGTTGGTGAGTGTTCTTTGGATAGAATAATCTTTATCCAACAGAAAACCAAGACAATACATATGATTTAAAAATAGTTTGAAATATCTTAGACTGTCCCTAAGTCATATGTGAACCATTATTGACATAATAAAAATTTTCTTTTCTAGTTTGTTTTAAAATAAAAAAATTAATCAATTTAATAAATTAATTATACCAATAATTTTATATATAAGGAAACAATTTTTGGTTGCAAAAAGCCTAAAAGTGATGTATTCCACATGCAGATGATGTCCCGTAACAACAGATGTGTCATGGTAAAAACACGAAGCTAAAACAATGAAGAATCATGGAAAAATAGAGCTTAATCTTTTACAAAATTTACAATTCACGTCATGAAATCACTATTCAGAATTTGAATAGTGCGATGGATCATAATCAGGTGGGAATTTATTATTAACTTCATAAAATCACAATTCACGATTTGAAACTATCAGAATAGACCAAAAAATGGAATGGTTTGACTCGTTTAATGTAAAAGGCCATTTTTAAGAACTCACACCCCTGAGATGAATTTCTTACCAACTAATGTGACCATTTATGGTACTTGGGGTGGACTAGGACCTATAAATACATGCTTATTCCATTGGATAATTGATCGGTTCCTAAGTATTTTCTATTATGTTGTACTGTAGGGATACTAGTACTTAGTTTTTATTCATTTTTTCATTTATTTGGAATGTAACGCATCTTTTTTTTCTAGTGCCTCCCCTTTCTTATTTCATCCCTATTTCTATTGCAAAAAAAATCACATTATCTCTGATTCAACAGTTTATTATGTGATCTCTTATCACTTTGCAATGTCATGTGACTAACCAAAGTCTTGAAACAAGATGAGGATTCATGGTGTTATTAATTATCCCACATTTAATTTTCTAATGATATGATTCTTTATGTGGTCGATAAGGGTGAATTTATAGGAATATTGAACTTCCAATGATACATGGATCTCGAATTCATTCTTACTTCCTATCAATGGAGGTAAACATTTGTTGTTCCAAACTGGTTTCCATGGAAAGAAAAATACCTACTCATGGTATAAAGTATTAATACATTTACAATGAAATAGGATTGTTAAATTGAATTAAAAAATACAATAAATAATTAAGGAACCCATGTATCGAACCCTAAAAACACAAAATTTATACCATAATTTCATTCTGTATACATCGACATTTAAGATATTTTATTTTTTCATTTCATTATATTCATAAAACCCTAACCATTCTATTTAATAAATAAAAATAAACTACCAAAAGAGTTATATTAGGAGGAATAAAATTAGTGATTAAATTGACAATGATGTTCCTCAAGTGAGAAGTCACCGGTTAGCTATTGTGCTATAATAGGTAAAATTAGAAATTTTCTTTTTTTCCATAGCTAAAATAGGAGTGTATCAAAACTATAGCTATTATTGAGGATTTTGAAGTCCTTATTTTCTTTTAATTTTGTAACTATTTTCTTTTGTTTATTTCAAATTAAAAGGATTCTAAAAAATATCCATTATATATTCAAATCACCACGATTACATACAGAATGATTAGTCACATGTGATATAAAAATTATAATATTTTTTTTAGAGTATAATAGATCCCATGCAATGTAACTTGAAGAATCCATAGAAGAACTAAAGTAAAAAATATCATGGATAATAGAATATGTCCATGCTAGTTATGGGAAAAACTATATCCGGAACCCAAAAAATAGGATGAAAATTGTTCCTTTCCTAATTTTTAATGAAATCCAAGAGGTTAAGGATAAACTTGAAGACTATCCCCAAACCAACCTATTGGGATCAAAATTCACGAATACGAGGAATAGATGGAGGTAGAATATAAATACTCATGTACTGATTGAAATATGAGAAATGTTATGAATCAACTTTTGAGTTAATGGGATAAAGATGAAATTCACTACGATATCCACTTCTAGAGGATATAATAATCACCCCCTGAAGGCTTATTGTTGGCCATGAAAGAATAAGAAACCACCCAAGTTGTAGAATTCAATGAAATATTAGAGGAGTATAACTACTTTCCTATATCCATCAAAGTTCAATTACCATTTGTGATTTACATAGAAAAAGGGATCCAATATCAACCAAATTAGCCAGATGACACATTCTTGAAATCAAAATCATTAATTTTATTTAAAATATTTTTTATGTCCCTAATAATTGTTTGGAAATTTTATAATCAGACCACTCTTATTTTTCACTATAAGATGATAAAGGAAAATAAGATGATCCTATTGATGAACACATGGATATCCTAAATAATATTGAATATTTATATAAGGGTGTACAAGAAAAGATTTATGTGGATCTTCTATAAGAACATGAGACACAATATGATTTCATAAAAGGAGGAGGTTTTGAAAATAAATATTAATATTTAATTATTTTTTCAAATAAACTTCACTCCAATGTCCCTTGAAAATATTATTTTGGTACAACACATCTGTATTAGTCCCTTATAAGTAAATATATGGTTACAGTAGTAGAAACTGAAGAGGTTGAGGTTCCACACTTCTTCCTACCCCCACCAAGAATGTTGATCCACATTTTGAAGGGGGTGGATCTATTATACTATACACATGGTGTCCTCTACAACAAAAAATGGAATGTATAAACTATGAAGACAATATTTTGTGGTTTAAGTCCATGAAACTCAACCCAGCATTAGAATACATATGAAAACTAGTACTGACCATCTAGAGATTGTCAAAACCCAAGGACCAAATGGGGGATCATACCAAGACATGTACATTCCATTATTTTATTTCTATTTAAGAAAGTAGATTTCAATTACTAGTTTTCAAAATTAGATATTAGGATGTAAAATATAATATATAAATTTATAACATAAATGGCATGTCACATACACTTTGAGGATTTATATTTGTAGGTCTATATGGAACCAACTAACTGTAGGAAGAATATGGTGAAACTCGGTAGAATATATTTCATCAAAATGGTGAAAAATTATGTCATGAAAAGAAAATACACATATTGAATGGGATCCACATCAGGAAAAATTGAGGATTTTCTTTGATATAAATACATATGAAATTAAAACTAAATCATCAATGATATGGGAGTTTGAGTTTTAATTAAACATATAATTTTTGATCTTCTTAATTCTAATTTTTAAGTGTTTATTGAAAATTTCTCACCCCACATTGAACTGTTGATATCATGAACTATAGTATTTATCTAAGAGACATAGTTTACATTGGATAATCATTATTAGAGGTTATAATATTTATTATCAATATTATTTGATGAATGATATGGTAAAATGAATGAGTTATATTTAGAAGAAGGTGGTAAATTTGAAAAATCGTGATTTTTGGGAATGAGTTGATTTTGTAAATTAAATTCATCTTAGATTTGGAATCATTTTAATTTCTAAAATTGATATTGATTTATTTAGTATTTTTATTCCATTCCATTCATAAATTTCTCAAATACATATTTTCTCATCCCCAACAATGATTTGAACCAATATTTCCCATTTCATTCTATAGTATATTTCTTGAGGGACCAGGGAATGTTTCTTTCTAGAAATTTCTTTTCATAGAATAGAAGATATGACTAAACTATATCAATGTTAAAAATATTAAGGAATTTTATTATTGAGGCCTTCATTATTGTATCTACCTTTACATTAATCATATTTTTTCTTATTTAATCCATGAGTAAAATTTTTAAAATAATAATTCATTATACAAACCTATTATATCAATTCCTTCCATACTTACAATATATTGGGTGATATCGAAAAGAATAATTGTGGGGGAGAGGTTTTCCATGATATTTTGGATATAAATCATCTTCTGGGGGGTTTCATGAGATTTTGTGTAAGGCCATATTTTCATTATACTTTATTATTTGTATCTATTTATAGAGAAATTGGAAAAAAAATGAAATTAAAAGATGAAAAAAATAATGGTTTTGTGTTTTAAGGATAAAAATCACCATTGCAAGACCGATAATATTTGGAATATATGTAATTTTGTGTTTGAATTGAGATTTATCTTAAGAATAACATTTAAAAAGTAAAAAAAATATAAAACTAGAAAGAAAAATAAGAAATAAAGTGTGAGAGTAAGAGATTATTTTGATTATGTAGATTTTTATCATCTACCTACTATGTATTTTAGGAGTTGGAAGATGATGTTTTTTAGATTATTTCATTAGAAATTAATTTTAACATCATGCAGTATATTAAATATTTAAACCACCTTTTTAAACTTATTTTTAATCAATTATCCTACCATCCTAATGCCTATGAGATTTTTGATCCTTAATTAAAATCCCTAATGATTAATTTTTATTTTTTAATTTTTGAGGTAGTGATGTTAGATTCCATTCATGCTTAAGGTAAGTGACATATAATTAAGATATGACCACAATTCCAATAAAAATGTTTACCATAAAAAATGAGTCAAAATAATTTAATGTGAGGTATATTGAAATTTTCATGAACATTAATGATGAGTTGATAAATTGAACTAGAAAGAATGATGGACAATGTAATTTTGAAAGAGGAAATGTTAAATTCATAGTAAAAATTATTTCATTAAAGAGTGAGGAGTTGGAGGAATTATTTTGTTTTAAATTTGAATGCTAATTTACCATTATCAAACAACTCATTATATATATTTGAAATTTGAATCTTTGTAGAACAAAATTATTTTTAAATGTTTTTTTGGTAATGTTGTTGATGAAAAGAATGTTATATGTGTTATGGAATTAGAGAAAAGGTCATATCCAAGCACGCTTGGACCAAAAAGTTTATTAATAAAAAGAAAAGTGCAGAGGCAACAGAGTTAAAAAAAGAGAGAGTTTACAAGTCATAATAGTCATAGTCATCACACCCATACCTGGTCGTGTCATCAGCATCATCCGATTTTCATTTTGATTGAGTCTCATACTATTTGAGTAGCTTTTTTAAACATTACTTTTTTCCATTTGATCCATAGATTACTTCTTAGTATCCATCTTAGCAGATGACCTAGTGTTCATTATCCTTGGAACTGCAGAGTAATCTTTCCTTGGTTTCCTTCTAACTGGGCCAGTACTGACACCCTCACTATCAGAGACCCTTTTCTTTTCCCCTCGAACAATTTTACTGTATGAAACTATACTCATGTCCATATCTCTTTTCCTGGACTCATCCTGAGTGTCTCTCCACTTGCAGAGGATCGGTTCCCCAAATTTAAGAGTGGAATCCTTCTCCCTTTCCTTTGATGCATCAGGGATGTTCCCCCATTTAGTAGAGGAAGAAGGTTCTATTTGGAAATTCTGTTGTATAAGAACAATAACCGTTAGGTTGGGAGTGGGGCTCCGAATCTCAATAGTAGAATGCTCATGAGCTCTAGGAGGATCAAAAGATTGAGGCGGAGAAGGATAAATTATCAACTCTTTTCCATTCCTATGAATTGGCATATCACAAGGGTTTGACTCCATAGGAGGGTCACTATCCCTGGTGGCAAGCTCAGGCGGGGGAGAATCCTTCAAATTCACCTTACGTTGGAAAATATTAGAGGGGTGCCCTCAAATCCCACACTCCATACATGTAATGTTTATACGGCAAAATAAGTGTTGTGGAATTGATTGGGTCATAATTTCAATGTTTATTTTGATTTAATATTAAATTTTTTATGAAATTTAATTAATCAATTCTAAAATAATGTAATTATTTTCATGTTTTATAGTAGGATACAATGTGTGAAAGTTAATGAGTCTGAAATTGATGAATTCTATATAAAGATGATGTCCCAAAGAAAAGGTATTTTCAAGAACCGAACCCGTAGCTTAAAAATGATGAATCAATCTGAAACAGAGTCGAATTTACTAGAAATTCACTATTAAAATCAAGAAATCACTATTTTAGATTTTAATAGTGTGGTTGATTTGAATATTCTATATATTCACTATTCTTGTTGTCAAATAAATATTCATGAAGTGAAACTATGGGAATATACCAAAAAGGATCTGATTCGACTAATGTATTGTAGAAGACCACTTCTAAGACCATATCACCCCTTGGGATGACTTTTTTACCATTTTATAACACCATTGATGGAACTCATGGTGGATTGATGCATATAAATTCAAAAATAGGCTAGTGGAGAATGCATTGGTTCTTAAGGATCTACGACTGTGTTGTGTTGTTGGGATATAACTACATACTTTTTTTCTTTTTAAAATTTGAATTCATTTTGTAACGTAACACATATGCATATTTCTAATTCAATTGTTTCCCCTTTCTTCTTACATAACTATTTATCTTTCCCCTGATTCTTCTATGATATCTTCCAACATTTCAATGAATGGTGACTATCCCAAGGCTTGACCCTAATGGAGGACTCATGTTATACATAATAATTATTCTATAAATTAAATAATTTAATGACTCTTTTTGAGGTAGATATAGGTTAAATTCACGAGTGCGGTGAATTTATAACATGAAATGATTCTCAAATTCATTATTTCTTTCTACTAATGGAATAGAACTTTTTTTCTGACAATGTGGTTTCCTAAGAAGTAAAAATACCCACTCAATATAGATAGTATAAATACCATTATTATGTAATATGATTCTTAAATATAATAAAAAAATCATTAAATAATGTATAATTCTTTGTATCCAACCCTAATACCAAGACCATTCTACATAAATTTCATTCTTTTTTTGCATCTGAATTTAGGATAGTATATTTTTCATTTCATTATTTTCTTAAAACCGATAACCATTTCTTCAATAAATAAAAAAAATAAAAAAAATCTATATTAGGTGGAATATAATTGGTGATTGGATTTACTATGACTGTCCACAAGTGAGGGGACCCTACTCAGCTACTATGATTGTAACTCCAATAGATTTGGGGAATTTGTTTTGAATTAATTTAATCATTCGGATATATTTTATTTCAAATAAAACTAAAAATAGTTATATATATTTATATTAAATAACTAATTTTGGATTATGTTATACAGAACACATACTTTTTGTGAAGGAAAACATTATTATTATAATTATTTAAATGAAATAGTTGAATCATAGCTATTAGAATTAGTAATATGAAAATTAATAAGTACTTTTAAAATTTTAATTATAATAGTTTCATATATACTAAACAAATAAATAATGAAATATATAATTTTTGGTAAGGTATTTATATTTTTTAAAATAATATTTTCTTAAAAGAGCTTCTTTTTATATCCTTACTTGAACAATCATAAAATTTAATTTTGAAAATTTAAAAAATTTATTATGTTAAAATAAACATCATTTTTTAATTCATAAAGTAAAAATTACATTTTTGATGTTTTGGGATTTTTCTGAGAAGATTCATTTTTTTATGAATAGTGAAAAATAATTTATTTTAGTTATAAATTTCAATTTGATTTAAATTATTAGTAATATAAAATTATATTTTAATTTGGGATTGAAAGTCCAAATATATAAACTATACATATATTAATCAATTTTAGTTCATTAAAAAGTTTTTTATATTGAAATTTGTTATAAAACAACTTATTCATATTTTTTGGGTTTTTACTTTAAAACCCCACTTTCTCTCCTTGTCTGCTAGATTAGAGTTCAATTTAATTTTCTCACTTATGTGATATTATTATTTTTAAAATGTAAATAAATTGACGTAATATGTATATTTTTTTTCTAATAATATAAACTTAATGTTTTATTGGAAAATATTAATTAAAGTGATCAAAATTAATTATTCTGATTAAGGTAAAATTAAGCTTAACAATAGACTAAACCTTAATCTAAAAGACCACAATGACCTAGATAATTGTCAAAAATCCATTTTATACTAGTAATTTTACCATATCCCATATTGTTTCTAATGTAATGTTTTATTGGGAGAACATTTCATAAATTTTCATTATATGATATGTTATGTATGAAAAAAGACAAAAAAATTCCCTCACCAGAAAAATTTATAATATATTGATATATGGAAACAACATCATATTTTAGGATACACATATAATTTTAAAAAATAAATGATTTATTTTTATCATAATTACCTATAAATAATTTTTCGAGATGATTTATTTTCTTAAAATCATTAAGAAACTCCAACATCGTCATTATTTTGATTATAAATAACAAAAATTAATTGTAATATGAATATTAAAAGTTAAGTAAATAGATTTTTTTGTCAATAATTATTTTTTAGAAGAATATATCTGTATAATAATATGTGAACTTAATATATTTTGATTCAAATTTTATTTTAAATTTATTAATTTAAAATTAACTAAATATTGTCAAAATTAGCATTACTGTTATTTTATAATTAATTTTATTTTATTAAATAATTTAAAATTAATAAAAATATTACCTTCATCCAAGTAATTTTTAGATAATAATAAATATCAAATATTCTCAATTAATTTAATAATTTATCCTTTAAATTTAATATATTTTCCCTTAGGTAGTAAAAAACATTGTTAGTATGGTCCCTTTCAATGTAGTGTTTTGGCGTGTTACATACACATACTTTAAAATTAATTTTCAAAAAACATGATATTTTTATTTAATAAACTAGATATCAAAATAATAATTCATTCGGTATGTTTTTCTAATAAATATCATATTAATTTAGTCTTATTGGTTAAATTAATTATGTTATAATACTAGATACCTTAATTAAAACCAAAATGATAAAATTGGTGAAACATTGAAGTTAAGAAATAAAATTATAAAAATGAACATATTTTGATATGGTGTGAATTTTTTTGATCATTATTGTCCTTTAATCAATTATTATTCCATTTTGTAGGAACATTAGGTAAAGGAGGCGTCCCATTATATTATACCTTTTATTATTTACTAGACTCTTACTCCTCCTCCACTATAAAAGGCCTCATATCCTCCCACTTCTTATCACCTATAAAAACACTTAGGTTCTTAGAATATCATTCCAATACACTTCCCAACACCTATAAATTACTTTTTTATACCTACCATTAGGTAGAATTCAATCCAAGGGATCCCTTTTGTGAAATCCAAAATTAGTTTCCCAAAAAATAGGTAACATCATTTCTCAAGCTCCTTTACATATTTCCATTCTCCACCCCTCCACAAACTGATGATGGTTCATTTTTCCTTTACCACCATTCATTTTTGGGAATTATGATGAAAAAAATATTTATATATTCTTTATATTATATTTATTATATCTTTATTCTTCTGTAATTCAATTAAAATACACACCATTACACTTTTTGTCTTTTGTAAATATGATAAGTTTTCTTGGGAAAGTATGGACTACCGTTTCCGTAAAGCGATATGATTCATTCACACATAACAAAGAATGTATAAAATATGGGTTTAAAGATAGTATATGATATATATGACATAATAATTATAATTTAATGATATTATATATAAATACATACATATATTTCAATTACATTCTTTCATTAAATATTAATAGGAAAACGGAAACGACATTCAGGGGTACATATGACCATCCGTCTCTGTGAATGGGGTATTCCATTTCCTATATCAATATTCTATAGATTATTATAATATAGATATACTGAATATAAAATATATTTATATTATTTTTTAAATTTTATAAATCATTATATATATAAGGACCAATGATATAAAAAACTAAAACGCATTTGAAAAACAAAGTGAATAATACCTGAAGCGTAACCTTAACATGAAACTATTAAAAAGTGGTTAATATAAAGTCACAATAAAACCATATATCATATTATTTATATTAATATAGTTCATTAAAAGATTTTTAATTAAATTAAATTAATTATACATGAGGTTAGTATAATTATGAGTAGATTTAATATATAAGGTAAGAAAATTCCATCTTTCCTTTTATATCCGTGAGATATATGTCACGTTCACCACTCATTTATTTTTCATGGTTTATATAATGACCATGAATTTATTAAATGATTATTGTTATTATTAAACTTATCTGTATTTACAAATGCATTATATTATATTTCCTTCACGGGGATAATGTTTTAAAAGTTATCAAATTAGAAAGCATGTTTTGTCTCAATTTGCGTTCTTTGAGACACATATTTTAGTTATAAACAAAAATTATTCTTAGATGTGTATAAACCACTATTTGACAATTTATATGATGAAAATAATTATTTTTGTGATATTATATGCTATATTTAATTTATTTTTCTTATATTGAGAGTATGACCTCAATTTATCATGTGGTAAGAGTTTATTGAATTAATCTCATTATTTATCTGGGTTGTTTATCCTTATGTTTCTATTGGTGAAATATTATGATCCATATCTCAATAAAACTATTGATATTTATTCTCGTATGTTTATTCAATATATATTCATTTATTAGTACCATTTTATTCTCTTTTTTTCATAAAGATAACAAATAAAATGTAATCATGAAAAACAAACTTTATTTCTCCTTTTTGTCAGAAATCTGTTTTCATTCAAAAATGTTTTTTCTAAAAGGTTTAAAAAGTTATTTATCTTTAAAAATTATTTTATGTTATTTTAAAATATTCACTTTTATGTTATAAAAGGATATATTTAATGAAAATTAAATAAATGACTTCAGGATTTCTTTATATGTATTCAAGGAAATTTTCCATAAATGGGTTTTTAAAAATGTTTTCATTATTCCTTTATATGTTTTAAAAGAATAAAATTTTTTTTAACAATGTTTTAATGAATTATTTATATTTTTTCAAATTGTTTCAAATAAAAATGATTTTAAAATGTTTTGATCTTAACTTATATGTTTTTTCATAAATAAGGCTTTCCAAAAAAATAAATGTTCTTATATTTGTTTTTAAGAAAAATTCTTTTCAAAATGATTTCAAGATTTATTTTTATGGTTCCAAATTATTTTGAAGGAAATTTTTTTTAAAAATATATTAGGTTTTAAAAATAATTTTTCAAAAAATAAATAATATTTTCCTTAATAAATGTTTTAATAGATATTCCAAAATTAGTTTCCATATAAGATGAAATTATTAGGTGTTACTAATGGTTTTTAGAGAAATGATTAAATTTTTCCATTAATATAATTTCCCTAAATGTTATATTTTTTTATAGAAATATTTTTATGAAACATGATTCTTTTTAATAGGTTATATGCTTTCAAACCCTACGTTATTTCACTACTTATTCTCTTGCTGAAATTATTATGAAATCGGTATCTTTTTTTCCAAATGTTGTGATATGATTACTTGTTTATGACACCAATTTCATTTTATAGGTTATGATATGAATTTTTATGTTTCTTTTGTAACATGTATCTATGATATCATTTTGTGATGAGTGGTACCTATATCTCCCTTTAATGTATTGGGTAAATATTTATATATCATGAGACTGACTAAGATGGTATTGGGAGTGAACCTTGACTACTATAATGGCCATGGGAGTTATTCCTGACTACCAAGATGGTATGGAGAGTAAAATCATACTTCTAAGATTTTCATGAGAGTGAATAACAACTACAAAGATGGTATTGGAAGTGAACCCATACTACTATGATGGCCTTGTAAGCATTAACCTAACTACTTTGGAAATCATTTTACATTCTTATGTGTTTACAATAATTATATGGCTTATTACTATATTATGATGTCATGGATTATGTTATTTATTTCCTTATGATTCAAGTCTTATGAACTGAAGAGAATTATTCCATTATTCATGTTTATGATCTTTTATATGTTGGTTATGAGCTTATAATATTATGATCATAATCTCAAACCCATGATCTCATTTTTATGATTACATATCACTCTTATTTACCTTTACTAAGAATTTTAGCTCACCCCTTTTATCTTTAATTCCCTATGTTATGATGATATGTATTATGTATGATGTGCCTAAGAAGGGTTACAGTCATGAAGAACATAGTGGGAGATAATATAGCTCTCTTATAAACCAGTGTTTATGTTATCATGTTTCCATATGCACTAAACTAATAAAGTGTAAGAGAATCTGTTTCTATATTGGTTTAAGTGTTATAGATGAGTTATGTAATGTATATGTAGGAAACGTTTGTGGAATTATAGTATGTATTAGATATATGGTTTAGTCATCCATTGGAAACTAGTATGAGAATCGTTTTTTTAGATGCCTTGGTATGTTTATAAGGATATGTCTCGGGATGTCTCTATAGAAAAGGTCAAGGTTGAGTAAAAGTAGAAGAAAATGTCATGGAATTTTTTTGTAAAGGATAAAGAGAGTGGTTTCCTAGAAATACATCTCTTTCTGGATACAACAAGTGGATGTTCCTCTTGTACATATTACCTTAGGGGTAACGACACATACAAGTTGTGTCAGACCGTGCTCATAATAACTCAGTACATGACAATGGGAAAGGTAGCACACCTGGCTTGAGACTCCTAGGTGATATTCTAAGGAAATTCATAAACTCTTCACAAACCACCCTGAATGATTTAAATCTAAAAAGACTATTAATAACATAGAATAAAACTAATGTTCCATCAATTGGAAATTTGGTGTCATGAATTATACATATTATATGTAATTTTTCATTATTATGTGGTTTTCTTTTATGATATGTGTTTCTAACCCAGTGCTTTCTAGTTTTAGTCAATGATGAGAACTAGAAAGATCATGGTTAACAGTAAATGTTTAATTGGTATTTTTTTTTGGAATTATGAAAATACATTTCCTAAGTGGAAATATCATAATGAGAACCAGGAATGTAGTACAAGTATTTGTTATACTCCTGAAGATAAGGAGAAAAAAATGATATGTGATAGGTATGGGATGTTCGTCGAGTATTGTTTACATTAAAAATAATAAAAATTAATAGATTGAGGATTATAATCCTTAAAACATGGTTCAAATTTCATATTATATGAAATAGGTATTACAGAATATGTTGATGAAACATGAGTAATGGTTTAAGAATAATGTTTTATGAATAATGTATTTATGTTTTGTAATTAAAAGATTATGTTATGTGAATCATGAAAAATATAAGTATTTATCGTATAAGTTTTCATTACATATTGAAAAGTACATGATTAATAGAGATGAGGACAAAAAAGTGATATTTTAATTAGTGAAAGGTAACCAATAATTAATTCATAATATTAAGATAACGATGTTTTGATAAAGATATATTGGATATTTATAAGTAACTTGGATGGTATAGATTACCTTGGAACTGATTTATGAAAAAGTGGTGTATGCCATCAAGGATGATGTTTGCAACTTCTTGGACTAAAATACTATATCCAGTAAACATAAAAATAAAGAAGTATACATGTTTTACCAAAGGATTTATAGTAATTTTAGTTATTACCATGTTTCAAGGAAATATTTAATGAGTCTATTCACATTATTATAATTTGAAAACTAAGAGATACATTGTGATATATAGGAATTAAATGTTAAATTGAATTCATAATTTTCTTTCTAATGTTTTGTATTTTTATCTTTTGGAATTTTTATAGGGTTAACCATTTATCACAATATTAATTTAGAATTTGGATGAATTTTATGAGTTTAAATTATTTTCTCACCACATGAGGATTTATTCATATTGGATAAACTATTCTAACAATTTTTCATTATTGATAATTGATGAATGATGGGATAGAATATCATGGATCTCATGAGATGATAGTGGTTCAAGAATTAAAAATTAACCATGATTTTTATATAAAGTGGTTTAGTGGATTATGGAACAATATAGGGTTATGTTTTCTAAAAATCATGCAAGTATATATTTTCAGAAAAATTATTAAACAAGAGGAAAATTATCTAGAAATAAAATTTTTCCAAAATACATTAATTTTTATTGAACTAATGGAATTTTTACATCATCACAGACTTATGACTTTTAATCCCTCAACATTTCATTTGAAATTCACTTATTTGCGACTGATGACCTTAATCACTCTCTATAAATATTTACGCTTTTCCTCAAAGGCCATGTTTTCACTTTCCACTAATGTTATCTTATTTATAATTTTAGTTATATAATACTTAGGATACCATTTTCTCAAAAAAAAAATTGGAATGTATTTTTTTAGTATTCATTTTTACAATGATGGTTCTTGGAATAAAACATTCAATTATTAAAAATTTGATAAATGAGATGAATTCTAAGGGAGAAATTAATTTTAAGAGGGGGTAGAATTTAACACCATAAGATTTTTAAAAATATATATAGTTTGTATTAATTTAATATTTTTTATATTTTTCATTTCTTGTAACACCAAAAATAGTTTATATTTATATATATTAAATAACTATGATTGAAAAACATTTCATGAAACACTGTGTTTCTTTTAAACAAAAATTTATTATAATAACTATTTAAATGAGATATTTGTATCCTAAACATTATAATTATTTATATGAATATATATAACTACTTCTAACATTTAAATTATAATGGTTTAATATAGATAAAACATATTGGTAATGAAATATGAAATTTTTGGTAATGACTTTATATGTTTAAAAATAAAATTTTCTTAAAGGAACTTCTTTTTATATCCTTTGAAAAATAATAAAATTAATTTTAAAAACATTCAGAAATTGAATTTATTAAAGTAAAATTAATTATTGAATTCATAATTTAATAATTCTATTAGGGTGAAATTTTGGGATTATTCTAAGGATTTTCATTTTTTGATGAATAACGAAAAATACTTTATTTTAGTTAATCAAAATATTTTCTTTTTAATAATAATTATTGTTAAATTATGCTATTATTTTTGTTTTAAATTTAACATAGATAAACTGTAAATATATTAATCCAATGTTTTTCATTGGAAAACAATTACTCTTAAAATTGGTTAAAAAATTACTTAATGAACTTTTGAGTGTTTTTACATTAAAAACATGCTTTCTCACCACATCTATGGGATTAGTGTTAAAATTAGTCTTCACAATTAAGTGATTTAAATTTTTGAAAATCTGTATACTAAATTTTAATCAGTATAATATTTTTGGTATAGTTATATCAACCTAATTTTTTCACCAAAAATACCAGTGAAAGTTCTTCAAATTAATTATGGTGATTAAGGTGAAATTAAGCATGACAAGGGACTTCACAATAATCTTAAGGAAACTTTTACTAATACACTAACCCAAAATCTGTTGGATTTTGATAGTTCTACCATATCCTAGGTTGGTTATAATTTTATTTTTTATTCAGATAATAATTCATGAAAGCTACATTATTGATATGTTATGTAAAGATGAAAAGAAAAAGGGAACTTTCCTCACGTTTAACATTTATAAAACATCGAGATATGGGAAACAACATATTTTTTGTAACAAAAATTATGTAGAAAATAATTTTTTTATTTATCATAAATACTTATCAATAAATTTTAGTGATGATTTAGATACATAAATTCCTTATGAAATGTCAATGTAGTGATTATTTAGTTAATAATTAACAAAAATAAATGTAACAATAAATATTAAAAGTCATGTAAATTGGTTAAATTAGTTCGATTAATTAATTTTTTAGATGAATAAATCAATTTAAAATTATTCAAACTTAATATATTTCTACCTCAATTTTTTTGATATTTATTAAATTAAAATTAAATAAATAATGTAAAAATTGAAAATAATGTTATTTTACAATAAATGATATTTTTAAAGGATTTAAAATTAATAAAAATACAACAATTGATGAAGTTATTTTTAAGGTTCAATAAATATTAAATATGGTCTATTAATTGAAAAAATGATGTTTTATAATTAATATATTGATCCATATATAGAAAAAATAGTGCTAGAATGGTCCCTTTTAATGTAGTGTTTTTCAGCGCTACATGCACTTATTTAAAAATTAATTTCCATAAAACATTATATTTTAATTTATTAAATAAGATATCATTATTTTAATTTATTCGGTATATTTTCTTCTAATAAATATCACTTAATTTATACTTAACATTTATATATCTTATGTAACCATACACGAAACATTAATAAAAACTAAAATGATATTATTAGGGAAACAAAAAGATTAAGGAACAAAATTATAAAAATGAAGATATTTTTTTGTTTTATAGACTTTTATTGACCATTATCCCCCTTTAAAATATTTTTTACATTTTAGGTACACTGGTTAAACTATTCCTTCCATCAGTGTATACCTTTTGGTATTTACAAGAGTGCCACTCATCATCCACTATAAAATGGAATCCTCTCCTCCCACTTATTCACACCTCTCAAACCTATTAGGTACAAAAAATATTATCTCAATACACTGAAAAATATCGCTACAAACCTCATTAAATCCTCCCATTTGGTACAAATATATCCAAGGAATTCCTTTAGTGAAAACCAAAAGGAGTTACCCAAAGAAGAAGTCACATCCTTTCCCAAGATCCTTTATCTTATTTTCATTCCCCACCCCTCCACAATAATTATTCCATGTTTATAAAAATATAAAAGTATCATAAATATTATTATATGTTTTAATGTTAATTTTTTTTACAAAAACATTCACATACATTCATTTAATGGTAAAAAACACACTATTTATGTGTATGGTGAATGACTGCCTCACGAAACGATGATGGTTAACATTTCATTTACAGCATTTCATGGTTTGAAATTATAATGGACAGGTTATTTATATATTATATATATTATATATATTATATCTTTATTCTTATATGATTATTTCAAAACACACACCATTATAATTTCAATCTTGGGTAAACATGATAATGTTTTTTGGGGATGTATAGACTACTACATCCCCAAAGCATTACGATTCGTTAACACACTACATAGAATGAATTAAGGATGTGTTTACTGAAATTATATGTTATATATGACATAATAATGAAAATTTAAAGATATATATACACAAAAACACACACACATACACATATATGTATATTCCATTTACATTATTCCTATCAATATTATAAGAAAAATAGAAACAATATTCAGGCGTATGCACGACTTACAGTCTCCATGAATGGTGTATTCTGTCTCATACTTCTATATTAAATATATTATTATAATTCATATACATTGAATAAAAAAGATATTTATATCATGTTTTTCTTTTTGGAATCCAGGATATATATATGAGGACCAACGATATAACCTATTAAGACACATCTGAAGAACAAAGTGAATATTAACCGATGCATAACCTTAACATGAATATATTAATAAAAGGGTAATATAAAGTCATATTAAAACCATATTCTATTAGTTATAATCATTTCTTTTTATAGAATATTTATAATAAAATTATATTTATTTTACTGTAGGTTTGTATGAGTATAAAGAGTGTTATGATATAAGGTAATTGAATTTCATCTCACTTTTTATATCTGTGAGATACGTGCCATGTTCACCAATAATTTTTTGAGTGGTGTATATACAACCCAGGAATGTATTATAAGATTATTATAATTAAATTAATAAGTTTTAAAATATCTATTCTATGGCATTTCTTTAATTTTGTAATGTTTCAAAAGTTACGAAATTGGTAAAATTGTTTTGTCTCAATATGACTTCCTTGAGACACATTTTTTAAGAACCTACATTCGGTTTCAAGGATTATATAACTCCATTTTGTGGGACTCCTCATGTGTTAATCATGTTTTAATGATAAAAAATCTCATTACTGTTAATTAATCTCGATCTTCATTGCACATCTTTCTAATTCTCTTCAATCTCAATAATAGCTACACATCATGTTTTTATGATAACAAATCTTATGATGTTAATTACTCTCTTTATTATTTACAAGTCTCATACATGATCACAATTCACACATATTTTATCACACCTTTATATTTATGATTCACATTTTCTTACTCTCTAATGATTAACCTTAATCCATATTCTGAATATCACTGTCTTAGTCCAAATGCAGATATTTGTCTAAGTTCACAGACACAGTGACGAGACACCGTGACGAGATACCGTGACGAGTCACCTTGAAGAGACACCATGATGAGAAACCGTAACCCAGACACCGTGACCTAGACACCGTGACCCAGACACTGTGACCACTCACAGTGACCAGACACCGTGAAGGACACACCATAAAGCTCATACCGTGAACCACATACTGTGAAGAAGAAACCATTTCTATAATCACTATGACACCGTTTCTTATGCTTTTATCAATATTATTTTAAATAATTCTAACGGTCATATTTGTTGTATTTAATGAAATTAATTTTATTTAATGATAGTTTTGGCAAGTCTGGAAACCGTATCTCGTACCTATGAGTAGAGAATCATTCCTACTTCCATAACTCATGGCATGTAAGAAAGACTGAGATGCAGTACACAAAAACACGCAACAAGAAACAACGAAGCAAGAAGTAATGTGAGAAAAGTGTGATGATACAACAAGAAGAACTTACATACACCCGAGAGCGCACTGGTGAACAAGAAGAACAATCCCGAGGAAGAAAGAGATTGCAAGACTTTCAAAGAACTCTCATGAATGAAATTCAATACTACTGAAGAACACACGACGAATCAAGAGATCTTTCTCACTCTTGAAGAAGACAAGCTGAACTACGACACTCTGTTTTTCAACAGAATAACCATAGAATAACTCAGAAGCATTATTGCTGAATCCAACGAGTCAAGAGCTACATTGATAATTACTAGAGCTTTCTAAACTCTCATCTATCTTCTCTACGTGATTTATTTATTAACTTTCGAGCATTGTGGTGTACTCTGTATATCTTTACAGACACTGTCTCCTACACTGAACTGGAGGATATCAAAATCCTCACTCAAATTCTCTTAACTTCTGTTTACCCATGTCAACTATGGAAGAGGTCCTTGTGTGACCTGGTCTTTGTTTTGATTCCCACGATGAACAGTAGTAGAGGTCCCTGCGTGGCCTGGACAGTTTTGTAAAACTGTTGTTAACCCCAATTGAGGGTGTGGATCAAATTTTTATATATATTTGAGAGGACTAAGTCTCGGCTTGAGACTGAACATTTTTTTATATCTATTGTGCGTCTTTTATTTAAGTTTAAAGTATACTACATATATCTTATTTATTTCGCTGCTATCACTTTGAAATACACAACTATTTTGAAGTTACTTTGATAGTTAAATAATCAAGTGTTTACACTTATTGTAAATCAATAGGTTAGCTTCAAAATTTAGGTTGACCTTGTGGTTAAATTAAATTACACCTAATCAATATTTGAGAAACTAAGTGAACATTTAAAATCTGCATAAATTCACTACAGTTTAACTTATGTTATAAATAGGGGGATTTTAAGTAGGCAATATTTTAATAGAAATTTTAAATAGAGCTCAATTCACCCCCCCTCTTGAGTGTCCACTCCGACCAAAATTTGGTATCAGAGGCCTTTTTTTGTTCAAATATTTTTGAAATACTCTATTTTTCAAATGTGATATTAGTTGCATCTTTAAAGATCTTAAATTTTTGTTAGTTCTAAATTTTTATCTCTTTAAATTATCATTCAAAAATCTAGTTATGGATAATAGACTAGAGGGTCCTGATACTAATAGACCACCTTTCTTCAATGGTATAAACTATGCTCAGTGGAATCTTAAAATGAAAATTCATTTAGAAAGCATAGGTTTTGATATTTGGACTTCCATAGAATCAGAATATTAACTTCCCACTACTGCTAGATCCACTTGGGATGAACTTACAAAGACCGCATACAATAATAACTGCAAATCTATGAATGCCCTGTATTGTGCTTTAGGAGATAAAGAGTTTAACATAATTTCTACTTGTAAAATTTATTTTGAAATTTGGGATAATTTGGGTGTTTCTCATGAAGGAACAACCAATGTTAAAGAAATGAGATTAAATACTTATACTATTAAATATGACAATTTTAAAATGAAGACTGGTGAACCTATTTCTGATATGTATCTTAGGTTTAATGAGATTTTCAATACAATGAATTCACATGGAAAGGCAGTTCCAGCGAAGGAACAAATTATGAGAATCTTGAGATGTTTACCAGACCTATGGAGAGGCACATCTTTCTCAATCAGAGAGTCATGTGACATTGCTACTCTACCTGTCAAAGAACTAATTGGTAGTCTTATGATGTATGAGGAAGAACTCAAGGTGAATAAAGAGGAAGATGATTATCCTAAGAGAAAATAAGTGGCTTTCAAGACTACTACTTCAAAAAACAAGGACAAAGATAAAGCTCAACTACCTACTGACAGTTCAACCAGTGAAAATTCAGACTCTAATAGTGATGCTGAAATGGCCTAGATTGCCATAAGGTTTAAGAAATTTTATAGGAAGAAGAAATTTTTCAGAAAATCAAATTACAAAAGAATGTATGACAATAAGGGACATTGGAAGAAGGATTGGAAAAAGTCAGATAAAAGTGATGAAGTTGTCTATTATGAGTGCAAATGAAAAAGACATATTAAAGCAGGCTGCCCAAAGCTCAAATTCAAGAAGAAATATGATTACAGGGACAGTAAGTAGAAAAAGTCTATGATGGCTACTTAGATCACTTCTGAGGATAGCTCCAGTAAATCTGAAGCTTCTAAGACTGAAACCAGAAATAAGGCAAACATGTGTTTTATGACAAACACTTCTGAGGTAACCCTGGATACTCATGATTTAAATTCTTATTATTCTGAAGATAGTGCAGAATCTAATTATGATTCTGAAAACATGACTAGTGAGGAGTTTTTTGAATATTGTAATATGTTGGAAGAGACATGAAATGAACTTAAGGATAAATACAAATCATTAAAGAAACAACATTCTCTCACTACTACTTTTAAAACTAAACTTACTATTGAAAAAGTGAAAGATTCTCAATTGTTAAAGGAGAAAAATGAACTAAAATTGTCTAATGAGCAACTCAGAAAGGATTTAGAGAAATTCACAAATGGAAAGGATACACTAACTCAAATTATAGGAAAGAAAGTTTCCCCAAAATACACTATTGGTATAGGCTACAATCCTGGACAGAGACAATTTACTAAGAATAGATTTATTCCTAAATCTAGACAGAATATTGCTAGTTCTAGTTCTGGACATTTATATGCTTCAACTAGTTATATTCATAGTTACGGATCTAATAAGGTTAATCTTTTAAAATCTGTTGATTCTACAAATTTTATGATACCCATAAGACAAATTTGGGTACCGAAATCTTTGATTGGTAACATGTCTGGACCCAAGAAGATCTGGGTACCAAAATCATTTCCTATCTAAATCTGTTTTGTAGGAAACCTGCGTGAAGAGCTCCTATAGGAAGACATGGTACTTAGACAGTGGATGTTCAAGACATATGTCAGGAGACTTCTCATGATTTAAAAGATTAGTCAGAATTGATGGAGGCTTTGTCACCTTTGGTGATAATTATAAAGGGAAAATCACCAGCTTAGGCCAAATTGGTAACACTGACTCAGTATTAATTTCTAAAGTTTTATTCATTGATGGAATTAAAGATAATCTGTTAAGTATTTCTCAGTTATGTGATGATGGTTTTAGTGTTAAATTTTAAAATGATTCGTGAAATGTTTTTAATTCTAAAAATGATTTAGTATTTTCTTCCCTACGAAATAAAAATGTTTATTTTTTTGACATAAACTCTTTATCCATGCAAAATATTACCTGTTTAAATTATTTTCATAAAAAGTCTTGGATTTGGCACAGAAGATTAAGACACTGCAATATACACTCACTTATAAAACTTACTAGGAAGAACTTAGTGAGAGACATACCCAAACGTGAGTTTCCAAATGACAAAGTTTGTAATCCCTGTCAAAAGGGAAAGCAACACAAAATCTTTTTCAAACCAAAGAAAGAAGTTTCAACTTATCAACCTCTCGAGTTGGTTAACATGGATTTGTTTGGACCATCTAGATTTCCTAGATTAAATGGTAAGAACTATGTCTATGTCTTAGTAGATGACTTTTCTAGGTATACTTGGGTATATTTTCTAGCTCACTAAAGTGAAGCTTGTTCTTACTTTGTTAAATATTCCAAGTTTGTAGAGAACCTTAGTGGACTTAGGATAAAAACTCTAAGAAGTGATCATGACCGTGAGTTTGAGAATCATGAATTTGAATCCTATTACTCACACTATTGTTATATTCATAACTTTTCTACCCCTAGGACACCTCAGCAAAATGGTGTAGTAGAATGGAGAAATAGAACCCTTCAAGAAATTTTCAGAACCATGCTCAATGAGTATGACCTACCTATTTATTTTTGGGATGAAGCTGTAAATACAGCTTGTTATATTATCAATAGAGTCTTGATCAGACCTGTTCTTAAGGGGACCCCTTATGAGTTGTGGAACCATAGGAAACCTAAGGTTAAATACTTCAGAGTATTTGGCTTTAAAGTCTCTATTCTTAATACCAATTATAATCTTGACAAGGTTTTGCAATGATGGGCCCGTAAGGGGCTCCGCGTCTCCGTCTCTCTCCCCTCGTCGCCGCCTCCTTCTGCCTAGGGTTCGTGCGGCGCCTTTCCTTCAGGTCGTGGCGGCGGTCTCTCATTTGCAGTGGAGTCGGAGCCCTCTGGGATTGCGTGATGCGGACTCCGCCTCCTTGTCCTTCTCGCACAACGATTCCCTATCTCGGATAGGGTTTCTTTGTTTGTGATGCTGGTCGACAGCTCCAGGATCTGTGGCTTGAGTGATGCCTCCTCTTCTCCGACCTGTGTTGGGCGTTTCGTCACAACCCTGAGGTGCGGCTTGGATGGCGACGACGGGATCTTCTCTACAGCAACTCCGAGATCTTGTTTTGGTGATGTTTCTGGTTCCATTCTTTCTGTCGTTTTGTTCATGAGGTGTTGGTGATGGTTTTGTGGTGGGTTGGTTGTTGATTACCAGTTGATTTTTGGTCCGCGACACATTCGGTGGTGGGATGCGATCGATTGGAGGTTTCTTGTTCTGGTTTTGGTTTGTTGGTGTTAACTTGGGGAGCCGATGTTCAGTGAATGGCGTGTGGGTTGCGATTCTCCGGTTCAGAACTGGGATTGTTGTCTCTGTTTTTGGTTAATTTTGTGGATCTTCATGTTGTATTGACGCCGGAGGAGGTCTCGCCGGTGACGATGGATGGTGATGTTGATGTGTGTGATGGTTGTGTGCGTATCGAGGGTGTGAGAGACTCGAGGCATTGAAAGGTGTGCGGTGATGGCGTGCGGATCGAGGACAGCTGTATGGGTAATTGGTTTTGAAATTTGAATTTGTATTTGAACTTTATGATGTGGAGTGGTCTTTGGTTGCTGTGTCACGTTGTAAGGGTACCGGCAACCCTTAAACCAGTTGTTTTTTCTCTTTTTTTCCTTTAATAAATTTGCGGGACCAGGCTTACGCCTGGTTCAGAATTTCCAGGTATAATCTTGACAAGTTTGCATCCAAGAGTGATGAAGGAATTTTCCTAGGTTATTCTATTTCTATTAAAGCCTATAGAGTTTTCAATAAAAGAACCAAGTGTGTGGAAGAATCTGTTCACATCATGTTTGATGAAACTGATCCACATGATCCTAAAACCTCTCTTGAGAATCATGAAGAAGACGTATCTTTTCTGGACCTTAATGAAAAATCAAATGAAACTGCTATAATGAAAACCAGTTTTGGAAATTTTCTAGAACCAACTTCTGTTGATTCCCAACCTGTTGATGAACCTGAAATTTCTAGTCCTACCTTCACTAGATCAACTAGAATTCTAAATAATCATCCTTTAGATGCTGTTGTAGGAAATCATGATAGAGGGACACAGACTAGAGATTCTCTTAGAAATCAAGTTGAACATCAAGACTTCTTGTCACAAGTTGAACCTAAAAACATTGATGATGCTATTAATGATGAATTTTGGTAATTTCTATGCAAGAAGAACTCAATCAGTTTTGAAGAAATAAAGTTTGGAATCTTGTTGAAAGACCTAAGGACACTTTCACAATAGGGTCTAAATGGGTGTTTAGAAATAAAGTTGATGAATCCAGAAACATAGTTAGAAATAAATCTAGAATAGTTGCACAAGGCTATAGTCAAGAAGAAGGTATTGACTATGAGGAGACCTTTTCTCTAGTAGCCAGATTAGAAGCCATTAGGATTTTACATGCTTATGCTGCACATCTAAATTTCAAACTATATCAAATGGATGTCAAGAGTGAATTCTTAAATGGATATATTGTTGAGGATGTTTTTTTGAACAACCACATGGATTTTCAAGCCCTCATTTTCCAAATCATATTTTCAAAGTATCAAAAGATTTATATGGATTAAAGAAATCTCCAAGAGCTTGGTATGATAGATTAAGTACTTTTCTAATTTCTAAAGGTTTTACAAAAAGAATAGCTTATCCTACTCTATTAATAAAACGAATTTCTAAAGATGTTTTAGTTGTAAAAATTTATGTAGATGATATTATTTTTGGATCTAAAAAAACTAAATTATGTACTGATTTTTCTAAAATGATGAAAAATGAATTTGAAATGAGTTTAATGGGTGAACTTAAATGTTTTCTTGGTTTTCAAATATTTCAAATTGATGATAGAATTATTTTAACTCAAAGTAAATATACTAGAGATCTTTTAAAACGTTTTGGATTGGATAGCACAAAAAGTAATGACACTCCCATGAGTACAACCTGTAAGATAGATCTTGATGAAAATAGTAAATCTGTTGATCAAACCACTTATAGAGGAATGATTGGAAGTCTACTCTACCTAACTTCTAGTCATCTTGATATTATGTTTATTGTGTGTATGTGTGCTCATTTTCAAGCAAACCCTAAAGAGTCACATTTAAATGTTGTAAGGAGAATTTTCAAATACCTCAAGCATACTCCGAATTTAGGACTATTCTATCCAAAAGGAAAATCATTTGAATTAGTTAGTTATTCTGATGCTGACTTTGCTGGATGTAAACTAGATAGAAATAGCACCTCTGGAACATGTCACCTTTTAGGCAAGTCACTAGTATCATGGTGTAAAAAAAACAAAATTTGGTTGCATTATCTACTGCAGAAGCTGAATACATAGCTGCTGGCAGCTGTTGTGCACAAATTTTGTGGATGAAACACACATTACTAGACTATGGATATCAATTCATACATGTCTCAATAAATTGTGACAACACAAGTGCTATTAATATTTCTAAGAATCCTGTTTCACATTCTAGGACAAAAAATATTGATGTAAGACATCACTTTTTTAGGGATCATTATCAAAAAGGTGATATCACTTTGGAATTCATTGGTACAGAATATCAACTTGCTGATATATTCACTAAACCATTAAATTCTAAAAGATTATACTACATCATACATGATTTTGGTATGATTAATCATAAATGAATATCTTACTAATCTTAATGTTTAATAGTTTTTTGTACTTTACCTTACGGTTTCTTACTCACTATTTCAAAATTACTGTTTTATGATCACGGTCTGACAACTCACTGTCTCACCGTGACTATATAAAATGCTCACTGTCTCACCGTGATGACAATAAACTGCCTCACCGTGATGACTAGTTTTCATCTCACCGTAATACCTACTCAGGGTCTCATCGTGAAGAGTTATTTTTAATTCTTATTTTAAACCCGTATCGTGGTAATTTTTATTACGCCACTATTTGATTTCCCTCGTTTTTGTTTTTATGACGTTTGACATTCCCAAATGATAAAACATAAGGGTTTCATTCGATTCCTTACCCGAACACTCTCTTGAACCCTCTCTTCCCTCTCGTCCGAACCTCTAGTGAATGCCAAGGATAAAGCGTCCATCTTCACCCTTGTCTGAGAAGCGCCGATCTAAGAAACAAAAGAGGATAATGAGGATAGCTCCCAAAGGACCACTAAACCAAAACCTGGAAATCCATACCATTGTACCTGAGAAGGAGGTTTTCCCTGAGTGGTTGCTATCTAGCAGATCGTTGGTTTTGAAAGTTTTATGAGAACAAGGATGGCTTGAATAGTTCACTGGACAGAATAGACCGATTTACCCAAGACTGGTATCTCAATTCTACCAGTATGTGACGTTCTCTTTTGAGTTTGGAGAAAGATTTATGGTGACCAGTTGGATCAATGGTCAGAAGTGCTCTTTCTCTTCATGGCTGTGGGCTGCATGCCGATGAATTCCCCATGAAGGCATTTGTGAAGATTACTAGAGAGACCCACCTCCAACAACCGACATCTTTGACCTGGAGACTGCTTTGGAAAGTCTAACTGGAAATGGCACCAAGCGAAGGGCCATAGCTGCTGAACTAGATGGGGAGACAAGACTTCTGTTCAAGTTTGTTCCGAATTTGGATAGTCCAAGAAAATGGGATTTTGTTGTGATGAAGTATCAGGATGTGTTTTTGATTCACCTGTTGAAGAATGGGTATAAGATCAATCTGTGTAAGTATGTTATCAACCATATCTGTGAGTTGATCAATGTAACTTCCAAATCCACCTCCCTATTTTATTCAAGGATGATTTCAGATAAGTTATTTGCAAAAGAGATGGTTGTACCGAATGAAGAAAAGTTAGAGGACCTTGATTTCTTCCTATCCATGCCTATCATCAGAATGATGAAGATAAGCTGGAATCCCTGGAAAAAGCAGTGGGTTGAGGATGGTGATAAACTGTATAAAAAGATTAATCATGTTGACTATCCGAGAAGGACTAAGAACCAAAATGATCCTGGTTTGGAACCAGATGAAGTGGCTGAGTATTCATAAGAAGAAGAACAAGAAGAAGTAACATCTGATGTACCACCTAGAGAAGAACCTATAATAGCTCCAATGGAAAGAGATCCTATTGAAGAGGATCTTTCTATTGAGAAAGAAGAAAGTATGAAATCTTATCCAGTGGAACAATCGGTTCCTGAAGTTATTCCTTCTGCTGAAGAAAGAATGGAAATTTCCTTTCAGCTGGCAAGGCAAGAGTTTGCTGACGAGTTTATGGATGATCCTGTGGATCTTGTGCATGTTCCTGAACCTCAAGAATCTAGAAGGGAAGCACAAGTTGAGGGAGAGGAACCTCAAAACCTTGATATTATAGTAGATGGATCTGCTGATGCTTCTTAACCTTCTACCACTTACTCTGTGCACTCCCGATATGAGTTCCCAAGATTTTATGATTTGAATGAGTCACAACAAGTGACTGAAAAGGTAATGGATCTTTCTTCTCTGTTTCAACTAAAGCCCTTAGCTCATTCAGAACCAGAATCAGAGCCCCAAACTCAATATGAATCAGAATATGAGTCTGAAGATGAATCTAAACCTCATCTAGAATATGAACTTCTACCTTTACCTACATCCTTACATGATCTTCACTCATTTGTGACCAAATATTATCTGAATGTTTTTTGAGAGACTTTGTTAGCTGGAGTGGAGAAAATTGTCTCCACTAAACCTCTCCCAGTAACTCGGTTAAGTCAAGAAGATGCATCAATTATCTTGGAAAATATTATCTTGCATATTCAACCAATGATGATCCGATAAATTCAAGAAGTCGGAGTAGAGAATAAGCTGCTAAGTGCTAATGTTGCAAATCTGAAAAGTATGGTAGCAAGTCTGCAGAGTGAGTTGTCTTTGAGATCCGATCCTGCTTCTGTTTCTGCCCATGCACCTGTGGATGTTTCCCCTGATTCTTCTGATTCCCTCCTTGGTAGGGATATTGTGTCTCAAGTTCATCCATACCTACTTTATTTTGATGAAAATATTGGAAAAAGGCACACCAAGATGCTAGAACGCATGAGAGAGCTTGTGGAAAATCTTAATAAGCTTACAGATGAATACACTGGATGCCTGCAAAAAGATCTAAAATAGCTCAATGTTCTAACCGAAGCTGTCAAGGATTCACCTATTTCTGGTCAGACCTCCACACCCTCTTTGGATGATTCTATGCTAAGATCCATAATAAAAGAAGAATTTCAGAATTCCTTCAGTGGTTGGGATCTATCTTCTTTGTCAGCAGTGGTTCAGAATAGTGATAGAGCTTTGGACATGGATAGAAATCATTCTAAGATAGCCAATGATGCTCAATAAGAGATCTCCAAGAAAATAGATTTGTATATTTCCTAGATTTTTCCTAAAAGTGATATGAAAGATCAATTTAGATTTCTTGTGGAAAATTTGAGAATCCCTCCGGTGACTCATGCTTTTAAATCTCAAGCTCAGAATCTTTCAGAGTCCACCAGATTGTTGGACAGATTTCTGGAGAACAAGGATGACTTTGAAAAGGCTATTCAATATGGTGGTGAAATAATTACTGATATCATCAATCTTTTGAAGCCGTATCTTCATGTGCAGAGTACTGCTATAGTAGCTCCAGCTGCTGCTCCCTTTAGACCTGGTCTACCTGCCTTAGCCTCAACTGCCATGACAGTCAGCCAAGCTCTTTCTCAGATTTGGCCAATCATTCTTGACCAACCACATCCTAGATCATCTACTGCTCCTACTTTGGCTCCATCCATTTTTGAAGGTCTACCCTTACCCTCATTGTCTAAAATATCTATGCCTTCTTCTACTTCAGCACCAGCTCCTCCTGCTGATAAAGGCAAAGCCAAGGTGGATCCCCGAAGCGTCTGTGGACTATTTTTCTTTTTGATGGGATTTCTTTTGATTTCATGTTTTATTGTATTCCGAACCCTTTGTTTAAATCCAAATGATGTGTTTCATTTCCTTCTCTCTACTTTTTGATAATCCCGAAAGGGGGAGAAAACTACAGATGTCAGTTCTAATAGTATAAATGGGGGAGAAAAACTACAAGTATCAGTTCTATAATGTTTTTGCTATGCTAGTATCTTTAATATTACATGACATTTATATTCTGCCTATATATGATTTGTGATCATCAAAAAGGGGGAGATTGTTGGACTCCTCATGTGTTAATCATGTTTTAATGATCACAAATCTCATTACTGTTAATTAATCTCGATCTTCATTGCACATCTTGCTAATGCTCTTCAATCTCAATAATATCTACACATCATGTTTTTATGATAAAAAATCTTATGATGTTAATTACTATCTTTATTATTTACAAGTCTCATACATGATCACAATTCACACATATTTTATCACACCTTTGTATTTATGATTCACATTCTCTTACTCTCTAATGATTAACCTTAATCCATATTCTAGACATCACTGTCTTAGTCCAAATGCAGATATTTGTCTAAGTACCCAGGCACCATGATGGGACACCGTGACGAGACACCGTGACGAGACACCGTGACCCAGACACCGTGACCCAGACACCGTGACCACTCACCGTGACCAGACACCGTGAAGGACACATCGTGAAGCTCATACCATGAACCACATACCGTGAAGAAGACACCGTTTCTATAATCACTGTGACCCCATTTCTTACATTTTGTCAATATTATTTTAAATAATGCTAATAGTCATATTTGTTGTATTTAATGAAATTAATGTTATTTAATGATAGTTGTTGGCATCTCATGAAACCGTATCTCGTACCTATGAGAAGGGAATCATTCCTACTACCAAAACTCATGGAATATAAGAAATATTGAGATGTAGTACACAAAAACACGCAACAAGCAACAACAAAGCAAGCAGTGAAGCGAGAAAAGTGTGACGATACAACAAGAAGAACTTCCATACACCCGAGAGCACGCTGGTGAACAAGAAGAACAATCCTGAGGAAGAAATAGATTGCAAGACTTTCAAAGAACTCACATGAATGCAATTCAATACTACTGAAGAACACAAGAAAAATCAATAGATCTTTCTCACTCCTAAAGAAGACAAGATGAACTACGACACTCTATTTTTCAACAGAAAAACCAGAGAAGAACTCAGAAGCATTCCTGCTGAATCCAACGAGTCCAAAGCTACATTGATAATCACTAGATCTTTCTAAACTCTCATCTATCATCTCTATGTGATTTATTTATTAACTTTCGAGAAATGTGGTGTACTCGGTATATCTTTACACACACTGTCTCCTGCACTGAACTGGAGGATATCAAATTCCTCACTCAAATTCTCTTAACTTCGGTTTACCCACGTCAACTGTGGAAGAGGTACTTGTGTGACCTGGTCTTTATTTTTTTTCCCACTAAGAATAGTAGTAGAGGTCCCTTCGTGGCCTGGATAGTTTTTTAAAACTGTTGTTAACCCCGATCCAGGGTGTGGATCAAATTTATATATATATTTGAGAGGACTTAGTCTCGGCTTGAGACTGAACCTCTTGTTATATCTACTGTGCATATTTTATTTATGTTTACATTTTATTGCATATATCTTATTTATTCTGTATCTATCACTTTGAAATACATAACTATTTTGAAGCTACTTTGATTGTTACATTATCAAGTGTTTACACTTATTGTAAATCAACAGGTTAGCTTAAAAAGTTAGTTTGACCTTGAAGTTAAATTAACTGAGACCTAATCAATCTTTGAGAAGCTAAGTGAACATTTACAATCTGTATAAATTCACTACAGTTTAACTTATTTTATAAATCGGGGGCTTTTAACTAGACAATATTTTAACAGAAATTTTAATTGGAACTCAATTCACCCCCCTCTTGAGTGTCCACTCCGGCCAACACATTTGATGTATAATATAATAAATATCATTATTTTCATGATATTTTATACTTAACATAATTTCATTTTCTTACATGGAGAGTATGATCCCATGTTACCATGCGGTAAGTGTCTATTGAAATAATCTCTTCGTTTATCAGGGTTGGTTATGATTATGCTTCCATTGATGAAATATTCTGATCAATATCTCTAGAACAATAATTATTATTATTATAAAATGGTAATTTGAGATATATACATGTATTAGTACCATTTTCCCACACATTGGTACTTAAGAGAACTAATAATATGTACTCATGAAAATATGATATTATATCTCCTTTCAGTTGGAAACATGTTTTCATTAAAAAATGTATTTTGTAAAATGTTTTCAAACATTTTTTATTTGGAAAAAATGTTTTAAGTGATTTTATAAGCTACAATTTTATGTTTTCATATGTTTATTTTCATATAAAAGGATTTAAATTATTTGAATCTCTCTTTATATGTTTACAAGACCATTTTCAATAAACGGGTTTTGAAAACTGTTATCAAGATTCCTTTATATTTTTTTAAAAGTATTTTCAAAGAAATGGTCATCCAATGTTTTGAAGGTTTATTTATATGTTTTTAATTTTTTATAAAACAAAAAGGTTTTTAAAAGGTTTTGAATATTATTTTACATGTTTTCAGGGAGAAAGGTTTCTAAAATGATTTCACGTTTCTTTTTTATGTTTTCAAGGAAAATGTTTTTCAAAATGATTTAAACCCTTATTTATATTTTTTTAAAAGTATTTTTAGTGAAAATGGATTAAAAAAGGTTTTATGTTTTAAAAATTAGTTTCCAAAGATGAAAGGATATTTTCCTCATTAATTTTTTTAATGATATTTCAAAATTTTTTCCCATCAAAGATAAAATCCATTGTCTTTACTCACACATTTTTGGGTAATAATTCAATGTTTCCATTTATAATATATCTATAAACAGTATAGGTTTTTATAGAATGATGTTTATGTAATCTGTTTCTATTTCACATGTTATATTCTTTTGAAACGGGTTTTTTCTCATGGTATATTCATTTGATTAAATTATTATGGAACCTATATATTTTTTTCAATAGGTTATGATATGATTATATGTTTATGATAAACAATTCATATAATGGGTTATGATATTGCTTTTTATGATTTTGTGGATCAAGTATGTATTATTTCATTACGATAAGGGTGGGACTTATATCTCCCTTAAATGAATTTGGTTATGATTTATACATCATGAGATAGACTAAGATGGTATTGGGAGTAAACCATGACTACAAAGAAAGAACAGAGAGTGAACAATGACTACCAATATTGTATGAGGAGTGAACTCATACTACTAGGATGTCTATCGATGTGAACCACGACTAACAAGATGATATGGGAAGTGAACCCATACTATAAATATAACCTAGGAGATGATGCCTCAACTACTATGGAAATCATATTACATGATTATGTTTCCACCAAAATTATATATTCTATTCCTATGTTATGATTTCATAAATTATATTCTTTATTTCCTTCTGATTCATGTCTTATGAACATCCATTCATTATTCGATGATTCATTTTTAGGATTTTTAAATATATGGAATGATATTTTAATGTTAGGATCATATTATCATACCCCTATGCTCATGTTTATGCTTACATGTATCTTTTTTACCTATACTAAGCATATGAGCTCACCCATTTTTATGCTTATTTCCCCAATTTTTGAAGATGTTTAATATGTATGATGTGTCTAAGAAGTGTTCTTGTCATGAAGAACCTAGTGGGAGATAATTTATCTCTCTTATGTACCCATGTTTATATTTCCATGTTTCCAATGAAACTAAACAAATACAATCCTTGAGAATCTATTTTTATAATGTTGTATGTATTCTGAAAATGATATGTAATTTATATGCATGAAAAGTATGGTTCATCATAATGATTCACTAGGAAAAATTATAAATTTTCTTTTTTATTCCATACAATATCTATGGATAGGACTTTTCAATCATCACCATCCATTATAATTTTAGGTTGATGATTTGGCATTAAAATTAGGATCAGTTCGGCTAAAAAACCATTCGAACTAATGAGATATCATCTGAACCCAACTCATTTATTTGAGTGGGAGGACTTAGTTATTGAGCCAAAGACCACTATGGTGGAGTATCACGTTAATATCATGGATGTTTAGAATAAGATATTCCATGGAAAGCTTATAATGTTAGTATGTGTGATTTGGTAGAGAGGTAGTGATATTCATGATACATAGGAGTGGGAAGGTTTGGTGAGGGAGTTGTGGCCCCACGTATTTTATTATCTGGATGACTGAAGACTTTCTGGTGGCAATGTCATGGTGGGGAGTTTATGACACCCTTTGGGTCACATGTACATTCATTTGTCTCATTTTATTATTGTTTTATTCATTCTTTGAGTTCTCGAGTCTGAAGGGTAAAAAATGGGTGTTTTAAGGAAAAATAGAATTATCCCACAATTATCAAATGGTATATTAAATCATATAGATAACCAAATTAGAGTTATACAGTTGGAGATGGTGATTTTTTTCATAGTTTGAGAACTATTTTTCAAACCGTGTGACTCCAAAGTTTAAGAGTGAAACAAGTATTTGTTTGGGACTATGGGACACAAGATTTTGGTTCAAAATTTTCCTAACTTTGTAGAAAAATGGTGCAACCAATCTTGGTGGAATATAAATTTTTATTCTACAATTATGCCCCTATTTATTTTTAAGAAAATTTTCCCTCATTTTCTTTCACCAACACATTCATCCCTTCCTCTATTTATGGGGATCTCATACCTCCTCTTGCTGGTGGATATATTCCTGGGATTTTGGTGTTTTGTCTTGAGGTATAGTGGTTTCTTTGAGTTTTCCTTTACTTTCCCCCTTCCTCATTTTTTATTCCATTTTTGTAGAGATATAGAACCATACGGCTAATGTTTGCTATATTTAGGGTGTTTGATCGGGGTTTTGGTTTTATTTTTCATGTATTAGGTTTGTGGTGACTTGTTCTACCACTTATGGGTTTTTATCATCAGAGGCGACATGCTTTAGTCTGAATTTGAGGTAGGTGTCTCTATTTAAATGTTTATACATGGAATACATTTAAATGAAAATTCACCCATGGTTTGGGCTTTTTAAATTACTAATTATATGATTTATGTTTGATATGTTTCCCATGTTTGGTTTGATTCATTGACTGGTTTGTAAATTTTGATGGTTTTGAAAGGGTTTTCCAATTTGGGGTAGAATGTGGGTACCCAAACTATTTGATGAAAATAATTATAGATGTTTTATGGTTTGAAAAGGATTTATAATGTGATTTTATAAATTATTTAACCTTGTTGAAGGTGTTATAATAAAATGGGAATGTTTAATAAATTTTCTTGTGAAATAATATTAACTACATGGAACCTGTTTTGTGATTGTTTGTTATGGAGTATGACATATGTTAAACTTGTTGTGAATGAGGTTTTTTAAGAGAGATAGTGATAGAATACATTAAGTTTCTAATTGATTTTGGGAGCCTTATGTTGGATGATATACAAACATTCCATTGATTGTTGAGACACCATGAGAGCTCATGGTGATTTGGCCCAAGAATGACCATGGGAGCTTCCATTTCTCATAGTTAGCTAGAATACATGTTTAGACTCACTAAAATTAGACCATTTATGTTCAATCCCTTTGTGAACTTACTAACTGAATATTTATTTTATAGTATTTATAAGTTATATTAATACCATGATTTTTATGAGGATTTTTATTATGATGATTTCATTTTGTTGTCCATATGATTACGATGATTATGTTTATACCTTGTGATGCCATTTTTGGGGTTGTTTGAGCATGTGGTTTCTTGTGTAATTTGTTATTTATTTTTTCCATGGATGGAAATGTTTTTGGAAAACCTTATTTTGTTTTAAAAGGGAATAAACAATGGATTTTTATGGTTTATTATAGAGCATGACATTTTCTAAAGATCCATTGGTTTGAAAATGATCATCCAAACAAATTTATTGGGTTTCTATTGATAAAAATCATAAATAGATTCATGTTATTATTATAATAGGTTTTGTTCTTCAAACCAATCTTATCCCTTTAGGTGTTCAAAAAGTTAATTTTGAAATACATTGCTAAAGGTTAGGGAACCATGTTTCAAGGTGGACCTTCAGGATTACCACGGTCAAGAGATTTGTCGATGATATTTAATATCATATGTATTCGCTTATGTGGTGTCATTTTTTGTATTTTTTATCCATTGGGATGTGTATTCTGGTACTACAAGGCTTTCTCCCCTATTTTCTAATTTATTATCCATGATTTGAGATATAATTTATATGGCCCTATTTTGTGGAATGTCATGTATATGATTTTTAATTTGGTTTATCGTATATTCTTTTCATTTGATGTATGGATCTATATTTATATTTACATTTATTGACTCAAATGAAATATGTGTGGACATCCCATTTTATGGATGAGACATACAATTTTACCATGGATGAAATTGTTCCCAAGTGATTGTTGGTTATTCCCTAGGCTTGTCACTATTACATGGTGATCTGGAATGAACATCGTTCTATATGATGGGTCAGCTAAAGTGATAGGTCCAGTCAACCATGTTCAGTTTATTACAAACACAATATGTGTTTCTGATATATTTGTAATGATATCGACAAGTAATATAAATGGAAAAATTAACATCATGTGTAAATGAATAATTTAAATCAATCATCATTGATTATTCATGATGATGATAATGAATAAGTATATGAAATCCCCCTACATCTAAGGGATTATAGTGGTTGATGGATCCCGGTTCATAACCAAATGATTACCACAAAACTCGATGGGGTGTTGGGGACATCGCTGAACACAATGAACAAAATTTTTATAATTGGGTTTCTTCAGAATGCCTTTCCTAGAACTAATGATCACATCACCATTGGACACACACACAAACATGGGGGATTTATTCCCTTTTATTGGCCTCAATGACATGTCTGATGAATGTAGAATGTGTTGACCACATCAAGTGTCATCACAATACCACCCATGATTTATGACTTGTGGATGATTTCATTAAACTAGTTATATGGTCGTTTTATATGATTTTAATCCATTTAATGTGGATTAATTACATACAAACACCATGTGGGAGGATCAATTGAAATTCATGCTGCTATTCATGATAATATGTTGGGTGTTGGGTAATCTTGGGTTGTATTGCATGCAACTAGGTTACGTTGAAATCAATGTGTCTTCATTATAATTCTCAAGGATAAATTGGTATGAACACATCCTTAGGCTATAATAATTACATTAATATAATTAATGTTAAAAACCAAAAAGTTCATGTTATTAAGCATAAATTTCTTACACTTATGTAACCTCAAAAAAATGATTTTATTGGAAGGAAAATTTTTATTTTTCATGAAATTAATAAAATGACGTTGTTTGAACATTTTTTTCTAACTCATTTTTGGGTTAAGGATTTGAACTCATCATGTTGTCTCAAAAAAATAGTTCTAATAAGACTAATATTATATAAAAAAATTTATTATTTATGTAATGAAATAAAAAATAATTTCAACTTTCATTTTTTTGATACAAAATCTATATTAACAATAAGAATTGTAATCTTGGATATTTTCATCAAAAAACTGATAAAGGAATATTCCATAGTTTTTTAATTACCTTTAAATATTATAGAGTGTTTAGTAAAATAAATATGATAGTTAAGTAATTTATTGATTTGATCTTTGAAGAAAATGATCCTTTTGTTTATAAGAATAGTTATATTTATAGTCTTCATGGTTCTTTGGGTACCTTGAGATTGGAATCCCTTATTGATATTAAAAGGAAAACATGTTTTATCAGAATGATATTGAAAATTGGAAAACTAGGGATCTTGAGATTGTATTACCAATATTTTCATAACCCAACTCTATGATAACCATTATTATATTTGTAGTAAAGTCAGGAGTTACCCTTGAAACCCACCTCTAATATATTGTGGGTATTTAACTAGAATTGATGTTATATAACATGAAAAATTGGAGGTATTGGCCTCTTTAATTCTAGGAAATAATAAATATTCACCTACCAACACCAAAAAAATCAATTTATATAAAACCAATATCCAAACTTTAACACCTCAAGCGTCCACGGTATGTTTCCCTTTGAATAATGCAATAGCTTGTATTGTACGCAACATCGAGATTCTAACACACCATGAACAATCAGACTAGCTGTTATGAATAGTAATACCCACATTTGGAAATTTTATAAATTTTATCATTCAAAATGGACCTCATTTTTGGATTCAGAATATCGAAATTAACTTATGTTGTATTTTTGGTATTTTTCTGAAAACATTCAATTTTTGATGAATAGGGAAAACACTGAGTTATTGTTTAAAACCGACTTTTTATTTAAATAATTATTTATTTTATTTAAATTTATTTTAGGACCAAATAGATACATAATACCTATAGAAGTTAAATTTAATTCATTGGATTCATTTTATAATTAGTTTAGATATATAAAATGTTTTCGAACTTTTTACTGTCTTTTACCCACCTCCTAGGAGCATTTCCAAGTTTTTATGAAACATAATTTTACCACATGTATGAGTAGAATTTCAAAAATCCATGAGACATTTTTGATATCATTAACTAAAATGTGATTCAACAATATGGACATAACTTTTCATAAATAGTAACTTTTTACTTTTATTTACAATGGTTAAAAGTAAATAGGGTAATTAAGGGTAAAAATGATATTATTATTACCCTAAAACATGTCCAAAACTTATTTAATAAGTATAATTCGAAAAAAACAACAGTATGAATAAAATATGAACCTATTTGGTCCACATGGATTAGATTATGACAACTATTATTATTCTATTTAAAGAAGAGATAAAAGAGTTAAAATTTAATGTTTAATAATTAAAACATTTTTAATAGAGGGATACACACAATATAAATTCGACTATAAATATTCATTAAAAAGATAAAAATATTTCCTACCTAATTTTATTTTATTTTTAATTTTTATACATTAAATAATTAAATTTATTTATGATACAATGATGATGCAATAATTACCATATTAATGAATGATTAAAATAATTGATATTCTAACTATCTGAATAAATCTAATTTTAGACCTTTAATAAATTAAAATAATTTTATAGGTTAATATGACATGTTAGGGTTGATTAGATGTATTTATTTAGACGTAATAATCTTTATAGGACTACAAAAAAAAATCAATTAATAAAAAATTTCAAAAATGACACAAATGAGTTTTAAAAAAAATACAATATTATTGGTTGATATAATAATCATAAAAATACAAGGCTCTATAAAGAGACTTATATAATGAATTATTTATCAATAAAAAACTACTTGGGTTTTGGTTGGGTGTTTATACTATGTTTATTAACCATATCATATAAAAATACAAAGAGCCATTGTAAATATCAAACTATTTAACTAAGAGTTAAATCTAAAAGGTAAGGTTATATAGTGAGAAAAACCTATCTAAAACCAATTTTTTTGAGACATTTTAGACCCATCCCCACATTATCCTTCAAATAATTTATTTTTGAGAGATTATAAACCCAAATTTATTTTATTATAAAAAAATATTTCAATCCTTTCATAAGGTTCCCCTCACCCCTCTTATAAAAAGTCAATTCCCTTTATCTAAAATTCACACCATCAAATCCATTTGGATAAAGACAAACCCTACCCAAATATCCTTCCAAATTTCCTCCCTTCATCTTAGAGGCCTTAATTTAGTCATAAAGCCAACCTAAGGAGCCCTTTTAATCAAATCAAAAAAAAGAACACGAAGAAGATGTAAATATTTCATCACCTGTTTCAAGTAATATTCTTCTTCCAGTACCTATTTCTTTGTAGTTTATATTCTATGATAATTAATACAGTCTATTCAATATACTGTGATGTTATTATCAAAATGGTACAACCATATTCATTATTCTATACATCCTATAAATGACAAAGTCACTATATGTGCGTGCGTACAGATTACCATCTCCACGTCGTGGTGTAGTTTGTTATTCAAACACATCCTCATTTGGATGGGTATAATAAAGAGTATAAATGATGTCAATAATAAATATAAAATGATAATTATTCTGTGTATGTGATAAAACATCCAATTATATATGATTTTAATATCAAAAGAATGATATTTTCGCTCGTGCGTACTTACGGATTACCATCTCCACGAACGCGATAAGATTCATTCCCCATTGTATCCATTCCTGAAAAATTTTCATTTGATGAATAAAAATAATGTTTACAGACTTAATATCATTTTAAATATGAATTAGATACATCCTATCCATAACAAACTTACTTACTTAACATAGCATATAAAGGAAAATGAATCAGTTAACACCTGAAACGATGATACTACTTAAATATCATTAACAAAGAAATATTATAAGAAAATATATGATATCATATTTATATATACAGTTATTGTATAATATAATAACAATTAGTTAACTATTATACAGGAGGTTAACGTACCCTCAACCAAGGAAAATTACAAGGTAAGCTTTCATTTCACAATCTCTTTACTATCCGAGGTTGTTTTTACGTAAGTATCTACTGGGACATCTTTACCATCCACATACATGTTTCTTAAAAATGTATTCCAAAACATTATTAGTATTTACTTGACTATGGGTTAATGTCATTTATACCCTTTTTTTAATTTTTATAAAATTGTTTGAAATGAATTGTTCCGTCATTTTCCAAACAAGGTACCTTATGACCTTTTCGACCAAATTAAGGTAAGAATGTTTCTTTAACTTATACGGAGGGTGAGGATATTTTCTATCATTATAAAATCGTTGAAGCTTCCCTTACAAGATTATAAAAATATTTTTAAATTAAATATTTTCTTTTATAATTATATGACCTTTAAATTATTTAAAAATAGAAAGAGATATTTCTCTAAAAAAATGTTTTGATTTCATCTATGTCGAAATTCTATGATTGATTGTAAGCTTAATTGAAGTTGATTTATTATGATACAAAACCTCCAGATTGTATTGAAGGTTTTTATACGTTTTACTATAGATGTGTTATTTTCACACCATTAATGGTTTATGGAGAAAGTATTGACATTTCATATTCTAGTTTTAATACAAATGGTTATGTTATGTTTGAACCTTTTCATACGAGGAATTAATTGGACTTAGTAAGTGACTGGTGGAGCCTACTATAGCTCCTTGATGCATCGTTATATCTCATGAGACAAACTAGTGTCTTGTCACAAGGCCTTGATAGAATTTTTTTTTGTAGTCTTGGCATAAGGCATTGACTATGTGGTTATGAAGTCTGGAATTATGCATTCTTTCATTATGAAAGTGGCTATTGATATTGCATGTGATTATTAAAATAGTAGAATATCCATGTCAATAAGTAAATGGCATTATTTGATTTTATCTATGCCATATTATTCTGATGTTCAAGTTTAAAAGGCTTTTGTTATTGTCTTACATTGACTTAAATGTATATTCTTATTTAAGAATGTTTCTGTTATATTGTTATCCTTACTGAGCATCTATGCTCATACATTTACATATTTTATTTTTCCTAGGATGCGATGAAGTATATTATGACTGACCTGTATGGATATTCTTTGGGATATGAGTGTGGCCTATGGAGAATATGTTTTGTATTTTTTCATTTTATAATGTAATGTAAAACTTATGAATGTCTCTAATATTTCAAAGTCTACTAAACTAACCAATCATTAAAGACTTGATCTTTTGTGATCATTCCAATACTATGTAATAATGAACCGACTCTTGGTAACTAGGGTCAGGGAAATACAGTCAGTATCAGAGAGAGTTTTGTACAAACCATGCAAGATAGATTTAGAAAAACTCTGATTAGAGCACATTATCCTAAGATAGACTTTGAGGATTACACTACTACAAAAATGGACATTATCAACACTCAAAACATGCTTTAACAGCGCTAACAAAGCGCTGTAAAGCTCAGAGCTGATATATAAGGTCACTTTTATCAGTGCTCCAAAAAACCCTGATAAAGGCCCCTTTTATCAGTGTGAAAAAAAGTCTTGATAAAATACCCCATTATCAATGCTTTTTTAGCACTGATAAAAGTAACCTTTATCAAAACTTTTAAAAAGCTCTGATTAAAGTCACAAGAAAACAATTATATACACTACTGGAAAACGGGGCTATACCCACAGTTTTGTACAAAACCGTGGGTATAGGGGTAAATTGGTGACCTATACCCACGGTTTCATAAAACCGTGGGTATAGCTCACCTATACCCACGGTTTCATAAAACTGTGGGTATAGATCACCTATACCCACGGTTTTGCACAAAACCGTTGGTATAGATTATTTTTGAAGACCTATACCCACGGTTTTATAAAACCGTGGGTATAGGTGTTTTTTTTGAAGGTGTATACCCACGGTTTTGGCCAAACCGTGGGGGTAGAGTACCTATACCCACGGTTCCTCAAAACCGTGGGTATTGGGGTTTATTTTTTTCAAGACCTATACCCACGGTTTTCAGAACCGTGGGTATAGATTTCCCGCCATTAGGCGGGGAAAAAAATTACGCGGGACAATGGGAAAAAATTGGCGGGAACATGATTTTTATTAATATAAATACAAATATAAAATTATATGTTTAAATGACAGTAATATTTCGCAGCTGAGTCGGTCCCTTCGTTCGGCGCTTTGAAGCGATTCTTCCTAAAGCCCGGGTCCGATTCCCACCGGATTTTAATTTTCATAATAGAACTAATATTAATATACATAGAAAGATGTATAAATTTAATACCGAATTAAAAGATAGCTTGATTGGTCGTTTCAGCGGTGCGGTCGGGGATATCTAGTTAAGTGCGGGTTCGATTCCCGCTGGCTTCTTTTTAAAATTAAATAGTCAATGTTAATATATATATATATGATGATATGTTTATAATTAACGTATATGAAATGTAGCTCAGTTGGTTCGATGTAGCGGTGTGTTTAAGGATTTCCCGTCCAGCGCGGGTTCGATCCTCCCAGACTGCATGTTTAAATTATATAATCTATATTAATATATATACGCTAATATATGTATAAATAATGTATTGAATTGATGGCTCGTGTGGTAAGTGGGTGTTGCGAATTCGCCTGCTGCTGTGCGAGGTCTGGGTTCGATTCCCAGCAGATTCAATTTTTTGAAAATTAAATCCCCACGGTTCTCAAACCGTGGGGTCACTGCATTGCCAGCGTGGCCACCCACTTGCCACGCTGCCACAAACCTATCCCTATGGTTTCTACAAACCGTGGGTATAGGGTGACCCCCCTATCCCGACGTCGTTCCATCCTGTGGTTCGCAAAACCGTGGGTATAGCCTATACCCACGGTTTTGGGGGCTATACCCACGGTTTTGAACCGTGGGTATAGCACGTTTTTTCAGTACTGATAATGTGGGGAGAGCTTTTAACAACACGTCACCCCCCTCTATCAATGCTAGGCGGACCCACCTCACACTCTCCCATTGGTGCAGCCCTTTTCTTACACCCGAATTTGATCCCGCGACCTCCCCCCTTTCGCGGCTACACCTTTACCACTAAGCCATTTCATTTTTTCTTTATTTAAGGATGTATATATTTATTTATATATATATAGTTATATTTATTCGTATATTGATATCGATTCATATTAATATAAATATATTTATTCATATATTAGTATATATATTAATTTGTTTATTAACATATATATATATATATTTATAGTTATAATTTTTTATATGTATATTTATTTGTATATTAATATATACTTATAATATTATCTTTAAATACACTTATTAAAAAATATGTTTTTATGTGTGTTTATAAATAAATAAATAATTAAATACATATATATATATATATAAAACACACATTCACATACACAAACACACACACACACACATAGACACATATATATTTACAAATAGGTATATATATATGTGTATTTGAAAATCCATAGAATGTTAAAACGACAATAACATATAATATAAAAGCCCTTTTCAACTCCAAAACTATTCTAATAGATGAAAATGAAACAATCTTTGATATGATATTCAGTACAGGCATAACAGACATCCAGATCAAAAGTTATACTTGTTTGAATGTTAACAAATCAGGTTATCCCAACTAAAAACTCAGTTTTGGAGGCCTTATGGGGATTTTTTGGCCACGAAAATTGTGACAGAAGCTTTCCTTGGGTCAACAACGCATAGATCTCGTCGCAGACTTCGATATGAAATGTTTTAGAGCTCAAACGGTCATCCGGATCAAAAGTTATGGGCATTGGATGTTTGAGTTACATTTTCTACTTATTTTAAATCTTTTATTAATTGTTTTGATTTATTTTGTGTCTTCAAATTGTTATTAAATGATTTTTAATCGATAATAATTAGCAAATATTTAATTAATAATAAATTTTAAAATATTTTAAAGCCATTTTCACTAAATTTCTTATATATTAAATGTAATAGTCTATTTATATGTATCCAAAAACATATTTAAAAAATATATATTATATTTATATCAAAATAAATATAAATATATAACAATAATTTTTTTTGATAATTTTTTTTGAAACATAAAATTTATCACGAGTTAGAAAACCCGCTCATAAATCCCCCCTTTATCATCACTTTTTTTAGCGCTGATAAAAGGGAAGTGCTTCCCTTTCCCATTTTTGTAGTAGTGTTAGTATAGAAGAACTTCTTATAATTTTCGTATTGTAGAGATTTTTTGAGTATTCCAATGAAATACATCCATGTCTGAATTCGAGTAGGTAGAGGAGGCTCTAGAACAGATGAACCTTGGAGTAAAACCAGAAAACACAGCTTCGAGAAAGGCTTGAACAATAACTAGTGCATGACAACGGGCCTTGCTGTACTCTTGGTTACGAATATTCAGGGGGATATGCTTAGGATAATTCTCATTTTCTTTACAAACCATTATGAAGTGTTTATGATTATATACTTCCTCAAAGAAATTTTTTTTATGATTATGGATTATATCTATAAATTGTTCAATTTATGTTAACTATTTTATAAGTTTGGAATTATGTATTGAAATTCATAAAATGATTTATTGTATGCCATTGTTTAGAAATGGCACCTAGTGGAAGGAATGGAAACCATATCAATTCTTGTAATTGATGTAGGGTTTTCCCTCCTACTCAAGATAATTATAGTGGAGCTGGTGAAGTAACTAGTGTTGATCATCTTATCACCATACTGGGACTACTCACTTCGGTTTTGAATAATAAACTTACCCATATAGAGCACCTTGATACACAATATGGGGGATCAATGTTAGACCACTTCATGTGGAAATAATCTCCAATATTCAATGGGAGTACAAATCTATTAGTAACTGAGCAATGGATAAATTCCTTAGAGAAAATATTTCACGCTATGGGAAGTGGCGAAAGGGAAAAATTTTTAATGGTAGTTTATCACCTCACAAGATATGTAGATAAATGGTGGTATTTGATTCAAAAAACAAAGGAAGATGGTGAAGTATCAAATATGAAATGGAGGGAGTTTAAAGATAATTTCTTAGAAAAATACTTTCCTCATGACCATCGAGCGGGAATGGAAAGGTAATTTATGAGTCTGAAGAAAAAGGAGGATGAGAATGTCGCAAAGTATGAGGCTTACATTACAAGGTTAGTAAGACATGCAACAGATTATATACATAACCCAAGGAGTAAGATTGAAAGATTATTTGATGGGTTAAAACAATTTTCCGGAGAGCATTTGTCTCACAATTCTTATTTTCATATGAAGATATTGTGTCATTTGTTATCAAGACAGAAAAAGAATTCTCTATGTCTTATGACTTTAATGAAATGAAAGAGAATAAGAGATCTTCCGAACACTCTAGAAATGGATATAATGGGATAATGGGAAAAGTTGAATATCCATCATGTAGTAAATGTTGGAAGAAACACCCCTTGTACTTGCCTGAAAAGAATGAGAGTTTGTTACAAGTGTAGTGAAAAATGCCACAAAGTTCATGATTGTAGGGGGATAAAGCGTCTGTCAGTGTCGAGTGCTACAATTGTAGAGAAAGGGAGCATTACGAAAATTAATTTCCTAAGCGCCAAGGAAACATACCTCAAAAAATGGCAAGGGATCAAGGCCAAGCTTATGCTATCACTACTGCTGAGTTTGAATCTCTGAATGACGTTGTGGAAGGTAATTTAATGGTTTCTTCAAGTTTATGAGATGCTTAATTTTATTCGGGATCATTGCATTGTTTCATATCTTACCATTTTTCTATGAAAATTAGATATTTTCAATTTGACGTAACAAGGTAGTTGTCAGTAAAAACACCTAAGGTAAATATCATTGCAATAAAGTTTTGTGAATCAGTTCCCATTAGGGAATATAAATGTTCTTTATCTAATGATCTCATCATTATACCCATGATTGAATTTGATATAATACATGGTATGGATTGAATTTCAGACGTTGATGTGAAAATTTATTTTAAGAAGAATGAGGTTAAAATTCTTGATGATGATAAAGAGTACCTTGTCTTTAGAGAAGAAATGTCACCACCTAATTCTTATCTAGATCCACCCCCAATAGCTCAACTAAATTCAATAATTGGGGATGAATAGTATAAAATTACTATGGGTGAGGAAAGGAATGATCAAATTGAGGATATACCTATTGTGCAAGAATATGTTGATATGTTTCTTGATGATTTACTTGGACATCCTCCAGAATGATAAATTCAGTTTTCTATTGATTTAATTCCTGGTTCGAGGCCCATATTGAAGACCCCTTTTAGAATGACCAATGTAGAATTAGTGTAACTAAAATTACAACTAGGGGAATTGAGTAACAAGGGATTTATTCACCCTAGTGTTTCTCCATGGGGAGCCACTATTCTTTTCCTTAAGAAGACAGATGGACCTATGAGGTTGCGCATTGACTATAGGGAGATCAATGCTATAATAATAAAGAACAAGTATCCCTTCCTCACATTGATGATTTATTCGACCAACTTCATGGAGCTTAATATTCATCCAATATTGAGATCCTATCAGGATATCATCAGTGGTGTGTGAAAAACGATGACATTCTGAAAACAGCATTTCGAACCAGGTACATGCATTACGAGTTGACAGTAATGCCTTTTGGATTGACTAATGCACCCTCTATCTTCATGGATCTAATGAATAGAGTTTTCAAAGAATATATTGATGACTTTTTAGTGTAATTTCTTGATGTTATCTTGGTATAATCCTAAAGCTATGAAGATCATGAAAATCACATTCCCATTATTCTAAAGACTCTTAGTAGATATGAATTGTATGAGAAATTTATCAAGTGTGAATTCTTGCTTCATGAGATTTTTTTTCTTGGCCATATTGTCTCTACGGATGGAATCTATGTTGATCCTACAAAGACCAAGGAAATACAAGAATGGCCAGTATCGATGAGTATAACTGATGTATGCAGTTTTATTGGTTAAGCAGGATATTATAGACATTTCTTCCATTATTTTTCCTGGTTGGCTAACCCATTAAGAAAGATCACACGTAAAGGGGTAAAAAATTTTGGACAAAAGAGTGTGAAGAATGTTTTGAATAACTAAATAGAATATCAGTCAATGCTCTTATCTTGACTCTACCATTGGGGAATGATGGGTTTGTTATTTATAGTGATGCTTCAATGAAAGTACTTGGTTGTGTCTTTATGCAGAATGATATAGTTATTTCCTATGCATCACGATAACTAAAAATTCATGAGAAAAACTATCCTACTCATGATCTTGAGCTAGAAGGTGTTATCTTTTCTTTGAATATATGAAGACATTATCTCTATGGTGAAAAATGTGAGACAAATAATGATCACATGAATTTTTAGTATATTTTCTTACAGAAAGAACTCAAAATGAGGCAAAGGAGACGGCTTGAACTACTCAAGGATTATTATTTCACAATACACTACCACCCGAGGAAGGCAAATAAGGTTGTATATTGTTTGACCAGAAAAGATCATGGAGTTTTTAACAATATGAGAGTTGAAAGGGATCATATTTTCATTGATCTAGTGAAAATGGATATGGGAATAATCATGGAAGGTGAATCATCAATAATTTTTCAAATGGATTCCAAACCATCTTTAATAGAAAGGATAAAATGTTCTCAGGCTGATGATGAGGAGTTTCAAAAGAAAAATAATGTTGTGAGCGATGGGAGATTGAGTGAATTCATATATAAAGATGGAATTTTGATAGTTCGGAAGGGAATTTGTTTTCCTAACATACCTCATCTAAAAGTGGAATTATTGGGTGATGATAATAGCTCTAATTTCTCTATACACTCTGGTATAACTAAGATGTATTGAAATTTGAAGGAACAATTTTTGTGGGACAACATGAGGGGGAAGATTGAAAATTTTGTGTCACGATGTATGGTTTATCATCAAGTGAAAGTTAGAAGGCAACATCCTAGAGAAATATTTCAACCACTTCTCATACCAGAGTGGAAATTGGATAATGTTATGATGGACTTTGTCATTGGGATACCAAATACACCAAGAAGGAATGACGAAATATGGGTTATTGTTGATCTTCATACCAAGTAAGAAAATTTTCTTGAAATAATAGAAGATTTACCACTTGAACGTTTAGCATGAATATATATTAATGAATTTGTAAGTCTCTATGGTGTACCCCTATTGATTTTTTCTGATCATGTTCCTCGTTTTACATCATGATTCTAGAAAATTCTTCAGAAATCCCTGGATACTAAATAAAGTTTCAGCATTTCCTACCACCCTCAAACTGATGGCCAATAAGAACATACTATTCAAACCATAGAAGACATGTTGCGATCTTTATCACATGAAATTAAAGGTATATGGGATCAATATTTACCTCCGATACAATTTTTCTATAACAATAGCTTCCATTCAAGTATTCAGATGGCACCAAATGAAGTGTTATATAGAAAGAGATTTCGCACACCAACTTGTTGGGATGATGTTGGTGATGGAAAAATCACAGGCCTGGAACTTGTTGAGGAAACAATGGAAAAGGTGAAGGTTGTCCAAACCCACATCAAAATACAACAAAGTAGGCAAAAGAGCTATGCCGATAACAAAAGGAACGATTTGGAATTTCAGGAAGGAGATCATGTTTTCTTGATGGTATCTCCATGTAAGAGAGTTATATGATTTGGTAAGAAGGGTAAACTAAGTCCCTGGTACATCGAACCTTTTGATATTCTAGAATGAATTGGGGTGTTGTTTTCCAGTTGGAAATGACGCCAAGTCTCTCCAAATATCATGATGTGTTCCACGTATCACTGTTGAGAAAATAAATGCCTGACCCAATGCATGTCCTCACCTATGAGGAAATTGAACTAGAACATGATCTGTCTTATTTTGAAGATCCTTTCGAAATTCATGATACTAAATAAAAAGTGCTACAAAACGAGACGACTAGTTTGGTAAAAGTTCTATGGAGAAACCATAACATGGAAGAGGCAATGTGGGATCCCGAGCAACTTATGATGTAGAATCACCCAAATCTTATTATGTAGTAGTATTCTAGAAATTTCAAGGACGTAATTATTTTAATTATGGAAAAATGTAACACCCCAAGCTTCCATAGTACATTTCCCTTTGAATCATAAAATAGCTTGCATTGTATGCAACTTCGAGATTCTAACACACCATGACCAATCAAACTATCCGTTATGAATAGTAGTACCCACTTATTGAAATTTTAGAAATTTTATCTTCAAAAATAGACTTCATTTATATATTTCTAATATTGAAATTAGCTTAGAGTTATTTTTTGGTATATTTCTGAAAAATTTTATTTTTTGATGAATTGTGAAAAACACTGAGTTATTGTTTAACACTAATTTTTTTATTTAAATAATTATTTATTTTATTTAAAATTAATTTATGTCAAAATACATATATAATACCTATATATGTTCAATTAATTTCTTTTCAGTCATTTTATAATGAGTTTAGATATATAAAATTTTATCGAACTTTTTACTGTCTTTTACCCACCTCCTAGGAGCATTTCCAAATTTGTATAAAACATAATTTTACCACATATACGAGTTGAACTTAAAAACATTGTGAGACATGGTTGATATCAGTAAGTGAATTTTGGTTCAATAATATGAAAATAATTTTTGGTGAATAGTAACTTTTTACTTTTATTTACCACAGTTACAAATAAATAGGGTAATTAAGGGTAAAAGGATATTATTATTACCCTAAAACATATCCTAATTCTTTTGGAGAAGTATAATTCGACCAAAAACAAAATTAGGAATAAAATATGAACCTCTTTGGTTTACTTGGATTAGATTGGGACATTTATTATTATTTTATTTAAAGAAGAGTTAAAAGAGTTAAAATTCAATGATTAATAACTTAAAAAATTTTAATATAGGGTTACAAAAAATATAAATTCGACTATAAATATAAATTTTAAAGTTAAATAAATTTAAAACATAATGGTATTTTATATATAATTTTTAGACATTAAATAATTAAATAAATTTTTGACCAATTGATAATGCAGTAATTAACATATTACTGAATGATTAAAATAATTTATATTGTAAATATTCAAATAAATCTAATTTGAAACTTTTAATAAAGTCCACTGATTTTAAAGGTTAATATGATATTTTAGTTTTGATTAAATGTATTTATTTATATGTAATAAGGTTATTATGACTTTAACTAAAATCAATTATTAAATAATGTCAACATTGTCATAAAAGAGTTTTTAAAACAAATGCAATATTTTTGGTGGATATAATAATCCTAAAATTCTACGGTTTGGAAAAAAAATTATATGATTATTGGTGTATCGTTATTGAACCACTTGGGGTTCTCTTGGATGTTTATAGTAAGTTTATTAACCATATAATTTAAAAATACAAAGAGACATGGTAAAGGTCAAATTATTTTACAAAGAGAAAAATCTAAAAGATAAGGTTAATATAGTTACCCAAACATGTCTAAAACCTATTTGTTGAGCGGTTTTAGACCCTTAACCCCATTATACTTTACGGAATTAATTTTTTATCCATTAGAAAATGAGAATTATTTTATTATAAAATAATATTTGAATCTTTCCCTAAGGTGCCCCTCACCCTCTTATGAAAGGGTACTTCCACTTCTATCGAATTTACACCTTCAATGCCATTTGGATCGTCCAACCCCTACCAAAATAACCTACCAACTATCCTTCATTCATCCTAGAGGCCTTCCTTTAGTCATAATGTCAACTTAAATATCCCTTTTGATCAAATCAAAAGGAAGAACCCAAAGAAGAGGTAAATATTTCATCCCCTCTTTCAAGTTATTTTCTTCTTCCACTTCCCATTTATTTGTTGTTTCCATTATAAAATAATAAATTCAGTATCTTCTATATAAATTGATGTTACTATAAAAATGGTACAACCATATTCATTATTCTATATATCCTATAAATGAAAAAGTCACCATACGTGCGTACGTACAGATTTCGGTCTCAATGTCGTGGTGTAGTTTGTTATTCAAACACTTCATCGTTTGGATGGGTATAATAAAGAGTATAAATGATGTAATTAATAAATATAATATGATAATGATTTTTTATATATTATATTCCATCAAATTATATATTATTTCAATATTAAAATAATGATATAGATTCTCGTGTGTACATACGGATTACCGTCTCCACGAACACGATGAGATTCTTTCCTCATCTTATCCATTCAAGACTAATTTTCATTTTATGTTTACAAATAATGTTTACAGACATAATATCATTATGAATATGAATAATATACATCCTATCCATAGAAAATATTACATACCTAACAAATCATATAAAGGAAAATGAATCAGTTAACACCCGAAACGATGATACTACCGAAATATCATTAACAAAGAAATACTAGAAGATTATATATGATATCATATTTATTTATATAGTTCTGGTATAATTTATTAACAATGATTTAAATATTATAAATGAGTTTAATGTACCATCGACCAATGAAAAATACATGGTAAGGGTTAATATCACAATCTCTTTACTATCCGAGGTTGTTTTTATACAAGTATCTTCTGGGACTTCTTTATCATCCACATCCATGTTTTTTAAAAACGTATTCCAATAAATTTTTTATATTTAATAGACTAGGGGTTAAAGTCATTTATACCCTTATTTGATTTTTTATAAAATGGTTTGAAAGGAATCATTTCATCATTTTCCAAATAAGGTACCTTGTGACCTTTTCGACAAAATCAAGGTCAGAATGTTTTTTAACATTTACGGTTGGTGGGATATTTTCTTCCATTATGACATCGTCTAATATTATATTACAAGATTATAAAAAAACATCAAAATAAATGTTTTCATTTATAATTATATGACTGTTAAATGATTTCAAAATAGAAAGATATATTTATCTAAAAAAATGTTTTGATTTAATCTATGTCAACATCCTTTGATGGATTTTATGCTTAATTGATGTTGATTTATTATGATACAAAACATCCATTTTGCTTTGAAGGTTTTGTGATGTATTTGACTATAAATGTGTTATTTTCACACCATTCATTTTTTATAGTGAATGTTTTGACATTTATTATTCCTGTTTTAAAACGAATGTTTATGTTATGTTTGAAACTCTTCATATGAGGAATGAATTGGACTTAGTATGTAACCGGTGGAGCCCGCTATAGCCCCTAGATGCATCCATAGGTCCCATGAGACAAAATATTGTCTTAGAAGAAGGACTTGGCAATATATTATTTGTAGTCTTGGCCCAAGGCTTTGACTATGTGGTTATAAGGTCAGACATTATGCATTCCATCATTATAAAAGTGGCTATTGATATTTCATGTGATTGTTAGACAAGAAGAATATCCATATGAATAAGTAAATGGAATTATTTGATTTTATCTTTTCCATATTATTCTAAAGTTCATGTTAAATCTGCATTTTTTAGTCTTACATTTCCTTAAATGATTATTCTTATTTATGAAAGTTTCTGCTATATTGTTATCCTTACTAAGAATCTGAGCTCACCCTTTTTTATGTTTTATTTTTCCTAGGATGCAAAGAAGTATATTATTACTGACCTATAGGGATAGTATATGAGATATGAGTGTGGTCTTTGGAGACTATGTTGTTTTAGTTTTTCATTTTATAATATAATGTAAAACTTTTGAATGTATCTAGGATTTCCAAGAAAACTAAACTAATCGGTCTTTTGAGACTTGATCTTTTGTGATCATGCCAATGTTATGTAATAATGCACCGACTCTGGGTAACTAGGGTCAATGAATTATTTTAAAAATATAAATACATACATATAGTTTAATACAACAACAAAAATCCAAGAGTTAACACCAATAAAAAATGTAGTTTCTTTGAAGATAAAAAATCATCTAAGACTCACTCATCACTACATCGTGAGCTATTAAGGTCCAACCTATTCTACAATCGAGTTATGGAAATCTAAAAATACAATATATACAAACATGGTTGAGATGGAAAGTATACCCAAAATAGTAGTCTCAATAGTAAAAAAATAAAAAATTCAGGGTGTCCTTTATCACTGATAACAAATCTCAACTTTATCATTTCTGAATTTAAGTTCCCATAAAATTTCACATTTACCCACACTTATTTTTGCAGGCGTAGAGTAATATTTCTATGTATTACAATTATTTCCAATATTATATATATATATATATATATTTCAGTGTGTGTGTGCATGTAACATATATATCAATGATTATTTTTAAAATATTAATATATTAAAAAAGTAAAATTATTTTCAAAGATAAGATAATTGAAATTTGAAATGTTAAAAAATATATTTCAGAAAATAAAATTTATAACTTATGATCTACATATAAATTTTCTAGATAAACATATAAAATATACGAAGAGGTATATATATATATAGACACATTCATATATATATATATATATAATCTACCTTAATATATGATATTATATTAAATTGAAATTTCTAATAAAAAATATTTAAATAAATAATATATATATATTAGTATTTGTGTGTTTAAATGTGTGTGTGTCTATACGTATATTAATTTAATAGATTTATAAAATATTATTATAAATTCAAATACTATAACTTTATATTTTAAATGAATTGATTTAAATTTAAAATTAAAATATATATATTTCTGAAAATAAATTTTTAAATATATTTCATATATGTAATTTATATAGTTAATGGTAATTTTTGTGTATAAACAAAGCTAAAAATATAGTTAAATAATGTTATATATTTAACAATACATTAATTTAATTACTAATATTTTTTATTTTAAAAAATATATTTTTTCATATAATTAATAATATATATAAATAATATTTTTTTAAATGAAATTTTAATATAAATATAATTAATAATTTAAAATATTTTTAATATAATTAATAATTTAATTATATATATCATTGAATATTTATCTTAAATTTTTCTATTTTTAAATATAATAAGTAATATTACAAAATAATTATTTTAAAATACTATTGATAATTTTTTTCATTTTATAAAATATGAATGAAATTGACATAAATTTTTTAATGTTAACTCATATATATATGTTTATTGTAAGAAGTTACATATAAATTTGTTTTTTAAAAACATAAATACACTATTTTCTTTTTATAGGTTTTTTAGAAAAAATAATAAAAACATGGTAAGATTATTTTTTAATTTCTAAAAATATTTTTTAAATGCAATAAGAAAATGAATGTATATTCCTTAGAGTAGTGACAGATCAATGGGATTGTGGGATTAAACACCTTTTGTGTAACCTATAATAAATCAAAACCCCTGACCTATCTTCAAACAAACTTTCCTCTTACTCTCTTAGGTATTGATTTCTAGTGTGTGATGGTTCTCTTTGATAGTTTTCAAGGGGTGATAAATTTTTCATGATTATTTTAAAGTATTTTTTCTAGTTTATCTTAATTTTTAATTAATTAATTATTTAATCAGATGAAATTTTATAATTTTTAGAAATAATATTATGAAAGTGGGTAATAATAAGATGTGTATTATTAGTAACAGTTTTTTTAATTAGTTAGTAATATGGTTTATATTATTAGTAATAATAATGAGTGAGAATTAATTGTAGTTAGTAAAATATAATTGCGTAATTTAGTATTATTTTAATTAGTTAATATTTAGATTATTATTTCTAGAAATAATAATACTCAAATTAATTAGTTGTAAGATATCTAAAATTATTAACAATATTTTTATAATTATTAATTGTAACATATGATGTGACCAGAAGTTAGGAACTAGAGTGGAACATGACCTCATGTGTGCCTCCCTGAATGTAAGAGGTTATTGACTAGTCGTGAGGGTATATTCTGTCAGTGTGGATACAATAACCTCAATATCATTTCATAGGTTAGATAATAATATAAATGAATATAAATAAATAACCAGAGTAAACATAAAGAAACTAAATAACCATAAAGAGTAAAAATGTCATAAAAATAAAAACGAGCTTGTAATGTGGCAAGACAAAATACAGTATATGTGTAGTAGGTAATAAGTAGATAAAAATTACAGTAATTTATGGATTCTATCCTAATATTTCATCCACTTCCATGCTCCATGGATCAACATTCTTCTATGGGTATTTTTCTCTTGATCAAATCCCTCTACATGAATTCTACCTTTGCATCAATGTGCTCGTAGAGAGTGTGAGTAATGAACCCTATAAGACACCACTAATGCATCCCTAATTGATTTTCTTATGTAAAAAATATCATTCCATAAATCAAAATAAATTCACAAGCAACAAAACAATCTAAAACTGAGCCCAAATGTTCTAACCAAGCCACCATGATCCCCAGCCATACCTACCTTTTCTCCATACAAGATGGAATGTTATGATATCAAAAAAGAAATTTAGAACTAGCCTTTACATTAAAAATCATTATACTCAACATCATGTGTATGTACTAGTCTACTTACTCTAATCCTTAGTTGAGTAATGTTCTTAACAATCACTACAAATAGAGTGATCTACTCAACATTCTCTAGGCATCGAGTAACATGAAACCTATAATCTAATAGGTATTTAGAATATCACACAACAGCCATGAGGCATCATTACATCCCTATCTAGTGCATAGGTCCATAATCTCTATTGTATCTAATCATAAACACTCTCCGTCAATGGGATACACATGTCATGGAGGTCTACCAACATTGATCACCAAGAATAATAACTCCAAATGGCATACATAATAGTGTAGAACATATAAGAAACCATAGAATATCAACATGATGAATGGAAGATAAATATAAGTCATGTGATCAAAATCATACATGAACAATAATTTATGAATATACTCAGGGAAAAAAGTAACTCATAATGTCTTCATGGGCGATGCACACACATACACATGTGATCATAATTGAGAACAGTTATCAAGTATACCAACAGAAGAGTTGTATCAGGGCATAAAGTGTAAACGATACCCCCACAAGGTAAGTAACTTCCTACCTCAATGTCATTAATGTAAACATCAAATATAAACAACCCTATGTGTTTCAAAAGATGGAGCAGAATCATTTTAAACTATGAATAGATCCTTAGGGCATTATTATCATAGTTGCTGACACGTAAATGTTTAAGGTTCATCATGGATTTCTAGATCTAACTTTATCATTATTATAAAAAATAAATAATAAGTTACATGTGATATTATCATTATCTCTCTTGAATAATCCTGATTAATCTGAAATAGTTATTCTCTAACAATGTTGATTATTCCCTCTATAATAATGCAAGAGTTATTCATAAAATCATCCTTTATCATTCTAATACTTTTAAGTTATTTAAAACATTATAATAACATAAACCCTTTTCTAGAAAAAATGTAATACTAGAAACACATATAATAATCATTTCATTCTATAGAATAATTCTAGAATGAAAAATAAAAAATAAATTTATTAATATTTGATAAATTCCAAAATATTGTCATTTATGAATTCTTTATCCTTAATTCTAGAAGATTGTAAAAAATAAAATAAAATAATTCCAATAATTTATTCATTTAATATTGATACACATAAAAATAGAGGAGAGATAGAGATAGTGTTTTAGTCATTCCATTAAAAAATATGACGAACTGAGATTACAAAATGAGGGCTTTTTAGATCTTTTATAAAGAATATTTTATCTGCTCCGAATCAAGAAAATCACAAAGAAATTATAAAGAAATTCTTTGGATATTTTCCAGAGGGAATGAACAATACAGTTTCACTATATTAAAGGCCACCAACTTTATAATATAATTTAATATATCTGTAATGTGATTCCTACTTGAGGAGTGTTTAAGTCATTGTAAAGACAAGAATTTAGGGAAAATGAGTCAATATAACTCTATTACCTGATTTTTTTGAAGTTAAATCCATTAAAATATGGTTTATCATAATTATTGTAAGAAAAAGAGGTGAAATGGGGGGTTTTCAAAAACATATCCCAAAAAGGGATCTGCATAAGGGTGACATGTTTTACCATTATGTATATCACAATTATAACATAAGGGTTAGGATTTATACCCTTATACAGGTCTAGCTTCCATTATGTATCCTTTAGAAATTAAGGTTTACTCTCTCACAACTCATATCTTACCACTATGTAACTTTAAAAAACATTGGTATACACTTACATGTCCCTTTTTTACGCTTTCATAATGCCTAGGTTTCCTTACACAAATCCACGTTTACCCTTCTACAACCTTTTTAATTTCAACCATACCCTTTAAGAGAGACCATTGTGTGGGATGGTACCCTAACAGAAGTCCCTGAGTAAACATAACTAGCCTTTATAAATCACACGGTACCCTTACACTAGTTCAAGGATACCCCAAAATAGGTCTATGACTTCCCTTATTTAGCCCCTAGGTACCCTTAATCATGGTCTTAAAACTAATTTTTACCCATGAATAACACCATAAAAACAAATATAATGGTGTTCATTAATGGAAAATATAAGTTAGGATAAAAATACATAAACATTATATCCATGTGAGGGTTTTCAGGTAAAATTAAATTCAGAATATTTCAATTATACACCAATAAATAATGATTTCCCTCACGAAGTGTCTCTAGTGGTCACAAATGAATAACTTGTACCACTGAGATCAAACATTAGACTCCTTCTCCCATATCGCCTCATGGATCCATCCATGATACCATCAAATTTGGACAAGTGGTATCATCCATCCCCACAATAACATCTCACTCTAGTCTATAATCCCCATCATATTCTCCTCGTATGATGTGTTTAAATCTATCTCAACATCGTCATAATAAATAAAATGGACATGATAAGGCAGGTACCTATGAAATAGAAAAACATTGAATACCTCATGAATAGTTCACTATTGTAACACCCCGAGATTTTATGAAAAATATTCTTTTTATTTCATTAATGTCTTGTGTTGTATGCTACCCCAAGATTACCTTGCACTATACGCAACACCGTATTAGCTTGCAGTATACGCAACACTATTCTTGGATCGTGTTACACACAATTTTGATAATAGTTATTCTACGCAACATTGAGTATATATATATATATATTCAATTTATAAATGAAATATGGTTGGATTTTGTTAGATGAAACAACGAAGGATTCCGGCACAACACGCAACCCTGACTTGGATTGCATTACACGCAATCACGACCTTCCTCGATAGCGTGTGTTGTACGCAATACCGAGTTTTACTAAAAACGATATATTATTATAATATTATTATGAATTAGCCTTTATGAATATTACTAACTAAATTTTGAATTTTATAACATTATTATTCATCTTACACATTTTCTAGAACATGGTATAAGAACAAAATAAATTTTTCGGGTAAAATAAGTATTTTTGAAAAAATTCAGTTTTGCGGCTTTTTGATGGCACACCCACATTAAATCTAGTTTTTGACATGTTTATAAGTTCAAGTTGACAATATAAAATTCTTATTTGGAATAAAGAAATAAAAATTTACTTTGGATAAATTTTTCATATTATTCTGGCAACTTTCATATTTTGATGAATAGTAAAAACACGTTATATTTTAATTAAAAACAACTTTTTTCATCGCAATAATTTATATGGTTAAATTATAATATTGAATGGTTTTAAAGTATAAATAGAATATATTTTTACCATTTAATATAATGTATGTCATTATCATTAATTCTACCTTGAATTCGTAGGATAAATCAATTCAATTTTTTGCAATGTTTTAAAGAAAAACCCGTTTTCTTTCGACAACGGGATTAATTTTAATTTAATTTCTGCACCTTTTGTGTATTGAATTTGGAAAAATGGATTCCATAATTGGAATCAGTGGATCCAAATTATGTTAATAAGCTACTTTTTATTTTTGGGAATTATGAATAGTAACTACGGTAAATTTTATTTACCATAGTTAAAGGTAAATCGGGTAATTAAGGGTAAATATAATATTATAAAATTACCCTAACACATGTTAAAATCATATTGGATTATTAAAGGTCGACCCATATCACCTAAGGGTCGGATTATATTCATTTAATGGAATTGTTTCCATTAAAATAATTTAATTATTATTAAATCAAAGAATGTGACAACATGTCACTTTCTTAAATATTATAAGTATAATAATTTTAATTTAGTGCTAAACTTCATGAAACATCGAATATGAATAGTCTCTAGAAATATAATACAATTATCTATATCATAGAAATTATTTAGAATTTCTAGGGATTAAATAATTATCATTTATTATGACACAAAGATGATGTAGTAATTGTCTTATTAATGAAATATTGACATAATTGATGTTATAAATACCCAAATAAATGTAATTTAAAACATCTTATGAATTAAAATAATTGTTTAAGTTAATATGACATGTTAGTATTCATTTAATTAACTTTTTTCGAACTAATCATTCTCTTATGATTTTCACAAAAATCATTTACTAAATAGTGTCAAAATTGACATAAAATAGTTTTTAAAACAAATATTATATTAGTAATTGTTATTTTATTCCTAAAAATATACGGTTCGGCCAAATGACTTAGTTAAGGTTATATATATTAATAATAAACAACTTGGGGTTCTTTTGGATGATTATAGTATGTTTATTAACCTTATAGTATAAGAAGACAAGAAGACACGGTAAAAGTAAAATTATTTAACTTAATGATAAATCTAATTGATAAGGTTAAAATAGGAACCTAAACTTGTCTAAATTCTATTGGGTGAGAGGATTTAGACCCCAACCACCTTATCTTTGAAATATATCAATTGGGAGATATTAAAAATAGAATTCTACTTTATCATAAAACAATATTTTTAGTTATTCCAAAGGTTCCCCTCTCCCCCCTTATAAAAGGGCACCTCATCCCCCTCTTCATCACACCCTTTGAGACTTTAAGCTCGGCCAACCCCTACCAATTTCTCCTCTCCACTTCCCTAGAAACATCCTATAGGTTCTGGTCTTCTTCAAAGACCTATTTTAGTTCCCTAAAAGGAGTTCTCAAAGAACACTTCAAAGAAGAGGTAAAGTCCATTACCGATTCTTTCATCTTTATTTATTCTTCCACTTATTATTCTTTAGTAGTTTCATTATGAAGTAATAACATCAGTATCACTCATATACTGATATGTTATTATAAGTATGAAACAACCATATTTCACCATCTATCCATCCTACGGAAAAAGAAATCACCGCGCGTGCGTACGTACGGAATACCGTCTCCACGCCGTGGTGTAATCCATTTTCCACCACCACCATACATGGATGCGTATAATGGTGTAAATAATGACTATATATGACTATTATAAAGTGATATTGATTCTGAAATAGTGTAAATACACTCCAATACAATTCCATGATCATAGGAATGATATCATCACTCGTGCGTACGTACGGAATACCGTCTCCACGATGTGATGCGACTCATTCTACATGATCTTCATTTCATAATGATTATATAAATGAATTGAATGAATTAATATGATATATATTACACTAATACCATTCTGGAAATGAGGTATCTATAACCTAAAGATAAGAATAATAATTTATTCGACAAAACACGCATAGGAACAAAAAGTAATAAACACCTGAATAACAAGTAGTAATGAAATATTACTAATAAGAAGCTAATAATATGACCATATATGATATCATAACAATAATTATGATTCTGGAATAATTCAATAACATTATTTAAATCATTATACAGGAGGTTCGGACACATACAAAGCAAATCGGACCTAAGGTAAGGGATAATTTTGCAAATCTCATTTTTATCCGAGATTGCTTACTCTTAAGTATTTACTGGGGTTATTTCTATCATCAATGTCCATGTTTTATAAAAGTGTTTTCATTTATTTTTAAAGTACTTTTTACCCATTCTTGACTTTTACTACATTGTATGTAAGGAATCCTTCTTTTGCTTACGTTACGAGGTACTTTTTGACATTTCTGGCAAAAGTACGAAAATAATGTTTTTTTAACTTATACGGCGTGAACAGATTTTTACGGTTTAATAACACATCATTTTTATGAAGCTTACTATACATTATTTTATGACTATTTTCAACAAAATAATTTTATTTTTAAAGTGCATGGCATTTTTTGAAAAGAAAATTATTTTGACGAAGAAAGGATATTTTCCTCAAGAATTCATTTCAAGTGTTTTATCAAAACCATTTTCTATCTAAGATGACATTATTTCATATGTGTATGTTTCAAGTATAATGTCTCTATGATTTACATGGTTTCACTTTTATTATAATGAAATGATATCTAGTTGTTTTATATGGATTATGGTATGATGGAATGATGTTTATGAAACCCATTTTGTTTATTGGGTTATTATGAATGATGTATGTTTTTTGTGGCACAAGTAAGAATGATTTCATTATGAGATGTGTGGGACCTATATCTCCCTCCAATGCATTGGCTAAATATTTTATATCTCATGAGATAGACATGGATGGAATGGTAGGTTATACCGATTCAGTGAAACAGGTCTGAAACGATGAGTGAACTCGGTTCAGAAATAGACTTTTTACACTAAGATAGTCTTGGAAATGAGTCTTGACTAATAAGAAATGATTCTCTATGATTATGTGTGTATGCCACAAAGTTTCATGTTTTATGTTATGATTATTGGGATTCTATTTCACTACTATGATTTATCCCATGTTATGAAATTATGCTCTCTTTTTAAGGTTAAGATTTCCAAAATGTTATGTTCTTATGAATATGATGTGATTGATATTTCTTTTGTTTAACCTTACTGAGCATTTGAGCTCACCCTTTTATGTTTTCTTTTCCCCAGGATATAAAGAAAGGTTTTAGGTAAAAAAGGAAGATCTTTATGGGATATGTTGAAGATCTTTCACCACGATTAGAAGATTATATTCCGATTTTCCAAAGACACTAAACTATTATGATCATTGTGTTTGTTTTTGTTATGTACTAAGTATTCCGCAAAAGTAATGTAATGTCCATGTACGTCAAGCTTCGGGTCTCTACAGTTGGTATCAGAGGAAAGGTTTAGTCAACCTTTGGAAACTAGGATGTGAGAAATTTAGTGAGATTCCTAGAGATATTTCTAAGGAATGTCTAGGGATGTCTCTAAGGTTATGTATACATATAGGTTATAGTCCTAGAATTTCACTAACGATCTTAGAATTTAACCTAAGATGTTAGATATTGAAGGTACTCCCCCTTTATTATGTTGTTTTCCTTAGCATGATTTTTTCCTCTCACACTATTCTTTTTGGGTTTTAGACGATGGCTGGAACCCGAAGGAACCGTGTTGATCAATGCAATGGGAAATGCAATGATTGTCCTCCTGAACAAACAATGTTATGGGAGATGGAGTGAAAAATATTATTGCTATACTTACACAAACTATGAATCATTCTAGACTTCCAAATGAGTAGAGAAGGGAACAATATTCTATTGAGTCCTTCATGAGGCAACGCCCACCTTCGTTTAGTGGGTCTTCTGATCCACTTGTTGCGGAACAATGGATCAGTTCCACTGAAAAGATATTTTCAGTTTTTCAATGTTCTGAACATGATAAAGTCATCTTAGCAGTATATCATTTGGAAGGTGAAGCTGATCAATGGTGGAATCATATCAAGAATACGAGGAGAAGAGATGAAATTGAGTCCATGGAATGGGACGAGTTCAAGAACTTATTTTTCAATAAGTACTTCCCTCGTATTCTTCGAACAAAGATGGTGAAGGAATTTCTTGAACTAAATAAAAAGGATGATGAATCTGTTGGTATATACGAAGCGAATTTTACAAGGCTTGCAAGGTATGCATCTGGATTTATCATCCAACCTGAAAGTAAAGTTGATCGATTATTTAGTGTCTTAAAACCAAATCTTCGAAGGGCAATAGCTATAAGAGACATCAGTAGCAATGAAGAAATTGTGTGTTGTGCGATCAAGGTAGAAATGGAAGTTGGTATTACTTATCCATCTCATAGTTTTGACAAGAAACTAAAGATGGAGTTCAAGGAGAAATCTCAGAATAATGGTGAAAAGAAGATGAATTTTTCCTTATTCTCAAAGTGTGGAAAGAATCATGGTGGAGATTGTCTTAAAGGGACAAGTAAATGTTTCAAATGTGGAAAGGAAGTTCATCGGGCATTTGAATGCCACAATGATGGGAAGAAGATGTCTAATGATGCAAACAAAGGACGGGATACACAGAATGAACCTACTACACTTCAATGCTTCAAGTGCAAGGAAATGGGGCATTATTCTATTAAATTCCCTAATCCAAGGGTTAGTGATGATCGACATGAGCAACCACTTAAGGAAAAGGAAAAAGGGGAGACACATGCGATCACAATTGGTGATGTTGAATATGATAACGATGTGGTGGAATGATTAAGTGTTTATGTAATGGGATTCCAAAATAATGTTGTATATAGTATTGTAGAATATTGGAACATTTATGTATTTGTCTATTGTGGTTTTCAATAATTTTATGGTACCGATAACCATGGAAAGCGATTGAGATATTTTTGGAACAAATATGATATGCGCATAATGAAGGGAAAACGAGAATATGAAATATTTGACAGTATTCATGAGCTCATGATTGATATAAAGACTAAGTGATATCATGGTTTGAGTATATAGAATTTTTAGGATTTTGGTATGTGGAAAGTGCTAACTTTTAACTGCATTCATGTTTTCACTAAGGTTCAATGGGTATTTAAGAGAATACATGATTAAGGCCTTTGAATGTTTGGAATGTGACCAACAAGACATATCTTATGATATATGGGTATCAATGATGGTATTAAATCTCTAGTAATCGTTTTCACTATATTATGTGAGTGGACTATAGTATTATGGATAAGCCTAAAGATTGGAATGGATTATGTTGAACATAAGACAGTAATGTTTAAGGATAGAAGTTTTTCGATATTATTAATGGGATGTTATATTAATATAGTTTTAGAAAAAGGACAACCTGCAGGACGGGCGATAGCCCATCGCGTCGGACAAGGCTGTGGGAATCGAACCCACAACCAAAGTGCGACCGGCCTTTATCGCCTACCACTGTCCTACAGGAAGTCCCTGTTTAGTAGAAACTAGTTTTATTATATTAATTAGTATGATATATGAAGTATAAGTCCATTTTAGAAACCATATATCATTAATCTCACTATAGATGGACTTATGTATTTTTCTATAACTTTTCTATCCTTTTGTTTGAGATAGATGGAATGACCCATAATTCTATCACATGATCTGCTAACACCTCACAAATGACAAATTGAACTTCATTTCTTTAAGAGATGAAGTGGAAATTGTCCAAAGAACGACAAACGGTGAGACTATACCAAAATCACAAAACTATTTCTTCTAATTCCAATTTCATCAACTTTAGGGAAATGATGTTGAAAACCAAAAATTTTGTCCTAGTGCTCTTATATGTGATGAAACAGATGGTACCTTAGATCATCACAAATTTATGGCTTTGTGATTGCTCGCTTTTCCATAGCCATGTTCTCTACCACTCTCCATCAGAACATGATGGTTAGATTTCTCTTCCATATCCATATTTTCACCTATGTGGACACCCAATGATTAGTTTATTTGGGTAACCGTTACGTTTCATACTTTTGTTTTTAAAGATTGGTTTTGGTATTCCTTTTTATAATGTGGGTTTCTATTAAAGAATCTTTCGAATAGTAAACCATTTATAACCCCGACGAATTTCGAGGGCGAAATTCATTTTAAGGGGGGTAGAATGTAACACCCCGAGATTTTATGAAAAATATTCTTTTAATTTCATTAATGTCTTGTGTTGTATGCTACCCCAATATTACCTTGCACTATACGCAACACCGTATTAGCTTGCAGTATACACAACACTATTCTTGGATCGTGTTACACACAATTTTGATAATAGTTATTCTACGCAACATTGAGTATATATATATATATATATATTTAATGTATAAATGAATTATCGTTGGATTCTATTATACAAAACAACGAAGGATTCTTGCACAACACGCAACCCTGACTTGGCTTGCATTACATGCAATCACGACCTTCCTCGATAGCATGTGTTGTATGCAATACCGGGTTTTACTAAACAACGATATATTATTATAATATTATTATGAACTAGCCGTTATGAATAGTATTAACTAAAATTTTAATTTTATAACATTATTATTCTTCAATCTCATTTTCTAGAACATGGTATAAGATCAAAATAAATTTTTCGGGTAAAATAAGTATTTTTCAAAAAATGTAGTTTTGCCGCCTTTTGATGGTGCACCCACATTAAATATAGTTTTTGACATTTTTATAAGTTTAATTTGACAAAATAAAATTCTTCTTTGGAATCAAGAAATAAAAATTTACTTTGGATAAATTTTTCATATTATTCTGGTAAATTTCATATTTTGATGAATAGTAAAAACACGCTATATTTTAATTAAAAACAACTTTTTTCATCGAAATAATTTATATGGATAAATTATAATATTTAATGGTTTTAAAGTATAAATAGAATATATTTTTACCATTTAATATAATGTATGTCATTAGCATTGATTCTACCGTGAATTCGTAGGATAAATCAATTCAATCTTTTGCAATGTTTTAAAGAAAACCCCGTTTTATTTCGACAATGGGATTAATTTTAATTTAATTTCTTCAACTTTTGTGTATTGAATTTGTAAAAATGGATTCCATATTTAGAATTAGTGGATACAAATTATGTCAATAAACTACTTTTTATTTTTGGGAATTATGAATAGTTACTACGGTAAATTTTATTTACCATAGTTAAAGGTAAATCAGGTAATTAAGGGTAAATATAATATTATAAAATTACCCTAAAACATGTAAAAATACTATTGGATGACTAAAAGTATACCCATATCACCTAAGGGTTGGATTAGATTCATTTTATGGACTTTTTTCCATTAAAATAATTTAATTATTATTAAAACCAAAGAATGTGACAACATGTCACTTTCTTAAATACTATAAGTATAATAATTTTAATTTAGTGCTAAAATTCATGAAACATAGAACATTAATAGTGTACAGAAATCTAATACAATTAGATACATCATAAGAATTTATTTAGAATTTTTAGGGATTAAATAATTATCATTTATTATGACATAGAGATGATGCAGTAATTGTCTTATTAATGAAATATTGACATAATTGATGTTATAAATATCCAAATAAATGTAATTTAAGACTTTTTATTAATTTAACTAATTTTATAAGTTAATATGACATGTTAGTATTGATTTAATTAACTTTTTTCGAACTAATAATTCTGTTATGATTTTCACAAAAATCAATTACTAAATAGTGTCAAAATTGACATAAAATAGTTTTTAAAACAAATATTATATTAGCAATTGTTATTTTATTCCTAAAAATCTAAGAATCGGCCAAATGACTTATATAAGGTTATATATATTAATAATAAACAACTTGGGGTTCGTTTTTCTGCTTATAGTAAGCTTATTAACCTTATATTATAAGAACACAAGAAGACACGGTAAAAGTAAAATTATTTAACTTTATGTTAAATCTAAATGATAAGGTTAAAATAGGAACCTAAACTTGTCTAAATTCTATTATATGAGAGTATATAGACCCCTACCCATCTTATCTTCTAAAAATATCAATTTGGAGCTATTAAAAATCGAATTTGACTTTATAATAAAATAATATTTTTAGTTATTCCAAAGGTGCCTCTCTCCTCCCTTATAAAAGGGCACCTCCTCCCCCTCTTCCTCACACCACTTTGAGCCTTCATGCTCGGTAAAACCCTGAAACGTTCTCCCCTACACTTCCCTAGAAACATCCTAGAGGTTCTGGTCTTCTTCAAAGTCCTATTTTAGTGCCCTAAAAGGAGGTCTCAAAGAACACTTCAAAGAAGAGGTAAAGTCCATTACCGATTGTTTCATCTTTATTTCTTCTTCCACTTCTTCTTATTTAGTTTTTTCATTATGAAGTAATAACATCAGTATCACTAATATACTGATATGTTATTATAAGTATGAAACAACCATATTTCACCATCTATCCATCCTACAGAAAAAGAAATCACCGCGCGTGCATACATACAGAATACCGTCTCCACACCGTGGTGTAATCTATTTTCCACCACCACCTTACTTGGATGGGTATAATGGTGTAAATAATGACTATATATGACTATTATAATGTGATATTGATTCTGAAATAGTATACATACACTCCAATACAATTCCATGATCATAGGAACGATATCATCACTCGTGCGTACATACGGAATACCGTCTCCACGATGTGATGCGACTCGTTCTACATGATCTCCATTTCATAATGATTATATAAATGAATTGAATGAATGAATATGATATATATTACACTAATACCATTCTGTAAATTAGGTATCTATAACCTAAAGAGAATAATAAGAATTTATTCGACAAAACACGCATAAGAACAAAAAGTAATAAACACCCGAATAACAAGTAGTAATGAAATATTAATAATAAGAAGCTAAGAATATGACCATGTATGATATCATAACAATAAGTATGATTTTGGAATAAGTCAATAACATTATTTAAATCATTATACAGGAGGTTCGGACACTTACGAAGCAAATCAGACCTAAGGTAAGGGATAATTTTGCAAATCTCATTTTTATCCGCGATTGCATATTCTTAGGTATTTACTGGGGTTATTTATATCATCCATGTCCATGTTTTATAAAAGTGTATTCATGTATTTTTAAAGTCATTTTTACCCATTCTTGACTTTTACTACATGGTATGTAAGGAATCTTTCTTTTGTTTACGTTACGAGGTACTTTTTAACTTTTCCGGCAAAAGTACGAAAAGAATGTTTTTTTAACTTATACGGCATGAACGGATTTTTATGGTTTAATAACGCCTCATTTTTATGAAGCTTACTATACATTATTTTATGACTATTTTCAAAAAAATAATTTTATTTTTAAAGTTCATGGCATTTTTTGAAAAGAAAATGATTTTGACGAATAAAGGATATTTTCCTCAATAATTCATGTCATGTGTTTTATCAAAACTATTTTCTATCTAAGATGACATTATTTCATATGTGTATGTTTCAAGTATGATGTCTCTATGATTTACATGGTTTCAATTTTCTTATTTTGAAATGATTTCCAGTTGTTTTATATGGATTATGTTATGATGGAATGATGTTTATGAAACCCATTTTGTTTATTGGGTTATTATGAATGATGTATGTTTTTTTGTGGCACAAGTAAGAATGATTTCATTATGAGATGGGTGGGACCTATATCTCCCTCCAAATCATTGGGTAAAGATTTTATATCTAATGAGATAGACATGGCTGGAATTGTAGGATATACCAGTTCAGTGAAACAGGACTGAAACGAGGAGTGAACTTGGTTCAGAAATGGAATTTGTCCACTAAGATAGACTTGGCAATGAGTCTTGACTAATAAGAAATTCTTTTCTATGATTATGTGTGTATGCCACAAAGTTTCTTGTTTTATGTTATGATTATGGGGATTCCATTTCACTACTATGATTTATCCCATGTTATTAAATTATGATCTCTTTTGCATGTTAGGATTTCCAAAATGTTATGTTCTTATGAATATGATGTGATTGATATTTCTTTTGTTTACCCTTACTGATCATTTGAGCTCACCCTTTTATGTTTTATTTTCCCCAGGATATAAAGAAAGGTTTTAGGTAAAAAAAGGAAGATCTTTATGGGAGATGTTGAAAATCATTCACCATGATTAGAAGAGTATATTCCGAGTTTTCAAAGACAATAAACTATTACGATCTTTCTGTGTGTTTTTGTTATGTACTAAGTATTCCACAAATGTAATGTAATGTCCATGTATGTCAAGCTTTGGGTCTCTATAACTATCATGCATGAAGATGAAAGAGGCACACAAATTCCCCAACCAGCTCAGTGAATTAAAAGTGTCTCACAAAACCTGGTGTTATTTTTCCTCAAATCCTCATATGTTGGATTGTTAAAAGAAAATTCACTCTAAAAAAATCTGACTTCCAAATGAAAAATTTAGAGCTAAAATCTTATGGGAATCATAAAATATATTCCTACTTTGAGAGTTGATCAACCTATTCTAAATCACTTGTATTCTTTCAGAGGATTCCAAAACCAAGATGGCCTGTATAACCACTACCTCTACTTCTTCATGACAACAATGTGCAGAAAGATACGACCTCCAGTAATGTGCCTCATAAGGTTCTATCTAAATAAGAGTCAGGTAACTATTGTCATATTAGCAATCAAACAAGGGTGGTTTATCATCCTTAGCTCCACCAACGTTTAGGATTTGTTGGGAAAAATCCCTCAAGGTAACATTGAAGTATTTTTGGGTTGGTTGTGTTTGTTGACAAAGCAGGTTTCCATGGATATTTGTCGAGTTCCCAAGAAGTTGTTGACAATCCTTGTTGACAAAGAACAATGATAAAGGAAAGGATGATCTGGAGGCGGTACAAAAAGAGCAGTATAAGGTGGAGCTGTTTCCCAGTGTTTGCCCAATTTTTGGGGTCCAAAATTTGGAGTATGGTGAGCATCGCGAAAAGTGGATTTCCATGAAGATCATAATTTAATATGGAAAGTGCATGAATTTCACGAAGATAGGATCCATGGTTTGAAAATTGCGATGAACAGAAGAATGGAGGCGGTGAGTCTTCGCGATTACGTCAAGCTTCACGAACAGTAGAGGCTGAAGCGCATCGCGACGGAGAAGGGATTCGCGAGGGAGCTTCGCAGAGAAGTCGCGAAGGTATGTTGATGGTGATTCTTCGCGACTACGTCAAGCTTCGCGAACGGAAAATTGCCATGGTGCTTCGCGAGTTGGACAGAATTCCGGCGGAATCTTTGGAGCTTCGCGATTTGAGATGATGTGGCGTTGACTTTGCGCGGAAGGGACGAGGGTCAGTGGAATCGCCTATAAATAGAGGTCGACCCCCTCGAGAGAAGTAGAGAAAATTTTCAGATAAAATCCATTACTCTCGGTTCGCAGAGGTGGTTAACGAAGGCAGTGTGCTTCGTGAAAGGGGAGTTTCGCGGCGGCGATTCTATCTCCGCGAAAGGCGTGTGCCCCGCGTTGGCTCAGTGAGATTTGTGGAGAGGCAGGAGCTCCGCGTCGGCCTAAGCATTGGGAAGGTCTGTGCATCGTGAGAGTGCTGCGCGATATAGCTTTGAGAAAAGGCAGGAGCTTCGCAAAGGCTTGTTTCAGCTTCACAAAATTGGGAGTCTAGCTAAGTTGAGTGCTTTGCGAAGGACTTTCCAATGGTAGTTTGCCCAGTGGATAGTGGAAAAGGGGTATTCATCTATGGGTGAAAGTTGAACATCAACAGAGCATCTATATAAGGAGAAAGATGCATTCCTTAATGGAAATGAAGAGAACTACAGGTCTATAAACTGTGATTGGATTCCCTTCACAGATCAGTGAGCTTAGGAAGAGGAAAAAGGTGATCCTCTCCACCGACAGTGAGCCAGAGAGAGAGAAACAGGGAGTGACCCTTGGGAAAGCAGTGAGCTGACCGTAAACTTTGTAAAGGCAGTGAGCCTGAGCATAGAAGTGATCTAGCCCGAAATTTGTATCCACATCTAGTGAAGATTAGTGGAATTTGGTACGACTGGCAACCTGTGGGATTATTCTCCTTGGACGTAGCCCAGTGAGGGTGACCCAAGAAAAAAATCTCTACGTCTGCCTGCTAATTTGTCTGCATTTCATTTAAAGCATCATTATCAGATAAAGGATAAAGTAAGTGATCATAACATACACACAAGTGAAAACAAAGTGACCCTTGTAACAAAGAGGTCAAGATCCAGCGGGGCAGGAAGAACTTTGAAAAAGAATATCCATACCCTGATTCACCCCCCCCCCTCTCAGGGTATATGGGCCCCAATTGGTCCTAAAAATTGGTATCAGAGGGATAGGTTTCTTTTATAATATTTTTTTGCTCTTACTTGGTGTAGTCGATCTATGTGTTTAAAGAATTAGTCTTATCTTATCTAGGTGAGCCATGGAAAAGGAAAAAACATCCAAAGAAAAGCAGAAGTCATGTGGTATTCCTCAGTGTGTAAGTATGTATGGAAAAAGTGTGATTCAATTAAAAGAATCAAACAGTTTACTAAAGGAAGGTCTGGATGAATCTGACAGGGAAAACATTGATTCACTCAATCATGTTGTTGGAATGAGTGAAGTACATGAGCATCAGAGTGAAGCTAAAATAGAAGAAGAAATTGAAGGAAGAATAGATATGCGAGATGAGTTGGAGGCTGCTCTTGATGAGATAGATGTTTGGAGAGGAAAAACAATGAAATCCAACAAAGTTGTTCAGGATGCAAAACTCTATATGCAGCATCAGGAAGAAGAGAAGTCTGAGTTGATGGAAGAAATTGAGAAACTCAAGTTATCAACACGAGAGAACTCAGAATCGGTTAGTGATTATAAGATTAAGATTGAAGAACAGAAAAGGGAGATCGATGGCTTGAATAGAAAAGTGAAAGATCAAGTCAAGTGCATCGAAGAACCTGATATTCCAATTGACGTTGGAAACACCGAAGAAGTAAAATCTAAGGATAACCAGATCAAAGTATTTTAGATTGAGGTCAACAAGCTAAGAGGCTTAAATAAAAGGCTTATTGACATAGTTACTGACCTAACAGAGAATAATGATTCTAATCCCAATGAACTACAAAATATGGCTAAAATGAAAGGAAAATAAAAGGCTGATGATTATGAAGAGAATCAAACGTCAGATGAAGTACAGAATCTGAAAGCTAGAAATGATGATCTAGCATCACAGTTGTCAGAAGAAGTTCATAAGAATCGAAGCCTACAACAAGAGAATGAATCTGTCTCTAAATCTGTTTCTGAGGAAAAATCAAAAGTAGTGATGCAACGTGCAATGGTGAAAAAACTCACATAGGAACTAGAAGATGAGGTGAGTAGTGGGAAGCTTCTCAAGAAAGAACTGGATGTCCAACTCGAATTAAGGGAGGCAAAGATTAAAAAGTTGGAAGAGGATCTAGAATCAGTAAAGAAGGATGTGGAGAAATCCAATGCTAATGGAATGCCAAAAATGATGGATGCCTTACTCTTTCTTTTTGATCATCCTTCGACAAGTGATGATAAAATGAAGAATAGGTATGCTATTTCTGAAGAGAAACAACAGAATATTTTCTCAGCTCAAAGACCATCAATTTTCGGAAAAGATGATATTGGATTCATTGAATCCCCTCCTATGAATGATAGAAAGAGAGTCGTGAACAGTTCTAGAAATGGAAAAGATCATGTAGGTGTTGGAGATAGGCCTAAAAGGACAATTACAAAAAGAAGTGATGACATGTGCTATTTCTGCGGGATTCACGGCCACACATCAAGCTTCTGTTTAGAGGATCATGAATACATATCAGGCTGTGAAAATAGAAACATTGATGAATCCCAGAATAATAAGAAGCGTCTGGAGAAATCAGAGAGTAGAGTCTATCAAAGGAAATAATTTGTAAAATGCTATTACTGTGGAAGAATGGGACACACCATGAATATGTGTCAGGAAGCTCAGGAGATCGATGCCAAAAGAAGAAAACAAGTTGCATCCACATCTCAGCAGATAAGTGATGAAATGAGATATGCCTTTAATAGAAAATGTTTCATATGTTCTGATCATGGATATTTGGCCAGACAGTGCAGCAAGAAGAAGTAGGGGATGATGGAAAGTAGAGAGGTTCCTACCCAGAGAAGGAATCAAGGGAAATGGAATTTCGTTGGAACATCAAAGACAGAAATGTGTACTAGTGGGTTTAAACCCCAAATGGTGAAAAAGGCTAAGTCTTTCGAATCTACATATCAGAGAAAGGCCCCGAATATGGGTAAAGAATGCTTAGTCATATGGCCAGAGCAGTTGAAGTTGGCAAGGCAACTATAAGAAGCAAAGAAAGAGTGTGATGCTCTGCAAGAAAGAATCAAAGGGTTGACCCATCAGGATCAACCACAATCCTCATCTTGAGGATTCAGGAAGAGAACCCCCCTCTCCCTATGTGTATAAATGCTATTAACTGATGATCCGTGTGTTTCAGGTTTTAGGGAGAAACAATCCAAGGGGAAGTGGCATCTAATGATGCAAAGTGGAGAAGTGATATGCTCTAGAGTTTCAATTGATTCAAATCAGGTACTAGAGTTGAAGAAGAAAGGGAGGAACATAGAACAATATGAACTGATTGTGTTATTAACTTTATCTCTTGTTTCCTACACCGAGTTTCAACTGAGTAGGCATAGAGATTTTGTTAATGGATCAAATCTGAGTGGAAGATGAGAACAAATGATGCAGGAGGAAAAGACGTGTTATGGGTCTAAACTGTTGGGCCTAACAACTGGAAGAGTTGCATAACATAGGGGGGAGCATTCTATATCCTAATCAGATGCATGATCTCAATATGATATGAAGGATGAATGTTTATGCTCATGAATAATGATTGGTGTAAATGAAGAAACACAGGGGGAGAAGAAGTGGATGATGCAAATTCAGAAGAAGACACTGATTATTAACATGAAAGTTTCAGGTGTGTGTCTACAAGGATTCCAAATAGATGACCTGAAATTGATAGATAGAATATCATTGGTGATCAGGCAGCTCCAGTTCAGACAAGGGAAATGAATTCACTGCAGCATGCATCTTTTCTATCTTAGGTTGAGCTGAAATGCATTGCTGATGCAGCTAATGATGAAAACTGGGTTCATCCATGAACGAAGAGATAGATCAGATTGAGAAGAATTAGAAGGGGAAGATTTTTTCAAGGCTAGTAGATAAGAACGTCATCGGGACTAAATGGGTCTTTCACAATAAGATGAACGAAGATGGCACAATGATTCGAAACAAAGCACGACTGGTGTGCAAAGCATACTCCCCAAGGGCATGGTACTGAAGCCTATATCAGTATTTGAAGAAGATTGGTTTTCAGTATGGGGGATTTTATTACAATCTTTATTTCAACAACAATAGTAATCAAAGTATGGTGAGGCTGGTCAAGGAAGAAGACATAATATTTGGAATATCAGATGAAGCATAGTGGGAAAAATCTCTTGAATTCAAGAAACATGAGTTTGAAATGTCTATGATTAGTGAGATGATGTTTTTCCTTAGTTTACAGGTTACACAAGGAAGGAATGGAACATTCATTTCTCAATCCAAGTATTCCAAGGAGGGTTTGAAATGATTTGGAATGGAAAATTCCAAGGAGATGAAGACTCTAGTTTTTACCTGGATAAAATCATCAACAGATGATAGTGGCAGGGCAGTTAAATTCACTGAAAATAGGCAGATAATCAGCAGTTTGCTATACATGACCGTAATAAAGCCTGATATTGTTTTCTCCACATGACAAGTAGCGAGATATCAGAGCAAATCCCAAGGAAAGCCACATGATTGCATTGAAAATAATATTTCAGTATATCCAGGGCGGAGTGGATTTCGGCATGATATATAATGGATAATATCAAATGAAGTTATTGGGATATACTGATGCAGAATGGGCCGGTCCAGCAGAGGATATAAAATCAAAGTCAGGTGGTGCATTCTATATTGGTGGATTGTGTATTTCTTGGCTAAGAAAGAAGCAATATTGCATTTCATTGAGCACCGCAGAAGCTGAGTATATTACGGCTACTCCAGCATGCAGACAATTATTGTGAATGAAGCAGCAGCTTGAAGATTTTGAAGTGAAGTCTCCGATCGAAATCTAGTGTGATAACTCAAGTGCTATAAATCTCAGCAAAAATGTTGTCCATCACTCAAGGACAAAGAACGTTGAGATAAAGTATAATTTTATCAAGGAGAAAGTTGAGCAGGGGATCGTGAAGTTGGAGTATGTTCCTACAGAACTACTGGTTGCAGGCATTCTAACAAGGGCCTTACCCAAGGAACCTTTTGAGAGGCATCGACTGGATCTGGGAGTTCAGTCGACTCCCCGCACTTGAAATAGTGGGGATGTGGACCCCCCTCTCCCTGAGGTATGGTGTGTTTTCCCTAATGTGATGATGTGTGTTCTCTACTCTGTTACTGAATGCAAAGGAATGACCTTTGGGTTCGTTGACAAAGGGGGAGAAAAGTGTTTGTTAAAGGGGGGGAGAAAATAGTGATTTTTCAAGGGGGAGACAGTGTGGAGATTTGATAAATCATAATTGATACGGGGATAAGCTGACAGGTGGAGCAGCCAGAAAGGGGGAGCAATGAGAAAGGGGGAGAGTTTTTTTTGAAATTTGACGATGCTTGAAGTGATCGATCAAAGCATAGAAATCACGACAGCTGAGGATCATGATAAAAGAAGAACAATGGTGTTGGAATGGTGAGAAAAGGTTTCCAGCTATCACCAATTGGGAACAGTGTGGTTCAACAATTGGTATCAATTTAAGAATTGGTATCATGTTGGAATCGACAATTGGTGTTTGACATGAGGTGATTCATTGATGAACTTTTCATACTACACTTCTTTCTCACACCGAGCATTGCTCATGTGGGATTAGAGTACGTGTTAAGTGAATCCTTGAACACTATCAGAATTGCAAGAGGCGAATGGTGGTAGCGGCTGGAAGAAGACTCAGTGAGGTATCAAAGTGCAGAAAATTATTCTGAGCAGAGTTGTGAAGAGTTGTCAACAAACCCAAAGGGGGATATTGTTGGGAAAAAATACCTCAAGGTAAAATTGATGTATTTTTGGGTTGGTTCTGTTTGTTGACAAAGCAGGTTTCCCTGGATATTTTTAGAGTTCCCAATAAGTTGTTGACAATCCTTGTTGACAAGGAACGATGACAAAGGAAATGACGATCTGGAGGTGGTACAAAAAGAGCAGTACAAGGTGGCGCCGTTTCCCAGTGTTTGCCAAATTTTTACGGTCCAAAATTTGGAGTTTGGTGAGCATCGCGAAAAGTGGATTTCCATGAAGATCATAATTTAATATGGCAAATGCATGAATTTCGCGAAGATATGATCCATGGTTTGGAAATCGCGAAGACTAGAAGAATGGAGGTGGTGAGTCTTTGCGATTACGTCAAGCTTCGCGAATAGCAGAGGCTGAAGCTCATCGCGGCGGAGAAGGGCTTCGCGAGGGAGCTTTGCGGGGAAGTCGCGAAGGTATGTTGACGGTGATTCTTCGCGACTACGTCAAGCTTCACGAACGGAAAATTGACATGGTGCTTCACGAGTTAGACAGAATTCCGGCAGAATCTTTGGAGCTTTGCGATTTCAGATGATGTGGCGTTGACTTCACGTGGAAGGGACGAGGGTCGGTGGAATCGTCTATAAATAGAGGCTGACCCCCTCGAGAGAAGTAGATAGAATTTTCAGAGAAAATCCATTACTCTCAGTTCGCAGAGGTGGTTCACGAAGGCTGTGTGCTTCACAAAATGGGAACTTCACGGCAGCTATTCTAGCTCCGCGAAAGGCGTGTGCCCCGCGTTGGCTCAGTGAGCTTCACAGAGAGGCAGGAGCTCCGCGACGGCCTAAGAATTGCGACGGTCTGTGCATCGCGAGAGTGCTTCGAAATAGAGCTTCGCGAAAAGGCAGTATCTTCGCGAAGGCTTGTTTTAGCTTCGCGAAATTGGGAGCCTAGCGATGTTGAGTGCTTTGGGAAGGTCTTTCCAATGGTAGTTTGCCCAGTGGATAGTGGCAAAGGGGTATTCATCTACGGGTGAAAGTTGAACTTCAATAAAGCATCTATATAAAGAGAAAGATGCATTCCTTAATGGAAATGAAGAGACCTACATGTCTATAAACTGTGATTGGATTCCCTTCACAGAGCATTGACCTTAGGAAGAGGAAAAAGGTGATCCTCTCCACCGGCAGTGAGCCAGAGAGAGAAACAGGGAGTGACCCTTGGAAAAGTAGTGAGCTGACCCTAAACCTTGTAAAGGCAGTGAGCATTGGCATAGAAGTGATCTAGACCGAACTTTGTATCCACATCTAGTGAAGAATAGTGGAATTTGGTACGACCGGAAACCTGTCGGCGTATGCTCCTTGGACTTAGCCCAGTGAGGGTGAACCAAGTAAAAATCTCTACGTCTGCCTGCTAATTTTCTTGCATTTCATTTAAAGCATCATCATCAGATAAAGGAGAAAGTAAGTGATCATAACATACACACAAGTGAAAACAAAGTGACCCATGTAACAAAGAGGTCATGATCCAGCGGGGAGGAAGAAATTTGAAAAAGAATATCCGTACCCTGATTCACCCCCCTCTAAGGGTATATAGGCCCCTATTGGTCCTAGCAGGATTTAATTTCAGATCATATCCTCTTACATGTGAATTACCTTCAATGATAGTCTTTTTATCTAGAGAGGAACACTATGATGAATCTCAGACAAATCTCCAGGTATATATACAAGTGATTCCAAAATAGTTATGTGAAACATGAATATATATCATATAAAATTATCAAGGTTAATCCATATAAGTGTATGATGTCATGGATGAAAATATAAATAAACTCATCCATTTGTGAGTTTCACTGATTAGTAAGAAGTGAAAAACATTCATCAACTAATCGATAATCACACAGACAATTTTATGAACACTCAGGGTCCTATGTAACACTATAAAAAGTACATCTACACATCCTTCCTCTTCTACATGGGAACTATATGTGGATAGAGAATTCCACAAGGGAACTAGTGCTCTAACATTACTCTGTTGCTGCTGATGTATAGAGAATCAAAACTAGTGATATCCCACTTCATACATGGACACCATACTATCTCCTAGATTAATTTTACAACATTGTGACCCCAAGATGTACATCTCATATATTGTTATGGATTTACCACTTCATAACATATCTAATGGAATTAGGTAATACAACTCTCCCATGCATCTGGAGCACATCATCATCATCCAACAATGTCCCAGATATCGGTTCACCCCAAACTATTTGTTCCCCACATCACTGAACACTCTAGATAAAACACTATACTATCCTTCAACTACTATAAAATAGAAAATGTAACTACTAAGGGAGAAGAAGTCATAAATTCTAGATCCTCAATAGCATCCATCCTACTATAATCCAATAATCTCATCAAGCACCACCTCTCCTCTGAAGACTATTCACTATGCTCATGAACTACAAGTGTCTTTTTGATAAGGGAATCCCCAATGATGTTACCAATACATACTCATAATAAATCTTGAATTAAAACATATATAGATAATCTATCCATACTAACTATCCTAGATTCCATCCCCATTTCTTAAACACGTAACAAATTTACTTATGGTTAGTGTTGACAACAAACCTATCACCAAAGAGATAGTGGCACTAGAACATCTGAGTGTGAATCATTTATTCATGATCAACGTATATGTAAGGTATTTCAACTCAAGAGGTCATAGTATATTTGAACTATAAGATCAAAAAAATTTCCACTTCTTTAGTAATTATACCAAATGAACACCTGATGCCTAAAAATATATAACATAACTGATCCTAGGATATTGATGTATTTTTATTGGAATTGTAGTTAAACTCATATGAAAACCATGAAAGTCTTCACCAAACATTTCAAACCACTGAACCTTTACCCACATATTTTTCAACTCCCTAACGTGTGCTAATAATCCAGAGAATTCAATGGTAATATGCTGGTAATATTATTTTAATCCCAAAAATCACCTGATTTTGAACATATTTTAGGTATGTGTCACGGACATCGCTACCTCCAATTTCTCTTTGTACACTAATATACCTATCTCAAACACTACATTCCACAAGAAATTCACCTCCTGAGGCGTATGTTAAACATTGATAGGTTGGTATAAACCTGATGTCCTCAAAGTATACTCATAACTATTTATAGGAGACTATCATGATACTAAAATGTCAACGAGTAGATGAGGATTCCATCAACAAAAACCATGACCAATGAATCTATGTAATGGTGGAAGATCTGTTTCATTAGATCCCTGAATACTGATCATTCATTCATTTTTCATAATTTTATAATCATGTACTCATATATCCCATAACTGATATGAAACTCCTTATTTATGATTTCAACCTCTCTAAATCATAGCTCGTGATAACTCAATCAATTATTGATCTTAGATAATAATTGGGCTCCTCGTAACTGATCAAAAATATCATCGATCCTAGTAAATTTGTATTTTTTTCATTTCTATCACCTAGTTCATCATCAAGTAATATAAAAACATTCATGTACAATTATTCTCCTTCATGGTATACAATGTAGTGCACCCCATTATGAAGTACTCGAAATGATAATTCCCTTCTTATCCATGGCTACATAGTTTACCTTGATCCCTTTAAGCTCAGTTGGCACCATACAATACAGGGGTATCAAAAGGGGATATTCACCCAACATGATCTCAATCTCAAATTCAACTACCCAATCAGAAGAAATTAATATGAATTTTTCAATGAAGGAATCCAGATAGTGATCCAACACTAGAGAAAAATTTAAGGGTCTTCACTGGTCTTTCTAAAAGAAGAATTCTATCCATACGTGACCCGATCTTCCCGAAAAGACACTAGTATGGTATAACACTATCATCTCCCAAATCCCATTCTTTGGTCATCACAAAACTATCTCCCTTAATCAGTGTAAAATTTACACATCTATGATATGAATCAATGTGATAAAAAAAGATTATCAGCTAGTCCTTACTGAGAATGGAATCGAAACATGTCATCTCTAGTATCATGAAGTCCCACATATTCCCATAATGATTTAAAACTATAGGAAACCATGGTAAAGTATGAAGATGATCTAATTTAATTCCCAAAATTTCACCAAGGGGGACTAACTATGAAAATATATTCACTAGTAATCTATGTCCAACAACTACTTTTGTAGATAATAAGGAATGTGAAGCATCAGTATGGATGATGGTAGTAGATAAGGTATAAATGAACAAGACTATACCTCAAAAAGTAGAAGGTCCCTCACTACCAAATATTGGTGCCTGAACCACTATATAGACATGGTCTACCTCAGCTCTACAACCATTTACTAAATAAAAATACCTTGCATTAGTCATCATTTTCTGAGGAGGATACCAAGGAACTCATACAGATCTATGGTTCCCTGACCATGTTTTCCTAGACCATTTAAAGAAGATTAAATCATTGTTTTGGGGGGAAAATATTGAAGATTACCATTATCTTCATATTACTGATGTTAGATATAAGTTGATTTATAGACTCAGTGGTAATGATAAGTATTTCCATAGTTGATGAATTGGGGGCCACCTCTTGAGGGAACATAAGAAATTTATCTCTGTTAAAACGATATACCACTGCTCTACTACATGCCCTAACCTTCTTCTTCATTCCACTAGAACTACTCATTATAGATGAAGAATTTTCTCTTGCATGGGCACTAAAGGGTTTATGATGTCCTACTGATCAACCCTCTTCTAATATCCTCTTGATGGGTAAGGCCTTTTTTAGATCTTTTATGTATAAAAATATATTGAATCTCTTTGCGTATTCTCTAATGTTGGGAGAATGTATGATCTTGAACTTCCTAGCCTTATGAACCTCATTTATATCCAAAAATGATACAATCCAAATAAGATTAATAAGAACTGAAGAATATGAAGAAACTATCATAAAGACCTATATCAGATACATAAACTCATACACTCAGTCAGACATTAGTGTATCAGGAAAGAACTCCCCAAAGATCTGTTCCATGAAGGCCTCCAAAGTGAGTCCCTCATATTGACTAGCCTGACCCACAACTCACAACAATTCATGGTGGGTCCCTATATCATGAACACTGGAAACTCTATATTCTTATCCGTTAGTGTCTTGATGAGATCTAATATTTCCTTGATAATGTCCATAAAATCATTCAAATCCTATAATATTCCAGTTCCAAGAATGTTTGAAGGATGCTAGAACTGAAATTCATTAGAATATTCAATAATAGATATTGGTCTAAGGACTTTTAAATGAAGTGTTCCTCCTACCTACACCACTGGAGTAGGATCAAGAATGTGCAATGGAGAACCCTCGTGCTCAATGGGAAGTCCAACCAAATGTTTGTGAGGATACATATTTTTATAATGGAAACCAAAATTACGAATAAAAATTGATCTTATCAAGTCTATGGGACCACATAAGTTTCTCCGAATAATCTAACATATCTTAAGGTATACACATCTTGACACTAACCCAAGTCACAATCCCAAAAAATTAGTCAAATTCATCACATATCTTCTAAAACACCAACATGCTATTTTCAAATTATTAATGTCAATAAAGATATATCAAAATAGCATGTAAATACAGATATATCAATAATTAGAGAATATATCCCAAAAAAATATAACAATATAAGGGATTTAATTAAATAACATCTACAAAGAATTACAATAATTTTTTGATTATATATATGTAATCATAATGTGTGTTCTAAAATATGATTCATAAAATCACCTGAAATCTCCTAAAAGTAGTAACAATAATCTAGTTAATGGTAACATGGAGGTCCATTACACAGTTGTTGTCAAGGCACCTGCAAATCCCCGTACCCAAGTCCCATTAATCTATATCTTTTCTACCAAGTATTGGTGTCTTCCAAAAATAATAATAATAAACTACCATGAAGCCAATTTTTAATATCTTGACCTAACCACAGGGTTCGAGATGAAGTGGTACATGACCTCATGCATGACTCCATATATTTAAGATGTTTCTAACTTGGAAAAAGGGTATATTACATTAGTGTAGAGACTATACCCTCAGTATCATTTTCCAGGATGTATATTAATAAAATAGAATATAAATGAACCATAATAGTAAACATGAATAAAATAAAAAACCATAAAGAGTAAACATGTCATACTGATAACAAACGAGCTCCCAAGGAGGAATGTAAAACTAGTTTAAAAGGATAATATGTATCAAATAAATAAGAACTATGGTAATTTATATATTCTATCATGTTCACACTTCCAGATCCCTGATATATGGAATGACCATCTGATACGGGCCCCTTTCCCATATTCAAAACCCTATACATTAAGCCTACACACGCATCAATATTCTCTGATATGGTGTGAGTAATGAAACACTGTAGGATACCATCATTGTATCCTTACCTAAAATTCTCTTGTAAAAAAGTCTATGCTTTAAAAAATAATAAATTCCCAAGGAAAATAAAAACCCAAAATTATGAATCTGTTTACTATCAAAGACACTATGATCTCTAGTTATAAATGATTTGGTTCCATAGTGAATGGAATGTCAATATATATAAAGAAATTGAGAAAAATCCACGAGACTACTAATCATTGCTACTTGAAATTATGTTTACACCACACTCAACATCTTTTAGGCATCAGGTGATTCATGTTATCAACATGCACTAGGCACTGACTAACCATACTCAACATTCTCTATATGTCGAATAACATGATTCCTTATATCTTCTAGGAATTGATCATATCACACATCATCCATGAGGAATCATTTTATCACTACCAAATTTTTGTTCTATAATTACGATCATCACAAATCATGTTCACTCCCCCTCTAAGGGATTAACATATTCCAATGGTCTTCCTAATTTGGTATCCATGATAAATACCACCAAAAGTACACACAACAAGGTATAATATACAAGCAATAATAACATATCATCATGAGTAAATGTAGAAACATACAACGCATTTTCCCAAAATAAAACATAAAGAACAAGATGCCAACATACTCATGAAATAATGTATTTTATAAGGTCCTTATTGGATACACACACACATTCCTATATGAAAGCATAATTGAGAATTATTATATTGTATGATAACATAATAATTGTTTCCTAGTATCAAGTGTGAATGAGATCCCTAAAAGATAAGGAGCATACTCCCTCAAGGTTTTGAATGTCAACATCAATGATACATCATTTTGAGTGGTCTGAATGTATTAGTGGAATCCACTAACTCACATAACACATCCTAAGAGACTCATTATTATAGTGGTTGAAATTTCAATATTCAAGTTTTATCAAGGATTCATAGATCCAATAATATCATTTAATTTATAAATTAAATGAAACTTACACGTGATATTACTATTATCTCTCCTGGATAATACAAAAAAATATATTATACTTATTATTTTATATTTTCCTTCATTCTCTCTAGAATAATCTCAGATAAATTCATAAAATAATCCTTCATCATTCTGATAATTCCACCAGATTTAATACTTTATAAGAACTGTAACCTCTTTCAGAATGAAAGAAAGAAATATAAAACATACAATAATCATTCCTTTCAGTGTAATAAACAGGGAAAACCTATGATAAAAATATCTTTATCACACATTGGTAATTTCTACATTATTATCATTTGAGAATTAATTGTCCTTAATTATATAATCATATAAATAATATATAAAAGTAAATCTATAATTTATTCCTCGAAGAATGCTTATCTTAAAAATAAATGAGTGAGAAAGATGTTTAGGCATGCCATGAAAATGGAGGAAAAATTAAAATCCCACGATTTGGACATTAAATATATTTCATAAAGTATCTTTGGGATTATTAGACTAAATATGGTATCAAAATTTGATAGAGGAATGTTTTTAGAAAGTTTCAAGATGGTTGGACGCGTAGAGGGTTGAAACATCAAAGACCACTAACTAAATATAATATTTTAATTTGTCTTAAATTGATACCTTATTGTGGAGTTTTTATGACTTTGTAAACACTTTATTTTGGAGATAAAGAATCAATAAAATTTAATTCCATGTTTTTTTTTGTTAATTTAAGTATCTTGAAACATGTTTAATCAGTATTCTAGATGGAATGGGAGTAGAATATGGTTTTAAATCAACTAATTCAAAAAGGGGTGATGTGTAGGGGTAACATGGTCTACCCCAACAGAGATCATATGTATCATGTATTGGTATAGATTATTATACTTACATGCATATGGTTTTTCTTATTTATCCTTTAGAATGTAAGGGTTTTCCTCAAAGAGCTCAAAGGTTACCTTTATGTAGCCTTTAGAAATATAGGTCTACCTATACATAGCTCTATATTTCACTTAAATAATGCATAGTTTTCCTTACACAACAACAAGTTTACCCTTACACAACCTTTTTAATTCTTGGTATAACATTATGTACAGACCCTTAAAAAAATTAATTCCCATACTCATGTCCAAGGCTACACATACATTGCTTCTAGAAATGATGGGCTACCCTTAACCACGTTAAAGGCCACCCATACAATGTTCTAATGATACCCTTACACAATGCTTGTGTACCCTTATACAAGGTAATAAAATCAATTTTTACCCATACTTAACACCATAAAATGATATAGAATTTTTATTTTTATTGAAAAGATATATTATCAAATAAAAATAATTAGAAATGTAATCCAAGAGTGTGGTTTAAAGTAAATATGACTTGAGAATATTACTGTAATAATAGTGATTAATAATTAATAATAGTTATTACCAAATAATAATATAATTTTTTATTGTTTTAATTATACAATAACTAGATCTTCAGTATTCGTAATAATAATACTCAAACTTTCATATAGTCATAAAATCACGGTAAAGTAAATATTGTGGGGTTTTCCGAACAATGACATCCCTGTCTAGATACAAATAAGTAGATATCGGCTCTAGATCATATTCACATAAGGGTAATAACCCTAAACAATGATGGTTTTATATTAACTATATCTTCACTCAGTGCTAGAAAACTGGCCTAGATACAAACATTATTTGATACCCTCTGTGGATATTCTTGGGTGGATCACATGATCTTTATATACTAACGAACTCAATGACATTTCCTAATAATATCCTTAGACCATGAAATAACACCACTTTATTATTTCAATATCATACCATTGGTAAAGTTAATTTCCATTACATTGTGAATATCCTATATTTTCTATGTTAATTATTGAATATTCACCTACATAGAAAAATTATTTAATTGTGAACCCCACAATATTATATCCCATAGTTAAAATTTTTTGGAATCATGATCACATATAATTATATAATGTAAAACATCATTTCTTATTATGTCTAATACTATGATAATGTTTTTAAAAACAAGAAATGATATTCATATAGTAGATATCCAACATGAATGGTTATAATTAGATATTTTGTTACCTTATTTCAAATTCATGAAATAATTCATGGTTGATTAAATATAACACATGCTTGACATATCTAGTCAACTATATATTAACAATTACAATATCAATATTATCTTTGACATATAACTTATCCACTACATGATAATGAGTGTTGGATGTATGTGAAGAATTTAATTAAACAAAATTTGGATAAATGATTAATGGAATAATAATTTTACATTTATAGAGTCCACCTTCTTATTACTTTCTATGAAAACAAATCCATATAATATTTATAGATGAATTTTTATCCAATGATCATGTGACTGCTCAATTTTATGGGGTAGAAGAAAACTAAGACAATAACCTAGATATGATTCACGATCATTTTTATGATAATGAAGTGTCTCATGATGAAAAAATAGTGATACATAGTGATTATGAGGAAGAATATGATTAAGATATATAAGAATATACTAGATATGTATTGGTTATACACCAACCTCAATACAAGATAAATCATCCACCACTATTCAAATCATTGTCAGAAGCTATTGAAAATTTAAATAAATTATAATGGAATATTTTCACAACTGAAACTGAGTTTCCTATAACTTTAGAGGATATAATTTTTTCAAGGAAGAAAAATTTATAAAGTGAAACATATTTTCGAAGAAATGGTGTCAGAAAAAGTGTACTAAATAAATTTCCTATAGATCCAAATTGTAGATTTTTAGTTAATGAGTTAGAAATGGAGAAATATATCATTAGGGGTGAAAAACATGGAAGTGATTGAGGATTTATCTTGGGGGTATTCTTAATATTTTTCTGGGAAGGTGGATGATTTTTAGGATTGGGATATCTCACACCTATGTATATCCTAAACTATTATAAGATCATACCTTATTTGATGTTGAATTTTTATTTGTATTTTCCCTCAAGATTATCATGACATACTATGATGTTATTATACGATTTGTGTAATAAATGATTAAACAAAATTTTAGCTACCAGATTTTATATGGTAAGGCATAGAAGGTGAACTAAAAAAATTGTTAAATTTTACGAGGACTGGGATGACTCTTTTCAGGTGTTTTTATGAATATGTTTCTCAAGATAACAAATTTAGTCCATCTCATTTTGATTTTTTTTGGTGTTCTTAGTACTCATTCCTTGTATTTCTTTATTCTATTAATGAATATGGTTTACACATATTGATGAAAAATTTCTATAACGTAAGTATATTTGAATAATAAATATTATAGAAACTCAAGATAAAAATTGTGTGGCTATTTCGCTTTCATTTTAAATAGTAGTGATATAAAATTATGAATATTGGATTTATTTTTTGGCCTCTATTAGTAAATATTTTTCCCATGTTTTGTGTGTATGTCTGATATAGAATCATAACTAGGTGATCAAAGATTAAATCAATGCTGATCATGTTTCTTGGATATCCCTAAATTCATTTCATCGATACTTCATTAGACACATTCAGAGTAATGATAGAAGTAATTTTCATAAAAAATCGATGATAATTTCCATCATTAAAAATGGTATATATTATGTTTGTTATTTTTTTATTAATGTAATTATAAAATTAACTTTATATAATTTGTTAATTTTTTTCATCATATGATCCAGGTCATTGAAGGTTTGACAAATGATTGGAAAAAATTCATCGGGATAATTAGTGAGTTTTGGACTAAATTTTACGGATTCTGAAAAAAATGAAATTTAATAAAATGGGGGAAGAGATATATATAAATGACCACACAAAAAATCATGTGAATAAGTGATGTATTTATTAGGCTATACAAGTTACCTATAACTGCTCTAGTTTCATAAATATTTTATTGTTGTGTAATGTAATTCATATAAAGATGAAGATATATTAATTATTGTATTTTATATGGGTTTAGACATGGAAGACATGTTTAGATAAGGAATAATAGGAACATTGAAGAAAATTTTTTTATGAGTGTGAATGATCAACCAAGAAGAATGTTGATTCGATGTAATAGAGTGTCATAATCCTATCATAGGTAGTAGTGGTAGAATTTTGGTGGTACTACTAGATTATAGACATTGTGATTATGGAAAATCATTGGCATTGAGGTTTCAATTCTTGCTTTTTGTTATAGTATGTGCTTTATTGAACATATTTTGGGAATCATATATCTATCTACTCTACTACATAGACACCATTTCTGTAACTAACCCAAATTCAGTAACCCAGAGCTGATGTAAACTTTATTACACGGATATAAGATTCATGGTATCAAAACACTAAGGACTAATAAATTTATTAGTCTTAGATAATTAAATACATAAATGATTTCCAAATTAATTAGGAAAAGTTAAACACAGCATTACAAAATTTTAATGCATCCAAAAATAACATTCTAATATTCCTTCTTCATATCATTGGGATGAAAAATAATATAAATGGTTGAGATAAGATTATATGTAAGAGTTATGTATAATATAATATTTAATGAGTACATATGGAAAAGGAAATATAGAAAATTATATAATAAATGAAGATTTCATTTATTTAATAACATTATTTTCAAAAACAAATACATGAAAAATATAAAAATTATGATAACATGAATAATAATAACTAAAATTTTAGTGAAATAATTGCATAATGTTTTATGTTTACATATTAATATCAAAGCATCATTCTAAGACACCGAAAACAATATTATCCTGGTCTTATGCAAATAAATTTCAATAAATGCACCGGTATCCACCAAATACCAAACTAATTTGGTGTAATATTTGTCTCATGAGATCTATCTATGCATCGGGGGTTATTTTTAATTTCCCCACCCACTACATACATATTTATGATATATTTCAATTATATTAAATGAATAATATAATACATAATCAATATGCATTTTTAAGAAAAAAATATTCATATTAAATCACGAATATGAAATATCAATAAATCCCCAATAAATTAAATAAATTTTATAATAATTTTTCTTAGACTAACACCCTTTATTTAAATGATATACAAATAAAAAAATATAAACATATTATAAATGATAATTAATATATCCATGATGATGAATATATAGAAATGAAGGAAAAAAATAAATTTCAATAAATAATACAGAGTGATATAGAACATGATAATAAGAAGGTGAATGATCACAAAAAAAGTTATATTCCATAAATTAGTGAATGTTGATAAAAGAATATAAAATCATCAAAAATAAAGGCTTGATGTAAAATCAAATTTTTGAAAAATAAAGAGGAAAATAAAATCAAAACATTTAAAATAAACATTCATAAAACCATTATAAATATTAATAATTGTTTTTATAAATTACATCAAAAAGTATTTTCAAAATTTTAGAATATAATTCATTTTTACCAAAAATTCAAAAAATAATGGAAAATATTTTCTTTGAAAAAACATAAATGGTTTTACATAAATATAAATAGTGAATAACAATCATAGAGATATGAAAACCTTTTCATGCTATATATGATAAAAAAAATTTCCTAGCACACTTATAAAAAAACGTAAAAATAAATTGTTTTGGAAAATTTAAAAAGATTCTTTTAAAAAAATCACTATAAATTAAAAGGTTGTATAAAAAAAATTTACCAATCATTTAAAAGTAAAAAAAATAATTAAAGAATATGGATAGAAAAATTAATGTTTCCAAACTAAAAAAAGTGAAATTAGGTTGACTTTTATTATACATATTTATTCGGTTGTTTAAAGTTTCAAAGAGTGGAAAATATGGATTAAAACATAGAAACCCCATAAATAATCATAAGAGAAGATAACAGGTGTGGTTTATGAAAAAAAGTTAATATAAATAAAATGACATATAAACTTGAGAAAATATATATTTCAGGAGTGTGTTACAACATTAGTTTTAAAAAACAAAATGTATAATTGTCTTTATGCCATTTATTTTTTTAACTAATGTAAAAAATGTCATTTATCTTTCAAAATGGTTTTATAATAACTTATCTAAAAGATATATATATTTTACCTCAATTAAAAAATTAACCGTTGTAAAAAACTATTATAGAATTCTATTTTTGGAAAACCAATATAAGAAACCTTTTAAAAACCATTATAAATTGTGTCGATCATACATTTACACCACTTTAGGCCCTCATTTTCTTCTTATAAACTCTAGTCTATAATCTTTTCTCTCATTATTCCTCATCTTTAAAACCCCCATTTCTTCCACTTTTTTCACCGTATCCCTCACCCTCAACATTGTTTCCATCGTCGTTACATCCTTCTCATTCATTTTCCTCCACTAGTGTGGCTTATCCTTAATATCTATTTATATTTTGTATTTATTTTTCAGATTTTCTAGGCATCTAAGATATGATTATTTTAAGGAATGTCATTATGGGACAATTGGATGCCTAAATAATATTTTATTCCACTTGTATTTTATAATTAACCATGTTTGTTATTATTAGTTACAATTACTCACAGATCTAAGACATTTTTAAATTTATGAAAGAATGTTTTGAGATTATTGATGGATTAAATGATTATATGATGTATTGGTGTTATAAATAAAGTTAATTTTATAATTAATTGGTGTCTAAGGTGTATTTTTTCCATTCTTCATGAACAACTTTTTTGAAGTTATAGTGTATTATATTGTTTGAATCTCGACTATTAACAATGTATATCTATATGATCATATTGATGGCAAGATTCTATTATGATTCAAAAAAATTCATACTTGTACTTAATCATGAAACAAATTAAAGAATGATTCCATTATTATAATTCTAGTAAGGAAATAATATTATTTTCGTAAATTATCTATTTTAATCAATTTATCAAAATATGGCTTAAATGAGGGTGAAAATTGTGTTGATTTTATTACGTTATTTATGTATATTTGAAATTTTAAGTATACCATTGAATTTATAAATTAAATCACATTTATTATTTTCTTTATTATTGTTTTGAAACACTTCTAAACATTTAAAATATTTTAATAACATCAAATTATAATGATTATATTGTCATTTAAATTTTACATTTTAAGAAATCTAATTTTGTTGAGCCTAATGTGTATTTTCTTATAGTCAGTCATGCATTCCCACTTTGGTGTAAGTATAGATATGTCTTTATATTAATTATCTTGTTTTTATTCACTTTTTTCTCACTCTATAATATTTTTCCCTTTATATTTTTATATTTTTAACTTATATTAAAAATAATAGATATATAATTGTGAAATTACATAATAAAAATAATGGATAATTGTGCATTAATTATTCTCATCTTTGTAAAATCAATGTTAATGCTTATATACGATTTTTTTTTGTTTTTTAAGGTTAATATTTAAATATCTTCAAAGTGATTGTTTTTCCAGTCAATGATATTGGTATTATTTAATTGGTGAAATAGTTTCTATTTATTTGTTAGTGTTATTTATAAAAGTAAATTTGAAATTAAATTTTAAAATATAATTAAATATATTAAATTATTCATATTTTTATAGACAATAATATGTTGAATTTTGATTGGTGCACAAGGAATAAGTGATGAATATAAAGAAGGTTTTGATGATTTTTTGAAAATTTATAAATAAAACGTTCCAAAAAATATTCTTTCTCTATCCATGCATCAAATGTTTAAATATGAAAAAGCAAGAAAGTAGATAAATAAAAGATCCATTAATTTTTAATGGTTTTAAACTGTGTTATATTCTACTTATTTTTCACTGAAAAATTTGGTAAAATTCAAGAACTATTTATGGTGATTATTTTCAAGATGACAAGTTCAATCATATGGAAGAAATTATTCATGATATTAAAGTGTATACAATTAACAAAGAACCTAAAATTTATTATCTACATATTTTATCAAAAAACATTTTATATTAGTTTTATGAAATTCATAGTTTTATTAATGGTGTTAATATTTATTAACTTGAAGGATAAAAATGGATGGAGTGGATTTTTTTTACATATTTTCTATATTTGTAGAAAGGAATACATCCCAAATATAATGATCTCCTAGATTTACATTATAATGCAAATAAAAAATTTTTAAAGTTGGGTTTGGGGTACTAGAAGAGAAATGCCTACCTGAATGATTATTTACTATATAGTAAAGAATACAAAGGGCTATCATAGTTTTTGAAATTGTCAACGTCATGATATATGTAAAAATAAAAATAACATGATAATTTAGTAATTACAAAGTCAATTTGCATGGAAATTTGATATATTATTATATTTCCCCATTTAAAAGTTTTATTTTCAAATTCAATGAAAAAAACATTTGAGAAATATGAGAGGATATATGATGTAACATTATATCACCTAGTCTATTTTCTATAATTCAATAAAATGATCACCCTTTTCCAACATTTAGAAATGATTCTAGAATATCAAGCATGGAAATTTTACAATTTTATTGAATCAATATCAATGACATAGTATAAAACATATTTAATGGTCTATTTTATTGTTAATTTACAACAAATATTATGACTTCTATATTTAGATGAAATATATCATGTCATGTTTAATGATTTGTTGTCAAAAATATCATAGATATGTTATTGATGATATAGTTTCACTGTTAATTTATGATTTGAAACTTTTATGGGAGGAAGTTATCAAAGGGTATAATTCTTAGAAAATGGAACATATTAAACTGCATAGAAAATATTATGTTTACTATAAATATATTCAATGATTAGGAAAAGTTTTATATATACAGTGTTAAGGGTTATAAATCTCTTCTAATTTATGAATTAAAAAATCCATATTATCAACTACAACATAGAAGAGAAATAATATACATGGGTTCTTGAAGATTTTTTTACATATATCACCTTTATAGAAGATTAAAAAGACATTAAATAGATCATAAGAAATTTATATAACTCAAAAACTCTTGTCCATCAATCTGTATTGTGGGAGGGAGAACAAAATTGATTTCTCATTTGGAAAGACATAAAAATCTTGTAATAATATAAATATTTATGAATAAAAGATATAAGTTTTATAAGTTTTTATATTGGAGATATGATGAGGTAAAAAATAACATTGATATCATACATGTAGATAATAATATATATAAATGTTTTGTTACATCATTATTAAATATTAAAGGAAGGACTAAAGATGGGTTGAATGCAATATTGGAATTACTCTTAATTGGAATAAATTTAGAGTTAGCACCCAGTCCTAATGGAAGATGAACATACCAAACTCCAGCTTGTAATAGCATATCAATGAATGATAAAATTATTATTATTTAGTGTCTCAAAGGAATCAGAGTTCCCTGAAGTTATTATTTAGACATAAAAAAAATATGTACCACTAAAAAATTTGATGTTGACGGGCATGGAATATCATTATTGTTATTTCATATCTCAAAATATACTAATAGTTTCATTGAAAGTAATATTGTATATTTATTTTTGACTGACTATCAAGAAGGTGTGTTATTTCATCAATTAAATTTATAACAATGTGATTAATCTAAATTACATAAACAATAAAGAGTGCGAATATTTTTCTTTACTTTTTTAGAAGAAATATACTTTCCTAAAAAAATTTACATCATGGTGAATTTGATGATTCATTTTTTTATTAAATTAATATTTTCAGAACTATATGTCTATATTTTATATTTCCTTTTGAAAGTTATATGATGATATTTAAGGGATATGATAAGAACCCAAATTGACCAGAATCCACCATTGTGTAGAAGAAAATTTATAATGATGTTTCAGAGTTTTTTAGAAACTACCTTTTTATAGTAGAGTACATTAGTATTCTTATATCTCACAATGAAAGAATCAATGTTGGGGGGAAGGGGATACATGGCATGAAAGTAAATTTTTTTATGGATAATTGATAATACAGTCAGAGTTATGTATCCTATATAACATAGATGATCTTGATCATATATAACAATGTACATTAATTTATTAAAAACATTTATCCAAATAAGAATGACATGTCGATATTGAATGTGCATAGAAACGTTTTTATCATTATTTAAAAGTATTTTTCATGGAATATTAGATGCATTAGAAATATGGAGATGGTTTGTGATCATTCAATGTTAAAATTTAATGACATGGTATATGTAAAAAATTGATGGATATTTATTTTATACCAATGATAAAGACAATAAAAGTGTTGTTTATAATAGTCCTATATTATATTTTTCATAAGAATTTCATTTTTTGAGTTCTATTGAAAGAAAACCAATCTTTGCATTAGGTGAATATTATCGAGTTATGGAAGAAAAAATGGAGATTAATTAAATTAATTTTTGATTCATAATGTTTAACAAAAATTTCATTCTACAAGACTATAGTTTCATACATAATGAATTTGGTATGAAACTAGTTAAAAAAAATAGATTATAATACACATGTGATCCTATTATAATGGGAGACATGGAAAAAATATGTTTTATATGATATTGATCTATCAAATGTGCAGTTGTATATAATTTAACAAGGAAAATAGTATATTAAAGATGAAAAACACGATGATAAGAATGATATACGTCGGAACCCTGCATCCAAGGAAAGATTATCAAAGAATATTGTTGACCACATCATAGTCATGGTTTACTCGATATAAAATGATCACTAAGAAGGAATATTGGAAAACAATCCTTCAGTAATTTATTAATATTATGGGTATCAAATATTTAAATCATTTTTACAATTCTAAATTTTATAAAATGTGAGATGTATTAGACATTTTTTCTTAATTAAAAAACATATGTTATCAAATATTATAATTTTTCTATTTTTATTGGATTATTGTTTTTATATCAGTTTTTAATTATTCAACTTTATCTGTAACTGTTGTATTTTTATAAATTTATATTTAATATTAGTTTTATTTTGTTTGTATCATTTTATGATTCTTTAACAATTTCAATATTATTTTAACATTTTTAATTTCTAAAGAAAATCATAATGAAGATTATCATTATTATTTTTAACATTGCAGTTAATTACTATATTGAATATGTCGGAGAGTGGTCTATTTTATATTGTTTTGTTATGTTTGTGTCATTTTAAATTTGTAATTAAAATTTATTATTATATTTTGAATTTTATAATATTTTAATTATTTTTTATTTTCAAATTTTATATCATTATATGTATCCTTATTATAATTATAATGTTAGTTAACTACATTAATAAAATTTTAATAATAATATTTTTAGTTTATTTTACTTTTTATTGGATCATTCTTCATTATTTAAATAATTTTATATGTAATACTTGAATATCTAAATTTATTTACTAATAGTTTATTAATTTTATTATTTGGATAATTTAAAATCATATAGCTATGTCACCTCAATATTCTAGGGAGGACCATATACATACTTCTACTAAATCACCTTATAACCCTTCATCCTTGGATCCATCAACATACATAAGGGCAGAAAAGGATTAAAATGTTGGTAAATGTGTTTTCACACCTTTAACAAAAATATTAGTTTCCCATTTCCTAGTCTGAAGAATATTGCTTGAGTTTGATGAAAATCAAAATAATATTTTTCCAAAATCTAAAAAAATTTAAGTCTTTTTTTTCAATTTCAGCTTAGGCTAAAGTTATCATTTTTGTTCTATGATTAGAGATGTTGTGATAAAGAGAAAATATCTCAATTATGGGGGGAAATTTTTCTTATGCTAATTTTTTTATTATTTTACATATAACTAGATGTTTTTAATACTATAGGTTTTTCATTATTATTAGATGCCATATGATATATCAAAATATACGGATTCAGTGAAGAAATGTTCATCCTTAGCTTCTAAGAGATTGGGGGATTTTAAATCATCCTTCACATATGATTTCATTTTTAAGGAACGAAAAAAATAAAAAACCACATGTTATATATCATTTTAAAGATGAAGAAACATAAAAGATGTTTTTTGAATGTTGATAGGTAGATTAATTCTTGTCAAGTAAAATGTTTGAATTTATATGTTTTTTATTACTAATCATCATTTCAATGACTTTTTATCCTACATTTATAAAAAGTGATTAGTTATCATCATGTGTCCCAATTTAAAAATATATAACATCATACTTTATCTCATGGAGGGAATACTTTATTAGAGAACAAATGATGGCTAAAAAATTAAAAAAATGAGAGCCAACTCTTCAGGATCTACAGAGTTTGATCCTCCTCCCCCACATCCTGACCTGAAAAATGGATGTGGTCCCAAATAACAAAAATGTGTAGATATCTTATAGGATATTTTACGGTTGTAATTCACTAATAAATTTTCAAATATTTAATAGAGGAATCGCTTGAGGAGAAGATCACATATAAGAACTTCTACATGAGGGTATGAAAGATATTTTAGTTACTACATTGGAAAATACCAAACACCAAGAAAACATATGAGGGTGTGAGGTGGTTGTATTGATCAAAAAAGTGTTTGTTCATTATAGATATTCTTATACTGAAGATGTATATAAATAAAAAAATAGATTTTTAGATGATAATGTTTAAAATATGATTTGATGATGGATGGGAGGATTAGAGATTTGGTGCAATAGTTTTTTTAAGTATGAAAATATAGTTTCAGGCTATAAATCCCACTCTTCCATCTTCATCTACATATCCCATTCCCTCACATAAAACTTTATATCAAACTCTTATGCTTCCACCTCTATAGATTTCATTTTATTGGGATTTATCTATTTAGGATCCCCAGTATTACATTGTTTCATATGTGATTATATATTATATCAAGGATACCATTCATCATCGAAATATAGAGATAGATCAATATACGGTCATGATGTAGGATATTATAGATAGATCAACAAGACTTTCATTTTATAAAGACACTATCACTATAGTTGGAAGAAATTATCATATATTTTTTACTTTGTCCATCGAGACGTGTCAAAAAAATTACCACCAAGTTATTTATGGGCAACATCATTTACATCATATTATTGTGAAATTTGTTTACACATTTTGAAATTTATATATTTATCTATATATTTTTATAGGATCACTTTGAATCTAAATAAATATTTTATTAACTAAAACAAGTGTTGGATTATATAACATTATATATTACTATTTTTAGACATTATAGATTATCAAAATATTCACCATTTTTGTAGAATGTTTATGAGCTTCCATTTGATTATTCTATTTTTAGGCATGAAAATGAATTTAATGATTTTAAAGATAGATATATTTGATCTTTTAAATTTATATTTCTTATTTTCAATGTAGTGAAATTATTATCTATAAATGTCAATTATCAAATTTCTTTCAATTATTTTAATTTAATGAAAATTAATTGTTCTGTTTTCTACTGGGTAACCTTAACAACTATTATTTGTATGATATGATATAAATATATGTATTGTGACAATAATTTATTTAATCAGTAATTAAGAAAATGAAATATATATATAAATAATAATATATACTGATGATATATTTCAAAATACTACAATTTAGTATTGGATGCTTCCTTATCATTAAGGGTATGAAACATATATTTCTTAATGTGTTATATCTAAAATTGAATTTCTAATTACCCTGTATTTTTATTATATTATTGATCATTGGATTTTGCGTGTTTGGGCCTAAAAGATAAGACACATATTTTCTTATAAACTACACATAGTGAAGTGTGAAAAAGTATTTGTGATGTGTTGGAAATGTATATATTAATATTTGATTAATTGTATATTAAAATGAATTTTAATATTATTTCAAAAAAATAATTTGAACTGGTACATTTATAAAATTCCCTAAGGTTTAATTTTATTATATCCATTCAATTAATATATCTTATAATTATTTTGAGAATACATATTAAATGATTTAATTTTAATTTGATGATTTTTTATCCATCTCCATTATTCTGAAAATGAGAGAAATCAATTATAAGAATAATGGGTATATTATTTTTTAAATTTTACTAGGTTTCTTTATCTTCAATGTATATTTTAAAAATTAAACATCAAATTATAATGTCATAATTACATTAATTAGATATCTTATTTTATATGTAGGTTTTGTTATTGTTTTTTGATTTTGATTATATTTTTGTTTTTCTAAGAAATTATATTTGATTTTAATTTTAAAAAAGAATTTATCACGTCATTTATTGTATAATACATGTGAAACACCATTCTTATTTGGGAGATTTATACTGGTTTCGACAAAGGTTTTTTAAAATCTATGTGAAATAATGGTTTTTACCTTAGTTAGTAATAAAAAATTAGAAAAACATATGTACAATATTACTTTTACAAATTCACTAGATAATTGTTATTTAGAAACAAAAAAAAATATGATATAGAAAGCCTTATTTTTCACTAGTGAACTTTAAACATGAACAATCCCAATAATTCTATCATTTTAAAATAAAAAATTACGAATTTAATAACATTTTAATCTAAACCAATTAGAATAGAAAACAAGAACTAAAAATTTAAGTAAAATTATTAAATAGGAATCCAAGATATAATATTTTGAAAGGAATCATATACACCATAAAAAAAGGATTACGTGCATAATATAAAACTTGTCCTATTAAAGTGAAATTGTGATAAAATACATATACCTATGGTTCCTTCTTGGTCATAAGTGATATAACCTCCTAAATAATTTGGTATATTGACCATGGTAAAATTTGTTATGAAATGGATACATAGACTTCAGAATTTTTATAATTTTATAATCATAATGTTCATTCATTTTATATAATTTTATAACAATTCTTGCGAGGAATTAATAGAAAAATGAAATATGTCATTCACAGAGGTCATAGTCCACACATACATGTGATAATATTTTATTTTATTAATGGTTAGGAAAAAAAATAAATTATGTACTTATTAATTTTTTAAAATTAATATTTATATCGTAAATATCACAAATATTTACTAAATATATATTTATGATCATTCATGTAAATTGGAAATGAAAAAAATAATCACATCGCATTGTGGAAGTGGTAGTCGATGTATACACGTGAAAGATGCTGTCATTTTCCAAATAATAGCAAAGAGACAAATAATCATTGTAATATAAACATAATAAAATATTAGTTTATTTATGACACCAAAAGTATTATATAAGTAATGATTTATCAAATTTTAAATATTTGCAAGAAGAAATAAATATAATGGTGTCAGTTGTGAAGATTACCTATTCTTTGGGAAACCCCCTTTGGATTATACCTAAAACCATATAGAAGTTGAATTTTGGGAAGATAAGAATATACAAGAGTTTTATAAGGATTTTGGGAAGTTATTTGGATAATAATTTGTTGATGAAAGTGTCATAAGAAGTTTGGATGAGTTAGGGGAGGATGTTCTCTTTTATAAGTGTGGTGGGTGGAAAACTTATAAAAAATTAAAAAATTATTATATAAAATAATTATTACATAGGTAATGTGGCCAAAAATATTAATAATTTAGAATATGTTAAACTTCACGAGGAAATAAATATAAAAAATTATTTTTAATTAAGTTTTTCTATATTGAATCCTTAACAAATTATTTTGTCCCCTTTAATTCATTACACCCTTAATCATGTTGATAATTTTCTTACCATGGTTATTATTCATTATGAAATAATTTAATTGACATAATAATTTTTTTATAATGATTCTAAATTTAGAATCAATTTAATATTATTAAATTTAAATAAATTTTTAAAATTTATTTTAATATAATTTTGAAAAATGAATTGAAAAACTGTTTTTATAAAAAAATAAATTTAAAAATGATTTTATACCAAAATCATGTATAATATATATTCCCCGAAAATTAATTAGATTAGTTTAAAAAAATGATACTTATTTGAATTTATAACCAAACCAAAACATAAATTAACATTGTGAATACCTGATTAATATAGGAGAACCAAAAAATGTTTACATTTGAATAAAAACATTACTTAGATTTTCAAAGTGTCAAACATTAATTTCTATGTTAAACACTATATTTTTAAATGTATTATATTACTATGTAAATTTTTATTTGGTATATCATAAAATTTTTATATTCTTTCTTTTCATTCATATATATTGATAATTTTATAAAAGTGATAATATTTGTAAAATCAGTTTTTCCCATATTCAGCACAAAATCAATTATTACTACGAAATAACCAAAAATCACCATTGGATAATTTTGATATATTGCAAAAAAAAAAATTAATTCCCTAAAATTAAAATTATAAAAACTGTCAATTTATATTTTAATTGCATTCTATAATAATTTTATGATCATTATGTTATATTTTATTTAGAATGAAATGATTATTAACTTAATTAAATATCATGTGTTACATCACCCCCTTAAAAAATTTCATCATAAAAATTTATATAATTTCACCCAATAAACAAATGTGGGTATTTATGCATCGTAACTTAATCAGTTTCCCATGTTGATTCATCTCTCTTATGATTTATCTAACATGGCTTTACTAGTCATGTCATCCGATTCCACAACACTTGATCTCTAGTATCAGGAATCTAGATTCGATCTTCATAATAAGATAAATCATATTCTTATTCTATTTCATTAAATGTGACTACAAACATTATATCTGGTATATACAACCTTAATAAAAAGATACTGAATACATCATACACTTTATATTGGTTTGGTGTAATTTCCAAAATGTAAGACAAAACTCTAATTTCATCCAAAATCTAAAAGGCCCCGATGTTCATAAGACTATGTTTTTGTGTATTTTAAAACACGATAACACACTTACATGAATATACCAACAAGAAAATGTGATCCCCCACATGAAATTCGATATCCTTACTTTGATTATTGGAGTAGCTATTTTATTCCTCTTTGAGATTCCTTGATTTGACTCTAAATAATTATCACTTTCATCATTATCACCTTAACAACCTTACCATGTAACGACTCCTTTCACCAACTGAATTCTATTAATTTTGTGTGTGATATATCTTACCATAAAATACATTTTATTACATAAATTGAATACATGAATAAAATATATTATTATATGAAAATTTCACTAAAGTTAAATAATGATCCACACAACATGAAAGTTAAGTTATAATGACCTCAACATTCCTTCTAATGTTAGAATAGTCATTTCAAACTATCCATCTATTTGATGAAGGTATACAATGATCAAACATGTCTTAGCTTCGGGAGACAACCTAATACATTTATATATTTCTTATTTAAACCGTGGTTCACGATCAAATGCAATCAAAATAGGTGTGCCATTAAGTCTAAAAAATCCATTGATATAGGGTTTTTTAATGTGATCAAGAGGTAAATCCACCCTAACAGAAAGGAAATGTGTATATTTCATATGGTGATCAATAATAACCCATATGGAATCATTTTTAGGATTTATTTAAAATTCAATGACAAATTGCATAGTAATATCTTTTCACTTACACATAAGTAAATGGAAAGAACTCAAAAACCCTTTAGAATTTTACCTCCCAGCCATTACTTGTGGAAAAACCAAGAATCGTGATTCATAGTCAATAATTTCCTATATCATATTATCCCAAAAATATTTTTTCTTATATCCCTAAAAATCCTTTGTCTACTAGTATGTATAGATAAATTAATGTTATGGGATTAATCAAGTAATTACCTCTTCAAAATATGTATTTATTGAAAAATAACCTCTCTCCAAATATCGAAATAGTATCTTTATAAACAATTTCAACTATATTACCAACATTTATGTAATTAAATTTCTTTTGTCAAATCTTATCATCAAGCTGTGACTATTTTATAATATCCACTAAATATTTTTATTCAATCAATTGGAATATGTGGGATGTTCCCCCTTCCCTAATGATTCCATTATCCATATTTACTAAATCCTTGAATATAAGATCTTTTTTAATCCTTATTTTAGTCGTAAATCCTTGATATTTCCTTCTTAATTCATCACACACAAAATTTTCCTTCCTAGGTTTGTAGTGCATTGAAATATAATAATCCATGAGTATCTCAAGCCATAACCATTTTCTAATGTAAATATATATTTAAAATGTTTTTGACCCATATATATCTCATATCTTTCGCCATATAGACAATACCTCTATATCTTCAATGAAAATATTACAGCTCACAACTCACGATCATGGGTTGGATAACTAGGCTCATGGATCATTAAATATATTGATACATAAGCAAAAAAACTATCATGATACATAAGTAATCAACAATATCCATTTTTATACACCATTATATATCACAAAAATATCTCTTCATGAGGGTAATTTCAATATCAATTCATGGAAATATTTTTTATTAAGTTATAAAAAACTATTTTTAACTTATTTAATCAATATGACATTACCCCCTTTACATTTCCACTTGGTTAAGGGGTCATATAATTAGGAAAAATTTAAAGAAATAGCAGATACTAACATGATAATTTGGGGAAACTGAAAACCTCTTTTATATTTGACGATATAGGACATTCTAAAATTATCTTTTCAATCGATTAAATAATTCTTCATCCTAAGAGAAAATATGGCCAAGAAAAAAAACTCCTTGAATATAAAATTAAAACATACTAAATATCTCTTGTAACTCCTTTCCTGTGAGATTTTCTATATTTATTCTCATATTGTTTTTATGATATTCATATATTTTAGAGTATACCATGATATCATCAACAAATATTGTAGTGAAATTATCAATATAATCATTGAATACATTTTACATAAGATCTAGAAAAAAGTTAGTTCATTATCCAATACAATAAAATTACTATATACCAATAACTTCCATACCTCATAGGAAATTTAATCGTTGGAATATATTACATTCTTACTCATAATTGGTGGTACTTAATAGAGACAAATATTTAAAAAATATTGAGATCCTTAATTATGATAAGTCATGTTCATTAATTTGTGGTATATAATATTTATTATTTATAGTAAAGGCATTGATTTCCCAATATTCAATTCACAAACTCATATTACCATCCTTATTCTTAACAAAACTAACAAGGGATCCCCATGATGAAACAATAGATGAGATAACTCCCATATTACACAACACTTGAATTTATTTCCATAGTTTTTTTATTATACTTTTGAAATTATGTAGGGAGTCTTAGATATCATATTTTAATTACTGATGATTTCAATTGAAAATCTAACTTCGTGCTCAAGTGTATTTCTTGGTAAATATTCAAAAAACACATAAATGTATTATTATATAATAGGTATATCTTTAGTTATATGGGAACATTTACCTTGAATAAGTTATGTCTGCACTTCTTCTCATATAATTTTATTAAGTTGAGATACTCGATGTTGATCAAGACATTATTTAGCTGGTGAAGTCTACTCATTACATATTATGGAATCCACATATCATTATTGATTAAAAATATCCATCCATATTAAATATTTTTCACATTATATTTTGAAATTTTTTGCATACCGTGGATTAAATTAACTTATATCATAGTTATAAAAACCATTTTTTCCAAGATGATATTTTTTTGCATCATAATGGGGACTGAATGGCATATCATTGTGCAAATAATATTTCCACTTATTGTATTGGTTGAAAACTACAATCTAGGTAGTTAGGGAATGATTTACTGTTCTTGGAAAACATGGATGATATAAAATATATGAATATTCAAAATCAAATTAAGAATTATCCAGTTTTTAATTTTTATATCATTGTAACAACTAAAACATCTTTTAGTACTTCATCTTCAGCTGTAGTAATTTCCTAAGTTTGTCCTTCCTAACTTGGATGCACCTGCTGTAGGTTTCCTTGATGCTTGGGGAACTGTTTTGAATAATTCCCCAGCACCCTATAATTGAATATCTAGATAACAATGGTTTCTTTATTTTCCATTAATTCATAATCTATATGGACATTATATCCACAATCGTGAAAAATCCCATTCCAATTAAGCATTTACCATTTAGTTTCATTCCAATATTTTCACAGTATAGATATATAAACTTTCAATTATTCTTTTTGTTACATTACTTTTCCAATGGTCCTCACCACACCTCTTCTTTTTTTCATAATGATTTAAAACCTAGATATTTCATTCTTTTTATTTAAGTCAGAAGATAATAAATCAACATCAGATGAGAAAATTTTGGTGACCATGTAACATAACGCCTTCTCCAAGCACTGAATGGTTCCTGGACCATGTGTGAGTCCTTATATTCTAGAGGATACCAACTATAATAGTGGTTTTAATGAGGTACCATGGGTAGACTACACCGACTATATCACAGCTCACAATATTAGAATAATTTACCAAGTGTCAAACAAAACCCCTGAAATAAGAGTATATAAATAAATAAACATCCAATAATAATAATATATTATTTGGGGAACATACATAAATTCATAGAAACTCAATCACCCAGTAGGCCAATCACTTTAAAAAAAATAAATAAAAAGAAAGAAAATGAAAACTAAAATAAAGGTGTTGGAGTATATGCTACAATTCTTGAGCCTCAGCTCATCTGGACCTCTGAATCCCAACTGAGATGATCCATATCAATCATTTAATATAAATCCATAGCCCAAAATGAACCTATAAAATGTAATGATATACTTGGTTACCCAATTTCCATGGACACCTCAGTAGGTTGTGAGTAAAAATCTCGGCATGTCACCACCAACCCAGTTTCACACTATATATAAAATTAAATGACATGTTCATGTAAAATTCTCATAAAAAATCAATAAATGTCAAAAAGATAAATAAAAAAACAACCCAAAAATAACTTATTCTGCATAACACAGGAATGTATCTGAAAACAGCATGTAGACCATGCCAATCCATGTACAATATAGCAATCTGTGTCTATCCTTAGGTTCATGACCCTAATAAACTATACATGATTCAACTAGTTTCAGGGATTATTTGATCATGTATCAATGACTAAAACACCCAATAAAAGACCTCAGTCTCTTGATACACAAAATATTAACACAGGCATAACCTATGGGAGTTTTCTCACCCATTTGAAAAAATTTATATATCACAGACCCGAGGAATTATCAAAAAATTATCGATCCCATTATACTGGATAAACCATAGATCCATATACATGTAATCCCCACCCATTCTATCATGGAACTCCCTTATAAGAGTTTTCATAAATGGGAATAGATCAATAGTTTTAAGATCCTCCCCTATTGTAGTTTTATCAGTAGGTAATAAAAATAAAACACACAACCCCTTGGTTGGGTCCCATATCATAATAACTCACTTCCCCTACATGTTTTTTTTTCCAAAACTATAAATATGGGTCCTCCCCTAGCGAAATATACTAGGTCGTCTGAAAAATTTAAAAATAGGGTCATGGGTTAGTCAAATTACTAAATCATTCACCACTATCTTTAACCAAGTACACCCCCTTAACCCATTTTCACATTACCGGGGAACCCTCTAGGGTACCATGAGTCACATAATAGTAATGAGTCGTCAAAGTCCCCTAATCTCAGTCAAATACCAATTTATATTCCATTATATTAAGGTAGTCATCCTACTAGATAGTTTCATAAGATACATTGACTCAATTATGAGGAAGGGAATCACTCAAAATTGATGGAATAAATATCATATCAAAAACCTAAACATCACCTAGTCAATCCACTCACCGAACCCAATATTGTCTTTCCCAAGTTTCATTAACCCATAAAAATCATGCTCCCAAGGTCACCACATAGACTAATAAAGTAATTATACAAAAGTTAGTACTTATCCCCATCCCATTAAGGGGTTCTAGTAATAATATTTCCATATGAATTCTATTTTTTACCATCACGGGATAAAGCATCAAGATATAGGCCTACTCACTTTGTTATTTCTTCTCTTAGGTGATTATATAAGTTTAATAACCAAGTTTAAATTATAAATTCATATTAGGTTAACCAATACAAAATTTAAAAATATCCATTTTCATAGGGTAAAGACCACACATTCACATAAATCATAACAATCATAAATTACATGGGGAAATTACGTAAATGACCTACCTTATTTTGATTCATTCCCTTCATTAATGTGGCTCGATGGATCTCATCAAGGCTCATCAATGACCAACTAGTCATCTATCAATAATTTGAATCCATAACGCATTTATAATAACCAAATGAATTAATTTAAATCTTTTTATAATTATTTAAAAATTCAAAACAACATAATAAATTAATTCAACTTTGGAATAAACACCAATATACTCATTGGGTTCTCCCACCATAACTAAACCGAGAAGAACCATCCTTGGGAGGTCTATTACATTCTCTCAACACAAAATTGGGCCCATTACGTATCAACTAGAACAAAAACCATATGTTATTTCCTTTAATGAACCCTAAACCCTATATAAAACTCTAACTATGACATAACTTCATAAAATATAATTGGTAATTACATGAAAACATAATCTCAAGATGTCACCTAGCAAGGCTTCATGGAGTCCCTTTAACAACCTGATATTTTATGATAAGTATTATTTTTAATTTAATTGATGTCATGTGTTTTATACTACAACAATATTATCTTGTGCTATACGCCACACTGTATTAGCTTGAAGTATACACAACACTATTCTTAGATTATGTTACACACAATTTCATGTTCGTTTTATAATAGTCATTCTACACAACATTAAGTATATATATATATATATATTCAATGTATAAATGAAATATGGTTGTATTCTGTTATACGAAATAATAAATGATTCTTGCACAACAGGAAACCCTGACTTGGCTTGCATTACACGCAATCGCGACCTTCCTCGATAGCGTTTGTTGAACGCAATACCGCGTTTTAATAAACAACGATATATTATTATAATATTATTATGAACTAGACATTATGAATTGTAATAACTAAATTATGAATTTTATGACTATATTATTTTTCTTAAACATTTTATAGAACATGGTATAAGAACAAAATAATTTTTTCGGGTAAAATAAGTTTTTTTCATAAAATGCAGTTTTGCCGCCTTTGATGGCACACCCACTTTAAATCTAGTTTTTGACATTTTTACAAGTTAAAATTTACAAAATGAAATTATTATTTGGAATTAGGATATAAAATTTTACCTTGGATAAATTTTTCATATTATCTTGATAACATTCATATTGTAATGAATAGTAAAAACATGCTATATTTTAATTGAAAACAACTTTTTTCATCGTAATAACTTATGTGGTTAAATTATAATATTGAATGATATTAAAGTATAAATTTAATATATTTTTACCATTTACTATAATTTATGTCATTAGCCTTGATTTCACATTGAATTCATAGGTTAAATAAATTCAATCTTTTGCAATGTTTTAAACAAAAAATCGTTTTCTTTCGACAATGGCAGTAATTTTAATTTAATTTCTGCAACATATGTGTATTGAATTTGGAAAAATGGATTAAATATTTGTAATCAGTGGGTCCAAATTATATTAATAGACTACTTTTTATTTTTGGGCTTTACGAATAGTAACAACGGTAAATTTTATTTAACAGAGTAAAAGTTAAATACGGTAATTAAGGGTAAATATAATGTTATAAAATTATCCTAATACTTGTCTTAATACAATTTGATGATTATAATTTTTCCTAAGTCAAATTTGGGTAGAAATTGAATCCATTAGAACCCACTTGGAGGTGAATAAGACCTTTAGTTTATTTTATTTAAAGGAAAGTGAAATATGTCTCACTCAACTTTAATAATTAAAGTATTTTTAATAGAAGTTTATATAGAATATAAATTCGGTTATAAATACTCATTTGAAAGATAAAATGTTTTTCTTTATCATTTTAATTTATTTTTAATTTTTAAAAGTAATTATTTACCTTATTATCTTATACATTAATGATGCAAGAATTATTTATTTACTGAAAAATCAATAATATAGTTTTTATTGAAATTGTAATACATATCAAAAGGCACAAAAATCTGCCCAAAACTTATTATTAGAGTATATATAAACCCTAAAAATCCACTGGACTAATTTTTGACCATTTGGATCCTTATTACGGCGAATATGACACTTATATTATTTTATTTAAAATGATGCCAAAGTTGTCACCTTCATAATTTAATAATAATAAAAAATTAAATATTGTGATTTTAAGATGAAAAATTCGAGTAAAATTATTTTTGTGAAATTTAATAGATTTATCTTCATCATAGGAGTTTATTTTTAATTTTTATGCAACATATAAGTATATTAAATAATTATAGATAAATGTTGTAGTAATTATTTTATTAAGAGATAAACCAAATAAATGGTATTAAAAATAATAAAATAAATATTATATGAACTATTTAATGTTCTCCAATAATTTTATAGATACATACGGCCTTTTATAAATATATTAAAGCTTTTATATTGAACATATCTTCTGTATATATTTTATTTAAATTGAAATAAATGAATAGTGTCAAAATTGACACTATTGTTATTTTATAAAAATAACATATTATAAAATTGTTTAAAAATCACAAAATTATTTAAAAATTATAAATTTAAATTCATATGGTCTAAAATGTTATACACTATCCAATTATGGATAATTCACAACAGATAAGTAATTATTTGTTATAATTTAGAATTTAGAATGGTATTACGACAAATAAATTTAAATTGATTAAATAAGGATAAATCAAGTAGATAATGTTTATAATAAATTCCTAACATGTCTACATTTTATTCGTTGTTTAGATTATAACCCTATCTCATATAATATTCGGATATGAGTCATTTTTGAAGTTTTTATGTGGGGTGGGGATAATATAAACTAATATTTCTTATATTTCCAAAGGTGCCCCTCTCCTCCCTTACAAAAGGGCACCTCCTCCCTCTCCTCCTCACACCAATTTGAGCCTTCATGCTCGGCCAAAACCTGCCCATTTCACTTCCACACATCCATAGAAACAGCCTAGAGGTCTTGGTCTTCTTCAAAGTTCAATATTTGTGCCCTAAGAGGAGGTCTCAAAGATGCGCTTCAAAGAAGAGGTAATGTGCGTTACCGATTCTTTCAACATTATTTCTTCTTCTACTTCTTCTTCTTTAGTTGTTTCTTTATGAAGTAATAACATAAGTATCACTCATATACTGATATGTTATTATATGTATGAAACAACACTATTTCACCATCTATCCATCCTACGGAAAACGAAATCACCGCGCGTACGTACGTACGGAATACCGTCTCCATGTCGTGGTGTAATCTATTTTCGACCACCACCTTAATAGGATGGGTATAATGGTGTAAATAATTACTGTATATGATTATTTTAAAGTGATATTGATTCTTAAATAGTATAAATACACTCCAATACAATTCCATGAGAATGATATCATCACTCGTGCGTACGTACGGATTACCGTCTCCACGATGCTATTAGATTAATTTTCCATGTTAAAAATTTAATAATGATTATAAAGTATATATAATAAGTAATAATGAAATATAAGACATAATAATTATACTGGATTTATGTACATATATATGTATGTCATATACTTAATTCAATTCAATTCAATAAGGAAACGAAAACAGCGTTCATGCGTACGTATGGCCTACCGCCTCTATGAACGGTGTATTTATATCCATTTATAGATCTATTATATATATGTATATTCTGAATATATATTATATATAAATCATTTATTACATTCTGGATGTAAGTAATCATGATATAAGTAATCATATGAATAATTACATGTTAAAACACAAATGACAAATGAAACGATTTTACCCAGAACGCTACTTTAACATGAATTTACAAAAGAACGAGTAATATAAAGTCATAAGTGAACCATATATGATATAATAACAAAGAATATGATTCTGTAATAAGTCAATGACATTATTTAAATCATTATACATGAGGTTTGGATACGTATGAAGCATATCAGACCTACGGTAAGGGATAACTATTCCAATATCGTTCTTATCCGACATTGTTTATTCGTAAGTATTTACTGGGGTTATATTTATCATCCATGTCCTTGTTTTCTAAAATTTTTATCATGTATGTTTAATGTCCTTTTTACCCATTTTTTACTTTTCCTACATGGAATGTATGGAATCTTTCTTTTATGAGGTACTTTTACTTTTCCAGCAAAAGTATGAGAAGAATGTTTTTTTAAATTATTCAGCACGAACATATTTTTACGATTTTATAAAACCTTATTTTCATGAAGCTTCCTCCAAAAGATTTCATGAATACTTTCAAAAAAATCAATTCCTTTTAAAATTGCATGACATTTTCTGAAAAAATAATCATTTTGAAGAAGAAAGGATATTTTCCTCAAGAATTCATTTCAAGTGTTTTATCAAAACCATTTTTCATCTAAGATGACATTATTTCATATGTGTATGGTTCAAGTATCATGTCTCTATGATTTACATTGTTTCACTTTTATTATTATAAAATGATATCCATTACTTTTATATGGATTATGTGATGATGGGATGATGTTTATGAAACCCATTTTATTCATTGGGTTATTATGAATGATGTATGTTTATTTTGTGGCACAAGTAAGAGTGATTTCATTATGAGATGGGTGGGATCTATATCTCCCTCAAATGCATTGGGTAATGATTTACATCTCATGAGATAGACCTGACTGGAACGGTAAGTTAATCTGGTTCAGTGTTACAGGACTGAAACGAGGAGTGAACTCGATTTAGAAAGGGACTTTTTCTACTAAGATGGTCTTGGAAGCAATGCCTTGGCTACTATGGAAATCATAACATGTGATGAATGGTTTCCACAATTACATGTTTTATTCTCATGCTAGTTTATCATGATTAATGTTACTTTATGATCTATGCTTTATGTAGTTCCATAATTTATGTCTTTGCTTAGGATTTTGATGTTTAGATTTTATGTTCAGGTTTTTGGATTCAAATGTATATGGATTATTTTATGTTCTCTATGCTTACCCTTACTGAGAATTTGTGCTCACCCTTTATATTTTTTCTTTTCCCCATGATTTAAATAATGTTTTTAGTTAAGAAAACAAAAGGGTAAGATCTTTATGGGAGATGCTGTAGATCTTTCACCAAGATTAGAAGATTACGTTCTGAGTTTCCAAAGACACTAAACTATTACAGTCCTTGAGTTTTGGTTTTTGTTATGTCTTATGTATTCCACAAAAGTAATTTATTTTCCATGTACGTCAACTTTCGGGCCTCTACAGTTGGTATCAAAATAAAGGTTTAGTTATCCTTTTGAAACTAGGATGTGAAAACGTTAGTGAGATCCCTAGAGATATTTTTAAGGTATGTCTAGGGATGTCCCTAAGGATAAGTATACGTATAGGATATAGTCCTAGAACTACGGTAACGATCTTAGAATTTATCCTAAGATGTTATATATTGAGGTTACTCCCCCTTTACTATGTTGTTTTCGCTAGCACGATTTTTACCTCTCACACTATTCTTTTTGGGTTTTAGAAAATGGATGGAAACAGGATGATTCACGATAATGGAGGATATGACAGACAATGGTACGATATTCTTCATGATCAAACAGATGAAATGCGATTTGGAAGTCCAAAAATTGCTACTATGACTAATTATAAATCTCATAATATGATCAATAATCTCAACTTTGTTAAGTTTCCCGACTCATATAATAAGAGAAAGATGGAGTTTCATGATGATCATGGACGAATCAAAGTTCAATTTTCCTCATGTAAATCATGTGGGAAGAGGCATCAGTGAGAATGTTTCAAAAGAACTGGAAGATGCTTTGGGTGTGGAAAAGATGGACACAAATCCAGTAAGTGAAAAGGAAAAGGATCAGTTAACACCATGGACAAGGATAATGGTATTGGTACGACATCAACAATGATTAAGTGTTTTAGATGTGGAATGTATGGGCATTATGCAAACCAATTCCTTAAGGGAAAATCTCATGAAGAGAATCACCATGGTCATATGAGTAGTATTTATGTGGATGATGATTAAGAGACTTCAAATGAAATATGAGATGAAAGCAATGATGAAGCACAATCAGTGGTTTAAGAAGTTAGTGGAATGATTGTATGTTTTTCAAGAATAATTCATGGTACTATGGAATAAAGAATCATCGAAGGATTGTTAAACTATTGATTTTCCAAAAGTATTTGAAAGTATATGTTGAATGGTACTCGTAACCATGAAATGTTATTCGGATATTTTTGGAACGTAGATGATATGTGCATAATGAAAGGATAAGAAGATAATGAGATGTTTGATTGTATTCATGAGCTCATGACTGATATAAGGACTAAGTGATATTATGGTTTGAGTATATAGAATTTTTGGGATTTTGGTATCTGGAAAGTGTTAAAATTTAACAACATTCATGTTTTTACAAAGGTTCAATGGGTATTAATTCTTAAAGAGAATACATGGTTAAGGTATTAACATGTTTGTAATTTGACCAACAAGATATATCTTATGATATATTTGGGATAAATTATGGCATTCACGTGATTGTTACGTGACATTTCAAGTAATCATTTTCATTATACTATGAGCTGGGACCGAAGTATATTAGATAAGCCTAATGATTGGAATGGATTATGTTAAACATAAGTTAGTATTGTTTAAGGATAGAACTTTTTTCGATATTATTGATGGGATGTTATAGTAATGTAGTATTAGAAAAAGGATAAACTGCCGGATGGGCGACAACTCATCGCGTCGGACAAGGCTGTGGGAATCGAACCCACAACTGAAGAGTGACTGGACATTATCACATACTACTGGCCACATGAAGTCCCTCGTTAGTAGAAACTAGTTTTATTTTATTAAGTGTAATGATATATGAAGTATAAGTTCATTTTTGGAATCATATATAATTAACCTCACCATACATTGACTTATGTATATTTGATAACTTTTGCTAACCATTTGATTGCAACAGATGGAATGACCCATCATTCTATCACATGATCTGTTAACACTTCACGAATAACAAATTCAACTTCATTTCATTAAGATATGAAGTGGAAAATTTTTCAAAGCACGAACAATAGTGAGATTGTACCAAAATCAAGAAAGTATTTATTCAAATTAAAAAACATCAACTATAGGGAAATGATATTGAAAACCAAAAATGTTGTCCTAGTGCTCTTATATCTGATGAATCAGATGGTACTTTAGATCATCACAAATTTATGGCTTTGTGATTATTGGCTTTTTCATAGCCATGTTCTCTACCACGCTCCATCAGAACATGATGGTAAGATTGTTCTTCCATATCCATATTTTCACCTATGTTCTCCTATGTGGAAACCCAGTGATTTGTTAATTTGGGTAACCGTTACATTTCATACTTTAGTTTTTAAAGTTATGTTTTGGTATTTCATTTTACAATGTGTGTTGCAATTAATAAAACATTCAAGTAGAAAACCATGTATAACCCCGACTAATTCTGAGGGGAAAATTCATTTTAAAGGGGTTAGAATGTAACAACCCGATATTTTATGATATGTATTCTTTTTAATTTATTTGATGCCATGTGTTTTATGCTACAACAAGATTATCTTGTGCTATACACCACACTGTATTATCTTGAAGTATATGCAACACTATTCTTAGAATGTGTTACACACAATTTCAAGTTCGTTTTATAATAGTCATTCTACGCAACATGGAGTGTATATATATATATATTCAATGTATAAATGAAATATGGTTGGATTCTATTATACAAAATAATAATAGATTCTTGCACAACGAACAACCCTGACATTGCTTGCATTACACGCAATCACGACCTTCCTCGATAGTGTGTGTTGTACGCAATACCTGGTTTTACTAAACAGCGATATATTATTATAATATTATTATGAACTAGCCATTATGAATAGTATTAACTAAAATTTTAATTTTATAACATTATTATTCATCTTACAAATTTTCTAGAACACGGTATAAGAACAAAATAAATTTTTAAATAAGTATTTTTCAAAAAATGCAGTTTTGCTGCCTTTTGATGGCGCACCCAGTTTAAATCTAGTTATTGAAATGTTTATAAGATCAATTTTACAAAATAAAATTATTATTGGGAATCAGGATATAAAATTTTACCTTTAATAAATTTTTTATTTTTTTCTGATAACGTTCATATTTTAATGAATAGTAAAATCATGCTATATTTTAATTAAAAACAACATTTTTCATTGTAATAACTTATGTGGTTAAATTATAATATTGAATGGTTTTAAAGTATAAATAGAATATATTTTTACCATTTAATATAATTTATGTCATTAGCCTTGATTTTACATTGAATTCGTAGGTTAAATAAATTCAATCTTTTGCAATGTTTTAAATAAAAACCCGTTTTACTTCGACAAAGGGATTAATTTTAATTTAATTTATGCAACTTCTGAGTATTGAATTTGAAAAAATGTATTAGATATTTGGAATCAGTGGGTCCAAATCATATTAATAGAATACTTTTTATTTTTGGGTTTTATGAATAGTAACAACGGTAAATTTTATTTACCGTAGTAAAAGGTAAATTGGATAATTAACGGTAAATATAATATTATAAAATTATCCTAATACTTGTCTTAATACAATTTTATGAATATAATTTGTCCTAAGTCATATTTGGGTCGAAATGGAATCTATTAGAACCCACTTGGAGGTGATTAAGACCTTTAGTTTATTTTATTTAAAAGAAAGTGAAATATGTCTTACTCAACTTTAAGAATTAACGTATTTTAATATGAGTTTATACAGAATATAAATTCGGTTATAAATACTCATTTGAAAGAAAAAATGTTTTTATTTGTCATCGTAATTTATTTTTAATTTTTAAGAGTTATTACTTACCTAATTATCTTATACATTAATGATGCAGAAATTATTTATTTAGTGAAAAATCAATAATATTGTTTTTATTGAAATCGTAATACACAACAAAAGGACCATAAATCTGAAAAAAACATATTATTAGTGTATATATAAACCCTAGTCATCCACTGGACTAATTTCGAACCATTTGGATCCTTATTAAGGTGATTATGACACTTATATTATTTTATTTTAAATGCTGCCAAAGTTGTCACCTTCATAATTTAATAAATATAACAATTTAAATATTGTTATTTTAAGATGATAAATTAGAGTAAAAGTATTATTGTGAAAGTTAATAGATATATCTTCATCATAGGATATTATTTTTAATATTCATTAATCAAATAAGTATATTAAATAATTATACAAAGATGCTGTAGTAATTATTTTATTAAGAGATAAACCAAATGAATGGTTTTAATAATAATAAAATAAATATTATACGAACTATTTAATGTGCTCCACTAATTTTATAGATAAATATGACCTTTTATAAATCTATCTAATCTTTTATTTCGAACATATCTTCTGTATATATTTTTTTTAAATTCAAATAAATGAATAGTGTCAAAATTGACACTATTGTTATTTTATAAAAATAACATATTATAAAATTGTTTAAAAATAACAAAAATGTTTAAAAATTATAAATTTATATTTATATGGTCTAAAATGTTATAAAGTATCCAATTATGTACAATTCACAACAAATAAGTAATTATTTTTTATAATTTAAAATTTAGAATGTTATTACCACCAATAAAATTAAATTGATTAAATGAGGATAAATCAAGTTTATAATGTTTAAAATAAATTCCTAACATGTCTAAATTTTATTTTTTATATGAGCTCACAACCATATATCTTATAATATTTGGTTATTAGTCAATTTGGAAGTTTTTAAATGGGGTTGGGATTTAATATAAACTAATATTTCTTAAATTTCCAAAGGAGCCCCTCTCCTCCCTTATAAAAGGGAATCTCCTCCCTCTCCTCCTCACACCAATTAGAATCTTCAAGATCGGCCACCCCATGCCCATTTCAATTCTTCACTTCCCTATAAATATCCTAGAGGTCCTGGTCTTCATCAATGACCAATTTTATTGCCCTAATAGGAGGTCTCAAAGAGGCGCTTCAAACAAGAGGTAATGTCCGTTACCGATTATTTCAACTTTATTTCGTCTTCTACATAATCTTATTTAGTTGTTTCATTATGAAGTAATAATATCAGTATCAATAATATACTGATATGATATTATAAATATTAAACAACCCTACTTCACCATCTATCCATCCTACAGAAAACGAAATCACCGCGCGTGCATACGTACGAAATACCGTCTCCACGCCGTGGTGTAACCTATTTTCCACCACCACCTTACTTGGATGGGTATAATGGTATAAATAATGACTATATATGATTATTTTAAAGTGATATTGATTCTGAAATACTATACATACACTCCAATAAAATTCCATGGGAACGATATCATCGCTCGTGCGTACGTACGGATTACCATCTACACGACGCGATGAGATTCATTTTCCATGTTAAAAATTCAAGAATGATTATATAGTATTTATACTAATTAATAATGAAATATATGACATAATAATGCTACTAGATTTATGTACATATATATGTATGTCATATACTTAATTCCATTCAATTCAATAAGGAAACGAAAACAACGTTCATGCGTACGCACGACCTACCGTCTCCATGAACGGTGTATTTCTTTCCATTTATCAATCTATTATATATATGTATATTATGAATATATATTATATATAAATCATGTTTTTTATTAAAGATTTAAGTAATCATTATCTAAGTAATCATATGAATAATTACAAGTTAAAACACGAACGACAAATGAAACGATTTTACCCAAAACTATACTTTAACATGAATTTACAAAAGAACGGGTAATATAAAGTCATAAGTGAACCATATATGATATAATAACAATGAATATGATTCAGTAATAGGTCAATGACATTACTTAAATCATTATACAGGAGGATTGGATACGTACAAATCATATCAGACCTAAGGTAAGGGATAACTATTCCAATCTCGTTCTTATCCGAGATTGTTTATTAGTAAGTATTTATTGGGGTTATATTTATCATCCATGTCCTTGTTTTATAAAAATGTTTTCATGTATGTTTAATGTCCTTTTTAACCATTTTTTACATTTACTACATGGTATGTATGGAATCTTTCTTTTACGAGGTACTTTGACATTTCCGGAAAAAGTACGAGAAGAATGTTTTTTTACTTATATAGCATGAACAGATTTTTAAGGTTTTATAAAGCCTTATTTTCATGAAGCTTCCTCCAAAATATTTCACTACTACTTTCAAAAAAATCGTTTTCTTTTAAAATTGCATGACATTTTGTAAAAAGAGAATGATTTTGAAGAAGAAAGGATATTTTCTTCAATAATTCATTTCAAGTGTTTTATCAAAACCATTTTTCATCTAAGATGACATTATTTCATATAATTATGTTTCAAATATCATGTCTCTATGATTTACATGTTTTCACTTTTATTATTATTAAATGATATCCATTACTTTTATAGGGATTATGTGATGATGGGATGTTGTTTATGAAACCCATTTTATTCGTAGGGTTATTATGAATGATGTATGTTTATTTTGTGGCACAAGAAAGAATGATTTAATTATGAGATGGGTGGGACCTATATCTCCCTCCAATTCATTGGTTAAGATTTATATCTCATGATATAGACATGGATGGAATGTTAATTTAATCTAGTTCAGTGTTACAGGACTGAAACGAGGAGTGAACTCGATTCAGAAAAGGACATTGTCCCCTAAGATGGTCTTGGAAGCAATGCCTTGGCAACTATGGAAATCAAAATAAGTGCTGAATGGTTGCCACAATTACATGTTTTATTCCCATGCTAGTTTATCATGATTAATGTTCCATTATGATCTATGCTTTATGTACTTCCATTATTTATGTATTTGCTCAAGATTTTGATGTTTAAATTTTATGTTCATGTTTTTTCATTCAAATGTTTATAGATTATTTTATGTTCTCTATGCTTACGCATACTGAGCATTTGAGCTGACCCTTTATATGTTTTCTTTTCCCTAGGATTTAAAGAATGTTTTTAGTTAAGAAAACAAAAGGGGAAGATCTTTATTGGAGATGTTGAAGATCTTTCACCCGGATTATAAGATTATGTTCCGAGTATCAAAAGACACTAAACTATTACAGGCCTTGAGTTTTGGTTTTTTTATGAATTAAGTATTCTCTAAAAGAAATGTATTGTCCAGGTACGTCAAGCTTCAGGCCTCTACAGTCCCCATCATATTGAGATGATTCCAAAATTATCTAGAAGAAAATTATAGGAACCCTAATACAAAAAAAGTAAAATTAACATGTAGGGGAGGATATGATGAGAGGAGTCCACTATAGGTATGAAATGACGAGGAAAACTGACTAATTACTCCCTAAAACAACCAAAACAGAGTGATTAGGGAGGAAGATAGAAGGGGTTATACGGTCTATGTGTATGCTAGGGAAAAGAAAGAGGGTCCCCCCTTTTAATTTACATTGGGATATAAAGGTGAAAATACACATTTTATGAGCCACATGGTTTTCCAAACCATGATGAAAATGTTTAGTAGAAAATGTCTATGTAGACTCCACTCACAAAGTTAAGCGACATGGTTTAACTAATCATATGAATTACCACTGCCTTAGTCATTCAAATTTGTAATGGTTTGTCTACAACCATAGAAAAACCATGTACCAAACTCATGTCCAAACCATGATACATGGTTATCCCAAGAATATTCCTGGTTTTCTCAAAATTGTGTGATTACCATGATATATAGCCATCTGATTTAGAAATGGAACTAGAAATCTCACCAAACTCTTGGTTCCACAAGGGTTCCCCGAAAAATTGTACCCCATACCATTAACCCTGGTAATAACCATCCAAAAACTTATGAAACTATACCTGATACTCCCAAGACTTTCTCGAACACTGAAAGACCCTCTTGGCACTCAAAATATATCGAAAAACATTATATATAGACCCTCACAATCTCATATTATTTAAAAGAATATTCATTCTCAAAACGACCCACCAAGTAAACTAAAAAATTAAAATTTCCTCTTATTTTTCACCCCCTAATTGATATAAGGTACAAAAGACTAGTTCCCATATAAGGTTTTACATAAAAGAAAACGAAAAACACTAAATAAGGGTTGTCATTAAAACCCCAAAATTTTTAGGAGTATGTTATTAATAAGAAACTATTATTTTGAAATTTCTAGTAGTTTTTTGAATCTTTTCCACATAAGTAATCTGCAAAAACTCTACAACTAGAATTAAAATGAAAAGTAAAATTTCTTTGAATATTTTTATGTGAAAAAAAATAGTTAACACCTTTATAATTATATTTTATTTGGATTTAAATATTTTAAACATTTTTTCATAACTAGTGGAGGTTTAGTGGTACATATTAGAAGTTTTTCAGTGACTAGTTGTAGTTTAAAATACCAAAAAATATTAAATAGTGGTTTTTTATTAGCGGTATTTTTAATCATCAATACTTATAAAAAATTTAAATTACTATACTTGATTCTAATACCACCACTAATAAAAATAAAATTATATGTAATATTTAAAAACATGACCATTTCAATACCCAAATTAAATATAAGAAATACGAAATCTATATACATTTACATAACTTTTATACTCAAAAAATAAAATTTTTACTCTAAAATGTTTCACAAGAAGCATATATAATTTTTATTCATATGTAAAAAAACAAATATCAGTCAAATATCAACATTTCACTACTTTGTCTACCTGGCTTCCTGCAGAAGACCCATGCACCAAATTTTCATGTTCGATACCATCTTTTGGTGTATCTAGTGCTTTAATTAAATGATATATATAATATAAATTAGTTTTAACTAGATAGTTAATAAAAAGATATGTATAATGAATAATTTAATAATATAAACATAATAAAATATATGTAATAGATTTAAGAGTGTTGTATATTTTTATATCAGGACTGCAATGTCTAAAGGAATTCCCTCATCATTGAATGAAATAAAGTACTCTAGATCAACCATCTTTCATGATAAATAATGGGATGTGATATTGTATCTCATACTAATTAACTAAAATAAAACATATATATTCCTAATATATCATCTTTAGGAACCCTAAACATTTTAAATGGCACAACTACATCAAAATATATCATCCTCTAGGAATCATATGAATTTATGTCCACTTTTGTATTTTTTATCTGAATATATTAAATAAATATATTCAAAAATTAATATAGGGATGTAATAAATTATTTTTTTCACATTTCAAACTACATGCTAATAATGGTCACTATCTAGTACCCTTATGATTGTAACATTGGAACTTTATGCTCAGTAGACATTGGCTCCCCAACGGCTCTATCTAATCAATATAATATCTCTATAGAATAAATTGATTAATTGGATATAGGGAAAAATCTTGATGAATATGGGATCATGTTAAATGGAATAAAATAATGGAAAGGGAACAAAAAAAAATATGTATACTTCCTGATGCGATAGGGTTCATATCAGATGATTCTTCCAAAATCATAAGATATGCAGATAATTGGATAGTATTTGAAATCCTTTTTTATCGATATTCACACATCCAAAAAGAATATAAAACAATTAAGAACATGATATATAATATTAAAAAAGAAAATTTTTTATATTTTCGTACAAATATTAATTAAATTAATGTATTCTAAGTAAAAAATATAAGATAAGTAAAAGGAATACTAGACATATAATTAATTTTTTCATTGTTAACTATATCATTCTAAACATCATCCAATAACATTATTTAATCAGATATAACCTCACAAAACAATTCCTTAACTTCATCAACCATATCATACTAGTCTCCTAGGTTGATATGGACTTCAAAAATTCACCATTCATCGACCATTTCATCCATATAATATACCATTTTAGTTTTAAGGATAAAATATATGGATTGTATTCTTTACTCTCAATATTATAAATCAAACAAGATAAGCTAATATATTTAAATTATAATTAATATTTCCTTATAAACATGTACATATCAACCCACTAGAACATAATTGAAAAAACTAAATATATTACTTGAAAATTTATTTCAATAATTTCAATCATATTTATATATTATTTTGATTCATGTAATTTTACTAAGATAGAGTTATTTTTGGATTTTATATATTTTCACCCAAAAGTGTGTGAAACTTAGAGCCCTTAATATTATAATAATTTAGTAACCCATAATTCTACAAAGTTCCTTGATCCAAATATACTAAATCATCTAGTACTCCATATCAATATCAATATTCGGGATAAATATGTGTAAATTGAAAATATAATTAGTTAAAAAAGATTATTATATAAATATTTTATGTATATAAAATTTATTATGATCTCACATGGCATAAAAATCAATCAATAATATATTTTTTAATGATATTTTATATCTATTCATAATTTTGTACCCAAACTGAATCCAAATATATTTATTTGGGTCTTAAATTATTCAATTAATGGATCTTAAATATCATTATTGATTAACACATATCTATGTGATTTCATGAACTTTGTTTGATTCAAAAAAACTGATGATATTATCCTAACCTTGTGAACTAACGACATAAATTTTAAATATTTATTATAGGAATGTTTTTTATTTGTGTTATCATAAGAAAATCTAAATTTATTGAATCATATCTCAATATTATCTAAATACCTCAAATCAAATGTGGGACACTCTTACCCCAACAATCATCAGTAATAAAACCAGTTGATTTCAATTTTTTTACAAAATACTTTAAATTACATGGATACCTTATCAAATAATTAAACATAGAAAAATAAACAAATATTTTAGGAGTTTGAAAATGATAATTTACTAGTAATAAAAAATTAATATGACGATACCTCTATATTGGATACATCCATTGATAATGTACGAGCACTCTATATTTAACTTACATAGAAAAATAAATAGTTAAATGAATTAGTGTAATGAAAAATGATAGCGTAAATATCATCAATAAATAAAAATGTGTTGTTATAATTATTTCCTAAAGGTTTTCATGATAAATTTTGTTTAATGTTTTCTCAAAAACATATATGAAGCTTCTAAAAAACTCAATTATGATATTTTTTATTTTATGTGGTAACAATTTACATAAGGTTGATGGTAGAAATTTCTCCATCCAAAAATATGAGTTATGGATATTAATTCCATGTAACATATGATGTCACAAGTAAACACATATCGATACTTCACATGAATATCTATCATAAAATTTTTCATTTTTCATTTTTAGAAGAAAACTATATTTTTCATGATTGTTTTAATGAAAAACTATCATTGGATAATTTCCATTATCATTTCTCAAATATAATGGTTTATATTCTTTCTTATAAGTCCTTTTAAGCATTAATATGATATTTTTATCTTCCCTTATTGTCCAAAATTTTAAAAACATGTTGTCGCACATATTTTTCAATGTTCTTAATTTCAATATTATGATATAAAAATTTGAATTACCAATAAGGTAGTTTGAAAAAATACTTTGTTTTATACATTATTGGGTACTAACTATATCTGATGTGCTTTTAACTGATTTCATTAAACCCTTCAAATTATACCCTTCTTCAAATTATTCATCAATAGGTGATAATTGATCCATGATTCATAATCCAAATAATAAATTTGTTGGTCACCCCAACTCAAATTACCAACAAATCCTATCTTGTAAAACTGATAACTATGAGATACATCCAATAATAAATGATTACATATGATGAAAACTATATACTATTTTTAAGTATTCTTATCATTTAGATAAAGTTAGAAAATGAACATGTCTTACAAGTTTGAGTGTTCCAACCATAAAATTCATCTAATATTAGAAAATCACAATCATATAGGAAACTGTTTCAATATCATGTTCTCATAAACATCATGTGTTTCTAAAAATAATTTGAAACTAAAATGAGGACATTGAAATTTAATTCTTCCAAATATACATTGATTTTCCATTTAAAAATCGTAAAATTTCACCAACTCCTTAACATATTGATGAGTATTTTGTGGAAAATAAATCCAACTTTTATTAATTTTATTATATTGATAAATATATATATATTTAAAAAATAACACAAATTAGTAAAATTAAATCATGTTAAGAATAATCAATAAGATTCATAGAATAAAAAACATTAACATCAAAAAAGTTATAAGAATTTCTGAAATTTGACTAATAAAAATTCACCAGATTGAATTATGATATAAAATGTTAATGATCAATTGAATGAACATGAAAAATTTAAATAGATTCTTATTAAAAAACTACTTTAATTTCATTTTATTGAATATAACTTTAAGGATAAATGTAATTTTATATTTCTAATATTATTTGATATAGAACTATATGTAAATTCAATACCGTGATCAACACGTTGTGTTTATTCCTGAATTAACATATATATATATATATATACCATTAATATGAGGGACATAAGAATCAATGATATTTGAACGAATCAGTCCTAATATTTATTTTGATGTGTTTATTTTCATATTTCTCAGAGTGAAATTGGTAGACATAGAAGAGAGTTATATTTGAAACCATGAATTGAAGAAAAATATATTAAATTTGTATAAATTTTTATTATTATAAATTTTTTTCAAGAGTAATGTTTTATAGTTATGTATGATTTGAAAAATATTGAATATATATTTCTTATGATTGAGAAGATGATATCATAATTTTTAATTAATTTTTTTTGATTATGTTAATATTATGAGTTTTTTTTATATTGAAATTCAATTTTTAAAATATCATCTTATTTATGTTTTATTGTGTTTAGAAATTATTGTGTCTTTCTTGTAGTTAGTGTGCCTAAACCTAATGTGCGAAATGGTACATAGTATGGTAATAACTCAATCATGAATATATACATAAGAAAATGATGGTTAAAAATATTACTAATAACATATATGGGCTTAATATTTGAGAAAAAATTTCATATTTGATTAATAATAAATTTGTATTTTATATTTTAATATAAAATAAACATAGTGGATTTGTATAAAACAATAGTGAATTATTAAATATTGATGTGATCAATACTGTTTAAATTAGTTATATATTTTCTCCGTTGTTATTATGATTGATATCTATTATTCTCTACCCTAAAACACCATTGTTATTAAGGGTGGCAAAAAATAACTTTAAATAACCCCATCCCCAATACCATATATTATTAACTGGTGGTGTGGGTTATATCCTTATCATTAAGATACTATACCCTCAATTAAAAAACAAACAAAAAACAATGAAACCCCCATTATATGAAATATTAATATAAATATAAAATAAAATTGTAGTAGATGATATCCATTAATATGATATCAGATAACAATAAAATTTCAACCCCAGGTCAATTAATTCCTCCATACAAGAAAAATGACATTTATTAGAGGCCAATTTTATTCAATGTATATGAAAATAAACAATTGAAATTGTAATTTTAATATTTCATTCTTATTTTACCTAAAAAATATTGTTTATGAGACGGTATTTATTTGTCGGTGGTTCATCACAAGTTGATAATGCTGATGAGTTGAGGAAAAAATAAAGTCTCTCTTTGAGGACATCATGTAGAGGAAGAGTAACAAGATGGTTTCCATGGGAGATATTGATATAAGACCTTCTAGTTAGGGCTTTATGATAGAAAGGATGAAGAACTAGGAACCGCCTCTAAATACATATTTTGTGGTATTTAAAAGAAATCACAAATAACTTATTACAGGTGACTAAATATAGACTAAAAGTAGGTTTATGGATATTAAAATTTCACTGATTATAAGAATTTACATGAAAGCATACCAATAAACCTCCATTAAAATTTAATTTCTTTACAATATAAACTCATTAAATAAACAGTCAATATTGCTTCCTGGATTTATTATATAGTCTCCTGCATGTCTTTACAATATTGTGTTGATAGTATCATATTCAATGAAACTTTCCTCTCCCATATAATTTAATTTAAGGACATTTCTTTCCATTTTTCCCATTTATATTGACTATTATTTTTCAATTATTATTAGTTTATAACTCTCTATTTAAAAAATTTTATTTCATTATTATCTTTAGTATTCTGAATCAATGACCACCATTTACCAACATCTCTAATTTAAAAAATACTACCAGAATAATATTTTCAATTTCATTTCTAATTAAAGTGAGGAATATCTTATCAGAAGACTTGATCGATTACTCTAATACTAATGGATTGGATGTTTCTTTAAAGGATATATGATTTTATCACATAAAGCTATCTAACATAGGAGTATCATATTATGGAACAATAGGTTTCTCTATGCCAACCCTAGATTAATGAGATTTTCCATTTTATTATTACTTTCATGTTATGAAATTTTATTTGAATCCTCAAGAGGTACATGAGTTTTTTATGTTTTTTTAGCTTCATAAGTCGTCATGGTTAGAGCACGATTTGTAAAAACTATATGAAGTATTAAAAGTATCCTTTGTGGGTTTTTGATGAAATTATTCTATAACATGATTAGGAAAAATGTGTGAAAAAAACATGTTGGTTTATAATATTTTTGATAGTGAATATTTTCATGGTTACCACAAGTTTTTCAAATTTGTATGGCCAAACCATGCAGCTTTAGGTGTTATCCCGATGTTCCATCATGGATGGAACATGGTTATCAAAACCATGTGTGATAACTATATGATATAATTAATTAAATCAAAAAAATAGATTTATTAAATCTGGTTTAATCCCCAAGCCCTTATTCTAACTCATGTGGTTTGGGCTCCCAACATCCATGGTTCCTCTGGTATATTTTTGGGTTCCAATTCTATCCAAAGACCATTTGAAATGGATCATTGAGAGTATAATGTAGTACATCCATGGTAATGGTTTTCTCTCCTATCCTTTTTTATCTTATCATCCTATCTTTGAAGTAACCCTATACTGGGGATGCTATTCTTAGATTTATTGACTAAGATCGATTTTAATCCAAATAGTCTCAATATTTTTTAATGGAAAGTCATGGGGATCTTGGATTAACAAGATTGTGGTTCAATTAAAAAATATATATTTTGAGGTAGTTCAATTCTCACTCACTCCACTATTTCCATACTATATTTCATGGCTTTTATAAAATAAAACATTTGTTTTGAAAAATGGATTTTTGGAAAAATATATTCTTGAAAATACATTTTTTATTAATTTGAAAGTAAAGGTTTTGGGAATTTCCCACAACATGATTGGTAAATTAATGGAATGATTTTTTTCAAAATAATTGTTTAGGTGTAAGAACATATAGTGGACATGGATGCGTGAGTTCATGAATTCATGTTTAAATGGTCTTATCATGTTATACATGGTCAATGGGTCCATTTTAGACTCGTGGGATTTTACCTCTTAGAAATAGATCAGGTCTAGAGGGATGGATACTACTCATGAGTATGGGAAGTTCAGTGGGCCTACATTGAAAAGACATGTATTGGGTTTGTCAGTTACATATGTATGCATTCTTAACAAGGGATACCTTCATGGTGTGAGTTTTATCACTACTGTATTATATGTTTTCCTATTAGAATTGGTTTATATTGATTGAAACTCCTTTATATAAAATGGTAGTTAAATTTTTATTGTCATTATGGGATGTGTGGGAATCCTTGGGAGAGTCTATGGAGTCAATATATTCACCCACTACATATTAACCAAGGTTCATATTCAGATATTTCTTACCATGAGACATACATTGGTTAGGTATTAAAAATTACAAGTAAAACATCATAATGTTGTACTTTTTCATTATAGAGTTAGATCTTAGAGATATCTTGTAGTGGAGTTGGTCGAGGTGTCAAATGAGTTCCTTGAGTCTCAATGGTGTCTTTTGTTCCTTTTTATACTAACTTGTTGGAATTTGAGTTACAATAGTGACTCTAATGATGTTTTTTGGTTTATTTTTGTAATTATATTATCATAGGTTTTTATATCATGCATAATGTCTACATGATATGTTGAGTTTTATATTATAGGCTATTATCTGTGTAAGGTAAAATACACCCCCATAGATTGGTCAAGAGCGTGGAATTTATTTTTACTCTTTGGTGTCCTATGGATATAACCTAAGGTCAGTGGTTCTTTATTGCTTACCAAGAGAAAGATTCGAGTTAGTGTGTTACTAGTTGTATCATTCAGGTCATATCCATTTGTCAATAACTATAGGTAACGAGATATGATAAATCTGGAGTTTTAATGTAAACATAAAATTTATATCTAACCTATTTATACTAAAATTCAGTTTACTAGGGTAGTCCGGGTATAAAAAGTTTTTCCAATCCATTTTTTTCATTTTATCACCACATCTTCATGGGTATAGCTAATGAGAGTCTACTGTCATAGATTTGTAACAGACTAGCTACTGGGAATGAATTATTCCAGTCATATTTTGAGGATCATTCCACTACTAATTTGGTATATGGTAAATAATTTTTCATTAAAGTATTCAATGGTAACCATGTAATGATTTTATGATAGTTATAGGATGATGATTCCATTCAATAGAATCAAAACCCTCTAAAATGATGCTACTGATAAAATAAGTCCACCCAAGGAAACAAATGTGCACCAAAAATTGGTAAAATGAATTATTGAATAATTCTAGTCTTTGGAAAAAGTAAATTATCTTAATGAAAAATATTATATGGATCACTCACTCAAATTTTAAAAGTTTAATACACCAATATTTCTTGGATAATGGGGAACTGAATATGTAAACGTATGGATTGTGAAGATGAATGATATATTTAATTTGATGGGGACCCCCAACTAATATCAAAATTGAACATCACTTTGTATATATAGGAGGATCTTAAATGAAATGGTGTAACCTATGAATTCAATAAAAGTAAAAAAAGTCCTAACATGGGATAGATTTGAGCGATTTTTTAATAAAAAATTATATTTTCATTCCTTCCATGTTTTATGTATAAAAGAGTTCTTCCAAGTGAACTAAGGAATGTTTTTAGTTACGAATTATTCACAAAAATTTACATACCATTCCTATTTTTCAACATATGTTATACCTAGTGAATCACTCATGAAATAGATGCTAAAAGTAGCCATTTTTTTTAAATTTTATTCTTGAGTAGTTATAATCTGAATGAAGGATTACATATATATGGTGAAAAGGTCTGAGGAGGTAGAGAAATACATCACTATAAAAATTAGAGGAGGGAGAAACATTATCATCGAATCCACTTGTTGGAAATCTATTATGGATAACGATCATAGAAGGGACAATTGTTCTAATGGTAGAATAGAACCAGAGAACTAGTTAAAATTTTTTCTCTCTCAACATCCCATTTATGAACATAGTTTTTTTTAGTGTGGTTCATTGGATCATGTGAAAAGGGAATACATGACACCACCACAACACTATCATAATTTTGTTTCAAAGGGGAATCACATGTTCTATTGCACAAGTATTCTGAATTCAACTGGTGACTATATTTTTATTTTGTTCTAGGATTCAAGCTAGGAATATTTCATCTAATAAGTTATTTATCTCATAATCGAGGTACTCATGGTGATTCTAGGAATACCCCAACACAACAGCATTCATCACCTCAATAGAGGATAAGTACTCAATCAGTAGTAGCTAATTGGGAACTACTTTTAATTTAGGAGAGTGTACCAAATGAATACATATGCCCCTTAATGGTGTGGTGGTACCACTATCCTATAATATATCCTTTTGTAATTTTTTACACTCATGATACCTGTTAATTTATTTCAACATATGTCCTAAAAAATTGGTGTTTTCTATGGAAATAATGGCCTGAGTTATGAGTATCACAACACCACTTAGGAAATAAGAGTGTCAAGGATTAATATATTCCAAATTTTCAATCACTATGGGATCAGTTCAGTTTATGGGGAGTTTATAGTCATGGAAATTGACATTTTTATTGTCATATTGGGAATATATTGGATAACAACATCTAAGGATCACATTGTATTATATTCTCAAAAAGTGACATCCACCTATCCTGATGGTGTCATATAGTTATTCAATGGATAATGAGATTTTAATGAATTTATATTGCGATCTATTGATTAATTTTTCTGAACAATATTGTATAATTTGTATGTGATTATTTTAGGGAAAATTTCTGCAACTAGAAATTAGGATTTTCCGAGAATAGTAGATCATTACCTAGATGTATTTCGGAAAAAATAATCTTCACTTGGTCTTAAATGGGAAGTATAATTTTTTATTGACCTAATTCTAGGAATTAATCTTATTTAACATCCATAATATATAATGGTTCCAAGTGTGTGGAAATATTTGAATGTCAATTGGTAGAGTTGTAATGCTTGGGTTTTATGAGACCAAGTATGTCACATTGGGAATCTTTAGTTTTATTTGTTAAGATGGTGGATGTTGTATTCTAGATTTGGGTTTATTATCAAAATGTTAATCAAGTTATGAGAAATAATTGATATTTTCTTTATAAATTTTTTGATCTATTTTGTTAATTAAATGGATCAAAATGGTTCTCCAAAATTGATCATCAGTCAAGGTACCAAAAACTCTAGTTTGAGAAAATGTATCTCCCTAATAAATACTTTATATTCTGTTATAGAAACTATGGACACTTGGTATTTTCCTTTGTTATTATTTATATATTAATAGTTTTCATGTAATTGATAAATTTTATCGTTCATGAATTCCTATATTCTATTAACATGGAAGTTGTTGATGAAATATCAGTTTAATCTTGAACAGAATATGATCATAAAAGCAACCTGGTGATTATTCATTATACAATACCAGACCATTATTTTTAAGTCAAATTAATAAAACATGACTACTGAATTCCTTAATATTTAATCATTGCGATTTTTTTGAAAAAAGGTATATTGTTTTGTGCTGATGAAATTAAGGATATCATTTCTTGGGAACACCCTAACAACACCTTTGATATATATATATATTCCTATTATTATAAAAAATTATTGATGTGTTTTCTATTATTTCTTATTCCTTTATTTTTACATTACTATACTGATAAGGAAGGGTATTATAATTTGTTGGAGTATTGATTTCCATAAGTCCTTCAAGGAACACAAGATATGGCTTACTTCAAAAACCATCCTAATAGTTCTAAAACTATGTAAGGGATATGTTTCCTTTTGTGATGTTTCAAGTTATTAAATAGGTTGTGGTATTACGTAGGGATATCACTTCCTAGCTTATGGATCATGATAAGTGATGATACATGATAATCACTACCCAATATATAGCCAGAAATTTGTTTAGGCTGTCATTTTAATAAAAAATGGAACATCTGTCTCTCTGGTAAAAATTTCATTGCATTCACTAATCACAAAATCATAAAACAAATCTTTTTAAAATGGCTTGATACAATGATATTTCCTGTAATATGTTCATATCTTCAACTTATACTTAGTGAATACACCTAAGAATAGAAATTTAGTGGTTGATGCATTATGTTTTAAGTTATATAATCAAATGGATTGAGAGGTCCAAAACCAATGGAAAATATTGCATGTGATTTTTTAAAACACTTGGAATTTGATAAGTTGGATGAGGTTGAATTATAATTTCAAATTACCATCATTCTTTACATACTTGAACTACTCAGGGAGGCCAAACATACATGCTCTCATGTATGATACATGATGTCTACTTATCAATAAGTGATATTCGAACAACGATGACTAGATATAATATTACGATCATTTCCTAACTAGTTTGGAAATGGGAGTAGATTGTTATGGATGTTTTCAGTGGTTTACTAATAATGATTCGAAACCATTGTATTATTTGGGTGAATTTGGACAATTAAACAAATTCAGCACATTTCATCACAATCTAGAAGGTTAACACAATGGATGAGTTGGAAAATATCAATATCATGGAAGTGGTAATATTGAATGGTGTTATAATTTATATTTTGTGCAACTGATATCCAAGATTCACCTCACACTTTTAGAGGTCCTTATAATCGGACCTTATAACCAAGTTGACCAAGAGAACAACATATCACCCCTTAATATATTTCTAGTTAAAGTGTATGGTTTAGATGGTGGTAAATATAATAATAGTTTTTAAATTAAATTCAATGGTCAATGGGAAGACCATTTTAATTTAGTGGAGTTCTTATATGAAGATAGTTATTTGGTCATATCACATATGGATTAGTATGAAACATTGTATGAATTTACATGTTTTTACTACATTATTGGATCGAGGTTGGGGAAACATCACTAATAGAATAGATCCTTGTGCATAATACTAGGGATAATATTTATATGATCATGAATATAATGGAGATAAACCATATTTTTCAAAATTATCATTTACATCATCACTATAGACATTTATATTTTTATGTGGCCAATTTCATATTATTTCATGTGACACTACATATAGGGAATAATATTTTTGGAAATAAAGGGATGTTAGATCCGCGATATACATTCCAATTTAAAATTATAGAATGTATTAATACATTTTTATTATCATCTAGATCTATCACTAATATTTAATTTGGTTCATATTGTTTACTATTTCATGAGACTAATGATGTACCAACCCAGCCCTAACCATATGATTAGTTGGGATCATGTGGATCTTGAACCTGATGCAATGATTATTCAAACAACAATTATTATTTTGGATTGAAAAGAAAAATTATTTCATTGAAAAAAAATCATTGGAATAAATATTATTGAAACATGTTCACAAGTTGAAAGAGACATTAGTACTGGAGAATTACATGTTAGAGTGATGGTTAGATTTATTTCAACACACTAATAGCCTAAAAAATAATGAGGTTAAAAACTCCAATGATTGTGAGAAAGAGACACCCCTTTTATGAATTATGTTTTCATTTTATTCAGTACATTCATGTTATAATTTTTTTGGTGGAGTATCACAGGGTTTGAGATTGTTTTTAGATGTTTTGGATGTTTGCGGGTGGAAGCATGGTTAGTGAGTTACTATAAATCCATGAATACATTTCTAGTTACCCATTTGAGAGTTTTTGGGAGAAAATGAGATAGTTAATTGTAGGGAAAAAATTGAAAAAAAACCATGTGACTTTTGGAACATTTCAGACAGTGGCTATTTTCATAGTTGGATCACCAATTTCCAAACTCTAGGGCCGATCCATACAATAAAGAGTGTTTTATAGTATCACCCGAACGATTGATGCATGGTTTTCCAAAAAATACCACATAATTAATTAAACATGAAAAGTTTATTTTAATCTGGGTTAAACCCAAAAAGACATATTCATTCATACATGATTAGGGATTCACTCTATCGAGATTCGAACATCTTATTTTGGGGTTATCCATCACATTAGAGTCTGTTTGAAATGAATTATTCAACGTTTTACCTCAGATATCAAAGGTAAGGTTTCCACTTAACCAAACCATTGTGATATCCTCATCCACTAATTGAAGGATCTATAGAACAATGCTATTATGCATATATATATATATACGGGGTAGGATAAATTTTATTCCAAATATTCCCATTATTAATTAAATGAAAGGAAATGAGATCTCAGATATACAAGATAATAGTGTAATTGTTGAAAAATAAAATTTGGAGGTATGTGGATTTTTCTTCTATCTACTATTTCTAGAATTAGAATCATTATATTTTCTAAAATAACATTGTTTTTTGGTGAATTTTATTTTTGGAAAAATTGGTTTTAGAAATCCCACTATTTTATAACATTGTAAATAAAAGTTATGTGCATCATAATTTTTTAGATAAATTAATAGAATAGGGATTATTTTCATATATCTACTTGGGTGTGATAATATGGCATAGATATGGGTGTGTGAGTTCATGGATTCACATGGAAATGAATTTATCATGTTAGAAATTATTAAGGTGTCAATTTTGGACTTAAAGAATTTTACTAAGTAGAATGGGTTTTGAAGGAAGGGTAACCCTTGGGAGTATGGTCTGTTTACTGGCCTACATTAATAAAACAGGAATTGTGTGTGTTATTTTCATGGGTTTTCACTCATGACATGGGAAATATTCTGGGTGTGAATTTATCATTTTTTTTGTATATGTATATCGGGTGAACTATTTTATATTTCTCTCTCATTTTATTTTAAATGTTGCTCACATTTGCATTACCCTATAGAGTGTGCAGGAATCCTTGGTGATTTTTTACTGAGTTGATATACTCATCCCCTACATATGAATCATGGTGAATATATAAATTTTTTTTACCATTATATTGGTAATAGGAATCTCTTTCAATTTATTAATAGATCACGATTATGTTGTAGTCTATTTTTGCGTGTTTAATCATAGAGATGACTTGTAGTTGATTTTTTCAGAGTGCAACATCAATTCCATATGTCTCATTAGTGTCTTTTGGTCCTTGTTGATGTTGATGTACATGTGTATGCTTTATTTTTGTGTTTATGATGAATTTTATAGATTATTTATGTCATTGGATTATTATTTAATTTTATATCATACATCTTGTCCTCTTAGTATGTTGAGTTTTCTATTGATGTTTTTTTCTATGAAAGGGAAAATCATACCCTATAGTTTAGTGAAGCCCTTGGTATTTATTTCCTACCTTTTTTGTCTTCGATATGTCACCTAAGGTGAGTGTAACTCTTTTACATTCCAATATATTGGTTTTAGATGGGCTTTTAGACGCTCCATATACTCATGGGTTTTTTCCATAACCGAGGACTGTTTTTATAATATGGCCATGATCAACTCATCACCAAAACATGCTTCAGTGACTTTATCATAATAGAAATACCTACATTGATTACAAGTGTTGATATGATTTTCGTTTATTCTGCTGTAAAAAATCTCCCGACAAAGAACACATATAATTAGATCATGAAATCTTAATCATTAATACATAATTCAAAAAATCCATAAAAATTAGTTAACATTGTATGGATTTTTATTAATTCTTATTCTAATAATGTTGTTATAAATTATAGTATCCAAGGGTCCTACTAAATTTCATCTATTACAAATTATAAAATCCCCAACGTCAACATCCTATATTCGATGTTTACTTTGTTACAATGATACAAGATACAGGGATCACATCCCCATGTACCGATCAGTTTAACAGTCTTAGAGAACTCAATAAATACATTATTTCCATATTAAATTATAAAAATATAACATAGAAATAAAATAATTACATCCTAGAAAATCATTCAAAGGATTCTCATTCCTATATTGTGGAAATGAAAAAAATAATGGGGTGAGTTAAGATGATCAGTAAAAGTTACAAAAAATTAAATCTATCATAAGAAGATAAATCAATAACAATACAGTAGAGTGGATAATCAATAGATATTTTATTTAATCAATAACATGAGATTTAATAATATATCCATTAAAAATATTGACAATAAAGTCACATGGATAATAATTACTAAATGTTTATTGAAGTAAATTGATAATATTAGATTTCATGATCTTACCATCAAGGAATCATTCCAAGACATCAGGAACTGTACCATTAAGGACTTTTACCAATTCATTTCACTGAATGAGTAGGTATACACCAAATACACAACTAATTTAGTTAACTATTTTTCTAATGAGATTCATATATGGATTGAGGAGAAATATATAATCAAAACCCACCCATCACATACATATATCCAAAACATTCCTCATATATTGAATCAAAGAAACAATTTAAAAAACAATAAGACATATTAATAAAAAAATATATGCTTTAAATAAAGTATACGAATTATCAATAATTCCCATGTAAATTACAAATATTTATTAAAAATATTTCTACAACTAACTCCCTATATAGAAAATTTATATGTTTAAGACAATATATTAGTTGAATAAATGATACTAAATTAGTCAATGATATTGAAATAATAGACAAAAAGGAGAAAAATAATGTCTATTGAATAATGGAGAGTGATATATAAATGACCCTAAATGCAGCTTCCTCTATTTACAACCACCAAATTTTGTTGGATCATGGTTCTCTATATGACCATAGGCACACCTACCCGTATTCCAAAGGATTTCAACTAAAAACGGTTTTATGATTGTATGGTCGGATGACTATAAAATCAATAACAGATAATGATATCATCATAATTGATACAAAACATATATAACCATACTAAATAAATAATAAACCAAAATTCCATTCAAGTTACAATAATTAAATTTAGATTAATACTATTAAATGATATATCCATGTAAAATGTACAACAGTAATAGTTAAAACCCACAAAATATCCCAAATAAAAATATAGATAAATCCATAAGACTCTAAATGAAAGGGTCTCTAACTTATATGATCCATCCTATCATCCCAAATCAAGCATTGACCACATGTCGATTTCCCTTATCTAGTCTTTTAGAAAAGGAGTTTGTTCAAGTACCAACAATTTTTTGAGAAGGGTTTGAGTAAAACTCAGTAGGCCACCATCAATGGTGTTTATAAATATATCTATTCTATGTAAGTGCATATAAATGTGAAAAACTATACATATGAATTTAACTATAACATAAAATAAATAAATAACACCACTAATCCATAGGATCCATGATGAAAACATAGGCAATCTATACAAACATCAAATTCTGTTGCATGTCTCTGAAACAAAATCACTAGGGAAATATACTCAAATCAAATTATATACCACTACTAGGGAATCATATTCATCTTGGAGAAATAGTCCCACCAAGGGAAATATACCTTCCCCATATTAATAGTTGAACCCTGGGAAATATAATTCTCTCTTAAAAATAGTCACATATGAGAAAAATATACCCATCCCAAAACAATAGTCACACATAGGGAAAAATACCCCATCTTAGAGAAATTGTCTCTCCTAGGGAAATATACCCATCCTGGAACCCTATGAGCCCACTATGAGGAATAACCATCCTAAAAACCATAATAGAACCACCATAGATACACCATACCAAGAATCATGCATACAATCTTCTCATAAATGGTCTTAAACATTCCATAAAATATCATTTAAAGTTTACTAATTTCAATTTTTAATTCAAGTAAACTAATTATAGTTTATAGCTTACTTTATTGTTTTTTAAGCCAAAACCATATATGTATTAAGTTATTAATTTCATATAAACCATTAAAATTTAAATTCATCAAATAAAGAATATAAATTCTTCGTCGGTATAATTCATTGTAATATAGTGAAAACACACAATTCATGAAATAAGAAAAAACATTTAGACATGTGGGAGAAATTATAGACCCACCTAAATTTAATTTAACAGAGAATAATTGCTATGGAACATCGATCAAATGAAACCCAAGGATCCACATTCCCAAAATCAGATTTGATAAATACCATATCAGGGTTGAGAAAAAGAAAAAAATAAGAACAATATGATAATATTGATATCTAGAGAGTGGATATTATTAGACATACCAATAGTAATAAATTTTAATGTACTATTTTTTATCCTCTAAATATTGAGGAAGAAGATTACATAGAAGATAAAATTCATCACGTATGATAGGGAGGTGTGCGTTACTTAGTTTAGGGATAATAATGAGGTCTCAAGTGAGTTGTTTAGTTAAAATTTTAATTTTTTGAATTAATTAATTCAGTCCCATGATTTTAATACACGGTTTGGTAAACCATGATCCAACCTACGAACACCACTATTTGAGATACACCACTTTACATTGTTTTTTTGCATGATTTAATAAATTATTCACCAAACATATGAAATAATTCTATAGTATCTTATTTATATTTTTATAGTTACATTAAGAAGCCAACATTTTTTGAAAAAACACACCTCATCCTTTTCCCCTCTACACAGTTCACTACATTGCTAACACTAATCATATGCCGACTGTACACCCAGATCTATAATAATTGTGCAGTTTTTTTATAGTTACTCAGAAAAAACTACACATTTTGATAAAATATGTGCTCACATTTAACCATAAACATTTCAGGTCTCATGGTTAGCAGTATTTGTGTGCTAACTATGTGTGCCCTATTATAACTCAGAAATTCGATATTTTTGGCCTCTACCTCCGAAGATGATTTTAGAGACATTTCAACTATTAAAAAAATCCCTAAAATTTTAAAAAATAATAATAACAATATCACAGGGGAAAATAAATAAAAACACAACAATATAAGAACTGACAGCTTTACCACATATCTAACATAGAGTATATCTTGCTCAAGTTCCACTATAGAATGAGGAATTGGGTTTTACAACCTACTCACCTTAGATCATTTTATCCTTGAGCCTCACTCTAGAAAATCACCAAGGATCATTGAAAAAAAACTCAAATTATTGAGTCTTCATGTATGATTCTTATTCCTAATTATCCTTATGGTTGTAGTTGTGCTACCACACCACTAACACCAGAGGAAATTTCATTCAATGAAGGGTCTTCTCACGTTGATCCACTATTCATATCAGATTCTCTTTAAAGAATGCATCAACAACAAGATCATTATCATAAATTATGATCACATAAGATATATGTTGATGGTATTTCCATAACTGTGATATTTAGAAAACATTGTGCATACCATTTAATCGCTATGAAAGAATCAATTGGGATGCCACCAAAACAATACTCTACAATACCTGTAGGGGTCCCACTGACTCAGGTTCCAACTTTATTTACCTTTGAATAAAACAATTTCATATCCCCAAAGTCACTCTCAAGAAAACATGGTCAATATCCTTGAACTGAGGTGGTCAACGTCATTGGTCCACATAAGATTTATATACATTCTGAGTAGTATCCAACCACTTTCATATCAACTAACAATACTCTAGTGTCTCATGTTCAAGACTAAGCCCAGTAAACACATACTCTCTAGCCTCCAACCAATATAGAGGTGAGAGAAATTGTCCCCCACACAAATACATGTGGGTTTCCATCTGTATAGAATCTTGAAAAATATATTTTATGTAGACTCTACTAATGAAAAATGGTTTTCCCAACCCCACCCCCCAATTCTTGGACACATTCTATCATCATGTCCTATAAAATTTTTATAGTCATCTTGGACTATCAATAGGTATGTGGATAAATTTATATGATCAAATTCACCCTAATACCCAAAAATTTATGTGATTCCTTCTATAATAACTATGTGAAATGGGCATCTCGATATGAAACAGTGGTTTAAGGGACCCATAAAAGTGAACTATTAGACTTGGTGATCTATAAACAACTACTTTGAACTTTGAATTACATATATTTTCAAAAACTGAACATTGATATAAATATATCATCACATATAGATTTTTATTATATATATCATTTATGTGATAATGTCCTACAATATTTGTCACATTGATAAGGTCATTGGAGTTCCCCACTATGATGAGACCCTTGCGAAGATATAATGACATCTCTTGAATATAGTTCTACAGTTATTTAACATACTATGATATGAAACATAGTATATATATCTTCATGTTCAAGTACTCATATGTGGATGATACTTATTCTCATAAATTTTTCCCTTTGTAATATCCAAGATAGACGATTATTAGAACAGACACACCAGAAGGATTACCACAGGTTTTGGTGTTATAATATATTTATATATATGATCATGTGTAATGGTACTTTATTTTATGATCATCATTGATGAATTTCATCAATCAAACATTTTTATTTTAGCATAAAAACCATCTCACCGTATGTTGGTGGGAAATAGGGAATGTTTGGGGTGTCACAAATGACATGTTTTTAATGGATAGGTTGAGTAAAGAACTTTTATGTTAAATATTTATGGAAGCCGATATATCATCCACTTGTTTAGAATCGAAAAGTTGCCTTAAATTCCATGGACATTGTGTATCGATGTGTTTATTTCAAATAGTTAATGAATAATGTGTTAGACATATAGGTTGGTGACATTGATGTGCAAACTACTATATGAGATATTGCGTCAAAGTGATTATTTTACACATATAGAGTTCGTATGTGGTCTTCATCATTATAACATTATGTTCTTTCTATTAGGTACAATAAAAAATTTATAAATAGTAATCATGTATATTTGTCAAACCCATATAATTATAATTATAAAGAATCTTACAGGGTCACACACTAAGTGTTTTTGAGATCCATATTTAGTTTATTTAAAATTAATTATTAGAATAAATTGTATTCTCAAGAATGGGGAATAATTTTATTCATTTTTTATAAATAAAAAATACTTATTGATGAATAAAATATTTATATGAAATATTTATATTGATATTTAATAAATTTTGAGGAGATTAAGATGAGAAAGACCATATTTGATGATAAATTTTTATTTACATTCTAGTAAATATTATTTATCACTTCATAGGTTGCAATGCACTATAGAATAACATTATTATTAATCTTTTTTTTGTGGAATGGGGTTTAATAAATATTATAAAATTATTTAAGATACAATGTGTAATTAAATAATTATTTTAACTGAAACCTTAACTCTATAAATAGATGGTCATGACTATTGATTATGGTTCAAAAAATAGAGAATCATTGTGCATAATGAAATTCTCTCTCAACCCCTTTTCTCTACTTATAAGGAACATAGAATGAAATAGAGGTTCCTTTAATACCAAAGAATGATTTATTAATAAGAACGAAATAGGACAATTGATTTACTATGCTAGTATTCTTATATTTATTGGCACTACATAGAGATCAATTGAACACATGTGGATCACTGCTATAGGGATTATACATTTTGATCCTACAAGTGCAATAATAGTAATCCAGAAAGGGTATTTGGATGATTTACATAATCATGATTGAAGAATGTTCCCAGGACAAGGTATTTATTTCTTAACATCTAAATAACGAAATTAAAATTTAATGTTAAAATATCCACTCATGGGGTTTTAGGAAGTGTTATTTAATTAAAATTTAAAATTTTCTCTCACCACCGGTGTTTCTACTGCACCTAAAACCTACAATTGGTATCATAGATTTCACATTCAAATATATTGTTATTTATTTGATTTTTTCTACTTGATAATTTGATAGTTAATATTCATTTCACATATAAATTTTTTCTTGATCTATCTTCAAAATATATTATTATTATTATTCTTCATTTCTTGAAAATATTACCAAGATGTGTTAATTATTGGAAATGTTTAAATATGAAGATCCCATATTAAATTTCCATGAATCATGGAAATAAAATACAAGAGTAAACAATATATACACTTTTGATACTTTTTGTGTATCCTTGTTTATTAAATAAGGAAACCCACATGGATTTCAGGGTTTAATGTAATTAGTTTATATGACGTGCAGTAAATCCACCACTTATAGACCAAACAGGGAGGAACATGGTTTTTCTAGAGAACAGTAGATATAATTTGACTACACTCCATTAATTCCATGTGATTTCATTATAGAAAACACAGGGTTATACAATTCAATGTAATTAATTCAACATGAACATTTAATACATGATGTGTAGAAATTGGAAACCATGTAAGAATAAGTACATGGCATTTATTCTCCATATAGATCATGAACATCATGAATATTTTGGAGAAGTAAACACCAATTCCCTAAGCATGTACAAATAACATCTACTGGAGAGAAAATAAATTCCATTTGTCTAGCTTTCACACACTATAAAAAAATATGTACATGGAAACATTATATTTAACTAATCATGTCTACCCAGAATCAAAGATTCTACCAATTTATTAAAATGAAATAAAATGTAAAAGGAGAGTAGTTGGGTCAAACAAAGGGATTTACCTCATCAATCATTAAAAAATACATAGATCATAAAATGATAGGTCATATCCATTACAATATTCATTAGTAATTTACAACATAGATTGAGACATACCTATATTGAAGATTATTAGGATTTCTAAGTTGAAATTTTTTTAAAATTTAAAACATGATCATGTGGATACATTCCATGATTTGTTGGAGTAGTCCTTCTATTTCCATCTCCTCAAAGGGGTTGGAGTGAAACCCTTAGTGTCAGTCAACTTTATCTCTCCATTCAAGAATGTATCTTTAATAGAGGCATGGTGACAACTATTTTTTTCCTATAGGGGGTGTTATTCACCCCATCAGTATCCGAAACAACATTTTTTTCCTTTGTAAAAAGTCTATACAAAGATTAATTCTATTATAGAATCATCCACCTTATCTTCCCAACATCCTTGAATTCCCTGAGATTCTATTAATTTAATATATCTTCAAGAAATATTTAATTACTCTCAAAACTAATTAGATTTTTCAACAGAAAAATTATTGGATTGGAGGGTTTCATACATATACCCTTTTCCGTCATTCATTGAATGATGTTACTCTAATAATCTCATGAAGCTTATCCATCCTCAAGTACTGTATTAAAAAACATATATGATCCTTGTGTCTCCATATCCATTAATGGAGATTTTTACTTTTCCATTTGCGGTGGAAAAGGGATAACATGCACATCATTACTAGCTTGAATAGAATGTCTATTTCCATAAGTGATCACATTATTTCATGTAACATATTTCTCAAAATTTTCACTACAAGAAGCTTTATGATGTCTACTGAAGGAGAAAATGGATAAAACTACGTCCCTATGACATTTATCCTAAGCATGAACAATAATTTTACATTCCAAATATTAATAAATATATTTTTTACTCCACTTATAAAGAGACATCATAATGTAGTGATGAAAATATAATATCATGAATCAGATAGGAACTCATGTAAATATCTATCAGGATCCTATCTAAGTTTTCTAATTTGGAAACCTTGATATTCTTATCCATTTTGATCCAAATTCCCACCATCTATTCTATATCAAACTGAATCTGTCTCACATAATATAGAACCAAAATTCCACATTTGTCGAGTTTTCATTGAATCAGATTGAACAATAATATTATTGTGAATACCCACTTCATTTCACAATTCAGACCATGATGTCACCGGCTTCACATGTCGAAGGGTACTTCTTAGCACCAATTGAAGAATAACCACCAAATACAGAGTCTCACCAGCCATAGATCATCCATTGAAAATTGCCTCATCCACTGTGGTATACTTAGTTTGGCACGTCTCTCCTACATCGTCCCACAATTCATTGTCGATTGAGAATTATTCACATCCACTACCATGGGAATTTGAGATCTGCATTGATCTGCCCATTCCATCTAGATCGTACATGCATCGGACTCAAGTGTTCCTTGTGGAAGTAAATTGAACATGAACCCCATGAAATTATTATTCAATGTAAGCACACAATATTTCATATGATTATATTATTTATAATTAAATCATCTAATTAGTTTGAATAGTTAATTACAGAGTTAATTTCATGGGAAAATATGTTTATTATTTTATTGAGTTATAAATAAAAAAATTATTTACTTTATTTAAAGCCATGTATTATGGTAATTTTTGGATGATCGGACCAAATAAGCTAAAATGAATTAATTCATTAATAAGATAATTATCCAGATTAAATTTTTCCTCTTTTATCTTTTTAAATAATGAATTGATATGGATGATAGTTAATTATTTTAAATGCTTAATCATAGTATCTATACGATAGATGATGAGCTGAGCCAGGCTTGTGTATGATATGGCATTATTTAATTTAATTTATTTCATGAGTTTTCAACTTTATTTATTAAATAAAATTTTATGGCCTGTGTGTCATCCCTCCTTCCATTATTTTTCTGTACATGTGTGTTCGTGGTCATTTATGTAACTTAATTTAACCATTTCATTAGTTCCCCACACCGATGTGTGAGTTATAAATACTTGTAATAAAGGTAATATCCCCAGCTGTATTTAGGAGAACCAAGAAGGAACCATAATGATGTCAACCATGGTGATATTCCAGTGTAAATATGAAATGTTTTAACTCTTTCTAATTCCATCAATAAGAGTTATTCTACTAGGTCGAATGTTGATTTATTTTTCACTCAATAAATCATCTTTTAAATAATCTAACGAATATTTCATTTATTTTTTATTTATTTATATCTTATTCATTAATTATTTTATAGATGCAAGATCACAATCATATAAATAAATGATTTAATATGCAAAGATGAATTTAAAATAATATGATTATGTGTAAATATTTTATTTAAACATTTTTATTAATTATGCATCATCCACTTAATATTAAGAGGATATATAAATCATAAAACATGATACATTTCATTCATGATAAATTAAAAATCACTCAAATATATATTGAGTCAGACTTGTTCTTCTTTTACTTGATAAATAAGGAAACCAACATAACTAAGTGTTTGACCAAACCATGTTATAAATCCTACTTCTCTATGGGGACATATTATGAGTGTTTTGGATGAATGTTCTATTTTACCACAAGATGAGTTTCCCTTATTAGGCTTGGTGTAATTTGGATGCAAGTGTAGATGAAATCCATGTTAGGGTGTTGGGATTGGGGAATCAACTCAATGGATTAAGGAACTACAACCCATTAGTTGGTAAAGCCCTTCCTACCTTAATACCTTCATATAGATTTTCATAACCTTTTGGGGGTTATAAAAAGGGGAATATGTATCCTTTCCACTAGAATTCATTACAAAAAAGACATCCCGAGTTTCATTGTTACTGATATTCTGACTTGATAAAATAATGGATGCAATAATAAAATTAATCATTAATTTTTATCATAGTTTTTAATAATGAAAAATATTAATCATGTATTTTTAATTTTTTAGAAAAATGGAAAAAAACCCACAACTATAGTGTTATCAATCCATAACTCATGGTTTAACTTTACAAATAAAAATATCATAATATGGTGTAATAATTTATGCAATGCATTGTTATTAAGAGAAAAACTTATGTGTTGGATTCTCCTATTCATATTTTACTAGTCTAATAGGTGAGAAAGGGTTAAAAGGATTTCTATCATAGATATACATGGGATGATTCTTATGTCAATTTTATTAAATTATCCATTATGATTAGATATATGATGAAAAAACATAAATAAATCATTTTATACTCAATAATATCTCATGTTATTTTCCTTCATAAAGATAATAAAATGATTAAAATAAATAAGATTTTCAATAGAATATATCATTGTAAATAGGAAAAAGGTAATACAACTACTAATCATGATTTAAATTTTTTTTGGGAATTATTAATTATTTTGGAAAATTAAGATTCTACATAGATAATAAATTATCTATCTATATTAACTTATTATCCTTAGCATCTGGTTATCCTTATATTTACGAATTTTAATGAATAATTGGATAAGTTTCACCGAAAACATGTTTCCATACTTCACCAAGTGTATAAGGATCAGTTGAAACTTGTTTCTCCACCCATTATGGTGAAAAGTTTAATATACATGGATGAAGATCCCATGGATAATATAAATCTAAAATCTCATTTATGTGATATGTTAAAGAGACAAAATATCCACGGTAGAATAATGACCAAGATGCCTTTTTTATTATGTGGAAATAATTGAAACAGTAATATATATTTACATAAATTAATGAATATAACAATTACATCTGATTCGGGTATATTCAATATGTTTATATTCATCACTTGTAAAACCTATGATAGTCCGGAGGACTTATATTTTTATTTATTTATTGGATAATCACTCCTTCAAGTGTTGAGGGGGAACCCATACATGCCTTGTAGGCCCAAAGTCTATAGGATCATTCATGACCTGATGTACCAAGTGAATAATGGCCAATACTTGACCTTGAAGGCCCGATACATAAATGAACATGGAAATACGCCCATCATCTACATCTATGATGGAGCCTTGCTCCCCACCTCATATAAAATATTGACAACATTTCCCCATCCAGAGATGCATAGTTCTGGGTATTGATAAAAATTTCCACACCATATCATTCTTCCAATACTATTAGATATTCTCTCATGGATACTACATTCTCAGAATACTCATCTGGTATTTCTTATGTGTGCTCTTCTCAGGATACTTCTTGGTCCTTATGTAATGAAGGCTCTGTGGATCGAAGGTCGATGGTAGATCGAAGGCCCTGTGGCCCAACGGTTGTATAGCCCAAAGGCCTTGGGTGGACCAAGGGATTTTGGTGGCCTGAAGACCTTGTGGTTCGAAGGATTTGGTGTCCCAAAGGGAATAATAACAATATGACTAAACCGGTGAGACGAAGACCCAAATTAGATTAATAGTTTTTTATGTTGTACTAACACATGATACCTTCTATAGTTACTACTATAGAACATATATTGTAATTCGGAAATTCATCCCCAACTGGATTTTAGCATGGATCTTTAGGGTTCCATGTAAGAGCCTCTACAACTTGTGTATAGGTTCATTAGCATGAAAACATATATGTTATTAAATACATGTAAAATTATTGAATAGAATGTTTAAAGAGTGAACTCAAAAATATTTGAAAAAGGTGATTCTTATATTAAATTAAGTGATTTCACTGCTTCTCATTTCCAAAATGATTGATTTATGTTTGTAATAAGTGTTACCAAAACATTTATCTCAGTGTAAAGATAGACATAATGAGACAGATTTTCATTTCAATAATATATGTTTCTGTGATATTTTATCACCAAAATTATAGTTCATCAACTCTTGAATCACAAATACCCAATACAATGAATGATTAATATAAAATGAGACACTTACGTGATTGTGACAAGATAATTCTTTATCAAGTAAAACTAGTAGTAGTTGAAATTCTTATACATATAAATGTGTTTTTGTCTCGATTTTTCTAATATAATGGATATAAAATCCTAATACTTATCATGTCAAGATTAAGAATCATTTATAAAAAAAGTCATGCCAAAAAAACATTTATATTTATCTCAACATTAACATGTAAACTATTCTAATGCTAATGGTAACATCATATTCTTTATCAGATTACTTTAAAAAAATTTAGATACTCTTAGTGAAGTAAATGAGTTCACTTGATGAAGAGAGAGAAATACCATAATTTTAATTTTGGAGGACATCTTATCCAAGAAATAAATGATCATAGATGCGGTATAATGGTAATCATATGCACGTATTTCCTTACATACATAAATGTCTTAATGGAACTGAAGAGAATATCATTGATGAGTCTTATATGTATATATATATTGTAAATATTTTCTTATACCATCCATGAAATATTTTGAAAATATAAATGAAAAAACTAAACATATTCCAACTTATTTTATAATCTATATCTTATCTATCTTGACATGATAAAAGTATATTATGACACTACCATATGTTTTTTTGAAAACCTTTTGTTAAAGTATATCCTTATCTACAAACGAACAAAAAAACACTAAGGTGAATCTATGTTAATGATCCAATAGCCACTAATGATATTACCATATACTCAATATCAACTATATTTCCAAAAAGGATTCATATCTATTTAAATGTTATATGAGAAGACATAAATTCTATGGGATAAGGATTTAGATGCACATGAGTTGGCATGGGAATAATGGACTCCACTATGCATAGTGGAAAGTGTACTTCTAGAGACACATACTATGTAAGTATATATATAACCAAATGGTTTGATTAAATTCACTGAGCTGGGTAATACATATATTATTTTTTTCCAAATAACTATTCCAAATAAGGAGCAGTAAATTGTCATATGCTGAAGATGAAATGTACGTATAAATTCAAGTAATGGAATCCATGTATCAGGATTTGGGGAGTTTTCTATTTTGAAATTTTTCTACTAATTCATATTTATATTTAGTATTCAAGAGAAACTAGATGTGGATGGTACAATATAGTACCAATATATCATGATAGATTATTGAAAGATTTTTCTATGAAAAATCTTATTCACAACTCATCATGAATAAAACCCTTTTGGAAATTTACTTGTTAAATCTTTTGTATATGATCATTGTATTGGGATATTAATTGTTAAGAACGCCACATTTAGTGGAATACTTATGAAATATTTTTATAAAACATTAATAAAAGGGATTCAATTTTTTAATTTTCAAATATATGAAACTAAAAGGGGTTTGTGACATAAATATTTCTAATAAGATAAACAGATTACAAAATGTCAGTTATCAATAAATAATTCATATTGTTCATAAAATATTATTTTTGAAACTAATGAGGGACATGTTTCTATAACTGGTTAGTGGGAGTAATATTTGTTTTAAAAATAAGTATGTTAACAACATATTGAAAACAAATGTTATGTCTTAACAATTATTTAAGAATAAAGAAATATATTTCTCTAGGTTTGACAAAAATTATAAATTATGTTATAGGGTAAAATATCTACTAATTAGATATAATGGTATTAAAAATCTATACATAGTACATATATTATAAATGAATTAGAATATAAAATTTGAAATGAAAAATCAACAGAGAATTGTTTTTGGAATATAATTCTTCTAGTAGAACGTGTGTGGCAGTCGGAAGGTATTATGGACATTAAAAAAACAAAAAGATTATGTTCTAGGAATTTATGTCATGTTCCAGGATATATAATGACATTCGATATTATTAATGCATAAATAATAATAGAAAAATATAAAAAATTAAAAACATAATTTCATTGATTTGAAGTATGAACTATCCAATAGTACTTGTAAATGAAGAACTGGATGCATTCCTTGTATCTAGATAATTGAGAATTATAGTGATCAAGGGAATTGACAACTTATCTTCATATAGTTCAATTTGATCTTGTATCACTAACAAGGATATATTAATATGATATGAAAATTTATTATGGTCATTATAAACAATATAAAAAGTTTGTGAGAATGTTTCCGCTTCTGATACAGCATAATAAGCGGTTCAAAAATGTCCTTATCTGATTTTTGGTTACACTAATAGAAAAAGATTTATCATTTTTAATAGTCATGTAATAAAAATTTGTTCAGGGTTTAAGGATTATATCATGGGAACCATATGTGGAGACTCAGTTATATCACTAATTCAAAAATTCTCTCAAGATAGTAATGTTCCAGTAATCATATTCAAAGCACATACATGTTTCTTAACTAACCCTAACATACAAATCATGGAAATCCTAGAAACTATATCCTTACTCGGTAAGAGAATGTTTCAAATGTGATTACTAATTTCTATTTGGAAGTTTCTCTACTGCCGTGGGTGGGGGGTATGGGAGTTAGTTCTCTGGAAACCAAAAAATTTTACTTTGGATTACATGTATATTCAATGGAGTAAATATAATATAAATATCTCTTTACATATTTTTTCTTTATAACATTTATTTGATACTGAACAAGATTATATATCATAGTGAAAATGTTATATAACCTCCCCACTATGATGAGAACATTCAGATACTATGATGATGTCCCTTAAATATAGATCTAAGGCCACATAACATAATATGATTGGGAAAATAGTATATAAACATTCAAGTGTGAGAACTCATAAGCAGATGAGACTCCTTCTCTTGAAGTTTGAACATGGTATAAATTTATATTTCCTTTAAAATAATGTTTTCTGTATCTCTAATAGTGGACATTTTCATGTTTTCTTTATAACATTTATTTGATACTGAACAAGATTATATATCATAGTGAAAATGTTATATAACCTCCCCACTATGATGAGAACATTCAGATACTATGATGATGTCCCTTAAATATAGATCTAAGGCCACATAACATACTATTATTGGGAATATAGTATATAAACATTCAGGTGTGAGAACTCATAAGCAGATGAGACTCCTTCTCTTGAACTTTGAACATGGTATAAATTTATATTTCCTTTAAAATAATGTTTTCTGTATCTCTAATAGTGGACATTTTCATGTTTTAGTGATATAAAATATATATTGATAAATAATATATTTCAATTAAATATTTATTTGGGTTTATTGATAAATATTTATTTAAAAGTCTATAAATATCATCTATCATTTCATAGGTTAGTGAACACTATAAAATAATAATAATAATATAATTAATGATTAAAATATTATTTAAGAATTATCATGCAATTAAATAATCATTTTAAATTAAAAACATTCTCTGTAAATATACAATTATGTATTTTGAGTAATCTAGTTAAATAGATAATCATTGAACGCAATGAAATTATATCCCAAATCATACTTATATCTCCCACTTAAGAATGGTAAATAGAGGAGATATTTATTCATGGATAAAGGATCAATGAGAAAAAATAAGTACGTATGAAAATTGATTCACTGTGTTAGCGCCTAGAAATCGATTTTCATTGCTCTAAGATCAAATGAGAACGTGTGGATCATAACTAGAGGGATTATACTCCTGGATTGTATAAGTGCAAAAATGGTTATTCAAAAAATGTATTTCCAATTATCAACCTAATCATCATCAAAGAAATATCCTAGGACAAGGTATTTATTTATTTTTAAATAAATAAATTTATTATAAATTCAACATAAAAATGTCCACTATTAGAGATACAGAAAACATTATTTTAAAGGAAATATAAATTTATCTCCCAATACCAGTGCCCTAACTATGCCTAGAACCTACTTTCACACTATATAAATCATAAAAAATACCTATCTCATCTAATTAAAATGTATATTTTATCGAAAAATTATTTTGTAACGCCCTGACCCCAGTTACCCAGAGTCGGTGCATTATTACATGACATTGTCATGATCACAAGAATGATCAAATCTCGAAAGACCGATTGGTTTAGTGGCATTGGAAACACTAGATATATTCACAATTCTTACATTACAACATATAAACGAAAACTACAACAACATATTTTCTTCATAGACCACACTCTTATCCCCTCATACTATCCCTGCGGGTCATTCATAATTTACTTCTTCATACCCTGGGAAAAATAAAACATTGAAAAGGGGTGTGCTAAAATGCCCAGTAATGATAACAATAAAGCGGAAACTTTCATAAATAAGAATAAACATTTAAGGAATTGTATAACAAAAACAAAATCCTTTTAAACTTCAACTTCAACATAGTATGTCAAAAATAAAATGAAATAATTCCATTTACTTATTCACATGGATATTTTACTAATTGAATAATCACATGAAATATCAATAACCACATTCATAATTTTGGAATGCATAATTCTAAACTATCATAACTACATAGCCAAGGCCTCGTGCCAATACTACAAATAAAATTTTGCAAAGGCCTTGTTCCAAGACACTAGTTTGCCTAATGAGACCTACCGATGCATCGAGGAGCTATAGTGGGCTCCACCCATCACATATTAAGTCCAATGCATTCCCATATGTAAAGGTTTAGATTTAACATAAACATTCATATTAAAACTAGCATACAAAATGTCAATACTTTCTCCAGAAACCATGAATGGTATAAAAATAACACATACACAGTCAAACATATCACAAAACCTTCAATACAATATGGATGTTTTGTATCATAATAATTCAACATCACATAATCATAAAATCCATCAAAGTATGTTGACATAGATGAAATCAAAACTATTTGAGAGAAATATCTCTTTTTTTTAATCATTTAAAAGTCACATATTTATAAAGGAAGTAATTAAAAAGATATTTTTGAATCAAAGTGTCCCATACCACTTTGAAACTTTTGAAAGGAATTAACATTTTAAAAACATTAATGTCCATATAAATAAATACATAAAATCCATTTTGATGACATGGACATTAATTAAAATGATTTATAAAGATAAATCTTTAAAACATTTAAAATTATGATTTTGATAAAGAGTACCTTTCCGAAATTCTTAAAATATTTATTTTGAAATCATTTAAAAGTCACATAATTATAAAATAAAACATTTACTATGAAAATATCCTTGTAAGCTTTTAAGAGAGGCTTTGACAATTTTATAATGGCTGTAAATAGCTGCACCCGCCGTATAAGATAAAAAAACATTCTTACCTTAATTTTTTCGAAAAGGTTAAAAAGCACCTTATTTGGAAGACGACAGAAAGATTCCTTTATAAACCTCTTATAAAAAGTCAAACAAGGGTATAAATGACTTTAACCCATATTATAGTAAATAGTTAAAATGTTTTGAAATTCATTTTTAAGAAACATGGATGTGGATGATAAAGAGATCCCAGTAGATTATTACGTATAAACAACCTCGGATAATGAAGAGATTGAGAAATAAACCCTTACCATGTACTTTTCCTTGGTTGAGGGTCAGTTAACATCCTGTATAATGGTGAAATAATTGTTAATAAATTATACAAGAATCATATATATTAATATGATATCATATATGATCATTTAACATTTCCTTTGTTAATAATATCTTAGTATTATCGTCGTTTCGGGTGTTAACTTACTCGTTTTCTTTTATATATTTTGTTACGTAAGCCATGTTTTTCATGGATAGTTTGTATCTTATTCATATCCAGAATGATATAATGTCCTTAAAAATTATTTGTAAATCATAAAATGATAATTATAATTGAATGGATACGATGGAGAATGAATCTCATCACGTTCGTGGAGACGGTAGTCCGTGCGTACGCACGAGCGACAATATCATTCTTTTGATATTTAAATAATATATAATTGGATAGTATATCATATATACAGAATCATTATCATGTTATATTTATTATTTACATGAGTTACACATCATTATTATACACATCCAAATAATAATATATTGAATAACAATTACACCACGACGTGGAGACGGTAAGCCGTACGTACGCAGGTATGGTGACATGTTATTCAAAGGGTGGATAGAATAAAGAATATGGTTGTAACATATTTACAATAACATCACAGTATATATAAGATACTTTAGTTATTATTTTAGAATCGTAATAACAAAGAAAGAAGAAGTGGGAGAAGAAATGACTTTGAAAAAAGGTGGTGAAAACATTACCTCTTCTTCATGTTCTTCCTTTTGATTTGATCAAAAGGGATCCTTAGGATGGATTTCTGATCAAAATAAGGCCTCTGGGTTGTAGTGAGGGAAGTTGAGAGAGTATTTGGGCATATTTTGGCAAATCCAAAAGGCTTTGAAGGTGTTATGTAATGATAAGGGGAGTGCCCTTTTATAAGAGGGGTGAGGGGATCCTTTGGAAAAGCTAGAAATACTAATTTATGATAAATTCATATTCGGTTTCTAATGGCTCCATAGTTGATTATTCAAAGGTTAATGTTGGGATAGGTCTAAAACCATTCAACCAATAGAATTTATACAGGTTTGGGTTACTATATTAACCTTATCTTTTAGTTTTAACTATTAGTTAATTAGTTTGACATTTACCATGTTACTTTATATTTTTATATTATATACTTAATAAACATACTATATACATCCATGAGACCCCCAAGTGGTCCATTAATGATTCACCTATCGTGTTATAAGTCTCTTGGATGATCCTTAGATTTTTAAGAATTTAATATCAATTAATAATATAATATTTATTTTAAAAACTCTTGTATGTCAATTTTGACACTATTCAATAGTTTATTTTTTTGAAACTCATAACATAATGATTACTTCGACCAAAGATAATTAAATAAATCCTAACATGTCATATTAACCTATAAAAGTATTTTAATTCATAAAAAGTCTCAAATTATATTTATTTGGGTATTTATAATAACAATTATTCTAATTTGTCAATATTATGGTAATTACTGCATCATCATTGTGTCATAAATAAATTATCTTATTTAGTGTCTTAAAATTATAAATAAAACATCATTATGTAGTAAATCTTATTATCTTTCTAATGAATATTTAAAATCGAATTTATCTTATGTATAACCCAATATTAAATTTTTTTAGTAAATAAACATTGATTTTAACTCTTTTAACTCTTCTTTAAATTAAATAATAATAGATGTCCTAATCTAATCCAAGTGGACCTAAATGATAATATTTTATTCCTAAGGTTGTTTTGGGTCAAGATACACTTTTACAATAGAATTAGGACACGTGTTATAGTAATATTAATATCATTTTTACCCTTAATTACCCTATTTACTTTTAACCGTTGTAAATAAAAGTAAAAAGTTAATATTCACCAAAAATTATTTTCATCTCATTGAACCACATTTTACTTCTTGATATTAATCGCATCTCTCGGATTTTTGAAATTCCATTCACAAAAGAGGTAAATTTATCTTTTATGAAAAATTTAGTTTTTTAACTACCACTTAGTAGTTTCACTATTCATCAAAAATTGATGTTTTTCAGAACAATACCAAAATTTCATCCTAAGCTATAATTGATATTCCGAATTCAAAAATGATGTCTATTTTACAAAATTCCAAACATATAAGTTTCATTAATTAATTTTATAATTAATTCCCGCTGTCACAACAAATAGCGTGTTTTTAAGAAACAATATATATCAAAAGATTGACACTTGTTTGTGTCCGGTTTAATTGTAAATTTATGTACAATGACCAAAATTGTATTAAATGGTAAAAATATATTCTAAATATACTTTAAAACCACTAAAATTCAGAATTTATCAATATAGATTTTTTTGATTACATTTTTTTTAAATTAAAATTTAGTAATTTTCACTATTTAGCAAAATATAAGTGTTATCTGAAAAGTTCCAAAATTTCACCCTTGGCTAAATTCGATATTATGAATCCAAAAATGAAGTCCATTTTTAGAGATAAAATTTATAAAATTTCAAAAAGAAGGTATTACTATTCATAACAGCTAGTTTGATTGGTTGTGGTGTGTGTTAGAACTCGAAGTTGCGTACAACACACGCTACTGTATTATTCAAAGGAAAGAGTACCGTGGAAGCATGGGATGTTTAATTTTAAATTTTTTGATGTCCCCATTTAGTCAAAAAGTTTTAAATATTGTATTTAAAAAGGGTTCACTATTAAAAGTTGGTAAAAGTGCAATACTGAAAATGAATTATGTCTAAGATACTAATAATATGTATTCTAAAACTATAAGGATTTTTTAAAGTTTAAAATTTCGTTAGTACTATTCATAACCTCTTTTTAACAGCTTTTTTGGTAAAACATGGTGCGCTTGAACTCGGTGTTGCATGTAGTGCATGTTATTGAATTATTTTGAATAAATAACACACTATGAAATCTTGGGGTGTTACATTCTCCCCCCTTCAATAAATTGTGTCCTCGCAATTTGAAATTGTTCTTCAAAAATAAAAGGTTGAATATAGAAAATATCTTTGTGGGAAAACCCACATCTGAAATTGGGTTACTAAAATTTAGTCATAATATGAGGAAAAGAGAAATGAAAGGGTCACCACCAAATTATGATCTCAATTAGGAGAACATTGGTGGAAATTATAGACATATAATTGGAGGAAAAATGAAAATATTTATAGGTAGTGATTGAGGCCATCAATCACAAACAAGTGTAAAATTGAGGTCCTTAAATTCATCAATCTATGCTGATTTGAAATACCATCGGTTCAACAAAACATAGGGTATTAGGATAACACATTTTTGGTTTTAGGATTCCTTAAATAAAGTATAAGAATTAATTTCTTCATAGAATAAGAGAAGAAGAAAAATATATTTTTGACAAGTATAGTTCCATCCTTTAACTAATTTCTACCACAGAGTCATCTTACACTCTAAAAGATAATAGAACATAAAAATAATATTCTATTTATCCTATTCGTATAGGGTTAAAAAAATGAATTTATAATTAATCTAGAAGAACCATTAAAAAACTACATTATTCAATCCAGGACATCACGTGGGTCAGTAGTAGATGATACACCTTTGTCACACTTCGGTTGTGGGTTCAAGTCTCGCGGCCTTGTCGGACGTGACGGGTTGCCGCCCGACCTCCGGGTTTTCCTTTTATGGCGATCCAAAATAATCCGAACTAGAACTATCCAAAATACTTCAGTCCAAAATTTATAAGGAAGGTAAACACTATAAAGAATCTTTTTTCTGTGTAATAACATTTGAACACCTTTATCATGTATTCTTTTAAAACACTGCAACATCCTGAATTACCATAAAACCTTATTGACTACATTCATGATCCCTTATTCCTTAAAAAATAATAGATATACTCCTTCAATCAAAAATGTTTTAAACCCCAACAATGATGGAATATACAAATCATTAATCAGTTTCAAAGTAGTCAAGAATATCCAATATAATTTATCCAAATCAATGATGTATTATTCCAAAATCACTACCTCGGTATCAAAATTATATTATGGTTTATCATTCTCTCAACCATATATTTTCCAAAAACATTTCCTGCTATTGAGTCACTTTTCTTTGTTCAACACAATCTCAAGTCCTTAATGAAATAGTACCACGGTAAAATCATTATATACTCAATAATTATTATAACAAGTACATTGTTGATACAAAACTCAAATGACATAATCAACATAAGAACTCTAATCATTCCTCTTCATCTGTGGTATTATCATAACTTGATTATTATCCAATAGCATCATTTGCAGCATAGTCTGATGACTAGGACATAGGTTCGTGTAGTGTCCAAACTCTTTGCAAATGAAGCATTGTACATTTGAAACCATTTTCTTACCCTTGCAGTCACGTACTTTGTGCCATTTTCCCCCACACTTATAATAAACTCTCATTCCTTTCAGGCAAGTTCCAGGGTGTTTCTTCCCACAATTATCATATATGGAAAAATTCTTCTTTTCCCTCTTCCCATTATCCATATTTCTCTCATCCATACTTTTCTTCTCTTGCTTCCCTTCAAAGCCATATGACTCAGTAAACTCTTTACATATCTTATCAACACATGATATTATTTCTTTAAAAGGATTTCTATCATAGATATACATGGGATGATTCTTATGTCAATTTTATTAAATTATCCATTATGATTAGATATATGATGAAAAAACATAAATAAATCATTTTATACTCAATAATATCTCATGTTATTTTCCTTCATAAAGATAATAAAATGATTAAAATAAATAAGATTTTCAATAGAATATATCATTGTAAATAGGAAAAAGGTAATACAACTACTAATCATGATTTAATTTTTTTTTGGGAATTATTAATTATTTTGGAAAATTAAGATTCTACATAGATAATAAATTATCTATCTATATTAACTTATTATCCTTAGCATCTGGTTATCCTTATTTTTACGAATTTTAATGAATAATTGGATAAGTTTCACCGAAAACATGTTTCCATACTTCACCAAGTGTATAAGGATCAGTTGAAACTTGTTTCTCCACCCATTATGGTGAAAAGTTTAATATACATGGATGAAGATCCCATGGATAATATAAATCTAAAAGCTCATTTATGTGATATGTTAAAGAGACAAAATATCCACGGTAGAATAATGACCAAGATGCCTTTTTTATTATGTGGAAACAATTGAAACAGTAATATATATTTACATAAATTAATGAATATAACAATTACATCTGATTCGGGTATATTCAATATGTTTATATTCATCACTTGTAAAACCTATGATAGTCCAGAGGACTTATATTTTTATTTATTTATTGGATAATCACTCCTTCAAGTGTTGAGGGGGAACCCTTACATGCCTTGTAGGCGCAAAGTCTATAGGATCATTCATGACCTGATGTACCAAGTGAATAATGGCCAATACTTGACCTTGAAGGCCCGATACATAAATGAACATGGAAATACGCCCATCATCTACATTTATGATGGAGCCTTGCTCCCCACCTCATATAAAATATTGACAACATTTCCCCAACCAGAGATGCATAGTGCTGGGTATTGATAAAAATTTCCACACCATATCATTCTTCCAATACTATTAGATATTCTCTCATGGATACTACATTCTCAGAATACTCATCTGGTATTTCTTATGTGTGCTCTTCTCAGGATACTTCTTGGTCCTTATGTATTGAAGGCTCTGTGGATCGAAGGTCGATGGTAGATCAAAGGCCCTGTGGCCCAACGGTTGTATAGCCCAAAGGCCTTGGGTGGACCAAGGGATTTTGGTGGCCTGAAGACCTTGTGGTTCGAAGGATTTGGTGTCCCAAAGGGAATAATAACAATATGACTAAACCGGTGAGACGAAGACCCAAATTAGATTAATAGTTTTTTATGTTGTACTAACACATGATACCTTCTATAGTTACTACTATAGAACATATATTGTAATTCTGAAATTCATCCCCAACTGGATTTTAGCATGGATCTTTAGGGTTCCATTTAAGAGCCTCTACAACTTGTGTATAGGTTCATTGGCATGAAAACATATATGTTATTAAATACATGTAAAATTATTGAATAGAATGTTTAAAGAGTGAACTCAAAAATATTTGAAAAAGGTGATTCTTATATTAAATTAAGTGATTTCACTGCTTCTCATTTCCAAAATGATTGATTTATGTTTGTAATAAGTGTTACCAAAACATTTATCTCAGTGTAAAGATAGACATAATGAGACAGATTTTCATTTCAATAATATATGTTTCTGTGATATTTTATCACCAAAATTATAGTTCATCAACTCTTGAATCACAAATACCCAATACAATGAATGATTAATATAAAATGAGTCACTTACGTGATTGTGACAAGATAATTCTTTATCAAGTAAAACTATTAGTAGTTGAAATTCTTATACATATAAATGTGTTTTTGTCTCGATTTTTCTAATATAATGGATATAAAATCCTAATACTTATCATGTCAAGATTAAGAATCATTTATAAAAAAAGTCATGCCAAAAAAACATTTATATTTATCTCAACATTGACATGTAAACTATTCTAATGCTAATGGTAACATCATATTCTTTATCAGATTACTTTAAAAAAATTTAGATACTCTTAGTGAAGTAAATGAGTTCACTTGATGAAGAGAGAGAAATACCATAGTTTTAATTTTGGAGGACATCTTATCCATGAAATAAATGATCATAGATGCGGTATAATGGTAATCATATGCACGTATTTCCTTACATACATAAATGTCTTAATGGAACTGAAGAGAATATCATTGATGAGTCTTATATGTATATATATTGTAAATATTTTCTTATACCATCCATGAAATATTTTGAAAATATAAATGAAAAAACTAAACATATTCCAACTTATTTTATAATATATATCTTATCTATCTTGACATGATAAAAGTATATTATGACACTACCATATGTTTTTTTGAAAACCTTTTGTTAAAGTATATCCTTATCTACAAACGAACAAAAAAACACTAAGGTGAATCTATGTTAATGATCCAATAGCCACTAATGATATTACCATATACTCAATATCAACTATATTTCCAAAAAGGATTCATATCTATTTAAATGTTATATGAGAAGACATAACTTTTATGGGATAAGGATTTAGATGCACATGAGTTGGCATGGGGATAATGGACTCCACTATGCATAGTGGAAAGTGTACTTCTAGAGACACATACTATGTAAGTATATATATAACCAAATGGTTTGATTAAATTCACTGAGCTGGGTAATACATATATTATTTTTTTCCAAATAACTATTCCAAATAAGGAGTAGTAAATTGTCATATGCTGAAGATGAAATGTACGTATAAATTCAAGTAATGGAATCCATGTATCAGGATTTGGGGAGTTTTCTATTTTGAAATTTTTCTACTAATTCATATTTATATTTAGTATTCAAGAGAAACTAGATGTGGATAGTACAATATAGTACCAATATATCATGATAGATTATTGAAAGATTTTTCTATGAAAAATCTTATTCACCACTCATCATGAATAAAACCCTTTTGGAAATTTACTTGTTAAATCTTTTGTATATGATCATTGTATTGGGATATTAATTGTTAAGAACGCCACATTTAGTGGAATACTTATGAAATATTTTTATAAAACATTAATAAAAGGGATTCAATTTTTTAATTTTCAAATATATGAAACTAAAAGGGGTTTGTGACATAAATATTTCTAATAAGATAAACAGATTACAAAATGTCAGTTATCAATAAATAATTCATATTGTTCATAAAATATTATTTTTGAAACGAATGAGGGACATGTTTCTATAACTGGTTAGTGGGAGTAATATTTGTTTTAAAAATAAGTATGTTAACAACATATTGAAAACAAATGTTATGTCTTAACAATTATTTAAGAATAAAGAAAGATATTTCTCTAGGTTTGAAAAAAATTATAAATTATGTTATAGGGTACAATATCTACTAATTAGATATAATGGTATTAAAAATCTATACATAGTACATATATTATAAATGAATTAGAATATAAAATTTGAAATGAAAAATCAACAGAGAATTGTTTTTGGAATATAATTCTTCTAGTAGAATGTGTGTGGCAGTTGGAAGGTATTATGGAGATTAAAAAAACAAAAAGATTATGTTCTAGGAATTTATGTCATGTTCCAGGATATATAATGACATTTGATATTATTAATGCATAAATAATAATAGAAAAATATAAAAAATTAAAAACATAATTTCATTGATTTGAAGTATGAACTATCCAATAGTACTTGTAAATGAAGAACTGGATGCATTCCTTGTATCCAGATAATTGAGAATTATAGTGATCAAGGGAATTGACAACTTATCTTCATATAGTTCAATTTGATCTTGTATCACTAACAAGGATATATTAATATGATATGAAAATTTATTATGGTCATTATAAACAATATAAAAAGTTTGTGAGAATGTTGCCGCTTCTGATACAGCATAATAAGCGGTTCAAAAATGTCCTTATCTGATTTTTGGTTACACTAATAGAAAAATATTTATCATTTTTAATAGTCATGTAATAAAAATTTGTTCAGGGTTTAAGGATTATATCATGGGAACCATATGTGGAGACTCAGTTATATCACTAATTCAAAAATTCTCTCAAGATAGTAATGTTCCAGTAATCATATTCAAAGCACATACATGTTTCTTAACTAACCCTAACATACAAATCATGGAAATCCTAGAAACTATATCCTTACTCGGTAAGAGAATGTTTCAAATGTGATTACTAATTTCTATTTGGAAGTTTCTCTACTGCCGTGGGTGGGGGGTATGGGAGTTAGTTCTCTGGAAACCAAAAATTTTTACTTTGGATTACATGTATATTCAATGGAGTAAATATAATATAAATATCTCTTTACATATTTTTTCTTTATAACATTTATTTGATACTGAACAAGATTATATATCATAGTGAAAATGTTATATATCCTCCCCACTATGATGAGAACATTCAGATACTATGATGATGTCCCTTAAATATAGATCTAAGGCCACATAACATACTATGATTGGCAAAATAGTATATAAACATTCAGGTGTGAGAACTCATAAGCAGATGAGACTCCTTCTCTTGAAGTTTGAACATGGTATAAATTTATATTTCCTTTAAAATAATGTTTTCTGTATCTCTAATAGTGGAAATTTTCATGTTTTAGTGATATAAAATATATATTGAACAAGGTATTTATTTATTTTTAAATAAATAAATTTATTATAAATTCAACATAAAAATGTCCACTATTAGAGATACAGAAAACATTATTTTAAAGGAAATATAAATTTATCTCCCAATACCAGTGCCCTAACTATGCCTAGAACCTACTTTCACACTATATAAATCATAAAAAATACCTATCTCATCTAATTAAAATGTATATTTTATCGAAAAATTATTTTGTAACGCCCTGACCCCAGTTACCCAGAGTCGGTGCATTATTACATGACATTGTCATGATCACAAGAATGATCAAATCTCGAAAGACCGATTGGTTTAGTGGAATTGGAAACACTAGATATATTCACAATTCTTACATTACAACATATAAACGAAAACTACAACAACATATTTTCTTCATAGACCACACTCTTATCCCCTCATACTATCCCTGCGGGTCATTCATAATTTACTTCTTCATACCCTGGGAAAAATAAAACATTGAAAAGGGGTGTGCTAAAATGCCCAGTAATGATAACAATAAAGCGGAAACTTTCATAAATAAGAATAAACATTTAAGGAATTGTATAAAAAAAACAAAATCATTTTAAACTTCAACTTCAACATAGTATGTCAAAAATAAAATGAAATAATTCCATTTACTTATTCACATGGATATTTTACTAATTGAATAATCACATGAAATATCAATAACCACATTCATAATTTTGGAATGCATAATTCCAAACTATCATAACCACATAGCCAAGGCCTCGTGCCAATACTACAAATAAAAGTTTGCAAAGGCCTTGTTCCAAGACACTAGTTTGTCTCATGAGACCTACAGATGCATCGAGGAGCTATAGTGGGCTCCACCCATCACATATTATGTCCAATGCATTCCCATATGTAAAGGTTTAGATTTAACATAAACATTCATATTAAAACTAGCATACGAAATGTCAATACTTTCTCCAGAAACCATGAATGGTATAAAAATAACACATACACAGTCAAACATATCACAAAACCTTCAATAAAATATGGATGTTTTGTATCATAATAATTCAACATCACATAATCATAAAATCCATCAAAGTATGTTGACATAGATGAAATCAAAACTATTTGAGAGAAATATCTCTTTTTTTAATCATTTAAAAGTCACATATTTATAAAGGAAGTAATTTAAAAGATATTTTTGAATCAAAGTGTCCCATACCACTTTGAAACTTTTGAAAGGAATTAACATTTTAAAAACATTAATGTCCATATAAATAAATACATAAAATCCATTTTGATGACATGGACATTAATTAAAATGATTTATAAAGATAAATCTTTAAAACATTTAAAATTATGATTTTGATAAAGAGTACCTTTCCGAAATTCTTAAAATATTTATTTTGAAATCATTTAAAAGTCACATAATTATAAAATAAAACATTTACTATGAAAATATCCTTGTAAGCTTTTAAGAGAGGCTTTGACAATTTTATAATGGCTGTAAATAGCTGCACCCGCCGTATAAGATAAAAAAACATTCTTACCTTAATTTTTTCGAAAAGGTTAAAAAGCACCTTATTTGGAAGATGACAGAAAGATTCCTTTATAAACCTCTTATAAAAAGTCAAACAAGGGTATAAATTACTTTAACCCATATTATAGTAAATAGTTAAAATGTTTTGAAATTCATTTTTAAGAAACATGGATGTGGATGATAAAGAGATCCCAGTAGATTATTACGTATAAACAACCTCGGATAATGAAGAGATTGAGAAATAAACCCTTACCATGTACTTTTCCTTGGTTGAGGGTCAGTTAACATCCTGTATAATGGTGAAATAATTGTTAATAAATTATACAAGAATCATATATATTAATATGATATCATATATGATCATTTAACATTTCCTTTGTTAATAATATCTTAGTATTATCGTCGTTTCGGGTGTTAACTTACTCGTTTTCTTTTATATATTTTGTTACGTAAGCCATGTTTTTCATGGATAGTTTGTATCTTATTCATTTCCAGAATGATATAATGTCCTTAAAAATTATTTGTAAATCATAAAATGATAATTATAATTGAATGGATACGATGGAGAATGAATCTCATCACGTTCGTGGAGACGGTAGTCCGTGCGTACGCACGAGCGACAATATCATTCTTTTGATATTTAAATAATATATAATTGGATAGTATATCATATATACAGAATCATTATCATGTTATATTTATTATTTACATGAGTTACACATCATTATTATACACATCCAAATAATAATATATTGAATAACAATTACACCACGACGTGGAGACGGTAAGCCGTACGTACGCAGGTATGGTGACATGTTATTCAAAGGGTGGATAGAATAAAGAATATGGTTGTAACATATTTACAATAACATCACAGTATATATAAGATACTTTAGTTATTATTTTATAATCGTAATAACAAAGAAAGAAGAAGTGGGAGAAGAAATGACTTTGAAAATGGGTGGTGAAAACATTACCTCTTCTTCATGTTCTTCCTTTTGATTTGATCAAAAGGGATCCTTAGGATGGATTTCTGATCAAAATAAGGCCTCTGGGTTGTAGTGAGGGAAGTTGAGAGAGTATTTGGGCATATTTTGGCAAATCCAAAAGGCTTTGAAGGTGTTATGTAATGATAAGGGGAGTGCCCTTTTATAAGAGGGGTGAGGGGATCCTTTGGAAAAGCTAGAAATACTAATTTATGATAAATTCATATTCTGTTTCTAATGGCTCCATAGTTGATTATTCAAAGGTTAATGTTGGGATAGGTCTAAAACCATTCAACCAATAGAATTTATACAGGTTTGGGTTACTATATTAACCTTATCTTTTAGTTTTAACTATTAGTTAATTAGTTTGACATTTACCATGTTACTTTATATTTTTATATTATATACTTAATAAACATACTATATACATCCATGAGACCCCCAAGTGGTCCATTAATGATTCACCTATCGTGTTATAAGTCTCTTGGATGATCCTTAGATTTTTAAGAATTTAATATCAATTAATAATATAATATTTATTTTAAAAACTCTTGTATGTCAATTTTGACACTATTCAATAGTTTATTTTTTTGAAACTCATAACATAATGATTACTTCGACCAAAGATAATTAAATAAATCCTAACATGTCATATTAACCTACAAAAGTATTGTAATTCATAAAAAGTCTCAAATTATATTTATTTGGGTATTTATAATAACAATTATTCTAATTTGTCAATATTATGGTAATTACTGCATCATCATTGTGTCATAAATAAATTATCTTATTTAATGTCTTAAAATTATAAATAAAACATCATTATGTAGTAAATCTTATTATCTTTCTAATGAATATTTAAAATCGAATTTATCTTATGTATAACCCAATATTAAAATTTTTTAGTAAATAAACATTGATTTTAACTCTTTTAACTCTTCTTTAAATTAAATAATAATAGATGTCCTAATCTAATCCAAGTGGACCTAAATGATAATATTTTATTCCTAAGGTTGTTTTGGGTCAAGATACACTTTTACAATAGAATTAGGACACGTGTTATAGTAATATTAATATCATTTTTACCCTTAATTACCCTATTTACTTTTAACCGTTGTAAATAAAAGTAAAAAGTAACTATTCACCAAAAATTATTTTCATCTCATTGAACCACATTTTACTTCTTGATATTAATCACATCTCTCGGATTTTTGAAATTCCATTCACAAAAGAGGTAAATTTATCTTTTATGAAAAATTTAGTTTTTTAACTACCACTTAGTAGTTTCACTATTCATCAAAAATTGATGTTTTTCAGAACAATACCAAAATTTCATCCTAAGCTATAATTGATATTCCGAATTCAAAAATGATGTCTATTTTACAAAATTCCAAACATATAAGTTGCATTAATTAATTTTATAATTAATTCCCGCTGTCACAACAAATAGCGTGTTTTTAAGAAACAATATATATCAAAAGATTGACACTTGTTTGTGTCCGGTTTAATTGTAAAATTATGTACAATGACCAAAATTATATTAAATGGTAAAAATATATTCTAAATATACTTTAAAACCACTAAAATTCATAATTTATCAATATAAATTTTTTTGATTACATTTTTTTTAAATTAAAATTTAGTAATTTTCACTATTTAGCAAAATATAAGTGTTATCTGAAAAGTTCCAAAACTTCACCCTTGGCTAAATTCGATATTATGATTCCAAAAATGAAGTCCATTTTTAGAGATAAAATTTATAAAATTTCAAAAAGAAGGTATTACTATTCATAACAGCTAGTTTGATTGGTTGTGGTGTGTGTTAGAACTCGAAGTTGCGTACAACACACGCTACTGTATTATTCAAAGGAAAGAGTACCGTGGAAGCATGGGATGTTTAATTTTAAATTTTTTGATGTCCCCATTTAGTCAAAAAGTTTTAAATATTGTATTTAAAAAGGGTTCACTATTAAAAGTTGGTAAAAGTGCAATACTGAAAATGAATTATGTCTAAGATACTAATAATATGTATTCTAAAACTATAAGGATTTTTTAAAGATTAAAATTACGTTAATACTATTCATAACCTCTTTTTAACAGCTTTTTTGGTAAAACATGGTGCGCTTGAACTCGGTGTTGCATGTAGTGCATGTTATTGAATTATTTTGAATAAATAACACACTATGAAATCTTGGGGTGTTACATTCTCCCCCCTTCAATAAATTGTGTCCTCGCAATTTGAAATTGTTCTTCAAAAATAAAAGGTTGAATATAGAAAATATCTTTGTGGGAAAACCCACATCTGAAATTGGGTTACTAAAATTTAGTCATAATATGAGGAAAAGAGAAATGAAAGGGTCACCACCAAATTATGATCAGAATTAGGAGAACATTGGTGGAAATTATAGACATATAATTGGAGGAAAAATGAAAATATTTATAGGTAGTGATTGAGGCCATCAATCAAAAACAAGTGTAAAATTGAGGTCCTTAAATTCATCAATCTATGCTGATTTGAAATACCATCGGTTCAACAAAACATAGGGTATTAGTATAACACATTTTTGGTTTTAGGATTCCTTAAATAAAGTATAAGAATTAATTTCTTCATAGAATAAGAGAAGAAGAAAAATATATTTTTGACAAGTATAGTTCCATCCTTTAACTAATTTCTACCACAGACTCATCTTACACTCTAAAAGATAATAGAACATAAAAATAATATTCTATTTATCCTATTCGTATAGGGTTAAAAAATGAATTTATAATTAATCTAGAAGAACCATTAAAAAACTACATTATTCAATCCAGGACATCACGTGGGTCAGTAGTAGGTGATACACCTTTGTCACACTTCGGTTGTGGGTTCAAGTCTCGCGGCCTTGTCGGACGTGACGGGTTGCCCCCCGACCTCCGGGTTGTCCTTTTATGGCGATCCAAAACAATCCGAACTAGAACTATCCAAAATACTTCAGTCCAAAATTTATAAGGAAGGTAAACACTATAAAGAATCTTTTTTCTGCGTAATAACATTTGAACACCTTCATCATGTATTCTTTTAAAACACTGCAACATCCTGAATTACCATAAAACCTTATTGACTACATTCATGATCCCTTATTCCTTAAAAAATAATAGATATACTCCTTCAATCCAAAAATGTTTTAAACCCCAACAATGATGGAATATACAAATCATTAATCAGTTTCAAAGTAGTCAAGAATATCCAATATAATTTATCCAAATCAATGATGTATTATTCCAAAATCACTACCTCGGTATCAGAATTATATTATGGTTTATCATTCTCTCAACCATATATTTTCCAAAAACATTTCCTGCTATTGAGTCACTTTTCTTTGTTCAACACAATCTCAAGTCCTTAATGAAATAGTACCACGGTAAAATCATTATATACTCAATAATTATTATAACAAGTACATTGTTGATACAAAACTCAAATGACATAATCAACATAAGAACTCTAATCATTCCTCTTCATCTGTGGTATTATCATAACTTGATTATTATCCAATAGCATCATTTGCAGCATAGTCTGATGACTAGGACATAGGTTCGTGTAGTGTCCAAACTCTTTGCAAATGAAGCATTGTACATTTGAAACCATTTTCTTACCCTTGCAGTCACGTACTTTGTGCCATTTTCCCCCACACTTATAATAAACTCTCATTCCTTTCAGGCATGTTCCAGGGTGTTTCTTCCCACAATTATCATATATGGAAAAATTCTTCTTTTCCCTCTTCCCTTTATCCATATTTCTCTCATCCATACTTTTCTTCTCTTGCTTCCCTTCAAAGCCATATGACTCAATAAACTCTTTACATATCTTATCAACACATGATATTATTTCTTCATATGATGATAATACATGGGAGACTATTTCTCTTATAAATTATGTCTTAGTAACATGAATGATATGATCCTTCTTTCTCTTTGGATCATGTGCATTGCTGGAGTTCTCATTCCTTCTACTGGGCGCTATTTCTAAACAATGGCATACACTAGATTAGTTTATGAATAACAATACCTAATCCCAAAATTGTAAAACACATAACATAAATCAACTATTTTATGTATATAATCCATAATCATAAAAATGTCTCCTTTGAGGAAGTATATACTCATAAACCCTTCATAATGGTTTGTAAAGAAAATGAGAATTATCCTAAGCATATCCCCTGGGAGTGTCGTAACTAAGAGGGCAACAAGGCCTGTTGTCGTGCACCAGTTCCCGGTCGAGTCCAGCTCAAAGCAGTGTGTTCGGGTTTTACCCCTAGGTACATCTTTGCCCGAGCTGCCTCTACCTACTCGTATCCAGACATGGATGTATTGCTCGGAAAACTCACAAAATCTCTACAATACCAAAATTCTAGGAAGTTCTCTTATACTAATCCTCAAAGTTCATCTTAGGTCTACATGCTCTAATCAGAGTTTATCTAAATCTAGCTTCCAAGGTTTGTACTAAAATTTCTCTGATACCAATTGTAATTCCCCAACCCCAGTTACCCAGAGTTGGTGCATTATTACATGACATTTCCATGATCACAAGAAAGATCAAATCTCGAAAGACCGATTGGTTTAGTAGCCTTGGAAACACTATATATATTCATAAGTCTTACATTACAACATAAAAACGAAAACTACAAAAACATATTTTCTTCATAGACCACACTCTTATCCCCTCATACTATCCCTGCGGGTCATTCATAATTTACTTCTTCATACCCTAGGAAAAAAAAAACATAGAAAAGGGGTGAGCTCAAATGCCCAGTAATGATAAAAATAAATCGGAAACTTTCATAAATAAGAATAAACATTTAAGGAAATGTATAACTAAAACAAAAGCATTTTAAACTTGAACTTCAACATAGTATGGAAAAAATAAAATGAAATAATTCCATTTACTTATTCACATGGATATTCTACTAATCGAATAATCACATGAAATATCAATAACCACTTTCATAATGATAGAATTCATAATGCTAGACTATCATATCCATATATCCAAGGCCTCGTGCCAAGACTACAAATAAGATTTTTCCACAGCCTTATGCCAAGACACTAGTTTGTCTCATGAGACCTACCAATGCATCGAGGAGCTATAGTGGGCTCCACCCGTCACATATTAAGTCCAATGCATTCCCATATGAAAAGGTTTAAACTTAACATAAACATTCATATTAAAACTAGCATACGAAATGTCAATACTTTCTCCATAAACCATGAATGGTATAAAAATAACACATCCACAGTCAAACATATCACAAAACCTTCAATACAATATGGAAGTTTTGTATCATAATAAATCAACTTCATATAATCATAAAATCCATCAAAGTATGTTGACATAGATGAAATAAAATCCATTTGGGAGAAATATCTCTTTTTTTTAAATCATTTAAAAGTCACACATTTATAAAGGAAGTAATTAAAAAGATATTTTTGAATCAAAGTGTCACATACCTCTTTGAAACTTTTGAAAGGAATTAACATTTTAAAAAAATTTATGTCCTTATAAATAAATCCTTAAAAACCATTTTGAAGACATGGACATTAATGAAAAATATTTAGAAAGATAAATCTTTAAAACATTTAAAATTCTGATTTGATAAAGAGTACCTTTCTGAAATTCTTAAAATATTCAGTTTGAAATCATTAAAATGCCACATAATTATAAAATAAAACATTTTATTTGAAAATAACCTTGTATGCTTGTAAGGGAAGCTTTGAAAATTTTATAACGGCCCTAAATAGCCGCACCCGCCGTATAAGTTAAAAAAAATAATTCTTACCTTAATTTTGTCGAAAAGGTTAAAAAGAACCTTGTTTGGAAAACGACGGAAAGATTCCTTTATAAACCTTTTATAAAAAGTAAAAAAATGGTATAAATGACATTAACCCATATTATAGTAAATAGTAAAAATGTTTTGAAATTCATTTTTAAGAAACATTGATGTGGATGATAAAGAGACCCCAGTAGATTATTACGTATAAACAACCTCGGATAATGAAGAGATTGTGAAATAAACCCTTACCTTGTACTTTTCCTTGGTTGAGGGTAGGTTAACCTCCTTTATAATGGTTAAATAATTGTTATTAAATTATACAAGAATCATATATATTAATATGATATCATATATGATCTTTTAACATTTTTTTGTTAATAATATCTTAGTATTATCATCGTTTCGGGTGTTAATTTACACGTTTTCTTTTATATGTTTTGTTACGTAAGCCATGTTTGTCATGGATAGGTTGTATCTTATTCATATCCAGAATTATATAAAGTCCTTAAACATTATTTTTAAATCATCAAATGATAATTATACTTGAATGGATATGATGGAGAATGAATCTCATCGCGTTCGTGGAGACGGTAGTCCATACGTACGCACGAGCGACAATATCAATCTTTTGATTTTAAAATAATATATAATTGGATAGTATAGAATATATAAAGAATCATTATCATGTTATATTTATTATTTACATGAGTTACACATCATTATTATAGCCACCCAAATAATAATATATTGAATAACAATTACACCATGACGTGGAGACGGTAAGCCGTACGTACACACGTATGGTGACATGTTATTCCAAGGGTGGATAGAATACTGAATATGGTTGTACCATATTTATAATAACATCATAGTATATATAAGATACTGGAGTTATTAATTTATAATGGTAATAACAAAGAAAGAAGAAGTGGAAGAAGAAATGACTTTGAAAAAAGGTGGTGAAAACATTACCTCTTCTTCTGGTTCTTTCTTTTGATTTGATCAAAATGGCTATTTAGGTTGGCTTTCTGATCGAAATAAGGACTCTAGGTTGTAGTGAGGTAAGTTTAGAGAGTACTTGGGAAGATTTTGTCCAAACCAAAAGGCTTTGAAGGTGTGATGTAATGAGAAGGGGGAGTGACCTTTTATAAGAGGGGTGAGGGGCACCTTTGGAAAAGCTAGAAATATTAATTTACAATAAATTCATATTCGGTTTCTAATGGCACCAAAGTTTATTATTCAAATGTTAATGTGGGGATAGGTCGAAAAACATTCAACCAATAGAATTTAGACAGGTTTGGGTTACTATATTAACCTTATCGTTTAGTTTTAACTCTTAGTTAATTAGTTTGATATTTACCATGTCACTTTGTATTTTTATAATAAATAGTTAATAAACATACTATATACATCCATTAGACCCCCAAGTGGTCCATTAATGATACAACTATCAAGTTATAAGTCTCTTGGACGAATCTTAGATTTTTTAGAATTTAAAATCAATTAATAATATAATATTTTATTTAAAAACTCTTTTATGTCAATTTTGACACTATTCAATAGTTGATTTTTGTGAAACTCATAACATAATGATTACTTAGACCATAGTTAATTAAATCAATCCTAACATGTCATATTAACCTAAAAATTTATTTTAATTCATATAAAGTCTCAAATTATATTTATTTGGGTATTTATAATATCAATTATTCTAATTTTTCACTATTATGGTAATTACTGTATCATCATTGTGTCATAATAAAATTAAATTATTTAATGTCTAAAAATTATAAATAAAATATCATTATGTAGGAAATTTTATTATATTTCTAATGAATATTTACAATCGAATTTATCTTATGTATAACCCTATATGAAAAATGTTTTAGTAAATAAACATTCATTTAACTCTTTTAACTCTTCTTTGAATTAAATAATAATAAATGTCCTAATCTAATCCAAGTAAACCTAAATGATAATATTTTATTCCTAAGGTTGTTTTTGGTCGAAATAAACTTGTCCAATAGAATTATGACATGTGTTAGGGTAATATTAATATCATTTTTACCCTTAATTCTCCTATTTACTTTTAACCGTGGTAAATAAAAGTAAAAAGTTACTATTCACCAAAAAAAATTCATCTCATTGAACCAAATTTTACTTCTTGATATTAACATTGTATCTAGGATTTTTGAAATTCCATTCACAAAAGAGGTAAAATTATGTTTTATGAAAAATTCAATTTTTTAACTACCACTTAGTAGTTTCACTATTCATCAAAAATTGAAGTTTTTCAGAACAATGCCAAAAATTTCACCCTAAGCTATAATTGATATTCCGAATTAAAAAACGATGTCTATTTTACAAAATTCCAAACATATAAGTTGAATTAATTAATTTTATAATTAATTCCCGCTGTCACAACAAATAGCATGTTTTTAAGAAACAATATATATCAAAAGATTGACACTTGTTTATGTCCGGTTTAATTGTAAAATTATGTACAATGACCAAATTTGTATTAAATGGTAAAAATATAATATAAATATACTTTAAAACCACTCAAATTCATAATTTATCAATATAAATTATTTCGATAAAAAAAGTTGTTTTTAATTAAAATTTAGTAATTTTCACTATTCATCAAAATATAAGTGTTATCTGAAAAGTTCCAAAATTTCACCCTAGGATAAATTCTAAATTCCAAATCCAAAAATGAAGTCCATTTTGAGAGATAAAATTTATAAAATTTCAGAAAGTAGGTATTACTATTCATAATGGCTAGTTTGATTGGTTGTGGTGTGTGTTAGAACTCGAAGTTGCGTACAACACACGCTACTGTATTATTCAAAGGAAAGGGTACCATGGATGCTTGGGATGTTTCATTTTAAATTTTTTGATGTCCCCATTTAGTCAAAAATTTTAAAATATGGTATTTAAAAAGGGTTCCCTATTAAATGTTGGTAAAAGTGAAATACTGAAAATGAATTATGTCTAAGAAACTCATAATATGGATTCCAAAAATTATAAGGATTTTATAAAGTTTAAAATTTAGTTAATACTATTCATAACCTCTTTTTAACAGCTTTTTTGGTAAATCATGGTGCCCTTGAACTCGGTGTTGCGTGTAGTGCAAGTTATTGAATTATTTTGAAGAAATAACACACTATGAAATCTTGGGGTGTTACATATTTCACCTTTGTTAGTTGACCAACTATCACCCAAACCACGTTACTCTCTTACGAGATTCTAAAAATCCTTATCATGATGTATATATTTATATCATTCTATTTCATCTATGGAATGGAAAATGAAAAAAAAATATCATCAGTCCACTGGTACTCAAACATCATATTTGAAAAGGTGGTGCACCACATAAGAATACCTATGGAATCCTTCTATATTTTAGACCACCATTATTTTTGGTCCATGTCTTGATATATCATTACCATACTAGGGTGAACCAACCATTTCAAGGAATATTAATTGTGCATCATCTCTTTATGCGTGTCTATGGAATCCAAGACATGGACATGATGATGAATAATCTCATCATCATCCAAGGTCGTGTCTAGTTGAGGTTCCCCTACCTATTTATATAACTTAAAGCTAAACACTCTGGATCATATTGTAATCTCCTATTTATTCTATATATTATTGAAAGGGAAATAGATAAATACATTATTTTCATTAGACTTTGGTGATCTTTGATATCCAAATTAATATAATTGAATGTATAAATCAAATTCTGTTCAATTTTTGAATCCTGACATTCTTGTCCTACATCATCTATCGCAAATCATCTGTAATAACATTATCTTTTTTAGGGGTATATTCTAGCTCAATGTCAATATATTTTGGATAATCAAAACACCTTCATTATTAAAGTTTCAAGTCCCATTTGAAAGATGTGTATTTCAATATTTTGTGGTCTATATAATCCAAAACATTTCCCCAAACAAGTATTTTCACCAACATCTCAATGCCATCAATGCTACAACCGTTTTCAGGTCATGGGTTCAGTAGTTCAACATGTGATGTCTCAGCTTCCTAGAACTATTGGTGACAACAATTTACCCCTACAAAAAAACTTCCTCCAGACTAATTTTTAATGCATCAAAATAAATGATTTACTCCTTACCTCAATCATCAAGGGACAAGATTATTTTTTTCAATAGAAATTCCTTCAAAATCTGAAAATCACCCTCAGAAGAGTTTGACCATTCAAACTTTTCTCCCTTTTCTGTCAACCCCATCATTGGAACTGCACATTGTGAATAACAATGGATTAATCATTGGTAATAACTAGTTAAACAGAAAATGTGACATTTATCAATGATATTATTAGGTATCTCATAAGAAAAATTTTAATGGACCTTATTGGGGTCCTTGGTTATACAGAGATTAGATATAACATGGCCCAAAAAATATACCTCATCCATCCAAAAGTAGAACTTAGGGAGTTTTCCATATAACCAATGTTTCTAAAGTGTTCGCAATTTGATCTATTGGTGTTTCTCATACACCTACCTCATCTTGGAAAAATAATATTATTATCCATTAAAGAAGACCACAAATGTGTCTAAATATTTGGAGAATCCTTTTTCATAAATCCCATAAATACTTCAGACATGTTTTTTAAATTGAAGAGCATCACTAGGTGATCATATACACCACATTGTTTTTCTAAAATAGGTATGTGAGATGAATTAAGGCCTCGCTCTTAACATGATATACCATGATTTTTGATCAATGATAATACTTGGGTTCTTCTCAACTTTTTGAAGCATTCATCAATACATGTAATTGGATACCATTTTTTAATCGCTTTCAAATTCAAATTCTGGTAGTTGACACAAATCCAAAAGGATCCATTCACCTTATAAAATAGAACTAGATATCCCCAAAGAAACTTGCTTTGCTAAATAACCCTGTGGACTATAATACCTATAGCTATTTCTTAAGCTCATGAATTTGTTCTAATGGCATATCATAAGGATGAATTGTAATGGAATGTGGTCCTGGTAAAACATTAATAGTAAAATCAAAATATTTTCCAAGAGTAAATCATCTGAAGTATAAAATTAAAATATATTGAAATTGATTTACCTGTGAAGGAAAAACATATCATAGTGCATAATCTTCATCCATTATTAGACCGGAAACCTATGTTTAATCCTTCATAGTTGTTTATGGTCAAGTCCTTTGTGTCCAACCTCTAATTCCCAGTTTCCAATATAAAATTAATTAACACCATCGAGTGATTTTAAAGACACTCATCAAAACTGAAAGTCAATGTGAACTTGGTATGACACTAAAAAATCCATTCTATGGATCAGGTAAAAAATGTAAATTTTAAACATGAAGATATCTTTAAAAATTGGTAACATCCCATCCCCCAGGTATATTCAATACAATGTTTAATCCTCTCTTATCAGACACTAATGGAATGTCAAAATACATAACCACATACATATATTCTATATAAAACCCTATACTATCCACATACCATGTATATATGGAGGAATGGGAATCCCTATATCAAATAATAATCAGGATAAGGTAAAATATATAGAGATGATACCTCTAATCATATATAGGTATTCGTACTGTCATGTAGTATGAGGATATATGGAAATATATTGGACAAAAATGAATCCCTGAGCTCTTATATGACTCCCCAATTTATTACTACCCCTCTATTACAAATATCAATATATATATCCATAAATAACACATCCACTACTATGTACTGAATGACTGACTGATCTTAAACTATCTGTTGGCTATGACATAGATTATCCCACTCCAGAATCATACACTTTACCTGATTCACCACTACTAGAAGAACCTATAAATTTAATATAAAACCTTTGTTGATGTTCCATATTACTATAAAACTGACACATGGTAGGTGTTCGGGAGAACTGTTGTTGGGTATATACTTGTATATCACAATTACAGAACTCAATAAATTGAACCCCCAATGGTGGTAGAGGTAACCCGCAACTCTAACTAATCAAAACCCCACACCAATCAGACAATTCATAACAGTGCTTCATGGTACCTAAATATCCACGGTTGAATCCTCCAATTGAAATCAAATTACCTATTCCCTTTATTTTGTTCATCATTATTTCTGATATTAGTGTTTGATTAACGACTGCAAAAAATTGGTGAGATTTATGTTGTTCACCAAAAAGAAAATTCCATAACGTAATCCATCATCCTAAAATCATACTCTGGCCTACTCATACCCATCTAGCACAAGATAAAAACACTAGATATCTGTAAGGCAATCATCATAGTCCATAACATATTTATTCTCCCATTTATGATGCATAAATTCACTATAACTATCATCTATTTGGGAAACAATAAAGAAGTTTTCAAAGAAACAAGTCTTAAAATTCTTCTAGATCAGTCCTATATGTTTTCCTACCAGGAAGAGAATGTCATACCATAAATATTTTTATACTAAAAGAATATAAATGACCATTTTTTCCCTTTTGTCTAGAGGTATACCTAGTTTTCAATAAATAGTCCTAAAAATCCTATTCCAATACTCAGGTATATAAAATCTAGCCTCCACAACAAAAAATTGTGGGTGTTGCATCTGAAACTCCTTATTCACCTAAGAAATCATTATTGTGGTTCAATGATCCTCTATCTCCGTATCCTAATAGACTCTCAAAAATATCGATTATAGTTGTCATCCACCACCTACCCTTTTACCGGATGTGGTTATGTACTAAAAAATTTGGGGAAATCTTGTCGCCAACCTCTTAGTTCCCTTTTAGAATTTATTCTAGAGGATTTTTTCAACAAACATATGCCTCATAAAATGTTATGATAGCAATTCATGATATCACATTTTAATGAAAATAAATAACTGGTATACATCCATATTATTTTCTATGTCTTACTTCATATTAATTTCACATCCCAAGCACTCTCACTAGCCCTAAACACCTATATATATACTATTATCATGTCATACAAAGTCCACCAAACAAAATCATGATCAATATTATCAAGGTTTCTCCACCATAGTTTTACAAAAATTTAATTACAATTACTAAGATAATTATTATATAAATTATATGTCATGACAAATAAGAATTATATGTTGTAATTGGAATTTTTATTTAAAAGATGCAATATAATATTTTAAACAAGTGATAATACAATTCTGTTTCAAATATTTATTTAAATTTTCGAAAATAAATATTCATATTCAACCATGTAGATATCATCTTAATTCTGCAAGCCTTTTATGATTTATGAATATACACCCTAATGTCATTTCATCCAATAGATCACATTTCATAACCCTAAACTCAAAAATCACAAGCTTCAGTCTTGGAAAAAATGGTCCAATAGTAAAAAGAAGTATAAAAACAAATTATGTCATTGGTAACATAGAATTTCCACACATGTTGGCTAGCTACTCTAAGAAACAATATAAATAAAAATTCCCAACAACACCCAATCTAATGTTTACCTTACCCAAAATAGCATGAAAAAAATAGCTCTGATACCATTTTGTAACATCCCCCATGTCTGCGAAAATTAAACCATGATAGATCAGCATTCAATATGTGACATTAGGCGTGTCTCCATGTATTCTATAGGTATCCAACTTGAGCTATCTTTTTTGTGTAATGCCCCAAAATTCTAAAGTAAGAACAATGTATTCGATAAAGTGTATGACATGCAATGCCAAACACATAAGGAAATATAATATCTTAAGACAATAAAAATATTATTTCTATTTTATATAAATTATATATATTGAATATTTTTAAATTCATTCAATACTAAGTTAGCTTGTGGTATAAGAAACAAATACTTTCTTTGATATCTTGCATTACACGTAAGACTATATTTTACCAAATACTATTAATGTTAATATTTAATATAAAAAGACATAACCTACCTATTAAATTATATTTTATGTAATGTATTTACAAATATATGAAAATATATGTTTTTTGGAAATATAAAATGAATTCATATGATAAACATTAATTATAAATGAATATAAAAACCAATTGAATAAAATAAATGTTTTTATGCTTAAAAATATATTTGTAACCTAATAAATTATATTAATCACTACTAGTGAATGAAATTAATTATATATGTATTTTATATATTCAATAAATATATTTTTATATTCATAAAATATATTTTATAAGAATATCATAAGAACAAATCTATTTTTATGCATCAAATTGTATTTTTCAAAAAATGTAATTCTACCACCTTTTAATGGATAACATATTATAAATAATATTATTGGGAATATAATTAATTTAATTTGAATAAATAAATATATTTTTATAAATTGAAACATCAAAATTATTTTAGGCTTTGGCTTTGGTATTATTATTCGATTTTTAATTTTTTGATGAGTAAGGAAAAATACAGAATTTTAATTGAAAATGATTTTTCATATAAATAATTTACAATGTTAAATTATACATTGAATTTAATTTTAACTCATATTGTATAAATTATAAAAAATTAATTCAATTTAGTTCATTTAAACTAATTTATCATTAAAATTGGATGTAAAATCATACTAATCTTTTTAACATTTTTACTTTAATAACCCGCTTTGCCGTCCCATCTATAGGATTATATTTAAATTAATTCATACAACTTATTTTATTGGAATTTGGAAAATGGATTCAATGTTTAGTTATAAAAATAATTTATAATGTTTAATAAGGAAACATATGTATTTTATCAAAAATATTATTGGTATTAATTAAAATTAATTATAACGATTAAGTGAAAATTTACATTAATAAGGGACTAGACTTTAAAAATTAGAGAAAATTAACCTATAAACTAGTCCAAAATACATTGATTGGAAATATTTCAACCCTATACTATATTTTCTATAATTTTGATAATTATTAGAGCCAATTTACATCGAATAAACATGGGTTGAATTCCCATTTAAATAATTTATTAGAATATCGCTCCTCCCCCACTATAAAAAGGCACTCACCCCTCCCACATTCTCACACCTATCAAGAAAATTTGGTGAGAAATTTCACTTCCAAAATAGATCTTTAGTATTTCTAACCTCATCCTAGAAGCCTAACATTTGGGTATAAGTCTAACCAAGGAATATTTTTAGTATAAACCAAAGGGGTAACCCAAGGATGAGGTAACATCCTCCCTCGTGCTCTTTAGTTTTATTTCCAATCTCCACCCAATCAATTTTTATGATTAAATAAGTATATAATAACCTAAATAAACTAAATCTACTGAGATTATTTATTCTAATGGTTTATCTACACATAGAAACACTTCCATATAATGGGTAATGAACTTACCATTCTTGTACGGTGATCTACGACCTCACAAAAAGATGATCGCCCAGTCATCCTTCACCACCTCTAATGGTGGGAATTATGATGGAATATATATATATGATATTAATTAAGTATATTTTATTATTTAATTTTTATATAACACATACATTCATGCTTTCAATTTTGTAGGAATACGATAAAATTGTTCCGGGAAGTGTGGACTAGAACCTCATTAAACTGACATGATTCGTTGATACAATACATGGAATGTTTAAAGGATGTGTTTAATAATACTTTGTGAAATATATGAAATAAATATGAAAATATAATTATAATATATATATATATCATTTACTTGTAATTATTTTTAAAATGGAATAAATGAATGTAGCGATTATGCAAACGTTTGATATACCATCTCCTTGAACGAGGAATTTCATTTCCTACATACTAATTTTTTATATTATTTAAAATATATATTTAATTAATATATATTATAAATAAAACCTTTTTAAATAATTTATATGATCAAATCACATTATACATAGGAATAATAACCAGTAACAAGTCAAAATCATACTCAGAAAACATAACAATTAATACAAGAACCAATGAAAATAATGAAGGAATATAAGAAAATGAGTAATAAAATATTATAATAAGATAATGTAGGATATTATAAATACGAGTATAGATATTTTATAAGTTGTTAACATTATTAAAACCATTATACCAGAGGTTAAATTACATTCACCCTAAAGTAAATTCAAGGTAATGGATTTTTATCTCATATTTTACATCCATGATATAAATGTCACATTCACCAATTAATTATTCTTTGTGGTGTATAGATTGAAAATTTTGGTATATTATATTATTAAGTATTTTATCTTCATGTTAGTTGGACTTTAAATTTTAATTATTTTCAATTTTCTTATGAGTATTTACATTTTAAACACAAGATATATTCATTGGTTGATTATCACATCAAAATTATGGTCTTTTTAATGGTTTACTTCACACTCCAATTAGGTTTGGGATTGTTTAAACGTGAATTTCCATTGTGAGAAATTAGATTCCAATTGTTAATAAAACATTTCATTTTATTTTACTATATATATTGATGAACCTTTTCAATTATTAGTACAATTTAGTAATTATCTCGTGTTCATAATTTTTTATAAAATGTTTTTAAGAAAACCCTACTTCATCTATCTCTTTAGTCAGAGAACCCATTTTCTTCTAAAAAACATTTTTTCTAAAATGGTTTTAATAAATATTTTTAACCTTCACAACATGATTTAATAAATAAATTTTTACCCTTTTTTCCTTTTAGAAATTTTTTCAAATGAATATTAGTATCACTTTCCAAACAAGTCACTTTTCTAACCTTTTACTGTGCAAAAAGAATGTTCATATTACCTTACATGAAAAGTACATATTTACCCACCATCAATTTTTTGAAGCATTATTTACTTTATTAAATTGATAATTTTTAATAAAAAATACTCAAAAAGTGATTTTCAACTTGTTTTTCAAAATTAAAAGCTCATTTTTCATGATTGTTTTTATAATATCTTTATATAGTATTTTCATTCATCAATGAAAAAAACATTTATTTTTATTCTACATAGAAAATTTTTCATTGATACCATCTTTATTATTCCCCTTGATGGTTTATGATTGATTTGTCCAAGTCTAATATTGGCACTCACTTCCTTAATTCCTTTCAATATTACCCTCAAAATATTAAATTTATTATTATCAGTGAACATTGAATCTTCCCTAATTATCCATATAATTTATCATGGATATGTCTATTACCTGAACAATATATCTTTTTTTCATATGGTGTTTAATTTGACAATTATTTTATTTGATGAGGAAATATTGATATATCTGGATCCCTTACTCGGTATTGATATTTGGTAAGAAATTGTATTTGTTAAAATTGATTATTTTATATATAAGGAATGAATCAGACATCCACTATATTGGTTAATGATGAGTTAATACAATTAATTTCCGGTGGGGGACTAGATATTGTAAGACCTATGGGTTGGGGACAATTTAACGTACGCCCCATGATGTATTGGTAGTCTCATGAGATAAAATTAATTGTCGATAAACCCTTTAAGTTTGTTTTCAGGATGAATAGATTGATTTTTATCCATATATTTAAATTTCCTTGGAAAATGACATGATAATAAAGGTATCATGTGACTACGAAATATAGCATCCTATAATTAATAATTTTTTTATCAATAATTCATGTATTATAATTATCCACTTGATATTATATTTTATATTATCTATAGATGCACTTTTATTTTCAGTTTATTGATTTCATGGAATGTGTGTTCAGTTGTTTACCTTTCCATATTTTCTACACAAATACTTCTCAATTTATTGATTTCATGGAATGTGTCTTTAGTTTTTACCTTTCCATATTTATTATTCTCATGAATCCATTATTTCCTCCACTATAATTGACACTTACTAATCATTTGATGTCCGCATTATTTTGTATCCTTTCCCCAAGATTCCATGAAGTGTACTATGAAATAAATATATAGATATTCTAGATGGTATAATGATATCATAAAAATAAAAAAATTAATTAGTTTATTCAATTGTAACATAAGAAACATAAATGTTTCTGGATTAGAAAGACTACTAAACCCTATGATCCCTCTAGATATGATTCCTTATAATCATACTAATGTAATGGTAGTAGACCTAGTGTCTGGGATTATATGGTATAGGTTCTATAATTTGTATCAAAGGATGTTTATTACTAACCATGAGAACTAGTTTTAGGAAAACATAGATTAGATAACATAACCCAGAGGTATAATTTAAATATAGAAACATATTATAAAAGTTTGGTTAGATAGATTTCATGTGGTTTTCCAAGAAATATATCCTTGTATAAATTCTAAAAGTGGCCATTGTTCTAGTATAGAAGTAACTATGGGTAATAACTCTGACAAGGTTTGTTAGGCCTGACTCGAGCTTAACATGGTACATAATAAAAATCCCTTCCACTCACCTGGTTTGAAACTCCTGAGGGATATTCATATGATAAATTACATTTCCATTACAAAAAAATATAAAGGATTTTAATAGATAACGATAATGAATGACCAAGGTTAAAATATAGATCATAGAAGGACCTATGTTAAAATAAAATAGATTATGTATTTAAGTATCAATGTTACTTTGAAAACATTAGTTAATATGCTATTTTATTATTAACCTTATTTCAAGGATATCTATAATATTTATTTCAGAAATTATATTAATATATATTTTGGAAAAAAATTATACTATGTGGACACCCATCATGTCTAGACAGGCCATGGGACCTGAATCAATGACCAAAGGATGATAACGGTTTCACGCCTACCACTAGCCTACATGGTTTCCTGGTTAATGTGTAATTATATTTAGTTAAATAATATTATGAATAAATATTGATCATGAACTAATAGTGTTTATTTATAGGTTTAGAGAATAATGTATTATCTAGATTTGATTTGGAGAATAGTTTGAGACAAATAGGAAAACATTACAATCTTTTATTGGCCTTAAAATCCATTAATAGTTTATTTTTGTTCTTTAGAAATGAAATTTAATTTTGGGATATCTGTTTCTTGAAGTAATTGATGAATTGAAAATTGATCAAAGAACAACCAAGGGATGAAGTTTTTTTAAAATAAATATATCAATTAATTATTATTTTTTAATATATTATTGTTTAGTAAAATAATCCCTCAGTATTAGGAAAATAATATTAAAACAATAATTTTTTCATAATCCCTTAATTTTTGTTGAACCGATTCAATTCTAGATCATAAATGAGTTATGGATTTAAGACCCTAAAATTTTAATTAATCATTGAATAGTTTTTTATTGATGACGTCAAACACTACCTATATATATTTATACTTTTTCTCTAGGTACATATATCCACATGCCACCAATGTTCTCTTATATAGATACCTAGTAATATGTTAGTCGACAAGAACTTTTTGCTTCCCATTATAGATTTTATAGTGGATATTTTATGAAACCTTATCATTATGTGTGATTTAAATAAAAAAATTTGAAATATCAAACCCCAGTATACAAATATCATGTTTAAATTGCGAAGATATAATTTAATTAATGTGGGGAGAATATAACACCTCGAAATTATAAAGTAAAAACATTTTAATTGATAGTGTATATGACATGAAACACCAAGTGAGTAAGATAATATAATATCCCGAGACTTATAATATATTTTCTATTTTAAATAAATTATATCTATGACGTATCTGGTAATTCATTTAATTACAAGATAGTCATCATTACATGTGGCAGACACGTTCTTCGGTTGCTTGTGAAACATGAAAGACTGTGTTTTACTGAATACTATTAATATTATTATTTTAAATAATATGATATAACTTAATTTTTAAATTATTTGTTTTTAATAATATCAAATAACTTATAAAAATATGTGGTTTATAAAAATATAAAATTAATTCACATGTTACGAATTAATTATACATGAATATAAAAACCAATTGAATATAAATGAAATTTTTTTATGCTCACAAAAGTGTTTAATCCTAATAAATTAAATTAATTCTTATTATTTAATGAAATTAATGAAATATATATTTTTTATATTCAATAAATTAGTTTTTATATTCATAAAATATATTTGATAAGAATTAGCTAAAGGTAAATCCAGTATTGTGCCTAAAATTTGTATTTTTATAAATAGGAAATTTTTCCTCCTTTTAATGGAGAACCTATTTTAAATAAAATTTTTGAAACATTTAAATATTTAATATTAAAAAATTAATTTTTCCAATAGAAAAATAAAATTTTTTCGGGGTGAAAATTTGGTCTTTTCTAAACAATTTCATTTTTTAATGAATAATGAAAAATACTAGATTTAAATTGAAAAATAATTTTATATCTATATAATTTATTTTGTTGAATTATATTTTAAATAGGTTTTCATGTCATATTATATAACTTATAAAATAAGTAATCTAATTTAGGTTGTTGCAATTAATTATACAATTAAATTGGATATAAAAAATTATCAATATTATCAAACTTTTTAATTTAAAAACCCACTTTGTCATCTCGTATGTGGGATTAAGTTTAAATTAATTTATGTATTTTATGTGATTTGAATTTTTAAAAATGGATTCCACATTTTTATTTTGTATAATATATATTTTCTAATAAGGTATTTTTTTGAACCAAATTATTAGTGAATGTAATTAAAATTAATTATATAGAATAATGATAAAATAAATTTAACAAGGCATCAAACCATAAAATTAAGAGAAAAATTAACCAAGAAACTATTAGAGCCTGTTGACATAGTAAAAAAGATGGTGTAATTCCCTTTTCAAAAATTTATAAGAATTCCACTCCTCTACTATAAATATTCACTCACCCATCTAACTTCCTTACACATCTCATGAATCTTAGGATAGACAAAATTCATGACATATATATCATAAAAATACATAAACACATTATATAGGCCCAAATTTGGGCATAAATCCAACCAAGGAGGCCTTTTTGTAAAATCTTGAGGAGTTACCCAAAGGAAAGGTAACATCCTTACTCAAGATCTTTATTTAATTTACATTCTCCAACCCTTAAAATTTTATTATTACATGAATATAAAACAAACTCAGTATCATACATATACTCATATATTTTATTATAAATTTTCTACCTATAATTACACACACATACATATAATGGGTAAATAACGTAATTTTTGTGTATGGAGAATTACCGCCTCACAAAACGATGATTGTTAATTCTTACTTTACCACCTATCATAGTGGGATCATGATGAATATGTTGTTTATATATTATATATGTGATATTTATTATTTAATTATGCTTATTTCATTTTTATATAACTATTACCTTCATGATTTCCATGTTGTGGGAAAATTATAACATTGTTTTTTTTGAAATGTGGACTATCACCTCCTTAAAGCGATGTGATTCGTTAATGATAGAAATGGAATATATTAAATATGGTTTTAATAAAACATTGTGAAATATAAGAAATATATATTATAATATAATTATAATATAATAATAATATACATATATATCATTTACTTTTAATTATTTGAAATATGACAAAGTAATGAATGTAGCCTTCATGCGTACGTATGGCTTACAGACTCAATAATTAGTCCATTTTATTTCCTATCTAACAATTTTTTGGATTATTAATAATAAATATATACTATATATATATTATAATTACATAATAATATATATATTGGATATTCATAAATAATTCTCTACATAAGAGGAACAACAAGTTACATGTCAAAGCACACTCGAAAAAAATCCAATTAACACCCGAGATGAAGAAAATAATGAATGATTGTTAGTAAACGAGTAATTAAACAATATAAGAAGTTAATATGTGATGTAATAAGTATTATTGTTGTTATTTTATAGTATTTTAACATTCTTAAAACCCATATACATGAGGTTAATGCACATTAACCATAAATGGAACAAAATGTTATAGACTTTCATCTCACTTATTACATCTGTGAGATAAATTTATCATTCAACACATAATAATCTTATATAGTGTATATAATTTCAATTGTTATATATTATATAATTAAATATTTTTTCTTCATTGTATTTTGTTTTTCAATTTTCAATTTTTCATCAAAGGGGAATTGAATTAAGAATTTCCAAGTGGAATTAAATTTCGTAACCCAATTTATTTTCTTTGGGTTATATTACTTCCTCATTAACATTAATATTATATGACTATGTGTATAATAACTTCTTGACTATCTATTTTTGTATTTAGAGTTCACTTATGTTTATTTACATTTGACACAAATAATCTATTCATTGATTGATTCTCATATCATTGTTACCGTCTTTCTAAGGGTTCACTTCACATTCTCTTTTTATTTAGGACTCTTTATTAATGAATTTAGAAGCGAGGAAATTATATTAACATTTTCATTAAATCATTTAATTTTATTATAATCTAGTCATTCATGAAATTTTTTCAGTGTTAATACCATTTTTACATTATTTGGTAGTCATAATATTTTAGAATTTATTTTAATAAAACCCAACATCATTTCGTTATTTAGTTGGAGAACCTGTTTTCTTATAAAAACAATATTTTCTAAAAAAGTTTTCAAAAAGATTTTTATCCTTTCCAAAATGGTTAATAAATAAAATTTTAACCCTTTTTTCTTTTGTAAACCTTTTCAGAGGAATCTTTTTATTACTTTATAAGAAAGGATGTTTCTAACCATTTATCGTGTAAAAGGAAATATTTTTACCTTATACATATTTTATGCATTAAAAATCCATCACTTATTTGAATATTACTTTGAATATATAAAAGGATAATTTTTAATTTTTTTTGAAAAATTTATTTTTCAAAGAAATATATTTTCAAAAAAATCAACATGAAAAGGATATTGACCTCAAGAATGTGTTTAAAAATCATTTTTATAGTATTTTTATTAGTCAATTAAAACATACCTTTATTTTTATCCCACATGGAATATGTTTTATTGATACCATCCTTAATCTTTCTCTATATTGTTTATGAGTTATTTGGCCAAGGATGGTTTTGATATTCCCCTCCAAGATTCCTATTTGTAATCCCCTTGAAATAGTCAATTACTTATGATCATTGAAAATTGAATTTCCACTAATTATTCATATAATTTATCATGGTCATGTTTATTCTTTAAACTATATATCATTTTCATATGGTGTTTACATGAATAGTTATTTAATTAATTAGAAAAATATTGATAAATATGTATCATTTACACAATATAAATATTTGATTAAGAACATTGTTTTTTTAATTCGATTATTCATTATGTGAGGAATGTTTTTGACATGCACTGTATGAGTTGGAACTAGTTATTTAAAACTATACGGACTAGGGATAGTATAATACAATCCCTATGATTTGGGGATCATTTAATATAATCCCCAAGATGTATTTATAGTTCCATGAGATGAAACTAGGTGGCGATAATCCCTTTTGGTTGGTTTCCAAGAAGAACAAATATCATTCTACCCATATATTTAATCATTATTTTGAAAGTTATTGATTATAAAGGTATAATGTGATTAGGAAATATGACTTCAAATAATTAAGAATTTCCTTTATTGATAATTCATTTTTTATTATTATCTGTGTGATTTTTTATATTATTTTTGGAGGCACTTTCATTGTTGGTTTGTTCATTTCATGTAATGTGTGTTAAGTTATTTAAGTCTCTATATATAATATTCACTTCCTTATATATTTATTTATTACATGATGTGTGTCTTTAGTTATTACATTTCTATATTTGCTTTTATCATTGATTTATTATTTCTTTTTTTTATAATTGAAACTAACATAACATTTGAGCTCACCTTTTTTTGATTCATTCTCTACAATTCCCCGAAGTGTAATTAGAAATATATACAATTATATTTTAAATATAATAAAGTTATCCTTGAAATTAAAAAAACAAATTATTTTTTAATTAGTGTATTCATTAGTAATACGAGGCTCGTGTTTGTGTCTGGTTATCCAAGAAGACTAAACTTCTTATCCTTCAGGGTTTGATTCCTTGTAATAATGAAATTGTAATTGAAGTAGAAACTAGATCTAGGATTCTAGGTTTAGGTCACTACATTAAGATAATACATTGGGGAGAAAATAAGCATAATATCCTATTGTAATTTAAACAAAAAGTAAAAATAACTAGATATAACCATCGAGAATAAATAGTAAACTTGACATTTAAGTTAGAGAATATAAATAAATATTGCTCAAAATATCAAATAATGTGTCCATGTAAAATATAAAATAATAATATCCAAACTCACAAATATCCCAAATAAAAAAATAGATAAAACTGAAATACTCCAACTAATTCGGTCCCAAACACCCATTATCTATCTTAGAATCACATATCTTGCATTGTCCATGGGAAACATTCCATTCTATATTCATATAGTCATGAAATTTACTTCAGTAACAAAGGTGGAAGGAGAAATGTATGAGTGAAACTCAATAGTCCATCACTAATAGTGTTTATAAATATATTCAGTTTTAGTACATGCATGTATAAGTTACGACGTTATACATATTTTTATAACAAGAAAATAAATAAATAAATAACATTTTTTATTATTGGGTTCCATGATGACTCTGAAGATAACCTATATTAGCATCAGCTAATTCTAGATGCTTTTCAACAATAGGAACCAAATAAATATACCCATCATGGATTATAATTCACACATGAGGAAATATACCCCTCTCAAAAAAAAGTTAAAACCAAGGAAATATACTCATCCTATAATAGTAGTCACGCCTGGTGAATATACCCATCATAAAACAATTGTTATACCCATGAAAATATACCCATCTTGGAACAACTGTCATCGATAGGAATCATACCTTTCCCGAAACAGTCATCGCACCTTCGAAAATATACCAATCCTAGAACATTGAGTGTCTACGCAAAGGACAATACATCCAAATAACCATAGTAAAATCTCCCCAGATAAAAAATCTATGGAATCATAAATACATACAATTCACTAATGGTCATCAAAATTTCATAAAACATTAGTTATAATTTATTAATTCTAATTCCAAATTCAAGAAAACAAATACTTGTTCATATCATACATTATAACATTTTACCCAAAAAATATCCGTAGAAAACAATTAAAATCATGGGAATCCTTTAAATTTCAATTCCATAAATATGGATTTATAATTAATTCCAATGTTTAACAAACAGAAATCTGGTGTGACCTCACAACTCAAGCAATAAAAAATGATAAGAATAATGTGAAAAATTATAGATTACCTTTCTTAAATATAATGGATCATAGTCACCTAGGTACATCAATAAAATAAAATCCAACAATCCCTTAATCCTAAAATATAATTACATCAACACAATATTAGTGTTGAAGAAAATAATAAGAAAATTAGAAGAAGAGTATTGAGAAATATAGGGAACAAGGTGTCTTAGATGTACTGAGAGAAATCAGTAGAAACAAATAGTGCTTCGAACTAACATGAATTTTGGAATAAGTTTCCCCTAATCTAATATTCATCAAAGTGGAGAGGTATATTTAAGATTATAATCCTTTGGAGAATAATGAGGTTCCATGTGAGTTTTCATTTTTAAAACATGATTTAATGAATTCTTTAATTCATTTTCCTCATTTTTCAACATATTTTGGAAAACAATTGCGCCAACTATGTGAACACAACATCATAAGATACACCACATCATTATGTTATTCCACAAGGATTTAAATACTATGCACTAACCTTGTTAAATAACATGGTAAAAACTTTTCACGGTTTTCATGGTTTCATAGAGAAATACGAACAACTTAACAAACCCTACACTCTTGATGTAACTAAGAAATTACACATTTCAAAGACTTAGACTCCAAAAATTATATCAATGCCTTAAAAACATCAATAAACACATATATTAGATTATAAATAATAATAATAACAATTTTATATTAATATTTTAATTATAAAACACCTCAACAGAAATTTGGGTTTTTACAACAAAAAACGGATGATAATAAAATAAGTTATAGTCCATTAATTAATGAAGGATGATAGAATACTATGAATTAATCAAAAATAAAATTTTCAAGTAAAATTAATTTATTTAGAGGAAAATGGAATCACAAAATTTAAAATACTTTTCCAAAATACTATATATATTTTCAAAAAAAAAATGTTATAAATTACTTTCAAAATTATTTTAAACCTTCAAAAAAATAATCCAATTTTCCAAAATATCATGAAAAAATAATGGAAAATTATTTTCATTGAAAAAACATTGAAACATTTACTATAATAAAAAACTGAATAATGGTTAGATAGGATATAAATTCTATTTATTCTATACACATTAAAAAATAATTTCTCTAACACTGGTAAAAATAGAAGAAAAAAATTTAGAGACATTAAAAATATTCCATTTAGTCATCTTAAATAACTTCCAATTTATTATAAAAATAACTATAAAATTAATTCATACTTATATAAATACCTACATGAATCAATTTTAATTATCTGGATTTGGAAGAGAAATATTACTAACCAAAAAAAGAGAAACAAGGTCAAATTTTCTTATAAAACATCCATCGATTTTTTTGGGTTCCAAATAAAGGAAAATTTAGAATAATACATGTAAACATTAAAAATAACCATATGAAAATAGAATATATTCTTTTTATAAATTAATGACCATATGATTCTTCTGGTTTAAATTTATATATGAACATTATGAACACGAGTGATAGTGTAAAATAAACACTTATTGATTTAATAAAATTTAAATCAACAACCCTTAGAATTGAAAAAAATAATTGAAACATTAAATACCATGAATAAATTTGAAATAATGACATAATATATAATATGGTGACTATATACACTATATAAAATAAATTATTTTCATAATATAAAATATTTCTCAATGATGTGAAAATGAGAAGAAATACCATTACCTTGGATTCCCACATGGAAGTAGACATTATATCATATTCAAATGAAAATTTAAAATTATTTTTTTATTTATTAAGACCCTTTTTGAAAAATATTTCATTATTAGTCATTTTATAATCATTTTATACACATTAATTTTATTAATATTACTTATGTCAACAACTTGAGGTTATTAAATCAATTTCTCCAAAACAACATTGGGATATTGGCAATTATAATAGGTGTTAGAAAATGGTTACAACAACATTGAATTTTGAATAATTTTTTCAATATAATTTTTTTATTTTGTATAATATTTCAAACCCCATCAGGAAATTCGATAATACAAGAATTAAATATGATATTCATGGAGGCGGTAGTTCATATGTACGTATGATTCCATTTTGGTTTTCATAATGATTTGAATGTAAAGATATTAAATACTGATTAATCATAATATAATCATATTTTTATAATTAATATCTCATATAATCATTAAATCTATCCATATGATCATCCATGTGTAGAATGAATGAAAAACAAACCACATCGCTTCGTGGAGGTGGTTGTCCACACATACGCATGAGTAACGTCATCAATTTCCAATGGATAGAGAATAGGTGTATATTTATTTTTCCATTAATATAATACAAATTAATTATATTTATTATAAAAATTTAATTTTATAAATAATGATATAAAAAAATTTAATGAGGTATAATAATAAATAAACTAAGAGGATTTGATTAAGATGAATACTTATTCTTTGGGAAACCTCCATTGGCTTACACCCTAATTAATCTGGAAGTGGTATTTTTGGAAGGAAAAAACCACTAGGATGTGTCTAAGGATGTTGGTATGATATTTTTAAGTTATTGTTCATGATTATAGGATCAATAAGTGACCATAACTAAGGGAATGAGGTGTTGTTTTATAATCCAAGAAGGTGGAAAAGATGAAAATACTTGAAATGTTATTTTTTAATATATTTCTTACTCAAGTAGTGTGGAACTAAATTTTCATTGTTTCTAAAATGATAAGGGTACATTATAAATCCAGAAAATGAATTATATTTATGAAACTGTTTTGTGTTATCATGATGTCTTACCCCGCTATTTGAACTATTTTTATTCCTTTTACCCTTACTATGAGTGATGAATTTTTACCGTAGTTACAATTCCTTATAAACAAAATGAAATTGACAGTATAAAAATTTAGTAATGATGATTATAAATGTTGAATCAATTTTAAAATATTTATTTTTTATAATTTGAATGAAAAATTTTTAAAATAATTTCACAAAACATAATGAAAATCAATTGTAGAAAAATAATGGTTTTAAACATAAAAATAAAATTTTAACAAAATCATTTATAATGATGATTACCATAGAATTAATTGGATTAGGTTACACAAAATAATTATTATTTTACTTTCAAACCAAAAGAAATATAAATTAAACCCTATGAATACATTGTTAAGATAAAAGAACCAAAAATATTTTTTATTTGAATAAAAACATTAATTCGATTTCCAAATCATCCAGCATAGTTTTCTAAGTGAAAATATATTATTTAATTGAATTTTATTACATATTAAATATATATTTTCTCTAAAAATAATATTTCATAATCTTTCATGTCATTATAATATCATAATAATGTCATAAAATCATAGTATTTGTAAAATCAGAATTTTTCACTTTTCACCCAAAAATGAACTATTTTTGAGAAATCCAAAAAATCACCCTAAAATAATTTTGATATTCCAAACCCAAAAGTTAAATTATTTTAATAAAATTAAAAATACATGATTAGGTAATTTATCTTTTAATCACTTTCATGTATTAATCTATGTTCATTATGGTATAATCTTTTTAGAATGAAATAATTATATAATATAATAGAGAATCAAGTGTTACAATTCCTATATATTATACAACACTTTGAATTATTATCATGGAGTTCTGGCCATACACAATACCCCATGAAAAACCAATTTTGATACCTTAAATCAGTAGTTTATGAAAATGAGGAATATTCAATAACAGTATAATTTAAAAGTAGATTTACTTAACTCAATAACAAGGCCAATGTTTGGGATGAACCATCTATCACTGGTAAGGTCATAATAATAAGTGATTCCATGACATTACCATAACTTGTTCTCATTATTAGTGACATTAATACATATAAATTACAACATGTAAGGACATGGGTAATCAAAATTGTGATTTGGGTCCGACCTCAGTTGAATATTTCTAGTTCTTTCATAAATTTTTTAGGTTTTCGAAAAACAAGTTAATCATTAGGATATATATATATATATTAATATAGAGGGAAAAATATATTTGGTGCGAATAAAAAAAATTATGCTTTAATGAAAAACCTTTAAACTTGATATACTGCATATGGATGAAATATATTACGTATTGAAGTTTTAAAAAAAAGTTATAATACTACGTTTGAAAAATTAAAATTAAGGGAAAGGTTTTTCATATTTAATTTTCATAAATAAAAATATATAATATAATAAAAATATATAATACATAAAATAAAGATATTATATATGAGATAAAATATATAGAGAAAATGTTATGTATTGAAAATTTATAATCAATATTGGGAATTCAATTATTGTAAGGGATATAGAGTTCTTATTTGATCCTTGGTACAAAATCCTGAAATAAAATAACAATTAGATCCTACATTATATTAACCCTTACATTGTAATGTTATTTTTAAATTAATCAATAGTTATTTAGTTTTTTATCCACAAATTTGAATGATTCTTCTCTGCTCAGTGATCAATATAGATATGTTTCACATAATGATCTATAAGGAGATGTGGTTTGATGGGTTAAAGTGGTTTGTTCCCACTGATATCTCCACATTATGAATCCACCAATTATTATCTCATACATATATCATTCAAGTTTTTAAAGATTCATTATATCAAATTTCTAATTTGTTGATCATTATCTCATTACTTCCCACATAGAGAGATAGATAATTGAGAAACACAAATTCAACGATCTGGAGGGAGTGATGACCATCACCCTAGAGGATGTGTAATTTATTCTTGGTCTTCATATTCTGTTTGATGTAGTTATAAAAACCACATGTAGAAACCATCCTAGGATTATAAATCAATTAGTATCCCTATAAATTGAGGGAGTTGATATATCTACATATGGAAATTTTTAATATATGATATGACATGACGTACATTTTTTATACCTTTTCTAAATGAAACTAAGGAGAAAAATATTATCCATCACACATGTGGATATATTTTTTGGCTCATCAGAGGTACATTAAGCACTGATCTATTGAGAATGCATGTCCATATTATGTGTTTGGGGTTACTTGAGAACTTTGATCTATCTAAGAGATATATTTGGGAATATAAAAGCTTATAATTCCAATATATATTATTATTTATTGTATAGAGATTAGATTGTAATGATATTAGGGGATGTGTCATCCTACATCAGATGTGGGTATGATAGAAAATCCCTCTCCTAGCCTATATTGTTTCTGATTAAAAACATCCCATGGATGTGCACCATGATACTCCTATATATTCTAGTATGATAACTCGTATATAAGATATTTATATGATAATATGAGTTATATTATAATTAATTTTTTGTTTGTTTCAGTTTCTATATTGTACGTTATACGTGTTTTTTGTCACACCATCATGTCAGAGAACATATGAAGATTTTGGCAGCATATCATATCATTTGGGATAGTATTCTACATATAGATGTAATTATACACATTCATATATTTATTGATAAATATTAAATTCTTATTGTTTTTTTAAATAAATTAAAAAGAAATTTTTTAGAATTTTTTATCATTTCTGATATCAAGGTTTCTTATTGGGGTCTGTTTGACTAGCTACACATATACAACCATATTGGGATTCACAATGTCAGTTATGTATTGTATTATAAACACATTCATATTATTGAGTGGAAATAGATCAATAGAGTTATGAATTAGTTTGCATGAAGTCATCATATTCCAACAACATTGATATAGCTACCAAAGCTTCATTTCCTGAAACTATTAAAAATATAGAATGTCAACTGGAAGAAAAATCTTTCCTAGTATATCGATATATAGGTTTTTTGTGATTTATTTCATGTTGAGGGAATGTGTGATGCCTCAAAGAAGAAAATTAATATCCTTGTGTTCGATAGGGTGTTAGACACGCGACAACAAGAACGTAAGGTAATATAATATATATATACCTTATAATATATATATACTATTTAAAATATATTCTATATATTTCAATGCATGAAACACCATGTAAGCTTTCAATGATCGTGACAATGAGTTTGTGTACATCATACGCAACAACGCCATTCCTCTATATTTTCTGTTATAGGCAACAATGGCCTTCCTCAAAAGCTTGCATTGTACGCAAGACCAAGTCTCACCAAACACCGATATATTATTAAAATATTTTAAGAGATAAACTAACCATTATGAATAGTAAAAAATAGCTTATAAAAATAAATGGTTTATACAACTAAATTGTTTGTTACAAATAAATTTTAAATGAATATAAGAACCAATTGAATAAAAAAATGATATTTTTATAGGGAACTAGTATTTTTCGTACAATGTAATTTTACCCTAATAGTTTAAAATAGTTACAATTAGTGATTTATGTTAAAGTAATAAATATGTTAAATATTCAATCAATTATTTTTTATTTTCATCCATTGGATTTTCTAAGCATAATATAACAGAAAACCAAATATTTCACATAAAAACCTATATTTTTATTAATGAATTTCTACTTCCTTTTAATGGAGTACCTTTATTAGATCTTAATTATGATACATTTATTAATTAAACAAGATAAAATAAACATTATTTTTGAATTAATATTTTCAAAATTATCTTAGGGTGATTTATTAGAGATTTTTCTAAGAAACTTCTATTTTTAGTTAATAGGAGAAAATAATATGTTTTAGTTAAAAACAATATTTTTTTAAATAATTATTAACCCTAAAATATATTATAAATTTATTTTAAAGTAATATTTTATCAATATTAAATATATTAATATAATTTAATTCATTATAATCAATATAAATTTTAAATTTAATATAAAAAAATAATAAACTTTTGAGCATTTTTATTCTAAAACGAGTTAATTGGTCCACATGCGAGATTAACATTAATCGTAATTTTCACAGTTATGTGATTTGAATTTTTAAAATACAATATAAACAATTTTAATTATGATAAATATTTTTGTTTAAAAATATCAAGTTAGTTTTAGATATTAATGATTAATGATAGTGATTACAAGTAATTACAACGATTAAGGTCTAACTGGGCTTTAAATGGAAGAAAATCTGCTGTTTAAGGTCCCAAATGACATATCCCTTGGTTCAAAACTCATTCGATTGAAAATTTACTTCTATATACCTTCCATTAATGTGTTTTTGGGGTTTGGTATTATGAAAACCTAGCTTTTTATTACACAATTAAACATAATTTATTACATAAACATCACTTGATACAACATTGAAGATTGAGTGGTATAGTGTCTTTGGGGCTTAGGATCATTACATAAAAACATAAAACATAAAATACAACTTATTTATTGAAAACATCTTATACATGACCACTACATTCCCTCGTACTTAGCATTACATGGGATAACCTAAGGACATGCATAAGAAAATGGTGAGCTATAAAGCCCAATAAGGGAATAATCATGGAATAACATTAGGAATACAATACATGTTTTAAAAAAGTCATATTAATAGAGAACAGGAGATGAATAATCATAAAGGAAGGATAAATCATGATCATCATAACATGGAAATGGGGCAACAACACTTAACATGGAATTAGCTTGAGCCAAGTTTCATTACACATAGAGCACGAGTAAAACATCATTTCACATGAAGCACAATTAAAACCTCATTGAAAATGAATTAGCATGAGTAAAGAACCATTTCACTTGATGTATCATGATACTATGCTTTACCCAATTCATTGGAGTGCTATTAGGGTGTACCCTTCTTAACTATTTCATTACATGCATAAGTGTGTCACATGGATCATAAAACATTGAATCATTCAATATAATCATTTATTACATGATAAAAGAATGTGGAATAAATACATGAAACTATCTAAATAATAAGAAAATGTTCATAAAGGCGAATACCCTTGATAGATAAATGGACATGGCATGCACTAAACAATGACTTTGGCTAGGAAAAGCGGTGTGCAATTTCAACAGCATAACAACATGACATAAAAACTCATAAAAATGGTTGACAAGAGAGAAAGGGGTGTCTCATAATATTTACATGACATGGAAAGTAAGGGTTTCATATAGATACATATCCCAAAAAATGTAATGGAATTTAGATTCATGATACGGAAAAATTTCTTTCATGTAAATGAGGAGAGGGAAATTCCATTCCGAATTTCATCATAGTAACAGGTGAACATGGGAGGAATTTAATTAGAGAGAAAGGGGTATCCATTCATTAAAAGATAAACAGGTAAGTATGAGGGAGGTTAAAAACCATACCCCAACATTTATATTTCAAATTAAAAGGGAATAACCATTTAAAGAATATTGGGAAAAAATGTGAAAGGAAGAATAACCATTACTCAGATGTGTGCTTTTGAAGGCTTGAAAGGGGCTTCTTGGGAGCATGGGGTACCTCGGGAGGATTTTAGGGAGATGAGGGAAGATGTTGGATGAACTCTAAAGGCTATGAGTGAGGAGGATGTGCGAGCTAGGTTGGGTTTATATAGGAAAGGTGAGGTAATTCTTTATTATTTAGGTTTGGGACACCTCACATTAAAGTAATCCAAACCACAAACCATCCCATGGTTTTTTCCCATGGTTTTTGGAAAAGGGAAGTGGAAAACAATATTTTATAAGGACAAAGTTATAAATTCTTAAAATAATTGGGTTTCTTATGTAGAGTTGAGTCACACTCCTATGGAAAACAATTTAAAAAGACAAAATGATTAATAAGTCTTGAAGTGTAAACTAAAGCTTTATAAAATTAATCAAACAATCCCAAAATCACATTTTTTAATGGTAAAAAATATATTGGCCCAATATAATGTTTATATTATTTTATTACATAACTATTGGGTCATTATGATTTCATAAAACAAATAATATATTTAAACGATATTTAAATTTTTTAAAAAAAGTTTACTATCTCAAAAAACTATGAAAAATTCACCATTGGATAATTTCGATGTCTTGATTTCAGAAATAATATTCATTTTATCTAAATATTTTTCTAAATATGTTAATTTTCACTTTTAAAATAAACACCAACATTTATAAAAAATTCAATGGTTTCGACAAAAATGACTTTCAAACCTTAATAAAAATTATAATTGCATTCATAAAATTATACGATGATTTATATTTAATAAAAATTAATTTAATAATAAAAATAAATTTTTATTAAAATACTATTTAATTCAAAAATCCATTAATTCATCAAAAATGATTTCCTAGTTTATCATTAACTAAAAAAACTAATTTTACTTAAAAAATATTTACAAGGTAAAAATAATAAAATGAAACTATATTCATTATTATATACAAAAATAATGTACATAACCATAGATCTATGGTATTGTTACATAACCCCTTATATCACCCGCATAAGACCGAAGAGTAAGGTGTGTGATGGTGAAAAACTCTTGGGGTGCCACAGATAACATTTCTCAGGTGGTAATCTCTATCAACTTCCACTTCTCTCGTAGGCGGTCCCGCTCGAGCTTAACATATTCATGCTCGGCTTGGGCATGGTCAAGAGAAAATCCCAATGATGCAACATCCTTTCTAAGGTCTGACAAATGGGCTTCGTATAGGGCATGTCTACTGGATGAGGCCATCGCTTCCTTTGTCTGAATAATTGGATTTGTTAAAGCCCAATATTTAAACTAATCATGTGATCAATATTCAATGACTATATTAGCAACAGTCACAATTCTTAACTGTATTTTAAAATCCAAAAACATAAAATCAAATAAGATTTCATTTTATATAAAAATTTTAAATAAAGATCCATTTTTATTAGATCAATAGTGATTTCCATTAATGAATGTTTGGTTCGTTACAATCTTCCCCCCTTAAGAAATTTCTCCCTCGAAATTTCCTTTTTCCACACTAAAACAGATGTGGGTAACTCTACTACATCATTTCCTCTGATCCCCATGTTGCTTCTTCATACATCTGGTTTCACCACAACACCTTGATGAGGGGCATTGAATTATTTCATAATACTTTTTCTTTATGATCATAGATATTCACTGGTTAATGCTCATAAGAAAGATCATCCACTAACTATACCACATCTGAATAGAGTACATGTGAAGTGTCCGGTATGTTCTTCCTTAAGAGGGATACGTGAAATACATCATGTAATTTGGCCATGGTAGGTGGAAGTGCTAGTCGATTGGCCAAAACCCTAACACGATCAGGAATCTCGAAGGGGACGATGTATCTTGGACTTAACTTCCCTTTATTTCAACACCTCATGAACTTCTTCCATGAAGATATGCGTAGAATTACCATGACTCCAACTTTAAACTCAAGGTCTCATTAACGGTTGTCTACATAACTCTAATATCAACTTTGGGCTGCCTGGATATGCTGCTGAATGGTTTTCACCTTCTCCACTATTTCTTCATCCATTTCTGGTCCAAGCTACTTATTCGCACTGACCTCATCCCAACACGATAGTTTTCTGCACCTTTTCTCATAAAGGGATTCATATGGTTCCATTTGGATGATCAAGTGGAAATTATTATAATAATAGAACTCAACTAGAGGAAGATGTTGATCCAATCGACCTTTAAAGTCCATTGAGCATGCTCTCAACATATCCTCGTGGATTTGATAGTCCGCTCAGATTGGCCATCAGTTTGATGATGATAGGCCGTACTGAAGATCCGTTCAGTATTCAGAGCATATTTAAGACTCTTCCCAAACATAGAGGTGAATCTTGGATCTTGATCAGACACAATATATTATGGTACTCCATGATACCATACCACTTCCCTGATATATATCTGTTCCAGTTGATCAAATGAGAAATCCACCACAATAGCAATGATGTGTGCAGCCATTGTAAAATGATCCACAACAACCTAGATTTCATTGTTTCCTTTGGATGTATTCGAAAGTCTAGTGACAACACTAGGCACTTTGATGGGAAATGGTTGCAACATCCCCTCCAATGATGTGTCCATGGTGATGTTATCCCATTTCCATTATTGTATGGGAAATGGTTGCAACATCCCCTTAGTCTTATTCATCTCTTCCTTCACTTGCTGACACACTAGCCACTTTGATGTATATTCATCAATTTGCTTCTTCATATTATCCCAGCAATAATGCTCTCGGAGATCTCGACGCATCTTTTTTTCCTGGGTGAATAGAGAAATTTTAACTATGTGCATCATCAAAAAGTTCTTTCTTCAGCTCCAGACATGATGGAAGACATATCCTTTTCCCAAATATCACAATTCCATCTTTATTAACATTAATCTCTAAGGATTTCCCTTTTTTGATAGCTTCCACATTTTTCTGAATTCCCACACCATCCTTTTGAGCATCCTTCAACCATTCCAAAAGTGGAATTTGAGCAATCATTTGTGAAAGGATTGATGAAGTTCCCTTCTTTATGATTCCCATGTGAATCTTCATCAAATCTAAGAAGATTGGATCCTTTTAAATTCTCATCAATGATAAAATCACTGGGTCCTTTCTACATAGGTCCCCGACCACCTTATTCACATCCCCAGGGTGGTAATATATTGAGCAGGCATAGTCTTTGATTAGATCTATCCATCTTTTCCAGCGCATGTTCAACTCTTTCTGTGTGAAAATATACATGAGGCTTTTGTGGTTCATATATATTTCACAATTCTACCTAAAGGGATAATTCCCCCAATTTTTCAAAGTGAAGACCACTACAACCAACTCGAGGTCATGTTTTTGATAGTTCGGTTCATGATATTTCAATTTCCCTGAATCATAGTCAATGACTTTTTCATTTTTCATCAACACGCATCCCAGGCCATTCTTCGAAGCATCATTGAATACCAAAATACATTCTCCACTTGTGGGTAAAGTGATCATGGGCACCGTGATAAGCCTCCTCTTCAAATACTTAAAGCATTATTCACATTCATCACTCCAATAAAACATTTCTCCATTTCGAGTTATCTTGGTAAGAGGGTTGGACAAGCACGAAAAATTTATCTCAAATTCTTGATAATATCTAGGTAACCCCAAGAATCTACAGATAACTTTTACTGATGTTGGCCTCATCCATCCCTCAATTGCATCTGTTTTGGAGGGATCAATAGATATCCCATTTCTTGTGATGATATGTCCCAAGAATAAGACCTCCTACAACTATAACTCATGCATTTTGTACTTTTCATTGAGCTTCTCCTTCTGCAAGGTCAATAGTACAGTTCTTAGATGCTCCTCATGACCCTCAGTGGTTTTGATGTATATCAGAAAAACATCTATAAAGAATACCACAAATTTGTTGAGGGAATCACTAAATAATCTATTCATGAATTCCGTGAAGATTTTTGGAGAATGAGTGAGTCTGAAAGGCATTACTATGAATTCATAGTGCCTATATCTTGTACAAAAAGCAGTCTTGGGGATATCTTCCTTCTTCACCCATACATGATAATATCCCGACCACAAATCCTCCTTGGATAAGTATTGTGCTCCACGCAACTAATTGAACAAGTAATCAATGCATGGGATATGATACTTATTCTTTAACGTCATTTTGTTAAGATCACGATAATCGATGAAAAGGTGCATTGACCCATATCTTTCTTCTTGATGAAGAGGACTGGTGCACCCCATGGTGAATCCCTTGTGTGTATAATATTTTATCCAGATATTTCGTGTAGTTGTTTCTTCAACTCCTCAAGCTCCAAATCTGCAATTCTATATGGAGTCTTGGATATTGGAAATGCCCTAAGTATATGATCAATTGAGAATTCAACATCTCTTCTCAATGAAAGACCAGACAATTCCCTAGGAAACACTTTAGTGAATTCCCTCACAATAGGCATGTCTTCTAGGATGGATGCCTATTTAGACTCAATCATCGGAACCAGATACGCATGCTCATAGGCTAGTAATACCCACGCTTGGGATGATGGAGCTAAAGAAGGTACATCTTCCTCCTTGCACTTGTAATAAATAAGGGGCCAATTATCCACATGGAGAGTGATTTCCCTCTCACGGAAATTTATGTAGGCTCTATATAAGGAAAGCCAATACATTGCAAGAATTGCATCAAATTCCACCAGAGGGAGTACGAAGATGTTCACCAAAAAGTGTAATCCACATATTATGACAGGGGATAATTTATATTCATGAGATGTAATGATTTCCCCATTTTCCGTAATCATTGATATATTCACTTCCACGATTTGTGGTGGTTCTAGGATTGTTCAAAAAAACATTCAAGATATAAAAGAATGTGTAGAACCTGAATAAAAAATTACATTCTTTATTCTTGAATGAATAACTAGTGAACATGTCACCACTTCCTTTTCAGGGTCCACATTGGTAGTAGTGATGTTAAAAGCTCACCCTTTCTACCTTGGAGGTTTTTGGTTGCCTCAAAAAAACCCTTGGATTAGGGAACTATTTTGCGACATGCCCTGGTTCTTTTCTATTGTAGAAATGAACCACGCATTGAGGTTAGAACATATAATTCATCTCCTTGGTCGTTGTCATGGGTCTCTCTTGCTGGCAGCTAATAGCCAGGTTCCCTTTTCTTCTACACCTAAAGTATTTCCTCATCCCCTTCAGGCAGTTTCTGGGTTGCTTCTTTCCTCACCATTGGAAAGTGGGGTGACAGATCTTCATAGCACCATTGGATTTATCAATGAGACCTCCAACATTTAATTCCACCTTTTTATTCTTATCCCCATGATACCGCTGAGATTCTCTAGTCACCATTTCATCTTTGAGGGCACATCAGACAATTTTCTCATAGTTGTCGAAGTCAAAGATCCCCATCGCTTTCTGTAGTCTAGGATTCATCCCACCAAATAAGCAGTTAACCTTGGATTCAGGGGTAACGATAGAGCTAGATAAGTATCGTGCAAGCCTTGTGATGTTTTACCCGTATGCTCAGATAGATTCATTGTATTTTTTTTGAGGGTAAGGAAGTCCCTTTCCATCAAAAGACAAAGGGTTCAAGGAAAATATTAATTGAAAACCCTCTTCCGGAAATCCTTCATATCCAATGCCTCAATCTGCTCCTTAGGCATCGTATTTTTTATCAATGTCCACCATTGATCAGCTTCAACCTCCATATGATAAGAAGCCAAGAGAATCTTCTCTTTTTCAGAACATTGAAGGATGGAGATGATCTTTTCAGTGGAGTTGATCCATTGTTCATAGATTGAGGGATCAGGTGATCTATTAAAAGTAGGAGGCCTTTTTCTCATGATGCTCTTGATAACGACTTGTTATTTCTTAGTGGGGATGGGGGTTGAATGTTCCTCATGACCCATGATTCTATTCAAATCATCAGTTATCTGAGAGAGAAGCGTGACAAAGTTCGTGATTCCCAATCCCATTGGATTGGGCATCTCATTAGTACAGTCATCACATTGATCTTCACATCAGTTATTATCCTGAGTCCTCCTATTAATCGAAATTTGCGGGAATAAAATGGAAGTTCGGGGTAACACATAAAAGATAATCCAAGGAAAAAACTGATGACATATAAATAACTTTTATTTACTTAACATATGAATCTATTGGCTTCAGTCTATGTTATCCATGATCTACTTTTTAACAAATATTTTTAAGGAATTTTTTTGTCCCTTAATAATTTTTCATATTAAGATTGTGAATTTAACAAAGCATATCACTCAGGAGTGTCATAACCAAGAGTACAATAAGGCCCATTGTCGTTCACTATTTCCCGTTCGAGTTTATCTTAAAGTGTTGTTTTTTGGGATTTACCCCTAGGATACATCTGTGCCAGAGAAGCCTCTTCCTGCTAGTATCTAGAGAGGGATGTATTTTCTTGATAAAAAATGTACTCAATACTCACCAAAACATATGGATGTTTTTATTATACGTATTCTTGTATCTGAGGATTTACTAGGGTTTTTAATACTAATCCCAAAAATAACTAAACATATCCACTGACACCAACTATGAAAACCCTTATTTTTATAATACAAATAAAAAAAATTTATTACATAAACTTCACTTGTTACGACATAGTTGATCAAGAGGTATAGTGTCTTTGGGGATTAGGATCATTACATAAAAACTTAAAACATGGTATAGAACATCTTTGTTGAAGACTTCATTTACATGAACACTGCATTCCCTCGTACATAACATTGCATGGGATAACCTGAGGACAAGCATAAGAAAAGGGGGAGTTATAAAGCCGAGTAAGGGAATAATCATGGAATAACACGACGAATAAAATATTTGTTTGACAATTGGCATATCAATAGATCACAGGATAAGCACAAACATAAAGGCATAATAAAGTATGATAATCATAACATGGAAATGTGCAAACAACACTTTAAATGGAATTAGCAAGAGCCAAGGATCATTGCACATGGATAATGAGTAAACCCTCATTGAAAATGAACCATGAGTAAAAAATTGTTTCACTTGAATCTTCATGAGTAAAAACCCATTGAACTTATTTTATCATTATACTACACTTTACCCAATGAATTGGAGTACTATCAATTCACACCCTTCTTAAACATTCCATTTCATTCATAAGTGTGACACATGGATTATAAAACATTGAATCATTGAACAAAATTTTTTATTCCATGATAAACGAATGTGGAATAAATATATTAAACTCATTAAGCAATATGTAATTGTGAATAATGGTTAATACCCTTGATAAATAAATGGTCATGGTATTCACTACAAAATTACTTTTACTCGGAAAGCACGGTTCAATTTTAGCAGCATAGTAACGTGACATAAGAACTGATAAAAACTGTTGACGAGATATAATGGGGTGTCTCATCATATTTACATTACAGGGATAGTAAAGGGGTCATATAGATACATGTTCCAACAAATGTAATGGAATTTAGTTTCATAATACAAAAGAATTTCATTAATGTAAATGAGGAGAGAGAAATTCCTTTTAGAATTTCAGCATAGTAACAGGTGTACCTAGGAGGCATTTAATGAGAGTGATATGGGTCTCCCATTCTTCAAAAATAAATATTTTAGTATGTGAGAGGTTCAAAACCATACCCCAACATTTATAATTGAAATTAAAAGGGCATAATAGTTTAAAGAATATTGGAAAAAATGAGAAAGGAGGAAAAACCACTAATTAGAAGTGTGCTTCCAAAGGATTGAGAGAAGCTTTTTGGGAGCTTGAGGAACCTTGGGAGGATTCTTGAGAGTGGAGGGAAGAGTTTGGATGAACTCCTAAGGATTTTATTGAGGAGGATGTGAGAGATTGGGTGGGTTTATAAAGGAAAGGTGAGGGAATTAATTATTATTTAGGTTTGGGACACCTCACATAAAACTAATCCAAACCAAAAATAGCCCAAGGTTTTTGCCCATGGTTTTTGGAAAAGGGAAGTGGGAAACAATATTTTATAATTATAAAGTCCTAAACTCTTAAAATAATGGGGTTACGTATGTGGAGGTAACTCAAACTCCCTAGGAAATGAATTTAAAAAGAGAAAATGCTTAATAAGTCTTGAAGGGTCCACTAAATCATTGTAAAATAAATCAAAAAAACCCAAAATAACGTTATTTTAATGGTAAAAAATATAATGGCCGAACATAAAGTTTATATTATTTTATTACATCACAATTGGTTCATTATACTGTTATAAACCACATTATATATTTAAACGGTATTAATATTTTTACCAAAAACTTTTACTGTCTCAGAAAATTATGAAAAATTCACAGTTGGGTAGTTTCGACGTCCTCATTCCAAAAATAATATTCATTTTATCTAAATATTTTTCTAAATATGTTATTTTTATATTTTAAAATAATAACCTACATTTATTAAAAATTCACGGGTTTTGACCGAAATGGATTTCAAACTTTAATAAAAATTACAATTGCATTCATAAAATTATATGATCATTTATATTTAATAAAATATAACTTAGTAATTATAATAATATTTTATTTAAATATTATTTAATTAAAAAATATATTAATTCATAAAAATATATTTCTTTGTTCAACATTAACTAAAAATACTATTTGTGCTTTTAAAACTATTTACAAGGTAACAAAAATAAAATGAATGTATATTACTTATTATATAAAAAATAATATACATAACCATAGTACTAGTTTCTTGTTACATAACCCCTTATAAATCCTACATAAGACCAAATAGTAAGGTGTGTGATGGTGTCAGACTTTTTGGGTGGCTCAGATAATATTACTCGGGTTTCAATCTCTATCAACTTCCACATCTCTGGTAGGCGGTCTCGCTCGAGCTTAACATATTCAAGCTCGACTTGGTCTTGGTCAAGAGTGAAGCCCAATGATGCATACTCCTTTCCGAACTCTGAAAAATGGGAATTGTATGGTGCACATCTACTAGATGAGGCCATCACTTCATTTTTCTGAGTAAATTGGATTTTTTAAAGCCCTATATTTATACTAATCATGTGATCACTTTTCAATGACTATGTTTGCAATGATCACAATTCTTAACAGTATTTTAAAATCCAAAATCATAAAACCAAAGAAGTTGAGATTTTATATAAAAATTTTACAAAATATAAAATTTAATTAGATCAAGTGGTATTTTCATTAATGAAAATTTGGGTTGTTACAAGTATGACTTTTTTAGGTAATACATGTGTACAACAATCTTTTTTTCAAGAATACCAAGTGAGTACTTTTCCTTCCCTATAAAATGGAACCACATATATCCATTCCTTACACCCCTAAACCTCTTAATATATTCTAATACCTTTCTAAATAGTCACTAATAATTATTATCCTAGACCTAGAAGCATTAATTTGGGCATAAACACTTCCAACCAAACATTTTGGTTCAAACCAAAAGAAGTTACCCGATTAAAAGGTAATGTATTTTTCCAATATCTCTTGTTTGATTTACATTTACAAACCCCTAAAATATTCTTACTATATTCTTGTATAACAAAACCAATATGATAAATATACTATTATTTTTTTATTATGATATATTAACCTACAATTATATACATCTCTATCTAATGGGAAACAGACATAATGTTTCTGTTGACGACGAACAGATGCCTCACAAAACAATGATTATTCATTCTTCCATTACCGCCTCTCATGGTGGAAATTATGATGGAAAATATATTTATATGTGATATTTTTTTTATTTTTAATATTTTACACTTATTTAATTTTAATTTATAACATAAATTTATTCTTGTAAAGTTGTGTAAATATGATAGTAACGTTTGAGGAAGTGTGAACTATGACCCCCCCAAAGCGATGGGATTTTTTCGCACGATACATGGAATGTATAACCGAATGGACATAATTAACATAAGATAATTAAAAAATATCAATAATATATACAAAAAATAATTATATTTTAGAAATACTATATATATATATATCAAATTTTTTATTACCACATCACTCACTTTAAAAGAGATAACGGTGTTCATGGATGTGTAGACTACCACCTCCTCGACATGATGTGATTCCTTTTAAACCAATTAATTCAATATATAATTATATTGGATTAAATAATATGGAATTTATTATAAAAATATCATTCTTTAAGGATTTTAATTTCTGTCCTTCTTTCTACAATGATAATTTGAAAGGGAAATGCTACTCATGCATCCGTACGACCTACCATCTCCATGATTGTAACATTGATTAATTTTTCATAAACATATCTAAATATTGATTTCAAAAGATTAATTGATGTAAAAATATGATAATTAGTTCATGTAAATCATTTTTGATATGTTATATAATAATCCAGTTGACCATAGTTGACCAAAAGTAGTTGTTTTGGGGCATAAAATAAATATGGTCAAATACACCCAACCTAAACTTAATAGTTTAAGCAGTTTCCCACAATATGGTAATAAGTGAAATAAAAGTAATCGTAAAAAGAAAAAAGCTTCTGAATAATGTATAAAATTAACATAATTTTATTATACTATATTTTAATGGATGTTCGCTCATAAGTAAATACAACGTAAGGGATTCTTATATCACATTTTAGATTCTTGAGAGAAATTTCATGTTCACTGCATACATATTTTGGGTGGTGCATATACATTGATTTTTATATTATATCATGAATTACATTTACCTTTATTTTATTTAATATTTTCCTTCAATATTATTCATTCACGAGTATTATGATTTCAAAATGTTTCAAAGTGGTATGGGACACATTAGAACGTTTAAATATTATTTTGTTCAAAATTAACCCTAATGACCTCTCAATGGAGTTACCATTCGAGGAAATTATGTATCCATTTTTCAATAGAACGTTTTATTCTCCTCTACTTATTCATATTCATTTTCAAGTGTTAGTACCATGTTTTATACTCTTTTTTACAAATATGTTTTTGAAAAAATGTTATTCAGAAAACCCATATTTATCTCTCTCTTTACTCAAATAACATGTTTTATTAAAAATGATGTTTTATAAGAAAAAACTTTCAAAAATGGTTTGAAGATGATCTGGTAATGAATTTTTTTCCATTTTTGTTTTTTACCAATGTTTCAAAAGAATCCTCCTATTTTTTTCCTAACGAGGCATTTTATAACCTTTTTATTTACAAAAGGAATATTGTTTTTACCACAAAATACATGTAGTGATTCATCCTCCATTATTTTATTAAAGCTTCGTATTCATGTTTAAAAGGATTATTCTGAAAATAAAAATACTTTCCAAGACATCATAATAGAAAAGGATATTTTCCTCAATAATATTTTTAACAGTTATTTTTTTATTTCATCAATAACAGTGACCCTCTATTTTAATTCATAGGGGTCTGATGTATTGATACCATCCTTACTCTTCCTCTAGATAGTTCATTATTAATTTTCCAAGGATAATATTCACATTCAAATCCATGGTTTATTTTTTAGTCACCTTGAAGTATTCAATTTATTATGATCATTTAACCTTTAAATTCACCTAATTTATCCACTTCATTTATCTTGGACAATAATATTGGATAAAACTTATAAAATTTTATATATGGTGTCTACATTGAAATTAATTTGATTATTTGTGGAAGTATGTAAAATGATTATAAATTATTCAATACAGATATTTAAAATGGAAGATTATTTAATTGATATATGTGGAATACTTTGGACATGCAATACATGGGTTGGGGGATGGGTAATGAAATCCCCTTGAAACATCAGTTGTCTCATGGGATGAATTAGTTGCACAAAGTAGAATAGTAAAAAAAACCTTTTGATAGTAGAGGTATCATGTGCATGGGAAACATGACGTCTAAAAAATAAGCATTGAATTTATTAAGAATTTAATTATTATAGATCCTTGAGATTTTGTGATGACATATCAATTTATAAATTTCATTTACATTTATTTAGATGTCATTTGTTTTAGTTTCATATCGTGCCATATTTATTTTGCTTATCTATTTATATAAATTATGTGTGTTCAAATATTACCTATCATTATTTCTTATGTTCTTGAAATTAGTTTATTGTTTACATGGCATATGTGTTCAATTATTTACCTTGAAATTTTGAATATTCTCACTGAGTCATTATTGATTTTTCTATATTTATTCCCTCACTCGGCATTTTAACTCTCCTTTATTTTTTTCTTTCCTTAGGAATCAAAAAAATTTACTATAAAAGATATGTTACGATTTACCAGATGGATTAGATTGAACCTCATATTTATTTATTTAGAAATAAAAACAATATGATGTAATTTGTGTATCCATTAATAATGAAATACTAATTTTTGTATCTAGAGTTCCCAGACTAATAAACTGATCACTCCATCATAGATTGATTCCCTGTAATGATGTCAATGTATTTAGTAGTAGACATCGACTCTGGGCTATCTGGGGTTGGGTCGCTGGAGTTGGTATTATAGGATGTTTAGTAGCTACCTTGGGACTTAGATTTATGAAAACCAAGTTTCTAAAACTAAATCCAAATCTATAATTTGAGAATAATTATTGATGAAAAAACTATAATTTTGGTAAAGTATATATTATGTGGGTCATTTAGCAATACTTCCCTATCTAGATACTATAAGTGGATGTTGTTCTTCCACATATGTACATATGAGTAACATCTCCAACAAGGAGTTCTGGGCTTGACATGGGGAAACCTCGTTCATGACAATAAGCCTTACTCCACACATAGATTTACCCTCCTAGTGGATATGCATAGGATAATACACTTTTTCTTTAAAAATAATTATGAATGATTGGGATACATAATAAGTAACATAGTTTAAACCTAATGAGTTTTATATTGAATATAAGGTGTCATGGATAAGAAATCCAACTAATGATATTATAGATAAACCCTAGACCAAGGAAGGACGTATGCGGAAATATGTGGATGAAGTATTTATATATTGAGGATATATTGAAAACCATAGTTAAAATATTATTTGGATATTTACCTAATTTCAAGGCTTTCCATCGCATTTATATTTGGAAGTTATATTAATATGGTTTTAGAAAAGGAAAACCTGTAAGTCGGGTGACAACAAATCAATTCCGACAAGGATGTGATACATGAATCCATGACTGAATAACAATAAGGGTTTCATTCCAACCATTTATCAACATAATATCCTTGTGAATCTTCATTTTTTTAGTTTACAAATTAACAAATAAATATTATTGATGAACTGATAGTAAAACATTTGAGGATTAAAAAATAATCTATTAACCATATTAGTTTTTAATAAAAGTCAAGGAAATGTAGTTATACAAGTCATTATTTTATATTAATTACAACTTTTTAAATGTTTTTTAGTGCATCAGTTATAAAAAAAATTCATTATTGGTAATTATTTTTTTGGAGTGAAAGGATGAATTACAATTTGATCAAAGCATAACAAAAAAATACGATTATTTATATGATATTAAAACATATCATGTCATTATAATTTTTGGTATTCTTGATCGGTAAAGTAATTACCCAACATTAGTAAAATGGGTTAGAAATAAATTTTTTTCCTAATACATAAATTTCTACCGAACAATCACCTAAATCATCAATGATTTATGTCTTTGAGGCCCTTAACATTTCATTGATCATTCACATGTTTGTGAATTATGACTTCTTTTACTACCTTTAAATATTTACACTTTCACTCGAGGTATATATCAATAATTTCCACTTATGTTCTCTTAAATAGAAACCTAGTTACGTGGTATTCCATGTGACCTTTATACTTTCAATTCTATATTATATATAATATTACTTATGAACCATTCTCACTATATAAAATTTCAGACATAGGATGTATAAAGAAATATATCACCATAATCGATTTTAAATTGTAGGGGAGGAATTTATATAACATGGGGAGAATATGATGTTTCAAAAATCTAAATTAATTACCCTGTGTTTGATAGCGCACATGACATTCTACAACAAACATATAAGATAATATAATATCTATATACTTTAAAACATATGTAATACTTAAAATATATTATATATATTTCAATTCATGAAACAAAAATTTAGCATGAAAAGCATTCAACACTGGTTTAGAAAACAACATACAAAATAACGACCTTCCTCTTTAGCTTGTATTGCACAAAAGATCCACCTTCCTCAAAAGCCTACATTGTACGCAAGACTGAGTTTCACCAAAAAAATGATATATTATTAAAATATAACAAGGTATAAACTATACATTATGAATTATATAGAATACCTAATTAATATATATAGTCTTACAATTAAATTGTTGTTTACCAATAAATTATAAATGAATATATGAACCAATTGGATCCTAAAATGATATTTTTTATAGAAAACTATATTTATGCTCATAAAGTTGTTTTACCCTAATATATTAAAATAATTAAAACTATTAAGTTATTTTAATGTAATAAATATATTACATATTCAATAAATTATTTTTTAAATCCATAAAATAGATTTGTTAATAATAATATAATATCTCACCCAATATTTCACATAAAACCCTATATTTTTTTAATGGAATTTTTATCGCATTTTAATAGATAACGTATTTTAAACAATAATTTTGAAAATTTTATGAATTTAATTGGATAAACTAATTTTTTTTAATTAATAATGTAAAAATTACCTGAGTATATGTTTGTGATTTTTCTGAGAAACATTATTTTTTAGCGAATATTGAAAAATATTGCGTTTTAGTTAAAAAATGAATTTTAAAAAAACATTATTAATGTTAAATCATATTAATAACTTATTTTTCAGTAAAATTGGATAAATTATAAATATATTAAAATAATTTAGTTCATTAGAATCAATATAAAATCTAAATTGAATATAAAGAGCAGAACAATCTTTGGAACATTGTTATACCAAAACAAGTTAATCTATCTGTTTGTAAGATTATCATTAAAATAAACTTTCCTCTAATGTGATTATAATATTTAAAATCCAACATAAACCATTGTAATAAATATAATATTTGTGGTCTAATAGGATCAAATTAATTTTTGTCAAAAAATATTAGTGAATGTGATTAAAATTATTTATAGTGATTAAGGTGTAATTTGTCTTAAAGATCGATTAAAACGATGTTTAATGGCTTAAATGACTTAGCCAATTTTGAAAAACTCATTTTATATAAATATTTAGTCCATTAACCTTCCATTAATGTGTTTTTGTATTTTATAATGACTTGTTTTAGATAATAACATGTGTACACCTAACTTCTATTCAAGAATACCATGTCAGTCATTTTCCTTCCCTATAAAGGGAACCCCCTCTACCCATTCTTCACACCCCTAAAACCTCTTACCGTCCACCAAGATATGACCAAATAGTCTTCAATAATTCCTATCATAGACCTAGAAGCATATCTATGTGCAGAAACTCTTCCAACAAATCCTTTGGTTCAAACCAAAAGAAGTTACCTGATTAATAGGTGATATATTTAATTAATCTCTCTATTTAAGTTCCATTATCTAACCCATAAAATATTATTATTCTATTCTTGTATAACAACAAAATTATAATAAATATAATTGGATTTTCTATGCTGAGATTTTAACCTGCAATTACACAAGACACAATATAATGGGTAATGAACATAATGTTTCTGAGGATGGAAAACTGCTACCTCAAGAAACAATGATTTGTTCATTGTTCCATTATCACCACTCATGGTGGTAATTATGATTGAGAATATCTTTATATGTGATATATATGTTATTTATAATGTTTTCAAAATATTATTTTTTATAAAATATATTTATTCCTTATAAGTAGTGTAAATATGATAATATCATTTGAGGAAGTGTGGACTGACACCCCCTCAAAGCGATATGATTCATTTGCACGATAAATGAAATGTTTAAATGAATGGAAATAATTAAAAATAAGTGATATAAACTGAATAAATAATATATTAGTGATATATTTATAGTTTTGGATATATATATATATCATTTTATATTTACCCCTACACATACTTTAAAAGAGATAACGTCGTTCGTGGGTGTGTTTACCCTGCCTCACAAACTTGATGTGATTAATTTTATACCAAATAATTCTATAAATAAGTATACATGATTAAATTATATGTAATTTCTTATATAATTATCATTCCGAAGATATTTTAGTAACTTACCTTATTTTCACAATGATCATTTAAAAATGGAATGTTACACATGCATATGTACATCCTACCATCTCCATGATCGTAGCATTGATTCATTTTTCATAACCATATTTAATGATTGAGTTTAAAAGAATAAATGATGTAAAAATATGTTAATTTTCTCATAGATCTTATTCTAGAGATGTTATATTTTGACCCCATTGGCCATAGTTGAACAAAACTAGTTGTTTAGACACATATACTAAATTTGGGTAAAAGTAGATAACTTAAAATTAATTGTTTAAGTAGTTTACACGACATGGTAATAAGATATATAAATGTAATTGTAAACATGAAAAATGTTCTTTGAAAGTATAAAATTAACAAAAGATTATTATAAACGACGTTAAATGACACTCACCCAAAAGGAAACACAAGGTAAGGGAATCTCATGTAACTTTTTATATTCGTGAGATAAATGTAATGTTCACCACATACATCTTTAATTTAGTGTTTATACTGTTATTTTTATATTATATCATGAATTCCATTTAAAATCTTTATTTTTAATACTTTCATTCATTATTATTCTTCCCTGGGGAATATTATTTTAAAATGTTTCAATATTTTATGGGACACTTTGGAATACTTAAATATTATTTTATACAAGACTAATCATAATGATCTCTCAATGTAATTTCCATTTGAATGAATAATATAACCATTGTTTGATAAATCCTTTCATTATCCTCTAGTTATTCATGAACAATTTCTTGTTTTATCACGATTTTCTACACTACGGTACTAATATGTTTTTGGAAAAAGTTTTTTAAAATACCCAACATTAAATATAACTTTATTCAGAGAACCTATTTCATAGAAAAAACATGTGTTATTAACAAAAATTTCACAAATCATTATAAAATTATTTGGTAAATTAATTTATTCCCTTTTTTGTTTTACCAAATTTTTAAGGGAAATTTTTTTTCAGTTTATTAATGAGGAATTTTCTAAACTATTCCCATATAAAAAGAACATTATATTCACCTTGTAAAACATGTATAGATTCATCCACCATCTTTTAATTGAAGATTTCTTTTCCCTTTTAATTTTTTTTTTAAAAGAAAAATATTTTCCAAAAGTTTTTTCAAAAGAAAAAGATATTTTCCTCAATAATATTTTTAAAAGTTAATATTTTATTTCGTTGATTAATGTGACCCTATACTTTATGATATTTATGTTTTTTATTCATACAATCCTTATTATTCCTCTAGATGGTTTATTATTGATTTCTCTAAGGATAATATCCACATTCACTTCTTATATATTTTTTGTTATTCACCTCGAAGTATTCAATTTTATATGATCATTGAACATTTAATTTACCCTAAATTATAAACTTCCTTTATCATGGATATTAATATTTCCTATACTATATAATATTTTACACAAATTTTCTTCTTTGACATCCATTTCACTATTTGAGGAAATATTGATAAATATTTATACTTTATTTAATACAGATATTTTACAAGGCACATTATTTGTTTGTTATATGAAGAATTCTTTGAACATTCAATACACAAGTTGGGTAATAGTTAATGAAAGCCCCATGATGCATCGGTAGTCTCATGGGACAATTTAATTGTGCAAATTGGAATGGATAAAAAGTATGTTGATGAAAAAGGATTCATGTGCCTTGGAAACATGATGTTTAACAAATAATAATTTCCATTATTGAGAATTAAGTTGTTATTTATTCATGATAACATGTGTTGACATATCTATTGATAGATTTAATTTTCATTTATCTTGATGGCATGTGTTTTAGTTTCCTACCATTCCATATTTATTTTTCCTTCTCTTTTTATTAACATGGAATGTGTGTTCATTTGTTATGTTTCCAAATTCATTATGTTCTTACATTCAGTTTATTGATTAAAAGGCATGTGTGTTCAGTTTTTTACCTTTCCAAATTGACTATTCTTCGTAATTCATTATTTTTTATACTAAATTTTTTCCCTTTTAAACAATTTTATCCCACACCTTTTATGTTTCTTTCCCCTATAATCCAGGAATTTTAATATAAATGATATGCAAAGATTTACTTAATGGAATAGAGTTATCCTCAGATTTATTTATTTAGAAATAAATATAAAATATGTTGTAATTATTGTATCCATTTATAATCCAATACACATTTAGGTATATATATTAACAAGAAACTATACTAATTGGTCCTTTAGGTCTTGATTCCTTATATTCATTACAATGTATTCAGTATTAGTCACCAGATCTGGGATATTTGGGGATGGGTTGCTACAAAATGCCTTTGATGTGACAATTTCTATCACCAAAACATGTGTTCTCACCAGGGTATATACTACATCTTACATGACAAGGTGGATGCATATAAGATCTCAAAAGTCTTTATTTTTTCATTATTTTATTTTTCAAATTTTATTTTTTATTCATTTAATTTTTTACAACAGATTAAAATTAATAATATTACCCAAAATTTTGATCCTTAATAGTGAATGCTATATTATTAGACAGTGTACCATGATGGAGTAAATGATATGATACCTTTATTTGGTGTTGTGCATGATAATATATTTGATTTTCCATTTGAGGGAGAGGATGTTCCTACTTTGTAACCTCCTCCGGTAGAGTTTGGTCTTTACATTCCATGATGGAGCCTGATCTAGTTGTTGATGTGTATTGGCAGGAATGAGATCCAATTATTTTATCAATATATATATATAATATTAAATTTTTTTAGTTGATTTGAGGTTGTATTAGATGAAATTTCTCATTTTATTATTTTTATGATTGTTCATTCATAGACCCAATGGATTCCATATGGGATTCTAGGTCCATCTTCTTATATAGTAGGAGAAGGATTTGGAAAATCACTATCACATCTTAACATTCCAAAGGAACTGGATGCACTTCCTCTTGATGAATAACAGACATAACGGAAATAAAAAATTGAGGTTATTGTACATAATTAATACCCCCTACAGTTAAATATAATCCACTACATATCTATGTACGATGGTCTCGATATGATCATCTCTTTCACACTCTGGAAGTTGGTACATTTCCCCATCAGAGAAAGAGTTAAAAAGTCAAAGTAGTTATTAATCTTTATGATGTCTAAGAATTAAATTATTTTATATTTGTTTAACCTTTCTATAATAATGAAAATGATTTTATTATTCTACATACATAATTATACTTATTAATTGTTATTATTTAATATTTTTTATTATTTATTATAAAATATTGATTTCAAATTTAAAAGAAATTAGTTAATAATTATTAATTAATTAATATTAAATATTCATGAATCGTTGAGGCACAAAACCCATTTATAAAAAAATTAAAAAACAATAAGGAGGGGGTGTTATTTTAAAAATCCATTATCTGCTAACCTAAAATTGGGAATCCAATTCCCAAATAAAATAAATAAAAACAACACAAGAAATAAGCACGTTCTTATTAATTACAACATCATTGAACCAAGATAATCCAAAATCAAATTTATTCATGGGAATATATCAATCTTCTTGAAGAGAATCAGATTTTAATAGTGTTTAGTAATGCAATGAATGTCAGTAACATCAGTTATAAAAGACATCAACATTTCATTATCTTCATCTCAGACATTCAATATATCAAAAACCGATCAAAGAAGAAGGCCACAATCATCCTTATCATCATGAAAATGAATATGAAACAATAACCCCAAAGCTTCATCTCAAGTTACGTTGCACCATCTTGACCTCAGCATTAGCCAAGGTCATAAAATTTAACTAATGAAAAGTTCTCAAGTTATGAAAATAGATCTAACACCCTCAACCACATGGGTGATGACCTATTATCCAACACTTAGAAAGAATCCATGTATTGTATTGATCATAAAGACCCTCATGCATTGAACAATAATTATTACTAAACCTTATATTAGAAACATTTATTACTTATAAAATTATACATATAATAAATTATAACTCCCTATCAACCACAAAATCCATCATGGAAAATGAATTTAATGATGAGGCCTGAAAGTTCACCTTATCCCCAGCAGGATGAGCAGAAAACTATTATTCTCTTTAAATGAAATTTTTTTAACAAGCTATTGTGTCTAGGGAAACCATTTTTCTTACTTAGTGCTATATTTTATAAAAGCATCATGTTTTGATAATCAATGTTTGAAAACATCTAATATGACCTATTTTTCATTAGTAGTAGTCCTAGAACAAATTTCATGTTAACTAAAAAGGATAAAATAAAATAAAATAAAAGGACTTATCAGAGTGTCTTTCCAATTTCAATTCAACTACTATAAACATTGAAACCATCCTATTCAAAAGAGATGTATCCCCCTATTTGTTACCCAACCTGGATGTTGGTATATATGGATATTTATCCAGAATAGATGAATCCACAACCACTAGTGTAACATCATTCCAGTCCTCATTATATTGAGAAGAGGAGTAGGTACTATGAATATTTTCTGACATCCCCCAGACAATGAACCTTGGGAATAAATTACAAGGGAATCAAGAACATATAGATGATGATTTTCTGTTTTTAGATAAAACAAAAACAAAAAATCGAAATTAAAAATCCATTCCCCTATATGATTTATGATTACAAAATATAGCTCCAAACAAAACCACAACATTTACCAAAATCATAATAAAAGATGAAAAGATTGAAAAAGATTGAAAGGTAAAAAGAGACTCCAAGGTCTAATACACCCAAATGGCATAATCCAAAGAAGAACATGTCCAAGATATATTCTCCAACTCCATATGTTGTATACAAGGTATTAAAAAGTATCACTAAATATTTTAGATACATTACTTTTACCTGTTTCTTGATAGACAACATCTAAAAATTCACAATAGTGAACAATATAGGGTGATTCTAAGTTCAGAGGGATTTCTCCAAGGATTTAGCAATATATTCCACTTGAAAAAACATCTTATCACAGTTTATATTGAGAAGTTTAAAATCATTTTAAACAATTTATATCTGATCAATAATAAATTTCAAAGTGAATATAATTTTTAAAGTTATAAATCAATAATATGTTATTTAAAATACCCATAACCATTTATTCATAATAAAAAATGCATTTCATAATGATTGTTCTATACTTATGATTAGTCACTCATCAATCAACCTATTCATAATATGGTGACCAATACTTAGTGCCACATTGGCATGCACCCCTTCCAAAAGGTAACATCTAATGTAAATGAACCCATACCAACTTTTTATTTAAAATACCTAGGCCAAAACATTCTATATAAAACATTCCAGTTATTAAAATAATTTCAACAAACACATTAGTGTCATAAAAACTAAATCATAATTTTAAAATCATCATTTTAAAATTATGAATAAAGAGGTTTTTTCATGAAATCAATCCTTTTTTACCAAATTCAAAATCCATAACAAAAAATATGTTCACATCATCTATTAGAAAAGTATTTCATAACCATTTGAATAAAATGACATAATAAATCCTTAATGATCTAAGTCAATAAGAGATGATAGATAAACCACACAACTCTCAATGGTTGGTGAAAATGAAGAATTACACAATGATATTTCATGATCCGATCACAAACCACATTACCTTCACCATATCCAACAATATTTCATCAAGATTTATATAACATAGTATAAATCTATACCCAAAAAACTAGATTTATTCTTCAAAGGGATGGTAGAAGGATGGATCTTGTGAGAATATGGGAGAACATGAAATTATTAATGATTACTTTCCTCTAATATGCTTTGATTCACCATAGAATCCCTTTTAGATAGAAGGGTATAACCTCTAATGCCTTGGGAGCACTATAAATTTGGGATATTGACTAATTTGGTGACTAGAGAGGCATTGTAATCTTAATTCAGATCATATCCACATTTAGATGGGTTCCAACTATACAACACATGTTTTGGTAAACTATGTGCCAACCATGTCGTGAGACTATCTTAAGTCCATCCCTCTAACTATTTCCTCAAATGACTAGAAGAAATGTAGAGAAACTATAATTTTCTTACATTTATAAGATATATGGGTTCCCTGGGGTTCTCACATGGTTTTTACAAATCTGGTTCATTTATAGTTTCTACTATCTTCCCATATCACAATTACTTAGTGATGGATTATGGTTCTTACTAACCTTTTATAGATTTTGATCCTCTAAAAAATCCTCCAAAACATGACCACAAAACTAGGAAACTATATAAAAATAAAAAAATAAAAAACAACCTCCAAATAAATGAATAAATGGTCATGTAATAGAAATCGGGGGTGTTACATTCTCCACACCGTTGTAATTTCCATTACTAGAAATTGGAAAACCATTATCTTTCAAGAAGCGTTCTCGAAACAACTCTAACATTTCATTTTATCTCCCCTAGTTTCACTTGGAATCTGATGATGTTTCTATAAAACCCACACAAGACTGATGATTTTCTCCTTAAATATAATCACTTTCCTATCCATAATCTATATTGGAACATGAATCAACATAGAATCCAAATATAAATCAACGAGTTCCTATAAATCATAGAGTTAGGATATGGTCGGTAAATTTTAATTGATATACATATAACACATTGTATATTAAAACGATCTTTGGTGGAAATTACAATTGATATTCCACCTCACCAATTCATTAATGTATATAAAAATGGATTATGTACTGAGTAGAAAACATTCCCTTCATACAAAAATAATAATTCCTAATCCTTTTAGAATTTCTGAAGAACACATGACCACTCACCTGAAATGATAACATTCACCAATGATGATCCACATTAAAATTAAGAAAAAATTGATCCATCTCTAACCTATTTATGTTTAACGGAATCTTCATTGTTGTCTCTTGCATAAGGGTATTTACATCTATTGATGTCTGACATGTTTCCACACTGCAAAGTGGATAAAAAATGTGATTCCATAAAATGATAAAAAAGAGCCATATATTTCAATTATTGATGACTAATATTATATGGGAAATACAATATAGGTATATCCATGCACTAATATTCCCCAAAATCTATCAAATAATCCCTATCCTTGTCTTTCAACATTTATATTTTCCATTTATACGATCCATCTATTTAAGGATGATAAAATGTACTCATATCCAACTAAGATCCATGGGATTTATGCAGGGATTTCAAAAAATGAGATGTAAACCTAGGGTATAGATCAGATAAAATTGAGTTTGAAACACTAAAAGTTTATATAATTTACAAAATGTAGAGTTTGGATTAGTCTTCCATCGTAATAGTTTCATGAATAGGTATGAAGTTTGTGAAATTTGTTTGTTGATCCACAACCACCAATATAGAATAATATTTCCTAACCATCCATGGAAGACCTATTACAAAATCCATGGTTATATGATCCCATCTACACATGGGAATCGGTAAAGACTGCAACATACTCATTGAATGTTAATTCCCTACCCTAAAATGATGACATGTGAGGCATCTAGAAGCATACTCCACTAATACTCTTTTCAACAAAACCCACCAAATCATTGATTTTAATTATTTATACCTATTATGTAGTCCTGTTTGTATAACCACCTAAAATCATGGTATGATCTAAGAAGATATTCATGATAATCCAAAGGTATGACCAAATGATCTCTAAATGGCAATACTAACCTCACATACATCTTATCTCCCTAAATGGTCTCCCTATAATTGTGTTTTGACCTCATAGTATCATATTTAGGGTTGGATGTTTTAGAAACTCTAATCTTTCACGTAAATCATGAATAAATTGAAATGGAATAAAAATTGCAACATCACCTTGGTCAGAGAAATCTAGACGTATCTCATTTATAACTGACATTAGTTTACTCCAGTAAAAATCTTCTCCATCCAACTAAACATATAACTTGCTACTCAATGAATATTTTATAGATTTCCCATTACCCAATGTATATATCATGTTGAACAAAAAAATTTGCAGATACTATATCCAACAAATATTTCTTAAGTTAAAACTCTTTTTTTGAGAAAATATATTTCAAAATCAAATTATCTATAAACACAATGAATTTATCATGAAAAATATAATGGTTACAATTATTTAAATCATGTACCACGATTTCCAATTCCAAATCTTGTGTTCGGTATTTCTTCTTATGAATCCATAAAAATCCTGAGCCATAAGCTAAAACCTGATATTCTTTCATAAGAACACTTCCCATACCAGATCATGATATATCACAATAGACTACATAGCATTTTTCATACATTTGTAATTTGATAATAGGAGCTAATGTGTGGTTAAACTTATGTTTATGAAAGTATTTATATAATTTATCATTCCAATGGAATAAAATTATTTTCCTCATCAAAGTTGTCATCGATGATTCCAAACATATTAAATCTCATAAAAAACATATGTACTATCCCACTAAGCTAAATAAACTATGTATCTCAAAGAAATTCTTTTGTGGGTTCCAAGAGATAATAGCTTCTATCATTTCTGGATCTATGGAAAATTTTCATTCAGAAATTCCATGGCCTGGGAAATTCTCTTATTATATTCATAAATAATTTTTTGATAACTTGGAATACAAATGCTGATCCCACGTGATACCAAACACTATAGCCTAGTGTTTCTCATGATCTCCATTAGTCCTCAAATAAGCCAGTATACCATTAATAAACACCACCACAATGGAATCCAGATACCTTGGAAAGATTCAATAAATCAATTCTATAAATATGGCTGGTGAATTTGTAAGGCCAAAAGGAATATAATAAATCATAATGGTCATATCTATTTTTGAAATATGTCTTTGGAATATACTCTTTCTTAACCTGATGTCTTTGATATCCAAAATGTAATTTAATCATAGAGAACCAGTTTGATCCCCTCAAATGATCAAAAATATAATTGATTCTTAGTAGAGGATACAAATTTGATAATGTAACATGACTAAGCTTAAAATAACCAACAAACAGTATCAAAGTTCCATCCATATTCATTACAAAGAGAACTTGTGATGCAAATGAAAATGTACTCTATAAAATAAAAACATTACTTTCAAATTCTTATTTGAAGGCATTCAATTCCTTCAATTATATTGGTTTCATCCTATAATATGTAGGTGATATTGTAATGGTCCTTGGTATGAGATCAATCCTAAACTCCATCTATCTTTTCAATTGCAACATAGATATTTTTTTTAGGAAAAACATTCGGAAAATTTCCAAGAATAGTTAAAAAAAATATGTACTTCTAATCCCAACCATACATTTAAAATTAATCACTTACGAATGATAAGACTTTTTTCTAAATACCAGTTCCCAAATTCTAACTCTAAGTTCTTTTACATCCCTATATCTTCTATATATGTTCTTGAAACTATCAAGAGATGCAAAACATACCATTCTGGAATAATAGTTAATGGGGGCCTTAAACAATGTCACTGAATCCATAATCAATATGAATTAATAGACATACATAAATACAAATTTGAAATCCCAAACTAACCCTCAACCATCGATAGTTATAGAACAATATTTAAACCTCAAGGTTGAACACTCTATCTGGATAAGAGGAGTTAGATGTTTCAAAATAGATTGCATCATCTCAACATGAAAACCCATTAGATAAAAAACATGAGAAGTAGTAAATGAGTAGGGAATTACCATATGAAAAATTTATTTCATAATATAATAATTCAATATAATTGTACCTATCACCATTAAAAGATCATAGTGATCTTCCGGGATAATGTTCTCAACTCCATACTATTTCCTACTCGACGTTCTATTCCATTTATTACCCTTTTCATATTTTATTGTTTTAGGAGTCACGATATTCCAAGAATCACATTGGCTGACTCTATTGTGATGGTGATAGCTATTCTACTACACTCATCACGTTGATTCATAAGATGATTGAGAAACACAAGGTGTGTCACTATAAAAAACCCAAAACCCCGACAAGAGAACTGAAGGTGCCCCATATAATTAAAATTATGACATGATCTCGGTGGTGATATACCTCTTGAATAATATGCATGAATGATTCACATTGAAAACACATTTTCTTACTTTTCAGTCGAGGAGGAATATTTAATAATCACATGGTCGGATTTGGAGATACCCCCCACTCTAGAATTAGGTGTCCCTCTATCAATTATTCCTATTATTAGAGTTCCCACATGTTCTAATAGGAATAAAAACAATCCATTTAAAAGTATTTTTTCTGATATCCTTGTCTTCTAACGATTCTCTATTGACCATATCGGTATAATCCACTATAAAATTCACAAAAATATTTTTGAAAATATATTATTTCAATCCAGTCCAAATAATTCATTTATTCAACAACACAGTTGATGTAACATCCAGGGAAACACAGACTAAATTTTAATATTTAGACACCAACTAGGTAATCGTAAGGTTGTCTTGCTTCATACTGGAAAAGTTCACTATTCTAGAAATTTGAAATGTGCGAGGATATAGTTTATTATTAAAAAATTATTGAAAAACCTATCATGTCATGCCTTTTTCCAATTTATCATAAACTAATAATTACCATAATTAGGTGATAAATATTCTAGAATATGCACTTCAAACATTACTTTTAACTCTTATGGTGTCCAAAATGAAATCTATTAACTGATTTCTTTAATTCAACCAAACTAATAATTTTTTAATAGGAATACCCCCAAAATATTGGTAGATTCTAAATTGGGAACTGAAAAGAATGTTACACTTTTCAAAGTTTATCATTCCAATTATCCCAATCCATATCCTAAAAATCTCAAAAAGAGATTTAGAATAGCTATTGGTTCACCTATGATTCATGTGAATCCAGAATTTCAGCAGCCTACTTCGATTGATTTCTATGTTTCCAACTCACTTTCGTTCCATATTACCATGAAAAAATCCATTTGGTCTCAATCATTAGTAACTAAAGTCTTATTAATTCCAATTTACCGCATCAATACATATTATAAAAATTAATTTTCACAACAAAACAATTTTTAAATAATTATCTATTTTAGAAAATTCAACAACCATGCTTTTGAAAATCATCCATTTTTTCTATTTTAAACAATCCTCACCTTCTTCTATTTCATAATCTAGGAAACTCAAAATGAACAATGAAATATCAATAAGAAGCATTACTATCAATGTATGTCATGAATCTCTCATCAATTGGACCAATAATGATGAGTTGGAACTACCTAGAAGCGTCTTCAAAAACTCATGTACCCATGAAACATGGTAACATGAAGTTTATCATAAAAATATTATATATTACTATTTATGCAATAAATTTTACCTTCCAAATATCCTATCTTCATGTTACCAACCCAAATCAACTACTAAAAAATAACGGTACCATTTAGTCCAAAATGATAGACATACTGATCAAAATCGATAATATTTGTAACTAAAGTAATGAAAAAAAGAATACCATATGAAACATACCTCTTAGAAAAAGGAGTAACTCATTCACTATTAATAGTTATATGAGATGGAGACACATGGGAAACCAACACCTTAAGTTCCCTCCTGTAATGTTTGAAAAACTCATTTAAAGTTAAAAATTTCCTTAAATATGATCTTGATTCTATGATAGAAGAACCTTTTCTTGATTTATTCATCATAAATGAAGTAATTAATTAATTTATCTTTCTTTTTACCCTTTTATAAAATAGTTTTATGCTCATTCCATAGTATATGATCAATATTATCTTGAGGAGATAATTCATTATTAGTCTAACCATATGGTATACCATGTTCGAGATTTCCTTTGATGACTTTAGCTATGACATCCTTAAAGGAGACCACAACAAGAGAATTCATTGCCTCTTCTTAAATATCAAACCCAGAACCCTCCAATATAACAATTTTATAATTACAATTCAATAGATCCACCCATCCTTCTACTTGACAGTAGTGTCATATTTTAGTTCTTCTAAAAACCATTCATCCTTTCAAACTACTACTATGGATTCTATGGATCCAAATTCTTCTCAATAGCTTGTGAATCCATTGTATTAAATTAATATTGATAGTTTTTATTAGGTTTTAATAACCTAACCATGGTATGATTAAACCTACCTTACAAAAGGAATATCCATTAGAATAAAAAACCACGATGTGTGTACTAATCCTAAACCTGATCTTCATAATTCCATAAATTATTTTCCATGATGAACTTATATTTGTTCCCTTTTAGAGGAAATAATGTCAAACCGGAGTCTCTTCTACAACTATATTTAAAATTCCAATTTAATTGAAAAAAAAGTATAAAGGAGGATGTTTCTAATTTTTAATATGAAGATAAATTTCATCTTAAATAGTGGAAAATACTACCGCATCCATCAAAATAACACTACGGTCATCATAAATTTGGATCCAAACAAAATATCCAAATAGAGAAACAACAATCATTTTATCCCTTTTAATTATAATTCATATGGCGAAAACTATATGAAATAAAATTTGAGGATTCCAAAAAATAAAATTATATTCTATGATTTTAATTCACATATCTACGGATGTTTTCTTAACTCTAAAAGGATTAAAATCTAAATATCACTTCTGAATACTAAGAATTTAATGTTTAAGCATAAGGGGAAAACAACCCCAAACACAATGTTTCAAATCCTCATTCCAAAAGAATAATAAAAAAATACCACTTACCAATCAAATCACATAACTAGTTCACGAATCAAAAAATAAATATAATATGATGGATTAAATCATAAGTGCTACAAGTTTAGCTTCTAATAGGTATGTCCATGAACACGATATAATAAACTGGAAGATCTATATCATATATTTGACTGCATGTTTTTCATGAAAAACATGCATCCCAGAAATAAGATGAATGACTCTATATGAGAAGGAATCAGTTGGTAATTCCCTAACCCTAGTTACCCAAAGCCAATGAATTATTTTAATCCATTGACATGATTAAAATGAATAAATTCCCAAAGGACCGATCAGTTTAACATATATGGACAATTGATTACGTACATGAATGTTACATTAAAATTTCTAACATATAATAAAACATAAATAATCCATTGAGAACACCATTATTACCCTATCCTAACCATGTATATAAATAATAAATCACTTATTGGTATCCTGGGAAAATAAAACATAAGAAAGGGGTGATCTCAGATGCTTAGTAAGGGTAAAAAATTCGGCGGAATATATAAAAGTTTAAGACAAGATAAAAATAGTAGCCTTATGAACATAAGCAAGAACATGATATGAAAAAATAAATCAAACATTACCATAAAAGAATGTTCATGAATATTCAACTAGTAGAATAATCACATTGAATAACTAATTTCATAAAATTAAATGCATAATGTTTGACATAATAAATACTATGTCACAGCCTTGGGCTAAGACCATTCACAAATATTCTGTGAAGGCCTTGTTCCAAGACAGTAGTTTGCCTCATTTGGCATACCAATGCATTGATGGGATATAGAGGTCCCTCTTTGTCACTTACTAATTCCAATTCATTCCTTATATGAAAATGGTGAAACACAACATAAATTTTCTTATTAAAACTAGCATTTGAAATTCCAATACTTTAACCATATACCATGAATGGTATAAAAATAACACATCCATAGTCAAGCATATCATAACTCATTCAATATTATATTGAAGATTGTATTATTATAAATCAACCTCAATGAAGAATACTATACAATATAGTATGTGGACATAGATAAAAATAATCAGTAAATCTATTTGAGAGAAATATCCCTTTTTAATGAAATCATTTAACTGATTCAAAATCAATAAAGTAAATCATTTAAAATATATTTTTGTATAATATTTTTCCATACAACATTGAATCTTTTTAAAGGAAATAAAATTTTAAAACAATGATGTCTATATAAATAAATCCTTAAAATTATATTAAAAACGTGGACATTAAATAAAAATATTTAGAAAAATAAATATTTAAAAAATTAAAAATGATGATCTAGTTAAATATTTCCATCCATAAAATGATATTTTTTTGTAAACATATTTATAAAACATAGAAATGTAAGATAAATATATCCTAGTAAATAATTACACATAAACAATCTCGGATAATAATACGATTGAGGATTTAAACCTAACATTGTATTTTCCTTTAGTCGAGGGTAAATTTAAATTCTTATATAATGAACATAGATTGTTATAAAATTATACCAGAACCATATTTATATTTATGATATCGTACATGATTCATTTATGACTTTATACAACCCATTAAATAGAAATGCCAATGTTAATGTCACATTTCAGGTAACACTCGCTTTCTTTATCATATGTGTTTTAACTTGTTATTCTTGATCGTATCATATAGAAGATGATTTAAATAAATGATTAATATAAAATTAGATTTATATATAATATAGAATCAAAATATAAATATGTATAACAGATAGATATATGAAATGGAAACATCTTTCATGGAGACCATAGTCTGTACGTACGCATGAACGTTGTTTCCATTTTCTTATCATATATTGTGGATGTAAATAAAATATATTTATCTATATAAATATATATTATTCTAGTCGATATATTATTTCATATATCTCATACGTATTCAATAAATATATATTTATATAAATATTATTGAATGGTGATTGTTGAATATGAACCTCATCTGGTCGTGGAGATGGTAATCCGTACATGTGCAGGAGCGATAATATCATTCTATTAACGGTGAAAAGAAATTCAATTTAATTGGATATTATATATATATATATATAATAATTACCATGTTATATTCATTATTTAAATTAATTATACACATTATTATACCAATCCAAATAAAGTAACATGGAATAGAAAATTACACCACGACATGAAGATAATAAGACGTACGTAAGCACACATAGTAATATTATTATTCATTGGGTAGTTAAAATGATGGATATAATTGTACCATGATTATATTAAAATCTAAGTAAATGAATGATAACATATTTAATACATTGTTATGGAATCAATATTTAATGAAGATGTATAAAATGAAAACAACATTGAAAATGATGATAAAATAATTACATCTTTTTCGGGTGCTTCCTTTTGATTTAAACTAAAGGGATCCATAGGATGGCATTATGATAAATGTTTTGACTCTAAGAAGAATTTAGAGATTATGGGAGGAGATATTTCCAGGTTCTATCAATGAAAAAGGTCTTTTGGAGGTGTGAATTAATGTTTAAAGTGATGTGCCCATTTATAAGAGAGGTGAGGGACAGTTTCGGAAAATCTAGAAATATTAATTTATTATAAAATGATTTTAGAATTATAATAGCTAAAAATTGATTTATTTCGAGGATAAGATGAGTATGGGTCGAAATACTCTCAACCAATAGGTTTTAGACAAGTTTATGTCACAAAAGTAACCTTAACCATTAGATTTATACATTTGTAAAATAAGTTAACTCTTACCGAGTCCTCAGGTATTTTTATACTACATGGGTAATATCTTCACATTAAAATTCCATGTGTCCTAAAGTGGATAATTAATGAAATTTATATCACTATACATGTTCTTTGGATGGACATTATATTTTTAATATTTTTATATCATTTAATGAAATACAATTTAAAAAAAATTAATTTATGTCAATTTTGACACTATTTATTAATTGATTTTTCATAAAGTCATAACAAAATTATTCCTTTAATAAAAGTACATTAAATGATACCTCATATGTAAATGTCATCCAAAAAATTATTTTATTGTAGAAAAACATTTAAATTATATTTCTTCGATATTTATACTATCATTTATTTGATTGTTTAATTAATAAGGAATATTCTCTATCATTATTGGGTCATAAATAAATTTAATTATTTAATGCCGAAACATTATAAATAAAATAACATGATATAGGAAATATTTTTAGTTTTATAATGAATATTTAAAGACTAATATATCTTTTTTATAATCCTATATTAAAAATGATTTAGTTATTATAATTTGAATTTGAAACATTTAACTCTTCTTTCAATAAAATATAACAAATGTTGTAATCTTACACAAGTGGATAAAAAAAGAATCATATTTTTGACCTAAGGTTGATTTTGGTGAAAAAAACATATCAAATAGAATATGTAGACATGTTGGGGTAATTTTATATTATTATAATATTATTTTTACCTTTAATTACCCTATTTAATTTTAACTATGGTTAATTAAAAATTTAAGTTACTTTTCATCAAAAAATATATTCATCCTGTTTAACCATATTTTACATAATAATGACAAACATGTATTTTGGAATTTTTAAATTCAATTCATAGAAGTGGTAAAATTATATTTTATGCAAATTTGCAAATGCGCCTAGATTGTGGGTAAAAGACGTTAAAAATTTAAAAAAAAATTATATATATAACATTATTATAAAATGACTCCAATGCCTTATATTGGAATAATATCGGTATTATGTATCTATTTTTAGTTTAAAATAAATTTAAATTAAAAATAATTATTTAAATGAAAATGTTGGTTTTTATGTACTATGTAGTATTTTAAACTATTCATCAAAAATTGAATATATTAATAAAAATACCAAAAATTCACATCAAACTAATTTTAATAAATCGAATTCAAAAATTAATTCTGTTTTTCTAAATTCAAATATTAGGAGGGCCTAAAATTAGTTTTATAATTATTCAGAAAAGGACATAAAAAGTAGGCATTTTGAGAAAATAGTTTCTCAAAATATATCACTATTTTAATGAAACATTTACATTTCATTAAAATATTTGTTTTATTTATGTGAAAACAATATAAAATACATTTAAATTTTATTCTTTACTATTCATATTACAATATTTAATTAATAAATAAATATATCTTTTAAATAATTATAATACTAATGTGTTGTTTCCCAGAAACTCAATCTTGCATATAACGCAAGCACAACCAGTGTTTTGTGGACTATAAAATATTAAATTAATTTAATAAGATATCGTACTACGAAATATTGGGGTTTTACACCTTTAATAAGAAAACAATGATTTCGATTAACATTTTCATCAAAATAAATTCCACCTCGAAAAAAAGGAGTATCTGATGCTTTCCTCGAATGACGTGACAAGATTCCAATAAAACATCCTTTATCTAGTAAATCAAAAGAGAGATCATGTGGAAATGCCTTGAAATCTTTTAAAACCAAGATTCCCATGGAATTTCTAGACTCATATCTCCCCCAACATCAAACACCATATAAAAGTCATCGTGATCATTTTTTAATTATGAATAATTGTTAATTACTTGTTTACAAATTAATTACTATATATAATTCTATTTAATTACTAATTATTAATTATACAATAAAATTAATAATAAATTTTAATTAATTAATACTAATAATAATTAAATAATTGATATCATTTAATTATCATTATTATTATTTAGGATTTATTTAATTTTTAATTGATATAAAATTAATTAATAATTAGTAATTAATTAATATTAATTAATAATATTTCAAAATTAATAACTAATTATTTTTTAATTAATTAATAACATTTTACTAATTATAATTATTACAAATATATATATATATATATATATTTAATTGTTTTATTATTTGTAATTAATGATAATAAATGATAAATAGTAATAATTCGAAATAAATTGTAATTATTATTAGTAAGTCATAATAATTAGTTATTACAATTAATAATAAATTATTTAAGAAATAATTAATAATTTATTAGTATATAACTAAATATATATAATAATAAATAATAATTTATTAATTAATAATATTAATTATTATTAATGAACAATAATTAGTAATTAAAATATATAATTTATAGTAATTATTAAATAATTTAATAATAATTAATAATTGCCATTAATTATAAATAATTACCGAGAATTATATATAATTAATCATTATAATAATTACAACACCCCAAGATTCCACGATATGTTTCCCTTTTAATAATGTATTAATTTACACTGTATGCAACTTGGAGACTCTAACACACCACGACCAATCATACTAGCGGTTATGAATAGTGATACACACTTTTTGAAATTCTAAAAATTTTATATTTCAAAATGGACTTCATTTTTGGATATGGAATATCAAAATTAGCATAGGGTGAATTTTTTGTTCTTTTCTTAAAACAATCAAATTTTGATGAATAGTGAAAAATACGAAATTTTAATTAAAAACAACTTTTTAAATCATACTAATTTATAGTGTTAAATTATACATTTGAGTAGTTTTAATGTATCATTAGATTATATTTTTATCAATTAATATTAATTATTTCATTGGAAGTAATTTCACATGTAAATTGGACATAAACTAGTATCAATCTTTTAATAGTTATTATTTATCAAAAATACGCTTTTTAGTTTTGACAACAAGAATTAATTTTAAATTAATTTCTTCCACTTATGTTTCTTGAATTTGGAAAAATGGATTCCATATTTATAATCAGGATGTCCAAATTAGTTATATAGGTAACTTTAATTTTTATTCATTATTAATATTTATTTCAGTAAATATTTTATTTACCATGGTTAAAGGGTAAATCTGGTAAATAATTGTAAAAAAATATATTATAATAATATTAAATTACACTAACATGTATACTATTCCTATTTTTTAATACATTTCCGACCATGGTCATTGTTGGGTTGATTTTTGGACCCCAGGGATCCACTTGAGTGTGTTAATGACACTATATTAATTAATTTAATGTAAAGACAAAAATTACATTAACATATATCTTTCAGTAAAATAATTTTTACAAGGGGTTATATAAGTTCTCAACTAAAATATAAATATTTATTTTATTTCTAAAATGGTTTCCTACCTCAGGGTTTTTTTTATAATTTTTATACTACATATAAATAAAATTATATATGACCCAATATTGCTGTAGTGTTTACCTCGTTAAAGAATGATTTAAATAAATAAGATTATAAAATTAAAACAATCTTCAAAACCTATCAAATTCTATTTGGATGATTTTATTTAGAAAATTAGTCATATTATATTTTACTATAATGAGTTTTGGACCTTTATAAAACAAACATCATTATATAATAATATAATATTTTAAAATATTCCTAAAGAGCCCCTCCCCCCCCTTATAAAAATCCCTCATCTCTAACCCATTTATCACACCTCTCAAGCACCTTCGATCATCCAAAAACATCCCAATTAATCTATATACATCTCTATATTTTTATTAGAATCCTTACCTTAAGAATAAGGCACTTCAAGGAAGCCTTTTGGTTTTAACCAACAGGTGTTACCCGATTTAAAGGTAACATTTCCTCTTAAGTTCCTTTCGTGTACTTACTTTTCCAATCCCCTAAACACACTTTATTCAATTATTTTATAACAACAACTCTATCTTAAAATAAATGGTTTTTTTTGTGACATTTATTTTAACTACATATACACACACCTCCATCTAATATATATAGAACATAATGTTTATGTGGACGGGGAACTACTACTTCACGAAACGATGATTGTTCAATCTTCTACTACTACATTTTATGGTGTAAATTATGATGACACTGTAATTATATAGTATATTTTTTATATTTATTTTATCTATAATATTCTGTAATTCCCTTTTATATCATACCTTTTTTCTTTTCATGTTGTATATATACAATAATTTCATTTGAAGAAGTGTGGACTACCGCCCCGTCAAAGTGATATGACTCATTCATAACATACATGGTGCGTATAAAGGATGGTGTTAATGAAAAAATGTAACATATATAAAATATTAAATTATAACATAATAATAATATACATCTATTTCATTTGATCTTCTTCCCTTTTAATATAAAAAATCAAATTGAAGTAGCGTTTGTGCGTACGTACGGATTACCGTTTCCACCAACATGATTAGATTCATTCCCTATTATAAACATTCAAGAATAATTTTTATTTGATTATTAAGAAGAACATTAAAGAACTTTATATCATTCTGGATATGAATCAAATACATCTTATCCATAATAGACATGACTTACGTAACAATACATATAAATGAAAATGAATCAGTTAACACCCAAAACAATGATACTACTAAAATATTATTAACATAGAAATATTAGAAGATCAAATATGATTCCATATTAATGTATGTGGGTTTTTATTATTTAAAAATAATTATTTAACTATTATATGGGAGGATAACATACACTCTACCAAGGAAAAGAACAAGGTAAGTGTAAATATCAGAATCTCTTTATTACCTGAGGTTGTTTTTACGTAAGTGTATACTGAGACCTCTTTGTCATCCACATCTATGTTTCTTAAGAAATTATTTCAAAACATTTTTACTTTTTCCTATACTATGGGTCAAAGCCATTGATACCCTTTTTTGAAATTTTATAAAAAATTTAGAAAGGAATCTTTCCATCATTTTCCATACAAGGTACATTATAAATTTTTCGACAAATTAAGGTGAGAATATTTTTTTAACTTATACAGTGGGTGTGGTTATCCTCCACCATTATAAAACCTTTTAATCTTACCTTACAACCTTAAAACAATATTTTCAAAATAAATGATTTATTTTATAATTACATGACTTTTAAAAGATTTCAAAATAGAAAAAGATACATTTCTTAAATAGTTTTGATTTCATCTATGTCAAAATCCTTTAATGGATTTTATACTTGTTAGTAGTTGATTTATTATGATAAAAATCATCCATATTATATTGAAGGTTTTGTGATATTTTTGACAATGGATGTGTTATTTTTATACCATTCATGGTTTATGGTTAATGAATTAACATTTTGTAAGCTATTTTTAATACTAATGTTTATGTTATGTCTCAACCTTTTCATATGAGGAATGAATTGGACATAGTATGTAATGGGTGGAGCTCGCTATAGCTCTTGGATGCATTGGAAGGACTCAGGCGACAAAATATTTTATTGGAACAAGGCCTTGATAGAATCTAGTTTTTAGTCATGGCACGAGGCCTTGACTATATGGTTATGATGTATGGCATTATGAATTCCATAATTATGAAATTAGCCATTGATATTTCATGTGATTATTCAACTATTAGAGCATCTATGTGAATAAGTTAATGGAATTATTTTATTTATCTTTTCCATATTATGCTTATATTTGTGTTTAAAAGGCTTTTGTTTTAGTTTTATAAATTTCCTTTAATTTATAAGCTTTTTTAGGATGTTTTGGCCATATTGTTATCCTTAATGAGCATCAGAGCTCAGACATTTCTATGTTTTATTTGTCCCTGGATATGAAGAAGTGTTTTATGGTTGACTTTTCGGGATAGGCTTAGGGATATAAGTGTTTTCAAAGGGGACAAAATGGTGTTGTTGTTTTTATCTCATGATGTAATGTTAATCTTTAGTATGTATCTAGTACATCCATGGATACTAATGTAATTGGCCTTCATGACAAGATTCCAAGTATCATGTCTATGTAATATAATAATTCACTGACTCTGGGTAACTAGGGTCAGGGAATTACAATAATTATAAATTAATATGTAAAAAATTAATTATTATAATTATTATTATAATTAATTGTTTTACTAGTTATTGTTAAATAATTAATTAATTACTAAGTAATAGTTTGTTAATTCCAATTTAAATAATTTAAAAATAATAATTATTATAATTAAACAATTACTATTATTTATTTATTTTTATTTATTAATTAAATTTCCTTAATAATTATTATAAACAATTATTAGTAAATTTTATTAACTAAATTAGTTATTAATTATTAATTATATTTAATTTTTCTAATTATTATCAATTATTAACTAATTATATATATATATATATAATATATGTTCTTTAAAATCTGAATAAAAGGCATTTAATCCATTAAATAATTTAGTTTATTTATTTCATTAATGTCTTTAAAACTCATAATTCATTTTCCTAAATGTCATGATGTTTGAGGCATTATCATTTGAAGTATCATTTATAAAAATATATAAAATGTACAGTTATTTATATAAAATAATATGTGTTGGTATATTTAAAATTATAATAAAAACACATTTGAATAGTGGAAACCCAGGATCAAATGAGCATGCCTAAAGGTAAACAAGGCCTATGGGTGGAACCCAGAGGAAAAGGGTCGGCTGGCAGGGCACCCATATACCTCACCTAAAAAATTGGTCAAGGAATGAAATGGTATTCACAATCACCAGAATTGTGCAAGAATAAGGGTTATAAATGTCTTGAAAAATACACCAATTCAAAAGGTCACCACCCACCCCTATATCCCAGTGCAATAATCTCTTCGATATAACACCATGGTCTGTCCCCACATCTTCAAAGTAGGAAGAACGTGAGAACTAAAAGTAAAGATGAACATAGCATTAAAAATGGACATTATGCATATACGGCAGTGAGCCAAGGCATTTGGTGGCATTAATGACACCTTGAAATAATATCATGTTAATTACACATAAACTAAGATGAATTTATATAAAATATATTCTATATAAATAATGGTTTTTTCAGCGTATTTTTTTCTCCACATTTTGTATTTTTTCTTTCTCTCATTCATAACATTTTTATGAAAATCCAAAATTTAGTTTCAATCCCAGGTTATATATTTCTTGTCAAATTTCCATGTTATGAAATCATGAAAAATACACCATATAAATTGGAAAAGAAAAGAAGTTGTATGTTGTAGAATTATATGACACCGACATCACCCAACTACATTATGTGAGTGATCAAGATAGAGGAAATCATAGAGGCCTAAGGAGTCCAGGATGTTATACTAGTATTCAGAGTGATTTTGGATATAATGAAGGGAAATATTACATATGAACACCTCCATTAGGATTTACCAAAGGGAATACTCATATAGGTTTTATAAAAGAAGACTCAAAATATTTCAGAGATTGTCTTAGGGTGATATTTTTCTGAGTTAATCATGTCAAAAATACACAGCTACAATCACTTGAGATATTTTGATGCACAATACATAAAATAGGGGTGGTCCTATCAATAAGTTTTCATGGATGTTGAGTGACATGGAAAGAAAATACATCTCCTTTGGAGCAACTCTTGATCGAGTTTCTTTGGCTAATAAAATTATTAATTCAATGTTGAACTATGACTCCAAGAAATGTCACTTTCTTGTTTATATTTATGAGGTTAATATATTTCTTGAGTTTTTTGTGTCACAGGGTTTAATATTGAAATTTTTGAGATTTTATTGGGTATCACGATTATGTTCACGGTATAGGAAACTATTATATTAAAATTGTGAAATGTATACCTATTTTTATAATGGATATCACAAAAATACTGTGTGGTTTGTTAAATTGTTTGAGTAAACCAAGCGACCTATTGGATTTGAGATATTATTTTATTTTCACCGTATATTTCTTTTCGGCATATCCAATTATAGTCTATTCAAACCCTTCATCCTAAGAACCACATGGGGATACTTCCTCCACAATCAAGAACCTCCATGCGAATTTTTAGGTGATTTCATGGTGGTTTCTTCCGTGAATTATAACATTATGGATTATCCTTCATTATATTATTTTTTATCCAAATCTCTCCCAAATATTATAACCCTAATAGAAATATTTGATGATTTATAGGTATAGGGTTGTCTAAGTTTTGATGATTTTTATTTCTAGGGGTTTTGATCCTTCCATTGAGACTTAATCTGTTGGATTTCATCATGTGAGATATGGTTACGAAAGTTGAGGTTGGTGTTTTTATTTCATTTCATTTTATTTCATAGTTCCTTGGATTACTGATGTTTTAAATGTTATTTTTGACTAAATAAATGAATTATATGATATCTAGTATTGTGTTTTAAATGGACACTCTAGGTTTTTGGGGTTTAATTTGAAATAAAGGGTGGATTTCATATTTTAATGGAACATTGCATTTATGTGGCATTTTATATATCCTAAGTGTTTTAATAAAAAGTTAAATAATGTTTTCTTTAATAATGATGATGTAACAATCCCTCCTAAGACAAATAGACAATCCACTTAATTCATCCCATCTTGATGATGATCTAGAGCATGATAGTAGAAACAAATATCATATATATAAAAACAATACATAAAACCAAAGTACAACGTAGAAGAAAGAGATACATCAAACATCCATACAATCCAATCCAAATAGGATAATCAGGAAATTATGAAAAGACAGGGCCAACAAGTCTCCATGTAACTAACCTTCACCTCAAAACCACCCCACTACGAAGGAAATAGTGAAAAGAGAATTCATTATTCCATAAAATGCCCTTCCCTTTTCTAGGTTCTAAGAAAAAAACATCTAAAAACCCCAAATAAAAAACTATTATGTGGTCACTAATACCAGTAGTTTTCCACCATAGAATCTATAAAAAGTATACTATAAATAATAATAATTTTTTAAAATTAAAATAAAATTAATTTTACAATTTATTTACATAAATTCAAAACCATTTTTATTTCATTTATTTCTTCTCCATAAAATCAACTCATATTATCAATGTTGGAATTTTAAAATCATATATGAAAAATCATTAAATCATAGTTATGAAAAATTATCGGTACACTATAATATATTCCTGTAGGAAATAATACAATGGCACTATAAATCTTGTGAAATCATGTTGGAAAATAACCATACCAAATCTATCATATAAAACCATGTGAGAAAATAACCATGAATCATGCGACAATACAATAAAATACAAAAAATCACACCATTTGGGATCTAGATTATTGTAATACATACTAAATATAATTATAAACCCCAAATCCATGATTTTGAGTAGCAATAATATAATAGAAACTAATCCCATATATAACAAAACTAGACGCAAATCAAGAGTACAATGCGAAAGAAAGAGATACATCCATGATCCATGAAATCCAATACAAACTATCTAGACTAGAAAATTTGATAATACAAGACCAAAAATTCACCATTGGAGTATCCATCATCTCAAAACCACCCTCTTACAAAGTACAATAGGACAATAGAATTCAACATGCTACATAATTTAGCTCCCTTTAATTGGTTCCTCAAAAACAATATCTACAACCTCCCAAAAAATTAGGATGTTATTAATATGACCAGTTGTGTTTTACCATATAATATTTAATAATTATAATATAAATAATGTTTCATTAAATGTTTAAATCAAAAAAATAAAATCATTTTTATAAATCTGAAACCATTTTAATATCATCTATTTGGTTTTTAATAAAATCATTTCATATTCTCAAAGCATGGAACATAAAAATTATAAATGATAATGCATGAATGAATAATCAATAAAATTTATTGTTATAGCTTTATATAACCATGAAACCATTAATCATGTGAAATAATGTGAGAAAATAAACATGACCAATCTATCTTGTGTACTGATATGAAAAAATATTCATAATCCATCTATTATGTGATAATCTAATAATAAATGTTGAAGAACTATGTTAAAGATCTAGCATAATGTATTACATACTAGACATAAAAAACATCCTCAATACCATACTAAGTTATATCCCAATGGTATAACTTCTAGTGGAATTACACACACTAATGTGAAACCAAACCTCAAGTGGCATCACACACACTATGAGTGACATGTCTATTCTTGATGAAACAAGGGTTCTTAGTGTTCTATGATTCTTAAAATCCATTTAAAAATCTATGATCACAAATTATATAACATTTTAAAATCCGAACCAATCCACTTTTATGATTTAAAAAAAAATTTATAGAAAAGACACCATTCAATCTTTTTATAAAATTTGTGGTGTTAAAAAAACTGTTTTAAAGAAAAAACACATTAAAGACATGATTCTGTTAAAAGAAATCCATTATAGTAACGAAAAATATGCATTTGAATGAATAAACAAAAATAATTTACATGAATAATAAGAAATTCAACCAATAATACCTTTTTAATGAAACATATACTTCATGAATAGAGGTAGAACTAATATCCATCAAAAACGAAAAATGGAAAAGAGTATATCAGGTCCTCATGATCCAACATCCATGAGATAATCATCAAAGCTACGTAAAACACGTTAGATATGGTATCCAGAATCATAATTTATTCCAATTAGATAAGGGAGTGAGGGATCTATCAAGGGCAGAAGAATAAAATAAGAAATCACATCAAAACCCTATCATACCTTGAGAAATCCAACATGAATAAAGGTCAATCACCAAGAATCTCAAAAAAGAATCCTCTAGATCACTGGGGGGAGGAATTGGTTGATCATAAATGAGATTAGGGGTGATTAGAAATAAAAATTACCAATGGAAATGGGGTAAATTAAAATTTTATATTTGCATTTCCACAAATTGTTTTGACAAATGGTTTGGAAAAACATGTGCCAACCATGCATGGATACTATATCATTAAAAAGACAAGATGGACAGTCTCCCAGGAAAAGCTACACATTTTGGTCCAACTGTGAAGCCCTATTGGAAAAACACCAATACCTTGCCTGATTTCCAAGGAGAGATACATGATTTCATTAACTATGATCAAACTGTAAAAAACTCCATTGTTAAAACATTGATCCTTACCACACAGTTTCTAAACTGTTAGTACAAATCATGTGACAACTATTCACATGGTCTGTCACTAAAAAATCTCCATTTTTTACCCTCATTACCCCATAATCTCAATATCCACTTTAAAGAAAACATAATATTAAATTAAATGGTAACTAAGATCTGGTGGGAACTTAAAAATATTCATTCTTGATGTTTTGGTCCAATGTCAAGATCCCAAGGGGGTGTTTTTCATTTTAATGGTTTTATGTTTATTAATTTTGTTTGTATGAATTATGAAATTTCTTGGTAAATTTCATCAGTTGATTTTGATTTGTGATTTTGATAGGTTTTATGTTTTGTATCTAAGAGGATTTTGAAAATCATTTTCAAACATATACTTACTATGTTTTAAGTGAAGGCTTAATTAAGAAGTAAGGAAGCTTTTATTGATTGATTATTTAACCCTTGTTAAACCCCTTTATTACCCATTATATATGAATGTATGAATTTATTAATGGTAAAATGAATTGGGTTTCATTTTTATGTGTTTGGGAAGTGGTATAATAATTGAATAGGGTGTGTTAGAGGTGGGATGATTGTGTTTTATGTGTTTTATATCTTTTGGGATATGTGGTTGTCATGCGGTTGGTATTGGCTATATAGTGGCCTAAATCTTTGAGATATTCCATGAGGGACCCTACGATACTATGTGTGAGATCAAGGTTTGTTTTCCTTATTAATTGAGGGTGATGTAATGGATAGTATCCATATTTTAATGTTATTACATGGACAAGGTATGTGTCACCAAGTACTCAAGTTAAGAACGATTCGAATGATAATTTGCGTAACCATTAACTAGATGGTAATTTCATGAACATGTGCATGTCAAGCATTGTCACACAAGTCTTTACTGTGTTTCCCCATTATATTTATCTTATGTTATCCCTATTTATATTTAATTGGCATGTGAGTTACTTATTTATTGAATGAATCATACTTTGACATATTGATCCTTTTGTTGTTTAGTCAAACATATGAATAGTATGATTCATATATATATTTGAATTATTTTATGACCTTCCCCTAGATTGGAATACTATTATGGTTTTCCCATAATCCTTACTCATGTTTTTGAGTGATTTTCTATTTTAAGGGAAAACAATGGGGTTTTTTCAAAGAGTTGGACTTTTTTATAATGCCATTGATTTGATTTTAAACAGTGTGTCATTTGGATTTCATAAATTGATATTTTAAATTAAATGGTGATGTTTAAGATAGTTTCTTTAATGGTGATCTGTTTTAAAAGTGGAATGGTTAATTTTTTTGAAAATAAAGTCTTTATAAATAAATAATTCAGGTATTGTTTACTAATGTGGTACATAAATAAATGACAGGTGGTGTAGTTTTTTAATTTCATATGATGAACAGAAAATGGAAACCTATTTCTGAATATACATTTCAAAACTTGGATTGTATTCTTATTTTATAAAAGGAATGAAATGGAGTCTTTGTAACATCTTACTAGACATTGATTTCACACCACATAATCTAATTGGTGGGTATGTAGTCTTCATGTATTTTGAACATATATCATGTTTTGGATTGAGTGTTGGTTAGCTACCCCATTCCTTTTGGGATGAATGTGATTTCATACTATGGAAGTAACTTAGGTGTCACATGGTGATGGTAGGGGATTGCCACATAGGTTCATTGGATGAGTTTGGGCTATGTAGTGCTTCGACCTCATCTACCAATTATTATTTTTAGTTTTAATTCCTTTTGGGGATTGTAAATGTTTTTAATTATATAAAATGGTTTTATTCAATGTGAATATGTTTAAAAAAAGTTGTTTATCAGTTATACTAATGACTTGTTAGGATAAATTTAATTATTTCCTCTAGTTTATTCTTAAGTCATGATAATCCAATCTATGAAGACCCCTTGTTCAGTTCCTCGTCAGAACCCATACTATATATTTATTTCCATAATCTAGATATTTTTCCCACTTTTTGACTTGTGAAAATATAAAATTGGTTGAATATTGGGGTGATAGGGAATACACATCAATCCATTTGTCCAAGCGATCTAAGTGAAATGTATGGTTGACCAGGACCAGCTCGGTAGATATGAAAATACTAATAGGTCAAGGTAGGAATCGAAAAATTTGGATGTGTTGACCACATGTTGTTAGAGGAGGAAATAAATTGATTGAATGACTGTGAGTGGGAGTTGGTCAGTAGAAACATCATAAATATTGATAGCCAGCTCTTTCTCACTCATACAAAGTTTATTTCACACACATAGAAAGGAGTCATGGGGTAATCAAAGCACAATACTAGCAACCCTTAATATCTTAGATGTGGAAGAGGATGTTTCATGTGGAGAGACTATAGAATGGTTGGTTACATCTATAACAATACTTTATTCAATGATGGAATCTGTGGTATCATCAATAGAAATAGAAAGGAAAACCACATAAAAGGATTCACCTATTAGAAATGGTGAATTATACCTTAATTTGGTGGAAGAAATTATTTGAATGTGATAATAATCTAAAATTCACCCTTGATGAACCCACAATTAAGTTAGAGTTTTTGGAGAAGACACAAGACATGAGGGAAGAACAAGGTGTCACAATACTTAATAAAGAGAAGATGGTTTATGAATAACATGTTGTATAGGGTATCACATTCATGGTGATCTATGTTATCAACACATTGTTGATAGAAAACACATGATGGTTAACTGAGTGATTTTTCAAGGTAAATAAAATGAAAATACTACTATGTTAAAATATAGAAATGGATCCCCTATGTAGTTAATAGTAAAAGATTAATCATGTTCCAATGTAGGAACATTGAAAAAAGAATTATTTTATTGATATATTACATACCCAATATTTTTAATAATATTATTAGTCATTGATAAATAATTGAAGATGAGAATGAGGTGTTGATGGTTGGTAGTTCTATGAAGATATATAAAAAATTTTCATTCTTATTATGATGGTAATATGTTCATCAAGCCTCCAATTCCAATTTTATCGATATTCACTGTATTTAAAAAAGTTGACATATACATGTAGTTATGTGGAACCCACATGTCACTATTGCCTTATATTTTCTATTATTTTATTCTATTTTTGGGTACTCCACATTTTCGAAAGTTTTGAGTTTGAATATTTTATTTTTTGGGATTTTTTGTTCTAGAATAGGGTTTGGGGTGCATGGTTCAAGGAAAACCTTATGATAACCATTACATGTCCATTTGACTCTCTTACATGCTGTTCATTTTGAATGTTCACAGTTTAGTATGCACATGTAGGTCCAATTTTATTCTAAACTATAAAAAACCTAGAAGAAAATCAGTGATCCATCATTGGGTGTTGGTACTGGCATACGACTTGTGGATAGTTTGGTAAACCAAGAAAAAAGTGTGTGTGATGGATCTATAATTTTAGAAACTCATTCAACATAGTTTACAAATTGTTAGTCATATAGTGCTGGGTTATCCGGAATAAAATGCGGGGTGGTTCTGGTATATATATTTTCTTGTGTATAATTGGCATACGATTTGGCCAATCATGCATCCAAACCTTGAGACATGTCCATATTTCATTAAAAGTGTGAATTTACACATTTTACCATTTGAGGTTTTATGTTTTGGACCTCCATTTTCCACTCCTTTATCATTTAATGAATAATGTGCATTTGGGAATCTCTCCCTCCCTCTTTAATTTACAGTTTTTTGTCCCTCTTATTCCAAGTAGTTTTGAGTGGTATGCCATCTTCTCTTTTTTGTTTTCTTCTCTTATATTCTTCACTTTCTCTTTCTCTCAATTTCTCTTTATCCAATAAACTCTAACCATTATATATGTTTATTTTAAGGTTGATGTATGTTAAAATGATGAGGCTTTGGGTTTTCTAGAGCTGATAAAGTAGTTTATTGGAACTTTTGGGAATTATCTATAGCAGGTGATGAGTTTTAGATAGTTCTTCTTGAAATGTCGAAGGTGTTTCTATATAATTCACTTGTAATGCATAATATAAATTTTTTATGTATTTATAATTCTTTATTATAATTTTAGAATAATTTTATATACTTTTCTTTATTATATAAATGATTCTCAATTGGTATTTGTATTTGGAATAGATATTTAACATGCCAAGAACATGTAAAAAATCCCATGTGGATTGTTTAAAAATGATGTCGGTGTCTTAAATATGATTCTTTATTGAATTATTTTTTCATGTGAAACCACTCATGTGTTTCTAAATGTATATTAAATGGTTTAATGACTTGTAATATACCTAAGTCACATGATGAGTATTTATTAAAATTCCCTAAAGGATTTTATAATGATGTTTCAAAGGGGTTTATAATAGCAGTTTTGTATATAATGTGTGTATGTATTATTTTTAAATCATTTTCCAAAAATTGAATATAAATTATAATATTCATATTTAAATTGTTTTGGGACCATGTGGACACATATTGGATTTAAATTATTTTGAATTGGGATGTGTGTTTTTGAAAAAAGGTTGTTTGGAACCAATTAGCTTACTTTTTAAAGCGTCATGTGTTAACTTCCAAAGTGATTTTTTTGGAAACGGATACATTTACACATTATATTTCAATGTGTGTTTTGATAAATGGTTTTACAAGGATATTTGAAAAGTGGATATCAAATGGTGTGAAAATTTATTGGCTGGCAATGTTTTTTTGTGATATTTTAATTGGAATATTAAGAATTGGTTTTATAAATGTGTGAGACCGTCCTTAAAGCCCTATGTGAATATTAATTCTAATGAAGTGGCTTGATATAACTTATGGAATGTCACATATTCTTGTATCATAATAATTTTTTTCATGGATTGAATAAATAAGGGGGTTTTTTCTTGAGAGGGTATATAATTCAAGATGTGTTGTTTTTAAATGTTTTATATTTTATACTTGTTATTTTTGATTTGTACTCACATTAATTTGGATTTTCATTAGAGTCCTAGGAAAATAGAAGGTGACCTGTTTGAGGGAAAACCTTTATATAGATACTGTGTTGACATGAGAGTTTTTTCTGACTACTCCAAGACGGTTAGACCACAAGTGGTTGAAGGGATTATGAGATAATGACCACATTGTTCCTATGGTAGTTGAGGATTTATAGGGATGTTTTTGAGAAGATAATCTTATATGACTAATAGAAAAGTATAATGGTTCAGTATTGTCAGCCTAGGGTTCTTATCGTTGGTTTAGGTCATTAAAACTAGACGTTATAAATTATTTTTGTGAAAATAAGTCCATTTTTAGACACTTTAGGATATGTTTGTTCGTGATTTGATTTCACTACCATTGTTTTTCAACCATCAAAACTTTTTTTAGTTATTTCATATATTCTATTTCCTTAGTAATTGGGTTCATATGTGTTATTTATGTAATATCTTGCGTGTTTATTTACATTCAAATAGGTTTTGTTAAAACATTTAATTATGTACTTCTAAAAAGGAAAATAGTTTAGGTAGTTCCTAAACAAGATCTAAGGAAGAATTATTTTATTGTGATTGTTTATTAAAAATAATTTTTTTCACGACATACATATAAATAGGGATTAGAAGGTGACTTGGTTCATTTTTAATGTTTTAAATGCCTTATTTCCTTATTTAAATCACATTATTAAAATGATATAGCATCCTTGTTTTCCATCAAGAGGTAAGTGTGAATTTAAATGTGAAAGTGTAATTTTATTACACATTCTTTTACAAAGAATGTGAAAAATTATTTTTGTTTTATATTCAAATTTTTATTTTATGAACTATAATACTAAGGGGATTTATATAGTCTTAGTAGGTGGGAATCTACCAAGATATTTCCTCATACATGTATATATCTTCTTCATGTTTCTTGTACCCCAATATACATCAGTTATTTAGTTCATGTTTTTATGTGGATAGAAGAGAGGTATATGGTGAGTGACCGAGGTTCAATAGTTTTTAAATTCAATCCATTTGGTTTCTTTTTTATTTTGTTCTACTCTGTGATATTTATGCATCAAAATCCACTCTATTTTATTTTAGTATCCATTTTTTAAATCACATGGAAATGAATTGGATTATAATATTTAATATATATCTTTTTTAAAGATGGAACCCCATTCCTCAGGTCCCCTCTCAGACTATCCTCTTTACTCGGCATCTTCCTCCTCCTAGAGATCCTCCCCGACAATGTTTGTCTGCTTTGATCTCCCTATCCTCTCTTCTATAATAAATTTTCCTGATTTTTTTCTCCTACTCCTCTCCTCTTTCTCTTTTGATGGTTCTTGGACTCCTCATCTTGTTTCTCCTCTAACGGCTCCGTGAAGGCATTTCATAGTCACCTTACTACACTCTAGCATTGGGTTCCACTGTTCTTAACCAGATCACAATTAGAGTGGAATGCACAATGAGGTTTTGGGGTAGCAGTTTGGAGATTGAGAATCCTCTGGGCGTCTCTAGTATTCTCCATTCAGGGTTTCATCCCTTGATCTATTTCTAGTGGTTTTACCCCCACCTCTCTCTCATTCTTAATTCCTTTACATGTCTCTTCTTAGGGTTTCATCCTCGCACTTTATTCATAACCCTCAGTGTTATTTTTTCAGGGTTTTCGATCTTCTATTGTTAGTTTAACATTAGAGTATTGGCATTGTGGTGTAGTCTTAGGATAGATTGTGATACGACAAGGATGGATGCGATGAAGGTGATAATTGATAGGACGGTGTCTGGACATGTTCTTATTATGGTTATCACATTCCCTATTTTGAGGTCTCGCAGCCAAAGATGGTCGTGCCTTTGCGTCATCCTACAAAGCCCATTTTTCCTCTTCTACAAATCCAAGATTCCACCGTTCTCTTCATGGTGGAGATTCACAGTGGTCTTTATGGTTATTTGGGAAGTGAGTTTGAGAAGGTGGAATTGGGAGATTTATGGTGAAGACGATCGATCGAAGACGACGATGTATGGTTCAGTTCTAGCGATGATGATGGTGGTTATTGGTTGTGACGGTTGACAGTGTATGTGTGATGCAGGAGGGCACACAATATGAGATATATTTTTAATTTTGAATTATGGTAATGTTTTGTGTCATTTGAATTTTGTATTTTGATGTGGGTGGGACATTTTTAGTGGATAGGTCTCTTGGTTTGTTGAACTTCTACTGGTTGGACTTGTAATTATTGGTTGTGTTATTGGTTCACACTCACCCTTTAAAAGTGTCTTTAGAAAATAAAAAATAAGATTGTAGTGGGGGTGACTTTTCTATTTCCATTGATTTTTTATTTTATACATATATTTGAGGGTGAAATAATCCCCAAATAGAATTCTTGAGAGCCCAATATTAGATTTCCGCCCATGTGGATCTAAAATTCCCATTAGGCCAACAACTAGTTGGTTCTGGTTCCAATTAGATGGAATTACTAGGTTGGTTTACTACAAATGCTATCATGGCCATAGATTCTTATTATGGACCATGGATATTGAGTTAATATTTCCTGATTTGGGGTATTAATTGTAATATTATGTTACGTTTATTCTCAGTGATCAAGTTTTTGGTCTTGAGTGAGTTCTTGGTCACTGCCGTTTAGATGTTTCATGGATTACCATGGGATGTCGTAGTTGAATATTGGAATTAATTTTTTAGATTTAAGATTGATTATGTGTTTATCCTCATTATCTTAATATGTGTTTCCTTGGGGAAACAACTGTCTTTTGATATGGAAATTAAACGATTATCGTTCATGTGAGTTAGGATTGCATGACCTGAAAAACCATACAACAATCAAATGCTTGATCTTATGATCATTATAATGGTAACTGTATGAATGTATCATGGCCCATAAAATCATTTATTCATGTTAGGAATGGTTCCACATCCTTTTTCTTCTTTCATTTAGACCACTCTTGACAGTTACCTAAGATTGGGGGGTGAGTCAAGTTTGGTTTTGTTATATTTTGATGACATCGATTGAGAATTCTGGCATGCCTTATTTTTGGATTGATTGTTGTACAAATTGTTTTTAGTGAAAATATATATTTTTGTTGATAATGATTTCAGTTTGATTTTAAGCCTTTGGTCTTGTTTGTAAAACTTGTTTTAATTTTATGAAATAATTTTGGTTTGGGGTTAATCAGATTGGCCTGTTTATAAAATGGACTTGGTGTTCAAAAAAAGGATTAGACAGTTTTGTTTTAAATTAGTTTATTTAGTTAGGAAACTAAAATATGTTTTGGGTTTAAAACTAAATTAGTGTTAAATTGTAATATAATTTTGAATCCCATCAGTTTATTTTGAAAAAAGTTATTATTTTTATTTAATGAAAGTGAAATGAAAATGGAATTTTTTTTGGAAAATTTTATAAAGAAAAAGATTTGATAAGATTATGTGATTTCCTTTAAAGGATGGAATTTTTGTTTTTTATAACTAGGTGAATGTGTTTTGGAATTACCTGAGTGAATTATGATTTTAAATGAAATAATACACTCTCTAAGAGGATTTATTTTTTAAAAAAATCATGGGTTTTTGCAAAATGGATTTTATTTCAATTGAAATATAATAGTTATTAATGAAATTGGATTTTTTGAATGTGATTTTTCTTGTTTTCCTAGAGTTTTTAGAATTTACCCCTCTATAGGGACTAGGAATGAATAATTTCATTTTTGAAACATGACCAGATTGTGTCTAGGTTTCATTATATATATATAGTATAGCCCCATAGGAAGGTCTTGGAAGAATGTAATGTGTTTTTCCCAAGAAGAGGTTCATAATATTTTTATGGCTCGTTCCTAGACTCCAAGTAGTTTAGAAATAATTTATCTCCATATTTGATGGTGTTTTGGTGGTTTATTATCTATTTTTTCATTTGGAATACTAGCTGAGGTGAGTCCTAGATTTCTAATTAACTAACTCGGTGATGGCTGGTCTCCTTGGATTTCTGGGTGGTTGTCAATTTTTAGGATTTATGCTTTGTGAGTTTAGAGTCGTGTATCTTTGAGGTGGATTTTGGTTTATGTGTTCATTCAGGTGCTCTTTTGGTTTCTCATGTTTGAGTAGTGGTTGTTTTTTCTTTTCTCATGTCGTGTGGTTCTATGTTCCATTTATGACTGTTTTGGTGATGTTTGATTTGAGGAGGGATGCATACATGGGTTTTAACTCATTGTTTGGGTGTGGAATGGCCTTGGTTGTGTTCTTATGATGACTATAACAAGAAATGAACTAGTTGAGATTGTGAAATGGATACTTTCAGTTCAAATCTTCTTGGGTATGGGAGGGTAACTCAGCTATGAGTTCCTATTTCTCACACTATATTTGGTATGTCATTGAAGGATAGAGCACATATCATTTAATTTCATGGGGAACTTCCTTTTTAATTAAGTGATTTTGTTTTTTTGGTTAAAATGCTTATAGATCATTTGAAGACCTGATATTATGACATTGGATATACATTGGCTTTGGGGTCCTTCGAGTGTTTCATTGGTTGTTATTTCTTTTTGGAGATGTGCTCAATTGTGGGTATTTGTGGTTGGTGGAATCGAATTTTTTTCCTTGGATTTTTGTAATCATAGTTTCCCTAGAATTGGTCCAAGGTATTATTTTTCATTTGATGCTTCAGTATTTCGATCAATTCTAAATGATGGGGATACCTTGATCCATATCCCCTCATTTAGGGATTCTTGTTATATTCCTAGTGTAGTTTTAACATTGAGGGTGTATATTGAAGATTTTAGTGGTTAATTTGGGTACTGTACAACGATGTATGTCTTTGTGTTCTTAGGATATTTTCAGTTGTCCCAAGATCATTTCACTTACTGTGAAGGGGTGATGAGTTTTCCATTTCATCTATTATATTTACTTGATCAATGAATTTCTAGGGGAAAAGTGGAATGGTTAGGGGAATGGTGACACACATATATCATTAATATCTTATAGTTTATATTTTTTTATTCCATTTTGGTGTAATATAAATTTTAGAAAGCTTTTTAGATTTAAATTTTGTGATTTACAGAAATTTTTGTTCTCATTCAAAACTTAGGTAACTGTATGACATAACTCACACTTTAAAAATGGATTCCATTACATGTTATTCATTTTTACATGGATGACTTATTCTGGCCATGCAGTACTTGGAACAATCTAATCTATGTGAGGATTCAGGTAAATAGTGAAATTAATATTTGGGTATGGGTACTAGAGACAAGTGTGCGATTTGGATTTTTAATTTAATTATTCCATTTTGAAATGATTTTTTCACTATTATTATAACCATGAAGGGTTCCTATGTGGAATACATGAGGTCATTTTTTCTAGGCAGAGGGATGCACATTGTTGGTGCATGATTTAATTTTTTTTATCCAAACCGTGTTGTCTACCAAAATTTTATTAAAAGTATGAATTCCCACTTTCCCGCTTTAATATTATAAATCATGGCCCTCGATTTCCCCAAAAATTTTCGTTCGAGGCATGTTGTGCATGGGTTGAGCTATCTCTATTCATCCTCTATGATTTTAATCTCTTTCTCCATAGGATTTTAGTTGGTTTTGGAGTGGTAAGCCTGTCATTATCTCTTTCTTCTTCTCCTCACTTCTTCCCTTGATCTTTCTCTATATTTCTCTCACTAAAACATTCCATAATATCTATATGATTTATATTAAGGATTTATTACATTTTAATTATGGTTAATTGTGTTTTTTAGAGTTTAGAGGGTTGTTTCACGGCTCTATTGGGCATTCTCCATTGATGACAATGGGTTTTGAATATTTTCACATGAAATGAGGTATGTGTTTCCCTAGAATTTTCTTGTAATTAAAATTATAAATTTTATGTGTTTGTTGAAATAATTTATTAAGGTTTTAAAATCATTATAAATTCCTGTAGTAATATATAAATTATTCAAAAATGGTTTCTGTGATGGCCCTGAATTTTTCACTTTCCAAGAACCTATTAAACTGCTTGGGTGGATTCCTTAAAAATAAATAATGTGTTTTGATATGGTTACATATAGAATTAGTTATTTCATGGAAAATAATATTTGGTATTTAATGTGATCTAAAATTGGTTAATGACTTTTCATTGACCTATGTCACATGATAAGTATTTGTTAAAATTCCATAGTGTCTTTTCCAAATTCATTTATATGTTTCAAAGAGGTGTTTGACATATGTATTGTCATTAAATCATGTGTGTATTATTTTAAATTCATTTTTTGAAACCTAATGTAATTTAACACCTTTATCATTAAATGGTTTTGAAGTCATGGGGTCTTGGTGTGGCATTGAATTTTTTTGGGAGGTGTGGTTTTGAAAAAAATGTGTTATTAGAACCAATTCGGTTCCTTTTTAAACGGAGTGTTCTACCTTCGAAAAAGTTTTTGGGGAAATGGATATATTTTCTAGTTTAATTTCAAAGTTTAGTTTGATAAATGGTTTTTAGTGGATATTTCAATAGTGTATTATTAATGGTTTTAAAATGTTTTGGTTTTATGGGTGCTTTTTTTAATTTATGATAGAAACATTATGAAAAGTAATTTTATAAATGCGTAGGACCCTCATTAAATCCCCATGTCACCATTGTTACACTTAATATTACGTTATATCACTTAGGGGATGTTTTTTATTACTTTATCCTTATAGAATTCTTGTACATTAATTTAAAAAATAATGGAGTTGTTTGTTGAGAGGGTGTAGGTGGTGAGGCAAGTGTTATTTTCAAATGTTTTATATCTGATACATGACTTTTTTTGATGTGTTCTCACCTCTATTTGACTTATCATGGGAGTCCTAAGAATATATTAGGGGACTGCATGAGGGAAAACCCATGTATAGATAATGCATCGACTAGGTAGTGGTTTCCAGTTACTCTGAAAAGGATAAACTAGAAAGGATATAAGGACATGTGAGCCAGTGACATTATTTTGTACTTATGGTAGTGAAGTTTATTTAAAGATGTTTATATAAATATTTTTTGATGATAATACCATAGAATTTGATAGGTTCAGTTTTTCTAATGTTTGGTTGTTTTTTAGATTGTGTTTCTTTGATACTTAGGTTCCTATGTGTTATTTATGTAACACTTTGAGTGAGTTAGTTTACATTAAAAATGGTTGTATTATTTTAATTTTTTTTAGAAATGAAAATGATTTGGGAATTTCCTAAATTGGTTTTATGAAGTGGTTTTTTCCATGATATTTTTTATGAAAATTGATTTTCTATGGAATCATTGTGAAGAGGGATTGAAATGTTATTTTGAATGATTTTATTCTTTTAAAGGAAATTTTCCAAATTTTAATAACCTAATTAGAATTTTTAATAATCCATATTTTGTTTTATAAATATGGTGGTTTTGGGTGTAAATGTGTGAGTAGAATGGCAGTGCATATGTTTTATAAAGAAAGTGATTTTTTACCTTAAGTTTAAACTTGTATTTTATGAACTGTATTATTAAGGTGGTTTTCATGGTCTCAGTGGATGGTAGACTACGAGTATATTTATCTCACACCTATATAGATCTTTTGTAGGATATTATTACCCACATATTCTTCCATCCTTTGGTTTGGGTTCATCAATGGAATTTAGAGTGGATTTTGTGAGTGAGGGGTCACTTATGGTACAATTATATCTATTCGAGTTCTATTTAACTTTTTATGGGATGTTTATGTATCTACTTCCATTATTATAAAATTATTTTATATGTTTATTCTTGTATATATGTTTGATTATTATGGAAATTTGGATGGATGAATTGTCTATTTAAGTTTTTTGTTAATTTTATATTGATATATGAGGGTGAAATTGTTCCCAAAGACTATTATTGGTACCCAAGCACTGGTTTGAATCTAGTAGAGATCTGGAACAACAAAAAACTGACCAGGGGTAACCTCTAAGAACTAGTACCTAATTCGATTAACCACTGACCTGAAACGAATTCCTGATCCCCATGGGATGATGAATAGCACTGGAAAATAAAACAAGAACCATGGAGATTGATTTCTCCCAACATGAAATGAGGGACATAGAATATATATATATATAAATGGAACCAGAATAGAACACGTTCTATAAACAAAGAACAACAAAGTTAGTTATATAACACAAAAGTAGAAAGGGGAAAACCAATGTATATGTCCAATAAAAAATAGTACAAATAAAACTAGAAACAACTAATCTATGTGATATGTGGATAATTTTCCACCATCTCATCACCAGATACCGAAACCTAGATGACATAAAACCCACTGCCTCACTACAATTCCTTGGATTTTCCTACATCAATATTCAATCAATGTATATGCATTCCCTAGGGAATGTGAAGAGTGTGAGCTAAAGAGGATAAGTGGGATCTCAATCAAGCGTTCCATATCATGTCACATTATAATAATCTCAATATTATGAATTTATAGAAAAAAGTAGGATAAATAGTTAAATAGTTTTATATCCAAAACATGGTAAATAATTACCCTTCTTACTTAGTTTTTGAAATAAATACATATAAAAGAATCTCAAAGATTAATTTCCCAAATATGTTAACATTTATTAAAAATAGGTATATCAAATGAAAAATCGCACCAAGGAAATGCACAATGGTAAACATGCCTAGAATTATGACAGGTCAGGATAACTAGACCACTCGTACCTCAAACATAGAACGCTACACGAATCAAGTCGGTAATACCCCTGAATCATGTCTTTGTAATAGTGGAACCCATGGGAATGTGAACCCCAACATTGTCTCTGAAGTCCTAAAACCCATGCATAAAAATTTTATGGATATATAACATCACATAATGTGTAATCCTAATAATATTAATGAAAGGGTCCAAATACTACACCCTACACCTATATAACCAAGGTTCTCATGTTCTTAATTTGATATAAATTTAAAAGGTTTTATCACATTTAATATTACAATTCAAAACAACCATTTTACATCAAAAACCTATTTTGAAAACCCATTTTGAAATCCATTTCAAATTCTTTTGAAAAAAATTCATTTACCAGAATAACCAGAAAACCACCTTTTCCCAAAAACAAATTTACACACACATAGATGAATGTCATGAATACTTCCAATTTATATAGAAAAGTATTTATAAAACCAAAATAAATTATGTTTTATGTTTCATTGGATAGAGACTAAACTGCCAACCTCAAACTTGTGTCGCACACCACCTCCAATGGGGTCCACACACTGACAACGTAAAGATAACACAATAGTGATTAATAAAGAACCTAACAACAATTATCACATCACATAATCATGTTCAATAAGTTTGTGTGTCTACAACGACTTGAGATCGACATATACCTCAGGAAACACAAGTGCCACACCACAACCAACGCATTATCTAATGATCGAAAGATGATAACACAATAGGTCTATAATGGATAAAAGAAGAATCATCACATTATCAAAAATTCCAGAAACTTATCCAAACACAACATCTAGTTCGAGAAAGAATTAGAAAATAAAGGATAGAATGAAAACCTAACCAAAGGAGAAGCAACCAACCATACTGAAGATAAAGGCTCCAAATAGAGGAACCCAAAAAGAATAAGGCCTGCTAACAATGCCTAGTAGAGACTTAGGGCTCAATGGAGTAGGAGAATATAAAATGAGAGGGGAGTAAAAAATGAAACATATAAAAACCCATAGGGCCTCTATATTACATGTTGTGAATAACTGGTTCACATTGTGAATCTTATGCGTTGCATGTTTTTAAAAAAGGTCTCACCTCAGATTATGAATTTTAAGCAAGAAATTCATGAGAATAATATTATTCACATAATAAATAATTTATACTATTTGAAGATGATTTGAAGCTTATTCCAAGATGAAAATTCACCTCACGAATCTAGTTCATGATGTGAACTGGTTCTGAAAAAATCACCCATCACAACCCTTCAAAAAACTCCGAATTTATCTATGACTCCCTCTTAACATGATGTAAAACCTCTTAGAAATTATAAGAGAGTGTACATTTTACTGGGATGTTAAAATATCTCCACCATAGGAATTTCTATCCCTAGGATGTCTTTTGAAAGAAGGGTTCTCTGGAAACTTGTGAGGTCAATGATCTTTTAATGATGATTCATGTTCCAAAGTGCCAAAGAATATGATCTATGCCTCTATAACCATTTGACCAAGAGAATAAACTTCTCATGAAGTAATTTCATCCTAGAATCAATGATCCCCACTAGATTCTCTATAATTGAAACATATATATCCTTCTCAATATTCTCCCAAATCATAACAAGGGAGGGATACAGATGGTACATTCGATGTTGAGATACATAGAAAAAATTATGTATAATTGTTAGTTGAGCGGGTAACACCAACTAAAAAGAAACCTACTCAATATTATTAGTGACCTCAAACAGTCTAACATATCTAAGGGCAAGATTCTCATGTTTCCCAAGATGATGGTGACCCCACTGAGGAGAAACTTTCCGGAAAATTCAGTCCCCAATAGAAAACTCCAAACAAAGATATCAATGATCCACATTAGAATTTTACAAACTCTAACCTATAACCAAGCATTAATGTATATCTTGAATCCTCATAGAAGTCTCCTAAAAAACTCGATCCCACCAAAGAGGCATTTCCCCCCTCTAACCAATAATGAAGGCCACCTGTACAAGAGACCATACAAATATTTTATGGTATCCATTATAATCTACCACTAGTAACTATTATTGTAAGAAAACTGAACCATTCTAAGATGGTTATCCCACAATCCATAAAAATACAAGACATAGGAATCAGAATATACTACAATATATAAATAGAACACTCTTTCTAGTCCACCTTCTATAGATTTTAACCTGTACTCAATCTAAACTATGATAATATTCCCTCTTGAAGACTCTTCCAAAATCTAGAAGTAAACCTAGGATCCATGTTTGAGACAATGGCACATGGACCCAATGCATCCTCCTGATCAACATTAGATAAAATTTTCCTAGATCTTGAACAATAGAAGTGTCCATGATTTGAATGAAATGAACTTATTTCATTAGCTGATCAATCACCCCCAGATTGAATTTTCCTTAGGTAATATATAAAATTCCAAAAATGATGTTCGTGGAAACATGTCACATTTTCAATCAAGAAATAGAATAGATTGAGAAGACCAAAAGGCATAAAATTTACTTCCTTTATTTACTAGTAATGTGTAACAGTGGGAAAAAATAAGTGATGTCACACTTTATATCTAGAAACCATAAATGAAGTCTCATATGATAATAAATCTTATTAGTGTCTGTGTGAACATCACAAAGATGTTTATTAAAATAAAATTATAGTGAATTATTTGTGAATAATGAAATGAAAAACTGATTCTCGATGTGAAGAATACCACCATAAGGGACATTCTACCAAAAAATGGTCTCTTTGATATATAAGTATTCCCTAATACTTTTGAACTCATTCACATGATATTGACACAAAAAAATTGACTAAAGGAGAGATAATGATAATTTAAAACTATTGGGAAAAATACCTCAGTCGTCCTCTTACATGTCCATATATGACTGAGTGATAATACACATATGGTTCCACTCCTCTTTCTATTTTAGAGAATTCAATGGTTGAACATTCCAATTGAGAGAGTAGGCAATGAAATACACCTTCACTATGGTGTATGTGATGTCAAAGTTGAATTTCTACAGGTATTAAACCCATAATATATATATATATATATATATATGATATTTCAGTCTTTTAGTGAAAATATAACAATCAAAATTCAATGGTAATAAAATACCATTAATATATACCCAAAATGATTCTTCCACCAACATTTATGTTCATGGATAATTATAGAGTTCTATAAATCGACAGCGCAATAATTGTTTTCATGTGACTGAGGATAACAAGTGCCCTAGGCCATGACATGATCATCCTGCTTAAGAAAACAACCCATACCAACACCATACATGTAACAATATACTAGATACACCTTATTGGGCTCAGGAATGATCAAAATAAAATACGATGTTATAAGATATTATTACTCATTGAACGAAGTACACCATATAGAGTCCCATGGTAATTTCACACCTTTAGTTGTAAGAGTAGTCAATAGTGATGAAAACGTCATGAAATGCATGAAAACCCATTGATATTGTCTGCCAAGCCTAGGAAGCTATGTATCTCAAATATGGTAAGTGGTTCTTATAAGGACATGACATAATTCTCCATATCAATATTGTCTTAAAGTCCCTTTTCATAAATCAAATTCTCTAATAAATTCAATTGTTGGATCCAAAATATACAATTTGAAAGATACCCATAATGTTAAAGAATCCCTATGATCTCCACAAACATATTCAAATGGTTCTCATGCAAAAGTTGAGATATCGAATAAACGATTATTTCAACCACAAATACAACAAAAAAATGTGTTGAGATAATGATGGAATATTTTATACATTAGTTCCATAAAAACAACAGGAGAAATAGTAAAACAAAATTACATTACAAGATATTCATAATAGTTTTACCTACTCATGAAATTAGTCATTGGGATATTAGGTTTCCAAACCAAGATATAATGATAACCCTATTGAAGATAAGTTTCATGGACCACTTCTCACCATTTAATTGGTCAAAAGGTTCATTCACATGGGTTAAAAGGGTACTTATTCTTTTTTTCAAATAGTTCAACTCCCACATGTCCACACACACACAAATTAAGTGAACCATCATACTTCTTTGAAAATGGTATGTGGAATGCCTTGGGAAAAAAATTGAGAAAAAAAATTGTCAATCAATCCTTCAAACTGGATATTTATAATCTTCTTTGCCATAGGTGTCATATGATAAGAGGGTATCAAGATCTGTTGAGAACAAAACACCAACTAAACATTAAACTCCACCACCATTTCTATAGAAATAAAGAAGTGGTTACATGGGAAGATATCAAGAAGTCCCTAAAACCTAAGGAATGATCTCCAAAAATGGAACATCATTGGGATAAACTCTAATGGAAAATAATAGACTCCATAGCATTGGACGAGATGGTAATGCATGACCATACATCAACTCCCACTATTTAGGAAACACTCATGGGCTCACATCTGTAATAGAGGGTCTAATACACTATTTAATAGTAATCAATCTGAACATAATGAGGATCTAGACAATCCATTCTAATGAGGACATCTAACAGATGCATACCAAGAACCAGGAATCCTCAAACTAACTCTGCATTATGTACCATTTATGAACACATAGGACATTGAAACCCCTACTCCATCCTCTTTCTATAAAGTGTCACAATATGTTTTATAAAGGAAATGGGTAACATTGGATGTTTTAAAACTTAAAAAAACTAAATGATATAAATGAGTGTGAGGAACCTATACCAAACAGAGTGGTTGTTAAAAAAGATTCAATAAGGATTATTCCTCTCACTATCTTTAGGCACGCATTAACCACCATAAAAAAATAATCCACTGCATGAAGTTGTTTTTCTCCTAATGTATATGACTGGAGCTCTGTATACTTTGAAGCATAAAACTAAATCACAACAAAATTTTGATCTAATGCTGCTAGACCATAATGGGGAATAAACAAAGCATGGCATTAGGAGTGATATAAAATTTGGAGATATGATATAAATATTTGAATGGAGTATTTGGTTTGAATCTACTGAGAAATAAGAGATTTTATTTTCATGAAACTAAATGATTTTGAGAACTTGAAAAAAAGGAAATATATTTTTTCTTATAAATGTATAGGAGAAAAGTAAATGTGGTATTCGTATTACATTCCAATTCTGTAAGGAGAATCGTATAAGGGATTATGAATGAAGGAGGCATCCAGTGTCGATGGAGACACTACACTCCTAAAGTTCGATTAGTTTCTTAGGGTGCACTATGTGGGTGAAAATAATAGAGGTAAGCCTATGATCATCATGGATATTGAAAGAGAACATAGTGTGAAGTTGATATTGTTGATCTAATTGAAGTTTGTGATTTGTGAGAATTGTAAAATTTATTTGATAATAAAATTTCTAATCCTTGTGTGGAGTAGGATTTCCCAAAACAACAGTAATTCTTGGTGTCTATTTATATATTCTTGTTGAATATGAAATGTATGCTTCAAACCTGGTATTAATGGAAGGTGGTATGTTCTATTATTTTTGAGTAAATGTGGGGGATTGTCATCCAAATATTTTTGTCCATATTTTTATTTTTAATGGAAAATATAATTTATCTTCATGGTGAAATTGTGTAATTAATATTTCTATATGTGAAGGGATAGTGAAATCATTGAAGAAAAAAATCATACAAGCTAAAGAATACTAGACACGATGATTATCAATATATGATAGATTTGGCAATGAGCACTATTCAATTATATTTAACGAATAATACAATATGAGGGGGCGATGAATCTAAAATATCTAGATGAGATATGCTGATGTTGTAAAGTTGTTATAAATATAAATGAATGACAAATAATTTATATTTTAAAAAATAATAGTATCATCTATGAATGTTATAAAGTGAAGATTTTGAAAACCAATTAGAATATTTCACCAAAATCATGATGGAATTTCCTTTAATTTCCATCAAGACTGATGATAATGGTAATTTGGTGAAGTAGAAATGGAAAAGAAAGATAAATATTTTTCTGTTAGGTTCTTTTCCAAATTCGTATGATAATATCATCACAAAAAAAATATATGGAAAAGATAATATGAAATTGGAAAATGTGATTTCATAATTACTAATGAATGAGACATGAAAAAAGGCCAGTGATGATGGATCATCATGTAATAATGAGGTTTTTATAGTGGCCAATGGATGTATCTATCAAGGAATGTCAACAAAACGAAGGAACAGTTCAAGGACTAGGATAATAGTGGTGATAAAGGTTTTTCTTTTTCATGTCCACGTGCCTCCATACATAAGGGAGTGTATAGGATAGAGGAATCAAGTTTCAATAGAGGCAATTAATTGGTGATGTGTAATTAGTGTTATGTGGTACACTTCTTCTGTGTGAATAATATAGGGATGTTTGAGATCATATAATACATTAAAATAGAGAACTAATAAAATATATGATTATTGTTCCAATTAAAGTGTATGATTTGATAGAATTGTATTTTTTAGTTGATAATATAATTACTTATTCTAGGGTGGGGTAGGATTTCTCCAAAACATGGTAATTTCTAGTGTTTTTATTTATTTTGTTTTCATCTGTAACATCTCCCCCAAAACAGGGAAAAAACATTGAAAATGCAATCCACAACCATAATCTTTGAATATATTCACATGTGTGGGGGAAATAATGCCAATTATACCGAGCCTTACCATACTAATCGCGCATGGAAAGGGAACACTATTGGATGCAGCTAGTTATGAAGATGAGTTTTACATTGAGAAATAGTTCCACCACCCTTATGATTATCATGTGACATCCTCTTCTTCAGTTTTTCTACTCTAAAACTACCCTGGGTGGAAGAGAAGAACAAGATAATATTAAAATTTTCATTTTATTTATTTCTTCTATCATATCTTTGTCATCTCTCTGAATATAGATAGTAATATTTAGCATATAAACCAAATATCGGATGCTGCAAACCCTACAACTGTTTTTGGGATCTAAGATGATCATTTATCAACAAATTTAGATAAAAAATAAATAGATTAGCAAAATTAATGGTGTACTCTTACGATCAATGTTTTTCCTACTACAAAGAATTGAAAACATGATATTTTTCTATCATCAAGGACCTTGAATGAAATTCTAAAAAAATTATTGAAAACCTAGATTAAAATGCCCTTTGTTGATTTTTTGTACCATAGAATCCCACCATCTTTTACAGAAACCCTCAATATTGAACATTTCACATTTCACATTGATATTCTAAAGAGTATCCAAGAAGTCAAATACCTGATTGATATTGTACATCATGTCCACTGCCTATTAGGACTCATTCATATTCTTAATGGATGGGGATTCTTGCATAGTAACTCCCTTAATTTTTCCTAATATCGTCCTGATCATGGTCGTGCCTCAATAGCTGGGTTCTGAAATTGAGGGACAATATTTTCCATGACATTAACTGAACATATGATTGCCTCAAAAATATTCTTATTCAATGGAGGATTCCCTTGATGAGAATCTCTCAACCTCATGTGTAAGCTATAAAAGTGCTATCTGAGTCATGTAACTACACACCAGAAAAGAAGAAACCACTCTGACAACCAGAAATTCTCTGTTTATACAAGATAAAAACAAGAAAAATGATATAAATTTTAAAACATGATACATAAGACACAAAAATCCAAACATCCAATAGTAACATGAGGCTCTTCAACATAACAGTTGACCATACACTCACTAAAACCAAAATCTCAAGTCTTTAAAATCTTATATCATGTCTACCATATATCCCAAGACATGGACTTTGTAGGAAATACTATCTATGATAAAAGTTTTAATGAACTAACATGAGATTCCCTCTAATAACTATTACATAAACTAAGTCACCATTGACCTAAAGGGAGTTCACAATCCTCATGTTCTAACAACAATAACATGTGCATAAAACAAATATAGGGAATGAATGTACCCAAATTGAAAGGATGGATATTGAATATAAATATAGAAAGAAAAAATAGGACACTTTTGAAAAATAAGTAATTAAAATTGCAGCGATAAAAATAAAAATAAAAAAGGTGAATACCCAAGTCATATGTCCAACAACAAATAAGGAAAAATAAAATAGGAAACAACTACTCAATGTGATATATAGAAAATATGTCACCATCTTAAAACCATTTACATGTACCCAAAAAACAAAAAACCTAACACATCACCATGGAACCTTTCATTTTCATTCATCAAAAGACAATACATGGCCCAAACATTCCCAAGGGAATGTGAAAGGTGTGAGATAAATGGGCTAAATAAAATCCTACCTAGGTGTTCTATATCAGGTCTCTTTATAATAATTTCAATATTTTTAATTTAATAAAAACAATGCCTGAAAAATAGTTAAAAAGTTTTATATCCAAATTATGGTAAATCGCTCTCATTTTTTCCATTGTCATAAAATAATTCAATGTAAATTATTATCTAAAAAAACATCCATAGTCATTTTCCATTTATAAAAAATTGGAATATCAATGTCAATATTGTACCAACCTAAAGAATAATGGTAACCATTCCTAGGATCAAAATAGTTACGGCTAGATAGACAACTCATACCTATATTGTACAATAGTCTGTATATCAAGTCCATAGTACCCATGCATCAAGAATATGTCTCAAAAAATCCCATCATTCACAACATTAATTTTATTTTAAATATTCTCATCATGAAATAGAGAACTCTTAATTCTTTCGAATAAATATGGTTGGGGGACCAATTGAAAAAGTAATAATGATTCACCATATTTGAAAGTACAATTACCCATATTTACTAGATTCATAAACACTAGATCCCTTTCTATCCTCATTATTTTTAAATCTGCATTATACTTCATCCTCAATGCATCAGATACCTCATTTTTATTTTTTTATTTGATAGTGTATTGAACCATCATATTCCTTAAGTAGCTTGAGTCTTCAACTTTTCATCATATTGATTTATTTTAGTGAGAATATATATTTCAAACTCTTGTAATATGTATACATATCATATCATTCAACATAAAGATAGTGTCTCTATAATTTCATAGTAATGATTACAAATTCTAAATCACGATCATGTGTTAGATAGTTTTATTCATGGGTTTTTAACTTCCTTTATGTGTATGTAATAAATCTATTATTCTGTATAAGGACACAATGGATTTATTTCATGGATGCATCACTATAAATCACAAACCCATCATTTACTAATGGTATAGTTATGATCATTCCTTTCCCTAATCTCCTCTTTAATTATTCATAATGATATTCACATTATATTTTCCAAATTGACCTAACCCCTTTATGAGGAAGCCTGGATAATAGGAAATCTAATTGGGAGAAGTTCTAAAGTAAACAATGATAATAACCAATAAAACCAATAAAAGTGTGTATATCGATTATATTCCTTGGTGTAGGATGCGGAAATGCTTATGTCTTTTCCGAATCAATTGATATTCCATAAAAATAAACTGATTGAAGACAAAATTCACACTTCATAACCTTACTATATAATTCATTTCATCTAAGACTATTCAGAACAATCATCAAGTGATTCATGTGGAATTCATAGATTTTGATGTATACCAAGATATAATCAGGAAAAACTGAAAAAATTCATCAAGTTGTTCCTTGAAAAATGTACTCATTAGATCCATGAATATATAGGGTTCATTAACTAGTCCAAATGGAATTACATTAAAACATAATGTCCATACTTGTTGTAAAATGATCCCTTTAAAATATCATCCTTCATCACATTCAACTAATGATATCTAGATAGAAGGACTATATTCAAAAATTATTGAACTTCATTAATTTGTTCATATAAATCCACAATACAAGGAATGTGAAATATTTTCATTATTATAATAAAATTGATTTCTCAATAGATAGTTAAAAACTTCATGGATCTATCATTCTTCTTGATAAGGAGAACATGGGATCCCCTTAGATAGACATTAAGGTGAATAAATATTTTATCACTCAATTCCTATATTTATTTCTTTATCTCTAATAATTCAATATATTCATTTCTATAATAAGTCATTGATATAGGTCATTCACCAAGAATTAAATATATAGATAACTAAACGTATTTCTCTTGAAGAATTCCATGTAAATCCCATGGAAATACAGAAATATATTATTTCATAGTAGGTACATATTAAATTTGATAATTTATGGATGATTTTTTATCTTCCTCCACTATATATTAATTTAGAAGATCAACAAAAGGTGGATCTGCATAAAAATCAGATGATGATGTTTCTAATATTAAGTTAAGAGATTCTACATTTTACTCAAAAATTGTGACTTCATTATTATTTAAATATATTTTGACATAATATTTTGAAATCCAGTTCATATCTTGGATTATATCAAATTTAATCATAGGTATGATGACAAGGTTACAAAATAAAGCATGATTTTGTGACATAAATGGGACTTATAGACCCATTTTCTTTGAAATGATACACCCCTCTCGAGGATTGACTGAAAAATACATTATTAAATTAATAGGAAAATGTGCAATTTTTAGGGTGGAAATGGGATGATATAAAATCCTAAGGTGATTCATAATCAAATAAAGAATTTTCTATGTTTGAGGAAAAATTAAAGTACCTTCCACCAAATATTTAGGTACTTCAACCATAGAAATAGTGACTACATAATCTTATCATTTTTCCTTTGTCCTTCTTTGGGTAATGTTTCCTTACCTATTATGAAAATAAATTTCAAAATCACCCATATCAATGAATTAATGTACTAATCAATGGTAGCCTCATCATTTCCCTTGAAATCATGAACATGGTGGAATTTTTATCCACACATATATCCAATAGCCATACCTTTAAGAAAGGTACCAAGGTGTTTATTCCCACAATTATCGATGGATGGATATTCAAAAATAACATTCTTCCCCATTACCTTATTTTTTATACATAGTGTTCTGTAGCCCTCATCGTTTTTTATTTCATTTAAATTCCTAAGACGTTGATAATTTTTTTGCTGTCTTAATAGGACATGAGACTATATCTTCATAGGATTAGAAATTTTGGGAGACCTATTCCCTTTTGTGGGAATGGTTTTAAACCATCAAAGAATATATCAATATTTCTCATTGGATTACGTATGTAGTCTGCAACAATCCCTAATAGGAATTAAAATTTAGATTCATACTTTTCAACATTTTTAACCTCATTCTATATTAGACTAATGAATTGCCTCTCCATATCTGAACATTGTTTTTGAGAGAAATAATTTTACATTAAAATTTCATTATAATCATTAGACACCATATTTTTAATTTCTTCATCCTCCTTTGTGTTTCAAAATATTGACCACTACTAATCCACATATATAGAAATACAATACAATTCCATGATAACCATATTCATTAATTTCTTCCTAAAGAAAAAATATATTCTCTAAGGAACTTATCCACTACACCACTACAAATGGGCCTGTAGTCCCATTGAATTACGGGGGATATGGTCACATAAGATAGTATAACAGTACTCCTCCACACTGTGGATCATGTTGATTCATATGGGTATGTTCATTGTTCATAATATGAGTTCGCTATCCGATTATATTTATAAGTTTCTTTACACTAGGTGCAGCTCCAGTACCAACATCATTATATTTTATTGGAGGAAATCATTACATGTCCTACATGTGTTGATAAAATTTCTATTCCTTTCACTAGGGTCCCCTTCTAAATAATTTCATATTCTATATTAGCAAAAGAATCATAAATTATAATCTCAAAATAGAAAAACATTAACATAAATAGATATTTTAGGCAATGGTAGTTTCATAATCATAAAAATGGATTACTTAGGGGAATAATTACTTTCAAATACTTTATAATTGTTTGTAATTAAAATGTGACTTATCCTCAGAATATCTATTAGGAGTGTAAAAATAGGTGCACATTAAAGCCCATTTTGTGTAGCAGGTTACCTCAAGTTAATCCCATGACACATTGTTAGAGTTGTTACCTCTAGCTAAAATCTTTCATGAACCACATCCATATGTAGTATCCAAACATGGATGTATTTATAGTAAGATCTACATAATCTCTATGTTAACATAATTCTAGGATGTTCTTATATTCTTATCTTCAAAGTATATCTTAGTGTTATGTAATCTAATCTATGTTTTCTAAATCTATTTTCCAATGTCTATAAAAATCATTGTCTAATTCCAAATCTAAATACCCCAACCCCAATAGCCCAAATATGTTGCCTTTATTTGTGACATTGGAATATATACAAGGATAAAATCCCAAGGGATCAATTAGTTTAGTAGTTTTGGAAACCATAATACATACATGTACTTTAAATTACATCATCAAATGAAAAACAACATAGATACTTATTTGAAAAAACAAAAAAAATCTTGCTTTATCCATTAAATTAAATAATAATATACATAATCACATTGTACTGAAAAATAAAACAAAATAAAGGGGTGAGTTCAAAAGGTTTCTAAGGGTATGCAATAAAACATAATCATAAATAATAAGGCATGGCGAATAACTATAATAAATCATTCCCTTAAAACATAATACTGAGAATAATATGGATTGAATAAAAGATAAAAATATAATACATATGAAACATAACCATGGATACTATTATAGTCAAATAATATCACGGTTTATAAATTATTAATATCATAATGACTGTATTAATAATACTGAACATCATAAACATCATGTTAAGGGATCGACCAAGCCATCATACATAACGAGTAAAATTCTATTCAATTTTGTCTCATGATACCAACCGATGAATTGAGGGGATATCAAGGTCCCCAACCATCAAATAATAAGTAAAATTAATTACTCATGTTAATAGAGTTAAACAAAAACAACATATATATATGAAATATAAATAACTTTCCTGAGAATGTAATCATAATCACTGACCATTCTGAGTAGTTTGGTGAATGGCATCAAGATAGGACATCTAGTAGAAAACTAGTCCTAAACCAGTTAATAAAAAAATTTATATCATAAACATAATATATCTACATCAATTACGCATATAATTAAACAATTGTTTTGAAATTAATGAAACTACTCAAATAAGAACATCTAGAAATTTTAGAGAGAAATACCCTTTACCATTTCAAAGAAGTGTGCATTTGGAAAGATCATTTGTACTTGTAATAATTGTTTTTATAAAACCATAAATGAAAAAATATAATTTATCATTAAAAAAATAGTGAATTAATTAAAATAATGGCGTCTTCAAATAGATTATGGATGAGACTTGAAAATGGGTAATATATCAAGACGTTCCCTTTAATGTGGGTAACTAATTTGATAAGTAACCTTTTAAAATATGTATTTAACAACAAAATAGAGATGAAATGATATGAATATGTGAGTTTGGAACTTATATATAGAATTTGAATTATGTAAACAAAAATAAAGAAGCCTTACATGGGGTAAATTTAGTGAAATAATTAATCGAATGAAAAAATGATGGTTCAGGTAGAATCCCTTACCTTATGTCTGAATTTATTATTCACTTGACCATAATTTCTAAGGTAATAAAATTATATCTATTAATTAATTATTTAATAACCATATAAACATGAAATAAATTTATTTTATTTTTATTTAGTTCATTTATACACCTATTGATGTGCTGTAGAGTTTAATTTCATTGTTCAAGGGAATTTGTTTTCTTTGTTTTCAGGATCGGTTCGCAAGTTTATAAGTATTGACGTTCATCTAAATTGTGAATGATTATCCATAATTGTAATTAATGAAAAAATATAAGTTTAATTGGTCATATATATTCTTAGATATGAGGACGATTCGTTATATAATATGTAAAAGATTATCGTGTAGATTAATTTTAGTGACTTTAGATCACACCAAACTCGTTTTGTTTCATAATTTATTATCATGTAAATATGTTTCCTCTAAAACATAAAAAAAGATTTAATATTATTTTAAAAATATTTTTCAACAATTAAAATATATTCATTAATATCCTTTTATATAGTGATGGAAAATAAAACGTGTCATCCTTGAAGGCGATGAAACAACATCTCAAAGGCAACTTTTCTATTTTTTTAAAAAAAAGGATAGGAGAAGAGGATTGATGATGGAATATTTCATTAGAATAATAAATTAGAGTAGAATTTATTTATTTTATTTTTAGTACTTTTTTTATAAGGGTATGATGGGATAGAATAATAAAATAAAAGAATTTGAAATGAAATTAAAAGAAAAAGAAAGAGGATTTTACCTCTTGATTTTCTCCTTCTTAAAAACCTAAATAGGGAAAAGGTTTTGGTTTTTTTGATGAGACCAAGAGCTTTGGGACATGTTTTATTGTATAATTATGATTAATGGGCTTAAAATATACGAGTATCAAATCTTATAAGCTGTGAGGAGAAGGGGTGGTATTTAAAGTTGGGGATATGGGTTTTTTTTAAAAATATTTAATCCATTTGATTGTTATTTATTATCAACACTTTGAATAGATTAAAAATTATCATAAAATATGTTAAAATAATGAAGATATGTTTAGATAATTTTACTTTCAGTAGGAATCACTAAAGAAATAGTGTATTTAACTTATAATGTATTTATAAAGTAAATTACTGTATTTTTAGGTCAAGAAAAATTCAAATATTTCAGAAATTCTACAAAATTCTCCCTAACAATTTTTTGTGGTATAGAATTAAAAAATGAACACAATTTTATGAAAAGAATTTTATAATTATAAAAAATTAAATTTTTAATTAGAATATTTCTTTACTCAAAAAATACAGTTTTTGAAATTATAACTGATTTCACAACACTTTGAAAAATTGTCAAATGTCATATTAAATAATCCTAAAATAATATGACAATAAAATATTTATTTATGAATACATTTCTTGAAAATTAATTTTCTTTTTAATAATTTTGTAAATAATTATTAATAAATATATTTATATTGATATATAAAAATTATATTTGTCTAAATATGATTTTTATAATCCTAAAGAATTATTTACACTTAATATACGATATATTTAGTGAAAATGGTTTACAATATAACTAAAAATTAATATTTATAAATAATTTACAATATTATATTAACTAATAGATATCTAATAATATTTGTATGATAGAAAAATTTAATAAATAAATTAAAATTATAAGAAAATTTGAAAACATGACTTAAACATTAACCAACCATAAGAGTTAATCCTGGTGTTCTGTTGCACTCCATGTGATATCAAATCAATGCGTATAAATAATCTACATCATGTCGTTTGGGGGTCACTATTTCATAATTCTCAAAAACACCCAAAATACCTCCAAAACTAATTTTTTTAATTGAGATAAAAGGGGTCTCTTGACGGGAAAAATATTTAATAAAACTATATCATCTCTTTTTAGCATTGATAAAGACACCATTTATTAATACATTTTTTAGTTTATAAAAATGGTGGAATTTAAAGAGTAAATCAATCATATGTTAATTTTTAGTGTTGATAAAGGTGAATTAATGTTTTGATAGAAATGATATTTTTTAGTAATTATTAATATATCAAATAGGGTATTTTGTGTGATTGATTTCATTTTATATTTTGGTTTACATGAGCATGCACACCCACCTACCAAACTAGAATAAAAAATACATATAAAAATATATGTATATATGTTCTCTTGTATATATATCATATAAAAAGAAACAAACAAATAAACACACACACAAATACATGTCTACACACATAAATGTTTAACATGAATGTTTGTGTCTGTGTATATGTGTGTATGAATGTATATATGAATGTACGAATGTATATGTATCTACATATGTGAGTATTTTTAGTAAACACATAGACACACTTTAAATTTACAAATATTATGTCTAAATATACTTTATATGTATTGTTTATATATTTTGTACTTTATACATTTTGTACTTTATAAATTTTAAATTATTTTCATTATTTAAATTTAGTTTTAACATGTTTATAATTTAAATGTTTACTTTATATATGTTAATATTATAGAATTTATATGTATTTTTTTTTAATTTTTATATATGTATATATTATATTTCATAAGTATATCAGGTTAATGTATACTTTATACAACATGCATATGTTAAAATTACACTTAATATGCATATTTCACTGTGTATATGTTTATTTTATAGTGAAATATGAATTCTATTAAGTCAAATAGAATGAATATAAACATAAATGGATGTATCTCAATCATGTGATATAATAGTATGATGAAGATGTCAAAAAGTTCATCATGTTTTAAATAGAGTATGAAAACAACCCTTCTCGAATTATTTTTCCATGTTTATGTAATTGTCATCCAAGAAGAATTTGTCGTTATGAGTTGGAAGAACAATTAACCTATTATGTAATTTATAAGAGTTATAAATATTGGAAAAAACCCCCAAAGGTACTGAATATAACTTGTGATTGGAATAATAATATAGTTTACGTGTTACTTGATATCAGAACAGGTGTACGTGATTACATAGATTGTATAGTGGAAACAAAAATAGTGATTGAATTTTATATTAATGATTTTACAAATCTTTTTGACAAGTTAAATAAAATTTAAATATATCATTATATTTTGGTTATACCAAATATAAAACATTAGAATATGTAAAAAATCTATATAATTTGATAGCTAGAAAAGATATGGTGTAACAAAGTTGTTATAGAATAATTTCTCTCCTGAAGTGTATATTACCAGATGATAATGAACCACATTGTAAACATATGATGATAAATAAATTTTAGAAAACTATGTAAGGCTTCCACCCAATATGAAATATAGCATGGACATCATCAGGCATGAATGGGAATTCCAAAATCTCACGAGATGACAACTAGTGCATGGGCATCATCGAACATGATTTGAGAATGATTTCTCCCTAAAAAGTAGAAAAATACAAACGTGGAATAATCAAAATAAAAATTCATCAATGTAAAAAAGACTAAAATATCAATATAAGCATCACACTAAACCAAAAAAATCAACATCACATAAATTGAATGATTCAATGGGGTCTAGGCTGTCACTATACATACAAGAATATCTCAAATTGGAATAAAAAGAAACCAAATCTGCTACCAACTATCTCTTTGTGACCCCTTGGTCACTTTCCACACACAAGATAATATAATAACTATTCCAAACATAACCATAAGTAATGAATGATACCATGCCACTTGAAATTAAATCAAAAGATCCACATACACCATGTTTTGAATGCAATGTTTCAGGGAAACCAAAATCCATAGGATCTCACTAAGATGTTTTTTCACTTACATAAAAATGAATTTCATTTTATGGTAGTAAAATTAAAAAATATCCTGCTAAATGTGATGTTATAAAAGAAATATCAAACCAAAATCGTTTTTATAAAACATCAACCACTTTATACAAAAACTAATCACTTTCAAACACATCTCAAAACAATTAACCATTCATTTAGAACACCCACTCTCGAACTTCATTTTAAACCTATTTTTATGTAAAATTTCATGAAATGTTATTATAAAACAATTAGGGCTGATATATACACCCAAAAATGAAACAAATTTTGAAATTCATATCAAATCTCAATGAATCAAAATTGAGATGCAAAAACCCTTATCTCAGGTCTTGGTCCCTTCCATGCATTCTCCAAAAATCCTGAATAATCAAATTAAGTTTATTAAAAAATTTATTAATAACCTTTTAAAATTATATATTTAAATTATAAATCTCCATTTATTTTCAAAAGTGATTTATTTATTGAATAGTTTTCTATTATGGAGGCCTTGAGGTTGTTTGATCGCTTTAACTGAAACATTATTGGTATATTTTCTATGGAAAAAAATATTGTAAAATAGATTCTTAGTCTCTCTAACATTATATTTGTAACTATTTTATAATTATATTAGCATAAAATTTATACAATTTCATTTTTTCCATAATAGATTAAATTAATAAACGTATTGTGTTTTTTTATCTTAGGCAGTTATGTTTACTATCACAATTTGTTATTAATAACACATATAGAATATCCAATATTTTATTTCAAGTGTTTTAATAGTTTCATATGTTTAATATTTATAAATTAGATTCATTTACAATATAATCTATATTTGATGATAAAGAAAAATAGAACACACTATTTATAGAGGTTGTGGTATGCACGTACATATGGTGGCATCATCATTTTCTGAATAGTTTTAGAGGAGGATATAAAATTGATATTCCATTATTATAATAAATTACCAATATACTAATAATACTTATTTAATCAAACTTCATTGAATGGAATATATTCTAGGGGTAAACGAATAAAATATTTAAGAGAGCTTAATTGAGTGTGTTAACTCTCCCTTTAGATGTTCTGCAAATGGTTACGCCTTAAGACTCATTGGATTGGTATTTTGGAAGGAATAAATATTATAGTTAATAGAAAGAGTGCTAAAGAGAGACCATCGTATATTTTTGGTGGAGCAAGAGATTTTGAATTGATTGAGAAATGTGGTGGAAGTGATCTAATTTTTAACTGATGAAGATGAGACATTTGTAAATACCCATTACTTTTTCAATGATGCAATTATACTATTTAAAGGTAAATGGATAAAAAAGTTGTAAATAATTAATTTTGGGGATTTTTACAGTCTATAAATCCTCAAAAAAATATTTTCATTCATGTTTCAAATATATTTCATATATTTTACCACTATAATATATCACAATATCATTTTGGGGTTTTACCTTAGTAACTAGATTTAATACAAGTAATATATATTTTATTAAAATTTATATGGTAACCCATATAACTATTTTGTATGATTTAATACTAGAAAAAAAAATTATTACTAACCCTTTCACCATTTTCATGGCCATTAAATTGAATCCTAGCAACAATAATTTATTTCCGGAAATTAAAAATTAATATTTTTACATTAAATGAAAATTTTAATATAAAATATAAATCCATTTTTTAATATTTAATTTATATAAGTGGTGAAAACTAATTTTTAATACATGTGAATGAAAAAAATTTTTGAGTAAAATATTACTTATGTTATTAAAATCAAAAACTAGATTTTCATAAATTCATAATATTATTATAGATTTTTTTAATTTATAAATATATATTTTGAATAAATAATGGCTTCAAATTTTTTTAAGTCATTCTTGTAATATAAAGGTTACAATAATAGATAAATCAGTATTTTTTCGACTATTAACATAAAAATATATTAGTTTAGAGAAAACTCAAAAATTCATCATAATATAATATTGAAATGAAGAATCAAAAAATAGAGAAAATTTTATAATGTCAAAATTATAAATTTTTATATTTTCCCTTTAAATGAAAATAAAATTTATAAAAAAACATATTTTTTTGAAAAATGTCCTATTAAAACATTAAGTGTCCTGAATCTTTTTTTTCATTTACATGTATGTAAAACAATTATTTACAAGAGATTTTATTATTCTTAAATTTTATTAATTGTTTTTTCTAGTACATCATGGATCATTTTATTTTGGTGTTGCATATGAAACAAGTTATGTATACATTGTTTGTGTAAAAAAAATATGTAGTAAAATCATCTGTCGTTAAAAATTCAAGCGAAGGAATTACCCTATCGAATGTAATATTGTATCATGGGAACATAATATGTTCTAATATGAATGATACTAAATCATTTATGATCTAAAACACTATATCCAGTCCCCTTAGTATATCTAGAACAATAACTATCCTGAACCCTCTTTATGATCAAAGAGAAAAAATAAACCCCTAGTTTGGTGAATATATCATAGGGAACTATCTAGTGTGTTCACATTGGGATAGAGTAACATGAATATAGACTTTATACATTGAAAACATGGGTCCCATGATAAAACTCAGTAGATATGAGCAACAACATTCATAACAATGAGAACATAAATAAGAAAAAACACAAATAAAACTCATCTCACCTCACACACCCTCACAAGAAAAAACTACTTTATCCTAAATAACATAAAATGAATTATATTTCATACCCCTTGAGATAAATTTTATATCAGACCAAAACCCATAGGAATTATGGGGCTCTTATGTGGGTCTCCCACACACTATGAAATCTCATATAAATGTACCAAATACACCTTACCCAAAACAGTACAAAAAAATGAAATTCCATTTTTTCTCCTTTTAATTTCATTTTCAAGACTACCTTTACACCAAATCATTTAAAAATCACATTCATATTCATTTAAATTTTATTTATACGAAAAACAATTCATCACCCAATTTAGGATCCAAATATGGTCAAATAACATTAAAAACAACCATTTCATTTTAAAACAGTCCATTAAAAAAATTAATCTCATTTTAAACCCACACATGGACTTAAAAGTAGAAAACCCATATAAATACACCTGAAGTACCATTTTGATAATTGAAGACATGATGACTGAATGAAAATACCATAGTTTTGATATATGACAGACTATTTAATACCTATAATATCTACGATCATCATATGTTTAAATCATTCAAGTTGGTTCATAAAGAGAATGCATATTAATCAGATTATATTCCCCATAATTTTCAATATAGGTGAACATTAATGGATCACTCATCATGCACTCAATTACTAGACAAGATATACTCGAACAACTTTTTTGGGGGCTGTATCCTCTATATGCATCTATTCCAAAACCACATCCACATGTAGCATCCATACATGGTTGTATTATCAGTGTAACCACATAATATATTCCTTACAAAAAAATTAATATGTACCCTATATCTGGCCTCATCCTATGGGTTCTTTACAAAATGTTTGTCATCATAGTTTCAATAGGTCAACAAGACCTTTCATTGACACCATCTCAGAATGCCCAAATGTATTATACATTAATATTATTTGTTAATAGTTTAATATTATTTATTTGACATAGAAAGCCATGCTAGATTTGTTTAGTTCTAGTGCCTTTTGAAAATATCGATATATAAACAACTGTTTTATAAGTGAAATAAATCATGTCCCTTTATGTTCTTTATAACTACCACCATTCATATACATATAATATATACTTCCTTTCTTCAAAACCTATGGAATAAAATAATAATAAATGGTAACATAGGTTCCTTTGTAAGCGTATACCAGGGAGATATCAATAAAACATGATAAAAAGAGTATGATTACATGATAATAGGATTTAAAAACAATACACTTCATATCATAGATCATAAATTCAAGTCATAGAATAAATTCCGTTATTTAATAATAAATGAATCATAAATGAATCCAAAAACATTATACACAAGAACAAACTATTGTTATAATACATACATTTTCTGTATTCTCATAAGCCTAATAATATCATATCTGTAGTAGCCAACACTTATTTAAAAGCCTTTTATACTGTATTGTGTCACCTATACAAACCATCATAGTAGTCTAGGTTCACTCACAATGATATTATAGTGGATTGGGGTCAATCCCCAAACCATATTTGTTTTCAGGGTTCCCTCTCTTGTGTATCATAGTGAAAAAACTACCTCACAGGACTAGGTTCACTCCCCATTTCAATCCTATTTATCTTTTGATATCTAAATCTTTACTGAATGCATTAGAGGAAAATATATGTCCTAGACATCTCATAATAAAAATAATACATACCCATGTGACGAGGTCATAATATATTTAAAATATAATAACCAAGGAAATGAAATTGGATTCCTAAAATATTTATCATATCATACAGTAGAAAAAAATAGAAATCAAGACATTTATCATATTCGAACCCCATAAATGAAATGGGTTTCATAAAAATTTCATCATAGAATAACTCTTGGAAAATAATTGGGTACCATAAAAATATTTTTATTATAAGCATAAATCATTTAGTGAATTAATTAATATGAAATAATTCAATCATATCCCCAATAAAACTTATGTAACATAAAATTAAGTCATCTTTTATGGAAAATAATTATGATAATAAAATAACATGGAACTTATCTTGAGGTAAATAAATATATCATTAAAAGATAATTTTTTTGAAAATAAAAATTCAAAAAATATTTTGGAAATAACATTATTTTAAAATAAAATTTATGTCTTAGCAATTAATATTTAAAACATTGAGTGGTCCTAATGGTGGGAAGTCTTGTTTAGGAAATACACATTAAATCAAATATTCCCCTAACATTTCTAGTGACATCTGAATGATCCTTGTTTAGAAAACTATATAAATATTCATTTTAAAACATTTTTTATAATATAGAAAAGGTTATATATTAATTTATAATATCATATAGTAAAATTAAATCATTTTTGAAAATTTTTTTAGAAAACATGGATATGGATGAAAAAGGGTTTTTTATCGAAGAGAAAAATAATGTCTGTTTTCTTAAGAAAATTATTTGGGAATCCTGAGTGCATAAAGTGAGTAAAATGAAGGGCAAATATATTCAAAATAAGTTACTAGATTAAAATAAATATAACTAAGTTCATTACTAATAGATAACAATAATTCAATAACGAAACCATATTGATATCAAAATCCTATATAATAGTGAGAATTCAACATAGAACCCTTACCACTTTGGTAAATTTTGAATAATAAGACCCATGAAAGAGTGAAAATTATTAAGATATATAAATAACATAATTTCCATTATAATTACAGTAAAACAAATTCAAGGTTGTCATATATGCCACAAAAATGATACAATTGGTGAATGTGACATATATCTCCAAAAAATAATAGAGTGACTCAAAATCTATTACATTATGTCTCAAAATTTTTCATACATGTTCAAAACAAATATATAATAAGTATAATTGGATTTTTAGTCTATTTAAAAACTCTAATTATATATATAATACCATATATGGATTAATTATTAACATTTATAACCAATTTTTTTATCAATTTCTAAATAAAATGATGTATTAAGTAATAACTACTTTGATTTTAATATTTGTTTTGATTTGGAATTTTGGGCCTTTACATAGATAATGGTTCTATAATATCCAAAATTTTATGAATGATTTAAATATCATATTCATTTAATATATATATATATATATATTATTTAATAAGAAATTAATATTTATAAAATTTGAGAAGAAAAGTTATTGTTGAATAAATTATAATTAAAACATAACAGTGTATGATAGTGGAATATGTGTCCATAGATTATGAAGACACCATTCAAATAGTTGACAAAAAAAGTATAGAGTAAAAGTATATGATTTTTTAAATTTTGAGGAAGAATTTTTTAATTTATTATCATTTTCGATCACAATAACTATAATGCAAGAAGTAAAATAAAAATTTAATTATAAATCAAATATAATGCAGTGGCTGTAAGAATAAAAATGAAAAATGTGAAAATAAATGAAATAATAAAAACATGAATGAGTGGTTTGTTCCGAAAAAAAACTGAGTGAAATTCTTCATCATGTATATCAAAAAATATAGAATGACGGACGTATAGATTAGAGACAAAGATGAAATAGAATATTCAATTGATTAAAATAAATAGATGAGTGCACTAAATATGGATACACCAATTAAACTGTTGGCAAAGAAAATAGATAGATGAAAAGTATATGGATTTCTAAGTTTTGAGGATGGAAATTTGAATACATTTTCAACTTAAATGATCACAATAATATTAATGTGTGAACTGAAATAAAAATTGAATGAAAAATCAAAGATAAGACAGTGGTTGAAAAAATAAAAAGAAGACATGTGAGAAAAATTTGAATTAAAAAAAATTGCATGAGTGGGGTTTTATTGGAAAAAAAACGGAGTGAAACTATTCATGATATATATTGAACAATATGGAATAAAAGAGGAGGAAATTTATTTACAAATTCATGAGATATTAATCCTTATGATCCACCTATGACTTCAAGCTCAAGCCAAAAAATTGTAGACAAAAGAACAAGAAATGGAAATTAATTAATATTTTTCCCCTAGAGATGCTACACAATAATGTACCATACCACCCGACACCTTTAACATCCCAAGATCAAAAAAATTTCAAATGAAATCCTTTAAAAATTCAACTGAAACCAACAAGACTAACCCAACCCGACCTGCTGATAAATAGATCACTAGATCCAAGATAAGGCTAGGCTTCTACCCATCCTTCTGTGGATATTTCCATCAATAAAGATTTTATCTTGTTGCATTTACATAGTGGTAAATGAATGGGATGTATCAATTTTAACTCCTTATTAACCCAAAACAATAAAAACTGAACAAAGAAATCACAAGATCCAAACATTATAAGAAACATACCCCAACATCATGAACAGATCTTTAACAAAAGATAGTTGTGGCTGAAGAGAAAAGAAAATATATTATTATCATAGAATAAATTTATCCACTTATACATGAAAAAGAATATGATAACTTAAATAAAATAGAATAAAATGATCAAATTATACACATAGATGAAAAATCATTTTTTCTATCTTTCATGAATATGCCTTCAAAATCGCTGGCCAACTGGTACCTAAAAATGAAAAATCATTTATGATCAGATCCACTACCACATTAAAATAGAAATAGACTCAAAAATAGAGGAAAATCGTGATTTTGAATTGTTTTGATCTATAATATATGATGTTTTGATTCAACCAAAAATCAACTGTACCACAAATATTCAAACTCGATTTTTTCCCCCTGACCAGATTCCCAAATAGAACCTAAAAGAGCAGGAACATAAACATATAATATTATCATTTTGTTGGCCCCACACAATTGGGTCTTAGAGCAACCATAACTAAATTTATGAATTTTTTATAGATCATATATTCTTTATCATATACAATTTCATGATTGCAATAATTTAAAATGATAATTTTGATAATTTACTTTTCTTATAGGATGTGAGGAAGTTCATCACATAGAAGTAGTAGTATTCCACATGACATAATTGTTTAAATATAGGTCAGTGGCATTCCCTCTATTAAAAATTTTAGCATCACCAATATCCTTTCTAAACAGAAAATATATATTCATTAATATATAAATCGTTAGGTATACCAATCATTAACTATAACTTGAATGTTCATATATATGTGTGAAAGGGGAATAATTTATAATGATTGTTTTTGTAGTAGTATAAATTTAATGCCATAAAAATAAAAAAATCCTTACACGTATTGAAATCCCTTACCATGACTTAACTGATATGTTTATTGTTTGTTATGTGAGATTGAGTTCTCTCAGTAGCATAATTTTGCATAAGAAACTAATCACAGATCTCACCAAGGTCCATCATTTTAACTATAGTAAGCATCAACACATTGTCAGTCTATGGTTGCTGAATCAACAATTGTTTCTCAACAGTAAGTACTAACACCTTTATCATGAGTGGATATGATGCATCCTCATTTATTACTTCTTGATGTTCATCTACTTGTTTAGGGAGGATCTAGAAGTTTTCATCTAGCACAGATAGATATCCTACCATTTCTACTAATATTGGAGGAGGGGGAGTGTCTTCAACATCCAAGTCAAGGCGTTCTATCCCACGCCTGGCTCTTCTGTCAAGAATACGATTAGAAGAATATTTACGAACCTATTATATAGAGTATAAGAAGAGAATATTTTTAGCGTACTACTGATTCATACTAATAAAAATTGTGGGAAAATAAGGTATGAAACACGATCTTGAAATATCATATACTATTGAGTAAAATGTGGATGGTATTTTTGAAACTGGATTTGAATGTAATTGAACCACAATAGTATAATATTTAGGTGATGTACTAATCCAATAAATTTATTAAATCGTTAACTATTTAATGAGACTTTACATTAAATCTATTTAAAAATGTATGAATCTTTATACGAAAACATTAATCTATTTTCTCACATCAGCGACACACATGACATTAACTGCATAACCTAAGACGCGACTTCAACTAAACATTATTTCCACAACATATCTTATGAGTAAAAATAAAATATATTAACAATGAACTAACTTAATTTAAATACTATATTCTTAATGTGATTAGAAATAGAGTTATAGTGGAATAATTTCTTAGTGAATGAAACATATTAATAGTGGACAAAACATATTCTTTACATCCATGAAAAATTAGTGAACATAACATAATAAATTAAAACACATCTATAGTGGATTCACTAGATGATGGAAACTAAATATAGGCTGACTAACCACTAAAAAAATCATTCATTGCAACCTTAGTAAATTTATGAGGTAAATAGTTTACACTACTGAAAAACCAGTGTTGAAGACAATCGAAGCACACCCTGGATGCATATTATTAAGAGAGATGTCCCTGGAAGACACAATATTCATAGAAAAATAAGCAGGCATGGATAGGTTTAAAGAAGAGGGATATCCTACCACTGATAAAGATTCCTAAAAAATAATTTATTCGAGCCACCCAGAGGTTTGAGATGGATCCTTAGGTTTTCTGGAGAGACTTCCTTTCCGGGATTTTCTTTCTACAAACTTAAAAACACTGTCTAAAAATCAATTCAGGGGTATACGCCTGTATGAACATAAAAAAATACATAAAAACAATATCATATTAGTAGATTCAAATGAATATAATATAAAAAAACTTTTTACCAATCGGGGGAGATATTCTGTGATTTAATTTCAGGGTTGGAGGTAGATTTTGAGGGTTTGGGTGATGTGGTAACATAAGAAGGTGACACGTAATCCAAAAAATGCCAACATTAGTAAATATATAGACATAAATAAGAAATATATATCATAGTGAAAATATTGTATTCTAGTATCACAAAGCTGCAAAAAAACATTCAAAACATTTCAAAATAAACAATTTGAGTTTTTTGTGTCATTTTGAAAATGAATAAATTGATATAATTCACAAATCACAATGGTATTTATTCTATTAATATATTTTTTTTATTAAATTTTCTAATACGTAAAGCAGTAATGTATAATGCACAAATCACATGAGTTGCATGATTTTATAGTAAACAGTGTTGCTATACCTAAATCTTGATACAATAATAGAAATATATCAATATACTACTACAAAATAGTGTATCTATAATAAATAATATTTCTATACAAAACAATTGATGTTCCTTTGCCTTTCCCAAAAAACATTATCATAATTAATATTAATTACTTGACTATGATTTTTTATTTTTCTCTAATAATCTTTTTTAGTTGGTATACCTACTTAGACTACTATTTTATAGAGTGTTGTTATTTGAAAATATCCTCCAATGAAGGCGGAACACCCAAAAGTTTATCAACACAATGGATACTAACTTGTATAGGACCTGTCTTTGAGCATAACCCATCAATAAATTCAAATACTTTGTTGTTTCATTATCAATTCTCTATTGAATAATAGTCTGGAAGTTCCTGCAAAATTTATGCTTCAATAAAAATTGTAGCAACAAAGTTTATTATTGAAGAATAAGATAATTAAAGATTATAATTAATGTTACCTAGGATCACTTGATGTAATTAATTTTGGAACTATTTTTACCTAGTTATTAATTAAGATAACATTTCTATCAAAAAAGTCCTATATTTTGAAATTTAATAGTAAATGTCAATACATGGAGAAATACCTTTTACAATAACCCAATGGGTAATGTAGGTACTAAAGCGTAACTAAATGAATTATTATAGCTTTGAGTCATGAAGATCACCAAAGAAAATGAGTTTTTTAAAATGATAAAATAACATAACCCAATGGGCAATGCAGGTACTGAATGCTGGAATCTTTAAAGATTGTAGCAGCTGTCTAGAAACTCAGGTACTAAAAGATGGAATTTGTATAGATAGTACAAGATATCTGGAAACTCAAATCACATAGTTAATGATTAAGATAATATTTTTATCAAAATAGTCATCTAATTGGAAGTTTAAAATTTAAAAACCACAATGAAGGGATAGGTACCTCTTATAATAATCACAAATTTACAGGTGATTGTGAATTCTAATAATAGAGGATGTTTTAATTCATGCATCATGAGATTTTTGAGATCCATGCGCATGAAATCCACCTTCAATGAGTTTCAAGAACCTCAAACTATAAACTTATTATTTGATAAAAAAATATTAATGCACTTGTATTATAATTAAATTAAATATTCATGTATTTTATAGTATGTGGAAGATGTCATTAAACATCTCATCATCCATATAAATAATTAAATTTTCTTAAATAAGTTGGGTATTTAAATTTAAGGACACACTAACTTAATGATGAGATGTTGCAAGATGAATACTTTAATGCATACTTATAGTCATGAAACATCTCATCATTCTGAATCCACAATGTTTTCTCAAAAGTATGTACTTAAACCTTTCTCAAGAGTGGACATGATGCATCCTCTTTTACTTCTTCTTGATGTTCATCTACTTGTTCCAGGAGGTTCTTGAATATTTCCTCTAGCACAAATAGCTATCATACCTTTTATAATGATATTGGATGAGGGGGCATGACATCAACTTCCAGGGCATGGCATTTTAGCCCACGCCTATCTCTCATGTCAAGAATCCTATTAGAATAATATTAAAAAACCAATTACAAGGTGTATAAGAAGAGCATAGTTTCAATGTACTACTGATTCATTCTAATAAAAATTGTAGGAAAATGAGGTATGAAACTAGATATTGAAATATCACATACTGTTTAGTAAAATGTGGATGGTATTTTTGAAACTGGATTTGAATGTAATTGTACCAAAATAGTATAATATGCAGGTGATGTACTAATCCAATAAATTAATTAAATCTTTAACTGTTTAATGTGACTTAACAATAAATCTATTAAAAATTGAATAAATCTTTTTAAGAAAACATTAATCTATTTTCCCACATCAGTGACGTACATGACATTAACATCTTAACATAAGATGCGTCTTCAAAAAAACATTATTTCCATAGAAAAACATTATAACACAAACACAACATATTATCAATGAAATAACTGACATTAAATACTATATTGTTAATGTGATTAGAAATAATGTCATAGTGGAATCATTTTTTAGTGAATGAAAGATATTAATAGTGGACAAAACATATCATTACATCCATGAAAAATTAGTGAACATAACATGCTAAATTCAAACACATCTACAGTGGATTCCCTGGATGATGGAAACAGAATATAGGCCAACTAACCCCTACTAAAACCATTCATTACTACCATAGAAAATTCATGAGGTAAATAGTTTTTACTACTGAAAAACCTATGTTGAAGACAACTGAAGCACACCCTGGATGCATCTTATTAAGAGAGATGCCCATGAAAGATACAGTATACCCAGCAAAAGAAGTAGATATGGATAGGTTTAAAGAAGTGGGATATCCGACATCTGATAAAAATTCCTAAAAAATATGTTATTGGTTCCACCCAGAGGTTTGAGATGGATCCGCAGGATTTATGGAGAGAGTTTCTTTACGAGATTTTCCTTCTACAATGATAAAACCACTTCCCAAAAATCAATTTAGGGGTATACGCCTGTACGAACATAAAAAAATATATAAAAATAGAATAAAATTAGTAGAATTAGATCTGTAGAATATATAGAACCCGTTACAAATTGGGGGCAGCATACAGTGAGTTACTTTCGGGTTTGGAGGTAGATTTGGAGTGTTTGGGTGATGTGGTAACATGGGAAGGTGACACATAATCCGAAAAAATGTTAACATTAGTAAATACATAGATATAAATAAGAAATATATAACATAATGAAAATATTGTATTCTGGTATCACAAAACTACAAAACATCATTCAAAACATTTCAAAATAAATAATTTTAGTTTTTTTGTGTCATTTTGAAAATGATGAAATATGTATAATTTACAAATCACCATGGTGTTTATTATATTAATAAATGGTGTTTAAAACATTTTATAATACCTAAATAAGTAATGTACAATGCACAAATCACATGAGTTACATGATTTAATAGTAAACAATGTTTCTATACTGATATCTTGATACAATAATAGAAATATATCAATATAATACTATAAAACAGAGTTTCTATAGTAAATAATATTGCTATACCAAAAAATTGATGTTCCATTTCCTTTCCCAAAAACATTAAAAGGTTTAACATTAATTAAATAATTATGATTTTTCAATTTTCATCAATAATCTATTTTATTCAGTATGCCTGTTCAGACTACTCTTTTATAGAGTGTTGAAATTTGAAAATATTTTACAACAAAGGCATAACATCGAACATTTTATCAATACAATAGATACTTACTTGTATACAAACCCATCTTTGAGAATAACCCTTGATGAAAATCAAATACTTTGTAGTTTCATGACCAATTCTCTGTTTAATAATAGTTTGGATGTTCCTCCAAAATTTATACTTCAGTAAAAATTGCAGCAACAATGTTTGATAGTGAAGAACAACATAATTAAATATTATAATTAATGTTACCCATGATCACTTGAAGTAATTAATCAAGGAACTGTTTTCACATAGTTACTAATTAAGATAACAGTTTTATCAAAACAGTCTTATATTTGGGAATTTAAACATATAAAATGTCAATTCATGGAGAAATACCTCTTACAATAACCCAATGGGTAATGCGGGTACTAAAGTATATTTTAATACATTCTTCTAGCTTTGAGTCATGAAGATCACCAATAAAAATGAGTTTTTTAAAATGATAAAATCTTATAACCCAATGGTTAACACAGGTACTGAATACTGGAATTTTCAAAGACAGCAGCAGCTGTCCGGAAAATCAGGTGCTGAAAGCTGGAATCTCCAGAGACAGTAGCAGCTGTCTGGAAACTCAAATCACATAGTTACTGATTAAGATAACAGTTTTATCAAAGCATTCATGTAATTGGAAATTTTAAATTAGAGAACCAATATTAAGGGAGATGTATCTATTACAATAATCTCAAATTAACATGTGAGTATGAATTCTGGTAATAGAGGATGTTTGAATTATTGCATCTTGAGAATTTTAAGATCCATTCACATGAAATACACTATTAATGAGTTGTAGAAGCTCATAAATATAAACTTATTCTTTGATAAACAAAATATTAATGCATTGGTATTGTAATTAAATTAAATATTCTGGTATTTTATAGTATCTGGAACATGTCATGCAACATCTCACCATCCATATAAAGAATGAATAGTGCTAAATCAGTTGTGTATTTAAATTTAAGGACACACTGTCTGCAAATGAGATGTTTCATGATGAATAATTAAACGTATACTGCTAGTCATGCAACATCTCATCATTCTGAATCAGCAATGTATTCTCAACAGTAAGTACCTATAGGTTTCTCATGAGTGGACATGATGCATCATCTTTTCCTGCTTCATGATGTTCATCTACTTGTTTTGGGAGGTTCTTGAAGTTTTCTTCTAGCACAGATGGCTATCCTGCCTTTTCTACTGAGATTGGAGGAGGGGACATGACTTCAACTTCCCAATCAAGGCATTTTATCCCACACCTGACTCTTCTGTCATGAATCTGGTCCACATAATATTTAAGAACATATTATAGAGAGTATAAGAAGAAAATAGATTCAGTGTAATACAGATTCATCTAAATAAAAATAGTGGGAAAATAAGGTATGAAACTGGATATTGGAATATCACATACTATTGACTAAAATGTGGAAGGCATTTTTGATACTATATTTGAATGTAATTGAACCAAAATAGTATTATATGCAGATGATGTACTAATCCAATAAATTCATTAAATCATTAACTGTTTAATGTTACTTTCCATTAAATATAATAATACATATATGAATCTTTAAACGAAAACATTAATCTATTTTCCCACATCAGTGATGCACATGACATTAACTGCTTAACCAATGATGCGAATTCAACTAAACATTATTTCCATAGCTTAACATAATGGTACAAACATAATATATTAATAATGAACTAACTCACATTAAAAACTATATTCTTAAAGTGATTAGAAATAGAGTTATAGTGGAATCATTTTTCGGTGAATGAAACATATTAATAGTGGAAAAAAAATATAATTACATCCATGAAAAAATAGTGAACATAACATACTAACTTCAAATACATCTACAGTGGATTCACTGGATGATGGAAACTGAATATTGGCCGACTAACACCTACTAAAATAATTCACGGCTACCATATTATATGCATGAGGTAAATAGTTTAGACTACTTAAAAACCTGTGTTGAAGACAACCGAATCACACCCTGGATGCATCTTATTAAGAGAGATGTCCCTAGGAGACACAATATACCCAGTAAAAGAAGTAGAGATGGAGAGGTTTAAAGAAGAGGGATATCTTACCTCTGATAAAGATTCCTAAAAAATCAGTTATCGGATCCACCCAGAGGTTTGAGATGGATCCATATTATTTCTGGAGAACGTTCCTTTCCATGATTTTCCTTCTACAAACCTAATACCGTTGTCCACAAATCAATTCAGTGGTATATGCATGTAAGAACAAAAAACAATATATAAAAACAGAATCGGATTAGTAGATTCAGATCCTTAGAATATATAAAAACCTATTAGCAATCGTGGGCGGTATACAGTGAGTTAGGAGGTAGATTTGGAGGGTTTGGGTGATGTGGTAACATGGGAAGGTGACAACTAAGGTGAAAAATGCCAACATTAGTAAATATATAGATATAAATAATAAATATATAACATAATGATAATATTGTATTCTGGTATCACAAAGCTAGAAAACATTATTCAAAAAATATTAAAATAAAAAATTTGAGTTTTTTTTTGTGTCATTTTGAAAATGGATAAATTTGTATAATTCATAAATCACAATGGTGTTTATTATATTAATCAATGGTGTTTATTACATTTCTAATACACAAAGATGTAATGTATAATGCACAAATCACATGAGTTGCATGATTTTATAGTAAACAATGTTGCTATATCGAAATCTTGATACAATAATAGAAATATATCAATATAATACTACAAAATAGTGTTTCTATAAGAAATAATATTGCTACAACAAAATATTGATGTGAATTTTCCATTCCAAAAAACAGTATCATATTTAATATTAATTACATGAAAATTATTTTTCATTTTTCACCAATAATCTATTTTAGTTAGTATGCATACTAAGACTACTCTTTTATAGAGAGTTGTAATTTAAAAATATCCTCTAATGAAGGTGTAATACCCAATAGATTATGAAAAAAATGGATAATTACTTGTATAGGAACCCTTTTTTGAGAAAACCCCTTCAATAAAATCAAATAAATTGTAGTTTCACGATCAATTTTCTATTGAATAATAGTCAGGAAATTCCATCAATAAAATTTCTTTAATAAAAATTGCTACAACAAAGTTTGTCATTGATGAATTACATAATTAAAGATTATAATTAATCTTAACCAAGATCACTTGAAGTAATTAATCTTGGATCTATTTTCATGTAGTTACTAATTAAGATAACAGTTTTATCAAAACAGTCCTATATTTGGAGATTTAAAAGTAGAAAACGTCAATTCATGGGGAAATACCTCTTACAATAACCCAATGGGTGATGTAGTTACTGAATAATAATTAAATGCATTCTTCTAGATTTGAGTCATGTAGATCACCAAATGAGATGAGTTTTTTAAAATAATAAAATCTCATAACCAAATGGGTAATGCAGGAACTAAATACTGGAATCTTAAAAGGCAGTAGCATCAGTCTGGAAACTCAGGTACTGAAAGCTGGAATCTGAAGAGACAGTAGCAGCTGTCTAGAAACACAAATCACATAGATACTAATTAAGATAATAGTTTAATCAAAAAAATCATGTAATTGTTTTTTAATTCATGTATCATGAGATCTTTGAGATCCATGAACATGAAATCCACCATAAATGAGTTAAAGAATCTCAAACTGTAAATTTATTCAATGATAAACAAAACATTAATGCACTCGTATTGTAATTAAATTAAATATTCTGGTATTTTATAGTATTCGGAACATGTCATGCAACATCTCATCATCCATATAATGAATGTATAGTTCTTATATTAGTTGGTTATTTAAATTGAAGGAAACATTGCCTCCTTGATGAGATGTTTCATGATGAGTAATTAAATGCATACTTCTAGCATTGAGGAACAAATATCACCCTATAAAAATGGGTTTTTTAAAATGACAAAATCTAATAACCCAATAGAACATTGTAAGAACCTGTGACCTATTTAATTATTTCACACTATAAAAAATATTTACCATAGAAACATGGTATTTTTTTAATGAATATTACAGTATTGTATATAATTCCAAACATAGCATTGCAGGTTAACATTGACCTATTTCATCACTGCACAACATAACAAATAATTAACATTATAACATGTCATTAAAATAAAATGGAAAATTCTTGTACTGAAAAGTATATAGAAACATGAAATGTAATAATAAGAGGTAGAAATCTTGAATAGTAAATTTATTAGTTATTTGATATGAAAAATACACGTCTTCTCTATAAACATATATGTATAACACGTAAATAATGACCAAATTACAATTTCAAATAAGGTATGTGAACTCTGCATTATGTAATATACATTTTTATACATACATCAATTCCTAAAATATATATGAAAACCATGTATACAATCATCATGGATTAATACCATACATGTATTAACAGGTGAGTGTGAATTCCACCCATGTCAAGTGCAATGGGTCACGTAGGTCCTGGAAGTAGTAATTTGAAGAGATAGTTATGTAATGTAGGTTGGAATGTTTTTTGAAAGTAATAAGAATGTAACCAGTATGGTATGCTGACCTGGCGCCAATATCTACCAAAACTGAGATGCAAATCCTGGGAGGAAACTTGCAATATTCGTTGCACTGATTAAACATGGGAAATCCCGAGTGGTGGAGGCTATGATGGAAATTGAAAGTCGGTGCATATATAATGGAAATCCCAAGATACATCTGTGATACAACAAGAGAATATATTGAGAAGTGGAGTGAGATGTCGATCGGGGAATGTGGGAACCCTGGCTCGATTGGAGGAGAAACCTGAGTGTTTGGAGAAAAATAGTGAATTAAATGTGTTTCGTCGATGTGCATGAAATATGTAGCCACAAATTGAGAGAAATGGTACTAGGATTGGATGGAAATAGAGGGTGTTGATTCAATGGATGGGTGGAGGGGAATTGGGATTTGGTCGAACAAGACTACAAGGATCATTAGGAAAAGTAGATCGATAGGGCATGTAGCACGAGCGGGATGAGAAACTTAGGAGACCATATCTGGAAATGGGAAGGAGGAGAAGAAATTGTTTCAGGTGCTGGAACATGATGAAATTCATGTGATGGAGCCATATATTGAGAGGAGAGGTTGCACGAGTAGGAAGTGAACACAATGGGAATCGTGAGCGGTGGAAGAAGGTGAAGGTGATGCAGAAAGAGAACGGAGATACAAGAAAAACCGTAGATGCGGGATACTGAAGAAGGTGAAGGTCGTGGCGGTGAGGAAGGTAGAAGGGACGAGCACAAGAAAATGGAAATGGGGGAGAGGAAAATCACGATGGGTAGGTCGAGTGGGAGCGAGAGAGGGAGGGAGATAATGGTAGAAAAATTAAGCATATGTAGGACGTGGAGGCGTAGAAGATGTACACATATGGAAAATGGGATGTGGAGGTTTATTAGATTGACACATGGCTGTAGAATAATCCTAAGATTAGTATATTTAGTAGAATACACCATTTATGGAGAGGGTAATCCGTACACACGCATGAACGTTGTTTCGTTTTTATCGATAGACAAAATGAAAGAAAGGTGAATAATATAATATAATTAAAAAATAATTTTAGGTAATAAAACTATCCTTATTAAAGTTCATTTAATGAAAAAGGGAGTACTGAGTCACATCACTTCACGAGGTGGTAGTCCGATGTACACACAAGTGACATTATAATTTTCTTGATAAATGGAAATAAATGAGATATATGTGAAATTAAAATTAAATAAATATCATAATATCATAAATATAATATATTAACATTACATCCATCATTATATCTATCTATGAGAGGTGGTATGGAAGGAAAATTTCATCCATTCATGAGGCGATAGTTCTCTATAGACACGATCAGTAATTTTATTCTAAATTTGATTGGAGAGGAGATGGATATATGCTATTCCATAAATATAATAAAATATTAATATATTTTATATACTAGTGATTTTATATTTTAATTATTAAAAGATGAATGAGTGTGGTAAGAGGAGGAGTAAAAAAGAAAGAGCTTCAAGAATAAAATTACCTTCACTCAGAAAAAACTCTTTTATATCTCTTATTAAAGAACCTAGTGTTGGTATTTAGTAATAAAATTAGATATAGAACGTGTAAAATGATTTTGAGGAAGTATATTTTTAGGTTTTGGTTGAGAAAAATTACTTTATTAGTGTGAATAAGTGAGGGGATACAACAAACATTTATAATTGAAGAGGAGTGGTATTTTTGTATATACAAAGAACTATTCAATAATGGGGATTCACACTCAACTCAGATGACTCCAAAAATTAATAAATGATGTATTTTGGATTATTTATGGTTAATAAACACCACCAATACCCAAAATAATGTTAAAAAAATGTTTTTTATTAAATTCTAGGATTCTATATTTTACTATTTTAGTTTTCACTATGGAAACTAGCCTATTTATCTAGGTAATTTTTCATTTAAGAAAAGAAATAAAATAATCCATATTATATAATTTCAAACCAATGGTAATAAATATTATGTACAATTTTTAAATGAAAAATCCTATATATGTGGGAAATAAATTTCAACACAAGCACCTAATGAACCGAGAACACCATTTTACCCATTACCTTGGTAACAATGTTTTTCTATTTAGGGGCACCTATAATTTTTCATCCAAGGACCATTTTTCCATAAATTGAATATGGTTCATATTTCATAACATAAACCAATAACATGGTAGAGTGTAGGTTTTTAGTTATTTTAAATCATTTAATAAAATATCTTTTATTATAAAATATTATTAATTTCAATTTTGACACTATTCATTTAATTTGTCATTAAAACATCATGAAATATGTGGAATTAGAGTATATAATTTTCAAACATATATATAATTTTATATTTTATAAAAAAAATATTAAATTTAATAATTTATTCAATTTATATTACTTTTCATATTTATGGTATAATTTATTTTATATACCTGTTAGTTAAATTATAACTGAGATGGCATTGCTTAAGCATTTAAAGTAGTTATATAATTTTCCAAATTTTGAAATAAATTATCCTCTAGAAATTAGTTTTATTAATATAAAAATGGACCTCAATATGGAATAAAAAATTTCTTTTATCCCAATGTGAAGTCATAGTTGAAATTTAAAAAGAAAGAGTGTATCATTTTTTCATTTTCGTTACATAAATTATTATATTTTTCACCTACATTGATCTATGTATAAAAATCACATAAAAAATATCATAAGGTAATAAGAGTATAAATGATTCTAGATAATAGGAAATGGAAATATTTTTTGCTCATTATAACCCTCATAATTTTAGTTAAACACCCAGTAAACTCATTTTAACATTAACAACGACAATAATTTTTTAAAAATTTTAATGCTAATTTTGGAACAAAAATTAATATCAAATTATTATATAATATTAATTATTATTATTAAAAATATTGAATTCATTTTTCAAAATTATATTAAAATAATTGAAAAAATATAATTTAAAAATAAACCCATTGATGCGATGAAAAAATATATTTAGAATGATAAAATTTTGATTTGTATAAATAGTTTTAATATCAGAATTCTATATTTAGTTAATAATAATGATATAAATTGGATTAATAAATATATAATTTAAATAATTTTACTTTTTAAAAATTTTAAACAATATGGACCATTGTAAATGCTTTAAATGGAAAGGTAGTTTTTATAAAAAAAAATTATTAATCACTATTAACTATAAAAAAAATCCTTTATGAAAATTTGAGAAAAAACACTCCCTAATATAATGTTGATATTTTTATTCAAAAAAATATTTTATTATTTGGAAAAAACAATTTAAAATTTTTATAATATTATTTTCTTATTTTTCCACAAAATATATAAAAAATAATTTTTTTGAGAAAAATGTATTTTCGTTGCATATGAAGACTTTACAAAAAAAATTATGTATATATATATATATATATATTATTTATCAATAAAAATATTAATTTATTTTTAAAATTTTATTATACTATTTTATACTGCCCGAAATAATGGCTAATTTATAATATTAAAGTCTAAAAAATAATATTAATAGTATATATTGATTTGTTAAAACTTAGTGTTCTGTGCAGCACAAGAAATTAAAGAAATTAAATCTATTATTTTAAAAGAAAACATAAAAAATTGGGTTGTTAAAAATATGAATCCATCGTCTCCATAATTTTCATCATGATAAAAATATCATATGTGTCCATTATATATATTTTGATTCATCCAAAATGGTTAGCAATAGAAAAATAAATTACATCTTAATAGGAGATGGTCGGATATATGTATCCAAGAAAGATATTTTCACTTTTCAAAAGATGGAAAGAAAGAAATTAAATTATAATTATAATTTAAATAACTATTATTATATCATATATATCATATATATTTATTTAATCTATCCTTATTACCATCAATGTAAAATGGAAATAAAAAATGAATCACACCTTTTCATTGAGGTGGTAGTCCACACGTACATATGAGAAACATTTTAATCTTCTAATGGATGACAATGTAAGAATTTCAATATAATATTAAAATAAAAATAAATACTTATTTCATTATTGTTATATATAAACATTACACACATCATAATAAGCATCCTTTAAATATGGTGATTGAAAATGAATTGTATGGCAATGTGGAGTTGGTAGTCCACACATAAGTACGAATGATATTTTTTCATCCCACTAAATGGAAAATTTTGTGATTAAATTTTTTTATATAATCATAATAAAACTTTAGTAATTTTATGATACATAAAATATTATTTTATGAAAAAAGCCACTGATTTGGTTGATGAAGAAAAATAAATAAATTGAAAGAGAGTGGGTAATATGAATACCTCTTATTTGGTTCCAATAATTTAGATCAATTATTAAGGATCATTATAAAATACTTTTATTAATTAAATAACATATAATGAGTGCCTAAAGATGTTTAGGAAATAAAATACGATGGTTTGTTCAAGCTAGAGGGCTCAATGTTGGGTAAAAATGAGTTAGGAGGGGCCTCCTTTTATAAGTAGGGACATGACAAATTTAAATTTCGTAAAATATTATACTATAATAATAAAATAATTAAGAAAAAATATTCCAAATGGAAATATATTCTGACATGAAAAATATTAGGTTGAAATATGGCCATCTAATAGGATTTAGGCATGGTTAATTGTAAAAAATAACATTTTCTCCTTGTTTATCCCACGATAAACATGTTTTAAACATAACCACATTGTCAATTTTTTCTTTATTAATTATGTAAAAAAATGAGAATATAATCCTTTACACTTTATGGAAATATTATTTTAAAAATTATATCTATTTTATCAAAATCCATTGACATAAGTCTAATAATTTGATTTGGAATTAAACCCTCAAAACATGATAAAAAGATATTTTCCAGAAAAAAAGGTTTTCTTAAGTATAAAATGTTTTAAAATCCAAATAGAAGATATAATTAATTATACAAATGAATTAATTTTAGGTTTTAAACCATTTAAATAAATTAATCATTTTTTAAGCTTGAAAAGAATGTTTTTCTTAAATTTATCAATTTCACTATTCAATGAATAATCAATCTTTTTCGGAAATTATAAAAAATTCACTCTAAGATAATATTGAAATGATTACATCTAAAATGAATTTAGTTATTTAAAATAAATTTTTTAGAGTGGCTGAAATTATTTATATATTTTCTCACAAAAAAATATGTTCCTTTTTTGGGGAAAATGTATTTTTATAGTATATACTAACGTTACTAAAAATCGAGTAATTATTCATCAATAAATATTATTCATCTAAAACCTTTATACATATTTTTTTATAATGTGGTTATTGTAATTAAATTTAGTAATTTAGTTTATATTTTATAATGATATCCTAAATTTCAGTTCTTTTAGACTCAAAGAGTGTGTATAGAAAGGTATTGAAGAAATTAAATTTATTTTTTGAGAAATGTATCATAAATATCATAATGTTACATGCTAACCAACATAAAATTAATTTCAACAATAAAATTATATCTCTCCAATATAAATAATTGGTATAACTCTATTTCATCACATCTTTAGGTTCCCATATTACTTCTTTGACTTTCGGATTCCTTGGGATTAATTTAACCAAGTGAGTAGTCATGCACTATCGCACTAAATCACTATAGTATAATTTTTTATCTTTTTTTTATAAAAATGTAATTATATAGTGTTATTACCTCTAAGGTAAGTATATGTGAAGGATCATATATGTTCTTCCTTAGGAAATTTATATATAACACTTTATGAACTTGAGAGAGATTCATCTGATGATCCAATTGATATGCTACCATAAATATTAGATCAAGATTATCTAAATGGCCAATCTTATTAGGGCTCTTATTTCCATTCTTTTTTTTTATAATAAAATTATTCCATACAGAATTTCATAGGAATACCTTTTCACAAATTTCACCATCCATATTTCACCGATGATTATAAGAATTACATTTTTGTTGACTCTGAGTTGCCTTTATGTATATATTCGCTTTGACTTTATGTTTTATTTAATCATATAGCTCAGGTCCTAAAAAAATATTTATCCAATGTCATCCAAACACGTTATAGTTATACAATTTATTACATATAGGGTTTCATAAAGATTCATCTAAAAGATCAAGTGAAAGATATTGTTATAATAGAATTCAATATGAGGAAGGTGTCGATCCTAACAATCGTATAAATCTATAGAATAATATCTCAACTAATATTATATGATTCTAATGGTTCAATTAGACTGACCATATGTATGAAGATGAAAACAAGTACTAAATAAACATTGAATCTAGTTCATGAGGAATACATCACATGATCTATGAGGTAAACATAAGATCTCGATTTGGTATAATAGATTTTGGTAATCCATACAACCTTAACACATAATGTATTTTCTAGAAATCTTATTAAGAGATAAATATTCTATCATATCAATGAAGTATAGTGAATTAGAATGTTGATCAAATTTAACCTAAATAAAATTATAGGATATGAACAATTGGAGTATTCTGACGAAAAAATCAATGATGATGTTTTCCCATTTTCATTCTTCAATACGTAATCATTATATCACCCCTTAGTCTTCTATCATATAACCATAAATTTCAAACATACTAAGCACCGATATAAATAATTTGAAATATATATATTCAAGTCGTCCTACCGTAAATACTCTTTCATATTTCTATACATCATCCTATATTTAGTATGAATATAGAATGATGAATTATGAGCTTCATATGACATTTCCATATTCAAATATGGTATGGATGATAAAAATACACAATTCTTGAACATTATAATTCTATCACAATAATGGTTCAACTCAGAATCATTTCATACATTGTTTTTAATTTATATATATTCTATTTATGCATATTTAATCTACATTTGGATAGAATATTTACATTATTTTGAGAATGATAATATTTATACCCTTTATTCAAGATTTAATGATCTATTCATCAGAAATTAAAAAATATTGGATCTTTTACTTATCCTCATCATATATAAACTAGCATGATCCTTTTGACCCAAAAATTTTATAATCCTTATCTCCTCCCTTTGGTGGTAATTTATTGAGAACTTATCATCATTAAAATCCTTAAAACATCTTCACTTGAATATATTCAACATTTTTTGAGTGAATATATAAAATATAATTTTATGATCGGTATTTCTTTCACAACTTTATCCTTAAAGAAAAATTCACTATATTATTAATGAATAACTTACAACATATAACTCCAAATCATGAGTTGGGTAATTTTTCTCATGTAACATAAATTTTTTTGAGGAATAATCTATCACTATATCATTCTACATGAGGAAGAATTTTAGTCCCTTATTTGATTCCTCACTGTGGATAACATACCCTTCTCTAATGCGGGATACAGTAAGAATATGTGCACTAAATATCCTTCTCTTCAATGCATTGAAATGTTAATCACATTCATCTATCTAAAGGAAATTTTCTCCATTTTTTATTTAACAAAGTTATTGGATTATACAACCATGATAAATTTTCTACAAAGAATCAATAATATCAAGAAAAACAATGAAAACCATATTTTCTAGTGAATGCATATGGTTTGGGATAATGTCCAATAACTTCCTTTTTTGATGGATCACCCTATTTACCCTTACCTAAGATTATATAAATAAAAACGAAATTCTTGTATACAAAAGTCTCACATAATAATTTTTTCATCCAAATTATCTTTCCATAATGTATTGAGTACAATCCTCAATTGATCTTCATGCTCTAATTTACTCTTGGAATATATGATAATGTAATCTATAATAACTACCATGAATGGATCAAGGTAATCTATAATGACACTATTCATTAAATACATGATGATAATGGAGGATTAGTAAGACTAAATAGAATCATTAAAAATTCCTAGTCCATACCTTGTATGAATGGATGTCTTAGGTGCGAATTCACTTTTGAAAATGAAGTAATAGTATCCAGATCAAATATTAATCGTGAAAAAATATTTAAATCCTCATAATTGATTAAAAAAATCATTAATGTAAGGAAGAAAATAATTAATCTTGATTGAAATATTTTTTTTCTCATAATAATCAATGTAGTTTCTTACTCAACAATCATTCTTCTTAACAAAAATGACATTTTCACCGGATGATGACACACTTGGATGAATAAATACCTTATCAATATTTTCCTAGAGCTATTTATTTAATTATAAAAAACTAATATCTTCCATTCTATATGAAGTCTTCAAAATAGGTTCTGAACGAGTTATGAGTTGTAATGAAAACCAAACATTATGATTTAGAGTAAGAATAAGAATCATTTATTTAATAACATCAATAAACTCTAATAATATAGAAATATCATCAATTTTGATATTATACACAATCATATAAAAAAACAACCCATTTTAATATGAATCTTGATAAATATAATGGAAATAATTTCCTTTATAAGTTTATATTTATCTTCGCATTGACAGATAATAATATGTATTTTGAAATATCAAATGTGTCTCCCCTACATTGTGAATCAATGTGGGTTTTCTTTATAGAAATGAAATCCATGAAAATTAAAACATCAAATTCAACTAGATTTAGAATAATGATATTTGAATAGAGAATGATCTAATAAATTTCAATCAGAGAATAATCATATAAATGAGATTAAATCATCATACAACTAATCTCATTCACTCCTAGTTCAAAATCTTATCATCAATGAAATCAATGAAAATCCCAAAATAATTTTTCAGATATAAAGGTACTCATATTACTATGATGTAGTAGGTTACTGAAATATTCAAACATACATGTTACAAAATCATATGTATTGTTCTATCTTTAATCCCATACTATAACCAAAATGTTTATTATGATCGTCATGCACAATTAATCAGAGTTATCAAACATAAAAAATCATTAGCAGGATATATAAATCATGATACTGTATTTTTAATCTCTATAACTGTAGGTTTATCCTTGGTAATACATGATATTGATCCATTGAAATCCTTCATAATGGTGGAAAAAGAAAATTTTACATAACCCAATTATATCCCCCATGAGTTTCAAACTAGGTGAGAAGTAAGGGCACACTAACCATGAACCAGAATTGTAAACAATATATACTAAACATTAAATTTTTAGTGGTTTAACCCAAATAGGATTCTTTTAGAAAAGCATCCCCACATGTAGCATATATATATGGATTATATTATTGGAAAACCACACTAATTTGTTTATAATATCATAGTATGTTATTATTTAAATCATTTTATCCTACAGTATCTCACTAAAAGATTACTCATTTTATTTTCAACCATAAAAAATATAATAAATCATAGAAACTATAGTAACATATTATTTTAATTTACAAATATTACATCGTATTTGATGGATTTTAAAATACATAACATAATGATAAAACACGTTCATGAGGTGGGAAATCCCATTCCTATTTTTATAAGAAAATAGAAAAAGTTATAGCATAAAGTTGCTTAAAATAGAGAGAAATAAAATCACCACACACATCCAAATAAAAAAGATGTGAACAAAAATCTATATTAAGAAAAGGATTTATCGAGATAACCTCCATAATATCTCTTATGGATAAATAAATAACAACATGGGAAAATGAATCATAACAAAAGGTGATATCATATACTTAGTAAGGGTATAAAAGGAGATATCAATGATTATTTAAGAATAATGTGAGAATAATGGTATGAGAACATGATATTAATATTTTGAAACAACACCCAACATATCATAATCCTTAATAATGAGTCATTGCATATCTCATGGTAGTTTAGTAGACATGAATCATAATCGAATCAAAGAAAATGAGCTTTGAGGGCATAAAATTATCACAATAAATAGTTTTTGGTTGTAAAAATAATCATCGAAAATAATTTCCATAGTGAAGTCTCACTAACAATAATATTATATTTGATTGTTTTAAATCACCATTAAATCATATTTATATTCATGTTTTACTCCAAAGACTATCATATTGGATAGAAACCCTTACTAAAATATATGAACTCCACATTACCATTCTTATTATCTCATGATATATCTATCTTTACCCAATGATTTGGAGGGATAGAAAATTATAATAAAAACATTAAATTATTATAACCCATTGATAATTTTTGATATGGTCATAAAACATTATTCATTTATCATTACTCATGGAAATGAAGTAGGTTTTATAAACAATTCAACATTTCATAGTAACCAAAAAAGTGGGAAATAAACGAGTTTTATAAAGATATCATAATCATAATCATAAACCATAGAGGTAAAGATTAATAATGGTATCCTTGTATAGTGTTTCCTATAAATAATAATTTATAAAATTTATTTTATCATAAATAAAAAGTTTCATTAAAATATATATGAAATATATCTCAGGAAAAATTCCCTTCTCACCTTGAAATTCAATATTACAATGTAAAAGTTTCTAAACTTTTATGGAAATAATATTATTTTAAATGAAATAAAGAATATTTTAAATTAAACTTTAAATGATTGAGTGTCCATGCCAATGTAAAATTCCATTCATTTCTTATTTTTTTAAACCATGATCCCTTTTACATTTTCGGTAAAAAGTTAAAAGTACCACATTTGAGATAAGACAACAATATTAATTTTTAAAAAAAAATTTAAAATTCAACCAGGGATAGAAATGAATTTTAATAATAACATGTGAATATAAAATAATATTCTTTATTTTTTTAGAAAACATGGATTTATAAATAATAATATTTAGTTATAAAGATAAAAAAATGTCGGTTTTCCATAAAAATAGTTTCTCAGTATCTTGAGTTATAAATAAATTAAAATGATAAGAAAACAGACAATATATATAAATAAATAAGGGATAACCAAATTCATGGAATTATTGAGATATTTGTTATAAAATTTCATTTTTTTATTCTTAATCATAATGAAACATGATAAACATATATATTTTAACATAAATCCCTTACAACAAGTTTGAATTTTTTTTAAAGTTCACTAACAACATGTGTAATAAATTTAAATTAATTGTAGTTCTATAAACAATTAACATACTTATAATATCATAAACTTCCCACTTCTAACATTTGAACACCCATTTATTAATAATAACTTATTAAAATCAACTTTTTTAAGTATTAGCTATTTTATTTATCTTGTAAATTTTGATTTGGTAGTTCCAGTTCAAGTACATTAATCAGGGTTATATCATTACCTAAATGTTAATCAGGATATATATATGAAATATATTCATTATATGTATATATATTTAGATTCATTAGTAAATGTTATAGATATAAAAATGATTTACACTATTCATAGAGATGTTAGATCATACATACACATGAACGTTGTTTCTCTTTTCAAAGGATGGAGATAAATAATGTTAACTAATAATAAAAAATTATATAATTTTTTTATATAATATATATAATATTTATTTATTTTAACTTTTATAATTAAAATATTTATAAATCACAAACGAAAACGGAATCACATCGCTTGATGGAGTTAGTTGTCCACACATACTAATTACTGACAGTGTTTTCTTCCAACGGTAGAGAAGATAATGAGTTTGAGAAGATATTATAATCATAAATGCATAATTATTTCATAAATATCATATATTATAATTAAACTAATAATTACAAAAATCCATGAAATATGGTGATGGAAAATAAATCATATTATTATGTGGATGTGGTAGTCCCCACATACACATAAGCGATAATTACACTTCTCATTTGATATTAAATAGGGTTAATTAATGTGGTTGAATATTCATAATAACATTTTCGTATATTTAGGATACATAATTTATTTTTTTATGATGAATATGTTAGATTTAGAGGTGGTTTAAGAATAAATAAATTGTAAGAGGCCGGGTAGGATGATTATATCTTCTTTAGTACACCTCCTTTAGATCATCAGTTAAAGACCCTTGGAATGATCTTTCCAAAATACCATAACATCTAATTCATGTGTAGGAAAGTTGAAAATTTAATTGGATATATTTTTAGGATATATATGTTTCAAATTGATGTAAATATGAGAAAAGACTCGTTTCCATTATAAAGTGGGGGATTGGGCACAAATGGAATTTCTAAGAAGATTAAAATATAATAATGTCATAATCAAGAAAAATTATTCCAAATGGATATATATTAAAAGGTGGGATTGGATGGGGTCAAAATATTTCAATAAAATAGGATTTAGGAAAGTTCAATTTAAAAATTACACATATATATTGGTTTTACACCCTATAAACCCATTTTAACCTTAACCACGATGTTTTTTTACTATTTATAATTTTCTTTATAGAAACAATGAATGTTACCTAAATAGAAAAGTTGGACATGAATAATCAATGTATATTATCCATTTTATAAAATTAAATTAATATAATTGGATGAATTTAAATTAAAATATAACCCACAAAAGTGGTAGAAATTAATTGTATTATTTTCACCGAAATATCAACAAAAACCATCTTTGAAGAAGAATTTTTTTTATAATATAATGACTTTTCTAAAAATTGAGTACTTATTGAATAATACATTTACATTATAAAACACCATTATTCATATTTTTTTTACAAAATGTGGCAAGTCTTATTGAATAGTATAATTTAACAGCTGGTTTATAACATTATAGTATATTACAGTTCATTTAGACATGGGGTTTCATGTATCACAACCAATCAAAGAAATAAAATTTATTTGTAGAGATGTATATCATATAATATTAGAGATTTATATAGGTGGTTACATTTTTATAAGTTAGGGGAGTGACACACTTATATATATTCAAAGTTTTAAAATAATATAATTTCTCAATAAAAAGAATGTGTCTAAAAACAATCTACTTTAAAAAGTAATGGGATTAAAGATAAAATAATATCACCCAATAATATTTTATATAATATTTCATGTTATTATCACTTTTTTACCATAATTAAATTTTTTTCCCTTTACAGTGGTAACCAATTTTTATAAAACATATTATTCATGAATCCCAAATTGAAATTAATTTTATTAAATAATTTAAGCCTTTTAATTTAAAATATGAAATAAATATTTATGATTAAATTTTAATAAGGGATATAAATTATATTTAATTAAAATACACAAACCGTAATGAAAATAGTTCATTGAAAAATATCTTTTTTAAGCGTAAAAATAAATCTCTTTCAAAATGATGTTTAGTGGTGATTAATATGAAATTAATTAGATTAATGTAGTTGATTCAAACTCATTTACATTTAAAAATAATGCAATATATAATGATACCTTTTAATTAACTGACAACGAATGAAAATGTTATTAAAAATTTATATTTATTATTATTCACCCAAATATCTATATATTAGAAAATTCCAAAAAACTAAACCTAAAATAAATTTGATATATCAAGTAAAAAAAATTCGATTTTATCAAATTAAAATTCTGAAATTTATAAAATGAACTGTTAAATAAAACTATGTAATTAATTATAAAACAATTACGTTAAATAAAATAGATGTTTTTTTAATTGAAAAATAATATAATTTTATTAAATATTAATGAATAAAAATCTTTAAAATTAATAATTATAAAAAATAAGATCAATATTTTATTAAAATGACCATGGAATTCATATATATAATGTATAATTATGTGAAATGGTGTAAAATATATTTATGTCATTATAAGGTTATCTCATTATCCATCCATTTCATAAGTCAAAAATTCGATTGAAATAATAATTTTTACTGACATTAAAAGAACATATTTAGGAATTTCATAATGGTACATCAGTCTTCAATTAGTGAGTTAATGTAATACTTGCTTACATTTTGGTTTAACAAATATAAAATTTTAAAACACATATAGGTGTATCAAATTAACTATTTGTCATAGATTGCGTAGTAACTTCACAAATATACTTGATCCAATGGGGTATGGGATGGAAAATCTTCCCATATCCTTTTTATTTAGAGAAATTGTTTTAAAAATTGTGGAGAACTATTCCTTTGAGGTAGTTTCCCAATGTTTTTTTAATTTTAGTTTATTAAAAAAGAACTCCTTTATGAATTTACCATATTCTGGTATTTGAGAGACATAATAGATAAAGAGTATGATAATATAGAGCTTCTTAAAAGTCACTAGAATTCGTATTCGATCTTTATTATTCATCGAGTAATCCTTTCTTGTAATGTTATATATGGATTTTAAGGCTCAAATTTATTTTACTTATCTATCCTTTCTGCTTGGATCTCCTTTATAGACTTTTGATTATATTTTTTTGTCCTCTATCTTCTCATCAGCTTATTTTTTTTTGTTTTTACACTCAATTTTCATATGAATTTGTATTAGTTTCATCTACAGCTCCCTCACTTAGCTGTGACACAACACAAACCTTTTCACTTCAATTTTATCCAGGTTACCTGAATATGTACATTTTAACCACTCTAATATAGTTTGAGATATATATCTTAAAAGATGATCAATTTTTTAAAGAGTGTTTGGTAACAAAAATAATAATTATTGGGGTTTCATCCACTGATCATATTCTTTGAAAGTTAACAGTGAATATATCTTTATGTTTTGGTTTTTTCGGTTGAGTTTATGGACTGAATTAGTGTAGATGAAAATTTAATTTAGGATGAGGGATTGGGTCCCCTTTTTGAAATTTTATAATTATTTTTGTTCAAGATTATATCATGGTGTACCTTCATATATTTTAAAATTCTAGAAACTATATTTTTGATTCCAATATATATTTAAGTTTTAATCTTGATTCACTATCAAACCTTGGTTATATATACATTTTAATTATTTTTTTGGGTAGTTATATTTAACATAGTTCAATCCAATGGAAAATTATACATTGATCATGATTGAAACTTGTAGTTGGAATTTCCCCCAAAAAATTCCTCTTTGGATTTTAAAACAAGGGTACATGTTGATAGTTGAGAATGAGTTGGTACCACCAATTTAAAATTATATATCTTTTTGGAAAAATCATCCAAATTGGAAACCATGTAGGTTATATCCTCTGATTGATAAATTCCCCCCATGGTGTTCCTTTATCATTTATAAAATAATAGATACATGGGATATTTTACTAAGGAGGTATCATGAGAATCTATGCGTTTTTATCATATGAAAGTGGAAACTATGTATCTGGTAATTTTTTCACTAACATGTACTATATAGTGATTGAATGAGATGATAAATTCCCCAACCAATCCATGTCCTCTTTCATGAGAAAAACAAATTCCCTTAAATATTTGGAATATGTAGAAACTACATTATGATCAAATGGGTCACATATCATTTGAGAATTTGACAAGTGAATATGAGGTTCTTCATACTGAATTCCTCCAAATTATCCAATATGTAGAATCATTTATAGAAAATCCATTTGATCATAAACATATTTTATTGAATTGTAGGATAAACAATTATATTTCCATCCACATTAATTTATGATTGACCATAGTTTATGATAGATAGATACCATTTAGTTTTTTGTTCATTATATTGGTGTTCTTCATGGGGAACATTTCTAGTTATTTCATCTGGAGAACCATAATTTTTCTGCTGCAATACTTGATTATTGGTGTGAGAAAAGGAACATATCAATAACATAAACTCACTAAAAGGGTTCTTGATAATCACAACAATTTGATTGAGTATTTTACATCATTATCAAACATTGATCACTCTGTAAAAAGGAGAACTTCATGGCCCATGAACGTAAGAACAATAAATAGATAAAAGAAATAAAATTAAAAGATAGTAAGGGTAATAAATTTGTTTTTTATGACACCATGTTCACTTTCCCCCTATAAAACATGACAAAAAGTTATCCTCTTTTTGGTTTCACTACATCCAATGAGTAGAAGAAGAATATAATTTAAATGTTTGATCTATCCATTACTAAAATATTATATCCTTGAATAGAATATTTTTTAGGTAATTTCTATAAATATTAGTAAGTAAATATTGTGACAAATATTGTACCATTTCTAAAACCTTAAGTTATAAATATAAAAATATATTGTTTTTAAAAAATTCAAAATCCACGGTATTGAAAATAATTAATTAAAGAATAAGTATGAAATATATTTAAATGGAAGGGTTTTCATAAAATATGTTATCACTTTTATTCAAAAAATAAATGAGTCGGTTATTAGTAAAATATTTCAAGGGTAATCAATATATTTATTTTCAAAATCATTGATTCTACCAAATTCTATAAAAATATTTTTACTAAATAAATAAAAAACTAATTGCATTATTTTTTAGCCCAATAATATAAATAAGAACCCCAATAACTACTTATAGTTTAATCCTCATAATTACATTGGATGTCCACCCCGAAAAAATATTCTTATCATGTATTTTTTATTAAATGATATAGAAATTAGATATTAAAATTATTCATAATAAATGAATATTTTCATGAATGATTTTGATATAAAACATGATACCCGAGATTATACTCTTGATATTTTACAACATCATGTACTACAAACTGATTATAAAAAATGATTCCATCATAAGAAATATATCTAAAAAATCAAGGGAAAGAAAACAATAATTCTATAATGTTTCATAATTAAAAATAAAGAGATAAAATAAAAATATAAAATATAAAATAATAATTTAAAATTAAAATTTGAAAAAATGATTTTTTTTGGAATATAAATACTATAAAAAATTTAATAGAACTAATGATATTTAAAACAAAATCCATAAGATATGAAAACTACTGAGGATAGTAATGTTTATTGAAAAAATGGGTTATTCCATGGTGGATATGGAAATTGTTTGGACACATATCTTTTCTAAAATTACAATATTATCACTGTAGATATTTTAAAATAGTGAAATATTCATTTATATCATGTCCATGAAATTAGTTTTATCATGGGGAACTTATATCCTCTTATCTTTCCTGAATCTATCAAATATATAAAAGATATAAAAAAATATATTAATAGATGAAATATCATCAAACTTTTGGATAAAACATTTGAAATGACTTTAAAATAATTATTATAACATAGGACATGTCATGGTAATTAATGTAAAATGATTACCTTAAATAAAAATTATGTGGTTACATGATGTAACACCCCAAGCTTCTACGGTACGCTTCTCTTTGAATAATGTGATAGCGTGTGTTGTACGCAACACCGAGTTCTAACACACCTTAACCAATCAAACTAGCCGTTATGAATAGTAATACCTACTTTTAGAAATTATATATATTTTATATTTCAAAATGGACTTCATTTTTGGATTCGGAATATCTAATTTAGCCTAAGGTGAAATTTTGGTACTTTTCGGATAACTTTCATATTTTGATGAATAGTGAAAATTACTAAATTTTAATTAAAAACAACTTTTTTAATCAAAATAATTAATAGTGATAAATTATGAATTTTAGTAGTTTTAAAGTATATTTAGAATATATTTTTAGCATTTAATATAATGTTGGTCATTGGACATAATTTTACAATTAAACCGAACATAAACAAGTGTCAATCTTTTGATATTTATTATCTCTTAAAAACACGCTTTTTGTTTTGACAGCATGAATTAATTTTAAATTAATTTCTGCCACATTTGTGTTTTGAATTTAGGAAAATGTATTCCATATTTGGAATCAGGATGTTCAAATTGTGTAAATAGGTAACTTTTATTTTTAGACATTTTGAATAATTACTGCGGTAAATATTTTATTTACCATGGTTAAGGGTAAATCAGGTAAATAAGGGTTACAAAATAATATTATAATAATACTAAATTACCCTAAAACGTGTCTTAACCCTATTGGTTGATACATGGTCGACCATGGGCATCTTTGGGTCGATTTTGGGACCCCATGGATCCACTTGTAAGTGATAATGACACTTTATTTTAATTAAGTTAAAATGAATACAAAAATGACACAAGCATATATCTTTTAGAAAAACAATTGTTACATAGGGTTATATATGTTGGATTTTAGATTATAAGTATTCATTAGAACGATAAAACGATTTCTTACATAATGATATTTTATTTATAATTTTTAGACATTAAAAAATTTATTTTATTTATGACACAATGATGATGCAGTAATTACTATAATAGTGAAAAACTAAATTAATTGATATTATAAATACCCAAATAAATATAATATGAAACTTTTAATGAATTATAATAATTTTATAGGATAATATGATATATTAGGATTGATTTAATTGACATTTTTAGAAGTAATAAATCTGTTATGAGTTTCAAAAAAATCAACTATTGAATAGTGTCAAAATTGACATAATTGAGTTCTTAAAAGAAATATTATATTATTAATTGATATTAAATTCATAAAAATCTATGGTTCGGCCAAAATACTTATATCATGATAGGATCATCATTACTGGACCACTTGGGGGTCGCTTGGATGTATATAGTAAGTTTATTAACCATATTATATAAAAATAAAAAGAGACATTGTAAAAGTGAAACTAATTAACTTAGAGTAAATACTTAAAGATAAGGTTAATATAAGTACCCAAACCTGTCTAAATTCTATTGGTTGAGTGGTTTTAGAACTATCCCCACCTTAACCTTTGAATAATCAACTTTGGAGCCATTAGAAACCGAATATGAATTTATTAGAAATTAATATTTCTAGCTTTTCCAAAGGTGCCCCTCACCCCTCTTATAAAAGGGCACTCCTCCTTCTCATTTCTTCACACCTTCAAAGCCTTTTGGATCGGCCAAACTCTGCCCAAATACTCTCCCAACATCCCTCAATACAACCTAGGGGCCTTAGTTTGATCATAAAGCCAACCTAAGGATCCCTTTTGATCAAATCAAAAGGAAGAACCCGAAGAAGAGGTAATGATTTCACCACCCTTCTCCATGTTCATTTCTTCTTCCACTTCTTATTCCTTTGTTCTTACCATTCTAAAATAATAACTCCAGTATCTCACATATACTGTGATGTTATTATAAATATGGTAAAACCATATTCAGTATTCTATCCACCCTTTGAATAACATGTCACCATACGTGCGTACGTACGGCTTACCGTCTCCACGTCGTGGTGTAATTGTTATTCAATATATTATTATTTGGATGGGTATAATAATGATGTGTAACTCATGTAAATAATAAATATAACATGTTAATTATTCTGTATATATGATATACCATCCATTTATATATTATTTTAATATCAAAATAATGATATTGTCGCTCGTGCGTACGTACGGACTACCGTCTCCACGAACACGATGAGATTCATTCTCCATCGTATCCATTCAAGTATAATTATCATTTGATGATTTAAAAATGATGTTTAAGGACTTGATATCATTCTGTATATGAATAATATACAAAAAAATGGCTTATGTAACAAAACATATAAAAGAAAATGAGTAAGTTAACACCCGAAACAACGATAATTCTATGATATTATTAACAAATCAATGTTAAAAGATCATATATGATATCATATTAATATATATGATTCTTGTATAATTTAATAACAATTATTTCACAATTATATAGGAGGTTAACCTACCCTAACCAAGGAAAAGTACAAGGTAAGGGTTATTTCACAATCTCTTCATTATCCGAGGTTGTTTATACGTAATAATCTACTGGGATTTCTTTATCATCCACATCCATGTTTCTTCGAAATGTATTTCAAAACATATTTATTATTTAAAAGAATATGGTTTAAAGTCATTTATACCCTTTTTTGACTTTTTATAAGAGGTTTATAAAGGAATCTTTCCGTCGTTTTCAAAACAAGGTCCTTTTTAACCTTTTCGACAGAATTAAGGTAAGAATGTTTTTTTTACTTATACGGCGGGTGCGGCTATTTTCCGCCGTTATAAAATCTTCAAAGCTTCACTTACAAGCTTATAAGAATATTTTAAAATAAAATGTTTTATTTTATATGGATATTAAATGATTTCAAAATAAAAGGAGATATTTCTTTAAAAAGAATTTTGATTTCATCTATGCCAACATCCTTTGATGGATTTTAAGATTATTTGAAGTTGATTTATTATGATACAAAACTTCTATATTGTATTGAAGGTTTTGTGATATGTTTGACTCTGGATGTGCTATTTTTATACCATTCATAGTTTATGGTGAAAGTATTGACATTTCGTATGATAGTTTTAATACGAATGTTTATGTTATGTTTAAACCTTTTCATATGGGAATGCATTGGACTTAATATGTGATGGGTGGAGCCCGCTATAGCTCCTCGATGCATCGGTATGTCTCATGAGACAAACTAGTGTCTTGGCACAAGGCCTTGGAAAAATCTTATTTGTAGTCTTGGCACGAGGCCTTGTCTATGTGGTTATGATAGTCTGGCATTATGCATTCCATCATTATGAAAGTGGTTATTGATATTGCATTTGATTATTCGATAAGTAGAATATCCATGTGAATAAGTAAATGGCATTATTTCATTTTATTTATGCCATACTATGTTGAAGTTAAAGTTTAAAAGGCTTTTGTTATAGTTATACATTGCCTTAAATGTTTATTCTTATTTATGAAAGTTTCCGCTATATTGTTACCCTTACTGGGCATTTGAGCTCACCCCTTTTCTATGTTTTATTTTCCCAGGATGTGAAGAAGTAAATTATGAATGACTTGCAGGGATATTATGAGGGGTTAATAGTGTGGACTATGGAGACAATATGTTGTTGTGGTAGTTATTTTTTTATTTTGATGATGTAATGTAAAACTTATGAATATATCTAGTGTTTCCAAGGCTACTGAACCAATCGGTCTTTCGAGATTTGATCTTTCTTGTGATCATGCCAATGTTATGTAATTAATGAACTGACTCTGGGTAACTGGGGTCGGGGCGTTACAGTTGGTATCAGAGGAAGTTTAGTACAAACCTTGGAAGCTAGATTTAGATAAACTCTGATTAGAGCACGTAGACCTAAGATGAACTTTAAGGATTAGTATAGAATAACTTCCTAGAATTTTGGTATTTTAGAGATTTTGTGAGTTTTCCGAGCAATACATCCCTGTCTGGATACGAGCAGGTAGAGGAGGCTCTGGAAAAGATGTACCTAGGGGTAAAACCCGAAAACACTACTTTGAGCTAGACTCGAACGGGAACTGGTGCATGACAACGGGCCTTGCTGGACTCTTGGTTACGACACTCCCGGGGGATATGCTTAGGATAACTCTCATTTTCATTAAAAATCATTTTGAAGGGATTATGAGTATATACGTCCTCAAAGAAAACATTCTTATGATTATGGATTATATCCATAAATAGTTCAATTTATGTGAAGTGTTTTATAAGTATGGGATTATGTATTTTGATTCATAAACTGATCTAGTTTATGCCATTGTTTAGAAATGGCACCTAGTGGAAGAAATGGAAACTGTATCAATGCACGCACTCCATGTAGGGATTTCCCTCCTGCTCAAGATAATTATTGTGGAGCTGGTGATGCAACTGGTGCCGATCAGCTAATCACCATACTGGGACAACTTACTCAGGTTATGAATAATAACCTTACCCGTATGGAGCACCCTGATCCGCAGCGTGGAGGATCAATGTTAGATCGATTCATGAGGCAACAACCACCAACGTTCAATGGGAGTACAAATCCCTTAGTAGCTGAGCAATGGATATTTTCCCTAGAGAAAATATTTCAGGCTTTGGGGAGTAGTGAAAGGGAAAAAGTTATCATGGCAGTTTACCGCCTCACTGGAGATGCTGATCAATGGTGGTCATTGATTCAAAATACGAAGGAAGATGATGAAGTATCAAATATGGAATGGAGGGAGTTCAAAGATCTATTTTTAGAAAAATACTTTCCTTGCGACCATCGAGCAGATATGGAAAGGCAATTTCTGGGTCTGAGAGAAAAGGAGGATGAGAATGTCACAAAGTATGAGGCTAACTTTACAAGGTTAGCGAGGTATGCTGGAGATTATATACGTAACCCAAGAAGGAATATTGATCGTTTCTTTGATGGGTTAAAACCATTTCTCCGTCGAGAATTAGTCTCACAATCCTTTTCATCATACGAAGACATTGTCTCATGTGCTATCAAGACCGAAAAGGCATTCTATAGGTCTTATGACTTTAAAGCAAAGCAAGAGAAGAAGAGACCTGCTGATCAATCTGGGAATGGAAATAAGGGGAAGAAGGGAAAGGTTGAATATCTATCTTATGGTAAATGCGGGAAGAAACATCCTGGTACTTGCTTGAAGGGAATGGGAGTCTGTTACAAGTGTGGTGAAAAAGCCACCAAGCTCGTGATTGCAAGGGGAAGAAGGAAGCTACCAACGTTCAGTGCTACAATTGTAGGGAGATGGGGCATTATGCATATGCATGTCCTAAGCGTCAGTAGAACTTACCTCAGAAAAGGCCAAGGGATCAAGGCCAGGCTTATGCTATCACTACTGCAGAGGTAGAAGCTCCAAAAGACGTGCTGGCAGGTAATTTAATGGTTTCCTCAAGTTTAGAAAATGTATTTTTTGACTCTGGATCGTCGCATTGTTTCATATCTTCCCAGTTTTCTAAGAAAATTAGATATTTCCAATTTGATTTAATAAGGGAGTTGTCAGTTAAAACTCCTAAGGGAAGTATCATTGCAACAAAGTTTTGTGAATCAGTCCCCATTTGAGCACATAAATTTTCTTTATCTACTGATCTCATCGTCATACCTATGATTGAGTTTGATATAATCCTCGGTATGGACTGGCTTTTGGACTATGATGTGAAGATTTATTGTAAGAAGAAAGAGGTTATGATTCTTGATGATAATGATAAGGAACACCTTATTTTTAGAGCAGAATCGTCACCACCTAATTCTTATTTAGATCCACCCCCAGTAGCTCAACTTAATTCAATTATTGGGGAGGAAGAGAATGAAATAACTGTCGGTGAGGAAAGGAATGTTCAAATAGAGGATGTACCTGTTGTGAAAGAATTTGTAGATGTATTTCCGGAAGATTTACCTTGACATCCTCCAGAACGAGAAGTTGAGTTTTCCATTGATTTAATTCCTGGATCAAGGCCTATATCGAAGACCCCTTACAGAATGGCTACTGTAGAGTTAGTCGAACTAAAGAAACAACTAGAGGAATTGAGTAATAAAGGATTTATTCGCCCTAGTGTTTCTCCATGGGGAGCCCCTGTTCTTTTTGTTAAAAAGAAAGATGGATCTATGAGGTTATGTATCGACTACAGGGAGATCAATGCTATAACGATAAAGAAAAAGTATCCCCTACCTCGCATTGATGATTTATTTGACCAACTACATGGAGCTCAATACATTTCAAAGATTGAACTTCGATCTGGATTCCATCAGTTGTGTATGAATAAGGAAGACATTCCGAAGACAGCATTTCGAACCAGGTACGGGCATTACGAGTTTACTGTAATGCAGTTTGGATTGACTAATGCACCCTCTGTATTCATGGATCTGATGAATAGAGTTTTCAAGGATTATCTCGATGAATTTGTGGTGGTATTTATTGATGATATCTTGGTATACTCCAAAACCTACGAAGATCATAAAAATCACTTGCGCATTATCTTGAAGACTCTGAGGAAGCATGAATTATATGGGAAGTTTAGCAAGTGTGAATTCTGGCTTCAGGAGATTTCTTTTCTTGGCCATATTGTCTCTAAAGATGGAATCTCTGTTGATCCTTCTAAGACCAAGGCAATCCAAGAATGGCCAGCACCTACGAGTATAACTGAGGTACACAGTTTTATTGGTTTGGCAGGTTATTATCGACGTTTCGTCCAGAATTTTGCCCGATTGGCTAACCCATTAACGAAGCTCACACGTAAAGGGGTTAAATTTTTTTGGACAAAAGAGTGTGAAGAATGTTTTGAAGAACTGAAGAAAAGATTATTCAATGCTCCTATATTGACTCTACCATCAGGGAATGATGGGTTCGTTATTTATAGTGATGCATCAAAAAAAGGACTTGGCTGTGTCCTTATGCGGAATGATAGAGTTATTGCCTATGCATCACGACAGTTGAAAATTCATGAACAAAAATATCCTACTCATGATCTCGAGTTAGCAGCTGTGATCTTTGCTTTGAAGATATGGAGGCACTACCTCTATGGTGAAAAATGTGAGATTTATACTGATCACAAGATTTTGAAGTATAATTTCTCACAAAAAGAACTCAACATGAGGCAAAGGAGATGGCTTGAATTACTCAAGGATTATGATTGTACGATACACTACCACCCGGGGAAGGCAAACAAGGTGGAAGATGCTTTGAGTAGAAAAGACCATGGAGTTTTGAACAATATGAGAATTGAAAGGGATCCAATTTTCATGGATCTAGTGAAGATGGACATGGGAATAACCAGGGAAGGTGAAACATCAATGCTTTTTCAAATGGTTGCCAAACCATCTTTACTACAAAGGATTAAGAGTTCTCAGACCGATGATGAAGAATTCCAAAAGAAGATTAAAGCTGTGAATGATGGGAGATTGAGAGACTTTGTGTATGAAGATGGAATTTTTAAATTCGGGAAGAGACTTTGTGTTCCCGATTTACCTGATCTAAAAAGGGAATTGCTGGATGATGCTCATAGTTCCAATTTCTCTATACACCCTCGGAGCACAAAAATGTATAGAGATTTGAAGGAACATTTTTGGTGGGACAACATGATGAGGGAGATTGCTGATTTTGTGTCAAGATGTATGGTTTGTCAACAAGTGAAAGCTGGAAGGCAACAGCCTGGAGGAGTCATGCAACCTCTTCCCATACCGGAGTGGGAATGGGACAATATTACGATGGACTTTGTCATGGGGCTACCAAAGACACCTAGAAGGAATGATGCAATATGGGTTATTGTTGATCGTCTTACCAAGTCAGCACATTTTCTTGCTATAAGAGAAGATCTACCCCTGGAACGTCTAGCAAGACTATATATTAATGAAGTTGTGAGACTTCATGGAGTACCCTTATCAATTGTTTCTGATCGTGATCCCCGTTTTACTTCAAGATTTTGGAAAAGTCTTCAGAAATCCCTGGATACTGAACTTCATTTGAGAACTGCTTACCACCCTCAGACAGATGGACAATCAGAACAGACTATTTAGACCTTAGAAGACATGTTGAGATCTTGCTCACTTGACTTTCAGGGTATGTGGGATCAATATTTTCCACTGGTATAATTTTCCTATAACAATAGCTTCCATTCGAGTATTCAGATGGCACCATATGAAGCGTTATACGGAAAGAGATGTCGTACACCAACCTGTTGGGATGACGTTGGTGAAAGAAAACTTGTAGGCCCAGAACTGGTGGAGAAAACGGTGGAAAAGGTGAAAGTAATCCAAAATCACATCAAAGCAGCTCAAAGTAGGCAGAAGAGCTATGCCGATAATCGAAGGAAGGATTTGGAATTTCAACTCGGTGATCATGTTTTCCTGAAGGTATCTCTGTGGAAGTGAGTCATACGTTTTGGTAAGAAAGGTAAACTGAGTCCCAAGTACATCAGACCTTTCGAAATTCTAGAACGAATTGGGGTTGTAGCTTACCGATTGGCAATTCCGCCAAGTCTCTCCAAAGTTCACGATGTGTTCCACATATCTTTGTTGAGGAAATACGTGCCTGATCAAACTCATGTACTCACCTATGAGGAATTAGAACTGGAACCCGATCTTTCCTATTGTGAAGAGCCCGTCAGGATTCTTGATACGAGAGAACAAGTACTGAGAAATCGGATGACGCGTCTGGTAAAAGTTTTGTGGAGAAACCATAAAATGGAAGAGGCAACGTGGGAACCCGAGGAACATATGATGAAGAACCACCCGAGTCTTTTCATGCGATAGTATTCTAGAAATTTTGAGGACGGAATTATTTGAAGGAGGGGATAATGTAACACCCCAAGCTTCTACGGTACGCTTCTCTTTGAATAATGTGATAGCGTGTGTTGTACGCAACACCGAGTTCTAACACACCTTAACCAATCAAACTAGCCGTTATGAATAGTAATACCTACTTTTTGAAATTATATATATTTTATATTTCAAAATGGACTTCATTTATGGATTCGGAATATCTAATTTAGCCTAAGGTGAAATTTTGGTACTTTTCGGATAACTTTCATATTTTGATGAATAGTGAAAATTACTAAATTTTAATTAAAAACAACTTTTTTAATCAAAATAATTAATAGTGATAAATTATGAATTTTTTTAGTTTTAAAGTATATTTAGAATATATTTTTACCATTTAATATAATGTTGGTCATTGGACATAATTTTACAATTAAACCGAACATAAACAAGTGTCAATCTTTTGATAGTTATTATCTCTTAAAAACACGCTTTTTGTTTTGACAGCGGGAATTAATTTTAAATTAATTTCTGCCACTTATGTGTTTTAAATTTTGGAAAATGGATTCCATATTTGGAATTAGGATGTTCAAATTGTGTAAATAGGTAACTTTTATTTTTAGACATTTTGAATAATTATTGCGGTAAATATTTTATTTACCATGGTTAAGGGTAAATCCGGTAAATAAGGGTTAAAAATAATATTATAATAATACTAAATTACCCTAAAACGTGTCTTAACCCTATTGGTTGATACATGGTCGACCATGGGCATCTTTGGGTCGATTTTGGGACCCCATGGATCCACTTGTAAGTGATAATGACACTTTATTTTAATTAAGGTAAAATGAATACAAAAATGACACAAGCATATATCTTTTAGAAAACCAATTGTTACATAGGGTTATATATGTTGGAATTTAGATTATAAATATTCAATAGAAAGATAAAAATATTTCCTACATAATTATATTTTATTTATAATTTTTAGACATTATTTAATTTAATTTATTTATGACACAATGATGATGCAGTAATTACTATAATAGTGAAAAACTAAAATAATTGATATTATAAATACCCAAATAAATATAATATGAAACTTTTAATGAATTAAAATAATTTTATAGGATAATATTATACATTAGGATTGATTTAATTGACTTTTTTCGAAGTAATCAATCTGTTATGAGTTTCACAAAAATAAACTATTGAATAGTGTCAAAATTGACATAAAAGAGTTCTTAAAACAAATATTATATTATTAATTGATATTAAATTCCTAAAAATCTAAGGTTCGGCCGAGAGACTTATATCATGATAGGTTCATCATTAATGGACCACTTGGGGGTCGCTTGAATGTATATAGTATGTTTATTAACCATATTATATAAAAATACAAAGAGACATTGTAAAAGTGAAACTAATTAACTTAGAGTTAATACTTAAAGATAAGGTTAATATAAGTACCCAAACCTGTCTAAATTATGTTGGTTGAGTTTTTTTCGACCTATCCCCACCTTAACCTTTGAATAATAAACTTTTGAGCCATTAGAAACCGAATATGAATTTATTATAAATTAATATTTCTAGCTTTTCCAAAGGTTCCCCTCACCCCTCTTATAAAAAGGGCACTCCTCCTTCTCATTTCTTCACACCTTCAAAGACTTTTGGTTCGGCCAAACTCTGACCAAATACTCTCCCAACTTCTCTCACTACAACCTAGGGGCCTTAGTTTGATCAGAAATCCAACCTAAGGAGCCCTTTTGATCAAATCAAAAGGAAGAACCCGAAGAAGAGGTAATGATTTCACCACCCTTCTCCAAGTTCATTTCTTCTTCCACTTCTTCTTACTTTGTTCTTACCATTATAAAATAATAACTCCAGTATATCACATATACTGTGATGTTGTTATAAACATGGTACAACCATATTCAGTATTCTATCCACCCTTTGAATAACATGTCACCATACGTGCGTACGTACGGCTTACCGTCTCCACGTCGTGGTGTAATTGTTATTCAATATATTATTATTTGGATGGGTATAATAATGATGTGTAACTCATGTAAATTATAAATATAACATGTTAATTATTCTGTATATATGATATACCATCCATTTATATATTATTTTAATATCAAAAGAATGATATTGTCGCTCGTGCGTACGTACGGACTACCGTCTCCACGAACGCGATAAGATTCATTCTCCATCGTATCCATTCAAGTATAATTATCATTTGATGATTTAAAAATGATGTTTAAGGACTTGATATCATTCTGGATATGAATAATATACAACAAAAATGGATTATGTAACCAAACATATAAAAGAAAATGAGTAAGTTAACACCCGAAACAACGATAATTCTAAGATATTATTAACAAATCAATGTTAAAAGATCATATATGATATCATATTAATATATATGATTCTTGTATAATTTAATAACAATTATTTCACAATTATACAGGAGGTTAACATACCCCAACCAAGGAAAAATACAAGGTAAGGGTTATTTCACAATCTCTTCATTATCCGAGGTTGTTTATACGTAATAATCTACTAGGATTTCTTTATCATCCACTTCCATGTTTCTTCGAAATGTATTTCAAAACAAATTTATTATTTACAAGAATATGGGTTAAAGTCATTTATACCCTTGTTTGACTTTTTATAAGAGGTTTATAAAGGAATATTTCCTTCGTTTTCAAAACAAGGTCCTTTTTAACCTTTTCGACAGAATTAAGGTAAGAATGTCTATTTTACTTATACGGCGGGTGCGGCTATTTTCCGCCGTTATAAAATCTTCAAAGCTTCCCTTACAATCTTATAAGAATATTTTCAACGAAAATGTTTTATTTTATATGGATTTTAAATTATTTCAAAATAAAAGGAGATATTTCTTTAAAAAGAATTTTGATTTCATCTATGTCAACATCCTTTGATGGATTTTAAGATTATTTGAAGTTGATTTATTATGATACAAAACTTCTATATTGTATTGAAGGTTTTGTGATATGTTTGATTGTGGATGTGCTATTTTTATACCATTCATAGTTTATGGTGAAAGTATTGATATTTCGTATGCTAGTTTTAATACGAATGTTTATGTTATGTTTAAACCTTTTCATATGGGATTGCATTGGACTTAATATGTGACGGGTGGAGCCCGCTATAGATCCTCGATGAATCGGTAGGTCTCATGAGACAAACTAGTGTCTTGGCACAAGGCCTTGGAAAAATCTTATTTGTAGTCTTGGCACGAGGCCTTGGCTATGTGGTTATGATAGTCTGGCATTATGCATTCCATCATTATGAAAGTGGTTATTGATATTGCATGTGATTATTAGATTAGTATAATATCCATGTGAATAAGTAAATGGCATTATTTCATTTTATTTATGCCATACTATGTTGAAGTTAAAGTTTAAAAGGATTTTGTTTTAGTTATACATTGCCTTAAATGTTTATTCTTATTTATGAAAGTTTCCGCTATATTGTTATCCTTACTGGGCATTTGAGCTCACCTCTTTTCTATGTTTTATTTTCCCAGGATGTGAAGAAGTAAATTATGAATGACTTGCAGAGATATTATGAGGGGTTAATAGTGTGGACTATGGAGACAATATGTTGTTGTAGTAGTTCTTTTTTTATTTTGATGATGTAATGTAAAACTTATGAATATATCTAGTGTTTCCAAGGCTACTAAACCAATCGGTCATTCGAGATTTGATCTTTCTTGTGATCATGCCAATGTTATGTAATTAATGCACTGACTCTGGGTAACTGGGGTCGGGGCGTTACACATGATCCATCTTTTTTTATTATATTGAAATACATCATAAAAATATCTATAACATAGTTTAAATATTGGTGGGAAATAAAATAGATTTGTACAATAGATTGTTTTAAATATTTCGTAGATGACTTAAGAATCTTTTGAAACCTCTCATGAAATCATCAAAACATGGTATCAAATTCACCTTAGAATCATTAGTTTCAATTTTATTTTATTTTATAAATATATGAGTGTCTTATTGAATGTATAATGTCATCATGAAATCATTTATAATAACATTAACTAGACATAATTATATTGACATAAAATTAAAATTTAATCAGATGTTCAGGGGACTGGTGTTTGTCTTAATGGAAGGCCCCTATAAGTTGGAATGAGTTACCCATGTCAAAATATGTGTTGGGGTATAATTTCCTAGTTACAATATAATTAATCTTTCAGGTAATATATTAATATTATAATAATAGTTTTAATTGCCCGAAATGGTACATTGAGAAACTGGCCTACGAGCCATCCATGGGACTTCATGGAATAAGGAGCACAAGTGGAAAAGTTTAGGTATTTGGGTGAATTGGCCATAAAGGATATGATGAAATGTATTCCAATTTTACTGAATAAACTATAGGATGATGAATTATATTAAAATAATTCATTAATCCATATAAACCAGACCTATGAGAGAATGATAGATATGACACCAGCCACTTGCCCGTGCAACTATATACTAGGTCACTACAATTCATTAGAAATTTTAGGTGTTGTGCCGGATACACACATGAAGAATTGATGGGGAGGGGTTATTCTACTGTACAAGGGTCATTAAATTTTTAAAAAGGAATTATACACATGGACATTCAGGCCATGTAATTTTGGCATTGCACCTCTAGGCCATCAGATTATGTTTGTGTTTCCAGTCAATGTAGTTAAAAATTTAGATTCTCAGAATGAAATATGAATTGTTATTTATTTGTGAATATTAAATAAAAAATTGAATATATTAATTAAGTATAAGGAGAAAGAGAATGAAATATTGATCAATTAAATTTTAAAATACTATTCATTTCCAATAATACAGAACATAACTTTTCAATTTCATTTCACTTTATTTTCCACTTAATTTTGTTATTTAAATTATACTAAAAACTGTTATGGTATAAAACATAAGGAATAAATATCATCTGATGATGTTGATTTCATTCACATGATCAAACACAGTCTTTTGATAATTCATATTAAGAATAAATAATCATTTTATCAGAAAAAACCTAATTCATTTCGACCAATATCACATATATGATATAAATTGTATACATTAATTAAATAGGTAAATTTATCTCCTTAATATTGGAAAATATATAAGCAAATATCATCCAAATAACACTGAGAAATATTATATTAAATCTTATCCAATTTACCTTTTTTTATTTTCTTAGTATTCACACTAGATGACAGTATATTAAAATATCTATTATATATTATGACATACATATATTCTAAAAACAAATAATTTTCTAAAAAACCTATAGTTCGATTACTTTTCTTCCTATAATTCCACATCCACTGGTCAGATCACTTTAAAAAGAATTAAACACACGAAAAAAACAATTATCATAAAACATCACTCCATTAAGAATAAGAATGTAGATCTGATACTACTTCATGTCAATTATTTTATTTCACACCACTTTTTATAGTCAAAACATATATCCAATATATGTATGTATATATATAATATTTAACAAATAATATAAATGTTATGATAATCAATGATTGAGGATCTAAGAGAGAATATAAATACAAGCAATATGTCAACCAGTCAAGAATTCTAAAATTAATAGATGATTTATAAGAGAATAAAATATATTACACACACAACACTAAAAAAATTAACAAGGTCTAGAATATCTATTTTTCTTGAATAAAAAAATGAATTACTCTAGATGATATATAAAAGAGAAACTCATGAGTTACTAATGATCACAACAATCACATCTTGAAAATAATGATAGAAAAACTCCAAGGATATAATAATCCCTAGGGGGACACCAATTTTATAATAAATTATAAATAAACTATAAGAAATAAATATTTAGTACATAAAATAAATATTAAAATAATAATCCTTTTAAATAATTAATTCTCTTTCTAGTTTTAGGAATACACTTTCTGATACTATGGAAACTAGTATAACACCACGCAATGACATCCAACCATTGATAAAATCTTCATACATATCCAATATTCACTTCACAATTGAACATGCATATAGAAAATATAAACATCAAAAAAAATACACTATATTTTTTATCTAATCACATTGATTATTCACTTATGTGTGTCCATGAGAGGAATTTCTATTCTGAACATAGAAACAATGTCCAACTTTATTCAGAAGATATTGAAACCTACTCATATAAAATAATTACTCAACTCAATAGAAAATATATTTTATGGATATTAATTTTCTTATCTGGAAATGGTTTCTATAGTATACATTTATTTATAAGGAGAAAAGGATCAATGGTGGGAATTTATCAAGAATATAATATTTAATGATGATGTTGAACTAATTGAGTGTGACGAGGTTGAAAAAATGTTTTCCATAAATAGTTTTCATTATACTCATCATACTAATCTAATGATAGAAGTTATAAAGATCAGTTGTAAATGAAAATTAATCGTTTTTTACATTTAATGTAAATTTCTTAGGAATTTTATGTTAATAATTTGGTTTTTTTATAAAATGTGATAAAAAATATATAGATTGTTTAGTAAATTAAATCAAAATTTCTAAAAATATCTATATTTGTATGATCTAGGGAGTTATACAAGAGTATATCAACATATTCTTAAATAATATATGATTTTTAGTATGATTTCATTGGATTAGAGTGAGAAAATGATGTATGGAATTTCATACCTGTGGATAAAATGATAAGGGGCTTGGAGGGAAGAGGATCCAATTATGGACATGTTAAAAAGGATAGTAGAAGAATCATATAAAATATGTTAATGAAACTGGGAGACCCATCAAGTGTAAAAAAGGATGTAATAAATCAAAAGATTATTTTTGGTAAATTAATATTCCAAAAAATTTAAAAAATTAAATGAAGAATCTAATTAATGCACTACCCTTGGTCCAATGATTCAACTACTATGATTTTGGGGAGAATTCATGATAGTCTACTAAACTAGGGGTCCATAAGGATAAATCCATGTTTACAAACATAATGGAAAACCATGTTTGCATTATATATTTTAATCGGTAATGTATTAAATGTCAAAATGCTCTTAATTTCTATGAATGTTTCCTAAAAATAATTTTTCACTTTTTATTTCTTCACATTTATTATAAGTTTAATAATAGGTGATGAAATTCCAAATAAATATGAATAAATATTTAAAAATCTAATATAAATATAGGAAAATTTTATAAAAAAATTAATTATTATGTGGATCTCAATAAATAATATTCATAACCTTCATAGGGACTAAATATTACCCTCTATATAAGATTTAACGAAACTAAATTACATCATTTTAATCAATAAAAAATAATTCGATTGTTTACTACATAAATTTTATTGCTTGATATCTAGTATGTATTTTTTCATTAAGTTTCCTTATGTTTTGTGAAACAATTTGAGGTTTTGGATGGATTTTTAAGGTGGTTCACCAATCACCTTGGGTAGATAGAGCATATAAAAATGTGTGATGCCCACCACGGAGGTGGTCATGCAAGATATATGATAAATCTCATGGTGTTATACCCATATAACCTCTATATTAACCCATTTAAACCCTTTATTCTCTCACATAAACCCGTGTGCAAGATACTAGGTTTAAGGAATTTATTTGGAGGTTTTTAGGCTCTATCATCCCCTATAAGTATATTTCATTCATCCATGACTATGGGAATATCATATTAATATTTTCTTATATTTTCACATCTTAATTCCATTCTTATCTTCTTTTACTCTTACACTACATCCCTAACGATGACAATTTCTATTTATTTTGGTTAGGGTTCAAATTTATTAAGGGTTTTTTTTATTTTAAATATTGTTCATCCTTAAATCAATAAAAATATACATTTTTCATACTTTATTAATTAGAGTGGAATCATCTTGGTTGGTGGATACATACACCGCATATATCATGTAATAAAATTATTTTTGGTTGACTTTTTGTGGAGATAAATGTTTAAATGATATTATTAATATAAAAGGTTTTTTTAGAGAAAGTAAAAATTGGTTTGTACATATCTTGTTGATTTCATATTAAAAGAAACATATTTTAAAACAATATATTACTATAGTGATGTATTTATTGCCTAAATTAATGTGTAATTGTAAATTTTAATGATTGTTTATTCATGTAGATGTGAAAACCTATTTGACCTCATAAATATGGGTTCATGAGTAATTATTTTGTTTTTATAGAGAATAGGACATTTCATTCCAATGTTAACAAATTTCTCTAAAGAGAATTATGGTGGAAGTCTATACATAGATTCCTCCTCCACTAGTTGGAAAAACTATGATCCTTTGAGTGATGACTCATGAAGTTGTAGGGATAGAATGTCATCATGAATATGCTAACATGTTTTCATCTATTTTAATGATGATTATTTCTTTTATATCATTTCATTACATGTATAGATTAATTGGATTGTAGTTAATCATTTTTTGGTATATGATGAAAAGAATCGATTTACCTCAAATTATATATACTACCTAAAACATGATTCTTATCACATGATATTTTTTATGAAAAATTGTGTGGGTTTATATTTTAAATATTATTAATGTTAAATCTTTTCATATTATTTAATTTCCAAAAATAATATCTTTAATCATGTTTTTATCAATATAGTTAGTATAATCATTGAATTAAAATTAAGGGTTTTCATGGGAAATGCTACTTAGTATTTCTTACACCCCCCAAAATAGATATAATTTGTGTGTATATATATATTATGGGATGAGATATAGATAATGGGGAAAATATATTCTTTATTGCTGTAGGGTATTAGTCTCTCTGTCAGATCATCAATGTTTAAAAACTATATAATTGTAGTTGGATTTTCCCTTTCTACCATATGGTGTTTCTATAATTTTTGTAGGTCCTTGTAGAACTATTTGGATTATAAATGTACATGTATATAGAAACTAGAAAAGTTCGTATTCATGCATTATATATGATTTTTTTTATTTTCAAGGTATGATTGCATGAAATTTAGTTAGTTGATATTGTGTGTTATTTATTTATTTTCTATTGAATTATATATATTGATTAAAAATAACATGTAAATTAATATTTTATTTATGGGTTTGATATGTTCAACATATAGATACATCATACTATTTTTTTGTGTAATGTTAGTATGAATTTAATAATATATAATTCGGTTATTGTTTCCCCAAAGTGTAAATTCACACTCAACAGTTATGTGTATCCTCTAATTATATGTGGAAACACATCAGAGTGTATCTCAAAATATAGTTTAGGTTAGATGTAAATATTATTTTTTAATTACATTACTCGTTCCCCAAACATAATTGTTCATATTTCTCTCCATTTATTATATTTACATTCCATAGTCTTATAGAAATTTAGGAAACCATAAGTAAGGTCTAAAATGAACTTATCTTGGAAGGGTTTAAATATACGGTTCATGAGTTCCATGAAAACCCAAAGATAATTCATCACTAAAAACAAAATTACCATAAACTAATAATTTCTATAATAAAATATGAATTATCCCTTAAAAATCATTTTCCAAAACATACGGCTCGAAATAACCGTACTTGAGGTAAATATTTGATGGCAATATTTTTACCTTCATTAAATAAATGCGGTTATATATCCTTCATAGTGGAAACATTATCATCAAAATAAAATAATTATGTTAATGATTATGAATGACATGTATCAAACATCCATCCATATTATGGGGAAGAACACCTGAGATTCCAATACGTACATAGTAGACCTAATTAATTCCCAATACAAGTTATCGTGCAACTATAAAATTAACTATTTTAGTTGTGGTGGGTATTTTTGTATAATCAAGAAGTAATTTGTGTATCATCAAAATTAATCTCAATGTTGTTGTCTAATTTCCAACATGGGGGAAACCTTGGCATTTCATCTTTGAAGATATCCATATAACCCTATACTTCCCATAGAAGGTGATCCAACTGGACATCCACTAAAAAAAATCATGTGTAAAATTGTAATCAATTAAATATCTTTCTTATGTTGTATTCATAATACTAACTATGAATCCCATTCACCATTTAACTTTAAATGAAACATAATTTTTCATTGGTAAATAAATTTTCATTAATAATAATCAGTTAGTATTAATCATATCCTAAGTGAAAGTATCATTATTGAATTCCATATTACATTAAGTGATTATTTAAAATATTTAATTAGAGATAACTACATGATATTTCGAAGTACATATCATAGTCTAAAACCATTAATGTAATATATAATCCTGGATAATGGAAACTGAAATGGACAATTATAGGGACCCACTATTAATAAATGCATCCTATTATGTATATAAAATATATGATAGACCTAAAACAATGTAATGATAAATGTGTTCATTTCCTTGAATAGTGAGGAGTTATATGCCTCCTGGTAAATTTTTTCACAATACATGAATTCCCTCCTATATATGATTCAGTATAAGTTTTTTTGTAGGTGTCATTTATGGATAAAAAATCTATCCAACTTTTTCTCTACCACTATCACCTTTTTACTCACCTGGGTGCTTGGCCAATAACTCTACCCCAAGGTCTCTTATCTCTAAACCCACATTATCTCAATGGTACATCAACTGTCTCTATACAATGTTTTTTTAAATATTCTCTTAGAATTATCAATGTGGACCCTATTGTTTATAACATCACATGAATAACATGATATTCTTACTCTCTATACCAGAGTTAATGTGACCATCCAATAATTAATCCTTTCGATAATTATACTACCAATTTGAATCTACTTTTCAATGAACTGAATGGATAATGATTACTTGTATTACTATATGATCCTTTACTATTATAAAGTTTCATCAAATATATACTCTAACACTTCCCACAAAGTATATTCTCTAGTATATTGAAGTATTTATTAAATTTTAGATAAACAGTAGGAAATTAAACTAACATAAATTTACATCCTGGGCCATTTATCAAAATTTTAAGCTCTGATTAAAAAATCATGGATCTTGTATTTTGATAAACTAGATATGTTTTTAATTTATAATCATTATACACACTATTTTGTGTATATATCAATTCTTCTTGCATCAATAGATATATCTCAACTAGAAATTTAAGTATCCATTATCACCAACACTCATGCAGAACCAATAATCATAGAATAGTCTCTATATCTTATGAGAGTTTGGTGTATAACATTGCTATTTTAATGATCTTAAAATTTCCATGTAATATTTTTTTAATTATATGGGAATTTTACATGTCCTATAAAATTTATGGCACGTGATTCTGTGGCCCGGTGTGCCCAAAATGAAATTATGAATTTTTTTGGTAGGATCAGTAAACGTTCGAGAGGGTTTTGTAACTTTTGAACTGGTTCTCGGAAATGAAATATGAGGGTACCGTTGAACTCACAGTGCCGATATTCGCTTAAAAAGACCTTCACCTCTACCACGGTAGTTCGAGGGTTAGTTTTCACTTTTTTTGTGGAAGAAGAAAAATAAAGTTTTTTTATTATTTATTTTTCTTTTGAAACACCTCCTTTTGAGTTATGGGGTGGGGGCCACCGGAACTAGAAACCCCACATTTTGATTTCATGTGGTGGGTCCCACCCAAACCTCTCTTTAATGTTGTAAGTCTTCTGGAATCCTCTCATTTAATTATGCCAACGTAATTCCTTTAATTATTTCTACATCATCGTAGTTAATGGATAACTTTAATTTAATAAGTTGGATATTCTTATTTTTTCAGTTGAGAAAAAACAATTCCGAAGGGTTGGAAAATTGGAGAACTTTGAGAAACTCTTTCTCTAAATAAGAACGTGCCATATCCATTGAAGAACGCGCTCTCCAATGAAGAACGCCAATCCACAAGTGATGTCTTCAATGGAAAAATACTAGCGCTTGTATTTGCAACATCACAGACACCGAAAAACCTTTGAGGTACGGGTGTGATTTTGATCTATCTTCATTAAGTGTTTTCATTTATATTGAACCTCTCCCCATGTGCCACTTGCTACTGCTCTAACGTGGAGGGTGTGGTCCAAATGAACATGGACCGACCTCTCCGAAACATTTGTTGTTTTTGTTCCATTACCCATGATGGAGTAGTATGACAACGGGTGCTGGCGATTGGCACCGGTGGGACATAGGTGTGGCGGCCGGCACCACGGACAGCCGCAACGATGTTAGCAGCACAATCGTGCCACTCGAGAAGGCTCCCGACCCGTCGGCCGCAACGGAGCAAGGGTGGTGGACGACACACTGGCCTGCCACGCGATGGGGATGGTTGTGTGCGTCCATGCTGCCTAGAATGTAGGAGCCGCAAACTTGTGCCACAATGACGAAGGGATGGCGGTCGGCCGAACCGGTTGCTAGGGGAGGCACGGTGCGCGCCTGGACCTCATAGAGGAGAAGGATCACCATACGGCCAGCCAGCGTAACCAGTAGGCCTCCACACCACGGGTCGGGACATGCTGGCGGGTCGGGTCAAACCCGATCCAGACCCGAGTCGGGCCTGGACAACTCGAATCGGGTCAGGTCAGCCCAGGTCAGGTCGACCCGTGTCAGTCCAGCTTCGACCCTATTCACTCTTTCAGCCATATCATGAGCTATGTGCATCCATTTGATGAACCGTCTACAAAACCATATTCCTTGTATTTTCATGATAATTTTTATATACATCACATGAGTTTTGGATAATGCTGAGGTATAGCCGGGTTGGATCGAACACGAATCCAACCGGGCTCTCGAGACTAAAAGGCTAATAACTTACAGACCGAGTGTCCGATTGATGCACCGTCTGTTTCTTTGAGAACCATTATAAGTGGAGGGAATTTAGGATACATCTTTGTGGATCTTCGTGGATGTTGGAGTACCGAACTGTGTATTGTTGAGTATAACCTCTCAAAATCAAGTGATCTTAGTGCGGGAACCCTGTAGCTGGTTGTGACATGAGAAAGAGATCCAATGTGGGTCTGTGATTTGGGATCCTAAGTGGGTTTGTGTTTGAGAGTTCCACATGGATCCGCTCTAGGAATCGACCTGGACTACTCTAGGACCCTACATGGGTTTGATTCTCTAGGATCCTACTTTGGTCTGCTATACTAGGTTCTTTTGTGGGTCTGATGATTTAGGATCCTACGTTGGTCTTCCTCTTAACAGAGTATGATGATTCAGTAGTTACATCTAATCATATTTTCTATCGTACATAAGTTATACCTGGTGTTAGATGAGTCTATACCTTTGTGGTAATCTTCATTGTAGCATACCTTTTTGTTACTTACTTTAATGGTAATACCTTTGTTCCATTCTTCTGTGTGGCTTACCGTTGTGGTACTTACCTTCGTGGTGATGCCTTTGTGGAATTATTCTATGTGGAATTACCTTTGTGGTACATACAATTGTGGTGTTAACTTTGTGGTATTCTTTCCATTGTGGAATATTTGAGATTTGACATTTGAGTAGGGCCTTGTGTTTCTTCATGAATGAGATGGGTATACTTGATCAATTAGGTATATGTATGAGAATATAATTAAGTAGGGTTGTTGTTATACTCACCCCTCCATGGGCTATGCCCGCACCTTGTTGTGTCTGGTGTAGATGACGAACATCACTGACTGAGGACCAGAGTACCAGGACAATAGGTAGCTTCGAGGTGTACATTAGACGAGGCGTACAAAAAAGACAAACGTTCGAGATCTATACCTACCCTTTAGGTTGGATCCTTGGAGGGTGTTCACATGATCGGTTTCATTTTACATGTAGTTTTTAGTTTTCTTGTACCTTCTAGTTGGGCTTGTATTCAGGCCCTTTTTTCTTACTATACACACACTTTTTATTATGCAGTTTACATGTTTTTGTATCTTGCTGTGTTCTTGGATGCCTATTTACAGCTTATAAATGTAATGCCTTCCTGGGTTAGGGAACATGCCTTTTGGTGCTAGTCACCACCCCCTGGCCTAGGGAAGGTTGGTTTGGGGTAGTCACGACATGAGCCCCGGGGGACGGGTCGTGACAAATTGGTATTAGTGAATTCGATTATACTATAGAGCATTATAATATGATATTTTTAACGACAATATTGATATGTGTAGTGAGTTTGGTTATCAGTTTAGAGAATCCAATGTTGGTGCGGTGACCGACGTATCCATACACCAGGACCCTAACATCTGATTTTTGACTGAGTGCATGAAAAAACTGATTGCATGTGTGTTTCAAAAAGTTTTATTTGTGATCTTTTTGAGTCATCACACTCAGTATAACCTATTGACCATGGTGCACCTATTTCTTTTCAGGATTCCTCCATGTAGATATCTCTCTAGGGTTTTGTGTATAGTACGCGATGATAGGCCACCGAGTGACGTGGCCTTAGTGCAAGGAACATTATCGGTAGAGGAACCAATGGAGGGACCACTAGTACCATTACATGTTGGGCCACCGATGCCACTAGCACCAGTAGTAGAGGGTTCACGCTTCTTGAGTTCATTTCATGAGTTCCAGTACCAGTGGAAACCCAGGTTTAGGGGTGAGATCAACCAACATGCGTTTGGGGAGTGGTTAGGGGCATTGGTGAGAGTCTTCCGACTGGTAGGGACACCAACTGCTCTCATGGTGATCATTGCCGCCAGTCTTCTACAGGAAGCTACTAGAAAATGGTGGAGCATGATGCTTTAGTTTCATGATGTGGTGACACGTATTTGGGAAGACTTTGAGATCCTGTTTTGTGCAGTGTTCATTCCAGCAACCCTTTGCGCAATGCGCATACAAGAGCTTCTCCATCTACAGAAGGCCAACATGACTATGGCTCAGTACTCAGCGAGGTTCACCGACCTCTCACACTACTCCACTGATATGGTGTAGGAATATTCTTCCAGGCCCATACATTCAAGCATGGACTCAAGAATGAAATTAGGGCTTCGATGATTTCGTTCTGCATCTCGATGCAGGCGAGGGTGTTAGAGCAAGCCCTCTTAGTGGAGAGTTTTCTTGCTGAGTAGTCCCCAGTAGCGAGATCCACCATCTGGCATCACAAAGAGGAGTCTTATGTAACTGATACAATACATATGTCATAGAGGACCAAGACGACCAGACCGACAAGAGTATGACTACAGGATTCCGGGTTGGTCGTGTGAAGCACCGGAGATAGATCCAGTAATGGGAGAAGCATGAAGTGTTACGCATGCAGAAGGCATGGTCACGTGGCTCATGACATCCCGAACCTCCATATAGATGATCAGCATATGGTCGAAGGACCGCCCAGGAATAGATAGAGGTTTGATAGAGGAGGTCCGCAGGGAGAAAGCAGATGTGGAATAAGAGCTGGCTGAGCAGCTAGTAGTGGGAGACTATTCAAGATGTTACCCCCACCACCACCTGGTGGTCCTCCCTGACCAAATCGAGCAGTAGGACAGCGGCATGATCAACTCCAGGAAGCTGAGGCCAATGACCATGGTGATCGGGAGGTGATATGAGGTACGATTTGGTTCTACTCCACCTTAGCATTGTACTTATTGACATTGGCTATAGTCATTCTTTTATTTCCACGGCCCACTTTTGAACCTCGAAGATTTTAGCGGTGTCGTTGGCTCGATCCTTACATCTAGAGTCTCTTACCAAAGTGGATTCAATGATTACACACTGGTTTTGGTAGTGTGAACTTACTCTAGGAGGTGAGAGCTTCGACTGGGATCTCTTAGTAGCGGCTTCGAGGCCTTATGATGTCATCTTTGGTATGAACTGGTTATCTATAGTCCATTCGCATATTTACTATATTAGGTGAAAAGTGTAGTGTGTCCACATGGATGTGACTATGTTTTCATTCAACGGTGAGAATGGAGCCTTTGTAGCATAGAATCGACTTACCTAGAGGAGAGTGTAGCCGATCACTCCTCAGTTGGCCACCCTTACCCTCAGAGAGGTTTATGTGGAGAGTCCAAGCTATCCTGTAGTGGTGGACCAGTATGTGTATCTCTTCACTGATGATGTTCTGGGTCTACATCATCATAGAGTGGTGTAATTTTACATTGACTTGTACCCCGAGACAGCACCGATATCTACAACATCATATCACATGGCTCACGCGGAGTGTTGTGAGCTGCGGGTATATCTGGAGGACTTACATGGAAATGGGTTCATCCAACCCAGTGTATCTCCTTCGGAAACCCCAATTTTGTTTGCCAAGAAGGCGGATGGGAGCTTGAGAATCTATGTTGACTATCGGCGCTTGAACCAGGTGACTATCAAGAACACGTACCCACTCTCGAGGATTGATGAACTCTATGATCAGCTGAAGGGAGCACAGTGGCTCTCGAAGATAGACCTTAGATCAATCTATCACCATCTCAGAGAGTGAGATGAGGATGTGCATAAGATGACTTTCAGATGTCGGTACCACCACTAAATGTTCTTGTTTATGCCATTTAGAATGACCAATGATCAATAAGTGTTCATGAGACTCGGGAACATGGTCTTTTATCCATAACATGATCACTTTGTAGTAGTCATCATTGATGACATACTGAACTACTCCACTATTGAGGAGGAGCATGCCTATCATCTACAGATAGTACATGACACACTCCGAGAGCACCAGATTTATGGTATGCTCTTGAAGTGCCAATTCTGGATCCGAGAGGTTCCCTTTCTAGGACATTTCATCTCAAAATATGGAGTTTTGGTGGATACAATGATGATTGAGGTGGTATTTTCTTGTGAGCCACCCAAGAGTGGGACAGAGGTATGAAGTTTCATGGGTTTGGCCAGATACTACTGGAGGTTGTCCCATATTTCCCCAAAGTTGCAGCACCTTTATCAGTGTTGACAAAGAAGGGGCAACCCTTCATGTGGTCAAAGATATGCTAGTGTAGTTTTCAAGAGATGATGTAGAGGACGACTAGTTCCCCATCTTGAGGCTTCTAAAGGAGGGCATTGGGTACATATTCTACTATGACACATCAGGCCCATGATCTGATGTGTCCTGATGCAAGAGCAAGCAGGTATCCCAATGGTTATCAAGATATGAGACATAATGAGTAGAACTAATATACCCATGACTTGGAGTAAGCATCAATGGTGTTATACATGAATATTTGGAAACATTACCCGATGGGAAATCTTTTTACATTCTACTCTAATCACAAGAGTCTCAGGTATATCTTCTATTAGAAGGAGCTAAACCATAGATAGTAGTGTTGGCCTACGTTCCTCCAGGAATATGACTTTAGAATATTATATACTTCTGGGAAGAGAAATGCTATAGCAGATCCACTCAGCAGGAGATCTATTATACAACTACTAGTTGAGGTGATGGAGGAACTAACTACTTTGCAGATATCCTTTATGGATCGATATGGAGAATATTTTCTTCAGTCTCTTACAATCACTCCAACAATTCTTATGCGAGTGAGGGAGGCGCAGTGTGGGGACACTGACTGCGAGGCTCAGCACACTCAGATATCCACAGGACATGTACCTGATGGATTTTCTGATGGTGGGGAGCTCATCATCCTTTTTCAAATGAAGTACCATGGTACAGTGTCACTTCGGGAGGAATTGTTGAGGGAGTTCCACATATCCCCTCTAGCAGTACATCCAGGAGTGGAGAAGAAATACAAGGTTCGTTGATGACAACACTAGTGTCCAGGAATGAAGAAAGCAATATTAGATCTTGTCTCTCGGTGCCTCAATTATCATCAAATGAAGGTGGAGCATCAGGTAACAACATGCTTAGTTCATCCTTTGGAGGTCCTAGAGTGGAAGTGGGATGGGATATCCATGGACTTCGTGATAGGACTTCCACGTACATCTAGGGGTCGTGAATCGATCTGGGTGATCTTCTACCAACACACCAAGTCAGCACAATTCTTACCGATTATAGATCAGGGTTTAGTAGAGATATTTTGATTCCTCTACGTGCCGAAGATTGTGTGGCGACATGGAGTACCCTCGACCATTGTCTCTGATCGTGATGCATGTTTCATTTCTCGGCTTTGGATGGGGTTGCAGGAGGCTTTCAGGATGCAGCTTCCTTTGAGCACAAACATCTATCCTCGGACGGATGGCCATACAGAGTGGACAATTCAGACCCTCGAGGAAAGGCGGCATGCTTGCATCCTCGACTTCGGTCACAACTAGGAGGATCACTTGCCCTTGGGTGGAGTTTTCATTCAACAACAGCTATCATTCCACCATTAGGATGGCACCTTTAAAAGTACTATAAGGCTGACCATGAAAATCACCTTTGTGATGGACTGACCAAGGGGATTGAATACACATGGGACTAGATAATTTATAGGCTTCCACAGAGAAGGTGCAGATCATCCATGAGTAGAAGAAGACTGCATAGAGCAGGCAGAAGCCTTATGTCGACGGGAGATGGAGACCTCTATACTTCAAGTATGGTGACCACATCTTTCTACGAGTCTTAACTCGACGAGGTTGGTGGAGATTTGGTCAAGGCGACAAGTTATCTCTGAGGTTTATCAGACCCTTTTAGGTCCTCAGCAGAGTTGGTGAGGTGGCTTATTGCTTACTCTTCCACCTCAGTTGCACAGGGTGCATGACATTTTCCATGTATCCTAGATGAGGAGATACGTGCACGGCACATCACATGTCATCGACCATGGTGAGCTGGAAATCGACGATGGGGTGACTTTTATGGAAGTTCCAATGGAGAATGTGGATCGATAGGGGTCGGTCCTTTGTGGGCGGTCGATAAATTAAGTGCGTATACGTTTGTAGAACGAGATCATCCAGGAGAGCACATTGGAGCAGGAGGCCCAGATTTCGTGGTCAGTACCCCCACTTGTTTTCATAGTTATTGTGATGCGGCTCTCGGGTATACATATCCTTGAGGTGGAGAAAATGTAAACACTCGAAAATTTCCATGTAATTTTATTTTATTATATGGGACTATTACGAGTTGCGAAAATTGACGGTGCATGATTCCGAGGTCCGGTGTTCCTGGAATTAAATTCTGAATTATTTTTATTACATTTAATAAACATGCGAGCGAGTTTTTATAATATTTGACCCAGTTCATGGAATTGAAATCTGAGTGTACCATTGAACTCACAGCAGCGATATTCGCTAAAGGAGAACATCACCTCGATTGTTGTAGGCTGAGGGTGGAAGTTAGTTTTTCACTTTTTCATGGAAGAAGAAAAAAATATTTTAATATATATTTTTCTTTGAAACCCCTCCTTTTTTTTATGGGGTTGGGGGCTAACCGAACTAGAAAACCCCCCATTTTGAATTCTATTTGTGGGGGCCACTCGAACACATATTTAATGTGGGATGCCTCTTGGAAACCTCACATTTAATTGTGCCAACACAATTCCTTTAATTATGTCAAAATCATTATAATTAATGTCCAAATTTAATTTATTATGCTGGTTATTATTTTTATTTGGGATTGGTAAAATCGTTGGCAAAGGGTTGGAAAAGGGGACAACATGGAGAAAAAATTTCTCCAACGAAGAACGCACCATCTCAAAAGAAGAACACGCTCTCCAATGAAGAACGCACTCTCCAACGAAGAATGTTCACTCCACATGGGAAGTCTTCAAGTAAAACGAACTGACGCCCGTCTTTACATCCTCGCTAATGCCATCAAGACATCATGGTAGGGGAGTGATTTTGATTTATCTTCATTAATTGTTTTATTTTACATTGAACCTCTCCCAATGAACTTCTTGCTAACACTCTTGCGTGGAGGGTGAGGGCCAAATGAACATGGCCCGACCTCTCCTTATCCTTTGTGGTTTTTGTTGCATTACCCACGATGGAGGATGATGGAAACCGATGCTGGTGATTGGCACTTGTGGGACTCAGTTGCGGTAGATGACACAACGGCCGACAGCAACAGCGGCGGCGGCACAACCGTGCCACTGAAGAAGGGCCGCAGCCCGTCGGACCTGAAAGAGAAAGGGCAGTGGCAGACACTTTGATCGGTTGTGTGATGGGGACGGTGACACGCTTCTATGGTGCCCGGCGTGCAAGCGTCGTGGCCTTGTGCCGCGGGGGCGATGTTATGGCAGTCAGATGAACCGGCCACCAGTGGAGGCACAACACACATATGTGCCGTGCATAAGAGGATGTTGGATATCCGGCTAGTCAGTGGACCCAACAGGCCACCGCACCACGGGTCGCCACATCGTGGGCCACCGCACCATGGGCCACGCCGGCGTGCCAGGCTGGACCCAGCGGGCCGAGTCGACCCATGGCTAGTCCTGGGTTGGGCCAGGAAACCCGAATTGGGTCGAATCAGCCCAGGTCGGGTCGGCCGGGTCCGTCTGACCAGGTCGGACCGGACACAGACAAACTTCAACCCTATTCACTCATCCGACATAATCGTGAGCTACGGGCATCTATTTGATGAACCGTCTGTGATGCCAAAAACCATGGATCGAGATAGCACTTTTTATATACACCATATGCGTTTTGGATAATTTTGGGGTTCGTCCAGGTTGGATTAAACATTAATACCATCGGGCCCTCAGAACATAAAGTATAATAACTTAAAGACCGGGCGTCTGAGTGACACACCGTCTGTTGCATTGAGAGCCTTTTTATGAGGTAGTCCTTTAAGATACTTATTTATTGAACATTGTGTATTTGGAGTACCGACATGTGTTTTGAGGAGGAAAACCTCCCATTATCAAGCTATATTAGTATGGGAACCCTGTAGATCTCTATGACATGAGAAAGAGATCATATGTGGTTCTGTGCTTTGGGATCCTACATGGGTCTGTGTTAGAGAGTTCCACTTGGATCCACTCTAGGAATCCAAATGAAATACTCTAGGATCCTACGTGGGTCTACTACTCTAGGATCCTTAGTGGGTCCACTATACTAGGATCCTATGTGGGTCTGATGATTTAGGATCCTATGTGGGGCTGCCTTTTAATAGATTAAGATGATTCAGTAGTTACATTTAATCATCTTTACTACCATACCTAAGTTATACCTTGTGTGAGATGATTCTATTTCTCTGTGGTAAATGTTTTTGTGGTGTAGCATTGTGATACTTACCTTTGTGGTGATACCTTTGGGGTATTCTTCTGTGTGGCATACCTTTGTGGTGCGTACCTTCGTGGTGATACCTATATGGTATTCTTCAATGTGGCGTTACCTTTGTGGACTTACCTTTGTTGGGTTTCCTTCAATGTATTCTTTCCTTTTTGGAACAGTTGATCTTTGGGAATTTGAGTTTGGCCTTGTGTTTCCTCATTAACGAAATGGGTATATATGATCACTTAGGTATATGTATTGGAATATACCTAAGTAGGTTTGTCAGTTGTTTTCATGCTTTTTGGTTTTTCCTTTTTGGATTTTGTGAGAACTTTGAGGGTCTCGGGGTCCCTCCTGAGTATCGTTATACTCACCCCAACATTGGCTATTCCCACACTTTATTATGTTTGGTTTAGACGATGGACAATGATAACTGAGGATGAGAGTACCAGGACTGGAGGTAGCTCGGGGGTGGACATTTGACGAGGCGTATCACAGAGATGACCATTCGAGAGTTGTGCATACCCTTCATGTAGGATCCTTGGTGGGTGTTCAGATGAGCTGTTTCAGTTTACTTACACATTTCAGTTTTCTTGTACATTCCAATTGGTCTTTTATTCTATCTCCTTTTCCTTATCGTACACACATTTTTTACTATAAAATTTACTTGTGTTCGAATCTTTCGGTGTGCTTGGATGCATGTTTAAAAGTTATAAAGTGAATGCATTACCGGTTTAAGGAATATGCGTTTTGGTGCTAATCGCCAGCCTCTGGCCTATAGAAGGCGGGCTTGGGGTAGTCACGGCATGGGCCCTGGGGATGAGTCATGACAGCTGTTGGGGATGATCACATTATAATTGGATTACAGAATGAATCCAAAATTTTATTTGCATTTCAAATAGGCTTCACAGAAATGGGATCTACTTATTCTGAGAGAATGTCTTATATACTCTCTTCCTATTTATGTGGTTTGGTACTAAAAATGATATTAATAATATAAAAATAAAACTTACATATCATATTAAAATAAATCTTTAAGGTGTCAAAAATAAAAATTTACCATTTTTAATCCCATAATATTTCCCAAATTTTAAAAAAATCATTTGTAAAATGAATGAACTAACCACTATATAGTATTAATATCAATCTGATTATATTTTGAATATAATTTTTTATGTAACCAAGTCCGTCAGAATATTATCATTGTTTTTTATAGTGATGTCTATACTGTAACACATTTTTTATACTTTTCATAAAATTAAAATCTATAATAAAATCCTCAAAATATCACTTCCTTAAATTTTGAAAGCCATACCTCAAAATTTATTAATTTTAACAGTTATCCAATTTTATTATTTAATAACTCCCCCCAAAAAATATTCTATCCTAGGACCCAATTTAAATCAATGAAAATATTGGGTAGCCGACACAAAGATCGCATGTAATGGGATAGGGGATGATTACTAGAACTAAGATGGAATCTACACATAAGTATAAGATTCCCCATCTAATCATATAATAACACAACAATTATCTGTCAATTTTAAAAAAAAAATATTGTCCACATATACCATTAAACAAATTCATGTATGTATGATATATCATGCTCATAGCATATAACACAATATGTGTCCAAAACAAAAATTAAATATTTTTCAATTGAAATACCCTAATAAATATTTAGAAATAATGAAAAAAATATATTCACATATAATGGATTGTTATACATTAACCAAGTGAACTAAATCCTCTAAATTTTTGTCCCACTCTATCATATATAAAGTGAAGCTCATATTTACTACCACAAATATGACTCTACAGTGGTTCTCATTCAAGGAAGAGTATAACAACCTGGAAGGATATACTAAGAATCAAGTAACAAAAGATCTACTATTATGATTATATAACTATTAAATCATATTTTTTATACTCTATAGTGGTGGTCAAATATCATGTTACCCACTGGGGTATAATATATCCTGTTGTAATACATAAAATAACAACTCTTTAATTTATAATAATCATATAAAAATGGTCCTACAACCATTTCCATATCCCAATAATAAAATATCAAACCTTTTGAGAGATCATACATTACATATAAAGGTACTAGATGGAGGGGTTCCACAGAGCCCATCATGGAGAATCATAACCTAAAAAGATTCATATTGGTTATTGGAAGATTAAAATTCCTTAAACCAATCAGTGATAGTTTATATACTAATGAGAATAATTTCATGTAGATTAAAGGAAGAACCTAATGGAATCCAAGCCTTCATTAATGGAAACTGAGAAAAGTGTCATGCTGTTAGGATTATACATAGAAGAAAATGAGTCTATGCTCAACGAAAACATGTTTCCAAAAATAATAGGAAACCAATTCATCAAACCATTAGTGATGTACCCAATCTACATTAGGAAATAATATACATTGTTATCTCTTATAAAAATAATTCATTAATAGAACAACCAGGTAATGTTAGATCACCCCTAGTCTCACTCATCACCTTTGTAGAAGGGAATGTTCAAGAGATAAAATTAATACATGTCATAACCAATCAATGAAAAAAAATTCAGTTGTAGTAAATTAAAATTTAATCACAAATTCTTTTTTTATATCTCATAATATATTCTATCATACTGTATTATCAGATATTTCCTCCAACAGGTGAAACCCACTTGGAACTCCATGTGAAATATCATAAAATGATTTTATAATGAAACTAAAAATATAGAACAATACATATAAATTCCCTTTTACTAAAAATTACACATTATGATTTTTATATATCCCCTTTAAGGATAAAATTTGTTTCTACATGAGAAAATAAAAAAAATATTCTTGGAATTGTACGGGACCTAGCCATTATAGATGAAGTAACAAAATTTTTAAAATTAATAAAACAAACCTTTGATGATGTAAAATAACATTGAAATCATCACAATTACAATATATAAAAAAGGAAAAATTCATAATTCATGGGAATTGAATTTATAGGTGAATTAAACATGTTTTTAAATTATGAATGAATAAGGGAACATGTAGTAGGTTAATATTGTGCCACATACTGAATTGGATGGGGATTTCTCCCTGATACATCATTAGGATTGGTATCAGTCATCTCTATCACTTCCTCATACATCATGGGTGTGGATATCAAACATTTAAGAGATATAGGTCATGTATTTTTTTAATTCTATCTCATGTATAACAGAGATCAATCTCACTTATCTTAAATCCATTTCTCATCGATTTTCCAAATTTTCTCATGTGTCTATGATTCTAATTCAAACATCATGAAGAACTGTCTTAGGAATTACCAATCCCTAAAATGTTATAAAATCCCCACATGGACCATCATACAATGAGAATCAATTTACCCATCCAAAATTACATATCTTAAAAATGGACTTAATTAGTCTTATGATTTAGACACAAGAGATATACTAGATCTTTTAGGGTGTTTTGATCACAAGGATTCTAGGGAGACATTTGGTATTTGAATCAGAGGGTCCATAATTGGGGACATTGGTGTTGTAATATACACACAATATTTTTCCATTTTAGGGTTTGATGTCATTTACCACAATGGGATATTATTCTCAGGAACACAAAAACCACAACTATCCAATCATTTGGTTGATGGTACTCCCTCCAACTCTTCTCTACACATTGAGTATGGGTTTAACTGTAATTCATTGATAATTTTATCTATTGAAGAGAGAGAGAGAGAGACAGAGATGCCTACTACGAGCTATATAACTAGCCCAATTATCCTCCAACTCTAGAAAACATCATCATGTATCCCTAATTACATTTTCCATACGATGTATAAAATGTTAGTGAATCCCAATACTGGTGTTAGTTTCTAATGTGAACGAGCATAGGAACATTGGAATAGGGAGGGTGGGGGGGGGGGGTGGGTAACGTTCTTTGACCCTCTATATGTAAAACCAATGATAATTATAAGAATTAGAATATTTTTAGTTATTTTATTAAAATTATATTCTAAACGATGTTATAAAATTCATAGTCTATTATCCAAATACAAAAAATGTATTTACACTACGGCTCAATAATCCATCCTTTTGTTAATATCAATAGCATGGTATATTTTTCATAAAACCCAAGTCATCTATATAATAATAATAATTAAGGTAAGTAGTGGAATAATTGTCTATTATCTTTGATAAAATGGGTATCCAATTTTTTTAGAACTCAAAAATTATAATCCTCATCCCTTGGTGAAAGATATTAGTATAATAAATAATATATAGATGGATTTTTATTTTTTAATTTTATTTATGATATATTTTCATTTGGTAACATATTGTTTCCTTGTTTATAAAAAATTTCTTTTCAAAATAAAATTCCTCAAATATGTAGCCACTAATACAATATATTTATGATCATAATTACAAAAATAATTAATGTAGTTATCTATGAAAAAAATTGATTATATTAGTGAGTTAAATGCCTCCACACGTAATATTTTTGACTAAAGGACCAAAATTTAATGGTTTCCAGTTTTTATTTTTTTATTGGGTGGTTAATGTCATGAAGTTTAATAAGTGACCCATATACCATGCATTTGAATGTTTACATCGATACACCAGGGGTAATTTATTAGGATGAGTTTGGATTTAGGTGAATAAATTTTTTAGGGGGGAACGAAAGGACCCCTATTATATATTTTAGATTAATTCATATTGAAATGTCAAAAAATACATTTTTATGACCCAAAATAGATTTAATTAATTTTTATGGACTCAAGGATTTCTTCATAGTGTCTTAAATATTTTCTTGGGTTGAACTACAATGGATGTGTTTATAGAGATTATTTTAAACTCATATATACATGTATGATAAACTACATGTCGTTATTATATTATAAAATCCATGGTTTTTTCTCAATATATCATGGTTTACATGTAAAGTTATATTCAAAGGTGAAATATTCTAATGGGTTTGGTCACTCAAGTCCACTTATATCTTTTTTATGTTATGTAACACCTGTGATTTTATAAAATATTGCACAGTTTATACATGGGGACATACCTAGTATTCAAATAATTTATAGTGGATATAATCATTAAATATATCTTTTCAGGGGATACATGGATAAATATTATGGTATATACAAAAATAATTTGGGGGATGATTTGGGGCATTGCAGGAGGCGCATTTTAATATTTATATTAAAAAAATCTATCTCAACCTATATTTTTATAAAATCCATCCATGATTGTTAGTTCCTATCCAAATATATCCCAATAATAAAATAAAATCATTAAAAAAGATTAAAAATATATTATAATATATATATATATACATAAAACATTAATCTACATTGGAAACAAAAACCATTGAGTGTTGGGGGACAAAGAGGTTGGTCGATTTTAAATTTTCTTGATGTTCAGGTGAATTTGAAATTTGGATTTCATATTAACAGGTAAAAGTTTATAATATATTTTATATGGGTAATGGGCTTTTTGAGGTGGAAATATGGGTTAAAAGTATATAGAGTGGGATGTTAAGTTTTTGGTAGTTTAAAAATGTGGATGTGGATGACTTTTGACACATGGTACCTGGTCCAGTTACATCTTGTTATTGGTTTAGTGAATAATGGGATAAAATAATTATTTGGACACATGGTGGATTCTATCCTTACATTGGGAACCATTGGGACTTATTGGTGGATAGTATATATGAATGTGGTACCCAGTAGACCTATAACCTATTTTTAAATAGTGTAAGAAACATCAGTGGAATGTCGGTCCCTTTATTTTTTTAGAATATTGTTTTTCAAGGGTGTCCATTTAGCTAACCTCCCCACATTATTTGTCCACTATTATAATCTTTTGGATTTACCTTGAATTGGGGTTTTTTAATTTTTTTTATCAAGGTAATATAATATTATACATTCCTCTTTATCTATTTACATTACTCTCTCTGCATCATGGTGGCCTGGTTTGGGGTTTTGACATGCGATTACATTGAATAATGGTATAATTTCATCAATAAGATGTTTCCCTCAAGTGTACATCATATAGTAGGTTTAATAATTATGGATTGTTAATGTTTCATAGATTTTATCTTGAGTTATATTGTTTAATTATTTTATTTACATATTTAGAAAATTACGATGCATGTTCTGTTTGATTTATATTTAGAAATTGATGTTTTTTTATTAGTGTTGGGTGTGAATTGGGAGTTTAATATATCGCATGACTCATTACATAAAAATATTTAAGTCACTTAATGTGCTTTAGGATGATTATATAAATTATGGGTCTTCTTTAAAATGATATTTTATTATGTTGAGATATTTTATGGATAATTAAGGTTCTAATTATATCAGGGAAGTTTAGTAAAAACTAGAATTCATTTAATGGATGAATTATCAATCTCTGTTAACATTACATATTGAGTTTCTTGATATTCGGGTGATACTATGTTCATATATTATTATTATTATTATTATTCTTATTAATATGATTACATGATATTGAGAGATATATCCCCACATATTTGTTGGGATCATGTTGACTTAAAAGTAAAATAAGACTTCATATTATGATAAATGGTTCAGTAGTGGGACCTTGGAAAAATTAGTTCCAATGATACATTTTATATTTGTTTGGTGTTATGAGATTTTTTTTATAAAGTTAATATATTTTCATTTTAAAATATTATTTCAATGGAGTTTTGGTTTTTAATGAAACTTCAGAGGAACATTGTTTTATTTTTAAATTACGATTTAATGGTTTTGGATAGTGAGATAGATTTCTTAAGGATATGATGCATTTAAATAAAGGTTTTTAATGGTTTGGGAAAATATAAGGTAAATTGATTTTTTGATAAATGATTTGGATTTTTTAACATAATTATGGATAAAGCCATTTCTTTCAAAAAACATTGGGATGTATTTTTAAGAATATATAATGATCATTATAGTGGAATGTAAATAATAAATTGCAAAATCTATCATCATGAAATAAATATATAATAAATAAACATAGATGAATTGATATTTCTATTGTGTTGATATAATGACATCACTCACCAACAACATGATCCAATCCTCTTTATAGAATCAATTCATTTAATAAAGAAAATTGAGTATCAACATCCAATGATTAAAGGTAATTAAAATTTATGAAAATAAATTCTTGATGGAGTATTAATATGTTATAAAATTTTAATGATCATATTATAGTTATTATTTTATAAAGGAATCATCTCTATGATTCATATCCAATGATAATCTATTTGAAAAATGTGGAAATATTCATTGCACCTGATATAATATATCGGGTTTCATATCCCATATCATAATATATGATATAAGAATACCCAAACCTTTAGAAATATATATATATATCATTTCATAACATTCAAATCACATTAAAATAATTAATTATGATATGGATGTGTCATAAAATGTGATTCATCATATTCTTCTGGACATACGACAATTTTTCACTTACACTAAAATAACATAAGTACATTCTGTTAATTTCAGATGTTTTTATGAATCTACATAAACATTATGAAGTATGGTTTATAAAAAGTCCTTAATTTTTGTACAAATAAATTTCCCAAAAAAATTATAGGTCCTAACTAAATAAACCTACATTCCTTTTTAGGATTTAAAAAATATGATTTCACAAATTAATATATAGAGGAAAAGATCTACATCTATAAAAATACAAGTGTTACTCTTTAAATAAGAGGTTCTCACATGATTCCAATAAAACATGCAAATATCTCTATATGAAAACTTCCACTATAATATGTGTCATATAAATCATATTTATTAATATATAATCTCATTATCATAGAAATTATAAACCACTAGACAACGATCATGAAAATCTTGTATAAGACGTCCCATATATTCCTGATTATAAAAAATAGAATAACAATGAAAAATGAATACATCACATGTCTTTCATGAAAGTATTTGATCACATAAGACATAACTCAACTAAATATGGAAATGAATTTACTCAGATTAATTAAATTATTATCTCAAATTTCATACATAATATAAAATATGAAAAATCCTATCATTGTTTACATCTACTGATGACATGATAAAAAACATACCCACCCACACATTTATTAGATTATCCTCAAATATGGAAAATGAATGGTATAAAATAATGAAGGTTAGAATAATATGTACATTTAAATCCTTAAGAAATGATTATTCATACTAATCACACCCCCTATTTATATTAATTACCAAAAGACATTTCATTTGATAATCTTTAGTATGTTTTCCATATAATAATACTATATTAGTTAGTTTCTCCCAAACTGGTGCCCTAATTCAATCACCTATGTGTACTTTGACTACCATTACATGTATATAAATTGATTATACATGTGTATCACTTACCATGATAATAATTCAAAATTTTATTTTACCTTATATAATGCAATTTCCTTGGATTACATGTTATATCAATAGGTTATAAGAGTTCTAAACTATAATGAGAATATCTATATACTTTAAAAATATCGATTAATAAATAAAAATTCATTTAGATACATAATTAGAAAGGGAATGAAATAATTTATTACTATTGGGATTGAGGGGATAATAAAACATGACATTTCATCCCATGAAGTTATCACTTAGTGATCTAGTGTAACTAAGATCATGATGACTAACCCACTATTAGGAATGACATATTTTTAGGCTATTAGGGGATGTTTTTATTTTCTAATAATTATTTTTGTACCCTTACCTGAGATTATAGTAAATGTGTAACATTGGTTATGTACCTTTATACTTTATGATAACCATGATGGCTTATGTTAAAGGTGATATATCTTGAATTGATTTTATCAATGATAAAATGACATTAACCGAATATACAAGAAATGAATTTTCACATCCAATTATAGGAATTAATATCATATGCATTTTTTACTAGGAAGGTGGTATCTTTATTAAATTTGTATCTTTGTTAGAGGGATGTAAGGTCACCTTGTATGGGTAAAAAAAGAATAAAAACCATGTAATTATGGTGATAAAGTATTTGCATCAAACTTCATGTGATATCATGTGGAAATGTGATTATATTACATATTTTATGTGGGTAGATTAGTTTATAAATTCTATAAAAAACCATATCTTTTTAGGTACCATGAAATGTAGAAATACACATATACTAAACTATGAGTAACACACAATACTATCGAGATAAGTAGTTAGACGGTCACACAAAAAGTTCTATCAAATGTTGGACCAATTCTAATTATTTGCAACTATAGCTTATAGTGGGACCCATGATGGCGGTTGGATAATTTAAAACTATATATGATCATAAAAAATAAATAAAATAAATATTATTTATGTTAATAATAATTATAATAATTGAATTTATTAAAATAATCACATGTTATTATGTTAATAGAAATAAAAATACTTTACACATGAATATTTGTTTGTCATGTTTTATAAAACACGTTATCTTAAAGAAAAAAGATTTATTCAATCTTATTTTATCATGTAACATAATAATGTTGTTAAATGTAAGTTAAAAAATACTTATGAAAATCATGCCACATTATTTTTTGTTAATATGTGTCATATATAGTTTTTTTAATGTTAAAATTATTATTGGAATAAAAATCAATTTTAATAAGTTATAACCTTTGAATTAAAGACAAAGCAATCTAGAATTTTTGGATTCTATTTCTATAATGAAATTTAGATCTTCTATATCATATATCCCCCTTAATAGAGTGAGAGAAATGATTTTAGAGTGCCTAAATATAAGATCCCTTTCTTGTATCAAGTAATCAGTGGTTCAACGTTCATGAGTACTTTAAAAGATGTTTCAAATATCTATAATAACCACAAATGTTCATAGATTGAAAAACAAAGATTATTTTGAAGCATGTGTGGATGAAATGTAGGTTTCATTGTTTAGATGTTTTTTGTAATGATAACTAGAAATTAGTGTAAAAAAATCACATTTTTAAATCGATGGATTTATCATTTCGATATTTTTATTCTTATATGAATTTAATGAGATTATTGGTTTGATAACCATGAACATCATCTATATTTAAAATTTTTTGACATTGATTTGGTAAAATATGTTTATATTTTTCTACTTTCACACTTCTACAACACACAATATACCAAAAAGTGGTATCAATGTGGTCATTGAATACTGTAGGTTGTGATTTATATTAAAAATTCAAGGATTTAGTTAGAGGGAATCGATATGTTTCTAATGCTACTGATGGTGCATCGATATGAATTCAATGGACATAATTTGAACCTTTGATGAATAATATAAATTTTGATGATAAAACTATTTAAAAATTATATATATATATATATGTTTTTTGATAATATATCATAGAGGGGTCCACTGGTTGATTAGACAAAGGGATCCAATGATGAAGGGGATGTGTGTGCGGGGGGGGGGGGGGGGGGGTCTTCCAAAAATATCAACAGAAATATTTTAAATAAAATAATCAATGTTGGGTACTTCCACCACATGCAAGGAAATCATTTCCTCCAATTTACTTGGGGGAGGGTTATCATGTCATCTGTCTCTAAATGAAATGACATATTTCTTGAAAAATAGTAATTTTCAATTTATTTAGTGGAACCACATGGACATTACTATTTTGAGGTTCTCATCCAATGACCTTATCCAGTTCAAGTTAAAAAAGTTCCCAAAATACCTCTATGGGATATTTTTAGTCCCATAAATGGGTATAAAAACTAGGAAAAATTTCAAAAAATCACATTCCACACTTAAAAGTTTAAAAAATAATTTAGGGGACCGTTGACATGAATATTATTATTTAAAATTACATTAAATAATTTTATTTAATAATTAATTTCCCATAGAATATTTAATTAAGAATTTTATTATTATGTGGATTTAATTCATGTGGATAATTCATGATCTAGACTGACCAATATAGGTTTTGTGTTTATTATTATAATTTTTAATTATTTAAACATTGAATGTTTGTAATAATTTTTTTAATAAATTATAATATGTGTACCATCCCTATACCCCAATAAATATATAAGTGATTATGTTTCCATGAGGTATATTATTTATATTTATCATGAATCCCTGATACCTCATCATTAGTGACTGAGTATCATTGTAAAACAATTAGGATAAAAAAGACACAATTCTCACCAAGGATTGGCACAAAACTATATGGGATATAGGTACATTGGATGGGGTGAGATATTTAATTAAGATCAGATAAAACATATGGAGTTACCCCTGAGATATATAATGATTCATTATTCACTAAAACGATCAATAATTATTAAAAAACTTATTATGTCATTTATTTGGTTGTTTGCATGATTATTGATTTTATATACATAAACACATAGAATAATAATCATTTATGGATAAAATAAATTAACAAATGATATATGATTTTCTATTTAATCATAATTAATTTTTGAGTGTGATAAATTAGTAAAAATAACACTAAATAGAAATTTATTTTATTCTTTGAAAAAAAATAAAACCCGTCAAAGTAATATAAAATCAAAATCCATCCATCATTTGAATTTGAAAAACAAATATTTGTACAAGGATCCCATCATCTATATTTGAGAGTTTAAACTTTTAATGATGAGTTCTTATGATATTTGTGGGTTAACATAACTAATGTTTCACTCAATGAAATAGTTATATATAGCTTGTAGAAACTTTATGGGATGTTTTTGGGGATAATTCGTTGTTAGGATCTATATAAGTTGGGAATACTCTTATTATATTATGAATATCTAAATCAAAGTAGTTAGTTATAAAAAATCCAACCTTAAAACTATCAAGGTAGTGGTATCTCTATATCACGGGCTTTGATGTGTCATTTTAAAGGAAATTTACCACTAGAGTATCTAAGAAAAATATTATTTAGAATTTGGTTGTTTAGGGCTACATGTACTTGATAAAATACTTGGATATATTTAAATATGATTAAATCAATAATTTGTATAACATGAGTAACGAATATGAAATTATTAATTTTCTAAATTTATTTTTAGTAGGTCAAAACGAAATCACCATAACTAACTCATTATAACTATGATCTATTTTTGGTAATGAAAATATCTTTATAAGAAAAAACTTCTAAGAGTGGAATGGGATCTTGTTTCTAGTATTACAAAAAAAATAATGTTTATGTGATAGAGTCCTAAATTAATGCTTATCCTCCTCAGAGATCAATAAATGCATAAAGAGAATACTTTAAAAATAATTTATGATGAATTGTATGTATAGTGTCTTACAATATAATTTATGTCTTGTGAATTATGGAAAATTCATGGGGACAAGGATACATAAATGGTGATTAATCGTCTATAAGAATAATTTTATGAGAGAGAAGAGAAGTAAAGTTATCAGATGACTATTATAGTATAAAACTTTCTGATTAGATATTTGAATAAATATTGACCTCATGTACTCAATTTTATTGGGTACATTATGTGATTAGAGTAAGGTTCAAACTAAACTAAGAGATTAAACAGATCTTGTACGCATTTATTTACCACTTAAATTTTTTTACCTTCATTACTAAATAAAATATGAAACAAATAAAGAAGTTAATTCCTCATTTTCTAGCTATGGTTCACTGTGAATATAAATATATATATAAAGATAAAATTTCAATCAATATCTATAACAATAAAAACTAGGGAAATGAAAATTGTTTGATGGCTAAAACAAATAAAAAATACATTAAAGATCCACCCTTTTCTAAATTCAAATATAAAGAGGGAAATAAATGTTTTGGTTGATATTTAATTTTCATTTGTAAATAACTCCCCCTAGAAACATAACTACGAATTTTGGGAGAAGAAGTAAATTGATACATCTATTTTAGGTACATTAATCATTTGAAACAATAAATTGAGGTCTATAACTTGGGTATTTCATAAAACTCATGGATTGCACATTTTTATTCGAATATAAAAACGAAGTAGATTTAATATGATTGTGGGATGTGAGTTTGTTCTCTAGGTATAAAATGGTATAATACTATAAGAAGTAGTTGTGGAGTTATATTATTAGACTTTACATAGTTCTTTGGACTATATAGTAAAAAATTATTATTATGTACCTTTCATTACTAAAAACATTATCATAGTATAATGTATTAATAATATATGATTTTACATCAATTTTAGATCTAAAATTTTCCTCTTTTAAAAAGTTGAAATATTTTATGGTTTTGTTCATATAAAAATGGAACACACATGCATGAACTTGGAAATATATTTTTAGAAATAAAGGAAAAATCAAATAAGGAAGACTCATAACTTATCAAAGTATAGATCTATATGCATGGTCATGTAAATTAAAATATATTAAATAGACTAAATCATGTATTGTATTTAGACTCAATTTAGCTAGAAAATTTAGATGTATTTCATTATTGATTAGAAGATAAATAAACCATTGAAACTGTTAGTGTGAATAGAGAAGGTGTTATAGAACTATTGGAGTTGATTTATATTAATGAATCCACTCAATCACCAATAGTGGAAACTGGTGGTTATTCCTACATAATTACTTGTACTGATTAATTTAATATATAAGGATATTTCCACTTAAACAAGTAGATGTAAGATTTCATTAACATGTATAAGGAATATATGAATAAAGTAGAAAATTATCATGATAAGAACGTTAAGAAACGATGCCCAGACCATGGTAAATAATATCTTAACCATACAAGCAATGACCATTTTAAGGATTCAGTTATAGTCTCCCAACTTATTACTCCTTATAAAACAAAGTGCAGTATTATGAGTGAAAGATGAATCATACCCTTCTAGATGTGTTCAAACTGATGATGATTCACGAAACTACACCTTTATCATTTTGAGGAAATACACTGCATTTAATTCTATATAAAATAAATCGACTACCAACTAATGTGGATGAATTGATTCAGTATGAGTTTTGGTATGGAAAAAATCTTGTGCTATCATGTATATGTGTATGTGAATGTCATAAATTATCAAGAAAATACCTAAAAAAAATGTGCATCCCAAAGCATGATGTTAATATTTATAGGTTATCCTAATGAAATTAATGGATATATATCATATAACACAATAGAAAAAAATGTTATTGTGGAAATACATGGTATATTTCATAAAAAATAACATGTTTATAATGAAAATTGTAGAATAAAGACTAACATTGATGAATTTTAATCTCTATATTCACAATAGTTTCTATATGGATAAAATTGATAAGAGATATTTGGAAGATAAGAAGTTCCCAATACAAAATTACTACGTTGGACTACATAGTATATTATAGAACTAGATAGATATGAATTTTTTGTAACTAAGTTATGCGAATCATTTTTCCATGAGGATATTTAACCTCCAACCGAAAAAGAATTAGTATATGGAAAATATGTTGCGAATATGAAAGAATCCCTAAATTTTTTAATTGTGTGTGTAAAAAAGTTATGTTAGGATATTGGTAGACATATATGTTGATGTAAATCTTATTAGGTGAAATGGGAATTTTAAAAAAGGAAATCAATTATAATTTAATACTTATATATCATGATTGGTTGCAAGGGGATGCAGAGAACATAAAAGTATCGACTATGATGAAACCTTCTCAACATTAAAAATGTTAGTACCTATTGTAATATTACATTCAAAAAGATATTTCCTTGATTATGATAAAAAGAGTTATAGAAACATCTTTTTGACTGAGATTTTGGATATGCGCCATTATATGACACAACCCGAAGGGTTTTAATATCTAAAAATTAAAATAATGTGTAAAAGATGTAGTGATATATTTATGGATTAAAAAAGCATTCATGATCATTGAATTTTCATTTTTTTGAGGCCATAAGATATTTTGGTTACATTAGTAATGAAAGTGATTCATGTGTCTATAAGAAGGTTGAGCAGAGTTATATAATTTTTCAAGTATTATATGTAGTCAAAATATTTTCTATGAGATTAAATGTATAACATTATCTTTAATCAAAGAGTTGGTTAAATGAACACTCCTCCATGAAAGACATAGGTGGGGAAGTATAGTCTTTATTTATAAAGATGTATCTAAAAGTATAATTAGACTAATTAAATGTACAAAAACTGATAAGGTTCTAAGAATGTATAATATAGAATAATCCAAGAGATAATTATTACCAATTTTACAAGGAATTAATCAATCCATGATTATTTTTTCACAAAAATAGAATGATATAGAAGGAATTTGTAGAGTTAATTTTTTATTTCTAGTGCGATCTATCATATATGAAATTATATATACTAGGTTTTTTTGTATATATTTTAATCATGATGAAAATATATTAATATATTCTAAGATAGTTTTATTGTGTTTTAATTAAAATAATCCTAATGTATTTGAGATATATCAAGAATATGTTCTTCATATATAGAGGAGCTGATAAGATAATAGTGTATAGAATCATTGATATAGAATTCCAAAAAAGTAAATATGATCCTAAATTGTATATAGGATGTATTGTTTTTTTTGAATAGAAGAGTAGTGATATAGAGAATCTTGAAGTTATTTTGGTTGTTGATTTTATATTATATTCTATGTATATAGAGAAATTTGATGCAGTTAAGGGAGAAGTTTGATACAAAACAATATCTTAGATCTTGTTATTCTACCTTGAAGTATAGAAATTTATTCATTATACTATGATAATACTTCAATAGTTGTACATACCATGGATCCTTGTTCACACATGAGTTCTATGAATATATATCATAGTTTCATATATAGAGAAATTTTACCTAAATAGGTGAATTCATAGTCAACTAAGTATACATAAAGGATAACTTGGTAGATCCCTTGGCTAAAGAAACATTTTAGTATGAGTATGATTGTCATATTATAACTAAAATATTCAGTGTTGTTATTAGTTGTATCATGTTTAAGTGGTATTTTTGTGAGAGTGTATGAAATAGATAAAAATATATGTACTTTGATAATCATTACAGGAAATTAACATGATATATAAATGAGTTTCACTTAACATTATGGTAATATTACTTTTTCATAAACCATATATATGGTAATTTTCTTAGTTAACATATCATATTAATAGGATATAACATATCCTAACTATAATGAGATTATCATGATAATATCATATGAAACATTAACATATAAAAAATGATCTAGATATATATTTATGAAGTGAAAGAGATGTTGTTTGACTAAAATATGTTATGGTATTCTAATAATTAAAATATGTTCTCAGGAATTTTATAGGTAGTGATCATAAATATATGAGTTCATGAGGAATAGACCACTAACAGGAACATCAAAAAAATTGAGTTTCTTTTATTATGGTAATTAGTTTACATGTTTATTGGTCTTTTGAATAGATATTATTAATAATTTATATAATTTCACAAATAATTTGATGTATGATCGAATCATGAAATCTTATGTCAATGGTGAGGTATATTTAATTGGGATTATCATTGATGATATGGAATTTATTGAATAATCAAGAAAGTATTTCTCACCAAGGGGCATGGGAAGTGATATATCAACACCAGTTAACTAGGATGGTAATACCTTCATTAAATATTTTTAAAAGGTATTATGTAAGAACATTGTCTATTTTCATGGAATGAATAAATAAAACCTGCAATGATAGTGACATATGATGTATATCGTGCGTAATAAAATATCATGAGGCAAAGAGATCATATTACATTGAGTAAGTCCATAGATATTGTTATTTTACTTTGATATAACCTTATCTCTTTAGAGACATTAACATGTTCGTATAAATTAATTTTTTCCTTCTAGTTAAACTCCTGATTACAGATATAAAATCATATAGGGTTATATAAAATGTTCCTTCAAAATTTTATCTAATTATAAGAAAATGGTTTTTTTTACACAGTGGGCCCCATGATAGGGGTAATAAAATATTAACATATGAATTTTTGTAAGAATATAAATAAATGAAATATTTTTTGTAAGTAGAATAGTTATCTAAATTATTATTGTATTCCAAATTATTAAGTGATTATAGAGAAATAACATTTGAATGGGTATTATTTATTCAAGGATTATTAAATAATTTATGGTAGAAATCAGTGGAGTTAATGACTTATATTTTATCAGATAACATAATATGGATGTTCTAATAAGGTGATAATATGATAATGAACTGTGACACATTTTTGAAGTCATAATTTTAATATATGGTTTATTTAGAAAGTTAAAAATATAATAGGATTGAAATAAAACATTAATAATTTTTAACATACATGTTTAAGAAAAAATAATCCCAAATTTTGGGGTACTATTTATCTATGAATTCAATAGATTATCCCTCATCTCTCTTATTTCATAGAGTGATAAAGGTGAGTATATAGAACACTAACCCAAGATCTATTCCAAGATCAAGTAATCCATGTTCCGATGATCACAAGTATATAAAAAATAGATTTGAATCTCCCCTATAACAACCATATTACATATATTGATTTAATGAAATTATTTTGATGAATGTGTGGAATATTTATATATTTATCCTTTATTAACTTTGATAAATATCAGTAGGGTTGATCAGAATGTTTAAACATCGTCAAATCAAATGGGGTATCATTTTTGATCACTTTTCAGGCTTTATTGAATTAAAAAAGACCCTCAAACGGATAATACTGTAACTTTATGCTAGATATGATGTCATAACAACGACCTAGTGTAAACCATTTTATATATCTCTTATTACATGCATTCATTTTTCTCCCAATTTCAAAAACATTTTAACGAGTCTACTTTGTATCACATGTAGGATTCAAGATCTGGTAACATTATCATATCATCACAATCCAAAATATTCCTTGATGACTATCGATTATGGATAGCTCAAAGTCATAATTTTTAGGGGAAATTATCATTCCACTATTTATGAAATATAAATGTAGTACATATGAATAGATGATAAATTTGTTTTGTGTTTATTATAAATGCATGATAAATTTTAAAAACAATACATCCAATGCATAATGTATCTAATAAAAATATATTAAAATAAACCGCATGCTTTTTCTATGTTAATGTTTTTGTGAAGGGATATTCTAAATTTTAATATATATCTACCAAAGAAAACATTAAATTTCCCCTATAACTGATCAATCAAGTGATATAGTCTTTAGGAAGGATTTATTTCATCCATTGATGAGACTGAATATTCTAATATTGAGAAATGTTATTATTATTATTATCATAGTAAAGATCAATTACTCCCTTAATTATAAGAAACTCATATGTTTATTCATGAAAGTCTATATCGAAATAGATTCCATAAATTCATATGATGTAGTGATGTACTCTTCTATATTTTTTCTTCCATAACGATGGATTGTTTCGAAATATTCTAATGAATAACTATATCATTGAGGAAAAATTCAAAAAAATGTAATCTTCAATAGTCTATATTGATTTGGAAAATATTGTTAGTGTTATCCCTTATAATGATATCATCCAAATATCCATAGACACTCACTAGGATTGGATTGGAATTAAATTGTCATGATAAATGTTTGAGTGATATTAGGTTAATTAAATAACATAGAATACATGATAGATCTTATATAATATGAGTAAAAATTCATATACATACTTTTCAACTCATTATAATTATCTTTAGCCTTTTTATGATGTATACCATGAAATATTAGTAAATGCAAAAACTTATATATTTTTTGGAAATCCATTATTGCACTTTCAAATTATATGTGTCTTTAATCGATCCATGAAACCACTTAAATATCTCTTTATAGGTCTTCATTACCAGTATGTATAAAAATTCACCCATTTTATCCATTTGGAATAACTTTCTCATCCATTACATTATAAGATGTAACATTGTGATATCATTTCAGAATATAAGTATTTCATCCACATTTAATACCCCATATTAAGCAACACTCCAACTAAGACACTTAAATAAAAATTAATCATGGTAATTCTTGATGAAAAAAAACTCTTTGATTACATTATCAAACTAATTTTTCCATATCCGAGATGTTTTATTTTATCCATAAATTGACCATTGTAACATGAAAACCTCAAATGTCCTATTAATAGGTAACGAACCTTCATGTTGAATAATTTTAATATTCTAAATTAAATTCATAGTAAGGAAATATGACTTTTTTCCATTTTATAGCTCATAATTATAATTATTTTCTACGAAAAGCATTATCCTTATAGAGTTTTTCAACACATCTGGTGAAAAGTAGTATTCACTGAGAATACGATTAATTTAATTATAACCATTAGATACCAAACCAGATTTAAAGGTAGATACTATACCATAAAATTTAGAGTATATAAAAATTACCCAATTTTACCCTTTGAGATTCTTTTCGATGCATCCATCAAGTTGAAAAAATTGTTAGTTTATAAACTTTCAATTTTATAATTTTGGGGATTTTTTTATTTCTCATAACAATAGAATTTAATAATTTCCTGGTTGGTAAATGGATTTTCATTTATAAATAATAATTTATTATCATTTTCTGTAAAAATTATTTCACCATCATTATCTTGATAAATACTATAAGTTGTTATAGGTTCTTGTGTAATATAATTTGGTTCTTCATCAAAAACCCTTTGTGGAACCATCTGACTTTAAATATGAGGAATAATTTTTATTTATTGGTTTTTATGTTCTTTATGTTCAATATTATTCAAAATAAATCCTCAATTTAAATATTCAATTCAAGGGACATATAATATTAGACCATGGACACTTTTTTCTCACTAAGAATATGGAAATAAAATCGCTTTATTTCTTCAGGATATCCAATAAATAATCATTCTTCTATTTTTTGTTCACTTTTATCAGAGTGAAAACATTATACATATGAATCACCACACCAAATATTTATGAAAAACAGATTTTGTCATTTCCCATTATTTAACTCATATATTGTATTAATAAATATTATAGATAGAACAAAATTATGTACGATTCAATCAGTATTATGAGTATATCCAATGAATGATAGAAGAAGGTTACACTAACTCATCATTGATCAGAACATCCATAGAATGCTATCATTCTTAATCATATAGACTCAATCACATTGTGGTGTTCTAGTAGGATGTAATTGTGAAACAATTCTAAAATATAATAGATTATACTTGAATAACTAATTCAAATATTCACCGCCCTGATCCGATTGGAGAATATTAATAGTCTAGTCCAGTAGATATCATATCAAATTTCTTATAAACTAAAATTTTTAAAAGGTTTCAAATTTTTTTCATGAGGAACACAAAACCATATTGATTTTAATCATTAATAATGTATAAAAAGAACATATAACCACTAATTCCATGGGAACTCACTGTTCCCTACACATCACTATGTATAAGATTCAATAAACCAATATTCCTTTCATTATATCAACTAAAATGTGATATAGTCATTTTTCATAAAAAATAAGATTCATAGTTATATGATGATTCATAATTTAAAAAATCCAAAAAAACATTTGTATGTATTATTTGGATTCGTATCTAAACTAATTTTTCATGGTGGCAATGGAAAAGATAAGTGTCGTTAGAATCAACATTGACTGTATAATTTTGAATATTACACAAAGAATTATCCATATCCTAAATTTATAAACATTTATAATATTTCCACTCCCATTAAGTATTTCATTCACAAATATAAAAAAATCACGTTATTATTAATGAATAACAATCCGATATTTTCCATAAAATACATAGAAACAAAATTTCAGTTTATTTTTGTAACATAGTAATAACTTTTTAATTCTCGAATAAATTCAAATATCATAATTAGAACATAACAAAAAATATCTATAATGAGTACTCTTTATGAATTTCTAACACATAGTTATTATTTAATATTCATAAATTCACTCATATTTTCATGTCTTTGATTGTCAACATAAATGTGTGATGCACACCCAATATCATATACTATGGAGTCTGAATTAGAGAAATTTATCTCTATAACATTGATATCTATAAGAATAAAATTATTCCCATTGGGAAGATTTCTCATACATATATACCAATATAGAATTACATTATAGTTTATACCAATGATATATCTCAAAATGATAATCATGATACTTGTAACAATGTACAAATACATATATTTAGGTGCGTAACATGTTTTATATATTACCATTAAGTACATTTCATGAAATTACTCCAAATAAACCACTCATCCCCTATATCAAAACCATTTATTGATCCAATATACATATTTCACATATTAATGAGTATAATTTTCAATTTCGATCATCACATTGTTTTTTAGGTAGGAAATCATTCGATTTATATCACATATGAATCCATATAGTTGAGAGGAAGAATATTTGTCTCAACCCATGATATAGATGAAAATGAACCCTATTATTCTATATATTAGGGTTTACCAGCAATGTGTCACCCATATTTCACAACAATATATCGTTTCAAAATTCATAGGGTTACCCACATCCACCATTCCCTAAAAAATATAATCCAAGACACCCTGCTTTATAAAAAACGTCTGATTTAATTATTGATTTATTGAAATGTTTTTAATGTGGTGGTAATCTTCCACATGTTATTTTTAGGTGTTTTCCTTGTCTCAATATTTTTATAGGCATCCTATGAATCGTATGTCCGTAACTATTGAATCACATGAAATATTTATTAAATCTTTTTTATTCCTATTTGCTTGCATAGTGAGGAAATGAACTAAATAATCAAAGAAATAATAACCTAAAAATATATTGACCATATAAACAATTTAAATACAAGAATTTTTTAATTGAAACAAATCAATTGATCATTTCAAATTTTACTTATTTTCAAATATTTAGATATAAATTTTAATTTTACATATATTTTTTAGGGATAATAATATTTCATTTATAATGTGAAAAAATTATGTTTTATGAATATATTACAAAGTATAATTTTTATTAAAAATTTAATAAATTTTAATATTTTACATTATATCATATGTTATGAAAGATTATGTTGTTATATATATTGTAAGATATAAATCAATCATGAAATATTATATGTGCTACCGGGGGTGAGATTTTGTTTGTAATGATATATTCTATTTCATCTTTATGATATTAACCTAGGTTTTATAAAATCGATAATAATATTCCTAAACTATAGAAAAATTATCATAGATTAAAACGTAGTTTAAGACAACGTATTTTGATGAATCATATGATACGATACATCCCATCATACATTATGACTCAGAAAAATATTAAATCACACACTATTATCATAAATAGTATCATAGTAATCCAATAACTAATAGGTAACACAACCAATAATAACTTATTTTATATCCCTATGAATATAAAAATATACACATTATTTAAAATAGATCATTTCGAAATAAACTTTATTAAATAATAATGGTAGATTTGATTAATATAATAGTGTTTTAGGAAAATATCATTCTCATAAAAGTGTATGAAACTAAATAAATTTTCATATATATCATCATAAAATCAATACATAAATTCTAAATATGGAAAAATATAGATTTGTCTTGAATTAACAATATAATAACACTTAATGATAGGAAGATCCAATCGTTTTTATTGACCCAATTAATCAAAGGGAGGAATTTTATATTCAACTTCCACCTTTTAGAAGATGTAAAGCATTACCCATAATTCATTATTGTTGGATTATTATGACCAATGAGTATTTCAACTGTCATGATATGTCTTCTAGTACATTAATGAATAATATCTATCATTTATTATTGATGAAAATCTATTTGAAAGATTTAGTAGAGTCCAATTCACCTAATATTATATATCGTATTCTATATAACATGCCATACTATGTGAAATAAGATTAAAAAGGATGAATCATACAATACAATTCAGTTTATTTTTGTACACATCCAATATTTTTCTAGGACTATTTTCATTATTTATAGTTTCATTATTATCCCATATTGAAGGATAATTCATTGAAGTATAAGAACCATATGTACGAGATTATTTTTTTTAGAGAATGAGTTTTTTTAGTTGGGATTTTAATATAAGTGTGGTATCCTTTTACTATTTCTTTATATGAACTATCGATTCACTTATGGGAACTGATCAAGTATTGGACTCTTAAGTTACCAAAACACAAGCATTCAATCATATTGTCTTGTAAAAACCTACGAGATTATGGATGATTATATTGAGGATAGTTTTTACATTCTCTTGATTATTGTCCACCATAATTTATTATATGACAACCTTTGTGATATTACTCAATAGTTTACGATTGATATAGTTAAATTAATATTTTATTTATGTCTGCAATTTTATTTTTTGTGTGTAGTTCTAGTGTAATGAAAATATAATGTATGTATCTAGTGTATAAGTTAAGAGGTGAGATAATTACTTCTTGATATTGTAGATCAGAGAATATTGGTATACCTTCTTATTGATGTTATATTGTTTCATATAAGTTCGAGCGGATGGGAAACAATCTTGTATGGTAGTGAGACTCACATGACATACCTCTTGATTTAGATATAATAATTGTTACACACCAAACATTTATTTTCATATTATTTTTTCTTCCATTTATGTTTAGTCTATCCCTTGAGATTTATGCTAGACCCAATATAAATGTTGAGAACTTTTGATGTTTTTCTATTGATACTATTTTTCTTGTGTGGTCACCAAAATGTTATGAAAAATGTATGGATTAACTCTCTATATAGTGTACATGGAGTGTATTCTACTTAGTATACACTATGTCTGTTATACATACATAGGGATTTTAGTGTTCATTTTTAATGCACATGGTTTTTGGAACATATGATTCGTCTTTAAGGGAAATCATGTGGGGTTATTCTTATATGAGAAATTTATGTTTTATAAATTATTAATGGTTATGGGAAACTACATGAAATATATGAGAATTTCTATAGTTTTTAATAGTTGTATTTCAAATGGCCAGTACATAGTTTGGTAAACTTTGAAGCATACACTATATAACTATCCAAAAATTTTAAAATGGAACTTTTTTATAATACCCTCCAGTAATTTTAACACAAATTTTATCTCACTACCCCACTGTTGGAATTAGAGTTACATGGGGAGTAATATAAAAACATCCATTACAACCCCATGGATTTTTGTGGGTCTTATTAATTTTTTTATTGGTGGATACCTTGAGGTAATGGGTTTTATCACCCTAATCTGACTTCTTTATTTGATTTCAAATCATCTAATCCCATGTTTCATTGGTTGATTATCCCTAGAGTTTGGGGTTTGGTGTTATCTTGTGATTTTTTTTTGGTTTTGGGTGTTTAATTATTTCATCGGTCTTTCACATAAAATATTGGAAGTTTCATCATGTTGACACTCCATTTAAGGCTATTAGTTCCATATATTTTCCTTTTTTTATTACACATAAAATATTCTTGAGTTTACTAAAACATTAATCCATAAAATAAAAGTTGTTTTATGGTTTATTATGCATTTATAAGTAATTTGATAAATCATATGATATTTTGATTTGGGTTTGAAGAAAAGAAGCATATTTTTTTTATTGGTAACATTCATAAAATGGCGTTATTTGTAATTTTGGACCATTAATTGTTTTTTTAACTATAATGGTAATATGATTGTGACTTACTTGGTTTTTTTTTTATTTTCAGTTATTAGTGGTTTTACTTGAAATTTACTACTTTTTTATGAGTGGATTTAAATGTATCTTTCCATGTTGGTTTCCAATATGCACCCTCTAAATATTGTAATATATATTTATACATATGCATATATATATATATATATACGTACATATGTGTATGTGTATTGGTATATTCAAATACATGATTTATAGGATACCATTATTTAAATTGGAGTCATTGAATTGGGATATAAATTTTATTTTATTTCCAAAATATATTTAAAATGATTATTTAAAAAGTATGTTTTAGAGGTCATGTTGGATCCTTAAAAAAAATTCCAAATTTTATTGATTTTTACATCATTTTAAAAGTAAATTTGAGATGATATCGCTATTTATAAATATAGGTCTTTGATAGAACCTTTATTATATTTTCATAAATTAGATAAACCCCAATGTAATTCTTAATGTTTTTACGTGATTATGATGGATAAGATTTTGAAGGTATTTACATAGGTAATTTCAAGGATGGGGGTCGGATTTTTGATATTTTGATGCTTTTTTGTTGTAATTTTATTGATGCACCTCACCTTCTGTTGGTATTGTTTATTGGAAACCTTGTTTAATTACTGAGGGATGTGGTACAATAACTTATAGCCTCGATTTGTTAAAAAATATCCACTATGTCATGGAATCTCTATTGTGGGGTGCCACAAGTGAGACCATTTTTTGGTAGATGGTTGGTTATTGACACAATAATGCATCAATAAGAATATATACGGTTGAAATATAAGATTTTATAGGGCCACATCAAGGAATTTTTTGAAATTTTCCTTAATTTTATATCTGTATCTATGTACCAGTAAATACATTTTGAATTCATTATTGTTCTACTATATTAGGAATATTGGTGATTTGATCCACTATTTACACTAATATGTTATGTGGATTCTTCCTTTGAACTAATTAATTTATTTGGTTTATATTTTCCTTGGTATTATTTACTAGTATTTCAAGATATGTTCAAATTATATTTTTTAAAAAGGTATTGTTGAAAAAATGTTTCCAAAATGTTTCGTAAAGAATATTTTTAGTTTTAATGATGTTTTATTAGAAGAGTTAATGATTGGTTTTACAAAAAAGGTTATAACATATTTCATATCTATATTTCAAACTAGAACTATTTGTATATTTTAGAAAAGGAAAAACATATAGTCTTTATTTATTTCGTACTAAGATCTAAAATTCTCACACCATAGTTGTTCCACTTAGTGATGGTATAGAGAAGTCAATCTTGTGTGCTTACATTCAACCCCGGATCACTCATCGAGGTAGATAGTTTAATGGATGGATGGTAACCTTATAATTCACATAGAGATTACATCATGTAACTGGTTGTGTTTTTCCTGGTTCTGTATCATGGATGTATCAGTCATGTTAGACTCCTGTTTTCTAGATGCTGGTATTTTTTCCAATGTTGTATATTTATATTGAGTTTATTTTGATTTTCTATAGTTATATTTAGTTATGTTTATTATTATTTTATATTTTACATCGTCCTAGTTTTGTTGTACGTGGTCCAATAATATACATAGTGGACCTGCTCAACATCTAGGTGGAAGCTCTATCTTTTATATTATTATTGTGTGAAATCCTTTCCAAGATCATATAATAGATTCTATGGAACTAGTTTCTATTTTCTGGTGACCGAGAACATACCTTGATATTTTTTAGGGCTATATTGGGTTCCAAGATTATTTTTTGGATTATTTTAGTTCATGATAAAATGACACCATTGGATATTTCATTCATATACCTCGGTTATTGTAGGCACCTCAATTATTAGTTATGTCTAGTTAATTAGAGTTTTGACCATCGTAACACTATATATATGTGTAGGAATTGTGTTGTGCACTATTACCCATAACGAGACATGAGTTTCCATGGGATATTCGGTTTTGTTACTTGATTTTTTATTTTTTCTCATTGGCTTCTAGTGTATCCGGATTTAGTTTGATGGTATTTCTTGATTATATAAATTTTGTATGGTTTGTTTTATGATTTTCCATTGGTCGGTACTGAAAGGGGATGAATAATTAGATAAAATGGTTTGCCCACATGGTCCATAAAACTATACATGGCCCATGTAATTGGATCTACCAACTCACTGTGGCATTCTTCCCTATTAGAATATAGTCCACCAAATCATGCAGCGCAACTATCCTCCTTTAAAATATTTTCATTGAGATCCCTTTGATACAAATATTTTTATAATTCTTGAATATGTTATTTATAATGGTTTAATGATATTTTATTTGGATATTAGTTACTAATGGATTGATTTTTAAAAATGGTTTATTAATTTAACATAAACATTCAATGTTGAAATTTGGTTTTGAAATTCCCAAAACTATTATAAATGAAAATTGAATGAGATTATGGTTAAAAAACTATTTAAATTTAATGATATGGTCTTGTTTGTTTTTTTAAATGGTTACAAGGGGAAATTAAATATTCAAATTAATAAAAGGATTTTTAGGTAGGTTTTAAATATATATTTAAAATTTTTCATTGAAATATGATTTATTGAATTGGTTTTATGTATAGTGTTAATTTTATAATCTAGGATTTTGATTGGCTTCTTTAGATATTTTTTTGAATTGATATTTTGTTTTTTGATGGGTATTATATTGTTAAATTGTAACTAATTAGTGTTTATTTTTTATTTTATATTAATATTATCCCTTCAAAAATAATTATAATGAATAATAAGGGTTAGTTTAATCTATTGTTATTAATGGATCTACTTAGACTCATTGTTTTTTGGTATATCATATCTCAAAATAAATTGGATGTTATTCATGGAAATTGATGTTACCATGAGGCCACGAAGTGGATTCAGATAGGTTAGGAAGTATTTATGATTTTGGGAACCCTTTCTACATTGAAGAGGAAATTTATCCTAGATTTAATTGAGCAATTGAATTTGAATTGGTGGAAGGGGGAATCATGGATTGGGTTTAAATTCAAATGACATAGAAATTTTTAAATAGAATGTTAATTTAGTGGTCCCATAAATATTAGTTTAAATTGGACAATTTGGTAGAGCTTATGAGTCTATATAATGGTTAATATATAGTGAAATACATCAATAACCATTTAAATAAACTAAAACCCATTTATCTTGAGATGGTATAGAGTGATTTCTGGAAGTCTTACATGTATGTAAAGGATCTTTGTTTGGATATCAGTTCCAAATAACCCTCATACATACTATCTTTGTTTAAGGATCTAGTGATTGAGGATTTTATATGGGACATGGTTTTTGGATAATATTATTTTAAGGGTGGTTTCCCTGTCTAATTTTATATGAGTGAACATTACCCACTTAGTTAGGATATAATAATGGGGGAACCTATTCTAGGAGATTATTATTAATTTAATGCATCTTTTATATTGAATTTATCTATCTTTTAATTCTAGTGGTGTTTTTTTGAGTACTCTAATCACACTTATTTAGATGTTCCAAATAATTTTCAACACATTGGTTGGCTGGGAAACCTTTATAAATTCTATAAGTGGAATCATCATCTCGGGATGGAAAACATATTTACCTCTATATGTTGGCTAAGGATGAATATTTCCCTATAAAGGTATGCTATTATCATAACCTTTACCAATCTAGTTTTTGATTATTATTAGTATTATTTTTTATATGAATATTTTATTATAGTATGTTTAGTGTTTTGTGATTATTTGGAAAATAAATGTTTTTTTTAATATTTTTTTGGTGTGCCTTTGAGGGAATATTTCCCTTTAAATATTTAATTGTTTTGTTTGTCGATTATTCGAGGGAGTTCTTAAGGATTGTGAGAAACATTGTGGATCCCAATTTCGTAGACTCTTTTAGTTTAAATAGTGAAGTGTGACTTCTATGTTGGAGATATATTCATATGGGATCATCATAGTTGATTTGGATGGGATCTGGAGGTATTTTTATATTTGACTCTTCCCTTTTGGTTATTATATTTTATCATGATTTATCTCTTGTATAACACTTCCACTTTCTCAACAAAAAAAGAGTTATTCTTCATATAATTCTCACAACTCGGCCTTTTATTTCTTTATTATTTGATTTATTTATTTATGTTTTTTATTCCTCTTTGGTTTTGAGTAGGACTCTCTTGAAATTTTGATAAAAATAGATGTTTTTTTAATTCACATAGTTTACATTCATGGTCAGTAGATGGTTAGTAAAATAGTACATAAGAAGATTTTATAGAGCTTTCAGATTGCATATATTACTTATTGAAAACTGTGTGGGTTACCCATATATAGGGATTTTCCATTATGATTTTAAGGTGTAAGGTTAGTATGAATATGTAGTGCATGGTTAGTGGAAACCTTGTGGGGTTATACTTTTGTGTAGATTTCATAATGCATGGCTTGTGAACCGTTATGAGAAACCATGTGGAAACCAAAAAGATGTATATAGTTTTTAATATAGGTTATTTTTCCTATAAGTGAATTGTTTATTCATCCATCATGTGACAAACACATAATTTGTAAAAGGTAATTTTTCTATTATACCTTTTAACAATTTAATAACCCTTTACCCCTATATTTGAACACACAAATAAGACACCCAATGGGATCCCTATTTACACCTCCATTACATCGTCCTTTGATTTTATGGGTTTTACTACAAGATTTGTTGTGGTTTCGTTTTGGAATGGCCTTATTTCCTCTCATATTACTTATTTCCATGATATTCTATTTTTCCCATTTGTTTTGGATTTTTGTTATAAAATCCCTATAGGTTCAGGGTTAATGTAAGATTGTGATTCCTATTATTTAATAGTGTACAAAATTATTTCTTGGGTCTTTTTATTACACTATTCAATGTTTCATCACTTCTGCAATCTAATTAAGGTTAGAGGTTTCATAAATTTTCCTTTTTTTTACACACTGTTTATGTATGATTGTTCCAAAAAGTTTTTCCTTATTATGAAATTGATTTTAATAGATTAGAATTATTTTATAATGACATTGTTACTGAGTATGTTTTTTCAAATTGGGTATAAATAAATTGGTGTATACCATATATTAGATATGAAACATAAAGGGGGTTTTGTGTGGTTATTTCAAAATATTCAATCAGAAATATTATCTTTATATGATTATAATTTATTTAAGATATGGTTATTCGGATGTTTTAAGTGGTTTACTTAGAAGTATTTATGTTTTAACAGGTTGGTTGAAATTGTTCTTCTTTATTGGTCTTCTTGGTAATTTCTAGGAATATTGATATAAATATATATATATATATGTATGTATGTATGTATGTATGTATGTATGTGTATAAGTATATATATAGGATTTTACATTTTCAATTAATTTAAATGGGGGTTTCCAAATTGTCTCCTTTTTTTAAAAATGATTTTCAAAATATATTTCAAAAATCTGTTCCTAAGAAATGATTTAAAGGTCCACATGGAACCATGAAATTATTTTCTAAATAGTATTTAACTATAAATGAATTTTAAAGGGTTCTAGAAAAGGTATTCATGATTAAAAAAAATAAGTCACGATTGGACCCTTTGGAAGATTTTATTAAATGACATATTCCCAAATAAAAGTTATCACATGTTAATGTGATTATGATTAATTGGATTTAGAAAAGATTCACATTGGTAGGAGTATGGAAGTTGGATAGATTGGTGTTATTATTATGTATTTTTTATTCTTAGAATTTTTTTGATATATGTCACCTCAAATCGCTGTTATTTCTAGGGATCCTAGGAGTCTTAGTGGGGGATGATTGACGTCTAATACCTAGTTCTAATAAGAAAAACTAGATCTTGTATGATAATGAAATCAAATTTTGAGTTCCACAGAAGAGGGTAGTTGAGGGAAACTAGTTGATTATTGACATAGGAATTCATCGGTAGTCTGATAAAATTTTCTATCTTGAGTATATCTATAGTCACCTCCTGAGATATTTATGAATTTACCATGATTATATGTCCTTCAATATTACCTACTTAATATATTTGATTTCATTATTATTCTATAACATTATGGATATTTAGGATATTCTCCACTAGTTATATTCTTATATTATATTCCAACATTTTTTTAGATGTATTAGTTTATTTATCTGATATTTCGTTAAGTTTGATTAAAAGGATTTTCAAAAGAGGATAAAGTGTTTTTTTATAAAAGGTATTGTTTAATATTTGTCTTTAAAATGTGTCTTAAAGAATTTCATGAGTTTTTAAGATAGTATGTTTAAGAGGATCACTATAGGTTTTATTAAAAGAGTTAAAAAATATCTCCTTTATGTATTTCAAACAATCATTTATCATATCATTTAGAAATTTAAATGTATGTAATGTCTAGTGATTTCCTACTATGATTTGTATGGATCGGACCTTACTTGTGCCCCTCAGAATTTCTAAACTCGTGTTTGTCTTGAAGTTTACTGTCCAGACCATGATCACTCATAGAGGGAGTCAGTTTTATTGAGGGAATGTGAAATTAAAAGTCCCATTGAAATTATTTATAGTATTTGGTTTCTCTTTTGTTTTTTGTACATTGGGTTTATCATCCATGTCGAGATCCCTTTTTATGGAAGTTTTTATTTCCTATTTTTAAATATTTTGTTGAATTTATTTAGATGTTTTTTCTTTTTTTTCTTAGTTATGTATGTTAAGAATGTCATTTTTATGTTCTTTTTACTATGGATAATATGTGTCTTATACATAGAGTCGGAATGTTGCACTTCTATACAGATGATTCATGTTTTACGTCATTGTAGGGAGAAATCTTTATCACATGCTCACATTGGACTCCCAAAACGAAATTTACAATTTGGGTATATTGAGAACGTACCTTTGATATGTCACAATCTATATTAGGTCCTCTATTAAGAGGATGGAATTGGTTGGTTCATTATAATAACTATGGGAGGTGATGTCTAGGAATATACTAGGGTTTGATTTTTTAATGGAGAATATTTCACTTTTACATGTGAGTTATCATATACTTATTACTTCCTTGTTTGGATAAGACTCATCTAATATATACTCTTCCTTGTAGGTGTATGAATGTGAAAAAATTACTGATGAGACTCTAGATGGGATACTAAAATTTTAATATAGTTTTGATCTATTACCACCTATGGTTACACATGATGTGAGACCTTGTTCAGGAAACATATAATGTTTTTATGATGATTGTGTTAGATATGAGAGATGAATGTATAGCCATTTTAGTTCCATCATATAGGGGGGTATAGATTATAAAAAGGCATATGATGTATGTGATAGAGCCCTATGTACTATATGGTTTATCTGGTAGATATCTATGGAGAGGACAAGTGAGATGAGATGGGGTAGATATCGAGATTTGGGTTATGAAACTTCATGTTAAAAGGACATAATCAATATTTTAATCATTTCTATCATGATTTTTTAGATTATATTTTATACTTCGATCCATCTTGGAATTCCCTTTTTTCTTTTCATTTTAATTTGACTATTTCTATGGATGGTTGGGCCCTACATAATAGCATGTAATTTTATTTCTCTACATTATCATTATTTTTTATTAATTTTGGGTTTTGGTTTATTAATAGGATGTAATATGACTAATGCGTTATGATGTGAAAGATGAGAAATTCATACTGGGTATATTTTTACCTCTATATGATTATTCCTGATCAGATGGGAGTGATTTTGGGTCACACCCCATTGAGATAAGAGGGTATTATTGTAATTTATTACATGCGTATGATACCTAGTCTATTTTAGGTTGATTGATTTGAGACTTTTGTATGTCTTTGTTTTTTGGAAACATTGGAACATGAGTATTCATTTCCATGAGCATGAACATTTTTTTGTTATAACTGGGTTGGATTCACATGTTAAAAAAATGCAATCTTCTTATATTTTTATACAAATTCACTCAATAATTATTCATTAGTGTGTTGAGGTTGTGGAGAAATACAAGTAGGTCATTAAAATCTCCCTTAACCACATATTTGAAATGTATTTTAATGTATGTGGGTAGATCTTGTTTACATATCACAACCATAGACCTCTAATCTATAGTCAAACATGTGGAACATTTTAATACGCAAGGAGAAGCTCCCCATTTGGAAAAGGATTCCAACTAGTAGTGTGAGTTTATGACAGTACAATGGGGAGATTATAAACACTTATTAATTTAAAAAATAATATAACTAACATATTTCAAATACATCGTCTAGATGAAAAACACAATGGAAGGAAATAATGTCACGTGATGAAAATAATCTAAATAAAACATTCGTTAATTAATGAATATCTATAAATTAAATTCTATGATTCCTAACATCAAACTATAAGAATAAAAGTTGAAACTAATATAAAATTACCCATAAAACTTATGGATCATCCTCTATTATCCCCACTTCCATTATACATCATATTATTCATAGGGATAACCAATGTCAGGATCGTTACCCAATAATGCACTTGAAACAAGTAGCATCTTCTCAGGTACAGAAGTTCCATGACAGTCTGAGAAGGATCTGAGTACAACTCAATAGGACATCACCTATGGTGTTCCTAAAATAACCAATAAATAATAGGGTACACATATGTTCTCCAGATAAACAAATAAAATTATACACATTTAATATTTTATAATTGTTAGCATAGATATCTCCATATCTAGGGGAAAATTCACCCTAGGAATGGTAATAACCTTTTTTGGTTTATTCCAGGGTTTCTGGGTGAATTACACAATAACCATTCCAAACAATACTCTTTAAAATGGGCAATTTAAATATACCATTCTCAAAATGACACCAATGGTTAGTATTCCCATCCATGGGGCCCTTCTTCCTTTCAGAGAATGTGTTCCCCTAGAATTAACCATATGTTCCAACATAAACCAGGGGTCTATGTTGACATAAGATTTATCCATAAACCAGTTACCTCATGGGGGACATGTTCACCCTGGGTTTAACTATCATTCTTAAAAAAAATTATATCCATTAATTTAAGACTAACAACCATAATTGGAATTTTCTATTTCATATAAAACTAAACAAAAAAAATATTTCCATGAAAACATAGTTTCTCAATTAATATTAAAAGAATGGTTCTTAGCCCATAACAGTATTTCAATATTTCATTTAAAAACCATACTATATTACTTTCCATTTTCCACATAGAATCCATTTTCCACATTAGCATTAGCTAAAACATATTATCAAAATCACTATTTACTCATAGAGAACACCAAATAATATGAAAACCAATTTCATGGCCATAAATTATTGTGAATTTATATTTCATAGTCATGAATCTAAATAAAATTCTTATTTTAAGAAGCCATGTGATGATCCATTTCATTTTAGGGGTTGAATTATGAGGTAAGGAATTCTATTGGAACCACCTCTAATAAGGGAACAAATCTTAAAAAAGATATTTACAATTATGATGGGACTCCCCTTTTAAGCCAAGGTCTTAACCATGTCCTTTCATGGAGATTCTAAAATGACCATATGTTATAACAAATATACCATGAATATCCATGGTCTGAGCAAGACGACCCTAAATTTATTAATTATAATGTTATGTACAAAAAGATAGGCCGTACCTGGGGAAGTACAGTAATGGGATTGTGCCACACCCCACATATCATCATCCACCAAGATAATGAAGAAATCATGGATCATGAACGACCACATGGTTCTCATATCTGCAATTTTTATCTTTGAGAGACTATCAACAATCTTATTTTCTTCCTAGTAATCATGAGATAAAAAGATCTGAAGGTGACTGGCCTGACTGAGGCAGGCACTCCAATGAAGAAGTTGCTATCGAGGCACATCTCTAGTATGTATTAAAAAATTATACACATCATGTTTTGAGTTTTATTCAATCTATAAAGGTGATGAGTTGTGGTAAATAGCATATTTGATTGCATAGATCACAAAAAAAATGTTTGGATTCAAAGACGGTACCTTGGCCAATAAAGTGCTGGAAGAAGACTTTGATAAAACTGTGATAGGTGCATAACACCCCTCCATATTCTGAAAGTCTAGGATATCAAGATGAAGCCCGATCGATATTAACTTTAATAACATGAGTGATCTGTGGAATCCATCTAATGATCCTAAACTAAAGAGGATACTTTGGTTTCCCTGCCACACCAAGCAACCATAGAGTATATAGGTCTTAAATAGAGTATTGCATCATGATATATTACATAGTAGGAGAAAAATATATATCCCTATATATGGAAAGATAATCAACATGGAAACCAGAATTTTGACTATAGAAGATCTCATGGTTTTGTGAATACAAGATAACATGAATGGCCAATGCAGCCACCACAATGACCAGGTTGTGCACCTGTGAACTCTTCCGACCTATAATGAGTCGTGACATGAGCTCCTCAAGATTCCTAAAATGGTACACATCAAAATAGAATATATAACCAGTATATTTACATTTCCCCTTTGAATAAAAATAGTCTAGGAAGAGTTGTTGGACATATTCTTTAGGCCATATACATAGGGGGAAGACATAATCAAGATGGTGCCCCGCTTTATACGGCTGATCATGTGTAGGGAGTCAGTTCCTCTATAGCCTCCAAAGAAGAACCATTATTGATGGTTGAACAAAAGGGGCCTTAAAATGAATCCACCACTTGGGTTGTCTATGGGAACCCACCAAGTTCATAGTATAATACACATTGGTAATGAATCATCCTTGTGAATTGGGATTCTAGATCATTGAATCCATATGCATGCATGCATTATTATGGATTTATATCACAGTTTTATGGGTAAGAATATAAAAAAGATAAAGAGTTGTTAACATAGAATTATCCATAGTCATCAAATCCATAGTGGAGGGGATAGTAGTGATATCAATAGGGCAGTCTAGCAAAGAGGTTTTCCAAAAATTATATATGGAGTCCCTAGTAACTAGCCACTTTCAGGGCTTCATGGTGTCATTGAAGGAGTTCCAATGAGAGGGATAGATAGAGGAAAGAAGATAGTGCAGATATCCACTAAACACCCATTGTATAATCTTTCATGACTAAAATCCAACCAAAAACTCACTAGAGGAAAAGTGGTTCCATTTAAACATGTTAATCAAGGTATCATTGAAAATTTTGTTATCCTTGACCCCTAGCCTCCTACCTCAAAAGGATTAACACAATCCATCCAAGAAACCATTATCCATTTCCTCTCATGCAAAGAGAATATATATAAGTTGTTTCTAACAATACATTTAAGATCATTCAAAATAACTTTGGCCCATATATAAAGAGAAAATGAGTACACATGATTAGAATTAATGACTGAGTTGAGGAGGGAAACCCTCCCAGCGTATGACATAGCCTTTCCCTTTTATCTAGAAAGTTGATTGATGAATCTAGAGTAAATATTCTCTAGGAAGTGGTGTTTTACATTTCCCTAAAATGAAGGAACCCTAAGGTATGTGAAGGGGTGAGATCCCTTATGCAATATAAGGGTTATTGCCATTATATTTTGTTTCCCAACTGTGAGGCCATTTCTAAAAATGAGAAAGGATTTACCCCAAAAGATGGCCGATCCATCAACTTCTTTATAGTGATTAAATAAAGATTTATTGTCCCAAATAGTGGTTATTGAGGGCTTCCCTAATAATATAATATCATTAGAATATAATAAATGAGATGGGATAAGATTATTACGACAACCTTGAACTTGTTTATAAATCCTATGATGAGTGATCTCAATGAAGCATCTACTCATATATTCCTCAGTAAGAGAAAATATGAGACTTGATAGAGGGTCCCCTTGACAAACACCCCTAGTGCATAAGATGTATCCCCTTGGAGAACTATAAACCATAATGGACAACCGCATATAGTTGAGAATGGTTTAAATAAACATAATAATGTCACTATAAAAACCATAACTCTTGAGGACATCAAAAAGAAATACCAATTTGAAAGTATCAAAATGTATAGATATATGAGTCTTGAGGTAAATACTACCTTTTTGTGAGGTTCCATTCAATGAATTGATACATTTAAAGAAGTAAGTAAATATTTTTGAATGCTTAAACCTGGAAAAAACAAAAACTAATTAGGGGTAATATGGACTCTAATAATATGATCCAATCTGGTCATCAGAATCCTGATGATAACATTAGGGAATGGTGTACCCAATAGAAATTGGCTCGAAGTCCCTAGTATCAACTGAATTATCTTTATTAAGTATTATTTCAATAAAATTCAAATTTAATCCATGAAGAACATGGTCATGGATAAAAAATCATTAATTTTAGCAGCCATTTCATAATGAATAAGATCCCTGTAAAACAAAAAATTTGTTGGAGAAACCATTTGGTCCAGTAACACATTCCTTGTTAAGAGAGAACAATGACTCCCTAATATCCTCCTTTAAAGGGACCATTGTTAAGAGGAAATTAAATTGTTCTTCTATATAAGGGTAAATGCTATCAACCATTTTAAAAGTGATATCAATCCCATCTTCAAAATATAGATTCCCAAAGTAATGTAACACGACACTAGTAATTTAACTTTCCATGGTGTGAAGACACCCATTAACAGTAATGGCCTTTAGACCTACCAGAACATTCTTTTCCTTACACAGTAAATGAAAAAACAACGACTTTCTATCACCTTATTTCAACCGCCAAACATTTAATTTATTGTGGTCATGCCTCTCTTTGACATTCATAAGTTCATCATACCTTGAAATTTACATAATTTCATCCCTAAAGGGATATCATTGTGTTTGTTACTAATTTTATAGATTGCATATCTTTCTTTAGAAATCATAATCTCATGATCTACATTAGAAAAATATTATCTTCTCTAGTAATTTAGATGTTTTTTGACATTCCGCATCTTCTGCAAAAATATATAAAGTCGGCATCCATAAAAATATATTTTTCCAGCACTGCATAATGAACTCACTGCACCTTATAGTGGTGAGACATCCATTATTAATGATAAAAGGTAAGAGCGATGACCTTGTAGTTAAACTTTTAATTTACATAATTATCAGATTATGGTCAGATTGGTGTTTGGGAAATGTATAACCTAATATGACAATGAAATCATTCAAATCAACCATATAAATTAATTATATATCACGATTGCTAGAATGTATCTTGTTCAATGTATATCTACTCCATGTGAATGCAGAAACTACAAATTGTAACTTCTACAAGATTATACTGGTCAATATAAGAAGGAAAATCAGTACAGGCTACTCTGATGAATCGTATTCTAGTTTTCTATTTGGGCCATAAAACTATATTAAAGTAACACAAGATCATCCATTTATGGCATAAAAATCCAAAAATCTCAAAGATATCATTCAATAACGTCCAATATTTTCTGTATGATGTTGCTGAATAAAAAATTAACGATGGATCTAAAACCCTGATCAACAAGGGAGGCTAAGATTAATTACATTTTTGTACTAACTGATGAGATGCATTGGATATTTTTCTTGAAGACCCAATGATGATCCATGATTGTGTCATTAAGGTAACGAGAAACCAAACATTATCCAGGAGACTCCCATTTAAATCATTTTCACCTATTGAAGAGCATCTTAGGCTCTTCAATGCAAATAATCATTAGTTTGTGTGCCTCACGAAAAATCATTGGGGGCTCTGGCCGTTTGTGGGTTCCCAAGACCTTGACAATTCTAATAGAAAAACATTATTTCGGGTGGGGGGGGGGGGTTGTTGTGTCCATGACTCCCTCTCTGTGCCACATCATTGTGACCCTTAACTTACCTTTCTTTCCCACTCATTTTCCCTAAACATTCCATGTCATCATTCATTGCCGATGCCGCCAACATGGTTTGATCAAGTTATTCAGGAAAAATCTGACCCTCCCCCCTAAGATACATAAATTTCTACTTGTTTAGGGGTGTGGGAATCATCAGGTTCATCAGACCAAAAATTATAACTAATGGGAGTTAACTTATTTCTGGCCTTTGGGTGATCATAAAAGTATTTTGTAGGAGAAACCTTCTAGGAATTTTTCTCACGAGGAACTCACAAGAAAAGATACTAAATGATATGGGATTCAATTATTGGGGCCCTAGAAAATCCATATTTCCCTTGAATATTACCAGGGGAAGATGTTCTGATGTATAAAAATTCAGAATCGGACACCCCTTTATCAATATTATGGAAAATCCCAGTTGACCCTATCGAACTGATCATTGCATATTAAATGAGGAAAGTTGTCACAATTTTAGTATGAAAGGGGATGGCAGCAAGCTCTTCATGTGGGAGGTCTGGTGTGTAATCCTCCCCATGCACAGTGCTTGGGAAAGAGTCACCCAACTTCAGCACCATTGTACAAGGTTGGTCCAGATTCCCAATCTTTCCATGAATAGATGCAACAGGCTGAGGGACACCTTGGACCGGTTTTGATCTTGTGATATCAAGTTGGGGTTGATTGAGGAATTCCATGTTCACTTTAATGGTTCCAAGAATTTTCCCACTAATAGAACCCCCAACATCAGCATGTTGTCCACACTCCCTCAAAGGATAATCTTGAACCACACCCCCTTAAAACTAATCCGGCCAGAGACCATATTCTCTTTCAAGATCATTGGTGTGGAATGTTTTTCCTTTCCTCCTTTGACATGTAGCATTGTCATGCACTTTGACCATGCAAAAATTTCATGCTTTATTCTTTTTGCAATCATTAATATTAGAAACAAAATACCTGCAAGTAGAATATAACTTGGGCCACCTCTCATAATAAATATGTAATCTCATGCTATCATCTCTTATCATCAATACAACTTATTCAAACTAGTTGGATGACATATCATACTCCACCAAAACCATGGAATAATGTCCAAACTATGGGTTTTCCAAATGATTATTGAATATAATTGGTTTCTCCACAGAAGAATATATATCCTATATGATCCTTGGATTCCTATATAACCAATTATGCTTATAGATACGTGTCCAAATCTGTGAATGTGTGTTCTGAACATGAGTGGGATCAACGTTTTTGTTCCATTCCTATAAGCATATGAAACCTTGATTCAGAGAGATTAGACCAATATACCACGTACGCCCCTTACATTCATCCGAGGGAAAGACAGCATGATAATAAACTCTTCCCATTGAAGTCATCCTCCACTCATCAAGGACCCACAAATCCTCGACTCAATAAGTTAAATAACTGAATATCTAAAATTTCCCACCCTTTACTATTATAACCCAAGTAATAATTGAAATTTTTTATAAATTGATACTTTCTTCCACTGCATCTTGGTTGGCCGAGACACGTGCCACCTTATCTTTATTTATAACTCTCAGAGGAGAAGGTGATTCATAATCAGTGAAAGAAGGGCTAGCCACAACCATCATGATATTTAAGAAATTCATTTTTGGGCCATTAGTGTGGGGATGCATTGACACGTCTTCTTTCTTGGACACATAGGATAAGAGATCACTATAGATAAAATTTTCATCTAGAAAAGTTGGTTCTCCTTCATCACGTGGATTGAAACCCAATTCAGTCCTCTCATTGATTTGTTATTCTCCTGGTTTAGGGTTCAACCCTTTCTCCGCCTTCACCACCATCTCTGCTAAAACACATATACAATATGATTGGTCGATGGGTTAATTAGAGGGGAAACCTACTTTAAAGAATACTTAAAACTTATATCTATCCCTAAAACTTGTTTCTCACGCTTATCCAAGACCAAAGACCAACACAAACACCAATTAGGGTTATATATCACATCAAAAAAACTAAAATTGATTAATTAAAATTAAATTATAGTCAATTATAAATTTTAAAAAATATAAACATAGAGATAATGACCGAACCCACATAAAATGCTCATAATGCATCAAAACTATGTCCAACAATCCCACAAAATATTTTTCCAACCTCTTGGAACCCACTCATGCCTAAGAACTATAAACCAAAATTGAAAACATATGAGAAACATTTGATTTATTTAGAAACATTTGAAAGGATCACCCGAATGCATGCCTCCAGTGAAATTATGTGTGAAATCATACATACATAGTATCAAGATGTCCTTATGCTATGAAAAATTGATTCCCCATCATTCATGGATGATTCCAGCCTTATCCAGTGGAATCGCTACCAAAAAATTTAATTCAGAGTAACATGGTAAGTTAAAAAGATAAGGAGTATAGGAATGATTCATTACCTTATTGTAAGACTGTGAGTTTAAGGAACAAAAGATCCAACAACCATGAATTAAGGTAGATTCACCATAGAGGAAGGGGAGAAGAATAATGGACCACATGGGGATGACATATCTAAGAGGGTATAAAAAGGAGAGTGTTTGGGTTGAAATAATGTAAGGTAAAAAGCGTAAAAAAGATAATTTTAAAGGGGTTCATGGTTTGGTAGAACTATTTATCAAATAGTGCACTAACTAATTGTTCATGACTATACCAAAACCCATATCTCTCATATTTAGGAACATGATTTAGAAAACTATTTGTGAGACATATGAAATTGTTTTTTAATTTTATGTAGTATTTAACATGGTTAGTAGGTCCCCTTTATAAGGTTTAAAAAACCATGCTCCTTAACAAAACAATACAAATAGTCCGAGTGCACATTTATTACAAACTATGCACTAACCATGCACCTCAATCCACTTCCCCAAATTCCAAAATCCCAACCCCAAATATCTCATGACATATCCAGGATACAAGGAAAATCCATATACTATAACCATATTGTAAAACCCCCCATTAGGATTTCCAATATTCTATAATTATACTTAGGAACTTGATTTAAAATATTTCCAATTTTATGGATGAAATTTTTAAAAATTCCACTCAATTTCAATATACATATGGTCATAAGAGTTCAAAACACCCCACCATAACACTTTACTTCCCCAACAAGTCATTAAAGTAATCCAAATAGTTCATCCATCCTAAATCAGTATTCAATTCCTTCATAATGGATATGTTTGAATCATAATTCAAAAAACAACTATAAAGTGCAACTAGGAAGCTGAAAATTAAAACAATGAATTCAAGATACCATTCGAAATCTTCACTAAAAAACTAGGATTATTCTCTCCCTTTCCCACCTACATTGAGAAACCATAGGTTTCACCACCCAAATAATTACCTTGATCATAATTCCAACCATTATAAGACTGAGTTAAAGTAATCCAGCTTCGAGCCACACCACCCATTACTATTGTAATTGCTTTAACAAAAAATGATACTGATATTATCTAATAAACCTAGAGTGATTCAAGATCCACTTCACCAAAAAAATTCATGGAACATCGATCCAACTCTAGAACCTCTCATTATTCTTAAATTTTAATCAACCAAATGAGCCTCCTTCACCAAAGCATAATTTCACAAGATGCCCTTTTTCCTCAAAAGGGCTAAACCAACTCTAAAATAATACCTATAATAGCTCATAATTATGGAACCATTGTGGTTTCATGTAATCCACATACAACTACATTAAACAAACAAGATGAATCAAAACTAAATTCATTTTTCCAGTGTAACACCCCAAGCTTCCACGACACACTTCTCTTTGAATAATACAATAGTGTGTGTTGTACGCAACTTTGAGTTCTAACACACCACAACCAATCAAACTAGCCATTATGAATAGTAATACCAACCTTTTGAAATTATATACATTTTTTCATTTAAAATTTACTACATTTTTTTATTCGGAATATCGAAATTATCCTACGGTGAAATTTTGGAATTTTTCTGAAAACATTCAATTTTTGATGAATAGTGAAAAACACTGAGTTATAGTTTAAAACCGAATTTTTATTTAAATAAATATTTATTTTATTTAAATTTATTTTAGGCCAAAATATATACATAATACCTATATAATTTAAATGTAATTAATTGGAGTTAGTTTATAATTAATTTTAGATATATAAAAAGTTTATTGAACTTCCACCATCTTTTACCCATCTCCGAGGAGAATTTACAAATTCACATAAAACATAATTTTACCTCTTCTGTGAGTGGAATTTATAAAATCTAAGAGGCACAATTAATATCATTGAGTAAAATGTGGTTCAATAAGATAAAAATATTTTTTGGGGAATAGTAACATTTTACTTTTATTTACCATGGTTAAATGTGAATAGGTTAAATAAGGGTAAATATGATATTAATATTACCCTAACACATGTCCTAATTCTATTGGCTATGTATAGGTCGTCCAAAAAAAACCGTAGGAATAAAATATGAACCTCTTTGGTCCACTTGGATTAGATTAGGACTTTATTATTAGTTAATCAAAGAAGAGTTAAAAGAGTTAAAATCAATGTTTAATAACTAAAACATTTTTAATATATGGTGATACAAAAGAAAATTTTGATTATAAATATTAATTAGAAATCTAAAAATATTTACTATAGGATGGTATTTTATTTATAATTTTTAGACATTAAATAATTTAATTTACTAATGACACAATGGTGATGTAGTAATTACCTAATTAATGAAATATTAAAATAATTGATATTATAAATATCCAAATATATGTAATTTGATACTTTTTATAAATTACACTACCTTTATAGGTTAATATGACATGTTATAATAGATTAAATTAATTTATTATGAATTAATAAAGTTTTTATAACTTTAACAAAAAACAATTATTAAATAGTGTCAAAATTGATATAAAGGAGTATTTAAAACAAATATTATATCATTAATTGATATTCTATTCATAAAAATATATTTATCGGCCAAATGAATTAGATAATGTTATATATATTAATAATTAACTACATGGGGTTCTCTTTGGTTGTTATAGTACGTTTATTACCCATATAAAATAAAAATACAAAGAGACATGGCAAATGTATAGCTATTTAACTAAGAGTTAAATATAAATGATAAGATTAATATAATGACCCAAACCTGTCTAAAATCTATTGGTTGAAAGGATTTATACGCATCCCCACCTTATCATATAAATAAGTTACTTTGGAGAAATTATAAACCGAATATGAATTTATTATAAAATAATACTTTATGTTTTTCCTATAGTGCCCCTCACCCCACTTATACAAGGGCACTCCCCCTTCTCTCAAATTCATACCATCATACCCCTTTGGATCGACCAAACCCTACAAAATATCCTCTAAAATTCCTTCAATTCATCCTAGAGGCATTCCATTAGTCATAAATCCAACCTATGGAGTCATTTTGATCAAATCGAAAGGATGAATCCGAACAAGCGGTAATGATTTCACCACCCTCTTTCAAGTTCCTTTCTTTTTCCACTTCTCCATTCCTTTTTATTTCCATTCTAAAATAATAACTTCATTATCTTCTATATATTTTCATGTTATTACAAATATGTTACAACAATATTTCATATTCTATCCATCCTTTTAATGACATGTAACCATACGTGCGTATGTACAGCTTGTCGTCTCCACATCGTGGTGTAATTGTTATTCAATACATTATTATTTGGATGGATATAATAATGATGAGTAATTAATTTTTATAATAAATATAACCTGATAATGATTATGTATATATGATACACCATCCAATTATATATTATTCTAATATCAAAATAATTATATTTTCGCTCGTGCGAACATACGGATTACCGTCTCCACGAACGCGATGAGATTCATTCCCCATCCTATCAATTCATGACTAATTTTCATTTGATGATTAAAAATAATGTTTAAGGACTTGATATCATTCTTTATATGAATATGATACAGCCTATGGATAACAATCACGACTTATTTAACAAAACATATAAAAGAAAACGTGTAAGTGCACACCCAAAACAACGAAAATACTAAAATATTATTAACAAAGAAATATTAAAAGATCATATATAATATCATATTTATATATATGATTCTGGTATAATTTAATAACAAATATATAACCACTATACCGGAGGTTAACCTATCCTCGACCAAGGAAAATTATAAGGTAAGGGTTTATTTCACAATTTCTTCATTATCCGAGGTTGATTATACGTAATTACCTACTGGGACATCTTTATCATCCACATCCATGTTTCTTAAAATTGTATTTCAAATCATTATTACTATTTACCAGACTATAGGTTAAATTCATTTATACCATTGTTTATCTTTTTATAAGAAGTATATAAGGGAATCTTTCTGTCATTTTCCAAACAAGGTCCTTTTTAACCTCTTCGACAGAATTAAGGTAAGAATGTATTTTTTTATCTGATACGGTGGGTGTGGGTATTTTCCGCCATTATAAAATCCTTGAAGCTTCCCTTACAAGATTATAATGATATTTCAAGGTAAATGTTTTATATTAAAATTATGTGACTTTTAAATGATTTCAAAAAAGGAGATATTTGTCTCAAATAATTTTGATTTCATCTATGTCAACATCCTTTGATTGATTTTTAGCTTATTTGTAGTCGATTTATTATGATACAAAACATCCATATTGTATTGAAGGTTTTGTGATATGATTGACTATGGATGTGTTATTTTAATACCATTCATTGTTTATGGAAAATGTATTGACATTTCGTATGCTAGTTTTAATACGAATGTTTATGTTATGTTTAAACCTATTCATATGAGGAATGAATTGGAATTAATAAGTGACAGGGGGAGCCCGCTATAGCTCCTCGATGCATCAGTATGTCTCATAAGACAGACTAGTGTCTCGGCATAAGTGTTTGATAAAATATTATTTGTAGTCTTGTCACAAGGCCTTGACAATGTGGTTATGATAGTCTGGAATTATGCATTCCATCATTATGAAAGTGGTTATTGATATTGCATGTGATTATTCGATTAGTATAATATCCATTTGAATAAGTAAATGGAATTATTTCTTTTTATTTGTGACATATTATGATGAAGTTCAAGTTTAAAAGGATTTTGATTTAGTTATAAATTTCCTTAAATATTTATGATTATTTATGAAAGTTTCCGCTTTATTGTTATCCTTACAGAGCATCTGTGCTCACCCCATTCTATGTTTTATTTTTCCCAGGATGTGAAGAAGTATTTTAAGGTTGAACTACAGGGATATTCTGAGGGGATATGAGTGTAGACTATGGAGACTATTTTTTTTTATTTTTCATTTTATGATGAAATGTAAGACTTATGAATGTATCTAGTGATTCCAAGGCTACTATATTAATCGGTCATTTGAGACTTGATCTTTTGTGACCATGACAATGTTATGTAATAATGAACTAACTCTGGGTAACTGGGGTAGGGGCGTTGCAGTTGGTATCAGAGGATGTTTAGTACAAACCTTGGTATCTAGATTTAGATAAATCTGATTAGAGCACATAGCCCTAAGATAGACTTTGAGGATTAGTACAGAAGAACATCCAAGAATTTTGTTATTGTAGTGATTTTGTGGGTTTTCTGAGAAATAAATCCTTGTCTACATACGAGCTAGTAGAGGCGGCTCTGGTACACATGTACCTAGGGGTAAACCCGAAGACACCTCTTTGAGCTAGACTCAAACGGGGACTGGTGCACAACAACGGGCCTTGCTGCACTCTTGGTTACGACACTCCTAGGGGATATGCTTAGGGTAATTCTCATTTTCATTACAAAACCATTATGAAGGGTTTATGATTATTTACTTCTTCAAAGAAAACATTTTTTTATGATTATGGATTATATCCATAAACTGTTCCATTTATGTTTTGTGTTTTACAAGTTTCGAATTGTGTATTGTGATTCATAAAAGTATCTAGTGTATACCATTGTTTAGAAACGGTGCCAAGTGGAACAAATGGAAAATATATCAATGCATGCACTCCATGTAGGGATTTCCCACCCTCTCAAGATAATTATAGTGGAGCTGGTGATGCAACTGGTGCTGATCAGCTAATCACCATACTGGGACAACTCACTGAGGTTATTAATAATAACCTTACCTGTATTGAGCACCCAGATCAACAACGTAGTGGATCAATGTTAGATCGCTTCATGAGGCAACAACCACCAACATTCAATGGGTGTACAAATCCATTAGTAGCTAAGAAATGGATAAATTCCTTAGAGAAAATATTCCATTCTTTGGGGAGTACCAAAAGGGAAAAAGTTTTCATGGTAGTTTACCGCCTTACTAGAGATGCTGATCAATGGTGTTCATTAATTAAAAATACAAAGGATGACGAGGAAGTATCAAATATGGAATGGAGGGAGTTTAAAGAGATTTTATTAGAAAAATAATTTCCTCGTGACCATCGAGCAGATATGGAAAGGCAATTTCTGAGTCTAAGACAAAAGGAGGATAAGAATATTGCTAAGTATGAGGTTAACTTTATATGGTTTGGGAGGAATGCATCAGATTATATACGTAACCCAACGAGAAATATTGATCATTTCTTTTATGGTTTAAAACCATTTCTCCGTCGAGCATTAGCCTCACAATCCTTCTCGTCGAATGAAGATATTGTCTCATGTACTATCAAGACAGAAAAAGAATTCTCTAAGTCTTACGAATTTAAAGAAAAGAAAGAGAAGAAGTGATCTACTGATCAGTATAGAAATTGAAATAAGGGAAAGAAGGGAAAATTTGAATATCCAACCTGCAGTAAATGTGTGATGAAACAACACGGTACTTGTTTGAAGGGAATGTGAGTCTGTTACAAGTGTGGTGAAAAGGCCACCATGCTCATGATTGTATGCGGATGAAAGAAGCTACCGATGTTCAATGCAATATTTTCTATGAGATGGAAAATTATGAAAATTAATGTCCTAATCATCAGGGAAACAAAACAGATAAAAGGCTAAGGGTTCAAGGCCAAGATTATGTGATCAATACTGCTGAGGTTGAACCTCCAAAAGATGTGGTGGCAGATAATTTAATGGTTTCATCAAGTTTATCCAATGCTTTATTTGATTCTGGATCATCACATTGTTTCACATCTTTCTAGTTTACACAGAAAATTAGATATTTCCTATTAGATTTAACAATGGAGTTGTCAGTTAAAACTCCTAAGGGAAGTATCATTGCAACAATTTTTGGTGAATCAGTCCCCATTAGGGCACATAAATTTTCTTTATCTGATGATCTCACCGTCATACCCATGATTGAATTTGATATAATCCTCGGTATGGATTGGATTTTGGACCACGATGCGAATATTTTTTGAAAGAAGAAGGAGGTAACAATTTTTGATGATGATGATGATAAGGAACACCTTATCTTTAGAGAATAATCTCCACCACCTAATTCTTATCTAGATCCACCCCCAATAGCTCAACTAAATTCAATTATCGTGGAGGAAGATAATGAAATAACTGTGGGTGAGGAATGGAATGTTCAAATAGAGTATGTACCTATTGTGAAAGAATATGTAGATATGTTTATAGAAGATTTACCTGTACATCCTCCAGAATGAGAAATTGAGTTTTCCATTGATTTAATTCCTTGTTCAAGGCCTATATCGAAGACCCATTATTGAATGGACACTGTGTAATTAGTTGAACTAAAGAAAAAACTATATAAATTGAGTAATAATTGATTTATACAGCCTAGTGTTTCTCCATGGGGATCCCCTATCCATTTTGTTAAGAATAAAGATGGATCTATGAGGTTACGTAACAACTACAGGGAGATCAATGCTATAACAATAAATAACAAATATCCCCTACCTCGCATAGATGATTTATTCGACCAACTTAATGGAGTTCATATTTTTCAAATATTGGCCTTCGATCTGGATACCATCAGTTTTTTGTGAAGAAGGAAGACATTCCAAAGACATCATTTCAAACCTGGTATGGGCATTACGAGTTTATAGTAATTACTTTTGGATTGACTAATGCATCCTTTGTCTTCATGGATATAATGAATAGAGTTTTCAAGGAACATCTCGATGAATTTGTGGTGGTATTTATTGATGATATGTTGGTATTCTCAAAAATCTACAAAGATCATGAAAATCACTTGCGCATTATCCTGAAGACTCTTAGAAGACATGAATAATATGGGATGTTTAGAATGTTTAAATTTTGGCTTTAGGAGATATATTTTTTTGGCCATATTGTCTCTAAGGATTGTATCTATGTTGATCCTTCTAAGGCCAAGGCAATCTAGGAATGGCCAGCACCAATGATTATAACCGAGGTACGCCATTTTATTGGTTTAGCAAGTTATTACCGGCGTTTCATCCATAATTTTTCCAGATTGGCTAACCCATTAACGAAGATCACATTTAAATGGGTTAAATTTGTTTGGACAAAAGAGTGTGATGAATGTTTTGAAGAACTGAAGAGAGGGTTAGCCAATGATCCTATATTGACTCTACCATCGGGGAGTGATGGGTTCGTTATTTATAGTGATGCATCAATGAAAGGACTTGGTTGTGTCCTTATGAAGAATGATAGAGTTATTCCCTATGAATCACGATAGCTGAAAATTCATGAGAAATACTATTATACTCATGATCTCGAGTTAGTAGTTGTGATCTTTTCTTTGAAGATATGGATACATTATCTCTATGGTAAAAAATGTGAGATATATACCAATCACAAGAGTTTGATGTATATTTTCTCACAAAAATAACTCAACATGAGGAAAAAAACGATGGCTTGAACTACTCAAGGATTATGATAGCATGACACACTACCACCCGGGGAAGGCAAATATGGTGGCCGATGATTTAAGAAGAAAGGATCATGGAATTTTGAACAAGATGAGAGTTGAAAAGGATCCTCTATACTTGGATCTAGTAATGATGGATATAAAAATCACCATGGAAGGAGAAACCTCAATAATTTTTAAAATGGTTACCAATCCATCTTTTCTAGAAAGGTTAAAGAGTTCTTAGACCAATGATTAAGAGTTTAAAAAGAAGATAAAAGCTGTGAATGATTGGAGATTTAGTGACTTTGTGTATGAAGATGGAATTTTGAAATTTGTTAAGAGACTTTGTGTTCCCAATATACCTGATTTAAAAATGGAATTGTTATATGATGGTCATAGATACAATTTTTCTATACACCATGGGAGCACAAAAATGAATATATATTTGATGGAACATTTTTGGTGGGACTACATGAAGAGGTAGATTTCTGATTTTGATTTAAGATGTATGGTTCTTCAACACGTGAAAGCTGGAAGGAAACAACCTGGAAGAGTCATGCAACCTCTTCCCATACCTGAGTGGAAATGGGATAATATTACGATGGACATTATCATGGGACTACCAAAGACTCCTAGAATGAATGATGCAATATGGGTCATTGTTGATCGTCTTCCCAAGTCAACACACTTTATTGTTATAGGAGAAGATCTACCACTTTAACATCTAGCAAGACTATATATTAATGAAGTTGAGATACTTCATGGAGTACCCCTATCTATTGTTTTTGATCATCATCCCTATTATACATTAAGATTCAAGAAGAGTCTTTAGAAGGCCTTGGATACTGAACTTCATTTGAGCAATGCATACCACCCTCAAACAGATGGACAATCAGAACAGACTATACAAACCTTAGAAGACATGTTGAGAACATGATCACTTGACTTTCAAGGAATGGGGGATCAATATTTACCTCTGGTGGAATTTTCTTATAATAGTAGCTTCCATTCAAGTATTCAGATGACACCATATGAAGCGTTATACAAAAAGAGATGTCGCACACCAACTTGTGGGGATGACGTTGGTGAAAGAAAATTTGTAGGCCCAGAACTGGTGGAGGAAATGATGGAAAATGTAAAGGTAATCCAAAACCACATCAAAGCAGCTCGAAGTAGGCAGAAGAACTATGCCGATAACCGAAGGAAGGATCTGGAATTTTAGGTATGAGATCATGTTTTCTTTAAGCTATCTCCATGGAAATTAGTTATATGTTTCGGTAAGAAAGTTTAATAGAGTCCTAGGTACATCAGACCATTCGAAATTCTAGAACAAATTGGGGATGTAGCTTTCCTTTTGGCAATGCCACCAAATCTCCCCCAAGTTCACGATGTGTTTCACCTATCACTATTAAGAAAATACATGCCTGACCTAACGCATGTACTCACCTATGAGGAAGTAGAAATGGAACCAGATCTATCATATTGTGAAGAGTCGACTAGGATTCTTGATACCAGAGAACAAGTGTTGAGAAACTGGAAAAATCATCTGGTAAATGTTCTATGGAGAAACCATAAGATGGAAGAGGATACGTGGGAACCCGAGGAACTTATGAGGAAAAACCACCCAAGTCTTTTTATGCAGTAATATTCTAGAACTTTCGAGGAAGAAATTATTTGAAGGAGGGGATCATCTAACACCCCATGCATCCACGATACAATTCTTATTGAACAATATAGTAGTGTGTGTTGTACGCAACTTTGAGTTCTAACACACCACAACCAATCAAACTATTCGTTATGAATAGTAATACCCAATTTTGGAAATTATATAAATTTTATCTTTTAAAATGGACTTCATTTTTGGATTCATAATATCAAAATTATCCTAGGGTGAAATTTTGGAATTTCTCTGAAAACATTCAATTGTTGATGAATAGTGAAAAACACTAAGTTATAGTTTAAAACCGATTTTTTATTTAAATAATTTTTTATTTTATTTAAATTTATTTTAGGCAAAAATAGATACATAATACCTATATAAGTTCAATGTAATTCATTGGATTCCGTTTATAATAATTTTAGATATATAAAAATTTTATTGAACTTTTCACCGTCTTTTACCCATCTCCGAGGAGAATTTGCAAATTCACATAAAACATAATTTTAGTGCTTCTGTGAGAGAAATTTCAAAAATCTGAGAGACACGGTTAATATCAAGGAGTAAAATTCGGTTCAATAAGATAAAAATATTTATTTTGGTGAATAGTAACTTTTTACTTTTATTTACCATGGTTACATGTGAATAGGGTAATTAAGGGTAAAAATGATATTATTATTACCCTAACACATAATGGTATTTTATTTATAATTTTTAAATTAAATAATTTAATTTATTTGTGATATAATGGTGATGAAGTAATTACCTAATTAATGAAATTTTAAAATAATTGATATTATATATATCCAAATAAATGTAATTTTATAATTTTTATGAATTCCACTAATTTTATAGATTAATATGACATGTTACGATTGATTCAATGAATTTAGTTATAATTAATAAAGTTGTTATAACTTTAACAAAAATCAATTATTAAATAGTGTCAAAATTGACAAAAAGATGTATTTAAAACAAATATTATATATTTAATTGATTTTCTATTCTTAAAAATCTAAGGGTTGGCCAAATGACTTAGATAAGGTTATATATATTTATAATTAACCACTTTGGGTTCTTTTGGACTGTTATAGAATGTTTATTAGCCATATAATATAAAAATACAAAGAGACATGGTAAATGGTTAACTATTTAACTAAGAGTTAAATATAAATGATAAGGTTAATATAGTGACCCAAACCTGTCTAAAATATATTGGTTGAAATGATTTAGGCCCATCCCCACATTATCCTCTAAAAAAGTATCTTTTATCCATTATAAACCGAATATGAATTTATTATGAAATAATGTTTTATGTTTTTCCTAAGGTTCCCCTCACCCCTTTTATAAAAGGGAACTCCCCCTTCTCTCAAATTTATACCTTCAAAGCCATTTGGATAGGCAAAACCCTGCCCAAATATCCTCTCCACTTCCCTCAATTCATCTTAGAGGCCTTCCTTTATTCAGAAATCCAACCTATGGAGTCATTTTGATCAAATCAAAAGGAAGAACCCGAAGAAGAGGTAATGATTTCACTACCCTCTTTCAAGTTCCTTTCTTCTTCCACTTATCCTTTTGTTGTTATTTACATTATAAAATAATAACTCCAGTATATTCTATAAACTATGATTTTATTACAAATATGGTATAACCATATTTTGTATTCTATACATCCTTTGAATGACATGTCACCATACGTGCGTACGTACAACTTACCATCTCCACGTCATTGTGTAATTGTTATTCAATATATTATTATTTGTATGGGTGTAATAATGATTTCTAATTAATGTATATAATAAATATAACATGATACTGATTCTTTATATATGATACACTATCCAATTATATATTATTTTAAGATCAAAATAATGATAATGTCATTTGTGCGTAGGTACGGATTACCGTCTCCACGAACGTGATGAGATTCGTTCCCCATCGTATCAATTCAAGACAAATTTTCATTTGAAGATTAAAAATAATATTTAAGGACTTGATATCATTATTGATATGAACAAAATACAACCTATGGATAACAATCATAGCTTATGTAACAAAACATATAAAATAAAACGAGTATGTGAACACCCGAAAAAACGATAATACAAAACAATAAAATATTAACAGATAATATATGATATCATATTTATGTATATTATTCTTTTATAATTTAATAAAAATTATGTCACCATTATACAAGAGGTTAATTTACCCTTGACCTAGAAAATTTACACGGTAAGGGTTTATTTCACAATCTCCTAATTATCCAAGGTTGTTTATACGTAATTATCTACTGGGACCTCTTTATCATCCACATCCATGTTTCTTTAAAATGAATTTCAAATCATCCTTACTATTTTATAGACTATAGGTTAAATTCATTTATACCCTTATTTGACTTTTTATAAGATGTTTATAAAAGAATATTTTTGTCATTTTCCAAACAAGGTCCTTTTAACCTTTTCGACAAAATTAAGGTAAGAATGTCTTTTTTTAACTTATACGGAAGGTGCGGCTATTTTCCACCATTATAAAATCTTCGAAGCATACCTTACAAGAATATAAAGATATTTTCAAGGAAAATTTTTTATTTTATAATTATGTGACTTTTAAATTATTTCTGAAAAAGAGATATTTTCCTCAAATAGTTTTGATCTCATCTTTGTCAACATCCTTTGATGGATTTTAATCTTATTTGAAGTCGATTTATTTTGATACTAAACTTCCAAATTGTATTGAAGGTTTTGGGATATGTTTGACTGTGGAATTGTTATTTTTATACCATTAATGGTTTATGGGGAATGTATTGACATTTTGTATGCTAGTTTTTAAACGAATGTTTATGTTATGTTTAAACCTGTTCATATGAGGAATTCATTGGACTTAATAAGTGACAGGTGGAGCCTGCTATAGCTCATCGATGCATCGGTAGGTATCATGAGAGAAAATATTTTCTTGGCATAAGTCCGTGAAAAAATATTATTTCTAGTCTTGGAACAATGCCTTGACTATTTGGTTATGCTATTTTGACATTATGCATTTCATCAGTATGAAAGTTGTTATTGATATTGCATGTGATTATTTGATTAGTAGAATATCCATCTGAATTAGTTAATGGAATTACTTCATTTTATTTCTTCCATATTAGGATAAAGTTCATGTTTAAAAGGATTTTGTTTTAATTATACATTGCCTTAAATGTTTATGCTTATTTATGAAAGTTTCCTCTATATTGTTATACATATTGAGCATCTGAGCTCACCCCTTTCTATGTTTTATTTTTCCCAGGATGTGAAGAATTATTTTAAGACTAACCTACAGGGATAGTCTGAGGGGATATGAGTGTGGACTATGGAGACTATGTTGTTGTTGTTTTCATTTTTATGATGAAATATAAGACTTATGAATGTATATAGTGATTCCAAGGTTACTAAACTAATAGGTCTTTCGAGACTTGATCTTTTGTGATCATGCCAATGTTATGTAATAATGCACCGACTCTGGGTAACTGGGGTCACAGTGTTACACCCAAAATCTTATATCCTTAGATAATAAATCACCCTTAACCCACCTAAACACGATTTCAGAAATCTTAATGGAATAAAATGATCAAATTAACTCACCCATTGATATCTGTATCCGAATTCCTATGTAATTCAATGGCCCAATCATCAACCATGAATATCCATCTTCTTGAAATTCTGTGATAACCAATGCACCAACTGCCATATCATGTTTGGGTCACATCCAACAATATTGATCTCATGACAATGTTTGACACTAAATAATACCTCTATGTAAAACCTTACACTTTACAAAAAATATATTTAATTATACATTGTTTATCCTCTGATCTCAAAAAAATCTACAGTGATCATCCATCAGTCGATGTAATAGAGTCAACATCCCGGTAGAATGAAGGTCGTGCCAAATAGGTCATCATCATGTTCCCCCGCTATAGTAGTACTGTTATCAAAACACCATAAAATCATTTACCCTTCTTCATGACTCATTCACTATCCATCATTTAATGTGATAGTTTCATGAAACAAAGACTACTAATCCTTGAGAATAATTATTGATAGTAAATGAACACCACCTATCTACTCATAAAATGCTAACTGGGGACTTTTGAGAACAAACACTTAATAATTATGTCCACAGGTGTAAACGACAGATGACATACTACGATCTTAGATCATTGACCCAAATGGGTCTTTGTGAAACCTCACCCATGTCACTCTGTTTAAGAAGCACATTGAATAAATCATGTAATCCTTTGATGTCTCTATTAATGTCCAACCCTAGAAAAACCGAGTCATCCCACCTTATCCATATATGATCCCATCCCCACCATCTGAATGTGAAAATTATCTTTAGTGATTATTGGGTCGCATAAGACCCACCTCAGTCATCAACCCATACACCTAGCATCCACATTCATTAAGAATCATGGGGTTTTTTCTATCACACCTTCCGTCCATGGGCCAAATGGCACAACATATCTATAATTTTTATTGCTTCTATGATTCAATTAATGAATAATAGTTTCATATTCCTTCACATCCCAATCAAAAAACAACATCTCAGGCTCTAGAAAGACATTTTTAATCAAAAATTGACTAATACACATCATCAAATTTCATGTACTCTCCCACATATCAGTGTCACCATGCATAAAGAACCCTAAACTCCCATATAATACATGAGATTCTCATCACAACAAAAAAGCTTCACAACCCCTAAAAAATTGAGTGTTGTTATGAAACCCCACTAGGGTTCATTTAAGATATCAAAAAATTACTAAATGAACATTCTATGTTGACAATGTTACGAACCAAACCATCAATTTTCTAAAAAATGAAGGAATTATTGACGAACCAGCACTAAAGGTTTTTTTCAATCAAGAGTACTAGGAATATCTGCAAGTATTTTTACTGACCTCTTTTTAGGGTGTCCCTTATCCCATGTATCACACTTCTAATCCACCAAACATACAATCGGTCTACAACCACTTGAAATGATACTCATATGTAACCACATATTCATAATTTCACTTCCCAAAATAATTACCTTTTTTTAATTTCTAAGAGATCATATACCTATGCATCACTATCTCTAGATATTCCATACAAAAACTAAATCAATCAACCATTCAGAAAACCACGCAAGGGATTTAACAAGGCTAGAAATCCAAAAAATCCTTCCCTTTCTGAAACTATTCAAAAGAGCTAAATAACCCAAAAATTGTTCTTATTCTAATAAAATTCTTGGAATTCTATGTGCCAACACCACATATATGGTAGCACCACTCATCAAGATGTTTCCTGAGACAGAATATCTTCCCCTACCTCATGCACATAGAGGAACTCAGAGACTCTAATAACCCCTTATGTGGGTCACCCTATAAAGTTAGAAGACACCAACTCCTCAATATAGATTCACAACATATAAATTCATTGGGTAGTTCCACCTATTTACCCATCATTCTAGGTCACACATAGTCCATAATATCTGGGAAAAAAGTCAACCCATACAATGGTTATATGACAACGTTCATGACAAACACCCACTATAGGGTCTCACATATTGGTTCAGATCTACCTTGTCCTTCCCAGTTCCTGGTTAGGTATAAAACACCAGGGTCACAAGAAGTTACTACCCAAAAAACGGTCTTTCTTATTAGGAACCCTCAATAGACCTTCCACCATCTATGAATTTTTGTCCCCACACACCATCATCAATTCCATATTATAGATCTATTAGAATAAGGTACCATCTAATTGAAATATCACATAACCAATGTTCTATAAACACCCCCAACCACGCATAAACTAAGTTTACATTTGCTAGCACTATGCTCATCTCATTCATATATACCGATAAAAGGTAAAAAAATTTCTATTTTTCAATTTCTAAACAAATATTTTTCAATGAAGGGATTAGTTAAATAAATTTAAAATGACATTTTTAGCGGAAAATACCTTATAAGTTTTACATTGATTTTTATTTACTATATTTGATATAAAAAACGAAATAAGTCGTAAAATGAAAATACTTTTAACCCTTTATTTTTCACCATTGAGGACCAATTAAAAAATACGCCATTTACAATTTATATATAATATCACTATGTATGTTTTATTTATAATTTTATTTAGTGGACAACAAATAATAAACAAAATAAAAAAAATATATTATGTATATTATCTCCATAAGGGGTATCAATTAACTAATATTCATCCATGTTTTTATATAGATACACCATATAAATGGAGTAAAACACTTTGAATAAACAACATAGGTCACAATACAAGAGAATAAACACTATAAATCATGAAAATTAATCCTATATTACTAATATGATGCATGAACACACCAACTCTCTCCATACAAGACTAAGAAGTAAAATACCATAACTAAATAACCTAAAAAATCAAGGGTATCACACAAGTTGAATTTTTTTAACTTCCCACTTCTACAGACCACTAACCCGTGGAAGGATTGGAAAAACACCACAATACATCAAGCACATATCTATAAATTATAGATCATAAAGACTAGAATCAATGGTTGATGGTGTAAGAGTTTGGAGACTATAACCTCTTATAAGTGTTAAAACAGTGTAGAAATATTAGAAATATCACACAGCATCCTGATAAACTATCACAATGTGACCTTCGCCGATCCAAGAACCTGGTCAACAGACCCCATAGGTCTCTTTAAATACCTTGGTTTTTTCAGAGAAGATCATTGGATATTACCCACTAGTTTTACTTATTTAACTAATTAATGTACCTATAGTCCAACACAAGTTCTTTTAGTGAGTTTATTCCTTTGTAACACATGCATGGAGAAACATCCAAGGAGGTCACCCATCCTCACCAGTAATCCATACAAAGCATGATTAAATATGTATTTCAAATTTAATAGTCTATAAAAACAAGGGTGTTTTATATTTACAAGGGAAGTAACATTTAGTAAATTAAGTATCTCTTTTATGGTGGTGTTATACTCTTGAACCATTAATAAAAAATTCCTTCATTGTGGACTGCAAACATCATACTCGGGTAGTGAGTAGGAACCTTAGGTTGGATATTTTCTCTGATACCGTTTTTCATGACCCAATCATTCCATGGATGTTAACATAGTCAGATGACCCCATGGGTATCTTGTGATATATTGTATTTCTTCCCAATATAATATAGGATATTACCAATTGGGGTCAATTATCTAACTAATAATTTCCCCCCGTCAGCCTATATATGTTCTTTTATTGTTTTTTCATCACTCACACGCTCCCAGAGAAACATAATACATTCTCACCTATCCAAAACACTATAGTAGAATAGACATGCTTAATTGTGGAGTTCTGAAGAGGTATAATCCCAAAAATAATGTTACACCTTTTTATATGGCTATTAACATTTAGTTTATTAAGTATGACTATTACCAAGAGGTGCTACGAAGAATTTTCACATTTGAATGGAATATAGTCTAAGACCATTCCAATATCAAAGGAAAATAATACCTCAATTAATCCTACTACAAAAATCAAAATAACTTATAATTTAATATGAATGAATTTTAATCACACCGTAAAATTTATAACATTTAATACAAGGGGTTTCACTAGATACACCTATCAGAAAAGATTCCCCCATTATAGAAATCCACTTTAAACTAATATTTATCACATACATGCATATTCACTTACACACACACACATATATATATATATGTGTTCACCTAACCCAAATATACATATTCTCATTAACAAAAGTTAATATTCAAAAGGGGTCCTTATATATAGGTCTATATATTTATATTAAATTAAGTCTCCTTTAAAGGGACGTAATACACACCAAATAATACAGAGGAAATTAAAAAAAACAAAATATTTAACAAAAAATATGCCAAAATAAAGGGGAATAAGAAAAGTAATCTTGAACAATGGTGGGTGTGCCAATATGGTCTAAACCACCTCACCTTCGAAGACATTTGATGAATCATGCAAGATGATGATCTAGGAGATCCATAACATTCCCAAAAAATGGAATAAATTTAAAAAAAATTATTTCAAAACATGAAATATGGTTCTAAGGTTCTATTTAAAGAGAAAAGAAAGGAAAACATGACTTAATTGAGAGAGGAACGGAATTGGAGACCTTAACATGGGATATAGAATAAAAATCCCCAATCACCATAGGAAAAATAACCATGTAGAGGGGAACTTAAGAGAAGGGGTGGCACATAGCCCTAGGGGAAGGGGGGATGAGGTGTCACATGTCATAAGGGATAAGGGAGAGGTGGAAATGAAATAAGGGTTAAATAAAGAAATTAATAAATAATTGAAAAATATTTTTTATATATAGATACGTACTACTATTCAGTGGGGATCATTTACCAAACCGTTCCCTAACCATGATTCCCCTACTAGACAATTACGGGGCACCCACATGCATACTGCATGGTAGTCACATAGTTTATCTAAATTTGATAAGGTTATGCAATTTAGTTATTTCCTAATTACATACCCCCATACAATTCACACATGATTACTCCTAACCATGAAAAAATTATACATTGATCTAAAGCCCTTAATTGTTTTAAAGAATCCACCCCAAACTCCCAGGAACCTACAATGGATGAAAATTAAATTAAATAAATTACTTAATTAACAGATCCATGAAAATTAGGGTGTCACAATATCAATAACATACAACTTTATACCACGAAAAATTATTAAGTCCAAATTAGTTCTGAAAAGAGAATGAATTTCCGGATAAAATTCCAATAATAATAGATTCCTTAGAAAAACCTCAATAAAAAATTGATCAAATGAAGGATCTAAATGAATGGAGATTGAATACTGGTCTCTACGACATTTAGGAATGAGATAAAGTGATAGAAAATTATAAACCAATTATAAAATTAATAGGATAACGTTCCCATCAAACTAGATTAATAAATATCCAAAATGTAATTTAGAACAATCCCCCAATCAAACTGAAACCAAAAAACCTGTCAAAAACCACATGGAGAACATATGAATTAAAAATACTGATGGACATAAAACAGAACATAAAAACTCAAGGTGTCTAAAAACAATGATGATCAAGAATAAGATATATGACTCCTTAATAAATGACTATGATTTAACATAAATGCCACATTTTTCATACGAGGGTGTCCATATCTAACTCCTCAGAACACCATGAATTAGTTATTATAATGGGAAACATAGCCTAGTGGAATCCACAACCTAAATAGAAACAAAGACACACCCCATGTATCTAAGAATGCACCCCATTTTCTTCCCATTTCGAATAAAACTAGAAAAAATCATCCCTTATTATACACTATGATAGTAAAAAAAACTAGAAACAAGGAATGAGTTAATCCTAAAAGGACCACTTAACACAGTTAGTAACCAAAGAAGAACTAGGGAAGAAATTGGTTGTAGGATTCCCCAATACATTACTATTATAAACCCAATGAGAAAAAATCTTCAAATGGATCTTCATCGAAAATAGACCTAACAACACACACAAAGGATACCCGGAATAATTATCACTTTTACAAAAAAAATCAAACAATTCCTAACATGATCTTATAAAATATATTCCAAGATAAAATTGAATTCCAAATATCCATCCATTAACAAAAATTTATAGGTTTACACCACCATACCCAAAAATCTCAAAAATATTTACTATAGAAACACTGCCTCTAAAAAATCTACGGTGACTTACTCTAAGATGGAAACAAAACATTCCCCTCCATTAGGAGTAAGAGTAGTGTCAAAAAAATACCCATAATGTAAACAATATACTATTATACTAGACCATTTTGTGAGTATTACATCAGATAATTAGATACATAGAACCTTACATGGTAATGTACATAAAACCACTCTAATATTTTCCAAAAGACACAAGGTATAAAAAGACAAGAATTACAAAAATAAGGGAAGATTTACTAAGTCCCATTTTGAAAAATGTCACCATTATTATAAGGTATTATTTCTTTAAAAAAAATGAACCAATTTTATAAATTCAACCCCATGTTCTTGCATGACTTGGTATATATTAAAATGTTATTCAAAAACTAATTTTTAAATAAACACCACTTATTTTAAATAAAAAATATATTGTTTGTTTCCAAATAAATCACACTCCTTCAATTTGAAAATTTTTTAAATAACATAAAATTTAAAAAACATTCCCATACAGGTAAATTTCAATATGGAAAATACTAATTCTCTTTAAAGTGGAAACCAAGTTTTAAAACAAAATGAAATTGATTTGAAAATCTGATTCTTAGTAAATAATTTTAAAATTTTCTCAACAAAAAAAATATTTCAAAACATTTTATTAAATCATATATTTTTTTATTTACAATCCTTAAGTCGTAGTTATATTTTTATAGAAATCCATTTTTTAATGAAAAATGAATGAACTTAACATTTGATGCACAAGATTCATTACGAAGTAATAACACAAGATATAGTCAAAAATCCACCCAATGATATCAACATATATTAAGACCAACCATGAACCATCTCTGATTTCTCTTACACACACTAGGAAATCCAATATTCTTGAAGTCGATATAAAAAATTAAATCGATATATGGAACATTCCCTTATTGGATACATGGTTTGTAGACACATTTCATTCATATTTTGGTTCCTAAAGAGTGTCTAGAATCAAGCATTTGGTGTTCACATGGTTTTTAGACCTATGAAACCAAGTCATATCTTTAATCCCTTCTTTTTCACCAACCCAAATCATTACAAACCATCCTCATGGAAGCTCAATCCATTCCAATGATGATAAACACAAAATGAACCATATAAATCAACAATAATCCAACAACACCATAAAAAAGAACTAAATCCATGGAAAAATCCCAACTGCTCTAGAAAACTTGAAGCTTAGGGAGAAGTATTGCTCACCCCACACCCAATGGACCTACATTCGTAATTCAAAGTAAATATTTTCCATGCTACCAACACCCCAGATAATAGGTCCTACGATTAAAATCCAATCTCTAATACAATTTTTTGACAAACAAGCCTGATATGGTCCTCCGATGCATGCCCAAATAGGCCCACCACAAACTCTAAGGGTATTCAAGATCCATTGGGTTAGAAACTAGTGATTGGGAATCAAATGAAAAAACTTGTGAATTATTTCTCCCAATAATGAGAGTAAATTTGTCATAAGAAATATAATAAAAATCAATCACGAACCATTTGTATGTTCAATATGTAGGATCAAATAAAAATTATTATAAATAAGAAAAAAATAAACAAAAAATAAACACACCTTCAAAACCCTCAATTACCCAAGTCTACATCCCCTATAAATAATATTGTATCCTCCACCAGTTCCCTTTTGGACCCCCTCATAGAATATAACTACCATCCATATAAAAAAATTAGTTAAAGCGTATGTGGCTAGTGCAATAATGGAAACTAAAATAAAAACTAAACATCAACATACCTATCTCCTTGGGAATATATGATCACCACCCAAAAACCAAGAACCATAATGCCTATAATAATAATAATAATAAATCCACTAATCCTATAACTAAAAATGAAAATATAGGAATAAAAATATAAGCACTCAGTAGTCTACCACTATTCCATTAATTTATTAAAATACCTTATAAAATATGTATATAAAATAATAATTTTAACATAAAGTATAAAAAAGGTTTGTTCATACATAATGGAACCAAATCATATATATAATTTCAAATAAAAAAACATTTCCTAAAAATAAATCATGGATACTTAAATATTTTAATAAATCTTTCAAAATGAGAAAATGAATTTTAAATACTTTTCAGAATTTTCAATACTATACCATGAAAATCCCATTTACATAAACTATTCTAGGGGAAACCCATTTGTTTAAAAACATTAATGAAATAACCAAGGAATTTTCCATTTAAAATATATCATTCAAACTATATAAAAAAAATTCATTTGAATGTAATAAAAAAACAATCATTCTGACAACATAAAATTCACAAGAAAAGTTAATATCAACATAAGGATAGTTATACCATGTTAAATATCAATCATAAAATATCCAACTTGTAACAAAATAAAAAAAATACCATGTAAGAAACTCAAAATATTAGTATTAAATAATTAAAGAATAATGTACCATAAATATCCCAACACAAAACCATACGGACCAATATGACAATAGAATACATGAAAATTTGGAACTAACTACAAAAAAAGTAATAAATGCATAGACATCCGTCATTTGAATTGCTCCCATCTTTCCTCGTCGGTGACCACCCAAGAGCCATGGAATGAATCTCAACTAGGGGTGACTAGCCAATGTGTAATTAAAACTATTTATATCAACATCCATCTAATCCCCACTTAGTAGCCTTGATATCAACATAATAAAAATAAACGGAGGTGGGCCATGAATAAAACATGTCATTATGACCAAAAAAATTCCCAATGTGTTGAAATCATAATCACATCCTTCCTACCTACCATCATATAGAAATAACACCAATACATAAATACATCATGAATTACAAAACATACATGTATAACAAAGATAAGATAAACATCATGAATAATCAAGGGGGTCAACTGGGGAACAATCAACAATAATAACATCATAAAGTGACAATTGGTCTATTATCTTATTATATATAACATATAAATTTTGGAAATCCCTTTCTAAAAAAATTAAATCCAACCACGAGTATGATATAAAAACAATCAATACCATACATGTCCAAACAACACCAAGAAATCTCCATATAATTTCAAAAAGGGTTAACCCACCACCGTTTTTTAAAACATTCAATTTAACATTGCTGAAAGTTGTTTTTAATTTTTTTAAAATATTATTCATAAATATATCTATTTCTATATTGATTAAGATTAATTTTAGTACTTGGAATGGGAATCAATCTCTTTCGAAGCATTATATTAAATTCATGTTTGTATTTTCAATATGGATTTTGATATATAAATAATATATTTGAAGTTTTTTTCCTTTTGAAAATGTGTGAAATTGATTATAAAGGGATATTATTAAAAAATATGGATAGGGGGTAGATTGTTCTGATCCAACAGTTAGTTCATGAAGGAATCTTATACGTTATTATTTATTTCATAGTTTCATAAATACTATTATAGGTGATTCATGTTGATGAGAAATATTATACATAAGGGGTGGAACATTTGAGTTTATATAATGACAATTTTTTAGGTGTTTTTTGGGTTATCTAGTTTTGGGTGTTACAACTACAATATTTGAAATTGTACTGTTGATAATAAATTATATAGTAATAACTATAATATAAGTGTATATTAGAATTTTAAATTACAAGCCTTATTTTTCTATTGATATTTTACTCATCCATGTTTTAGACTATATTTATTCTCTTTATATTATAAAAACTTTTAGGTTTCTAGGAGAAACTTTTAATGTCAGGAAAAGTGTTGTCATAAAATTTATTCTCTACCCTTCGCCTTTAAAATTCACCACACAAATTTTTTTTCTATTTAGTGGCTCCTAAATGTTTTAGAATTATTCATATTCAATAGTCATAATTACAATGTGTATATTGTTATAATAATGGTAATATAAATAACTAAAATATATGGAAATTAATTTCTTTCAAAATTAATTAAAGTAATATATCTTTCATCCCCTATAAGGACCTTTGAGAATACAATTGTTATTTTTGAAAAAGGTAACCACAAATATATAAATATCCTTCATATGTAAATAAACGTAATGATTTTCTATATATGACATTAAGAGTAAATATATGATATAAATACCCATGTTTAATTATTATAAAATGTGTAGTTGTTTTAATGAGAACACTTGACTTTATTTCATTAAGCATAGAAGAACCTATTTCATTATTTATATTAAAATAATAATTTTATAAAAATTATTTTATAAGGTATTTCTATAGATAGAGAAGTTATGGGAGGCCTACTGAGTGATTATTTTCTCACACCTATATTATCATTTTTAGTTATATGTTTAGCCTATCATTTATGCTTTCCAATTTGAATTGCGGTCATTAGTTTTTTGGTGGGGACTCATAAATCAAAAATATATAGGTACATTGTATTTTAGCATTTATTTTTGTTTCCATTAGGGTATTATACATATAAGATTTAAAAGAAATTAATGATGTAGGGTAGTTTCACTCTATGAGGGGTGCTAGAAGAGAAATGATGGGGGCTACATTTTTCATAATAGGGAAGGCAGACTAGGGTAGAGGGGATTCATATAGAGTGTTTGTTTTTATTGCTTATTTGTTAATTTTTATATATATATATTTTCATGGATGTATGATATACAAATTTTTCATTCCATATTTTTTTAATGTTCATGATATCACTTTTACTTTTATTGTTGGGTGATACATTTCCCAAGTATGTTCCTATGAAGACCAAGAAAAATTTTCCAACCGATGGGGAGAGGGACACATTTCAGAAATGCGGTAGGCTGGTTAGGGAATTTTTTGGTGAGAAAACAGAGACTATTTAATTTATTGAACATAAAAATAGAAAACAATATAGGAACGTATTGAATATAATCAAAACTAGTCATACTATAAATAATTAAAAATTAAATAGTTCAAGAAAGAAAAACATATATCAAACTCATGAAGAAAAATATGAAACTAAATTAAAATTACATAGACAACATGTCCTGATTCATAGAATAGCCCCACTACCATGATCTATCTTAGCAGTCCAATAAATACACAACATTGGGATCATGACTTAAAACATTACCAAGAACAAGTAGAATCGTCTTGAGTACCCAGCTTCCGTGGTGGATTAAGAAGAGATTGAGTATAACTAAAAACTCTACCACAAATGGTGTCCCCTATTAAATCATTCCATAAGAGTTTATGATGATGTGATTGAGATTAAAAAATTCAATTATAATCATTAAAAATTGTATATATAGTAGCATAAAACTTATTCGAACCTAAGTTCCATGTTCACCAAAATAATAATACAAACCTTCTTTGTATAGTTAAGTGGTGTCTCTATGAATTTTTTGGTAAACATGCCATACCATCCTCCCAACTTGGGTTAATATAAACATCCATAGCCCAAACCATTACTTGGGGGTAATATTCACATCACCATATTATTCTAAACACCTTGGGACCATATTCACCCATATTTATCCACAAGTCCTAGCATCCACCTAGTGGTGTCATGTTAAAATCATGTTTGACTATCAAGTGGAAACAAAATCCATTTATATTACTTTAAAATAAACCACCCCAATTGAGAATTTTTCATTTCTTATGACACCAAACATACAAAAATACAAATATTTCTTTGAAATCCAAATTTCTTAGTTAATTTAGTAAGAATGGTTCTTAGAGAATCACACCATTTTAATATTTAATTTCAAAACCATATTCTTTTACATACCATTTACCACATTGATTCCATTTTGACCTAAAATTTATCCAAATAAAATAACAACAATTAATAGATTAATTTATGAAAAGACTATATACATTAAAAAAAATTCCAGATCATCAGGGATTGTAAATTACTATTTGAAAATATTTTGTTTAAATAAAAATCACCATTTTACGATTCTAAGAAAATATCGATTTAATTTTCATGGTCTAATTATTATTTAAGGTGTTCACTTAGAACCACCTAGGATGATGGAGAAAATATTAATAAATCCATTTATAATTATATTTGGAATCTAATTTTAAAAAAGGGAATTAGTAGGTAATGTTTATAAAATGGATTAAATGATCACAAACTACACAAAATATGAAATGAATTGAGATATAGGTTAATTATAGGGACCACCATCCATAAAGAGGCTTTTCTACTTAGCTTTTTATCGACTACCCATAACCATAGCACATATATGGCCAATGACCAATTCTAGAACCACCTTGTGTGATATCTCAAAAAAAAACAAATTTATTAAGTATAATATTTTTTAAAAAAAATTAAAAATTTAAAACTATCTAATCAAAATAATACACATGGGAATAAAGGATAACCACTTACCGAATACTCATAATAACCAAAACAGAGTCCAGTGATCCTTCGGAAGTCCATTGAAATCTTTGATTAAATCTCAAGTCTATATCCTATAAACTAAAATCGATACCATAAGAAAAAAAAATTATTTAGATCAAAACCCATTTAAATACTCGTATAACTACATAAATCCAATGAAATGATGGGTGAAGACATCAAGTTGTATTATTTGGATGCCCTTATGCTAAGAAACATATAATTCACTACATTTTAAGAGGATTCCACATTTCTCTATTGGAATCAACATCCAAAACCCTAAATGAGAGAAACAGGGTATGAGAAAAATAAATGGTCGAGAAGAAGGTGATGTTTCCTTACCATAAACCTATGATTTCAAGCAATGATTTCCCCAGAGGGAAAGAATCATTGGAGATTCATGTTGTAATAAGGGGAGAGAAAGGTGGATGGGAACATGGATGATGGGATGAATAGAGGAGGGAAATAAGAGAGTATAAGTCAAAATATTATATGCAAAAAACATTAACAAGAAACTTTTATAGTGGTGCACGGTTTACTACATGGTTCATCAATCTGTGAATCAACTCTGCGACAGCTTTATCTGAAACGACCCATATCACATGGTTAGGCACAAGGTTTGGAAATCCAAATGAAATACATGTTATACAGATTTGTAATTTTATACAATTTTTTACATACTTATATGGGTACCATAACCTATTTTAATAATCTTTTGTCATTATCAAACTAATCTAAATGATTGGGTTTCCTAGTAACTATAAATTGTGCATGAACTGTTTTCCACATTATACTTGAAAAAGTTCCAATAGTTCTACCCCAATGCTCTTGAGACTTATTTAGGAAAAAAAGGATCTTCCTAGTCCCCGATACACATCCAAAACACCCACATTTGATGTATAAACTTATATAAATTCATTTTAAACCTTGGTTCAAAATTATGCCACATCCACTAGATAAAAAATTTAAATTTTGTATGAATTTCAAAACCCATATGGTCACGAGGCCTTAATAACAACATTTTTTCTTTTAAAAAATTGTATCTTCTTAGATAAAGATGATTGGTTTGGGATGAAAAGAGTATTTGAGACATAGGATCTAATAAAAATTTATAAATTATGATGGACATGGTTCCAATATATTTTAATTTATTTAGGTTTAAGTTAATTTCATCTGTATCGACCAAAGGTCATATTGTAATTAAAATGTTTATAATTTCATTTTTTTATATGAACTTTTTTCTATGTCAACATTATTACATTATATAAACAATGTCATTAGTTTTATTTGTATTTGAGACACCCTCTCGGTTCCTTATTTTATGTATAATGTTTTTAAAATATATTTGTTATGAATGAGTCATGTTGAATTTTTAGTTGATTCATTAATGAAGCTTATGTTTTATAATAGAGTTAGCTATCACTTAAAGACTATTTTATTTGATTTTAATTATTTAATAGCCTATGACATATGAGGAGGAACATTTTGGCCATGTGATGACCTTGTCCTAGGTATTTTTGGGTTTTTCAATGTTGTGGTGTAACAACTACAATAACAGAAACTATAATAGTTATAATACATGCTATGGTAGTAACTACAATACAAGTTGATAATGTTATTTTATCTTGTAATAAAAAATGTTATATTGATTCAATCTCCATTATTTTCTTCCACGATATTTTTCCTCTATATATTAAAAACTCTCATGCTTCTGAGTGTAAGATTTATAATTAAAGGAAAATTTATTATTGTAAAATTTATTGTATACACATACCCTTTAAAATATACCTTACAAGATTTTTTTTCTATTATGTGAATCTTTAATTCAGTATAATTACTATTAGTCATTGGTTATAGTTCATATTTAGATATTCTTATTAGTGTGGTAATGTAAAAAAATAAAATCATAGAGAATTTATTGCTTAAAAAAATTAATTCCAGTTATATCTATTTAAGTCCTTATTACGACCTTTGGGAATACAATTGATATGTGTAAAAAATTACACCATTATTATGTAAATATAATTCAATTGAAATTATCCTTTATTATTTTCTATATATAACCATAAGAATAAATATCTGATGTTCATACCAAATCACGTCAGGAGAGTATTTATTTGTTATTTCATTGGTTGAAAAAACATTATACATAGGGTATACTTATGAAAAATACCATTAGTTATTTATACAATATTTTTTTAAATTTGATAAAAAGTTTTTCTTTGAATTATTATCATATTGTTTTCTTCTTGTGAAACTTAACTCCCTAGTGAGTTAACTTGGTAAGTGTACTGGAAATCATGATAAATTTATCACAAAAAATTAACATTATCATTATAATATAATAAAACAATGAATAAATGTTACTTTAGTTTGTATAACTGAATCATAAATCCATTCTATTGTGGGGTTTTTTAGTTCCACGTGGCATCAATATGAATTCATTTTCAAAATAAATTCTATTGAATCTACCCTAGCTATATATTCCCCTATTACCCTTAGTTGATGATATCCTGAGAAATCATCCACCTTTGAAAATTATATATTTCCATGAAGATATCAAAACACATCACCATGATGAGGCAGAGGATATGTTTTCTTTATCTTGTTATTGTTATGATCATAATACTAAAATCATAGACACATTGTACCATATTATTTTCTAAATTATAAAACTAGTTCACCAAATGGAAAATCACTTGGGAATATAAAACCATCATCCTAATTTTCGTTTAGTTTCTTATTCAATTATTATAATTCAATAGGGTATATTTATAGGGACTCATGGATATTGGCATAACAACAGAAATGCGGTCAATAAAAAACTTAATTATTCCAAATTTATGTTTTGTTTTGTTTTTTAATTAATTACTAGTATGTTTATAAGTAGTAAGAGCTTAAAACATTGAAGAAATTCCCATGCATGTAAAGTAATGAATTATGATCGCAATAAAGGTATCATTACACTATTTTGTTTTTTAAATCCTATAATGTAATTTATTTTCAAAGTTGAGATATCAATTTTTTTAAAGCCATCATTTCTGTACTAAGTAAACTAAGTATGTTTTACAACCTTTGGATTATTTTAATCAATTCATATAGTGCCTAAGATATTTTGAAATTGGATGTAGGATGAAATATGTTTCAAATAATAATTATGATTTTCAAAATCAATATCTCTGTGATGATGATATTCAAGGCTATCCGACCATATTCTTTCAAGATAATATAATATATATATGTGTGTGTTTTTATAACTCTTTGGATGATTATTAGAAGAAGTATGTTCAATAAGACTATAATTTCAATTAAAATATGAAGTTTACATTTCATAGTTATAATCTTTCAAAGTTATTAATAATGGTATTTATAAAACATGTTTTCATACATGGTCAGACATTGAGAATATTATGATTCTGTACTTAGGTGGTTACCCAAACCACAATATCAAAACCATGGAAAATAGGGAATAAATACCTAAGAGGTTTCAAATTGGTGGCATAAAACTCATGTGTACTTGAATAATAAGCTCACATCACTTATAGAGAGTGAGAAAAATTATATGGGGTGGAACATAGAGCTATGATGTTTATTAGAAGACAAAAACATACCCATTTACTCACAAACAATTATGTGAAGAGGTAACTATTATTTTTAATTAGTGGTTCACTGAACCGAAATTCAATATGCAATTTCGGGGAAATAGTTATTTTTGAAAAATTAAAAAACCAACACATACATCATGGTCTATTAGATATGTCTAATAAAAAAATTGATCATCCCATGAAATCATATTCATCATTCTACTAAAAATATAAATTAATTTTGACACAAATAGTCTGATCAACCATGTGTTTATTTTATTATTGAATGTAAACACATTTAATTTCAACCACATGAAGGTTTTTGTGGTCAACCATATGTAATGTAACTTCCAAAATAGCAAGAAATAATATACTGAGTGAGATGAAACCATAGAAAATTGGACTTCTACAAGTGTTTAACTTATCCATACATTATTATTTATAAATCATAAGTCTTTTGTGCATGTGATTCCATGTGAACATGAAGCTTTAATATGAAGAATTCATGAACCATCAATGGGAATAACGATGATCAATGTTTAAATGGTTCTTCCATAAAAAATTCATAGACCTTCCATGAATAAAGGATTAATTAATAAGAGCACCTAGATCATATTAGTGGATGTGAATGGATTTAATATTTCTTTTACATGATGAACTTCTTTTATAAAGTGTAGTTATGATTGGTCGTACTATCTTCAATCTTCTGTTAGTGAAGAAGATGATTTCCCTTGATATAAAAACATTACATTTTTAAACTATTTTTAGAATATTAAATATCAAGTATTCCAATAATGAGACTATTTAGGGGAAGATTGATTTATTCATGCCTGAGAAGAATAGAGTATTTTATACTTGCATGAGATAGGAGATATGAGTTTGATATAAATTACATTGATTAGTTGGAAGCTTACCCTGACAATTTCAATGCATGTGAGATACTTGTATAAATACGTGCATTAATGAGAATATATATTCAAATGATTTAGAATCTTTAATAGAGATTTTAAACATCCATTCTCCTCAAATAGATAAACCGAGTATGATATTTCATGTACAAATTATTTGGAATTATATGATGAGAATGTATGAAAACGATTAACAAGTATACAGATGCATATGCCATTCTCTCATGATAAAAATATTATGATGAAAAATTTTATTCTTCCACTATTGGAATTAGTAAGGTTAATTCCAATATTCCAACATTATTAATATGTGATGAAATCTGAATACAATATGTAACAATCTTACTCAAAGTCAGGAGTAAGAATTTGATGATGTGAGATATACAATGATTATTTTTAATCCACAAAATCATATAAAATCGTATTAAATAATATTTAACATATATAGAATAATGTGAACTAAATAAGATGATAAATTTATTGGACAATTCAAATAAAATATTTCTATAGATTCCACAATGAAAATATAGTTATAAAAATGTTAATACATTCAGTGTTTTTGGAAGTTATGATTGTGGGTATTCAAATACCACATGAAAAAAATAATTAAGTAATCAGATACATAATGGGTAAACACACCCATGGATTTTAGGAATAATAATGTTGATCCAAAATAAGTGTTACATTATATTATAGTAAAATATTTGAGTTCAGGTGATTATATGACACACAACCTGTCAAGCATGACACATGAATAATGTTGAGGTGTAACAAATTATTTACACTATATTATCATATAAAGTAAAAAATAAATGAATTTATGTAATGTATTTGGAATACAAAAGTGATATATTGTTACGATAATATTTAATTGTCATAATAAATTAAATGCTATGTTTAGAGGTTCATTTATAGTGAATTACTATAATAATTTATTTGATAATGGAATGCTGGGGTTGGAGGAGTGTAGAAGATTGTATAATAATGTGTATTCCATATACTGAATAGTGACATTATTCATGAGTATAATTGAATAATTTTTCAATATTGAGATTTATGGTAATTTATATATTGAGAATAATACTAACCTAAATTTTATATAAATATGAAATGATTGATAATGAAATGTGGTGGTTTGATAGTATTATTCCAAAAAAAATAAATTATTGAATCATGATATTGAGATGATACACCATATATTTCAAATATTGATATATCAAAGAGAGATAATGTGAATAAAACTTATTTTTTATTTAATATTTATTTGATTCATTGAATAATAAGAGAATAAAAAATATGAAGAATAAATTGTGAATGGCATAATATAATTTTCAATCATAAGACACAAATTATGAGTATCCATCATAAAATATATTCCATTATTTTTTATGTCTCAAGAAAATCAATGAAACTCATCTGATCACTATAGTGAAAGATGAATATCAACTCATATAGTCTACGTGTGACTTGATCGACATTGGTGATATTACTTAAATATGATAAAAGTATAATCTATTTTATAAAGGGACCAAAATCACACACTTTCATTACACCTGGTTAGTTCTGAGATATCATGTTCAAGGACATAACCTTTTTAATTCTTTCAATGATGATTAAAAGGAAGACTTGTGTGCATAGGATAAAAAATACAATACACTTGGGACATAGTCATATTTAAGGAGGAAAACCTCATTTATAATCATGGTAATCTATTATTCCACATTCTTGATCAATATTTTCATTCACACTAACCAAAGATAATATAATAATGATAGAGATAAATTCAACCTCTATCTTACTGAGGAGGTAACAATGGTATATTATTTTTAGTAGTTTAATAGAAATCCCACATTGATTCACAACCCATCCTACTATGGACATGTCTTTGTGTAATCCATTTAAATTGGTTTCACAGGGAGATTATACCACTTGTTTCATTACCTCCTAAGGAAATTATAAAATTAAAAATTTTAGGTATTTTAACAAAAACTAATTAGATAAAAATTTCATATATGTCTCTAAAGAACATAAGGAATAACGAATTAATTAAAATGACTAAAACTTGCCTACTATTTAAAGTTAATGATGATGATGTATTTCAATGTTGTTTAATTTAAGACAATTATGTCATGTAAATTGATGATATGGTAGTTACATAGACTACCAAGGTGTTTGAAAACTACTCTAACTTAGTTGAATCAAACCATGAAAATGTGGGAATTGAAATTTTATTAATAATTATTCTACATATTTAAAACATTAAAGAGATAAAGATCAAAATATAGGGGATTCACAAGATGAGTCAATTAATTCTCTAAATGAAATTATACATTATTTCAAAATATATTTTCACTTCATTTAATGGTCATTTATGAATATTAGAGAAGTTTATTTCCCTTTTTGAATAAGAATAAATAAAAATAAAGGTATTTTTTGGAAAAAATGTGATGATGTGTGTAGATATAACGAAATAGTATGATGCCAAAAGTAAAAAATCAAGGAGATTAAACAAGAATGCTCCGAATATGGAATGTATTTATATTTAAAAAATCTAAAAATAAAGAAATCCATAAAAATTGATGAATAAAATTAACATTAATTGGAGTAAAATAGAAAATAAATTTGTGATTCCAAGACATATCAATTGTAAGTAAAATCCAAGAAGGTCAAAGAGGATCATCATCGGTTACCATAAAATTATAAATGAATGATGAATATATTGAGATAATTAAGAAAGAATATTAAAAAAAATTAAGATATTCTGGAATGGTAAATACACTATAAACATTTAATTCATGTAACTTTAGTTCAAATTGAAGAACCATGAAGCCACTCCAATCATGTCTTCCTAATAAGTCGAAATGAATGTTATTTCATCTCAACCATCTAAGGTTGACTCTCTATCTAAAATATCTCACTATAGTGGTAGAAATATATTATGATCATATAATGAACAATATGTAGTAGTCTTTATGAAATAAAATCATCTAATCTTAAAAATTATATATTTTCAATGTTTATTTTCATGAATAATTTAGGATTAAATCAATATTTGTACAAGTGTGGTCGAAGAAAAATATTGAGAAATCGTCCCAATAATTGTCAGTGGATGAAGAAATAGGTATAAGAAAATTTTCATAGGAATTTTTCTATTTAATGAATGATAAAGTAAAAAATAGTATATACATAATTTTGGGTAGCATGATATTCATACAAAAATATTAAAAAAAATTGTCAATTTTTTGGTTGTGGTAGATTTGGGAATATGAAAGTAAATTGCTGGAAAATATAAAAACATCTATAAGAAATTGAAAGCCTATATAAATTTGTATAGCATATGATAACAATGAAATACTATAAGATTAAGGTAAAAGTTTATCAATCTCATTCATTTTTGAAAATCATGGTGATCATCATGGTATTTATAATGTTTTTGGTGATAGGGATAAAGAATGACTGTATAAATCATTCAATCATAAAACAAGAAAAATTAATAAAATAATACGAAAATGATAATGAAAGATAATATTCCTCCCTTAAGAAATATTTACAAGAAAAATACTCAGCAGAGTTGTAATGTCCCGACGCAGGTGCCACACACCATTGCCCTAAGCTAATTGGTCACATTACCATTGGAATTCCTCGTCGTACGCCAGAGGATTCCAACTAGAAACAAGGGTCTAATATCGATCATGGTGAGTCTATAACATTTTTTATCAAGAAACAAAATAGATGAAATAAATAAATAGTATCTAATCTATATAACCATAACTGGAATAATACAATATCTAAAAGATACTAGTAATACATGATGAATCCTACAAAATACAACATTCAACAAAAATAGACGATATTCCATGCCAAAAATGTTTCATGTTTCAAAATGAAAACCAATAGTATATAAATTGGAAAATCTCCCTATAGGGGAAAAACCATGTATGTTTCCCTCACTTATTCGTCATCCGAACTTATTCATATAACATAGGGCCCTTTCCTTTATCTGGTCATGAAACCATGAAGTTTATTTAGTCACTGATCAGGAAGTATGGCTAGGGTTTGAGTACATCTTAGTAGGACACAACCAACATAATCCAAAACAAGATCCAAACAAATATTATAAGTAGTTATATAAATAATAAATTAAAATTCATAATGTAAATAGTTATAACATTTCATTATTCCTTAATTAACCACATAAACCCCCCTGGTTTCTAGGGTCACCCAAGTTTAGAATACCTTCTTTCGCCCATAAAAGATTCTAAACCATATCACAAAGGAAATACAAAATTCATTATAAAACATGGAGTTTCATTATCCATTTCACTCCATTTCACATCATGGTAATTTGGAACCAGATTCCAAATCCAATATAATGGATGAAGAACATCATGTATGACACCTAGTGAGTTTTTTGAGCCATTGTCCATATCCCACTCCTAAATTTAACAAATGGGGAGTAGGATCCTTAGTCACTATCCCATCGTCACTCTCTGAGTTGGTATTTGGAGCCTCAGACCCTGACCACACCTGAATGTCACATATGGGTATTTGGATCCTTAATACCCAATCCACACTCTCTATCACATATAGGTATTTGGATCCTTAGATCCTATCCTACAACAGTATATAAATCAATCACACATATATCAAATGTATTTAATTATTAAATTTTTATAATAATCAACCCTCTTATCATATTTCACATCATGATATACCATTTCAATAGTAATAACAACTGATGATCCAGTAATTAAATCACATGGAACTGTATGAGTAATTTACAATTAAATGACCATAAAAATTTAAACAATTGATCCTTTAAACCATTATGGTCGATTCAACTATACCATCATTCCCATAGTCAATTAATTAATTATCACATTTTTTACTATAAACAAATTCTCAAATTTACATCGATTAAATAAAACCAAAATTCCAATAATTTATAAAATAATTAATTAAACAAATTTAAAAAATTACATAATCACTATTATTAAAATTCAATTTCCATTTTCCAACAAATTTAGTAATCACATGGAAAATCAATTAATCAATCCCGCGATTCAATAAACTAATGAATTAATTAATTTTCATAATTAATGACTCAATTTATAAACTTGAGAATTGAAATCTAACAACACATAAATGCAATTGGAATTCGAGAATATGGGAATTTAATTTAGATCACCTACCTCATGATTAATAATGAATAATAACCTATAGAAATCGCCAATTGAAGAAGAATAACCATGATTATGATGAAGAAGTTGATCTAGATCAGAAACATAGTTCCAAGATCAATAGAATCAATATCCGTGAAACATAGATCTAGAACCACCACCAATGGATTGAAAAAATCACCAATCGATGGAAACCATCCATTTTTTATCTATAAAGAGAGATGAGAGAGAGAGGAGACCACACATGATTGAAATATCTCTTAGAGAGAGGTTCATTTCTTTAATATGAACTTTGATTCATCATGAAAAAACTTACAAGGCCTTGGAATTCATCCGAGAGCCATTGAAAATGAGGGAATCGTTTAGGGTTTGTTTGGGTTAATTTAGGGTAAAGGCTGGGGGGTTCGAGAATTTTACAATAAATATTCATAATATTAAAATAGGCTTGCACGATTACTTGTATAGGGGTGCATGGTTTTCCAAACCCTACACCAAAAAATGATCCTCTTCTGGGGGAAGATTGTGTTTCTTCTAAAAGGGAACACAGCTTTACTAACAATGTCTCAACCACACGATCTCTCTCTATCTGTGGTTGCATGGTTTCATGGGTAAGGTTGCACGGTTGGCCAAACAATGTACCAAACATTAACTTCCCAAAATCCATCCAAAACATTCAAATTTCCCCCAAACCCACCTATGATAAATCAAAAAAATTATATACTCCAAAACAACACAAATGAGTTCCTGAAAATGATCGTGGGACGTCTCTAGAAAGGGACATGATCTTAAAATCTCCCACCTTATAATACCTTATCCTTGAGTTTTACTCCCATGTATATCTATGATTCTGAGGTAAAAAGATAATGGAAATGAGACTTCATATCTTCCTCTCCCCCATGTTTCTTCCTAAACATGACCATGTTTCCACAATACACGAACAATCAGCATGATATTTCCCTACAAAACTTCTCACAATGATCAACAACATGTGTTGTATTCTCCATAGTGGATGCATCGGTCTCCTGCTCAAAATCATCCACACCGATCACATGAGAAGGGTCTGTGTGATACCACCAATGATGTGACATGTAAAATGTTTAATGTTTATCATCGTCCCTATGTAGATGATCTAATTTCTAGTCCACCAGTCTAATTCCCTTCATAACATCAAATGGTCCAACAATCCTATGTGCCAATTTTCCCTATCTTTAAATCCTACCATAAACCAATCAGGATAAACATGAAGGAACACACGACCACTCTTTATAAATTATAGTGTTCATAGATGTCTATTAGAAAATGAATTCTACCTTATTTGAGCAATAAAAGTACAATTTCTAATCAACTGAATCTGCTCAAACATATCTCAAACAAGGCTTGGTCCTAGAAACTTTGACTCACCAACATCCATATGACATTGAGGTGATCCACACAACCAAGAATAAAAAGCCTCATATGGTCCCATATCTATTTTTTATTGATAAAATTATTTATAAGAGAACTTTCCATGTCCAATGATATTCTTCAAAGACCTACCTGTGTACGGAACACACAGTCGTAGAATATCATCGATAACCTTTATTATACGTTTATACTTCCCATATCTCTATGGGTGGATAATGGTACTTAGTAGAACTTATTTACGAAGAATCTTTTAAAATCCATAATAGATGTGTGATGTAAAACATGACTCATGGTACGAAACTATACTCCATTTCACCAAATTTAGAAATGCTATCATATATATGTACATATTTTCAAAATTGTTACACTAAAATAGTATCTCATACAGGAAAGAATCACACCAATTTTTCAATCAGTCCACAACCACACAAATAACAACATTCACACCAGGTCTACTGTTGTGACCCACCAAAAAGTCAATAGTAATTTCATCCTGCTTCCAATATTGAATTGAACATGGTTGTAGTATACAACCAGGTGGTTGATGTGCATCCTTCACCTATTGAAAGGTGTACCATCTTGTCACAAACCTTGATATTTCTTTTTTAATTCGCAACAACCAATATTATCGATGGAGGTTATGTTGTGTTCTAGTTAAACCAAGATGCACTACCCTCTTTTACTGAAGAAATTTATAAATTATCTCCCATAATATATTAATAACAATAACAACACGATTCTTGACATTGATGATATCATCCTCATAAATAGTCCATTCAAAAGTTGAATGCCAACCTCGAAGCCATTCCCCTAAGGAAAAACACACACGATCCTCATACTGTATCTCCCCAATCTAACTCAAAAATATAGATTCCATAGAAACGGATATGGTATTCATCTTCACCTGGCTCTCATGAACAAAAAAATGTATCATTGCCGCTAAATTCATCATCTTCCACTAATAACTAAGCCCATAATTTTTCTTGAGTCTGATTTTTCTTACTTAATGTTCCACCAACACTATTCCCCTCCCTAGGTATATATTATAGCTCACAATACATTGGCATAATATAATCAACCCATATCTACCACTTCAGTTAATGTTGTTAGGTGAAAAGATATTCTTTATGTTATTATGATCCGTAAACATAGTAAACATACCACTTGATAAATAATGCTTCCAACACATCATGGGATAAAAAACTATTTCCAAATTGAGGTCATGCGTAGGGTACTTCCATTCATCTAGCCTCAACTTTTGATATCAATAAGCACCACAAATAACTATATTATTCTGACCTAGGATGGGTACGATTAATATTAGTGTCTTTATCAAGATCTAATTCAACACCAGAAATGAATTATCACATGATCCAAACCATTAAAACATTAACCACTTATTATTCAATCCTATAAAAGGATCTTCTATGTGGGAAATTTTCTGAATTTACCCCAAATCGTAGCGTGAAATTCCTGTCATGCTATAGATGTCGAATTGATATTTTAGATTCAATAAAGAAACCACTAATTAAACGTTATCTTGGTCCACCGAAACACCTAAATCTAAGATAATATAACCCAAAAATTTACCTGATTAATCCAAATATGACCCTGAAATAAGTTAAAATAAAGACAATGCTCTCTTAGTGTACTCATGATGATTCCAAGAAGTTGGGAATGATCATTATGAGTCTTGGAGTACACCAAGCTGCCATCTAAAAAGAAAATGACCAACAGACCATAGAACAAGTGGTAGATTCTATTCATTATGGAAATAAACACTATTGTCCATTTTTTATCCGTACATCATATATAACTCATATAATTCATTCAATTATCTGAATATAGTCTGAGGTATATCAGAATCTCAATCAATCAACGATGATACCCAAATCTCATATCAATCATTGAAAAAAAGAAGCTATGACCAAGAACCTTGTGAGCCCTCCCTTTTCCAAATATCTATATCCTAAGGGTGGCGTCTCGAGGGTAGGGTATCATTTAGGTGAGCACTCGACTGGCAGAACACGATCGGTGCATCACCGATCAGTGCGACCGATCAGTTGTTCCACTGATCGGTGTGCCACCAATTGTTGTGACTGATCTCTGTGTCACCTATCGGTGCGACCGATCGGTGTGCCACTGATCGGTGCAATCGATCATCATGACACGATCGATGTCACACAATTGGCATGTCACCAATTGGTGAGACTGGTCGATGTGTCGCCGATCGATGCGACTGATCGGTGTGTCGCCGATCAGTGCGATCGATCGGTGTGTCACCGATCATTGTGACCGATCGAGGTGTCGTCGATCATTGCGACATATCAGTGTGTCTCCGATCGGTGCGACTGATCGTTGTCACACATCCTTGTGGAGTTTTTCTTCTACAGTTTCCCGGAACACCACTTTTAAGCCTTTTTTACCTTTTAGAATTGGTTTAAGGCCGTATTTATCCCCATAATCAATGATTAAATTCCTAAGAGTGGGGAAACCCTCAACTGACCCAATTGTGTGTCCGTGTAACATTCTCCTCTGTTTATATAAAATCCTTTAATGTCACAGTTTTTACCACTTCTCTGGATGAGATTTATTAAATAAAAAATAATTCAGTCGTGTGTTACCACTCAACTATGTGGTGAAACCATGATCCGACATTAAAGTCGTTCAAATTTATATATCCCATAACAACGTATCTCATCATTATATCGCACATGAATTCCTTATTCTTCTTCTCTTGGCTAGTCTCCTTTTCTCCATTGTGCGTTTGGAGTTCCCCTTCTGGCTAGTGGTGCGCCTATGCGGGAGCCTTTCTGCTTGTCCTTGGAGTCCTGGAGGCTCCTCCCCTACAAGTTTTGCATCCCGAGTTCATGCCGCAAGGAGAGAAACATTGATCTTTGATCATCCAAGTAGGGGTTTTTCTTCGTCTCTCTTACTCTGTATCTTGTGGGGTGGGTATGCTTTTGTTTCTGCAGGATGGATGAAACCAAAAATTAATTAATATAACAAGCGGTCTTTTAAAGAATGAATGGTTGGTGTGGTCAATGTTTTTGATGTATTTTCTTATTATTGATTATGTGTTGTTATTGTACGTTCTTATGCTCACTGAAAATCATGGACGTTGGTGGTCTTTCCTTTGCACTAATGAACCCTTGTCTTCTGTGATTATTGAATGGATCCAACATCGGATTTTGGTTAATCACGTTAAATCGGTAGATTAAATGGATACCAGTGAACATCAATCCTTGTGTGGTCATCCCAGTTAACCAATAGAATGAATAACCTAATGAATGATGTTCTTGGATCGGGATGTTTCCCTACGTGGTTTGGTTGTAGGTGTGTTTCCGTGCTAGATGATTATGAGGTGAAGTGGATGAGGATGGGAACCTCTGTTGTGGTACGATTATTGGGTGCGAATATGAAGCTGTGTGGGGCTATATCTCAAGGCTTGGTTTGGTTCTAGTACTTTTATGGATTTCACGGATCTCTTTGTTTTTGTGACATCATAACAGAACCGGGTGTGAATGCTTAAATTGGTGTTTGGCTGTTTATCTTCTCTTACTTGTAGGTATGTCAGTTAGTTTCCCAGTAGTTCATATTTTACTTAAATCGGATCACCTGAACATGAAAACAAGAATAGGTTGAATGGGAAATTGTTTTTTTTTTGGAATGAGTTGTGACTTGGCTGTGAGTGTTGTGTCTTTCTTTTATTAATGAATAGTAATGAGGGTGTTTGTGCATAGGTTAGATTTGGAAACCCTAGGATAGGATGAATTCTTGTTACCTATATATATATATATATATATATATATTTATTGTTTTTGTGTTTCTTATTCACGCCCCACCCAAGTTGATCACTTAGTGCAAAACACCCCCATTTCATGGTGGAGGGTATTTTTCCCAACACTCCTATGAGTAGTTGGTTATTAGCTCATTTTAATCTCCTTTTCTCAAATATCCCACGACTCTTTAGGTAGGTTATGATGGCCTGGGGTCTATTATAGGCCATGATTCCATGGGTAGGGAACTTATGGTTGTTGGACTAGGTGTGTGTGGGCAGATTGTTTCCCAAGAGTCTTCAGGATGAGGCCCAGGTGTCTTCAGGCGTGGTACTAGTTGTTATGGCCTTGGTGTTTGCAGGAATGGTTTCACGTTGTGGTTGTGGCCCAAGTTTTTGTGGGAGGGATGGTGGTTGTGGCCTAGGTGTTTGCAGGTGGGATGTGTGGTTGTGGCCTAGGTGTGTGCAGGAGGGGTGTGGCTGTGGGACTGCAGGGAGAATTGCAGGAGAGGTTCAATGCATAGGATTTCTTCAATAACAAGTGGGAAGGTGGTGCGGGGTACCCAAATATTGATGTGCTATTACTATACATTACTTGACTTGTATTATTTGGGGAGTGTTCCTTAGTGAGGCTTGGATGGATAGTTTTCCTTGCTAGGTGATTGGATAACTTTTTTCTCACATGGAATTAGAATGCCTCCCCACTTGTGCAAGAGGGTCATTGGTTTTCCCAACTATGTACACTTGTATTATCACCCTACATATATAAAACTGTTTTCATGTTTTCAAGAGGACATCATGGATCGTGCAGGGCCATACTAGCTCAGATGTTGGGATAGTTGTAGTTGCTGTTTTCTTTCAATGGTACTTCTCCTTTGTAGTCTCTTTGTACTTTGTGGAACTTACTTTTGTAACATGCATATGGGTATGGTTTTCTTTGGATTTACATCAACACCCAGTTTTGGTGTAGTTGGGATTTACTATCTTATCTCCTGATCCTAATAAAGAAAAATGGTAATTATTTCCATCTTGTGAGTGATTCTATAACCTTGGTTCTAGTCTCCATTCCGGAGCCTATCGAAGGTAGGTCTTGGGGGTCATTATCTCTCCTTCAACTTGAAGAAGGAAGGGTCTGGAATGCTATTGTCCCTTCCCTCATCTTGGTGAAGGTGGGTCATGACAGAATGTTATTAGAGGGTAGTTTGAGAGAGAGGATGGAGTCTGGGGTTAGGCACAGCGATGATTGCATGGGGTGGTAGGGAAATAGTGTGGGGTTAACTTGGTGTGTGAAATAGGCCAGGGAAGACTGGATAGGACATGGGATTCTAGGGCCTCTCGTGATCTAATGCAAGGACTATAGGACTAACGAACGACCAAGTGATGTTGCACTGATTGCAGGGTATAGACCATAGGGAAGGTACATGCATAATAATGACTAGTGTTCTTATATTTCATGGGTATTTTCAGGGATTTAAAATGAATAAAAATTCTAAGAAAAAAAATTAAGAACAATATTCTACACTACTCGGGATTAGGCATTCCTTGTATACCATGTAGTTATGGAACCTAGGAGACGAACACGAGTAGTGCAGGTGATCGAGGCCCAGGAGGTTGACTTGGCTGATTGATAGATGACAGACTGAGAGGAGGAGGATGATCAGTGGAAGAAGACGCTTCGAGCCATTCAACAGAAGACCCTCAGGAAGTATGAGGGCAGCATCTCTGATGTGGAGATAGAGAGCTGGCTAGAGGAGCTGGTGATAGCTTTCAGCTTGATCCGAGCATCGACAGAGTACTGCATTTTGTCTGGCTATAAGCCAGATGCGTGGAGCAGTGTGATTGTGGTGGACGCTTTATCATGGGGAGAAGAGGGATACTGAGGTGACGTTGACTAATTTCGAGAAGGAATTTCGGGCAAAATTCTTCTCTTCCACGATGAAGGCTGAGAAGAGGCAGGAACTACTCTTGCTCCAACAGGGGAGTATGTCAGTGAGAGAGTTGGTGATGAAGTTCAAGGATCTCCTTTAGTTTGCTCCCAACCTACTTCCGGATGAGGAGTCTTGGGCGAGACATTTTGAGGGGCACTTAGACCTTCTTTCCAGTATGTTGTTACTCCATTTACCCTACCAACGTGCATGGAGGTACAGAAAAAGGCTGAGGTGGTGGAAAAGATGTACACGCTAGGAGGTGTATTGTGGGAGGGAATCCATTTGGGATCGTCGATGGGGAAAGCCGTCAACAGTAGCCCTCTAGCGCCAGGGCTCTCTAGGTTTCGAACAGCAGGAAGCAGGCCTCATCAGTTTCAGTTCTGATTTCCTGGCCCTCATCCTTTTCTTTCTGGCCCAAGAATGAGATGCTTCATCTTTGGAATCCATGGGCACCTTCGGAATCAGTTCCCGGGCAGAGTATAGTACATAAGTGGTGGGTAGGTTCAACAGTAACCACAACAACAGCATTTTCCAGCTAGGCCCTTTCAACCGTAGTATCAGGCATAGGAATCTCCCACTATTCTGAGGGCAGGCGTTGTATGAGGATGCTGGACTCAGGGCACTCCTCAAGGACATCGACCAGGGTGTGGACGGGGAGGTGGTCGATAGCCGAGAGGTAGAGGAGCTGTGAGTGGGCAGTTTCACGCCACATAGGCAGTAGTTCCAGTAGGGCCAAAAGTCGTTCAAGGTACGACCATCTTGTTTAGTACTCTTGCATATGCCTTGTATGATACAGGATCTTCATAAAATTTTATTACACCTAGTATGGACCGTGCTCTGGGTTTAGACACTAAGAGAATTCTAGTTTCCCTGGTGATGAGCACTTCAGTTGGAGGTCAGACCGACTTGTTTTATGTTTGTTGTGGGTGTAAACTGATGATAGAACCACATTAGTCTATCAGGGATCTTCTAATATTGAAGATAAAACCATAAGATGCCATCCTAGGAATTGAACGAATATTCTCTGTATGTTCTGTCATTGACTACTTTAGGGGAGGGTCTTGTTTTATGATTTGGGCGGACGATGTGTAACATTCATCAGCGACTGGGGTTTCCAGAAAAGCAGCAGGTGAGAGGAGCCCATCCTTTCCTTGTTAGATGCACTATTAGTGGAGTCGTTTGATGAGAAAATGGTGTAAGTCCCAAGGAACGTCTGTGAGTTTATGGACATCTTCCCTGAGGAGGTGGTGACTCTACCCCCTTGACGTCATGTTGAGTTTGTGATAGACTTGCAACCTGGGGCCCATCCGATTTCAATGTCTCCCTACCGGATGACACCTTCCGAGTTGCAGGAGTTGATGATTCAGATTGACAATAAGATGAAGAATGGTTTTTTTCAACCAAGTTTGTCACCATGGGGTGCTCCATTATTATTCCCAATGAATGCAGATAGTGGAATTAGGCTGTGCATAGACTACTGAAGACTGAATCAGGTAACAGTCAAGAATCGTTACCGTCTCCCGAGGAGAGACAACCTTTTTGACCAGTTAAAATTAGCAGGGTGGTTCTCCAAAATTGACCTACGATCGAGATATCACCAGCTGAGGGTGAATGAGGGTGACATCTCAAAGACTTCCTTCAGGTGCAGATATGGGCTCTTTGAGTTTGTGGTCATGCCGTTCGGCATCACGAATGCTCCAACTGTGTTCATGGGGCTCGTGAACTCTATCTTCTGGGAATACCTGGATCGGTTTATAGTCATGTTTATTGACGACATCCTAATATACTCAAGATCAAAGGAGAATCACGCTTAGCACCTGAGAACGCTTTTAGAGGTCCTCCGACAGCACAAACTATATGGGATGTTATCCATGTGCATGTTCTAGATGCGAGAAGTTCACATCCTTGGGAACACGGTGTCCGAGAAGGGAATAGCAGTCGACTCCTCAAAGGTCGAGGCGGTTGTTTCTTGGGCAGTGTCGAAGAAAATGGTAGAAGTTTGTAGTTTCCTTTGACTAGCAGGCTAATATCAGAGGTTTTTTCCCTAATTCTCCCAATTCATGGCACCATTGATATCCTTGACCAAGAAGGACTAGGCTTTTGTGTGGAATGAGAAGTGAAAGGTAGCCTTCATCCATCTGAAATAGAAATTGGTAAGTTCCCCAGTGTTGAGGTTTTCTGAAGAAGGAGCGGCGTATGAGGTGTTCTGTGATGCCTCAGGACAAGGCCTTGGGTGTGTGCTGGTGCAATGAAAAGGGGTGATCTCTTTTGGGTCTAGACAGTTACGTTCCCATGAGTGTAATTATGCCACCCACGATCTGGATCATGTGGCGGTCGTGTTCGCACTATTATTGTGGCGACATTACTTCATCGGGGAGCGCTTTGTAGTCATCACTAATCACAAAATCTTGATGTATATCTTCTTCCAGTGGGACCTGAACCTACAACAATGAAGGTGGATGGAGTTTCTTCAAGACTATGACTTCGAGATTTCCTAAATCTCTGGAAAAGGGAATGTGGTGGCTGATTCATTAAGTAGGAATTCACAAAAGGATGCGGTTCAAGAGTCGGCATATGCTTGGAAGGCGATGGAGGAGTTGGTTTTCCTACAACTGGATGCAAGGATGGATGGTGGTAGAGGTTTTTTTTACCATATGACAGTACAATATTCTCTGTTATTGCTGGTAGAGGAGTCTCAATGGGAAGACTTAGAGAGTAAAGTGATGCGCGATTGGGCTAACCAAGGAAATGCTCCAAAAGGATGGACAGAGGATGGTCAAAAATCAGATGCTTTTCCAGGGGAAGTTGTTTTTCCCAGAGGAGATGCGCGAGAGGGTTCATGGTGAGTTTCAAAAATCACCCCTAGTGGTGCACCCAAGAGTTTCCAACATGTACCGGGGTGTGAGGAGTCAGTTTTGGTGGCCCTGGGCAAACCAGGCAGTGGAGAAGTTCGTAGCCATGTTCCTAGTGTGTCAGTAGGTTAAGGATGAACACCATGTTCCAGGAAGTTTGTTACAACCTTTAGATATGCCCAAATTTAAGTGGGAGGACATCACGATGGATATCTACATAGGACTACCCAAGGTTCTAGGAGGTTGTTATGCTATCTGGGTAGTGGTGGTCCAATTTATCAAATCGGCTCACTTTCTAGCGAGTGAGGAGTCGGGTGAAGTGGATTCCTTAGCGCAGAGGTACATGGATGAGGTGGTGCGATTGCATGGGGTTCTGAGGTCCATAGTCTTGGATATGGAAGAACTGTTTACCTAACGAGTCTAGAGAGGATTGTAGCATGCTTTTGGCACCCAACTACATCTGAGCACTGCTTTCATCCCCCAGATAGATGGGCAGACAGAACGCACCATCCAAACTATGGAGGATATGCTACGTGCATGTATCTTGGACATGGGGGATCATGGGTGCGACACCTTCCTCAGGTAGAGTTTTCCTACAATAATAGCTATCACTCTACCATTATCAAGGCTTAGTTTGAATCCTTGTACGGAATGCCATGTCGCTCACCCTTGGGCTGGACCGAGGATGGGGAAACAAGTGTTCTTGTCCCAAAAGTTGGGCAGATGGGTATTTGGAGCCTCATTCCATATCCAGTACCCATATATATATATAAATCATATATCATATATATTAAATCAATTACGTTTAATCTTCATTAACCCGACTATAACATTTAAACCATGATATACCACTCCAACTATTAAAACAAATATTGATTTAATAATTAAATCTCATAGAAAAATATAAGGAATTCACAATTAAACCATTTTTTAACATTTAAGTCATATATCCCATTAACCCATTAGGTTCTAGAAAACCATACAACCATACCCATTTCAATTAATTCGTTTAAAACATAAATGAACAATTAAAAAAATCCAAATTTTCACTCAATTCCAAAATAATAATCATTCCATTAATTAACTAAAATATTAATGATTCCAATTCAAAAAAAAAATCATAATCAAAATTACAAAAATTCAATTTTCCCAAATTCACTCTTTTTATAATCACATGGGAAATCAATTAATCTATTCCAAAATTCTGTAAATAAATTTATCAATTAATTTATCCAAATAATAATTAATTTGAAAAAAATTCTATAAGAAATTTAACATAACATACAAACAAATGTAATTCAAGACAATGATAAATGAATTTAGACCAAGTACATTAAGATCAGTGATGACTGCTATCCAAAAAATCCCTAATTGAAGTGAAACAACCAAGATTATGATGAATAACATGATCTAGATCTGATTCCTCAATCCACGATCAATTGAATCAATATCCATTAAACATAGATCTATAAACATCATCAATAGTGGAAAAACATCCACTTTTTATCTCGAAAGGGAGTTGGGAGAGATTGGAAAAAACACCCAAATAAAAATCTCTTACTATGAGAGGTGAAAATATTAAATCCAATATTTTATTAAATGATAATATATTTCATAAGGCCTTGGAATCACTCTAGAAGCCTCTAAAAATGAGTTAAATCTATCAGGGTTTATTTGTGTCAAATTAGGATGATGTATAATAGGGTTCATTAATTCTAAAACCGTTTTTAGACTATTAAAACGTGTGAACATGGTTTCCCTATTTGGGGAGAATGTTTCTCTAAACCATGTGACTATTCTAGAGGTGAATTACTTATAAGAGGGTGAATGATTTTAAAAACCATGTAGTAGTCATGAAATCATTATATGTCTAGGGTTGTATAGTTTTTTGGGGTTGGTTGCACTATTTTGGAAAACCATGCACCAGCCGTGAACTGCCCAAAATCCCTAAAAAACATCTAAATTTCACCCAAACACAAAAAAGATAAATACCAAACAAGATATAACCTATGAAATAGTAAATATATTCCTTAAAACAGGGGTGATACATATATATACAAGGTCATGATCTTACAAGACTATTCCCATGAACATAGGGATAAAATATGACGATTCATCAAAGGATATTTTGAAAAAATAAAAATATCGTCAATGGAAATCCATTTAGACAAAGAATAATATCACTAAATTTAAAACATGATTCCTATTTTGTGTTGATAGTGGTAACACACTGTAATTTTTTAAATTACTCCAATGAATAATTATTTGGTGAAGGAAATTTCATGAAATAAAGAAGAAAATCAATTTAAGAGAGGAAAATATGATTTCAGATAGATGACATTATTTATGAAATTTCATGTGGAACATTCAAATTGATAATGAATATTAATATTTAATTCTTGAATATTATTCTATAATTAAATAAAAGTCATGAAATCTAAAAGAGGTATAAGTGAAATAAATAACCAAAAATATGAAATGGATTTCATAAGAAAGTGAAATCGATTTCCATGGTAGGACTTAAAGTGGTGAAAGCCTTAGGTATTATAAGGAGAAATGTGAGAGTTGAAAGAAGAATAAAAAAATTGAATTGTTATTTAACAATTATTCCATCCCAAAAAAAATTCATGAGAAAATATGTCTGCTAGACCAAGTGATCCTTGTGCCTCATTATCATAGAAGAATAAAAATATTACACTAAAAGAATAAGTTGAGAAGAAAAACCATCATGCTACCCAAAACAGAATTGAAACATAAAATATCATCATGAATAAATATATTTTAAATAGATAACAAGAAATTATTTTCATTATTGGGAAATTATTCTTATCGTTTTTATTGTCACCAATAAAAATATAAGGTACCTCCCTATTTACTAAATCATTTGGGTAGTATTTATATATTAACCATACAAGGATTTGAAGGTGATATTAGTTCTAAAATACAAGACTAAAGAGAAGTAAACTTGAATAAATATTATTGAATTGATATTCTTCCATCATGGCTTGGTTTATAAAACAATTTTCCATGAAAATAAAATGTAATGAAATTTTCTACCTTGATGATGAGAAAAGGGGGAGAATACATTAATATGGATTTTGTTATGAAGTGTGAAAAACATTATAATTTGAAAATAATTTTTTCCCAAAATGTGAGTGTGAGTTAGTCATTTAAATGTATGTTTTGAGATTCTATGAACCCTGAATTCCCCTAATTTATTCTAAAACTAGGGGTAGAGAAATATATTAATTGGTTGCCAAAAAATTTGAAATATTTTGATGTTTTATGGTGGAATAAAATGAAATTGTTTTCACACATTAATGTTTTTAATATGTATTCCAAATAGTATAAAGGATTTAATTATACACTATTCATAAATATATGTATAAATTTGAATCAAAAAGTCTCAATCCAAAAAAAAATTGAATAACTGATGAGGGAATGAATTAAGAAATATAAATAAGTTTAAGTTGGTATGAATTTTAGTATTGAAAGTGATAAATTTATTGTATAATTGATAATTCCAAGGTTTCTATATCAAACATGACTCACAAATACTTTTAGGGTGATAAATGACGTCTAATTTATTATGAATGGATTTATACTAACCTCACTTATTTTATTTGTATTTATTATCAAATAAGGGGCGTGAAAAAAATTGAGAATTGTAAATGAAAAATGGGATAACAATTAGAATAATTTTTTTAGAACATATTGACATGAATATTTCTGGTAGGTATTGAAAAATATACATGTGTCAAGTTTTTTAAACCACTTTGTGGTGTGATGAATTTTTTTTTCATGTGTCAATATGTGTATGAGATGTTAGAGCTTCAAAAATAGTAGAAATTTCAAACCATGTCATTGAAATGTTTGAGATCCCAAGAAATTTGTCCTTATTATGTTTAAATTTTTGAATTCCATATAATAATTAATATTTTACCCTGAATCATGGAAGTTGGTTTAGCTATTGTTTTAGTGGTAATGAAAATAATTGAGAGGAATTACCTTTGGATAAATCAAAATCCCTTTCGATGGAGGAAAATATATTTGAGAATGAAAAATAAGATATAAGATGTTTCATTGATTATTTAGAATTAGTGAAATCAATTTTTCTATTATGAAAATGTTTAAGGTGACCCAACCACATGATTTCAAGATAAATGAAAATTTTTATATATAATAATCCCTCTTTATACAATGGTTAGTATAATAATGTAGATTATGGATGGAATTGGAATTATAATATAGAAATTTTATTTCATTTATAAAATATTTCTATGTGTATAATGTTGGGAAATAACCAAAATATGGTCTTACATTGGTGAGGCATAGAGACATGGAATTCCAATACTGTGGTGGTCACTTAGACTATAATAGAAAGACTAAATGGTATTTGAAGTTACTAGTTGAGAGTTTTTTTATGGAAGGAATCAAACACCTAGGTGCATGAAAAGTTTTCACACAAGATGCACAATGAGTGACAACCACCATGTAGAATGGCACACTGATGTGTACAGGTGTGTGATTTATGAAGGGAATCTCATAGTGGGCCTAGTTACTCACATATAGTGAGCTGAAAAGTTTTTTTATTATTATTACAATGTGGTTAACTAAAAATAAATTTGTTGAGGGAAATCAAGGTAGTGATTTCTATTACCAGATATAAAAATAGATTCATACAACATGGCCCTTTCAATCTTGATGATCAATACCATCAGATCATCACAAGGTTCCATATTTTACCCCTTCTAAAACTCCTAATTGATCATTGAAAAATAGTTCTATAGATCAATAGTATAGTTGAAGACTGATCATAAGTATATTTAATTATTGAGAATATAATGATTATTGTGGTCGACTATATGTGATGGGACTAATGGAACATCAAGATTCTTGTGTAAATAATGGGACGATATTATCAAATAAATTTATCTTCAAAGAATATTTAATTTCTCTATCAATGAGAGCTGATCAATATATCGATATTCCCTAAAGATTCTTCCATTTGAACATAAAGGTTTTATATAATGTATTCATAATCCTTCCATTTCAATAAAGATATTTCATGGGTATAAGTATCTTTCCTAAGAGACTTCTTGTACCTTCATTGAGTAAATTCATCAGTATGAAGAGATCATGGATATTCTATTTATATGTGGATGATTATTTGGGATCATATGAATAATTATGTTCTTCCATGATATACAATATAGATCAAGCTTCTACCTTGGATCTATTCATAGTGAATAAAAATCATTACTATGATATGTTAAGTTTAACTTTTCATATATGTATTATGAATCTAAATTTTATATTGTTTGATGGATGATATTATTGATGGCACAAATGGGATCCATATACATAATGAAAATTTTTTCTTTTATATATTCACAAGATAATAGATGTGAGTTTTTTATATCATCCATCACCAAACTAAAATATTACATTTTTAGTTTTTATGCGTCCGAGAGACATGAATGAGGTCATGAATCATGGATCCTATGTTTTCATATGGTTTAGAGTTTGGGATTGATATTTGAAACATTCATGATAAAAAAAATAGAATATGAGTACATTATTTCATTCATGATATATTGAGAACAATATATTGGGAATTCATGAAGAATCTTAAGATGAATGGAAATGTATATCTCATGCTTTGATGAAAAAATATCATGATAATGATATACATTATCTATGTAGATGAATGATGAAGGTCAATATATTAATTCCTATACTATACATGAGTGATGAAAGTTGATGTTAAACTAAAAAAGGCTTCCCCAGTGTTTCAACCATTCCCTTAATGAAGTTAGATATACAACAATCATGTTTAATGTATACATTCATATCTATGCATATTCAATCTTGTTTAACTCATATGAAATATTTTGGATTGAAGAACATGGGGAATTCCTGAGATTATTCAAAAAGACAGTCACAGAGGTTTCCACATGGAAAATGTGGTCATAAAAATTTGAATGCTTTTAGATTTAGTGGAAACTATGAATATGAATTTTAAAATCTAACCTTAAAATAGAAATGAATTAATGAATGAGATGTATAAAAGGGAAATAACACCTGATTTTTCTTTAATAACTAAGATGATATAAAGGATTTATTTTTAGATATTATGGAAGAATAATTATGGCCATGTGTGTTTATTTCATAAGACATATCCTGAAAGATACATGGACAAACATGAGGTGTTTTGAATTTTTTTACACTGCACTACCACATAGAATTTTGATGATATCAATCCCTAATATTTATTTATAAAAGATAAATGAGATTAGGTTATTTTAATTTTTCATTATTAGAAGAAATTAAATAATGATTTTACAAGTGTATTTTTAATGAATAACTATAATTATTTATTTTTGAATTGATGACCGATGTTATAGGAATATCATGGATTGATTAATATTGGGTATTTAGCAGACTGAACTGTGATATTATTCATCAGTATATAGAATTTTAAGTGCTTTATTATAGAGATTAATGGTTATTTGGATATTGAGTATAATATTCAAATATATTGAATAAAAATAAGAAATGACTTATATAGATAAGTAGTGGTTTGAAACTTTTATTTTTAAAATAGAAATTCATTTATTGAACTGTACATAGTTGGATCTTGTGCTTCAAGATTCATGCGAGGTGGTGGAAATGTTCATGATCATTATAGATTAGGGCTATTGGCTTTCAGTGAGGGATATAGACAGGGGGACACTCACCATGCAGAGGAATTCACGATGAAGTGAGGTATTGTGATTTTACTCATGAATAACATTCATTTGGGGGTTATGGAAATTGAATCGATGTTTATTTAGGGAGCACTGTAGGAGAAACATCAACTCCCATGGTCCAAAACCTACCATGTCAGTCAAAGAATAATACTCATGGAGCTGCGGGTTATCAATTTTAATATGCAGACGGAAGGAAAAAAGGTGGCACACTACCGGGCTTCTTGTAAAACTCTTGAAGGTCACTGTATTTTAATTTCAATTATATGTTCCCTTACTTAGGAGTGTGGTATAATTTCTAGAGTTGATGCATTGGGACTACACTATTTTAGTCCTCCATGATATTTTTTGGATTTAGAATATTCCCTACATAAAATAATTTCTTTAATGCTGATGAAGAACCATTGTTTCAGGTATAAGAGTTATTTTATAAACAGAATAAGAAGATGAAATTTTTAGTAGATAAGTACAATTTTTCATGAACATAAAATGGATTTTGAGAATACATCCTACAATATATTATTCTATTTTATATTTCTAATGAAAATAATTGTATATAATCATATTTCTTTATGAGAATAACTAGATCAATCCATATAGTCCAATAGAGACTCATGTCAACATATGTGATATTTCTTCAAATTGGTAAAAACACAATCTCTTGAGAAAAGGGACCAAAATCTCACTCCTATTTCATACCTTGTCAATACCAAGATAGCAAGTTTAAGGGTTGACCATTTCTCATTTTTTCTTTGATGATAATAGAGATGTTTTGTTTTTGAGTGATAAATACCAACATACATTTGGGACATTACCATACTTAATGATGTAATACTCCTCAATATTCCATGTGTTCACTAATGTTTCATTCATATTCCACATATGCATTCACAGTAACCAAATTTATGATAAAACTAAGAGATAGAGAGACATAATATCACTATACATGTGATGAGGTACCAAGTATGTAGATTTTTTATAGGTAAAAACTCACCCTATACCGATTTAGCAGCCTCTCTGTGAGGTAATATCCACTTTGTATACTTTTCAGAATGCATCCTCATGATCTAGTGGAATTCCAAAAAATTATCTAAAAAAACATCAATATATTGCATAAAAATCCAAATATTCCAAAATATGAGTTATTCCCCAACCATTTCATCCATATATACTTCATTATTGTGTATCAATCCCATTTAATAGAAAAAATTTGAACATAGAGTTCATTATCATTCTTATATCGATATATGATCATGGTGTTTTTTGAAATATTAAGGTTGAGACCCTTATCACAGAAGTTGAAATGAGATTTTCATTGAGAGATATAATCCCAACATAAAATAACGTTGAATTCCACTGAAGGTAGAAGACTAGATTTATGGGATGTATAATACCAACTACTTCTTTTTAATAAGAGTTTTACAAATTGAATGTAATCATCACAACACTATATGTTTTCTCCAATAATTTGAAATCCATTTACTAAGGTGGTCAATTAACTATTTAAAAAAATAGATGTGAGGGAGTGGGTATAACTAAAATAAAATAATACTTTTACTATTCTCGATTAGATGAAAGGTATACCTTTCAACATTTAATTTTTATGATATAAACCTCCATTTAGGATTTAATATTATTTTTTTCTCCTTTGAATTTTAAGGTATTTGTTATTGATCGATCTAATTAGACCAATAATTGCCTTATTATTTTTTATAACTACCTAAATTCTTTGAACTTAAATATTGAATTTTTGTCATTAAATTATATAGAAATTATTCTCTCCCATTACATTTATTTAACTATTTTTTTTTTCAGAAATCATGTTCTTGATGGACTTGATTATCACACATGAAACAATGTTTCATTCCACTAATTCAATTCTCCATATTCCTATTCCCAAATTTTTGATTTATCTTAATAAGGATCAATATTCTTCCATGTTCTTTATCATTCTAATTTATATGAAACTAAATTTTTTTCTTCACATCTCTAAATCGATGATTATAATGAGGCTCTAAAATTTCAATATTAAACATGAGAGTCCTGATAATTTTTTAATGCTTCCAAATCCCATTATTGATAATGATTTTCCGAAACATTTTCATCATCATAAAAAATAAATAACTAATTTTTCTTTCTGGATCAATGGTAAAACTATATAATTACATTTAAAGCCACATAGAATTTTATTCATAGTAAGAAGTCAAATTATATTCCATTTTTATTTAATATAAAAAAAATTATTTATATATTTTTATATAATGTATTTAATGAAAATATATGGAAAGGGAGAGATCAGATGCTCAGTTAGGGGTAAAATATTAGAGATTACATTTGTATCATAATAGGTGATCATACTGAAGATCATAAAGAATTAATCAGAAAATTTATATATATGTATGCGAAACATTAATGAAATAATACCCAACACTACTAGAAAACTAACCTATACCAACGGTTTGGAGAACCGTAGGCAAGTAAGCCGTTGTGATAGGTCTATTCCAACGGTTTTTGGAAAACCTATGGTATATACATATAACAATGGTTTTGAAAACTGTTGGTATAAGTAATATGAAAATCTATACTAATGGTTCCTTAATACTGTTGGTATATGTATTTCCAAAAAAAAACATTCGCTGGGATTTGATCCCAGGACCTCCGGTTTATCATTGAACGACCTAACCACTAACCTAACATGACTTTTGTGAACATAATTTCATAAATATATATATATGTATTATCATAATTATTTTAAATTTTGATTTATATAATGTTCTGGTTAAGAGGATCCAATATAAAATCAAAGGACCTATACCAAAAGTAGTCAAAACCGTTGGAATAGGTCCCTGGAATCCAGGAAGGGATGTTGAAATATTGGGGACCATTCCCAATGGTTTTGCCAAAACTGTTGGGAAAAGTGGCCACAAATTGGACCTTTCCCAACGGTTTTGTCAAACCATTGGGAAAGCCTATCCTTTCACAACGGTTTGGTAAAACCATTTGGAAAAGTGGCCAAAAAGTGGACTTTTCCCAACGGTTTGGCGAAACCGTTTGGAAAGACTACCCTTTCCCAACGGTTTTGGAAAACTGTTGGGAAAAGTGGCCACAAAGTGGGATTTCCCAACTGTTTGGACAAACCATTGGGAAAGGGGGTATAAAAGTGTTTGGAAAGGTCACATTTCCAGTAGTGGAAATGAATTGGAACTACAAAACATAACAAGAATCATAATATATTTTTTGGGATAAAATGTTATAATTAATGTCAAAGATCACCACCAAGACCATCATGTCATACTCAAAAAACTTGTCCCTTACCATTGTGGACTAGTTAAAATTTTCATATTGCACAACCAAAAAAATAATTATATATAAGCTTTACCATATGAATTGGGGGTGTATATAATTTCATACGAGCACATCACATAATTTTAAACCATATATGTATTTTCAACATGATTAGGTACATTTATAAATTCATTATAATATAAATAAACTAGGACAATGAAATAGGTTTCATAAAAAATTACAGTTAAATACAAAAAAAATTATTCTATGAAAGAAAGTGATTAATTACATTAAAAATATCCCTAGCTAAACAATCATAAAATACAAATGTATATTGATATAGATTTAAAACCATTATATGAAGATATAAATATTTTAGAAAATAGGTGAGTCATCCATTAAATTTAAATATATTTTTATAATAAAACAATTTTAAAATAATTGTGTTTTAAAAATGATATGTGAATAAAAATTAATTATAAAAACCATTTAAAACTATAATGGAAGCTTCATAAAAAAATATAATAATGGATAATGTGCATAGTAGAATAAATATACAAAAAATTATAAATACGATTCATTTCACAACATTATAATTTAGTTATATTCTATAAAAATTGTCCTTAAGAAAGTATATAAATATAAGGAATAAAATATAACATATCTCTGAAACAATATTATTAATATGGACATGTACTGGAATCATTCCAATTGAAAAATAATAATGTCAATTCCCCTTACAAATATCATAATCTGCGAATTATGAATCAATTAGAGGGGAATATTTAAAAACTATAAGTCCAAAAATGAGTAAATGAGGATATAAAATGGGGATATTGAAGATAATTATAAATAAATTCTCTCAATGGATGTTTACATATCGATAATCTATAATAAGAATAATTGTTGAGAGAGGAAAACATTACCTTACTCAAAAAATCTATGATCACATTCTAACGTATTTTATAGATAATATATACATCATTGTAATTCATTTCAGATACATATTTCAATTTAATACATATTATACTAATAATTTATACCCATTTAATATATATAAATTAGTTTTTCATTGTTTATTTTTTTCCTGATTAGTTTAGATTATACATTGATTATTTCAGTTTGACTATTTAGATCATTTTTCTATGTTATTAAGATCATTATTCCAAGAATATTCATTTAGTTAGAATCATAATATTAAAATTATTTATAAATTTACATGTTTATTTTAGTGAACATTTATCTCTCATTCAAAATAATGGAATTCACAACATTTACGTTTTTTGTAACATTCCTAATATTAACAGGTTTCTTTATAATGTTAATTTTATTGGTTAAAACTATAAATAAAAAATAATTAGAATATAAAATACACAGTTATGTAATATTATTCTATAATTTTGGTTTTTACACTCATCTATGAAAAAAATAACAATGACGGTGTAGCATCATTTGTATAATTGATATAACTGACAAGAAAAACATGATATTGTAATAAATGAGTAAAAATATACGGTTTTATTATAGAATTATCATATTAACTTTTCTATAATAATTTTAATAAATTTTTTTATGGTTTTTATGATGAAAACATATGAGAATATGATTTGAAATTATAGAGAAAAACTATATAATTACATTAATGGAAATCTCTTTCACACAATGAAATAAATTTTAATAGAGTATTTTGGCAACTGTATTTGTCTTTGAATATTCCCTATGGGAAATAGAAATTTAGGGGATGAAATTTGGGATGGTATTCATGATCGAACTAAATGATAGGGGGGCTCAATATATGGATAATACTGATACTTTTATCGATAAATTTGAGTGACATATTTTTAATTACTACCATATATTTTTGCAATATCAGCAGCTCGACCTACTCATAAGTAATAAAACCTGGTTAGTAAAAGGGATCAGAAACACCTAGCCATATTCTAGAGGCTTCATAATAACAATGACGGCCTAAGGTGGTATAATGGGGATATTATACCCTCATTATCATAGTAGAACAACAATACGATAAATGAATAAATAGTGGAAACATAATTACCGACATACCAGGTAGAAGAATTAAACCATATATATAGTAATAAAAACGTAAAGGTGGCTCAAATATAAAATTATGAGTATGTTATTTAGATATAAAAAATGTTCATCGTACATGACATCAGACATACAATACCTACACACACAGATATATATATATATATATAAGAATGAAATATAAAAAAGTATCTAACCGCATCATTAGTTAAGGATCAGTCCCATAATCCCAAGATCCAAAGCTATAATAAATCATGAATCCATGTATGGGTGAATTCTTATGTCCATACCTATATCCATGAAGTATTTCTGGGTACCCAATGGAAGTCCAAAGAGGGTGTGATATATTCTCAGCTTTCCTCCAAAAAAAATCTCATCATAAATTTAGAATGTGAATATAAATATAGCAGTGCCTGGGTATAATAATTATTAGTAATATAACATGTGTAATGTAAATTTTATGTTGGATATGGATCCTCTTAGAAAAAATGTCTAACCTTACCTATTTCGAACTAATCCAAAAATTTCTTTTCACCCCTCCCACGATGTATATATATATTCATATGTAAGAAAATCATATGGACATATATACAATATCCGGTGTGGAATTGGGTCTTAGTTACCATGATTAACAATAGCATTTAAACATTTCATAGATTTTAGATCCTTAAATAGAGAACCACAATATAGAAAAAATAATCATAGGATCTGAGGTGATGCCATAAGATTTATGACCTTTGCAGTCAATCCAACTCATAGTAATATCTCATGCAATCTGACTATTAGTGTTTGAGTGTAATTTTGGTGGTATAGCTAAGACATTATATTGTATAATAGTTTAATTGAGTCGATGGAGTTTATACATTATAAATGTTGGGCTATGAGATACTGTGCCAAATGGGGTGGATCTATGTGCCCACATGTCTAAAGACATCAAGAAGAATCATGTGTGTGTATCCATGGAATTATAATAACTGGATGAAAAACAAGTGAATCATTGGTACAATATTTAGAAATTAAAATAAAAATAAAAAGATCAAATTCCTTAGTGGATATCAACCATGAAAATTAGTGCAATGAATATGGATGACCACTTATGAGTTCTCAAGGAATTCCCTTGGGACTCTATGGTGGTCACATGTATTTAGACTCCTATAATAGAAAAAAGTATCATAAAAAGGAATAGAATATATAAACATTAAGTATAAACTATTCATTTAATTTCTATGATAATTTACTATGTCCATTTATACTTTTAATAATTAATTAGTAAATTTAGGTATGTGTGTTAATTATACTACATGACTATAATTTATCAATTGTTCATTATTCATATCACACATTATTATTCAAACCAAACCCAACCGATGGGTGTTTTTATAATAAAACCAAAGTGATCAAATAATAATATAAAGGGAACTCCCAAAGGGGTGGATAAAATTGAGGACAATGAAGCCTAATGTCATTATGGATCTAAAATAGCCATTAGGTTTTAAAAAGGGAAACCAAATTAAGTTATATTAATTTTAGTTGAAAAACAACATGAAAACAAATCATTCACCAAACCAAAAAATATAAATATCTTGTATTTAAGGATAATTTCATGGGCCACCTACCATATGCCTATGGAGTGACACTCATCCAATTTTGGCCTTTGGTTTGGTCCTAATTAAAAAGAAATATAAAATTCGTAAAACACAAAAACAAATAGGGTAAATGAGCTTACAAAAAAGTAACTTCATTAATGGGAAGATATATTATGGAAGGAACTAAAGAAATTATGATCTTAACAATACGCATCTAATTATATGAATAGTGTATTGATCAGATTTTGGATAGAGGAGACAACTTATAGTTTGGGAGACTAGGCTTGATATCTTCCATGAGAGGGGATCTGCTATTCGTGGAATAAGAAAACAATAGAGGGAGTTTATTATAAAGGAGGGTAAAATCCTTATTTCACCCACTTTTAATGTTCTCATTAATTAGAAACATGGTTTTCCAAAATTTTCACCAATCGTGCACCCATCACTACCCAAATACACCCCTCATATAGGCTAGGTGCACAGTTAGACTAACCATGTGCATAACATTCAAAAAACAACTGTAATTAGACCTAAACTGGTCACATGACAATTCATATTGGTATAAAATGTTAAGAAAAACTGTATCACCATAGATAGATCACTGGACCACCCCACAGGGGATAATAAAACAATATTTATTAGGTATCAAAATTTTTAAAAACAATGTGGCCCAACTATTTTCTCCGAAATATGCAGGCTACATGATTCTAAAAAGCCCCAAAAACCCTTGAAACAAATGTTTCCTCATTATTCATTTTCAGATGGATAAAACATATGTTTGAAATTAAAATTAAATTATTTCATTCCCCTTCGAAAAGCAGGGATCATACAGTTTTCTTGATAAAATAACACACCCCAGAGCTTCCCTTCCATGGGTGTTAAAGAATCATTTGAGAATAACTCTAGAAATTGAGCATGTTCTTCAGCCTCTGTCCCCTCCGTATTATCCAATAGATGGAATTTCTTATATAAAACCCATACTAGATCGATTGACCATCCTTAAGGAGACTTCATGCACTGATCGAACATAATAATTGAATAATCCTCAAAAGAATAATTGCAATTTAACTCAGCATCCTTATCATCAACATTGTGAGATTTGTCCACATAATATCATTGATGTGGTGAAACATGGAAGACATCATGCATGGCTTGGTATCTCTGAGGCAATTCAACCTGATAAGCAATTGGCATGAGATTCTCCATTTTCTCTAAAGGTCTAATGAAAGTTGTATTCATCTTCCCTTACCACCATATCATCATATGTACCATTATAGAAGAAACACAAAAGATAACATTATCCCCAAAATCAAACAATAGTGGTCGTCGATTTTTATGGACATACTATTTATGTATAGACTAAGCAATGATCTTACACTTACTAATAGGTTGTAACTATTCTGAAGTCTCCTAGATGAGATGAGATTCTAGTAGTGCAAACTCTTCTTCCTTTATCTACCAAAGAGGCGATCAATATGACATACTTTATATGGCATCATATGTATCCATATGTATTTTCACCTGATATCATAATTATATTTGAACATTAAAATAGTTATATGTTTCTCCAAATAACATACAAAATCAATGACACGTGATGGATTCTAGCCCTCTAGAACATGTATTTTTTTCATTCTGATTGGTCGTCGTTAATAAGGTGGAAAACATTAATTAGAATCACACATGTACCCAATGGATTTTGTAACTCCTTCCATAACCTTGACATCAAAGAGGAACCCCTATTTGAAAATATTTCTATATACGATCCCATGCAAGAATATAATCTCATGAACAAAAAAATCTCCCTCAATCATTAACTGAGAAGGTCTCCTATATATAAAGAAAGTATTTTTCAATTTTCAGTTTATCCACAACTACCCAAATGTTGTTTCTACCTCAAGGTAACCTTCTTAATCTGACAAAAAAAATCCATCATGAAATTTTAGAATATCCACTCCAGGACAAGTAAAATCCATAAAAATCCAAAAGGTCACGAGTTCCCCACCTTCACTAAATTATAATTGGAAATAATAGTGTAAAAACCTAAAATAATATATTTTCTCCCATGCCACCAATACTGATAGTGCATCTCATGATACATCTTGGAAGTCCTTGGATGCACTACCCAGTGTGAGGCATGGGATTATCACATTGATTCCTCTCACATATCAATAGTCACCTAGAAAATCCCATGTATAAGAAGCATGTCATCTCTATTGACTAACCAATCCTACAGTGGTTCAGAACTTAAAATACACACCCATAACACCAAGTATATAGAATGTTAGAAATTAATCTTCTTCACTCTATTAATCTGTAATGGGGATACTACTGTGGATATAATAAATGAATGATCACAACTCTTCTAACACAATATATGACTCTCAAAATAAAGATCCATCGACATTCATTCTTTACTGGATTCCATAACATCTTGAATTCGAGTCTTCCAACTCAGAAATTCATCCATTATAATGAACTTTCTAGGGGTTTAAGCAAGCTTAAAGTTGATGAAATGTATGTATTTGACCCATATACGCTGTTTAAGGATGAATTCACACTATTTGAAGATACACATAATGTTTTTTTGGTCCGTAAACACCAAAATCTCCCCTCCATGAAAATAATGCCTCCATAATGGAAGGAATGAACCACAACATCAATCTTATGAACATGTGTTGGGAAATTCCCTTTTTGTTACCTCAACTAATGGAACCCATAACCCATGACTCAATATTCATGCATCAGAAGTAATTCTATCCCAATACTTAATTCATCATAATTAAAATTATATATTCTTCCAAGATATAGTAGAATCAGGATTGATGTTGTAGTCACTCTTCCTTTCATATCCTAAAAGAATGTCTTAGAGGTTTATGACCACATGATATTCACACCCTGTCTAGTCCAGCTTATTAGAGGTTTTTCTAAGGGGAAAAGTCTGGAATAAAACACTTGTAATATCCATCCATCCCCATGAAACTTTATATGTCAATGAAATTATTGGGATGATCCTAAAGAACTAAAACTCTCACCCTCTATGGGTCAATTAACTCAACTCCATTTGAGATAATGTGACCAATGAATTGAAATTTATCAATCCAAAAGTGTAATTTAGTGATCAAATCATATAAGTGATCCTCTATATGTTATTCATCATCATCTGAAGATTTTGGGCATGGTCATGTAGTGTGGAAGAATACATTCGGATATATTCTAGGAAGACTACCACTAACGAATTAAGATACATTTGGAAAGATCAATTCACCAAAGCCTTGAAAATAGATGGCGTGTTTGTGAGACAGAACGACATAAAAAGTTAGTTTTAATGTCTATACAAACTATGATATTCTATATGAGGTATATTTACTTGTCTAACTAATACATGATGATAAACTGACCAAAAATCAGTCTTATAGAAAAATATCACTCCTTAGATCCAGTTAAAGAGGTTATCGATATGATGAATTGGGTTCTAGTTCTTAACCATAAGCTGTTTCAACCAATTTTAATACATGAAAATCATAAGGGTACTGGGTACATTATTGGAAAAGAGATATTTATTCCGCTTTATGAGGTAATAGGTTACAAAAAACTATTATCATCCAAGCCCTCTATCTATAGATTTGTCTCCTAAAACATAGTAAGATCCATCATGTAAAGAAGAATGAATAACTATGATGGTCTTAAGAATTGATTGATATTTATCTTCACCTCTCCTTAACGAGGTAAACTAGAAATGTTATTAGTGAATAAATCACTATAAAAATCTAAAATCAGAGGGGAAAAACATATTTCATTCTCTGATCCTCTATATATAGTCTAGAATCCTAGGATGTCACACCCACCATCACATTATGCTATGGTCAAGCTCTACTTTCGTAGAAATCTCATTCACCCTTGTGATGATGAATAGATCCATATGGTGATGAAAATGATACCCTATGGTGATTTCAGTCAACATAAGAATGATATAGGAACAACCAATACATCTAATGAATTATATCGAAGACCATTATCTCAAGGATGAAGCGGTCCCAAAATAAATGATACCAGCATACCTCAAGGATGAATTCCTTTCACTCTCGCACACTCTCTAATTGAATTCTGAATATAGTATCAAGTGTCATTAGGACACATAACTATTGAATATCATTCCCAAGGATTTATATTGTATCCATAGAGATAAAATAATGTAAATCACCTATATCAAAATTTTAGGTTTCTAAAATATATTCAAATAATATTATACATCTAATTATAGAATTTACGATGCCATTATCCTGAATTTTAGGTTGTACAACATACATTTGGCCTTATCCATGACCCTTAGCTACAAATTGACTACCCAGAGTGGGTCCACTCATCTCATGATGTATATCACATGTTTGGACCCCTTAACCATGTCCACCGCCTCCTGTTGTCTGGGTAGTGGTATTAAAATTTTCATCTTGATGTGGACATACAAATCATACATTGGATGTCAGACCTTTTTCAGATTATATTTCACTAAGATCATTTCTAAATGTCCAAAAAACCTATGGAGATTCCCCATTCTTCTACAAGCTTAGCACTCAACTGGGTATTAGTCGTACCAAGGATTTACATGACCATATCTCCCCCACTGATGGGATATATAGTACCCATATGGATGTTATGGCTGCCACCACTCTATTTAGAACACTTTATAACACACTTAATGCCACTATATTAATTACTACCCTGTATTAGTGTAGAAGTACTATTCCCTATAATGTCAGATTTCTTCAAATTATTCCCAACATTAAGTGTTCAATTCACATATAAAAGAAGATAATAGGTACATGAATTCTTATACAAGAATAAAACCCATCATCATGCTTGTAAGGCCAAGCTAGATTGATGTATAAGAAAATGATGAAATCTGAAGATACCACCTACTTCCCACTACTAACATGGGGTTTTGGTCAAATTCCATGTTTTATATATTTTTTTCATATAAAATGTTTTATTTGATTGTTATAGAATAAAATACCCATTATGTTTAAATTCAAATCAATATTTAAAATTAAACATATAAATTTAAATTTTAACTCACTGTTACTAAATTTTTCATTATATATGTACATATATGTGTGTGTGTGTTTGTCCGTGTTTGTCTGTGTCTGTGTTTGAGTGTGTGTGTGTGTGCACATCAAGGTCTAGACATCTGTTTCTATCATTCACTTGTCATAATGTATTATGATTTATACAATGAAATTGTTACTATATATAACTAAAATTGGGATTTTATGATGGTTCAATTAGATGGACCGAAATTAATTATTTATAATGGGACACACACTCTTTAAATTTTAATTGGAATTAATATTTTTTCAAACAACTAATGTTTTTTTCTCTTGTAACCAATTGTTATATAATAATACTCAATTAAATTGGATTATTACTGTTCCATGGTCACAATATATGGGAAATTACCATTTAGGTTGATGCAAATACTTTAATTATTTTGATTATTTATCCCTACAAGAAATATTAGCACAATATACAATACACTATTATGGAATAAGGAATATGTAACAAGAATGCACATGGTATGTAAACCTTGGATGACATAATTCATGACATATAAATAATCATTTTCCTATATTGATGCTCGAGACACTACCTACTTTCCATACTAATCCAATGGTAGACATAAATTCCTAAATAATAATTAAGGTCAAAGTTCATTTGTGAAAACCAATGGTGAATTAAATGAATCCATATTTGGAATAATCCATAACATTAAATCCCATCCTTGGAAAGTTTTATTTTCCCATTAAATGGGTATGCTACTCCAAGGAACTGACTCATTTCCTTTTTTTACACATCTTAATCTTCTATATAATAATTCAAATATGAATGAAAAAAGGAAAATAAACCCTATAATAAATTTTTTTAACATACCAGACCTGGTTTACTTATATGTATCCAGTCCTGGTTGGTAACAAGACCACATGTGTACCTCCACATATTCCAAAGACATTTTAGTGGCAGTAAGGGTCCAATGGGGTGTATTTGGAGACTATGACCTCATGATCAGAGTAGCAGAATAGTATGATAGATGAAAAAATAGTGTAATTATAATAACTGGCAGAAATGGAAGCAGACATTAAATATCTTAATAGTAATAATAAACAAGGGAAGGTGGATTCATATAATAATTGATTAGTATTTCTTGTAGGTAGAAAAGAAAATCATACCTAGATGTAGGAATAAAATACATTTAGTTATATCAAAAATAAAATAATACAAAAAAGGATATCCAATAGCATCTAAATCTAGGTCTCGGTCCCATGCACCTAAGTTTTCATGCTATTATCAATCAAGAATCTAATACTTTCAATTCTCAATTGTCCCTACCTGCATCCCTGAAGCCTGTCTAGGTGCCCAATGATGACCTGAATAGGGTATGAAATATACTGAATATGTGGCCACCTGTAGTGTCTAAAAAATATAGTTTCTGAACATATATTTAGAAATCTTCATGTATAATAATCATCAATAATATAAAATGTGTATAGTAATAACTATTTATGACATGGATACTCATGGGATGCCAAGCTGACCATACCTACATCATAAAAAACTAAAATGGTAGATGCGCTCCTAATACAATATATATATAGACATTTGTAATATAATCATATTAATTGATATAAAACATCTGGCATGGACCTATAGATTGGTGGCCAACTTTCCGTATAGTATTTCAATATGTCATATTCCACAAATCTATAAACATAGTGGCGTAACATTGAAAATATAACTAAAGATTCAAGGTGAGACTATGGAATCCATGATCTCATGGTTTGAGCCAACTCATAGTAATAACACATGTAGTTTCACTATTAGGGTTTGATTGTAATACAACGGTTACACCCTAGGAATCCAACAATAAAAGAGTCTAACCATGTCCAGGGAGCTCATCAAAATTAAATCTCAGGCTAAACATGATTGGTTCATATTAAGAGGATTCAAGGCACTATGAGTCTAAAGAATTCAAGCTAAATCCAAGGAGGGAATCCATGAAATTGTAATATCATGATGATAAATAGGTGAATCGTCCAAACTAAACTGAGGTATTCATATAATAAAAAATATGAGATTCTATGCTGGGGTATCCCCCATTGAATTTAGCATAATGAATTGGGGTGGCACCCCCTGAGTTCCCAATGGACATTCTCTTGGGAATCCAAGGTATTCACATGTATGACAACCAATATAATAAAGAAAAAGGTCTATAAAAAGGAACCATGTAGTCATATATGAAGTGTAACACAAGACATGTTATAATCATACCAATTGATTGTTTCCATTTAAACTTTTAATAATTTAATAATAAAGTCTAGTAATTTTGTCAACTATTCTACACCGCTATAATATTTCCACATTAATAAATGATATAAGTCAACATAAATCAAAAAAAAATTAAATGCATGTTTTTTTATCAAACCCTAGAGATAAAATAATCATATAAAGGCAACACCCATGGTGGTTGATCACTTTGATCTTAACCACCTCCAATTACATTTGGGATCTGAATGAATCATTAGTTTCCAAATAGGACAACCAAATTAAGGTAGATTAATTTTAAGGGAAATTTATGGTGAATTTGGAATGTGGCATAGAAAAACAATTATAAAGAATAATAAACATAAGGAAAAGTCATAAAATACCTAACATTTTCCCATGGAGGAACAATCATCCACATTAGCTTTGGTTTGGTCTAGATCAGAAGGCATATAAAAATAGAAAAATTCTTTGAAAATATAGAACATGATCTCATACCAAAATAACCTCCTATTGTGAATGAAAAATGAGCTTAAGGAATTTGGATCCAATCATAACACATCCAAGATGATGAACAATGGCTTGATGAGAGTCTAGATAGAGGATATACATCAAATCCAGGTGGGGGATTCTTGAGAGCTTCAAAAGAGAGTGAAAATGTTGTGCGTAGAAGAGAAAATAATGTGGGGTGAGATAAATTGAAAGGTGGAAAAGAATCATCATGTGACCATTTTTAAAATTTCATCACAGTTATGTCACATGGCATGCCAAAGCGTGCACCAACCGTTCGTCCAACTCTACCCCAAGGAACCCATCACATGGGTTGGGTGCATGGTTAGACTAACCATGTGTGGCCTAGGTGAAACACATCTGTATGCAGATATATAGAGGTTTCAAGAGTTTGTGTCTTGATATAATTTCTTAAGAAAACCATGTATCCATAGTTAGTTAACTTTACCACACCACATGTTTTAAAAAAACAATGTATCTTGGGAACCACAATTTATACTAACTATGCATCCCAATTTTTTTCTCCAAAATCGAGGTCTCTTTGCTCTATATAATATATAAATACCCTAAAAACCTTTAGGGCCTCATTAGGAATTATCGAAAGGATAAAACTAAGGCTTTAAAATGAAATGAAATGGTTTTTTACATCTTAGAAAAGACATGATTTTAAAAGATTGATTTTAATGAGGTTTTTTATTATATTCACAATATATGGTATTTTACAATTATTATAGTTTTTCGATGTCATTTACTATTCACCATGGTAACTTATTTTTTCACCAAAAAATAAAAATGTATTTCTTAACTACTTTCAATACCTTGATTCAAAAAAACGTAATCTATTTTCCCAAATATAATTAATAATTTGGGAAAATTAATATCTAAATAAAAAAACATAATACTTTATAGAATTATTTATTATTTAATAAAATAAATATAATAACTAAATAATTATGACTTTCTATTTATTATTATTCCCTATTTATTTAATAGATGTTTAATATTTGTTATAAATGTTTAATATATGATTTATAATACATTGTTCACTTCTATAATTGTGATTATATTCCCCCTATAAAAATTCCAATATAATAATTGGTTATATACAATGCCATGTATCAAATAACATTTAAATTGCCCATTTTGACACAAATATATATCCTTGATTACATATCTAAAACTCATATATCTTACTATTTAAAATATTTTTAAAGATTATTGTCATATTTTTATTATTTTTTCTTCTTTCCATATTTATAATTCATTGTATTATTATCAAGGGAATCCAAATCGATGAATATTTCAGTTTCATTTCCTATTCAAATAATTACTGTTTTGTTCCTGATATATTTCTTTTAATTATGTATCAAATTTATTTCTCAAAAATTTGTAGTTTTTAATTTTAATTTAAAATTTTATCTTGATTAAATTTTCAATTATTTACTTTACATTTAGTATTTCATGTGAAACAAATATTTCAATATATTAACGTCCTAAAAATATGGGGTTCTATAAATAAAATCCTAGAGGGCCTAAATCGATAAAAAAAACATAATAAATATACACTACACTGTCTAATTCATATGTAGTTAATTACAATGTTTTTTAGGAAAAAAAATTTAAAAATTCATGTTAAAGACAATATATGGGTTCTAATTAAAGAAGGGTAAAATAATTGTTGAGAAACAATTACAATGGAAATGTTCTCGTAAGGAAGCCTAGGTGATTCATGTAGTTTGTCCTCATTTAGGAAGAATTAATATATTCAAACTATAGAAAATTTTTGAAGATATTTTATTATTTATTGGGAAAATAAATCATCCATGAAGCCTTCAACATTTGAAAAGTAAGGATTGGATATTCTAGGACCAAGGTGTATGCCACCGATGATGTCAATGATGAATGCATATCTGAGATAATGATTGCATACCTACCATATAATCCCTTTATGAGCCTTCATTATTTTAAGGTGTTCTATGTTACTTTATAATTCCTACATATCAACCCATTTCATTAAAGTTGTTATTCAAAATCACAATTAAATATTCCATTCACACCTCATAATATACACGAAACAGAATGAAGAAGAACCCTAAAAGAGAGAGTTATCAAATTGAAAAACTCTATGTAGATCCATATGATTTATTCATAAATTAATCCCAAGGTAACTAGGGATCTGAAATAAGTAAAAAAGGATGAATATAATCCATAACGCCCCCTTTGTGAACTAGATGCCTAAAATTCCCCTTTATGAATGAGAGGACACTACAGGGCCCTCCTCTTTACAAATAAATTCTACATAGAGAAATAGAGACCCCTTAGGGTGTTCACTACCCTCCACCTAGTTTGACACAGACAAAATAAATCAAATATTTATTTGAACAATTCATAGAGTATCTGGAAGGTATTATTATAGCTACCCAACATCTTTTCTTCCATCCAGGCCACATAAATGGTTTGGATTAACCCAAATGATCTTTATATTCTCCTTCTAATAAAATTGAAACCCAGAGAAAGAAAAATGAATGTATTATCTAAAACGACTCGAAATATATATTTAGACTATCATACATTCCATAATGAACTACATTGTTCATGTATTCCACTTATAAAAATAATATACATGGTTTTCTTTTTATATAATTAGGACCATTAGGATAGTAACAATGATTTATTTTATTGATAATGAGGGTACCATTCATGGGGATACTAACAATTCACCCCCAGGTTCATATTTCTCATCTTGGATATTATAGTGTGATGTTCATTATCATGATTATACTCAATAAGACATGCATGTTTAGGATTATTCACCACCTACAAGCCCCAAAATCACACAGTCATTTGACACATCTACCTAGATAGGTATTTCTTGGTAGCATTCATGCTAGTTTCACTTGAGCACTGGTCGAGTGGAATAAGATTAATCCCAATTCATTTCTCAATGGGCCATATTTCGTGGGAGAAAACCTTCATTGAAGGGTCATATCCCCCAAGAAAATAATCCAAAACAGATTTAAATTTGTAAGCTATAGTCCGTCCTTTGATTTATCCCCATTCTCGACACATATTTCTTTACCACATTATACTAAAATTAATGATATATCTTTATTACATGGCATTAAATAGTGTAACACAAACTCTGCAGGTGTCAAATTCGATTAAATATAATACATAAGATTTATATTTGAGGATCAACCCCAAAAAACCAATATAAATCATGGATCTCCTATGATGTGTAATACACAACCATTTCATCTCCCTTCCATTATTATTCACCAATTCATATGAGTGGTAACATGACCGTTCATTTATAGGTCCCACAACAATGATTTAAATGCACAATTTTACTTTTTTTCCCTCCCATATGACTTTAAAATAATTGTATGCTATAATGTTTTGAAACCCATAAATGGAACAATGATAGTCCTCATCATAATACCAATAAATGTATGATGTGTCCTATTATGAGACACTAAACTATAGGTGTTATGATTCCCTACATAAGATGATTTTGGAAGCCTTATCATGGGCACAATACTATATCTATAACATATACCACCTCCATGGATACTGATAATATCTAGAGTCATTAGATTTATTTATTAAGACCACATACTAACTGATCATCGTGAGAAATATAAATTACCAATGATATATAAGGATATTATCATTTTTATTTATTCTTTAATAAATATAGATATAACAATTAATATAAATTCTCTAATAAATGTAGGTCTTCAAATTGATTCATATCAATAATCAATCACTAGAATCGAAATAACATGTATCATATTAGGATTTGGGAAGTATTTATAAAATTGAATTTAATATGTTATAGAGTCCAAATATAGAAAATAATTTCACTCCAAAGAGTGTATAGATCCAAATATCCAATCTTCTCAACCAAGTGTTATTGGAAAATAACATGTGACATATTTCCTTTTGTAAAGCATGTTCGTAATGACTCAAAAAAACAACAACAACTGAGAAGTGTAATGTATTTTCTTTTGGAATCATATAGTGAACCTAGTGAGAATCATTTACCAATGAATGAAATTGATCAATAATTATCTTAAATATTATTATTTACTGATGGGTTTTCATTCTCATAATATTATATCCTTCAAGGACTTCCAAAACTATTGTATAACCCCATTCAATTAAAAGAAATTTCAAAATTAAACAATCAATCATATAACTAATCAACCAAAAAGGAAGTTTCCTTGAAAACCATATGATAATTTGGAGAAGGAACAACTCACATGTTTCCTTTATTTTAAGGAAATATATTATCATATGTTAACAAAAACTAAGATATAGGCTCATATTTGTTCCAGTTCTAGAGACACCCATAATCATATTTTGATGGAATGTAATTTTTAGGATCATATTCCCTCCCAAAATAATAAATTAAATTAGTATATATTGATTCTAACATAGGATTCATGTAATAAGACTCAAGTCCATGAATTAAATATTCTATAATTTCTAACCCCATCTACCCAAAAATGAATGTCTAAGTAGAAATTTCATCAAGGACTGCACATAACTTTAAAGTGGTCTCATATACTGACCCCAATCAATGATAATGGTCATGAGTCCCTTTAAAAAATTTTAATAGCAGCCAAAGGATTTATAGTCTCATCTTCAGAAAGGGAAAAAAAATTTAATCCATGCGGTACTCCCCATGCGAACATAATGATTGATGATGTTAAATCTATACATGGATGGAGCTTTGAAAATTTTCATCCTATATAGAATGTAAATATACAAGGCTTTACTCCACATTCGATCAGTTACATATTATATTCCCCAATAATCTTTCGATTAGTAACCAAACCACCCATCTAGATGGACCTCTATAAGGAATATGTTACATTTTCCCTCAATATAGCTGAACATCGAGATACAATATAAGTCCTCCCCATAATGAAAAATATAATGGCAACCATGGAATTCATCTCTTTGGAATTAACTACGAAGGTCCCCATTAGTTTGAAATACAAGAATTGATAATAAGTACAACATATAATAGAAACTAATATGTGAACTCCCTCATATCAAGAGGCACTCGAGAGGCTCAGGCTAACAATGACGTGTTCCTCATCACGACATGGTGTTATTTCATTTTAGCTAATGTATAGTCTGAGATAATGATCATCATCTAAACCACTATATGACAACAAGTCCCTTGATGCAATGGAGAAGATTCCAAAATATCCCACTCCCTATAATAAGGTTTCATGGACGAGACAACTATCAAAGGATAATTTTGGGTAACCCCACTCATAAGATGAATAGAACACAATGGTGTTCAGAAAAGAATGATGATGACAATATACCAGTTATTTTATAGCATATGGGGACTTCCTAATATGAAATTAAATATACATTGAAAGATTAATGAGTACATTATATTCAACTAAATCTATGGATAAATGTACTCCAAATAATGGTAAAATATTTATCTTATGAATAATATGTTAATCACATTAATGATTTAAGAGAACTCAACAAAAAATCAAATTTTCTTTCCCATTTATTTCGTAAAACCCAAATACATAAAGTAAGTATTTAAATCTACAATGGGAATGCCTCAACAATTAAAAATCAATATAAAAGCTAATCATTGATTCCCAACCCAATGTACCCAATAGATAATTAGGTGAATATGACGAATTATATTTTACCCTACTCCATAGCCATGATAGTACACATGTAAAAAATCAAGAAATTTCATTACCTCAGGATAAGTTATTGGAATAACATCGGTATATTATAGTTTTTCTATACAGAAAGGAAACATTATATCTAGGGCCTAACAATAGTGTTATCCATTATTGAAGTTTATTAATGAGCTATTACTTTAGGCTGCTAAGAAAATTATGTGAGCATCTCATTTAAGGAAACTAAATGACTCACCTGTACAACCACCATGAGTGGAAGATATCCCATGTTTGGTATGCTAATTTATTGATAATATTTCATGGAATAAGGTTAATAAATTCATGAAGTTAACTATTGTATGAACCTCTTTTGTGACATGGGAGAAGCCCAATACCCTAGGTATTGGGGATTTTTACCACCAATATCACCCCTAGGAAAATAAAATCTTCAATAACACTATGTTATGATACTGGGATAACTATGTAAACCTTATTCATAGGGATATGAGAAATTATATTATAACTTCCTCACCCCAATGGAAAAAGGTTTTCTTGAGAATGGGAAAAATTTTACAATATAAGCCTTTATAGGATCTTCTAGGATGTAATCCACCATTCTCATTGTTAAATCATTCAATGAAAAATACTAAGAATTATAATAGATTCACCCTTCATAAATTAAACATGGGGAAACATTTAAGAGAGAAGGTAAGTCCACATAGAGTATATATAAATAAATGTCCCACTAACATGGTGAAAAAAGAGGATTGTGATTTTTCCCTTCATAGATTATTTTAAGGATATTGATCTTATTACAAATTATATGAGGATATGACTCCTACATAATATTATCCATCAATGAATGTCACTATCATCAGCCCCAAAACTAACCCATAAAGTTAATTTGATACAAAATAAAATTTTTAGGAAGTGTCTATTTGAATCATGTTATATAATAAAATAGATCTGGATGGTATTCATACCTAGTAAATGTAGTAAAATGAAAATATAGAAGATCATCTAAAAACCTAGACACCACCTCCTAGGAAAACACCATCAAAATAAAAAAGGAAGAGTGTGACCATAACCCAAATACAATCTAAAGAAACCTAGGATATTATTGGAGAGAATATGATATCCAAAAATGATTTTGAGTAAGAGGAACTAAATATAATTAATGATTAAATAATCTTGGAAAATATTTCTGATTAATATAATTTTCTTTTATAAACTAATATTTTTACTCTGATATTTCCTCCCCAACTAAGGAAAACTACCAAACACAAGAGTGAAATGTCCAACCATAAAAAAATTTATATTTCTATTTTACCAGTATATATAATCCTATCGACTAATTACTATTGGGAGTTTCATCCACTTGGGAGGGAGTATGAACAATCTATTGAACGATACAATATGATGACCCTCACATGATACCAATAACATTCATGGGATAGATAAACATATCAGGATACACATATCACATATAATAGAGTTTCCTCTCATCCATCAATCTCTCTAGAACATTGTGAATGGTTTGATTCCATTACCACTAGAATGGAAGCCATATACAGGAGGAATGAACCATTTAAAATTTAAAGGGAGCTATATCATAACAGGTTTGTTGTGAATCACCAATTAAAATGTGGAAATATGAAATTCCCAATAATCAAAAACACTGAATATCTAGAAGTATGTTTGATAGACATTTTTATCAATGTGTCTATATACTAAGAACATTCATGTAAAAATAAGTAGTCAATATCGGGTTCATTGTATAAAATATTGAATTTCCCACATTTTTCTTCTATAAAAACCTTCCATCTGAGAATATTATAGTTTTAGAAGACCAATTTCAAAAATTCCTCAACTAATTCATCTTCACAATATAAAACATGATGATCCTCGATCTGTTCAAATGAAAATACTGCAACAATGGGGGGGTCTCATACTTTTATTTCACGGTTTAAGGGATTTAAGTACTAATTAAATAAGAAATATCCCAATGATTATATAATGAATATATACCTAAAAAATCTCTTTGATGAATTATAAAAACCATTGGTCACATTAGAATATCCTATAGGATTTTGGGACCTCATAGTAGTCACACAAAGTTCACATGATGCTATCTGACACTTGACTTCCAAATCATGGCTGAAACCAGTTGTTTAGTAAATTGGATTGGAAAAGTGGAAACAAATACTCTTACACTTAAGATAGCTCTAACATAAACACATCATCCAAACCAATGCATTATCACATGGTACCACCCATTGAATAAAAAAAGACATCTTTTAGGAATGAAGAAAGCATTAGATGTTTCCATAATGGAAATATAAAAATAATAAATTGTATTATTTTCATTGATATCACATCCTAGGTAATGTCAATAATTATCAGGAAAATAACTTGCTTATATTTTCCCTGGATAATAACCCCATGAACTCAGTCTCTATAAAAACCCCGATTATTGACCATACTATCATATTTTAGGATAAAAAATATAACAACTCTTTAGTTTCAAGAATAATCACATGAATATGGTTGATAAAAAAAATTAAAATATGAAAAGATTTAGAAAAATTAACATCTATCTCCACTATACCACCATAGGAGGAAGGTTGAAGGTGGGAATTCCTAGGAAAGGGACCCAAAATTTATGATGATTGGATGTTTATCAAAATATTCAATAGGTGTAGAATATTCTTATTGAAAAATTGAATCAGCATGTTTTTACCCTAATTCCCTGTATGACAACTGAGATAGCTCCCATGAGATCACAATCATCCAAAAAATCATCTTCTAAGAGCTAAAATAAGTATTGAACCATTAATATGACATAAGAGGAGGAACATTTTCTAACTATTAAGTCGGTTCAGAACATCTTGGACTTGTTTCTGTATCTCTAGGAGAATAGGAACTATCTCAAAAGGTGAGTCAATAAGAATAACTCTACCATATAGGATCCCCATTGGATAAATATTCCCAATATTGTTGTATTAATATGACCCACCTGATATATCCCATCTTTGATGAAGAAGGTCTATATAATATCGATTTCCACACCCATAATCGTCAAGGAGGAGGAATGAAATATAATAGAAAAGGATGTAAAGTTGATATAAAACCGAACATTAAATATATATATATATATATATATATTTGTGGTTAATACTATAAATAAATTGTGATAGACATTTCAATGGGCTCAACCGAAGAACTAATCTAATTCTAAATAATCCAAGTCTCATTTAGATCATATAATGTTAGAGGAATGACTAGAAAACATTTTCTTGAATGGCCAGACTCAAAATGTGTGATTACTATCTTAGATAAATATTTTGAATAAAAAATATTAATGAAATTTTTGAAAGATGAAGGTGCTACTAGTACCTCCAACGCCATCTTCTAAACCACATTCTTGAAAATAGTCAAAAAATGAAAATCATTGAACCGTATTAAAAACAAATATTACCTTTTGATGAAAATTTCTATCATCCAACATAAAATATCAATCCATGATTCCATTTACCATTAAATATAGCATAACGAATTTTCCATTGGGGACCTTTTCGACCTTTATATATTGGAGGAATGGGCTTCTACCAATGATGTGTATCATGCATATACCAAATATACTAATATTAATATGTTAATATCATTCTTCAATCATCAATGATATGTGTACATATGTAGAAACATAAAAACATGTATATATCCAGCATGATAGATGACATCAATGACCATTAGGCTGTCATTGATATTGAATTTGGAATCAAATTTATATCGATAAGGACTATTTAATGATTTTATAGTAGTAAATATAAATTATCTTTTTATAATGTGATCATAAAAGTTTATAAAATAAGTAAAATAAAGTCACTAATACATTTCAATATTACATCATGGTTCAGTGATCTAGTATCTGACATCAAATTTATTGTTTTATGCTATGAAATGGATTTCAATGCTTTGTTGGAATTAAAATTGAATGATTTTTATGCAGTTATTCATTTTTATTATAATAATTGACTCAAATTCTATTCAAATGGATAGGTTAGAGTTACATTGGGTGATAATTTCCATTTCGAGTATTGTGAATCCCATTCTATAGATGAAGGATTCAACACACGGGAGGGAAAGTATCCATTTGAAGATAACTATAACTAGATCACTTCCCTAATGGAATATAAATGGATCTTATCTATGCATTAATTTAATTCAATGGAGATTATTTACTTAAAATCAATTATATTAAGAAAAGAATACACAGATTTATGAATTCATTATCTTATGTGAATTTGATATCAAATTTCAAATATTCTGATTACCTTCATGTTATACGACAGTTAAAAAAATACCCCTATAGAGGTTAAATCACAAATTATGAAAAAATATCAATTACACTATCCATGTAAATAAATATCAATGCTAAGATCCACTATTCAGGGGTTGGTCAAAAAGATATTCAAAATACATAGTTGGGTCTCTTTGATTGAGTATAAATCTATCATCATAGAAATAGATGATGAAAGGGGCCAAGAAATATTTCCCTCTATCATTATGGTATTAGTTTCATTATATAATCCCAATAATGTAGTTGAAATAAGTGATTTTTACAAATAAAATGTTTTCATAAATAAAAATACTCTCATAATGTCTTTAGGATCCAAATATTTCTTCATTTTTTCATTTTCATAATCCATAGATGCTTTTGCATCCTAAAAAATGGTATATAAAACCCCCAAATAATTCCCTAAATCTTAAGTTACTAGAATATACTCTACCCTAGATTATAGTGGGGATGAAGGATAAAATATCTAGGATTTCCTCAATAATGATACCCCTGCACCGAAACTGTCATAATCAACAGACATCTCATCATCAATCACAAGAGATAAAATAGTCCCCTTATCATTCTATTGATCTAATGAAAAAATGTTATAACATACTACCAATTGATTCAATGTATAATAAAGAGAGTAAAAGGATCATATAGATGGAATTAAAAATTTTGAGGAGGGTGTAACTACCACTGTTGATATTCTGAGACATGTGAATATGGGTTCAAAGGAAGACTCGTGGACTATATTAATAATTTCCACCATAACTCTTGATGATCATGATGCATGCATCTCCTTCATGAATCAATTGAAGGATATATCACCTAGAGGTAAATAGATATTCCTGTATTGGATATTGAGATGGATACCCATTATTAGAGATAATCATATGATCAGGTATCTAAAGAAATGAATCCTACCAATCATGTAAAGGAGGAAGAAGAAGTTGATGTGATTTTTAAGGGAAACATTTGTGGAGATGCTCAACAAAAAAAATTGAATTCTAAAATAATCAGTTTCATGAATAAGAATTTTATGGCATTGGATTTATTGATTTTACAGATCATTTCTGATATTTTCCAATGGTTAATTTCCCTATAAATATCACATAACCATTTATTGGAGTGAAAACCATTTTTTAAGCCTTCTTGGATGGTAATTCAGTTTATAACCAAAAAAAATAGTCCTAAACAATGAATAATCTACAACTTCTATGGGAACCTGAGGGTTATATTTTTATCACGTAATCTATGTTAGTTTTAAGAACACTGTATCCACATGACAATGTTCCATGAAATATATTTTCTTGACCATATTAGTGAATACAATAGAATGATATGTTCATGAAATTGTGGTTAAATCCCCGTTGTATTATAATCAGCTTGTAGATCTTCAAATATTTATCAAAAAATTTCAATTACACAAAATTGTGATGGCCTGGACCCTCCTTCTCTAGTAATTTTCAAAAACATGGCTCCATAGAAATGGTGGCACCGTGATGGTGGCACCGTGAGTGTGGCACCCTGATGGTGGCACCGTGATGCTGGCACTGTGATAGTGCCACCGTCTTCGATCGTTTCTAGTTTTGACATTTCCTCTCCCGCAACGTAACTTTTGACATAAAAGAACTTTAATACCCCATTTAAAAATCCATTTAAATCCCATAAATAATATCTAAAATCGCCCAAGAGCCAAAAGACCCTTAACTTAACAGAACGCATGGCTTTTCCTCAATGTCATACCATTTTCCCCATACTTCTTATTCATACCTATTGCGCAATTTAAGGGAAAACGTTTAAACGCACAACTGTTTTGGACACCTCTCCGATGAGAATTATTAAATTATAATTAATTCCATCTTGCGTAACCGCCCAGCCACATGGGAAACCATGATCCGACTATTAAACCATTCGGAATTCTCAAACCTCGTAACTCTATATCTGACCATTTTAATCGAACAAATCTATTTCCTTTCTTCGGGACTGCACTCTTTTCCTTTCCATAGAGCGTTGAAGTTCCCCATTCCTGAGAAGGGAGGTGCACCTGTGCTAGAGTCCTTATTACTCATTCTTCAAGTCCTTGGATCTCTTCCCCTAGAAATCACACATCCCCAACTATTAGTGCCGAGAGGAGAAATGTCAATCCTTGATCAATCCTAGTAGAGTTTTCCTTCCTATGTCTTTACTGTGTATCATGCGGGGTGGGTAATCTATTTTTCTATGGGGATGGATGAAATCAAACATTTATTAAGATAACACATAGAATTTTGAAAATGAAGGGGGTGGGTGATCAATGTTTCTATTGTATCTCCATCTCCATGATTATTTATGTTGCGAATTGTGCAGTCTTATGCCCACTGAAAATCATGGTCGTCGGTGGTATTTTCATGTGCACTAATGAACCCTTGTCCTATGTGATTTTTTATTTTCTTAACATAGAAATTGATTAATCACATAAAATAACCCGATTAAATGGATGCCTAGTGAACAACGGTCCTTGTGTGATCACCCCAGTTAACCAAAACAGTAAGGGTAGAAATGAAATGAATGATGTACCTGAATCTAGATACCTCCTTGCCCTATCATGGTAGTATGTGTGTTTATTCTATGCTTATGGGGTGATATGGATAGGGATGGTATCCCTTTTTTTTTATTTGTTTGTGGAATTGATGCCCTTTGGGGCTGTACATTGAGGTTTAGTTTGGTTCCAGTACTTTGAGGGATACGAAGGATCCCTTTTGTTGATGCAATTCTACAAGAGAACAAGGTGTGGATTCTTATATTGCTTCCTGGTTATTTCCTCTTTCCCTAGACTGTGGATCTTCCTAATAGATTCCTATTAGTGATGAATTTACATAAATGGAATCACTTGAACATGAAAGCAATAACAGTTCAATGCGGAATTGGTTCTGGGAATGAGTTGTGACATGGCTGTGAGTGGTGTGTTTTTTTTGAATGAATAGTAATGAGGGTGTTTGTGCTTTGGGTGGTTTTGGAACCCCTAGGTTTGGATAAATGCTTGTTACCTACACATATAATTTTAGTTATTATCTTTCTTATTCTCCCCCACCCATGTTGAGCATTTCGTTCCGAACACCTCCATTTCAGGGGGGGACGGTGTTTTTATCAACACTCTTATGAGTGGATGGTTATTAGCTCCTTTTCTGCTCCCTTTATCGAGTAACCCAAGATCCTTCAGGTAGGCTGTGAAAGCCTGAGGTATATTATAGCCCATCATTCATCTGGAAGGGTAGTTGTGGTGGTTGGACTAGGTGTGTGCCACAGGTTGTTTCCCAAGTTTCTTCAGGATGAGGCCCAGGTGTATTTGAGCATGACAAAATATGTTCTAGCCTTTGTGGTTGAAGGTGTGGTTGCGTGTGATTGTTGTTGCCCATGTGTTTGTAGGAGGGATGTGTGGTTATATCCTAGGTGTGTGTGTGCGGGGGATGGTAGTGGGACTGTGGTGTTTGGGTGGATTGTTTTCCTTGTTGGGTGTTTTGATTATCTATTTTCTCACGGGGCATTAGAATTCCTCCCCACATGGGCATGAGAGCTTTTGGTTTTCCCTACTATGAATACATGTATGCTCACCCAACATATATAAAACTACATTCAAGTTTCTAGGAGGAATTCAAGGACCGTGTAGGATCGTACTAGTTCAGACGTTGGGATATTTTTTTTGATATTCTTTTTTTGGTACTTTCTTTTGGGGTTTTCTTGTACCTTGTAGCATTTCCTTTTGGAACATCCATATGGTAATGGATTGTTTTATCATTACTTGTACTTCCACGTTGGGTGTTTTTGGGAATAAATATCTTATCTTCCGATCCTATTAAATAAAAAGGGTAATTCCATCCATCTTTTGTGTGATTCTATTCCCATGGTGCTAGTCACCACTCCAGGACCTATCGAAGGCGGGTCTCAGGGGTCATTATATCTTCTTCAACATGAAGAAGGAAGGGTATGGCAACTTGTTGTCCCTTCTCTCATCTTGGTAAAGGTGGGTCGTGACATAATGGTATCAGAGTTGGAGTTTCAGGGATTGGATGGAGTCTAGGGTTAGTCACAGTGAGGATTGCATGGGATGGTAGTGAAATAATGTTGGAAAATCATGGTCTGTGAAATAGACCAGGGAAGACCAGCTAGGACACATGATTTTAGGGGCCCCATGATCCGATGCAAGGACTATAGGCCTACTGAACGACCACGTGAGGCTACACTGAGTGCAGGGTAGAGACCCTAGGAAATGTACATGCATCATAATGACATGTTTTCTTGTGTTTCATGGGATTTTTGCAGATTAAAAATTAATAAGAGGTATAAGAAAATTTAATGTCAATCTTTTACACTACTCAGGCTTAGGAATTCCTTGTTTACCTTGTAGCTATAAAAACTAGATGGTGACTAAGGTTTGTGTGGGAGATCGAGGCCCGAGAGGTTGATTTGGCTGATCGACATAGGGTTAACTGAGAGGAGGAGGACGATAAGTGGTAGAGGATACATCGTGCCTTTCAACGGCAGACCCTCGGGAAGTACGAGGGTAGCATTACAGAAGTGGAGACAGAGAGCTGGCTAGAGGAGCTGGTGAAATGTTTTAGCTTGATCCGGGCTCCGAAGGAGAACTGGGTTCCTCTGGATGTAATGTAGATTTAGGGAGCAGCGCGTCAGTGGTGGACACATTGTCTTGGGGAAAATAGGGAGGCTCAGGTGACATAGACTGAATTCGAGAGGGAGTTCCGAGCGGAATTCCTCTCTTCCATGATGAAGGCTAAGAAGAGTTGGGTTCTTCTCTCCCTCAAACATGGGATCATGTCAGTGAGAGAGTTGGGAATCAAGTTCAAGGATCTCCTTCTCTTTGCTCCGGACCTCTTCCCAGATGAGGAGTCTCGGCCGAGACGTTTAGAGGAGGCACTCTGACCTTCTATTCTGTATGCGGTTACCCACTTCACCATATCAATGTACTTGGAGGTCCAGAAGAAGGCTAAAATGGTGGAAAGGATGCATACATGAGGAGTTATAACAGAAGAGGGAATCCAGTAGGGATCGTCTAAGGGGAAGGCCGTCAACAGCATGCCTCCAACATCAGGGACCTCTCGGTTTCGACCAGTAGAGAGAAGGCCTCAGAAATTCCAGTTACGATCACTTAGTCCTTGCCCTTTACTTTCAGGCCACGTACTGAGATACATTATCTATGGGAGCCATGGGAACCTTCAGAATCAGTGCATGGACCATTTAAAGTAAAGTGGGGGTGGGTCGGTGCCGTACCCGCCTCAGCCACTATAGTTTCCTACCAGGCCCTTTCAGTAGTAGTTGCAGGGACAGTGAGCTCCCGCTCATCCAAGGACAGAAGTTGATGGAAGAGGCTGACCTCAAGGTGCCTCATAGACCTCGACTAGGGTGTAGTGGGGTAGGTGGCCGACAGCTGAGGGGTAGAGGAGCTAGGTGTGGGTAGTTTCCTGCCATAGATGTAGCAGTTCCAGTAGGACCATAAGTCGTTTGAGGTACAAATAGCTTTTTTATCACTCTTTTCTATGCCTTGTTCGATACAGGAGCTTCACACTCCTTTTTTGCACCCAGTCTAGACTGTTCTCTGGGTCTAGACGCTGAGAGAATTCCAGTTCCCCTAATGTTGAGTATTCCAGTCGGAGGTCCGAATGACATGTCTTATGTTTATCGAGGGTGTATACTGATGACAGGGCCACACCAGTCTAGCATGGATCTTCTACTGTTGTAGATATAGCCATACGATATCATCCTAGGAATCAAATAGTTGTTCTCTGTATTTTCCTTTATTGATTACTTCCAAAGAAGGATCGTGTTTTTTGGATTTGGGAAGCCGACCTGTAACTTTCATCGGTACGTGGGGTTTCCAGGAGGGTATTCGGTGAGTGGTTCCCCTCCTCTACTTATTAGCTGAGATGTCAGTGGAGTCGACAGATATAGAGATGGTGGAAGTCCCAGTGATCATCAGTGAGTTCATGGATGTCTTACCCAAAGAGGTGGAGACTCTACCACCTCGACACGATGTTGAGTTCAGAATAGACTTGCAACCCGGTGCTCGTCCGATTTAAATGGCTCCCTAATGGATGGCACCTTATGAATTGTGGGAGATTCGGATTCAGATTGAATATTTGAGGAAGAAGGGATTTTTTTGACCAAGTGTGTCACCATGGGGTGCACCATTCCTATTCGTGATGAATAAATATGGTGGTCTCAGGGTGTTAATAGACTACCAAAGACTGAACGACGTAAAGGTCAAGAACTGTTACAATCTCCTAAGGATAGAAGACCTTTTCGACCAGTTGAAAGGGATAGGATGGTTCTCCAAGATCGACCTGCGATCACGATATCACCATTTGAGGGTGAAGGAGGGCGACATCTCAAAGACTGCCTTCAGGAGCAGATATGGGCACATCGAGTCTGTGGTCATGCCATTAGGCGTCAAAAATGCACCATTTGTGTTCATGGGGCTCATGAACTCCGTCTTCTTGGAATATCTGGACCGGTTCATAGTCGTGTTTATTGCCGACATCCTGATCTACTCAAGGTTAGAGGAGGATCATACTGAGCATTTGAGAATGGTCTTAGAGGTCTGCCAATGACACCAACTCTATGGAAAATTTCCAAAGTTCATGTTCCAAAAATGATAAGTGCACATCCTTGGACATGTGGTGTTTGAATGAGGAATAACAGTGGGCCCATAAAATTTGAGGCGGTTGTTTCTTGGGCAACATCCAAGAATGTGGCAGAGGTTTGTAGATTCCCGGGTCTATCAGGATATTACTGAAGGTTCGTTCCCAAGTTCTCCAGAGTTGGAGGACCTTTGACATCCTTGACCAAGAATGCCCTATATTTCATGTGGAATAGGGAGTGTGAGGTACCCTTCATTGTTCTAAAGGGGATGTTGGTTAGTGCCCTAGTGTTGAGGTTTCCAGGAGAAGGTGTGGCATATGAGGTGTTCTCTGATGCTTCATAACAATGCCTGGGGTGTGTGCTGATGCAACACTAATGGGTGATCTCTTATGGATATAGGCAGTTACATCCCAATGAGTGTAACTATGAAACCCAAGATCTAGAGCTTGCGGAAGTCATGTTCTTACTAAAGTTGTGGAGACATTACCTCATCGGGGAACACTTCGTAGTCTTCACGGATCACAAGTGATTGAATTATAACTTCTCCCAGTGGGACTTGAACTCATGGAAGTGAAGTTGGATGGATTTCCATCATGAATACGACATTGAAATATCCTACACCTCATGAAAGGGGAATGTGGTGGCTGATGCCCTGAGTATATAGTCACAAAAGGACATGGTTCATGAATCAGCAGATACTTGGAAGGTGATGGAAGAGTTGACTTCCCTACACATGGATGCAAGGATGGATGGTGGTAGAGGTTGCCTATTTTAGATAACAGTGTCATCCTCTCTATTCTGACTGTTAGAGGAGTCTCAGTGGGGAGACTCATAGACTAATGTAATGCGGGATCGCATTAGCTAGTGCAATGCACTAGAAAGATGGTCAGAGGATGGTCAGAATCAGATTATTTTCCAAGGGAGGATGTTTTTCCTAGAGACGATGCATGAGAGTGTTCTTTCTGAGTACCAAAACTCACCCGTAGTGGCATACCCAGGATTTTCTAAGATGTATCGGGGTTTGAATAGCTAGTTTTGGTGGCCTGGGGTAAAGCGGGCAATGTCAGAGTCCGTAGCAAAGTGCCTTGTGTGTTAGCAGGTGAAGGCTGAACATCGCGTCCCAGGAGGTCTATTACAACCTTTAGATGTCCCCAAGTGGAAGTGGGATGACATCTAGTTGGATTTCTTCATGGTACTACCCATAGTTCAAGGGGGTTGAGAATCTATCTGGGTAGTGGTGGACCGACTGATGAAATCCGCTCACTTCCTGGAAATCAAGGAGTCAGGTAGATTGAATGCCCTAGAACCGAGGTATGTGGATGGGTTCTGAGGTCCATAGTCTCTGACCGGGATACTCAGTTTATGTCACGGTTCTGGAAAGGATTGTAATGTGCTTTTGGAAGCACGCTATGCCTCATCACTACCTTCCAACCCCAAGCAGATGGGCAGACAGAGTGCACCATTTTGATGATGGAGGATATGCTACGAGCATGTGTTTTGGACTTTGGGGGATCATGGGTATGACACTTGCCCCTCGTAGAGTTTTTTACAACAATAGCTATCACGCTACCATTGTCATGGAACCTTTAGAAGCTTTGTACAAGATGTTGTGTCTCTCACCCGTATGCTGGATAGAGGTCAGGGAAGCAGGTGTTCTTGGAATGGTAGTGGGGCAGAGCACAACAAAGAAGGTTCAGCTTATACGGGAAGGGATGAAGGCAGATTAGGACCGAAAAAATTCATATTTGGACAGTAGGGGGATACCCATGGAGTTCGAGGTCGGGGACCACGTATTCTTGACGGTCTCCCATCAATGTGGGAAATAGAGTTTAAGTAGGGGGAGTAATCTTTCTCCCAGGTTTGTCGGACCGTTCGAAGTGCTGCGGTGGGTCGGTGAACTGTCTTATCAGCTAGCAGAACCGCCGCCGTTTCTGAAAATGCATGACGTCTACCCAATGTCTTTGCTCCGATGGTATCTGCATGACGATTCACACATCCTTGACTAGGGAAACCTGGATATCGATCCCGACGTGATGTTTTTAGAAAGACCGGTGAGGATCGAGGATCACGAGAAGAAGGTGCTCCGTGGAAGAACCATTCCATTTATTCGTGTGTTATGGAAGAATGGTGGGCACGAGGAGAGTACCTGGGAATTGGAGGAACATATGCGTGCCCAGTACACAGAGTATCATTGAGTTTTGTTCTGTTTGCTTTCACTTGTTTGTGATGAAGCGTTTTACCTTGTTAACTATGGAATGAACTATTTCCCTTGTTCTCTAGATGTGTGTTTGAAGATTCCTGACAGTGGGGAGGAGAGGAACTGATCCTTAATCAATACACATTAAGGTGGATGTGATTAAACTCATACATACTTGTCTGTACCGCCCAAAGTGGATAGTATCATGACATGGAAGAAGGAACACCATAATTCATATGACTCGACGGTATGACCCTTGAATGTTGCATGGTTACTTGAGGGAGAGGTGTTCCTAGATGTTGATGAGGTTCAATACTAAGAGGTACCATTAAAGGTGGTCGTTCGGACCCCCCTCCTTTCTTCGGGTCTGGTTTTAATTCTCGAGGGTGAGAATAGTTTAAGAGGTATCTGATGTGATGGCCCGGACCCTCCTGGTCCAGTACATTGAAAAAACATGGCACCACTGAAAATGGTGAACAAGTCATGGTGTCACCGTTTGTGGTGGCACCGTGAAGGTTTCACACCAGTCATGCCGGCACATTGAGGGTGGCACCATGAAGGTTTCACCGTGATGCTGGCACCGTGATAGTGCCACCGTGTTTGTTCTATTCTAGTTATGACTATTCTTCTCCCACAACATAACTTTTGATGTAAAATAATTTTAATACCCCTTTAAAAATCCATTTAATGACCATAAATAATATATAAAATCCCCCAAGAGACAGGTGACCCTTAACTTATCAGAACACATGGATTTTCCTCGGTGTCACACCCTTTTCCCCATAGTTCCAGTTCTTCCATATTACATGTTTTAAGGGAAAATATTTAAATGAATAGCTGTTATAGCCACCTCTCCGATAAGAATTATTAAATTACAATTAATTCCATCGTGCGTAACTCCCAAACCACATGATAAACCATGATCTGAATTTTATGCCATTTGGAAGTCTCAAATCCCATTACTCCAGATCTGACCCTTTTAATTGAATGAAGTTATTTCCTTCCATCAGGACTGCTCTCTTTTCCTTTCCTTGGAGCGTTGTAGTTCCCCCTTCCCAAGATGAGTGGTGCGCTCGTGCTAGAGTCCCACCTACTCATTCTTGAAGTCCTTGGATCTCTTCCATTGAAAATCGCGCATCCCTAGCTCTTGGAACTGGGAGGAGAAACGTTGATCCTTGATCTATCCATGTAGGGGTTTTCTTCACCTCTCTTTACTATGTATCATGTGGGGTAGGTAATCTATTGTTTCTATGGGGATGGATGATACCAAACATTGATGAAGATAACACATGGAATTTTAATGAATAATGGAGGGGGGTGATCGATGTTTCTGCCGTATTTCCTTATCCTTGATTATTTATGTAGTGAATTGTGCAAACTTATGCCCATTGATAATCATGGTCGTTGGTGGTCATTCCATGTGCTCTAATGAACCATTGTCATCTGTGATTATTGAATGTCTTAACATGGAAATTGTTTAATCCCATAAAGTTGGTCGATTAAATGGATTCCCAGTGAACAACGATCCTTGTGTAATCACCCCGGTTAACTAAAATAGCATGGGGGAAACTAAATGAATGATGTGCTGGAATATGGAAACTTTCTTTCTCTATATTGGTGGTATTTGAGTTTGTTCTATACTTATGGGGTGATATAAACGGGGATGGTATCCCATGTTGTTTCGGTTATTGGTGGACCTGAGGCTATGTGGGGCTGTACCTTGAGGCTTAGTTTGGTTCCAGTACATTGAGGGATCTCAAGAATCCATTTTGTTGATCTGACTTTAAAAGAGAACCTGGTGTGTATTCTTGAATTGATGTCTACATGTTTCCTCCTTCCCTAGATTGTGGATCTTCCTGTTAGTTTCCCACTAGTTAAGAATTTACATAAATGGAATCACTAGAATAGGAAAACAAGAGCTGTTCAATGGGGAATTGGTTCTGGGAATGATTTGGGACTTGGCTGTTAGTGGAGTGTTTTTTTCAATGAATAGTTACAAGGGTGTTTGTGCTTAGGTTGGTTTTGGAACCCCTAGGATGGGTTGAGTTCTTGTTATATATACATATAAGTGTAGTTCTTATGTTTCTTATTCTCGCCCCACCCATGTTGAAAGCTTTGTGTTGAACACCCCCATTTCATGGGGGAGGTTGTTTTTTCCAAGACTCTGATGAGTGGCTGGTTATTATATCCTTTTCTTCTCCCTTTACCAAGTAGCCCGGCATCATTTGGGAAGGCCGTGATGGCCTGAGGTCCATTATAGTCAAAGATTATATGTAGGGTAATTGTGGTGGTTGGCCCAGGTGTGTGCGGGAAGGTTTTTTCCAAAGTGTCTTTAGGATGAGGCCCAAGTGTCTTCGTGTGTTGAAGTAGTTGTTCTGGACCAGGTGGTAGCGTGTGTGGTTTCACGAGGTTGTTGTGGCCTAGGTGTTTGCAGGCAGGATGTGTGGTTATATCCTAGGTGTGTACGGGTGGGGGATGGTAGTGGGAATGTGGTGAGAATGGCTGGAGAGGTCCGATGTGTATGATGCCTTCAATAACCAGTAGGGAAAGTGGAGCGGGTTACCCAAATATTAATGTTCTATTACTATTACATCACATGACTTGTGTAATTTGGGGAGTGTGCCTTGGTGAGGATTGGGTGGATATTTTTCCTTGGTGGGTGTTTTGATTATCTCTTTTCTCATGGGGCATTAGAATTCCTCCCCACTTATGCACGAGAGCTTTTGGTTTTCCCAACCTAGTATACTTGTATTCTCACCCTACGTAAATAAAACTGCTTTCATGTTTCCAGGAGGACTTCATGGATCATGTATGATCGTACTAGTTCAGATATTGGGACAATTGCTATTTCTGTTATTTTTTTTCATTATGGTACTTTCTTTTGGGGTTTTCCTCTACCTTGTAACATTTATTTTTGGAACATGAATATGGGAATGGATTTTTTAGCATTACTTGTAAATCTACTTTGGTGTTTTGGGGAATTATTATCTTATCTCTTGGTACTATTAAATAAAAGGGTAATGCTTTCCATCTTGTGTGTGATTCTATACCCTTGGTGCTACTTGCCACTCATGGATCTATTGAAGGTGGGTCTTAGGGGTCATTATCTCTCCTTAAACTTGAAGAAGGAAGGTTCTAGAAATCTATTGTCCCTTCTCTCATCTTGCGGAGGGTGGATCATGAAAAACATGAAGAGGAGTCCACTAAAATTTTCATTTAGGGTGACATTGGGAAAATAACTCAACTTGTTTGAACATCACTGCATTATTGGTTCGGACACCAAAAATCAATTTTAATCATTGAAACATTATATTTTTTTAAACCTCAAATAGGTGAGAGGATTGTAATGATATATTTTATATATTAGATTATTCATATCTAACATAATGAGTATGTTCTTACACGTAATATTATTTTTGAAGAAGGGAGACAACATTAAAATGGAAGATGATTTCCAGAGAGCCTTTGATGATCTCAAACAATATCTATTGTGCCTACTAGTACTGATGTCACCTATATAAAAAAATAAAATAATTATGTATGTGGACATATGGGAGTGATTTATCGATGCATTTCTTGCATAGATGAATAATACATGGAAGGATAAAAGTAACTTCTATCATAGAAGGATAGTGTGGGATACTAAGACCCTATATAGTGCGATCATGATGAATTGACTTGTGTTAATCTTATTGTAACATAATATGGGATTGTACATATGACATCATGAGGCTCAATCTCTTCCTCACATTAATCCACTCAAATACATCCTCGATCCTCCAATGATAACTACATTTATAATATAGTGGGTGGTTATCATGTAGAATTTTGACATTTATTGCACAACACTTAATTTAGTCAAAGTGTATTCATTAGATAAATTCCTAATAGATCACCCTACACTCAAAAATAAACTAGTGAATATTTATTTTCTAGGTGTAGGATATTTAACTATTCGTTTCACCTCAATTATATGAGTTATATATTTTGATGATTCTTACAGAAGCCAAATAGACGTAACAATAAAAAATATGAATCATAATAGCGCTGAATTTGGAATTTTAGTTTTGATTCTAGAAACTGAAATTTGGCCATATTCATTCCTATTTTTAAAAGGATGCACCGAAAATGAATTAGAGTAACAAGGACATAATATATTCTTAGAGATGGCTCTAAGAATACGAGTAGACTATTACAATATTTTTATTGAATAAGTGTTGGTGTCCATGCATATTGATAGTGAATATTTAATTTAAGAGTAGGTATAGGTCACCTTATTTGGATTTTAATGAGGTTTGATGGCTTAATTACACTATCACCCAAGACTGCCCCAAATCCCATATTAATAAAATGCACGTTCCAATTAATTTTCTAATGTAGCAATGGCCTTGGAAGACCAAGAACAAAATGATATATGAATCCTCATTACACATCATATTATGGTCCTAATATTCATTAGTAATGATTTTGATGGAATTATCGAAGTCAACAACATCTCAAATAATGGAGATACAATATCTTCATCAACCTATACCACTATTGGATGTATGTTCCTCTTAATTAATTATCCCCCAAGATGAATTCATATATATAATAATGACATGAATGAAAAATATTAATATTGGTAGTGAAATTCACTCACTAGAATTTCAAAAATTCCAAGAAAATTCAATATAAACGAGTCTTTGATGGAGTCCACCTCAAATGCATCCTAGAAGGAGAGACCAACCCTATTATAAAGCATGTCCACCAGGGCACATATTGTGCTCATCTGTCAGTAGATAAGCTCCCTACTAATTCCAAAATAGATAAATACTTATAGAAACTGACACAAAAAAACTATGTGTCATTTTTTGTAAAACAAAATGCTTTTAATATACAGGGAAAAATCATTTATGATAACCTAGAGTTAATTTACAAAACATCATATTCATAGTTATTTTCAACATGGGGAATTGATTACATTAGGATATATCCCCCAATCAGATCCAAGATATTTAAAAAAGTATTTAATTCAAAATATTTATTCTTGAATTGAGGTAAATAAATATCCATGAAGGAAGGATAAAAAATATATTATTAATATGGTGAATTTAAACATCATTAACAGATTTGGTGCCCCACACAAAATATTAATAGACTATAAAAATTTCCCCACTTTAAAATTGAATAGTCTGTATCAGTAATACAATATCAATCCTAACCACTCAATCTCACTACTAAATAGTACAAAATGGAAAAATTGGGGCTCTTAATAAGGTCTTGTTTAATATCCTTTAAAATATGGAGGATAAAAGAAAGAAGTTCTATAAAATCATACAATAAAATTATCTATGGTATTATCATACAACAACATGTGCCTATATGTTAATGAACCCATATTCTATTTTATACACAAAAAGGTAGTCATACCCATAAAAGGTTATCTTCCCTCACATTTAAAAGATATCTATAATCATCTATCCAAAGATGATTAATACCAAAAGAGATCAGATGAGTTTGAACAACGTAAAGTGAATAGGTTATTCAATTTTAATAGCATATAAATCCCTCAAAATGAATCTGTAAGATAATTTAATTAGAAAGATCATCTATCATCCTTAATCTATAGAGAACTAGTCCTAGATCACAGAACATTAATGATACCCACGATGAATCCTTAAAATATTGTATTGAAATTGGTGGTTCCTTATGTCTTAAGTTAGTCCTACTTCAATATATCATACTCCCACATCATTAGGGATATATAATGTATCATATCAACTATGAATGAAACTGTATGATATTAAAATTAATATAAAACGTTTAAAAATCATGACTTTCAACTATATATATAATTTATCCATGTCGGATGATGTGAAATTGTATGACAATATCCTTGGATTATGACATTAAAATGTACAATGTTTGTTAGATATACACCAATGATATGTGATCTCATGAATTACATGAGTTTAGATGATCTAAATTTTTTTCCTTGATTAGTATAATTGAGATTTATCATCTTTTGATGTTATATATTATTTCCTTCTTCTGTTTTATTGTAGACAGAATGATGGAATTCCTGTATCAAATGAACTAAATATGACTTCACTCCTTTTGTTATAGGACACATATTGATGTACAAACTATTGGTATAAGTTGGAAGCTCAGTCCCAATTTTTCTTCACAATTTTTCTTGGTGAAATAACCTTAATTCTATTTATGGGGTGTTACATCTTCTTTACCATCACAAATATAAGGTAATTTTATTCCACACCACATATAATAACTACATGTTTATTAATTATAAATATTTCAAATCATTTATAATCTTTTGGATCTCCTATTCTATTACCAACCATAGATTCTATTCTCAATAATTGTTTCCCTCAGTGGCGAGACACCTATAAAATTATGTTGGGTTGTATCATTCCTTATCTCACAAAGGCACCCCCAATATTTTGCTGCTCTTATTCAATACATGATCTATATTTGAATAGAGTAACCCATATAATGAAAACCATGCGTGGCTTGATTCATGTTAATATTGGATACACAATGATTCATATAACTCATATATGTCTCATAATTTCAAATTCAAACCAATCACCATACTTAATAGTAGGGACTAAACCTCTTCATTCACATAGAATCACCCCAACTTAGTCTAAAGTGGGAAAAGTAATTTATTCTTACGCATGAGTGAGATCTATGAAAATCCCCTAACAAAACAGTTCTCACCATATGACCTTACATTATATTAAACCTATGTCCTTCCCATATGAAATATGGAATAACATAAATGAAATTCTAAATCTCCCTATATGTCTATTGGAGGGATATATTTCCCTTATTTACAACCCTGATTTTTATATGAATTCATTGCATGTATTCCCTCTACTTAGGACATATGAAAACATAGAATTCCCTATTCTCTGTGAAATCCTAATCAATATATAGAAAAATAAAAGAACTATCTGTGGATATATGTCTATTAAATCAGGATATTTTGTTATTGCTAGATATACTCTCTTTAAAACATCCAAAAATCCTCATCAACCTCACTCCCCTTCTCAAACCATGATATCCAGATTCATGAGAGAGATCTTAGTTCACATTCCCTTTCCCCATTTTTTATCAGGAATGAAGATAAAATTACCTTATTTATATAATAACTATGTGTTCCATAATTCTTATTAGTTTAATGTACGTAGAGATTCTTAGACCCCTTTTCCTAATCCCAACCATAAAAAAATATAAAATCCTTACTCCATTTTGGTATTAGGAATCACCCCATCAATTTAGGGTTTCCATTTGATATTCCACACATTGGGATGAATCCATATTATTCCAGACATGATCGAGATCATAGTAAGATAGTTAAAGAACTATTTTGAATATAAAAACTTATTTATAGGTGAAAATTTGTCCATGTTTTAAGTTTCAATTATATAAAATTATACTAGATCACATCCATGTTATAGTTACATAGCCGTATGAAATATTGGAAAAAATAATTATTGCATGAAAATAAATTTCATGATGATTCTTCCATCCTATAATAACTTAAACAATATAGATCTTCCTACCCAGTGTGTCCTATCTTCATCGCATGAAATCAATATTTTTGTAAGATACTCACCAATATATTGATCCTTATCAATGATTTCACAATAAAACTATTCCCCTCTCCTAAGCAAGATCTATATCAATGTAGGAGCCTTCAATATAGTGTTATCTTATCCATGAATCTATGCTAAAAAATAAACCCATTTATATAATTTATTTTCCTTCATATACACAATGGCTATAGACACATTTTCCTTTTCTAATGTCATGGTTCACTAAATGATTGACCAGAATAATTCCCCCACCTTATAAGAACTACGTGTGGATTTTTTATAGTTATTTTAGAAAAAATAGTGTCATATACAAAATATATTTAATAAATAACTTCAAATTATCATCCAGCTCCATTATAAAAACCTATTTCTTATTTTTCAGGAATAATATGTTCCGAAAACATCATAAATTATTTCTTATAAATATCTAAACCCATGCCTAAACTGTTTAAATATCTGAAAACCCTTTAGGTCTATTATAAACATGTGCATATTGCTCTAGTGGACACCCAAATTTACATATGATCATCAATTCGACAATATTTTCCACTTAAACCAGAGGAATATTTATCGAATTGAAAATGATCTCTGGTAATGTCCTGAGATTTTGTAACCCTAAAATTAATACTATATGTGTTTTCTTGGGTAAAAAACAATAAAAAACAATAAAACACCAGACTAAAAAAAATAAAAAAAAATAAAGTTACATTAATAATATAATCATTATAAAATAATAAGATAATAATTAAATGAATTAGTTACATGATATTATTTTTCCTTTTATAAATATTTCAAATAGAATTCCTTTTGAAGAAACATTCAAAAAGGAAATTAATTTTACATTAAAAAATTATATTGATTTCTTTCAAATTTTTATTATAATAGTTTATGTTTAGATGTATATAATACTATTTAAACATTAAATTTTCTTTAAATTTATAGTAACTAAAATTAAAAACACTTGATGCTTAAAAGTAATTGTTTAAAAAAACAATTTTTAATTATAATTTTTATGTTACTATAATAACAAAATAAACAAATTCTTTGATTTTAATGTGATAAAATTAATATTTTCTGATTTTACATTGATAAAATTATCACATGGTTTATATTTTATATATTTATGAAATAATATTTTTTAGGAATAGTTAAAAAAATAATTTTTTTCTAAAGCAATATAAATTATGAAAATTTAAATAAGTATATATAACTTAAAACATATGAGTTTTTTACAATAAGAATTTATTTCAGGGTTGAAAGTATAAATTTTTTAAAACTATATTTAATTCGTAAAACCCATTTTTAATAAAATAGGTAATATTTTCATTTTTATTTATTTTATTTGTATATTATTTTCAAAAAATTATTATTTGGATTAATTTTTAAAATAAATAAATAATAAAATTTAATAATTATGTGATTATTATTACGAAAATAATTTTTTTTTATATTTTTACTCCACAGATAAATTTTATTATTAAAAATACACATTTTTTAAATATGGGGTTTTACATATTGCATGTGTAAATATTAAAATCCATTTTTTATGCATAAAAATTTTACCTGATAAAATAGATTTCATATTTTTAATATTTATTTAAAAATAATGTAATAATTTCCAAATAATTTTCAGCCCAAAAAATAAAATCACGTAGGTAAAACTAGTTACCATTAAAAATTACAAAATATAATATGTAAGAAATCTAGTCGTAAATGGATTAGAAAATGATAAAAAATGATAATAATTAAGTTTTTCGATATTATAAACCATAAATCACCACTCACTCAAGTATTTTCTATTTTTAGATTCACATGAAATGTTTACCTTGTTCTCTTTTTATATATCTTTTTTATATTTACAAAAACTCCATTCTCACCCCTTATAAATGGGTATCTCTCCACCCATTCGAGAATACTCAAAAAATTAGTGTTGAAAACGAAATTATGAAATATGTCATTCCCATATAATACTAATTTACTCTATTATGCATATTTTATAAATATATTTACCAGAGTTCTCTATTAACACAAGATACATCAAGAGAGTGTTCAAAATCTCAAAGTATGCACTCATTACTCTCTAATAAATTTATTTATCTAATTTTTTCCATTAAAAATATTTTACCCATTAAAAAATTGTAATTTAATTAGTATATATATACTGATTAATTTTTTTATCGAATATACGTGATATAGCCTTTCACTCTTCTATTAAGACAAATAGAATCCTCGATCACGCATATGTGTGGTCTCCTGCCTCCATAACAAACATGTTTTGTTTTCATTAACCATATTAAATAGATGATAATAATGTTGATTTTTTTATATATGTAATATATTAGTTATTTATTTTTAGATTCTTATATTATAATACTTATTACTCATTTTCCCCACCCAATAAAAATAAAAGCATCCATTATGCATACGTACAAATTACCACCTCTGTGAAAAAATGTATTATATATTTCATTACCAACATTCATGGATTATTATTTGTTCATTTTTAAGGGATAAATATGATATTTTTGAAATTATTAAGGTTCTATTTTAACTAACATTAAAACCTTTTAACAATATGATAAATTATGAATTGTTGTAAATATAATCATATAAGGAGCATACCTCGAGTAGAAAATGTACGTTCTATTCTTTATAATAACATTATATCGGTTATATAATTCTTTTAAATCCTTCAAATTATAAATAATAAAACTAATAAAAATTATATAATATCAACATGATTCTCTCATAATGACATTACAAAAAATTCACTTCATATTAATCCTTTAATTATGGTATATTCTTGTTTGGGTTGGTTTAAACACATATATTAAAAATTTAATGAATCTATATAATTGATGAAAATGGGAAATTTGTTTTTGGTAATATATTATATAAATAAGTAAATAATTGTTTAATTTTAGATATTTAATTTTAAAATTAATATTATGATCATCAATTATGATACCCAATCTCGTTCATTAAAAATCTCAAAAACATGCCCACCCTCTATTTCATCTCTAAAGACCTCATCCAAAACTACAATAGACTAAAACTATAAAATTTCTAAATAATTATAAAACATTAATTATATTACTTTTTATGACCACGTAATGATGAAATTTTGTATAATAATGAATAAAAACACAACTTTTATGAAACTAACTCAAAATGATCAGGACCATTTACACCCGATATTAAAAATAGTCAATAATTAACAAATATATATAATGAAAATAATTATAAAGGAATTTTATTTTTATATACACTGAATAGATTCAAAAATAGTTTATTAATATATTTATGTTTGTTCTAAAAGATATTAGAATGAATTTGACTGATTTGAGAAATAGGGAAAGGCTTTGTTTTCTCAAATTTTTACTCATTGAGACATATTTCTATTAATTACCATATTTTATTTGGAATAATATATATAAAACCTAATGAATGTTTTTTACCGTATTCATTTAGTTAATGGAGTTTGAATATCCATTTCTTGTTATAACATTATGTGGATTATGATTCAAAATATAAGATTGTTTTAAAATTTTTGTTAACATAACTCCCTATATTGATTTATAATTCATACACTAAAACATAATTTTTCCAAGACTGGTTTGATACAACTAATGGGATTACATCATATTAGTTTATCTTAATATGTTGTGTAAAATTATGTTTAAATTTTTTCATTCCCACGACATTGTTGAGAATAATTCTCATCCTATTTTATTATGGTTTCACATCCTTTTCCATATCTTCTATTCTCAAAAATGTTATTAAATTTAATTGGAAACCTATTTCTGTGTTTTCAATAATGAAATATAAAAATATTGAAAATGTTTTCAATCCCTTAAAAATGAAATGATTAATCTTCCTATGCACATTTTTATAAGATTTATATATCATTACCTATATATTATTGAAATTAATTTTTCAAATTGAAACATTTTCTAGGATTTAAATTAATAATTTAAAAATTACATGTTTAAAGAACCCATAACTTTAGCTTTTTGTGATAATGTTAAAAAATTTATCTAAATTTGTTTTTTATGTTTCTCATCAACGTGAAAAAAAATATTTCATATTCTTTATCTTTTCTATTTGAATATTTTCTGTACTGTTTCGTGGAATATAAATGAAATAATTTTTTTATCCTATTTTTATAAAATAATTATTTCAAAATTATTTCAAAATATAAATTATATTGATTATTTCTAATGTTAATTTTATAAAAAATATAATTTTTCCCTATATATAATTATTATTTTACATTTATCATTTTTGATAGAGGATATTATTCAAAATATACCATACATTTCATTATCTAAGAGGGTAATTTAGTGTAATTTTTTATCAAATAAATTATCTTTCACTACCTTTATCTTTCGTAATCATCTTCTATGTATAATTGTAATTCTTCTTCTATTTCTGTTCTTATATGAATACATTATTTTTTATTCCTTTGATTCGTGGGTCTTCATCAAGATTTGATAAATCAATTTATTAAACAAATTATTAACTTAATTATATAAATTATACCTATATGGTTTAAATATCTTTGGGTCTATTATATTTATTAAATGGTATTTACCAAGAATGTTATTGAATATCTTTGGATACCAATTTTTTAAAAATTTATATCCTGTAATGATTATTGATGGAGTTATGAATGATTTCCTTATATGGTAATTTTTAAAATGAATATGGAAACCATTTTTTTCCTTGGAGCCTTTATGGTATGATGATGATTTATTTTATATGGCACACGTATGTATGTATGATTATGAGTGGGGCCTTATATCACCCTCTAATGTATTGATTTATGTTTATATCTCATGAAATAGATAAGAATGAGAATTATTAATGTGTTCGAATTTGATTGTGAATAATGAGTGTTATCAAATTTTCATGTGTGTTCATAATGAGTTTGGTTCATATAGGAATGGGTATATTGAGTTTTCAAAATTTGTTTTTCGAAATGAAATGTTTATTCTAGTGTTTTATACTAATTTTCTTGACTGTGTTATTATGTCATGGATCATGTTTCTCATATCAGTTTTCCAGAATATTTTTATTTATCTATTGTTTTGTTCAATGAATTTCAGAATTTTTTATTATATATTCAATACTGGGTATAAATTTATTTATATTCCTCATTATACCCATATTATCATCTTATTCTCTCTTATGATCTTGGATTATTATCGATTATGTTTACCCTTATCAACAATCTGAGCTTAGCCATTTTATATGATTCAATTTACACAAGTTTTAAAGAGAAGTAATATATAATAATTGTTTATAATAGAATATTTTATATAGTATTTGTTGGTGATTTTAAGTATTTTTTATAGAGTAGTTAATTATATGGTGAAAAAAGTCAATTTTAAAAAAATGAAGAATGGTTTGGAAAGTTGACTTTTTATGTAAAGTCTCTATTACTCTTATGCTAAAATTTTAATAAGAATAAAATTGGTACATTGATTTTTAATTATCTTGTAATTAAGGATGTGAATCTAATATAATATGTAAAGTATAGGGTTTTTAGAACTATATCTAGGAGTGAGGGCCACATACACCTTAGTTGTTATCATTGGTGGCTTCAAATAACATTAATGGTTACGATGTTATCTATTGAAGATCGATTAAGAGTTATAAAGGTAATTAAGGATTTATTGTTTATGGTTGATCATATTTTACTTGTTATTTATAAACCTCTATACTGGTTATATCTAGTATTTTATATTTTTAAGGAATAGGATAAGATATCTTTAGATAAAACATTATGGATAAGTATATTTTCTGGACAACGTATGAATGTTTCGGTGAAGTAGATATTATATGGTTATCATGGTGATAAAATAACTACATATATTATATATGTGGATGTAGGATCAAACATAGATGAACATAGGGTAATAACATGGAAAATGAAATGTTGGGTATTAACTCAAACATCACCGGGTTCGCAACAATGAAGCCTAATCTACACCTGGTTTGACACACCCAAATTATTTTCTATAGTAAATTCACATCCACATTCTAAACCATTATGAGGGATTTGAAAATATTTTGGATTTATAAACTAATATAAAAGTGACCATCAATACAAAATAAGGACTCCCTGAGATTCATAATTTAAGATACATATGGACTCGTATTTTATTTATTCGATAAAGGATAAGTTTTTTACCTTGTGATTCTCTTTAAATGGTCTAGATACCCTACATCACACTAAATCGTGGGATTAAATCCACTTGGACACTCAACTTCACCATATGGTGTTGTGTTACGAGAGATGCTCCCTAGTGGCTATTATGCCAATCATCACTGAGTTTGAATATACAGGGATGCAAAATAAATCCCCATTTTCTTGGGGATTTATCAAGGATACACGACCTAGTTGAGTTTCCTAGTGAATTGTAGCCCATGAATTAGTAGGATATGTGGTATTCAATCCATTATCAGGAGAATCATGGGTCCAATTTATGGTGTATTTTAAAAGCATAGATTTAGATGATTTTTAGTTTTAGAGTATTTCAAAAATGTTCATGATAATTATGGGGCTATTATTTTTTGGAATTGTATATGAATACAAGAGACCCACACATAAAGAACAATATATTAAACTAAATTTATAAAATGAATCAAATAATGGTCCATTAGACAATACATCTTCTTATTTATTTTTTATATTCTTATTTTTATTTAATCTGATTTTATTGATAAACGAATATGGGGGGAATACTCTAATGAATAAAAATCATAGTATGTTCTAATTATGATGAAAACATTTTGTTTTGTAGTATTAAATTCAGTTGTGAGGTTCATTTCATAATAAAAATTAAAGCTTTATACTACTACCTATATTCATTAGTGAGTGATACTTATCAAAGATATTTTAGTATATTAGAAAATTTATGATGACTAATGAAAAATGAAGGTATTATTTTTCAGTCATTTTTCTTCAATGGTTGGGAATCAAATATTTAATTTTTTTAATAACATAAAATAGTAATTTTTAACAAATGTTATAGTTTTTTGGATAATTATTGACTAATGAATGATTGTGGGATGGATAACTCTTATGTTTAATTTATTCTTGATATAGAGATAATAAAGGGGTGATTTGTTTTAAAAAATAAGCTAAATAATACTAATAACCATGGGATTGATAATTGATTCATGATATTATTTGGGATGTTCCTCATATTTTTTACATTGTGGTATATATTAGATAGTGTGGTATTTTATAACCTAGCGATGAATTTATTGTATAAATATTGTTTTAATTTTTGAATGAATATATGGTTTGGAAATGGTCTAATATCATTGTGTCTTATAAGGTTATGGGAAAGCTAAATATTAAAGTATATATGATTATGATATATACATAACTGAGATTGTAATTAAATTAAACATTAATTATTTTTTACGAATGATAAGTAACATAATGTAGTGGAAGTGAGTATGATAGATTTCATATTATATGTCATATCCTGAATGATAATTTATCTATGAATACCATATCCTACTTTTATCTCTGGGTAATAATTAATATTTTGAGGATGAAATTTATTTAAGGTTGTATAATGTAATGAATTGAGATTTGGGATCCTTTAAATTAATACCATCTTTGACTGCATGAGGAACATAAGAAAAAAAATAAAAAAACACCCAATTAAAATAGACTGTATGATATTAGAAATATATTTAAAAAATAAAAATTATTAAATAAAAATTTATTAATCAATTAAAATAGAAACATATTTTTTTATTTAATTCATATTTAAACAGAATGGTTTTAATAAAACCTTTTATAAAAAGGTAATGTATAATTTCTTAATAAACTAGAATGGTTATATTTAAAAGATAATTATATTTGAAATATCTATATTAATAAATATGAATAACCAAAAATAATGTAAAAAATTTTCATGAGAAAATACTTTTTATGGAGGGAATCTGTACATTTCATAATATTGTTAAAAATTTAGGAAACCAATGTTTAACATCTGAAGTAATATTTTCAAATGAAAATTGTCATTCTTATTTTATTTCAATTAAATATTATTATAGTAAAATTTAATTTTCGATTTTCTAAATTGACATTGAAATAATTTTTTATAATAATCCAATATACATTATCAGAGTAAAATACATTGGAAAATTTTCCTCACACAAAAATTTAGATATTAAAAATAAACTTTCTCTGAAAATGGGTTTTTATGCTATTCATGTTCTAATGATAAAAATAGTTTTTATTATAAATTGAAATTTTATGTAAAAAATTAAATTAATATTTTTAACCAGTTGTCATAAATTATATAAAATTGTTAATATTATTTTTATGTATAAAAATTAAATTACTTTGGAAATCACTCTCTCCTACAGTAAATTCTAAATAGAAAAAGTAATAAATATAGGGTCAAAGAGATTTAGAGATGATGATTTTTTCTAATTGAGCGGTTCAGATATTATGGGCCATATATCATCCTCCATTAAATTATTTTTTATATTTATAGCTACATGATATTTTTAACATGTGATCTTCTTATATAAAGTGGTTATATAGAAAAAAATTCCATTCTCAACACTTATAAATTGGGATTATCACAACTGTTTTAAGAACATTATAAAAATTATTTTTACACTTGAAAATATTTCTTATATAATTAATATATCTTCCAATTTCACCCTTTTACGATTATTGATATAAGTTATTGGTCAAAGTCCTCAATTTCAATGAACTACTTCTAGAGAGAGAAAAAAATTTCAAAGTACATCTCATTCAAAAATCATAATCCTTCTTTATCATTTAACATTAATCATATACTAACCATTGGGTCATGATAAATTTAGTAATATATATATATATATATATATATATATGTAGGAAAAAAATTATATACCATTTCTTTATTCCCTTATGAAAATCTAAAAACTCAATCGTAAGTATTTGTAGATTACCACATCCATGGCACAACATGTTTGATTTTACTTAAACCACTTACATGCATTGTACTAATGATTAATTTCCTATATAAATATTATATTTATTACATATTTTAAATTTTTTATCGATGAACCATGTTAATTTTCTACCTCATTCTATGAAAAATAGAATCATAATCTATGCATACGTATAGATTACCACCTCCAAGGAATGTTGTATTCTATATTTCATTACGCCGCTCATCGATGGATGTATGATTTATTTTAATGGATAAATATGATATTTATAAAATTTTTAAAGATCGAGTTTATTGAATTGGATAACTTTTTAATAGTTCGGGAAGTAAACTACCATTGTATATTCAACTATTTAAAAGAGTATACCAAGAAAAAATGATTTCTTTATACTATTTAATAACTTGTTATAGGTTATATTATTCATCAACATAATTCCTATTATATAACATCATACTAATAAAAACTATATAAGGTCACGGTGATTATTTTATATTTATAATACAACTATATATCTTAATAACAATCAATTAATTATGGAATGATATTTTTGGGGTTGGTTTAACCAACAACATAAAAAATGATATGAATATATATCATGAATTAATATGGGAATGTAATTTATTTTTACATATTATATAAATAATTTACTAATGGTTTTTCAATATATTGGTAAAATTAAAATTAATATAATGAATTATGACAACAACATCTCTTCATTAGAAATCACTTAAACATTTTCATCATAAAAATCATCTTAAATTATCATAAAAACTATAATAGAGTAAAATTGTAAAATTGTAAATAATTTTAAAATATAAATTATATCATATTTAATGATTTTTTAATGTTGATATTTTGGATAATAATGAATTAAAACACCAATTTTAAACAAGATTTTTACAATAATCAAGACTAATCACACCAGACATTATAAATAGAGAATTAATAACTAATAAAAATGATTAAAATTGTTATAAATGGATTTTATAAATGGTTATTAAAAATAATTTTTTTTAATTGGTAATTAATATATTTATGTTTATTTTATATGACCCTATAGTGAATTTAATTATGTAGGAAACATGTTAAGGGTTTCATCTATCAAATTATAACCCCTTGATACATAATTACTATTATACACTATGTTTTATTAGAAAATCTGTATCTGTTAACTAATAATATATTTTCCATATTATTTTAATTCATGGGGTTTAATGACACATAACATGTTCTATCCTTAATGGACATTAGATAGAAAAAATACTAGTGTTTTAAGGGTTTTTTCTTAACTCAACTCCCTTTATTGTGTTATAAGTCTTCCTCTTGTACTTCTTTCTTCCACGAGTACATCATATCATGATTATTCATAGAATTATGAATTTATTCCATACATTATTTCATTTGAAAAAGGAAATTAAAATCATTTTTTACACGAGTTCTTTACGATATGTAGATTATTTATTTTATGAGGCCCACATATGTATAGATGATGGTTAGAGGGGTCTTATATCAGCCTATAATGAATTAGTTTAAGTATATACATAATGAGATAATATAGTGTAGATATAAGTATTTTATTCACATAGGTATGGGGATATTCATGTTGATAACATTTTCATGCATTTCCATAATGACTTTTTTCACATCGTTATGGGCTTAATTTATTTTATCATATGGGTTTTCATATTATTATTCATGTATCACGATTCTAGGATTATTCTCTTCAATATATATTCTCTAAAGGGTAATTCAAATTGAAACATGTTTCCACACTCTTTATATTCATGTTTCATGTCATTTAATGACTTATTTAATGATTTAAAATATATTCTCTATTAGGAATAACTTTTTTATGTATCCAGATGATACCAATATATGAATTTGATACATTCATGTATCCTTGATTATTATCACATTAATTTACTATTATTGATCATTTGAACTCACCATTTTATTATATTTCAATTTTTCAGGGTATATAAGAAGTGATATATATGTTGTTTCTGGAATCGTATCTTATGTTTTGGACTTTTTTGGTGATGTTAAATGATTTTTATTGATAAATTTATTTCATATATAGTCTTAGAAATTTTGATTTTATAAAAATAACATAGGTACTATACATTTAATGTTTTCTTAAATTTTTGACAATATAATCCTAAAAGGATCGTTGGAATGTACATGTTATATTATTTATGAATGATCTTATAATTAAGATGTGTTTTAAAGTTAGTGTGTACAGTCTATTTTTTTAGTATTGGATCTGAGGGTTTGGGTCTGGGGAGCCTCACCTATAATTCACATTTTCCATTTGAAAGCATTATCATTGAACAAATCATTCACATGCTAGTCATAAAATAACATCATAATACATTTCCCAAATAATATTCATGATTTTAATACTTCCAATCATTATTTACATGTTTCTATTTTTTCATTAAATTTTTTTGGGATTCTCTTAACTCTCATGTCCTAAATGGGTTGTTATATCACACCATTACCCTTAGTCCCAGAAGCTGTATCCATAATTAGTGCATTTATTTTCCACTTTGTTAGATTATTTGAGTAATTGGGAATTTATTAAAAGATTTTCTAGGTGTCACTTTTTTTATATCCTTTGTGAAGACATGAGAAGATATTATATGGGATTATAGAGCTAATCAAGGAAGAAATTATCATTTTAAAGTAGATTATATATCAATACTATATGTATGAGTCATCTATTAAGTAATTGGAATTTCGGTCGGTCATTATAATTGATGAAGGCGAGGTATCTTAAGATATCGATAAGTTATAGTTTGAGTAAATTGTAATGAAATGTATAGTATAACCAACAATAAAAGAATCATCACTTAAAAATATAGAAACACTTGAATAATGTTGGATGTTGGTGAATCTCTTGTAAAATTATATTTTAACTTGCTGGATGATTCATTCGTGGAGAGATGAGGATTATATAAGAGTGTTACTGTATTACTAAAAATGAAAATGCATGCTAAATATATTCAATGTAATAAAAGTAACATTTATTCCGTGATTCTACCAAGATAGTTATATGAAGGTGAGGTTTTTTTGGAGAGTGAAATGAAATTTTTCCCTGAAGAATAATAGCTGTAAATAAATAATAGTTGAATTGATCCATATATATATATACATGTTCGAGGTTGATGAATTGAGTTCCCCAGATGCTTTTGGAAGATATGAAGAGATATGAATGAGTTTTATCAAATCTATAATTCAATTATAGGTTAGTATAGATACACATGTATTTCTTATATTATCATAAGATAAATCCAATGAAATAAAATGATGTCTTCCTTTAAGGATTTCATTGATAATTTCATTTGATGGAGGCTGATGCTCAAATAAAAATTCTAGTACAATGATGCATCATTTTAGAAAGTGGGTGTGAGTATATTTATGTTTTGATACACTGAGTGAGTTTCATAGGCTTATTTTGTTGCTATAAAAATGGATATTTTGAGATAATCTTATAGATATAAATGATGTGAATTAGTTATCAAAGATGGACAATATGTTTGAATTCATACATGATAGAGAACACATATATAGTATCCTTTTTTGGAGATCTATAACAGTTGTATCTCAAGATGGGTAAAGCAGTAGAATATGAGTATTATGATTATTTCGTGTTTTACAACCAATATTTTCATTCCTATACTATAATATTTTATTTCTTTGAGATCATAGGGATCATTAAATTCTTTTAAAGTTTATATTTGTAGAAGGGATGATGAGTATTTTCGATTAAAATGTTTTTATATGATTTAATGTTATTAAATAATAAAAAGTAAACCGAAATAGTCATGGAGTTTAAATCCAATTAATCTATGATTGATTTGTGAAATTCATTAGAATATAAGAATAAATTAATTCAAACACTTGTTGAATAGTTTTTTTATAATTCTAGAGAAGTTATTATGGAGTTGTGTATAACCATCTTTGATTAAAGAATAAAAAGGTTCAAAAAATTAATAATTATTTTGATGTTTTTTATGATATTAAATGTCCAAATTCAATAAGATTACCCAGTGGAGTTGGTGGGGGAATTTCTTAAAATAATTCATGTTCTGAAGAATTTAATTTCTAAAAATTTATATTTGGAATATAAATAATAGTTTCACATTTATATTGGATAATAAAAGAATAAAATATTATAATCCTAGGAATAATAAATATTTTATATTATGAGAGATGGATGGATATTTATGACATTTAGCTCATTTGTATCTACTATTGATTAGTTAGTGAATATCTATGGAATGGGATAACAAAATGAAACATTATGTACTATGTACTGACTTAGAAACTAAACCTTGTAAAATATTTTTTTTTCATTTTTTTTATTTTAATTATCAATACATTTTGGTTTAGTTTATTATTTAGTATTTTTGGATTCGTACTTTAGCAATTTTTAGAGGTTAATTTCAGGGTAAATTAAATTTTAAAATCTCACAATTTATTCGACTTCACTTCTCATTGGATCATATATTCATGGGGAAAACAATTTGTATTATAGAAACCATAGTATTCTGTTTAATGTCATATATATCAATCAGAGATAATCTTAACACTCATAATAAAAAAGGAAGACCGACCATTGAAGGTCAATTTTATCATTTATGGAAAAAAGTGTGATTCCTTATCTTTATTCTCTTTTTATATAGGTGATTGATAAATTGACTACTAGATTTATATCTATGGATAAATATGATATTATATGATTTTCTAGAAAATATAATCACTTGGTTGACATAATATATTAAAATCTATTCAAATTTATATTTCTAATAATGATCATTCAATGGTGATTGGTATCCAAACTATGAAGGAAAATTAGAACAAAGATGGAAGAATCCTCAAGGGAAATGTAAAATTAACAGGATAAAATCATGAGATCTAGGAAAGATACTGCAAAGATATTGAGTTAGTAGAGGAGAAAATATTGATGATTATTACACTAGATAATATTAATTAATAAACAACCTCAAAGGATTCATAGATATTTTATAAGATTCAACCATTAGAGAAACATTTATGATGTACTTTGTTTACAATATCGATCGTAAATAATTTAAATTATAAAATTGAGAATATTTATATATTGGTGATCTAAATAATATAATTATTATGTATAATATGTGAAAATCTCTAACAATTAAAATGATTACATAATAAAATATCGAATGTAAAAATATAAGAAAGATTAAAATCTGAAATCTATAATATAAAGATAAATAATACGATGAATTAGAAAATAATGAAGTTGATGATGAATATCATAGATGATTATATCCATTATTTGTGTGATTTTGTAATGAATTTTAGAGTAAGAAAAATATGAAAACAACCAGTCAAATATTTTCAGTGTTGTGGGATGATAAATTTTTAAAATTATAGTTGAAAAAATAATGGTTGAGATTATGATAATGATGATATTTAGGAAATATTTTATGGTTATATGTGGAAAAAACATTAATGTAAATTAAACAATCTAATATAATAAATAAAATATTCCAAAAAAAGAATAGAATAATTTTTTTATGAAAATTAAAAATAGTATTACACTACTAACAATATTACACTTTCAGATAAAATATTTGAAAATTTTATAACCATCATGGATCACATATTAAAAAAAAATATACTTCTAGAGGTAATGAATAATGAGGTGGAGAAACAGAAATGTAACACATTATGAGATTATAATTTTAGGAATACCTGATAAAATCACAAAAATCAAGATAAGGATTTGGGTATGAAAAAAGAAATAGGAATAAAATAATAAAAGAGAATAAATTCTTAAAAATGATGATGCATAAATTTAAAAAATTAATAACCTCACGTTGAATGTTTTGGAATAAGAAAAAATATTTAGAGGCCATGTTAAATTTTTAAAATGATATGAGATATTTAAAATACATTAAAAATATATCTATTTTAAAAGTACATTGAATAAGTTCATAGTGAACATCAATAGAGATTCAATGTTGATGGCTAAAAAAATTAGGCTATATAGTAAACTCATTGAAAATATTAGGTGGAATATACTCCCAAAAAAACATAAAAGTTATTTAAATTTAACTAATAATTCATATTCATGTACTAATAATAGGATATAATATTTTGAGAAAGGATGTTATAAACCAATTAATTAAATAAATCCAATGGAAGTTTTCCTCACACAAAGTGAAATCTGATGATCTAACATTTTATGAATCCAAATAGACTTATCCTAGGGAAGAAGAATAATACTACAGAGGATTTAGGTTAAACCAATATTGTGGGTTCTTTGGGTTCTTTATAGATTAATTATATAGTTTTTTTCAAAAAACTCACTCCCTAAGATTAGTCATGAAAAAACGGGGATAAACAATAATGGAAAGTGAATGAACATCTTGATGTTAAAGGAAGAGTCAAAATCAAAATAATCCAAAGTTAATAAAACCATAAAATCAATTGGATTTCCTAAAGGGAACATGTGTAGGTTTTAACGTACTAGATCAATATTCATTGTAGTTCATGAGAATACTTTCAGGGAAGGTCACTTATACTAGAGAATATAAGGATGATGATATACTGAAGATAGAAGACGAACATTTTATTAAAAATATTTTACTAAAGAAAGAAAATATAGTAAATTGTGGATACATGATATATATTACTTCTCTCATATGATTAGTGGTGTTAAAATATTGTAAAATAGTTAACATCATGAAGGATGACTAATTACCATTTGAAATGACAATTCCCTAAAAATAAGAGGAATTGGTACGATTGATATTTAATATCAAAAAATAAAGTTAAATGAATTTATATTTTTTTAATGACATAATAAAAACAAAATAAATATAATAAAAATCCACAATTGTTGAAATGAAGATATATTATTGGAATATTCATGTTATAATATTTATTTTAATCGATAATTTTTTACAATGTTAGAAATGACCAGTGACAATCTATTACCAACATAAAATCCATGTAATTAATCTTATTTGTGTACTTAGGATGAAAAATTACGTCACAACAATGGATTTTCCATAATAGAAATAAAATGATAATGGTAATTTCAATTAAAGATATTATAATATATTTACCATAACATAATTGGTTATATGATTCATTTTTAAAAACAATCAAAAATGGAAGGATGATCAGTGATTATCATTAAAATATTTAAATTTTTCCCACCAAAAAACACAAGCTAATACATTCCAGAAAATTTTGGGTTTATTTGAAATAAATAACAATGAATTATTTATACATTATTAATTTTATTCATTATTTCAATCATATGAAAAAAATAATATTCATTAATCCTTAATTAGTTGTTGTAGATAAGTTAAATTTTATAAAAATGGATGTTGAGGATGATGTAGTTTTTTGTATTTCAATATTGAGAATAATCAATGGAATATAGTTTAAAGGTTACACATTAAAGACTTATATAAATAAACATGTGATTAAACGTCAGTAGTACCCCCTATACTCCTTAGTAGAATGGAATGATAGAATGAAAAAATAGATGTTTAATAAAAATGTATATAAACATGCTATGAAAAAATAAATATTTAATGTTTATATAAAGGTAATCCATGTAGATTTGTTTGTTATTATAATATATTCTCACTATGTCTATAATTGAAGAAGTATCCTTGTGATATATTAAATAAAAATACATATACTATGAAATTTTTTAATGTGTTTTTAATCCATTTTTTATTAAAGATTAAAAATGAAGATTTAGAAAGTCTTGCTGATAATGTGAAATAAGGCGTCTTAATGAGATATTAATCATAAATTATAATCTATATGTGTTATAATAAATGGCTACATAATTTGGTTGAATCCTTTAATATAAAATTTATTGAAAACAACTCCAAATTAATGAAAACAATTAAATAAAATCTAGGATCATTTTCAAAATATAACAATTATAAAAACCCAAGACATTGATGAAAGTAATATGAAAATGACACAAACATGGTAAAAGTAGATTCTAATCAATACAATAATAAGGATAGTATTATTGGAATAAAAATACTAAAATTTGAGACATGAAAAAAATTGAACTAGATAAAGTTAAATGATGTCGAGTAACTCCAATTCAGACTTCATTGAAGTTGATGTTTGAAAACCAAAAATCACATATTTCATATCTGTACAAATAATCTATTTCATAAGTACTGGTGAATAAATAATGGTTAAATTTAATTAGTAAATATTTTGATAAAATATAGATTAATTACCCATATAATATTGTTCCAATTTTTGAAGGGAAAATGTTATAAGAACTAAATGGGTTTTCAATAAGGAATAATTTTTCAGAATTAATCTAGTTTTTTTAAGGATACTCACATGTTGAATGAATTGGTTTTGTTGAAAGTTATTCTTTTTTTATTGGAATTGAAACCATCTAAATGATTTTAGTGGTTTCAACTCACATAAATTACATATTCTTTTAGACTTATGATAAGTTAGTTATTTTTGAATAATGAAATTGGAGAATAATTATAAATTGAGATAATATATGGATTCTTACATTTTAGTGGTGTAACTACTATGTCAAAACTGATTAATTCATTGTATGGATTAAAGTTGGAATTTGATGTGAAGTATTCAAAATCCTGACAGTTTCCTTAATTAGTTGAACTATTCCGAAGGAAAATATCATATAAACAAATATACAAATTAAATTAGAACATATATGCAGATTCCCATTTTTTACTCTGAGGAAATAATTGTTTTTAGTGACATGAATAAATATTTTGATGAATTATCTCAATATATAAAACGAATTTAGTGATGTAAATTCAGAGAGAGATTATTTTTTGGGACTATAATTTAAATATAAAAGAAGATTAATATTCCATTTAAATAAAAATTTTGACAAAAAATTACTAAATAAAAATTTCATTTAATAATCAAAGGAAGTGTGTGAAGCCAATTCCTTTGGGGTGAAAATTAGAAATTATAGGGCTTGAAAACGTGTGAATAAAAACAATTTTCCAAAGGTAATTTAATATTTTCATTTTTTCTTATTAATCAAGATGAAACATTATATATGTAGTAACATTGTGTGCTATAAATAAATTTTATATAAAGGAATCAAACATGGTAATTGTAAAAATAATCATCTAGTATCTTAAAGTACTATAAAATTATATCATGATGTATATAATGAGTAATTTGTTAACATTTATTAGGATATTTCTGATTTTGTTTGATAATTTAAGGATACAATATATACATTAGGTGTAAATTAGTTTTTTTGGAAATTTTTTTTGATATCGCAATGTAAAAAAATAAATTATGTTACTATAAATACAATAGATGAAGAATATGTTTCTTCCCCATATCCTTGTATATTAATAGGTATTAATGCATAACTAGAATATTTGAGAGTAAGTGTAAAAATCCATTGAAAATTATAAGTGGAAATGCTTCTTCAAATGGACTATCTATAAATAATGTCCCTTACTGTAGATCATTAAATATTTATATTATGTATAATGTCATTAAATAATGTTTCCACTGGAGATATAAAAGTAGTGTATATTTCAACCAAATATTAAATTTATAATGTATTCACAAAAGATATTCCAAGGGTAATATTTGAGCAATTGATGTTGAAACATCATGTTAATCCTCTGCTACTCACTTAAACATTTTTTTCTATGGGACCCCTATTTTTCTTTTATTCTATTTTTAGAGGGGGAGTTGAATTACAATAAAACATTAAAAAACCAAGATTTTGATCCTTTTATTCATTATATCTTTTATAGAATTTGTCAAATAGAAATATAAACTAATACAAAAAATGACTAAAGTAAATAGTATCATGATAAAATTACATAAAGAATATAATAATCAAAAAATAAGAAGAAAATAATATATTAAAATAGTTACATTTTATTATTTCTTCTCTGATAAATATTTTAAAACTGAATTTTTCTTAAGAACCTTAACAATGTTATTGAATTTTACCTTAACAAAATAATTTCATCAAAATTATAATGTTATTATAATAGGTATTATATATATATTTATAAACTAGTATTTCCACATTAATTTTTGTTAAAAATTATATAGAATAATATTAACGATAATTGAGGTCAAAATTTATTTATTTGATAAAAAATATCCTTGTATTTTATATTTTAATATTAATAGCCGAACATATAAATTTAATAATATGAATTTTCTAAAAAAAATAATTTTTTTATTTTTAATTTAAGAGTAATATTAGTCTGAATTTTTTGAGTTTTTTCTATATTTATTGATAATTTGGTGAATATTTAGAAATATAGTTTTCACTAAAATCTTAGTGTTTGTGAATTTTTCATGAAATAAGAATACCATAAAGACCTATAATCAATCTTTTCAGGATCAATTCTTTATTTTAGGAGTGAGTATATATTTTTAAAAACAATTATAATGTTTTATAATATATATTTTGTAGAGACCCAAATCTTGACATACATGGATATTACATTACTTTAGCAGAATAATTAATGCATAACAATAACAAACACACAAGGATCGTAATAGATTAGTGTCTTTTGAAACATGGAACGTAATCTTCTAATCATGGTAAAAGATCTTAAACATCTCCCATAAAGATCTTCCCCTTTTTTTCTTACCTAAAACCATTCTTTATATCCTGGGGAAAAGAAAACATAAAAAGGGTGAGCTCAAATGCTGAGTAAGGGTAAGCATGGATAAAATAAAACATACCATATACATTTGAACTTAAAAACATGAACATAATGTCTAAACATCAAAAGCTTGAGCAATGACATAAAACATGGAAGTACGTAAGGCATAGATCATAAAGAAACATTAAGAATGATAAAATAGCATGGGAATAGAACATGTAATTTTGGAAACCATTAAGCACATGATATGATTTCCATAGTATCCAAGGAATTGCTGCCAAGACCATCTTAGTGGACAAAGTCCCTTTCTGAATCGAGTTCACTCCTCATTTCAGTCCTGTATTACTGAACCGGTTTAACTTACCATTCCAACCATGTCTATCTCATGAGATATAAATCATTACCCAATTAATTGGAGGGAGATATAGGTCCCAACCATCTCATAATGGTATCATTCTTTCGTGTGCCACAAAATCATAAATCATACATCATAGAAAAACCCATGAAATAAAATGGGATTCTTAAACATGATGCCGTCATAACATAATCCATAAACAATTGATATCATATCATCATAAGAAAATTGAAACAATTTAAATCATAGAGTCATTTTACTTAAAACATACACATATGAAATAATGTCATCTTAGATGGAAAATAGTTTTGACAAAACACTTGAAATGAATTCTTGAGGAAAATATGCTTTCTTCATTAAAATAATTTTCTTTTCACAAAATTCCATGGAATTTTAAAAGATAAGTGTTTTGTTGAAAATAATCATGCAATATTGTAGAGGAAGCTTCTTGAAAATTGGGCGTTATGAAACCGTAAAAATCCATTCACGCCGTATAAGTTAAAAATAACATTCTCCTCGTACTTTTGTCAGAAAAGTTAAAAAGTACCTTATATGGTATCCAAAGGAAAGATTCCATTCATACAATGTGGTAAAAAGTAAATAAAGGGTAAAAATGACTTTAAGAATCCATGGAAGAATGGTAAACATTTTATGAAAGCATTTTTAGGAAACATGGTCATGGATGATAAACGTAACCCCAGTAAATACTTATGTATAAGCAATCTCGGATAAAAATGAGATTGAAAATTTATCCCTTACCTTAGGTATGATATTCTTCGTACGAATCCGATCCTCCTGTATAATGATATAAATAATTTCATTGACTTATTACAGAATCATATTCATTGTTATCATATCATTTATGTTTCACTTATTACTTTATATTACCCGTTCATTTGTAAATTCCATGTTAAAACAACATTTTGGGTAAAATGATTTCATTTATCGTATGTGTTTCGACTTGTCGTTCTTGATATTATTACTTATATCCTGATTTACATAATTTCAGAATTTAAAACATGATTTACATATATTAATCATATACATACATATATTATAGGTCGATAAAAGAATTGAAATACACCGTTCATGGAGACGGTAGGCCGTACGTACGCATGAACGCTGTTTTCGTTTACTTATTGAATTGAATGAAACTAAATATACGACATACATATATATATACATAAATAAATTATTATTCTTATTTCATATATTTCATTATTATTCATTAAATAAACTTTATGATCATTCATGTATGGTTAACATGGAGAATGAATCTCATTGCATCGTGGAGACAGTAGTCCGTACGTACGCACGAGCGATGATATAATTTCCATAATCATTGAATTGAATTGCAGTGGATGATACAGTATTTAAGAATCATTATGATGTTATAATAACAATTTATATTTATTATTTACACCATTATACCCTTCCATGTAAGGTGGTGTTATAAAAACAGATTACACCACTTCGTGGAGACGGTATTCCATACGTATGCACGTGCAGTGATTTCGTATTCCGTAGGATGGATAGATGGTGAAATAGGGTTGTTTAATACTTATAATAACATATAGGTATATGAGTGATACTGATGTTATTACTTCATAATGAAAAAACTAAAGACGAAGAAGTGGAAGAAGAAATATAGTTGAAAGAATCGGTAACGGACACTACCTATTCTTTGAAGCAGCTCTTTGAGATCTCTTTTTAGGGCACTGAAATTGGTATTTTAAGAATACCAGGACTTCTAGTATGTTTCTAGGGAAGTGGAGAAGAGAATATTGCATGGTTTGGCGGATCTTGAAGGCTCAAAGTGGTGTGAGGAAGAGAGGGAGGAGGTTCCCTTTTATAAGGGAGGAGAGGGGCACCTTTAGAATAACAAAAAATATTATTTTATTATAAAGCCAAATTCGGTTTTAAATAGCTCAAAATTGATTTATTTGGAAGCTAAGTTGGTTATGGGTATAAATCCTCTAATCCAATATAATTTAGACAAGTTTAGGTTCCTATTTTAACCTTATCATTTAGATTTAACATTAAGATAGATAATTTTACTTTTACCGTGTCTTTTTGTGTTCTTACACTATAAGGTTAATAATCATACTATAAGAAGCCAAAATAACCCCAAGATGTTTATTACTAATATATATAACCTTATATAAGTCATTTTTTTGACCCTTATATTTTTAGGAATAAAATAACAATTAATAATATAATATTTGTTTTAAAAACTATTTTATGTCAATTTTGGGACTATTTAGTAATTGATTTTTGGGAAAATTGTAACAGACTTATTAGTTCGCAAAAAGTTACTTATATCAATACTAACATGTCATATTAACCTATAACATTAGTGTAATTCATAAAAAGTCTGAAATTATATTTATTTGGGTATTTATAATATCAATTATTCTAATTTTTCACTATTATGGTAATTACTGCATCATCATTGTATCATAAATAAATTATTTTATTTAATGTATAAAAATTATAAATAAAATATCATTATGTAGTAAGTTTTATTATCTTTCTAATGAATATTTAAAATAGAATTTATCTTATGTATAACCCTATATTAAAAATGTTTTAGTAAATAAACTTTGATTTTAACTCTTTTAACTCTTCTTTGAATTAAATAATAATAAATGTCCTAATCTAATCCAAGTGGGCCTAAATGGTCATATTTTATTCCTAAGGTTGTTTTTTGTCTAATTAATCTTATCCAATAGAATTAGGACTTGTGTTAGGGTAATAATAATATCATTTTTACCCTTAATTAACCTATTTACTTTTAACCGTGGTAAAAAAAAGTAAAAAGTTACTATTCACTAAAAATTATTTTCATCTCATTGAACCACATTATACTTAATGACATCAACCGTGCCTCTCGGATTTTTTAAATTCCACTCACATAAGTGGTAAAATTATGTTTTATAAAATTTTCATTTTTTTAATTACCACTTAGTGGTTTCACTATTCATCAAAAAATGAAAGTTTCCAAAAAAAATACAAAAAATTAGGCCTAAGATATATTTGATATTATGAACTCAACAATTATGTCTATTTTACCAAATTCAAATCATATCAGTTGCATTAATTAATTTAAAAATTAATTTCCGTCGTCAACACAAATAGCGTGTTCTTAAGAGATAATAACTATCAAAAGATTGGCACTTGTTTATGTCCGGTTTAAATGTAGAATTACATCCAATGACCAACATTGTATTAAAATGTAAAAATATATTCTAAATATACTTTAAAATGACTCAAATTAATAATTTATCACCATTAATTATTTCGATTAAGAAAGTTGTTTTTAATTAAAATTTAGTAATTTTCACTATTCATCGGAAAATGAAAGTTATCCAAAAAGTACCAAAATTTCACCCTAAGCTAATTTTGATATTCCAAATCCAAAAATGAAGTCCATTTTGAAAAATAAAATTTAAAAAATTTCAAAAAGTGGTTATTACTATTCATAACAGATATTTTTAATAATATTTTAATAGCATATCGTTGTTTAGTGAAACTCGGTATTGCGTACTACACACGCTATCGAGCAAGGTCGCGATTGCGTGTAATGCAAGGAAAGTCAAGGATGCGTGTTGTGAAATCTCCTTTTGGTGTAGCGTACAACACAAGACATTAATGAAATTAAAAGAATATTTTTCATAAAATCTCGGGGTGTAACATTCTACCCCCCTTAAAATGAATTTCGCCCTCGAAATTCGTCGGGGTTATAAATGGTTTACTACTCGAAAGTTTTTTTAACAGAAACCCACATCGTAAAAAGGAATACCAAAACATGGCTTTAAAAACTAATGTATGAAATGTAACGGTTACCCAAATAAACTAATCACTGGGTTTCCTCATAGGTGAAAATATTGATATGGAAGAGAAATCTAACCATCATGTTCTGATGGAGAGTGGTAGAGAACATGGATATGGAAAAGCTAGAAATCAAAAAGCCATAAATTTGTGATTATCTAAGGTACCATCTGATTCATCAGATATAAGAGCACTAGGACACCATTTTTTGGTTTTCAAGATCATTTCCCTAATGTTGATGAAATTGGAATTAGAAGAAATACTTTCGTGATTTTGGTATAGTCTCACTGTTGGTCATTCTTTGGACAATTTCCACTTTATATCTTAATGAAATGAAGTTGAATTTGTCATTCGTGATGTGTTAGCAGATCATGTGATAGAATGATGGGTCATTCCATCTATCTCAAACAAAAGGTTAGAAAAGTTATCAAAAAATACATAAGTCCATCTATAGTGAGATTAATCATATATGGTTCCTAAAATGGACTTATACTTCATATATAATACTGATTAATATAATAAAACTAGTTTCTACTAAACAGGGACTTCATGTAGGGAAGTGGTAGGCGATAAAGGCCAGTTGCACTTCAGTTGTGAGTTTGATTCCCACAGCCTTGTCCGATGCGTTGGGCTGTCACCCGTCCTGCAGGTTGTCCTTTTTTCTAAAACTACATTACTATAACATCCCATCAATAATATTGAAAAAACGTCTATAGTAACTTATGTCCAACATAATCTATTCCAATCTTTAGTCTTATCCATAATACTACAGTCCACTCTTATAATATTGTGAAAACGATTACCCGAGAGTTCATATAACAAGAATGTTAATACCATCGTTGATCCCCATATATCATAAGATATGTCTTGTTGGTGATATTCCAAATATTCTAAGGCCTTAATCATGTATTCTCTTGAAAAATGAATACCCATTGAATCTTAGTAAAAACATGAGTGCTGTCAAAAGTAAACTCATTCCACATACCAAAAACCCAAAATTCTATATACTCAAACCATGATATAACTATTTCCATATATCATTCATGAGATCATTAATACTATCAAACATTTAATTTTATCCTTATCCCTTCATTATGTGCATATCATCCACATTCCAAAAATATCTGAATAACCTTTCATGGATACTGGTACCATTAATCATACACTTTTAAAACTCAAGGAAAGACAACAGTGTAACAATCCTTAGATGTCTCTTTATTCCATAGTACCATGAGATTACTTATACAACATTACACATGATAAACATGTAATCATTCCACTACATTCTTAAACCATTGACCGAGCTTCAACAATTCTTTCATCTCACATATCATTTGTAGTCTCTTCATCATCATCAACATGTATACTACCCATACGACCATACTGATTCTCTTCATGAGACTTTCCCTTTGGGCATTGGTTTACATAATGCCCGTACATTCCACATTTAAAACATTTAACCATTTTTGATGTCGTAGCAATACCATTATCCTCGTCCCCGGTGTTAACTGAACCTTTTCATTTGCACTTACTGACTTTGTATCCTTCTTTTCCACACCCAAAGCATCTTCCAGTTCCTTTGAAACATTCTCCTTGATGCCTCTTCCCACATGATTTACATAGGGGAAATTGAACTTTCTTTCCTCTTTGATCATCATGAAACTCCATCTTTCTCTAATTAGCTGAGTCAGGAATCTTACCAAATTTTACATTATTGATCATATTATGAGATTGCTGATTCGGTATAATAATGATATTTGGACATCCAAATCCCATTTCATTTGGTTGCTCATGAAGAATATCATTCCATTGTCCATCATATTCTCCATTATCATGAATCATCTTGTTTCCATCCATTTTCTAAAACCCAAGAAGAATAGTGTGAGAGGAAAAAATCATAATAAAGGGGGAGTAACTTCAATATCTTAAATCTTTGGTTTAATCTAATATCGTTACCATAGTTCTAGGACTATGTCCTATACGTATAATTATCCTTAGGGACATCCCTAGACATACCTTAGAAATATCTCTAGAGATCTCACTAATGTTTTCGCATCCTAGTTTCCAAAAGTTGACAAAACTTTTCCTCTGATACCAACTGTAGAGACCCAAATCTTGACGTACATGGATATTAAATTACTTTAGAGGAATACTTAATACATAACAATAACAGACCCACAAGGATCGTAATAGTTTAGTGTCTTTGGAAACTTGGAAAGTAATCTTCTAATCATGGTGAAAGATCTTCAACATATCCCATAAAGATCTTCCCCTTTTTTTCTTGCATAAAACCATTCATTATATCATGGGGAAAAGAAAACATAAAAAGGGTGAGCTCAAATTCTCAGTAAGGGTAATCATGGATAAAATAACACATACCATATACATTTGAACTTGAAAACATGAGCATAATGTTTAAAAATCAAAAGCTTGAGCAATGACATAAAACATGTAAGTACGTAAGGCATAGATCATAAAGAAACGTTAAGAATGATAAAATAGAATGGGAATAGAACATGTAATTTTGGAAACCATTAAGCACATGATATGATTTCCAAAGTAGCCAAGGCATTGCTGCCAAAACCATCTTAGTGGACAAAGTCCCTTTCTGAATCGAGTTCACTCCTCGTTCGAGTCCTGTTTTGCTGAATCGGTTTAACTTGCCATTCCAGCCATGTCTATCTCATGAGATATAAATCTTTACCCAATGCATTGGAGGGAGATATAGGTCCCACCCATCTCATAATTAAATCATTATTTCGTGTTCCACAAAATCAAAAATCATACATCATAGCATAACCATGAAATAAAATGGGATTCTTAAACATCATGCCATCATAACATAATCCATAAAAAATTGATATCATTTCATCATAAGAAAATTGAAACCATTTAAATCATAGAGACATTTACTTGAAACATACACATATGAAATAATGTCATCTTATATGGATAATAGTTTTGAAAAAACACTTGAAATGAATTATTGAAAAAAATATCCTTTCTTCATTAAAATAATTTTCTTTTCACAAATTTACATGCAATTTTAAAAGATAAGGGTTTTGTTGAAAATAATCATGAAATATTGTAGAGGAAGCTTCTTGAAAATTAGGCGTTATGAAACTGTAAAAATCCATTCACTCTGAATAAGTTAAAAATAACATTCTCCTCTTACTTTTGTCGGAAAAGTCAAAAAGTACCTTATATGGTAACCAAAGGAAAGATTTCATTCATACAATGTGGTAAAAAGTCAATAAAGGGTAAAAATGACTTTAAGAATCCATGGAATAATGGTAAACATTTTATGAAAGTATTTTTAGAAATTATGGTCATGGATGATAAACGTAACCCCAGTAAATACTTACGTATAAACAATCTCGGATAAAAATGAGATTGAAAATTTATCCCTTACCTTAGGTCTGATATGCTTCGTACGTATCCGAACCTCCTGTATAATGATTTAAATAATGTCACTGACTTATTATAGAATCATATTCATTTTTATGATATCATATATGTTTTACTTATGACTTTTTATTACCCGTTCTTTTGTAAATTCAATGTTAAAGCAGCGTTTTGGGTAAAATCATTTCATTTATCGTATGTGTTTCGACTTGTCGTTCTTGATATTATTACGTATATCCTGATTTAAATAATTTTAGAATTTAAAACATGATTTACATATATTCATCATATACATATATATATTATAGGTCGATAAAAGGAATGAAATACACCATTCAGGGAGACGGTAGGTTGTACGTACGCATGAACGCTGTTTTCGTTTCATTATTGAATTGAATGAAACTAAATAGACGACATACATATATATATACATAAATCCAGTAGCATTATTATTTCATATATTTCATTATTATTCATTAAATAAACTTTATGATCATTCATGTGTGGTTAACATGGAGAATGAATCTTATCACGTCGTGGAGACGGTAGTCCGTACGTACGCACGAGCGATGATATCATTTCCATAATCATTTAATTGAATTGGAGTGGATGATACAATATATCAGAATAATTTTGATGTTATAATAACTATTTATAGTTATTATTTACACCAATATACCCATCCATGTAAGGTGGTGTTGGAAAAACAGATTACACCACATCGTGGAGACGGTATTCCGTACGTACGCACGTGCGGTGATTTCGTTATCCGTAGGACGGATAAGTGGTGAAATAGGTTTGTTTTATACTTATAATAACATATCAGTATATGAGTGATTCTGATGTTATTACTTCATAATGAAAGAACTAAAGAAGAAGAAGTGGAAGAAGAAATAAAGTTGAAAGAATCAGTAACGGACATTACCTCTTCTTTGAAGCGCCTCTTTGATACCTCTTTTTAGGGCATTGAAATTGGTCTTTGAAGAAGACCAGGACCTCTAGGATGTTTCTATGGAAGTGGAGAAGATAATTTGGTAGGGTTTTTCCGATCTTGAAGGTTCAAAGTGGTGTGAGGAAGAGAGGGAGGAGGTGCCCTTTTATAAGGAAGGAGAGGGGCACCTTTGGAATAACAAAAAATATTATTTTATTATAAAGCCAAATTCGGTTTTAAATAGCTCCAAATTGATTTATTTTGAAGCTAAGGTGCGGATGGGTCGAAATAATCTCATCCAATAGAATTTATACAAGTTTAGGTTCCTATTTTAACCTTATCATTTAGATTTAACATTAAGTTAGATAATTTTACTTTTACTGTGTCTTTTTGTGTTCTTACACTATAAGGTTAATAAACTCACTATAAGAAGCCAAACTAACCCCAAGTTGTTTATTATTAATATATATAACATTATATAAGTCATTTGGAAGATCCTTATATTTTTAGGAATAAAATAACAATTAATAATATAATATTTGTTTTAAAAACAATTTTATGTCAATTTTGACTCTATTTAGTAATTGATTTTTGTGAAAATTATAACAGACTGATTAGTTCTAAAAAAGTTAATTATATCAATAATAACATGTCATATTAACCTAATATATTAGTGGAATTCATAAAAAGTCTGAAATTATATTTATTTGGGTATTTATAATATCAATTATTCTAATTTTTCACTATTATGATAATTACTGCATCATCATTGTGTCATAAATAAATTAATTTATTTAATGTATAAAAATTATAAATAAAATATCATTATGTCGGAAATATTATTATATTTCTAATAAATAATTACAATCGAATATATCTTATGTATAACCCTATATTAAAAATGTTTTAGTAAATATAATTTGATTTTAACTCTTTTAACTCTTCTTTGAATTAAATAATAATAAATGTCCTAATCTAATCCGCGTGGGCCTAAATGGTCATATTTTATTCCTAAGGTTGTTTTTGGTCGAATTAATCTTATCCAATAGAATTAGGACTTGTGTTAGGGTAATAATAATATCATTTTTCCCTTAATTACCCTATTTACTTGTAACCATGGTAAAAAAAGTAAAAAGTTACTATTCACCAAAAAATATTTTCATCTCATTGAACCACATTTTACTTACTGACATCATCCGTGTCTCTCTGATTTTTGAAATTCCACTCACAAAAGCGGTAAAATTAAGTTTTATGAAAAATTCATTTTTTTAACTACCACTTAGTGGTTTCACTATTCATCAAAAAATGAATGTTTCCAAAAAATACCAAAAATTAGGCCTAAGCTATATTTGATATTATAAACTCGAAAATGATGTCTATTTTACCAAATTCAAAACATATCAGTTGCATTAATTAATTTAAAAATTAATTCCTGTCGTCAACACAAATAGCGTGTTCTTAAGAGATAATAACTATCAAAAGATTGACACTTGTTTATGTCCGGTTTAAATGTAGAATTACATCGAATAACCAAAATTGTATTGAATTGTAAAAATATATTCTAAATATACTTTAAAACCACTCAAATTAATAATTTATCACTATTAATTATTTCTATTAAAAAGGTTGTTTTTAATTAAAATTTAGTAATTTTCACTATTTATCTGAAAATGAATGTTATCCAAAAAGTACCAAAAATTTCACCCTAAGCTAATTTCGATATTCCGAATCCAAAAATGAAGTCCATTTTGAAAAATAAAATTTAAAAAATTTAAAAAAGTGGTTATTACTATTCATAACGGATAGTTTTATTAATATTTTAATAGCATATCGTTGTTTAGTGAAACTCGGTATTGTGTACTACACACGCTATCGAGGAAGGTCGCGATTGCGTGTAATGCAAGGAAATTCAAGGATGCGTGTTGTGCAACCCTCTTTTTATGAGCGTACAACACAAGACATTAATGAAATTAAAAGAATATTTTTCATAAAATCTTGGGGTGTTACATATTTCAGAAATCTATTTATATGATCCAAAAAATATTTTTGATTTTTATTTTAATTAAAAAAATTTACTAATATTTATGGAATAATTTTATAAACAAATTTTTTTTTTATTTTATAAAATAAATATATAATTAAAATCATATTAATTTATAATTTTAACTCACCAATAAAATCTAGGAATCAAAATTAATGTTTTTCCAAAAATTGTTTTTTATGCATTACATGAACTAAGGTAAAAATTAATTTCCCTTATACATATATATTTTATCCAATAAAATTAATTTCATTTCGGGAATCATCTGTTTTAAATTATGTAATTTTTTTCACATTATAGTCATTAAAAGTAAATTGCATATGTTAGAACTAACTACTAAAGAAAAATCTTAAATTGTGAAAGAAATTAATCTAGGGATAAAGGAATTGAGAACATTAAAAATTGTTTTTAATAAATCGTTTAATATTTTATAAAACATATATCCTCAAATACGTAATTATTTTCGTTTTTTGGAGCCACATGACATGTTTAACATGTGATATCTTTATTTTAGGTGGTTATATTTACAAAAATTCTATTATCACCACTAATTAAAGATGCCTTTATCCACCCATTAGAGATAACTATTAAAATTTTGTTTACTTTTGAATATCTACCATATTCTTTTAACCTATCATCATATTTCATTACCTAAATATTTATTTCATAAGAATATTGTAATCTCAAGGTTAGTAATTATCACTCTCTAATCATATTGATACTCAATATTTTTTATTTTAAAATTTTAGATTGAGTTAAGAAATGATATAATGAGTATTACCTATATAATATATTTTTTTATCTTTTGAATATAAATTACCGACCCTTTCCCAGATTCCATTAACATTGTCAAAATCCATAATCATGCACACTTGTAGACTGAATCCTCCACGATATAGTATGTTTCATTCTACATAGACACCACGTATGAATGATCTAATGTTAAATTTAAAATATAATAATTATATTTATGAAATTTTTGTACTCTTAAATAATAATAAAAATATTTATCCCCTTCCAAAATCATTGAAAAATAAAACATCATCCTTGCATACTTACAAATTACTACCCCCATGGAATGTTCTATTTCATCTTTCATTAGTGCCTTTCTTGCCAAATGATAATATTGGGTTTATTTGAAAAATATTTCTTATTATATAAAAAATTTTCTATTCATTATAATTTATATATTTTTTAACAATATGAGAAAAAATAACTGTTGTAAATTCAACCGTCTGATAGAGCATACTAAGTGGAAATACTAATTTATTTGTGTTATGTAACAACTTTTTATGAGTTTTATTCTTATTATAATTATTTAAAATTATGATATATAAGAGTAATAAATTATAAATAATATATTTATTATTCATATATAATGATATTATACATAAATCACATCATAATCAGCCATTAATTATGGTTTGTTGTTATTTAACATTCTTTAATCACATACTTGATCTATGCAATAAATTTATATCGTGGATGACGATGGGAATTTAATTTCTAGTAATATAAAAAAAGTAAATAATGTTTTACTTTTTCAATAATGATAATATAAATATTAATCTCATCAGTTAAGATACTAAAGTAAATTCACTAAAAATTTCCACAATATGTTCACTCTTTAAATGGATGATGATTCAATGGATGGAAACTCCTTTAGGGTTTCGGTTAACTCAACTCCCACAGTTGAGCTATAATACTCTATTTTGATATTATTTATTCTATTATTAAATTCTTATTGAATAAGATTTAATGAAATGGATCCATATCTTTATCCATTTTGTAAAATTGTCATTCAATTCATATCTTATACATTTACAAAAATTCATTTTCTATGAGAATATACATCATTGTTGAGAACAATTCGCTTCCTCATAAATCATGGCTTATCCAAATTTTCTATCTTTAACAGTCCGACCAATTTCATCAATTATATTTGGAAAAACTAAATATTTGTTATCTCATGTGACCTATATATTTTACATATCCTTTTTTAAAATTGGTAATTTTTTACTCGATTTATTATGTTTGGTTTTCAATAAAGATAATTAAAAATATTAAAACAAATTTTCCATTTAAAAATAATTTTTTTTATCTTCCACCAAATATATATTTTGATAACATGTATATATTTTCATGTATTTATTATGGATATTTATTTTTCATAAGAAAATGTTTTCTATGTTTTCACTTCAGGTTCAGCAAAATAAATTTTGAAAATACCTATAATTTTTTTTGTGATAATGATAAAAATGTTTGAAAAAATTGTTTTTTTTCTTCGTTGTGAATGACTCGTTCCATTTTATTTGTTTTTTTATAAAAAATTATCATCCATTCCTTCATTGATTCTTAATGAAATTAATATTTTCATAAATTCGTAAAATCATTCATTTAAAATACAATCAAAAGATGATGTATATTTCTTATTCACATTGTAATTTTTATAAATATCATAAAAATTTATTTTTAATATAATTCATTTTTTAAAAATATATTTTTCTTGATTATGAAATTTCATAAATTATAACATCCACATTATTTGATTGTATTTATTTTGTTGTATTGTTTTTCTATCAAAGAGATGATCAATCATTGGATTTTTCTTACCTAATCATATTCCTTATTTATCGATTATTCTTCTTCCAATTAATTTATTATTTAAATGCTTTTTTTATCCGTATATTTAATGGTGTTCAAATAGATTTCATGCATCGATTGATTGGGGGAATTATTGGAATAAATGTATACCCATTAACTATGTTGTGTAAAAAATATATTCTTTAATATTTTCATTAAATAATATATTCTATGAAACTAAATAAATAACTTTGGATACCAGTTAATTTTAAAAGGTTATATCATGTTATGATTATTTATGGAATTTTGAATGGTATTTTTATGATATTCATTTGGATAAGGTTATGAAGCCCATTTCCATTCGATGGTAAAATTATGCTCCGATGATGACTTATTTTATATGGAACGCATACGTATGAATGAATATGGGTGGGGTCCTATATTTTCTAATACTTTATTTTTTTACTTTTTATCTAAGGAGAGAGTAATTCATGAAAATAATGATTTTGGCCACATGGTAATTGAAATACTATGTTTATCACATTTTCATGCATGGACATAAAATGTTTTTCCACCTTAGGATGGGAATAATGGGTTTTCTCATAAGGTTTTTCCTATACTTATATCTTTTAAAAAAATTAATTCTTATTATATTGACTATGTTATTGTCTTATGTATCATGTATATTGTCTCATAGTTTCACATTATTTTGAATAATTTATTATGTCATTAAAAGATTTATTTCATGATTTATAATCTATTATTTTTGAGGTATTAAATTATTATGTATCATGGTTATAGTCATATTCTCCTCTTATTCTATCATTTGATTTTTGATTTTCAACACTTTTGTTTACCCTTACAGAGCATCAAAGGATTCCCCTATCTTATGTTTCATTTTCCATGGGTTGGGATGAAAATTAATAAGTAAGATGTGTCTAGAATTTTTTCTTTTATGCAGGGTTTATGGGAGATGTTGAAGCATTGTTATAGATTAAGTAGTATCTAATATAGTGAAATAAATGTCAATTTGATAAAAATATAATGGTTCCTACAAGTTAAATAATTTACTTAATTAAACAAAACTCTAAATTAAAATATTTATTAGAATGAAAAGATTCCATTATTTGTGAATGATATTGTAATTAAAGATGTATACCAATTAGAGTTTTCCATGTATGTTATTTTTAGAATTATATTTGAGAGTGTCGATCTCTGGTTCCTTAGTGTGTATTAGTGGGGGGAATTGATAAATTTAGAGGTTAGGATATTTTTCATTGAAGGTAAAATAAGAGTTATAGAGGTAATTAAGGTATTAAAGGTTATGTTTGATCATAGTTTAATAGGTATATATTTTCCTTTAATATGTTTATTGTCAATATTTCATATTTGTTCGTTAATAGGGTATGATATCTCTATAGAAAACTGTAGAAAGAAATATATGTATTGGATTACATAATATTGTTTTGGTAAAGAAGATATTGTTGGTTTATCTTAGAAATGACATCCCGGTCTAGATACTATAAGTGGATGCTGGTTCTTGAATTGATGTACCTAAGGGTAATAACAATGAAAACATCATGTTGGGTATTATCTTAATTTCCTCCTAGTGCAAGATAAAGAGGACAAAATAAATACTTGGTTTGACACTCTATAGGTATCTTATTTAGTTAATTATTGATAATATTTTAAACTATTATAAAGCATTTGAATATATTCTAGTTAGTAAAACTAATAGAATAGTTACCATCAATATTATAGATTGAAACAAGACTCATAAGTTATGGTATATATTTATTATTATGTGATTTATTTGATAAAGGGTTATTCAGATTTTGAATATATAGATATCAATATATATTTTTTGGTTTAGAATATTTTTAGTAATGTTACTAATAGTTTGGGTGTATTTATTTTTTGGTATTAGGTTAAGAACTTCAATACAACCTAACATAAAAAATTTGGTTGAACTGAATGTATCAAATGGTCAAACTAATGTTTCATTTGAGAATAAATATTAGGAATGAATATTTTTATTCATTTTATCATTAAAATAGATTTAATTCATAACTATTTTGTTTTTTCTATTTGGTTAAAATATGATTACAGAAAGGAACATGAAAAAAGTATGTATCTCAAAAATAATTATGTATTATAAATGAAAAAGGGAGTATACATAAATAGATTAAAATCATATCATGTAACTATTATGATGAAAAATTTATGATCTATATTATTACCTTAGTAATTGAGGTAGATATCATAATAATTTATAAATATTGATAGTATAATATCTATTCATTAGTGAATGATATTTATTCATCCTATTATGCTATATTATAAATTTTATGACGATTATGTGAAAATTCTAAGAATTTTTTTAGTGGTTTGACATTGATAGTTTGGAAATGCATATTAAATTATATCAATACTAATGAAAAGATTTTTTATATAAAAGTTACTTTTTCTGGGATAACTATTGAAGAATAAATGGTTGAAGGATAAGTAAATCCGATGATTAATATATGATTGATACTGTGATAATAAAGGTTTGTGGTTTTGAAAAACTAATTTTGAAAGTATTTGTAACCTTGGGATAGATAAGTTATTGATTATATGGTCTGTGAAATTCAACAAATTTTGGGATTTCATTATATATTTGGTGGTGTGTGATTTTTTAAACCAATATAGTAATACTATTAAGGGATAACGATAATATTAATTTCGAAGAAGAATATATAATTTGGTGGTCTAATTCATGCAGATTCATATGGTTTTAGGAAATGTAAACTTAGGATAATGTATGATTATTATATATATACATACATAATTGATTGTATGATTAAATAGAGGAGAAATGTTATTTAATGAAAGTTATGTAACTAAACATAGCCTAATATGTAAGGTAGATCTAGTATTAGAAGTTTTACCATTAATTATAAACATGTCCACAATACCCTCTCGTTTATTCATCATGGAGTAGTATTTAAAATGAAAAGGATAGTTCATATTAAATGTGGTAGAATATAACAACCAAAGATTTTGGATAATTTAAATTAATTCTCTCTTGGTTTTCTTTTGTCCAATGAAAAAAACAAATACAACACATGAAAAAAATGGACAACGAATATTTCAAAATTATGTGATGAATATAATAATTATTAAATAAAATGATTATAATAAATTAAAATTGTATCATGATAATACTTTTAAATTTTTTTAATATTTTAAAATGGTTTTTTATAAAAGATCTTTTAAAAAATGGTATTATTAGTTAAACTTTATAAATTAAATTTATTACATATAAAAGATTATTATAACATTCTGTATTTTTATTTATAAACTATTATATAGATATTCAATTATTTTAGGTAGTTATATAAAATATTATTAAAGACACATGAATTTTAGAAATTCATTTTCTAAAAAAAATTGTTTTATTTCTATATTGTTTTTTACTTAAATAGCCAAATATATATATATATATATATATATTATTTTTATTTGATAAAAATAATTTCATTTATGAATTTATAATTTCAATTCTATTTTAGTGTTATTTTTTATATTTTTCAAAAATAACTAATTATTAGGTGAATAGATTAAAATACAATTATTACTAAAATCATAGATCTTATGAATATATCAAAAACTAAAAATAACATTAAAACAACTAAAAAAATTCATGATAAAATATATATTTATTGAGAAAAACTATTCATTTTAAAATAATAATATAAATTTATAAAACCAATGTTGAACAACATAATTAATATTTACCAATAAGAACTACTTTTATTATTTTATTTTAACAATGTATTAATTTTTAAGATTTTTGTTTTTTCATTACATGATTTCCAATTTTTTCATTATTTTTATAATAAACCAATTTATATCATTAAAATAAAAGGAATCAATAATTTTACCGCACACTTATTATTTGTGATTAATAGTGAAATTTTTCTAAAAACCCATTTTTATGTGTTACATGTGTTAATATCAAAATTAATTTTTATTACACATTGAAATTTTATCTGATAAAATTGATTTCATTTTTTGGAATAAGTTCTTACAAATTATTTTATATGTTCAATTTTATTTTTATATATTAAAATTAAATTAAATAGGTATAAAATTGTTACAACATCAAAATCTAAAAATGAAAAAGTAATGAATCTATGGGTGAAGGGATTAAACCATGATAAAAATGTGTTTATAATTAGTTTCGTATATAGGAGGAATGTCCCTTTCACATAAAGAAAAAGGGATTGATCAATTAAAATTTTCCCCAACTATTTAAAAAATTTAAAATAATATGGTCCTTCGAATGTCAATTTTATAGTATCTTTGAAATATATTGTAAATGGGGATGTATATCAATGATAGTTTGTAATGTATGTTTTTAGCACCATATGTGGGATTGCATGTTTTTTGGAACATTAAAAAATTTAAATTTCATTATTATTTATTAATACAATGATAGAGCTATCATAGAAAATGTAGATATAATTCTTGAAATTAAAAATTTAGATGATGTTTTCTGAAAGGTACATAAATATAACAGAAAAAAATTCATGCCACTAAGAGGTGAAATTACATCAATGAATATTATTATTCATAATATTTAGTATTAGTATAATGCTTTATAGACAAGGTTATGGTTCGATGGAAATAATAAAATATATGTTCCAGGTTTTTTTATGTTTGTTTATTAAAAAAATTCAAAATAGAATATTTAAGATCTCATGATATGGATTTGCTGAAGATATTTTATTTATTATAAAACACATGTTTGATTTTTTTTGGATATTGTGGGAATGTTAATGGTTATGATTTTCATAGTCAGGATTATGATTTTAAGATTATCTTATATGATTACTAGAAGATACAAACCTAGAAATTAAGGTTATCCTCTTACATCTGTACCCAATGTTTTAAAAAATGGTGGGTATACTGTTTCTAAAAAAATCTATAATAATGTTTTTTTAAAAACTGTTGGTATAGGTTGATCAATACCAATCTATTTTTTATCACATGGGGATAGAGACTTATCTTAAACCTTGGACTCCCCCAAACATCTTTATATATGAGCCCTAGTCTCTCCCTCACCAGATCAATTGACTAACACCTCTTCTCCCCTAATGTTATCCTCCTCTAATTCAAAGATTTTTTTATTTCGATCTTCTTCAACATCTGATTATTGAGTTATGAATCATCATTATCATTCTATTGGTCGAAGTAGATAACTTAATAGGGGGGATGTTAATTGAATATCTATACAAATTTCTGTAAAAAAAAGTTCTTTTCAAAATAATATCCCCCTATGAAAATAAAAATAATGTTAGTTTGTAGTGAATTTATAATAGTCTTGAAGGTTAAATTGGGTTCTCTGAAGATTGATTAGTTCTCAACTTTCCAAATCTAATGATTAGTAAAACATTTGAAACAAACGTTCTGTTTCAAAACAGATATAAAAACCTACAAAACTAACTATCAATGTTTAGTTTATCTTAATACTAGAAATACCTAATATATAACAATATAAGATAAACAGTACATCAGATAAAACAACAGGTTCAATCTCAACCAAAGACTTAGTCCTCTCCACTTGGTGATCACCTACCACCAAGAATTTTATATTAATAAACTTGTGATCCACACCCTGGATTAGGGTTCACAACAACACAAAGGATTTCTAGGTCACACATGACCTCTACCACAATTATTCATGGGAAAAATAAATAAATATATCTCATAAGATCTCTTTCATAGTTCTACATTTGATACAAGTGTAATAATAGATTGAGATTGAGGATATTTTGTTATCCTCTAATTTAGCTCAGGAGATAATGTGTTTGATTCAAAACATATATACACACTTCTCAAATACTTAATAAAATATTAAAATAGAGTTTAATAAGCTAGAGTGGAGTTGAGAAATTTTTTTGTGATGTGTAGTACAAGTCCACAATCATTGGATGTAGATAGAAATAAATCAGAGTGCTATTTTGGATGTTGTCTTCATAAAAGAGTATCACAATTTTATTAATCCAGCTTCTGGTTGTGAAAAAGGTTCTCCTCTTTAATGTCTCGGTGTACTGTGAGATTTACCAGAATTATTTTTGTTATAAATTTTTGTCATCTCAAGATTTGGGTTCTTCCATTTTCGTATTCACATATCTTCTATTTTAGTGTGTTCTTCATTCTTTATGTGTATATGTATATCTATGTGTCTCCTTCATTTTTGAGTTCTAATTGAATTCCTTTTATACTTCAAGGTCTATGAGGCATAAAGATCTCTGCGCATGCATGTACCTCGTACTATCTACAAATAGTCCTATAAACAACATTAAATAATGTCAGAAACATTAATTTTTCTAAATATGACCGTTAGAAATAAATTTGAATTAATAAAATCAAAACAGTTATTTATGACTATCGGTGAGTCATCTTCGGTGTGTTTTCTTTGATTTAGTAACATTGGTCTATCAGTATTAGTGTGTCAACTTCGGTGTGTCGACTCCATTCTGTCAACTTCGATCTGTCAAATTCGGTGTGTCGACATCGTTGTGTCTACATTGGTGTGTCGACTTCCATGTTTTCATCTTCCGTCTGCAACTTCGGTGTGTTGACTTCGATCTGTCAACTTTAGTGAGTTGAATTCGGTGTGTCGTATTCGTTTTTTTGACTTCGGTGTATCGAACATCGGTGTGTCATCTTCGGTGCATCGTAACATCGTTGTATCATCTTCGGTGTGTCCAACATCGGTGTGTCATCTTTTTTGTGTTGAACATCGGTGTGTCATCTTCAGTCTAACAAACATATCATCTGTGCCACAGAATCTAAAAATGGTTACGAAGTATTGGTCTTAAAAGAATCATTATGAGACTAAGTGTTATAAAAAAATACAAGTATAAATGCACTGATAAACATAATAATTCATGCATATAGGTTATTGAATAATTCATGTATATTTTTCTGTATGACATAATTGATTTACTTAGAGATATTAAAATGAAATTAAAGAACAGAATCTATATATTGACATTATTTTTTATTATTATAACTACATTATCATAGAGGGTCCAACAATCTCCCCCTTTTTGAAATTCACAAATTATGACATGCATGAGAAAATATATAGAACAAAGGTAGATTGACATAGCATGCTGAAATGAATGAAATTGTCTGATATGACTAAAGTATTTCCTTGTTTGTATTTTTAAAACAAAGTTACCCCTCAATAAATGGATTTAGGTGAGTACATGCCATGTTTCCTAAACCAGAAAATCTCTCCTGTATATAATTAATGTATACCTTATTTTCTCCCCCTTTTGGGATTAGTAAATAATGAAAGAGAGAACAAAGAAAAAACTAAAGATAAGGAGAAATAACCTAAAATAATGACACAATAATGATTTCCATTAAGAGGCATAAAAGTAAAAGACAAATAAAAAAGAACAAATCCATATAAAAAAGATAGAATCCATCACTAAGGTTTTGGATGATGTGGGTATTTTCCTTTGACTGAAGGATTCGAGGGAGAAGGAGATGTTTCCGGAGTAGCAGTGGGAAGAGGTGGTCTGAAGATAACACCAGGCAGGGAAACAAAAGTATGAATAGAAGGTTCAAGGGTATGTCTCCTTTCTTAAAAGACTCGACATAGAGTCTACTCTGTGATGATCGATCGAATCGTGGAAAGATCCTGAGAGATAGACATTAGAGTAGGAGGCCATGAGGCAATTCAAATTGAAGTAGTTTGAGGGACCACAATATCCTTATTCTTAACATGTAGATATGGTTTGATCATGTTGATTAAGTCATTAAGGATTTCACCACCATATTTCATCTCCTTTAAAATGTCATCCTTATTTTCCATAAATTAACTCAGTAATGGTGTAAAATCCTTTAATTGATGGTCCTACTTCTTGAACGCTTCTGTCACTGGAAGAATTCGAAGATATTCTGCAATGAAACATGAAGCTATTGATGAGGTCATGCTTGGTATAAATCTTAGACAATTACTTATCAGCATTTTCCCAAATCTCTTTCTGAGCTGCAGAGGATTTATTTATGAACTGTCTGACCATATTGTATAGATGATATGTATTTCAATGTACTTATTCAAGGATTTGTTTCTCTGAAACTATCTGATTTGTTTTGAAGTTCCTCTCTCATTACTACTTCGAGAGACTCCAAATCAACAAAAACTCTTTTCCCACTCCTAAAACTGGATGGTCCAGTCAACATTTTCACAATCTCTTCATTGAACTTCTTTAGTTCCACACTAAGTAGATGAGTTACCATTTTCCTAAGAACATTCATAACACCACTAAAGGAGGTCTTGAAGTAAATGATTAATGAATTAAACTCATTTCTAATCTTTATTACATCTTCCCTCAGTAATGTATTGTATCTAATAATAGTTTCTGCTGTGGTAAAGAGATTCAGTAGAATCTCATGGATCACTATTCTTGCAATCATTTCTGCATCAGCATCTAAGATACCTAGAGACGTGGAGGATTCACTTTTGGATCCAAATGAGGCTATCACAGACTCACAAATATCATTTTTTTAATTTATATAAATCAGCCTTAGTAAAATAGTTATTGGGAACAACCTGTTCTATTGGTTCTTCTACTGGAGGTGTAACTATGGGAATAGGTAAAACATGTTTTAGTTCATCTTGGACTTGTGGAGAAGGAAGAGAAGCCACCATTTCTTCATTCGATACATACTCTAACCCAAAAATAATGTATCCATGATCCTTATCCCACACTCAAGTATATGTACAGTCTCTTTGGTCAATAGTATCACTTCTGAACCTCCTTCCCTCGGGCTCAGGAACAACATCATGTTCACTAACTTCTTCATCTTGTTCTCTGGCCATAAAACTTGTCTGGGAATAGGAACCAACCCAACTTCAGGCTATGCTTCTAATCCATACATTGCAAATTCAACAAGCACTTCATGAATTTGAGGTACCGGAACCACATCTTCTCCCTCTTTTCCAGCATCCATTATATCATTCAATTCATGGATGATCTCTTGATTTTCAGGATTAGTAAGGGGTGATCTATCCTGATGTTTAGCATCTCAATGACCAAAAACATGTTGTTCAACATTCTCAATACCATCACCGGCTCCATGTACAGATTCCTCACTGGATCTTTCAACGACTTTTTGTCCCATTTTTAATCTGTCACTTACATGCTCATCATTTCTTTCATTATCATCATCATTAACACCACCCCCACCAACATCTGATTCCTCATCATATCTACTAACATATCCTTCACCTCTAGTAATTTCAGTTTCTTTCTCATCCTCATCACTTAATAAAGATTCTACTGATGGAAAGTATAATGGTGGACTAGAAGGTCCATAAGACATGTATTTGGGACATTCCTCAATATCAGGATCACTCCTATCATAAAAAAGAGATACATCTTCCATTGGAACTTAAATATCAGCTTCCTCGTCAAAATAAACTGGAACCTCTCCTAGTTTGAGACCTCGATCAACTTGATCCTTAGGTCTATAAGGGTGGTCAAATGGATTGAAATCCTCATATATAATTTCCTCATCCCCTACCCAACATCTCCTCCATGGGTTAAAAAAGATTTTCATCCTTCTACAAATGTCTTTCTGAAGTCAAAAACCACTACATGAATCTATCACTTCATCTCCATCATCCACAGAACCTACCCTTTTCAACATGGTAGAAATTGTTCTTGGATAGTACATGCAAATTTCCTTCTAGGATGGCTTAATCAAATATGAGATATGCACCATTAAATACCTACATAGGTTCACTTTCATTCAATGTTTCAACAAAAAATATCAAGAAAACATCATGATACTTCACATGATAGAAATATCCCTTACTAGGGAAGATTTGATGTTGTATAAACATAAAACGTAGCCTTACTTATCCTTCGAATTAATTTGCAACAGTCCTCCTGGATTCACCATTTCTAGTCACCACTTTCAGAGCATCTTCTGAAGAGAAAAAATTATAGGAAGGTGAAATATTACCAGGATAGTCATCATAGACACCTTCATGAGGCATATCTAAGCATTCAGCCCATTCCTTAGATGATAAATCTTTGCCCTTTTCCTTTTCCATTGAAATCATCTTTGCTGCCTCATATTCATCTAGAGATATCCTCAAATTTTTATAGAATTCATGCACTAGCAGGGGATAATAGGGTCTTTCATTGTTGTAGAACCAACTATGCCATCCTTGATATTTTAGTACTTTCAACAAAAAATATTTTCTTGATATAAGATACTTAGCAGACCCCTCTTTTTTAGCAGTAACCATTTGGATTTCGAAGCTCAGTTTGGTAGTCCAACTAGACTAACCTTTCAGAGTCTTAGTAGAAGGAGATTTTCTTGGTTCTCCCATTGCCCACTTGGTCCTCACCATGACAAGGCTTCAGATTACGACAATGTTGAGAGGTTGAGAGTTGAGAGGGAGTGTGACAAAAGGTAGAAAGACTTTCGGTAGAGAGGACGGTTAATGGTCGGGATCGATTGAGCTAAATATATCATTCAGGGATTGTAAATCATAAATCATAAAAAATTAAACGTAGCAAAAAGAAGAATATAAAACAACATTGTTTATAAAAAAATAGACTGAATTAAAGAACAATTGTTAAATACATTGGTGAAATTGAATTAGTTTTAGGGATCAGTTTCATAATATCTGTTTCATGAAAATAATTTTCAACAGATTAGTTTCAGGAGATTGGTTTTATGAAATTCATTTAAAGAAATTGGTTTCAAGAAATTGGTTTCATGAGATCTGTTGCAAGGATTGGTCTCATGAGATTGGTTTCAAGGATCAGTTTCACTATATCGGTTTCATGAGGTCAGTTTCAAGGATCGGTTTCATGAGGTCATTTTCAAGGATCAGTTTCATGAGATCTGCTTCAAGGATCAATTTATTGAGATCGGTTTCAAGGATCGGTTTCATGAGATCGGTTTCAAGGTTCAGTTTTTCAAAACCAGTTTCATGAGATTAGTTTCAAGGATCGGTTTCATGAGATCGGTTTTAGGGAACAGTTTCATGAGATTATTTTCAAGGATCTGTTTCATGAGATCAGTTTCAAGTATTAGTTTTACAAGATTAGTTTCATGATATCGGTTTCAAGGATCAATTTGACAAGATAAGTTTCATGAGATCGATTTCAAGGTTCAATTTCATGAGATTGGTTTCATGAGATCAGTTTCAAGGATCAGTTTCATGAGATGAGTTTCAAGGATCAGTTTCATGAGATCAGTTTCAAGGATTGGTTGGAAAAGTTCTGTTTCGTGAGATCATTTTCAAGGATTGGTTTGACATGATCGGTTTCATGAGACCAGTTTCAAGGATTGATTTGACAAGATCGGTTTCATGAGATCAGTTTCATGGATCTGTTTACTAATTTATCATTCCTATTTCACATTTGATGTAAGTTATTCTCAATGAATTTAAGGGTTTAGTTAATATATCCGCAAGATGATGTTCAGTCCCAATATACTCAATAATATATCAACTTTTTGATAATTATCTCTCAAAAATTGATGTCTTACATCAATATGCTTTGTTCTAGAGTGAGAGATTGGATTTTTAGAAATGTTAATATAACTAGTGTTTTCACAGTTTATGAGAATATATCATAAATGAAATCCATAGTCTAATAAAGTGTGTTTCATCCAAAAAATTTGTGAACAACAACTACCTTCAGCAAAGTATTCTACTTCAGTAGTTGATAATGAAACTGAATTTTGCTTTTTACTAAACCAAGATATCAATGACTTTCCCAAAAAGTGACATGTTTCAGAGGTACTCTCTTTATCAAACATACATCCACCAAAATCATCATCTGAATATAAAACTAAATCAAAATTTTTTCCTTTATCATAGAACAATCCTAAATTAGATTTTTATTTCAAGAATTTGAAAATTCATTTAACAGCATTTAAATGTGACACCTATGGGTTTTCTTGAAATCTCACACACATACACACACTGAACATAATATATGGCCTACTAGCATTTAACTACTACAAACTCCCTATAATTCTTCTATAAGCAGTTTGATCAACTATTTTTCCAATTTCATGAAGATCTATTACACATATAGAACATATAAGAGTTTAATAGCTCTTAATGAAATCAATGTCATATCTTTTCAAAAGTTCTTTTTTGTACTCACTTAGATTTAATATAATGAGTTCTTTATTTTGAAATATTTAAAATCCCATAAAATATTTATGTTCACCCATTAAACTCATTTCAAACTCACTTTGCATTATGGTTGAAAAACTATTACATAATTTTTTTAAAAGATCCAATGATAATATCATCTACATATATTTGGGCTATTAAAATATCTTTTTTAAATATTTCTATAAATAATGTAGGCTATACAAGTCCTTTTATAAAACCATTATAAATAAGAAAATCACATAATCATTCATACCAAGCTCTTAGAGCTTGTTTCAAACCATATAAATCCTTAGAAAATTTGAAAACATTATTTAGAAAATATGGATTTGTAAAACCTAGGGGTTGTCCAAAAAATAACATCCTCAATTATATAACCATTCAGGAATGTACTTTTGATTTCAATTTGATAATGTTTAAAATTCATGTTGGCTACATAGGAAAATAAGATCTTAATTGCCTCAAGTCTAGCTACTACTGCAAATGTCTATTCATAATCAATTCCCTCTTCTTGATTATATCATTGTGAAACTAATCTATCATTATTTCTAACTATTTTTCCAACTTCATCTACCTTATTTATAAACACCCATTTGGTTCTAATGGAAAAAGTATCCTTAGGTCTATCTACATGTTTCCGAAAATTACTTAATTCAAATTGATTAAGTTCTTCTTGCATGTCCATTAACCAAAATTCAGCATTGATTGCATCATTGATATATTTAGGTTCATTTTTCGACATGAAGGCTTGATGTTCAACCTGGTTTCTCAAAGAAGCTATAGTTTTGGTTCCTCTATCTAAATCTCTAACAACAACATCTAAGGGATGATTCTTAAGGGTTATAGTTGGTCTAGAGAAAGTAATACTTGATAATTCTGGTTGGTTAGGTTGATCTAGTTCACTACGGTTCGGATGTGGATAATATCCAGAACTGAAAGATTTCACAACTTCCTTCACATGATGATTTGATGTTGTATCATTTATGTACAGATTGGAAGTATCCTCTTCAATATTTTCAAGTGAGTTCTTGGGCTCATGTGGATCTACTTCATCAAACTTTATGTGTACATATTCCTCCAGACATTTGAATTTTTATTAAAAAATCTATAGACTTTTCTTGATGTAGAATATCAATGAAATATTATTTCATCGATTTTGGATGTAAATTTATCTAAATTATCTATAGTATTCAATATATAAACTTTACATCCAAATACATTAAAATAAACTACATTGGGTTTCATATTATTCTACAACTCGTAAAAAAATTTTCTTAAGAATGGGTATAATTAAAGCTCTATTTATTATGTAGCATGTTGTATTAATAGTACGAGCCGAGAAATAAATGGGTAGATCATATTCATTAAGCATAGTCAAATAACTTTCCTGTAATATTCTATTTCTTCTTTCTTTCACACTATTCTGTTGATGTGTCCTAGGTGTAAAGAAGTTACGATTATAGCCAATTTGTGAGAAAAATTAGTCAAAATCATGATTTTCAAACTCCTGACCACGATCACTTCATATGGATTTAATCTTAAGTCCACTAAGATTTTATATAGTTATATCATAATTGTTAATGTGTGAACTTGATTCACTTTTAAGATCCATGAAAAATGTCAAGGTATACCTAGAGAAAACATTTATAGGAAAATAAACATAGGTCTTCCCATTGAGACTTGAAACTCTAGATGGTCAAAACAATTCCATGTGAAACAACTCTATAGGTTGAGAATTAGTTACTTTCTTCTTTGGTTTAAAAGAGAGTTTATGTTGCTTTCCTTTTTGACAAGGATAACACACATTGTTGATTCAAAACTCTAATCTGGGTAAGTCTATAATTAATCATTTTCTTTGTAAACTTCATAAGAGATTATATATTACAATGTCTTTGACTTTTATTCTAGAGCCAGGGATCTTTGTGAACGACATGTAGAAAATAGAAATTCTATGAGGCTACTGTCTCAAGATTTATAGAATATATATTATCATTTCTACAAGCAGTAAATAATAAATTATTATTAGAATCGAAAACATGGCATGAATCATTTCTAAATTTATCATTAAATACATCATCACACAGTTGAGATATTCTGAGCAGTTTATAATTCATTCCAACAGTATACAATACATTATAAATTGAAATAGAGTTAGGGTTACCAATCGTTCCTAGGCCGATGATTTTTCCTTTAACATTGTCACCAAATGCGACTTGTCCTCCATCAATCTTGATAAGACTTTTAAAGGTTGAAAAATCCCTTTTCATATGTCTTGAACATCCACTATCCATGAACCACACCATTTTACAGGAGCTCTTTAAGAATTTTACTTAAAAAACAGTTTAACCATGAAATGACATTGGTACCCATATTTGTCTGGGTCCACATACATTAGTATAATAAGCTTTAAAAACCCAAAACATTCTTATGGGTTTCCTATTTGTATAATATGGAGTATTTTAAAATAAACATTATTTGGTCCTGATGAATTGGATATAGTAATAGAATTTATGGAACTAAAACATACAGTACAATTCTAGTTTTTAAAAAATGTAGCATATTTTCCAGAATTGGGTATGAAATGTGATTTTGATAAATTCTTTTGACCAGGTTGATATCTTATCCCAGAAGTATACATTTGAGCAATGGTTTTACCAATAATTTGTGTAAGATTATTATTTCAATTAGTTTCTGAGTCATTCTTCAATTATTTAGTATACATTTTTTACTCATTGATCTCTTTAAGAAGTTGTGATTTTCCCTCTTTTTCAGTTCTAAGTTCATATTTAGCCGTTACAGTAAGTGCATGTTGTTTCTTCGAAGATTTATATTTATCTTTCAGCTCATTACAGGATTCCTCTATCATTTTGCAATATTCGAATAGTTCATCATTTATCATATTTTTTTACTCAATTTTAGAATAATAATAATTATGTGTAGGAGAGTCTAAGGTTACCTCAGTTGTGTTTGTCAGGAAACACATGTTATCTCTTCTTATTTATGATTTTTCTTCCAATCCCTTTTCCAATTTAACTTATTTTCGTACTTTCCTTTGAAATTGGGCTTTTTGAAGAACATATTTTTCCTATAAAATGTCTTTAATTGTCTTTCCAGCATGGCCATTTCTTCATCACTGTCTGAAGATACTTCAACACTACTTGAGCTTTAAATAGAGGCTTAAACACTCTCTTTATTGTTACTTTTGGATGCAGTTTTCTTGAAAGCTACCGAATTTCATTTTGGTTTATCGTCTTCTGGATTTACCATCAATTATTCTTCATGAATCATTAATTTTCCAATAAACTATTTCACTAGAATCTTATCAATATCGCATGATTCCCTATTAGACAAAGACCTTCCAAACCATCTTTCTGATAGGCATCACAGAATCTACATGATCTGCTCTTTAGTAGTTACTTCTCTTCCTAAAAAAATCACGGTATTCATAATTTCATTGAACCTGGGATACATATCAGAAATGACCTCACCTGGATTCATTATAAAGTTATCGTATTGGATAGTATAAGTATTCAATCACATTTCATTAACATTAAATTTTCTTTTATGAATAATAGAGAGAGTATCCCAAAGTTCATATGCAGTTTTATAAGAAGAAATATGGTTAAACTCTTCATCTCCTAGTGCAATGTGTAGAGCATTCATATATTTACAATTATTTTTATAGGTATTATTGGAAGGTTCATACAAACTTTTTCTAGTAGTTTCAGGTATTGCATATTTAATTTCAATAGAAGTCCAGATTTCGAATCCCATACATTCTAGATACATTTTCATTTTATGCTTCCACTGAGCATAGTTAGTTCTATTAATGAATAATGGTCGATTAGTAGAAGACCCTTCTAATCTATTTTCTATTATAATGTTTGTAAAATAATTTCAAAGAGGTAAGATTTTGAAATAATAGAAATTTTAAGATATTTGAAATAAAACTATAATCACAATTCCCATGATTTGAAAAACTAATAGTAACTTTCAAAACACATAGGATACCAAATGTTGGTCGTAGTAGATTACTCAAGAGGGCGGTGAATTGAGTATCTATAAAAATATATGTTTGAATGGCTCTTAACAAAACATTATCCCCCTATGAAAATAAAAAAAAAATTATTTTTTAGTAAATTTATAAAAGTCATGAAGGTTCAAGTTGGTTCTATGAAGATTAATTAGTTCTAGTCTTTCCAAATATAAAGATCAGTAAAACATTTGAAACAAAAATACTAATTAAAAATAGAAACACTTTCTAAACAAACTATCAATGTTTAGTTTATCTTAATGTAAAAAATACATAATAGATAAAAATATAAGAAATACAACACATCAGATAAATCAATAGGTTTAGTCTCAAGAAGAGACATAGTCCTCTCCACTTAGTGATCACCATACACCAAGAAGTTTATATTAACAAACTTGTGATCCATGCCCTAGATCATGGTTCACAACATCACACAGGTTTTCCAGGTCACACTCGATCTCTGTCATAGTTATTCATGGGAAAAACAAACAAACAGATCGCAGAAGATCTCTTCCATAGTTTAATGTGGGATAAATGTGTAACAAGAGATTAAGAGTGAAGATATTTTTATCCTATATTTTACCTTAGGAGAGAGTTTTTTTGATACAAAAAAAATATACACACTTCTCAAATTGAAACTACAATATCATAAATGGGTTTAATAAGGAAGAGTGGTGTTTAGAAATATCTGTGTGATGTGAATCAGAGCTATGGATTCATTGGATGTAGAGAAAAATAAAATCGAGTACAATTATGGAAGTTGGATTTAGAATAAAGTATCACAGTTTTAGTAATCCAGCATCAAGGTGTGAAAAAGGTTCTGCTCTTTAATGCCTTGGTGTACTATGTGCTTCATCAGAATGTTCCCTGTCAGAAACTTCTTGTGATCTCAAGCTTTGACTTCTTCTATTTACGTATTTGCACAGTCTCTATTTTTGTGTGTTCTTCAAGCTTTATCTGTTTCTGTATATCTTTGTGTCTCATTATTTTTTGACCTCTGATTGAATTACTTTTATACTTTAAGGTCTACTAGGCATAAAGATCTCCTCACATGCATGTACCTCCTATTCTAAACGGATAGTCCTAAATACAAAATTAAATAATGTCAGAAACATTAATTTGTCTAAATATGACCGTTAGAAATAAATTTGAATTAATTAAATCAAAATAGTTATTTATGTCTATCAGTGAGTCATATTCGATGTGTTGTATTCAGTTTGGTAATGTTGGTCTGTCAACTTCACTGTGTCAACATCAGTGTGTTGAATTTGGTCTTTCAACTTTGGTTGGTCAACTTCAGCGTGTCAACTTTGGTGTGTTGACTTTGGTCTGTCATATTGGTTCTGTCAACTTCGGTGTGTCGAATTCTTTCTTTCATCTTCAATGTGTTGACTTTGGTGGGACGACATCGATGTGTTGACTTCGGTGCGTCTTCTTCGGTGTGTCGAACAGCTGTGTGTCATCTTCGGTGTGTCAAACATATCTGTGTCATCTTCAGTGTGTCCAACATCAGTGTGTCATCATCAGTGTGTCGAACATTGGTGTTTCATCTTCGGTGTGTCGAACATCGGTCTGTCAAACATACGATCGGTGTTAGGGAATCTAAAAAAGGTTATGAAGTATCTGTCAAACAAGAATAATTACAAGAATAAGTGATATCAAAACATTCATGTATAAATGCACTGGTAAACATATTGATTCATGAATATAGGTTATTGACTTATTTAAGTACATTTTTCTTCATACATTATTGATTTACATAGAGTTATTAAAATGGGATGAAATAAAATAATCTGTATATTTGTAAAGAACTATAAATTTCGAGGAAATTTTTTTCTTAATTTTCTTTGGAATTTTACAAGAACGCAGTTTTTGACTACACCTGTTTCCGAGGCCCAGTGTGCTCGGAATCATTTTCCAAAATTTGGCTCGGGTACGTTCAGTGAACGGACGAGCGGGTTTTTCTAAAATTTAAACCGATGCTCAGAATCGAATTCTGAGGGCACCGATGGAATCGCAACGCCGGTATTTTCATAGAAATGCCTCTTCCGAAGTTGGGTTTTCTCAGGTGTGGTTTTTAATTTTTGGGCTTAAAGTTATGAAATAAAATAATTGGTACATCAAACTTTATTTTATTTCACTTAAAGCCACTTAAAACTGCTTAAGCTGAGTTGATGCGGATAGGGTGCTATCCAAAAATATCTACCCTCTTGGTAGGATATTTGTGAGGTGGGCCCGCACGAGCCCCACTGTTTATTTTCCACTAAGTAACTCACCCGCGAAAACCCATCATTATGAAAGTCAACTGACGCGTTTTCTTAATTTCATAACGCACCAATTAATTGGGCGGTTTTATTCGTTGAATTAATTCTATGAATTAATTTAATAGTTTCTTAACCTGTTTTCAATCTGTTGGCATAATAATAAAATAATACCAACGCACGACTTCTGGAGAATTGTTCAATGAGAGGTTTTGAAAAATTTTGTGCCTTCATCCTCCTTCGCGAAGAACGTGAAGAATGAGAAGAATGCGAAGAACGCGAAGAACGCCGTCACCCTCAGAGATTTACGACGCTTCTTCCGAGACGTTCTTCCCCGCAACGATCTCCGATCACCAACTGCTTGAGGTAGGAGATTTCGGGTTTCTTCTTTTTAATCTCTTTGTAGGTTCTAACAACATCATGGATTTAATTAATTAAATCTACATGTTCTTGAACCTCGGAGTTCGTCGACGCGACACCGTATTCCGTGACGATGTGACGCCCTTCCGCAACGACGCGACGCCCTTCCGCAATGACGCGACGCCCTTCTGTGATGACGTGACGCCCTTCCGTGACGATGTGACGCCCTTCCGCGACGATGCGACGCCTTTCGTGATGACGCGACGCCCTTCCGCGACGCGACGATTCCCTCCTTCCGCGACGATCAATTCCACGAAGAACGCGCGTGCGACGACTTGACGAGGTATGGATTTTTATTTGAGAAAAAATCTTTAATTCCTGTGATTGTTTCATTTAAAAAAAAGAACCCGGTTTCATAAGAACAAATTTAATTTATTAAAATTGTTATTTTTAATTTTTTCATGTGTTGATTATTTCTCCCGAATGTTATCATCTAACGCGGAGTGTGCGGGCCAAACAAACACGACCCGACAACCCTCTGCAGTTCTTCATCGATGCGTGGATTGGCGGGTGACGACAAAACATGCTTCCGGGACGTTCCGTTGTTTCCGCAGTGAAGAACGGGACCCGGGAGGAGCTTCGGCGCAGAAGGGAAGGAAATCGGACCACCGGAGCAACTCCGGTGGTCCGCGGAAGCCACCGGCGGCCGGAGGCGGCGGCTTCCCGGCGCGCCGCCACATAGGGCCGCCGCGGCTGAAGCCGCGACGGTGGCGGCCAGCGGACCCGTGGCCGCGCGGGTCTGGCACGCATGGGACGCGGCAAAGGCATGTCCGCTGACTCCAGCGCGGCCCCACGTGGGCCGCAACACCTTCATCCCGCGGGGGCAGCGCCACCCCACGGCTCCCTCGCTCGGCCGCTTGACCGAGCCGAGCTGGGCCGTCCCGACCGGTCGGGTCGCGCCCTGGCCGGACCGGGCTACGCCGAACCAGGTCCAACCTGGACCCGGGTCTGGTCAACCCAGTTAGGGCCGACCCAGGGGGGGTTGGGCCGGGTCGGTCCGGGCCTAGACCGCCCGTCCTCAGACCATTTTCGGTCTTTTTCCCATAACTTCATCTATGGGCCTCTGAACGATGCTCCATCAGCTTCGATGCGATCCTTGGATCGAGACGGTTGTTTCTGTATATCGCACTCAAGTTTTCAGATTACTTTTAGTTCGGCTGGGATGGTTCGTACACGAAACCAACCGGGCCCTCGGAGCGGAAACGCTCATATCTTGAGTTTCGGACATCTGATTGACGTGCCGTCGACTTTTTTGTTTTCCTCTATGTGAGACAGATATTTTGGCATACTCTTCCTGAGGTTTTGATACAGGTGGAGTATGGTCAGGTTGGTTTTTCCTTAAAAACCAACCGGGCCCCTGGGACAAAAAATCCAATATCTCTCAGACCGGGAGTCTGATTGACGCGCCATCTGCGACGTTGAGTTCCTGATGACGATACAGGACTTTTGGATACATCAACTCTGGACTATGTGTCAGTTGATGTATCAGCCTCTTGGCTCGTGGAGTGGACCCTCCCGAACGAGCTTGCTATGTATGGGAACCCTAGAGCTGGCTGCGACTGCTACTGTGACGACGACGACTGTGCAGAGATCCTTAGTGGATTCGACGGCGACGACTACAGCACTCTGCGATCCTTTGTGGGTCAGTGCTACTGATCCTGTGTGGGTCCGATCCTGTGTGGCTCAGCGCTCAGCGGTCCTGTGTGGGGCAGCACCTACAGGTCTTGTGTGGGCTCGATCCTATGTGGGTGTTTGCGGGTGTTAGTTACCTATCGATCCTTTGTGGGTCAGATCCTTTGTGGGACACTGCGGGGGTTAGTACCTATTGATCCTCTGTGGGTCCAATGACTTAGATGGATCAGTGATCCTCTCTATCGTCATTCAAAGATGTATACCTGTGTGAGCTGAAACCCTGTTTTACTTTCCTTTGTGGATTGTGTTGAACTATCCTGTGTGGATTTACGTTTTACTTTCATTTGTGGATTGTGTTGAGCTATCCTGTGTGGATTTTACGTTTTGCCTTCCTGTGTGGACTGGGCTGTACTTGAGCTCGGATGTTGGAGCCGAGTGAGAATTGATGACTTAGGTATATGTATTGGCGTATACCTAAGCAGTGTCGGATGTTACTTCATTATTGCATCTTTCCTTTTTGATTTATCCTTTGCGTATTTTCGGAGACCATTGGGGGTCTCAGGGTCCATACTGAGTAGCTTATACTCACCCCTGCATGAGCTATGCCCGCACTACGTTGTGTTGGTCGCAGACGACGGACATCGCTGATCGTTGTGGAGGCTTGCAGAGCAGGATGGTACCAGGAGGTGGACCACTGGGCGGGACGTACTCGGAGCGGTCGGCTGGACCCGAGGAGCAGTGGAGGCTATCTGTACCCACCATTCATGTGAGACTTCCATTGGACGGCTCGACGTTGTGTATTTACTTTTCAGTTGCTGTTTTTCCCCTTTCAGTTATACTTTACAGTTGGGCTTGTATTTCCGTCCCCCATTACTTTTCTGCACTTACTGTTGTACCAGCTTTTACTTAGTGTTTACTTTTCCGCTTGCTTACTATGTAGTGCTTGTTTACTTTACAAAGGCAATGCCTTACCTTTTTACCAGGATTTACGCCTTGGTGCTAGTCGTCAGCCCCTGGCCTACGGAAGGCGAGCTTGGGGTAGTCACGACAGATGACCTGAGGACGGGTCGTGAGAAATTGGTATCAGAGGTGGTTGGTTCTACCGCAGACTCTGATCTTTCTTCTATGTGAAGCAATAATGTTTAGCGTATTGGGTGTGGTTATCAGTCCAGGGAGTCCAGTTTTGGTGGGGCGGCCGACGTATCCGTACACCAGGACCCTGACATATGATTTCCGACTTAATGCACGAAAACATTGATTGCATGTGTGTTTCAAGTTTTCATTGTGATTACTTTGTATCAGCTCACCAGGTATACTGTTCTGACCGTGGCGCACCTGTTTCCATTCAGGATTGTAACACCCCAAGATTTCATAGTGTGTTATTTCTTCAAAATAATTCAATAACTTGCACTACACACAACACCGAGTTCAATCACACCATGACTTACAAAAAAAAATCCATTCAAAAGAGGTTATGAATAGTATTATCTAAATTTTAAACTTTATATAATCCTTATAATTTTAGAATCCATATTATGAGTTTCTTAGATATAATGCAAGAACAAATTCATTTTCAGTATTGCACTTTTATCAACTTTTAATAGTGAACCCTTTTTAAATACAATATTTTAAACTTTTTGACTAAATGGGGACATCAAAAATTTAAAATGAAACATCCCAAGCTTCCACGGTACACTTTCTTTGAATAATGCGATAGCGTGTGTTGTACGCAACCTCGAGTTCTAACACACACCACAACTAATTAAACTAGCAGTTGTGAATAGTAATACCTAATTTTTGAAATAATATATATTTTATATTTTAAAATGGACTTCATTTTTGGATTTGGAATATCAAAATTAGCCTAGGGTGAAATTTTGGTACATTTCGGATAACTTTCATATTTTGATGAATAGTGAAAATTACTAAATTTTAATTAAAAAAAACTTTTTTAATCAAAATAATTAATGGTGATAAATTGTGAATTTGAGTGGTTTTAAAGTATATTTAGAATATATTTTTACCATTTAATATAATCTTGGTCATTGGACATAATTTTACAATTAAACCGAACATAAACAAGTGTCAATCTTTTGATAGTTATTATCTCTTAAAAACACGCTTTTTGTTTTGACAGCGGGAATTAATTTTAAATTAATTTCTGCCAATTCTGTGTTTTTAATTTAGAAAAATGGATTCCATATTTGGAATCAGGATGTTCAAATTGTGTCAATATGTAACTTTTATTTTTAGACATTTTGAATAATTACTGCGGTAAATATTTTATTTACCATGGTTAAGGGTAAATCCGGTAAATAAGGGTTAAAAAAATAATATTATAATAATACTAAATTACACTAAAACGTGTCTCAACCCTATTGTTTGATACATGGTCGACCATTGGCATCTTTGGGTCTATTTTGGGACCCCATGGATCCACTTGTAAGTGATAATGACACATTATATTAATAAAGCTAAAATAAAAATAAAAATGGCATAAGCTTACATCTTTTAGAAGAATAATTTTTACATAGGGTTATACATGTTGGAATTTCGATTATAAATATTCATTAGAAAGATAAAAAGATTTCCTACATAGTCATATTTTATTTATAATTTTTAGACATTAAATAATTTATTTTATTTATGACACAATGATGATGCAGTAATTACTATAATAGTGAAAAATTAAAATAATTGATATTATAAATACCCAAATAAATATAATATGAAACTTTTAATGAATTAAACTAATTTTATAGGATAATATGATATATTAGGATTGATTTAATTGACTTTGTTCTAAGTAATCAATCTGTTATGAGTTTCACAAAAAATCAACTATTGAATAGTGTCAAAATTGACATAAAAGAGTTCTTAAAACAAATATTATATTATTAATTGATATTAAATTCCTAAAAATATAAGGTTCGGCCAAGAGACTTATATTATGATAGGTTAATCATTAATGGACCACTTGGGGGTCGCTTGGATGTATATAGTAAGTTTATTAACCATATTATATAAAAATACAAAGAGACATTGTAAAAGTGAAACTAATTAACATAGAGTTAATACTTAAAGATAAGGTTAATATAAGTACCCAAACCTGTCTAAATTCTATTGGATGAGTTTTTTTCGACCTATACCCACCTCATCCTTTGAATATTCAACTTTGGAGCCTTTGGAAACCGAATATGAATTTATTATAAATTAATATTTCTAGCTTTTCCAAAGGTGCCCCTCACCCCTCTTATAAAAGGGCACTCCTCCTTCTCTTTTCCTCACACCTCTCAAGCCACTTGGCTCGTCCAAACTCTGCCCAAATAAGCTCCCCACATCCCTCTCCTCCTCCTTGAAGCTTCCCCTTAGGCAGAAAGCATTTCAAGAAGTCCTTTGGTTCCAACCAAAGTGAGTTACCTAGATTAAAGGTAATGATTTCTCTTAAATTATTTTCATTTATTTTGCTTCTCCAACCCCCAAACACTTTTTATTTCCTTTCTTTTGTAACAAAACCAGTATCCTCAATATACTAGGATGTTGTTATAAGAAGGATTCAAACTACACATACACACAACTCCATCTAATGGATGATGAACATAATGTTTCTGTGGATGGAAAACTAACGCCTCACGAAACGATGATTGTTCAAATACATCTTACCGCCTCTCATGGTGGCCATTATGATGGCACTGTAATTAAATATGATATTAATTATATATATTTTATATATAAGCTTCTGTAATTCCATTTTATTTCATACCATTATTCGTTTCATGTTGTATATACATACGATAATTTCATTTGAGGAAGTGCGGACTACCGCCCCCTTAAAATGATATGACTCGTTCATACCACACATGGAGCGTATAAAGGATGGTGTTAATGAACTTAAGTAACATATATAAAATATTATATTATACTGGAATAGTAATATACCTATGTATCATTTGGATTTGATTCTTTTAAAATGAAAATTAAATGGAAGTAGCGTTCGTGCGTACGTACGGACTACCGTCACCACGAACGCGATAAGATTCATTCTCCATCATATCCATTCAAGTATTATTCTCATTTTAGGGTTAAAAATAATGTTAATATCATTCTGATTATGAATAAGATATAATATACCCATTACAAACATGTCTTACGTAACCAAACATTTAAGAAGAACGAATCGATTATCACCCGAAACGACGATAATACTAAGATATTATTAATAAACCAATGTTAAAAGATCATATATGATATCATATTAATGTATATGATTCTTGTATAATTTAATAACAATTATTTCAAAATTATACAGGAGGTTAACCTACCCCAACCAAGGAAAAGTACAAGGTAAGGGTTATTTCACAATCTCTTCATTATCCGAGGTTGTTTATACGTAATAATCTACTGGGATTTCTTTATCATCCACATCCATGTTTCTTCGAAATGTATTTCAAAACATATTTATTATTTACAAGAATATGGGTTAAATTCATTTATACCCTTGTTTGACTTTTTGTAAGAGGTTTATAAAGGAATCTTTCCGTCATTTTCAAAACAAGGTCCTTTTTAACCTTTTCGACAGAATTAAGATAAGAATGTTTTTTTTTACTTATACGGCGGGTGCGGTTATTTTCCACCGTTATAAAATCGTCAAAGCTTTCCTTACAAGCTTACAAGAATATTTTCAGGAAAATGTTTTATTTTATATGGCTCTTAAATGATTTCAAAAATAGAAAGAGATATTTCTCTAAAAAGTGTTTTGATTTCATCTATGTCAACATCCTTTAATGGATTTTACGCTTATTTGAAGTTGATTTATTATAATACAAAACTTCTATATTGTATTGAAGGTTTTGTGATATGTTTGACTGTGGATGTTCTATTTTATACCATTCATAGTTTATGGTGAAACTATTGACATTTCGTATGCTAGTTTTAATCCGAATGTTTATATTATATTTCAAACTTTTCTTCAGATGAATGTGCTAAACAAGTATGTTCCGGGTTGGGGACCGGTAAAAGTAAGCCCTCCAGGTTGGGGACTGGTTAAAGTAAGCCCTCCAGGTTAGGGACTGGTAAAAGTATGCCCTCCGGGTTGGTGTCCGGTTATTAGAGGCACTCCGGGTTGGTGTCCGGTTATTAGAGGCACTCCGGGTTGGTGTCCGGTTATTAGAGGCACTCCGGGTTGGGTTCCGGTTAGAAGTAACCCCTAGGTCTTGGGATGAGGCCTAGACAATGAACTTAACATTTGACATTATGCATTCCAACATTATAAAAGTGGTTATTGATTTTTTCATGTGATTATTCGATTAGTAGAATATCCATGTGAATAAGTAAATGGCATTATTTCATTTTACTTTTGCCATACTATGTTGAAGTTCAAGTTTAAAAGGCTTTTGTTTTAGTAATTCATTGCCTTAAATGTTTACGCTTATTTTGAATATTCCGCTATATTGTTATCCTTACTTGGCATTTGAGCTCACCCCTTTTCTATGTTTTATTTTTCCCAGGTAGTGAAGAAGTAAATTATGATTGACTTGCAGGGATATTATGAGGGGTTAATAGTGTGGATATGAAGACTTTGTTGTTGTAGTAGCTTTTCACTTTGAAATGTAATGTAAAACTTTATGTTTATATCTAGTGTTTCCAAGGCTACTAAACTAATCGGTCTTTCGAGATTTGATCTTTCTTGTGATCATGCCAATGTTACGTAGTAATGCACCGACTCCGGGTTGCTGGGGTCGGGGCGTTACAGTTGGTATCAGAGGAAGTTTAGTACAAACCTTGGAAGCTAGATTTAGATAAACTCTGATTAGAGCACGTAGACATAAGATGAACTTTGAGGATTATTATAGAAGAACTTCCTAGAATTTTGGTATTGTAGAGATTTTGTGAGTTTTCCGAGCAATACATCCCTGTCTGGATACGAGCAGGTAGAGGCGGCTCTAGCACAGATGTACCTAGGGGTAAAACCCGAAAACACCGCTTTGAGCTAGACTCGAACAGGAACTGGTGCACGACAACGGGCCTTGTTCCACTCTTGGTTACGACACTCCCGGGGGATATGCTTAGGATAACTCTCATTTTCTTTACAAATCATTATGAAGGGTTTATGAGTATATACTTCCTCAAAGGACGCATTTTTATGATTATAGATTATATCCATAAATAGTTCAATTTATGTTAAGTGTTTTATAAGTATGGGATTATGTATTTTGATTCATAAACTGATCTAGTGTATGCCATTGTTTAGAAATGGCGCCCAGTAGAAGGAATGAGACCTCCAGAAATGCACATGATCCAAAGAGAAGGAAGGATCATATCTTTCCTGGTCTTAAGCTAGAATTTATAAGAGAAATAGTCTCCCATGTATTATCATCATATGAAGAAATAATATCATGTGTTGATAAGATAAGTAAAGAGTTTACTGAGTCCTATGGCTTTGAAGGTAAGTAAGAGAAGAAAAGGATAGAAGAGAGAATGATGGATAAAGGGAAGAGGGAAAAGAAGAATTTTACCATATGTGGTAACTGTGGAAAGAAACACCCTGGAACTTGTCTGAAAGGAATGGGAGTTTGTTATAAGTGTGGAGGAAAAGGACACAAAGTACGTGACTGCAAGGGTAAGAAAATGGTTTTAAATGTACAATGCTTCATTTACAAGGAGTTTGGACACTACGCGAACCTATGCCCCAGTCATCAGACTATGCCGCAAATGATGCTATTGGATAATAATCAAGTTATGATACTACCACAGATGAAGAGGAATGATTAGAGTTCTTATGTTGATTATTCCAATTGAGTGTTGTATCAACAATGTACTTGTTATAATAATTATGGAGTATATAAGGATTGTACTGCAGTACTATTTCATTAAGGACTTGAGATTGTGTGGAACAAAGAAAAGTGACTCAATAGCAGGATAGATTTTTGGAAAATATATGGTTGAGAGAATGATAAACCATAATATAGTTCTGATACTGAGGTAGCGATTTTGGAATAATATGTGATTGTTTTGGATAAATTATATTGGATATTCTTGACTACCTTGGAACTGATTAATGATTTGTATATTCCATCATTGTTGGGGTTTAAATCATTTTTGGATTAATGAAGTATATCCAGCATTCTATATGGAATAAGGGAGCATGAATGTAATCAATAAGGAATATGGTAATACATGATGAAGGTATTCATATGCTATTACGGGGTAAAAAGGTTCTACATTATGTTTACCTTCCTTATAAATGTTGGACTGTGAGTTTGGACAGAAGTATTTTGGATAGTTCTAGTTTGGATTATTTTGGATTACCATAAAAGGACAACCCGGAGGTCGGGTGGCAACCCGTCGCGTCCGGCAAGGCTGCGAGACTTGAACCCACAACCGAAGGGTGACAAGGGTGTATCACCTACCACTATCCCACGAGATGTCCTGGATTAAATAAAGTAGTTTTTTAAAATATCTAGTAGATGAATTATAAATTCGTTTATTTTGGAACCCTCTATGAATAGTATAAATAGAATTGTTTTTTTACGAGTGAATGATGAGTTTTGGTAGAAATTTATTAATGGATAAAACTCTAATTATAAACTAAGTATATCTCCTTATGATCTTAGCCAATCTCATAAATAAATTCCTCATCATTAATAAAAGGAACTTAGAACAAAAATGTTGTCCTAGATGGTACCTTAAATCATCACTAATTTATGGCTTTGGGATTGTTGGCCTTTTCATAGCCATGTTCTCTACCACTCTCCATCAGATAATTGATGGCTAGATTTTTCTTCCATATCTATATTTTCTTACATGGAACCCTAGTATGTGTAATTTTCGGTAATCTTCATACATTCCACTCTTTATTTAAAATAGAGGCCTCATTAATTAATTTTTCGATGTGGGATTTCAACTAAGATATTTTGAAACGTCAAAAATGTGTTATCCCAATACCCTATGTTTTGTTGAACCGATGGTATTTCAAATCATCATAGATTGATGATTTTAAGGACCTAAATTTTATACTTGTTTGTGATTGATGACCTCAATCACTACCTATAAATATTTACGTTTTTCCTCCAATTATATGTCTCTAATTGCCACCAATGTTCTCCTAATCGAGATCATAATTTGGTGGTGACCCTTTCATTTCTCTTTTCCTCATATTAAGAATAAATTTTAGTAACCCAATTTCCGATGTGGGTTTTCCCATAAAGATATTTTTTATTTTCAACCTTTTATTTTCGAAGAACAATTTCAAATTGCGAGGACGCAATTTATTGAAGGAGGGGAGAATGTAACACCCCAAGATTTCATAGTGTGTTATTTCTTCAAAATAATTCAATAACATGCACTACACACAACACCGAGTTCAATCACACCATGACTTACAAAAAAAAATCCATTCAAAAGAGGTTATGAATAGTATTATCTAAATTTTAAACTTTATATAATCCTTATAATTTTAGAATCCATATTATGAGTTTCTTAGATATAATGCAAGAACAAATTCATTTTCAGTATTGCACTTTTATCAACTTTTAATAGTGAACCCTTTTTAAATACAATATTTTAAACTTTTTGACTAAATGGGGACATCAAAAATTTAAAATGAAACATCCCAAGCTTCCACGGTACACTTTCTTTGAATAATGCGATAGCGTGTGTTGTACGCAACCTCGAGTTCTAACACACACCACAACTAATTAAACTAGCCGTTGTGAATAGTAATACCTAATTTTTGAAATCATATATATTTTATATTTTAAAATGTACTTCATTTTTGGATTCGGAATATCAAAATTATCCTAGGGTGAAATTTTGGTACATTTCGGATAACTTTCATATTTTGATGAATAGTGAAAATTACTACATTTTAATTAAAAACAACTTATTTAATCAAAATAATTAATAGTGATAAATTGTGAATTTGAGTGGTTTTAAAGTATATTTAGAATATATTTTTACCATTTAATATAATCTTGGTCATTGGACATAATTTTACAGTTAAACCGAACATAAACAAGTGTCAATCTTTTGATAGTTATTATCTCTTAAAAACACGCTTTTTGTTTTGACAGCGGGAATTAATTTTAAATTAATTTCTGCCACTTCTGTGTTTTTAATTTAGAAAAATGGATTCCATATTTGGAATCAGGATGTTCAAATTGTGTCAATAGGTAACTTTTATTTTTAGACATTTTGAATAATTACTGCGGTAAATATTTTATTTACCATGGTTAAGGGTAAATCCGGTAAATAAGGGTTAAAAAAATAATATTATAATAATACTAAATTACCCTAAAACGTGTCTCAACCCTATTGGTTGATACATGGTCTACCATTGGCATCTTTGGGTCTATTTTGGGACCCCATGGATCCACTTGTAAGTGATAATGACACATTATATTAATAAAGCTAAAATAAAAATAAAAATGGCATAAGCTTACATCTTTTAGAAGAATAATTTTTACATAGGGTTATACATGTTGGAATTTCGATTATAAATATTCATTAGAAAGATAAAAAGATTTCCTACATAATCATATTTTATTTATAATTTTTAGACATTAAAGAATTTATTTTATTTATGACACAATGATGATGCAGTAATTACTATAATAGTGAAAAATTAAAATAATTGATATTATAAATACCCAAATAAATATAATATGAAACTTTAAATGAATTAAACTAATTTTCTAGGATATTATGATATATTAGGATTGATTTAATTGACTTTGTTCTAAGTAATCAATCTGTTATGAGTTTCACAAAAAATCAACTATTGAATAGTGTCAAAATTGACATAAACGAGTTCTTAAAACAAATATTATATTATTAATTGATATTAAATTCCTAAAAATCTAAGGTTCGGCCAAGAGACTTATATTATGATAGGTTAATCATTAATGGACCACTTGGGGGTCGCTTGGATGTATATAGTAAGTTTATTAACCATATTATATAAAAATACAAAGAGACATTGTAAAAGTGAAACTAATTAACTTAGAGTTAATACTTAAAGATAAGGTTAATATAAGTACCCAAACCTGTATAAATTCTATTGTATGAGTTGTTTTCGACCTATCCCCACCTCATCCTTTTAATAGTCAACTTTGGAGCCTTTGGAAACCGAATATGAATTTATTATAAATTAATATTTCTAGCTTTTCCAAAGGTGCCCCTCACCCCTCTTATAAAAGGGCACTCCTCCTTCTCTTTTCCTCACACCTCTCAAGCCACTTGGCTAGTCCAAACTGTGCCCAAATAAGCTCCCCACATCCCTCTCCTCCTCCTTGAAGCTTCCCCTTAGGCAGAAAGCATTTCAAGAAGTCCTTTGGTTCCAACCAAAGTGAGTTACCTAGATTAAAGGTAACGATTTCTCTTAAATTATTTTCATTTATTTTGCTTCTCCAACCCCCAAACTCTTTTTATTTCCTTTCTTTTGTAACAAAACCAGTATCCTCAATATACTAGGATGTTGTTATAATAAGGATTCAAACTACACATACACACAACTCCATCTAATGGATGATTAACATATTGTTTCTGTGGATGGAAAACTAACGCCTCACGAAACGATGATTGTTCAAATACATCTTACCGCCTCTCATGGTGGCCATTATGATGGAACTGTAATTAAATATGATATTAATTATATATATTTTATATATAAGCTTCTGTAATTCCATTTTATTTCATACCATTATTCGTTTCATGTTGTATATACATACGATAATTTCATTTGAGGAAGTGCGGACTACCGCCCCCTTAAAATGATATGACTCGTTCATACCACACATGGAGCGTATAAAGGATGGTGTTAATGAACTTAAGTAACATATATAAAATATTATATTATACTGGAATAGTAATATACCTATGTATCATTTGGATTTGATTCTTTTAAAATGAAAATTAAATGGAAGTAGCGTTCGTGCGTACGTACGGACTACCGTCTCCACGAACGCGATAAGATTCATTCTCCATCATATCCATTCAAGTATTATTCTCATTTTAGGGTTAAAAATAATGTTAATATCATTCTGATTATGAATAAGATATAATATACCCATTACAAACATGTCTTACATAACCAAACATTTAAGAAGAACGAATCGATTATCACCCGAAACGACGATAATACTAAGATATTATTAATAAAGCAATGTTAAAAGATCATATATGATATCATATTAATGTATATGATTCTTGTATAATTTAATAACAATTATTTCAAAATTATACAGGAGGTTAACCTACCCCAACCAAGGAAAAGTACAAGGTAAGGGTTATTTCACAATCTCTTCATAATCCGAGGTTGTTTATACGTAATAATCTACTGGGATTTCTTTATCATCCACATCCATGTTTCTTCGAAATGTATTTCAAAACATATTTATTATTTACAAGAATATGGGTTAAATTCATTTATACCCTTGTTTGACTTTTTGTAAGAGGTTTATAAAGGAATCTTTCCGTCATTTTCAAAACAAGGTCCTTTTTAACCTTTTCGACAGAATTAAGATAAGAATGTTTTTTTTACTTATACGGCGGGTGCGGTTATTTTCCGCCGTTATAAAATCGTCAAAGCTTTCCTTACAAGCTTACAAGAATATTTTCAAGAAAATGTTTTATTTTATATGGATCTTAAATGATTTCAAAAATAGAAAGAGATATTTCTCTAAAAAGTGTTTTGATTTCTTCTATGTCAACATCCTTTAATGGATTTTACGCTTATTTGAAGTTGATTTATTATAATACAAAACTTCTATATTGTATTGAAGGTTTTGTGATATGTTTGACTGTGGATGTGCTATTTTATACCATTCATAGTTTATGGTGAAACTATTGACATTTCGTATGCTAGTTTTAATCCGAATGTTTATATTATATTTCAAACTTTTCTTCAAATGAATGTGCTAAACAAGTATGTTCCGGGTTGGGGACCGGTAAAAGTAAGCCCTCCAGGTTGGGGACTGGTTAAAGTAAGCCCTCCAGGTTAGGGACTGGTAAAAGTATGCCCTCCGGGTTGGTGTCCGGTTATTAGAGGCACTCCAGGTTGGTGTCTGGTTATTAGAGGCACTCCGGGTTGGTGTCCGGTTATTAGAGGCACTCCGGGTTGGGTTCCGGTTAGAAGTAACCCCTAGGTCTTGGGATGAGGCCTAGACAATGAAATTAACATTTGACATTATGCATTCCAACATTATGAAAGTGGTTATTGATTTTTTCATGTGATTATTCGATTAGTAGAATATCCATGTGAATAAGTAAATGGCATTATTTCATTTTACTTTTTCCATACTATGTTGAAGTTCAAGTTTAAAAGGCTTTTGTTTTAGTAATTCATTGCCTTAAATGTTTACGCTTATTTTGAATGTTCCGCTATATTGTTATCCTTACTGGGCATTTGAGCTCACCCCTTTTCTATGTTTTATTTTTCCCAGGTAGTGAAGAAGTAAATTATGATTGACTTCCAGGGATATTATGAGGGGTTAATAGTGTGGATATGAAGACTTTGTTGTTGTAGTAGCTTTTCACTTTGAAATGTAATGTAAAACTTTCTGTTTATATCTAGTGTTTCCAAGGCTACTAAACTAATCGGTCTTTCGAGATTTGATCTTTCTTGTGATCATGCCAATGTTACGAAGTAATGTACCGACTCTGGGTAGCTGGGGTCGGGGCGTTACAAGGATGGCCCCACGACGGCAGCCAGCTAGGGTTCCGAGAGTGGTACGTGATGACAGCCTACCGAGCGACGAGGCTTCGATACAGGGCCCTTTGACAGGAGAGGCACCGGCGGTACCTCTACCCGTCGAGCCACTGATTCTTCCAACACCAGCCGCTAACGATGCACATCGCCTCAATGCACTGCATGAGTTCCAGCGCCAGCGACCACCCAGGTTCCATGGGGAGATGGACCCCCAGGCAGCCGAGGACTGGCTGGAGGCAGTGGTGCGAGTTTTCAGGCTAATGAGGACACCATCCGACCTCATGGTGATCCTCGTAGCGAGCCTACTGCACGCAGCAGCGGGATGATGGTGGAGCTTGATGCTCCCAGTGCATGATGAGGCATCTCTCCTCTGGACAGACTTTGAGGGCCTCTTCCACTCAGAGTTCGTCCTGGCCACCCTCCGTGCGGTGCGCATCCAAAAGCTTCTTCAGCTGTGGCAGGGCAGCTTGACGGTTGCCCAGTACTCGGCGAGATTCACCGATCTCTCGCGCTACTCGACCGGCATGGTACAGGACCCGTTCTTCCAGGACCGGACCTTTGAGCAGGGATTGATACATGAGATCCGGACCTCGCTGATCTCCCTCATCATTTCGACTTAGGCAGGATTACTGGAGCGAGCCCTTTTGATCGAGTGTTTTCTTGGTGAGACTTCTCCAGCAGCGAGACCTACCGCGGGGTGTCACGTAGCAGAGTCTTCCGCATCAGGCAGTAGACGGATGAATCAGTGGTCCAGGAAGACAAGACCCTCAAATAGACGGCCTCAGGACACTGGCTCAGCAGTGCGGGGCACACAGCGCGGAGCCAGTCTTTCGAAAGGCATGCAGTGCTACACTTGAGGCGGGTAGGGTCACATGGCTCGTGACTGCCCGACCCATCGTGCCGAAGAGCAGCAGACAGTTGAGGGGCCACCCAGGCAGAGGCAGAGGGTCGACCTTGGTGGTCTGTAGGGAGGAGGCGGACGAGGCATAGGAGCTGGCCGAGCAGCAGGTGGTGGGAGACACTTTGAGGCTCTACCACCACCACCACCAGGAGGTCCACCCTGACCACAGGGAGCTGGCGGGTAGAGACAGGCACAGCTCCAGCCAGCGGAGGCCTACGACCACGGCGTGCCCGAGATGATTCGAGGTACGATCTGTGTCTATTCCTCCCTTGCTGCAGTTCTTATAGACACAGGAGTGGGTCACTCTTTCATAGCCGCTGCCCTTGTTTGGAGCTCGGAGATTCCAACAGAGCCGTTGGCTCGATCCTTACGGCTAGAGACTCCTACGGGAGCAGACTCGACGATTACACACTGGTGCCGGCAGTGCGAGCTTACTCTGGAAGGCGAGAGCTTCGGCTGGGATCTTCTTGTAGTGGTGTCAAGGCCTTACGACGTCATCTTGGGCATTGATTGGTTATCTACAGTCCATGCACAGATTGACTGTATTAGGCACAAGGTGCGATGTGTACGCACCGACGGGAGCAGGTTCACCTTCACTGGTGAGAAGGGAACCATCGCAGCACAGGATGGACTTCCGCAGAGGAGAGGATAGGCCATAACTCATTAGTTGTCTAGCCTCATCCTAGGTGTTGTTGATGTGAGGAGTCCTAGTTTTCCTATAGTGGTGGATCAGTACGCGGACGTCTTTCCCGACGACGTTCCAGGGCTACCTCCTCGCAGAGAGGTAGACATTCATATTGATATGTACCCTGGGACAACCCCGATATCCACTCCAGCATATCGGATGGCCCCCAATGAGCTTCGAGAGCTATGGGTCCAGTTGGAGGACTTGCAGGGTAAGGGTTTCATCCGACCCAGTGTTTCACCCTGGGCTTCCCCGATATTGTTCCCCAAGAAGGCGGACGAGAGCATGATACTTTGTGTCGATTATCGTCGCCTGAACTAGGTGACAGTGAGGAACAAGTATCCATTACCGAGGATTAATGACCTCTTAGATCAGCTCAAGGGAGCACGATGGTTATCGAAGATAGACCTCAGGTCATGCAATCATCAGCTCAGAGTTCGGGACGAGGACGTGCAGAAGACGGCCTTCAGATGTCGGTATGGCCACTATGAGTTCTTGGATATCCCATTCGGTGTAACCAATTCTCCAGAAGTGTTCATGGGCCTCATGAATAGGATCTTTCAGCCATACCTCGATCGATTTTTCATGGTCTTCATCGACGACATTTTGATATACTCGACGACTGAGGAGGAGCACGCCTATCATTTGCGGGTTGTACTAGACACACTCAGAGAGCACCAGATTTATGGAAAGCTCTCGAAGAGTCAGTTCTGGATACGTGAGGTCCATTTCTTGGGGCACGTCATTTCGGAGGCGGGAGTTGCAGTGGATCCAACGAATATTGAGGCGGTGCTAGCTTGGGAACCACCCAGGAGTGTGACAGAGGTGCGGAGTTTCTTGGGACTAGCTGGATACTATCGGAGATTTGTGCCAGACTTATCTAGAGTTGTGGAACCACTCTCAGCTTTGACGAAGAAGGGGAAACCCTTCGTGTGGTCAGACAGATGTCAGTAGAGCATCCAGGAGCTGAGACAGAGATTGACCAGCGCCCCTATCTTGAGGTTGCATGAGGAGAGAGTAGGGTACATAGTCTACTGCGATGCATCAGGGACCGGACTCGGATATGTCCTGATGCAGGAGCAGGAAGTGATCGCCTACGGATCACGTCAGTTGAGGCCGCATGAGCAGAACTATGCTACCCATGTCCTGGAGTTAGCAGCAGTGGTCTTCGCTCTGAAGACATGGTGACACTACCTGATGGGCGAGTGCTGTATAGTCTTTTCTGACCATCAGAGTCTAAGGTACATCTTCTTGCAGAAGGACCTGAACCTAAGATAGCGGCGATGGCTCAAGTTCCTCTAGGACTATGACTTTGAGATAGTCTATACTCCTGGGAAGGGGAATGTTGTAGCCGATGCCCTCAGTAGGAGGACGGGAATTCAGCTACTTGAGGAGGCGAGAGAGCAGCCATCCGCTTTGCAGATATCCTTCGTGGATAGAGATGGAGAAGCCTTCCTTCAGTCTCTTACAGTCACTCCTCCACTACTACAGTGGGTCAGAGAGGCACAACGTGGGGACGCTGACTGTGAGACGCGGCGTGCACAGGTATCCTCAGGACACGCACCTAATGGATTCTCCTTTGGAGTAGACCACGAAATCCTTTTCAGAGGACGTACTTTAGTACCAGTCGCTTTACGAGAGGAGGTGCTGAGAGAGTTTCACACTTCTCCATTGGTGGTACATCCTGGAGTGGCGAAGAAGTACTAGGACCTCAGACGACTTCACTGGTGGCCAGGCATGAAGAAGGTTGTGGCAGAGTTCATTTCTCGATGCCTCACCTGCCAACAGGTGAAGGCAGAGCATCAGGTACCTGCAGGCTTGGTACAGACCTTGGAGGTCCCAGAGTGAAAGTGGGACGGGATATCTATGGACTTCCTGACTGGAAATCCACGCAATTCCAGAGGTCACAACTCTATATGGGTGAGTGTCGACCAACTCATCATGTTGGCTCTCTTCTTACCCATCAGAGAGAAGGGCTTAGTGGAGAGCATAGGACACCTCAACGTTCAGGAGATTGTACAGATTCATGGAGTGCCATCATCTATCGTCTCCGATCAAGATGCTCGCTTTACTTCCCGGCTTTGGAAGGGGTTGCAGGAGGTGTTCGGGACACATCTACATTTGAGCACCGCCTTTCATCCTCAGACGGATGGTCAGACGGAGAGGACCATTCAGAATCTCGAGGACATGTTCCGCACATGTGTCCTCGACTTTGGTCGTTGTTGGGAGGACCACCTAACCTTGGTGGAGTTTGCATACAACAACAGCTACCACTCCACCATTGGGATGGAACCATACGAGGCATTGTACGGCAGACCTTGCAGATCTCCTTTGTGCTGGACAGACCCTGGGGAGTCAGCACTTGTGGGACTAGAGATGGTCAGTGCCATGACAGAGAAGGTCCAAGTCATCCAGGAGTGGATGAGGACAACTCAGAGCCGGTAGAAGTCTTATTCTAACAGGAGGAGGAGGCCACTAGAGTTCGAGGATGGTGACCACGTCTTCTTGCGTGTCTCACCTCGACGTGGATTACAGAGAGTTGGTAGAGACGGAAAGTTGTCTCCACGCTTCATCGGACCTTTCTAGGTCATCAGCAGGATTGGCGAGGTGGCTTATCGCCTGGCTCTACCACCTCAGTTGCACTGGGTGCACGACGTCTTCCACGTATCCCAGCTGAGGAGATACGTGCATGACTCGATACACATCATTGACCATGGGGAGCTAGACGTGGATGATGGGGAGAATTTTTCGGAGGTCCTGGTGGAGATCGAGGATCGACAGGAGCGGGTCCTATGTCGACGGACGATTCCTCTTGTGCGCATCAGATGGCAGCACGAGAACCTCTAGGAGATCAATTGGGAGTGGAAGGCTCAGATGCGTGCTCATTACCCACATTTGTTTCCCTAGTTTATGATGTATCTTTATGGGGACGTAAAGCCCTGAGGTGGGAGTGATGTAAAGACCCGTAAATTTCGAGGGAATTTTTTTCTTAATTTTCTTTGGAATTTTACAAGAACGCAGTTTCTGACGGCACCTGATTCCGAGGCCCGGTGTGCCCGGAATCATTTTCCGAAGTTTGGCTCGGGTACGTTCAGCGAACGGACGAGCGAGGTTTTCTAACTTTTAAACTAGTGCTCGGAATCGAATTCTGAGGGCACCGATGGAATCTCAGTGCCGATATTTTCTTAGAAACGCCTCTTCTAGAGTTGATTTTGCTCAGGTGTGGTTTTTAATTTTTGGGCTTAACGTTAAGAAATAAAATAATTGGTACGTCAAACTTTATTTTATTTCACTTAAAGCCACTTGAATGCCACTTAAAGCTGCTTAAGCTGAGTTGATGCAGATAGGGTGCTATCCAAAAATATCCTACCCTTTTGGTAGGATATTTGTGAGGTGGGGCCCGCATGAGCCCCACCGTTTCTTTTCCACTAAGTAACGCACCCGTGAAAACCGGTCATTATGAAAGTCAACTGACGCGTTTTCCTAATTTCTTAACGTACCAATTAATTGGGCGGTTTTATTCGTTGAATTAATTCTATGAATTAATTTAATCATTTCTTAACCTGTTTTCAATCCGTTGGCGTAATAATAAAATAAGACCAATGCACAACTTCTGGAGAATTGCTCGTTCAAGGGTTTTGACAAATCTTGTGCCTTCATCCTCCTTCGCAAAGAACACGAAGAATGCGAAGAAAGCGAAGAACGTGAAGAACGCCGTCACCCTTGGAGATTGGCGATGCTTCTTCTGAGACGTTCTTCCCCGCAACGATCTCCGATCACCAACTACTTGAGGTAGGAGATTTCAGGTTTCTTCTTTTTAATCTCTTTGTGGGTTATAACAACATCATGGAATTAATTAATTAAATCTACATGTTCTTGAAACTCGGAGTTCGTCGACGCGACACCGTATTCCGTGACGACGCGACTCCCTTCCGCGATGAAGCGACGCCCTTCCGCGACGATGCGACACACTTTCGCGACGACGCGACGCCCTTTCGGGACGACGTGACACCTTCTGCGACGACACGACGCCCTTCCGCGAGGCGACGATTCCCTCCTTCCACGACGATCAATTCCGTGAAGAACGTGCGTGCGACGACTTGACGAGGTAGGGATTTTTATTTGAGAACAATCTTTAATTCCCGTGATTGTTTCTCTTAAAACAAGGAACCCGGTTTCATAAGAACAACTTTAATTTATTAAAATTGTTATTTGTTATGTTTTCATGTGTTGATTATTTCTCCCGAATGTTATCATATGACGCGGAGGGTGCGGGACAAACAAACACGGCCCGACAACCCTCCGTAGTTCTTTGTTGATGCGTGGATTGACGGGCGACGACAAAACATGCCGCAGGTACGATCCGTTGTTTTCGCAGTGAGGAACGGAACCCGGGAGGAGCTTCGGTGCAGACGAGAATGAAATCGGACCACCGGAGAAACTCCGGTGTCCCGCGGAAGCCACCGGGGGCGCGGGTCGCAGGCACGGCGGCGGCCAGCGGACCCGTGGCCACGCGGGTCCGGCACAAATGGGACACGGCAAAGCCGTGTCCGCTGACTCCAGTGCGGCCCCATGTGGGCCGCGACACCTTCATCCCACGGGGACAACGCCACCCCGCAGCTCCCTCGCTCGGCCGCGCGGCCGAGCCGAGCCGGGCCGGCCCACCCGGCCGGGTCGCGCCCTGGCCGGACCGGGCCGTGCAGAACAGGGTCCAACCCGGACCCGGGTCGGGTCGAACCGGTTCGGGCCGACCCAGGGGGGTTGGGCTGGGTCGGTCCGGGCCCAAACACCCCGTCTTCGGACCGTTTTTGGTCTTCTGCTCGTAACTTGAGCTACGGGCCTCCGAACGACGCGCCGTCAGTGGAAATGCGATCCTTGGATCGAGATGGTCGTTTTGGTATATCGTACTCAAAGTTTCAGATTAATTTGAGTTCAGCCGGGTTGGTTTGTACACGAAACCAACCGGACCCTCGGAGCGGAAACACTCATATCTTGAGTTTCGGATGTCCGATTGACGTGTCGTCGACTTTGTTGTTTTACTCTTTGTGAGACAAATCTTTTGACATACACCGTCCAAGGTTTGGACGTAGGTGGAGTATGGTCGGGTTGGTTTTTCCTTAAAAACCAACCAGGCCCCTGGGACGAAAAAGCCAACATCTCTCAGACCGAGCGTCCGATTGATGCGCCATCTGCGACGTTGAGTTCCTGATGACGATACAAAACTTTTGGATACATCAACTCTGGACTATGTGTCAGTTGATGTATCAGCCTCTCGGCTCGTGGAGTGGACCCTCCCGAACGATCTTGCTATAGGCGGGAACCCTAGAGATGGCTGCGACTGCTAATTTGATGACGACGACTGTGCAGAGATCCTCAGTGGATTCGAAGATGATGACTACAGCACTCAGCGATCCTTTGTGGGTCAGTGCTACCGATCTTGTGTGGGTCCGATCCTGTGTGGGTCAACGCTTAGCGGTCCTGTGTGGGCCAGCGCCTACAGGTCCTGTGTGGGCTCGATCCTGTCTGGGTCTTTGCGGAGGTTAGTTACCTATCGATCTTTTGTGGGATAGATCCTTTGTGGGTCATTGCGGGGGTTAGTACCTATCAATCCTTTGTGGGCCCGACGACTTAGATGGATCAGTGATCATCTTTATCGTCATTCGAAGAAGTATACCTGTGTGAGCTGAAAATATGTTTTACTTTCCTTTTTGGATTGTGTTGAACTATCCTGTTTGGATTTACGTTTTACATTTGTTTTTGGATTGTTTTGAGATATCCTGTGTGGATTTTACGTTTTTCCTTCCTGTGTGGACTGGGTTGTACTTGATCTCGGATGTTGGAGCCGAGCGAGAATTGATGACTTAGGTATATGTATGGGCATATACCTAAGCAGTGTCGGATGTTACTTTGTGATTTTATCTTTCCTTTTTGGTTTATCCTTTGTGGATTTTCGGAGACCTTTGGGGGTCTCGGGGTCCCTACTGAGTAGCTTATACTCACCCCTGCATGGGCTATGCCCGCACTACGTTGTGTTGGTTGCAGACGACGGACAATGCTGATCATGGTGGAGGCTTGCAGAGCAGGACAGTACCTGGAGGTGGACCACTGGGCGAGATGTACTCGGAGCGGTCGGCTAGACCCGAGGAGCAGTGGAGGCTATCTGTACCCACCCTTCAGGTGGGACTTCTAGTGGACGGCTCGACGTTGCGGCTTTACTTTTTAGTTGTTGTTTTTCCCATTTCAGTTGTACTTTACTGTTGGGCTTGTATTTCCGGCCCCCTTTAATTTCATGCACTTACTGTTGTACCAGCTTTAACGTAGTGTTTACTTTTCTGCTTGCATACTCGGTAGTGCTTGTTTACATTACAAAGACAATGCCTTCCCTTTTTACCGAAATTTATGCCTTGGTGCTAGTCGCCAGCCCCTGGAATATGGAAGGCGGGCTTGGGGTAGTCACGGCACGGGCCCCGAGGACGGGCCGTGACAATATTGACATTATTTGTGATTATTAAAAACTACTTTATCATAGAGGGTCAAACACTTTTGATGAATGTTATTTTTAGTTTTATCTCTGAATTTCATTCTAATGCAACATATTGGTATTGATTATGAACATCATGTTTTTAAATATAAATTACAATATCGATGAAATAAAGTCTATTATATTCTAATTACTACTACTTTAATTATAATTTATTTAATTAGTTATATTATTATATGGATTCTTATGAATTCAACATGAATTTTAGATTATTTTGGTTGAATATTTAAGGGATTTATATATCATTAGGGATGTAAATACCATTTATTTTATCTATAGAGGATAATTTTGATTTCTATTGTCCAAATGTTTTATAATTTAATTATTGAAATTTTTATTAAATTTGGTTTTATAATATTCATATTTTTTTTGATCACTGGAATTATGTGGATTTCAATAACAGTTAAAATTGATATGTGGCATCATACCAACATTTTACATTACTTTAATTATTTTTGGAATTAATTTTCTATTGTAAATAATATAATTTAAAAATTATATATTGAATTTCGTTAAAATTAAGGAATATATTTCATTGAGTAATTATTATATTTTTAAAGGTTGGGTTCGAAGACTAATTTTATTATTAAAGCAAAGAAAAAACCTCTTTTAACTGGGCAGTGGGAGTCCCATTATATAGACTGATGGCCCAGTGGGATTATTGTTATGTGTTTATTGTATAAACTAGTTCATTTTAGTGAGTTATGGTTAAACTATTATTAATAACATTTAATTTAAGAACAATTGTTAAACTAATTAATGAATTTTATTAACCAAAAAAATACAAAATTGATTGATGGACTACATGATTTTACTATTATCTATAGCCATTTCTTAAAGTATATAATGTTTCTCTTATTATTTATTTTTCTTGATAATAGCATTATTTGATGGATTTAAAATTAAATTTAGTTGTACATTTTTGTTATTATGGTTTACATTATTGATTTTAATATAAATTCTATCCCATTAATATAATGGATTAGAGTTGGATAAACCATATTGATCGTATTTCAATTGAGGTTAAACATAATTTTGATATTTTTTTAGATTTTTCTTTTTAAAATGTGTCATATAGAGGTCGTATAATGATTCTTATGTATTACTATGTTGGTAAACCCTTATTATGTTTTAGAGAAGTTAAATACCATATAACAAAAATTTATTTCAATATATCTCTTATGTTTTGTATCATAATAGGGAGACAAGATAATACACACCATTTTATGAATGGAAAGAAAGATGTTTTATAGAGGATTTTATATTTGATCGGTTTCTATTTTCAAACCATAACAAGAGTGATAATTTTATAGTGTAATAAGACAATTATATCAACACACATTATGAAAATAATGAATATTATGATGTTGAGAGAGTGAAAAAATTAATATATGATTCGAGACCTCATGTATATCAGGAATTTACTAAAATGAAAAATTTTATATTTTTTAATGTTGTTATATCATGAAAAACCCCTCTATTATATTTATAATACCTCCATTGATTATATTCCTACCTTTTAATGAAATTTAATCATGATATTGAAAATATTACCTCAAATCATTATATGTCATAGAAGTTAATTAAGTAGATCATATTTTCTTATAATAAAATTCATTCATGTATGAATGATTATAGTTTATTTTGGTTTGAAAAATAATAACATTATGATTTTAAATAATGATGTTCATATTGATAGATGAAAAATATAGACAGAATTCCATATTTGTTTCTTTTAATGTCATATGACACATTCCATTCATTCCCAAGCATTAAAAACTATTCATGTTTGCTTAAATCACAAAACAATATGCGATGAAATTATTTTTAATAAAACTAAATGTACTGATGATTTTTTTGATCATATAGATGGATAACCAGGTAAATAATTTGATACATACAACCCTATTTTTTCAAATAAGGTGCGAAATGAAATGTTTTATCAAACCTATGATTTTTTGAATCTGTTTGGAAGGATTCATACAAATCACAACACATGGACAATATTTAATCACAATTACAATCTTCCTCCATAAATGTGTATGAAAAAATCATTATATTTTTTGAGTATGAAAATATATATAACTTATGATCTATGAAATTATATATACATCTACATGAAACCATTAATAAAATATTTGAATCATTTTTAGGATATGTGGGTTTTAAAATTTTATCCTTCTTCAAAAAATATATTTCAGATGCAGGATTCCCTTTTAAATAATAAAAATTATTTCCCTACTTATGAATTAATGTATTTTTAATGATGAAGTGAAAACTAACTAGTTCTATTTGTATGAAGAATAAATTATCAATAATATTTAAATATTGTCCAAGATTCAATTTCATGTGGAATTGATGATTATTTCTAATGGATAATCAATATAGGAAGAATCATTGGTGGTTTGATAATACAATTGACATTGAACAAACACCTCAACAACTTTTAGGAACTGATGTTATTAATTAAATTAATGATTTAAATTTTTCAATATGTAAATTTTAGAAGAAATATAATTTTTTTTAATATCGACATTGAATCCACATACAGTCGAAAAAAAGATTATTTTTTGAGTTTCAATATTGGTATACTAATTTACTATGTCATTTTTTAGATTAATTGCACATTGAGAAAAACATGTGTGAAAAATTTATTCAATTATTCTAAATACCAAGGGTAATACCCAGTATGACTTATGATCTCATGAGGACTTGTTGGATTGGGTTATTCGACCAGAACTGCATTCAATATATATGAAGGAAAAAAATGGAAGGTTAATAGTTCTTCATAAGTGATGAAAACTTTATTGAATTTTTTTCTATATGTATTGCAGTATATCAATGTTCCCAATGTATATTATAAAAAAATATCTATATGAGTCAACTTAAATGAGTAGAAACTAAAATCCATAGAAACTCCTTATTATGAAAACCTTCTTAATGAATATATTCCAATAGAAATATGGATGTTAATATCTAATAATTTAAGGGTGATTGTGATATTATTGTTACATTTTCTTAGAGACATTTTCCCTTAAATGATTCCAAATCCTTTATTGAAAAACCTATGGCAAGGGGAACCCGTAATTTTGTGTTCGTTGGAAAAAACTTTCCACCATATGTTTTCACTTGCATGCTACATTTGACAATTCATCATTCAACATAAACAAATCTTTGGAACTCAATTTATTTCATGGGATGTATTCCACTAACATAATTATGTATAAAATGAAATATTATGTTTGAAACAACAATCATGAAAATTGATCCAATTTGTGTGGTTATTTTTCACCAGAATGTATGTAATTTCTTTCAATGTATGTGTATGATGTGAGAAATATAAATAATCGACCACTGAGAAATAAAGATGAGATGTATGGGGAAATTGAGACCTCATTTCCATCTCATCCCCAAATAGGAGTACTTTTTTTGTTATGTTTATTTGCTACAATGATCCATGAAACGAGGAATTTGTTACATTACATAATCATGTTTAACTAGGATTTTTTGATGACTATGTAATGTATGTAATTTGAATAATTTTATTTAATATCATAATATATCATTTCACATATATGATAAACTATTATTATCCATTTATGTGGGGATAATAAACTAATTATATATTGATTTAATTGACCTTTTCCATTGATAAGGATAGAGACCTTTCCAAGAAAATATTTTATTTATTGGTTGAAATCAATGGTACGACCATTACATTATGTAACATAAAATATAGATAATAATTTAATTGAATTTTTCATATATATTTAAATTATTGAGTTTACATATTAACTCCATTAATCAAGAAAGAAGATCATTGAATTTTAGTCCAATTATTTATTACGTGTATACAATTCATTAATGATCTGTGGCTATAAATTTTTATAATTGACCGAGTGGTGAAAATGAGAAAAAAACAGGATGATATTAGGTTAACTACAATAACAAAATGTTACGTAGTGCATTAGATAGTATACCTAAATATAAAAATTTGTTTTGTTATGTATTTTTTAAGAAAATGTATTTTTTGGATTAAAATTCTCAAGTTAGAGTCCCAATTATGAAATATAAATGGTTTGATTCAATAATGAAAAATGGAATATGTATTGATGAATTTGGATTCAATTTTATTTACATGAACCTGTTACAAGATATTGATGAGAAATATGTTTTGGAAATAATGGGAAAATAATTTATTTATCTGAATGTTTATGTAACACCCCGACCTCAATCACCTAGAGTCGGTGCATTATTACGTATCATTGGAATGTTCACAAAAGATCATGTCTCAAATGACAGATCAGTTTAGTAGCCTTGGAAACACTAGATAAATTCATATGTCTTACATTACATCATAAAATGAAAAAATACTAGAACATAGTCTTCCCAGTCCACACTCATATCCCCTCAGACTATCCCTATAGGTCAGTCATAAAATACTTCTTCACATCCTGGGAATAATAAAAAATAGAAAGGGGTGACCTCAGATTCTCAGTAATGATAACATTATAGTGGAAACATTCATAGATAAGTATAAACATTTAAGGCAATGTAAAACTAAAACAAAGGCCTTTTAAACATTAATTTCATCATAATATGGAAAAAATAAAATGAAATAATGAAATTTACTTATTCACATAGATATTCTACTAGTAGAATAATCACATTCAATATCAATAACCACTTTCATAATGACGGAATGCATAATGCTAGACTATCATAACCACATAGTCAAGGCCTTGTGCCAGGACTACAAATAAGATTTTGTCAAGGCCTTTTTCCAAGACACTAGTTTGTCTCATGAGACCTACCAATGCATCGAGGTGCTATAACGGGCTCCACCTATCACTTACTAAGTCCAATACATTCCCCATATAAAAATTTTGAAACATTACATAAACATTCGTATTAAAACTACATACGAAATGTCAATACTTTATTCAAAAACCACGAATAGTATAAAAATAGCACATCCATAGTCAAACATAACTCATTTGATTCAATATGGAAGATTGTATTGTATCAGATTAACCTCAATCGAGAATAATAAAGAATATTGACATAGATGAAAATAATCATTAAAACTATTGGAGAGAAATATCCCCCTTTTTATTGAAATACTTTAAAAGAAACACTATTTGTAAAGAAGTCATTTAAGAATATATTTTTGAAACAAAGTGTCCCATACCAATTTGATACTTTTAAAAGAAATTTTTATTTGAAAACATTAATGTACATATAATTTAATCCTTAAATCCAATTTTAATACATGGACATTAATGAGAATGATTTAGAATAATAAATCTTTAAAACATTTAAAAATGATATTTTAGTTAGAGTTTATAACCAAAAAAGAGACACTTGAATATAAATAATTGAGGTAATCAAAACCTTTTAATATAATGAGAATAAAGGGATTCATGATATACTATGTCAATGTACATTATATACACCATATAAAAGTGGTTTGGCGTATAACAACAAAGAAGTCTCAATGGAATGTAAATTGAGATTAAATATCTTATAAAGACTATATCCTTAGGTTAAGGATAAATTAATAACATAACTATTTGTGAAAAATATAAATAAACTCAATATTATTGGATGTTTATTTTAATTCAATCAGAGGACATTCACACATATTCTTGTAAAAACAACACCAATTAATTGGATGCATAACTCAACAAATGGAGACTGAGTAAAAATTACTCTTATCAAGTTCATATCGATGACTTGAGAATTAATCAATGGAGTGATTATGTGTATCAATAGAATATCTATAGAAAGTGGAGTGGAAATTATGAAATAAGTAAATTAATAGTGATTACACACATAATCTTGGAGTAAAATAATAAATGAAGTATGCGTAAAGCCGAATGAGTGGAAATTGAAATTTCAAATTCCCTTATCGATTTGGTAACTTACGAAACATACGCCCATGAAAGAAGGATCATACAATGATGATGTAAATATCCATAAATTTTAGTATATTACACAATGAAGACAATCATGGGTAGTACACCCACCACATGCAATAAATAAGCGGCGAACAATGGAAATCTCACGGAATTAAAAGTGAGATAAGAAACCCCTTATTTTGTACTTTTTCCTTGGTCGAGGGTAGGTTAACCTCTTGTATAATGGTGAAATAATTTTTATTGAATTTTACAATAATTATATACATTAATATGATATCATTTATGATCTTTTAACATTTATTTGTGAATAATATCTTAGTTTTATCGTCGTTTTGGGTGCTAATAGATTCATTTTCCTTTATATTTTTTGTTATGTGAGCCATATTTGTTCTGGATGGAATGCATCTTATTCATATCATGAATTATATAATGTCTCAAAACATTATTTTTAATCATCAAATGAAATTTAGTCTTGAATGGATATAATGGGGAATGAATCTCATCGCGTTCATGGAGACGGTAATCTGTACGTACGCATGAGCGACAATATCACTCTTTTGATATTAAAATAATATATAATAGGATGGAATATCATATATAGTGAATAAATATCATTTTATATTGGTTATTTACATGAATTACACATCATTATTATACCCATTAAAATAATAAAGTATTGAATAACAATTACACCACGACGAGGAGACGGTATTCCGTACGTACACACATATGGTGACATGTCATTCAAAGGATGGATAGAATAATGAAGATGGATGTAACATATTTATAATAACTTCAACGTATATAGATGATATTGGAGTTATTATTTTATAATGGAAATAACAAAAAAAGAAGAAGTGAAAGAAGAAAATAACTCGAAAGAGGGTGGTGAAATTATTACCTCTTCTATGGGTTCTTCCTTTTGATTTGATCAAAAGGGATCCTTAAGATGGAACTCTAACCAAAGGAGGGACTCTAGGATGAAGTGAGGGAATTTTAGAGGATATTTTGGTAGATTTTGGCCAAGCCAAAAGGCTTTTAAGGTGTTAATTAGAGATAAGGTGGAGTGCCCTTTTATAAGAGGTGTGAGGGGAACCTTAGGAAAAGCTAGAAATATTATTTTATAATAAGATCATTATCATTTTTTAATGGCTCCAAAATTGAATTATTTAGAGGTTACGGTGGGGATAGTTCTAAAACCACTCAAACAATAGGTTTTATACATGTTTGGGTCACTATATTAATGTTATCTTTTTTTTAACTCCCAGTTAAATAGTTTGACATCTACGATGTCTTTTTGTATTTTTATATTATATAATAAATAAACATACTATATACATCCAAGAGACCCCCAAGTGGTCCATTAACAATACACCTATCATTATATAATTTTTTTGGCCGAACCTTAGATTTTTAGGAATACAATATCAATTAATAATATAATATTGGTTTTGAAAACTCATTTATGTAAACTTTGACACTATTTAATAATTGATTTTTTAAGTCATATAACTGTATTAATTAGAAAAGAATTCATTTAAGAAATCCTAACATGTCATATTAACCAATAATATTCGTGGATGTAATCAAAACTATAAAATTATAATAATATTAACATTTATAATACCAATAATTTGATTGATTCATTAATAAATAAAATAATGCATCATTATTGTGTCATAAATAAATTTAATTATTCAATGTCTAAAAATTATAAATCAAATACCATTATGTTGGAAATATTTTTAAATTTCTAATGAATAATTATAGTCTAAAATAAAACACATATATCCCTATGTAAAAATTGTTTTTCTAAAAGATATATGCTTATGTCATTTTTGTATTTACTTTAACTTAATTAATATAAAGTGTCACTATCACTTACAAGTGTTTTCATGTGTCCCTAAATCGACCCAAAGATGACCATGGTCAAAAATGTATCATCCAATATGGATAGGACACATTTTAGGGTAATTTAATATTATTATAATATTATTTTATTACCCTTATTAACAAGATTTTCCCTTTAACCATGGTAAATAATATATTTACCGAAATAATTACTCAAAATGTCTGAAAATAAAATTTACCTATTTACACAATTTGTACCAATTTATTCTAAATATGGAATAAATTTATAAAAATTCAAAACACAAAAGTGGTAGAAAGTAATTTAAAATTAATTCCCGTTGTCAAAACAAAAGGAGTGTTTTTGATATATGATAACTTTCAAAAGTTTGGCACTTGCTTATTTCCAGTTTAAATGTGAAATTATGTCCAATGACCAACATTGGATTTAATGGTAAAAATATAATCTAATTAGACCATAAAAACTCTCAATATTATAATTTATCAATATAAATTATTTGGATTAAAAAAGATGTTTTTAATTAATGTTTAGTATTTTTCACTATTCATCAAAATATGAAAGTTATCAGAAAAGTAAAGAAATTTCACCCAAAAAAATGTCAATATTCTGAATCCAAAAATGAATACCATTTTGAAAGATAAAATTTATTAAATTTTAAAAATTGGGTATTACTATTCATAATGGTTAGTTTGATTGGTTGTGGTGTGTTAGAACTCGATGTTGCGTACAACACACGTTACTATATTATTCAAAGAGAGTGTACTGTGGAAGTTTGGGATATTACATTCTCCCATCCATTAATAAATTTAATCCACACAATATTTAAAATTGGGCTTGAAAATATAATAGAATGTCCCACATCAGAAAAAGATTCAATAAAACAATCACATTAAAATAAAGAAAGAGAAGTACAAAGGTCACCGAAGAATACCCATACTAGGATTACATGTAGGAAAACATGGATATGGATTATAAAATATGTGTCAAGTTCTGATGGAGAGGTTTAGAAAACATGATCAAGAGAAAGTTAACAACAATAAAACCTCAAACTTGTGATGGGAAAAACGGTCATTAGTCTCCCAGTCAGAAAATTTAACAGACAACAATTTTTTTATTTTAAGTTACATTAAATAAAGATGAGGAATTAATTTATGAGATTGACTAAGAATATATAGAGATATACATACTTTTTAAGTAGAGTTTCATTCTATAATTAATTTCTACCACTAACTCTTTTTATTAATCGATGAGTATTCAAGAAGATATGGTCACACTGGATGAGTTATAATAAACTTCTATAGAATCACATGATCCACAAAGGATAAACTATATATTTACCTTGTCATTAGAGATTAATCAAAACCAAAATGGTTAGTATAAGATCTGATGATATCCCAAAAGGATATTCCATTAGAGAAAGAAAAACTAATCATAATTTCTAAAACTAAACCACAATACCCCAAAGTTAAATAAATACCATTCAATAAACAATTATCCTTAAAATCATTTAATACAATCCAAAATAATATTGAAACCCAAAACATAGAAGAATATGGTTATGTAGTCTTCCACGTTAAATTGTTTCTCCAAATTACATCAACTAATCTTAAAGTAACATACTTAAAAGTAATTAACCTAATCAAATATTCTCTAATGTTTGTTAATAATTTACATAAATTACCCAAATCACTATAAATCCAAAATAAAAACATATATAAAAATCCACCATTACTCCTCAAATGAAATTCCATAGTTTTCTATTTTCCTTGGGCATATAGTATTCCCTGCAAAGCGAACATCTTCCAAAATAACATTTATCACTTAATCATTGAATCATTTTCCGATAATAAGGGTATTCATTTGATAAGACATAATATCCCAAATCAACTTATTTTTGATAAATAGAATCATTTAACTAAAAAATATTAGTCACACTAACCAGGGACTTCACGTAGTCCAGTGGTAGGCGATAAATCCCAATCGCACTTTGGTTGTGGGTTCGATTCCCACAGCATTGTCTGACACAATGGGTTGTCACACAGTCTGCGTGTTGTCTATTTTCAAAAACAATATTTTATAACATTACCAAAATGAGATAAATTCATCAAAATAACCATAACATAATTTAACCACAAATGTTATCTCATACCTTGCATTTTCATCCCAAAATATAATAACTTGTAATTTCCTCAACCCCAATGATCATATAAAACCATATGATTATTTATAAATATATCCACATGAGAAAAGATAATTCTTCCTCAAATATTATTTTCACAAGACAAACTGCAGGGTTACAAATACAAGAGAAAATTATTCCAAAGTAATCCCATCAACAAGGAGTACTAGTACTTTTAAAAATATCTCCAACCATTTACTTCCACATAGCTTCTTCTTTGAACAAGAAAATATACAATAGAATAATCTAGTCACTCTAGTAATGGCCTGGTCCCCTACATTTATGGAAAATGACCGTAAATGGATTATTGGGACAATTTTTATTTTCTTCAATAGTACTCTTCATTTTTCCTCGCCAACTCTTCACTTCATGTCCTTCTTTCCCACATGTAAATCATTTATTTGTTCCATTGAGACACTTTCTTGGGTGTCTTATTACACATTTATTGCATGATATAAATTGAGGATTCTTCTCTCCAGGGTCTCCACTGCTGGGCTCTTATCATTCATCACATTTCTCTTCTTTGTTGTGTTTGGGAGTTGGTTAATATATATGTCATTGATATTATTTTTGGAAAACTGATTTGGCATGAACACGATATCTTTTACGCCTATCAACATTCCATTATTTTTCTAATTTACACCACCATTCCCACTATGTACATCATTCTCAAAGTTAATATGTCTTCCTTGGAATCCATCCATTGACTAAAACTAGAAAGCATTGTGTGAGTAACAGTAGTCATAAAATCATTTATATAATACCATGACACCATATTCTCAATTTGAAACACCATATGATTAACCAAGGTCTTTTATTTTCATCTTATATTAAAATACATCAAATCAGTTTATAATGAAAATGCAAATTATCCTAAGCATATCCCCCGGGAGTGTCGTAACCAAAAGTGCAGCAAGACCCATTCTCGTGCATCATTTCTCGTTCGAGTCTAGTTCAAAGTGGTGTTTTCAGGTATTACCCCTAGGTACATCTATGCCAGAGCCGCCTCTACCAGCTTGTATCCAGACAGGGATATATTTCTCAGAAAACTCAAAAAAATATCTACAATACCAAAATTATAGGAAGTTCTTCTATAATAATCCTCGAAGTCCATCTTAGGTCTATGTGCTCTAATAAGAGTTTATCTAAATCAAGTTTCCAGGGTTTCAACTAGACTTTCTTTGATACCAACTATAACACCGCGAACCCAGTTACCCAGAGTCGGTGCATTATTATGTATCATGGTCATGATCACAAAAGATCATGTCTCGAAAGACCAATTAGTTTAGTAGCCTTGGAAACACTAGATACATTCATAAGCCTTAAATTAAATAATAAAATGAAAAACTACTACAACATTGTCTCCATAGTCCACACTCATATCCCCTCAGACTATCCCTACAGGTCAGTCATAAAATACTTCTTCACATCCTGGGAAAAATAAAACACAGAAAGGGGTGAGCTTAGATGCTTATTAAGGATAACAATATAGCGAAAACTTTCATAAATAAGCATAAAAATTTAAGGCAATGTATAACTAAAACAAAATCCTTTTAAACCGGAACTTCAGAAAAATTTGGGAAAAGTAAAATGAAATAATGACATTTACTAATTCACATGGATATTATACAAGGGTATTAATCACATGAAATATCAATAACCACTTTAATAACGATGTAATTCATAAGGCCAGACTATCATGACCACATAGTCAAGGCCTTGTGCCAAGACTACAAATAAGATTTTGTCAAGGCCTTGTGCCAAGACACTAGTTTGTCTCATGAGACCTACCGATGCATCGAGGAGATATAACGGGCTCCACCCATCACTTTCTATTCAAATTCATTCCTCATATAAAAAGTTTTAAACATATCATAAACATTCGTATTAAAACTATCATACGAAATTTCAATACATTATCCACAAACTAGGAATGGTATAAAAATAGAAAATCCACAGTCAAACATAACTCATTTGATACAATATGGAAGATTGTATTGTATAATATTAACCTCAGTCGAGAATAATGAAGGATATTGAAATATATGAAAATAATCATCAAAACTATTAGAGTGAAATATCCCCCTTTTTCTTGAAATCAGTTAAAAGTAACACTATTTTTCAAGAATCCATTTAAAAATAGATTTATGAATCAAAGTTTCCAATACCACTTAGAAATGTTTAGAAGGAATTTTTATTTGATAATTTTAATGTCCATATAAACAAATCCTTAAAAGCATTTTTAAAACATGGAAATTATTGAGAAAGATTTATAATAATAAATCTTTAAAACATTTTAAAATGATATTTTAGTTAGAGTTATTAACCAAAATTGAGACACATGAATAAAAATAATTGTGGTAATAAAAACATTAAAATATCATTATAATAGAGGCATTCATGATATACTATGTCAAAGTACATTATATACACCATATAAAAGTGATTTTGTGTGTAACCACAAATAAGTCTCAATGGAATGTAAATTGAGATGAAATCTCTTATAAAGACCATATCCTTAGGGTAAGGATAAAGGAATGACATAATTATGTGTGAAAAATATAAACACACTCAATATGATTGGATTTTTAGTGTAATTAACTCAGAGGACAATCACACATATTTTTGTAAAAACAACACTAATTAATTGGATGCTAAACTCAAAAAATGGAGGTCGAGTTAAAATTACTCTTATCAAGTTCATATCGATGACTTCAAAATTTATCAATGGGGTGATTATGTGTATAAAAATCATATCCATAGAAAGGGGAGTAGGAATTATGACATAATCAAATTAATAGTGATTCCACACATAATCTTGGATTAAATTAATCAATGAAGTATGCGTAAATCCAAATGAGTGAAAATTGAAATTTCAAATTCCCTTATGGATTTGGTAACTTTCAAAAAATACACCCCTGAAATAAGGATCATACAACGATGATATAAATATCCATAAATTTATGTATATTACACAATGAATACAATCAAGCGTATTACACACACCACATGCAACAAGTAAGTGGTGAACAATGGAAATCTCAAGGAATTAAAAGTAAGATAAGAAACCCCTTACTTTGTAATTCTTACTTGGTCGAGGGTAGGATAACCTCTAGTATAATGGTGATATAATTTTTATTGAATTAGACATGAATTATATAAGTTATTATGATATCATATATGATCTTTTAACATTGATTTGTTAATAATATCTTTGTATTATCGTCGTTTCAGATGTTAACAACTTCATTTTCCTTTATATAATTTGTTATGTGAGCCATATTTGTTATGGATGGGTTGCATATTATTCATATCCCTAATTATATCATGTCTCTAAAAATTATTTTTAATCATAAAATGAAATTTATTCTTGAAAGGATACAATGGGGAATTAATCTCATCGTGTTCATGGAGACTGTAATTCGTACGTACGCACGAGAGACAATATCCCTCTTTTGAAATTATAATAATATATAATTGGATGGTATATCATATATACATAATCATTATCCTATTATATTTATTATTTACATGAATTTCACATCATTATTATAACCATCCAAAAAATAAACTTTTGAATGACAATTACACCACGACGTGGAGATGGTAATCCGTATGTACGCACGTATGGTGACATGTCATTCAAAGGATAGATAGAATAATGAAGATGTATGTACCATATTTATAATATCTTCACAGTATATATATGATACTGGATTTATTATTTTAGAATGTAAATAACAAAAAAGTAGAAGTGGAAGAAGAAAAGAACATGAAAGAGGGTGGTGAAATTATTTCCTCTTCTTCTAGTTATTCCTTTTGATTTGATCAAAATGGATCCTTAAGTTGGATTTATGACAAAATTATGGACTCTAGGATTAAGTGATGGAAGTTGAGAGGATATTTGGGTAGGTTTTTTACAATCCAAAATGCATTGAAGGTGTGAATTAGAGATAAGGGGGTATTCTCTTTTATAAGAGGGGTGAGGGGTATCTTAGAAAAAGAAAGAAATATTATTTTATAATAAAATCATTTTTGGTTTCTAATGGGTCCAAAGTGGATTATTTAAAGGATATGGTAGGGATAGGTAGAACACCCACTCAACCAATAGGTTTTCTAATGTTTTGGTCACGATATTAACTTTATCTTTCTGATTTATCTCTTAGTTAAATAGTTTGACATTTACCATGTCTCTTTTTATTTCTATATTATATAGTTAATAAACTTACTATATACTTTCTAGAAAATTCGATGTGGTCAATTAATGATAGAACTATCATTTTATAAGCCTTTTGGGTGAACCTTATATTTTTATTAATAGAATATCAATTTATAAAATAATATTTGTTTTAAAAACTCATTTATGTCAATTTTGACAATATTTATTGATTGATTTTTCTAAATACATAAATACATTATTAATTCTAAAAAATCATTTAAGAAATCCTAACATGTTATATTTACCAATAAAATTCTTGGAGGTCATCGAAACATTGAAATTATACTTATATTATCATTTATAAAACAAATTATTTGATTGTTTCATTAATAAAGAATATACTACATCATTATTGTATCATAAATAAATTTAATTATTAAATGTCTCAAAATTATAAATAAAATTTCATTGTGTAGAAAATATTTTTATCTTTCTAATTAATATTTATAGTCGAATATATAACATATATAACCCTATGTAAAAACTATTTTTCTAAAAGATATATGCTTATGTTTTTTTTGTATTTACCTTATCTTATTTAATATAAAGAGTCATTATAACATAAAAGTGTTACCATGGGGTCCCAAAATCGACCCAAATCTGCCCATGGTCAGAAATGTATCAACCAATAATGTTATGACACTTTTTACTGTAATTTAATATTATTATAATATTATTTGTTTACCCTTATTTACCGGATTTACCCTTTAACCATGTTAAATAAAATATTTACCGAAGTAATTATTCAAAATGTCTGAAAATAAAAGATACCTATTTACAAAATTTGGACAACCTGATTCTAAATATTGATTCCATTTTTCTAAATTCAAATCACAAAAGTGGCAGAAATTAATTTAAAATTAATTACCATTGTCAAAACAAAAAGCGTGTTTTTAAGAAATAATAACTATCAAAAGTTTGGCACTTGCTTATTTGCAGTATAAATGTGAAATTATGTCCCATGACCAAAATTGGATTAAATGATAAAAATATAATCTAATTATACATCAAAACCTCTCAATAGTATAATTTATCACTATAAATTATTTGGATAAAAAGAGTTGTTTTTAATTAATGTTTAGTATTTTCCACTATTCATCAAAATATGAAAGTTATCAGAAATGTACCAAAAATTAACCCTAAGATAATTTTGATGTTACTAATCAGAAAATGAAGTCCATTTTGAAAGATAAAATTTATAAAATTTCAAAAAGTGGGTATTACTATTCATAATGGCTAATTTGATTAGTTGTGGTGTGTTAGAACTCATAGTTGCGTACAACACACGCTACTATATTATTCAAAGAGAAGCATACTGTGGAATATGGGGGTGTTATAGTTTATTTGAGGCCAATTATGATGAAATTTTTATGTAATACCATTTCATATTTTCCATTATGGGGGGTATGAAATTGATACCATTAATGCCCCCATTGGTGATGCAAGAAAATATTGTATTTAATGACTCAAATTGTCCCACTATGAGAATTTCTGTTAAAAATGAATTAGTGGTGGATATTATATTGATGAAACCATATATTTTCCATATTAATTCAGTTTACATTAATGTTTGTTTCTCAGGCCTGTAGTACTGTAATTATGTTAATCTTGTTACATTTTCTATTAAAATATTAATATTAATTTGTTTTTTTGGAATTTTTGTTTCTTTGGATGTTTAAGAACAAAATAAAAAAAGATGTTGTAATGTATTTTGACACATTATAGCACCCCAAAACACCACAAAATGAGAGGAGGTGGGGAAACTATGTTATTAACTGCAATTGTTTTTAGGAATTTAAGGTCATCTGTCACGAGAAAAATATTTTTCTCAAGTAGAAGTAAAAACTTTAGAAGTGATTTTAATGAAGGTCCAATTTGTGAACAAGTTGGAGTTAATGGTGGTGTTGGTGGTGGTATGTATGATTATGATGACACCACTAATGTTTATTATGATTATAATTATGTCGGTTCCCTAGGAACCGATGTTATTGATGATTATATTGGAGCTAGTGGTGACGAGAGAGATATTGATCCCATCCATTTTTTTTTGATTTGGTATAGACATGTGTGGATGACTAAAAGTAATTGATGGTGTGGATTATATATATATATGTTACTGTATCTTCAATGGGTTGAAAATATCTATAAAATTATGGTTGAATTCTAAAAGTATAATACATTAACTGAATTAAATATGTTCCACTGTTTGTAATTTATTTATAGGTTTTTTGAGAGGTAAAAGTATTACAAAAGGGTTTACTTCTTGTCAACCTCAAGTGTAATGATAGTTGATCTTTTCTAAGGATACACATTCTAGATTATTATTTTTTTCTATCATTCATAGTATATCCATAAAATGAGGAATCATTAAATATATCTTAAAGGTAAAATAAATCACAGTGTAACTTGGATTCATTTATTCATAGGCACATGAAGGAAATGTTTTTGTTTTTCGAGAAAGAAAAATAAAATTTACATGGTGAAAGTGAGTTAAAAATAATTGTTAGTTGACTTGATCAATATTTATCACAGTGTTTGAGGCTTCCGAATTGAGTTTTCCATAAGATTGTATCATAGGTTCATTGATAAAATTTAGTTTTAACAATGTGATAGGTCAATGATTGGTTGAGGCTAATGGATGATCAAATCCATTAGTATAATAAGATGAAGCCAATGATCAAAAAAGATTTTAATTTTAATGGAATTGGTAGATGTGTCGATTAGATGAAGGATGCTGCTCAAATGAAAATACTAGTGTAATAAAAACACATATTAGATGTTCATGATGTATTTATTAAAGTTGGTTCTTGGATGTGAAATCTTAGATACATTGGGAGTGTTGTAGAGAATTATTCATGTGTCCATAAAATGGATCATGAGATTTACTCTTTCATGAATAAATATTGTGAATAATTGTTTAAATGTGAAATGTTTGTTTTAATTGAGATATGATAGAAAATTCACACATATATATATATATGTGTGTGTGTGTGTGTGTGTGTGTGTGTGTCTGTGTAATTTTAGGATCTCTAAGCTAAGAGTTACTAGTTCTTGTTAATGAAATGGAAAATTGGTATTATTATTATGCTTGGCCAGATGTCCAAGGATATCATTATTAAAGTAAAATGAATATTTTTTCTATGATACAACATTGAAGTTCATTGAAGATAGTTTTTTGTGGGTTAGAATAGTTTTTTGACTCCCTGTTTTTATGAAGGATTTGAAGGAATTAAATGGGAATTATTAATTTGTAAAATTCAAGGATTTAAAATCACATGAATCTCATATTGATTTGGGAAATTAATGATTATATTATAAGAAAAGTCTTATGAGTATTGTTCCATTCTTTCGGATACTTTAGTGACATGTTATTATAGAGTAGTGTCTAAACATATTTTTTCAGTGAATTAAATGTTTGGAATTATTTTGGAGGCTATATATGTTTCTATATAGAGAAGAAAGATTCTAAAATCCATAATATTATTGATTTTAGAGTTTGGGAGACTGTATTTGGAATGATTAGTTTTTCAAGACAAAAATTCTAGATAGAATACAGTGTGAGAATAAATAAAAGTAAATATATTTTGGAATGAAATAAGGATCAAATATTATTACATGTGGGAACTTGTAATATTTATACATTTATATTGGAAGAATGAAGTTTCAAGTCATGTTGATTTTATAGAAGATATAGCATTGTACATAATCTTTTTACTACCAGTCCTTACATTTATTTTAGCTCCATATAATGGTAATCCTAATCTCATGTTCTGTAACAGAGTGTTTACTGATATTTTATTGTAATACCATTTATTCCTTTCATTCACATTGTATAATATAGTTAATTTCAATGGCTTGGTATAATAATTAGATAGAATACATACTGTTATCCAACATTGGAACTAAACCTTGTAAAAACTTGTGTTCATAGAATTAAGTTTGGTTAAAATTTCCTGCAGTTAGGTTGAGTTTTAAATTTTATAGGATCAATAATTTCAGAATATATATAGGTTAATTTCAAGATATTTTTTTTAAATATAACTTTTGATTCATCCCTAGATTCCCATTGGTTAATAAATTTATAAGAACTTAACTATAAAACAATTGGTATCCTAATTAACACAAATATGTTTGTTCTGTATTTATTAAAACTATCTTTCTCAATAGGTCAATAGTGTGCCCCAGTAAAAACCATATACATTTAATCAAATATATAGGGCCATAAATCCCATCAACATTTAATCAAATATGTATGATTTTAAAACCCAACAAAATTTGGACAAATCAGTATGAATTGAAACTTTATCAAAATTTGGTCAAAGTGTTAGGACCTTAACCTATTTCCCTAGTGGTCCGAATGGTATGAAGCCTAAAATACATCTGAAAAAAATGAACAAAAATCGAGGTTGAATTCCCATAATGGGTGGATTTAGTTGAAGTAAAATATTCACCCTCTAGGAAATCCTTTTATAAATAATGAAATAGTTTATGTGAATAAAGGAGTAGTCATAATAGGAAAACATATTCTGTATATAAAGGGATCGACTCTAGAATATGATAATGGTATATATTTTTATAGACATCAAGGAGAACATTCCCAGTTTGATAACATGTTAAAAAATCTATAAGAACCAATAAAGTGAACTATAATGGTATATATGATCAATAATTTTCATTACAATAAATTCAAGAGGATGTTTTATTATAACCCCAATAGATAAAAATTGTGATTATCTTTATTTTGTTCACATTAAATGTTTTAATGAATACAATTATCCTTTAATTACTCTTCATGAGCATAATGAATTATAATGAAATGATGATCAATATAAGATAGTTGAATCAATGAATTTATAATGATGGGAACCAATAATTTTCAATAATTTATCTAAATAAGAGTTGAATATATATAGAATGGAGTCTCAGTCATATATAAACACAGAATAATTTTTAAATCAGAATAGTATGTGTTTCAGTTGATTAGACCTTGTAGATTTATTAATATATCTACTAAGTCATTCAAATTTGGGTGGCGCATAGAAAACACAGTGGAATCTACTTATATTAGAGTTTGAAACACAAAATATTTTTTCAAAATATATGATTGTTTTTTGGCAAGAGCATCTAGAATTTTCCAATATTATAAATCATTTTCAGAATTATCCAGTTATTTTTTCATGTAGGTAAAATATTGGAAGTGTTTTCCACACTATAAGAATACTTATTCCACTTTTTTCCTCCTCTCCGTAGGTTGGTCTTTCTACTCTGATGTTATTTATAAACATTGATTACTTTAATTGATCAATTTAGTTTTAATATTGACAATGTGAGCTATGGATTCTATAGAAGGGATCAATAATTGACACACATTTTTCAGTCCTATAAAAAAATCTACTAAATCACTCTAGAAAGGACTCTGTGGAAATAATACACATTCAATACCAATATGGTAAACCTATATTGAAGGACATGTTTTTGGACACTAATGTCACTGAGGGGGGGTCCCATATAAAAGTTCTAAGAACCTATTCTACACTAACTATTACATTTTTTTATAATGAGAGCTCATAGGGATCAAAATTAATGATGATTATATGGACCGTCATATATTTGATATCAGAATACTTAATGTGGTCCAGTTTTGACACTATCTAGTTGTTTTATCCCATATTATCCAATATCCTCATGAATTCCATTTACTAGGATGCCAAAACTTATAGTGACCCTTTTAGGTTCTCTATCCCATGGAAGGGTTATAGGAATTGGAACCAATAATATATTAGTAAAAAGTTATGGGAAGATTTAAAATGATAATTGGTGTGAGTTTTCACATTAATTTGTTGTAGAATTATCCCCACAAACTATTTTCATGAAATTAGTAATCTCAATAGGTGGTTCCTCTTTTGCGAATTCCCATATTGGGATTTGAGATACCACACCATCCATTGGCCAAACAGGACTAGAGGGAACAAATGATCAGGACCTCCCTAAATCAACATTAACTAAGTCTTCACATTGAGAATAATATGTTTCAGTGTTATTCTAAAGGGGAACATTATGTGCCAGGGTCACTCAACATCTTACATAGACATGTACATTATTGAAACATCAGAGGTAGAATAATCAAAAGGTTCCATAATCTCCATGACATATTCTACCATCCTTGTGTCAATAGTGATGTTGGATTACATATTTTGATTATCATAAATATTTGAATTCTAAGGAATTTCACACTCTAAAAATCCTATAGTGGTTCTTTATTGATGTACAGTGACTATTTTTTCTTTTGAACTAGATACTCTTAATTATATAACCACTATGGAATCTTATTCTAGAATTTTGTGTATAAGGGTAATGGATAAAGTAATGAGGTGGATTCGACCATCCATGGTCTTCACTCATTTTAATTTTCTTTGATTCCCCATCAGGGAGTGTCGAAGTTGTACTATCCATGTTAGTTATTAAACTTGTGTTTCTGTATCTTAGTACAAGATCTGAAAAACCTACAGGTTTATATAAAGTTATATGAATATCTCAAAATAATAGTGACAAATTATACTATTTCATTTTAATTCCCATCTAATGATTTATTATCAATGAAATTTACCATATCCTCTTATCAGTTTCTAATATATATAGATCTATGGTAGGAATCACCAATGGTGGAACTATAAACACCTCAAGAGTATTAGTGATCAATACTGATATATGTTATACTATGGAAGATGAGTAATCCTACTCAACTACATCACTAATGTTATATCCTTGGAAATTTTCTTCCCTCAAACATAATGTTATTTGGAAGAAATTGAATACTCATCCACTTCATCCTCTTATAATTGATAAAGACGAATTTTAACAAAAAACAAAAACATTTAAAATAATAATTTATTTTAATTATACCCAAGAGGGAATATGACAAGACATTCCTTACTAGAATGTTAGTTCATTAGACCATAGTATCTCACACAACTAATACTTGTGAAATATATTAACTTTGAGTCAATAAACTAAGAAATGTACTTCAAAATGGTTATATTGGACTTATTTTGGTTCATTCACCTAGGAAATAACCTTATAAATTGAAAAAAATTCCAAAACCAAGTTATATATATATCACCACATATAGATAACCTCAAACCTAATTTTAATGTATAGTTGTCCCCCAATATCTCAATTCCTCCAAGACATCACCAACATAGATTTAGTAGGGATATACATTTTTTGAAATATTTTATCTCATTATGGGAGAACAATCAAGTTTCCCTATCTATATTACTATCTTTTCAAGTGGAGTTTTTTTTGGAAAACCCTCTAATTTGTTCTCTACACATCCACATGTGCCTCATGTTCTTCCTTTCCTTTGTTCTTGGGAAATACCTTTGGATGAATAACTAGATTATCTAATTTCATATCAGTGTAAGACCAATTCATAACCATAGTAAATGAATTCAAAAGCCTAATATTAGCCCCAAATAGTATTATAAAGGAAATAATACCCTTAAAATATAATAAATTAATTATCCATAACTAATGCATAATCATAGGACATTATTCAGTATTCAAACTATGAGTAGGATAAAGTATTTTCTTATGAAAAAGATTGATTTATGGTTGAATTTATATGAATATAATCCTCACATATCAACTCCCCATAAATCATGTTATCCAATTTAGATTCATTAAAATATATTATATTTTCTATTTCCACATGGTACCCAGTTTTAATACCCCATACAACACAAGTTGGTGATAAATAAAATGGAAAAATGAATTTGTTGTATTGTTTAAACATGACCTTTATCTCTTTTTCATTCAATATATGAGGTTTTAATCCACCCATAAATTATATTTATGGTCTGAAACTATAATATATGATGGGTAGGTCATTGATAAATTTATAACACCCCACATCGGATACAATCTAACCCCATGGTACCTCTATGAGCCAGATATTTCTAAATTGTTCCATTACCTTATGGTTATATTTGAAGAGGTAATGCAACATCTATTACACTAGTATGTCTATGTTAGTCAACATATCAATTTCTAGTTGGTATTCCATCATTAATATCCTATATTACATCTTAGTTTTTGACACCCAAGCTTGAACGAAATATTCATTAGGGAACATCAAAATGAATGCCACTATACTGAATAATCGATCGATTTTGAAGGTTTTAACCCAACCCCATATGTTGTATTCTCCTTTATCCATCAATTGATACCATATATCTATAATCCTAAAAGTCATATGGGTTGATCATAATCTAGGAATCCTTAATCCTAACCATTATATATGATGAACATGTTAATAATGGTGTCAAACGAAATACCAATATATGAGTTGAGACCCTTTCACCCATGATGTTTCATGATATTAAAAAAAGTCCCTTGAAATTATATGATTCCATTCATATTTTTCACAAAATTATGGTGATGGAATTATTGATCATACAGAACACCCATTTATGGGATCAAAAAATAATATCCAAATATCATAGGTATATCAGAACCACTTCACGCAGTAGATGAAATTTATATTTATGAACTCCATTGAAAGATCATATTTGAGAAAATGTGTGTGTTGTTGTGAAATAAGGAATTGCGGAATTATATAACCTTGTATAACCCAACTTCATCCATAAATTAATTGATTAAAAGAATATTTTTACATATAGAAACTCTAGCCCCTTCCCAAGTTGAAGGTTCCACCAGGGAAAGTATCCCAATTGTATGACCAAACAAGTTATTGACTCACAATAGATTTATTCCAAAAATATTAACCATGATAAGATTCTAGTTCTAGCATTCATTTCAACTTTATTAAGTTAATGGATTATAACATAGGATATACCCATCTATTAGATCATACTTCTTGATAAAACATCCCACCATTTCAATGTTATCCCATAACAATTCCCAAGGATGGTGGGTCTAGTTCACCAACTGGTTCCCATGACACTATTCATGAATAAAAAAGGAAAAAATTATCCTATAAATATATATATATTAATTATTAGCAACAAGAAAATTATTCTATCATAATTTAAAAAATATCGCGCTATGGTAGAATTATATGACCCATACTAACATCAACACAATCAATCATTTCTTCTATCCTTACACCAATATCTCGAGTACTTTTTTTATAGAGTCATTTTCTATGATGAAATGAATAAAGTTAGCTTTAAAAAAATTTAAGACGAAAAATATTGGAAATGAAATTTGTTTTTTTCATGTATCGCTAAGGAATATCACTAAATTATATATTATCTTCATACCACAACATGAATCAATATCTAGTTTTTTAATTTCAACTACAGAGTTTATGAATTGAAATATGTAAAGGGGATATCCTATGTGATGTGATTATGAGTTTAAAATATATTAATTTTTATAGTATAACACTCGATATGTATCTAATAAATGATGAGACTCATTCAAATTTATATATTGGGCCCTCATCATCTAGGGTTGTGTAGATATCCCATGAACCACATTAATTCATCAGATTTGGCTTATCATTATGCTGATCAAACTAGATTCCATGGGGGGGGGTTGAGGACCATAATAATACTAGGACATGATAAAAACCATAAAGGGGATTAATTATTAAAAATGGAATATCAAAATTATATTGAAAAATGAAAAAGGGGATGTTTCCCAGAAAGATATCAAATCCATTGTGAATCTTTTCTTGGTTTGTAAAGATATAATTTACAATGATTGTTTAATATTCATGAAATTATTTGATCATTTGAATATTTCTTTGATCATTTCTGAATAATTAATTATATATATATCTATAGTGGTGATTGATAACCCACCATGTTTTCTATTAAATAATTCAAATTCATAAATATCCTAGAGGTTGTGATTTTATGACCACTATGTACTCCTTCAATGATAACTCATCCTTTGGAGATGATCTATTATTCCACATAATCACTACATAAAATCCTATTCTAGGGAAGAGTTCATTAATAATGATATATAAATTCACCATAAAAATATCATAATATATAGGAAATTTAATGGTAGAGAACCCATCAAAGATAGACTTATCACCTTTGGAAACATTGTGGTGATCCAGATGCTTTATTCATAATGTAATCTCTATGTAACTAAATATCAAAATTAATTAATCAAGGAATGGACCATGTTAAATATTATGATTAATGTTTGTATTTTTTATCATTGTAATGTTAATTTTTGTTTGGGATTTGTGCAATGGTTCCCAAAGGCTCTAGGTGAAAATATGGAATTTTTAGGTGCACAATGGATATGACCATACCATGAAATAATTTGTGTTATGTTTGGAGTTTTCCTCTGAAAAATGGGGTTGAAAATGACCAATGGATAGTCATGGTCTTATGAATGAGGCACAAGGAGTGTCTTTATAGACAATGCCCAGAATGTCATCTCCCACTATAAAGGAAGTTGAGGTTGGTCTAAAATGGCCATGCATTTTTTTCATGTCACAAAGGTTCTCCATAGAAGATCTCGGATGGATTCTGTGCTTGAAAAAACCATATAAATGGTGGGAATTACCACACCACCGGAGACTACAGTCCAATTTTTTTGAATCGGCTGGGTCATCCGTTAATTTCTCAGATGGATTGGCAGCAACATAAATAGACCAAGATTGCCCACCTAAGGAAAAAGGAGTCTCCTTTTCGGATGTGCTAAAGGGTGTGGTTCGTTCGACGGAGGTTGCTATATCATCCTCGAATTAGAAACCTCGGTCTATTGATGGTGTGTTGTCTGTAATTGCCAATCAGGATGCAGTCAAGAAAATGTCAGAAGCCTATATGTTTTCGGCTCTAGGCCGAATTTCCCTGCTAAATGGGGTCAAACCGTGGACTAGTGCAGACCTCAAAATGAAGCTTTCTCATTGTTGGGGTGTGGGTCATTTAAATCTTATTCCTATTTGGAGAGGTTTTTTTCATGTTGTTTTCAATAGCATGGATGATATGCATATGGCCTAGAACAGGGGGGTGGCTCATTTTATTCCGGGTGTCTTCAAATTGTCTGAATGGGAACGGCATTTCAATCCATTCACTCAATGTCAAACCACAACGAAAATATGGATTCGTATGCATGGCCAGAACTGGTTTTATTGGAACCCTAAAATTCATTATGATATTTCCTCTTTTGTGGGGACTCCATTGAAGATGGACCAGTATACCATTGAGGGAGAGCTCAGATTTTATGCATGTGTTCTAGTGGAAGATAACATGGATTCAAATCTACCTGAGTTGGTTATTTTTTTTGATAATCATAAGATTTTTGAAATTATAATTGAATATTAGCATAAACCACCTTTCTGTGATTATTGTAAAATAGTTGGACATGTTGTCTCGAACTGCAAGAATATTCAGAAGCAGCAGCGGTTAGTGAAGGAGTCAAATGCTGACAAAACGAATCCATGGAAAGAGGCTGGTAGGAAAAATAAGGCCAAGGTATCTATTGAAATGGGAGGGCATTCTGGTAAAGATCATCATGTATCTAAGCAGAACGAGGTTCATGTTGGGATTATTGTTTCACCCATTCTTCCTTAAAATAATGTTGATGCTGATGATTCAAAGATTGATACTAAGGTTGTTAATATGGTTTCTGGTACTATTTCTTTGACTGTTGCCTCTATGGAGAATGAGCACAAAGGAAGTGGAATGGATATCCTGGACAGCCGTGTTGATGTTACAAGGGAAGAGATTAATATGGATTCCCCAGGAGTTGTTAATCTGCAAAATTCTGCATTCCCCCTAAGAAAAGATGGTGTGACATGGTTGAGGAAGATGAAGCATTGGAGGCCAAAAGTTCCCCCTCTCGTGGTCTTTAGAGGAAAATGTCTCCCCCATAGATGGAAGAAGTTATGAGTCTACAATGGATATTTTCGGGACATCCATTCATATAATGCACACCAGAAGTCTTTCCAAGCTCTACAATGGGTCCAATAACTATTCATGAAAGAAGAAGGCAAAGAAGAAAAAAAAGAAAGGAAATTTCAATTATAAATCAGTTTCAAAATGAATGTTCTCTATTGGATTTGATAGGGTCTTGCTAACTCCTCTACTGTTAATGCTTTGCATAGACATATTATGATTCACAAGCCAATGTTAATTGGTATCTCTGAACCGAAATCCTCTTTTTCCTTGGGTTTTGGAGGCCTTAATATATTTGTCTTTCACTTGGTTGCCACCAATGGTTCAACTGGATAGTGCAAGAGCTTATGGGTTCTTGTTCACTCTTCTATTGGTACTATTGACATTATATCCATCAATGAGTAGGTGATTTCATGCTATTTTCACTGGTAGTCTGAGATGATGGTTGGATCTTTTGTCAATGCTAAATGTAGGTGTCAAGATTGTAGGATTATGTGGCGGGAATTTGATATCTTTAGGTTCATTTATTCTCCTTGGATTATTGTAGGTGATTTCAATACTATTCTCTATTCCAGTAAAAAGATTGGTCATGTTCACTCGTAAGGTTATCTTAGGTAATTCAAAGGTTGTGTTGATGATAATGAACAGACTGAGGTTAGTCTGGTTGGTGCAAAATACACTAGGTATAGAAGATATATCAACCATATGATTGCTAGTAAGCTTCATTAGGCCTTTGTGAATATCATTTCCCTGGAAAAATGTGATTCCATTTCTAGTATCACTCTACCTAAAATTTCCTCTGACCATTATCTGAATATGGTTAGTTTTAAGGGAAGGGAATACCATATGCCTCTTCCTTTTTGTTTCAACAATGGTTGGGATCTTCAAGATGATTGTGGATGGCTGATTAAAAACTCATGGAATATTATGTAAGGTGATGATTTTCTCTTCAAATTATGGATGATCATGTGTTCTTTAAAAAAATGGAGTAGGGAGTCTTATAGTGTACTGGACAGGGAAATCTTATGTCTTAAATCCTCTCTCAAGCATATTCATGATGATTTCTCGAGAGTAGACTTCAATCTGGATTTTTCCAGGGAATCTATTCTAGTTTTTATATTGAGCTCTCTCCTTGCAATGAAAGAGAATACTCTTAAGGAATCCTTCAAAATAAAATGGATTCAGGAAGGGGATTGAAACACTAAATTTTTCAACTCTCCAAAGAATTAAAAATGATAGTCGTCCCTTCTCCAATCTTAAGGTTGGTGATCAAATTTTAGAAAATAAGGATACCATTGATGATTATATTGTTGATTATTTCACAGAGCTGTTCAATGGGCCCGCTTTGGGGGGTTCCTTGATGGAAGGTATCATCGCTTCTCTGGTCTCGGCTGCTGATAATTTCCTTCTCACTAGTGCCCCTTCAGAATTTGAGATTAAGGATACTGTTTTAGCCTTAATTCTTCCAGCACTCTAGGTCCTGATGGTTTCAACAAATTCTATTACTAGAAGTATTGGGACATTATTAATGGTGATATTTGTAATGTAGTCTTCTCTTTCTTTGCCTCGGGTTCTCTTCCATAGGGTATCAATGCTCAATTTATCTCCTTAATTTCTAATGTTGAAAATGCTTGTGAGATTCACCTTGTTCTAACCATTTCCTTGGTCTACACTAGTAACAAGATAATAAGTGTGATTAATTATATAAGTCTCTCAGTCATTACATAAAAGATTGTTTCTTCGAATCAATTTAGATTTAATAACGGAATACATATTCAGGATTGTATTTCTCAGCTTCAGAATGTCTGAATATGCTCAGGAAACGTGTACAGGAGGGAAGAATTGCTATAAAGCTTGACATCAAAAAGGAATTTGACACTCTAGATTGGGGATTTCTCTATAATATTCATTAATGTTTTGGTTTCAATGATATATTTATTGGATGTATTACCACTCTTTTTGGATCTGCTCATGTCTCTTTTTTGGTTAATGGTTCCCCGAAAGGGTACTTTGCTTTCTCAAGAGGGGTTCGCCAGTGTTATCCTCTCTCAGCCCTAATTTTTGCTATTGCTGAAGATTATCTCAGTATTCTCATCTTGCACGTGGTCTCACAGGTTCACCTCATGTCGATGCAGGCTTCCGGGTCTATTCTCGCTCCAACTCATCTTTTTTATGCTGATGATATTATCATCTTCCATCAGGGTAGAAAAAATAATATTTTTGTTCTGAAGAATGTTCTAAATCATTATGAGGGTGATTTTGTACAATGTATAAGTTGGGATAAATCCTCCATAAACTTTTGGAAGGGGTTTTCAATCTCCAGGAAGCATTGGATTACTACAGAGTTAGGAATCCGAGAGGGAGTCCTGCCTTTCCACTATCTCGGTGTGCCATTATTTTGCGAGCATCCTAGAGCATCCTACTTTTCTGAAATTGTTGACCGGGTTAATGGATAACTCTCAACCTGTATGGGGAATAGTCTATCTACGACTGTGCGTTTATGTTTGGTAAATTCAGTTATTGTTTCTAAATTGGTGTACTCGTTCATGGTCTATAAGTGGCCGAGAGGACTTCTCAAGGATCTTAATATCTCTATCAGGATCATTATTTGGAGTGGTAATATACATGAGAGTAAAATGGTCACAATTCCCTGGAAGGATTTTTGTCCCCCTTTTCATAATGGTGGCATGGGAATAAAAAATATTTCTCTTTTCAATGATTCCCTTTAATCGTGTCCTGTTTGGAATATTCTCCACAATAATTCTTATTCAATGGGTTTTCTCAATCCTCGCTTTGCTGGTAAATTGAGGCAGAGAAGGAATTATTATATTGATTCTTCATTATGGACATCAATTATAGATTGTTTTCAGTATATTATGTCCTTCTCACGATAGATGGTGAATAGGAAATCGACACTCAAATTTTGGGTTGATATTTGGACGGGTGCCACTCTCTCTGTTAATTTCTAGTTGGATGTCCTTCATTCTAATGATCAGCATGTTACCTAGAGAAATCATGCTGACTTCAATTGGTTATCTGCATTCAACAGAAAAATGGATTAGGCCGTCACGTCTTACTCTTGTTTGGAGACTTTCTTACAATAGGTTAACATCTGATGATGTTATTTAAATGTTTGGCATTCACCTTTTCTCTAGGTGTGCTTTATGTCACCAGCATATGGAGGATGCAGAACATCTCTTTCTCAACTGTGCAACAGCCTCATCCATTTGGAAGGAGGTCCTGGAGGATTTTTAGCTGGATGGTCTTCGATTTTTAGGTCTACAATCTCTCCTTCGGTTCTGATCTTTCATTATGTTATCACCCCAGGTACGCGCTCTTCTTTCTGTGGTTGTAGATGAATGTTTTCATGCTATATGGGGGCAAAAAAATGCATCAATTTTTTTGGGAAAAGGATGCTATGTGAAGCTGGTCACGAAGCATATTTTTTCTTCTATAATAGAAATGTACAGCATTGGCATGGGGTATTAGAACAAGAGTATTCACGATTTTATTTTTCTGAAAAACCTGGGTGTTCAGGGAAATTTCAGACCGTCATTAGGGACTTTAGAAGTGTTTTGCTTGCCTCCTATTCTGCATTGGATTATGATGAATACAGATGGTGCAGAAAAGGGATATCCGGGACTTGCGGGGTGTGGTGCGGTTTTTAGGATGCATGATGACTCGATTAAGGAATGTTTTTATGGAAATTTTGGTGTGACTATCTCACATTAGGAAGATATTCTTGGAATAATTCATGCTGTCTCATTTTCTAAAATGAAAGGTTGGAATAATATATGGCTGGAAAGTTACTCTAGGACTCTTATGCAGGCCAACAGAAATGGTGAGCCTCATATATCTTGGAGGCTTGCTGAAAAGTGGAGGGAATGTATGAAGAGCCTTATGAGTCTTAACTTCATCATCACTCACGTTTATCGAGAGGAAAATATGGTTTCAGATGGTTTTGCTAATATGGGAGTTGGTAAGAATCTTACCTGGTTATATTCGCTTCATGTTGTCCTTCTCCCTCATTATGAGGCTGATTGTAATAATTCCTCACATTTTCTTCTCTTGTAACATTATTTTCTTTTATGAAAAATAGCCTTGACCTCTTGGTCAGGGGACCTTTTCTAAAAAAATATTACATCATGAACTCCATTTCATCTAAAAAACACCTCACCAATCCTTTATTCAATGATGATATGGATTTAGATTAATCAAGGGTGAGTTAAAGATTATATTTCTTTATTAAATACAATTATTTAGTCGATATCTATTTTCTATGACTTTTATGGGGAGTGTTTTATGTGAATTCAGACAAGAGGATCACTCTTTCTCTTCTCATTATGGATCTCAGGTGGTTGTTATAAATTCCATGTATTTTATGTATGCAGTTTTAGGAAAAGATATTATTCTATTAACCACTCCAATTTCATTACCATAAATTGGTTTCTAAATTGAATTAATGTTTGATATATGAATATTGAAAAGTGATGTTTTAGATAAAATTAATAAATAGATTTTGCCCCTTGGGATTATTTATTAAACTAAATTTTATATATTTTTTTTGTGTTACATGGACCACATGATTGTTTATATGTCGAATTCCATTTAAATGATTAGATTTTTGAAATTAATAAACCTAAGTGTGTGATATGAAACATGGGATCCTAGGTTACTTAGTTGGGATATGAAATTAGGATAATCCAGATTGTATGGTTTGTGGGTACATTACATGTATTTATATTACAACTCTCAATAAACAATGTTATGATAGGGGGTTCACATGTTGGTTTGTTCTCTCAAATACCTAGTAAAATTGTTATAGGTATCTATGAACACTTGTTATGTGTTTACCAAGGTGTGGGGACCCTATAATGATCAAAACAAAGATACCATAGGAATCAGTTTCAATGTTTCACCCTTTTAGATATGGTTAAATGATTATTCATTGGATCTTTTGTTAGAAATGATTTGTAAACTGTTATGTAAATTTTTGTATCCATGATTTTTTTAATTTTGAAAAAATGTAATTGATTCCTTTATTTTATTTAAATGATAACAAGTGATTTGTTTTTAATCATTAGTTATTAAACACTTTGTGGGATCCCGCTAGAGATGTTTCTATCACTCCATGTTTATGCCTTTAGGAGTATGTAGGTATTGTTTAATATGATATAGGAAAAAGGGAAGGCTCTATATGGTGGTGGTTCTTATAATTGATAATGGGTTTCATGAGTTTAGTAGTGGCATGGCAAGATATTAATCCATATACCACATAGATTTGGCTGTTCATTTAACACTTGTATTTTGGTTTATCTATTTGGAATTGGAATGTGTATTTTCCTTTTACTTGTTGTCTACCACTTCACGACCATGTATTGTCTTGGTGAATTTATTTTACATATTCCATTATTTATTAAATTGTATTTTCATTGGGGGTGAAATAATACCCAATAGAATTTCTTGATTCCCAAAAAATATCAGCAGCCCATGGGAATTAGGATTTCTCTTCAGGCCATAAAATAGGTTGACTCGGGTGTTTGGTTTTGCAATGACCTATGTTAGTGCATGAAAAATTGGCATCAATGTATGTTTTTTCCTATAATATAGGAATTTATAGTATACAAGAGATATCAAATTTTTAATTCATGGGGAAAATCATGAGTAGGTTCCTAATCACCATATTTTATGAGCTGAATGAGGTTCCTATTTTTTAGGGGGATGATTCTGACTTGTTATCCATCATGGATATTAGTGAGTTGATTATTTTTGTCTTAACATTTATATATTAAAGAGTAGTTATAAAAATTGCGTGTAACTCATTGCTAGGAAATTCTTGTACATGGTTTATAAAATATTGGACATTTCTTTGTGACACAATTTGATTCCATTAGGCCACATATGGTTTTCATATGATTGGTCAGACAATTTCATTAATCCTTGCATTTTAAAGAGTATAAATGATCTTTAAGTTTCTTTTATCATTATTTTATTTGAGATATTTATAATTTCTTCAATTTATACCTGTTTTGTTTTAATAGTGTTTATTCTATTCGAATTATATTGAAATTGATATTATAAATAAGAATGTATGAAAATTATTATTTTTAAAGTAATTGATATCTATAGAAAAATTGGGAATAAATTCATGATATTTTTTGGTGTTAAAAATTAGTTAAAAGTGTTTTTATTTCTAAATTAAGACAAGTGAATTTAATTTTATAGTTCCGTAAGAAAAAGTGATCGTTATAATTATTTTCATGGTTTTAACATAATGTGAAGAAATTTCAATTGTAATATTTTAAAATGTTTAAGTCAAAAAGTAATTTTAAAATGGATATCTTGTAATTGTACTAGTATTATTTTTTCAAAATTTGTAATGGTATTTGAATGGTTTATTAAATATTTAAATTACATTTTTTGTGAAATTATTTTTTACTAAATATTTTGGGTAAAAACATTTATTTAGATATTAAATTTTCACATTGAAGAAAATTTTGAGAAAAAACTCATAGGTCAAAGGGGTGAAATTATATCAACTATTCAAACAATTAATAATTTGGATTCTTTATTTTTATGTGATTTAGTAAGATGTTGGTTTCTAGGATTGTTTAAAAGGTGTCTTTATATCTCTTCTTGAATTATTTATTATCTCGTGAGGTTCTTGTTTTGGGATTTTTTGGGATTGTGTTGTTATTTATTATCTTTAATGTTTACCCCTTTATATATTTAAAAGGACTCATTGGTTGGTTGTGGGTTATAGGGGATGACTGATCCAAATACTAAAATTTTAAATATTTGACTTTTTCCTCTACTTTCTTTGCATATGTATCTTGTTCTATAGTTTCAAACCTAAATCATCAATATTATTTGGGAAAAAAGAGTCTTAGGAAAAAGTGGTACCACTACTAAGGGTTGAGAATATTATTGTCCATCTAGATCCTTAAAATCAATAAATGGTATGTCTTCAAAATTCTTATTAGAGGTTATAAGTTGGAAGTGATATAAGTATATTATTAAGAATAATTAATAGACAAACCACTCGTAGGATGTTTTAGGGTACATATCATTAAAACGTTTCATTATTATGTCAGTGTGTAGGTAAATTGATTTTTTATGTGGTTTATTTCCTCCAATTGATATTGTGTTGTCAAGATTTATATTTAAGTTATTTAGGAATGCTGGTGATAATTTTCTGAAATTTCTCACTTTAATTGATTTAGTCTACCATCTAGAAGCAATTATATCTATTATATGGATTCTCAAAAGAATTTTCTCATATTTCGAGTTTGTATCATTTACTAAAATATGTTTTAAGAGTTTGAATCTGTGGGGTTACATGAATTAGTATGAAAAAAGTGATGTATTCCTTGTGATGTTGATGACATTGAATACATCCATGAATGATTTTTTATCTTGAATATCTCTTTTGGGATATTGGTTATCTTTAAAATGATCTTGACTTTGTTATTGACTGTGCTTCTCTTTATTTGTTGTGATGTGGGTCTTGTGATAGCCTTTTTATTTTGAATATTTATTCATTTTAAATCATGGATGATTTTTGGAGAAAAAATGATCTCATGTTATTTATTCTCTAATGTTTTTGTTTTTTCACCAGGAGATGATTTTCTTGAAACATGGTCTAAGGTTACACTCAATTGACCTAAGGCTAATCTTTATAGTTTATATTGTGGAATAGATCCTTTTTAGACATTTCCCATTGTTATATATAGTTATATTACATAATATTTTTTGGTTTTTTTTTTGTAGTAATATTTTTCGGTGTGGTGATTTAGTACTATTTAGGTTGTTGATGGATACGTTATGATGAAGTGATTAAGGAACTTATATCTCGATATATAGGGTAACAAGTTAGTGAAACCTTTTTTAATTATTTTATATTCCAATTGTTATTTCCATTGTCAATTATTTAGAATAGGTGGTTGGTTTTTATTGAGGTATTGGTTTAGTGGAGATATAATATTCTAGGGATACCACTATTAGTGATTATCTATTATTGGAGAGTTGTCTCATCGATTCTTAGGATCAGTAAGTCTGTCTGTGTGGAAACTGAATTGAGCTATGGTTTCATTTCAACTTTTATGTTCCTTTTTTTAGTATTAAATTAATTATATATTATCTATATTGGGTAAGTAAATCTTGATTTTTCTATAGTTTTAGATTTTATATAGTGATTATGCTAGAGTGGGGTGACTGAGAGATATAATGATTGTGCCTTCTTAATGACATGTGTTTTATTGAAAATAAATAATTTTTTGTTGTGAAAATTAATATAGGGGTTGTGGGTAGTGATTTTTATTTGTAATAATTTATGAAATTAAATAAAATTAAAAAGTTTGAATCTTATCTTAGAAAATTTCTTTTCAAATGTCCAATTTTTACTGAAAATAGATAAATTGATATTTTTTAAGGTGATTTAAATTTATTTAAATGGAATAAAATTTTACAATTGTTTTAAATGATATATTTATCATTTTAAAAAATTTTATGGAATATCACATTAATAATGGAAATTTCACGGTTAAAATGAAATGAAATGGGTATATATATCTTAAAAATTTCACTAATGTGGGAATTTTGGTTTTTAAGGTTATTTTATAATGGAAATTTAATATATCTAAATAGAGAATATATAATTTATAAATTTGAATTGTAATATTTATGTAATTTAATAAATTATAGTTCATAAACACATCATGGTTTTGGGAGTATTTTGGGAAAATCATTTGGAATATTATTTTTAGTGGTGAAAATTTATTAGTTCATTAGTGGTTATTATCGAGAGTCATAATATGGTTTTTTGTTTTATTATGATAAGTGTATTTTTTATATATTTAATGGTAAATTATATTTTTTGTGTTATTTGTTTTTTAGTTATCGGATTAATGTGTTGTTTTTAAAGCATGGTCTCGATTCCCTTTTCCCATAATCTAAGAGTTTCTTCTTCCACTTGATCCACCATTGCCTGTGATACATTCTTGGGAAAGAATGTGATATTGTGGGGGTATTATCACATCCTTTGTTTAATGTATGTATTATTGGAAGTTTTTATGTTTTTTGTTTGGTATGAGATCCCTCTTATTGTTCTTGGTGGCTATGGGTGGAAATTAGGCATATTTCGTTGCAGCACGGGATGGAACACATCATGGAGGAAGTTCTATTGAATATTGAGTCCATCTATATTAAATAGGGAGACCAAAAAACCCAATGTATATGTTTGGTCTCATTTATGGGTCACTAGGAATCTTCTCATTGACTCTGAGCATAATGGCCACCCAACACCTTGGTGTAAGGAGTGGTGGCTCTAAAACAACTAATAATTTTCTCTATTTCAAAGAGTTTCATCATGGTGGATCTAAATGGAATAGTAGGATCTAAAAAACCATGATAATGGAAGGAATCACTATTTCATGGTGATTTATGTTCTAATATTTGATGTTAATGAATTTTCCAACTGATCATAAGGGGTGAGTTACAACTATTTATGAGAGCATTTGTTATATTTAAGGGAGGGTTATTGACAAAAACCAGATTCCATTTGTCCTCAAAAAACACTCATCATTCACCTTTTTCAATATTTAATAGATACTAGTGATTCCAGGTGGAGTTATGTATGACCTCTTTTTTTCAATTGGATCCCTTAGACGACCTCTGTCCTCTTAGTCTATTCGGGTCATTTTTTATTTTTCATTCAGGCATAAGGATATATATTTATATTTGGCCTGTAGATCCCCTTTTTATATTGAATCTCCATGTTTTTGAGGTATATGGTTTCATGAAAATTCATTATTTTGTTAACGAATAATTATTTATCATATTAAATTGGGTTCTATAATGATAAATGGAATAATTTATTGTTAATAAAAAATAATGTTCTGGTCAAATTTTTGAAATATATTCTCCAATTTAGAATTGTTTATAAAAATGGATATTGAATCATATATTGTCATGTTACATGGGATTATTCATGTTATTTATGAGACATTCCCTTGAGATTATTTGATTTATGAAAACAATCCACCAAATCTGGGCTATGTAACAAGGGATCATTCAGTAAAAAAGTGGGGATAGTTTTAAGAAAAAACACGTTAGGGCAGTTTAAAACTAACTATATTTGATTTATGCTACACATCATACTAATCTTTCTTATGAAAAGAGGTATTAGTTGTTGGGGTGTTATCTTATCCCTAGACTCTTTATTCTAAGTATTTTCGTGGACATAATCATTTATTTAGTAATAGTTGAGGATCACAACATTCATAGACCACATACAATGAAGATATCTGTTTCTATGTTGTGAATTTTTGGATATTTAAAAAATGTTTATAAAATGAAATGTGGTTTATTTGGTAATGTTTTATAAAATATTATATAAATGGCGATAATAATTTTGTTAATCTATTAAACACTCTATTTCATGGATTTATTTTTTTCATGAGAATAATTGGTTTATTTATTAATGATGACTTATTAATGAATTGGTGGGATCCCACTGTTCATCTTTTTCTCACACACTACATATACCTTTATCTATATATAGTCATTGTTCTATCTAATTTAATAAAAAATAATGGCATTATATGGTGGAGGTAGGTATCCACGATAGTTGTATGTGGATGTTGGGTGGTGAAATAGTGAGACTTTGATCGATATAGCACATTGAGATGGGTTTCCTTTTATATTTGGAACATGAATTTATCTATTTAGGGATTGGAATTTTTAATTTCCTTGAACAATTTTTCTTTAATTTCTTGAATCTATATTTTCATGTTGATTTTTTATATATTCAATTATTAATTCCATTAGTCTTTACATACTATAAAATTCATTCCCAAAGATATTTGTGGTTTCCCATGAACATTTTTATATCCCATAATAGTTAGGAATTCCATTGCAACCTTGCAATGAGTCATATAAAGTGTCCCATTTACGGATGAACAAGGTTGGTTTATGGTAAAAAAACATGTAATACCACCTTTAACAATTACAGACCTGAGGGACCTTTGATAATTAAAAGGCCGACATAGAGATCCTTTATTAACACATGGCCCATTTGTGAATGGAGAGAACCTTATAGAATTAGACACTCTTATGGACCCATTAGTTAATGTTACATGAATCAGACTATACGAAAAATCCTTTATTTTCTTGTGAAAAATTCCCATGTGCAAGAATTGACCGCTTGGGTGTTAACTCCCTTACACTTAGTGGAACACAACTATAAATCATCTCAAATTTATTTGATTAGTTTAGAAATAATATAAGATAGGTAATTATGTTTCCCTAATATAATTTATTACATATTGGTCTCTAAACTAGTTTGGATTACCCGACATGACCTTTGTGGACTCATTCTTCCATGTTTGAGTCGCTAAAAATTCCAAAGAAATTAATTCTTTGAAACCATATGACATACAAGATCATGCCATCAGAAAAATTGGAGTTTCCACCTTTAATAATTTATTCCCATGAATAGAGTAACCTCTTAGGGTTTCCTCCAATATTTATTTGTTCATCAATATTATAATAATTGTAAATTCTATTTATAATTGGGGTCCCTATCATGGAGATACTGGTGAATCATCATCCAGGTTAATATTTTTCTTCTACAATGATGTGTTAGTTGACCTAATTCGCCTCAATGAGGCTTCTTTTTGGAGTTTCCTCACAAGGTTTTTGCCTCATATAGGTTCCTAGGGAATGTTTGGTCACTATTATTCCTAAAAAATCATGAAAAATATAGAACACGCCTCCAAATTGGTGTAATTACCAAATTCTCACAATAACCTGACTCATCTAACTTATCAGATATCTATGGCCATCATCCTTACTATTTTAACATGAGTACTGAATAAGAGTAATAATTATATGCCCTATATTTTGTTATCATAGGTCTATATTCCTTATGGTATTAAATTCCCCAAAGGATCATATTCTCTATGATATTAATCCAAAACGAAATTCATTGCATAATCCCCACTAGATCCTCAGATTTACCCAATTGAAAACATATATGTTTTTTCTACATGATGTTAAACTTCATGTCACATTCCTGCAGCTTCACATTAAACCATGATACATAACCTATATTATCTTTTAATACTATTATCAACGTTAAATTGGAAACCTCGTTGAGATTTTCCATGAACACCCCAATATAATAATTGAATATTCTATTAGGTTAAATCAATAATCATATCATCTTCCGTCCTCATTAATTTACCAAAAGACATTGGGTAGATAAGGAAGCTCATGAATAAGTTCCACACTAACTATTATTATGAATTGTTCACATTGTACTCTATTCAATATTAATTTAATCTTCATCGATATTTCCATGGTCAGACAAACATAAAATGAAATGCATTGATCCCATCCACATGCACATAAATGTTATTATGATTCCTCTAAATTTAAAATGAACTACATGGGTTTTTCTTCCATTTATGTAGATTCCTAGGAATACCCAATCACAGGACCCATAAAAAACATTAACATATACAACCTACCTATATGATGATAAACATTATAATTCTTTGCTCCATAGCATTAAATTGTGACATAATCAATTTATAAGATAAAAATATTGATCATTCGATGTATAAATATTATTTTATTAATGAAGATTCTATGATAAACACATATAATACCATTTATAGAGATAATATTATCAATATATTTGTTTACAAAAATTCATGTAGATGATTGATCACTAACAAATAGTTAACAATATAGCTCTATCATTTAGAATGGATTCATAAACTTGACAACAATATGTATAAGAGACCCATAGTTTGAAACAATCCCCTCTAAATTGTACGACGAGACCAACCATCCATCCAACCAAACAATGGACATTCTAAAGAATCACTAGAAATGTGAATGTGATTACATTCATTTTGAAATAATGTCCATGATGACTCAAAATGACTACTATCAGGAAGAAAATAGGTGTTTCTATAAGAAAAAGTTTCTTGACTGCAGGGATGGTAGAGTAACCAACTGAGATCTTATTTTATTAAATCTATTTGAATTCACCTTGTAATTTTAGATAATAATGTTGATCTAATTATTTGTCAACCCACACCGAATATAAAAATATAAATCAATCTCTAAAAATAATCTTTTACATGGTTTACCCACTATTATGGAAATGATTTTCCAATATAGATGAATAATATATTTTTTTAAACAAAAATTTAAAAATCATATTCATATGAGAGTTTTCAGAAATGTCACATATTATCAGGACATACAACCCTTATAATGGATTAATGATTTCCAATATTTCTCATGAAAACCCAACATCCTTAACATATTGGGATATCTCCCATTAAAATTATTATTTGAAAACATTGTAAATTAAAAAACATTTCACTAGATTATTATACTAGTGTATGATGGATTATCATTATTCTTAATATGTTTATCCTCTAATTTAGGATTTTATTTGATTTTATTCTAATATATGTACGTAAAATTCATAATATTTCAATACTCTTTCATAATAAATTATTCTTAAAAAACACTTAATAGAAAAATTTATCTTCAAAATGTTTTCTCTATGTATAGATATATCCCTCACTTAAGTGTCTAATATTCATGTTATATGAATTTTCTTTTTTTTTTGTTTTTTAGAAGTTAAACCATATCCATTACTGATAAATATAGATGTATCTGTATGTTATCTCGATTAACCAATGTTTCTTTTTTTTCTACCAACTTTTAAAATATTAATATGTTCCTTATATATTCTATTTAAAACTCCAAAATCAAATCAACAATAAACTACTTATTTGATTCCATATAAAATATAATGAATATGTGATGTAAAACCCATACACACATGATGTATTATTGATATCTCATAGGCGATGACTGGGTATAACATATGTCAAGAAATGATGATTTCCTTACACTTCCATATGAAATCATATTATACAATTGGGTGATATCGTGTGGAGTATTCTGAGTATAATAATAAGTTATGATATACACTTGTGATTCCCCGACCCTAGTAACCCAGAGTCGGTGCTTTATTAAATTACATTGGAATGATACAAGGAATGATGTCCTGAATGAGCGATCAGTTTAGTATTATTAGAATAAAGATACATACATAATTTCAAAATTACACCATGAAAAATAGTCTAATTTATTCCATTAGAAACATCCAAGCCTCCTTGATATTTCCTGAAATTCACTCATATCAAACTTCTTCATATCCTAGGAAACTGAAACATAAGTAAGGGGTGAACCCAAATGCTCTGTAAGGGTGAGAAATATAGTGGAAGAGAACATAAAAATTAGGAATGTTGAATAATTAAAAACACATGCCTTTACAAATAATAAACATGAACACTTTATGGCAGGAATATTAGTTAAGTAAATAATGACATAATAAAACATATCCATGAGTATTCTACTAGTAGAATAACCCCATGAACCATTTTTAATATTTTCACAATGATGGAATGTATAGTGCCTTAAATTCTGAAACATCTAGTCAAGGCCTTAGCCAAGACATCTAAAAATGATTTAGTCATTGGCCAAAACCATATAGAAAATAGGGAAAGGCCTTCTCCAATTCCTCATCTAATTATCTCATGATACCTACTGATGCACCGAGTAGTTATAGCAGGCTCCACCCATCCATTATTAAGCCCAATACATTCCATATATATAAAGGTTGATACCTAATGTAAACATTCATATATAAACTAGCATAAAAAATGTTAATACATTAACCATAAACCATGATTGGTATAAAAATAACACATCCATAGTCAAACATGCCACACAACCTTCAATACAATATGGGTGATTTGTATCATAGGAAATAAACTTCTAACTTGTTTTAAATCCATCAAATGATGTTCACATAGATGAAATGAAAACTATTTGAATGAAATACCTCTTTCTATTTTGAAACCAATTGTGAGTCACATAATTGTAAAATAAATAATTTATTTTGAAAATATTCTTCTACACTTGTAAGGGAAGCTTCTATGTTTTTATGATGGTGGAAAATAGCAGCATCCGTCGTATAAGTTAAAAAAATTCATACGTTAGTTTTTTCAAAATGGTCATAATGTTCCATGTTTGGAAAAAGATAGTACAATTCCTTTCAAAACATATATTTTAAAATAAGGGAATAAATGAATTTAACCCATAGTCTAGTAAATAGTAAATATGTTTTGAAATATATTTTTAGAAAAATATGTATGTAGATGAGAAAGAGGTCCCAGTAGATACTTATGTAAAAACAACCTTGGATAATAAAGAGATTGTGAAATTATCCCTTACCTTTTACTTTTCCTTGGTCAGGGGTAATTTAAAGATTTGAATAATAATTAAATCTTTGTTATTATATTATAAAATAACTATATACATAAATATGATATCATATATGATCCCTTAATATTTCATTATTAATAATATTTTAGTAGTATCATTGTTTCAGGTGTTAACTGATGCATTTTAAATTATATGATTGGTTACGTAAGCCATGATTGTTTTGGATATGTTGAATTTGATTCATATACAAAATGATATTATGTTCATAAACATTATTTTTAGTCATCAAATGAAAATTATTCTTGAATGGTTACGATGGAAAAATGAATCATATCACGTTTGTGGAGATGGTAATATGTATATACGCATGAGCGACAATATCAATATATTGATGAAGAAATTGTATGTAATTGGATGGTATATCATATATACAAAATCATTATCATGTTATATTTATTATTTACATAACTTATACTCATTATTATACCCGTACAAATAATTAAGTTTTTGAATAAAAAATTACACCACGACGTGGAGACGCTAAGCCATACGTATGCACGTATGGTGACTTTGTCATTTATAGGATCTATATAATAACTAATATGGTTATAACATATTTATAATAACATTGAAATATCTAGAAGGTACTAGATTTATGATTTTGGTATGGAAACAATAAAGAAAGAGGAAGTGGAAGAAGAAAAGGATATGAAAATGGTGACGAAATATTTAACTATTGTTCAGTTTCTTCCTTTTGATTTGATCTAAAAGGCTCATTAGGTTGGATTTTTGACCAAATGAAGGACTCTACGATGAAGGGAGTAACATTTTCAGGATAGTTGGGTATAGGTTGGTTGAGACAAATGGCTTTGGAGTTGTGATGTTGAGAGAAGGTGAAGTGACCTTTTTTATGAGAGGTGAGGGTCACTATAGGAAAAACATGAAATATTATTTTATAATAAAATCATTTTCGGTTTATAATGGACCATTAATTATATATTTAGAAGCTATGGTATAGATGGGTCTAAAAACTCTCAACCAATAGGATTTAGACAATTTTAGGTCACCATATTAACATTATCTATTAGATTTAACTCTTAGATAAATAGTTTGACATTTACCACGTCTCTTTGTCTTTTTATATTATATGGTTAATAAAAATAATACAAACTACCAAGAGAACCCCAAGTGGTTCAATATTAATATAAATAACCTTATATATGTATTTTTTGTAGATCTTAATATTTTTATGAATATTATATCCATTAATAATATAGTACTTGTTTTAAAAACTCAATTATGTCAATTTTGACACTATTAAGTATTTGATTTTTTTTAAAGTCATTAAAACTATATCACATTAAATGAAATTTATTTAACCAACCCTAACAAGTAATATTAACCTGTAAATATAGTGGGAATCATCATAAGTCTCAATTAACATTTATTTGGATAATTATAATATCAATTATTTTAATATTTCATTAATAAGGTAATTACTGCATCATCATTGTGTCATAAATAAATTAAATTATATAATGTCTAAAAATTATAAATAAAATACCATTATGTAGAAAATAATTTTATATTTCTAATGAATATTTATATTCAAATTTATATTGTGTGTAACCCTATATTAAAATGGATTTTTCATTATACTTCGAATTTTTCTATTTTAACTCTTTTTAAATAAAATAATAACAAAATGACATAATCAAGTTCATGTGGACCAAAGGGGTCATATTTTATTCCTATGGTTCGTTCTGGCTGAATTTTACTTATCCAATATAATTAGCACATGTGTTGCGGTAATTATGATATCATTTTTACCCTTAATTACCCTATTTACTTTTAACCATGGTAAATTAAAATCGAAACCTACTATTCACCAAAAATTATTTTCATCTTATTGAACAAAATTTTAATTACTGATATTAACCATTTCTATTGGAGTTTTGATATTAAACTCGCAAAAGTGGTTAAATTACGTATTATGCAAATTTGAAAATGCTCCTAGAAGGTGGGTAAAATACGGTAAAAAGTTCAATAAAATTTTTATATTTCAAAACTTATTTTAAAATGACTCTAATAAATTAATATAAACATATATAGGTATTATGTAAATATATTTACCTAAAATAAATTTTAATAAAATAAATAATTATTTAAATAAAAATTTGGTTTTAACCAATAACACCGTGTTTTTAACTACTCATCAAAAATTGACTGTTTTCAGAAGAATACCAAAAATTCACCCAAACCTAATTCTGATATTCCAAATTAAAAAATGAAGTCCATTTTGAAAAATAATATTTTAAAAATTTCAAAAAGTGGGTATTACTATTCATAATAGCTTGTTTGATTTTTCGCAATGTGTTAGAACATCGAAGTTGCGTACAATGATTGTTATTGCATTTTAAAAGGGATATGTATCATGAATGTTTGGGGTGTAATATTACTCCATCATTAAAATAATTTATTCCTCTAAAATTCTAGAATACTACAACAAAAAAAGATTTGACTGGTTCTTCACCATAATTTCCTCTAGTTCCCATGTTGCGTCTTCCATATTATGAATTCTCTATAAAATTTTTACCAGACGAGTCATCCTATTTCTCACCACCTGTTCCGTGGTATCAAGAATTTTAACAGACTCTTCAAAATAAGACTTATAAAGTTCTAGTTCAATTTATTCATAGGTGTGTACATGCGTTGGTTCAGGCATGTATTTTCTCAACAATGATTTGTGGAACACATCGTGACCTTTGGAGAGACTTGGATGAATTTATAAATGGTAATCTATAGCACCAATTCATTCTAGAATTTTGAAAGTTCTGATGTACAGGAGACTTAATATACCCTTCTTACTGAATAGTATAACTCACTTCCATGAAGATACCATCAAGAAAACATGATCTCATACTTGAAATTCCAAATCCGTCATTATATTATCAGCAAAGCCCTTTTGCCTACTTTGGGCTTCTTTGATGTGGGTTTGGATAATGTTTACATTTTCTATTGTTTCCTCAACATGTTCTGGGCCTACATATTTTCTTTCACCAACATCATCCTAACTAGTTTGTGTACGACATCACTTTCTATATAATACTTTATATGGTTCCATCTGAATACTTGAATGGAAGCTATTGTTATAGTAAAATTCAACCAGAGGTAAATATTGATCCCACAAACCTTGAAAGTCATGTAAATAAGATCTCAGCAAGTCATCTAAGGTTTTAATAATCCATTCCTATTTTCCATCAGTTTTAGGGTGGTAGGTAGTGCTCAAACGAAGGTCAGTATCTAGGACTTTCTGACGAATTTTCCAGAATATTATTGAAAAATGGGGATCACAATTAGAAACATTGGGTAGGGGTACTATATGATATCTTACAACATCATTTATATGCATTCTTTCTAAAAGATCACGTGGATAATCTTCTCAAATAGTAAGAAAATGTGTTTACAAGGTATGTCGATCAACAATGACCCATATTGCATCATTTCTTATTGGAGTCTTTGCTAGCCCCATGACAAAGTCCATAGTGACATCATCCCATTTACACTCAGGTATGGGAAGAGGTTGCATGACTCCTATGGGTTGTTTCCTTCCATCATTCACTTATGGACAATCCATATATCTTGACACAAAATCATCACTCTTAATCTTCATGTTGTCCCACCAAAAATGTTCCTTCAAATATCTATACATCTTGGTGCTCCCCAGGTGTATAGGGAAATTGGATATGTAAGAATCATCCAAAAATTAACTTTTTAGATCAAGAATACCAAGAACACAATATATCTTCCCAAATTTTAAAATTTCATCTTCATATACGAAGTCAATCAATCTACCATCATTTACAACATTAATATTCTTTTGAAACTCCTCATCATTAGTCTAAGAAATCATTATCCTTTCAAGTAATGATGTTTACACAACCATTTGAAAAAGTATTTATGTATCACCTTCCATAGTTATTACCAAATCCATATTTACTATATCCATGAAAATAGGATCCCTTTCAACTCTCATCTTGTTCAAAACTCCATGGTCTTTTCTAATCAAAGCACATTCCACCTTATTTGCCTTCCCTATGTGGTAGTGTATAGTGCAATCATAATCCTTAAGTAGTTCAACCCATCATCATTACCTCATGTTGAGTTCTTTTTATGAGAAAATATACTTAAATCTCATGTGATCAGTATAAATCTCACATTTAACACCACATAGATAGTGTCTCAATATTTGCAGAGGAAATATTACAGTTTCTTACTCAAGATCAAGAATAGGATAGTTTTTCTCATTAATATTTACCTGTCTTGATGCATAGGTAATAACTCTATCATTCAACATAAGGAAACAAACATACCCTTTCTTTGAAACTTCACTAAAAATAATAAACCCATCATTCCACGATGGTAGAGTCAAGATAGGATCATTAACTAATCTTGTATTCAGCTATACAAAAAATTCTTCACACACTTTTGTCCAAATTTTTTTTACCCCTATACACTTGAGCTTTGATAATGGGTTATCCAACATGAAAAAATTATCGACGAAATGTCAATAATAACCTGAAAAACCAATAAAACTGTGTACCTCAGTTGTACTCACCGTTTCTGGTCATTCTTGGATTTCATTGGTCATTGAAGGATCAACAGAGATTCCAGCCATAGAGATAATATTTCCATGAAAATAATTCTCCTAAATCCAGAATTCACATTTTCTAAACCTCTTATATAATTCATTTCATCTAAGAGTATTTATAATAATGAGAAAGTGATTTTCATGATCTTCGTATCTTTTAGAGTATACCAAGATATCATCAATAAATACCACTACAAGGTCATCAAGATATTCCATGAAAACCCTATTCATTAGAACCATGAAGACCGAGAGTGAATTAGTCAATCCAAAAGGCACTACTGTAAACTCGTAATGCTGGTACCTTGTTCGAAATGCAGTTATCGGAATGTCTCCCATCTTCACACACAACTCATGATATCTATATCAAAGGTCATCCTTGAAAAAATATTGAGCTCCATGAAGTTAGAAAAATAAATCCTCAATACGAGGTAGGGGATACTTGTTCTTTATTTTTATAGAATTGATCTCCCTTTAGTCAATACACATCCTCATAGATCTGTATTTCCTCTTAAGAAAAAGGAATGTGCCTCCCCTAGTGAAACACAAGGGTGAATGAATCCCTTATTAATCAATTCCTCAAGTGGTTTCTTTTGATATAGTAGTAACATCATGGACATTTTTTAAGGGGTCATCGATATGGGCCATGAACCAGGAATTAAATCAATGGAAAAATAAATTTCTCATTCTAGAGGATGTCCAGGTAAATTCACTGAAAACACATCAACATATTCTTGCACAATAGGTACATCAACTATTCGAATGTTTTTTTCATCACCCATAATTATTTCATTCTCATACTCCCCTTTAATTTAATTTAGTAGAGCTACTAGTGGTGGATCTATATAATAATTATATGGCAGTGTTTCCACTCCAATGATAAGGTACTCATTATCATCATTGATAATTGTAACCTCCATCTTCTTACAATAAAGTTTTTCATCATGGTCCAAAATCCATTCCATACCGATGATTATATCAAGTTAAATCATGTTTATGATGATTATATCATCATATAAATATCATTTATATTCCTTAATTGGGATGGATTCACAAAACGTTGTTGCAATGATACTGCCCTTATATGTTTTTACTGACAACTACCTTGTTAAATCAAATTAGAAATATCTAATTGTCTTAGAAAACATCAAATATAGAAACAATGTGATAATCTAGAATCAAATAGAGCATTGTACAAACTATAAGAAACAATTAAATTACCTACTACATCATCTTTCAGATCATCATCCTCATTAGTAGTGATAGAAAAAGCATGTCCTTGATCCCTTGGATTTTTCTGAGGTATGTTTCCCTAATGCTTAGGAAATTCATTTTTATAATGTCCCATCTACCTTAAATTTTAGCATTGAACAATGGTATCATCTTTATTCCTCTTAGAATCATTGGCAAGATAGCCTTTCTATACACATTTGTAGCATACTCATTTTCCTTTTAGAAAGGCACCATGGTTCTTCCTTCCACAATTTACAAAGTGTGCAAATTCAACTCTTTCCTTCTTCCATGATTCTTAATTTTGTTTCCTAGATTTCTGTAGATCTCTTCTTCTCATGCATTTCTTTAAAGTCGTAAAACATATATATTCCTTTTATGTATTGATAGCACATGAGACAATAGCTTCATACGATTAGAGGGATTGAGAGACTAATTCTCGACGGAGAAATAGTTTTAACACCTCAAAGAAACGATCAATATTACTTCATGTGTTGCTTATATAATCTGAAACATGCCTTGCTAACCTAGTAATCTTAGTTTCATACTTTGTGACATTCTCATCCTCATTGTTCCTCAGTCTCAGAAATTTTCTTTCCATATCTGCTCGATGGTCAGAAAAAAATTATTGTTATAAGATAATCTCTTTAAACTCCACCCATTCTATGTTTGATACTTCTTCATCTTCCTCGTTGTTTTGAATCAATGACCACCATTGATCTTCATCTCTTGGGAGGTCATAAACTACCATGACAACCTTTTCCCTTTCGCTTCTCCCCAATGCAAGAAATAGTTTCTATAAGGAACTTATCCATTGATCATATACTAAAAAATTTGTACTCCCATTGATTATTGGTGTTTTTTGACTCATGAAGAGGTATAACATTGATCCCTTATATCTTGGATCAGTGTGCTCTATATGGGTAAGGTAATTATCTAAAACCTAAGTGAGTTGTACCAATATGGTAATAAGACGATCAACACCAGTTGCATCACCAGCTCCACTAAAATTATCTTGAGTAGGAGGGAAATCCCTACATGGATTTCGTATATTGATAGGGTTTCCATTCCATCCACTAGGAACCAATTTCTAAACAATGACATAAAATAGATCAGTTTATGAATCACAATATGTAATTCAGAACCTGTAAAAAACATAACATAAAAAGAAAAGTTTATGGATATATTCCATAATCATAAGAATGTTTTATATGAAGAGGTATATACACATCAATCCTTAAAAGGGTTTCTAAAAAAATTATAATTATCCTAAGAATATCCCCCATGAGTGTCGTAACCAAGAGTGCAGCAAGGCCCATTATCGTGCAGCAGTTCTCGTTTGAGTCTAGCTCAAAGCGTTGTTTTCAGTTTTTACCCCTAGGATCATCTGTGCCAGAGCCGCCTCTACATAATCATATCGAGATGGGGATGTATTGCTTAGAAAACTCAAAAAATCCCTACAGTACAAAAATTATAGGAAGTTCTACTATACTAATCCACGATGTCTATCTTAGGGAAATGTTCTCTAATCAGAGTTTTTTCTAAATCTAGTTTCCATGGTCTATACTAAGCCTCTTCTGATACCAGTTGTAATTCCCCAACCCTAGTTACCCAAAGTTAGTTCTTTATTACATAACATTGTCATGATACACAAAATCATTTTTGGAAAGACCGATCTATTTTGAATTATTCGAAACATCATGCACACATAAGTTCAGCATTACTACATGAAAATAAATACATCAATAATTTATTCCCTTAGAAATATCCAAGCATCTTAGTTTATGACTACAAGTCACAAAAAACTAACATCTTCATATCCTGTGAAAATGAAACACAATAATTTGGTGAGCTCAAGTGCTCAGTACGGGTAAGAAATACAACAGACGATAACATAAATATTAGGCACAGTGAATAATTATAAACACATGCCTTTAAAAATAAAAAACATGAACACATTATTTTAGGAATATGAGCTGAGAAAATAATTCCATAATAAAATACAGTCATGGGTATTCTACTAGTTCAATAAACACATGAACCATTAATATTATTTTCATAATGAGGGAATGTATAATGCTAGATAATCTGAAACATCTTTTCAAGGGATCGACGAAGACGTCTAAAAATGATTTAGGCCTAGGCCAAAACCATATATCATATTGGAAAAGGCCTCAACCAATTCCACATCTAATTGTATCATGAGACCTACCGATGCACCGAGGAGCTATAGTGGGCTCCACTTATCACTTACCAAGTATAATACATTCCACATATGAAAATGTTGAAACATAACATAAACATTCGTATTAAAACATGCATATTAAATGTCAATAAATTAACCATAAACCATGAATGGTAGAAAAATAACAAATACACATTCAAACATATCACAATACCTTCAATACAATATAGAATATTTGTATCATAATAAATCAACTTCAAACACGTTTTAAATCCATCAGAGGATGTTGACATAGATGAAATGAAAACAATTTGTAAAAAAACACCTCTTTCTATTTTGACACCATTTAAAAGAAACGTAATTATAAAAGATAACATTTATTTTGAAATTATTCCTAAAAGATTGTAAGGGAAGCTTTGATGATGTAAAAATGGAAGAAAATATTTTCACCTTCCGTATAAGTTAAAAAACATTATTACTTTAATTTCTGTCGAAAAGGTCAGAAAGTACCTTGTTTGGAAAAAGAAAAAAAGATTCCTTTAAAAATATATAAGGTCATGTAAGGGTATAAATTAATTAACCCATATTATAGTAATTATTAAAATATTTTTGAAATACAATTTTATGAAAACATGGATGTGGATGATAAAGATGTCACAGTAATTACTTACATAAAAACAATCTCAGATAATAAAAAGATTGTGAAATTTATGCTTACCTTGTTCTATTTGTTGGTAAAGGGTATATTAACCATTTTTATAATAGTTAAATAATAATTATTAAATTATATAAGAACTATATCAAAAATATAATATCATATTTGATCCTCTAATATTTATTTGTTAATAATATTTTAGTAGTATCATCGTTTCAGATGTTAACTGATTCATTTTATTTTATAAGATCGGCTACGTAAGTCATGTTTGTTATCAATAGGATGAATTTGATTCATATAAAGAATTATATTATGTTCATAATAATTATTTTTATTCATAAAATGAAAAATATTTTTGAATGGTTATGATGGAGAAATGACTCTCATCGCATTCGTGGAGACAGTAATCAGTATGTAGACACGAGAAACAATAGAATTTTATTGATGGTGAAATCATATGTAATTAAATGGTATATCCTATATAAATGATCATTATTATTATATATTTATTATTTAAATTTGTTTTATTCTTTATTATACACATCCAAATAATGATGCTTTTGAATAACAAACTACACCACAATGTGGATACGGTAAACCATACGCACACACGTATAATGACATTGTCATTTATAGGATGGATAGAATAAAGAATATGTTTGTACCATATATATAATAACATCAAAATATGTATAAGGTACTGGGTTTATTTTTTGGGTATGGAAACAACAATGAAATAGGAAGTGTAAGAAGAAAAGATCTTGAAAGAGGTGATGAAATATTTACCTCTTCTTCAGGTTCTTCCATTTGATTTGATCAAATGGGATCCATAAGTTGGATTTCCATCCAATGGAAGGCCTGTAAGATGTAGGGAGTAATATTATGAGGATATTTAGGAAGTTTTTGGTTGAGAAAAAAGGCTTTGGATTTGTGATATTTATATAAGGGTGAGAACACTTTTATAAGAGTGGTGATGGTCACTTTAGGAAATGTTTGAAATATTATATTATAAAAAATAATTTTAGGGTTATAATGGCTCCAAAATTAGTTATTTATAGGATAAAGAGGGTATGGGTAGAAAAACCTTCAACCAATAGGTTTTAGATAGGTTTAGGTCACTATTCAAACATTATATATTAGATTTAACTCTTAGTTAAATAGTTTGATAGTTACCATGTCTCTTTGTATTTTTATAATATATGGTTAATAAACTATCTATAAACTACAAAGAGAACCAAAATTGGATCATTATTAATATATATAACTTTATATAAGACTTTTGTCACATACTGTGATTTTTATGAATGTTAATCTATTAATAATATAGTATTTTTTTAGAAACTCAATTATGTCAATTTTGACAATATTTAGTATTTGATTTTTTTGAAATCCATTAAAACCTTTTCACTTTAAATAATTTTTTTTACTAAAACTAACATGTCATATTATCTTGGAAAATTATTGTAATTCATCATAAGTCTCAATTTACATTTATTTGGATATTTATAAAATCAATTATTTAAATATTTTATTAATATTAAAATTACTGCATCACCATAGTGTCATAAATAAATTAACATATATTAGGTCTAAAAATTATAAATAAAATACTATTATGTAGGAAATATTTTTATCTTTCTAATTAATATTTATTATTGAATTTATATTGTGTGTAACTCCATATTAAAAAAAATTCAGTTATTGATCATTGAATTTAACTCTTTTATCTCTTCTTTAAATAAAATAATTATATATGTCCTAATCTAATCCAAGTGGACCAAAGGGGGTCATATTTTATTCATAAGGATTTTTATTATCTAGTTATATTTATCCAATAAAATTAGGACATGTGTTAGGGTAATTTTGATATCGTTTTTACCCTAAATTACCCTATTTACTTTTAACCGTTGTAATAAAAGTCAAAAGTTACTATTCACCAAAAATAATTTTCATCTTATTGAACCACATTTTACTTATTGATATTAACTATTTCTTTTGGATTTTTGAAATTGAACTCAAAAATTAAGAAAAATTATGTTTTATGAAAATTTATAAATGCTTCTAGGATGTGGGTAAAAGACGGTAAAAATTTCTATAAAATCTTTATAGATCTGACCTTATTATAAAATGACTATAATGAATTACATTGAACTTATATAGGTATTATGTATGTATTTTGACAGAAAATAAATTTAAACAAAACAAGTAATTATTTAAATAAAAAGTTGGTTCTAACTAATAATGTAATTTTTTCACCATTCATCAAAAATTGAATGTTTATCAAAAAATACCAAAAATTCACCATAAGGTAATTTCAATACTTCAAATTCAAAAATGAAGTCCATTTTGAAAAATAAAATTTATAAAATTTCAAAAAGAGGGTATTACTATTCATAATGGATGGTTTGATTGGTCACGGTGTGTTACAACCTCGAAGTTGCGTATAATGAAATCTATTGCATTATTCAAATGGAAACTTGCCATGGGGGAATGGGGTGTTACAACACTAATATCGAAATATCTTGGTAAAATAATAATAATTGTTTTCTTTGTAAATTATTCTATGGTGTCCATCAAAAAGGAACTATTTCATATGATAAAATAGAAATTTTTTTGGTGTATTCATGAAATGGTTACATGAACTGTTCAAATGTTATTAACATATATATTATTAAACATGAGTTAACACACTAGATGATCATCACTAAGGACGTTAGATGTGAATGTACCCTTGAGATTGTGAAAATGGACGATCATCATGATCCTTGGCTGAAATTCCCTTTTATCAAAGCTATCTTATCCAATATACATGTATCCATAAGGAAATATAATGATTTAGAGGGTAGAATAATCCCACTTCTACAACTATTAATTCCAAGAGAAAACCCATGGAAACCTCTAAAATAAGGATTTAATTTGGACGCATATCATTTGGTCTTCATATATCATACATGATAAATAAAAATTGTATTTTCCAACTCCATGTAATTTTTTATAAGTTTATTCATTTAAAATTTACATATTTTTTATCTAGCATTGTTAATATTTGATTTTAGTTTCAATATTTATTCCTCAATATTTAATGAGTTATTTTAGATCCTTTAAAATGTAGTAATTTAATCAAGGCCTTACCATTATTTTTTATTTTTAAAATCATAATGTAAATAATGTTTTAGTCTTTATAAGGAGTTTTATATTACCAATCATCAAATATGATTTTACATTTTGATCTTTTTGGTTGATTAATGGTTTATGATACACTGCGTCAAAGTGAAAAACCAAGTAAAATTCCCTCATTTTTTATTAATTAAAATGTATGAGTTTTGGATATACTATTTTTGATTTCACTACTCGATAGTTCTATAAAACTACAGAATTGAGTTGTAGTTATGATATAGAATATATTATAGGCTGTTTGACCCATATACATGGGTTTTCTTTTACATGATATACACATTCATTTGGATTACACTATACATATGGACAATGAATTTTGGTAAATGATACACTTAAATATGGGTTACTGCATACATTATGGCCAATCCATTACCACAAATTAGAAAATCCTTACAATCACCGCTTATCGAAAGTAGTGACATGGTTATCAGTTATAAAATAATTTTGATAATGCATGGATAGTTTAAACAATTATGTGTATCAATCATATTCAATGATTTAACCTAAATCAATAGAAATGATTTGTGAATATTTTTTTCTACATTAAATAATGATTTGAATCATATTATTTAAATATTTTATTAATGAAAAATTAAAAATCTATTTTTTAATATTTATTAATTTTGAATAGTGTATATATATTAATTAATTATAGAGTTTTTGTAATTAATAATTTTAATTTTCATGAAATATTTATTAATAAATATTCCATAATATTATGTATAAAAATTAATATACATTTGTAATTATATATAATTACATATAAATTAGATATAAAATGTTTATAGAATATATAAGTGTATTTACAAAGGTTTTATGAAATAAAACATTTAAATGAAATATATAAAATTTATATATAAAAATAATAATAATTGATAAATTTTTAAATTTAAATCATTAAAATTTATAAAATAATTATTTTAGATATAATTTAAACCATATCCATATATGTTTTAATGATTCATTTGATCAATGGATTATATAACAATAAATATATAATTTTTAGAGTACATAAAATTATTTACAAAATTGAAATTTAAATATAGATTTTTAAATTCCTCGTAAGATAGTATATTTAATGTACAATGTAATATATTGAATAAAATGAAATAAATTGTATTATTGAATGAATATATAGTGTTTATATTAAATAATATGGAATTATTTTAAAGAATAACTAAATTATAATGTGTTTATAGTAAGAAATTATTAATAAATTATTAAAAAATGATTCGTTGTTGTTAAAATTAATGAATATTTATTTTATTTAAAATTTATTATTGATTTTATTATTCATAATAATAATTTATTATATTTTTAATATGTATATACCTTAGATTAAATTTTTTTAAACACTTTCTCTGTCATCCTACATGAATATAAGGTATTACGTATAAGACATGATAATGGATTTAGTTTTATCTAATATTTTTATGGATTTTATTGAGTTATGATTGTTAATTTAGAATTCAATTATGATTTTTACATATCAGGTGTAAAATTTACAATTGAAGTAAGACATCACTTGAGAAAAATAATGATGGGTAAATAAACTTTAGTTTGGACATCCCACTAGCCTCTATGTTATTGCATTGTTATAGAAAACATGGTGTTGAATATCTATGTATTCAAATTTAATCATATGAATATTATTGATTTAATATAATTTCGAGCCTTTACATGACATTTTTTCATGTATTTTATTCAATAGAATCATATGGATTTGTATAGAAAATGTTGTCTTTCTAAATTTAGGTTAGTAACAAAGACTATGTTTTTTTGTGAATTGTTACACATTAATATTATTTGAACATATTTTTTTGTGCACAGAATAAAATTACAAACTATTGAAATAGACTAATTAATACATTTAAATGAAATCACATGATATAATATGGTTAGATTTATACCCATTTTAAATACTAATAGTTTGATTCTTTCAAACAAGAATATGTTTGGACCTTGATTATTCTACTGAGTAGGTTATTCCAAATAAAGGAGCTCAAAAGTAATATTTTATGTCATATAGGATATAGATAACTCTATTATTTAGTATATGAAATCCCATTTTGGGGATATACTTAGTTTTGAAACATAAATAATTAGGATAAAAAAAGAATTAAACTGGGGTTTTTAATATTTTTGAATATAATGCATTATCTAGTCAACTATTAATGATTTGTATGTGATATCATTAGTATTATTCCCATCCTAAATAACTATTTTATGAGAGGAATGAAAAGTATGACTCATTAATTATTTAAACATGGATATTGGCCAGCAAATAGGTACATTCTTTTAATAGTGATCATTATTTATGTGGAATCCAATTAAATAAATGCCCTTGGGAAATGAATAAAAAACATGACACAAAAAATACAAAATATTCTATTATAGATGAATATCATCTTCATTATTAGATGTTATTTTAAATAAAAAATTATAAAATGAGAATATTTTTGGAAGTAATTTTTTTGGTCGGTATACAAAATTATGAAAATAAATTAAGTAAGTATAAATTATATATGATAGAAAAACACATTTCTATTTGACCAAAATATTAAATTAGTTTAAAACAATGATTTTAGATTCTATTGATAAGTGTAAATAGATTTAATTTCTATTTAGATTGATTTTTATGAGTGAATACCTAAGTAATTTTAATTTATACTCATATACTGAATTTGATTTGGCATGTCAATGACATGGTGAGAGTAGTGGTTTTTTTGAGGCCTGTTATTTTAAGGAATTCGATCAATTTTTAGTGATATATGTTTTAAAATTTTTAATTAGTACAAGAAATTTATATTATATTTTCTTAAAGAATTTTGAAAATATTAACAAGGGAATATGTTGTCCTATTTCTGGAGCTATATATAATTTAAATTTGTGTAATGGTATAAATTATAAGAAGAAAAGATAAATATAATTTTGAAAAAATATTCTTTAAAAATCTTATTTTGTTCGTGGAAATTAAAGGTAACATCAAGGAGTAATGTTTTTATAGGATGATATTTCATTATAAAGTTTAATGGGTATGGAAAAATCCATGGAATATCCATGTGATGTATAATTATTAGAGAAATCATTTCTTCTATTGACAATGATATATGATATAAAATTATATTTTTAAAGAGTTTAAATATATAAGAGATTAAAATAATTTTTAATATTGATTTAACTTATAATTTTCATTAAAACTGAATGAAAGTTGATTCACATCAATGTTTTGAATGTAATAGAATTTATAATACTCAGATGAATATATATAATATATATATAGTTATCTTATTTTGCATAATTTATTATAAGAGTTATTTTGTAAAAAATTATTTTTATTAACAATGTAAGAGAATAAATATGGTTTATGATTGAAAAGATTCTACAACATGTTATTTATAGAATATTATGATAAAAATAATTCAACTATGATCAAGGTGTTTATCCGAGATATTTTTGAAGATATAGGGAATTGATATTCCACCACCATCTATGGAATATTTTAAAAATAATATTTCTTTTAATAAAATTATCCAATCATGTAAATTACACTAAATGATACGGATTCAGTGATTTTTTGTTAGATCTTCCAACTAAAATGATATAATTGTTAATTTCTAAACACATAATAGTTGGAGTTTCTTAGAATTATATTCAAAAAATAATATAGTGTACAAAAGGACAATGTCATTATGTTTGAACATATAGAAGTTTTCGAATAATAGATAAATTACTATTCCTATAACATTATAGTATAAATAAATTCTATATTTTATGTTTATGATCTTGATTCTCAGGTTTTGTGGTTGTGGGAGTATATTTAGGTGTCTTTATAGAATCGGGGATGGGAGCTATCTGCATTATTCATTCATTCTATTAATATTATTAACGACATGAATTTTTTGTTGAATACATGCTGATAAATCCCTTTAAAGAATAAAGATAAATCCAAACATGAATTATATTCATTCTTTTAATTAATAACATTGGATTTTTTACTTGAGTTAGTTCCTTTTTTGATTCAATAATATATCTTGGGATTCATGATGTGAATCAGTCAGGTCCAGTAGGTTTTTATATGCTGCATGCCTAAATAATACATCATTTATTTCTTATCTATTACCCTCAAACTCTCAGTCCCTCCCAGGTGATTTTGGTTGATTCATTTCCTTCCTCAAAACATAATTTGGTTCTTTAATCATCGATATGGTTGGTTTCTTCTCCTTTTCTGAACATTTTGTTCTCTATTCTGATTTATTTCATGGGTTTTGGAAGTGGTGTTTGGATACATTTATGGTATCGGTGATCATGTGATTATTCTTTTTCTATCCCATACATATTCAATGTTTATATATATTGAATTTCATATGATTTTTGGATCCCATTGTGGGTGGTGTGTGACTCAAGTTTGAGGTAGGTAGTTTTATATCTTTTCTGAGTTAGACATATTGAAATTTATCTTTTCTTATAAATGGTTTTATAAATTGATTTTCATTATTTATTTGTGTGTGTTGATTTGGGTTTTGATAGAATGAAGTTTTCCACTTGTTTTGGTAAATGAATGGCGTTTTTAATGAATTGAAAAATGAATTTGTGAAATGATTATCAAAGAAGGTGTTTGATGGAAAAGTGTTTTCTCTTTGACATGTGATAATTATTTTTTAAATTATGTGATAAATACAGTACATTGGATCCTTGGGAATGACAATAGAGGGTTTAGTATTGGGCCTTGTATTTTGCATCCATAGTGGGATCACTAATGGGGTATTCCTGTGTTCCTTAGGACCTATGTCATTGAGACATCATCAATAGATTTTAAGGGGTAAACCCATGGTGTGTTACTCTGTTCTATAGGCCATGCATCCCAAGTGTCAAGTAGGAACTTGTAATTGTTTCTCACTAAGTCATTTGTATCCTAGCTATCGAGACCTTGCTTATCTTAGGTGTGTTTAGAATTGTTCTTTAGCTTTGTATTATTGATATCATATATACATGATTTGATAAATGTAATGTAATTATTTGAATTATTATTCAAACATGTTTTACCTAGTTTTTTTAAGAAAACGATGTAAAATTGGGAACTTTTTACCATGAATTTGAAAAAATGGTTTAACTATTTATCATCCCTTGTTTTTTTATAAAATTATTTTTTATAGATACATGATATGGAAAACACGAGTGTGATCCTAATGAGAATTTTTATCTCATGCCCTTCAAATTCACTTAGTAATGTATAGATCTTGTATTGCCTTTTGCTTCCGGAAAAGGTAAGGCACCATAGTGATACATCGATGTTTGTGTTAGATGTGTATAGGTAACATGTGGTGAGATGGTGTGATGTTTCCAATATATAACATCGAGTAGTTATTCCTATTTTAGTTTCAATTTTTTCTTGGTTATGTGACTTAGTGATTTGTTTTTCATTCTCTCATTCCACTATTTTTTTGTGAATATTTTCTATATATCTTATCTAATGATTTGGAAAATCATTCCCTATATTTTTTTGATACCTAAGTGAAATTCACCAAACTGTAGTACCTAAGGTTTTAGGTACATGAAACTATATTCGTGTATTTTTAATGTATAAAATTATTTGGTTACATAATATGATTCTAAAAGGGGGTTTTGGTGTGATTTGGAGGCTTCCCTATAGGTTAATAGTTTATAAAATTTTGTTATAAACAATAAAAATCTATAGAAAAACTTTTAAATAAAGATATTAGGCACTCAGAATGATCATTATTTGTGCAGATGTTTTGTAAAAAAATGTGACTTTAAATGATAAATGTTCATATTGAAAAAATGGAAAAGAATAGTTGGAACATTGTTTTTATAACCCCACGATATAACCTTGTGAGTAGTGGAATTTTGACTGTAGAAAAAAATGGTCGGAAGATGGTTTCCATAACCATGTGGCCTAACTGTAATGTTTATAATTGTCCATCTAAAAATTGTGTATTTAATCAATTTTATCCACATTAACTCTCCTTTTCTCCCAAAATCATAAGACCCTGAATTCCTCTTTTTACCTAGATGCGAGAGATGATCAAATTTTATCTGGGAATGATCTTTAGGTGAATAAAAGTGTGTTGGTGTCCCAAAATCATCAAAAAATACCAATTCTTCATTGTTTTCCAAGAAATATTACTCTTTAATTTATTAAAACCATAGATGTAGTCCATTATGAATACATCTATGTTGTGGGATGCCAATCTTGATTTGATTTTGTTGAATCTAGTGAATAGAACATGGTTTGTGATAGGATCAAGATTGTTTATGTGTAGTCAGCCATGTTCACAAAAATTTTATAGGTTTTTGGATTATCTATTCTAAACCCTTGTTTTAGAACATGAAGGTTTAGTTTTAATTAAATATTTTTATTGAAGTGATTGTAACTTTTTTTCATGAATATTTATGGTAATCTTGTTTTGGTATTGTCATGTAATTTATGGAAATATTTTTTTTTGGAAAACCAACTTGGTTTTTATGTTTTAAAATGAAGTTTTTAAAATTATGGTATAGTTTTGATTCATGTATAGTGTATTTAGAAATGATTTTAAAAAGTAATATTTTTATTGGAATGAATTTTCTTGATTTTTTCATAAATGGTAGGGCATGTAATGAATTTGATTGATAATGTTCATGAAATACCACCATTAAAATGGGTTGGAGTATGGAAGTGAAGCTACACTATTAATGGAGACACTAAGGATGTTTGCGGTAGTGGTTGTGTGTGAGGAACTGGTAATGTATATTCTAAATCCAATGAGAAGTTGTATAAAGGATTTATTATGATCTCATTATTAAAAAATGTTTATGGATTTTACGTAAATTGTTTTTACTATATAAACAATTTTATAAAGACAATGATTATAATTTTGGTCCTAGTGGTGTGAGTTGGGATGTCATTGGGGAAATATTAAATAGATTAGAATCACCATGTTCTTCAGCACTTCCTTGAATTTGTAGATGTCATCAATGAGGACATAGGTAAAGGAAAGGTATCTCAATTCTTAAGTGATTGTTCTTGAGACTAGGTAGAACATATAGAGTTGGAGTATTAACTTGTTTGGGGGTAGGTTGTCTTAATGTCTTGAGTTGAGTGGTTTTATTGATTGTTGCTTGTTGTTTCTATTTTTATCTTATATATTGTTTTATCTTTGTTTGTTAATAATGTTGTATTTTTGTCATGTATAATATTTATTATTGTATGTATACTATTTAAGTTAGTTGGATGTTTTATTTAAAATTTGTTAATCAACCCCCGATATTACAAGAAGGCCATGGAGTTTTTTACCATTTGGTGTCTTGGGAATTCTAGACAAGGCCCAAGAAGCTACCCTATTACTTTTAATTCCAATTATGAGGGATGTTATATTTAAAATGGTATCAGTATTTTATTTCCTTGACATAGGAAATTATAACAATCTTGGGATTTTTGGTCTTTCAATTTGGAAAAAATGGTATAAGACATGGATGATCCATATTTATTTTTGGAATAAATGATATTAGTTGTTTGTGGTCAAAGAGTTTAAAATGATAATAATAAATCTCTTGGGTAGGTAATACATATATCAAATTTTATGAACATGAAATATAGAAAATAAAATGGAATAACTTCAAGGGAGTTTGGGTACATGAGTGTGTTAAGAAAATTCTAAGTGAGTTGTCAACTCATCATGATGGGTTTAGTCGATGATAGTTTCATGGAAAGAATTGATAGTACGAATTCAGGATAGTAATTCATTGTTCATTGTGAGTTTTTTTTGGTTTATGAAATGAAAAAAATGTTGATTTTTTAAAATAGAGAAAATGGTTTTTTGAAAATCACAGTCGTAAAATTTTGAAAAGTTGATACAATTTTGAAGATGAATAAATTATTGATAGATATTTTGTAATATGTGTTGATATGTAAAATTGTATTTGTTAAGTCTTTTATTGATAAAGAGTGAGATTAAATGTATTTTTAATAGTGAAAGGAACTAGGTATGCATCATATAAATTAGCGATAAGTGGATACTCAGAATGTGGTTTCAGCTAGGCCATAGCTGAACCACTGGGTAGTTCAATTTATAGTCTAATATTTTTAGTATATGTATGAGATTTGTAAAAATGATAGATATTGAAAATTGGATCATTTGGTTCAATTAAAAAAATATAAATTACCAATCATTCTGGGGGATTCCATGCCTGATAAATAAGAAGGTGAGTAGAATAGGATGAATCAAATTTTTGATATCCATTAGATATAATAAAATCTGAAATTAATATTGGAAATGTACATACTAGAGGATTTGGAATGATAATTTTTGGATTTATGAATTTGGTATAAATTGGACCCTGGAATGACATGAGATGATTCTGCAGAATTATTTAACTTGAAATTATAAACTTAATCCTTTAAAATTAAAAAAATGGACTTATTCAAATTTATGGAAAGTAATATATAAATGATAGACTATGCTTATAAATTAATGAATTTATGTTAACTTTCCACAAAATTATCTCAATGTTCTTCCCTGACGTAGTCATTTCTATGTTGTTATTATGATAAAAAATTTACTCGAAGTTTTTATTTCTTTTTATAACAGATTATATAGAAATATTTTATAATGATATGATGGAAGAAGGGGAAATCTCAGGAAATATGATTGTAGGGAGTACTTTTATCCCAATAAAAACTGGTATTAAATCTAATAATAGGAATAAGTGGAAGAGGGACGCCAACTTCTAGAGAGGTTGTACACATCAGAAACAAACATTGAGATCAGTAAATATTCCTCCAGGATCAAAAAGCAATACCTGAATTTTGGAACGTGGTTCACATGACAACATAAAGAGAGATTGTATAATCCCACATAGATCAATTCCGAAATTAAAAATGATAGGAAATGTGTGGTCACATAGCCCAAATTTCAGGTTCTATATAGAAAAATTATGTTGTTTATGAAACTAATGCTTCAAAGTGATGGGTGGTGTAGAATAATTCTCATAATCAAAACCGAGTAAGCCCAAGTGATTCTCGTAACACCATGAATCCTAAACCAGTTCCATATCAACATTAAAAAAATAGATAAGTGTAGTTATTATGAAATTATATGAAGATGAGAATGTGACCATGTATGATCAATCAAGTCATTCGGTGGTGAGAGGTATGATTATTTTAAATTCCACCCTTATGGAATTATTCTTTGATATGGGTACATTACACTCATTATTACTAATTGTGTTTTCGATCATATGGGGTTTTATTTTTAGATTAAAACTTTGGTTTTGAAATATATAACACATATTAGTCAAAGAAAATGTCAATAATTTATATGTAGATATTGTTCTATGTCTATAAATGGTGGTCACTTTTTTAGGATTTCTCTATACATGATATAGATTTGTATGAATTTATTTTTTTAGATTTGTAGATGTTGTTCAAGGCCCACATCAACTATTATGCCAAAAATTCTGGTTACACATCTTTTGATGACTTCAAAAAATTCTCTAGAGGTGATTATGAAATAAAGGAAATTAGAGTATTCCATTTATGAATGGTGGTTTGAGACATCCCATATCAGTTTAAATAATTTTCCTTGGACTATAAGGATGAAATTGTAATTAGATATTTTCAAAGTTTTTTGACCAATTTCATGATGTTTTTCCTAACAATGTTTTAGGGTTTCCACCAAAAAGACAATTGGAGTTTATGATTTATCTTTGTCAAGTACCAGTTTGATTTTACTTCCATCTTATATGGTAGAACCAACAGAATTAAGGGAATTGAATGTTTTGTTGGACATGTTAGAAAGTGAAGGGTTCATTATTACAAGCACATATCCATCAATACTAATAGTTATATTAATATGGTATATAGAATTCTTAATAATTGTGTGTATTATCATCATATTGACTATGTCATTATATATAGTTAGTATCTACTTCCTTAAATTGATGATCTTTTTTATTAATTTATTGTATCCCAATAATTATAAAAAATTGGTTTACATTTGTCATATCACCAATGAATATTAGGAAGTAGGATATTCCAAATACATATTTCAGAAGTAGATATGTACATTTTAGATATGTTATTATTCCTTCGGGTTATAAAAATGCACCAACCATCTTTATAGAACTAATGAATTTAATATTTCAATGATATATAAATTATTTTTTAGTTTTGATTGCTGGTTTTAAAATGTTTTATTCTAATATTAATGAATATAATTATAAACACATGGCTATGGTTATGGGTATATTTTAGGAGCATCATTTATATTAATTTTATAAACAAGTGATTTCTATATAAAAGTGGTGTTTCTTTATCCATTTCATTTATAAAAAAATTATTTTTATGAATTTTTAAATTTTAGAAGTTGTTATTTCTTAAAAACCACACATGAATGACTAGATATACATATTTTCGTAATCCTAGCGGGATACTACAGACATTTGGTATGTAATATTTCACATTTGGAATCATCTATTATAGCTCGGATAAGGAAATAAGTTTCTTTCCAACAAAATGAGGAATTCCAAATATACTTTGAAGAATTAATTGTTAGGATTACATCAAGTTTTATTATCATGTTTTTCGATCCTGAATATGGATATTTAGTATATTGTGATGCATCAGGAATGTGTTTGGAATTTATTATCATATATAGAGATATTTTTCAACCTCATGGATCATGGTATTTACAGTTTCATGAGAATAAATACAAAACACAAAACATGTTGTTTGGTGTTGTGGTATCTTATTGATTGGCATAGAATGATTACCTCTTTGGTGATAAATTCTTGATATTTACCACTCAAAAGAGTTTGAAACACATTTTATCATAAAAGAATTTGAATTTAAGGTAATAAATGTTGTTTGAGTATATGTAGATGTTTGAAATTGACTTGATGTATACACTAGATAAAGAGAACTCTATAGAAGATTCATTGATAAGGAATTCATATGATTATTTGGATTAAGAGGCTTAGTGGAAACTATTGTCCATAATAATGGATATGTGTATAGATTTATCAAAACAAGGTGATATGGTTGTTTTATTTCTAAGGTATATTGATTACAATTTTGTTTATTAAGATTGAAATACATAGAAATCTAATATTGAATTTCATTATTACATGTCAAAAATCTTTGGTGGAAAGAACTTTGAGGGATGTATGTAGGATGTGAATTTTTTCATGTGGTTTAGAGATATAATTTGAAAACCTTTGGCTTGTTAAGAAAAAAATTCTTTGTTCTTACAACTATTCTATTTGTTTTATTACCCGTAGAATTAAAAATGTGTATAAATCATTGAAATCAATTTTTTTGTGGTTTTTCATGAAAAATATATGTAGTGGAGTATTTATTGAGATGCCTAACCATTATGAAATTAAAGGAAGAGAATAAAAGAACGGGGTGTACGATATTATATTTTCTGATTCCCATATAAAATATGAGTAGTTATCCATATATTTATAATAGGTCTACAGAAGACATATCAGAAACACCATGACATATGGATAATTTTGGATTAACTCATTATGTCATATCACATAATACCTATTCATGAAACTAATGTCGTGGATGACATGTCCAAAATCCAAATTCATGAAATTATACAAAATCATGGTTTTCTAGCCTTGATTGTATGTTACTGAGACACTAGGTTTACATACTAGTTTTTTGAAATCCTTACATCATGCACTAGGAACATAGTTAACTCTAAGTAAGAATTATAATCAATAAATTGATGGATATTTTGAATAAAAAATTAAAAGAATTGTGAAAATTATTAGTTATTGTTTAATGTATTTTGGTGGATCATGGGATGAACATTTAACATTTGTTTAGTTCTTATAAAATCAAATTTTTCAAAAAGTAATTGATATGTATCATTTTGAGGTATTTTATGGGCCTCCTCATCCTTCTCCAAATTTTTTGGTGGAAAAGTTTGAGGCTTCAATAATTGGACCTAACCTTTAGTAAGATAAAATAAAAAAGATTTACTTCTATCAATACATAATGGAGTCCCATAATAGTTGTGGGAAAACATATTATTATCTTCATTGCAGATTGTTGATGATTTAGGTGGTTGATGACGTGTTTTTAATAATATCTCTAAGGCTTGGGAATATTTTTTTGGTATCTAGGGAATGTTGTATCCTCCATATAAAAAAACTTCTAAGATACTTTAATGAGTTGGCAAGGTGCAATATTAGTCGTCTTTTCCATAAGGGTTTAGCTCAATTGACAAAATGTTTCATGTATCTTAGTTTATGAAGTAAAAACTAGATCATATCCTCATGATTCAATGGGTTCATATTAAACTAGTTCCAGATTCTATGCTGAATCATTTGATGATACATATTGTGGATAGAAAAAATATCTTCTCTGAGGAAAACATCAGTTTAGTGTGGATTTTATGAAAATATGGTCAGCATCAAGAAAAAACGAGGGAGCATGTGAAGGAAATGGTAGAGAAATTTCCCAATCACTAATAGGATAATAAGGTTTTTATAATTTCAGAGGATGGAATGGGCTCTGGTGGGGATAATTTAGCACCAATGCTTTTACGTACATGGCCATTTATCCATGTATTATGATTCCATATATATTTTATGTTATGTTAAGAAAAATTATGAGTGGTTTGGGTAATTTTTTAATGATTTTATGAAGGTTTATAGTATTTGAACTGCTACTACAGATAGTACGAAATCTTGAAGAAACTATGGTAGGGATGACAATGGGAACTATGCAGGTACACAGTTGGCACATTGTTTTTCCAAACCATAAAAATGTATAAGATATTCTGTGTATCTGAAAGAGATGGAAATGAATGGTTGGTGCATGATTTCTCTGATTGCATGATCCAATCATGTGTGGTGTGGCCTTATGATAGTTTCAAAACATGGTAAGTTTTCAGTTTTTCGAACTGTGTGGCCTAACCTTGTGGCCTACAGTTGTCCATCCTTAATTTTTAGATATGATCCAAATTATCCAATTTAACCCTTATTTATCCCCCATAATTTTATAATTCATAATTCTCTTTACTTCTTAGGCATGATATATGAGAAAATTTGATCTGGGTGTGATCATTAAGAGGATCAATGTTTTTTGGATGCCCAAATTTTTCATTAAGTTCATGTTTCAATTATTCTATCAAGATCTCTTCCTCTTATATTTCTCTCTTAGAATAATAGATTTAATCAATTATGTATATATCTGTGTTTTGGGATGTCAATTTGGATGATTTATTATAGAATATATTAAAGGTATCATGGTTATTGCTTGGATCTATATGATCTAAGTTTCTTTCTTCATTCACACAACATTTTTAGTGGTACATGGCTTCTCTATTACCTCTACATTATTTTGGACTTGATGTATTATTAATAATTAAAATATTTTATATAAATATTTTTGAAATGCTTTTTTGATTTTATATGGAAATATTTTTTTTCCAATATATGTGAATTTTTGGAAATATGATTGGCAATTTGAAAGACCCATTTATTTATATGTTTAAAATGATGATTTTGTTTTTATTACAATAATTTAATTAATCAAATTAGTTAAATAAAAAATTATATGAATTAAAGGAAATGTAATTAGTTTAGCATAATTCTCTAGGAATGTATTGAATGTGACTGATAATGATCAGGATGTACAGCCATCAAAATGGGATAGTGTAAAGACGCGAAGTTCTCACATCAATGGTAACACAAAGCTTGTGTGTGTTTGTAGTTACATGTTAGTACATGGAAAGTAATTTTCCAAATAAAATGAGAAATGTTTTATAGACTTTTTTATTCCTTCTAGAGAAAAAAATTGTTTATGAAATTCATTTAAACTATTTTTACTATTAAATACCATTTTATTTAAATTGTGTGAATAGTTTTGGCCCTTATGGTTTGAGTTGATAAGTCATTGGGGAAATACAACTATGTTTAGACTCACCCCTTCTTATTTACATCAGTTAATTTATAGATTTTAATTATCATGAAATATTTAAATTTAAGGTATCTCTTTAATTTACTGATGCTTCATTAGAATAAGAAAGATATGTGGATTTGGAGTTTGGAGTTATTTGGAATTTAGTAGTCTTGAGGAATTTAGTCTTTTTTTCTCTAGATTATTGTTTCGGATTTCTGTTATAAATTTTTTATTTTTATTTATTTCAGTTTATGTAATTGGTTGAATTATTTCTCATTCAACATATATAGGATTGGATTTCAGCTGATTATGTTAGTCATTTGTTTTTTAAATGTGAAAATCATCTCCCATCATTCCATGAATCCCATGTAATTTATTTCCAGCCTTTGGTGTCTTGGGGATGTCACATAAGGAATAATAACTCCCCTGTATCATCTTAGAAGAATATAGATGTGGAGGATGTTATATAACACATAAAGATCAGGAACACCTTTAGGTTTGTAGAAGATCATTTTTGGTCCATGTTTTGGGGGTTTCATTGGTTAGTGCATTAAAATTGATATTAGAGCTAGTTTTCCCTAATTTTTTCTGGTTTCTATATGTATAGTAGATTTGAGAACATATTTTTTGTACTTGGGAGGTTGTTTTTGGTTTGTTTCTATCCATCTCATGTCATGATGTGTAACACCCCAAGCTTCCACGGTACGTTTCCCTTCGAATAATGCGATAGCGTGTGTTGTACGCAACCTCGAGTTCTAACACACACCACAACTAATTAAACTAGCCATTGTGAATAGTAATACCTAATTTTTGAAATCATATATATTTTATTTTTCAAAATGGACATCATTTTTGGATTCGGAATATTGAAATTAGCCTAGGGTGAAATTTTGGTACTTTTCGGATAACTTTTATATTTTGATGAATAGTAAAAATTACTAAATTTAAATTAAAATCAACTTTTTAAATCAAAATAATTAATATTGATAAATTATGAATTTGAGTGGTTTTAAAGAATATTTAGAATATATTTTTACCATTTTATTTAATGTTTGTCATTGGACATAATTTCACAGTTAAACCAGACATAAACAAGTGTCAGTTTTTTGATAGTTATTATCTCTTAAAAACACGCTTTTTATTTTAACAACGGGAATTAATTTTAAATTAATTTCTTCCACTTCTGTGTTTTGAATTTGGAAAAATGGATTACATATTTGGAATCAGTATGTCCAAATTATGTAAATAGGTAACTTTTATTTTTACACATTTTGAATAATTACTGTGGTAAATATTTTATTTACCATGGTTAAAGGGTAAATCCGGTAAATAAGGGTTAAAAAATAATATTATAATAATACAAAATTACCCTAAAACATGTCCTAACCTTATTGGTGGACACATACCCGACCATGGGCATCCTTGGGTCGATTTGGGGACCCCTTAGAGCCACTTGTATGTGGTAGGGACACATTTTATTAATAAAGTTAAAATAAAAATAAAAATGGCATAAGCTTACATCTTTTAGAAGAACAATTTTTACATAGGGTTATACATGTTGGATTTTAGATTATAAATATTCATTAGAAAGATAAAACGATTTCATAAATAATGATATTTTATTTATAATTTTTAGACATCAAATAATTTAAATTATTAATGACACAATAATGATGCAATGTTTACCTCATTAATAAATCATTTAAATAAATAATATTATAATGATTAAAATATTATCTAAAACCTGTCCAATTCTTATTGGTTGATGTTATGTAGAAAATTAGTTATCTTATCTTCGACATCAATGATTTTTGGACCATTATAAACCTAATATAATTATATTATAAAGTAATACTTTCACTCTTTCCTAAAGAACCCCTCCTCTCCCTTATAAAAGGAGACCACTCCTTCTCATTTTTCACACCTTCAAAGACTTTTGGTTCGGCCAAACTCTGCCCAAATACTCTCCCAACTTCCCTCACTACAACCTAGAGGCCTTAGTTTGATCAAAAATCCAACCTAAGGAGCCCTTTTGATCAAATCAAAAGGAAGAGCCCGAAGAAGAGGTAATGATTTCACCACCCTTTTCCAAGTTCATTTATTCTTCCACTTCTTCTTCCTTTGTTGTTACAATTCTAAAATAATAACTCAAGTATCTCACATATATTGTGATGTTATTATAAATATGGTACAACCATATTCAGTATTCTATCCACCCTTTGAATAACATTTCACCAAACGTGCGTACGTACGGCTTACCGTCTCCACGTCGTGGTGTAATTGTTATTCAATATATTATTATTTTGATGGGTATAATAATGATGTGAAACTCATGTAAATAATAAATATAACATGTTAATTATTCTGTATATATGATATAACATCCATTTATATATTATTTTAATATCAAAAGAATGATATTGTCTCTCGTGCATACGTACGGACTACCGTCTCCACGAACGCGATGAGATTCATTCTCCATCGTATCCATTCAAGTATAATTATCATTTGATGATTTAAAAATGATGTTTAAGGACTTGATATCATTATGGATATGAATAAGATACAACAAACATGGCTTATGTAACAAAACATATAAAATAAAATGAGTAAGTTCACACCCGAAACAACGATAATACAAAGATATTATTATCAAATCAATATTAAAAAATCATATATAATATCATAATAATGTATATGATTATTTTATAATTTAATAACAATTATTTCACCATTATACAGGAGGTTAACCTACCCCAACCAAGGAAAAGTACAAGGTAAGGGTTATTTCACAATCTCTTCATTATCCGAGGTTGTTTATACGTAATAATCTACTAGGATCTCGTTATCATCCACATCCATGTTTCTTCAAAATGTATTTAAAAACATTTTTAATATTTAAAAGAATATGGGTTAAAGTCATTTATACCCTTGTTTGACTTTTTATACGAGGTTTATAAGGGAATCTTTCCGTCATTTTCCAAACAAGGTGCTTTTTAACCTTTTCGACAGAATTAAGATAAGAATGTTTTTTTTAAACTTATACGGCGGGTGCGGTTATTTTCCGCCATTATAAAATATTCAAAGCTTTCCTTACAAGATTATAAGAATATTTTCAAATAAAATGTTTTATTTTATATGGATCTTAAATGATTTCAAAATAAAAGGAGATATTTCCTTAAAAAGAATTTTGATTTCATCTATGTCAACATCCTTTGATGGATTTTAAGATTATTTGAAGTTTATTTATTATGATACAAAACTTTTATATTGTATTGAAGGTTTTTTGATATGTTTGACTGTGGATGTGCTATTTTTATACCATTCATAGTTTATGGTGAAAGTATTGACATTTCGTATGCTAGTTTTAATACGAATGTTTATGTTATGTTTAAACCTTTTCATATGGGAATGCATTGGACTTAATATGTGACGGGTGGAGCCCGCTATAGCTCCTCGATGCATCGGTAGGTCTCATGAGACAAACTAGTGTCTTGGAACAAGGAATTGACAAAATTTTATTTGTAGTCTTGGCACGAGGCCTTGACTATGTGGTTATGATAGTCTGGCATTATGCATTCCAACATTATGAAAGTGGTTATTGATTTTTGTATGTGATTATTCGATTATTAGAATATCCATGTGAATAAGTAAATGGCATTATTTCATTTTATTTATGCCGTACCATGTTGAAAGTTCATGTTTGAAAGGATTTTGTTTTATTTATACATTGCCTTAAATGTTTATTCTTATTTATGAAAGTTTCCGCTATATTGTTATCCTTACTGGGCATTTGAGCTCACCCCTTTTCTATGTTTTATTTTTCCCAGGAAGTGAAGAAGTAAATTATGAATGACCTGTAGGGATATTATGTGGGGATATGAGTGTGGATTATGGAGACATTATGTTGTTGAAGTAGTTTTTCATTTTATGATGTAATGTAAAACTTATGAATATATCTAGTGTTTCCAAGGCTACTAAACCAATCGGTCTTTCGAGATTTGATCTTTCTTGTGATCATGCCAATGTTATGTAATAATGCACTGACTCTGGGTAACTAGGGTCGGTGCGTTACAGTTGGTATCGGAGGAAGTTTAGTACAAACCTTGGAAGCTAGATTTAGATAAACTCTGATTAGAGCACGTAGACCTAAGATGAACATTGAGGATTAGTATAGAAGAACTTCCTAGAATTTTGTTATTGTAGAGATTTTGTGAGTTTTCCGAGCAATACATCCATTTCTGGATACGAGCAGGTAGAGGCGGCTCTGGCACAGATGTACCTAGGGGTAAAACCCAAAAACACCGCTTTGAGCTAGACTCGAATGGGAACTGGTGCACGACAACGGGCCTTGCTGCACTCTTGGTTACGAAACTCCCGGGGGATATGCTTAGGATAACTCTCAATTTCTGTAAAAATCATTTTGAAGGGATTATGAGTATATACATCCTCAAAGAAAACATTCATATGATTATGGATTATATCCATAAATAGTTCAATTTATGTTAAGTGTTTTATAAGTATGGGATTATGTATTTTGATTCATAAACTGATCTAGTTTATGCCATTGTTTAGAAATGGCGCCTAGTGGAAGAAATGGAAACCGTATCAATGAACGCACTCTATGTAGGGATTGCCCTCCTGCTCAAGATAATTATAGTGGAGCTGGTGATGCAACTGGAGCCGATCAGCTAATCACCATACTGGGACAACTTACTCAGGTTATGAATAATAACCTTACCCGTATGGAGCACCCTGATCCGCAGCGTGGAGGATCAATGTTAGATCGATTCATGAGGAAACAACCACCAATGTTCAATGGGAGTAAAAATCCCTTAGTAGCAGAGCAATGGATATTTTCCCTGGAGAAAATATTTCTGGCTTTGGGGAGCAGTGAAAGGGAAAAAGTTATCATGGCAGTTTACCGCCTCACTGGAGATGCTGATCAATGGTGGTCATTGATTCAAAATACGAAGGAATATGATGAAGTATCAAATATGGAATGGAGGGAGTTCAAAGATCTGTTTTTTGAAAAATACTTTCCTCGCGACCATCGAGCAGATATGGAAAGGCAATTTCTGAGTCTGAGACAAAAGGAGGATGAGAATGTCACAAAGTATGAGGCTAACTTTACAAGGTTAGCGACGTATGCTGGAGATTATATTCGCAACCCAAGAAGTAAGATTGATAGTTTCTTTGATGGGTTAAAACCATTTCTCCGTCGAGCATTAGTCTCACAATCCTTTTCATCGTACGAAGACATTGTCTCATGTGCTATCAAGACGGAAAAGGAATTCTCTAGGTCTTATGACTTTAAAGAAAAGCAAGAGAAGAAGAGTCATGCTGATCAATCTGGGAATGGAAATAAGGGGAAGAAAGGAATGGTTGAATATCCATCCTGTGGTAAATTTGGGAAGAAACACCCTGGTGCTTGCTTGAAGGGAATGAGAGTCTGTTACAAGTGTGGTGAAAAAGGCCACCAAGCTCGTGATTGCAAGGGGAAGAAGGAAGCTACCAATGTTCAGTGCTACAATTGTAGGGAGATGGGGCATTATGCAAATGAATGTCCTAAGCGTCAGGAGAACATACCTCAGAAAAGGCCAAGGGATCAAGGCCAGGCTTATGCTATCACTACTGCTGAGGTAGAAGCTCCGAAAGACGTGGTGGCTGGTAATTTAATGGTTTCCTCAAGTTTAGAAAATGCATTATTTGATTCTGGATCATCGCATTGTTTCATATCTTCCCAGTTTTCTAAGAAAATTAGATATTTCCAATTTGATTTAATAAGGGATTTGTCAGTTAAAACTCCTAAGTGAAGTATCATTGCAACAATGTTTTGTGAATCAGTCCCCATTAGAGCACATAAATTTTCTTTATCTGCTGATCTCATCATCATACCTATGATTGAGTTTGATATAATCCTCGGTATGGACTGGCTTTCGGACTATGATGCGAAGATTTATTGTAAGAGGAAAGAGGTTACGATTCATGATGATAATGATAAGGAACACCTTATTTTTAGAGCAGAATCGTCACCACCAAATTCTTATTTAGATCCACCCCCAATAGCTCAACTTAATTAAATTATTGGGGAGGAAGAGAATGAAATAACTGTCTGTGAGGAAATGAATGTTCAAATAGAGGATGTTCATGTTGTGAAAGAATTTGTAGATGTATTTCCGGAAGATTTACCTGGACATCCTCCAGAACGAGAAGTTGAGTTTTCCATTGATTTTATTCCTGGATCAGGGCCTATATCGAAGACCCCTTACAGAATGGATACTGTAGACCTAAGATGAACTTTGAGGTTTAGTATAGAAGAACTTCCTAGAATTTTGGTATTGTAGAGATTTTGTGTGTTTTCCGAGCAATACATCCCTGTCTGGATACGAGCAGGTAGAGGCGGCTCTGGCACAGATGTACCTAGGGGTAAAACCCGAAAACACCGCTTTGAGCTAGACTCGAACGGGAACTGGTGCACGACAACGGGCCTTGCTCCACTCTTGGTTACGACACTCCCGGGGGATATGCTTAGGATAACTCTCATTTTCTTTACAAATCATTATGAAGGGTTTCTGAGTATATAATTCTTCAAAGAAAACATTTTTATGATTATGGATTATATCCATAAATAGTTCAATTTATGTTGAGTGTTTTATAAGTATGGGATTATGTATTTTGATTCATAAACTGATCTAGTTTATGCCATTGTTTTGAAATGGCGCCTAGTAGAAGAAATGGAAACTGTATCAATGCACGCACTCCATGTAGGGATTGCCCTCCAGCTCAAGATAATTATAGTGGGGCAGGTGATGCAACTGGTGCCGATTAGCTAATCACCATACTGGGACAACTTACTCAGGTTATGAATAATAACTTTACCCGTATAGAGCACCCTGATCCGCAGCATGGAGGATCAATGTTAGATCGATTCATGAGGCAACAGCCACCAACGTTCAATGGGAATACAAATCCCTTAGTATCTGAGAAATGGATATTTTCCCTAGAGAAAATATTTCAGGCTTTGGGGAGTAGTGAAAGGGAAAAAGTTATCATGGCAGTTTACCGCCTCACTGGAGATGCTGATCAATGGTGGTCATTGATTCAAAATACGAAGGAAGATGATGAAGTATCAAATATGGAATGGAGGGAGTTCAAAGATCTGTTTTTAGAAAAATACTTTCCTCGCGACCATCGAGCAGATATGGAAAGGCAATTTCTAAGTCTGAGACAAAAGGAGGATGAGAATGTCACAAAGTATGAGGCTAACTTTACAAGGTTAGCAAGGTACGCTGGTGATTATATACGTAACCAAAGAAGTAAGATTGATCGTTTCTTTGATGGGTTAAAACCATTTCTCCGTCGAGAATTAGTCTCACAATCCTTTTCGTCATACGAAGACATTGTCTCATGTGCTATCAAGACCGAAAAGGAATTCTCTAAGTCTTATTACATTAAAGCAAAGAAAGAGAAGAAGAGACCTGCTGATCAATCTGGGAATGGAAATAAGGGGAATAAGGGAAAGGTTGAATATCCATCCTGTGGTAAATGCGGGAAGAAACACCCTGGTACTTCCTTGAAGGGAGTGGGAGTCTGTTACAAGTGTGGTGAAAAAGGCCACCAAGCTCGTGATTGCAAGGGGAAGAAGGAATCTACCAACGTTCAGTGCTATAATTGCAGGGAGACGGGGCATTATGCAAATGAATGTCCTAAGCGTCAGGAGAACTTACCTCAGAAAAGGCCAAGGGATCAAGGCCAAGCTTATGCTATCACTACTGCAGAGGTAGAAGCTCCAAAAGACGTGGTGGCAGGTAATTTAATGGTTTCCTCAAGTTTAGCAAATGCATTATTTGACTCTGGATCGTCGCATTGTTTCATATCTTCCCAGTTTGCTATGAAATTTGATATTTCTAATTTGATTTAATAAGGTAGTTGTCAGTTAAAACTCCTAAGGGAAGTATCATTGCAACAAAGTTTTATGAATCAGTCCCCATTAGAGCACATAAATTTTCTTTATCTATTGATCTCATCGTCATACCTATGATTGATTTTGATATAATCCTCGGTATGGACTGGCTTTCAGACTATGATGCGAAGATTTATTATAAGAAGAAAGAGGTTACGGTTCTTGATGATAATGATAAGGAACACCTTATTTTTAGAGCAGAATCGTCACCACCTAATTCTTATTTAGATCCACCCTCAATAGCTCAACTAAATTCAATTATTGGTGAGGAAGAGAATGAAATAACTGCGGGTGAGGAAAGGAATGTTCAAATAGAGGATGTACCTGTTGTGAATGAATTTTTAGATGTATTTCCGGAAGATTTACCTGGACATCCTCCAGAACGAGAAGTTGAGTTTTCCATTGATTTGATTCCTGGATCAAGGCCTATATCGAAGACCCCTTATAGAATGGCCACTGTAGAGTTAGTCGAACTAAAGAAACAACAAGAGGAATTGAGTAATAAGGGATTTATTCGCCCTAGTGTTTCTCCATGGGGAGCCCCTGTTCTTTTTGTTAAAAAGAAAGATGGATCTATGAGGTTATGTATCGACTACAGGGAGATCAATGCTATAATGATAAAGAACAAGTATCCCCTACCTCGCATTGATGATTTATTTGACCAACTGCATGGAGCTCAATACTTTTCAAAGATTGACCTTCGATCTGGATACCATCAGTTGTGTGTGAAGAAGGAAGACATTCCGAAGACAGCATTTCGAACCAGGTACGGGCATTACGAGTTTACTGTAATGCCGTTTGGATTGACTAATGCACCATCTGTATTCATGGATCTGATGAATAGAGTTTTCAAGGAGTATCTCGATGAATTTGTGGTGGTATTTATTGATGATATCTTGGTATACTCTAAAACCCACGAAGATCATGAAAATCACTTGCACATTATCTTGAAGACTCTGAGGAGGCATGAATTATATGGAAAGTTTAGCAAGTGTGAATTCTGGCTTCAGGATATTTCCTTTCTTGGCCATATTGTCTCTAAAGATGGAATCTCTGTTGATCCTTCTAAGACCAAGGCAATCCAAGAATGGCCAGCACCTACGAGTATAACTGAGGTACGTAGTTTTATTGGTTTGGCAGGTTATTATCGACGTTTCGTCCAGAATTTTTCCCGATTGGCTAACCCATTAACGAAGCTCACACGAAAAGGGGTTAAATTTGTTTGGACAAAAGAGTGTGAAGAATGTTTCGAAGAACTGAAGAGAAGATTAGTCAATGCTCCTATATTGACCCTACCATCGGGGAATTATGGGTTCGTTATTTATAGTGATGCATCAAAGAAAGGACTTGGTTGTGTCCTTATGCAGAATTATAGAGTTATTGCCTATGCATCACGACAGTTGAAAATTCATGAACAAAACTATCCTACTCATGATCTTGAGTTAGCAGCTGTGATCTTTGCTTTGAAGATATGGAGACACTACCTCTATGGTGAAAAATGTGAGATTTATACTGATCACAAGAGTTTGAAGTATATTTTCTCACAAAAAGAACTCAACATGAGGCAAAAGAGATGGCTTGAATTACTCAAGGATTATGATTGCACGATACACTACCACCAGGGGAAAGCAAACAAGGTGGCAGATGCTTTGAACAGAAAAGACGATGGAGTTTTGAACATGATGAGAATTGAAAGGGATCCAATTATCATGGATCTAGTGAAGATGGACATGGGAATAACCAGGGAAGGTGAAACATCAATGCTTTTTCAAATGGTTGCCAAACCATCTTTACTAGAAAGGATTAAGAGTTCTCAGACTGATGATGAAGAATTTCAGAAGAAGATTAAAGCTGTGAATGATGGGAGATTGAGAGACTTTGTGTATGAAGATGGAATTTTGAAATTCGGGAAGAGACTTTGAGTTCCCGATTTACCTGATCTGAAAAGGGAATTGCTGGATGATGCTCATAGTTCCAATTTCTCTATACACCCTGGGAGCACCAAAATGTATAGATATTTGAAGGAACATTTTTGGTGGGACAACATTAAGAGGGAGATTGCTGATTTTGTGTCAAGATGTATGGTTTGTCAACAAGTGAAAGCTGGAAGGCAACAGCCTGGAGGTGTCATGCAACCTCTTCCCATACCGGAGTGGAAATGGGACAATATTACGATGGACTTTGTCATGGGGATACCAAAGACTACTAGAAGGAACGATGCAATATGGGTTATTGTTGATCTTCTTACCAAGTCAGCACATTTTCTTGCTATAAGAGAATATCTACCCCTGGAACGTCTAGCAAGACTATACATTCATGAAGTTGTGAGACTTCATGGAGTACCCTTATCAATTGTTTCTGATCGTGATCCCCGTTTTACTTCAAGATTTTGGAAAATTCTTCAGAAATCCCTGGATACTGAACTTCATTTGAGCACTGCTTACCACCCTCAGACAGATGCACAATCATAACGGACTATTCAGACCTTAGAAGTCATGTTGAGATCTTGCTCACTTGACTTTCAGGGTATGTGGGATCAATAATTACCTCTCGTAGAATTTTACTATAACAATAGCTTCCATTCGAGTATTCAGATGGCACCATATGAAGCGTTATACGGAAAGAGATTTCGTACACCAACCTGTTGGGATGACGTTGGTGAAAGAAAACTTGTAGGCCCAGAACTAGTGGAGGAAACGGTGGAAAAGGTGAAGGTAATCCAAAATCACATCAAAGCGGCCCAAAGTAGGCAGAAGAGCTATGCCGATAATCGAAGGAAGGATTTGGAATTTCAAGTCGGTGATCATGTTTTCCTGAAGGTATCTCTGTGGAAGGGAGTCATACGTTTTGTCGCTCGTGCGTACGTACGGACTACCGTCTCCACAAACGCGATAAGATTCATTCTCCATCGTATCCATTCAAGTATAATAATCATTTGATGATTTCAAAATGATGTTTAAGTACTTGATATCATTCTGGATATGAATAATATACAACCTATCCATTACAATCATGGCTTACGTAACAAAACATATAAAATAAAACAAGTAAGTTAACACCCGAAACAACGATAATACTAAGATATTATTATCAAATCAATATTAAAAGATCATATATGATATCATATTAATGTATATGATTCTTTTATAATTTAATAACAATTATTTCACCAATATACAGGAGGTTAACCTACCCCAACCAAGGAAAAGTTCAAGGTAAGGGTTATTTCACAATCTCTTCATTATCCGAGGTTGTTTATACGTAATAATCTATTTGGATCTCGTTATCATCCACATCCATGTTTCTTCAAAATGTATTTCAAAACATTTTTAATATTTAAAAGAATATGGGTTAAAGTCATTTATACCCTTGTTTGACATTTTATAAGAGGATTATAAGGAAATCTTTCCATCGTTTTCCAAACAAGGTTCTTTTTAGCCTTTTCGACAGAATTAAGATAAGAATGTTTTTTTAAACTTATACGGCGGGTGCGGTTATTTTCCGCCGTTATAAAATATTCAAAGCTTTCCTTACAAGATTATAAGAATATTTTCAAAGAAAATGTTTTATTTTATATGGATCTTAAATGATTTCAAAATAAAAGGAGATATTTCCTTAAAAAGAATTTTGATTTCATAAATGTCAACATCCTTTGATGGATTTTAAGATTATTTGAAGTTGATTTATTATGATACAAAACTTCTATATTGTATTGAAGGTTTTGTGATATGTTTGACTGTGGATGTTCTATTTTTATACCATTCATAGTTTATGGGGAAAGTATTGACATTTCGTATGCTAGTTTTAATACGAATGTTTATGTTATGTTTAAACCTTTTCATATGGGAATGAATTGGACATAATATGTGACGGGTGGAGCCCGCTATAGCTCCTCGATGCATCGGTAGGTCTCATGAGACAAACTAGTGTCTTGGAACAAGGCCTTGACAAAATCTTATTTGTTGTCTTGGCACGAGGCCTTGACTATGTGGTTATGATAGTCTGGCATTATGCATTCCAACATTATGAAAGTGGTTATTGATTTTTTCATGTGATTATTCGATTAGTTGAATATCCATGTGAATAAGTAAATGGCATTATTTCATTTTATTTATGCCGTACCATGTTGAAAGTTCATGTTTGAAAGGCTTTTGTTTTAGTTATACATTGCCTTAAATGTTTATTCTTATTTATGAAGGTTTCTGCTATATTGTTATCCTTACTGGGAATTTGAGCTCACCCCTTTTCTATGTTTTATTTTTCCCAGGAAGTGAAGAAGTAAATTATGAATGACCTGCTGGGATATTATGTAGGGATATGATCACAAGGTATATTCATAAGTTTTAAATTACATCATAAAATGAAAAAATACTACAAAAACATGATGTCTCCATAATCCACACTCATATCCCCACATAATATCCCTGCAGGTCATTCATAATTTACTTCTTCACTTCCTGGGAAAAATAAATCATAGAAAAGGGGTGAGCTCAAATGCCCAGTAAGGATAACAATATAGCGGAAACTTTTATAAATAAGAATAAACTTTTAAGGCAATATATAACTAAAACAAAAGCCTTTCAAACATGAACTTTCAACATGGTACGGCATAAATAAAATGAAATAATGCTATTTACTTATTCACATGGATATTCTACTAATCGAATAATCACATGCAAAAATCAATAACCACTTTCATAATATTGGAATGCATAATGCCAGACTATCATAACCACATAGTCAAGTCCTCGTACCAAGACTACAAATATGATTTTGTCAAGGCCGTGTTCCAAGACACTAGTTTGTCTCATGAGACCTACCGATGCAATTTTTTTAGAAGATACTTACGTTTAAAATTGCTAAAATACACTCCAGTGTTTTTCTGAAAACATTATGCAAGCTTCTGAAAACAAAATAACTAATTATGAGACTGCTCGACTAATTACAGGCCATGATGGGTCCACTTCCAATCCCTTCCTATCTACCAAACTCGAGAGTCGGGTTTTCAGAAAACATTTTTAAGCTTGCGTTAAATACGTCTACATTTGCACTGGATTTTCATATATTTGAGAGAAATATCTCTTTTTTTGAAATCATTTAAAAATCACATAATTATAAAAGAAAAAATTTATTTTGAAGATATCCTTACAAGCGTGTAAGGTAAGCTTCAAAGGTGTAATAATGGAAGAGAATAACCACACCTGTCGTATAAGATAACAAAAAAACATTCTTACCATATTTTGTCGAAAAGGGTAAAAAGCACCTTGTTTGGAAAACGACAGAAAGATTCTTTTATAAACCTCTTATAAAAAGTAAAATAGGGGTATAAATGAATTTAACCCATATTCTTTTAAATATTAAAAAATTTTTGAAATACATTTTTAAGAAACATGGATGTGGATGATAACGAGATCCCAGTAGATTATTACGTATAAACAACCTCGGATAATGAAGAGATTGTGAAATAACCCTTACCAATTTGGTAACTTATGAAAAATACAACCCATGAAAGAGGTATCATACAATGAATATGTAAATACACATAAATTAGAGTGTATTACACAAAGAATATAATTATGGGCAGTACATACACCACACAAAAGGTGATGGTGGCAATATGGCATGAATCTCACGGAAATAAGGAGTGAGATGAAAACCCCTTACCTTGTACTTTTCCTTGGTTGGGGTAGGATAACCTCCTGTATAATGGTGAAATAATTGTTATAAAATTATAAAATAATCATATAAATTATTATGATATCATATATGATCTTTTAATATTGATTTGATAATAATATCTTAGTATTATCGTTGTTTCGGGTGTGAACTTACTCATTTTATTTTATATGTTTTGTTACATAAGCCATGTTTGTTGTATCTTATTCATATCCATAATGATATCAAGTCCTTAAACATCATTTTTAAATCATCAAATGATAATTATACTTGAATGGATACGATGGAGAATGAATCTCATCACGTTCGTGGAGACGGTAGTCCGTACGTACGCACGAGCGACAATATCATTATTTTGATATTAAAATAATATATAAATGGATGTTATATCATATATACAGAATAATTAACATGTTATATTTATTATTTACATGAGTTTCACATCATTATTATACCCATCCAAATAATAATATATTGAATAACAATTACACCACGACGTGGAGACGGTAAGCCGTACGTACGCACGTATGGTGACATGTTATTCAAAAGGTGGATAGAATACTGAATATGGTTGTACCATATTTATAATAACATCACAGTATATGTTAGATACTGGAGTTATTATTTTAGAATGGTAACAGCAAAGGAAGAAGAAGTGGAAGAAGAAATGAACTTGGAAAAGGGTGGTGAAATCATTACCTCTTCTTCGGGATCTTCCTTTTGATTTGATCAAAAGGGCTCCTTAGGTTGGCTTTCTGATCAAACTAAGGCCTCTAGGTTGTAGTGAGGGAAGTTGGGAGAGTATTTGGGCAGAGTTTGGCCGAACCAAAAGGCTTTGAAGGTGTGAAGAAATGAGAAGGAGTGGTCTCCTTTTATAAGGGAGAGGAGGGGATCTTTAGGAAAGAGTGAAAGTATTACTTTATAATATAATTATATTCGGTTTATAATTGTCCAAAAAAATAATTGAGGTCGAAGATAAGATGACTCGTATTCTAAATAACATCAACCAATAAGAATTGGACAGGTTTTAGATAATATTTTAATCATTATAATCTTATTTATTTAAATGATTTATTAATAAGGTAAACATTGCATCATTATTGTGTCATTAATAATTTAAATTATTTGATGTCTAAAAATTATAAATAAAATATCATTATGTAGGTAATTCTGTTACAAGATATATGCTTGTGTCATTTTTTTATTCATTTTAACTTAATTAAAATAAAGTGTCATTATCACTTACAAGTGGATCCATGGGGTCCCAAAATCGACCCAAAGATGCCAATGGTCGACCATGTATCAACCAATAGGGTTAAGACGCGTTTTAGGGTAATTTAGTATTATTATAATATTATTTTTTAACCCTTATTTACCAGATTTACCCTTAACTATGGTAAATAAAATATTTACCGCAGTAATTATTCAAAATGTCTAAAAATAAAAGTTACGTATTTACACAATTTAGACATCCTGATTCCAAATATGGAATCCATTTTTCTATATTCAAAACACAAAAGTGGCAGAAATTAATATAAAATTAATTCCCGCTGTCAAAACAAAAAGCGTGTTTTTAAGAGATAATAACTATCAAAATATTAACACTTGTTTATGTTCGGTTTAATTGTAAAATTATGTCCAATGACCAAGCTCATGATTGCAAGGGGAAGAAGGAAGCTACCAACGTTCAGTGCTACAATTGCAGGGAGATGGGGCATTATGCAAATGAATGTCCTAAGCGTCCGGAGAACTTACCTCAGAAAAGGCCAAGGGATCAAGGCCAAGCATATCCTATCACTACTGCAGAGGTAGAAGCTCCAAAAGACGTGGTGGCAGGTAATTTAATGGTTTCCTCAAGTTTAGCAAATGCATTATTTGACTCTGGATCCTCGCATTGTTTCATATCTTCCCAGTTTGCTAAGAAAATTAGATATTTCCAATTTGATTTAATAAGGGAGTTGTCAGTTAAAACTCCTAAGTGAAGTATCATTGCAACAACGTTTTGTGAATCAGTCCCCATTAGAGCACATAAATTTTCATTATCTGCTGATCTCATCGTCATACCTATGATTGAGTTTGATATAATCCTCGGTATGGACTGGCTTTCGGACTATGATGCGAAGATTTATTGTAAGAAGAAAGAGGTTACGATTCTTGATGATAATGATAAGGAACACATTATTTTTAGAGCAGAATCGTCACCACCTAATTCTTATTTAGATCCACCCTCAATAGCTCAACTAAATTCAATTATTGGGGAGGAATAGAATGAAATAACTGCGGGTGAGGAAAGTAATGTTCAAATAGAGGATGTACCTGTTGTGAAAGAATTTTTAGATGTATTTCCGGAAGATTTACCTGGACATTCTCCAGAACGAGAAGTTGAGTTTTCCATTGATTTGATTCCTGGATCAAGGCCTATATCGAAGACCCCTTATAGAATGGCCACTGTAGAGTTAGTCGAACCAAAGAAACAACTAGAGGAATTGAGTAATAAAGGATTTATTCTCCCTACTGTTTCTCCATGGGGATCCCCTGTTCTTTTTGTTAAAAAGAAAGATGGATCTATGAGATTATGTATCGACTACAGGGAGATAAATGCTATAACGATAAAGAACAAGTATCCCCTACCTTGTATTGATGATTTATTTGACCAACTGCATGGAGCTCAATACTTTTCAAAGATTGACCTTCGATCTGGATACCATCAGTTGTGTGTAAAGAAGGAAGACATTCCGAAGACAGCATTTCGAACCAGCTACGGGCATTACGAGTTTACTGTAATGCCGTTTGGATTGACTAATGCACCCCCTGTATTCATGGATCTGATGAATAGAGTTTTCAAGGAGTATCTCGATGAATTTGTGGTGGTATTTATTGATGATATCTTGGTATACACCAAAACCTACGAAGATCATGAAAATCACTTGCGCATTATCTTGAAGACTCTGAGGAGGCATGAATTATATGGGAAGTTTAGCATGTGTGAATTCTGGTTTCATGATATTTCTTTTCTTGTCCATATTGTCTCTAAAGATGGAATCTCTAGTGATCCTTCTAAGACCAAGGTAATCCAAGAATGGCCAGCACCTACGAGTATAACTGAGGCACGTAGTTTTATTGATTTGGCATGTTATTATCGACGTTTCGTCCATAATTTTGCCCGATTGGCTAACCCATTAACGAAGATCACACGAAAAGGGGTTAAATTTGATTGGAAAAAAGAGTGTGAAGAATGTTTCGAAGAACTGAAGAGAAGATTAGTCAATGCTCCTATATTGACCCTACCATCGGGGAATGATGGGTTCGTTATTAATGGTGATGCATCAAAGAAAGGACTTTGTTGTGTCCTTATGCAGAATGATAGAGTTATTGCCTACGCATCACGACAGTTGAAAATTCATGAACAAAACTATCCTACTCATGATCTTGAGTTAGCAGCTGTGATATTTTCTTTGAAGATATGGAGACAATACCTCTATGGTGAAAAATGTGAGATTTATACTGATCACAAGAGTTTGAAGTATATTTTCTCACAAAAAGAACTCAACATGAGGCAAAGGAGATGGCTTTAATTACTCAAGGATTATGATTGCACGATACACTACCACCCGGGGAAAGCAAACAAGGTGGAAGATGCTTTGAGCAGAAAAGACCATGGAGTTTTGAACATGATGAGAGTTAAAAGGGATCCAATTATCATGGATCTAGTGAAGATGGACATGGGAATAACCAGGGAAGGTGAAACATCAATTCTTTTTCAAATGGTTGCCAAACCATCTTTACTATAAAGGATTAAGAGTTCTCAGACCGATGATGAAGAATTTCAGAAGAAGATTAAAGCTGTTAATGATGGGAGATTGAGAGACTTTGTGTATGAAGATGGGATTTTGAAATTCGGGAAGAGACTTTGTGTTCCCGATTTTCCTGATCTAAAAAGGGAATTGCTGGATGATGCACATAGTTCCAATTTCTCTATACACCCTGGCAGCACCAAAATATATAGAGATTTGAAGGAACATTTTTGGTGGGACAACATGAAGAGGGAGATTGCTGATTTTGTGTCAAGATGTATGGTTTGTCAACAAGTGAAAGCTGGAAGGCAACAGCCTGGAGGAGTCATGCAACCTCTTCCCATACCGGAGTGGAAATTGGACAATATTATGATGGACTTTGTCATATGGCTACAAAAGACTCCTAGAAGGAACGATGCAATATGGGTTATTGTTGATCGTCTTACCAAGTCAGCACATTTTCTTGCTATAAGAGAAGATCTACCCCTGGAACGTCTAGCAAGACTATACATTAATGAAGTTGTGAGACTTCATGGAGTACCCCTATCGATTGTTTCTGATCGTGATCCCCGTTTTACTTCAAGATTTTGGAAAAGTCTTTATAAATCCCTGGATACTGAACTTTATTTGAGCACTGCTTACCACCCTCAGACAGATGGACAATCAAAACGGACTATTCAAACCCTAGAAGACATGTCAAGATCTTGCTCACTTGACTTTCAGGGTATGTGGGATCAATATTTACCACTGGTAGAATTTTCCTATAACAATAGCTTCCATTCGAGTATTCAGATGGCACCATATGAAGCGTTATACGGAAAGAGATGTCGTACACCAACCTGTTGGGATGAGGTTGGTGAAAGAAAACTTGTAGGCCCAGAACTGGTGGGGGAAACGGTGGAAAAGGTGAAGGTAATCCAAAATCACATCAATGCAGCCCAAAGTAGGCAGATGAGATATGCCGATAATCGAAGGAAGGATTTGGAATTTCCAGTCGGTGATCATGTTTTCCTGAAGGTATCTCCATGGAACGGAGTCATACCTTTTGGTAAGAAAGGTAAATTGAGTCCCAGGTACATCGGACCCTTCGAAATTCTAGAACGAATTGGGGTTGTAGGTTACCGATTGGCAATGCTGCCAAGTCTCTCCAAAGTTAATGATGTGTTCCACGTATCTCTGTTGAGAAAATACATGCCTAAACCAACGCATGTACTCACCTATGAGGAATTAGAACTGGAACCCGATCTGTCTTATTGTGAAGAGCCTGTCAGGATTCTTGATACAAGAGAACAAGTACTGAGAAACCGGACGACGCGTCTGGTAAAAGTTTTGTGGAGAAATCATAAGATGGAAGAGGCAATGTGGGAACCCGAGGAACTTATGATGAAGAACCACCCGAGTCATTTTATGCAGTAATTCCCTAGAAATTGTGAGGACACAATTATTTGAAGGAGGGGAGAATGTAACACCCCAAGCTTCCACGGTATGTTTCCCTTCGAATAATGCGATAGCATGTGTTGTACGCAACCTCGAGTTCTAACACACACCACAACTAATTGAACTAGCCGTTGTGAATAGTAATAACTACTTTTGGAAATCATATATATTTTATATTTTAAAATGGACTTCATTTTTGGATTTGGAATATTGAAATTAGCCTAGGGTGAAATTTTGGTACTTTTCGGATAACTTTTATATTTTGATGAATACTGAAAATTACTAAATTTTAATTAAAATAAACTTTTTTAATCAAAATAATTAATATTGATAAATTATGAATTTTAGTGGTTTTAAAGTATATTTAGAATATATTTTTACCATTTAATTTAATGTTTGTCATTGGACATAATTTCACAATTAAACCAGACATAAACAAGTGCCAATCTTTTGATAGTTATTATCTCTTAAAAACACGCTTTTTATTTTAACAACGAGAATTACTTTTAAATTAATTTCTACCACTTCTTTGTTTTGAATTTGGAAAAATGGATTACATATTTTGAATCAGGATGTCCAAATTATGTAAATAGATAACTTTTATTTTTACACATTTGGAATAATTACTGCGGTAAATATTTTATTTACCATGGTTAAAGGGTAAATCCGGTAAATAAGGGTTAAACAATAATATTATAATAATACAAAATTACCCTAAAACGTGTCCTAACCTTATTGTTGGTCACATACCCGACCATGGTCATCCTTGGGTCGATTTTGGGACCCCTTAGAGCCACTTGTATGTGGTAGGGACACATTATATTAATAAAGTTAAAATAAAAATAAAAATGGCATAAGCTTACATCTTTTAGAAGAACAATTTTTACATAGGGTTATACATGTTGGATTTTCAATTATAAATATTCATTAGAAAGATAAAAAGATTTCCTACATAATGATATTTTATTTATAATTTTTAGACATCAAATAATTTAAATTATTAATGACACAATAATGATGAAATGTTTCCCTCATTAATAAATCATTTAAATAAATAAGATTATAATGATTAAAATATTATCTAAAACCTGTCCAATTCTTATTGGTTGATGTTATTTAGAATATGAGTCATCGTATCTTCTACCTCAATGATTTTTGGACCATTATAAACCTAATATAATTATATTATAAAGTAATACTTTCACTCTTTCCTAAAGAGCCCCTCCTCTCCCTTATAAAAAGAGACAACTCCTTCTCATTTCTTCACACCTTCAAAGCCTTTTGGTTCAGCTAAACACTGCCCAAATACTCTCCCAACATCCCTCACTACAACCTAGAGGCCTTAGTTTGATCAGAAATCCAACCTAAGGAGCCCTTTTGATCAAATCAAAAGGAAGAGCCCGAAGAAGAGGTAATGATTTCACCACCCTTTTCCAAGTTCATTTCTTCTTCCACTTATTCTTCCTTTGTTGTTACCATTCTAAAATAATAACTCCAGTATCTCACATATACTGTGATGTTATTATAAATATGGTACAACCATATTCAGTATTCTATCCACCCTTTGAATAACATGTCACCATACGTGCGTACGTACGGCTTACCATCTCCACGTCGTGGTGTAATTGTTATTCAATATATTATTATTTGGATGGGTATAATAATGATGTGAAGCTCATGTAAATAATAAATATAACATGTTAATTATTCTGTATATATGATATAACATCCATTTATATATTATTTTAATATTAAAAGAATGATATTGTCGCTCGTGCGTACGTACGGACTACCGTCTCCACGAACGCGATGAGATTCATTCTCCATCGTATCCATTCAAGTATAATTATCATTTGATGATTTAAAAATGATGTTTAAGGACTTGATATCATTCTGGATATGAATAAGATACAATAAACATGGCTTATGTAATAAAACATATAAAAGAAAATGGGTAAGTTCACATCCGAAACAACGATAATACTAAGATATTATTATCAAATCAATATTAAAAGACCATATATGATATCATAATAATGTATATGATTATTTTATAATTTAATAACAATTATTTCACCATTATACAGGAGGTTAACCTACCCCAACCAATGAAAAGTACAAGGTAAGGGTTATTTCACAATCTCTTCATTATCCGATGTTGTTTATACGTAATAATCTACTGGGATCTCATTATCATCCACATCCATGTTTCTTCAAAATGTATTTCAAAACATTTTTAATATTTAAAAGAATATGGGTTAAATTCATTTATACCCTTGTTTGACTTTTTATAAGAGGTTTATAAGGGAATCTTTCCGTCGTTTTCCAAACAAGGTGCTTTTTAACCTTTTCGACAGAATTAAGATAAGAATGTTTTTTTTAAAACTTATACGGCGGGTGCGGTTATTTTCCGCCGTTATAAAATATTAAAAGATTTCCTTACAAGCTTATAAGAATATTTTCAAAGAAAATGTTTTATTTTATATGGATCTTAAATGATTTAAAAATAAAAGGAGATATTTCTTTAAAAAGAATTTTGATTTCATCTATGTCAACATCCTTTGATGGATTTTAAGATTATTTGAAGTTGATTTATTATGATACAAAACTTCTATATTGTATTGAAGGTTTTGTGATATGTTTGACTGTGGATGTGATATTTTCATACCATTCATAGTTTATTGTGAAAGTATTGACATTTCGTATGCTAGTTTTAATACAAATGTTTATGTAATGTTTAAACCTTTTCATATGGTAATGCATTGGACTTAATATGTGATGGGTGGAGCCCACTATAGCTCCTCGATGCATCGGTTGGTCTCATGAGACAAACTAGTGTCTTGGCACAAGGCCTTGACAAAATCTTATTTGTAGTCTTGGCACGAGGCCTTGACTATGTTGTTATGATAGTCTGGCATTATGCATTCCAACATTATGAAAGTGGTTATTGATTTTTGCATGTGATTATTCGATTAGTAGAATATCCATGTGAATAAGTAAATGGCATTATTTCATTTTATTTATGCCATACCATGATGAAAGTTCATGTTTGAATGGCTTTTGTTTTAGTTATACATTGCCTTAAATGTTTATTCTTATTTATGAAAGTTTCCGCTATATTGTTATCCTTACTGGGCATTTGAGCTCACCCCTTTTCTATGTTTTGTTTTTCCCAGGAAGTGAAGAAGTAAATTATGAATGACCTGCAGGGATATTATGTGGGGATATGAGTGTGGATTATGGAGACATTATGTTGTTGTAGTAGTTTTTCATTTTATGATGTAATGTAAAACTTATGAATATATCTAGTGTTTCCAAGGCTACTAAACCAATCGGTCTTTCGAGATTTGATCTTTCTTGTGATCATGCCGATGTTATGTAATAATGCACCGACTCTGGGTAACTAGGGCCGGGGCGTTACAGTTGGTATCAGAGGATTAGTATAGAAGAACTTCCTAGAATTTTGGTATTGTAGAGATTTTGTGAGTTTTCCTAGCAATACATCCCTGTCTGGATACGAGCAGGTAGAGGCGGCTCTGGCACAGATGTACCTAGGGGTAAAACCCGAAAACACCACTTTGAGCTAGACTCGAACGGGAACTGGTGCACGACAACGGGCCTTGCTGCACTCTTGGTTATGACACTCCCGGGGGATATGCTTAGGATAACTCTCATTTTCTTTACAAATCATTATGAAGGGTTTATGAGTATATAATTCCTCAAAGAAAACATTTTTATGATTATGGATTATATCCATAAATAGTTCACTTTATGTTGAGTGTTTTATAAGTATGGGATTATGTATTTTGATTCATAAACTGATCTAGTTTATGCCATTGTTTATAAATGACGCCTAGTGGAAGAAATGGAAATCGTATCAATGCACGCACTCCATGTAGGGATTGCCCTCCTGCTCAAGATAATTATAGTGGGGCTGGTGATGCAACTGGTGCCGATCAGCTAATCACCATACTGGGACAACTTACTCAGTTTATGAATAATAACCTTACCCGTATGGAGCACCCTGATCCGCAGCGTGGAGGATCAATGTTAGATCGATTCATGAGGCAACAAACACCAATGTTCAATGGGAGTACAAATCCCTTAGTAGCTGAGCAATGGATATTTTCCCTAGAAAAAATATTTCAGGCTTTTGGGAGCAGTGGAAGGGAAAAAGTTATCATGGCAGTTTACCGCCTCACTGGAGATGCTGATCAATGGTGGTCATTGATTCAAAATACGAAGGAAGATGATGAAGTATCAAATATGGAATGGAGGGAGTTCAAAGATCTGTTTTTAGAAAAATAATTTCCTCGCGACCATCGAGCAGATATGGAAAGGCAATTTCTAAGTTTGAGACAGAAGGAGGATGAGAATGTCGCAAAGTATGAGGCTAAATTCACATGGTTAGCAAGGTACGCTGGTGATTATATACGTAACCAAATAAGTAAGATTGATCGTTTCTTTGATGGGTTAAAACCATTTCTCCGTCGAGCATTATTCTCACAATCCTTTTCATCGTACGAAGACATTGTCTCATGTGCTATCAAGACCGAAAAGGAATTCTCTAAGTCTTATGACTTTAAAGCAAAGAAAGAGAAGAAGAGACATGCTGATCAATCTGGTAATGGAAATAAGGGGAAGAAGGGAAAGGTTGAATATCCATCTTGTGGTAAATGCGGGAAGAAACACCCTGGTACTTGCTTGAAGGGAATGGGAGTCTGTTACAAGTGTGGTGAAAAGGGACACCAAGCTCGTTATTGCAAGGGGAAGAAGGAAGCTACCAATGTTCAGTGCTACAATTGCAGGGAGATGGGGCATTATGAAAATGAATTTCCTAAGCGTCAGGAGAACATACCACAGAAAAGGCCAAGGGATCAAGGCCAGGCTTATGCTATCACTACTGCTGAGGTAGAAGCTCCGAAAGACGTGGTGGCAGGTAATTTAATGGTTTCCTCAAGTTTAGGAAATGCATTATTTGATTCTGGATCATCGCATTGTTTCATATCTTCCCAGTTTACTAAAAAAATTAGATATTTCTAATTTGATTTAATAAGGGAGTTGTCAGTTAAAACTTCTAAGGGAAGTATCATTGCAACAAAGTTTTGTGAATCAGTCCCCATTAGAGCACATAAATTTTCTTTATCTGCTGATCTCATCATCATACATATGATTGAGTTTGATATAATCCTCGGTATGAACTCGCTTTCGGACTATGATGGGAAGATTTATTGTAAGAGGAAAGAGGTTACGATTCTTGATGATAATGATAAGGAACACCTTATTTTTAGAGCAGAATCGTCACCACCTAATTCTTATTTAGATCCACCGCCAGTAGGTCAACATAATTCAATTATTGGGGAGGAAGAGAATGAAATAACTGTCGGTGAGGAAAGGAATGTTCAAATAGAGGATGTACCTATTGTGAAAGAATTTGTAGATGTATTTCCGGAAGATTTACCTGGACATCCTCCAGAACGAGAAGTTGAGTTTTCCATTGATTTGATTCCTGGATCAAGGCCTATATTGAAGACCCCTTACAGAATGGCTACTGTAGAGTTAGTCGAACTAAAGAAACAACTAGAGGAATTGAGTAATAAAGGATTTATTCGCCCTAGTGTTTCTCCATGGGGAGCCCCTGTTCTTTTTGTTAAAAAGAAAGATGGATCTATGAGGTTATGTATCGACTACAGGGATCTCAATGCTATAAAGATAAAGAACAAGTATCCCCTACCTCGTATTGATGATTTATTTGACCAACTGCATGGAGCTCAATACTTTTCAAAGATTGAACTTCGATCTGGATACCATCAGTTGTGTGTAAAGAAGGAATACATTCCGAAGACAGCATTTCGAACCAGGTACGGGCATTACGAGTTTACCGTAATGCCATTTGGATTGACTAATGCACCCTCTGTATTCATGGATCTGATGAATATAGTTTTCAAGGAGTATCTCGATGAATTTGTGGTGGTATTTATTGATGATATCTTGGTATACTCCAAAACCTACGAAGATCATGAAAATCACTTGCGCATTATCTTGAAGACTCTGAGGAGGCATGAATTATATGGGAAGTTTAGCAAGTGTGAATTCTGGCTTCAGGATATTTCTATTCTTGGCCATATTTTCTCTAAAGATGGAATCTCTGTTGATCCTTCTAAGACCAAGGCAATCCAAGAATGGCCAGCACCTACGAGTATAACTGAGGTACGTAGTTTTATTGGTTTGGAAGGTTATTATCGACGTTTCGTCCAGAATTTTCCCCGATTGGCTAACCCATTAATGAAGCTCACACGTAAAGGGGTTAAATTTGTTTGTACAAAAGAGTGTGAAGAATGTTTTGAAGAACTGAAGAAAAGATTAGTCAATGCTCCTATATTGACTCTACCATCGGGAAATGATGGGTTCGTTATTTATAGTGATGCATCAAAGAAAGGACTTGGCTGTGTCCTTATGCAGAATGATATATTTATTGCCTATGCATCATGACAGTTGAAAATTCATGAACAAAACTATCCTACTCATGATCTCGAGTTAGCAGCTGTGATCTTTGCTTTGAAGATATGGAGGCACTACCTCTATGGTGAAAAATGTGAGATTTATACTGATCACAAGATTTTGAAGTATATTTTCTCACAAAAAGAACTCAACATGAGGCAAAGGAGATGGCTTGAATTACTCAAGGATTATGATTGTACGATACACTACCACCTAGGGAAAGCAAACAAGGTGGCAGATGCTTTGAGCAGAAAAGACCATGGAGTTTTGAACATGATGAGAATTGAAAGGGATCCAATTATCATGGATCTAGTGAAGATGGACATGGGAATATCCAGGGAAGGTGAAACATCAATGCTTTTTCAAATGGTTTCCAAACCATATTTACTAGAAAGGATTAAGAGTTCTCCGACCGATGATGAAGAATTTCAGAAGAAGATTAAAGCTGTGAATGATGGGAGATTGAGAGACTTTGTGTATGAAGATGGAATTTTGAAATTCGGGAAGAGACTTTGTGTTCCTGATTTACCTGATCTGAAAAGGGAATTGCTGGATGATGCTCATAGTTCCAATTTCTCTATACACCCTGGGAGCACCAAAATGTATAGAGATTTGAAGGAACATTTTTGGTGGGACAACATGAAGAGGGAGATTGCTGATTTTGTGTCAAGATGTATGGTTTGTCAACAAGTGAAAGCTAGAAGGCAACAGCCTGGAGGATTCATGCAACCTCTTCCCATGCCGGAGTGGAAATGAGACAATATTACGATGGAATTTGTCATAGGGCTACCAAAGACTCCTAGAAGGAACGATGCAATATGGGTTATTGATGATCGTCTTACCAAGTCAGCACATTTTCTTTCTATAAGAGAAGATCTACCCCTGGAACGTCTAGCAAGACTATACATTAATGAAGTTGTGAGACTTCATGGAGTACCCCTATCGATTGTTTCTGATCGTGATCCCCGTTTTACTTCAAGATTTTGGAAAAGCCTTTAGAAATCCCTGGATACTGAACTTCATTTGAGCACTGCTTACCACCCTCAGACAGATGGACAATCAGAACGGACTATTAAAACCCTAGAAGGCATGTTGAGATCTTGCTCACTTGACTTTCAGGGTATGTGGGATCAATATTTACCACTGGTAGAATTTTCCTATAACAGTAGCTTCCAGTCGAGTATTCCGATGGCACCATATGAAGCGTTATATGGAAAGAGATTTCGTACACCAACCTGTTGGGATGACGTTGGTGAATGAAAACTTGTAGGCCCAGAACTGGTGGGGGAAACAGTGGAAAAGGTGAAAGTAATTCAAAATCACATCAAAGCAGCTCAAAGTAGGCAGAAGAGCTATGCCGATAATCAAAGGAAGGATTTGGAATTTCAAGTCGGTGATCATGTTTTCCTGAAGGTATCTCCGTGGAAGGGAGTCATACGTTTTGGTAAGAAAGGTAAATTGAGTCCCAGGTACATCAGACCCTTCGAAATTCTAGAACGAATTGGGGTTGTAGCTTACCGATTGGCAATTCCGCCAAGTCTCTCCAAAGTTCACGATGTGTTCCACGTATCTCTGTTGAGAAAATACATGCCTGACCCAACGCATGTACTCACCTATGAGGAATTAGAACCGGAACCCGATCTGTCTTATTGTGAAGAGCCTGTCAGTATTCTTGATACAAGAGAACAAGTACTGAGAAACCGGACGACGCGTCTGGTAAAAGTTTTGTGGAGAAATCATAAGATGGAAGAGGCAACGTGGGAACCCGAGGAACTTATGATGAAGAACCACCCAAGTCTTTTTATGCAGTAATACCCTAGAAATTGCGAGGACGCAATTATTTGAAGTAGGGGAGAATGTAACACCCCAAGTTTCAACGGTACGTTTCCCTTCGAATAATGCGATAGCGTGTGTTGTACGCAACCTCGAGTTCTAACACACAACACAACTAATTAAACTATCCATTATGAATAGTAATACCTACTTTTTGAAATCATATATATTTTATATTTCAAAATGGACTTCATTTTTGGATTCGGAATATTGAAATTATCCTAGGGTGAAATTTTGGTTCTTTTCGGAAAACTTTTATATTTTGATGAATAGTGAAAATTACTAAATTTTAATTAAAATCAACTTTTTTAATAAAAATAATTAATATTGATAAATTATGAATTTGAGTGGTTTTAAAGTATATTTAGAATATATTTTTACCATTTAATTTAATGTTTTTCATTTGACATTATTTCACAATTAAACCAGACATGAGCTAGTCTCAATCTTTTGATAGTTATTATCTCTTAAAAACACGCTTTTTATTTTAACAACGGGAATTAATTTTAAATTAATTTCTGCCACTTCTGTGTTTTGAATTTGGAAAAATGGATTACATATTTGGAATCAGGATTCCAAATTATGTAAATAGGTAACTTTTATTTTTACACATGTTGAATAATTACTGCGGTAAATATTTTATTTACCATGGTTAAAGGGTAAATCCGGTAAATAAGGGTTAAAAAATAATATTATAATAATACAAAATTACCCTAAAACGTGTCCTAACCTTATTGGTGGACACATACCCGACCATGGGCATCCTTGGGTCGATTTGGGGACCCCTTAGAGCCACTTGTATGTGGTAGGGACACATTATATTAATAAAGTTAAAATAAAAATAAAAATGGCATAAGCTTACATCTTTTAGAAGAACAATTTTTACGTAGGGTTATACATGTTGGATTTTCGATTATAAATATTCATTAGAAATATAAAAAGATTTCCTACATAATGATTTTTTATTTATAATTTTTAGACATCAAATAAATTAAATTATTAATGACACAATAATGATGCAATGTTAACCTCATTAATAAATCATTTAAATAAATAAGATTATAATGATTAAAATATTATCTAAAACCTGTCCAATTCTTATTGGTTGATGTTATTTAGAATATGAGTCATCTTATCTTCGACCTCAATGATTTTTGGACCATTATAAACCGAATATAATTATATTATAAAGTAATACTTTCACTCTTTCCTAAAGATCCCCTCCTCTCCCTTATAAAAGGAGACCACTCCTTCTCATTTCTTCACACCTTCAAAGCCTTTTGGTTCGGCCAAACTCTGCCCAAATACTCTCCCAACTTCCCTCACTACAACCTAGAGGCCTTAGTTTGATCAGAAAGCCAACCTAAGGAGCCCTTTTGATCAAATCAAAAGGAAGAGCCCGAAGAAGAGCCCGAATGGTATGATCATGTGTAATGATCATGCGATAGCGTGTGTTGTACGCAACCTCGAGTTCTAACACACACCACAACTAATTAAACTAGCCGTTGTGAATAGTAATACCTACTTTTTGAAATCATATATATTTTATATTTCAAAATGGACTTCATTTTTGAATTCGGAATATTGAAATTAGCCTAGGGTGAAATTTTGGTACTTTTCGGATAACTTTTATATTTTGATGAATAGTGAAAATTACTAAATTTTAATTAAAATCAACTTTTTTAATCAGAATAATTAATATTGATAAATTATGAATTTGAGTGGTTTTAATGTATATTTAGAATATATTTTTACCTTTTAATTTAATGTTTTTCATTGGACATAATTTCAAAATTAAACCAGACATAAACAAGTGTCAATCTTTTGATAGTTATTATCTCTTAAAAACACGCTTTTTATTTTAACAACGGGAATTAATTTTAAATTAATTTCTGCCACTTCTGTGTTTTGAATTTGGAAAAATGGATTACATATTTGGAATCAGGATGTCCAAATTATGTAAATAGGTAACTTTTATTTTTACACATTTTGAATAATTACTACGGTAAATATTTTATTTACCATGGTTAAAGGGTAAATCCAGTAAATAAGGGTTAAAAAATAATATTATAATAATACATAATTACACTAAAACGTGTCCTAACCTTATTGGTGGACACATACCCGACCATGGGCATCCTTGGGTCGATTTGGGGACCCCTTCGAGCCACTTGTATGTGGTAGGGACACATTATATTAATAAAGTTAAAATAAAAATAAAAATGGCATAAGCTTACATCTTTTAGAAGAACAATTTTTACATAGGGTTATACATGTTGTATTTTCGATTATAAATATTAATTATAAAGCTAAAACTATTTCCTACATAATGATATTTTATTTATAATTTTTAGACATCAAATAATTTAAATTATTAATGACACAATAATGATGCAATGTTTACCTCATTAATAAATCATTTAAATAAATAAGATTATAATGATTAAAATATTATCTAAAACCTGTCCAATTCTTATTGGTTGATGTTATTTAGAAAATGAGTCATCTTAGCTTCGACCTCAATTATTTTTGGACCATTATAAACCGAATATAATTATATTATAAAGTAATACTTTCACTCTTTCCTAAAGAGCCCCTCCTCTCCCATATAAAAGGAGACCACTTCTACTCATTCCTCACACCTCTCAAGCCACTTGGCTCGGCCAAACTCTACCCAAATACTCTCCCTACTTCCCTCACTACAACCTAGAGGCCATAGTTGGATCAGAAATCCCACCTAAGGATCCCTTTGATCAAATCAAAAGGAAGAACCCGAAGAAGAGGTAATATTTTCACCACCCCTTTTCAAGTTCCTTTCTTCTTCCACTTCTTCTTTATTTGTTCTTACCATTATAAAATAATAACTCCAGTATCTCACATATACTGTGATGTTATTATAAATATGGTACAACCATATTCAGTATTCTATCCACCCTTTGAATAACATGTCACCATACGTGCGTACGTACGGCTTACCGTCTCCACGTCGTGGTGTAATTGTTATTCAATATATTATTATTTGGATGAGTATAATAATGATGTGCAACTCATGTAAATAATAAATATAACATGTTAATTATTCTTTATATATGATATAACATCCATTTATATACTATTTTAATATCAAAAGAATGATATTGTCGCTCGTGCGTAAGTACGGACTACCGTCTCCACAAACGCGATAAGATTCATTCTCCATCGTATCCATTCAAGTATAATTATCATTTGATGATTTAAAATGATGTTTAAGGACTTGATATCATTCTGGATATGAATAATATACAACCTATCCATTACAAACATGGCTTACGTAACAAAACATATAAAATAAAACAAGTAAGTTAACACCCGAAACAACGATAATACTAAGATATTATTATCAAATCAATATTAAAAGATCATATATGATATCATATTAATGTATATGATTCTTTTATAATATAATAACAATTATTTCACCATTATACAGGAGGTTAACCTACCCCAACCAAGGAAAAGTACAAGGTAAGGGTTATTTCACAATCTCTTCATTATCCGAGGTTGTTTATACGTAATAATCTACTGGGATCTCGTTATCATCCACATCCATGTTTCTTCAAAATGTATTTCAACACATTTTTAATATTTAAAAGAATATTGGTTAAAGTCATTTATACCCTTTTTTGACTTTTTATAAGAGGTTTATAAGGGAATCTTTCCGTCGTTTTCCAAACAAGGTGCTTTTTAACCTTTTCGACAGAATTAAGATAAGAATGTTTTTTTAACTTATACGGCGGGTGCTGTTATTTTCCGCCGTTATAAAATCGTCAAAGATTCCCTTACAAACTTATAAGAATATTTTCAAAGAAAATGTTTTATTTTATAAATATATGTCTCTTAAATGATTTCAAAATAGAAAAAGATATTTCTTTAAAAAGAGTTTTGATTTCATCTATGTCAACATCCTTTAATGGATTTTACGCTTATTTGAGGATGATATATTCTGATGAAAAACTTTTATATTGTATTGAAGGTTTTGTGATATGTTTGACTGTGGATGTGCTATTTGTTTATATACCATTCATGGTTTATGGTGAAAGTATTGACATTTCGTATGCTATTTTTAATACGAATGTTTATGTTATGTTTAAACCTTTTCATATGGGAATGCATTGGACTTAATATGTGACGGGTGGAGCCCGCTATAGCTCCTCGATGCATCGGTAGGTCTCATGAGACAAACTAGTGTCTTGGCACAAGGCCTTGACAAAATCTTATTTGTAGTCCTGGCACGAGGCCTTGACTATGTGGTTATGATAGTCTGGAATTATGCATTCCAACATTATGAAAGTGGTTATTGATATTTGCATGTGATTATTCGATTAGTAGAATATCCATGTGAATAAGTAAATGGAATTATTTCATTTTATTTATGCCGTACCATGTTGAAAGTTCATGATTGAAAGGATTTTGTTTTAGTTATACATTGCCTTAAATTTTTATTCTTATTTATGAAAGTTTCCGCTATATTGTTATCCTTACTGGGCATTTGAGCTCACCCATTTTCTATGTTTTATTTTTCCCAGGAAGTGAAGAAGTAAATTATGAATGACCTGAAGGGATATTATGTGGGGATATGAGTGTGGATTATGGAGACATTATATTGTTGTAGTAGTTTTTCATTTTATGATGTAATGTAAAACTTATGAATATATCTAGTGTTTCCAAGGATACTAAACCAATCGGTCTTTCAAGATTTGATCTTTCTTGTGATCATGCCAATGTTATGTAATAATGAACCGACTCTGGGTAAAGAGGGTCGGGGCGTTACAGTTGGTATCAGAGGAAGTTTAGTACAAACCTTGGAAGCTAGATTTAGATAAACTCTGATTAGAGCACGTAGACCTAAGATGAACTTTGAGGATTAGTATAGAATAACTTACTAGAATTTAGGTATTGTAGAGATTTTGTGAGTTTTCCGAGCAATACATCCTTGTCTGGATACGAGCAGGTAGAGGCGGCTCTGGCATAGATGTACCTAGGGGTAAAACCCGAAAACACCGCTTTGAGCTAGACTCGAACGGGAACTGGTGCACGACAACGGGCCTTGCTGCACTCTTGGGTACGACACTCTCGGGGGATATGCTTAGGATAACTCTCATTTTCTTTACAAATCATTATGAAGGGTTTATGAGTATATAATTCTTCAATGAAAACATTTTTATGATTATGGATTATATCCATAAATAGTTCAATTTCTGTTGAGTGTTTTATAAGTATGGGATTATGTATTTTGATTCATAAACTGATCTAATTTATGCCATTGTTTAGAAATGGTGCCTAGTGGAAAAAATGGAAACCGTATCAATGCACGCACTCCATGTAGAGATTTCCCTCCTGCTCAAGATAATTATAGTGGGGCTGGTGATGCAACTTGAGCCGATCAGCTAATCACCATACTGGGACAACTTACTCAGGTTATGAATAATAACCTTACCCGTATGGAGAACCCTGATCCGCTGCATGGAGTATCAATGTTAGATCGATTCATGAGGCAACAACCACCAACGTTCAATGGGAGTACAAATCCCTTAGTAGCTGAGCAATGGATATTTTCCCTAGAGAAAATATTTCAGGCTTTGGGGAGCAGTGAAAGGGAAAAAGTTATCATTGAAGTTTACCGCCTCACTGGAGATGCTGATCAATGGTGGTCATTGATTCAAAATACGAAGGAAGATGATGAAGTATCAAATATGGAATGGAGTGAGTTCAAAGATCTGTTTTTAGAAAAATACTTTCCTCGCGACCATCGAGCAGATATGGAAAGGCAATTTCTAAGTTTGATACAGAAGGAGGATGAGAATGTCGCAAAGTATGAGGCTAACTTTACAAGGTTATAAAGGTACGCTGGTGATTATATACGTAATCAAATAAGTAAGATTGATCGTTTCTTTGATGGGTTAGAACCATTTCTCCGTCGAGCATTAGTCTCACAATCCTTTTCATCGTACGAAGACATTGTCTCATGTGCTATCAAGACCGAAAAGAAATTTTCTAAGTCTTATGACTTTAAAGCAAAGCAAGAGAAGAAGAGACTTGCTGATCAATCTGGGAATGGAAATAAGGGGAAGAAGGGAAAGGTTGAATATCCATCCTGTGGTAAATGCGGGAAGAAACACCCTGGTACTTGCTTGAAGGGAATGGGAGTCTGTTACAAGTGTGGTGAAAAAGGCCACCAAGCTCATGATTGCAAGGGGAAGAAGGAAGCTACCAACGTTCAGTGCTACAATTGCAGGGAGATGGGGCATTATGCAAATGAATGTCCTAAGCGTCAGGAGAACTTACCTCAGAAAAGGCCAAGGGATCAAGGCCAGGTTTATGTTATCACTACTGCTGAGGTAGAAGCTCCGAAAGACGTGGTGGCAGGTAATTTAATGGTTTCCTCAAGTTTAGCAAATGCATTATTTGATTCTGGATCATCGCATTGTTTCATATCTTCCCAGTTTTCTAAGAAAATTATATATTTCCAATTTGATTTATTAAGGGAGTTATCAGTTAATACTCCTAAGGGAAGTATCATTGCAACAAAGTTTTGTGAATCATCCCCCATTAGAGCACATAAATTTTCTTTATCTGCTGATCTCATCGTCATACCTATGATTGAGTTTGATATAATCCTTGGTATGGACTAGCTTTCGGACTATGATGCGAAGATTTATTGTAAGAGGAAAGAGGTTACGATTCATGATGATAATGATAAGGAACACCTTATTTTTAGAGCAGAATCGTCACCACCTAATTCTTATTTAGATCCACCCCCAGTAGCTCAACTTAATTCAATTATTAGGGAGGAAGAGAATGAAATAACTGTCGGTGAGGAAAGGAATTTTCAAATAGAGGATGTACCTGTTGTGAAAGAATTTGTAGATGTATTTCCGGAAGATTTACCTGGACATCCTCCAGAACGAGAAGTTGAGTTTTCCATTGATTTGATTCCTGGATCAAGGCCTATATCGAATACCCCTTACAGAATGGCTACAGTAGAGTTAGTAGAACTAAAGAAACAACTAGAGGAATTGAGTAATAAAGGATTTATTCGCCCTAGTGTTTCTCCATGGGGAGCCCCTGTTCTTTTTGTTAAAAATAAAGATGGATCTATGAGGTTATGTATCGACTAAAGGGTGATCAATGCTATAACGATAAAGAACAAGTATCCCCTACCTCGTATTGATGATTTATTTGACCAACTGCATGGAGCTCAATACTTTTCAAAGATTGAACTTCGATCTGGATACCATCAGTTGTGTGTAAAGAAGGAAGACATTCCAAAGACAGCATTTCGAACCAGGTACGGGCATTACGAGAATACCATAATGCCGTTTGGATTGACTAATGCACCCTCTGTATTCATGGATCTGATGAATAGAGTTTTCAAGGAGTATCTCGATGAATTTGTGGTGGTATTTATTGATGATATCTTGGTATACTCCAAAACCTACGAAGATCATGAAAATCACATGCGCATTATCTTGAAGACTCTGAGGAGGCATGAATTATATGGGAAGTTTAGAAAGTGTGAATTCTGGCTTCAGGATATTTCTTTTCATGTCCATATTGTCTCTAAATATAGAGTCTCTGTTGATCCTTCTAAGACCAAGGCAATCCAAGAATGGCCAGCACCTACGAGTATAACTGAGGTACGTAGTTTTATTGGTTTGGCAGGTTATTATCGACGTTTCGTCCAGAATTTTGCCCGATTGGCTAACCCATTAACGAAGATCAAACGTAAAGGGGTTAAATTTGTTTGGAAAAAAGAGTGTGAAGAATGTTTCGAAGAACTGAAGAGAAGATTAGTCAATGCTCCTATATTGACTCTACCATCAGGGAATGATGGGTTCGTTATTTATAGTGATGCATCAAATAAAGGACATGGTTGTGTCCTTATGCAGAATGATAGAGTTATTGCCTATGCATCACGACAGTTGAAAATTCATGAACAAAACTATCCTACTCATGATCTCGAGTTAGCAGTTGTGATCTTTGCTTTGAAGATATGGAGGCACTACCTCTATGGTGAAAAATGTGAGATTTATACTGATCACAAGAGTTTGAAGTTTATCTTATCACAAAAAGAACTAAACATGAGGCAAAGGAGATGGCTTGAATTACTCAAGGATTATGATTGCACGATACACTACCACTCGTGGAAAACAAACAAGGTGGAAGATGCTTTGAGAAGAAAAGACAATGGAGTTTTGAACATGATGAGAATTGAAAGGGATCCAATTTTCATGGATCTAGTGAAGATGGACATGGGAATAACCAGGGAATGTGAAACATCAATGATTTTTCAAATGGTTGCCAAACCATCTTTACTAGAAAGGATTAAGAGTTCTCAGACCGATGATGATGAATTTCAGAAGAAGATTAAAGCTGTGAATGATGGGAGATTGAGAGACTTTGTGTATGAAGATGGAATTTTGAAATTCGGGAAGAGACTTTGTGTTCCAGATTTACCTGATCTGAAAAGGGAATTGCTGGATGATGCTCACAGTTCCAATTTCTCTATACACCCTGGGAGCACCAAAATGTATAGAGATTTGAAGGAACAATTTTGGTGGGACAATATGAAGAGGGAGATTGCTGATTTTGTGTCAAGATTTATGGTTTGTCAACAAGTGAAAGCTGGAAGGCAACAGCCTGGAAAAGTCATGCAACCTCTTCCCATACCGGAGTGGAAATGGGACAATATTACGATGGACTTTGTCATGGGGCTACCAAAGACTCCTAGAAGGAACAATGCAATGTGGGTTATTGTTGATCGTCTTACCAAGTCAGCACATTTTCTTGCTATAAGAGAAGATCTACCCCTGGAACGTCTAGCAAGACTATACATTAATGAAGTTGTGAGACTTCATGGAGTACCCCTATCGATTGTTTCTGATCGTGATCCCCGTTTTACTTCAAGATTTTGGAAAAGTCTTCAGAAATCTCTGGATACTGAACCTCATTTGAGCACTGCTTACCACCCTCAGACAGATGGACAATCAGAACGGACTATTCAAACCCTAGAAGACATGTTGAGATCTTGCTCACTTGACTTTCAGGGTATGTGGGATCAATATTTACCACTGGTAGAATTTTCCTATAACAATAGCTTCCATTCGATTATTCAGATGGAACCATATGAAGCATTATACGGAAAGAGATGTCATACACCAACCTGTTGGGATGATTTTGGTGAAAGAAAACTTGTAGGCCCAGAACTGGTGGAGGAAACGGTGGAAAAGGTGAAGGTAATCCAAAATCACATCAAAGCAGCTCAAAGTAGGCAGAAAAGCTATGCCGATAATCGAAGGAAGAATTTGGAATTTCAGGTCGGTGATCATGTTTTCCTGAAGGTATCTCCATGGAAGAGAGTCATACGTTTTGGTAAGAAAGGTAAATTGAGTCCCAGGTACATCAGACCTTTCGAAATTCTAGAACGAATTGGGGTTGTAGCTTACCGATTGGCAATGCCGCCAAGTCTCTCCAAAGTTCACGATGTGTTCCACGTATCTCTGTTGAGAAAATACATGCCTGACCCAACGCATGTACTCACCTATGAGGAATTAGAATTGGAACCCGATCTGTCTTATTGTGAAGAGCCTGTCAGGATTCTTGATACAAGAGAACAAGTACTGAGAAACCGGACGACGTGTCTGGTAAAGGTTTTGTGGAGAAATAATAAGATGGAAGAGGCAACGTGGGAACCCGAGGAACTTATGATGAAGAAACACCCGAGTCTTTTTATGCAGTAATACCCTAGAAATTGTGAGGAAGCAATTATTTGAAGGAGGAGAGAATGTAACACCCCAAGCTTCCACGGTACGTTTCCCTTCGAATAATGCGATAGCGTGTGTTGTACGCAACCTCGAGTTCTAACACACACCACAACTAATTAAACTTGCCGTTGTGAATAGTAATACCTACTTTTTGAAATCATATATATTTTATATTTCAAAATATACTTCATTTTTGGATTCGGAATATTGAAATTAGCCTAGGGTGAAATTTTGGTACTTTTCGGATAACTTTTATATTTTGATGAATAGTGAAAATTACTAAATTTTAATTAAAATCAACTTTTTTAATCAAAATAATTAATATTGATAAATTATGAATTTGAGTGGTTTTAAAGTATATTTAGAATAAATTTTTACCATTTAATTTAATGTTTGTCATTGGACATAATTTCACAATTAAACCAGACATAAACAAGTGTCAATCTTTTGATAGTTATTATCTCTTAAAAACACGCTTTTTATTTTAACAACGGGAATTAATTTTAAATTAATTTCTTCCACTTCTGTGTTTTGAATTTGGAAAAATGGATTACATATTTGGAATCAGGATTTCCAAATTATTTAAATAGGTAACTTTTATTTTTACACATTTTGAATAATTACTGCGGTAAATATTTTATTTACCATGGTTAAAGGGTAAATCCAGTAAATAAGGGTTAAAAAATAATATTATAATAATACAAAATTACCTTAAAACGTGTCCTAACCTTATTGGTGGACACATACCCGACCATGGGCATCCTTGGGTCGATTTGGGAACCCCTTAGAGCCACTTGTATGTGGTAGGGACACATTATATTAATAAAGTTAAAATAAAAATAAAAATGGCATAAGCTTACATCTTTTAGAAGAACAATTTTTACAGAGGGTTATACATGTTGGATTTTCGATTATAAATATTCATTAGAAAGCTAAAAATATTTCCTACATAATTATATTTTATTTTTAATTTTTAGACATCAAATAATTTAAATTATTATTGACACAATAATGATTCAATGATTACCTCATTAATAAATCATTTAAATAAATAAGATTATAATGATTCAAATATTATCTAAAACCTTTCCAATTCTTATTGGTTGATGTTATTTAGAAAATGAGTCATCTTATCTTCGACCTAAATGATTTTTGAACCATTATAAACCGAATATAATTATATTATAAAGTAATACTTTCACTCTTTCCTAAAGAGCCCCTCCTCTCCCTTATAAAAGGAGACCACTTCAACTCATTCCTCACACCTCTCAAGCCACTTGGCTCCGCCAAACTCTTCCCAAATACTCTCCCAACTTCCCTCACTACAACCTAGAGGCCTTAGTTTGATCAAAAAGCCAACCTAAGGATCCCTTTTGATCAAATCAAAAGGAAGAACCCGAAGAAGAGGTAATATTTTCACCACCCCTTTTCAAGTTCCTTTCTTCTTCCACTTATTCTTTATTTGTTCTTACCATTCTAAAATAATAACTCCTGTATATCACATATACTGTGATGTTATTATAAATATGGTACAACCATATTCAGTATTCTATCCACCCTTTGAATAACATGTCACCACACGTGCGTACGTACGGCTTACCGTCTCCACGTCGTGGTTTAATTGTTATTCAATATATTATTATTTGGATGGTTATAATAATGATGTTAAACTCATGTAAATAATAAATATAACATTTTAATTATTCTATATATATGATATAACATCCATTTATATATTATTTTAATATCAAAAGAATGATATTGTCGCTCGTGCGTACGTACGGACTACCGTCTCCAAAAACGCGATAAGATTCATTCTCCATCGTATCCATTCAAGTATAATTATCATTTGATGATTTAAAAATGATGTTTAAGGACTTGATATCATTCTGGATATAAATAATATACAACCTATCCATTAAAAACATGGCTTACGTAACAAAACATATAAAATAAAACAAGTAAGTTAACACCCAAAACAATGATAATACTAAGATATTATTATCAAATCAATATTAAAAGATCATATATGATATCATATTAATGTATATGATTCTTTTATAATTTAATAACAATTATTTCACCATTATATAGGAGGTTAACCTACCCCAACCAAGGAAAAGTACAAGGTAAGGGTTATTTCACAATCTCTTCATTATCTGAGGTTGTTTATACGTAATAATCTACTGGGATCTCGTTATCATCCACATCCATGTTTCTTCAAAATGTATTTCAAAACATTTCTAATATTTAAAATAATATGGGTTAAAGTCATTTATACCCTTATGTGACTTTTTATAAGAGGTTTATAAGGGAATCTTTCCATCGTTTTCCAAACAAGGTGCTTTTTAACCTTTTCGACAGAATTAAGATAAGAATGTTTTTTTAACTTATACGGCAGGTGCGGTTATTTTCCGCCGTTATAAAATCGTCAAAGCTTCCCTTACAAACTTATAAGAATATTTTCAAAGAAAATGTTTCATTTTATAAATATATTTCTCTTATATGATTTCAAAATAGAAAGAGATATTTCTTTAAAAAGAGTTTTGATTTCATCTATGTCAACATACTTTAATGGATTTTACGCTTATTTGAGGATGATATATAATGATTCAAAACTTTTATATTGTATTAAAGGTTTTGTGATATGTTTGACTGTGGATGTGCTATTTTTTATATATATCATTCATGGTTTATGGTGAAAGTATTGACATTTCGTATGCTAGTTTTAATACAAATGTTTATGTTATGTTTAAACCTTTTCATATGGGAATGCATTGGACTTAATATGTGACGGGTGGAGCCCGCTATAGCTCCTCGATGCATTGGTAGTTCTAATGAGACAAACTAGTGTCTTGGCACAAGGCCTTGAAAAAATATTATTTGTAGTCTTGGCACGAGGCCTTGACTATGTGGTTATGATAGTCTGGCATTATGCATTCCAACATTATGAAAGTGGTTATTGATTTTTGAATGTGATTATTCGATTAGTAGAATATCCATGTGAATAAGTAAATGACATTATTTCATTTTATTTATGCCGTACCATGTTTAAAGTTCATGTTTGAAAGGATTTTGTTTTAGTTATACATTGCCTTAAATGTTTATTCTTATTTATGAAAGTTTCTGCTATATTGTTATCCTTACTGGGCATTTGAGCTCACCCCTTTTCTATGTTTTATTTTTCCCAGGAAGTGAAGAAGTAAATTATGAATAACCTACAGGGATATTATGTAGGGATATGAGTGTGGATTATGGAGACATTATGTTGTTGTAGTAGTTTTTCATTTTATGATGTAATGTAAAACTTATGAATATATCTAGTGTTTCCAAGTCTACTAAACCAATCGGTCTTTCGAGATTTGATCTTTCTTGTGATCATGCCAATGTTATGTAATAATGCACCGACTCTGGGTAACTTGGGTCGGGGCGTTACAATCCTTTTCTCCGTCGAGCATTAGTCTCACAATCCTTTTCATCGTACGAAGACATTGTCTCATGTGCTATCAAGACCGAAAAGGAATTCTCTTAGTCTTATGACTTTAAAGCAAAGCAAGAGAAGAAGAGGCCTGCTGATCAATCTGGGAATGGAAATAAGGGGAAGAAATGAAAGGTTGAATATCCATCCTATGGTAAATGTGGGAAGAAACACCACGGTGCTTTCTTGAAAGGAATGGGAGTCTATTACAAGTGTAGTGAAAAAGGCCACCAAGCTTGTGATTGCAAAGGGAAGAAGGAAGCCACCAACGTTCAGTGCTACAGTTGTAGAGAGATGGGACATTATGCAAATGAATGTCCTAAGCGTCAGGAGAACTTACCTCAGAAAAGTCCAAGGGATCAAGGCCAAGCTTATGCTATCACTACTACTGAGGTAGAGGCTCCAAAAGACGTGGTGGCAGGTAATTTAATGGTTTCTTAAAGTATATAAAATGCATTATTTGACTCTGGATCATCGCATTGTTTCATATCTTCCCAGTTTTCTAAGAAAATTAGATATTTCTAATTTGATTTAATAAGGGGGTTGTCAGTTAAAACTCCTATGGGAAGTATCATTGCAACGAAGTTTTGTGAATCAGTCCCCATTAGAGCACATAAATTTTCTTTATCTGCTGATCTCATCGTCATACCTATGATTGAGTTTGATATAATCCTCGGTATAGACTGGCTTTCGGACTATGATGCGAATATTTATTGTAAGAATAAAGAGGTTAAGATTCTTGATGATAATGCTAAGGAACACCTTATTTTTAGAGCAGAATCGTCACCACCTAATTCTTATTTAGATCCACCCTCAATAGCTCAACTAAATTCAATTATTGGGGAGGAAGAGAATGAAATAACTGCGGGTGAGGAAAGGAATGTTCAAATAGAGGATGTACCTGTTGTGAAAAAATTTGTAGATGTATTTCCGGAAGATTTACCGGGACATCATCCAGAACGAGAAGTTGAGTTTTCCATTGATTTGATTCCTGGATCAAGGCCTATATCGAAGACCCCTTATATAATGGCCACTGTAGAGTTAGTCGAACTAAAGAAACAACTAGAGGAATTGAGTAATAAGGGATTTATTCGCCCTAGTGTTTCTCCATGGGGAGCCCCTCCTATCCCTTATAAAAGGAGACCACTCCTTCTCATTTCTTCACACCATCAAAGCCTTTTGGATCGGCCAAACTCTGCCCAAATACTCTCCCAACTTCCCTCACTACAACCTAGAGGCCTTAGTTTGATCAGAAAGCCAACCTAAGGAGCCCTTTTGATCAAATCAATAGGAAGAGCCCGAAGAAGAGGTAATGATTTCACCACCCTTTTCCAAGTTCATTTCTTCTTCCACTTCTTCTTCCATTATTGTTACCATTCTAAAATAATAACTCCAGTATCTCACAGATACTTTGATGTTATTATAAATATGGTACAACCATATTCAGTATTCTATCCACCCTTTGAATAACATGTCACCATACGTGCGTACGTACGGCTTACCGTCTCCACGTCGTGGTGTAATTGTTATTCAATATATTATTATTTGGATGGGTATAATAATGATGTGAAACTCATGTAAATAATAAATATAACATGTTAATTATTCTGTATATATGATATAACATCCATTTATATATTATTTTAATATCAAAAGAATGATATTGTCGCTCGTGCGTACGTACGGACTACCGTCTCCACGAACGCGATGAGATTCATTCTCCATCGTATCCATTCAAGTATAATTATCATTTGATGATTTAAAAATGATGTTTAAGGACTTGATATCATTCTGGATATGAATAAGATACAACAAACATGGCTTATGTAACAAAACATATAAAAGAAAATGAGTAAGTTCACACCCGAAACAACGATAATACTGAGATATTTTTATCAAATCAATATTAAAAGATCATATATGATATCATAATAATGTATATGATTATTTTATAATTTAATAACAATTATTTCACCATTATACAGCAGGTTAACCTACCCTAACCATGGAAAAGTACAAGGTAAGGGTTATTTCACAATCTCTTCATTATCCGAGGTTGTTTATACGTAATAATCTACTGGGATCTCGTTATCATCCACATCCATGTTTCTTCAAAATGTATTTCAAAACATTTTTAATATTTAAAAGAATATGGGTTAAAGTAATTTATACCCTTGTTTGACTTTTTATAAGAGGTTTATAAGGGAATCATTCCGTCGTTTTCCAAACAAGGTGCTTTTTAACCTTTTCAACAGAATTAAGATAAGAATGTTTTTTTTAAACTTATACGGAGGGTGTGGTTATTTTCCGCCGTTATAAAATATTCAAAGCTTTCCTTACAAGCATATAAGAATATTTTCAAAGAAAATGTTTTATTTTATATGGATCTTAAATGATTTCAAAATAAAAGGAGATATTTCCTTAAAAAGAATTTTGATTTCATCTATGTCAATATCCTTTGATGGATTTTAAGATTATTTGAAGTTGATTTATTATGATACAAAACTTCTATATTGTATTGAAGGTTTTGTGATATGTTTGACTGTGGATGTGCTATTTTTATACCATTCATAGTTTATGGTGAAAGTATTGACATTTCGTAAGCTAGTTTTAATACGAATGTTTATGTTATGTTTAAACCATTACATATGGGAATGCATTGGACTTAATATGTGACGGGTGGAGCCCGCTATAGCTCCTCGATGCATCGGTAGGTCTCATGAGACAAACAAGTGTCTTGGCACAAGGCCTTGACAAAATCTTATTTGTAGTCTTGGCACGAGGCCTTGACTATGTGGTTATGATAGTCTGGCATTATGCATTCCAAAATTATGAAAGTGGTAATTGATTTTTGCATGTGATTATTCGATTAGTAGAATATCCATGTGAATAAGTAAATGGAATTAAATAATTTTATTTATTCCGTACCATGTTGAAATTTCATGTTTGAAAGGCTTTTGTTTTAGTTATACATTGCCTTAAATGTTTATTCTTATTTATGAATGTTTCGGCTATATTGTTATCCTTACTGGGCATTTGAGCTCACCCATTTTCTATGTTTTATTTTTCCCAGGAAGTGAAGAAGTAAATTATGAATGACCTGTAGGGATATTATGTGGGGATATGAGTGTGGATTATGGAGACATTATGTTGTTGTAGTAGTTTTTCATTTTATGATGTAATGTAAAACTTATGAATATATCTAGTGTTTCCAAGGATACTAAACCAATCGGTCTTTCGAGATTTGATCTTTCTTGTGATCATTCCAATGTTATGTAATAATGAACCGACTCTGGGTAACTTTTATTTTTAGACATTTTTAATAATTACTGTGGTAAATATTTTATTTACCATGGTTAAAGGGTAAATCTGGTAAATAAGGTTTAAAAAATAATATTATAATAATACAAAATTACCCTAAAACGTGTCATAACCTTATTGGTGGACACATAACCGACCATGGGCATCCTTGGGTCTATTTAGGGACCCCTTAGAGCCACTTGTATGTGGTAGGGACACATTATATTAATAATGTTAAAATAAAAATAAAAATGGCATAAGCTTACATCTTTTAGAAGAACAATTTTTACATAGGGTTATACATGTTGGATTTTCGATTATAAATATTCATTAGAAAGCTAAAAAGATTTCCTAAGTAATGATAGTTTATTTATAATTTTTAGACATCAAATAATTTAAATTATTAATGACACAATAATGATGCAATGTTTACCTCATTAAAAAATCATTTAAATAAATAAGATTATAATGATTAAAATATTATCTAAAAACTGTCCAATTCTTATTGGTTGTTGTTATTTAGAATATGAGTCATCTTATCTTCGACCTAAATGATTTATGGACCATTATAAACCGAATATAATTATATTATAAAGTAATACTTTCACTCTTTCCTAAAGAGCCCCTCCTCTCCCTTATAAAAGGAGACCACTCCTTCTCATTTCTTCACACCTTAAAAGCCTTTTGGTTCAGCCAAACTCTGCCCAAATACTCTCCCAACTTCCCTCACTACAACCTAGAGTCCTTAGTTTGATCAGAAATCCAGCCTAAGGAGCCCTTTTGATCAAATCAAAAGGAAGAGCCCGAAGAAGAGGTAATGATTTCACCACCCTTTTCCAAGTTCATTTCTTCTTCCACTTCTTATTCCTTTGTTGTTACCATTCTAAAATAATAACTCCAGTTTCTCACATATACTGTGATGTTATTATAAATATGGTACAACCATATTCAGTATTCTATCCTCCCTTTGAATAACATGTCACCATACGTGCGTACGTACGGCTTACCATCCCCACGTCGTGGTGTAATTGTTATTCAATATATTATTATTTGGATGGGTATAATAATGATGTGAAACTCATGTAAATAATAAATATAACATGTTAATTATTCTGTATATATGATATAACATCCATTTATATATTATTTTAATATCAAAATATTGATATTGTCGCTCGTACGTACGTACGGACTACCGTCTCCACGAACGCGATAAGATTCATTCTCCATCGTATCCATTCAAGTATAATTATCATTTGATGATTTAAAAAAGATGTTTAAGGACTTGATATCATTCTGGATATGAATAATATACAACCTATCCATTACAAACATGTCTTACGTAACAAAACATATAAAATAAAACAAGTAAGTTAACACCCGAAAGAACGATAATACTAAGATATTATTATCAAATCAATATTAAAAGATCATATATGATATCATATTAATGTATATGATTCTTTTATAATTTAATAACAATTATTTCACCATTATATAGGAGGTTAACCTACCTCAACCAAGGAAAAGTACAAGGTAAGGGTTATTTCACAATCTCTTCATTATCCGAGGTTGTTTATACATAATAATCTACTGGGATCTCGTTATCATCCACATCCATGTTTCTTCAAAATGTTTTTCAAAACATTTTTAATATTTAAAAAAATATGGGTTAAAGTCATTTATACCCTTGTTTGACTTTTTATAAGAGGTTTATAAGGGAATATTTCCGTCGTTTTCCAAACAAGGTGCTTTTTAACCTTTTCGACAGAATTAAGATAAGAATGTTTTTTTTAAACTTATACGGCGGGTGCGGTTATTTTCCGCCATTATAAAATATTCAAAGCTTTCCTTAAATTATTATAAGAATATTTTCAAATAAAATGTTTTATTTTATATGGATCTTGAATTATTTCAAAATAAAAGGAGATATTTCCTTAAAAAGAATTTTGATTTCATCTATGTCAACATCCTTTGATATATTTTAAGATTATTTGAAGTTGATTTATTATGATACAAAACTTCTATATTGTATTGAAGGTTTTGTGATATGTTTGACTGTGGATGTGATATTTTTATACCATTCATAGTTTATGGTGAATGTATTGACATTTCGTATGCTAGTTTTAATACGAATGTTTATGTTATGTTTAAACCTTTTAATATGGGAATGCATTGGACTTAATATGTGACTGGTGGAGCCCGCTATAGCTCCTCGATGCATCGGTAGTTCTCATGAGACAAACTAGTGTCTTGGCACAAGGCCTTGACAAAATCTTATTTGTAGTCTTGGCACGAGGCCTTGACTATGTGGTTATGATAGTCTGGCATTATGCATTCCAACATTATGAAAGTGGTTATTGATTTTTGCATGTGATTATTCGATTAGTAGAATATCCATGTGAATAAGTAAATGGCATTATTTCATTTTATTTATGTCGTACCATGTTGAAAGTTCATGTTTGAAAGGCTTTTGTTTTAGTTATACATTGCCTTAAATGTTTATTCTTATTTATGAAAGTTTTCGCTATATTGTTATCCTTACTGGGCATTTGAGCTCACCCCTTTTCTATGTTTTATTTTTCCCAAGAAGTGAAGAAGTAAATTATGAATGACCTTCAGGGATATTATGTGGGTATATGAGTGTGGATTATGGAGACATTATGTTGTTGTAGTAGTTTTTCATTTTATTATGTAATGTAAAACTTATGAATATATCTAGTGTTTCCAAGGCTACTAAACCAATCGGTCTTTCGAGATTTGATCTTTCTTGTGATCATGCCAATGTTATGTAATAATGCACCGACTCTGGGTATGATCATGTGTAATGATCATGTGTAATGATCATGCGATAGCGTGTGTTGTACGCAACCTCGAGTTCTAAAACACACCACAACTAATTAAACTAGCCGTTGTGAATAGTAATACCTACTTTTTGAAATCATATATATTTTATATTTCAAAATGGACTTCATTTTTATAGCCTTGGAAACACTACATATATTCATAAGTTTTACATTACATCATAAAATGAAAAACTACTAAAACAACATAATTTCTCCATAATCCACACTCATATCCCCACATAATATCCCTGCAGGTCATTCATAGTTTACTTCTTCACTTCCTGGGAAAAATAAAACATAGAAAAGGGGTGAGCTCAAATGCCCAGTAAGGATAACAATATAGCGGGAACTTTCATAAATAAGAATAAACATTTAAGGCAATGTATAACTAAAACAAAATCCTTTCAAACAGGATCTTTCAACATGGTACGGCATAAATAAAATGAAATAATTCCATTTACTTATTCACATGGATATTCTACTAATTGAATAATCACATGCAAAAATCAATAACCACTTTCATAATGTTGGAATGCATAATGCCAGACTATCATAACCACATAGTCAAGGCCTCGTGCCAAGACTACAAATAAGATTTGGTCAAGGCCTTGTGCCAAGACACTAGTTTGTCTCATGAGACCTACCGATGCATCGAGGAGCTATAGCGGGCTCCACCCGTCAAATATTAAGTCCAATGCATTCCCATATGAAAAGGTTTAAACATAACATAAACATTCGTATTAAAACTAGCATACGAAATGTCAATACTTTCACCATAAACTATGAATGGTATAAAAATAGCACATCCACAGTCAATCATATCACAAAACCTTCAATACAATATAGAAGTTTTGTATCATAATAAATCAACTTCAAATAATCTTAAAATCCATCAAAGGATGTTGACATAGATGAAATCAAAATTCTTTTTAAGGAAATATCTCCTTCTATTATGAAATCATTTAATATCCAAATAAAATAAAACATTTTCTTTGAAAATATTCTTATAATCTTGTAAGGAAATCTTTGAATATTTTATAACGGCGGAAAATAACCGCACCCGCCGTATAAGTTTAAAAAAAACATTCTTATCTTAATTCTGTCGAAAAAGTTAAAAAGCACCTTGTTTGGAAAACGACGGAAAGATTCCCTTATAAACCTCTTATAAAAAGTCAAACAAGGGTATAAATGACTTTAACCCATATTCTTTTAAATATTAAAAATGTTTTGAAATACATTTTGAAGAAACATGGATGTGGATGATAACGAGATCCCAGTAGATTATTACATATAAACAACCTCGGATAATGAAGAGATTGTAAAATAACCCTTACCTTGTACTTTTCCTTGGTTGGGGTAGGTTAACCTCCTGTATAATGGTGAAATAATTGTTATTAAATTATAAAAGAATCATATACAGTAATATGATATCATATATGATCTTTTAATATTGATTTGATAATAATATCTTAGTATTATCGTTGTTTCGGGTGTTAACTTACTTGTTTTATTTTATATGTTTTGTTACGTAAGCCATGTTTGTAATGGATAGGTTGTATATTATTCATATCCAGAATTATATCAAGTCCTTAAACATCATTTTTAAATCATAAAATGATAATTATACTTGAATGGATACGATGGAGAATGAATCTTATCGCGTTTGTGGAGACGGTAGTCCGTACGTACGCACGAGCGACAATATCATTCTTTTGATATTAAAATAATATATAAATGGATGTTATATCATATATACAGAATAATTAACATGTTATATTTATTATTTACATGAGTTTCACATCATTATTATACCCATCCAAATAATAATATATTGAATAACAATTACACCACGACGTGGAGACGGTAAGCCGTACGTACGCACGTATGGTGACATGTTATTCATAGGGTGGATAGAATACTGAATATGGTTGTACCATATTTATAATAACATCACAGTATATGTGAGATACTGGAGTTATTATTTTAGAATGGTAACAACAAAGGAAGAAGAAGTGGAAGAAGAAATGAACTTGGAAAAGGGTGGTGAAATCATTACCTCTTCTCCGGGCTCTTCCTTTTGATTTGATCAAAAGGGCTCCTTAGGTTGGCTTTCTGATCCAAATAAGGCCTCTAGGTTATATTGAGGGAAGTTGGGAGAGTATTTGGGCAGAGTTTGGCTGAACCAAAAGGCTTTTAAGGTGTGAAGAAATGAGAAGGAGTGGTCTCCTTTTATAAGGGTGAGGAGGGGCTCTTTAGGAAAGAGTGAAAGTATTACTTTATAATATAATTATATTCGGTTTATAATGGTCCAAAAATCATTGAGGTCAAAGATAAGATGACTCATATTCTAAATAACATAAACCAATAAGAATTGGACAGGTTTTAGATAATATTTTAATCATTATAATCTTATTTATTTAAATGATTTATTAATGAGGTAAACATTGCATCATTATTGTGTCATTAATAATTTAAATTATTTGATGTCTAAAAATTATAAATAAAATATAATTATGTAGGAACTAATTTTAGCTTTCTAATGAATATTTATAATCGAAAATCCAACATGTATAACCCTATGTAAAAATTTTTCTTCTAAAAGATGTAAGCTTATGCCATTTTTATTTTTATTTTAACTTTATTAATATAATGTGTCCCTACCACATACAAGTGGATCTAAGGGGTCCCCAAATCGACCCAAGGATGCCCATGGACGTGTATGTGTCCACCAGTAAGGTTAGGACACGTTTTAGGGTAATTTTTTGTTATTATAATATTATTTTTTAACCCTTATTTACCGGATTTACCCTTTAACCATGGTAAATAAAATATTTACCGCAGTAATTATTCAAAATGTGTAAAAATAAAAGTTACCTATTTGCATAATTTGGACATCCTGATTCCAAATATGTAATCCATTTTTCCAAATTCAAAACATAGAAGTGGCAGAAATTAATTTAAAATTAATTCCCGTTGTTAAATAAAAAGCGTGTTTTTAAGAGATAATAACTATCAAAAGATTGACACTTGTTTATGTCTGGTTTAATTGTGAAATTATGTTCAATTACAAAAATTAAATTAAATGGTAAAAATATATTCTAAATATACTTTAAAACCACTCAAATTCATAATTTATCCATATTAATTATTTTGATTAAAAAAGTTGATTTTAATTAAAATTTAGTAATTTTCACTATTCGTCAAAATATAAAAGTTATCCGAAAAGTACCAAAATTTCACCCTAGGATAATTTCAATATTCCGAATCCAAAAATGAAGTCCATTTTGAAATATAAAATATATATGATTTAAAAAAGTAGGTATTACTATTCACAACGACTAGTTTAATTAGTTGTGGTGTGTGTTAGAACTCGAGGTTGCGTACAACACACGCTATCGCATTATTCGAAGGGAAACGTACCGTGGAAGCTTGGGGTGTTACATTCTCCCCTCCTTCAAATAATTGCGTCCTCGCAATTTCTAGGGAATTACTACATAAAAATACTCAGGTGGTTCTTCATCATAAGTTCCCCGGGTTCTCACGTTGCCTCTTCCATCTTATGATTTCTTCACAAAACTTTTACCAGACGCGTCGTCCGGTTTCTCAGTACTTGTTCTCTTGTATCAAGAATCCTGACAGGCTCTTCACAATAAGACAGATCGGGTTCCAGTTCTAATTCCTCATAGGTGAGTACATGCGTTGGGTCAGACATGTATTTTCCCAACAGAGATACGTGGAACACATCATGAACTTTGGAGAGACTTGGCGGCATTGCCAATCGGTAAGCTACAACCCCAATTCGTTCTAGAATTTCGAAGGGTCTGATGAACCTGGGACTCAATTTACCTTTCTTACCAAAACGTATGACTCCCTTCCATGGAGATACCTTCAGGAAAACATAATCACCGACTTGAAATTCCAAATCCTTCCTTCGATTATCGGCATAGCTCTTCTGCCTACTTTGGGCTGCTTTGATGTGATTTTGGATTACCTTCACCTTTTCCACCATTTCCTCCACCAGTTCTGGGCCTACAAGTTTTCTATCAACAACCTCATCCCAACAGGTTGGTTTATGACATCTCTTTCCGTATAAAGCTTCATATGGTGCCATCTGAATACTCGAATGGAAGATATTGTAATAGGAAAATTCTACCAGTGGTAAATATTGATCCCACATACCCTGAAAGTCAAGTGAGCAAGATACCGACATGTCTTCTAGGGTTTGAATAGTCCGTTCTGATTGTCCATCTGTCTGAGGGTGGTAATAAGTGCTCAAATGAAGTTCAGTATCCAGGGATTTCTGAAGAATTTTCCAAAATCTTGAAGTAAAACAGGGATCACGATCAGAAACAATCGATAGGGGTACTCCATGAAGTCTCACAACTTCATTAATGTATAGTCTTGCTAGACGTTCCAGGGGTAGATCTTCTATTATAGCAAGAAAATGTGCTGACTTGGTAAGACGATCAACAATAACCCATATTGCATCGTTCCTTCTAGGAGTCTTTGGTAGCCCTATGACAAAGTCCATCGTAATATTGTCCCATTTCCACTCCGGTATGGGAAGAGGTTTCATGAATCCTCCAGGCTGTTGCCTTCCAGCTTTCACTTGTTGACAAACCATACATCTTGACACAAAATCAGCAATCTCCCTCTTCATTTTGTCCCACCAAAAATGTTCCTTCAAATCTCTATACATTTTGGTGCTCCCAGGGTGTATAGAGAAATTAGAACTATGAGCATCATCCCGCAATTCCCTTTTCAGATCAGGTAAATCGGGAACACAAAGTCTCTTCCCGAATTTCAAAATTCCATCTTCATACACAAAGTCTCTCAATCTCCCATCATTCACAGCTTTAATCTTCTTCTGAAATTCTTCATCATCGGTTTGAGAACTCTTAATCCTTTCTAGTAAAGATGGATTGGCAACCATTTGAAAAAGCATTGATGTTTCACCTTCCCTGGTTATTCCTATGTCCATCTTCACTAGATCCATGATAATTGGATCCCTTTAAATTCTCATCATGTTCAAAACTCCATGGTCTTTTCTGCTCAAAGCATCTGCCACCTTGTTTGCTTTCCCCGGGTGGTAGTGTATCATGCAATCATAATCCTTGAGTAATTCAAGCCATCTCCTTTGCCTCATGTTGAGTTCTTTTTGTGAGAAAATATACTTCAAACTCTTGCGATCAGTATAAATCTCACATTTTTCACCATAGAGGTAGTGTCTCCATATCTTCAAAGCAAAGATCACAGCTGCTAACTCAAGATCATGAGTAGGATAGTTTTGTTCATGAATTTTCAACTGTCGTGATGCATAGGCAATAACTCTATCATTCTGCATAAGGACACAACCAAGTCCTTTCTTTGATGCATCACTATAAATAACGAACCCATCATTCCCCGATGGTAGGGTCAATATAGGAGCATTGACTAATCTTCTCTTCAGTTCTTCGAAACATTCTTCACACTCTTTTTTCCAAACAAATTTAACCCCTTTTCGTGTGAGCTTCATTAATGGGTTAGCCAATCGGGCAAAATTCTGGACGAAACGTCGATAAGAACCTGCCAAACCAATAGAACTACGTACCTCAGTTGTACTCATAGGTTCTGGCCATTCTTGTATTTCCTTGGTCTTAGAAGGATCAACAGAGATTCCATCTTTAGAGACAATATGGCCAATAAAAGAAATATCCTGAAACCAGAATTCACACTTTCTAAACTTCCATATAATTCATGCCTCCTCAGAGTCTTCAAGATAATGCGCAAGTGAATTTCATGATCTTCGTAGGTTTTGGAGTATACCAAGATATCATCAATAAATACCACCACAAATTCATCGAGATACTCCTTGAAAACTCTATTCATCAGATCCATGAATACAGATGGTGCATTAGTCAATCCAAACGGCATTACAGTAAAATCGTAATGCCCGTACCTGGTTCGAAATGTTGTCTTCGGAATGTCTTCCTTCTTCACACACAACTGATGGTATCCAGATCGAAGGTCAATCTTTGAAAGGTATTGAGCTCCATTTGAGACCTACCGATGCATCGAGGAGCTATAGCGGGCTCCACCCGTCACATATTAAGTCCAATGCATTCCCATATGAAAAGGTTTAAACATAACATAAACATTCGTATTAAAACTAGCATACGAAATGTCAATACTTTCACCATAAACTATGAATGGTATAAAAATAGCACATCTATAGTCAAACATATCACAAAACCTTCAATACAATGTAGAAGTTTTGTATCATAATAAATCATCTTCAAATAATCTTAAAATCCATCAAAGGATGTTGACATAGATGAAATCAAAATTCTTTTTAAGGAAATATCTCTTTTTATTTTGAAATCATTTAAGATCCATATAAAATAAAACATTTTCTTTGAAAATATTCTTATAATCTTGTAAGGAAAGCTTGGAATATTTTATAATGGCGGAAAATAACCGCACCAGCCGTATAAGTTTAAAAAAAACATTCTTATCATAATTCTGTCGAAAAGGGTAAAAAGCACCTTGTTTGGAAAACGACGGAAAGATTCCCTTATAAACCTCTTATAAGAAGTCAAACAAGGGTATAAATGACTTTAACCCATATTATTTTAAATATTAAAAATGTTTTGAAATACATTTTGAAGAAACATGGATGTGGATGATAACGAGATCCCAGTAGATTATTACGTATAAACAACCTCGGATAATGAAGAGATTGTGAAATAACCCTTACCAATTTGGTAACTTATGAAACATACAACCCATGAAAGAGGTATCATACAATGAATATGTAAATACACATAAATTAGAGTGTATTACACAAAGAATATAATTATGGGCAGTACATACACCACACAAAAGGTGATGGTGGCAATATGGCATGAATCTCACGGAAATAAGGAGTGAGATGAAAACCCCTTACCACGTTAATCAACTGAGTCGTATGGCCAAAAGTTAATAAACACCAAATGATTTACAGAATAACATTAATATAAGAGAATCATGATAATATATATCAAATGGCCGTACACAATACACCACTTTCAATAATTTAGTGGCGAACAATGGAAATCTCACGGAATTGAAAGTGAGATAAGAGAATCCCTTACCTTGTACTTTTCCTTGGTTGGGGTAGGTTAACCTCCTGTATAATGGTGAAATAATTGTTATTAAATTATAAAATAATCATATACATTATTATGATATCATATATGATCTTTTAATATTGATTTGATAATAATATCTTAGTATTATCGTTGTTTTGGGTGTGAACTTACTCATTTTCTTTTATATGTTTTGTTACATAAGCCATGTTTGTTGTATCTTATTCATATCCAGAATGATATCAAGTCCTTAAACATCATTTTTAAATCATCAAATGATAATTATACTTGAATGGATACGATGGAGAATGAATCTTATCGCGTTTGTGGAGACGGTAGTCCGTACGTACGCACGAGCGACAATATCATTCTTTTGATATTAAAATAATATATAAATGGATGTTATATCATATATACAGAATAATTAACATGTTATATTTATTATTTACATGAGTTTCACATCATTATTATACCCATCCAAATAATAATATATTGAATAACAATTATTTGAAGAACCACCCGAGTCTTTTTATGCAGTAATGCCCAAGAAATTGTGAGGACGCAATTATTTGAAGGAGGGGAGAATGTAACACCCCAAGATTCCACAGTACGTTTCCCTTCGATAATGCGATAGTGTGTGTTGTACGCAATCTCGAGTTCTAACACACACCACAACTAATTAAACTAGCCATTGTGAATAGTAATACCTACTTTTTGAAATCATATATATTTTATATTTCAAAATGGACTTCGTTTTTTGATTCGGAATATTGAAATTAGCCTAGGGTGAAATTTTGGTACTTTTCGGATAACTTTTATATTTTGATGAATAGTGAAAATTACTAAATTTTAATTAAAATCAACTTTTTTAATCAAAATAATTTATATTGATAAATTATGAATTTGAGTGGTTTTAAAGTATATTTAGAATATATTTTTACCATTTAATTTAATTTTTTTCATTGGACATAATTTCACAATTAAACCAGACATAAACAAGTGTCAATCTTTTGATAGTTATTATATCTTAAAAACACGCTTTTTATTTTAACAACGGGAATTAATTTTAAATTAATTTCATCCACTTATGTGTTTTGAATTTGGAAAAATGGATTACATATTTGGAATCAGGATGTCCAAATTATGTAAATAGATAACTTTTATTTTTGCACATTTAGAATAATTACTGCGGTAAATATTTTATTTACCATGGTTAAAGGGTAAATCCGGTAAATAAGGGTTAAAAAATAATATTATAATAATACAAAATTACCCTAAAACGTGTCCTAACCTTATTGGTGGATACATACCCGACCATGGGCATCCTTGGGTCGATTTGGGGACCCCTTAGAGCCACTTGTATGTGGTAGGGACACATTATATTAATAAAGTTAAAATAAAAATAAAAATGGCATAAGCTTACATATTTTAGAAGAACAATTTTTACATAGGGTTATACATGTTGGATTTTCGATTATAAATATTCTTTTGAAAGATAAAAAGATTTACTACATAATTATATTTTATTTATAATTTTTATATATCAAATAATATAAATTATTAATGACACAATAATGATGCAATGTTTACCTCATTAATAAATCATTTAAATAAATAAGATTATAATGATTCAAATATTATCTAAAACCTGTCCAATTCTTATTGGTTGATGTTATTTAGAATATGAATCAACTTATCTTCTAACTCAATGATTTTTGGACCATTATAAACCGAATATAATTATATTATAAAGTAATACTTTCACTCATTCCTAAAGAGCCCCTCCTCTCCATTATAAAAGGAGACCACTCCTTCTCATTTCTTCACACATTCAAAGCCTTTTGGTTCGCCCAAACTCTGATCAAATACTCTCCCATCTTCCCTCAATACATCCTAGATGCCTTAGTTTGATCGGAAAGCCATCCTAAGGAGCCCTTTTGATCAAATCAAAAGGAAGTGCCCGAAGAAGATGAAATGATTTCACCACCCTTTTCCAAGTTCATTTCTTCTTCCACTTCTTCTTCCTTTGTTGTTACCATTCTAAAATAATAACTCCAGTATCTCAAATATATTTCGATGTTATTATAAATATTGTACAACCATATTCAGTATTCTATCCACCCTTTGAATAACATGTCACCATACGTGCGTACGTACGGCTTACCGTCTCCACGTCATGGTGTAATTGTTATTCAATATATTATTATTTGGATGGGTATAATAATGACGTGAAACTCATGTAAATAATAAATTTAACATGTTAATTATTCTGTATATTTGATATAACATCCATTTATATATTATTTTAATATCAAAAGAATGATATTGTCGCTCGTGTGTACGTACGGACTACCGTCTCCACGAACGCGATGAGATTCATTCTCCATCGTATCCATTCAAGTATAATTATCATTTGATGATTTAAAAATGATGTTTAAGGACTTGATATCACTCTGGATATGAATAAGATACAACAAACATGGCTTATGTAACAAAACATATAAAAGAAAATGAGTAAGTTCACACCCGAAACAACGATAATACTAAGATATTATTATCAAATCAATATTAAAAGATCATATATGATATCATAATAATGTATATGATTATTTTATAATTTAATAACAATTATTTCACCATTATACAAGAGTTTAACCTACCCCAACCAAGGAAAAGTACAAGGTAAGGGGTTTTCCTCTCACTCCTTATTTCCGCGAGATTCATGCCATATTGCCACCATCACCTTTTGTGTGGTGTATGTACTGCCCATAATTATATTCTTTGTGTAATACACTCTAATTTATGTGTATTTACATATTCATTGTATGATACCTCTTTCATGGGTTGTATGTTTCATAAGTTACCAAATTGGTAAGGGTTATTTCACAATCTCTTCATTATCCGAGATTGTTTATATGTAATAATCTACTGGGATCTCTTTATCATCCATGTTTCTTAAAAATGTATTTAAAAACATTTTTACTATTTACATGGATATGGGTTAAATTCATTTATACCCTTTTTTGACTTTTTATAAGAGGTTTATAAAGGAATATTTCTGTCATTTTCCAAACAAGGTTCTTTTTAAACTTTTCGACAAAATATGTTGAGAATGTTTTTTTGTTAACTTATACGATAGGTGCGGTTATTCTCTTCCATTATTACACCTTTGAAGCTTCCCTTACACTCTTGTAAGGATATTTTCAAAATAAAGTTTATCTTTTATAATTATGTGATTTTTAAATGATTTCAAAAAAAGAGATATTTCTCTCAAATATATGAAAATCCAGTGCAAATGTATACGTATTTAACGCAAGCTTAAAAATGTTTTCAGAAAACCCGACTCTCAAGTTTGGTAGACAGGAAGGGATTGGGAGTTGACCCATCATGGCCTGTAATTAGTCGAGCAGTCTCAGAATTAGTTATTTTGTTTTCAGAAGCTTGCATAATGTTTTCAGAAAAACACTGGAGTGTATTTTAGCAATTTTAAACGTAAGTATCTTCTAAAAAAATTGCATCGGTAGGTCTCATAAGACAAACTAGTGTCTTGGCACAAGGCCTTGACAAAATCTTATTTGTAGTCTTGGCACGAGGCCTTGACTATGTGGTTATGATAGTCTAGCATTATGCATTCCAACATTATGAAAGTGGTTATTGATTTTTGCATGTGATTATTCGACTAGTAGAATATCCATGTGAATAAGTAAATGGCATTATTTCATTTTATTTATGCCGTACCATGTTGAAAGTTCATGTTTGAAAGGCTTTTGTTTTAGTTATACATTGCCTTAAATGTTTATTCTTATTTATGAAAGTTTCCGCTATATTGTTATCCTTACTGGGAATTTGAGCTCACCCCTTTTCTATGTTTTATTTTTCCCAGGAAGTGAAGAAGTAAATTATGAATGACCTGCAGGGATATTATGTGGGGATATGAGTGTGGATTATGGAGACATTATGTTGTTGTAGTTGTTTTCCATTTTATGATGTAATGTAAAACTTATGAATATATCTAGTGTTTCCAAGGCTACTAAACCAATCGGTCTTTCGATATTTGATCTTTCTTGTGATCATATCATATATGATCTTTTAATATTGATTTGATAATAATATCTTAGTATTATCGTTGTTTCAGATGTTAACTTACTTGTTTTATTTTATATGTTTTGTTACGTAAGACATGTTTGTAATGGATAGGTTGTATATTATTCATATCCAGAATGATATCAAGTCCTTAAACATCATTTTTAAATCATCAAATGATAATTATACTTGAATGGATACGATGGAGAATGAATCTTATCACGTTTGTGGAGACGGTAGTCCGTACGTACGCACGAGCGACAATATCATTCTTTTGATATTAAAATAATATATAAATTGATGTTATATCATATATACAGAATAATTAACATGTTATATTTATTATTTACATGAGTTTCACATCATTATTATACCCATCCAAATAATAATATATTGAATAACAATTACACCACGACGTGGAGACGGTAAGCCGTACGTACGCACGTATGGTGACATGTTATTCAAAGGGTGGATAGAATACTGAATATGGTTGTACCATATTTATAATAACATCACAGTATATGTGAGATACTGGAGTTATTATTTTAGAATGGTAACAACAAAGGAAGAAGAAGTGGAAGAAGAAATGAACTTGGAAAAGGGTGGTGAAATCGTTACCTCTTTTTCGGGCTATTCCTTTTGATTTGATCACAAGGGCTCCATAGGTTGGCTTTCTGATCAAACTAAGGCCTCTAGGTTTTAGTGAGGGAAGTTGGGAGAGTATTTGGGAAGAGTTTGGCCGAACCAAAAGGCTTTGAAGGTGTGAAGAAATGAGAAGGAGTGGTCTCCTTTTATAAGGGAGAGGAGGGGCTCTTTAGGAAAGAGTGAAAGTATTACTTTATAATATAATTATATTCGGTTTATAATGGTCCAAAAATCATTGAGGTCGAAGATAAGATTACTCATATTCTAAATAACATCAACCAATAATAATTGGACAGGTTTTATATAATATTTTAATCATTATAATCTTATTTATTTAAATGATTTATTAATGAGGTAAACATTGCATCATTATTGTGTCCTTAATAATTTAAATTATTTGATGTCTAAAAATTATAAATAAAATATCCTTATGTAGGAAATCTTTTTATATTTCTAATGAATATTTATAATCGAAAATCCAACATGTATAACCTTATGTAAAAATCGTTCTTCTAAAAGATGTAAGCTTATGCCATTTTTATTTTTATTTTAACTTTATTAATATAATGTGTCCCTACCACATACAAGTGGCTCTAAGGGGTCCCCAAATCGACCCAAGGATGCCCATGGTCGGGTATGTGTCCACCAATAAGGTTAGGACACGTTTTAGGGTAATTTGTTATTATTATAATATTATTTTTTAACCCTTATTTACCAGATTTACCCTTTAACCATGGTAAATAAAATATTTACCGCAGTAATTATTCAAAATGTGTAAAAATAAAAGTTACCTATTTACATAATTTGGACATCCTGATTCCAAATATTTAATCCATTTTTCCAAATTCAAAACACAGAAGTGGCAGAAATTAATTTAAAATTAATTCCCGTTGTTAAAATAAAAAGCGTGTTTTTAAGATATAATAACTATCAAAAGATTGACACTTGTTTATGTCTGGTTTAATTGTGAAATTAGGTCCAATGACAAAAATTAAAATTAAATGGTAAAAATATATTCTAAATATACTTTAAAACCACTCAAATTCATAATTTATCAATATTAATTATTTTGATTAAAAAAGTTGATTTTAATTAAAATTTAGTAATTTTCACTATTCATCAAAATATAAAAGTTATCCGAAAAGTACCAAAATTTCACCCTAGGATAATTTCAATATTCCGAATCCAAAAATGAAGTCCATTTTGAAATATAAAATACATATGATTTCAAAAAGTAGGTATTACTATTCACAATGGCTAGTTTAATTAGTTGTGGTGTGTGTTAGAACTCGAGGTTGCGTACAACACACGCTATCGCATTATTCGAAGGGAAACGTACCGTGGAAGCTTGGGGTGTTACGTTCTCCCCTCCTTCAAATAATTGCGTCCTCGCAATTTCTAGGGCATTACTGCATAAAAAGACTCGGGTGGTTCTTCATCATATGTTCCTCGGGTTCCCACGTTGCCTCTTCTATCTTATGATTTCTCCACAAAACTTTTACCAGACGCGTCGTCCGGTTTCTCAGTACTTGTTCTCTTGTATTATGAATCCTGACAGGATCTTCACAATAAGACAGATCGGGTTCCAGTTCTAATTCCTCATAGGTGAGTACATGCGTTGGGTCAGGCATGTATTTTCTCAACAGAGATACGTGGAACACATCGTGAACTTTGGACAGACTTGGCGGCATTGCCAATCGGTAGGCTACAACCCCAATTCGTTCTAGAATTTCGAAAGGTCCGATGTACCTGGGACTCAATTTACCTTTCTTACCAAAACGTATGACTCCCTTCCATGGAGATACCTTCAGGAAAACATGATCACCGACATGAAATTCCAAATCCTTCCTTCGATTATCGGCATAGCTTTTCTTCCTACTTTGAGCTGCTTTGATGTGATTTTGGATTACCTTCACCTTTTCCACCGTTTCCTCCACCAGTTCTGGGCCTACAAGTTTTCTTTCACCAACCTCATCCCAACAGGTTGGCGTACGACATCTCTTTCCATATAACGCTTCATATGGTGCCATCTGAATACTCGAATGGAAGCTATTGTTATAGGAAAATTCTACCAGTGGTAAATATTGATCCCACATACCCTGAAAGTCAAGTGAGCAAGATCTCAACATGTATTCTAGGGTTTGAATAGTCCGTTCTGATTGTCCATCTGTCTGAGGGTGGTAAGCAGTGCTCAAATGAAGTTCAGTATCCAGGGATTTCTGAAGACTTTTCCAAAATCTTGAAGTAAAACGGGGATCACAATCAGAAACAATCGATAGGGGTACACCATGAAGTCTCACAACTTCATTAATGTATAGTCTTGCTAGACGTTCCAGGGGTAGATCTTCTCTTATAGCAAGAAAATGTGCTGACTTGGTAAGACGATCAACAATAACCCATATTGCATCGTTCCTTCTAGGAGTCTTTGGTAGCCCTATGACAAAGTCCATCGTAATATTGTCCCATTTCCACTCCGGTATGGGAATAGGTTGCATGACTCTTCCAGGCTGTTGCCTTCCAGCTTTCACTTGTTGACAAACTATACATCTTGACACAAAATCAGCAATCTCCCTCTTCATGTTGTCCCACCAAAAATGTTCCTTCAAATCTCTATACATTTTGGTGCTCCCAGGGTGTATAGAGAAATTGGAACTATGAGCATCATCCAGCAATTCCCTTTTCAGATCAGGTAAATCAGGAACACAAAGTCTCTTCCCGAATTTCAAAATTCCATCTTCATACACAAAGTCTCTCAATCTCCCATAATTCAGAGCTTTAATCTTCTTCTGAAATTATTCATCATCGGTCTGAGAACTCTTAATCCTTTCTAGTAAAGATGGTTTGGCAACCATTTGAAAAAGCATTGATGTTTCACATTCCCTGGTTATTCCCATGTCCATCTTCACTAGATCCATAATAATTGGATCCCTTTCAATTCTCATCATGTTCAAAACTCCATGGTCTTTTCTGCTCAAAGCATTTTCCACCTTGTTTTCTTTCCCCGGGTGGTAGTGTATCGTGCAATCATAATCCTTGAGTAATTCAAGCCATCTCCTTTGCCTCATGTTGAGTTCTTTTTGTGAGAAAATATACTTCAAACTCTTGTGATCAGTATAAATCTCACATTTTTCACCGTAGAGGTAGTGCCTCCATATCATCAAAGCAAAGATCACAGCTGCTAACTCAAGATCATGAGTAGGATAGTTTTGTTCATGAATTTTCAACTGTCGTGATGCATAGGCAATAACTCTATCAGTCTGCATAAGGACACAACCACGTCCTTTCTTTGATGCATCACTATAAATAACGAACCCATAATTCCCCGATGGTAGGGTAAATATAGGAGCATTGACTAATCTTCTCTTCAGTTCTTCGAAACATTCTTCACACTCTTTTTTCCAAACAAATTTAACCCCTTTTCGTGTGAGCTTCGTTAATGGGTTAGCCAATCGGGCAAAATTCTGGACGAAACGTCGATAATAACCTGCCAAACCAATAAAACTACGTACCTCAGTTATACTCATAGGTGCTGGCCATTCTTGGATTGCCTTGGTCTTAGATGGATCAACAGAGATTCCATATTTAGAGAGAATATGTCCAAGAAATGAAATATCCTGAAGCTAGAATTCACACTTGCTAAACTTCCCATATAATTCATGCCTCCTCAGAGTCTTCAAGATAATGCGCAAGTGATTTTTATGATCTTCGTAGGTTTTGGAGTATACCAAGATATCATCAATAAATACCACCACAAATTCATCGAGATACTCCTTAGAAACTCTATTAATCAGATCCATGAATACAGATGGTGCATTAGTCAATTCAAACGGCATTACAGTAAACTCGTAATGCCCGTACCTGGTTCGAAATGCTGTCTTCGGAATGTCTTCCTTCTTCACACAAAACTGATGGTATCCAGATCGAAGGTCAATATTTGAAAAGTATTGAGCTCCATTTGAGACCTACCGATTCATCGAGGATCTATAGCAGGCTCCACCCGTCACATATTAAGTCCAATGCACTCCCATATGAAAAGGTTTAAACATAACATAAACATTCGTATTAAAACTAGCATACGAAATGTCAATAATTTCACCATAAACTATGAATGGTATAAAAATAGCACATCCACAGTCAAACATATCACAAAACTTTCAATACAATATAGAAGTTTTGTATCATAATAAATCAACTTTAAATAATCTTAAAATCCATCAAAGGATGTTGACATAGATGAAATCAAAATTCTTTTTAAGGAAATATCTCCTTTTATTTTGAAATCATTTAAGATCCATATAAAATAAAATATTTTCTTTGAAAATATTCTTATAATCTTGTAAGGAAATCTTTGAATATTTTATAACGGCGGAAAATAACCGCACCCTCCGTATAAGTTTAAAAAAAACATTCTTATCTTAATTCTGTCGAAAAGGTTAAAAAGCACCTTGTTTGGAAAATGACGGAAAGATTCCCTTATAAAACTCTAATAAAAAGTCAAACAAGTGTATAAATGACTTTAACCCATATTCTTTTAAATATTAAAAATGTTTTGAAATACATTTTGAAGAAACATGGATGTGGATGATAACGAGATCCCAGTAGATTATTTCGTATAAACAACCTCGGATAATGAAGAGATTGTGAAATAACCCTTACCTTGTACTTTTCCTTGGATGGGGTAGGTTAACCTCCTGTATAATGGTGAAATAATTGTTATTAAATTATAAAATAATCATATACATTATTATGATATCATATATGATCTTTTAATATTGATTTGATAATAATATCTTAGTATTATCGTTGTTTTGGGTGTGAACTTACTCATTTTCTTTTATATGTTTTGTTACATAAGCCATGTTTGTTGTATCTTATTCATATCCAGAATGATATCAAGTCCTTAAACATCATTTTTAAATCATCAAATGATAATTATACTTGAATGGATAAGATGGAGAATGAATCTCATCGCGTTCGTGGAGACGGTAGTCCGTACGTACGCACGAGAGACAATATCATTCTTTTGATATTAAAATAATATATAAATGGATGTTATATCATTTATACAGAATAATTAACATGTTATATTTATTATTTACATGAGTTTCACATCATTATTATAACCATCCAAATAATAATATATTGAATAACAATTACACCACGACGTGGAGACGGTAAGCCGTACGTACGCACGTATGGTGACATGTTATTCAAAGGGTGGATAGAATACTGAATATGGTTGTACCATATTTATAATAACATCACAGTATATGTGAGATACTGGAGTTATTACCCAGAGTCGGTGCATTATTACATAACATTGGCATGATCACAAGAAAGATCAAATCTCGAAAGACCGATTGGTTTAGTAGCCTTGGAAACACTAGATATATTCATAAGTTTTACATTACATCATAAAATGAAAAACTAATACCACAACATAATGTCTCCATAATCCATACTCATATCCCCACATAATATCCCTGCAGGTCATTCATAATTTACTTCTTCACTTCCTGGAAAAATAAAACATAGAAAAGGGGTGAGCTCAAATGCCCAGTAAGGATATCAATATAGCAGAAATTTTCATAAATAAGAATAAACATTTAAGGCAATGTATAAATAAAACAAAAGCCTTTAAAACATGAACTTTCAACATGGTACGACATAAATAAAATGAAATAATTCCATTTACTTATTCACATGGATATTCTACTAATCGAATAATCACATGTAAAAATCAATAACCACTTTCATAATGTTGGAATGCATAATGCCAGACTATCATAACCACATAGTCAAGGCCTCGTTCCAAGACTACAAATAAGATTTTGTCAAGGCCTTGTTCCAAGACACTAGTTTGTCTCATGAGACCTACCGATGCAATTTTTTTTAGAATATACTTACGTTTAAAATTGCAAAAATACACTCCAGTGTTTTTCTGAAAAAATTATGCAAGCTTCTGAAAACAAAATAACTAATTCTGAGACTGCTTGACTAATTACAGGCCATGATGGGTCCACTCTCAATCCCTTCCTATCTACCAAACTCGAGAGTCAGGTTTTCTGAAAACATTTTTAAGCTTGCGTTAAATACGTATACATTTGCACTGGATTTTCATATATTTGGGAGAAATGTCTCCTTTTTTAAATCATTTAAGAATCACATAACTATAAAAGAAAAAAAATTATTTTGAAAATATCCTTACAAGCGTGTAAGGGAAGCTTCAAAGGTGTAATAATGGTAGATAATAACCGCAGCTGCCGTATAAGTTAAAAAAACATTCTTACCTTAATTCTGTCAAAAACGTTAAAAGGAACTTGTTTTGAAAAAGACGGAAAGATTCCTTTATAAACCACTTATAAAAGTAAAAAAGGGTATAAATGACTTTAACTCATATTCTAGTAAATAGTAAAAATGTTTTGAAATACATTTTTAAGAAACATGGATGTGGATGATAAAGAGATCCGAGTAGATTATTACATATAAACAACCTCGGATATTGAAGAGATTGTGAAATAACCCTTACCTTGTACTTTTCCTTGGTTGGGGAAGGTTAACCTCCTGTATAATGGTGAAATAATTGTTATTAAATTATAAAAGAATCATATACATTAATATGATATCATATATGATCTTTTAATATTGATTTGATAATAATATCTTAGTATTATCGTTGTTTCGGGTGTGAACTTACTCATTTTCTTTTATATGTTTTGTTACATAAGCCATGTTGGTTGTATCTTATTCATATCCAGAATGATATCAAGTCCTTAAACATCATTTTTAAATCATCAAATGATAAATATACTTGAATGGATACGATGAAGAATGAATCTCATCGCGTTCGTGGAGACGGTAGTCCGTACATACGCACGAGCGACAATATCATTCTTTTGATATTAAAATAATATATAAATGGATGTTATATCATATATAAAGAATAATTAACATTTTATATTTATTATTTACATGAGTTTCACATCATTATTATACCCATCCAAATAATAATATATTGAATAACAATTACACCACGACGTGGAGACGGTAAGCCGTACGTACGCACGTATGGTGACATGTTATTCAAAGGGTGGATAGAATACTGAATATGGTTGTACCATATTTATAATAACATCATAGTATATGTGAGATACTGGAGTTATTATTTTAGAATGGTAACAACAAAGGAAGAAGAAGTGGAAGAAGAAATGAACTTGGAAAAGGGTGGTGAAATCATTACCTCTTCTTCGGGCTCTTCCTTTTGATTCAATCAAAAGGGCTCCTTAGGTTGGATTTATGATCAAACTAAGGCCTCTAGGTTGTAGTGAGGGAAGTTGGGAGAGTATTTGGGCAGAGTTTGGCCGAACCAAAAGGCTTTGAACGTGTGAAGAAATGAGAAGGAGTGGTCTCCTTTTATAAGGGAGAGGAGGGGCTCTTTAGGAAAGAGTGAAAGTATTACTTTATAATATAATTATATTCGGTTTATAATGGTCAAAAAATCATTGAGGTCGAAGATAAGATGAATCATATTCTAAATAACATCAACCAATAAGAATTGGACAGGTTTTAGATAATATTTTCATCATTGTAATCTTATTTATTTAAATGATTTATTAATGAGGTAAACATTGCATCATTATTGTGTCATTATAGAATGGCCACTGTAGAGTTAGTCGAACTAAATAAACAACTAGAGGAATTGAGTAATAAGGGATTTATTCGCCCTAGTGTTTCTCCATGGGGATCCCCTGTTCTTTTTGTTAAAAAGAAAGATGGATCTATGAGGTTATGTATCGACTACAGGGAGAACAATGCTATAACGATAAAGAACAAGTATCCCCTACCTCGCATTGATGATTTATTTGACCAACTGCATGGAGCTCAATACTTTTCAAAGATTGAACTTCGATCTGGATACCATCAGTTGTGTGTGAAGAAGGAAGACATTCCGAAGACAACATTTCGAACCAGGTACGGGCATTACGAGTTTACTGTAATGCCGTTTGGATTGACTAATGCACCATCTGTATTCATGGATCTGATGAATAGAGTTTTCAAGGAGTATCTCAATGAATTTGTGGTGGTATTTATTGATGATATCTTGGTATACTCCAAAACCTACGAAGATCATGAAAATCACTTGCGCATTATCTTGAAGACTTTGAGGAGGTATGAATTATATGGGAAGTTTTGCAAGTGTGAATTCTGGCTTCAGGATATTTCTTTTCTTGGCTATATTGTCTCTAAAGATGGAATCTCTGTTGATCCTTCTAAGACCAAGGCAATCCAAGAATGGCCAGCACCTACGAGTATAACTGAGATACGTAGTTTTATTGGTTTGGCAGGTTATTATCGACGTTTCGTCTAGAATTTTTCCCGATTGGCTAACCCATTAGCGAAGCTCACACGAAAAGGGGTTAAATTTGTTTGGACAAAAGAGTGTGAAGAATGTTTCGAAGAACTGAAGAGAAGATTAGTCAATTATCCTATATTGACCCTACCATCGGGGAATGATGGGTTCGTTATTTATAGTGATGCATCAAAGAAAGGACGTGGTTGTGTCCTTATGCAGAATGATAGAGTTATTGCCTATGCATCACGACAGTTGAAAATTCATGAACAAAACTATCCTACTCATGATCTTGAGTTAGCAGCTGTGATCTTTTCTTTGAAGATATAGAGACACTACCTTTATGGTGAAAAATGTGAGATTTATACTGATCACAAGAGTTTGAAGTATATTTTCTCACAAAAAGAACTCAACATGAGGCAAAGGAGATGGCTTGAATTACTCAAGGATTATGATTTCACGATACACTACCACCCGGGGAAAGAAAACAAGGTGGCAGATGCTTTGAGCTGAAAAGACCATGGAGTTTTGAACATGATGAGAATTGACAGGGATCCAATTATCCTGGATCTAGTGAAGATAGACATGGGAATAACCAGGGAAGGTGAAACATCAATGCTTTTTCAAATGGTTGCCAAACCATCTTTACTAGAAAGGATTAACAGTTCTCAGACCGATGATGAAGAATTTCAGAAGAAGATTAAAGCTGTGAATGATGGGAGATTGAGAGACTTTGTGTATGAAGATGGAATTTTGAAATTCGGGAAGAGACTTTGTGTTCCCGATTTACCTGATCTGAAAAGGGAATTGTTGGATGATGCTCATAGTTCCAATTTCTCTATACACCCTGGGAGCACCAAAATGTATAGAGATTTGAAGGAACATTTTTGGTGGGACAACATGAAGAGGGAGATTGCTGATTTTGTGTCAAGATGTATGGTTTGTCAACAAGTGAAAGCTGGAAGGCAATAGCCTGGAGGAGTCATGCAACCTCTTCCCATACCGGAGTGGAAATGGGACAATATTACGATGGACTTTGTCATAGGTCTACCAAAGACTCCTAGAAGGAACGATGCAATATGGATTATTGTTGATCGTCTTACCAAGTCAGCACATTTTCTTGCTATAAGAGAAGATCTATGCCTGGAACGTCTAGGAAGACTATACATTAATGAAGTTTTGAGACTTCATGGAGTACCCCTATCGATTGTTTCTGATCGTGATCCCCATTTTACTTAAAGATTTTGGAAAAGTCTTCAGAAATACCTGGATACTGAACTTCATTTGAGCACTGCTTACCACCCTCAGAAAGATGGACAATCAGAACGGACTATTCAAACCCTAGAAGACATGTTGAGATCTTGCTCACTTGACTTTCAGGGTATGTGGGATCAATATTTACCACTGGTAGAATTTTCCTATAACAATAGCTTCCATTCGAGTATTTAGATGGCACCATATGAAGCGTTATATGGAAAGAGATGTCGTACACCAACCTGTTGGGATGAGGTTGGTGAAAGAAGACTTGTAGGCCCAGAACTGGTGGAGGAAATGGTGGAAAAGGTGAAGGTAATCCAAATTCATATCAAAGCATCCCAAAGTAGGCAGAAGAGCTATGCCGATAATCGAAGGAAGGATTTGTAATTTCAAGTCGGTGATCATGTTTTCCTGAAGGTATCTCCATGGAAGGGAGTCATAAGTTTTGGTAAGAAAGGTAAATTGAGTCCCAGGTACATCGGACCCTTCGAAATTCTAGAACGAATTGGGGTTGTAGCTTACCGATTGGCAATGCCGCCAAGTCTCTCCAAAGTTCACGATTTGTTCTACGTATCTCTGTTGAGAAAATACATGCCTGACCCAACGCATGTACTCACCTATGAGGAATTAGAACTGGAACCCAATCTGTCTTATTGTGAAGAGCCTGTCAGGATTCTTGATACAAGAGAACAAGTACTGAGAAACCGGACGACGCGTCTGGTAAAAGTTTTGTGGAGAAATCATAAGATGGAAGAGGCAACGTGGGAACCCGAGGAACTTATGATGAAGAACCACCCGAGTCTTTTTATGCAGTAATGCCCTAGAAATTGTGAGGACGCAATTATTTGAAGGAGGGGAGAATGTAACACCCCAAGCTTCCACGGTACGTTTCCCTTCGAATAATCGATAGCGTGTGTTGTACGCAACCTCGAGTTCTAACACACACCACAACTAATTAAACTAGCTGTTGTGAATAGTAATACCTACTTTTTAAAATCATATATATTTTATATTTCAAAATGGACTTCATTTTTGGATTCAGAATATTGAAATTAGCCTAGGGTGAAATTTTGGTACTTTTCGGATAACTTTTATATTTTGATGAATAGTGAAAATTACAAAATTTTAATTAAAATCAACTTTTTTAATCAAAATAATTAATATTGATAAATTATGAATTTCTGTGGTTTTAAAGTATATTTATAATATATTTTTACCATTTAATTTAATGTTTGTCATTGGACAAAATTTCACAATTAAACAAGACATAAAAAAGTGTCAATCTTTTGATAGTTATTATCTCTTAAAAACACTCTTTTTATTTTAACAACGGGAATTAATTTTAAATTAATTTCTGCCACTTCTGTGTTTTGAATTTGGAAAAAAGGATTACATATTTGGAATCAGGATGTCCAAATTATGTAAATAGGTAACTTTTATTTTTACACATTTTGAATAATTACTGCGGTAAATATTTTATTTACCATGGTTAAAGGGTAAATCCGGTAAATAAGGGTTAAAAATAATATTATAATAATACAAAATTACCCTAAAACGTGTCATAACCTTATTGGTGGACACATACCCGACCATTGTCATCCTTGGGTCGATTTGGGGACCCCTTAGAGCCACTTGTATGTGGTAGGGACACATTATATTAATAAAGTTAAAATAAAAATAAAAATGGCATAAGCTTACATCTTTTAGAAGAAAATTTTTTACATAGGGTTATACATGTTGGATTTTCGATTATAAATATTCATTAGAAAGCTAAAACGATTTCCTACATAATGATATTTTATTTATAATTTTTAGTCATCAAATAATTTAAATTATTAATGAAACAATAATGATGCAATGTTTACCTCATTAATAAATCATTTAAATAAATAAGATTATAATGATTAAAATATTATCTTAAACCTGTCCAATTATTATTGGTTGATGTTATTTAGAATATTAGTCATCTTATCCTCTACCTAAATGATTTTTGGACCATTATAAACCGAATATAATTCTATTATAAAGTAATACTTTCACTCTTTCCTAAAGAGCCCCTCCTCTCCCTTATAAAAGGAGACCACTCCTTCTCATTTATTCACACCTTCAAAGCCTTTTGGATCGGCAAAACTCTTCCCAAATACTCTCCCAACTTCCCTAACTACAACCTAGAGGCCTTAGTTTGATCAGAAATCCAACCTAAGGAGCCCTTTTGATCAAATCAAAAGGAAGAGCCCGAAGAAGAGGTAATGTTTTCACCACCCCTTTTCAAGTTCCTTTCTTCTTCCACTTCTTATTTCTTTGTTCTTACCATTCTAAAATAATAACTCCAGTATCTCACATATACTGTGATGTTATTATAAATATGGTACAACCATATTCAGTATTCTATCCACCCTTTTAATAACATGTCACCATATGTGCGTACGTACGGCTTACCGTCTCCACATCGTGGTGTAATTGTTATTCAATATATTATTATTTGGATGGGTATAATAATGATGTGTAACTCATGTAAATAATAAATATAACATGTTAATGATTCTGTATATATGATATACCATCCATTTATATATTATTTTAATATCAAAAGAATGATATTGTCGCTCGTGCGTACGTACGGACTACCGTCTCCACGAACGCGATGAGATTTATTCTCCAATGTATCCATTAAAGTATAATTATCATTTGATGATTTAGAAATGATGTTCAAGGACTTGATATCATTCTGGATATGAATAAGATACAACAAACATGGCTTATGTAACAAAATATATAAAATAAAATGAGTAAGTTAACACCCGAAATGACGATAATTCTAAGATATTATTAACAAATCAATGTTAAAAGATCATATATGATATAATATTAATATATATGTTTCTTGTATAATTTAATAACAATTATTTCACCATTATACAGGAGGTTCACCTACCCCAACCAAGGAAAAGTACAAGGTAAGGGGTTTTCATCTCACTCCTTATTTCCGTGAGATTCATGCCATATTGCCACCATCACCTTTTGTGTGGTGTATGTACTGCCCATAATTATATTATTTGTGTAATACACTCTAATTTATGTTTATTTACATATTCATTGTATGATACCTCTTTCATGGGTTGTATGTTTCATAAGTTACCAAATTGGTAAGGGTTATTTCACAATCTCTTCATTATCCGAGGTTGTTTATACGTAATAATCTACTGGGATCTCGTTATCATCCACATCCATGTTTCTTCAAAATGTATTTCAAAACATTTTTAATATTTAAAAGAATATGGGTTAAAGTCATTTATACCCTTGTTTGACTTTTTATAAGAGGTTTATAAGGGAATCTTTCCATCTTTTTTCAAAAAAGGTGCTTTTTAACCTTTTCGACATAATTAAGATAAGAATGTTTTTCTTAAAATTATACGGCGGGTGCAGTTATTTTCCGCCGTTATAAAATATTCAAAGCTTTCCTTACAAGCTTATAAGAATATTTTCAAAGAAAATGTTTTATTTTATATGGATCTTAAATGATTTCAAAATAAAAGGAGATATTTCCTTAAAAAGAATTTTGATTTCATCTATGTCAACATCCTTTGATGGATTTTAAGATTATTTGAAGTTGATTTATTATGATACAAAACTTCTATATTGTATTGAAGGTTTTGTGATATGTTTGACTGTGGATGTGCTATTTTTACACAATTCATAGTTTATGGTGAAAGTATTGACATTTCGTATGCTAGTTTTAATACGAATGTTTATGTTATGTTTAAACCTTTTCATATGGGAATGCATTGGACTTAATATGTGACGGGTGGATCCCGCTATAGCTCCTCGATACATGCCTGACCCAACGCATGTACTCACCTATGAGGAATTAGAACTGGAACCCGATCTGTCTTATTGTGAAGAGCCTGTCAGGATTCTTGATACAAGAGAACAAGTACTGAGAAACCGGACGACGCGTCTGGTAAAATTTTTGTGGAGAAATCATAAGATGGAAGAGGCAACGTGGGAACCCGAGGAACTTATGATGAAGAACCACCCGAGTCTTTTTATGCAGTAATGCCCTAGAAATTGCGAGGACGCAATTATTTGAAGGAGGGGAGAATTTAACACCCCAAGATTCCACGGTACGTTTCCCTTCGAATAATGCGATAGTGTGTGTTGTACGCAACCTCGAGTTCTAACACACACCACAACTAATTAAACTAGCCGTTGTGAATAGTAATACCTACTTTTTGAAATCATATATATTTTATATTTCAAAATGGACTTCATTTTTGGATTCGGAATATTGAAATTATCCTAGGGTGAAATTTTGGTACTTTTCGGATAACTTTTATATTTTGATGAATAGTGAAAATTACTAAATTTTAATTAAAATCAACTTTTTTAATCAAAATAATTAATATTGATAAATTATGAATTTGAGTGGTTTTAAAGTATATTTAGAATATATTTTTACCATTTAATTTAATGTTTGTCATTGGACATAATTTCACAATTAAACCAGACATAAACAAGTGTCAATCTTTTGATAGTTATTATCTCTTAAAAACACGCTTTTTATTTTAAAAACGGGAATTAATTTTAAATTAATTTCTGCCACTTCTGTGTTTTGAATTTGGAAAAATGGATTACATATTTGGAATCAGGATGTCCAAATTATGTAAATAGTTAACTTTTATTTTTACACATTTTGAATAATTATTGCGGTAAATATTTTATTTACCATGGTTAAAGGGTAAACCCGGTAAATAAGGGTTAAAAAATAATATTATAATAATACAAAATTACCCTAAAACGTGTTCTAACCTTATTGGTGGACACATACCCGACCATGGGCATCCATGGGTCGATTTGGGGACCCCTTAGAGCCACTTGTATGTGGTAGGGACACATTATATTAATAAAGTTAAAATAAAAATAAAAATGGCATAAGCTTACATCTTTTAGAAGAACAATTTTTACATAGGGATATACATGTTGGATTTTCAATTATAAATATTCATTAGAAAGCTAAAAAGATTTCCTACATAATGATATTTTATTTATAATTTTTTAGACATCAAATAATTTAAATTATTAATGACACAATAATGATGCAATGTTTACCTCATTAATAAATCATTTAAATAAATAAGATTATAATGATTAAAATATTATCTAAAACCTGTCCAATTCTTATTGGTTGATGTTATTTAGAATAGGAGTCATCTTATCTTCGACCTCAATGATTTTTGGACCATTATAAACCGAATATAATAATATTATAATGTAATACTTTCACTCTTTCCTAAAGAGCCCGTCCTCTCCCTTATAAAAGGAGACCACTCCTTCTCATTTCTTCACACCTTCAAAGCCTTTGGGTTCGGCCAACCTCTGCCCAAATACTCTCCCAACTTCGCTCACTACAACCTAGAGGCCTTAGTTTGATCAGAAAGCCAACCTAAGGATCCCTTTTGATCAAATCAAAAGGAAGAGCCCGAAGAATAGGTAATGATTTCACCACCCTTTTCCAAGGTCATTTCTTCTTCCACTTCTTCTTCCTTTGTTGTTACCATTATAAAATAATAACTCCAGTATCTCACATATACTGTGATGTTATTATAAATATGGTACAACCATATTCAGTATTCTATCCACCCTTTGAAAAACATGTCACCATACGTGCGTACGTACGGCTTACCGTCTCCACGTCGTGGTGTAATTGTTATTCAATATATTATTATTTGGATGGGTATAATAATGATGTGAAACTCATGTAAATAATAAATATAACATGTTAATTATTCTTTATATATGATATAACATCCATTTATATATTATTTTAATATCAAAAGAATGATATTGTCGCTCGTGCGTACGTACGGACTACCGTCTCCACAAACGCGATAAGATTCATTCTCCATCGTATCCATTCAAGTATAATTATCATTTGATGATTTAAAAATGATGTTTAAGGACTTGATATCATTCTGGATATGAATAATATACAACCTATCCATTACAAACATGGCTTACGTAACAATACATATAAAATAAAACAAGTAAGTTAACACCCGAAACAACGATAATACTAAGATATTATTATCAAATCAATATTAAAAGATCATATATGATATCATATTAATGTATATGATTATTTAATAATTTAATAACAATTATTTCACCATTATACAGTAGGTTAACCTACCCCAACCAAGGAAAAGTACAAGGTAAGGGTTATTTCAAAATCTCTTCATTATCCGAGGTTGTTTATACGTAATAATCTACTGGGATCTCATTATCATCCACATCCATGTTTCTTCAAAATGTATTTCAAAACATTTTTAATATTTAAAAGAATATGGGTTAAAGTCATTTATACCCTTGTTTGACTTTTTATAAGAGGTTTATAAGGGAATCTTTCCGTCTTTTTCCAAAAAAGGTGCTTTTTAACCTTTTCGATAGAATTAAGATAAGAATGTTTTTCTTAAAATTATACGGCGGGTGCAGTTATTTTCCGCCGTTATAAAATATTCAAAGCTTTCATTACAAGCTTATAAGAATATTTTCAAGGAAAATGTTTTATTTTATATGGATCTTAAATGATTTCAAAATAAAAGGAGATATTTCCTTAAAAAGAATTTTGATTTCATCTTTGTCAACATCCTTTGATGGATTTTAAGATTATTTGAAGTTGATTTATTATGATACAAAACTTCTATATTGTATTGAAGCTTTTGTGATATGTTTGACTGTGGATGTGCTATTTTTATACCATTCATAGTTTATGGTGAAAGTATTGACATTTCGTATGCTAGTTTTAATACAAATGTTTATGTTATGTTTAAACCTTTTCATATGGGAATGCATTGGACTTAATATGTGATGGGTGGAGCCCGCTATAGCTCCTCGATGCATCGGTAGGTCTCATGAGACAAACTAGTGTCTTGGCACAAGGCCTTGGCAAAATCTTATTTGTAGTCTTGGCACGAGGCCTTGGCTATGTGGTTATGATAGTCTGGCATTATGTATTCCATCATTATGAAAGTGGTTATTGATATTACATGTGATTATTCGATTAGTAGAATATCCATGTGAATAATTAAATGGCATTATTTCATTTTATTTATTCCATACTATGTTGAAGTTAAAGTTTAAAAGGCTTTTGTTTTAGTTATACATTGCCTTAAATGTTTATTCTTATTTATGAAAGTTTCTGCTATATTGTTATCCTTACTGGGCATTTGAGCTCACCCCTTTTCTATGTTTTATTTTCCCAGGATGTGAAGAAGTAAATTATGAATGACATGGAGGGATATTATGAGGGGTTAATAGTGTGGACTATGTAGACAATATGTTGTTGTAGTAGTTATTTTTTATTTTGATGATGTAATGTAAAACTTATGAATATTTCTAGTGTTTCCAAGGCTACTAAACCAATCGGTCTTTCGAGATTTGATCTTTCTTGTGATCATGCCAATGTTATGTAATTAATGCACCGACTCTGGGTAAATGGGGTCGGGGCGTTACAGTTGGTATCAGATCTACCAACCCTAGTTACCCAGAGTCGGTGCATTATTACATAACATTGGCATGATCACAAGAAAGATCAAATCTCGAAAGACCGATTGGTTTAGTAGTCTTGGAAACACTAGATATATTCATAAGTCTTACATTACATCATAAAATGAAAAACTACTACAACAACATATTGTCTCCATAATTCACACTCATATCCCCACATAATATCCCTGCAGGTCATTCATAATTTACTTCTTCACTTCCTGGGAAAAATAAAACATAAAAAAGGGGTGAGCTCAAATGCCCAGTAAGGATAACAATATAGCAGAAACTTTCATAAATAAGAATAAACATTTAAGGCAATGTATTACTAAAACAAAATCCTTTGAAAAATTAACTTTCAACATGGTACGAAATAAATAAAATGAAATAATGCCATTTACTTATTCACATGGATATTCTACTAATCGAATAATCACATGCAAAAATCAATAACCACTTTCATAATGTTGGAATGCATAATGCCAGACTATCATAACCACATAGTCAAGGCCTCGTGCCAAGACTACAAATAAGATTTTGTCAAGGCCTTGTGCCAAGACACTAGTTTGTCTCATGAGACCTACCGATGCATCGAGGAGCTATAGCAGGCTCCACCCGTCACATATTAAGTCCAATGCATTCCCATATGAAAAGGTTTAAACATAACATAAACATTCGTATTAAAACTAGCATACGAAATGTCAATACTTTTACCATAAACTATGAATGGTATAAAAATAGCACATCCACAGTCAAACATATCACAAAACCTTCAATACAATATAGAAGTTTTGTATCATAATAAATAAACTTCAAATAATCTTAAAATCCATCAAAGGATGTTGACATAGATGAAATAAAAATTCTTTTTAAGGAAATATCTCCTTTTATTTTGAAATCATTTAAGATCCATATAAAATAAAACATTTTCTTTGAAAATATTCTTATAAGCTTGTAAGGAAAGCTTTGAATATTTTATAACGGCGGAAAATAACCGCACCCGCCGTATAAGTTTTTTTAAAAAAACATTCTTATCTTAATTCTGTCGAAAAGGTTAAAAAGAACCTTGTTTGGAAAACGACGGAAAGATTCCCTTATAAACCTCTTATAAAAAGTCAAAAAAGGGTATAAATGACTTTAACCCATATTCTTTTAAATATTAAAAATGTTTTGAAATACATTTTGAAGAAACATGGATGTGGATGATAACGAGATCCCAGTAGATTATTACGTATAAACAACCTCGGATAATGAAGAGACTGTGAAATAACCCTTACCTTGTACTTTTCCTTGGTTGGGGTAGGTTAACCTCCTGTATAATGGTGAAATAATTGTTATTAAATTATACAATAATCATATACATTAATATGATATCATATATGATCTTTTAATATTGATTTCATAATAATATCTTAGTATTATCGTTGTTTCGGGTGTGGACTTACTCATTTTCTTTTATATGTTTTGTTACATAAGCCATGTTTGTTGTATCTTATTCATATCCAGAATGATATCAAGTCCTTAAACATCATTTTTAAATCATCAAATGATAATTATACTTGAATGGATACGATGGAGAATGAATCTCATCACGTTCGTGGAGACGGTAGTCCGTACGTACGCACGAGCGACAATATCATTTTTTTTGATATTAAATTAATATATAAATGGATGGTATATCATATATACAGAATCATTAACATGTTATATTTATTATTTAAATGAGTTACACATCATTATTATACCCATCCAAATAATATTATATTGAATAACAATTACACCACGACTTGGAGATGGTAAGCCGTACGTACGCACGTATGGTGACATGTTATTCAAAGGGTGGATAGAATACTGAATATGGTTGTACCATATTTATAATAACATCACAGTATATGTTAGATACTGGAGTTATTATTTTAGAATGGTAACAACAAAGGAAGAAGAAGTGGAAGAAGAAATGAACTTGGAAAAGGGTGGTGAAATCATTACCTCTTCTTCGGGCTCTTCCTTTTGATTTGATCAAAAGGGCTCATTAGGTTGGCTTTCTGATCAAACTAAGGCCTCTAGGTTGTAGTGAGGGAAGTTGGGAGAGTATTTGGGCAGATTTTGGCCGAACCAAAAGGCTTTGAAGGTGTGAAGAAATGAGAAGGAGTGGTCTCCTTTTATAAGGGAGAGGAGGGGCTCTTTAGGAAAGAGTGAAAGTATTACTTTATAATATAATTATATTCGGTTTATAATGGTCCAAAAATCATTGAGGTTAAAGATAAGATGACTCATATTCTAAATAACATCAACCAATAATAATTTGACAGGTTTTAGATAATATTTTAATCATTATAATCTTATTTATTTAAATGATTTATTAATGAGGTAAACATTGCATCATTATTGTGACATTAATAATTTAAATTATTTGATGTCTAAAAATTATAAATAAAATATAATTATGTAGGAAATCTTTTTAGATTTCTAATTAATATTTATAATCGAAAATACAACATGTATAACCCTACGTAAAAATTGATCTTCTAAAAGATGTAAGCTTATGCCATTTTTATTTTTATTTTATCTTTATTAATATAATGTGTCCCTACCACATACAAGTGGCTCTAAGGGGTCCCCAAATAGACCCAAGGATTCCCATGGTCGGGTATGTGTCCACCAATAAGGTTAGGATACGTTTTAAGGTAATTTTGTATTATTATAATATTATTTTTTAACCCTTATTTACCGGATTTACCCTTTAACCATGGTAAATAAAATATTTACCGCAGTAATTATTCAAAATGTGTAAAAATAAAAGTTACCTATTTACATAATTTGGACATCCTGATTACAAATATGTAATCCATTTTTCCAAATTCAAAACACAGAAGTGGCAGAAATTAATTTAAAATTAATTCCAGTTGTTAAAATAAAAAGCGTGTTTTTAAGAGATAATAACTATCAAAAGATTGACACTTGTTTATGTCTGGTTTAATTGTGAAATTATGTCCAATGAAAAACATTAAATTAAACGGTAAAAATATATTCTAAATATACTTTAAAACCACTCAAATTCATAATTTATCAATATTAATTATTTTTATTAAAAAAGTTGATTTTAATTAAAATTTAGTAATTTTCACTATTCATCAAAATATAAAAGTTATCCGAAAAGTACCAAAATTTCACCGTAGGCTAATTTCAATATTCCGAATCCAAAAATGAAGTCCATTTTGAAATATAAAATATATATGATTTCAAAAAGTAGGTATTACTATTCACAATGGCTAGTTTAATTAGTTGTGGTGTGTGTTAGAACTCGAGGTTGTGTACAACAAACGCTATCGCATTATTCGAAGGGAAACGTACCGTGGAAGCTTGGGGTGTTACATTCTACCCTCCTTCAAATAATTGCGTCCTCGCAATTTCTAGGGAATTACTGCATAAAAAGACTCGGTTGGTTCTTCATCATAAGTTCCTCGGGTTCTCACATTGCATCTTCCATCTTATGATTTCTCCACAAAACTTTTACCAGACGCGTCGTCCGGTTTCTCAGTACTTGTTCTCTTGTATCAAGAATCCTGACAGGCTCTTCACAATAAGACATATCGGGTTCCAGTTCTAATTCCTCATAGGTGAGTACATGTGTTGGGTCTGGCATGTATTTTCTCAACAGAGATACGTGGAATACATCGTGAACTTTGGAGAGACTTGGCGGCATTGCCAATCGGTAAGCTACAACCCCAATTTGTTCTAGAATTTCGAAGGGTCCGATGTACCTGGGACTCAATTTACCTTTCTTACCAAAACGTATGACTCCCTTCCATGGAGATACCTTCAGGAAAACATGATCACCGACTTGAAATTCCAAATCCTTCCTTCGATTATCGGCATAGCTCTTCTTCCTACTTTGGGCTGCTTTGATGTGATTTTGGATTACCTTCTCCTTTTCCACCGTTTCCTCCACCAGTTCTGGGCCTACAAGTTTTATTTCACCAACCTCATCCCAACAGGTTGGTGTACGACATCTCTTTCCGTATAACTCTTCATATGGTGCCATCTGAATACTCGAATGGAAGCTATTGTTATAGGAAAATTCTACCAGTGGTAAATATTGATCCCACATACCCTGAAAGTCAAGTGAGCAAGATCTCAACATGTCTTCTAGGGTTTGAATAGTCCGTTCTGATTGTCCATCTGTCTGAGGGTGGTAAGCAGTGCTCAAATGAAGTTCAGTATCCAGGGATTTCTGAAGACTTTTCCAAAATATTGAAGTAAAACGGGGATCACGATCAGAAACAATCGATAGGGGTACTCCATGAAGTCTCACAACTTCATTAATGTATAGTCTTACTAGATGTTCCAGGGGTAGATATTCTCTTATAGCAAGAAAATGTGCTGACTTGGTAAGACGATCAACAATAACCCATATTGCATCGTTCCTTCTAAGATTCTTTGGTAGCCCTATGACAAAGTCCATCGTAATATTGTCCCATTTCCACTCCGGTATGAGAAGAGGTTGCATGACTCCTCCAGGCTGTTGCCTTCCAGCTTTCACTTGTTGACAAACCATACATCTTGACACAAAATCAGCAATCTCCCTCTTCATGTTGTCCCACCAAAAATGTTCCTTCAAATCTCTATACATTTTGGTGCTCCCAGGGTGTATAGAGAAATTGGAACTATGAGCATCATCCAACAATTCCATTTTCAGATCAGGTAAATCGGGAACACAAAGTCTCTTCCTGAATTTCAAAATTCCATCTTCATACACAAAGTCTATCAATCTCCCATCATTCACAGCTTTAATCTTCTTCTGAAATTCTTCATCATCGGTCTGAGAACTCTTAATCCTTTCTAGTAAAGATGGTTTGGAAACCATTTGAAAAAGCATTGATGTTTCACCTTCCCTGGTTATTCCCATGTCCATCTTCACTAGATCCATGATAATTGGATCCCTTTCAATTCTCATCATGTTCAAAACTCCATGGTCTTTTCTGCTCAAAGCATCTGCCACCTTGTTTGCTTTCCCCGGGTGGTAGTGTATCGTGCAATCATAATCCTTGAGTAATTCAAGCCATCTCCTTTGCCTCATGTTGAGTTCTTTTTGTGAGAAAATATACTTCAAACTCTTGTGATCAGTATAAATCTCACATTTTTCACCATAGAGGTAGTGTCTCCATATCTTCAAAGCAAAGATCACAGCTGCTAACTCAAGATCATGAGTATGATAGTTTTGTTCATGAATTTTCAACTGTCGTGATGCATAGGCAATAACTCTATCATTCTGCATAAGGACACAACCAAGTCCTTTCTTTGATGCATCACTATAAATAACGAACCCATCATTCCCCGATGGTAGGGTCAATATAGGAGCATTGACTAATCTTCTCTTCAGTTCTTCGAAACATTCTTCACACTCTTTTGTCCAAACAAATTTAACCCCTTTTCGTGTGAGCTTCGTTAATGGGTTAGCCAATCGGGCAAAATTCTGGACGAAACGTCGATAATAACCTGCCAAACAAATAAAACTACATACCTCAGTTATAATGGTAGGTGCTGGCCATTCTTGGATTGCGTTCGTCTTAGAAGGATCAACAGAGATTTTATCTTTAGAGACAATATGGCCAAGAAAAGAAATATCTTGAAGCCAGAATTCACACTTGCTAAACTTCCCATATAATTCATGCCTCCTCAGAGTCTTCAAGATAATGTGCAAGTGATTTTCATGATCTTCGTAGCTTTTGGAGTATACCAAGATATCATCAATAAATACCACCACAAATTCATCGAGATACTCCTTGAAAACTCTATTCATCAGATCCATGAATACAGATGGCGCATTAGTCAATCCAAACGGCATTACAGTAAACTCGTAATGCTCATACCTGGTTCGAAATGCTGTCTTCGGAATGTCTTCCTTCTTCACACACAACTGATGGTATCCAGATCGAAGGTCAATCTTTGAAAAGTATTGAGCTCCATGCAGTTGGTCAAATAAATCATCAATGCGAGGTAGGGGATACTTGTTCTTTATCGTTATAGCATTGATCTCCCTGTAGTCGATACATAACCTCATAGATCCATCTTGATTTTTAACAAAAAGAACAGGGGCTCCCCATGGAGAAACACTAGGGCGAATAAATCCATTATTACTCAATTCCTCTAGTTGTTTCTTTAGTTCGACTAACTCTACAGTGGCCATTCTATAAGGGGTCTTCTATATAGGCCTTGATCCAGGAATCAAATCAATGGAAAACTCAACTTCTCGTTCTGGAGGATGTCCAGGTAAATCTTCCGGAAATACATCTACAAATTCTTTCACAACAGGTAAATCCTCTATTTGAACATTCCTTTACTCACCCGCAGTTATTTCATTCTCTTCCTCCCCAATAATTGAATTTAGTTGAGATATTGAGGGTGGATCTAAATAAGAATTAGGTGGTGACGATTCTGCTCTAAAAATAAGGTGTTCCTTATCATTATCATCAAGAATCGTAACCTCTTTCTTCTTACAATAAATCTTCGCATCATAGTCCAAAAGCCAGTCCATACCGAGGATTATATCAAACTCAATAATAGGTATGACGATGAGATCAGCAGATAAAGAAAATTTATGTGCTCTAATGGGGACTGATTCACAAAACTTTGTTGCAATAATACTTCCCTTAGGAGTTTTAACTGACAACTCCCTTATTAAATCAAATTGGAAATATCTAATTTTCTTAGCAAACTGGGAAGATATGAAACAATGCGACGATCCAAAGTCAAATAATGCATTTTCTAAACTTGAGGAAACCATTAAATTACCTGCCACCACGTATTTTGGAGCTTCTACCTCTGCAGTAGTGATAGCATAAGCTTGACCTTGATCCCTTGGCCTTTTCTGAGGTAAGTTCTCCTGAGGCTTAGGACATTCATTTGCATAATGCCCCATCTCCCTGCAATTGTAGCACTGAACGTTGGTAGCTTCCTTCTTCCCATTGCAATCACGAGCTTGGTGGCCTTTTTCACCACACTTGTAACAGACTCCCATTCCCTTCAAGCAAGTACCAGGGTGTTTCTTCCCGCATTTACCACAGGATGGATATTCAACCTTTACCTTCTTCCCCTTATTTCCATTCCCAGATTGATCAGCAGGTCTCTTCTTTTCTTGCTTTGCTTTAAAGTCATAAGACTTAGAGAATTCCTTTTCAGTCTTGATAGCACATGAGACAATGTCTTCGTACGACGAAAAGGATTGTGAGACTAATGCTCGACGGAGAAATGGTTTTAACCCATCAAAGAAACGATCAATCTTACTTCTTTGGTTACGTATATAACCACCAGCGTACCTTGCTAACCTTGTAAAGTTAGCCTCATACTTTGTGACATTCTCATCCTCCTTTTGTCTCAGACTTAGAAATTGCCTTTCCATACCTGCTCGATGGTCGCGAGGAAAGTATTTTTCTAAAAACAGATCTTTGAACTCCCTCCATTCCATATTTGATATTTCATCATCTTCCTTCATATTTTGAATCAATGACCACCATTGATCAGCATCTCCAGTGAGGCAGTAAACTGCCATGATAACTTTTTCCCTTTCACTGCTCCCCAAAGCCTGAAATATTTTCTCTAGGGAAAATATCCATTGCTCAGCTACTAAGGGATTTGTATTCCCATTGAACGTTGGTGGTTGTTGCCTCATGAATCGATCTAACATTGATCCTCCACGCTACGGATCAAGGTGCTCCATACGGGTAAGGTTATTATTCATAACCTGAGTAAGTTGTCCCAGTATGGTGATTAGCTGATCGGCACCAGTTGCATCACCAGCCCCACTATAATTATCTTGAGCAGGAGGGAAATCCCTACATGGAGTGCGTGCATTGATACGGTTTCCATTTCTTCCACTAGGCGCCATTTCTAAACAATGGCATAAACTAGATCAGTTTATGAATCAAAATACATAATCCCATACTTATAAAACACTCAACATAAATTGAACTATTTATGGATATAATCCATAATCATAAAAATGTTTTATTTGAGGAATTATATACTCATAAACCCTTCATAATGATTTGTAACGAAAATGAGAGTTATCCTAAGCATATCCCCCGGGAGTGTCGTAACCAAGAGTGCAGCAAGGCCCGTTGTCGTGCACCAGTTCCCGTTCGAGTCTAGCTCAAAGCGGTGTTTTCGGGTTTTACCCCTAGGTACATCTGTTCCAGAGCCGCCTCTACCTGCTCGTATCCAGACAGGGATGTACTGCTCGGAAAACTCACAAAATCTCTACAATACCAAAATTCTAGGAAGTTCTTCTATACTAATCCTCAAAGTTCATCTTAGGTCTATGTGCTCTAATCAGAGTTTATCTAAATCTAGCTTCCAAGGTTTGTACTAATTTGAGCACTGCTTACCACCCTCAGACAGATGGACAATCAGAACGGACTATTCAAACCCTAGAAGACATGTTGAGATCTTTCTCACTTGACTTTCAGGGTATGTGGGATCAATATTTACCACTGGTAGAATTTTCCTATAATAATAGCTTCCATTCGAGTATTCAGATGGCACTATATGAAGCGTTATACGGAAAGAGATGTCGTACACCAACCTGTTGGGATGAGGTTGGTGAAAGAAAACTTGTAGGCCCAGAACTGGTGGAGGAAATGGTGGAAAAGTTGAAGGTAATCCAAATTCACATCAAAGCAGCCCAAAGTAGGCAGAAGAGCTATGCCGATAATCGAAGAAAGGATTTGGAATTTCAAGTCGGTGATCATGTTTTCCTGAAGGTATCTCCATGGAACGGAGTCATATGTTTTGGTAAGAAAGGTAAATTGAGTCCCAGGTACATCGGACCCTTCGAAATTCTAGAACGAATTGGGGTTGTAGCTTGCCGATTGGAAATGCCGCCAAGTCTCTCCAAAGTTCACGATGTGTTCCACGTATCTCTGTTGAGAAAATACATGCCTGAACCAACGCATGTACTCACCTATGAGGAATTAGAACTGGAACCCGATCTATCTTATTGTGAAGAGCCTGTCAGGATTCTTGATACAAGAGAACAAGTACTGAGAAACCGGACGACGCGTCTGGTTAAAGTTTTGTGGAGAAATCATAAGATGGAAGAGGCAACGTGGGAACCCGAGGAACTTATGATGAAGAACCACCCGAGTCTTTTTATGCAGTAATGCCCTAGAAATTGCGAGGACACAATTATTTGAAGGAGGGTAGAATGTAACACCCCAAGCTTCCACGGTATGTTTCCCTTCGAATAATGCGATAGCGTGTGTTGTACGCAACCTCGAGTTCTAACACACACCACAACTAATTAAACTAGCCATTGTGAATAGTAATACCTAATTTTTGAAATCATATATATTTTATATTTCAAAATGGACTTCATTTTTGGATTCGGAATATTGAAATTAGCCTAGGGTGAAATTTTGGTACTTTTCGGATAAGTTTTATATTTTGATGAATAGTGAAAATTACTAAATTTTAATTAAAATCATCTTTTTTAATAAAAATAATTAATATTGATAAATTATGAATTTGAGTGGTTTTAAATTATATTTAGAATATATTTTTACCATTTAATTTAATGTTTTTCATTGGACATAATTTCACAATTAAACCAGACATAAAAAAGTGTCAATCTTTTGATAGTTATTATCTCTTAAAAACACGCTTTTTATTTTAAAAACGGGAATTAATTTTAAATTAATTTCTTCCACTTCTGTGTTTTGAATTTGGAAAAATGGATTACATATTTGGAATCAGGATGTCCAAATTATGTAAATAGGTAACTTTTATTTTTACACATTTTGAATAATTAATGCGGTAAATATTTTATTTACCATGGTTAAATGGTAAATCCGGTAAATAAGGGTTAAAAAATAATATTATAATAATACAAAATTACCCTAAAACGTGTCCTAACCTTATTGGTGTACACATACCCGACCATGGGCATCCTTGGGTCGATTTGGTGACCCCTTAGAGCCACTTGTATGTGGTAGGGACACATTATATTAATAAAGTTAAAATAAAAATAAAAATGGCATAAGCTTACATCTTTTAGAAGAACAATTTTTACATAGGGTTATACATGTTGGATTTTCGATTATAAATATTAATTAGGATGAAAAACATATTTCCTACGTAATGATATTTTATTTATAATGTTTAGACATCAAATAATTTAAATTATTAATGACACAATAATGATGAAATGTTTACCTCATTAATAAATCATTTAAATAAATAAGATTATAATGATTAAAATATTATCTAAAACCTGTCCAATTCTTATTGGTTGATGTTATTTAGAATATGAGTCATCTTATCTTCGACCCCAATGATTTTTGGACCATTATAAACCGAATATAATTATATTATAAAGTAATACTTTCACTCTTTCCTAAAGAGCCCCTCCTCTCCCTTATAAAAGGAGACCACTCCTTCTCATTTCATCACACCTTCAAAGCCTTTTGGTTCGGCCAAAATCTGCCCAAATACTCTCCCAACATCCCTCAATACAACCTATAGGCCTTAGTTTGATCATAAAGCCAACCTAAGGAGCCCTTTTGATCAAATCAAAAGGAAGAGCCCGAAGAAGATGTAATGATTTCACCACCCTTTTCCAAGTTCATTTCTTCTTCCACTTCTTCTTCCTTTGTTGTTACCATTCTAAAATAATAACTCCAGTATCTCACATATATTGTGATGTTATTATAAATATGGTACAACATTATTCAGTATTCTATCCACCCTTTGAATAACATGTCACCATACGTGCGTACGTACGGCTTACCGTCTCCACGTCGTGGTGTAATTGTTATTCAATATATTATTATTTGGATGGGTATAATAATGATGTGAAACACATGTAAATAATAAATATAACATGTTAATTATTTTGTATATATGATATAACATCCATTTATATATTATTTTAATATCAAAAGAATGATATTGTCGCTCGTGCGTACGTACGGACTACCGTCTCCACGAACGCGATGAGATTCATTCTCCATCATATCCATTCAAGTATAATTATCATTTGATGATTTAAAAATGATGTTTAAGGACTTGATATCATTCTGGATAAGAATAAGATACAACAAACATGGCTTATGTAACAAAACATATAAAAGAAAATGAGTAAGTTCACACCCGAAACAACGATAATACTAAGATATTATTATCAAATCAATATTAAAAGATCATATATGATATCATAATAATGTATATGATTATTTTATAATTTAATAACAATTATTTCACCATTATACAGGAGGTTATCCTACCCCAACCAAGGAAAAGTACAAGGTAAGGGTTATTTCACAATCTCTTCATTATCCGAGGTTGTTTATACATAATAATCTACTGGGATCTCGTTATCATCCACATCCATGTTTCTTCAAAATGTTTTTCAAAACAATTTTAATATTTAAAAGAATGTGGGATAAAGTCATTTATACCATTGTTTGAATTTTTATAAAAGGTTTATAAGGGAATCTTTCCGTCATTTTCCAAATAAGGTGCTTTTTAACCTTTTCGACAGAATTAAGATAAGAATGTTTTTTTTAAACTTATACGGCGGGTGCGGTTATTTTCCACTGTTATAAAATATTCAAAGATTTCCTTACAAGATTATAAGAATATTTTCAAAGAAAATGTTTTATTTTATATGGATCTTAAATGATTTCAAAATAAAAGGAGATATTTCCTTAAAAAGAATTTTGATTTCATCTATGTCAACATCCTTTGATGGATTTTAAGATTATTTGAAGTTGATTTATTATGATACAAAACTTCTATATTGTATTGAAGGTTTTGTGATATGTTTGACTGTGGATGTGCTATTTTTATACCATTCATAGTTTATGGTGAAAGTATTGACATTTCGTATGCTAGTTTTAATACGAATGTTTATGTTATGTTTAAACCTTTTCATATGGGAATGGATTGGACTTAATATGTGACGGGTGGAGCCCGCTATAGCTCCTTGATGCATCGGTAGGTCTCATGAGACAAACTAGTGTCTTGTCACAAGACCTTGACAAAATTTTATTTTTAGTCTTGGCACGAGGCATTGACTATGTGGTTATGATAGTCTGGCATTATGCATTCCAACTTTATGAAAGTGGTTATTGATTTTTGCATGTGATTATTCGATTAGTAGAATATCCATGTGAATATGTAAATGGAATTATTTCATTTTATTTATGTCGTACCATGTTGAAAGTTCATGTTTTAAAGGCTTTTGTTTTAGTTATACATTTCCTTAAATGTTTATTCTTATTTATGAAAGTTTCCGCTATATTGTTATCCTTTCTGGCCATTTGATCTCACCCCTTTTCTATGTTTTATTTTTCCCAGGAAGTGAAAAAGTAAATTATGAATGACCTGCAGGGATATTATGTGGGGATATGACTGTGGATTATGGAGACATTATGTGGTTGTATTAGTTTTTCATTTTATGATGTAATGTAAAACTTATGACTATATCTAGTGTTTCCAAGGCTACTAAACCAATCAGTCTTTCGAGATTTGATCTTTCTTGTGATCATGCCAATGTTATGTAATAATGTACCGACTCTGGGTAACTAGGGTCGGGGCGTTACAGTTGGTATCAGAGGCCTTAAATGTTTATTCTTAGAAAATGAGTCATCTTATCTTCGACCTCAATGATTTTTGGACCATTATAAACCGAATATAATTATATTATAAAGTAATACTTTCACTCTTTCCTAAAGAGCCCCTCCTCTCCCTTATAAAAGAGACCAATCCTTCTCATTTCTTCACACCTTCAAAGCCTTTTGGTTCGGCCAAACTCTGCCCAAATACTCTCCCAACTTCCCTCACTACAACCTAGAGGCCTTAGTTTGATCAGAAAGCCAACCTAAGGAGCCCTTTTGATCAAATCAAAAGGAAGAGCCCGAAGAAGAGGTAATGATTTCACCACCCTTTTCCAAGTTCATTTCTTCTTCCACTTCTTCTTCCTTTGTTGTTACCCTTCTAAAATAATAACTCCAGTATCTCACATATACTGTGATGTTATTATAAATATGGTACAACCATATTCAGTATTCTATCCACCCTTTGAATAACATGTCACCAGACGTGCGTACGTACGGCTTACCCCTTTTCCATGTTTCTTCAGAGTCGGTGCATTAGTTACATAACATTGGCATGATCACAAGAAAGATCAAGTCTCGAAAGACCGATTAGTTTAGTAGCCTTGGAATAACTAGATACATCCATAAATTTTTACATTACATCATAAAAAAAACATCTTGTCTTCATATCCACTCATTCTATCCCTGCAGGTCATTCATAAATTACTTCTTCATAATCCTGGGAAAAATAAAACATTGAAAGGGGTGAGCTCAGATGCTCATTAAAGATAAAATTATAGCAGAAGCTTTCATGAATAAGCATACACATTTAAGGTAGTTTATAACTAAAACAAAAGCCTTTTAAACTTGAACTTCAGCATAAAATGGAAAAGATAAAACAAAATAATGCCATTTACTTTCTCACATGGATATTCTACTAGTCGAACAATCCCATGAATTATCAATAACCACTTTCATAATGATGGAATTCATAATGCCAGACTATCATAACCACATAGCCAAGGCCTCGTGCCAAGACTACAAATAAGATTTTTCCAAGGCCTTGTGCCAAGACACTAGTTTGTCTCATGAGACCTACCGATGCATCGAGGAGCTATAGCGGGCTCCACCCGTCACTTACTAAGTCCAATGCATTCCCATATGTAAAGGTTTAAACATAACATAAACATTCGTATTAAAACTAGCATACGAAATGAAAATAATTTCACCATAAACTATGAATGGTATAAAAATAGCACATCCACAGTCAAACATATCACAAAACCTTCAATACAATATAGAAGATTTGTATAATAATAAATCAACTTCAAATAATCTTAAAATTCATCAAAGGATGTTGACATAGATGAAATCAATATTCTTTTTAAAGAAATATCTCTTTCTATTTTGAAATCATTTAAGAGACATATATTTATAAAATAAAACATTTTCTTTGAAAATATTCTAATAAGCTTGTAAGGGAAGCTTTGACGATTTTATAACGGCAGAAAATAACCGCACCCGCCGTATAAGTTAAAAAAAACATTCTTATCTTAATTCTGTCGAAAAGGTTAAAAAGAACCTTGTTTGGAAAACGACGGAAAGATTCGCTTATAAACCTCTTATAAAAAGTCAAACAAGGGTATAAATGACTTTAACCCATATTATTTTAAAGCTTTCCTTACATGCTTATAATAATATTTTCAAAGAAAATTTTTTATTTTATATGGATCTTAAATGATTTCAAAATAAAAGGATATATTTCCTTAAAAAGAATTTTGATTTCATCTATGTCAACATCCTTTGATGGATTTTAAGATTATTTGAAGTTGATTTATTATGATACAAAACTTCTATATTGTATTGAAGGTTTTGTGATATGTTTGACTTTGGATATGCTATTTTTATACCATTCATATTTTATGGTGAAAGTATTGACATTTCGTATGCTAGTTTTAATACGAATGTTTATGTTATGTTTAAACCTTTTCATATGGGAATGCATTGGACTTAATATGTGACGGGTGGAGCCCGCTAAAGCTCCTCGATGCATCGGTAGGTCTCATGAGACAAACTAGTGTCTTCGCACAAGGACTTGACAAAATATTATTTGTAGTCTTGGCACGAGGCCTTGACTATGTGGTTATGATAGTCTGGCATTATGCATTCCAACATTATGAAAGTGGTTATTGATTTTTGCATGTGATTATTCGATTAGTAGAATATCCATGTGAATAAGTAAATGGAATTATTTCATTTTATTTATGTCGTACCATGTTGAAAGTTCATGTTTGAAAGGCTTTTGTTTTAGTTATACATTGCCTTAAATGTTTATTCTTATTTATGAAAGTTTCTGCTATATTGTTATCCTTATTGGGCATTTGAGCTCACCCCTTTTCTATGTTTTATTTTTTCCAGGAAGTGAAGAAGTAAATTATGAATGACCTACGGGGATATTATGTGGGGATATGAGTGTGGATTATGGAGACATTATGTTGTTGTAGTAGTTTTTTATTTTATGATGTAATGTAAAACTTATGAATATATCTAGTGTTTCCAAGGCTACTTGGGAAAACTAATATGTCATATTATAAATACCCAAATAAATATAATATGAAGCTTATAATAAATTAAACTAATTTTCTAGGATAATATGACAAATTAGGATTGATTTAATTGACTTTGTTCGAATTAATCAATCTGTTATGAGTTTCACAAAAATCAACTATTGAATAGTGTCTAAATTGACAAAAAAGAGTTCTTAAAACAAATATTATATTATTAATTGATATTAAATTCCTAAAAATATAAGGTTCAGCCAAGAGACTTATATCATGATAGGTTCATCATTAATGGACCACTTGGGGGTCTCTTGGATGTATATAGTAAGTTTATTAACCATATTATATAAAAATACAAAGAGACATTGTAAAAGTGAAACTAATTAACTTATAGTTAATACTTAAAGATAAGGTTAATATAAGTACCCAAACCTGTCTATATTCTATTGGATGAGTTTTTTTCGACCCATCCCCACCTTATCCTTTGAATAGTCAACTTTAGAGCCATTGGAAACCGAATATTAATTTATTATAAATTAATATTTCTAACTTTTCCAAAGGTACCCCTCACCCCTCTTATAAAAGGGCACTCCTCCTTCTCATTTCTTCACACCCTCAAAGCCTTTTGGTTCGGCAAAACTCTGCCCAAATACTCTCCCAACTCCCCTCACTACAACCTAGAGGCCTTAGTTTGATCAGAAAGCCAACCTATGGAGCCCTTTTGATCAAATCAAAAGGAAGAACCCGAAGAAGAGGTAATGTTTTCACCACCCCTTTTTAAGTTCCTTTCTTCTTCCACTTCCTCTTTCATTGTTATTACCATTATAAAATAATAACTCCAGTATCATATATATCCTTTGATGTTATTATAAATATGGTACAACCATATTCAGTATTCTATCCATCCTTTGAATAACATTTCATCATACGTGCGTACGTACGGCTTACCGTCTCCACGTCGTGGTGTAATTGTTATTCAATATATTATTATTTGGATGGGTATAATAATGATGTGTAACTCATGTAAATAATAAATATAACATGATAATTATTCTGTATATATGATATAAAATCCAATTATATATCATTTTAATATCGAAAGAATGATATTGTCGCTCGTGCGTATGTACGGACTACCGTCTCCACGAACGCGATGAGATTCATTGACCATCATATCCATTCAAGTATAATTATAATTTTATGATTTAAAAATAGTATCTAAGGACTTGATATCATTCTGGATATGAATAATATACATCCCATTAATAACGAATATGGCTCACATAACAAAGAATATAAAGTAAAATGAACCCGTTAACACCTGAAATGATGATAATTCTAAGATATTATTAACAAATCAATGTTAAAAGATCATATATGATATCATATTAATGTAAATGATTCTTGTATTATTCAATAACAATTATTTCACCGTTATACAGAAGGTAAACCTACCATCGACCAAGGAAAAAGTACAAAGTAAGGGATTCTCTTATCTCACTCCTTATTTCCGTGAGATTCATGCCATATTGCCACCATCACCTTTTGTGTGGTGTATGTACTGACCATAATTATATTATTTGTGTAATACACTATAATTTATGTGTATTTACATATTCATTGTATGATACCTCTTTCATGGGTTGTATGTTTCATAAGTTACCAAATTGGTAAGGGTTATTTCACAATCTCTTCATTATCCGAGATTGTAATAATCTACTGAGATCTCTTTATCATCCATGTTTCTTAAAAATGTATTTCAAAACATTTTTACTATTTACAAGAATATGGGTTAAATTCATTTATACCCTTGTTTGACTTTTTATAAGAGGTTTATAAAGGAATCTTTCTGTCGTTTTCCAAACAAGGTGCTTTTTAACCTTTTCGACAAAATATGGTAAGAATGTTTTTTTGTTAACTTATACGACAGGTGCGGTTATTCTCTTCCATTATTACACCTTTGAAGCTTCCCTTACACGCTTGTAAGGATATTTTCAAAATAAAGTTTTTCTTTTATAATTATGTGATTTTTAAATGATTTCAAAAAAAGAGATATTTCTCTCAAATATATGAAAATCCAGTGCAAATGTATACGTATTTAACGCAAGCTTAAAAATGTTTTCAGAAAACCTGACTCTTGAGTTTGGAGGACAGGAAGGGATTGAGAGTGGACCAATCATGGCCTGTAATTAGTCGAGCAGTCTCATAATTAGTTATTTTGTTTTCAGAAGCTTGCATAATGTTTTCAGAAAAACACGGGCGTGTATTTTAGCAATTTTAAACGTAAGTATATTCTAAAAAAATTGCATCGGTAGGTCTCATGAGACAAACTAGTGTCTTGGAACAAGGCCTTGAAAAAATCTTATTTGTAGTCTTGGCACGAGGCATTGACTATGTGGTTATGATAGTCTGGCATTATGCATTCCAACATTATGAAAGTGGTTATTGATTTTTGCATGTGATTATTCGATTAGTAGAATATCCATGTGAATAAGTAAATGGAATTATTTCATTTTATTTATGCCGTACCATGTTGAAAGTTCATGTTTTAAAGGCTTTTGTTTTAGTTATACATTGCCTTAAATGTTTATTCTTATTTATGAAAGTTTCCGCTATATTGTTATCATTACTGGTCATTTGAGCTCACCCCTTTTCTATGTTTTATTTTTCCCAGGAAGTCTCTCAATCTCCCATCATTCACAGCTTTAATCTTCTTCTGAAATTCTTCATCATCGGTCTGAGAACTCTTAATCCTTGCTAGTAAAGATGGTTTGGCAACCATTTGAAAAATAAAACATTGAAAGGGGTGAGCTCGGAAGCTCAGTAAGGATAACATTATAGCAGATGCTTTCATAAAAAAGAATAAACACTTAAGGCAATTTATAACTAAAACAAAAGCCTTTTAAATTTGAACTTCAGCATAAAATGGCGAAGGTAAAATGAAATAATTCCATTTACTTACTCACATGGATATTCTACTAGTCGAATGATCACATGCAATATCAATAAACACTTTCATAATGATGGAATGCATAATGCCAGACTATCATAACCACATAGCCAAGGCCTCGTGCCAAGACTACAAATAAGATTTTGCCAAGGCCTTGTGCCAAGACACTAGTTTGTCTCATGAGACCTACCGATGCAATTTTTTTCGAATATACTTACATTTAAAATTGCAAAAATACACTCCAATGTTTTTCTGAAAACATTATGCAAGCTTCTGAAAACAAAATAACTAATTCTGAGACTGCTTGACTAATTACAGGCCATGATGGGTCCACTCCCAATCCCTTCCTGTCTACCAAACTCGAGAGTCAGGTTTTCTGAAAACATTTTTAAGCTTGCGTTAAATACGTATACATTTGCACTGGATTTTCATATATTTGAGAGAAATGTCTCCTTTTTGAAATCTTTTAAGAATCACATAACTATAAAAGAAAAACTTTATTTTGAAAATTTCCTTACAAGCGTGTAAGGGAAGCTTCAAAGGTGTAATAATGGTAGAGAATAACCGCACCTGCCGTATAGGTTAGAAAAACATTCTTACCTTAATTCTGTCAAAAAGGTTAAAAGGACCTTGTTTTGAAAAAGACGGAAAGATTCCTTTATAAACCACATATAAAAGTCAAAAAGGGTATAAATGACTTTAACTCATATTCTAGTAAATAGTAAAAATGTTTTGAATACATTTTTAAGAAACATGGATGTGGATGATAAAGAGATCCCAGTAGATTATTACATATAAACAACCTCGGATAATGAAGAGATTGTGAAATAACCCTTACCAATTTTGTAACTTATGAAACATACAACCCATGAAAGAGGTATCATACAATGAATATGTAAATACACATAAATTAGAGTGTATTACACAAAGAATATAATTATGGGCAGTACATACACCACACAAAAGGTGATGGTGGCAATATGGCATGAATCTCACGGAAATAAGGAGTGAGATGAAAACCCCTTACCACGTTAATCAACTGAGTCATATGGCCAAAAGTTAATAACCACCAAATGATTTACAGAATAACATGAATATAAGAGAATCATGATAATATATATCAAATGTCTGTACACAATACACCACTTTCAATAATTTAGTGGCGAACAATGGAAATCTCACGGAATTGAAAGTGAGATAAGAGAATCCCTTACTTTGTAATTTTTCCTTGGTCGATGGTAGGTTTACCTCCTGTATAATGGTGAAATAATTGTTATCGAATAATACAAGAATCATTTACTTTAATATGATATCATATATGATCTTTTAACATTGATTTGTTAATAATATCTTAGAATTATCGTCATTTCGGGTGTTAACGGGTTCATTTTACTTTATATTCTTTGTTATGTGAGCCATATTCGTTATTAATGGGATGTATATTATTCATATCCAGAATGATATCAAGTCCTTAGATATTATTTTTAAATCATAAAATTATAATTATACTTGAATGGATATGATGGTCAATGAATCTCATCACGTTCGTGGAGACGGTAGTCCGTACATACGCACGAGCGACAATATCATTTTATTTGATATTAAAATGATATATAATTGGATTTTATATCATATATAAAGAATCATTATCATGTTATATTTATTATTTACATGAGTTACACATCATTGTTATACCCATCCAAATAATAATATATTGAATAACAATTACACCACGACGTGGAGACGGTAAGCCGTACGTATGCACGTATGGTGACATGTTATTCAATGGATGGATAGAATACTGAATATGGTTGTACCATATTTATAATAACATAAAAGGATATATATGATACTGGAGTTATTATTTTATAATGGTAATAACAAGGAAAGAGGAAGTGGAAGAAGAAAGGAACATAAAAAGGGGAGGTGAAAACATTACCTCTTCTTCGGGTTCTTCCTTTTGATTTGATCAAAAGGGCTCCTTAGGTTGGATTTATGATCAACATAAGGCCTCTAGGTTGTAGAGGGGAGTTGGGAGAGTATTTGGGCAGATTTTGGCCGAACCAAAAGGCTTTGAGGGTGTGAAGAAATGAGAAGGAGGAGTTCCCTTTTATAAGAGGGGTGAGGGGCACCTTTGGAAAAGCTAGAAATATTAATTTATAATAAATTCATATTCAGTTTCCAATGGCTCCAAAGTTGACTATTCAAAGGTTAAGGTGGGGATGGGTCGAAAAAAACTCATCCAATAGAATTTAGACAGGTTAGGGTACTTATATTAACCTTATCTTTAATTATTAACTCTAAGTTAATTAGTTTCACTTTTACAATGTCTCTTTGTATTTTTATATAATATGGTTAATAAACTTACTATATACATCCAATAGACCCCCAAGTGGTCCATTAATGATTAACCTATCATGATATTAGTCTCTTTGCCGAACCTCAGATTTTTAGGAATTTAATATCAATTAATAATATAATATTTATTTTAAGAACTCTTTTATGTCAATTTAGACACTATTCAATAGTTGATTTTTGTGAAACTCATAACAGATTTATTAATTCGAAAAAAGTCAATTAAATCAATCCTAATATGTCATATTATCCTAGAAAATTAGTTTAATTCATTAAAAGATTCATATTATATTTATTTGGGTATTTATAATATCAATTATTTTAATTTTTCACTATTATAGTAATTATTGCATCATCATTGTGTCATAAATAAAGTAAATTATTTAATGTCTAAAAATTATAAATAAAATATCATTATGTAGGAAATCGTTTTATCTTTCTAATGAATATTTATAATCTAAAATCCAACATATATAACCCTACGTAACAATTGTTTTTCTAAAAGATATATGCTTGTGTCATTTTTGTATTCATTTTAACTTAATTAAAATAAAGTGTCATTATCACTTACAAGTGGATCCATGGGGTCCCAAAATCGACCCAAAGATGCCCATGGTCGACCCTAATTACCTAGAGTCGGTTCATTATTACATAACATTGTCATGATCACGAGAAAGATCAAGTCTCGAAAGACCGATTAGTTTAGTAGCCTTGGAATAACAAGATACATCCATAAATTTTTACATTACATCATAAAAAAACATCTTGTCTTCATATCCCCTCATACTATCGATGCAGTTCATTCATAAATTACTTCTTCATAATCCTGGGAAAAATAAAACATTGAAAGGGGTGAGCTCGGATGCTCAGTAAGGATAACATTATAGCAGAAGCTTTCATAAATAAGCATAAACACTTAAGGCAATTTATAACTAAAACAAAAGCCTTTTAAATTTGAACTTCAGCATAAAATGGAGAAGGTAAAATGAAATAATTCCATTTACTTACTCACATGGATATTCTACTAGTCGAATGATAACATGCAATATCAATAACCACTTTCATAATGATGGAATTCAAAATGCCAGACTATCATAACCACATAGCCAAGGCCTCGTGCCAAGACTACAAATAAGATTTTTCCAAGGCCTTGTGCCAAGACACTAGTTTGTCTCATGAGACCTACCGATGCATCGAGGAGCTATAGCGGGCTCCACCCGTCACATATTAAGTCCAATGCATTCCCATATGAAAAGGTTTAAACATAACATAAACATTCGTATTAAAACTAGCATACGAAATGTCAATACTTTCACCAGAAACTATGAATGGTATAAAAATAGCACATCCACAGTCAAACATATCACAAAACCTTCAATACAATATAGATGTTTTGTATCATAATAAATCAACTTCAAATAATCTTAAAATCCATCAAAGGATGTTGACATAGATGAAATCAAAATTCTTTTTAAGGAAATATCTCCTTTTATTTTGAAATCATTTGATATCCATATAAAATAAAACATTTTCTTTGAAAATATTCTTATAAGCTTGTAAGGAAAGCTTTGAGCATTTTATAACGGTGGAAAATAACCGCACCCGCCGTATAAGTTTAAAAAAAACATTCTTATCTTAATTCTAACGAAAAGGTTAAAAATCACCTTGTTTGGAAAACGACGAAAAGATTCCCTTATAAACCTCTTATAAAAAGTCAGACAATGGTATAAATGACTTTAACCCATATTCTTTTAAATATTAAAAATGTTTTGAAATACATTTTGAAGAAACATGGATGTGGATGATAACGAGATCCCAGTAGATTATTACGTATAAACAACCTCGGATAATGAAGAGATTGTGAAATAACCCTTACCTTGTACTTTTCCTTGGTTGGGGTAGTTTAACCTTCTGTATAATGGTGAAATAATTGTTATTGAATTATAAAATAATCATATACATTATTATGATATCATATATGATCTTTTAATATTGATTTGATAATAATATCTTAGTATTATCATTGTTTCGGGTGTGAACTTACTCATTTTCTTTTATATGTTTTGTTACATAAGCCATGTTTGTTGTATCTTATTCATATCCAGAATTATATCAAGTCATTAAACATCATTTTTAAATTATCAAATGATAATTATACTTGAATGGATACGATGGAGAATGAATCTCATCGCGTTCGTGGAGACGGTAGTCCGTACGTACGCACGAGCGACAATATCATTCTTTTGATATTAAAATAATATATAAATGGATGTTATATCATATATACAGAATAATTAACATGTTATATTTATTATTTACATGAGTTTCACATCATTATTATACCCATCCAAATAATAATATATTGAATAACAATTACACCACGACGTGGAGACGGTAAGCCGTACGTACGCACGTATGGTGACATGTTATTCAAAGGGTGGATAGAATACTGAATATGGTTGTACCATATTTATAATAACATCACAGTATATGTGAGATACTGGAGTTATTATTTTAGAATGGTAACAACAATGGAAGAAGAAGTGGAAGAAGAAATGAACTTGGAAAAGGGTGGTGAAATCATTACCTCTTCTTCGGGCTCTTCCTTTTGATTTGATCAAAAGGTCTCCATAGGTTGGCTTTATGATCAAACTAAGGCCTCTAGGTTGTAGTGAGGGAAGTTGGGAGAGTATTTGTGCAGAGTTTTTCCGAACCAAAAGGCTTTTAAGGTGTGAAGAAATGAGAAGGAGTGGTCTCCTTTTATAAGGGAGAGGAGGGGCTCTTTAGGAAAGAGTGAAAGTATTACTTTATAATATAATTATATTCGGTTTATAATGGTCCAAAAATAATTGAGGTCGAAGATAAGATGACTCATATTCTAAATAACATCAACCAATAAGAATTGGACAGGTTTTAGATAATATTTTAATCATTATAATCTTATTTATTTAAATGATTTATTAATGAGGTAAACATTGCATCATTATTGTGTCATTAATAATTTAAATTATATGATGTCTAAAAATTATAAATAAAATATCATTATGTAGGAAATCGTTTTAGCTTTCTAATGAATATTTATAATCGAAAATCCAACATGTATAACCCTATGTAAAAATTGTTCTTCTAAAAGAAGTAAGCTTATTCCATTTTTATTTTTATTTTAACTTTATTAATATAATGTGTCCCTACCACATACAAGTGGCTCTAAGGGGTCCCCAAATCGACCCAAGGATGCCCATGGTCGGGTATGTGTCCAACAATAATGTTAGGACACGTTTTAGGGTAATTTTGTATTATTATAATATTATTTTTTAACCCTTATTTACCGGATTTACCCTTTAACCATGGTAAATAAAATATTTACCGCAGTAATTATTCAAAATGTGTAAAAATAAAAGTTACCTATTTACATAATTTGGACATCCTGATTCCCAATATGTAATCCATTTTTCCAAATTAAAAACACAGAAGTGGCAGAAATTAATTTAAAATTAATTCCCGTTGTTAAAATAAAAAGCGTGTTTTTAAGAGATAATAACTATCAAAAGATTGACACTTGTTCATGTCTGGTTTAATTGTGAAATTATGTCCAATGACAAACATTAAATTAAATGGTAAAAATATATTCAAAATATACTTTAAAACCCCTCAAATTCATAATTTATCAATATTAATTATTTTGAGTAAAAATGTTGATTTTAATTAAAATTTAGTAATTTTCACTATTCATCAAAATATAAAAGTCGTCCGAAAAGTTCCAAAATTTCACCCTAGGCTAATTTCAATATTTCGAATCCAAAAATGAAGTCCATTTTGAAATATAAAATATATATGATTTCAAAAAGTAGGTATTACTATTCACAACGGCTAGTTTAATTAGTTGTGGTGTGTGTTAGAACTTGAGGTTGCGTACAACACACGCTATCGCATTATTCGAAGGGAAACGTACCGTGGAAACTTGGGGTGTTGCATTATCCCCTCCTTCAAATAATTGAATCCTCATAATTTCTAGGGCATTACTGCATAAAAAGACTCGGGTGGTTCTTCATCATAAGTTCCTCAGGTTCCCACGTTGCCTCTTCCATCTTATGATTTCTCCACAAAACTTTTACCAGACGCGTCGTCCGGTTTCTCAGTAATTGTTCTCTTGTATCAAGAATCCTGACAGGCTCTTCACAATAAGACAGATCGGGTTCCAGTTCTAATTCCTCATAGGTGAGTACATGCGTTGGGTCAGGCATGTATTTTCTCAACAGAGATACGTGGAACACATCGTGAACTTTGAAGAGACTTGGCGGCATTGCATAACATTGATCCATGTTAGAACTCGAGGTTGCGTACAACACACGCTATCGCATTAATGTATAGTCTTGCTAGACGTTCCAGGGGTAGATCTTCTCTTATAGAAAGAAAATGTGATGACTTGGTAAGACGATCAATAATAACCCATATTGCATCGTTCCTTCTAGGAGTCTTTGGTAGCCCTATGACAAAGTCCATCATAATATTGTCCCATTTCCACTCCGGTATGGGAAGAGGTTGCATGACTCCTCCAGACTGTTGCCTTCCAGCTTTCACTTGTTGACAAACCATAAATCTTGACACAAAATCAGCAATCTCCCTCTTCATGTTGTCCCACCAAAAATGTTCCTTCAAATCTCTATACATTTTGGTGCTCCCAGGGTGTATAGAGAAATTGGAACTATGAGCATCATCCAGCAATTCCCTTTTCAGATCAGGTAAATCGGGAACACAAAGTCTCTTCCCTAATTTCAAAATTCCTTCTTCATATACAAAGTCTCTCAATCTTTCATCATTCACAGCTTTAATCTTCTTCTGAAATTCTTCATCATCGGTCTGAGAACTCTTAATCCTTTCAAGTAAAGATGGTTTGGAAACCATTTGAAAAAGCATTGATGTTTCACCTTCCCTGGTTATTCCCATGTCCATCTTCACTAGATCCATGATAATTGGATCCCTTTCAATTCTCATCATGTTCAAAACTCCATGGTCTTTTCTGCTCAAAGCATCTGCCACCTTGTTTGCTTTCCCCGGGTGGTAGTGTATCGTGAAATCATAATCCTTGAGTAATTCAAGCCATCTCCTTTGCCGCATGTTGAGTTCTTTTTTGTGAGAAAATATACTTCAAACTCTTGTGATCAGTATAAATCTCACATTTTTCACCATAGAGGTAGTGCCTCCATATCTTCAAAGCAAAGATCACAGCTGCTAACTCGAGATCATGAGTAGGATAGTTTTGTTCATGAATTTTCAACTGTCATGATGCATTGGCAATAAATCTATCATTCTGCATAAGGACACAGCCAAGTCCTTTCTTTGATGCATCACTATAAATAACGAACCCATCATTCCCCGATGGTAGAGTCAATATAGGAGCATTGAATAATCTTATCTGCAGTTCTTCAAAAAATTCTTCACACTCTTTTGTCCAAACAAATTTAACCCCTTTACGTGTGAGCTTCATTAACGGGTTAGCCAATCGGGAAAAATTCTGGACGAAACGTCGATAATAACCTTCCAAACCAATAAAACTACGTACCTACGTTATACTCGTAGGTGCTGGCCATTCTTGGATTGCCTTGGTCTTAGAAGGATCAACAGAGATTCCATCTTTAGAGACAATATGGCCAAGAAAAGAAATATCCTGAAACCAGAATTCACACTTGCTAAACTTCTCATACAATTCATGCCTCCTCAGAGTCTTCAAGAAAATGCGCAAGTGATTTTCATGATCTTCGTAGGTTTTGGAGTATACCAAGATATCATCAATAAATACCACCACAAATTCATCGAGATACTCCTTGAAAACTCCATTCATCATATCCATGAATACAGATGGTGCATTAGTCAATCCAAACGGCATTACAGTAAACTCGTAATGCCCGTACCTGGTTCGAAATGCTGTCTTAGAAATGTCTTCCTTCTTCACACACAACTTATGGTATCCAGATCGAAGGTCAATCTTTGAAAATTATTGATCTCCATGCAGTTGGTAAAATAAATCATCAATGCGAGGTAGGGGATACTTGTTCTTTATCGTTATAGCATTGATCTCCCTGTAGTCGATACATAACCTCATAGATCCATCTTTCTTTTTAACAAAAAGAACAGGGGCTCCCCATGGAGAAACACTAGGGCGAATAAATCCCTTATTACTCAATTCCTCTAGTTGTTTCTTTAGTTCGACTAACTCTACAGTGGCCATTATATAAGGGGTCTTCGATATAGGCCTTGATCTGGGAATCAAATCAATGGAAAACTCAACTTCTCGTTCTGGAGGATGTCCAGGTAAATCTTCCAGAAATACATCTACAAATTCTTTCACAACAGGTACATCCTCTATTTGAACATTCCTTTCCTCACTGACAGTTATTTCATTCTCTTCCTCCCCAATAATTGAATTAAGTTGAGCTACTGGGGGTGGATCTAAATAAGAATTAGGTGGTGACGATTCTGATCTAAAAATAAGGTGTTCCTTATCATTATCATCAAGAATCGTAACCTCTTTCCTCTTACAATAAATCTTCGCATCATAGTCTGAAAGCCAGTCCATACCGAGGATTATATCAAACTCAATCATAGGTATGACGATGAGATCAGCAGATAAAGAAAATTTATGTGCTCTAATGGGGACTGATTCACAAAACTTTGTTGCAATGATAATTCCCTTAGGAGTTTTAACTGACAACTCCCTTATTAAATCAAATTGGAAATATCTAATTTTCTTAGCAAACTGGGAAGATATGAAACAATGCGATGATCTAGAATCAAATAATGCATTTTCTAAACTTGAGGAAACCATTAAATTGCCTGCCACCACGTCTTTCGGAGCTTCTACCTCAGCATTAGTGATAGCATAAGCCTGGCCTTGATCCCTTGGCTTTTTCTGAGGTAAGTTCTCCCGAAGCTTAGGACATTCAATTGCATAATGCCCCATCTCCCTGCAATTGTTGCACTGAACGTTGGTAGCTTCCTTCTTCCCCTTGCAATCACGAGCTTGGTGGCATTTTTCACCACACTTGTAACAGACTCCCATTCCCTTCAAGCAAGTACCAGGGTGTTTCTTCTCGCATTTACCACAGGATGGCTATTCAACATTTCCCTTCTTCCCCTTATTTCCATTCCCAGATTGATCAGTAGGTCTCTTCTTCTCTTGCTTTGCTTTAAAGTCATAAGACTTTGAGAATTCCTTTTCGGTCTTGATAGCACATGAGACAATGTCTTCGTACGATGAAAAGGATTGTGAGACTAATGCTCGACGGAGAAATGGTTTTAACCCATAAAAGAAACGATCAATATTACTTCTTCGGTTACGTATATAATCACCAGCGTACCTTGCTAACCTTCTAAAGTTAGCCTCATACTTTGTGACATTCTCATCCTCCTTTTGTCTCAGACTTAGAAATTGCCTTTCCATATCTGCTCGATGGTCGCGAGGAAAGTATTTTTCTAAAAACATATCTTTGAACTCCCTCCATTCCATATTTTATACTTCATCATCTTCCTTAGTATTTTGAATCAATGACCACCATTGATCAGCATCTCTAGTGAGGCGGTAAACTGCCATGATAACTTTTTCCCTTTCACTGCTCCCCAAAGCCTGAAATATTTTCTCTAGGGAAAATATCCATTGCTCAGCTACTAAGGGATTTTTATTCCCATTAAACATTGGTGGTTGTTGCCTCATGAATCGATCAAACATTTATCCTCCATGCTGCGGATCAGGGTGCTCCATACGGGTAAGTTTATTATTCATAACCTGAGTAAGTTGCCTCAGTATGGTGATTAGATGATCGGCACCAGTTGCATCACCAGCCCCACTATAATTATCTTGAGCAGGAGGGCAATCCCTACATGGAGTGCGTGCATTGATACGGTTTCCATTTCTTCCACTAGGCGCCATTTCTAAACAATGGTATAAACTAGATGAGTTTATGAATCAAAATACATAATACCATACTTATAAAACACTCAACATAAATTGAACTATTTAGGGATATAATCCATAATCATAAGAATGTTTTCTTTGAGGACGTATATACTCATAATCCCTTCAAAATTATTTGTAAAGAAAATGAGAGTTATCCTAAGCATATCCCCCGGGAGTGTCGTAACCATGAGTGAAGCAAGGCCCGTTGTCGTGCACCAGTTCCCGTTCGAGTCTAGCTCAAAGCGGTGTTTTCGGGTTTTACCCCTAGGTACATCTGTGCCAGAGCTGCCTCTACCTGCTCGTATCCAGACAGGGATGTATTGCTTGGAAAACTCAAAAAATCTCTACAATACCAAAATTCTAGGAAGTTCTTCTATACTAATCCTCAAAGTTCATCTTAGGTCTACGTGCTCTAATCAGAGTTTATCTAAATCTAGCTTCCAAGGATTGTACTAAACTTCCTCTGATACCAACTGTAACGCCCCGACCCTAGTTACCCAGAGTTGGTGCATTATTACATAACATTGGCATGATCACAAGAAAGATCAAATCTCGAAAGACCGATTGGTTTAGTAGCCTTGGAAACACTAGATATATTCATAAGTTTTACATTACATCATAAAATGAAAAACTACTACAACAACATAATTTCTCCATAATACACACTCATATCCCCACATAATATCCCTGCAGGTCATTCATAATTTACTTCTTCACTTCCTGGGAAAAATAAAACATAGAAAAGGGGTGAGCTCAAATGCCCAGTAAGGATATCAATATAGCGGAAACTTTCATAAATAAGAATAAACATTTAAGGCAATGTATAACTAAAACAAAAGCCTATGAAACATGAACATTCAACATGGTACGACATAAATAAAATGAAATAATTCCATTTACTTATTCACCTGGATATTCTACTAATCGAATAATCACATGCAAAAATCAATAACCACTTTCATAATGTTGGAATGCATAATGCCAGACTATCATAACCACATAGTCAAGGCCTCGTTCCAAGACTACAAATAAGATTTTGTCAAGGCCTTGTGCCAAGACACTAGTTTGTCTCATGAGACCTACCGATGCATCGAGGAGCTATAGCGGGCTCCACCCGTCACATATTAAGTCCAATGCATTCCCATATGAAAAGGTTTAAACATAACATAAACATTCGTATTAAAACTAGCATACGAAATGTCAATACTTTCACCATAAACCATGAATGGTATAAAAATAGCACATCCACAGTCAAACATATCACAAAACCTTCAATACAATATAGATGTTTTGTATCATAATAAATCAACTTCAAATAATCTTAAAATCCATCGAAGGATGTTGACATAGATGAAATCAAAATTCTTTTTAAGGAAATATCTCCTTTTATTTTGAAATCATTTAAGATCCATATAAAATAAAACATTTTCTTTGAAAATATTCTTATAAGATTGTAAGGAAAGCTTTGAATATTTTATAACGGTGGAAAATAACCACACCCGCCGTATAAGTTTAAAAAAACATTCTTATCTTAATTCTGTCGAAAAGGTTTAAAAGCACCTTGTTTGGAAAACGACGGAAAGATTCCCTTATAAACCTCTTATAAAAAGTCAAACAAGGGTATAAATGACTTTAACCCATATTCTTTTAAATATTAAAAATGTTTTGAAATACATTTTGAAGAAACATGGATGTGGATGATAACGAGATCCCAGTAGATTATTACGTATAAACAACCTCGGATAATGAATATATTGTGAAATAACCCTTACCTTTTACTTTTCCTTGGTTGGGGTAGGTTAACCTCATGTATAATGGTGAAATAATTGTTATTAAATTATAAAAGAATCATATACATTAATATGATATCATATATGATCTTTTAATATTTATTTGATAATAATATCTTAGTATTATCGTTGTTTCGGGTGTTAACTTACTTGTTTTATTTTATATGTTTTGTTACGTAAGCCATGTTTGTAATGGATAGGTTGTATATTATTCATATCCAGAATGATATCAAGTCCTTAAACATCATTTTTAAATCATCAAATGATAATTATACTTGAATGGATACGATGGAGAATGAATCTAATCGCGTTTGTGGAGACTGTAGTCTGTACGTACGCACGAGCGACAATATCATTCTTTTGATATTAAAATAATATATAAATGGATGTTATATCATATATACAGAATAATTAACATGTTATATTTATTATTTACATGAGTTTCACATCATTATTATACCCATCCAAATAATAATATATTGAATAGCAATTACACCACGACGTGGAGACGGTAAGCCGTACGTACGCACGTATGGTGACATGTTATTCAAAGGGTGGATAGAATACTGAATATGGTTGTACCATATTTATAATAACATCACAGTATATTTGAGATACTGGAGTTATTATTTTAGAATGGTAACAACAAAGGAAGAAGAAGTGGAAGAAGAAATGAACTTGGAAAAGGGTGGTGAAATCATTACCTATTCTTCGGGCTCTTCCTTTTGATTTGATCAAAAGGGCTCCTTAAGTTGTCTTTCTGATCAAACTAAGGACTCTAGGTTGTAGTGAGGGAAGTTGGGAGAGTATTTGGGCAGAGTTTGGCCGAACCAAAATTCTTTGAAGGTGTGAAGAAATGAGAAGGAGTGGTCTCCTTTTATAAGGGAGAGGAGGGGCTCTTTAGGAAAGAGTGAAAGTATTACTTTATAATATAATTATATTCGGTTTATAATGGTCCAAAAATCATTGAGGTCGATGATAAGATGACTCATATTCTAAATAAAATCAACCAATAAGAATTAGACAGTTTTTAGATAATATTTTAATCATTATAATCTTATTTATTTAAATGATTTATTAATGAGGTAAACATTGCATCATTATTGTGTCATTAATAATTTAAATTATTTGATGTCTAAAAATTATAAATAAAATATCATTATGTTGGAAATCGTTTTAGATTTCTAATGAATATTTATAATCGAAAATCCAACATGTATAACCCTATGTAAAAATTGTTCTTCTAAAATATGTAAGCTTATGCCATTTTTATTTTTGTTTTAACTTTATTAATATAATGTGTCCCTACCACATACATGTGGCTCTAATGGGTCCCCAAATCGACCCAAGGATGCCCATGGTCGGGTATGTGTCCACCAATATGGTTAGGACACATTTTAGGGTAATTTTGTATTATTATAATATTATTTTTTAACCCTTATTTACCGGATGTACCCTTTAACCATGGTAAATAAAATATTTACCGCATTAATTATTCAAAATGTGTAAAAATAAAAGTTACCTATTTTCATAATTTGGACATCCTAAAAATAAAAGTTACCTAAAAATAAAAGTTACCACCCGAGTCTTTTTATGCAGTAATGCCCTAGAAATTGCGAGGACACAATTATTTGAATGAGGGGAGAATGTAACACCCCAAGCATCCACGGTACGTTTCCCTTCGAATAATGTGATAGCGTGTGTTGTACGCAACCTCGAGTTCTAACACACACCAAAACTAATTAAACTAGCCGTTGTGAATATTAATACCTACTTTTTGAAATCATATATATTTTATATTTCAAAATGGACTTCATTTTTGGATTCGGAATATTGAAATTAGCCTGGGGTGAAATTTTGGTACTTTTCGGATAACTTTTATATTTTGATGAATAGTGAAAATTACTAAATTTTAATTAAAATCAACTTTTTTAATCAAAATAATTCATATTGATAAATTATGAATTTGAGTGGTTTTAAAGTATATTTAGAATATATTTTTACCATTTAATTTAATTTTTGTCATTGGACATAATTTCACAATTAAAACAGACATAAACTAGTGTCAATCTTTTGATAGTTATTATCTCTTAAAAACACGCTTTTTATTTTAACAACGGGAATTAATTTTAAATTAATTTCTGCCACTTCTGTGTTTTTAATTTGAAAAAATGGATTACATATTTGGAATCAGGATGTCCAAATTATGTAAATAGGTAACTTTTATTTTTACACATTTTGAATAATTACTGCGGTAAATATTTTATTTACCATGTTTAAAGGGTAAATCCGGTAAATAAGGGTTAAAAAATAATATTATAATAATACAAAATTACCCTAAAACGTGTCCTAACCTTATTGGTGGACACATACCCGACCATGGGCATCCTTGGGTCGATTTGTGGACCCCTTAGAGCCACTTGTATGTGGTAGGGACACATTATATTAATAAAGTTAAAATAAAAATAAAAATGGCATAAGCTTACATCTTTTAGAAGAACAATTTTTACATAGGGTTATACATGTTGGATTTTCGATTATAAATATTCATTAGAAAGATAAAAAGATTTCCTACATAATGATATTTTATTTATAATTTTTAGACATCAAATAATTTAAATTATTAATGACACAATAATGATGAAATGTTTACCTCATTAATAAATCATTTAAATAAATAAGATTATAATGATCAAAATATTATCTAAAACCTGTCCAATTCTTATTGGTTGAAGTTATTTAGAATATGAGTCATCTTATCTCCGTGGAAGGGAGTCAATGATTAAACCAACTGTAACGCCCCGACCCTAATTACCTAGAGTCGGTGCATTATTACATAACATTGGCATGATCACGAGAAAGATCAAGTCTCGAAAGACCTATTAGTTTAGTAGCCTTGGAATAACTAGATACATCCATAAATTTTTACATTACATCATAAAAAAACATCTTGTCTTCATATCCCCTCATACTATCCCTGCAGGTCATTCATAAATTACTTCTTCATAATCCTGGGAAAAATAAAACATTGAAAGGGGTGATCTCGGATGCTCAGTAAGGATAACATTATAGCAGAAGCTTTCATAAATAAGCATAAACACTTAAGGAAATTTATAACTAAAACAAAAGACTTTTAAATTTGAACTTCAGCATAAAATGGCGAAGGTAAAATGAAATAATGCCATTTACTTACTCACATGGATATTCTACTAGTCGAATGATCACATGCAATATTAATAACCACTTTCATAATGATGGAATGCATAATGCCAGACTATCATAACCACATATCCAAGGCCTCGTGCCAAGACTACAAATAATATTTTGCCAAGGCCTTGTGCCAAGACACTAGTTTGTCTCATGAGACCTACCGATGCATCGAGGAGCTATAGCAGGCTCCACCTGTCACTTATTAAGTCCAATGAATTCCTCATATGAACATGTTTAAACATAACATAAACATTCGTATTAAAACTAGCATACGAAATGTCAATACTTTTACCACAAACCATGAATGGTATAAAAACAGCACATCCACAGTCAAACATAACTCATTCGTTACAATATGGAAGATTGTATTGTATCACATTAACCTCAATCAAGAATAATGAAGGATGTTGACATAGATGAAAATAATCATCAAAACTATTTGAGAGAAATATCCCCCTTTTCTTGAAAACATTTAAAAGTCACACTATTTGTCAAGAAGCCATTTAAAATTAGATTTTTGAATCAAAGTTTCCCATACCACTTTGAATCTTTTTAAAAGGAGTTTTGATTTCTAAACATTAATGTCCATATAAATAAATCCTTAAAACCATTTTTAAAACATGGACATTAATGAGAAAGGTTTAGATGAATAAGTCTTTAAAACATTTAAAAATGGTATTTTAGTTAGAGATTCTAACCAAAAGAGACACTTGAATACAAATAATTGAGGTAATCAAAACTTTGTAATATCATGAGAATAAAGGGAATCATGATATACTATGTCAAAGTACATTATATACACCACATAAAAGTGATTTGGTGTATATCATCAAAGAAGTCTCAATGGAAAGTAAATTGAGATGAAATCTCTCATAAAGGTTGTATCCTTAGGTTAAGGATAAATCAATGACATAATTATGTGTGACAAATATAAATACACTAAATATTATTGGATATTCAGTATAAAACAATCAAAGGACATTCACACATATTCTTGTAAAAACAATACCAACGAATTGGATGTTTAACTCAACAAATGGAGAATGAGTTAAAATTACTCTTATCAAATTCATATCAATGACTTGAGAATTTTCAAAGGAGTGATTATGTGTATCAAACTTATATCCACAGGAAGGGGAGTGGAAATTATGACATAATCAAATGAATAGTGATTCCACACATAATCTTGGGGTAATATAATCAATGAAATATGCGTAAATCCAAATGAGTGGAAATTGAAATTTCAAATTCCCTTATCGATTAGGTAACTTACGAAACATAAACCCATGAAAGAAGTATCATACCCTGATGATGTAAATACCCATAAATTAAAGTATATTACACAATGAATGCAATCATGGGTAGTACACATACCCCACATGCAATAATTAAGTGGTGAATAATGGAAATCTCACGAAATTAAAAGTGAGATAAGAAACCCCTTACCACGTTAATCAACTGAGTCGTATGGCCAAAAGTTAATATCCACCAAATGATTTACAGAATAACATGAATATAAGAGAATCATGATAATATATATCAAATGGCCGTACACAATACACCACTTTCAATAATTTAGTGGCGAACAATGGAAATCTCATGGAATTGAAAGTGAGATAAGAGAATCCCCTACTTTGTACTTTTTCCTTGGTCGATGGTAGGTTTACCTCCTGTATAAGGGTGAAATAATTTTTATTGAATAATATATGAATCATTTACTTTAATATGATATCATATATGATCTTTTAACATTGATTTGTTAATAATTTCTTATAATTATCGTCATTTCGGGTGTTAATGGGTTCATTTTACTTTATATTCTTTGTTATGTGAGCCATATTCGTTATTAATGGAATGTATATTATTCATATCCAGAATGTTATCAAGTCCTTAGATACTATTTTTAAATCATAAAATTATAATTATACTTGAATGGATATAATGGTCAATGAATCTCATCGCGTTCGTGGAGACGGTAGTCCGTACATACGCACGAGCGACAATATCATTCTTTTGATATGAAAATGATATATAATTGTATTTTATATCATATATACAGAATCATTATCATGGTATATTTATTATTTACATGAGGTACAAATCATTATTATACCCATCCAAATAATAATATATTGAATAACAATTACACCACGACGTGGAGACGGTAAGCCGTACGTACGCACGTATGGTGACATGTTATTCAAAGGATGGATAGAATACTGAATATGGTTGTACCATATTTATAATAACATAAAAGGATATATATGATACTGGATTTATTATTTTATAATGGTAATAACAAAGAAAGAGGAAGTGGAAGAAGAAAGGAACTAAAAAAGGGGTGGTGAAAACATTACCTCTTCTTCGGGTTCTTCCTTTTGATTTGATCAAAAGGGTTCCTTAGGTTGGCTTTCTGATCAAACTAAGGCCTCTAAGTTGTATTTAGGGGAGTTGGGAGAGTATTTGGTGAGAGTTTGGCCGAACCAAAAGGCTTTGAGGGTGTAAAGAAATGAGAAGGAGGAGTGCCCTTTTATAAGAGGGGTGAGGGGCACCTTTGGAGAAGCTAGAAATATTAATTTATAATAAATTCATATTCGGTTTAAAATGGCTCCAAAGTTGACTATTCAACGGTTAAGGTGGGGATGGGTCGAAAACAACTCATCCAATAGAATTTAGACAGGTTTGGGTACTTATATTAACCTTATCTTTAAGTATTAACTCTAAGTTAATTAGTTTCACTTTTACAATGTCTCTTTGTATTTTTATATAATATGGTTAATAAACTTACTATATACATCCAAGAGACCCCCAAGTGGTCCATTAATGATGAACCTATCATGATATAAGTCTCTTGGCCGAACCTTAGATTTTTAGGAATTTAATATCAATTAATAATATAATATTTTTTTTCAGAACTCTTTTATGTCAATTTAGACACTATTCAATAGTTGATTTTTGTGAAACTCATAACAGATTGATTAATTCGAAAAAAGTCAATTAAATCAATCATAATATGTCATAGTATCCAATAAAATTAGTTTAATTCATTAAAAGCTTCATATTTAATTTATTTGGGTATTTATAATATCAATTATTTTAATTTTTCACTATTATAGTAATTATTGCATCATCATTGTGTCATAAATAAAATATATTATTTAATGTCTAAAAATTATAAATAAAATATCATTATGTAGGAAATCGTTTTATCTTTCTAATGAATATTTATAATCTAAAATCCAACATGTATAACCCTATGTAAAAATTGTTCTTCTAAAAGATGTAAGCTTATGCCATTTTTATTTTTATTTTAACATTATTAATATAATGTGTCCCTACCACATACAAGTGGCTCTAAGGGGTCCCCAAATCGACCCAAGGATGCCCACGGTCGACCATGTATCAAACAATAGGGTTAATACACATTTTAGGGTAATTTAGTATTATTATAATATTATTTTTTAACCCTTATTTACCGGATTTACCCTTAACCATGGTAAATAAAATATTTACCGCAGTAATTATTCAAAATGTCTAAAAATAAAAGTTACATATTTAAAAAATTTAGACATCCTGATTCCAAATATGGAATCCATTTTTCTAAATTCAAAACACATAAGTGGCAGAAATTAATTTAAAATTAATTCCCGCTGTCAAAACAAAAAGCGTGTTTTTAAGAGATAATAACTATCAAAAGATTGACCCTTGTTTATGTTCGGTTTAATTGTAAAATTATGTCCAATGACCAACATTATATTAAATGGTAAAAATATATTCTAAATATACTTTAAAACCACTAAAATTCACAATTTATCACTATTATTTATTTTGATTAAAAAAGTTGTTTTTAATTAAAATTTAGTAATTTTCACTATTAATCAAAATATGAAAGTTATCCGAAAAGTACCAAAATTTCACCTTAGGCTAAATTCGATATTCTGAATCCAAAAATGAAGTCCATTTTGAAATATAAAATATATATGATTTCAAAAAGTAGGTATTACTATTCACAACGGCTAGTTTAATTAGTTGTGGTGTGTGTTAGAACTCGAGGTTGCGTACAACACACGCTATCGCATTATTCGAAGGGAAACGTACCGTGGAAGCTTGGGGTGTTACATTCTCCCCTCCTTCAAATAATTGTGTCCTCGCAATTTCTAGGGCATTACTGCATAAAAAGACTCGGGTGGTTCTTCATCATAAGTTCCTCGGGTTCCCACGTTGCCTCTTCCATCTTATGATTTCTCCACAAAACTTTTACCAGACGCGTCGTCCGGTTTCTCAGTACTTGTTCTCTTGTATCAATAATCCTGACAGGCTCTTCACAATAAGACAGATCGGGTTCCAGTTCTCATTCCTCATAGGTGAGTACATGCGTTGGGTCAGGCATGTATTTTCTCAACAGAGATACGTGGAACACATCGTGAACTTTGGAGAGACTTGGCGGAATTGCCAATCGGTAAGCTACAACCCCAATTCATTCTAGAATTTCGAAGGGTCCGATGTACCTGGGACTCAATTTACCTTTCTTACCAAAACGTATGACTCCCTTCCATGGAGATACCTTCAGGAAAACATGATCACCGACTTGAAATTCCAAATCCTTCCTTCGATTATCGGCATAGCTCTTCTGCCTACTTTGGGCTGCTTTGATGTGATTTTGGATTACTTCACCTTTTCCACCGTTTCCTCCACCAGTTCTGGGCCTATAAGTTTTCTTTCACCAACCTCATCCCAACAGGTTGGTGTACGACATCTCTTTTCGTATAACGCTTCATATGGTTCCATCTGTAACGCCCCAACCCTAGTTACCCAGAGTCGGTACATTATTACATAACATTGGCATGATCACAAGAAAGATCAAATATCGAAAGACCGATTGGTTTAGTAGCCTTGGAAACACTAGATATATTCATAAGTTTTACATTACATCATAAAATGAAAAACTAATACAACAACATAATGTCTCCATAATCCACACTCATATCCCCACATAATATCCCTGCAGGTCATTCATAATTTACTTCTTCACTTCCTGGGAAAAATAAAACATAGAAAAGGGGTGAGATCAAATGCCCAGTAAGGATAACAATATAGCGGAAACTTTCATAAATAAGAATAAACATTTAAGGCAATGTATAACTAAAACAAAAGCCTTTCAAACATGAACTTTCAACATGGTACGACATAAATAAAATGAAATAATTCCATTTACTTATTCACATGGATATTCTACTAATCAAATAATCACATGCAAAAATCAATAACCACTTTCATAATGTTGGAATGCATAATGCGAGACTATCATAACCACATAGTCAAGGCCTCGTGCCAAGACTACAAATAAGATTTTGTCAAGGACTTTTTCCAAGACACTAGTTTGTCTCATGAGACCTACCGATGCATCGATGAGCTATAGCGGGCTCCACCCGTCACATATTAAGTCCAATGCATTCCCATATGAAAAGGTTTAAACATAACATAATCATTCGTATTAAAACTAGCATACGAAATGTCAATACGTTCACCATAAACTATGAATGGTATAAAAATAGCACATCCACAGTCAAACATATCACAAAACCTTCAATACAATATATAAGTTTTGTATCATAATTAATCAACTTCAAATAATCTTAAAACCCATCAAAGGATGTTGACATAGATGAAATCAAAATTCTTTTTAAGGAAATATCTCCTTTTATTTTGAAATCATTTAAGATCCATATAAAATAAAACATTTTCTTTGAAAATATTCTTATAATCTTGTAAGGAAAGCTTTGAATATTTTATAACGGCGAAAAATAACCACACCCGCCGTATAAGTTTAAAAAAAACATTCTTATCTTAATTCTGTCGAAAAGGTTAAAAAGCACCTTGTTTGGAAAACGACGGAAAGATTCCCTTATAAACATCTTATAAAAAGTCAAACAAGGGTATAAATTACTTTAACTCATATTCTTTTAAATATTAAAAATGTTTTGAAATACATTTTGAAGAAACATGGATGTGGATGATAACGAGATCCCAGTAGATTATTACGTATAAACAACCTCGGATAATGAAGAGATTGTGAAATAACCCTTACCAATTTGGTAACTTATGAAACATAAAAACCATGAAAGAGGTATCATACAATGAATATGTAAATACACATAAATTAGAGTGTATTTCACAAAGAATATAATTATGGGCAGTACATACACCACACAAAAGGTGATGGTGGCAATATGGCATGAATCTCACAAAAATAAGGAGTGAGATGAAAACCCCTTACCTTGTACTTTTCCTTGGTGGGGGTAGGTTAACCTCCTGTATAATGGTGAAATAATTGTTATTAAATTATAAAATAATCATATACATTAATATGATATCATATATGATCTTTTAATATTGATTTGATAGTAATATCTTAGTATTATCGTTGTTTCGGGTGATAACTTACTTGTTTTATTTTATATGTTTTGTTATGTAAGCCATGTTTGTAATGGATAGGTTGTATATTATTCATATCCATAATGATATCAAGTCCTTAAACATCATTTTTAAATAATCAAATGATAATTATACTTGAATGGATACGATGGAGAATGAATCTTATCGCGTTTGTGGAGACGGTAGTCCGTACGTACGCACGAGCGACAATATCATTCTTTTGATATTAAAATAATATATAAATGGATGTTATATCATATATACAGAATAATTAACATGTTATATTTATTATTTACATGAGTTTCACATCATTATTATACCCATCCAAATAATAATATATTGAATAACAATTACACCACGACGTGGAGACGGTAAGCCGTATGTACGCACGTATGGTGACATGTTATTCAAAGGGTGGATAGAATAATGAATATGGTTGTACCATATTTATAATAACATCATATAATATGTGAGATACTGGAGTTATTATTTTAGAATGGTAACAACAAAGGAAGAAGAAGTGGAAGAAGAAATGAACTTGGAAAAGGGTGGTGAAATCATTACCTCTTCTTCGGGCTCTTCCTTTTGATTTGATCAAAAGGGCTCCTTAGGTTGGCTTTCTGATCAAACTAAGGCCACTAGGTTGTAGTGAGGGAAGTTGGGAGAGTATTTGGGCAGAGTTTGGCCGAACCAAAAGGCTTTGATGGTGTGAAGAAATGAGAAGGAGTGGTCTCCTTTTATAAGGGAGAGGAGGGGCTCTATAGGAAAGAGTGAAAGTATTACTTTATAATATAATTATATTCGGTTTATAATGGTCCAAAAATCATTGAGGTCGAAGATAAGATGACTCATATTCTAAATAACATCAACCAATAAGAATTGGAAAGGTTTTAGATAATATTTTAATCATTATAATCTTATTTATTTAAATTATTTATTAATGAGGTAAACATTGCATCATTATTGTGTCATTAATAATTTAAATTATTTGATGTCTAAAAATTATAAATAAAATATCATTATGTAGGAAATATTTTTAGCTTTCTAATGAATATTTATAATTTTTAGACATCAAATAATTTAAATTATTAGTGACACAATAATGATGTCGCAATGTATGAGGCTAACTTTACAAGGATAGCAAGGTACGCTGGTGATTATATACGTAACCAAATAAGTAAGATTGATCGTTTTTTTGATGGGTTAAAACCATTTCTCCGTCGAGCATTAGTCTCACAATCCTTTTCATCGTACGAAGACATTGTCTCATGTGCTATCAAGACCGAAAAGGAATTCTCAAAGTCTTATGACTTTAAAGCAAAGCAAGAGAAGAAGAGACCTACTGATCAATCTGGGAATGGAAATAAGGGGAAGAAGGGAAATGTTGAATATCCATCCTGTGGTAAATGCGAGAAGAAACACCCTGGTACTTGCTTGAAGGGAATGGGAGTCTGTTACAAGTGTGGTGAAAAAGGCCACCAAGCTCGTGATTGCAAGGGGAAGAAGGAAGCTACCAACGTTCAGTGCTACAATTGCAGGGAGATGGGGCATTATGCAATTGAATGTCCTAAGCTTCAGGAGAACTTACCTCAGAAAAAGCCAAGGGATCAAGGCCAGGCTTATGCTATCACTACTGCTGAGGTAGAAGCTCCGAAAGACGTGGTGGCAGGCAATTTAATGGTTTCCTCAAGTTTAGAAAATGCATTATTTGATTCTAGATCATCGCATTGTTTCATATCTTCCCAGTTTGCTAAGAAAATTAGATATTTCCAATTTGATTTAATAAGGGAGTTGTCAGTTAAAACTCTTAAGGGAATTATCATTGCAACAAAGTTTTGTGAATCAGTCCCCATTAGAGCACATAAATTTTCTTTATCTGCTGATCTCATCGTCATACCTATGATTGAGTTTGATATAATCCTCGGTATGGACTGGCTTTCGGACTATGATGCGAAGATTTATTGTAAGAGGAAAGAGGTTACGATTCTTGATGATAATGATAAGGAACACCTTATTTTTAGATCAGAATCGTCACCACCTAATTCTTATTTAGATCCACCCCCAGTAGCTCAACTTAATTCAATTATTGGGGAGGAAGAGAATGAAATAACTGTCAGTGAGGAAAGGAATGTTCAAATAGAGGATGTACCTGTTGTGAAAGAATTTGTAGATGTATTTCTGGAAGATTTACCTGGACATCCTCCAGAACGAGAAGTTGAGTTTTCCATTGATTTGATTCCTGGATCAAGGCCTATATTGAAGATCCCTTACAGAATGGCTACTGTAGAGTTAGTCGAACTAAAGAAACAACTAGAGGAATTGAGTAATAAAGGATTTATTCGCCCTAGTGTTTCTCCATGGGGAGCCCCTGTTCTTTTGGTTAAAAAGAAAGATGGATCTATGAGGTTATGTATCGACTACATGGAGATCAATGCTATAACGATAAAGAACAAGTATCCCCTACCTCGTATTGATGATTTATTTGACCAACTGCATAGAGCTCAATACTTTTCAAAGATTGACCTTCGATCTGGATACCATCAGTTGTGTGAAAAGAAGGAAGACATTCAGAAGACAACATTTCGAACCAGGTATGGGCATTACGAGTTTACCGTAATACCGTTTGGATTGACTAATGCACCCTCTGTATTCATGGATCTGATGAATAGAGTTTTCAAGGAGTATCTCGATGAATTTGTGGTGGTATTTATTGATGATATCTTGGTATACTCCAAAACCTACGAAGATCATGAAAATCACTTGCGCATTATCTTGAAGACTCTGAGGAGGCATGAATTATATGGGAAGTTTAGCAAGTGTGAATTCTGGCTTCAGGATATTTCTTTTCTTTTCCATATTGTCTCTAAAGATAGAATCTCTGTTGATCCTTCTAAGACCAAGGCAATCCAAGAATGGCCAGCACCTACGAGTATAACTGAGGTACGTAGTTTTATTGGTTTGGAAGGTTATTATCGACGTTTCGTCCAGAATATTTCCCGATTGGCTAACCCATTAGCGAAGCTCACTCGAAAAGGGGTTAAATTTGTTTGGACAAAAGAGTGTGAAGAATGTTTCGAAGAACTGAAGAGAAGATTATTCAATGCTCTTATATTGACCCTACCATCGGGGAATGATGGGTTCGTTATTTATAGTGATGCATCAAATAAAGGACTTGGTTGTGTCCTTATGCAGAAGGATAGAGTTATTGCCTATGCATCACGATAGTTGAAAATTCATGAACAAAACTATCCTACTCATTATCTTGAGTTAGCAGCTGTGATCTTTTCTTTGAAGATATGGAGACACTACCTCTATGGTGAAAAATGTGAGATTTATACTGATCACAAAAGTTTGAAGTATATTTTCTCACAAAAAGAACTCAACATGAGGCAAATGAGATGGCTTGAATTACTCAAGGATTATGATTTCACGATACACTACCACCTGGGGAAAGCAAAGAAGGTGTCAGATGCTTTGACCAGAAAAGATCATGGAGTTTTGAACATGATGAGAATTGAAAGGGATCCAATTATCATGGATCTAGTGAAGATGGACATGGGAATAACCAGGGAAGGTGAAACATCAATGCTTTTTCAAATGGTTGCCAAACCATCTTTACTAGAAAGGATTAAGAGTTCTCAGACCGATGATGAAGAATTTCAGAAGAAGATTAAAGCTGTGAATGATGGGAGATTGAGAGACTTTGTGTATGAAGATGGACTTTTGAAATTCGGGAAGAGACTTTGTGTTCCCGATTTACCTGATCTGAAAAGGGAATTGTTGGATGATGCTCATAGTTCCATTTTCTCTATACACCCTGGGAGCACCAAAATGTATAGAGATTTGAAGGAACATTTTTGGTGGGACAACATGAAGAGGGAGATTGCTGATTTTGTGTCAAGATGTATGGTTTGTCAACAAGTGAAAGCTGGAAGGCAACAGCCTGGAGGAGTCATGCAACCTCTTCCCATACCGGAGTAGAAATGGGACAATATTACGATGGAATTTGTCATAGGGCTACCAAATACTCCTAGAAGGAACGATGCAATATGGGTTATTGTTGATCGTCTTACCAAGTCAGCACATTTTCTTGCTATAAGAGAAGATCTACCCCTGGAACGTCTAGCAAGACTATACATTAATGAAGTTGTGAGACTTCATGGAGTACCCCTATCTATTGTTTCTGATCGTGATCCCCGTTTTACTTAAAGATTTTGGAAAAGTCTTCAGAACTCCCTGGATATTGAACTACATTTGAGCACTTCTTTCCACCCTCAAACAGATGGACAATCAGAACGGACTATTCAAACCCTAGAAGACATGTTGAGATCTTGCTCACATGACTTTCAGGGTATGTGAGATCAATATTTACCACTGGTGGAATTTTCCTATAACAATAGCTTCCATTCGAGTATTCAGATGGCACCATATGAAGCGTTATACGGAAAGAGATGTCGTACACCAACCTGTTGGGATGATGTTGGTGAAAGAAAACTTGTAGCCCCAGAACTGGTGGAGGAAACGGTGGAAAAGGTGAAGGTAATCCAAAATCACATCAAAGCAGCCCAAAGTAGGCAGAAGAGCTATGCCGATAATCGAAAGAAGGATTTGGAATTTCAAGTCGGTGATCATGTTTTCCTGAAGGTATCTCCATGGAAGGGAGTCATACATTTTGGTAAGAAAGGTAAATTGAGTCCCAGGTACATCGGACCCTTCGAAATTCTAGAACGAATTGGGGCTGTAGCTTACCGATTGGCAATGCCGCCAAGTCTCTCCAAAGTTCACGATGTCTTCCACGTATCTCTGTTGAGAAAATACATGCCTGACCCAACGCATGTACTCACCTATGAGGAATTAGAACTAGAACCCGATCTGTCTTATTGTGAAGAGCCTGTCAGGATTCTTGATACAAGAGAACAAGTACTGAGAAACCGGACGATGCGTCTGGTAAAAGTTTTGTGGAGAAATCATAAGATGGAAGAGGCAACGTGGGAACCTGAGGAACTTATGATGAAGAACCACCCGAGTCTTCTTATGCAGTAATGCCCTAGAAATTGAGAGGACGCAATTATTTGAAGTAGGGGAGAATGTAACACCCCAAGCTTCCACGGTACGTTTCCCTTCGAATAATGCGATAGCATGTGTTGTACGCGACCTCGAGTTCTAACACACACCACAACTAATTAAACTAGCCGTTGTAAATAGTAATACCTACTTTTTGAAATCATATATTTTTTATATTTCAAAATGGACTTCATGTTTGGATTCGTAATATTGAAATTAGCCTAGGGTGAAATTTTGGTACTTTTCGGATAACTTTTATATTTTGATGAATAGTGAAAATTACTAAATTTTAATTAAAATCAACTTTTTTAATCAAAATAATTAATATTGATAAATTATGAATTTGAGTGGTTTTAAAGTATATTTAAAATATATTTTTACCATTTAATTTAATGTTTGTCATTGGACATAATTTCACAATTAAACCAGACATAAACAAGTGTCAATCTTTTGATAGTTATTATCTCTTAAAAACACGATTTTTATTTTAACAACGGGAATTAATTTTAAATTAATTTCTGCCACTTCTGTGTTTTGAATTTGGAAAAATGGATTACATATTTGGAATCAAGATTTCCAAATTATGTAAATAGGTAACTTTTATTTTTACACATTTTTAATAATTACTGCGGTAAATATTTTATTTACCACGGTTAAAGGGTAAATCCGGTAAATAAGGGTTAAAAAATAATATTATAATAATACAAAATTACCCTAAAACGTGAAATAACCTTATTGGTGGACACATACCCGACCATGGGCATCCTTGGGTTGATTTGGGGACCCCTTAGAGCCACTTGTATGTGGTAGGGACACATTATATTAATAAAGTTAAAATAAAAAAAATGGCATAAGCTAACATCTTTTAGAAGAACAATTTTTACATAGGGTTATACATGTTGGATTTTCGATTATAAATATTCATTAGAAAGCTAAAACGATTTCCTACATAATTATATTTTATTTATAATTTTTAGACATCAAATAATTTAAATTATTAATGACACAATAATGATGCAATGTTTACCTCATTAATAAATCAATTAAATAAATAAGATTATAATTATTAAAATATTATCTAAAACCTGTCCAATTCTTATTGGTTGATTTTATTTAGAATACGAGTCATATTATCTTAGACCTCAATGATTTTTGGACCATTATAAACCGAATATAATTATATTATAAAGTAATATTTTCACTCTTTCCTAAAGAGCCCCTCCTCTCCCTTATAAAAGGAGACCACTCCTTCTCATTTCATCACACCTTCAAAACCTTTTGGTTCGGCCAAACTCTGCCCAAATACTCTCCCAACTTCTCTCACTACAACCTAGAGGCCTTAGTTTGATCAGAAAGCCAACCTAAGGAGCCCTTTTGATCAAATCAAAAGGAAGAGCCCGAAGAAGAGGTAATGATTTCACCACCCTTTTCCAAGTTCATTTCTTATTCCACTTCTTCTTCTTTTGTTGTTACCATTCTAAAATAATAACTCCAGTATCTCACATATACCGTGATGTTATTATAAATATGGTACAACCATATTCAGTATTCTATCCACCCTTTGAATAACATGTCACCATACGTGCGTACGTACGACTTTCCGTCTCCACGTCGTGGTGTAATTGTTATTCAATATATTATTATTTGGATGTGTATAATAATGATGTGAAACTCATGTAAATAAAAAATATAACATGTTAATTATTCTTTATATATGATATAACATCCATTTATATATTATTTTAATATCAAAAGAATGATATTGTCGCTCGTGCGTACGTACGGACTACCGTCTCCACGAACGCGATGAGATTCATTCTCCATCGTATCCATTCAAGTATAATTATCATTTTATGATTTAAAAATTATGTTTAAGGACTTGATATCATTCTGGATATGAATAAGATACAACAAACATGGCTTATGTAACAAAACATATAAAAGAAAATGAGTAAGTTTACACCCGAAACAACGATAATACTAAGATATTATTATCAAATCAATATTAAAAGATCATATATGATATCATAATAATGTATATGATTATTTTATAATTTAATAACAATTATTTCACCATTATACAGGAGGTTAACCTACCCCAACCAAGGAAAAGTTCAAGATAATGGTTATTTCACAATCTCTTCATTATCCGAGATTGTTTATACGTAATAATCTACTGGGATCTCGTTATCATCCACATCCATGTTTCTTCAAAATGTATTTCAAAACATTTTTAATATTTAAAAGAATATGGGTTAAATTCATTTATACCCTTGTTTGACTTTTTATAAGAGGTTTATAAGGGAATCTTTCCGTCGTTTTCCAAACAAGGTGCTTTTTAACCTTTTCGACAGAATTAAGATAAGAATGTTTTTTTAAACTTATACGGCGGGTGCGATTATTTTCCACCGTTATAAAATATTCAAAACTTTCCTTACAAGCTTATAAGAATATTTTCAAAGAAAATGTTTTATTTTATATGGATCTTAAATGATTTCAATATAAAAGGAGATATTTCCTTAAAAAGAATTTTGATTTCATCTATGTCAACATCCTTTGATGGATTTTAAGATTATTTGAAGTTGATTTATTATGATACAAAACTTCTATATTGTATTGAAGGTTTTGTGATATGTTTGACTGTGGATGTGCTATTTTTATACCATTCATAGTTTATGGTGAACGTATTGACATTTCGTATGCTAGTTTTAATACGAATGATTATGTTATGTTTAAACCTTTTCATATGGGAATGCATTGGACTTAATATGTGACGGGTGGAGCCCGCTATAGCTCCTCGATGCATCGGTAGGTCTCATGAGACAAACTAGTGTCTTGGAAAAAGTCCTTGACAAAATCTTATTTGTAGTCTTGGCACGAGGCCTTGACTATGTGGTTATGATAGTCTAGCATTATGCATTCCAACATTATGAAAGTGGTTATTGATTTTTGCATGTGATTATTTGATTAGTAGAATATCCATGTGAATAAGTAAATGGAATTATTTCATTTTATTTATGTCGTACTATGTTGAAATTTCATGTTTGAAAGGCTTTTGTTTTAGTTATACATTGCCTTAAATGTTTATTCTTATTTATGAAAGTTTCCGCTATATTGTTATCCTTACTGGGCATTTGATCTCACCCCTTTTCTATGTTTTATTTTTCCCAGGAAGTGAAGAAGTAAATTATGAATGACCTGCAGGGATATTATGTGGGGATATGAGTGTGGATTATGGAGACATTATGTTGTTGTATTAGTTTTTCATTTTATGATGTAATGTAAAACTTATGAATATATCTAGTGTTTCCAAGGCTACTAAACTAATCGGTCTTTCGAGATTTGATCTTTCTCATGATCATGCCAATGTTATGTAATAATGAACCGACTCTGGGTTGTAGTGAGGGAAGTTGGGAGAGTATTTCGGCAGAGTTTGGCCGAACCAAAAGGCTTTGAAGGTGTGAAGAAATGAGAAGGAGTGGTCTCCTTTTATAAGGGAGAGGAGGGGCTCTTTAGGAAAGAGTGAAAGTATTAATTTATAATATAATTATATTCGGTTTATAATGGTCCAAAAATCATTGAGGTCCAAGATAAGATGACTCATATTCTAAATAACATCAACCAATAAGAATTGGACAGGTTTTAGATAATATTTTAATCATTATAATCTTATTTATTTAAATGATTTATTAATGAGGTAAACATTGCATCATTATTGTGTCATTAATAATTAAAATTATTTGATGTCTAAAAATTATAAATAAAATATCATTATGTAGGAAATCGTTTTATCTTTCTAATGAATATTTATAATCGAAAATCCAACATGTATAACCCTATGTAAAAATTGTTCTTCTAAAAGATGTAAACTTATGCCATTTTTATTTTTATTTTAACTTTGTTAATATAATGTGTCCCTACCACATAAAAGTGGCTCTAAGGGGTCCCCAAATCTACCCAAGGATGCCCATGGTCGGGTATGTATCCACCAATAAGTTTAGGACACGTTTTAGGGTAATTTTGTATTATTATAATATTATTTTTTAACCCTTATTTACCGGATTTACCCTTTAACCATGGTAAATAAAATATTTACCGCAGTAATTATTCAAAATGTGTAAAAATAAAAGTTACCTATTTACATAATTTGGACATCCTGATTCCAAATATGTAATCCATTTTTCCAAATTCAAAACACAGAAGTGGCAGAAATTAATTTAAAATTAATTCCCATTGTTAAAATAAAAAGCGTGTTTTTAAGAGATAATAATTATCAAAAGATTGACACTTGTTTATGTCTGGTTTAATTGTGAAATTATGTCCAATGACAAACATTAAATTAAATGGTAAAAATATATTCTAACTATACTTTAAAACCACACAAATTCATAATTTATAAATATTAATTATTTTGATTAAAAAAGTTGATTTTAATTAAAATTTAGTAATTTTCACTATTCATCAAAATATAAAAGTTATCCGAAAAGTAACAAAATTTCACCCTAGGCTAATTTCAATATTCCGAATCCAAAAATGAAGTCTATTTTGAAATATAAAATATATATGATTTCAAAAAGTAGGTATTACTATTCACAACGGCTAGTTTAATTAGTTGTGGTGTGTGTTATAACTCGAGGTTGCGTACAACACACGCTATCACATTATTCGAAGGGAAACGTACCGTGGAAGCTTGGGGTGTTACATTCTCCCGTCCTTCAAATAATTGCGTCCTCGCAATTTTTTGGGCATTACTGCATAAAAAGACTCGGGTGGTTCTTCATCATAAGTTCCTCAAGTTCCCACGTTGCCTCTTCCATCTTATGATTTCTCCACAAAACTTTTACCAGACGCGTCGTCCGGTTTCTCAGTACTTGTTCTCTTGTATCAAGAATCCTGACAGGCTCTTCACAATAAGACAGATCGGGTTCTAGTTCTAATTCCTCATAGGTGAGTACATGCATTGGGTCAGGCATGTATTTTCTCAACAGAGATACGTGGAACACATTGTGAACTTTGGAGAGACTTGGCGGCATTGCCAATCGGTAAGCTACAACCCCAATTCGTTCTAGAATTTCGAAGGGTCCGATGTACCTGGGACTCAATTTACCTTTCTTACCAAAACGTATGACTCCCTTCCATGGAGATACCTTCAGAAAAACATGATCACCAACTTGAAATTCCAAATCCTTCCTTAGATTATCGGTATAGCTCTTCTGCCTACTTTGGGCTGCTTTGATGTGATTTTGGATTACCTTCACCTTTTCCACCGTTTCCTCCACCAGTTCTGGGCCTACAAGTTTTCTTTCACCAACCTCATCCCAACAGGTTGGTGTACGACATCTCTTTCCGTATAACGCTTTATATGGTGCCATCTGAATACTCGAATGGAAGCTATTGTTATAGGAAAATTCTACCAGTGGTAAATATTGATCCCACATACCCTGAAAGTCAAGTGAGCAAGATCTCAACATTTCTTCTAGGGTTTGAATAGTCCGTTCTGATTGTCCATCTGTCTGAGGGTGGTAAGCAGTGCTCAAATGAAGTTCAGTATCCAGGGATTTCTGAAGACTTTTCCAAAATATTGAAGTAAAACGGGGATCACGATCAGAAACAATCGATAGGGGTACTCCATGAAGTCTCACAACTTCATTAATGTATAGTCTTGCTAGACGTTCCAGGGGTAGATCTTCTCTTATAGCAAGAAAATGTGATGGCTTGGTAAGACGATCAACAATAACCCATATTGCATCGTTCCTTCTAGGAGTCTTTAGTAGCCCTATGACAAAGTCCATCGTAATATTGTCCCATTTCTACTCCGGTATGGGAAGAGGTTGCATGACTCCTCCAGGCTGTTGCCTTCCAGCTTTCACTTGTTGACAAACCATACATCTTGACACAAAATCAGCAATATCCCTCTTCATGTTGTCCCACCAAAAATGTTCCTTCAAATATCTATACATTTTGGTGCTCCCAGGGTGTATAGAGAAATTGGAACTATGAGAATCATCCAGAAATTCCCTTTTCAGATCAGGTAAATCGGGAACACAAAGTCTCTTCCCGAATTTCAAAATTCCATCTTCATACACAAAGTCTCTAAATCTCCCATCATTCACAGATTTAATCTTCCTCTGAAATTCTTCATCATCGGTCTGAGAACTCTTAATCCTTTCTAGTAAATATGGTTTGGCAACCATTTGAAAAAGCATTGATGTTTCACCTTCCCTGGTTATTCCCATGTCCATCTTCACTAGATCCATGATAATTGGATCCCTTTCAATTCTCATCATGTTCAAAACTCCATGGTCTTTTCTGCTCAAAGAATCTGCCACCTTGTTTTCTTTCCCCGGGTGGTAGTGTATCGTGCAATCATAATCCTTGAGTAATTCAAGCCATCTCCTTTGCTTCATGTTGAGTTCTTTTTGTGAGAAAATATACTTCAAACTCTTGTGATCAGTATAAATCTCACATTTTTCACCATAGAGGTAGTGTCTCCATATATTCAAAGAAAAGATCACAGCTGCTAACTCAAGATCATTAGTAGGATAGTTTTGGTCATGAATTTTCAACTGTCGTGATTCATAGGCAATAACTCTATCATTCTGCATAAGGACACAACCAAGTCCTTTCTTTGATGCATCACTATAAATAACGAACCCATCATTCCCCGATGGTAGGTTCAATATAGGGGCATTGACTAATCTTCTCTTCAGTTCATCGAAACATTCTTTACACTCTTTTGTCCAAAAAAATTTAACCCCTTTACGTGTGAGCTTCGTTAACGGGTTAGCCAATCGGGAAAAATTCTGGACGAAACGGCGATAATAACCTGCCAAACCAATAAAACTACGTACCTCATTTATACTCGTAGGTGATGGCCATTCTTGGATTGCCTTGGTCATAGAAGGATCAACAGAGATTCCATCTTTAGAGACAATATGGCCAAGAAAAGAAATATCCTGAAGCCAGAATTCACACTTGCTAAACTTCCCATATAATTCATGCCTCCTCAGAGTCTTCCAGATAATGCGCAAGTGATTTTCATGATCTTCGTAGGTATTTGAGTATACCAAGATATCATCAATAAATACCACCACAAATTCATCGAGATACTCCTTGAAAACTCTATTCATCAAATCCATGAATACAGATGCTGCATTAGTCAATCCAAACGGCATTACAGTAAACTGATAATGCCCGTACCTGGTTCGAAATGCTGTCTTCGGAATGTCTTCCTTCTTCACACACAACTGATGGTATCCAGATCGAAGGTCAATCTTTGAAAAGTATTGAGCTCCATGTAGTTGGTCAAATAAATCATCAATGCGAGGTAGGGGATACTTCTTCTTTATTGTTATAGCATTGATCTCCCTGTTGTCGATACATAACCTCATAGATCCATCTTTCTTTTTAACAAAAAGAACAGGGGCTCCCCATGGAGAAACAGTAGGGCGAATAAATCCCTTATTACTCAATTCCTCTAGTTGTTTCTTTAGTTCGACTAACTCTACATTGGCCATTCTATAAGGGGTCTTCGATATAGGCCTTGATCCAGGAATCAAATCAATGGAAAACTCAACTTCTCGTTTTGGAGGATGTCCAGGTAAATCTTCCGGAAATACATCTACAAATTCTTTCACAACAGGTACATCCTCTATTTGAACATTCCTTTCCTCACCCGTAGTTATTTCATTCTCTTCCTCCCCAATAATTGAATTTAGTTGAGCTATTGAGGGTGGATCTAAATAAGAATTAGGTGGTGACGATTCTGCTCTAAAAATAAGGTGTTCCTTATAATTATCATCAAGAATCGTAACCTCTTTCTTCTTACAATAAATCTTCGCATCATAGTCCGAAAGCCAGTCCATACCAAGGATTATATCAAACTCAATCATAGGTATGACGTTGAGATCAGCAGATAAAGAAATTTTATGTGCTCTAATGGGGACTGATTCACAAAACATTGTTGCAATGATACTTCCCTTAGGAGTTTTAACTGAAAACTCCCTTATTAAATCAAATTGGAAATATCTAATTTTCTTATCAAACTGGGAAGATATGAAACAATGAAACGATCCAGAGTCAAATAATGCATTTTCTAAACTTGAGGAAACCATTAAATTACCTTCCACCACATGTTTTGAAGCCTCTACCTCAGCAGTAGTGATAGCATAAGCTTGGCCTTGATCCCTTGGCCTTTTCTGAGTTAAGTTCTCCTGACGCTTAGGACATTCATTTGCATAATGTCCCATCTCCCTGCAATTGTAGCACTGAACGTTGGTGGCTTCCTTCTTCCCTTTTCAATCACGAGTTTGGTGGCCTTTTTCACCACACTTGTAACAGACTCCCATTCCCTTCAAGCAAGCACCGGGGTGTTTCTTCCCACATTTACCACAGGATGGATATTCAACCTTTCCATTCTTCCCCTTATTTCCATTCCCAGATTGATCAGCAGGCCTCTTCTTCTCTTGCTTTTCTTTAAAGTCATAAGACTTAGAGAATTCCTTTTCGGTCTTGATAGCACATGAGACAATGTCTTCGTACGATGAAAAGGATTGTGAGACTAATGCTCAACGGAGAAATGGTTTTAACCCATCAAAGAAACGATCAATCTTACTTCTTGGGTTGCGAATATAATCTCCAGCATACCTCGCTAACCTTGTAAAGTTAGCCTCATACTTTGTGACATTCTCATCCTCCTTTTGTCTGAGACTCAGAAATTGCCTTTCCATATCTGCTTGATGGTCGCGAGGAAAGTATTTTTCTAAAAACAGATCTTTGAACTCCCTCCATTCCATATTTGATACTTCATCATCTTCCTTCGTATTTTGAATCAATGACCACCATTGATCAGCATCTCCAGTGAGGCGGTAAACTGCCATGATATCTTTTTCCCTTTCACTGCTCCCCAAAGCCTGAAATATTTTCTCTAGGGAAAATATCCATTGCTCAGCTACTAAGGGATTTTTAATCCCATTGAACGTTGGTGGTTGTTGCCTCATGAATCGATCTAACATTGATCCTCCATGATGCGGATCAGGGTGCTCCATACGGGTAAGGTTATTATTCATAACCTGAGTAAGTTGTCCCAGTATGGTGATTAGCTGATCGGCACCAGTTGCATCACCAACCCCAATATAATTATCTTGATCAGGAGGGAAATCCCTACATGGAGTGCGTGCATTGATACGATTTCCATTTCTTCCACTAGGAGCCATTTCTAAACAATGGCATAAACTAGATCAGTTTATGAATCAAAATACATAATCCCATACTTATAAAACACTCAACATAAATTGAACTTTTTATGGATATAATCCATAATCATAAAAATGTTTTCTTTGAGGAATTATATACTCATAAACCCTTCAAAATGATTTGTAAAGAAAATGAGAGTTATCCTAAGCATATCCCCCGGGAGTGTCATAACCAAGAGTGCAGCAAGGCCCGTTGTAAGTGGTAAATATCCATTGCTCAGCTATGAAAAATCAATTTACCTTTCCTCCACCAGTTCTGGGCCTACAAGTTTTCTTTCACCAACCTCATCCCAACAGGTTGGTGTACGACATCTCTTTCTGTATAACGCTTCATATGGTGCCATCTGAATACTCGAATGAAATCTATTGTTATAGGAAAATTCTACCAGTGGTAAATATTGATCCCACATACCCTGAAAGTCAAGTGAGCAAGATCTCAACATGTCTTCTAGGGTTTGAATAGTCCGTTCTGATTGTCCATCTGTCTGAGGGTGGTAAGCAGTGCTCAAATGAAGTTTAGTATCCAGGTATTTCTGAAGACTTTTCCAAAATCTTGAAGTAAAACGGGGATCACGATCAGAAACAATCGATAGGGGTACTCCATGAAGTCTCACAACTTCATTAATGTATAGTCTTGCTAGAAGTTCCAGGGGTAGATCTTCTCTTATAGGAAGAAAATGTGCTGACTTGGTAAGACGATCAACAATAACCCATATTGCATCGTTCCTTCTAGGGGTCTTTTGTAGCCCCATGACAAAGTCCATTGTAATATTGTCCCATTTCCACTCCGGTATGGGAAGAGGTTTCATGACTCCTCCAGGCTGTTGCCTTCCAGCTTTCACTTGTTGACAAACCATACATCTTGACACAAAATCAGAAATCTCCCTCTTCATGTTGTCCCACCAAAAATGTTCCTTCAAAAACGGGAACTGGTGCACGACAACGGGCCTTGCTGCACTCTTGGTTACGACACTCCCGAGGGATATGCTTAGGATAACTCTCATTTTCTTTAAAAATCATTATGAAGGGTTTATGAGTATATAATTCCTCAAAGAAAACATTTTTATGATTATGGATTATATCCATAAATAGTTCAATTTATGTTGAGTGTTTTATAAGTATGGGATTATGTATTTTGATTCATAAACTGATCTAGTTTATGCCATTGTTTAGAAATGGAGCCTAGTGGAAGAAATGGAAACTGTATCAATGCACACACTCCATGTAGGGATTTCCCTCCTGCTCAAGATAATAATAGTGGGGCTGGTGATGCAACTGGTGCCGATCATCTAATCACCATACTGGGACAACTTACTCAGGTTATGAATAATAACCTTACCCGTATGGAGCACCCTGATCTGCAGCGTGGAGGATCAATGTTAGATCGATTCATGAGGCAACAACCACCAACGTTCAATGGGATTACAAATCCCTTAGTAGCTGAGCAATGGATATTTTCCCTAGAGAAAATATTTCAGGCTTTGGGGAGCAGTGAAAGGGAAAAAGTTATCATGGCAGTTTACCGCCTCACTGGAGATGCTGATCAATGGTGGTCATTGATTCAAAATACGAAGGAATATGATGAAGTATCAAATATGGAATGGAGGGAGTTCAAAGATCTGTTTTTAGAAAAATACTTTCCTCGCAACCATCGAGCAGATATGGAAAGGCAATTTCTAAGTTTGAGACAGAAGGAGGATGAGAATGTCGCAAAGTATGAGTCTAACATTACAAGGTTAGCAAGGTACGCTGGTGATTATATACGTAACCAAATAAGTAAGATTGATCGTTTCTTTAATTGGTTAAAACCATTTCTCCGTCGAGCATTAGTCTCACAATCCTTTTCATCGTACGAAGACATTTTCTCATGTGCTATCAAGACCGAAAAGGAATTCTCTAAGTCTTATGACTTTAAAGCAAAGCAAGAGAAGAAGAGACCTGCTGATCAATCTGGGAATGGAAATAAGGGGAAGAAGGGAAAGGTTGAATATCCATCTTGTGGTAAATACGGGAAGAAACACCCTGGTACTTCCTTGAAGGGAATGGGAGTCTGTTACAAGTGTGGTGAAAAAGGCCACCAAGCTCGTGATTGCAAGGGGAAGAAGGAAGATACCAACGTTCAGTGCTACAATTGCAGGGAGATGGGGCATTATGCAAATGAATGTCCTAAGCGTTATGAGAAGCTACCTCAGAAAAGGCCAAGGGATCAAGGCCAGGCGTATGCTATCACTACTGCTGAGGTAAAGCTCCGAAAGACGTGGTGGCAGGTAATTTAATGGTTTCCTCAAGTTTAGCAAATGCATTATTTGATTCTGGATCATCGCATTGTTTCATATCTTCCCAGTTTGCTAAGAAAATTAGATATTTCCAATTTGATTAAATAAGGGAGTTGTCAGTTAAAACTCCTAAGGGAAGTATCATTGCAACAAAGTTTTGTGAATCAGTCCCCATTAGAGCACATAAATTTTCTTTATTTGCTGATCTCATCGTCATACCTATGATTGAGTTTGATATAATCCTCGGTATGGACTGGCTTTCGGACTATGATGCGAAGATTTATTTTAAGAGGAAAGAGGTTACGATTCTTGATGATAATGATAAGGAACACCTTATTTTTAGAGCAGAATCGTCACCACCTAATTCTTATTTAGATCCACCCCCAGTAGCTCAACTTAATTCAATTATTGGGGAGGAAGAGAATGAAATAACTGTCGGTGAGGAAAGGAATGTTCAAATAGAGGATGTACCTGTTGTGAATGAATTTGTAGATGTATTTCCGGAAGATTTACCTGGACATCCTCCAGAACGAGAAGTTGGGTTTTCCATTGATTTGATTCCTGGATCAAGGCCTATATCGAAGACCCCTTACAGAATGGCTACTGTAGGGTTAGTCGAACTAAAGAAACAACTAGAGGAATTGAGTAATAAAGGATTTATTCGCCCTAGTGTTTCTCCACGGGGAGCCCCTGTTCTTTTTGTTAAAAAGAAAGATGGATCTATGAGGTTATGTATCGACTACAGGGAGATCAATGCTATAACGATAAAGAACAAGTATCCCCTACCTCGTATTGATGATTTATTTGACCAACTGCTTGGAGATCAATACATTTCAAAGATTGACCTTCGATCTGGATACCATCAGTTGTGTGTAAAGAAGGAATAAATTCTGAAGACAGCATTTCGAACCAGGTACGGGCATTACGAGTTTACCGTAATGCCATTTGGATTGACTAATGCACCCTCTGTATTCATGGATCTGATGAATATAGTTTTCAAGGAGTATCTCGATGAATTTGTGGTGGTATTTATTGATGATATCTTGGTATACTCCAAAACCTACGAAGATCATGAAAATCACTTGCACATTATCTTGAAGACTCTGAGGAGGCATGAATTATATGGGAAGTTTAGAAAGTGTGAATTCTGGCTTCAGGATATTTCTTTTCTTGGACATATTGTCTCTAAAGATAGAATCTCTGTTGATCCTTCTAAGACCAAGGCAATCCAAGAATGGCCAGCACCTACGAGTATAACTGAGGTACATAGTTTTATTGGTTTGAAAGGTTATTATCGACGTTTCGTCCAGAATTTTTCCCGATTGGCTAACCCATTAACGAAGCTCACACGAAAAGGGGTTAAATTTGTTTGGGCAAAAGAGTGTGAAGAATGTTTCAAAGAACTGAAGAGAAGATTAGTCAATGCTCCTATATTGACCCTACCATCGGGGAATGATGGGTTCGTTATTTATAGTGATGCATCAAAGAAAGGACTTGGTTGTGTCCTTATGCAGAATGATAGAGTTATTTCCTATGCATCACGACAGTTGAAAATTCATGAATAAAACTATCCTACTCATGATCTTGAGTTAGCAGCAGTGATCTTTTCTTTGAAGATATGGAGACACTACCTCTATGGTGAAAAATGTGAGATTTATACTGATCACAAGAGTTTGAAGTATATTTTCTCACAAAAAGAACTCAACATGATGCAAATGAGATGGATTTAATTACTCAAGGATTATGATTGCACGATACACTACCACCCGGGGAAAGCAAACAAGGAGGCAGATGCTTTGAGCAGAAAAGACCATGGAGTTTTGAACATGATGAGAATTGAAAGGGATCCAATTATCATGGATCTAGTGAAGATGGACATGGGAATAACCAGGGAAGGTGAAACATCAATACTTTTTCAAATGGTTTCCAAACCATCTTTACTAGAAAAGATTAATATTTCTCAGACTGATGATGAAGAATTTCAGAAGAAGATTAAAGTTGTGAATGATGGGAGATTGAGAGACTTTGTATATGAAGATGGAATTTTGAAATTCGGGAAGAGACTTTGTCTTCCTGATTTACCTGATCTGAAAAGGGAATTGCTGGATGATGCTCATAGTTCCAATTTCTCTATACACCCTGGGAGCACCAAAATGTATAGAGATTTGAAGGAACATTTTTGGTGGGACAACATGAAGAGGGAGATTGCTGATTTTGTGTCAAGATGTATGGTTTGTCAACAACTGAAAGCTGGAAGGCAACAGCCTGGAGGAGTCATGCAACCTCTTCCCATACCGGAGTGGAAATGGGACAATATTACGATGGACATTGTCATAGGGCTACCAAAGACTCCTAGAAGGAACGATGAAATATGGGTTATTGTTGATCGTCTTACCAAGTCAGCACATTTTGTTGTTATAAGAGAAGATCTACCCCTGGAACGTCTAGCAAGACTATACATTAATGAAGTTGTGAGACTTCATGGAGTACCCCTATCGATTTTTTCTGATCGTGATCCCCGTTTTACTTCATGATTTTGGAAAAGTCTTCAGAAATCCCTGGATGCTGAACTTCATTTGAGCACTGCTTACCACCCTCAGACAGATGGACAATCAGAACGGACTATTCAAACCCTAGAAGACATGTCGAGATCTTGCTCACTTGACTTTCAGGGTATGTGGGATCAATATTTACCACTGGTAGAATTTTCCTTTAACAATAGCTTCCATTCGAGTATTCAGATGGCACCATATGAAGCGTTATACGGAAAGAGATGTCGTACACCAACCTGTTCGGATGAGGTTGGTGAAAGAAAACTTGTAGGCCCATAACTGGTGGAGGAAACGGTGGAAAAGATGAAGGTAATCCAAAATCACATCAAAGCATCCCAAAGTAGGCAGAAGAGCTATGCCAAAGAAGAGTTAAAAGAGTTAAAATCAATGTTTAATAAGTAAATTTTTTTTAATAAAGGGTTATACATATGAAAATTATACTATAAACGTTAATTATAAATCAAAAAATATTTCCTACATAATGGTAATTTATTTATATTTTTTCAACCTTAAATAATTTAATTTATTTATGACACAATGATAATGTAGTAATTAGCTTGTTAATGAAATATTAACGTACTGGATATTAAAAATACCCAAATAAATGTAATTTGTGACTTTTTATAAATATAAAGAATTTTCTAGGTAAACATAACATATTAGGGTTGGTTAGATGATTTTTTGTTGAAGTAATAATTCTATTATGAATTTAGAAAAAACAAAATACCAAATAGTGTCAAAATTGGCATAAAAGAGTTTTTAAAACAAATATTATATTATTATTTAATATAATGGTCCAAAAAACATATGGATCAGGAAAAAAACATATATATTAATATATAAGAACTTAATTAACCAATTGGGGTCCTATTGGTAGTTTATAGTATGGTTATTAACCATATACTGTAAGAATACAAGAAGACGCGGTAAAAGTTAAATTATTTATCTTAGAGTTAAATCAAAATGATAATGTTAAAATGATAACCTAAACTTTTATAAAACCTATTTGTTGAGAGGATTGGTCCCATACCAACCATATCCTCGAAATAAGTCACTTTTGCGCCATTATAACCTGTATATGAATTTATTATAAAATAATATTTTTTGTTTTTCCTAAGGTTCCCCACACCTCTCTTATAAAAGGGCACTCCCCCGTCTCTTTAATTCACACCTCCAAATCCATTTGGCTCAGCCAAACCCTGCCCAAATACCATTTAACTATCCTCCCTTCATCCTAGATGCCTTCCATTAGTCATAAATCCAACCTAAAGAGCCCTTTTGATCAAATCAAAATGAAGAACTCGTCGAAGAGGTAAATATCTCACCAACTATTTCAAGTTAATTTCTTCTTCCACTTCCTCCTTCTTTGTTGTTTCCATTATAAAATAATAACTCCAGTATATTATATATACTGTGATGTTATTATAAAAATTTTATAACCATATAAGTTATTTTATCAATTCTATGAATAAAAAAGTCACCACACGTGCGTGCGTATGACTTACCGTCTCTACGTAGTGGTGTAGTTTGTTATTCAAACATTTCATCATTTGGATGGGTATAATAATGGGTATAAATGATATAAATAATAAATATAACATTATGATGATTCTTTATATATGATATACCATCCAATTATATAGTATTTTAATATCAAAAGAGTTATATTGTCACTTGTGCGTACGTACAGACTATCGTCTCCACGAACGCGATGAGATTCATTTTCCATATTAACCACTCAAGAGTGATTATAAAGTATATATAATAAATAATAATGAAAGGTATGACATAATAATGATAATGTATTTATGTACATATATGGTTCATTTACTTATTTTCATTCAATTCATTAGGGAAACGAAAAAAGCGTTCATACGTACGTACGACCTACCATCTCCATGAACGGATTTTTACAGTTTCATAATGCATTATTTTCATGAAGATTCTTCTAAAAGATTTAATGATTATTTTCAACAAAAATCAATTTCTTTTAAAATATCATGGAATTTTGTAAAAAGAAAATGATTTTGAAGAAGAAATGATATTTTCCTTAAGAATTCATTTCAATTGTTTTATCAAAACTATTTTCCATATAAGATGACATTTTTAGTATCTTTTTGTTTCAAGTATAAAGTCTGCATTATTTACATGTTTTGATTTTTCTTATGATTAAATGATAACCTTTTGTTTTATACGGATTATGTTATGATGGGATGATATTTATGAAACCCATATTATTCTTTGGGTAATAATGAATGATTTATGATTATTTTATGGCACAGGAAAGAATTATTTCATTATCAGATGTGTGGGACCTATATCTCCCTCCAATGCATTGAGTAAAGATTTATATCTCTTTATATAGACATGGGTGGAATATCAAGTAAATCTGGTTCAGTGATATAGGACTGGAATGAGGAGTGTACTCGATTCATTACGGGACTTTGTCCACTATGATGGTCTTGGCAGCAATGCCATGGCTACTATGGAAATCATATCATGTGCATAATGGTTTTCCACAATTACATGTTCTATTTTATCATGATTAATGTTCCTTTATGACCTATGACATATTTAGTGCCAAGATTTAGGTCATTACTCAAGATTTTGTTGTTTTATGTTCATGTTTTTATGTTCAAATGTTTATGGATTGTTTTTAAGTTCTCAATGTGTACCCTTACTGTGCATTTGTGCTCACCATTTTTTATGTTTTCTTTTACCCAGGATATAATGAAATGTTTTAGGTAAAAAAACCATAGGGGAAGATCTTTATGGGAAATTTTTACGATCTTTCACCATGATTAGAAGACTATGTTCCGAGTTACTAAATACACTAAACTAATACAGTATTTGGGCGTCTGTTTTTGTCACGTATTAAGTATTCTACAAAGTTAATGTAATATCTACGTATGTCAATATATGGGTCTCTACAATTGGTATTGGAGAAAAGTTTTAGTTAACCTTTATAAACTAGGATGCAAAACACTTTAGTGATATCTTTAGAGATATTTATAAGGTATTTCTAGGGATGTCCCTAAGGTTAAATATAAGTATAGGTTACAGTACTAGAATTATGATAAGAATCATGAATAACCATGGATTAAACCTATGATGTTAGAGATTGAAAGTACTTCCCTTGATTATAATGTTTTCCTAGCATGATTTTTGCCTCTCACACTATTATTTTTGGGTTTTAGAAAATGGATGGAAACCGGAAGATTCTTGTTAATGGAGAATATTATGGACAATGTAATGATATTCTTCATGATCAAGAAAATGAAATGGGATTTGGAAGGTGAAACATCGTTATTGTGCCTAATCATCAATATCATAATATGATAAACAATCTCAACTTTGGTATGTTTCCTAACTAAGTTAATAAGAGAAAGAAGGAGTTTCATGATGATCATAGAAGAAATAATGTTTAAATTTCCTCATGTAAATCAAGTATGAAGAGACATCAAGGATAATGATTCAATGAAACTGGAAGATGCTTTGGGTGTGAAAAATAAGGACACCAAGCCAGTAATTGCAAAGGAAATGGTTCACATAACACTATGGACAAGGATAATGGTATTTCTAAGACATCAACAACAGTTAATTGATTAAAATGTGGAATGTACGGGCATTATGCAAACCAATTCCGTAAGGAAATGTCTCATGAAGATAATCAGCATGGTCGTATGGGTAGTATTTATGTTGATGATGATGAGGAGAATAAAAATAAAATATGATATGAATGAAGTATTGAGGAATAAAATGATGAAGCTCGTTCGATGGTTTAAGAAGGCAGTGGAATGATTTTATGTTTATCAATAGTAATGTTGTATAGGTAATTTAATGGTACTATGGAATAATGAAACAACTAAGGATTGTTACAGTATTGTTTTTCCTTGAGTTTTTGAAAGTATATGTTGAATGGTACCGGTAACCATGAATGGTTATGCAGATATTTTTTGAAAGAAAATGATATGCGCATAATGAAAGGATAAGGAGAAAATAATATGTTGGATATTATTAATGAACTAATGATTCATATAAGGACAACATGATATCATTGTATGAGTATATATTATTTTTTGGATTTTGGTATGTGGAAAGAGTTAACATTTGACAACATTCATATTTTCACTAAGTTTCTATGGTAACTCATGTTTCAAGAGAATATGAGATTAAGGTAATCACATGTTTGGAATGTGAACAACAAGATATATGTTGTGATATATGAGGGATAAATGATGGTATTCACGTTCTTGTTATATGAACTTTTTAGTAATCGTTCTCATTATAATATAAGTTTGTAAAGAAGTATTTTGATAAGTATTATAGTTGGAATGGATAAATTTGGACATCAGATAGTATTTTTTAATGCTTGAACGTTTTTTTCGATTTTATTTCTGGAATGTTATAATAGTATAGTTTAAGAAAATGGACAACCTGCAGAACGGGTGACAACCCGTCATGTCAGACAAGGCTGTGGGAATCGATCCCCCAACTGAAGTACAATAGGCCTTTATCTTCTACCACTGGCCTAGAGGAAGACCCTGGTTAGTATAAATTAGTTTTAATTTATTATGTGGTATGATATATGAAGTATATATGTTCATTTTAGGAACCATATACGATTAATCTCACCATATATGGACTTATGTTTATTTAATAACTTTTGATAACCTTATGTTTGAGAAGTATGGAATGACCTATAATTCTATCGCATGATCTGTTAACACTTCACAAATGAAAAATTCAACTTCATTTATTTAAGAGATGAAGTGGAAATTGTTCAAGGAATGACCAATATTGAGATTGTACCAAAATTAATTAATTATATCTTCTAATTCAAATTTTTTTGAACATTAGGTAAATGATCTTGAAAACCAAAAAAATTGTCCTATATGGTACCTTATATCATCACAAATTTATGGATTTTTGATTGCAAGATTTTTCATAGCCATGTTCACTACCACTCTCCATCAGAACTTGATGGTTAGATTTCTCTTCCATATCCATATTTTCACCTACGTTCTTCTATGTGTAATCACAGTGATGAGTTAATTTGGGTAACTGTTAAGTTACTTTTTTAAAACTAAGTTTTAGTATTCATTTTTCCGGTGTTGGTTTCTATGAATGAAACTTTCAAGTAGTAAATGATTTATAACCCCGAAGAATTTCGAAGGTGAAATTCATTTTAAGGGGGGTAGAATGTTACACCCCAAGATTTTATGAGATATATTCTTTTTAATTTCTATGATGTCTTCTATTGTACACTAAACTAATATTATCTTGTACAATACACAACATCGTATTAGCTTGATGTATATGCAACTCTATTCTTGGGTCGAGTTACAAACAATTTCAAGTTCGTTTTGCGGAAATTATTCTACGCAACATTAAGTATAGATTTTATTTATGTATAAATGCATTAAGCTTTGATTATGTTATACACAACACTAAAGGGAGCATACACTACAGGCAGCCCTAACTTGTCTTGAATTACACATAATCACGACCTTCCTTGAAAGTTTGTGTAGTACGCAATACCGGGTTTCACTAAACAACGATATGTTATTAAAACATTATATAAACTAGCTGTTATGAATAGTAATATCCACATTTTGAAATTTTATAAATTTTATCTTTCAAAATGGAATTCATTTTTGGATTCGGAATATCAAAATTAGCCTATGGGTAATTTTTGGTATTTTCTGAAAACTTTCAATTTTTGATGAAGAGTGAAAACACTAAGTTATTGGTTAAAACAGACTTTTTATTTATATAATAATTTATTTTATTTAAATTTATTTTAGGTCAAAATAGATACATAATACCTATATATGTTCAATTTAATTCATTGGAGTCATTTTATAATAATTTTAGATATATAAAAATTTTATTGAACTTTTTACCGTCTTTTACCCACCTCCTAGGATCACTTGCAAATTTACATAAAACATAATATTACCACTTCTGTGAGTTGAATTTCAAAAATACGAGAGACATGGTTGATATCAGTACATAAAATGTGGTTCAATGAGATGAAAATAATTTTTGGTGAATAGTAACTTGTAACTTTTATTTACCACTAGTAAAATTAAATAGGGTACTTAAGTGTAAAAATGATATTATTAGTACCCAAACACATGTCCTAATTATATTGGATAAGTGAAATTAGACCCAAAAAACCTTAATAAGAATATATTACCCTTTAGGACCACTTGAATTAGATTAGGGCATTTATTATTATTTAATTCAAAGAAGAGTTCAGAGAGTTAAAATCAAAGTTAAATAAATAAAACATTTTTAATATAGGGTTATAAATAAGAAAAATTAGACTTTAAATATTAATTATTAGGATAAATAGATTTCATACATACTGGTAATTAATTTTTATTTTTTAGACATTATATAATTTAATTTATTTATGACGAAATGATGATGTAGTAATTACCTTATTAATGAAATATTAACATACTTGATATTATAAATACCCAAATAATGTAAATTTGAGACTTTTTATGAATTTAACTAATTTTCTAGGTTAATATAATATATTAGGGTTATATATATGAATTTTTTTCTATGTAATAATGATGTTATGAATTTATAAAAAACAAAATATCAGATAGTGTCAAAATTGACATAAAAGAGTTTTTAAAACAAATATTATATTATTAATTAATATAATGGTCATAAAAATATAATGATCAGGAAAAAGACTTATATAATAATATATACAACATTAATGAACAAATCGGGGTTCTATTGGTATTTCATTGTATGATTATTAACCATATAGTGTAACAATACAAGAAGACATGGTAAAAGTAAAATTATTTAACTTAGAGTTAAATCTAAATGAAAAAGATAAAATGGTATCCTAAACTTGTCTAAAAACTATTGGTTGAGAGGAATGAGACCCATACCAACCCTATACTCAACACAAGTCACTTTAGAGCCATTATAAACCGAATATGAATTTTTTATAAAATAATATTTTAAATATTTTCTACAGTGCCCCACACCCCTCTTATAAAAGGGAACTCCCCCTTCTCTCTTATTCAAACCTCAAAAGGAATTTGGATCGACAAAACCCTACCCAAATAACCTCTCAACTATCCTAACTTCATCATAGAGTCCTTCTTTTAAACTTAAATCCAACCTAAGGAGCCCTTTTGATCAAATCAAAAGGAAGAAACAGAGGAAGAGGTAAATATCTCAGCACCTATTTCAAGATCAATTCTTCTTCCACTTCCTCCTTCTATGTTGTTTCCATTATAAAATTATAACTCTAGTATATTCTTTATACTGTGATGTTAATATACAAATTTTTCAACCATATTAGTTATTTTATCTATCCTATGAATGAAAAAGTCACCACACGTGCGTACGTACGGCTTACCGTCTCCACGTCGTGGGGTAGTTTGTTATTCAAACATTTCATCATTTGGATGGGTATAATAATGAGTATAAATGATATAATCAATAAATATTAAATTATTATGATTCTTTAAATATGATATAAAATACAATTATATAATATTTTGATATCAAATGAATGATATTGTAACTCATGCGTACGTACGGACTACCTTCTACACGAACGCGATGAGATTCATTATCCATGTTAACCATGAATGAGTGATTATAAAGTATATAAAATAAATAATCATGAAAAATATGAAATAATAATGATACTATATTTATGTACATATACTTTTCATTTAGTTATTTCCATTCAATTCAATAGGGAAACGAAAATAGTGTTCATGCGTACGTACGACCTACCCTCTCCATGAACTGTGTAATTCATTTCCATTATTCGATCTATAATATATATTTATATGATGGATATATATTATATCTAAATCATGTTTCAAATTATGGAATTAATTAAATAATGATTTATGTAATAATATCAAGAACAAAATGTCCAAACATGTATGATAAATGAAATGATTTTACCCAAAACGCTACATTCACATGGAATAAATAAAAGAACAGGTAATATAATGTTATAAGTGAATCATATATGATATCATAAATATTATTATGGTTCTGTTACAAGTTAATAATATTTCTAAACCCACTATACTGGAGTTTCGGACACGTATGGAAGAAATTTTACCTATGGTAAGAGATAATTATTCCAATCTCATTCTTATCCGAGATTGTTTATTAGTAAGTATTTACTGGGGTTATGTTTATCATCCATGTCCATGTTTTCTGAAAAAAAAATCATATAATATTTAATATTCTTCCATGTGTGTTTAAAGTCATTTTTACCATTTTTTGACTGTTTACCACATTGTATGGAATAAATATTTCCTTTGGTTACCATATAAGGTACTTTTTGACTTTTCCGTTAAAAGTATAACGATAAAGTTTTTTTAACTTATACTCTATGAAAGGATTTTTACATATTTATAACACCTTACTTTCATGAAGCTTACTCTACAATATTTAATGATTATTTTCAACAAAAATTCTTTTCTTTTAAAATTTTAAGGCATTTTTTAAAAAGAAAATGATTTTGAAGAAGAATGGATATTTTCCTCAATAATTCATTTCAAGTGTTTTGTAAAAACAATTTTCCATCTAAGATGACATTATTTAGTATTTTTATATTTCTAGTATAATTTCTCAATTATTTATATGGTTTTATTTTTATTATGATGAAATGATACCCATTTGGATTATATGCATTATGTTATGATGGGATGATGTTTATAAAATTCATATTATTCTTTGGGTTATAATGAATGATTTATGATTATTTTGTGGCACGTGGAAGAATGATTTCATTATGAGATGGGTAGGACCTATATCTCCCTCTAATGCATTGGGTAAAGATTTATATCTTATAAGATAGACATGGCTGGAATGACAAGTTAATCTGGTTCAGTGATACAGGACTGGAATAAGGAGTGAACTCGATTCATTAAGGGACTTTGTCCACTATGATGGTGTTGGAAACAATTCCTTGGTTACTATGGAAATAATATCATGTGCTTAATGGTTTTCCGCAACTACATGTTTTATTTTATCATTATTAATGTTCATTTATGATCTATGACTTATTTACTTATATGATTTATGTCATTGCTCAAGATTTTGATGTTTTATTTTCATGTTTTTTCATTCAAATGTTTATGGATTGTTTTTATGTTCTTCGTGTTTACCCTTATTGAGAATTTGAGATCACCATTCTTTATGTTTTCTTTTCCCCAGGATATAAAGAAAGGGTTTCGGTAAGAAAACCAAAGGGGAAGTTCTTTATCGGAGATGTTGAAGATATTTCACCATTATTAGAAGATTATGTTCCGACATTCCAAAGACACTAAACTAATACAGTCTTTGGGAATCTGTTTTTGTCATTTATTAAGTATTCAACAAAAGTAATGTAATTTCTATTTAAATTAAGCTACGGGTCTCTACAAGGTGTAACTACTAAAACCTTGATACGTTAAATAATTAACATCCTTATGTTCATGGTATTTAATTTTTTATTTTAATTTTTTTTATTTCCAGGATATTATGATTCCAACATTACCTATGTTATCATAAAATATCATATTTATTGATATTTCTTATTCTTAAATTAGGATAATGAATTTATATGATATATATCCCATAAATATTATTTCATTTCTTCAATCATGATTAAATTTTGTAAATAAAAATTATTCCTTTAATTTTTCCCTATCTACATACTCAAAATTATTAAAGAAAGATGTTAACAAATATTAATATCCTTTTTTATTCTGAAGAGAATCTTTTCATCCATGTCCATATTTTCTCTAAAATGATATTAATAATGTTTTTCTTATTTTACAATTTTTTATTAAAATCGTTTTTAACCATTCATTATTTTCAATTACTTTTTTAAAATTAAATATTTATGTCATTTTGAATGAGGTAAATATTCCCAAAGGATGGAAGAAAATAAATTATTTAACATACACAACATTAACAAAATTCCCCTATTATGAACACTCATGGAATTTGAACTTCATTTTCATGTTTCTAGGAATTATTTTATCTAAAATTCAGTCCTTAGTATTTTTTACATTTCTATACTTTAAATATGTTATTTAAAGATGAAACGGTAATTTCTCTCTAGAGATGTTTCAGTGAGATTTTAAAGGAATTCTCATCTATAAAAATATCTTATGATGTTACTTGTGATAAATAAGGATACGATCCTATTATTCCAGCATTATTATTTCTCAGGATAATTTATTATTATGATTATGAAATATTCATGAAGCCCATTTTCTTTTTGATGGGCTAATATATGATGAAATGATAAATTTTCTCCTGATTTTGTGGCATATATATATATTAATGAATAATGATTTTATTATGAGTGGGACTATTATAACCCTCTAATATAATAGATAAAGAATATTTTTTATGATCCCAAAGGGAACATTAGATTCCCTATCAAGTCTAAAATAGGGAACACATTTTGTTATCTGAATCCCAATAGTCGTACATGGGAGGTTATCCCAAGCCCAAAGTAGTCAGATGAGTGGTTTTCCCTGGCATAACATTTCATGAATGTAATGGGGGATAGAATTAAAATATGATTTCAATTATTATTATTCTTCCACACATTATTAAACTATTTATATGTAATGATATAATAAAAATTTTAGGATTTGATGGATCATATTATATGATTATTTTGTTATTCTTGTATTATGATACTCTATGATTTATTCCATGACTCATCATTATGATCTGTAAATTGATGGTTATGATTTTATGATGTTTATTTCATGTTCTAATCAACCTAATTCGAATGTTTTTATTAAGAAGCAATGCAAAAAGAAATTAAAGAGTTCAAGGAGGATGAAAATATTGGAAACTAAGAGCAACAAACCTCACCATATCGACACATTTAGTGAGAAGGGATCCCATTCTCGAAAATATAACAATTGTTATATCACGAGTGTATAGAGAAGAAATAATGTATGCGACATTGTTTCGTTAAAAACATATTTTTCAGAACTCCACCTAATTTATCTTAAATTACCATACACTAGTTATCAAAATATTCTTACATTTTATCAATTATTTTTATCTCCATTTTTTACCCTTACTGGTCATATCAGATCATTCTTAATTATGATTTATTTTCCCCAAGACACGATGAATGATTTTAAATATCTCTTTCTTATCAGGGGTTCTTTTTGTGAGGAACCTAGTAAAAGATGATGTATATCTTTTATATACCATTTTTTGTATCCATGTTTCCAAAGACACTAAAACATTTTTGTTTTGGTGTGGATCCTAATGATATGAAATGAATATTTATCGAATAAGAATTAATGATGATGTATAAAATGTTGTGGAATATCTCAGATTAAAATTTTCCTAAAACCATTATTTTTATAATTATTTACTAAATTTGATTGAGGATTCAGTAAATTAATTAATTTTTCTATGACATGATGTTTCCTTTAGTTATTAATTAATTGATACTATAGATTATTAATTTAATTTATCATAAAATTATAGGAAGTTAAATAATTGTGTCAGTAAAATATTAACTTTATGGTGGATAATATGGGGAAATAATTTTTTTTAATTAATTCAATGGAAATAGGTCTGAAGAATATTGATTGGGTTTTTTGGATGAAAATTACATAAATTAAAAAAGAAATTATCTTTGGGGTCCTAAATAGATATTTATGGAATAAAAATAGAATGATTTGTGAGATTTATAATTAATATTTAAGTGGGGAGTCAATATTTTGTTATTTTTACAATGTGGACCATGTGTGTGTTTTTATATTTCCAACAATATTAATAGAATATTTGGGAATTACTTATTGGATTTTATAAATTCATTATTTTTAGATAAGAGAAGAAGAAAACAATGATAATTAAACTTATAATATTTAATTTTAAATTTGTATATGTTTGATTATAGTTTTTTATATTGGAAATTATGGTTGTGTCCAACTATGAGTTTATTAAATGGAATAAAAAATAAATTGGATTTGAATGAGTGATTTTATAGTGGAAAGAGAGAGAGTGAGGATTAATTACATTATCAAATAGTAGAGAATAAATAGGTGACCATAAAATTTTACATAGTAGTTTGGTTGTTATTTTTCATATTATGTAATTAATTTCTTATTTTGGAATTAATTATGTTTGGTAAGTAATTATGGGAAGTATCACATGAGTTTGTGTGGAGATAATTGAGAAATTAAAATAGGATAATACCGTTTATAATTTTTAATTTGACCATATGACTGAGTGTCATTAGGTTTATTAATTAAATTAATTATATTGGTGGTACCACATGAAATTATTATATGGAATATAAAATCAATGGGATTTTAATGGGTTAATTTATGGTGGAATGGTATTTAGGTATAGTTAAAAATTTTTATTAGTGGGAAATAAAGCGGTGAAATTTATGTTTTACATAAGAGTTTAGTAGTTATTATGAGAAATATATAATTTTTAAAGAGATAAGTATTTATATTTAAATCTTAGACCTTACAAGGATATCATTTTTTGTATTTGGTGATCACATTTTGTTTTTTGATATCATAATGGTTTATTTAAAAAGACTAAGTATTTTATGTTTTAGATTGGACATAATTTATGTTATATAAAATATGGTCTCATATAAATGTTCAAAATTAATATAAAATGGTGGAAATGACCTTAATACATACATATATATATATATATATATATTAATGTTATATTGAGATTAAAATATGGTAATCCATTTATGGGGTTTCCAAACATTCTTTTTAGTGGAGGTTAATAAATAATCACATATTTTTATTTCCCTATAATTAATTGATAATATCTCTCCAAACCAGTTGTATTTTACTCAAACATAAGCCAAATATATATCAAATACATAGATAAAAATATTGATTATATCTTCCAGATTATGATTCTATTTTTTTATAGACTATAAATGCATGGATATTGAAAACATTGAATATTACTGAGTCAATAATTAAATTAAAATAAGGTTTTTATTTTTTCTTTAACGTTAGGTTCATATGAGTAATGGTTTTTATATTATCTTGACTAATCATTAATTGGTTGAAATACTCATTTTAGATTATCACATTTAGTGAGTTCGTTTTATGGTGAGTAAAAAATGAAATACAATTCATTATGTTTGGGGGAATTAATGATGGATTGATTTTATTTTCTGAATTAGATGATCATATAAAGGAAATTTTCTTGGATAAATACATATAATAAGTATATCGAGATAATAAGAAATTATATTAAGAGGGTTAATATAATGTATGAATTTAAATTTAAGTAGAGAATGAATAAAATGGGTCTAGATTTAATATATAGTTTCATTAGAGATTATATATCTTTAATAAAATTTTTGACATGGGTTAGTGTAGAGAGAGTTTATTAATATTTTAAAATGATAATTTATAAGGTAGTAATTACATTTGATGTTATATATAGAATCAAATAAATTAATGTGTTGAAATTTACTCAGTAAATGTGTTTTCCTTGAGAATTAATAAGAGTAATGTGAAAATTACTAAAAATATGATATTAGGATAATTATATGTTATTCTTCTATGATACATCTCAAGGGATTGAAAATGTTGTGTAACTCTTATTATGTTATTGGAATAAGGTGGTCATAATTTGGGGATTTTGTCTAGGGAATTAAGGTATTGGGAGTTCACCCTAGTGGGTTATATTCTTTGGGGATTATTGAGAAATCATGAGTGGTCATTTAATAAAATTCACTCAATACGATGTGGGCAACAAAAAATTCATTTGGAATCAATTAATTAATTATGATCATGGATGGAATTGACTAATTTTAGATTCTGTTAGAAATGATATTTTTTTAAATGAACTTTTAACAACTATTATGTGGAAAGATCATGGAAAATTAATTATACTATCTTTAAATTGATTTTAAATGTATTTAATTGAATGTGGAACATTGTTTTTGTGTGCATATGAAAAATTTTCTAGGTGAAAATATGGGATTTATATGAAGGGATTATACTTTGTAACTTCTTACAAGAAAGAACATTAATGTAAATCTATATTTTTCTTGGACGTTAAGAAATCAAATATTTTTGAATGATTTTATTAAAATGTTGGCATTCCAACGATATTATGGAAACAATGATTTCCTATGGTATTAGTAAAATAGACACTTTTCCTATGATGTTTGAAAAAACCAATTTTATATTGAATCTTAGGGAAATGTTTTTTCTTTTGGATTTAATGGAACCAATAGTTTTAATATGATTTAGTAAATACTATGTTTTTTAATAACAGAATTAATCAGGTAATAAAAAATGTCTTGAATGGACAAAATTTGATTTTCGAAGTTATAATACCTTTTAATAAAATAATTTTTTATATAAAATGGTATTAAAATCATATATGTTGATATTCTGGTTATGAAATTTTCTTAAAAATCAATGTTTTGGGCAAAAATATTCTTATTTCTCATCATTGATTAGAGTTTCATTTATTTTTTTCTCATTATTGGTTTTATATTAGTGTCTTGGTAAAATCCTACTAACATTATACTGATAACATACATGCACACTTTGGTTTGAATGTAGACCTCGTTAGTCATAATAAAGGTGTTGGTGTTCATTTTTTAGAAAAGAAAAATATTTTTCCTATGTGAATTCATATTGATAAGAGCACTCGGGTCATGTTGAATAAGTCCATTGGGATAGACCCATGTAAATTAACATATTTCTCATTGTTTTCTCTATTTATTGTTCTTGGTTTCACTTTTTCTAATAAAATAGTGTGCATTCTTCTTTTACATAACTCACATACATGAACTATCTTATGAATCCATCTTTTGTGTTCCCTTCTCCCAATGTTTTCCTATAAATAGACCCATGTGTCCTCATTTTTTTAGTGGTAAGAAGATGAAGAATCACAGTCTAAGTGTTTGTGTTTGAGAGAAAAATATTAACTATTCATACCATAGTGTCCACACCCTTCAGGTATCTTAATTAAGATGAAACTTAATGAAAGGAAATATATTTGAGGGGGAATGTATAATTAAAAGAAGTTAATTCATAAATATTTTATGAATAAAAACTTGTCCTATATTTATCTACAACTAGAGGGAAGGACTTCCATCATCTCAGATAAATAATTATTGGGAGACATGATCTCATATTAAATCGATGTGTGGAACTATGGATTCATGAACACATCACATAACCAATGGAATCTATACTAGTGAGACACTTTACTCTTCCCTTATAACTCTGGTGACCTTTGAGCCTACCCTATACCTAGGGATACATATTCACTATACACCATACTAGTGAAAACCATCAACCTACCCTGTACTTTGGATAATACTTTCCATATTCCATAAAAAAGAGATTTTAATTCACTCCACTCATACAAGATAATACCTTTTTTTAGTCCCTCAACTACAACAAGTATTGTACCTAGTACCTATATAAGTGAAAAAACATCCCTAGGACACACGATTAATTTTTACATTTTCATGGTCCCTATACTAGGTTGTGAAACATCCCTGATCCCCACTTTTAAGAATAACTTCTCATAGTTCTCCTACCTAGGGACCTAACTACCTAACATCCACATATAAACTACTGATATTATTGACTATGTAATTGACATCATCATACACCCCATCAATATTATATTCAATTTATAAATAGAATTTACAATGTTTTATTCCAAGACCTATAAGACCCTTAGGGCTGTCATGATTATGTAATCCCTTTATAATGAAGTTGTGTATCTTGAGGATATCAATGACACCGCCCTTTGTAATTTATTTCAAACCATACTTTCCCACATCCATCATCCATCCATCCTAGGCCCATGGTGGGAACCTGTTTTCCTCCCTATGATATAGAGATATTCTTAAGGTCTTACATAAAGATTAACCATAGAACAAATTTATTCATCTAACTCATATATCAATTTTAACATCTTCATGAGGCACCCATTCCTATTTCTCTTAATTAAAAGTTGACAAACATATTAATTATCTCATACCTCTCCCATATTGGGATATATCCACAATGTGTACAATTTTCCTTCCTTCTCTAACTATCTATCTGCGAGAAGTAAACATTTAGATAGTCCTTCTATTATGGTTAATCCATAGTACTTCTCCCATTAACCATCTAACCCCTATGATACGATAGTGATCCATAAATATGTGATACACTAATTCAAATTTACCAATTAATTCTCGTAGGGAAATATCCCTATTAAAACCATCCTCAATGGGCCATATTACCTCTAATCAGATCCAACATTAGTATGCCATCTTCCATAATAGAAACCATAACTTATCTGCATATGTAAGAAATAAGAATGATAATACTAAAAGTGTTACACATGTGTAAATATCACACCAATCATTAGTGGTCACCCTCGCATATAAGTCATATGTTAATAGATTTAATCTTTATATCAAAAAATGTTACTGATTATTGTTAAATTATATAGGTTTGGTCCGGAAATTTTACCCTAAAATTTATTATATAATCTATATGGTATTTGATTCCTGTTAACTATGATAATAATCATGCCTATCATAGGTTCAATAATATACCCCATGTGGCCTAGACTCATTACCTCAAAGGAGAGCACTTTGGCCTATGTCACATGACTATAAATGGTATAATGTTTCCCATTATGTTGAGATAAATAACATGGATTATGATTCCTCTCATAGGAAAAAATATGAATCCCATATCATGGGAATGATCCCAATGTTTCAACAGTTATCTCCTCCTAGGCCGTAGAAAAATATAGAGATCATCGTTATGATGTTTTAATCAATTTCATAAACAACTAACAAGCTATTGATGGAGAGCCTATATTACACAAAAAACATCATAGAATCACATTGTTTCAATCATTAAATATAATTAAGGAACTAGGTATGGTGAAGGATTTTATAAATATTAATGAATAAACCATAAATTTATAAGATTGACAAAGTGTATGAAAAAATTACCACCCAATGAAAGAGATGATCCCAACCTATCTTCATGTAAACCAATGCACAACCCATGTCCCTCTATTAAATTCACTATAAAATTTATACATTGGAAATAAGGTTCTTGTAGACGTAATACATTGAAAATAATAATACATTATAGAAAGAGAATGGATGATATTAAATCTTTTAACCATAGATTGAGGATTGATATCATGAATTAGAAATTACATTTTCTATGAAACAGCCTATAGGAATCTCATATCAGAAAAAATAGTGAACCCTATGTGAATCTTTTATACATGAATTAAATTGATTTTCCACTTTCCCACTTAAAATTATCTATTAATAGATTTTTTTACTCATTAATTTTAGTGTTCCCTTTAGAGATACCTACAATATGAATCATAGAATCAAGTTATACATCATATCACATCAGCTTACTATTGTGTTTCATGTATAATTGTTGAACTCCTCATGAAACTATTTATTATTATCTAATGTCCCTATTGAATTCATATAACAAATTGTGGGTTTTTTACCTTCCACCGATGAGAGTGTTTTTATTTACCCAATGTCTCTAACTATAGGTGATGAAAGATTTTATCAAAAAGTATCATCAGAATTGATACATCCTAACATTGGAGGTAGCTCATGAAATCCTCAAGGATACAGAACTCCACTTGAAATTCTATTAGTGACGATACTTGTTTGGGTGTGTTTCCTTGGAATATTTTAATGCCAATATACCTTATCTATTGATTTTTTGGAGTTTCATGAACCAACATTGGGTGACCACTCGACTAGGATTACATGCAGAACCATGAAATAAATGAGGTGAATTCTCCATCTCCATATGCCAATGAAAAGAACCATGGAATCAAATATTCAACATATCAGAAAACATTCACCCAAATACACATAAATACAAATCAACCAAATCATAGCCAAAATTTTGGCGTGACTAATCTATACATTTTGGGCTTATGTACTCACAAAAAAAGAAAAATTAAAAATAAGTAAAACCAAATATGGAATAATAAATAAATAAATATCCATTTAATGAAAAACATAAAACTAAAACAATAAAAAATTAAAATGTGATCAAAATGGTCACTACAAAAAAGATAAAAAAGAAAAAAAATCCAACCCAATATCGTAATTACTCCTTTAGTCATCATCCATACATAATACCACAAACATGTATGATTTATTAGAAGTAGGTCATAGATAATATAATTATAATATATAGAATTTCATTTGTTTTAATTTCATTTGGTGTGCTTGTGAAAAAAAATACTCATGCTCTATGTTTAAATAAATGATCTAATTCAATAAAGTTTGAATTTAAATTTAACAAAAACTAGGTCATCCGATATAGTATTTTAACGTTATATAATAGTTTCTTAAACTTTTTATTTAATATATTTCTAATATTAAAAATGGTAGAATTATTTTTTTAAAAGATATGATATTTTTATGTTTTCATTTATAGAGTTACAAACCATTATCTTATATGAATATGTTAGTAGTTTTCATTTAAAATTAAAAAAATATAATAATTACATGAAACAATCAAAATAATAAATATAACAATAACATTACGGAATATGAAATTTTGAATGAATAATTTATATTATCACAGATATAATGGAATTGTATCCAAAAGAATAAAATAAAGTTCCAATGGTCATGAGAATACCTAAGAACGCATCAGAACATGTAGAATGGTAATAAATAGGATCTTTCAAATTGGTGGGTTTAATGTAATAAAACCTTCCTAATACATAGTTATACAATTATTGGTCTAATAAAGGGGGAAAGTACCTATTAATTTTTCATCCATAAAAAAGTCCACTTGTAATAGCTTGATACTATACAAGTGAAACATGTGCTTTTTAAAATTTAAAAAGCTTTTCACGGATTATAGAATATACAAAAATTAGTGGTGAACTAATTATAAGGAAGAAATAAATGTTATGGATATTAATATATATACAAATATATAAATTAATAAAATATCACACACACAAATATATATACTTATAATAAATAGAACCCCAAACAATTATTGACCCATAGAAAAACTCATATAATTACCCTTTTTTCAACAATATGAAATAAAATTTCATGTTACAATATAGTCCATTAATTGAGATAGTGTCATGTCTGCTGGATAGTTTTTCATCATGAAACCAATATATATAATGTGATAGCTGGGCCTCGGGTTTGTTCATGATAATCAAACAAAATAACTAACACTAAAACTTGCATCTAATAAATTAAATCATTAAAATATTTTAAAAATTATAAACAACCTTTTTAAATGATTAAGAATACAATTTAAAACCATAAATTTCATTTAAAAATCAGTTTAATGACCATAATACCTTTCTTTATTTGGATGTTACTTTATAACAACCTTTTTTAGAAATTTACTAAACACTTGGTGAGTGAGGGAATATAAAAATAGATATACACTATGCATTCAATTTGAGAACCCTTACATATCAAGTTAAAATCAATTGGAAATAATTTTTTTTTCATACGGTCATAAAACACAACATATAATATCATTTCATTTCCAAAGAACATGTTTAAATGAAAAAATAAATCATTTTTAGGGAATTTAATGGCTAATGTAATGGGAAAACGTTTTCAATACAGAGGTAGATAACATAAAAATGACAAATATATGGGAAATGCGACTCATAAAGAATTATACACATCCTAACATTACAAACCATAGGGTTTTATTATGAAGTGCCTCCTTATAGATTGGAAAAGATGTCACGTATGTAAGAGAACGTAGAAAAATATTAATACGGGAGAATCCAATTATAATGGAGACCATAACTCTAGGAACCAACAACAGTTTGTGGAAGATCCTAATAGATTTCCTATATTTGTTAGATGGATAATTGTAAGAGGCATGCAAGGGATGTAATAATAATTTGAGTGCATAGGAATATAATTGGAGGTTATATTATAAGGAGTGTATATGAATATTAATTTGGGTTGTAGGCCAAAATAATTTTCCCAGAAGATGAATGTCAAAGAGGATCATGATTTAACCTACGAATAATATTTAAAGGATGGAAAATCCTTATACAATTATAAGAAGGAGGAATAAGTTATTATCACTACATGTTTCACATCTGTTAATGTCCATGGTTTTTTTTTCATTTTGTATAACCAATAGTATGCACTAGACTTATAAGGACACGATGATGAGATATCTATTTAGAACAAATCTCACACTAAAATACATGATGCGTTCAAGCTTAAAAGACATCAGAGAGATGATCATGAATAGGTATATTTGAATTTTTAGGTTACACTCCTTAGTGAGAATCAACCAATAATATTGACAAATGTGTTTCTATAACCATGGACATCCTATCTAATAACAATGATGAACTTAATTCTAGCAATAAACAGATTTCCTAATATGAATATGAGAAGGAGGAGATATGGTTACTCAACACTGAGTTACTAAAATAAATCATTTATTCCATGTAGAACTCTATTTTGAAGTATAATATCTTTACTGATGTATATATCAAATAATAAGTACCTCCCAACCAAAAATATGAGAGTCCAACCCCTCAAATGGATTTCGGTTCAGGCCATAAACCTATTTAATATGAGACATTAAAGTATGAGGAATTTACTACATATGCTTTGCCTATGCTGAAATTTCACACAATTTATCCTTGCTTGTCTTAAATAACAAATTGTAATCCCACACACGTGGTTTGTTCCATATTAGGCTCTTCATGTTTCTTGTCTAAGGAATCATCATAGGAGAAATTTCCACCCTATATTTAAAACACAATATAGTTCCTTTCAACTTATATAGAAGATATGGAAGGATGAAACATGCTCATAATTTTAATGATTTGTTATAAATTAATTTGGTAGTTGATAAAACACTTAAAATATTAATTTTAATCAAAAATTCCCAATATTAGATGAAATAAAATATTCATATCAATAATAGATGCATTCTTTGTCTCTATGTGAAATCATGATTGGAATGTTAGAATAACCAAAAGAAATGAAACATTGATGATTTTTCTAGACCCTAGTAGGGCCATCAATAATTACATATTAAAATATTCAATGTTGAGAAATTTATAATTTGTATGATACATGGATTAATTTATTTTATCAATCTAGTTCCACACTGAAGAATATGACTTTACAAAACCTCTTAAATTGGATACCACATGAGAATGATTGGCTTATAAACGTCATCAAGAACTGTAAGTTATTGATCTATTATTTGGATATATAACTTCATTAATATAATAACATATATATTTTCATTGAAAATAATTATGATGAGATCATGACGCTGAAAATCCCATGGAAATAAATGTGTGGATTTATTGAGTTTATGTCACACAAAAATTGATTGGGGTATGTAATATTGTGCTCAAAGGATATGTAATAGATAACATCATAATTTTTGCAAAAAATATAGTATAATATATTACACAATAGTCATTATTAATCTAGTAATAATAGTTACATAGGAACATAATACATTGAAACATCACATAGTTCCCAAAATGAATGATATCAATAGATTTTAAAACATGTGTCCTTTTAACTATTTCATTGGTTGTATGATTTTTACATGAATCAGGATACACTTATGGAGGTGTTGTGGGTATGATTTTCCAAACACCCACTACACATTCTAAATCCCTCTTCTTTACGCATGATAGTAACATGGGAGGATGGTATTTCTCCACTAATAATCGGACCGATGCCCTGTGTCACCCAATTTCACCAAGAATTTTTGTTGAAGTTGAGGTGGCGAGACCACCAATGGATTTGATCTGGATTGTTTCTAGGGAAGAAGTATGATGTAAATAGGAGGTTGTTTCTGAGTCCTATAGTTAATTTGGCTCGATCTATAATCTCATGGGGCATTCTATCCACTCCTATCATCGAGGATGCCGGGAATAGAATGCTAGACAGTATCATTGTTCAAAGCCCCACTAGAGGACCAATGGAATAGAATGGATTTAGGTGATACATACATCCATAATGTGTCAAATAAGATCAGTCCTAATCCAAAGGTGGTTTATATATTCAATAGACCGAAAAATGACATGCATTGGAAAAATATTTCCTAGCAGGATGATATGAGGTGGGGGATCCTATGCAATTTGAGTCTAATGAGTTTTATTCTTATGCAGATATTGCTCAGAATGGAAGTATTCTTGAGGTGGTGGACAAAAGGGATATAAATATCAGATTCATGAATTTTTTGGAGAATTGGGGATGTGGGTGACTGTTGGGGGAAGAGAAAACCATAGTTCGATCATGTCCTTAATTAAAATTAGTAATCAATATAACAACCTATGATTTGATACTCCAGATCAAGAGACAATTGAGTTATGGTGTCTCTCAAGGACAGAGTCGGGTGTTGGGAGAGTAATGTACATATTTTAGAAGAAAGTGAAACGGGAGGATCCAATAGAAGGCTTCAAAATCCATGGAGGAAGAAGGGGAAGTAAGAAAATATGGAACTGGGTTGCTAGATTGTGATAAAGTGGAGGAAATAAAATTTTCACAAGGACTACTCATACCTTCCAAGACATATGGAGACTAGATAATCAAAAAAGAAAAGACCATGGTAATGGTGGGGGTGTCATCTGAAAAAAATTAGTTGATGGATGGAGGCTTCAATATTGTTTGTGGAATTGGAACAATTGAAGGTTGTTTACCAAAGGATCAATATCTGGGGAAGGGGGCTGAAAGAGAGTGGTTTTAGACCTAGGAATATTTGGAGGCTTGTGATGACCCTCTAACTACTTTTCATACGATTTCAATAAAAAAGAATTATGTTAGAGAAGTGTCAATAGTTAACACAATAGGGATGCTACGTGCAGAAGATATAGTGACCGAGAGAAAATTATTGGACCTTATTATCCACTTTGAAGAAGATATGTTAGAGAAGGTGGTGATCATTCTAATAGCTAAGGATTGTGTAGAAATATTTAATGAGAGACTTATCCAAGTGGACACAAAAAAGGATCTGAGTGATTGGATCTTTATGAATAATTTGATCCTGAACATAGGATTCAATAATAAGAATATTACAAGAGATGAGTACATGTAAATGTGGGATAATGTGGCTGATCAATTTGATGATGTCATCAAATAATGCCCTTTAAAAATGTAACAAAACATTCTTGGGAATTATTTAGGCATGATATATATAATAGGTTTAAGTTTTTCATTAACAATTTTGTCATCTTCTATAGTGTGTATGATCATGGTTGAACATGAAGGTTTCCCACTTTTCTTATAAAAGAATTTTTTTGAAAAAATTAACTTTCAGGATAATGTAGAGAAATCATCCAATGTTTTTGTATCGGTAGAATAAACCCATTATTTTGTAAGAGTGTAGGATTCGGGTTATTTCATTGCATATAAGGGAAAAAATATTATCAAATTAAATTATATTAGGAAACCCAATGAAATCTATCTATGAAAATTTAACGATTAATACCCCTTAAATATAAATACTCTAAATTAATCGTATATTTATTTCAAAATTTATGGATACCTTGATGGAATGTAGTTATAAATATGTGTTAATAATTTCATATAAGTAAGTAATATACCCCATGCTTGATGATTAATGGAGAATTTTCCAAGAATAGTATTTCTTTTTATAATGTAAATCAATAACGGATCCACATCATGGAAGTTGTTTTGCGACTTTTATTGCATTGGACTCTTGAATATTAATTCACATTAATTTGAGTTTTCTTGAAGTGTTTTCATGTATGTGTTGATTTTAATTGAGTATTCATTTCAAAATTTAATATCTATATGAAGATTTTCATCCTTATATTTATCGATGACTTGTGAAGTATAAAATATACTTGTTTGAAATTGAATAAATTTATAAATAAGACTCGAGATGAGTATGGAAGATTTTGATTTATTTTCAATTCTAGTTACATGATTCATATGAGTAAATCATGAGTTGAAATGTAATATTGGTAATAGAAGAAATTATTTATTCTGGTAATCTTATTTATCTCATAATATTTTTTCCTATATAAATTGATGTTAATAATATTGTATGAACAACGACATCTGACCACTGGGTAAATCATGACAATATCTACTGATGTATATAAGAAAAATCACAACTACGAGAATCCATGGTGACTATGGATGAAGAAAATCATAGGTAGGTGTGGCATGGGTTAATGTAGGATGGATATACACTATTGAAGGAAGCATGAATTTGTGTGGTCATGAAATAGGGAAACTACATGGGAATTGTTTTCGGTGGTTGAGAAGCATTGTAGTTAACTATGCATCACCCGCATGAATAATTTCCAATTTTGAATCATAATTTATAACAATTTTCATCAATGAAATTAAAAAAAATCAATTTAAGGATACAACACTATTGTGTGTTATTAAATAGAATATGTATTCTATATTTGTATATTGAATCATCATGAAACATTTACCATGAATCAAAAGAAGCTCAAGATAATCCACTAGAAGGTGTGGACACTATTACCTAACTAAAGATGACTACATTTCTCTCTATTTGGAAAAAAGAGAAAATGGATTCTTTATAAATTATTAAATTTTTATTGAGATGATATGCTAAAAATATCATATATTATTTTGAAATGTCAAAATACTATGATGGTGATAATGATCAATTTTTATTCTAGGAAAATGGTGTTTATTTGAGTAGATATCGACAAAGACCACTAAAGGATTAAAAATTATTATAGAGTGAATTTAGGGGTTAAAAATTTTCTATAAAAAAGCTTAAAAACATTATAGTGTAGATATAATGATGATTCACATATTACATGCAATAGTGTTTGTAAAGTACAAGCTAAATATTCCATTGGGTAAAACGAGCCTTATGAAAATATAATGTTTTCAGTATTTCAATATTTCTGTAATTAGATGAATCTTCTATGCTAAAAAAACATGATGAACATAAAATAAAATAGGTCCATGTCAAAATTGGTGTAATAGAACTCATGGATATGTGGGATATCTATCATTAATATTTTCATGATATTGAGTCATTTTGAGAGAAGAATCACAATATATTAATTATTGATTACTGGAAATATAATTTTTAAGAGAGAGAAATAAGGGATTTGGGATGTGGGAACAATGAGGATTGATATTCAAAAAATAAAATGAATATAAGATATGATAATAACAGGAAAGAAGTGTAATCTCACCCTGAAATGAATTCTTCACAATCATCTAATTAATAACAAATATCGAACCACCAACCTATTTAAATCCTAGAAGATACAACCATCATTTATGAAGGAAGAGATGAAAAAATTAGAATCCCTAACACCATTCCAAGTTCGAATAATCATTTACAACTAAGGATAAATATTTATTTGAGAAATTACTATAAATACTGAAACAAATGAAGATGTTTTTATCGATACCCATAAAAAATATGACACCATTACGATCAAAAGCACAATGTGTTTGAGTTGATTCATCATAAACAAGTTATATTGATTAAATGTTTTTTAAAAAGAATTGGAAGGAATATTGGATAATGAATTATATATCATTCAACATGATATAGAGACATCCTAAGTAGATAGAGGAAATATTTTTTTGGAGTTTGAGAATGATACATGAATAAATAGTTTTTTAGAATAATCAATTACATAATATAGAAAGAGGTTAAAAACTCTGGTATTCACTAGAAAGAACACCTTTGTTGTGTCATGTATTGGGGGGAATGATGTGAATGGTACCTTAAAATAGGGAACATCTATGATACCTTCCCAACAGTTTGATTTGAATTGGACTAAACATATAATCAATATAGACTATATTGATAGTAAAATGACTATCTTAATAAGAGTTAAACAAGAAATATAGTAGACACCGAAATTTAGAATGATCCTTTTAAATCCTTGTGTGGTATTATTCTTATTTATTCTACATTAATTTATTGGGTGAGGATTTGAGAACATAAAATGAAATGTACTTATTATCTGAGATAAATATTCAGGTATGAATAGAGGATAAGTAAAATAATAAATAAAATCGATAAAATATTGATTCAAAGACTTATTTTCCTCCTCCCAGTGTGAATATATGATCACAAGAAATCTATAACAGGTATTAGAACTAACCTATTTTCCCTACGATTGGATCTAATTTGTTTCCACATTTGTTTTAATTGTTTATATGTTATTTAATTTTTTGTAAAAAAGTAGCTTTTATAGATAAATACCTTATTAGGTATTTCTGATGATGATATTATAAAATTATCATAAAAAACTAGAGTAAATAGAAGTATAATGGATGAAAAATAGAAAAGAATAATTTATGGGAAAAGAAGGATCTCTCATAATATGAATATAATCAATGTTCTAAGGGAACATCTATCAAATCAGTTGAATGATATCCTTTTTAAGTGACTACATCATGTACAGGAGAGTATGAAGAGAGAAGGTCAATATAAAAATATTATGACTTATACTACCAAATTGAAAGTTATGTAGATAATTATCTTGATTAAGTACTCACATGTATACTTATTTTTATCAAGAGGCTTCTTGATGATAAATCACACCTCAGAGAAGAAGTTTGAGAAATATGGGATACAATACAAAAAAAATATTTAATGTTAGATACTATCATATACATCATTGAAGTTATGGATCAATATATAGTCATTTAAAATTAAAATATTAATCAAATTCATGATATTTTTAAGATAACAACTCTGAGAAATATGTGATAGAAATAATTCAGGAAGAATTAATCGATTCATTGATAAAAATAAATAAATTATCCCAAAACATCAAGGATTCACATATTGAGGATAAATAAAAAATAATAAAATATCATGATATGTTTTTATAAGAATTAAGATGAAGGATTGAAGATCAAATAATAAAGATGAAGAATTATTTATAAGAAAGATTACAATTTTTTATGATGAGAATAACTCCCTCACATGATGTATCCTGAATGTGAGATCATGTTGTAGATTCTATAATTTAAAAACAATATACCTTCCTTAACCATTGATAAAATTGATGATTCTTACAAAATATCTATTAACATTTTTGTGGCTCTAGGAAGACTCATATTAGTGTAATGAAGAGCTTCAAGTCAACACAAGGTCAATTAATAAGTAGGAGTTTGAAAATGTTACCATAGATATTTAAAAATTGACTATACTAAAGTAATTTTCGTGAATAGTTTAGGTTTTAATGAAAAAATTATACAAATATATTTTTGAAAAAATGATTAAAATCCTACCATAATGATCGTGGTCAATGGAAGAATTTTTCTAAAAGACAATTACCAAATTGGATCTCATGAATCTATGAAGAAATACAAAAAAATCATTATATTAACACTAAAAAACAAGAAGTTTATATAAATAGATAAACATTTATTCGGTGTTATTGGTATTATAACATATTTTGGAACAATTAATTGGAATATTTTTATAATATGTCAGTTTTAAAAAATCAAGGGATTCCTATTTAATGGAAGGGTAATGTTGAAATATTCAAATATCCAGACGTAAAATATAATAATATATAAATCTACAAAAAATTTCAAATTATTCAGGATCACCCTATAAATTACAATTATTGTGGTCATTGGAGCATCACATGAATTTTATATCCAACAAACCAATCCATTAAATGGAATGAAATTGGTATACTATAGGGTTGTATGAATGAATATTAGTCAAACATTAAAAATATGATGAGGAAAGTTACAAACTATAATACATCAATGAATATTCAATTTAATGTGAGAAAAACATCGAATGTTAGTAGAGAATAAATTCATGACCATGAGCAGCAAATCCCATTCTTTTTATGGATCTCGGATTTCCATCTACGTCGAACTAGAGGGGAGATGCTTGATCCTTGTCTTCTACATTATCTTACCATATGTATTTGTTTTCTCTTACCTTTATTGGTTCTCAATATCATGTGATGGATCCCACTTCTCGTTAGGCACAGATAGTTATTCCTCATTTCACTATGAATCTCACCACGGTGTTTATATGATTTTTAATTTCTCCTTGAATCTCATTGAAGCTTCTGGTGGCTCTACTGGGGTTAGTCCAGTTGTTGTTTCAAATTTTTGGTATTTTTGTTATATATCCATGATCAAGCCTCTCAAATTTTCAGAGGATTTTCTAGTCAGATATGTTGTGGTGGTTTCCTAGAGGACTTTGGAGGAATCGAAAAGTGGGTGTCGATGTACCAGTGCAGCCTGAGTCGGATGATCTCTGGATCTAAGGCCTTATCTAGGTTTGTTCTCCATTTCATATGTGATTGTTTGTTGGGATTTTTTCTCTGAGGTAGAGTGATATGATTCTAGTAGGATGATATTCTGTTGGTATTTTTTACTTTTTTTCTCTGTATTTGATTTTAGTGGTGTCTGTTGGCATTGGGGGCCATGGGGATTATCTTTGTCAAGGGAATTGGACACTCATTCCTCTTCTCTTACTCCAGGACTTCACCACTCTCTCTGAGGTGGATCCATGTGAGGGGTCTTTGAGGTGATTTGTGATATGAGGGTGAGAAACCCATACGTTTCTTACAGTGTTTCAATCTTTATTATCTATCAGAGGTTGACAACATCGAGGCTGTGATTTTCTAGGATGGATTTAATGGATTCCAAATATATTTAGAGTACTTTTGTGGGGGTTTATATGGAATGGATGAGGCTTTCATCCATGATTTCAGATGTGTGGTTGGTCAATGATCTATTGGATGTTGTTTTCCAGATTTAGGATTGTGGTCACTTGTCTTGAGGACAAATATGGTGGTCCTTATTTTTTAGAATTTGGAATTTTTATTATGCTTACTGAATGTGTTTTTTGGGATGATCTTGCATGTGCATGTATCTTCATGGTATGTGAGTGCATGATGGTATTTGGTGATGTTTGGACTATTAAATGTGAAACAGCATAGAAAATCAACAAGGAAACTTCATAAAAGGACTCTGTGTTAGAAGTATTCACTAGATCTTGGCCATCTATATTTGGAAGAAGTTGAGGGAATGGATTTTTTCATTGGTACTAGGCCGGCATAACCTTGTACAAAAAAACATTCTGAGAGGTCATGAAAAAGTGGATACTGGTCATAATAATGCAGTCATTGGAGATGGTATTTCTTATAGTCTCTATCTGGGATGCCTTTAATTTTAATTTTTTTAATTGGTTGACGTTTTTTGGCTTCACACATATCCTTTATAAGTTTCATTTCAAAATTAAAAAAGGATTCTCGAGTAGGGAAGGAATATTTTTAAATAAATATTTAGTAATACTAATTATGGATCGCCACTAAAGAATATAACGATATTCTATTTTATAATTGGAGGAACCACTGTGGATACATGTAAGAAAGCCATGTATAAATATTTTAAGGGAGAAAATAAAATTTATAATATATGATCATCCCAAAAGAAAACCACAAGGATAGATGTGGTAAAAATATTTTCTAATGATATATGTGGAAAATCAAAAAAGGATTCCAATATATATATAATTAATTAACGGTAATTTTCCAACTAATATTGACTATTCTTGTGAAATATACTGATCTCAAGTGGAAGTTAGTGATAATGGGAAAATGGAAAATCCACATAATGTAATTAAATTTCATTTGGTATTTTAAATAAATAGAAACCTAAAATATTTAGTGGATGTTTGTGTGATGTAACAACACCAATTTTTTTATTTATATTTTTTAAAAATTTGGAATAATTTTTTAATATTTATTTATAGATTCTTTTCAATGTTGACGTACTTGTAGAGCATCATTGTTGAGATATTAAAATTTTTACATATAATATACCCCGAAAATATATTTTTATGAGTAATGGGATATACCAAATATAGTGTCATAAATTGGATAACATGTACCATATTTTAATCTAAATTTTTCTTTACACTAGGTGTTTTTAAAGTTATATTGACCTCTGATATTTTGGTAGAGTGTCTTCGCTACCAGATATTGGACAAAAATAAAAGGAACAAATTTATTTATTTATTGTTCAATTTATATCTAATCCTAGAATATCCCCTTTTTAATCCATATTAGTTATAATATCATTGTTTATCTACATTACCATAATTGGGTTAGAGGAGGGTCTCATCAACGAGGTTACATTACTGCTCAGATGACGGTCAATCAAGAATCAATGATCAAAATACCACGTGGATTTTTACCAGTGAAATTGTTCTATGATATCACCAACTACATTCATGGTGAATCGTTATTATTCAGTGATCAATATGATATTGAGTTATGAATTATAATTTTATTAGTTAATATCACCACTTTTTTCTCTTATGATGAACATGGATTAAGTAATCTAGATTTATTTTATGGACCATTTCTTGTTGGTTATCCAATCGATTATTTAATTTCATAGAATTATAAATTTGATATATATTTTGAAATTGAAGATTTGTTTATCCTACCCTTTCATCTGATTCTATCAATTATTGGGAAAAAACATGGCCCTCATTTTATTCTCATTTTTTCAAGACCTTCTTCCTCCATTTTTTGAACAATCATTATTGATATTTCTATTGTATGATGATTATACTATACTGAAAACCCAATTATTGTGAAATAACTCTTCCGATTAATGGTTCATTTCTCTGGGTTCAAATATTGTGTTAGATAAATTAAGGATACATGTAAATGATGACATATATCTAATAGTGTTTTGTGTGATAGAGGTTCAGTGAGCCAGATCATGCATGTACTCTAGGGGGGTGATGATATGTGATTTTAGAAAAATGGGTGGCTAGAATCTAGAAACTAGAAATGAAAAATGCTCATTCAAACTATATAGAATAATTATAAGAAAAAATCACATATGATGTGATTGATATGTTGGTGTAGGTACAAATAAATAAATATGACTATAAATGCAGAATTCTTACTAACTACATGGAATTTAGTATAATAGAACACAAGTAATATAATAATATATTTAAAGTATATAGGGTTTGTTTAGATGTTAAATAACTCATTATATGTGGGGGGACATAATTTTTTAATGTTAGTTGGACATCATAGCATGCACATGGTGTAAATGCCCATGAATCCTGGTGACACAACATTACATGTGTATTGTTGGGAACCCTATGTGATATGTACAACACACTGAACTAGAAAGATTTCACATTACCAATCACTATGACTGAATTAAACATTTCATTTATCATTAAAACACATCATGTATATTATGAATATATTATATTGTGAGGTGGCATGACATGGGTAGAACTATACATAGTGGGAGGATACATGTATCCCTAGAATAGGAATTGTACTCCCTCTAGGGTCGGTTAGAGACCATATTTTCGCCAGTCTATCATTTAGATTGACATGTGTGTGTTCCTTAGAACTTATCTAGTTTGGGTACATTAACATGATCTATACATATTGGATTATAATTTTTTATCATTTCCTTACTCATTGGATGAGACATCAAATATATGGGTTAGTTGTGGAGAGATTCCTGTATCCGTTCACGAGGCGCAGGGCATGATCCTCGATCTAAATTTTCCCAATATATGTTTAGGTATCCTGTATCTTACATTCATTCTATCTTATCACCTAAAATTGGGTAACTATATATAGGTTTAGGTATCTTAAATAAATCCTAGGTATTATCCACTAACGGTGTATAAATATAATATATGATCTAGATCATGAATCATCGTGGAAATGATTGATTACCGTGACCTCTTGAATGAGTTACATAATTGTTAGTGATGACTAAGGAAGGAGTTATACATAATGGGTGTTATCCAGTATCATCAAGCATAGAGAATAAGATGAAAATGGGGATAGACCACACCTTGATACTTGCATCCATCCTTTAGCATATCTTGGTTACCATATTTATTCTCCCTGATTTTGAAATTTTTTAATAACTCTCTTTTTGATGCTTTGTGTTTGGTGATTTTAGAATGTATCACTTGTTGTTTTATACTAAATACTACATAGGATCTTCCCATATGTTTTTTCATATATAGATGAAATTAAGATTGCTGGAGTAATAGGTGGACTGGGATTAAGTGGAGGTTATATTTGGTTTAAAGACTATGAATGGACCCTGGAGTTGTTTTCATAGTAGCATTCCACATTGTTTACTAGGCTAGAATATTTTATAGTATTGTATTGATTTAATTTAGCCCAATTTTTCTCATTTCATTCTATCATAATATGGTGTTTGATTCGGAATTATGTATGAATTTAAATTATAAGTCATTTTCCATACAATATTACAATAGCTTGTATAGATGTGTATGTGTGTATAATTTTTTTACTCAAAGGTTTTCCATGTGTGTTATATGAATAAATTATACTAGTCTCTATCCCATGTCCAATTGGATGTTTTTTAGAGGATTTAATCTCATATTACTTGCAACTAAGAGGGCCCAAGGGGGAGTGGGTTAGTTCATGAATTAATATTATGAGAGAATATTCGATCATAAGACAGATGTTTGGAGATAGTCTAGATATGAGGATTTCGTAGTACTAGGGAAATAGTGTTAAATTTTGTAATGCATGGATCCCATGATAGGGAATCCAGTTATTGTGAGACGACCAATGTATCCATTAATTAGGTCTCTAGTAACCAATTTTTCGTCTTAGTACATATATAAAGTAGTTGTGGGGAAAAATGGTTCATGTATCATATAAAATGAGTTTTGGTTTCCATGTTTTTGTTCATTCAACTCCTCAGATATTCTATTTAAACTACAATATATCATGAAAAACACATGATGTTTTCATGATGAAATCCTATGTGTATTCCACATTGGAATTAAGGATTTTTCCAGAGTGTAGATAATGAATCTATATAGTGACCTGATCTCAAGTATTTCTCTCTGAGTGGAGAATGAGAAGAACTTTCATCTAAGGATAAGTGCATAAACCCTACAACTATAGTATATATTGATGCATAATTTTATACATAAAAATGAATTCATCCTGTTATTACTAATGATGATGTGTAGGGACTAAGCATAGAGCAAGAGTTTCTTAGGAGAAGATAACCTAGAGTTGAAGGTTAGTAAGAGTATCTGGAAAATTGTGGGAAACATAGGGATAATAGGTCCCGACATGTGAGAAAAAATTATAGAAATATAGAACTATGATAATACAATACTCCATAGGAGTGTAGTTGTTATACCTATGAACAATGTAGTCAGATAACACGAGTATGTATAACCAACAGATCATCATTAGTCATGGAAGAGATAGAGTAACCACTATAAAAAATGAAATTCCTTTCATATTGATGTCCATAGGGTTGAGGTGGTGGTTGACTATTTGTTCTATTACCACAGCATGCACCACCATGTGTTCTATAGTAATAGTAGAAACTGGTGTGTAGGGATGTGGATTTTCATAGTCAATGGATGCCAATGGACCTAAGAATCAGTCACGGTATGATGCACTGTATTAATGCTCCATTATTTAGATACAAAATTAATAAACCCAAGTGAAATTGTTCCTTCCATGCTTCACCAAGAGTGGGTGATCTTAATTAACCACTGGATTCTCCATTTCAACCAAAGAGTTGAGAGAATATTATAGAAATTTTTTTGCTGATCACACTCTTCAACCATCAATGTGACATGACACTTTGGGGTAAGGTTTATCTTGGAATCTCTATCAAGTGGAGATGAGGCCCTATATTTTTATTAGAGGTATAGGATATCTCTTAGCTATTCATGAGCCGTTTTACTATTACCGATTTGGGGTTCAAGTTTTCTATGTTAACGATATGATATTTTCCTCAGCTGGTGAGAAGAAATTTTATTCAGAGAGAGCTAGCATCACAAGCATGGGGTTATAAGAAATTTCTCATTAGTTGAATACTATGAAACTTTCATTAGAAAAGGATTTGACTTTTAGTTCCCTATTTTAGTGGGGGTTGTATGAGGTTATCTTCCATAAGGATGCATTAAATATTCATCACAATAGAGTGTTTGACTTCTGTATATAGTGAAAGCTAGGAAGAACCATGATATCAATTCATGGTTAACAAATGTCCCATGAATATATGAAAAAGATAATTTGGATATTTAGGGGTTTATAAGAGGAATTGATTTGTTAGTCTTAGTGTTATTTCTAGCCATCTATAGTGTGGTTTAGAATGAATAAGGATTATATTTAAGTGTTATTTGGGGATTATATTCTATTTAAATTGGTGACTATCAAGAATTTATATCGAATTTCAATAATCAAATATCATTTCTAACACATTAAAGGAGAGATGTTGTTATAGAAGATTGACTGCAGTATAGGTTATCACCAGCTCTAGGTTAGGGAGGAGGATATAGAAAAGATCATGTTATAGTTCCACAATGGTTTCAATGTGTACCTAGTTATTTAATTTAGCCGGGTAAATAACAAAATTTTGATCATGGGACTTATGTACTATATATTTTATCCCTTCTTAGACTGGTTTATTATGTTCTTCATCATTAACATCCTCCTGGTCGTAGCATCTGAGGACGATCATACAATGCAAAATTGGATGATTCTATACAAACTCTAGGAGAAATTTTTTAAGGTAATACCTTAAAATTTCATTTTTAGAATAAATAGGTCCACATCATAGTACACATCATCAAAAAGGGGGAGCAGTAATGGACCTATCAAAAATTGAGGCAATTCTATTTTGGGAGAAAACAAAGGGAGTTATTGAGGTGCATGGGGTTCATTGGTTGGATAGATTTTATTAGAGTTTCATTAATAATTTATCTAACATTGATACACCTATAGCTATATTAAATTAAAGCTGTAACCTTTCATGTATATAGATAATTTCATGTAAGATTCTTAGGAGCTGTAATAGATTTTGACTAGTTCCTCCACCCTGAGACTTGTAGAGGAGATAGTTTAGTACTTTTTGTCTTTGATACCTCCATGGATGACTGTGGATGTGGACTAATGAAGGGGAAGGACATTAATTCTTATGTATCCCAATAATTTAGACTACATGATAAATATTATACAACCCATTATTTGGATCATTCATCAATATTATTATTAATGGAAACTTGGTGATATTATCTTATGAGGGAAAGGTTCATCGTCTATTCAGACAAAAATATTAACATTTATATTATCTCTAATAAATATCATAATCTAAAGAATAGATAATTTATAGAATTCCAATAGGAATATTTCTTTGAGATAGTATATACTCTTGGAAAATGGAATGTGGTTGTATATGGTTTTATAAATAAATATTTTTCACATATGTTGAGGGAGTTAACAAATAAGTTTTCTTCTTTGTAGTTTTACATTAAATACAAGGGTGCAGTAGAATACCACTTATCTGTGGTTGTTACCCATCAGCCTAATCATTATTCTTGGGATGCATAGCTATGAAATATCGATTATGATGTATGTCCTTATTATTTATTCATATGATAGGTTGTAAATATATTTTTGAAAGACAATGATCACATAAAACATTTTCTTTAGTGATAGATGATTGATCCAATAACACTATGAAAGGAGGTGTTTATGGAGTTACATAAATTCTCTTTACTAATATATCCTTTAGTGGGAAATATTTACTAGTTTCTGAAGTATCAACCATATTTTTAGGTGAAAATCATTGATAAATACGTTTTTATCTTGATTCCACACATTCTAGTTGGTGAAGGCTGAGCATTGAGTACTAGTGGGTTTATTTCAACCACTAAGGTTCTAGAGTGGGATGGTGTCTCTAAAGATTTTTTGATGAGATTTCCATTAAAACCGAGAGGCCATAACACAGTATAATTGATCTTAAACCAACTCTCTTAGTCATTAATTTTAATTTCCATCAAAATAGAAGAGTTCATTGGAGATATTATAATACATGTTGATGTTAGAGATTGTCCAAAATATTGGAGTTTGATCAATTAATGTTTCATACCATTACTCTTGCTTCAAGTCTCAATTGATGAAAGGAATAAATAAGGATTCTTATCTTATTTGTGGTTGATGTTGATATTACACCCCCAAATGGAAGACCAAACTAAGTGGATGATTCATATCCTAGAGGTCATGCAATGGGATTTCTTGTTAAATTTTTTATTCATGTGGTATGATAATCGAACCTTGTAGAGTTTTCATTCCACAAATGATACTATTATAGTATTAGTATTGAGAAATTAAGGAATTTTTTTGTAGAACATGTTGGTCACCAATATACTTGTTGGAGCCTTAAGGGGAAATATTATTGGGGTTAGAGTTCGTGAATGTGATGAAAAATATGGTGTAGATAGCCCTAAGCAGGATGAGGACAACCACTATTGATGTAATGTAATATACAAACTAATTATGGAGGTATTTTAAGTTACATATTGGAGATAATGTGTTCCTAAAGTTCACAACATAGTGAGGAATATAATGATTTGGAAGGGATGTAATGGTATATATGAGGTTCATTGACCCCTTCCATATACTTCTTATGGTTGGGGCAGTGGACATATAATAAGACTAAGAAATTAGATATATTAGGATCATTAAGTTCTTAACATTTCATAGCTTTGGATATACGTGCAAAACCCATCACACATTATTGAAAGGGTTGGGATGAACATTGAGTATGCTTCTACATTCCTAGAGTACCTAAAAGATAATAATGATTGGTAGGATAAGATCTTTCGTGGGTGATTGATTCCCTTGGTGTAAGTTCTTTGTCACTACATGAACATTTAAAAGAGATTATGGGAGTGGGAGAACTAGATAAGAGCCTATTACTATCCAATATTGATTAATTTTCAATTATCTAAATTAAAATCCTAGAAGATGTAGAGAATGTAATGATAATCAAATTTTTGTTTAACACTTCGGAAAATGATGAATAATATTTTTGGAGGTTTCCAAAGAGTTTTCACAATCTATTGTGTTATGTGGAGCCATGGTGTGGATATATTATAAATCTCAAATATAATGTACCCCATATGTGTATTTTTTATGGATAATTAAATATATATTGAATGGTGTCTCATATTCGAAAACTGATACCAAAATTAATACTGGAATGTAGGTCTTACCATATGCATGATAGACGTTACATTTTGATAGAGTATATTTCCATGAAATTACTAGATAAAAATAAATATTGTAATTTAATTTTTATTATATAATATATGTATAAACATAGAATAGTCTCTATTTGAACCCGATTATAGATAATTATTTGGTTATATATATACCCCAGAAGTATTGGTGGGATCATAAACATGGTAGGGACATTGATTATATGACAATAGTGGACTAAGGTATGATGGTAAAAATATCAAGTGGAAAGTCATCAATGACATGGTCCTTCGATCATGCTAATTAAAATGATATAAACTCAATATTCATTAGTTATAAATTCAATATCGATATAGGTTATTTTATTCTGTTCAGTAATTTATCCATTGTTTATTTTTGGAATGAACATAAATTATTTCATCTTTATTTAATTCATGGGCCACTTTTTTTAAAATCCCATCAATTATTTCATTTCATAGGATTCAGAATATGATTTTAATTTTTAATTTGATTATGATTTATCATTCCCATTGTAAATAATTTAAAATTATTTCTATCTATAAAAGTCCATCCATTGATGCTTAGTTTAGAGTTGTTTGGATTCCAGCCTCCATTATTTTAATATTCATCATCATTATTTAATGTCCTATTATTTGAATATACTTGGAAACCTAGTCATTAAAAAATAGTGATTTTGTACAAAAGATCATCATTGTGTGTTTGGTGATGGGATTTGAAATATGGAGGTGGCGGGATGATGATGTCGGGGATCTAATGGCTTGTAGCTGATGGTGGTTTGATGAGTCGAATCTTATGGATAGTCTAGAGGGGTGACGATGGGAGATTTATGAGTAAAGGGTGGCTAGAATGTCGACATTAACAATTAAATAGTATTATTAAACATGGATATTTTTTACATAATAATAATTATTCATAGAATTATATATGTAGACGTCAAAGAATATTAATGGATTTGAAATTTCCATGTTTTTAGAAACTATATGGATTACTATTTAAAATAATATACTCTAGTAAGCCCTTTATGTATGGAATATATTATTTACATGGAATATATATAGAAAACATTTTTCTATATACCCTCAAACAATGTAATCCATATATGGCCAACATAGCATGTATAGGGAGAACCTGAAAAGGAAGCAATGTGGCTGCACATGAACTTTGTTTTGACACACAAGTCATGTAATTTTATGACTACATAGACATGGGTATATAGAACAAGAAAGTCTACATGGACTATCCTCTAAATGTATCATTTAATTACAAAATGTTGTATCAATAGAGAATAAACATTCATTTGAAATGGAAATAGATAGGAATAATCAGAATTTGGGATATATACCATTTATCCCTAGATCACACCATTTACTACAACTGTAGGATAATGATCTTGTTCATTGAGTCTAACTTTTGGTTTAGCAAGATTTTTTTCCATTGATCTTAAATATCGTGGGTTTGTTCCCTTGATCCATCTCTATAAGCGTATAATTTGGTATCCCATGCTATACATAGGATGAGAGATCCCCTATGTTGGATAGTTCTAAATAGAATCAGGAATCCAACTATAAGGATCAGATAGTGAAATCCTATCTCATTTTCCATAAGTAGGGTTAGGTATAACATATCCAGCATACAGGGTGGTTGATGCCTCAGAGTGAGTTATCCCAGATAGGGACATATTTCCCCCATAATCAAGGGGTGTGAACCCCTACCAATGAATCGATATCTTATGTGTTCTAGGTTGTGCTTTATATTGGAAATTCCTGAATAATATGACTTGTTGGATGATATTCATCAGTATCTGTGAGTCCCATTGAGAGAGATCCCTTAACTAGTATTTTATCATGGATTATTGAACAGAATCCTATGGATGTAAGTGAATACAAACCTTGACATTAGACATGGCGTCTTACATGAATATATATGGTTAATCTTGTTTATTCTCTTTATTTATTTTTTATTTAATGGTTGAACCCATTTTTATTATTTGGATTTGTTCATTTTTATCTTTCGTGTATTGTATATTTATAATCACCTCTAAATTGTTTCCACTTACATGTGTCATGTATTATGAAAATAACATTCTATATTATATAGTCCCATGTAGAAGAGGATCATGTGGGTCTAGATTATGCTTGATGAACCAATGATGGGCCCATGTGTTGATTTTTTGGTAGTAGACCCATTTTGATGGTATTGAATTTTTCTACATTTTCTTTTCTATTTTATTCATATATATTCTGATGTTCGATTAGATGTAATATAGTTACATACAATATAAATTATTTCCATTCTAAATTATACTAGCATGTGTTTATAAGTGTGTTCATACATGTACACTAGGCTTAGGCCTCCCATGCATGTGACATGACTAGTTTGTGCAAGTATCCATCCCATGGAAAATTATAGGTGGTCTTGGTGTCTCATTATCGATATACAATAAAACTTGGATTTTTCAGTAAATGGTTTTAAGGGTGGTTGATGGTTAATGGAAGGGACAAGAAAATGGTGGAATAAAAGGATATTTAATATTTGTTATTTCTTAGGTTTTTAAATGAGAGTTGTATATATTTCTGGATTTTTTTTAAAATATACCAAAAAACATTATATATCAGATGGGTATAACATTAATGATAGTTTTTTGATTGATTTTAAAAAACATATTTACTAACCTATGTTATCTTAACCTAGTTAACTCAAGAAGTCATGGAGTTGATTAATTAAATGACTATAATAAAGAAAACCTGAATTTCCAATTATAATCTGAATTTTCTGATTCATATGAAAAAAATTAGTTGTTGGAGGAGTTATTTTTCTTAATATATTTGAGATCAGAACCGAAAAAAATGATTTTATTCTTTTATTAATAGGTGGAGATGAAAAATATTTAGCATGAATACATATTAACCAAAAATTACATTCTAATATGTTTTGAGAATAGTTTAGATGTATTTTTAATAAAAATTATTGCTGAGGAGAAGAATCTTTACCATGCAAAGTCTAAATTTATATTATGTGAATAAGGAATGGGGAAAATCTAGGATATTATTATGTTGATTTCTATCCATTATACTTGTAGAGATTCAGTCACATAATGGAAATGTTGTTCTATTTGTTTTTATGTGGATTTGATCTTAATAGAGTATCCATTATGAAATATTATATCTTTTTTAGGAGATTTATACTTTTTTAAAGGCATGAGAATTATGAAATATATTGTTATGAAGTTGGAGAATTTTAAAATGAAGGAGGAAGATATTTCTCGGGATTTTCAGTTATTGTAAATTATAGTTACAAAGGTCAAGTGTGTTAATCATAATTCAGAGAAGAAATAATTTGAATATAGTGGCTAATTATTATGTGTCCTTTTCTATTGACATTTTATGACATTATGTATTTTGAAATATATTATTTTACTATTTTATAAAGGAAAATTTGGTCATTAATGGAAAATTACAAAGGAATGGTTCTCCACAACAACTGAAACCTATAGTTAAACTCTAAACTATAGTAAATTCATGGTGGTTGTGGATGGAGGACTGTGTAGGACTATTAAAGAATGAGAGGAATTAGGTAGAGAAAGGTAGATAATATCTATTTAAGACTACACGCTGACATTAGGTCTTCTAATAAGGTGGAAGTATATGTATTTTTAGGTGGCAGAAAAGAACCATAGTTAATTAAGAATCATCCATGAGATATAATTCATAATACGGTATCATTAATCAAAACATTTTTTTGAATTATAATTTCACCCCTAGATTAGGAAATTTGATGTCATAGTTTGTTGTCCCCTTCCTCAAGCTCCTTTGATTCACATTACAAATCATTACACGTTTCCAAATATAAATTAGATGTATCTTGAGATAATCCACATGATTGTTTCTATAGTATAACTATAAACTAAAATGATCACAATGCTTCTACATGAAAAAATGTCAAAATAAAATCTTTATAAATTTATGAATTTTTGGGATGATGACCTATTTTGATGGTATTTTACTCTATTCATGTATCAAAACATCATGATATTGTGGGTTATTCGATCTGGATCAATAATATTGAAGTTTATGTGATTAGATGTCTATGAAAACTAATAAATGATTAAATATATTCATTGAGTACATTTTGTGGTTTGAAAATTTTCTACAATTAAGCATCACGAGTTTATTTACATTATAGGGTATATGTGGTGGGGTTCATAAGGTACATTCAAAAGTGTTCACAGAGTACATAAAACAATAGAAAAATGTAATCATTTAACAATTGTGATTTGTTTGTACATTAAATAAGTATATATATTATAAAAATGTGATGAAAAAAAGGATACCCATCCATTACATAGATGGTGTATGTGACCTCCTACATATTTGGAATTTCTTTTGTGAGGATTTTTTTGAAGCTAATCCATTAGGAGAAAAAATGGATGGTGTTGAATTGAATTTCACTAAATATTTTGATATTTAATGATTATGATTTCAGAATGTTTGTTTATTATAATAGTGAGGATTTATATCCTTACAATGTGATTAAAATTATATATTAAAATAAGTGGAAATGAGTGTTAACAAATAATGATATTAATGTAGAACATTCTGTGAGCTAATGAGAATATTGAGAACATTCATCCTCTGTGAAACCAATAAGATCCAACCATCATAAATGAATGGATAGAAATGAATTTTTTTTTCAAAAATGTATCTATGAATAAACCAAAACTATAGAGAATGATATTTGAAATAAGAAGGAAAATGAATCACTATTACTTCTATTGAGGTTTTTGTTGAGAATATTTTAAAAAGTAGATATTGACGTGGTCAATTCCATGTTATTTTTTTATTTTAAAAAATTTTAAACATGATTTATTGTTTTTATAATTTAGGATGTCACATATCTGTAACCTGAGGAATTAGATCTTATTCAAGGTGAGAGTCATTTTGAGAATAAAATAGAAGTAAATTTTCAAAAGTTTTAGAAGGACCCATTAATAATAGTACCTATATAATCAAATCAATTATCTTGTGGGAGGCTGAAGACATTGTGATAAAGTATAAAGATGTATTATCCTATATAGTATAGTGAATAAATTTATGTTGATGATTCCCACCGCTTTGGAATTTCAATAATATCTTGAAAAACTAGTGTGTGACTTGAAATTACATTGTAAACATTAAAAAATATAAATATAATAAAATAAATGTCACAACACATGTTCAACATGATAAGGAGTTGGCTCTCACATTAATGCCAAAACAAGTACAACATTTTGTAAAGTTGTTCTTATTTTTATTTGTTTCTTTATTATATAGTGATATTTTAGATCACATAAAAATATTTATGCTTGTTAACTACGAAATAAGTTAACGTAATAGGACATGATTACCTATAAAATAAAATAACACTCGATAAATGTTGGGTATCCTAAATCACCCCCAGTGTCCCTACGTGATCTTCTGGGAGCATCACTATCAGATTTGACGGAATAGTGTCTAAGACTAAATTATATTAAAACATATACAATATATGTTTTTTAAATATGTAAAATTCATCTTGGGTAAATCCTAAACACATGTGATTCATGTTTCTATAGCTTTAGGGGAGAAAGATGGGAAATGGAAGGAAATATTGAACAATCATGATCATAAATTTGATTGATTGATGATTAAGAAATTGATCATCCAAGAACACATTGTACTTATGGAATAATTGAGTTATATAACTGAGACTCAATCCCACTTATGATTTCAGAGAAAAATATTCATAATTAAAATATTCTATGAGTTTATGAAACCAATTTATAAAGACGAAGGAACATGTTGAAGATCCCAAATGAGTACCCAAGAATTTAAAAACCCTTTTAGTCATCTTACTACCATTCCTTGGATGATGGGAACTATCCCAACCAAAAAACTAGGCACTACCTCCCCACGTATAAAAATCATCTGATTAGGAATCTAAATGTTTCTCATTCAATGCAATATTACTAATATACAACCTCACCGATGAAGATTAGGAAAATTAAATACATGAAATCACTATAAATAAAAGTCGAAGAGATCATAGAGTCCAATTTTTTATTGGTATAAGTGATTGAAATATACCACAACAATTTGATACCATATGTTATAAATCTATAAAATTTTTAGATACACAAATAAAATACTCCCATTATCAAAATAGAAACATCTATTTATCCATAATCATTTAGGGATTTTTTAAATAGATTAGTACTTGATGAATAACTATTGGGAATGTAGTTTTCTAGAATTATGAAAACCCATTTCCTAGAGGTAGTCTATTAGTATAATATCAAATAATCACATTGAGGTTAATCATATTAAAAATATATTATAATGGATGTTTTATTTAACGATCACACTATTTTCTCAACAATTAGCTAAAAATTGAATTAAACTGCTGCTAAATACATTCAAAAACAATTTATTCATCATGACCCCTCTCATTATTTCCATTACCCTATAAGTCCTTGACTAAAAACCTCCCTCTACATATAAACTCCATATATCCTCCTTAGTGAGGCCGCAACACACCACCCACCTCAGCGACGACCTTCCAACCCACCCACAGACTTTGACCTCCAAGTCCCCTCATCGATGGTTACCCCAAACCCTATACCCCTAGAACGTGATCTCCCCTACATGGAGGTGGCCCCCAAACCCCAATTACCTTGATCTCCCTCTACCATCACCAGTGGCCATCCTAGACAACCTCTAAACATAGACCTCAGACCTTCCTCTCCCCTTATAGGTGGCAACCTGCGACCCCCTATGATTTCAAACATACATCCACCAATTCTTTTCCACTAGTTGATGGTGATCTCCTACTGGAGACCACCCTAGCTCTGGCCCCCTACCAGCAGCCTCTGTTTCCTGACACACCTTCTGGATACTTTCTGATACCCAACCCCCATTTCTGGAGAACACAATAACACTGACCTCCTTTTAACATTAGCCATGACCCCATCCTCCCTAAAATTTACTACCATGACCCCTACCCTACATTCTTCAATCATTGTGAACCTAGATCCCTTAAAGATTCATTTATAAGCCTAATATCCCCTTGTAGGCAACCACAGTGACGCAACACCATTATCGGTGACAGTTATGACCCTGATACCCCCTACCCCCTACTGACAATCGTTGAAGCCATAATATATTTAATTTTCCTTATATTTTAAATTAAATTATTTAAAAAATTCAACGTGATTGAGTGGTTTTTTTGTTTTTAATTTCGTATTAAAAAATTTTGATTTTGGTTTCTTTTCATGTCATATCATGATACTACCATGGTCAATGATGAAGTTAGGTGACATTTAGTTTTGATTTTTCCTTATAGATTAAATATTTATATATTTATATATAAATGTATATCTAGAATAAAATACAATAGTTATCGATAAAATAATGATTAATTTACCATTAAAAACAACTCAATATTCAAACAGATTAGAATTTTTTTTAGATAATTCAATTTCAAACTGATTAGTAGATGGAGGGATACAATTTTTATTCGCTAATTGTAAATTAAACATATAGTTAAATGGAAATGAATTATATGAGAATTTTATATTGAAATAGTTTCTTTATTGATATATATGTTGGATTTTCATGGTGAATAAAAGGTTATATAGAATGTAAAAACAATGAAAATAATGTCAAAGAAACACACAGTTACCATGGAGAGGAGAATTTAATTTTATATTTTTCAACGATGCATTAGGTTTTTTAGAATATAATGTACGTGAGTTTAATAGATCGATATAATGATCATTTGATCCCATGAAATCTAATCATTATAAAAAAATTAGTGAAAAAATATCTAGTTTATAAATTTGTTGAAGTTGAAAAACATGAAAAATACAATGGGTATTCCAATTATATGATGTTTTATTTTCTACTTCAATTATATCATAATATATGTATCTTTGTGATTACAAAAAAATTAAGTTTCCACAAATTTAAATTTTCTTCATGATGAATTTAGAGAATCTATGATCCCTGCATCATCTTATGAGAGTAAAAAAAATAATCAAAAAACTTGGACATGATTTTACAATGATACATGAATTCCCTAATAATTACAATTATTACTATAGAGAAGCTTATGATAAAGAAAAATAGATAAGATGTTATAAATATATATGGAAGTAAATGAATAAAAATGTGACTATAAAATATAAATTAATGCATCCACATGAATAAATAGAAGAAGAAGATTTCGGTAATGGTATTGCATTACATTCCTCAGAAACCATGCTTGAAAATATTTTTCATGTAATAAGAGAATGCGTATGACATAAAGTGGAATGGATAGGATAATGATGATGGATTTATGGGACATCCATAATATTAAAAATCATGTAATATTTTTTATTCTATATATCAATATTTTCCTTTTTGTCATAATAATTTATCTTTGTAACTGGACTCTAAAGTTTTTAAATCTTTGGGAACATTAAGTACTAATTATAGCATTTTTCCTGTTGTTTGGATCCACTATAATCAAACACCTTGGATGTGTATCATGAATACTTTTTAAATTATTTTGTTGATTCTTTTAGGAATGAAAATTCCAAGAAATGATGTTGATGTAATCCTTCATCCTTTAATCATATAATTGAGAGAATTATAGGATTATGTTGTTGAAAAATATGAATTTTGAACCGGAAAACTATTTAAATTGAATGATGGATTAATGTGAACAATTAGTGACTTTCCATGAATCAGAATTTTATCTCATTGGAACACTCATACATGTTTTCCCTGTATAGATTATAATATTTATTGTGAAAATCAATTATTATATAATAAATAAAAATGGTGTTTTATGTGTCATCATGGATATCTTGATTCTTCTCATAAATTCATTTTAAGAAGAAATGATTAAATGAAGATATTGAATTGATAATTTAACTAAAGGTGTTTTCTAGGGTAGAAATATTGGGACAATTAATGAATGCCACTCAAAATTTAGGAAACTGTTTGTAGTTTAAAAATGGGGGGATTGGTATGAGGTACAATATCCGAAGAAGTCGGAAAACAACAATTAATGATGAATATTATATATTTTGAAACATTTATATTGGGATTTTAATTTTATATTTCAAAATCTGGATTTAAAAAAAATAAAGAATAATTTCTGTGAAATTATAATTTTTACAATTCATAATGAGAAGGGTACATCAAAGGATCACTATAATGCTCATAAGGATTTAGAGTCAATGAATATAAATAATAGTTTGTGGGAAATTGAGATTTAAAATTATCTTTTAGAAATTTTCACAATGATAAATCATGATAAAGATGTAATCCATTGAAATAAAAAGAAATTAATAGTTTTATAAGGAATTTCAAGTATCATATCCAGGATAGTTGACATAAAACATTGAATGTTATAGGTATTGAGAATTTGTGACTCACATATTCTAATGAAGTAGTTGTTTCCATTGGCATTTAAAAAAATGTTACAAGAAACCGTATTTGTGGTTCTAGTTGAGTTTTATATATTTATTAGAGATATTTTTTATGGAACTCTAAATCTAAATGGGCTTTATATATATATACATGAAAATTCAATGTATTTTTTTTAAATACACAAGAATTTTATGAGTCCGCAGTTTCTGACGGCACATGATTCTGTGGCCCGGTGTGCCCAAAATCAATTTCTGAAGTTTTGTTCAGGTATGTTCAGTGAAAGTACGAGCGGGATTTTATATTTTTTGAACCGTTGCTCAGAATTAAAATCTGGAAACACCGTTGAACTCGCAGCACAAGTTTTCACTTAATGATACCATCAATGTAGTTGCATTTTATCGAGTTTCGGAGTTAATTTCTTGGAGTTTCTAATTTAAATTAAATAAAAAATGGGTGTAACACATTTTTATATGAATGGAAGTTAAAAACTCTAAAGGGAGGTTAGTGGTGGTGCCACCCACACATAACCTCCCTTGGGAGGATGTTATAAGGTGGGGCCCATACGAACATCAAACCCCTCAACTACCCTTGAAACCCCCTTTAACTCTGGAGCTCCCAATTTATGGTGCAGCCTTTCCACCTTCCCCTTAATGGTGCCAACATGAATTAATTAATGACTTAATTAATTAATTTGAGTGATTTGAATTATTCTGAATTCATTATGATAACATTAAAAATAGAAAATTTATTCTTTTATTTTGGGTTGGCATAATCATTGGAGAGCTTAGGAGAACTCTTGGAAGAACATCATCCTCTCGACGAAGAACGATCCTCGTCTCCGGAGAACATGAAGAAACATCTTCTACCTTCTTCAACCAGAGCAAATAAGGCAAGCACCGCCACCGCTGAAGTTCACTGAGGGCGTCATCTTGACTCGACTGCTCCGAGCTCTAACTTTTTCGGCATTGACGGAATAATGTCCATCTTTCAACGTCCTTCCTCTTTTTGTGACTTCGACAACGTACTTCGATTCAAGGTAGGGGGAATTTGGATTATTTTTACATATGAATTATACCCACGTACATTGATGTTTATTTTTCGATTGAAGATGGACAAATTGTTATCGCCTAACCTGGAGGGCGCAATCCGAACAAACACGACCTGATTACCCTCCATTGATTCATGTTTGTGTAGATGACGGAGGCAGAGCTTGTAGGGAGTGGTGCAGTCACACCGCGCCGGAGAAAGGGGGCCACTGCCATGTCGGCTGCAGCAGATGGAAGAGGCGGCGGCGGTGGCAACCCAAGGTGGTGGTGGCAGTGGCGGCCTCTCTCCGGCCGAGTGAAGAGATCGGCGGCCACTCGGGCCGCCCCATCCATGGGACGAATAGCATGCCAATCCGGCCAGCCCGATGGAGGAACGCGGTGCCCACAGGCACCGCGTGGACGAGGATGCGGCCCACGTCCACGGTCCGCTCAGTATAGTGAACCGGTCGTCCATGTGCTGGCCGGGATAGAGAACTTCAGTGCCTACAAGCGCTGTTTTAGGAGATCATCGGACTGCAGCGTGGGCCGCGGGCACCGGGCCGAACCTGCGGGCTACGACCGGCTGGGCAGAGGAGGAGGCGACATCGCTTGGCGCTGCCCGGTGAACCGGACCGGCCCATAGCGCACACTGGGACCGCGGGTGGGCCATTCCCCACCGGGCCAAGCCGACCCCCAGCCTGGTCGGACCTGTCGTATAAGGCCCCAGCCTTAAAAATTACTTAATCTTGAGTTACTTCAAGAATACACATTAAGGATCTTTTCAGGTTTAGAGTTTTAGAGAATTAGATCATAAAACATAAGAATTTTAATATACCTCCTCAAATCATGAATAAATCATAGAAATCATAAGACATAATGGTAACTTGAGGCATTCATAACATTCTTACATAGGGAGTAACCCTCAGGGTTACGTTTGGAATACAATCATAGTATATTCCTTAAATATCTTCGAAAAAACCTTAATGTTTAACTCCATCACATTTCCCAATGCATTGGAGAGCTATATCGGGCTCACCTGCCGTTAGTTTATCACAGAACCACCCGTTTTCATGACAATTCCCAAGAACCATAACATAATCGTATCACAAAAAACATGCATAAAGGTAACATAACTTTTCCACATTTCAATCACAAGATATCAATACAACACATTGATATAATAAAAACATTATGAAAATAATTTTCAATACCAAAATAAAAGGAATGTAAAACATGGTATTTATTTTTCATTTAAAAAAAGGTTATGGCTTGTAGAGGAAGCCGAAACTCAAATAATGGTCACGGCGGTGGAGACGTCATTGTCGCCACAAACGTACGACAAAAACATTCCCTTTTGTCTCTTAGTAAAATGATTCGTATAAAAAAGATTCATTTTGAATAAACGTAAAGGTCAAAGGGGTTTATACACCGTATAAATGAATTTTGTGTATAAAACAATATATGCCTCAATGAAAGGAGATTGAGACGAAGTCCCATACAAAAATCATTTTTTTAAAATAAAATAAATCTATTATGTGTATTCACTATACGTACACATAAAGAAAGTACAGATACAAGATAGGACATAATAATATCCTGACATAATTTCAATGTAGGAGATTAACCCAAAGAATATAAATCAGGTTAAGAAGTTCCCTTGCCTCGGGTCCAACTTGACTCAATCATTCTTTAACGTCCTGAATAATAAGCTTGAGTTAATTTCTACTTTATTAAGAACCTTTTTCAAGTTCATTATTCCTCTTATATCACTTATTACCATGTTATGAACACTGTGTAATTATTTATGTTAATAATGGTTGTTTTGTCGATCATTGGTACTTGAGTCAAAAATAAACTCTTTATAATTACAAGTTGTTCATGGGGTAAAATATCCATTATATCCAGAATTGTATTCATGATATATATATCATATATATCATATATATCCATTATATTCATGAATTTATAATATTACATAACATTTAGAGGTAAGAAATGAAATGCACCGTTCATGGAGACTGTAAGCCGTACGTACGCATGAACACTACTTCTATTTCTATTTCATATTTAATGGGAATAAGAAATAATAATAATTAATAGTATTTTAATTCCAGTATGGTATCATATATAATATCATTAAATCAATCCTTCATAAGTACCACATATGGAATTAACGAATCAAATCACTATGAGGGGGCGGTAGCCCGCACTTCCTAAAATGAAGATATTGCGTTTAGCCATAATGGAAACCATAAAGGTATGCCATAAATGAAAAATATAGAAGCATAAGGAAAACATAAACATATTATATATTATATATAAATATAGTGACATTATAATGGCCACCATTAAAGGTGTTAAAAGAAGATTGAACAATCATCGTTTCGTGAGGCAGAAATTCACCATCCACAGAAACAATATGTTATTTAACCATTAGATGAAGGGGTGTGTAAATGTAGCTATAATCCTTATTATAAAAACATCCTAGTATATTGAATATACGGGTTTTGTTACAAAAGTAATGAATAAAAAGAGTTTAGTGGGTTGGAGAAGACAAATAAAACAAAAGAACACAAGTGAAGACATTACCTTTAAACCGGGTAACTCCCTTTCGTTTGAGCCAGAAAGGTTTCTTTAAGAGCTTCCTGCCTAAGGTAAGGATTCAAGGATGAATATAGCGACGTGGAGAGACAAAATGTGCAGATATTTTCCGAGAAAATGTCTTGAGAGGTGTGGGTAAGTAGTTAGAGGTGGGGTCTTTTATAAGAGGAGGGGAGGGGCACTCTTGGAAAGGTATAAAATGTTACTTTATTTTCAAATGATTTTCGGATTTTAAAGGTCCCACATTGATTTATTTCGAGGATAAGGTGATAAGGGTTCTAAATCCACCCATAAAATAGGTTTTTAAGATGTGTAGGTCTTAGATTTTACATTATCTTTTCATTTTATTTAGATCGTTAAATAATAAGGTAATCGCTGCATCATCAAAGTCTCATATATAATTTAATTTATTTAATGTCTAAAAATTATAACAAAAATAATATGATGTAGGAAATCGTTTTACCTTTTCAATCCGTATTTATAGTCCTAGATTTATTTTATGTAGAGAAAATTAAATTTTTTTTACTCAGGTGATACATTCTTTGTTATATTTACTTTCTTTAAAAAAAATGATAAAAAGTAATTAGCACACAAAAGTGATTCCATGGGGTCCCCAAGATTGGAACAAGGAATCCCATGGTCGGACATGACACAAACAGTAGCATTTGGACACATGTTGGGGTCATTTGATATTATTATTATACTATTTTATTATCCTTAACTACCCGATTACTAATTGATCAAGATAATTAAAGATAATTACCGTCATTACTATTCCTAATGTCCAAAATCAAAAGAGCCTGGATAAAATAATTTCTAACTTATGATTCCAAATATTTAATCCATTTTACCAAATTCAAAACACAGAAATTGCAATAATTAATTTAAAAATAATTCATGTTGTCAAAACAAATAGCGGGTTTTTTAGAAACAATATATATGAAAAGTTTGGCATTAGTTTATTCCCAATTCCAAAGTGAAATTAATTCTAATGACCACTATTGGATTAAATGGTAAATATATATTCTATTTACACTTTTAAACCAATTAAAAAGATAATTTAACCATATAATTAAATTATATGAAAAATCGGTTTTGATGTAAAATGCAGTGTTTTTCAGTATTCATTAAAAAAATGAAAATTGTTAGAAAAATACCAAAAAATTATCCGATGTAAATTTCAATGTACCAATCATAATGAATAAGTTTATTTTGACAAATATAGATTATAAAATTTTCAAAATATTGATTTAAAAATGGTTTTCCATCAAAAGGAAGTAAAACAATATTTTAAAATTATTAGTGTATTCCATGCTTAAGATTGGATATATTCTCATTTTAAGCCTCTAAAACACTCTCTAATTGATAAATAGACATAGATAAGAATATATATTTTTCATTACATATTTGGGATGTTACATCCTTCCCCCTTTAGAAAATTTCATCCCCGTAATTTATTTACTTATCGAATAAGTGGGTGTATTTATCCCTCAATGCATTTTCAGATTCCCATGTTTCCTCTTCACTCATGTGGTTTTTCCACAAAACCTTTACTTGATGAATAACCTTATTATGCAACACTTGCTCCCTGTGGTCAAAAAATCTGGACCAGTTGTTCCTCATAAAATATATTCTCTTCCAACTGAACTACCTCTGGACTCAAAACATGAGATGGATCTGGCATGTACTTCCTTAACATTGAAACATGAAAAAAATTGTGTACCTGAGATAAACTCGGAGTTAAATCCACTCGGTATGCAACTGATCCAACACTCTCCAGAATTTCATATGGTCCAATGAACCTTGGACTCAGATTTCCTTTCATACCAAATCGTATCACACTTTTCCATGGAGATACTTTGAGAAAATCATGATCACCTACCTCAAAAGAGAGATCCTTCCTCCTATTATCCGCAATATTCTTCTGCCTGTTCTGAGCTGTTCTCATGTGTTTCTATATCAGCTGAACTTTTTCTGCCAAATCTTCTACCAATTCTGGTCCCATCAACTTCCTTTCACCCACTTCATCCCAAAAAGCTGGAGTTCGACACCGCTTCCCATATAATCCTTCAAATGGTGCCATATATATACTGGAATGACAAATGTTATTATAAGAAAATCAACCAAAGAAATATGTTGCTCCCAAATTTCCTGATAATCCATCGAACAAGCGCGTAACATATCTTCCAAAGTCTGAATTTTTCTTTCTGACTGCCCATATGATTGAGGATGAAAATATGTACTAAAATTTAATTCAGTACCCAACGACTTCTGAAGGCCTTTCCAAATGTTAGAAGTAAACCTGGGATCACAGTCAGATACAATGGAGAGAGGAACTTCATGTAACCTGACTATCTATTTATGATACAAATGAGAAAGTTGATCTAGGGAAAAAGTATCTCGTATAGAAAGGAAATGAGAAGATTTAGTCAAGCGATCAACAATAACCCAGATTGCATTATTAGCTCGAGGCGTCTTCAGCAATACCACAATGAAGTCCATGGATATATTCTCCCATTTCCACTCTGGTACTAGTAAAGGTGAAAGCATCCCTTTCGGTAACTGCCGCTCGACTTTAAACTGTTGAAATGTCAACCACTTCATAGTAAAATTAGCAATATCCCTTCTCATTCTGTCCCACCAGTAATACTTATGAAGATCTCTATACATCTTAGGACTGCCAGGATAAACTGAAAACGAAGAACTATCAACTTCACATAACAAATCTCACTTCAACTATGAATCACACGGGACACACAATCTCTTCTCAAATCTCAAAAGACAATCATTATCAATGTTGAATTCAGGAAACTTACCCTTCTAAACCAGCTCTACCTTTTTCTGTAACTCACTGTCTTGCTTCTGTGTTTGCTTAATTCGGTCTGATAGAGAACATTTCACTGATACCTGAAAAAATCAGAAAGACATCCTTCACCAACAACTTCTATGACAAATTTCATCAAATCCTTAACCAAAGGATCACGTTCCAAACACAACATTGTTAATGAAGCATTAATTTTTCAACTCAAATCATCAACCACTTTATTTTCTTTTCCCGGATGGTAACGAATTGTACAATCAAAATCCTTGATTAATTATAGCCATCTCCTCTGCCTCATGTTCAATTATTTCTAAGTGAATATATACTATAAAATTTTGTGATCGGTATATATTTCACACTTTACTCCATACAAATGATGCCTCCATGTTTTTAAAGCAAAAACAACAGCATCTAATTCCAAATCATGTGTATGGTAATTTACCTCATGAGTTTTCAACTATCGTGTAGCATAAGCAATTACCTGATAATTCTGCATTAGGATGCAACCAATTCCTTTCAATGAAGAATCACTTTAGATAAAAAACTCCCCATTCCTGGAAGGTAGTGCCAAAACTGGAGCATTCACCAATCTTCTTTTCAATTCCTGAAAACAATCATCACACTCTTTTGTCCAGAAAAACATAACACCCATCCGAGTTAGCTTAGTCATTGGACTAGATAACTGTGAAAATTTCTATCAAACCTTCGGTAATAGACTGCCAAACCATGGAAGATACGAATCTCAGTTACATTTGTGGGACTTGGCCATTCTTCAACAACCTTTGTATTTGCAGGATTAACAGTTATCCTGTCTTTAGAAACAATGTGACCAAGGAAGGAAATTTTTTGCAACCAAAACTCACACTTTCTGAATTTCCCATACAATTTCTTTTATTTTAAGATTTGCAAAATAACCCTTAAATTCCATCCATGCTCCTCTTTACTTTTAGAAAACACCAAAATTTCATCAATGAAAACAACCACAAACTTATCCACGAACTCATGGAAAATTATATTCATAAGGTCCATGAATACAGCAGGTGCATTGGTTATCCTAAAAGGCATTACTACAAATTCATAATGGACATATCTTTTACGAAACGCGGTCTTTGGAACATCTTCTTCCTTTACCTTCAACTGATGGTACCCCGGTCTCAGGTCATTCTTTGAAAAATACTGAGCTCCCTGGAGCTGATCGAACAAATCATCGATATGAGGAAAAGGATATTTGTTCTTAACAGTGATGATATTCAAGGCTCTATAATCAATTCAAAGTCTCATAGAACCATCTTTCTTTTTAACAAATAAAATAGGAGCACCCCATGGTGATGTGCTAGGTCGAATGAAACCTTTCTCTAATAAATCTTACAATTGCTCCTTCAACTCTAGAAGTTCAATTTGAGCCATTCGATAAGGGTGTTTTGAAATTTGCTTAGCATCGGGAACTAAGTCAATAGTAAACTCAACCTCCTGATCAGTTATTATTCCAGGAAACTCATCAGGAAAAACATCAGGATACTCATTTACCACTAGCACATCATTAATCTGAATAGTTCACTTGTTTTCAATAATATGTGCAAGGTAACATTCATTTCCATCCTTTACAAGTTTCTCGTCCTCTTGATATGTTATCAACAGTAAGGGTCCATTCTTGTGCACAAACTAAAAGTCTTTCTGAAAATAAACTTCTTTATATCTACAATCAATCTTAGCATGGTAAATATAGATCCAATCCATACCTAGGATAACATCAAACTCCACTAGAGGAAAAAAAATAAGGTTTGCAAGTAGGTTCTTTCCCCGGATAAGGATAGGAAGATTCTTATAAATTCTTTTGGCCTCAAAATTTCCACGAGGAGTTTTTACCACAAGTTCAGGAGTCATTTCTTGATATGGTATTTCCATTTTACTAGAAATGTTTTCAGAGATGAAAGAATGTGTAGACCCCGAATCAAACAACACACTGGCATAATCTAAAAAAACAAACAAAGTACCTGATACAACTTCATTTGATGGCCTGACATCTACTGAAGTAGTTTCAAAGTATTTCACCCCCTCTTTCTGCTTGTAGTCTAACTGCATCCCATCATTTGAGCTCTTTTTTGAACACTCGTTTGTATAATGACCCATCTCATTGCACTTGAAACTTTTTACTTACTGTAAATAAAATTTGGTCTTACCATCAACATGATCTTTTTCAGTGCAATCACAAGCCTTTTGTCCCATCTTACCACAATAGTAGCGCTTCCTAGAATTCAAAAGACATTCCCTAGTATTCCTTTTTCCACATTTATAACAAACTGGAAACTATTTTTTCTTAACATCAGACCTTTTTGAAGAATTCTTCCCTTTCTCTTTCAACCTCGGTCTCTTCTTCTGTTGGTTGTTATAGAACACTTGATCATTGACAATCTCCATTCCCACCTTCTCATCACATCGAACAAGCTTTTCATAACTCTTGAACTTGCGAGAAGCTAAATCCCTTCGTTATTTTGGATTTAATCCTGAGTAAAAACGATTGATTTTACTATCAAGGTCTCAGATAAAATTTGGAGCATATCTTGCCAATTGAGAGAATCTTTCTTCATAAGAAGCCACTGAGTCTTCCTCTTACCTCAATTCTAAGAATTTTGTTTCCATCCTATGTCGAACAGCCTTAAAAAATACTTCTCAAGAATCATACCTTTGAATTCATCCCAGTCGAGAGCATCAATCTCATCAGCATCCCTGATATTTTTAACCATCGACCACCACTGATCTGCCTCATCCTCCAAACGGTAAATATAAAAATTGAACTTTTGATTGTCTAAACACCCCATGACATCGAAAATATTCTCCAGTGCTTGAATCCACCATTAACCTAGCACAGGGTCAGATGAATCTCTGAATGATGGGGGATGTTGCCTCATGAAATTTTCCACCACTGACATGTTCCTCTGCGGTTGATCTGGCTGATCTCGTGTATGGATACCACCACCATTTATCGCTTGAGTCAACTGCAGCATCACTAAAACAAACTGTTTAGTTTCAATTCTGACCATCTCAAGATGATGATTCGTAAGGTCATTTCCTTCTGTATGCCCTCCTATAACTGCTTCCCTGTTTCCTCTGTGGAAAACCATTCTAAACAAACATGACTTAGATAAAGAAACATGGTAATCTTCAAATGCTATATCATTTCAATTTGACCATAAAAAATATTTTTGGATAACCATTTAATATAATTATAATTCCTAATGTCATCTAAACCGACCTCTGATACCAACAATAAGGCCCCAACCTTAAACATTACATAATCTTGAGTTACTTCAAGAATACACATTGAGGATCTTTTCAAGTTTAGAGTTTTTGAGAATTATATCATAAAACATAATCATTTTAACATACCTCATCAAATCATGAATAAATCATAGAAATCATAAGACGTAAAGGTAGCTTGAGGAATTCATAACATTCTAATGTAGGGAGTAACCCTAATGGTTACGTTTGGAATACCCATCATAGTATATTCCATAAATCTCTTCAGAGAAACCTTAAAGTTTAACTCCATTGCATTGCCCAATGCATTGGAGAGCTATATCAGGCTCACCCGCCCTTATTTTATCATGGAACCACCCGTCTTCATAATAATTCCCAAGAACCATAACATAATCGTATCACATAAAACATGCATAAAGTAAACATAACTTTTCCATATTTCAATCACAAGATATCAATACAACACATTGATATAATAAAAAAATTATGAGAACCATTTTCAATAAAAAAATGAAAGCAAAGTAAAACATGGTATTTATTTTTCATTTAAAAAACGATATGGCTTGTAGAGGAATCCAAAACTCAAATAATGGTCACGGCGGCGGAGAATTCGTTGTCGCCGCATATGTACGACAAAAACATTCCATTTTTTCGTTTAGTAAAACGCTTCGTATAAAAAATATTCCTTTTGAATAAACGTATAAGTCAAAGGGGTTTATACACCGTATAAATGAAAGATGTGTATAAAACAAAATATCCCTCAATGAAAGGAGATTGAGACGAAGTCCCGTACAAAGATCATTTTTTAAAATAAAATAAATCTATTATTTGTATTCACTATATGTACACATAAATAAAGTACAAATACAAGAGAGGACATAATAATATCATCACATAATTTCAAAGTAGCAGATTAACCCAAAGAATAGAAATTGGGTTAAGAAGTTCCCTTACCTTAGGTCCGACTTTACTCCATCATTCTTTAACGTCCTGAATAATAAACTTGAGTTAATTTATTCTTGATTAAGAACCTTTTTCAAGTTCATCATTCCTTTTATATCACTTATTACAATGTTATGAACACTATGTAACTATTTAAGTTAATAATGGTTGTTCTGTCGATCATTGGAACTTGAGTAAAAAATAAACTCTTTATAATTACAAGTTGTTCATGGGGTAAAATATCCAATATATCTAGAATTATATTCATGATTTAGATATCATATATATCATATATATCCAGTATATACATGCATTTATAATATTACATAACATTTAGAGGTATGAAATGAAATGCACCGTTCATGGAGACGGTAAGTCGTACGTACACATAAACGCTACTTCCATTTCTATTTCAAATTTATGGGAATTAAGATATAATGATACATAATAGTATTATAATTATATTATGGTATCATATATAATATTATTAAATATATCCTTTATACGTACCACATAAGGTATTAAATAATCAAATCACTTTGAGGGGGTAGTAGTCTGCACTTCCAAAAATGAAGATATCGCTTTTACGCATAATGGAAACCATAAAGGTATCCCATAAATGAAAAATACAAAAGAATAAGGAAAACATAAACATATTATATATCATATATAAAAATAGTGACATCATAATGGCCACCTTTAAAGGTGTTAAATGAAGATTGAACAATCATCGTTTCGTGAGGCAGAAATTCGCCATCCACAGAAACAATATGTTCTTTAACCATTATATGAAGGTGTGTGTAAGTGTAGCTCAAATAATTCTTAAAACAAAATCCTAGTTTATTGAAGATACTGGTTTGGTTACAAAAGAAATGAATAAAAATAGTTTAGGGGGTTGGAGAAGCAAAAAAAAACAAGATAACACATGTGAAGACATTACCTTTAAATCGAGTAACTCCCTTTGGATTGAACAAAACGGGTTTATTGAATAGCTTCCTGCCTAAGGTAAGGCTTCTAGGATAAAAATAGGGGTGTGGAGTGATAAAATGAGAAGATCTTTTCCTATCCAAAGGCTTGATAGGTGTGGGTAAAGAGGTAGAGGTCGGGGCCTTTTATAAGAGGAGAGGAGGGGCACTCTTGGAAAGGTATAAAATGTTACTTTATTTTCAAATGAGTTTCGAATTTTAAAGGCCCCAAATTTATGTATTTAGAGGCTATGGTTATAAGGGTTCTAAATAAACCAATACAAGAGGATTTTTACATGTGTAGGTCTTAGATGTTACATTATCTTTTTATTTTATTTAAATCGTTAAATAATGAGGTAATCGCTGCATCATCATGGTCTCATATATAATTTAATTTATTTAATGTATAAAAATTATAAAAAAATACTATGATATAGGAAATATTTTTATATTTCCAATGAATATTTATAGTCCTAGAGGTCATTTATGTAGAGAAAATTAAAAATGTATTACTCAGATAATAAATTCTTTGTTATATTTACTTTCTTTTAAAAAAGATAAAAAGTCATTATCACACCAAAGTGATTGCATGGGATCTTCAAGTTTGGAAAAAGGAATCCCATGGTCGTCCATGACACAACCATTATAAGTAGGACACATTTTGTGATAATTTTATATTATTATGATATTAGTTTGTTATCCTTAACTACCCGATTTCTAATTAATCAAGATAATTAAAGATAATTACCGTCGTTACTATTCATAATGTCCAAAAACGAAAGAGCCTTGATTACATAATTTTGACCTTCTGATTCAAAATATGTAATCCATTTTAAAAAATTACAAACCAATAAATTGCAATAATTAATTTAAAAATAATTCTCGTTGTCAAAACAAATTGCGGGTTTTTTAGAATCAATATCTATGAAAAGTATGGCATTAGTTTATGCCCAATTCCAAAGTGAAATTAATTCTAATGACCAATATTGGATTAAATGGTAAAAATATATTCTATTTACTTTTTGAAACCAATTAAATAGATAATTTAACCATATAATTAAATTATATGAAAAAGCAGTTTTGATGTAAAATGCAGCATTTTTCACTATTCATTTAAAAATGAACATTGTCGGAAAAATACCAAAAAATTATACAATGTAAATTTCAATGTCCCGATCATAAATAATAAGTTTATTTTTCCATATAGAGATTATAAAATTGTCAAAATATTTATTTAAAAATTGTTTTCCATCAAAAGGACGTAAAACAATCTTATAAAAATATTAGAGTATTCCATGCTTAAGATTGGATATATTCTAATTTTAAGCCTCTAAAAAACTATCTAATTCATAAATAGACATGGATAAGAATATATATTTTTCATTACTTAGTTGGGATGTTACACGCCGAGCCGGGTCGGGTTGTCCCTCCAGCCCACTGGACTTGAGGAGCCGGGCACGTCTTTGCTTAAATGTGAATATCTCCTAGACCACACATTCGATTGATGCACTGTCAGTGGAACTGGGACCCTCGTGAAGAGGCGGTACTCTTGAGATAATCTAAGTTAGTTTCAAACAATTTTTGAAAACGGGTGTTTTTGGATCTAGCGTAAATCCATCTAGGCCCCTGGAACAGAAATGCCAATAACTCTTAAAACGGGCATCCAATTGATGCGTCATCTATTGCGTTGAGTTACTTATGATGAGACGGAACAACGGCACACATAAAATCAAGACATTTTGGAATTTTTTGTATCTACACTTGGATTGAGAAAAAGACTCTCTCAGAATCGAGGGTGTTGTCTTGGAGAACCCCAGAGCTGGCTGCGACAGCGATGACTACTGTACCAGAATCCTCCGTGGGTTCGACAGTGATGACTACAGTACCGGAAACCTATGTGGGTTTAACAGTGATGACTACAGTACCATAATCCTCTATGGGTTCGACAGTGATGAATATTATACTAAAATCCTCTGTGGGTTTGACAATGATGACTACTATACATGGATCCTATTTGGGTTCGACAATTCTGATTTTGTTCCTGGATCCTATGTGAGTCCGACAGAATAGTAGGCCAGGTATCTTGTGTGCATCCGATAGCATAGCTTGTCCTGTATCCTTTAGGGGTCTGACAACATAGATGAATTATAGCTGGTCATGTATCTTGTGTGGGTCTGACATCTTAGATGATATGGCTGGTCCTATATCCTATGTGGGTCGGATAGCTTAGCTGGTTCTGAATCTTATCTGGGTCTGATAGATTAGATGAATCAGTGACTACATATAATCATCTCTATCTCCCATCAAATGATGTATACCTATGTGAGATGAGTCATGTATTTCAACCATTGTCATCATGGTGATTTACTTTACTTCTTTTGTAGACTGGGTTGTGCTTGGGCTCGAGAGTTAGAGCCAAACTATGTCTGGTGACTTAGGTATATAAATGGGAATATAGCTATGTAAGGTTGGTTGATACTTTGTAATTGTATCTTTCTTTTTTGGGTTAACCTTGTTGGTTATTATGAGACCTTGAGGGTCTCGGGGTCCCTACTGAGTATCTTTATACTCACCCATGCACGGGCTATGCCCGCACTTCGTTGTGTTGGTTGTAGAAGACAGACAACACTGATCGAGGTAGATAGTTGTATAGTTGGACGGTACCCGGAGGTGGACCACTTGGAAAGATGTACACGGAGTAGACGGAAGGTCCTGGGGTGCTGAGGAGGCCATTTGTATGCACCCATCAGGTGGAATTCCCGGAGGATAACTTAGAAGATGATGTTTTACCTTTCTGCAGTTGTAAAAGTTTTTTAGTTGCTTGTACATTACTGTTGGGCTTGTATTTCTGGCCCCTTTCCATTCAGCACATTCTTTTTTAAATAGTTTTACATAGTGTTTACTTCCAGTTGTGTACTCTATTATTTTTGTTTACTTATTAAAGTAAATTCCTTCCCTTTTTATCAAGATTATGTCTTTGGTGCTAGTCACCAGCCCCTGGCCTATGGATGGCGGGTTTGGGGTTGTCACGGCATGGCCCCCGAGGATGGGTCATCACAAATTGGTATTAGAGGGAGGTTCTACCACAGAACATATGACTCTGAACATTATTTTCTATGAAGAAATAGTGTTTAGATTATTGAGTGTTCTTTTCAGTCTAGGGAGTCCAGTGTTGGTGTGGCGGATGACGTATCAATACACCAGGACCCTGACCACAGATTTCCGACTCAATGCACGAAAAAACTGACTGCGTCTGTGTTTGGAGAGTTTGTTTTGTGGTTACTTTGTTTGAGCTAACCAAGTATACTGTTTTAACAGTGATGCACGAATTTCCTTTCAGGATGTCCCCACAATGGTATCCATCTAGGTATCCGAGTTATGTACGAGATGGTTGCCCACCGAGAAAGAAGGCCTCAATGCAAGGCCCGATCACAGCGGAGGTACCTGCGGTACCACTACCCGCTGGGCCACCGATACCACCAGCTCCAGCAGCAGAGAGTGCACACCACCTGATTGTGTTTCACGAGTTCCAACACTAGAGGAAACCCATGTTCTTGGGAGAGACGTACCCACAGGTAGCTGATGATTGGCTAGAGGCTGTCGTGAGAGTTTTCAGATTGGTAGGGACACCAACAGACCTCATGTTGATCCTTGTCCCAAGTATCTTGTATGCAGAAGCAGTTAGATGGTGGAGCCTGATGATCGAGGTGCATGACGAGACATCATTACTCTGGACAGACATCGATAGTATTTTTCGGTCTAAGTTTGTTCCAGCCACCCTTCGTGTGGTGAGGATTTTGGAGTTACATCATCTGCAGTAGGGCAGCATGATAGTAGCTCAGTACTCAGTGAGGTTCACCGACATCTCGCGCTACTCCACGGATATGGTATGAGACCCATTCATCAGGGTTTAGACCTTCTAACAGGGACTCAGGCATGAGATAAGGTCTACGATGATCCCCCTCAGCATCCCGATGCAGGCGGGGTGCTGGAGGGAGACCTTATAGTGGAGAGTTTTCTCGATGAGCAGACACCAGCAACGAGACCCACCACATGGCGACATGTAGCGGAGTCTTCTGCAGCCAGAAGTAGACAGATGTCATAGAGGTCCAAGTGGACCAGGCTGTTAGGTGGGTGACCTCAGGATACAGGTTCGGTTGTGTGGGGAACACGAGACAGAGTTAGCTATGTGAGGTGCAGGCAGTGATATGCATGCGGCAGGCCGGGTCACATGGCTCGAGATTGCAAAACCCGCCATGCAGATGTGTAGCAGACATTAGAGGGACCTCCCAGGTAGATGCATAGGTTTGGTCGTGGAGGTCCATTAGGAGCAGGCGGACATTGCAGAGGAGATGGAAAAGCAGTGGGTGGTAGAGGACGTTTTGAGGCTCTACCACCACCACCCCTAGGAGGTCCAACCGGACCACAGGGAGCTAGTGGACAGAGGTGGGCTCAGCTCTAGGCAGTTGAGGCCAATGACCAAAGTGCACCTGAGATGATTTGAGGTACTATCTATTTCTACTCCACCCTTACTATTGTACTTATATACACATGTGCGAGTAATTATTTTATTACCACTACCCTTGTTAGGAGCTCGGAGATTCCGACAGAGCCGTTGGCTCGATCCTTATGGATATAGACTCCTACGGGAGTATACTCGATGATTACGCACTAGTTCTGGTGGTGTGAGCTTACTCTAGGAGGTGAGATCTTCGGCTGGGATATTCCTGTAGTAGTGTCGAGGCCTTGCGATGCCATCTTGGGTATTGACTGGTTATCCACAGTTCATTCTCAGGTTGACTATATTTGGTGCAATGTGTGGTGTATCCGCACGGATGGGAATAGGTTCTCCTTCACTAGTGAGAAGGGATCCTTTGTAGTGTAGGATGGAAATGAATAGAGGAGGGGGAAGCCGATCACACATCAGTTGGCTAGTCTCATCCTCAGAGTGGATGATGTGCGGAGTCCGAGTTTTCCTGTTGTGGTGGATCAGTATGTTGATGTTTTCCATGACGATGTTCCAAGATGACCTCCTTTCATTGAGGCGGACTTCTACATTGAACAGTACCCTGGGATGACACTGATATCTACTCTAGCATATCGGATGGCTCCTGCCGAGCGTGAGCTACGGTTACAGCTGGAGGACTTGCAAGGGAAGGGATCAATCCGGCTAAGTGTTTTACCCTGGGAATCTCCGATTTTGATCGCCAAGAAGGTGAATGGGAGTTTGCGACTGTGTGTCAACTACCGTCACCTGAATCTGGTGACCATGAAGAAAAAGTACATACTACTGAGGATAGACGACCTCTTTGATCATCTCAAGGGAGCACGATGGTTCTCGGAGAAAGACCTAAGGTCAGGCTATCACCAGCTCAGAGTTCGAGATGAGGACGTGCAGAATACGGCCTTCAGGTGTGGGTATGGCCACTACGAGTTCTTGGTTATGCCCTTCAGTGTGACCAATGCTCCAGCATTGTTCATGAGTCTAATGAACATGATCTTCTAGCCTTACCTCGGTCTCTTTGTCGTATTCTTCATCGACGACATACTGATATACTCAACTACTGAGGAGGAGCATGCCTACCATTTACGTGTAGTACTGGACACACTCCAAGAGCACTAGCGTTATGACAATCTCTTGAAGTGCCAATCTGGATTCGAGAGGTTCACTTTATGGGACCCATAATTTATAAGGCTGGAGATGCAGTGGATCCATCGAATATCAAGTCAATAATTACTTAGGAGCCACCCATGAGTGTGATAGGGGTCCTGAGTTTTCTGGGACTAGCTGGGTACTATCGAAGATTTCTGCCAGGCTTCTACAGAGTTGAAGCACCACTTTTGGCAATGATAATGACGGGGAAACCCTTTGTGTTGTCAGAGAGATGCCAGTAAAGCTTTCAGTAGTTGAGGTCGAGGTAGAATAGTGTTCCCATCTTGAGGCTACTGGAAGAGGGCTTTGGGTATGTATTTTACTGTGACACATTAGGGACCGGACTCGGGTGTGTCCTGATGCAAGAACAATCATTAATCGTGTATGGTTCGCAACAGTTGAGACAACAAGAGAATAACTATGCTACCCATGACATTGAGTTAGCAGCAGTGGTCTTCGCCTTGAAGATGTGGTATCACTATCTGATGGGCGAGTGTTTTACAGTCTACTCTATCTACCAATGTCTTAGGTCCATCTTCTCGCAAAAGGACCTGAACTTGAGATAACGATGATGGTTCGAGTTCCTCCAAGACTCTGACATAGAGATAGTCTATACTCCTGGGAAGGGGAATTTTGTATCAGATTATCTCAGAAGGAGATAAGGCATTCAGCTACAAGTCGTGGTGAAAGAGAAGATGGCCGCGTTGCATATATCTTTTCTAGATAGAGATGGAGCAACCTTTCTGCAGTATATCATGGTCACTCCTCCAATTCTTCAGCAAGTCAGAGAGGCGCAATGTGGGGATGTTGAAAGTGAGACATGATGTACTCAGATATCCTCAGGGTAGGAACCTCATGGATTTTCTAAAGGTGGGTAGCATATCATCCTCTTCAGAGGACATACCATGGTACCAGTTGCACTACCAGAGGAGGTGTTGAGGGAGTTCCACACTTCCCCTCAAGCGGTACATCCTGGAGTGGCGAAGATGTATCAGGACCTTAGATGACATCACTGGTGGCTAGGTATGAAGAAGGTAGTTGCATAGTTTGTCTCACGATTCCTCACTTGTCATCAAGTGAAGGCGGAGCACCAGGTTCCAGCAGGCTTGGTTCATCCCTTAGAGGTCCCATAGTGGAATTGGGATGAGATATCCATGGATTTCATGATTGGGATTCCACATACATCCAGGGTTCACGACTCTATCTGGGAGATCATAGCCCTACTCACCAAGTCGTCCCACTTTCTATCGATCAGAGATCAGGGCTTGGTAGAGAGCATGGGATTCCTCTATGTACAGGATATCGTATGAATTCATGGTGTCCCATCGACGATCGTCTTCGATCGAGATGATCATTTCACTTCCCGGCTATAGAAGGGGTTACAGGAGGCTTTTGGGATGTAGATGCACTTGAGTGCTGCCTTCCATCCTCAGACGGATGGCCAGACTAAGAGGACCATTCAGAATCTCGAGGACATGCTCCGTGCATGCGTCCTCGACTTTGGTCGCACCTGGGAGGATCACCTGCCCATCGTAGAATTTGTGTATAACAATAGATAATAATCTACCATTGAGATGGAACCTTAAGAGGGACTTTATGGACGACCTTGCAGATCGCCTCTATACTGGACTGAACTAGGGGATTTTTCACTTGTGGGACCAGAGATGGTGCAGGCTACTACATAGATGGTGTAGATCATCCAGTAGTGGATGAAGACTGCACAAAGCAGACAGAAGTCATATGCTGATAGGAGACAGACACCACTGGTGTTTGGGGAAGGCGACCACGTCATTCTAGCGGTCTCACCTTGACAAGGTCTACAGAGATTTGGCTAAGGAAACATGTTATCTCTGTGATTCATCAGTCCTTTTTAGGTCCTCTATAGTGTAGGCGTGGTGGATTAACTCTTGTCTCATCCACCTCAGTTGCACCTGGTGCATGCCGTCTTCCACGTATCTCAGCTGAGGAGATATGTGCATGACCCATCCAACATCATCGACCATAGGGAGTTGGACATTGATGATGGGGAGACATTCAGGGAGGTTCCTATGGAGATTGAGGATTGACAGGAGCGGGTCCTGTGTGGATGGTCAATTCATCTGGTGCACGTTCGCTAGCAGCACGGGAACCTCCAAGAGATCACATGGGACCAGGAGGCTCAGATGCGTGCTCAGTACCCCCATTTGTTCCCTTAGTGTGTGTGGTAGCTTACAGGGATATAAATCCCTGAGGAGGGAGAATGTAAAGACCCAGAAATTCCATGGATTTTTTTTAAATACACAAGAAATTTACGAGTCTATCGTTTCTGAAGAAACTTAATTCTGAGGTCTGGTGTGCCCAGAATCTATTTCTGAAATTTTTTTCGGGTACATTCAGTAAACATATGATCAGGATTTTATATCTTTTGAAGTGGTGCTCGGAATTGAAATCTGAGAACACTATTGAAATCATAATGCCAGTTTTCGCTTAAGGAGACCTATAATGTAGTTTCATTTTATCGTGTTTGGGAGTTAATTTCTTAGGGTTTCAAATTTAAATTAAATAAAAATGGGTGCAACGCATTTTTATTTGAATGGAAGTTAAAACTGCGAAAGGTAGGTTGGTGGTGGTTCCACCCACAAATAACCTCCCTTGGGAGGATGTTGTAGTTGGGTCCCACACGAACATCAAACCCCTCAAATCCCCTTAAACCCCCCTTTAGCTCTTGAGCTCCCAATTTATGGTGGAGCCCTTCCACCTTCCCCTTAATGGTTCCAACATGAATTAATTAATGACTTAATTAATTAATTTGAGTGTTTTGAATTCTTTTGAATTCATTATTCCAACAATAAAATAAGTGAACTTATTATTTTATTTGGTGTTGGCATAATCGTTGGAGATTTTGGGAGAACTCTTGGAAGAAAATCATCCTCTCGATGAAGAACGCTCCTCGTCTCTGATGAATATGAAGGAACATCTTCTAACTTATCCAACCAGAGCAAGGAAGGGAAGCACCGCCACCCACGAAGTTATCCAAGGGAATCGTCTCAACTCGACTACTCTGAGAACTACCTTTTCCGACATCGAAGGAACGATGTTTGTCTTTCGAATTCCTCCCTCTTTTCGCGACTTCAACTACATGATTTGAATCGAGGAAGGAGGAATTTGGATTATTTTTATGTATGAATTATTCCCACATTCTTGGACATTTATTTTTGGATTGATGGTGGGAAAATTTTTATCACCTAATGCGGAGGGTGCGGGCCGAACAAACACAGTCCAGAAACTCTCCATTGATTCTTGTTTGTGTTGACGGTGGAGGCAGAGCCGGTAGGGCGCGGTGTCGTCGCACCACTCCAGATGAAGGGGGATGAGGAAATACACGTAGCGGAAGATGGAAGAGGTGGCGGAGGTGGTGAACGAAGGCGGCGGAGGCAGCGGCGGCCGCTCATCGACCACAGGAAGAGACCAGCGACCGCTCGGGTTTCCTGGTCCGTAGGACGACTGTTATCCCAATCCGGCCGGCCCGTTGGAGTATCGCAGTGTTCACGAGCGCCGAGTGGAGGAGAATGTGTCCCGCATCCGCGGGCCGCTCAGCTGGGCGAAACGGCCTGCCGCGTGCCAGCCGGGAAGGAGAATAGCGGGGCCCGGAGGGACCACTTGAGGAGAGCCGCACCCCGTTGGGCGAACTAGATTGGTGACGGCAGGCCGGGCAGAGGAGGAGGCAGTGCCACCTGGCACCGCCGGGCGAACTAGACCATCCCGCAGCGCAGGCCGGGTCCACGGGTGGGTCATTCCCCACCGGGCCAGGTCGACCCCCAGTCTGGTTGGACCCACCGAGCCGGCTTGAACCGACCCGCCAGCCCACTGGGCTTGACAGGCCGGGCCCATCATCACTTAAATGTGAATATCTCCTAGACCGCGCGTTTGATTGATGCGCCCTCTGCGGCACTGGGACCCTTTTGAGGAGGAGGTCCTTTTGGGATACTCTAAGTGAGTTTCAGGAAATTTTTGAAAATGTCTGGGTTTGGATCGAGCGTAAATCCAACCGTGCCATGGAATGGAAATTCCAATAACTCTGAAACTATGAGTCTGATTGACGCGTCGTCTATCGTGTTGAGATCCATATGATGAGACAAAAAAATGAGATACATCTAATCAGGACATCATGGTAGTTGATGTATGGACACTTGGATCGAAGAGCGGACCCTCCCAGAATCGAGCGTACTGTGTGCAAGAACCCTAGAGCTGGCTGCGACAACGATGACTACTGTACCGGAATCCCCCATGGGTTCGACAGTTACAACTACTATACCAGAATCCTCTATGGGTTCGATAGTGATGACTACTGTACATGAATCCTCCGTGGGTTCAACAGTGATGACTACTCTACCGAAATCTTCTGTGTGTTTGACAATGATGACTACTGTACCTGGATCATGTGTGGGTTCGACAGTTCTGATTCTGTTCCTAGATCCTGTGTCGGTCTGACAGAATAGATGGTCTTGTATCCTGTGTGGGTCCGACAGCTTAGCTGGTCCTGTATCCTGTGTGGGTCCGACATCTTAGATGATAAGGCTAGTCATGTATCCTTTGTTGGTCTGACAGCTTAGCTAGTCATGTATCATGTGTGGGTCCGACAACTTAGATGAATCAGTGACTATATCTAATTATCTCCATCTCTCATGAAATGATGTATACCTGTGTGTGATGAGTCATTTTTTTCAACCATTATCATTGTGGTGATTGGCATTACATCCTTTTGTGTACTGGGTTGTGCTTGGGATCGAGAGTTGGGGACAAACTATGATTGGTGACTTAGGTATATTTATAGGCATATACCCAAGTATGGTTGGTTGATAAATCATTATGGTATCTTTCTTTGTGGGTTAACATTGTTGGATATTGTGATACCTTGAGGGTCTAGGGGTCCCTACTGAGTATCATTATACTCACCCCTGCACGGGTTATGCCCGTACTTCGTTGTGTTGGTTGCAGATGACGGACATCACTGATCGAGGTAGAGAGTTGTAGAGCTGGACTATAACCGGAGGTGGACCACTTAGTGAGTTGTACATGGAGAAGACAGACGATCCTGAGGTGCTGAGGAGGCCATATATACCCACCCTTCATGTGGGATTCCCCGAGGATTACTAATTATTCAATGTTTTATCTTTCTGCAGTTAAACAAGTTTTTCAGTTGTTTATACTTTACTGTTGGGATTTTATTTCTGACCCCTTTCCATTCATAACTTTCTTTTGTATACAGTTTTACTTAGTGTTTAATTCCAGTTGCGTACTCTATAGTTTTTTCTTACTTATTAAAGGCAATGCCTTACCTTTTTATTGGGATTACGCCTTTTGGGCTAGTCGCCTGCCCCTGGCCTAAAGAAGGCAGGCTTGGGGTAGTCAGGACACGAGCCTCGAGGACGGGTGGTGACATTATAAAAATAATTAAATAATTGTTTTGATAGATTTTCATTTAGAGATGTTATTTTTCATCTTCATTCTCAATATTCAAGATTCATTTGACTATTTATTTCGTTGAGGAAGAAAAACATGGTTGATCAGTACACTATTCTATATGTATGCAATTGAGATGTTTGTAGATATTATTTTTATTTTAATTGTAGAATTAAAATTTATCAAATCATAGTGTATCTTTTTTCAATATGTTGAATTTTTTCCCTCAAATACATAGGACATTTGAAACATATGTGAGGAATAAAGCTAAAAAAAAGGCTCTATAATTGATGGTTACATATACGAAGACATACTGACCTTATATTCTTGTTATCTTGATGGTATTGATAAATGATTCAATCATAATGGATGACCTCAGAAATTATAAACTAATTACCATTCAGAAAACTAATCGTAATCATTTTAAACTAATGGAGGACAAATTAGAACATGGTCAAATTTTTCACTGACTATATTGGAGTTGATACAATCACATAGATATGTGATACAAAAAAGAGTTATTTAATATCCATTTATTGATAAATATATATTTCAAAAAAGAAGCGAGTGATGGTTCATTCTTTAAAGGCGTTATAATTGAAAAGAAGGTTAATTAAGATATTTTCAAATGGTTCAACTTTTGTGCATGTATATACTCATATTGATATTATTGATGTGTAGTTATTTGTTATATGATAAAAGAAACACCTTATATATATTTTAATTGATAATGAATGTTGATTATTGTCACCACCCATCCCCCAGGGCCCGTGGCGTAATTACCCCAACCCCATCTTCCATAGGCCAGGTGTAACACCCCGAGATTTTCTAAGATATATTATTTTTAATTTCTTTCATATCTTCTGCTGTACACAACACAAAATTATCTTATGCTATACGCAACACTGAATTATCTTGCAGTATACACAACACTAATATTGGATCATGTTAAACACAATATCATGTTTGTTTGATAACAGTTATTCTACGCAACATTGAGAGTATATATATATATATATATATTCAATGTATAAATGAAATATGGTTATATTCTGTTATACACAACAACAAAGGAGTCTTGCACTACACGCAACCCTGACTTGGATTGCATTACACACAATCGCAACCTTCCTCGATAGCGTGTGTTGTACGCAATACCGGCTTTCACTAAACAACAATATATGGTTATAATATTATCATGAACTAGCCATTATGAATAGTATTAACTAAATTTTGAATTTTATAACATTATTATTCATCTTACACATTTTCAAGAACATGGTATTAGAACAAAATAAATATTTCGGTTAAAATAAGTATTTTTCAAAAAATGCAGTTTTGCCGCCTTTTGATGGTGCACCCACATTAAATCTAGTTTTTGACATGTTTATAAGTTCAATTTTACAAAATAAAATTATACTTTGGATTCAGGATATAAAATTTTACCTTGGATAAATTTTAATATTATTCTGATAACTTTCATATTTTAATGAATAGTAATAACACGCTATATTTTAATTAAAACCAACTTTTTTAATCGTGATAATTTATGCGGTTAAATTAAAATATTGAATGGTTTTAATGTATAAATAGAATATTTTTTTACCATTTAATATAATGTATGTCATTATCATTGATTTTACATTGAATTCGTAAGTTAAATCAATTCAATCTTTTGCAATGTTTTAAAAAAAACCTCGTTTTCTTTCGACAATGGGATTAATTTTAATTTAATTTCTGCAACTTCTATGTATTGAATTTGAAAAAATGGATTCCATATTTGGAATCAGTAGTTCCAAATTATGTTAATAGGCTACTTTTTTTTTGGGCATTATGAATAGTAACTACGGTAAATTTTATTTACCATAGTAAAAGTCAAATCGGGCAATTAAGGGTAAATAAAATATTATAAAATTATCCCAACACATGTCATAATATAATTGGATGCTAATATTTCGTCCTAAGGCATATTTGGGATGAAATTTAATCCATTGGAACCCACTTGGAAGTGATTAAGACCTTTATTTTATTTTATTTAATGGAAAGTGAAATATGTCTCACTCAACTTTAATAATTAAAGTATTTTTAATATAAAGTTTATACGGGAATATAAATTAGGTTATAAATACTCATTTTAAAGATAATTTTTTTTATTTATCATTGAAATTTATTTATAATTTTTAAGAGATCTTTAATTACCTTAATATCTTATACATTAATGATGCATAAATTATTTATTTAGTGAAAAATATGTAATATAGTTTTTATTGAAACAATAATACCCATTAAAAGTCTCAAAAACATGACCAAAACTTATTTTTAGTCTATATATACACCATGAAAATCTCATTACCTAATATATGACCGTTTGGAGTCTTATAAAAGTGATTATTACACTTATATTATATTATTTTAAATGATGTCAAAGTTGTCACCTTCATAATTTAATAAATATAACATTTTAAAAGTTTGGTGTTTTAGAATATAAATCCTACTAAAAGTATTATTATTAAATATATAATATTTATCTTTATCCTAGTATTGTATTTTTAATTTTTATGCAAAAAATAAGTATATTTAATAATTATACATAAATGTTGTAGAAATTATTTTATTTAGAGAAGTATCAAATAAATGGTTTTACATATAGAAAAATAAATATTATATGAACTATTTAATGTGCTCAAATAATTTTCTAGATGAATATGACTTGTTAGGAACCTATTAAATATTTTATTTCGAATATATCCTCTATGTGGATTTTATTTAATTTCGAATAAATGAATAGTGTCAAAATTGACAGTATTGTTATTTTATAAAAATTACATATTATTAAATTGTTTAAAAATCACAAAAATATTTAAAAACTCTAAATTAAAATTTATATAGTATAAAATTTTATAAAGTATCCAATTATGGAAACTTACCAACATATAAGTGATTATTTATAACAATTTTGAATTTAGAATTTTATTACCACAAATAAAATTAAATAGATTAAATAAGGATGAATCAAAATGATAATGTTAAAAATAAAATAAAAACATGTCTAAATTTTATTGGTTTATGATATTACAATCCTATATCATCTAATCATTTAATTTAGTCATTTTATGTGGTTTTTATGTGGGTTTCGAATTTATATTAAACTAATATTTTTGAGGATTCCAAAGGTGACCCACTCCTCCCTTATAAAAGGGCATCTCATCCCTCTCCTCCTCACACCATTTTGAGCCTTGAATCTCCGCCAACCCCTACCCATTTCACTTCCCCACTTCCCTATATCCCTTATAGAGGTACTTATCTTCTCAAAAGGCCATCTCAGGTGCCCTAAGAGGAAGTTCAAAGGAGGAACTTCGAGGAAGAGCTAATACCTTCTACCGATTGTTTCAAGTTTCATTCTTCTTCTACATCCTCTTCTTTAGTAGTTTCATTATGAAGTAATAACATAATTATCCCTCATATACTGATATTTTATTATAAATATGAAACAAACCCATTTCACCTTATATACATCCTACGAAAAACGAAATCACCGCGCATGTGTACGTAAGGAATACTGTCTCCACGCCGTAGTGTAATCTATTTTCGACCACCACCTTACTTGGATGGGTATAATGGTGTAAATAAATAACTATATATGATTATTGTAAAGTGATATTGATTCTGAAATATTATACATACACTTCAATACAATTCCATGATCATGGGAATGATATCATCGCTCTTGTGTACGTACGGACTACCGTCTCCCCGACGCGATGAGATTCATTCTCCATGTTTTCCATTCATGAATGATTATAAAGCATATATAATGAATAATAATGAAATATATGACATTATAATGATACTAGATTTATCTATATATATATATGTATTTCATCTACATAATTCCATTCATTTCCATAAGGAAACAAAAACAGTGTTCATAAGTACGTACGACCTACCGTCTCTATGAACAGTGTATTTCATTCCATATATCGATCTATCATATATATATATATGTATATGCTGAATATATATTATATATAAATAATTTTTTACATTCTGTAATTATGTAAATCGGTATATAAGTTATAATATCAAGAACAACAAGTCGAAACATGTATGATAAATGAGATGATTTTACCCAAAATGTTGTTTTAACATGGAATTTACAAATGAACGGGTAATATAAAGTCATAAGTGAACCATATATGATATCATAAAAATGGATATGATCCTGTAATAAGTCAATGATATTATTTAAATAATTATACAGGAGGTTCAGATACATACAAAGCATATCGGACGTAAGGTAAGGGATAACTATTCCAATCTCGTTCTTATCCGAGATTTTCTATTCGTAAGTATTTACCAGGGTTATTGTTATCATCCATGTCCATGATTTCTTAAAATGTTTTCATATATTTTTAATGTCATTTTTATCCATTTTTTTCCTTTAATACATGTTATGTAAGGAATCTTTCTTTTGTTTACCTTACGAGCTACTTTTTCGAATTTTCCGACAAAAGAATGAGGAGAATGTAATTTTTAACTTATGTGGGTGAACGGAATTTTATGGTTTCATAACACCTCATTTTCTTGAATATTCCTCCACAATATTGCATGATTATTTTCAAAAAAACCATTTTTTTTTAAAATTTCATGGCATTTTGTAAAAAAATAATGATTTTGAAGAAGAAATGATATTTTCCTCAAGAATTCATTTCAAGTGTTTTATCAAAACTATTTTCCATCTAAAATGACATTATTTAATATGTTTATGTTTCAGGTATAATTTCTCCATTATTTAAATGGTTTGATTCTTCTTATGATGAAATGATATCCATTCTTTTGGATTATGTTATGATGGCACGATGTTTAAGAATCCCATTCTATTACATGGGTTATGCTATGATGTATGATTTTTGATTTTGTGGAACACGAAAGAATGATTTAATTATAAGATGGGTGGGACCTATATCTCCATCCAATGCATTGGGTAAAGATTTATAACTCATGAGATAGACATGACTAGAATGGTAAGTTAATCAGGTTTAGTATTACAGTACTGGAACGAGGAGTGAACTCGATTCACAAAGGGACTTTGTCCACTAAGATGGTCTTGCCAGCAATGCCTTGGCTACTATGGAAATCATATCATGTGCTTAATGGATTCCACAAATACATGTTTTATTCCCATGCTATTTTATCATGATTTATGTTCCACTATGATCTATTCCTTATGTACTTCCATGTTTTATGCCGTTGCTCAAGATTTTGATGTTTAAACATTATGTTCATGTTTTTAAGTTCAAATGTATACGAATTGTTCTATTTTATCCATGATTACCCTTACTAACCATTTGATCTCACCATTTTTATTTTTTATTTTCCCCCAGGATTGAAAGAAAGGTTTTAGGTAAGGAAACAAAAAGTGGAAGATCGTTATGGGAGATGTTGACGGTCTTTCAACATGATTAGAAGTTTATATTCAAAGTTTCAAAAGACACTAAACTATTACGATCCTTGAGTGTTTGATTTTGTTATGTATTAAGTATTCTGCAAAATTAATGTAATGTCCATGTACATCATGATTTGGGTCTCTATATTTGGAATCAGAGGAATGGTTTAGTCAACCTTTGGAAACTAGGATGCGAAAACTTTAGTGAAATCCCTAGAGATATTTCTAAGGAATGTCTAGGGATGTCCCTAAGGTTAAGTATATGTATAGGTTAGTGTCCTAGAATTATGTTAACAATAATGAATAATCTAGGGTGAACCTAAGGTGCCAATGGATTAACGAATATTTGATATGTTAGACATCCCATAAGTAACTTTTTATGATTATGTGGTTCCTCGTTATTTTAACTATTTCTTAAAATATGGTTTCTGGTCTTAGTCAATGGAGTGAATGAGAAGGAATTCAATTACCATTCATTATAATGGAAAAATTGGTGACTATGATCAACGAAATTATCTAACACCTGAAGAGAAATATATCATGATTCTGCCAAATCATTCATCTTGATATATGATTAACAAGGTGAACATTAGTTGTATTCCTAAGTCATCAAATCAGAGGAAGATGTAATTTTATTCTTGTTCACATGGTGAGGAGCATAAACAAAGGAATATTGATATTACTAAAGAAGGGAAGAAGAACTTTGAGGAATACCTAAAATGGAGGGGAAGATGTTATGTATGTGGAGAAAAGGGTCACAAAGTGACAGACTGTCATGGAGATCAATGTCTTATTTGTGGAAACATGGTCATTACCCAACTCAATTCTCGGACCTAAGAGGTTACTTCTAAATCAAGGAAGGATGTCTTCCATGACAATCATTGAAGAGGATGGATTGAAGTGTTTATGTATTGGTATTCAAGAATAATTTTGTTAAGGTACTTTCATGAAATATTGGAATATCTATTGGTTAATTCTGGTTTTCAATAATTATATGGTACTGGTAACCATGAAAAGTGTTTGAAATATTTTATAATTCAAATGATATGCACATAATGAAGGGATAAAGAAAAAATGAAATTTTTTTATAGTATTCATGAGTTCCTGACTGATATAAGTACAAAGTGATATCATGGTTTGAGTATATCAAAATTTTGGGATTTTTGTATGTGGAAAGAGTTGACTTTTGACTGCATTCATGTTTTCACTATGGTTCAATGGGTATTAATTTTTTCAATAGAATACATTATTAAGGTATTCACATGTTTTGAATGTGACCAACAAGATATATCGTATGATATATGGGGGATAAATGATGGTATTCACATGCTCAGTAGATGACATTTCTAGTAATTGTTTTCATTATACTATGATCTTGGACATAAGTATTTTGGAAAAGCCAAAATATTTGAAATGGATTATGTTTGACATAAGTTGGTATTGTTTAAGGATAAAACATTTTTTTATATTATTAATGGAATTTTATAATGATTTAGTTTTAGAAAAAGGACAACCTGCAGGATGAGTGACAACCCGTCGCATCGGACAAGTCTGCGGGAATCGAACCCACAGCCAAAGTGCGACATGCCTTTATCACCTACCAATGTACTTCAGGAAGTCCTTGGTTAGTAGAAACTAGTTTTATTTTATTTATAAGTTTGATAGATGAATTATAAGTCTATTTTTGGAACCATATATGAATATTCTCACCATAAGATGGACTTGTGTATATAACGTTTTCTAATCCAATTTTTGAGAGAGATGGAATGACCTATCATTCTATCGTATGATCTGGTAACACTTCGAAAAAGACAAATTCAACTTCATTTCTTTAAGAAATGAAGTGGAAATTGTTCAAGGCACGAGCAACGGTACGATTGTACCAAAATATAGAAAGTATATCTTTTAATTCAAAAATTATTCAACTTTAGGGAAATGATCTTGAAAAAAAAATGTCGTCCTAGTGTCCTCATATACGATGAATCAAGTTGTACCTTAGATCATCACAAATTTATGGCTTTGTGATTGTTGGATTTTTCATAGCCACGTTCTTTACCACTCTCCATTAGACCATGATGGATAGATTTCTCTTCCATATCAATATTTTCACCTATGTTCTCCTATGTGGAAACCCAGTGATGAGTTAATTTGGGTAACCGTTATGTTTCTTACATTAAATTTTAAAATTAAGTTTTAGTATTCCTTTTTACTATGTGGGTTTCTATGAAAGAAACTTTTAAGTAGTAAACCATTTATAACCCCGACGAATTTCGATGGTGAAATTCATTTTAAGGGGGATAGAATGTAACACCCTGATATTTTATAAGATATATTATTTTTAATTTCTTTACTATCCTCTGTTATACGCTACACCAAGATCATCTTACGCTATACGCAACACCATATTATCTTGCAGTATAGGCAACACTAATCTTGGATCGTCTTAAAGAAAATATCAAGTTTGTTTGATAATAGTTATTCTACGCAACATTGAGTGTATATATATATATATATTCAATGTATAAATGAAATATGGTTGGATTCTTATATACGCAACAACAAAGTAGTCTTGTACTACACGCAACCCTGACTTGGCTTGCATTACACACAATCGCGACGTTCCTCGATAGCGTGTGTTGTACGCAATACCTGGTTTCACAAAACAACGATATATGGTTATAATATTATCACGAACTAGCCGTTATAAATAGTATTGACTACATTTTGATTTTTATAACATTATTATTCATCTTACACATTTTCTAGAACATGGTATGAGAACAAAATAAATTTTTCGGGTAAAATAAGTATTTTTAAAAAAAATGCATTTTTCCACCTTTTGATAGTGCACCCACATTAAATATAGTTTTTGAAATGTTTATAAGTTAAATTTTACAAAATAAAATTCTTCTTTGGAGTCAGGACATAAAATTTTACATTGGATAAATTTTTCTTATTATTCTGATAACTTTCATATTTTAATGAATAGTAATAACACACTATATTTTAATAAAAAACAACTTTTTTCATCGTGATAATTTATGTGAATAAATTATAATATTGAATGGTTTTAATGTATAAATAGAATATATTTTTACCATTTAATATAATTTATGTCAATAGAAATGATTTTACATTGAATTTGTAGGTTAAATCAATTCAATCTTTTGCAATGTTTTAAACAAAAACTCGTTATCTTTCGACAATGGGATTAATTTTAGTTTAATTTATGCAACTACTATGTATTGAATTTGGAAAAATGGATTCAATATTTGGAATCAGTGGGTCCAAATTAAGTTAATAGGATTATTTTTATTTTTGGACATTATGAATAATAACTACGGTAAATTTTATTTACCATAGTAAAAGTTAAATCAGGTAATTAAGGGTAAATATAATTTTATAAAATTACCCTAACAGTTGTATTAATATAATTGGATGATTTTTTTCTTCCTAAGGAATATTTGGGTCGAAATGGAATCCATTGGAACCCACATAGTGGTGATTAAGACCTTTAGTTTATTTTATTTAAAGGAAAGTGAAATATGTCTCACTCAACTTTAATAATTAAAGTATTTTTAATATGAAGTTTATACAGAATATAAATTCGGTTACAAATACTCATTTGAAAGATAAAATGGTTTTATTTATCATGGTAATTTATTTATAATTTTTAAGAGATATTTAAATACCTTAATATATTAAACATTAATGATGCAGAAATTATTTATTTAGTGAAAAATAAGTAATATAGTTTTTATTTAAATAATAATACACATTAAAAGGCTCAAAAACCTGACCAAAACCTATTGGTATTCTATATATACACCATAAGCATACAATTACTGAATATATTACCGTTTGGAGACTTATAAAAGTGATTATGACACTTATATTATTTTATTTTAAATGATGTAAAAGTTGTCACCATCATAATTTAATAACTATAACATTTTAAAAGCTGGGTGTTTTAGAATATAAATCGAACTAAAAGTATTATTATGAATTCTATAAGATTTATCTTCATCCTGGTATTTTATTTTTAGTTTTTATGCAACAAATAAGTATATTTAATAATTATACAAAAATATTGTAGAAATTATTTTATTAAGAAAAGTATCAAATAAATGGTTTTAAAAATAGTAAAATAAATATTATATGAACTGTTTAATGTGGTCAACTAATTTTCTAGAAGAATAAGAAATGTTAGGAACCTATTAAATATTTTAGTTAGAATATATCCTCTGTGTGGATTTTATTTAATTTCAAATAAATGAATAGTGTCAAAATTGACACTATTGTTCTTTTATAAAAATAACATATTATTATATTGTTTAAAAATCACAAAAATATTTAAAAATTATAAATTTAAATTTAAATAGTCGAAAATTTTATAAAGTATCCATTTTTTTGAAAATCAACAACATATAAGTTATTATTTATAACCATTTAAAATTTATAATTTTATTACGACAAATAAAATTAAATAGATTAAATAAGGATAAATAAAAATGATAAGGTTTAAAATAAATTCAAAACGTGTCTAATTTTGATTGGTTGATGTTATTACTACCCTATTGCATATAATCTTCAAATTCAGTCATTTTTGGAGGTTTTTAAGTTTGGATTGAATTTATATTAAACTAATATTTTTGAGGATTCCAAAGGTGCCCCTCTCCTCCCTTAGAAAAGGGCACCTCCTACCTCTCCTCCTCACACCATATTGAGCCTTGAAGCTCAGAAAAACCCTAAAAATTTCACTTACCCACTTCCTTAGAAACCTTATTGTGGTACTGGTATTCTCAAAAGACTAACTCTACTGCGCTAAGAGGATGTTCAAAGGAGGCACTTCGAGGAAGAGGTAATACATTCTACAGATTCTTTAAAGTTTCATTCTTCTTATACTTCCTATTATTTAGTGGTTTCATTATGAATTAATAACATATGTATCCCTAATATACATATATGTTATTATAAATATGAAACAAATCCATTTCACCTTCTATCCATCCTACGGAAAACAAAATCATCGCGCATGCGTACTTACGGAATACCGTCTCCACGCCGTAGTGTAATCTGTTTTCAACCACCACCTTACTTGGATGGGTATAATGGGGTAAATAAATAACTATATATGATTATTTTAAAGTTATATTTATTCTGAAATATTATACATATAGTTCAATACAATTCCCCGATCATGGCAATGATATCATCGCTCTTGCGTACGTACGGACTACCGTCTCCACGATGCGATGAGATTAATTCTCCATGTAAACCATTCAAGAATGATTATAAAGTATATATAATGAATAATAATGAAATATATGACATAATAATGATACTGGATTTATGTGTATATATATATTTATGCCATCTACTTAATTCCATTCAATCCTATAAGGAAACAAAAACAACGTTCATAAGTAAGTACGGCCTACCGTCTCCATGATCGGTGTATTTAATTCAATTTATCGATCTATCTTATATATATGAATATGATTAATATATATTATATATAAATAATGTTTTAAATTCTGTAATTATGAAAATAATTATATAAGTAATAATATCAAGAACAACATGTTGAAACACGTACGATAAATGAAATGATTTCACCCAAAATGATGATTTAATATGGAATTTACCAAAGAACGGGTAATATAAAGTCATAAGTGAAACATATATGATATAATAACAATGAATATGATTCTTTAATAATTAAATGTCTTTATTTAAATCATAATACTTGAGGTTTGGATACATACGAAGCATATCAGACGTAAGGTAAGGGTTAACTATTCCAATCTCGTTCTTTTCCGAGAATGTTTATTCGTAAGTATTTACTGGGGTTATAGTTATCATCCATTTCCATGTTTTCTAAAAATGTTTTCATATATTTTTATAGTCCTTTTTAACCATTTTTGACCTTTACTATAGGGTATGTAAGGAATCATTTTTCTGTTTATGTCATGAGGTACCTTTTTGACTTTTCCGAAAAAAGTACGAGGAGAATGTTATTTTCAGCTTATGTGGGTGAATCGATTATTATGGTTTCATAATGCCTCATTTTCATGAATATTCATCTACAAGATTGCATGATTATTTTCAAAAAATACCCTTTTTTAAATTTCATGGCATTTTGTGAAAAGAAAATGATTATGAAGATGAAATCATATTTTCCTCAAGAATTCATTTCAAGGGTTTTATCGAAAGAAATTTCCATCTAAAATGACATTATTTAATAATTTTATGCTTCATGTATAATGTCTCCATTATTTACATGGTTTGATTCTTCTTATGATGAAATGATATCCAATTTTTTTGGATTATATTATGATGGCATGATGTTTAAGAATCCCATTCTATTACATGCATTATGCTATGATGTATGATTTATGATTTTGTGGCACACTAAATAATGATTTCATTATGAGATGGGTGGGACCTATATCTCCCTCCAATGCATTGGGCAATGATTTATATCTCATGAGATAGACATGGGTGGAACGAGAAGTTTATCCGGTTCAGTATTACAGGACTAGAACGAGGAGTGAACTCGATCCAGAAAGTGACTTTGTCCACTAAGATGGTCTTGGAAGCAATGCCTTGGCTACTATGGAAATCATATCATGTGCTTAATGGTTTTCCACAAATACATTTTTTATTCCCATTCTATTTTTACATTATTTATGTTCCATTATGATCTATACCTTATGTAATTCCATGTTTTATGTCATTGCTCAATATTTTGATGTTTAAACATTATGTTCATGTTTTTAAGTTCAAATGTATATGGTATGTTCTATTTTATCCATGATTACGCTTACAGAGCATTTGAGCTCACCCTTTTTATGTTTTCTTTTCCCCCAGGATTAAAATAAAGTCTTTAGGTAAGGAAACAAAAAGTGGAAGATCATTATGGGAGATGTTGAAGATCTTTCAACATGATTAAAAGTTTATATTCCATGTTTCCAAAGACACTAAACTATTACGGTCCTTGAGTGTTTGTTTTTTTATGTATTAGGTATTCCGAAAAAGTAATGTAATGTCCATGTACTTCATGCTTTGGGTCTCTACATCAGGGGATGGAGACTAGAACCAAAGGCGTAATTCCCTAAACCTAAGAAGGCATTTCCTTTATAACCTGTAAACACACACAGTAAGATACAAACATGAGTAAACTGTATCACCAAAAGAGTGGTGAAAGTAAAAGGGGCCATAATACAAGCCCAACTGTAAAGGTACATGTATAACTAAAAATAATAAAACTGAAAAAAAGAATGAAATGTAACTACTAGGTTGTCCTCCAGGATTCCTACCTAATGGGTATGTAAAGATTGCCTCCTCAACACTTTGTGTCTATCCATCTCCTCCACATACTAACACACCATATGGTCCACCTCAAGGTACCATCCAGTCTTGGTACCCTCAGCCTCAGTCAGCGCTGTTCAATCTCTGCAACCAACATAACAAGGTGTGCGCATAGCTCGTGCAAGGGTGAGTATAAGGATACTCGGTAGGGACCCTGATACCCTCATGGTCACACAAAATATATCAAGGATAAACCAAAAAGTATAAAATCAATAGATAACCTTACTTCGGTATATGCCAGTACATATACCTAAGTTTTCAAGTGATCCTTATCAATCATGAGGAAAACAGAAAAATACTAACTGAGCTCTACCAGGATTGTTTTTCTAGAGGTAGTATCATATAACACCCCCAATCACATTGTCAAAACCACGGATGCTAGATAACTCCTCATCTATCATGTACAGTGGGTCTGTCGTGACATCAAACACACTTCCCAATAACCATGGACTACTAAGGCACTCCTCCAATCGAGTACCGTGTATTTTCCGAATCACCAAGCACACTCGCCACCGTGGGTCTATCGCGTCCTCAAGCACACTCCCCCTTGTAGCCTACTAACGTAGTCCTCCTGTCGAGTACCATGGTTCTGCCGTGACACCAAGTCTCTCCCCATTGTCAGTCTTCCACGACACCATCGCGCTTCCCACTAGGCTAGTAGAGTCACTCCATGTCAAAACATTCAACATTGGTCAGCTCTCAGCCAGCTACTAGGTGTCTGCACTATGCTCACTCGTCTCCGGTGGGATCCTCTCCACGAGCTACTGGTTGATAATCTAACTATCAAAAATTTCCATGAAGAACTGCCTCAATGGTCCACCACATCATTGGGGTCTGAACTCAATAGACAGTGCATCAATTAGAATCTTGGTCACTGAGTTATTAGCCTTTTAGTAATGGGGGCCCAGTTGGATTCGTGCATGATCTAACTGGACCGTATCTCAACTATTCCACAAAATCAAGTGGGGTATACTCAAAGGGACTGATACACTAAAATATTACCAGTGCCGCTAATGGTTCGTCCAACGGATAGCTGGTGCCATGGATATGGCCGCAGGAACGTAAATGGGTCGTAGTGGGCCAGGGTACGGTTCGACCCGATAGGACCGACCCGACCTGACCTAGTATGGGCCAAACCAGTTCGGTCAACCTAGCATGACCCATTGGGTCTGGCCTAGGACATTGGGTGGGCCCGCCTATTGGGTTCGGCCCTGCCCGCTGGGGCCAACTCAGCAGGCCGCGAGTGGTCGCAGAGAGCCGTGAGGGTGCAAACTGTCCGTGAGTCGGCATGAGGTTGGTTCAGCCAAAAGGTTTCCACATGGGTGGCACATCCCGGAGGGCGCCGTGTGGGCGGCTCATCCCGGACCGCGGGGTGAGTTCGGCTCGGAGGCCGCGGGGTCTGGCGATGCTTGGTAGGGGCCAGTTCGGCCAGAAGGGGTAGGGGTGGTGTGGCCGGGGCGGGTTCGGCCAGCAGGGGAGCGATTGGGGCCGGTTCAGCCTGTAGATCAGAACGACCGGCGCAACGTGTTTTCCGGATAGTGCTGCCAGGGTCCGGTCTGGCATGTGGCCGGTTCATCCTGGAGGTCGGTGCACCGCGGGATTGGCGAGGGTCACAGAGGCCACGAGTGGCGGCGTCGTTGCCTTCGTCGCCTTCATCACCTTCCTCCGTTTCGAAGAACACTGCAAATCAACACAATGGTTACGGAGAGGATGTGCCATGTTAGTTTGGCCCACACTCTTCGCATTAGAGCAGTAATAATAGGTTCATAAGAACAAAGAACATCAAAACATCCAGCAAATTTCTTCCCAACCCACAAAAAGAAAAGAAGGCTTGTACTTGTGAATTGATTATCAAACAGAATTATACCCCTACCTTGGGTTGATTCATCGACGGAGAGGTAAGACAATGAATTTTTTATCATTTGCCACATCCGCCACACACCTCTAATCCCAAGATCAAGAGTCGGTTTGTCGTAGATGAGGATTTCCCATGTCGGAAGATGTCCTGAGGAAGAAGGTCTAAGGAGGTCGGCGTTCTTCATTGGGGAGAATGTTCTTTATTGGAGAATTCATTCATTGTTGGAGAGTGTAATCCTTCAAGTGTTTGGCATTGCGTCAATTTACCAACACTTTGTCACTTGGTGAAACCCTAAAAAATCCTCCTCCCAAGCTCCATATATATAGGAGAGGGGGTGTGTAGGTAATGATCATGGAATTTATGATGGTTCATTTATTAGGAACCTTCCTAAATTCCGATGACAGTTTTACTTAATTTAAAAATTTGTAAAGCCAATTAACTAAGTTATCAAACTTAAAAGAAATATGTGTTGGCACAATTAATGTGGAGGAAGTCAAGAGGCTCCTCTACATTAATGAGTTTTGTTGAGAGTATCTCTCAATTAATGGGGGTTTTTTCCTAGGTGGTCCCCACCACCATAACCTCTCATGGAGGGTTATGGTTCGAGTGGTCCCCACCACCATAACATCTCATGAGGGTTTAAGAAATGGTGGTCCCCACACCTAAACTTCCACATGGAGGTTTAGTTTTGGTAGACCCCACCTCCAAACACCTACATGGGTGTTTCAAATAAATATAAAAATTTCATACACTTTTATTTTTATTTTATTATTACACGAAAAACCCAAAAACTAATTTCACCCTCGACCAACTGCCATCGAGGTGAAAGTATTCTTATGAAAATACCAGCGTTATGGGTTTAATGGTGCCCTCAGATTTCAATTTCGATCACTGGTTCAAAGTTTAGAGAAACCCGATCGCACGTTTACTGAACACACCCGAAAAAAGATCAAAAATTCATTTTGGGCACTCTGGGCCTCAGAATCCTGTGTCGTCCATTTTTTTAAACTCGTAGAATTCCCATATATTTAAAAAACAATTGCATGGAGATTATGGGTCATTACATTCTCCCCACCTCAGGCTTTACATCCCCTTAAGACACAACTCAAATTAAGGGAACAAGTGGAGGTACTGAGAATTCATATGAGCCTCCCGCTCCCACATGCTCTCATGGAGGTTCCCGTGCTGCCAGTGAACTAGAAGAAAAGATATCCATCGTCCACGGAATATCTCCTCCTATCGATCCTCAATCTCTACTAGAACCTCCGTAAAAGTCTCCCCATCATCGACGTTCATCTTTCCATGGTCGATGGTGTGAGAAGGGTCATGCACGTATCTCCACAGCTGGGATACATGGAAGACATTGTGCACCCGGTGCAACTGAGGTGGAAGAGCTATGCGGTAGGCCACCTCATCAACTATGCTGAGGACCTAAAAAGGGCTGATAAACCTCGGAGATAACTTGTCACCTCAGCCAATTCTCCACAAACCTCGTCGAGGTGAGACCCGTAGAACGACATGGTCACCATCCTCGAACTCTATAGGTCTACATCTCCTGTCGGCATACGACATATGCCAACTTTGTGTAGTCTTAATCCAATCTTGGATAACCTACACCTTCTATGTGGTATCCCATACCATCTTGGGTCCCACTACTGATGACTCCCCTAGGTCAGTCAAGCACAAGGGAGATCTACAAAGACACCCATATAACGTTCCAAAAGGTGTCATCCCAATGGTGGAGTGATATGTGTTGTTTTACGCAAACTACACCAAAGACAAGTTAACCTCCTAACTACGACTGAAATTGGGGACACAAGAACTGAGAATGTCTTCGAGGGTCTGAATGGCCCGCTCAGTCTAACCATCCTTTTGAGGATTAAAGGAAGTTCTCAAACTATGTTATGTCCTGAAATCCTCCTGCAACCCCATACATATCCTAGAAGTAAAACGTGTATCACGATCAGGGACAATCGTCATGGGTACTCCTTGTAGCCGCACAATCTCTTGCAAATAGAGGCGTCCTGGGAACTCTATTGAACCCTACTATCTGATCAGTAGGAAGAGGGATGACATGGTGATTCGGTTAATTATCACAAAAATAGAGTCATGTCCCATTGATTTACGTCGAATAACCATCAAGGAGTCTATGTATATCCCATCCCACTTCCACTCTGGGACCTCTAAATGATCAACAAAGCCTGCTGGTACTTGATGCTCTGCTTTCACTTTCTAGCAGGTGAGGCATCAAGAGACAAACTCTGCAACTGTTTTCTTCATTCTCAGCCACTAGTTCTGTCGTTGATGGTCCTGGTACATCTTCACCACTTTTGGATGTATAGCTAGATGGGATGTGTGGAACTCCCTCAACAATTCCTCCTGAAGCGACAATGGTACCATGGTATGTCCTCAAAAGAGGATAAAATGCTCCCTATCCTTAGAAAAAAAATTGGGTGCCTCTCTTGTGGATATCTAAGCACATCGTGTCTCACAGTCAGGTTCCCCACACTGCGCCTCTTGGACTCGCTGAATAAGTGGAGGAGTGACTGTAAGAGACTAAAGAAATTATGCTCCATCTTTATCCACAAAAGTTATCAATAAATCGGCCAGCTGCTCTATCGCCTCACCTTGCAACTGTATACCAGACCACCTTATGAGTTCATCTGTAACAACATTCCCCTTCCTAAGAGTATTGACCATCTAAAAGTCATAGTTACGGAGGAAATCAAGCCAACATTGTTGTCTCAAGTTTATGTCTTTCTAGGAGAAGATATAACTGAGAATCTTGTGATTAGAGTACACTATAAAACGTTCGCCGATCAGATTGTGCTGCCACATCTTCAAGGTGAATACCACTGCTAATAAATCTAGGTGGATGGTAGAAGAGTTCTTCTCATTATTTCTTAGATTTCAAGAACCATATGTGATCAGTACTCACCCCTGTATCAGGACACATGTGAGTCTGGTCCCTTATGCATCACAGTAGACTGCGTTCCCTACACCATCCTCTAAAAGCTTCATGATGGGGGCACTAGTTAGCCTCTGCCTCAGCTCCTGAATTATCTTCTGGAATCTCTCCGACCACAAAAAGGGTATCCCCTTCTTTTTCAAGGCTGATAGTGGTTCTATAACTCTAGAGAAATCTGGAACAAATCTTTGGTTTTATCCAGCCTATACCATGAAACTCCGTACATCCATCACACTCCTTGGTGGCTCCCAAGAAAGTAATTCCTCTATCTTTGTTGGATCCACTACAACTCCAACCTCTGATATGACATGTCCCAGAAAGTGAACCTCTTGGATCTAGAACTGAAACATCAAGATATTCCCATAATGTTGGTGCTCTCGGAGTGTGTCTAGTACATCCCGCAAATGATAACCAAGCTCCTCCTCAGTAGTCGAGTAAATCAGAATGTCATCAATGAAGACCACTAAAAAAGAGATCAAGGTATGGATGAAGGATCCTATTCATGAATCCCATGAACACTGCTGGATCGTTGATTATGCCGAATGGCATAAAAAATAACTCGTAGTGGCCATACCGACATCTGAAAGTCGTCTTATGCACATCCTCGTCTCGAACTCTGAGGTGGTGATAACCTGATCTGATGTCTATCTGCGAGAAACACCGTGATCCATTTATCTGATCAAAGAGGTCATCAATCATTGGGATTGGGTACTTTTTCTTCATGGTCACCTGGTTCAGGCACCGATAGTCAACAAAAATCCTCAAGCTCCCATCCACTTTCTTGGCGAACAGAATCAGTGGTGCTTGGTGAGAAACACTAGTCCAAATGAATCCCTTACCCTGAAAGTCCTCTAGCTATACCTATAGCTCACAATTCTCCGTGGGTGTAATGCCCCGACCCTAGATACCCAAAGTCGGTGCATTATTACATAACAATGGCATGACCACAAAGGATCATGTCTCAAAAGACCGATTAGTTTAGTAGTCTTGGGACACTAGATATTCTCATAAGTCTTACATTACATCATAAGGTAAAAAAACTAAAACAACATCTTGTCTTCATATCCCCTCATACTATCATTGCAGGTCATTCATAAATTACTTCTTCTCATCCTGGGAAAAATAAAACACTGAAAGGGGTGAGCTTAGATGCTCAGTAAGGATAAAAATATAGGAGAATCTTTAATAGATAAGAATAAACACTTAAAGAAATTTATAACTAAAACAAAAGCCTTTTAAACATGAAATTCAGCATAATATGGAAAAGATAAAATGAAATAATTCCATTTACTTATTCAAATGGATAATCTACTAGTCGAAAAATCACATGAGATATCAATAACAACTTTCATAATGATGGAATGCATAATGCCAGACTATAGTAACCACATAGCCAAGGCCTCGTGCCAAAACTACAAATAAGATTTTGCCAAGGCCTTGTGCCAAGACACTAGTTTGTCTCATGAGACCTACCGATGCATCGAGGAGCTATAGCGGGCTCCACCCGTCACTTACTAATTCCAATGCATTCCTCATATGAAAAGTTTGAAACATAACATAAACATTCGTATTAAAACTATCATACGAAATGTCAATACATATCCACAAACCATGAATGGTATATAAATAGCACATCCATAGTCAAAAATAACTCATTCAATAAAATATGGGATATTATATTGTATCATATTAACCTCAATAGAGAATACTGAAGGATATTGACATAGATGAAAATAATCATCAAAACTATATGAGATAAATACCCCCCTTTTATTGAAATCCTTTAAAAGTCACACTATTTGTCAAGAAGCCGTTTAAAAATAGATTTTTTGAATCAAAGTGTCCCATACCACATTGAAACTTTTAAAAGGAGTTTTAATTTTAAAACTTTAATGTCTATATAAATAAATCATTAAAACCATTTTTTAAAACATGTACATTAATGATCAATATTTAGAAGAATAAGTCTTTAAAACATTTAAAAAATTGTATTTTAGTTAGAGTTTCTATCCAAAAGGGAGAAACATGAATACAAATAATTAGGGTAATAAAAACTCTGTAATATCATGAGAATAAAGGGATTCATGATATTATATGTCAAAGTACATTATATACACCACATAAAAGTGATTTGGTGTATAACAATAAAGAAGTCTCAATGGAATGTAAATTGAGATGAAATCTCTTATAAAGGCCATATCCTTAGGTTAAGCATAAATAAACGACATAGTTATGTGTGAAAAATATAAAAACACTAAATATGATTGGATATTCAGTGTAAAACTATCAAACGACATTCACACATAATCTTGTAAAAACAACACCAATGAATTGGATGTTTAACTCAACAAATGGAGAATGGGTTAAAATTACTCTTATCAAATTCATATCGATGACTTATAATGGGAGTTGAAATTATGACATAAGCAAATGAATAGTGATTCCACACATAATCTCAGAGTAAAATAATCAATGAAGTTTGCGTAAAGCCAAATAAATGGAAATTGAAATTTCAAATTCCCTTATTGATTTGGTAACTTACGAAACAAACACCCATGAAAGAAGGATAATACAATGATGATGTAAATATCCATAAATTAAATTATATTACACAATTAATACAATCATGGTCAGTACACACACCACATGCAATAAATAAGTGGTGAACAATGGAATTCTCACGGAATTAAAAGTGAGATAAGAAACCACTTACTTTGTACTTCTTCCTTGGTCGATGGTAGGTTAAACACCTGTATAATGGTGAAATAATTTTTATTGAATTATAAAATAATCATTTACATTAATATGATATCATATATGATCTTTTAACATTTATTTGTTAATAATATCTTAGTATTATCGTTGTTTGGGTGTTAACTTACTCGTTTTCTTTTATATTTTTTGTTACGTAAGCCATGTTTGTCATGGATAGGTTGTATATTATTCATATCCATAATGATATCAAGTCTGTAAACATTATTTTTAAATAATAAAATGATAATTATACTTGAATGGATATGATGGAGAATGAATATCATCGTGTTCTTGGAGACGGTAGTCCGTACGTACGCACGAGCGACAATATCATTCTTTTGATATTAAAATAATATATAATTAGATGGTATATCATATATACAGAATCATTATCATGTTACATTTATTATTTACACGAATTATACATCATTATTATACCCATCCAAATAATAATTTATTGACTAACAATTACACCACGACGTGGAGACGGTAAGCCGTACGTACGCACATATGGTGACATGTTATTCAATGGATGGATAGAATACTGAATATGATTGTACCATATTTATAATAACATCATAGTATATATAAGATATTGGAGTAATTATTTTATAATGGTAATAACAAATAATGAAGATGTGGAAGAAGAATGGAACTTGAAAAAGGGTGGTGAAATCATTTCCTCTTCTTTGGGTTCTCCCTATTGATTTGATGAAAAGGGCTAAATAGGTTGTCTTTCTGACTAAAGGAAGGCCTCTAGATTGAAGTGAGGGAAGTTGAGAGAGTATTTTGGCAGAGGTTGTCCGAACCAAAAGGCTTTGATGGTGTGAGTTAATGAGAAGGGGGAGTGCCCTTTTATAAGAGGGGTGAGGGGCACCTTTGGAAAAGCTAGAAATATTATTTTATAATAAATTCATATTCGGTTTCTAATGGCTCAAAAGTAGATTATTTAAATTTTAAGGTGGGGAAAGGTCTAAAAACACTCAACCAAAAGAATATAGTCAGGTTTGGGTTATTATACTAACCTTGTCTTTAAGTATTAACTCTTAGTTAATTAGTTTCACTTTTACAATGTCTCTTTATATTTTTATATTATATGTTTAATAAACTTACTATATACATCGAAGAGACCCCCATGTGGTCCCTTAATGATACACCTATCATGATATAAGTCTCTGGGCCGAACATTATATTTTTAGGAATTTAATATCAATTAATAATAAAATATTTGTTTTAAAAACACTTTTATGTCAATTTTGAGACTATTCAATAGTTGATTTATGTAAAAATCATAACAGGATTATTGCTTCAAAAAAAGTCAATTAAATCAATAATAATATGTCATATTATCCTATAAAATTAGTGTAATTCATTAAAAGTCTCAAATTATATTTATTTTTGTATTTATAATATCAATTATTTTTATTTTTCACTATTATGGTAATTACTGCATCATCATTGTGTCATCAATAAATTAAATTATTTAATGTCTAAAAATTATAAATAAACTATCCTTATGTATGAAATCTATTTATATTTCTAATTAATATTTATAGTCGAAAATACAACAAAAATAACCTTATGTAAAAATTGTTTTTCAAAAAGATATATGCTTTTGTCATTTTTGTATTCATTTTAACTCAATTAAAATAAAGTGTCCCTATCACTTACAAGTGGCACCATGGGGTCCCACAATCGACCCAAATATGCCCATGGTCAAAAATGTATCAACCAATAAGGTTAGGACACGTTTTAGTGTAATTTTTGTATTATTATAATATTATTTTTTAACCCTTATTTACCGGTTTTACCCTTTAACCATGGTAAATAAAATATTTACCGAAGTAATTATTCAAAATGTCTAAAAATAAAAATTATCTATTTACACAATTTGAACATCCTGATTCCAAATATGGAATCCATTTTTCCAAATTAAAAACACAGAAGTGGCAGAAATTAATTTAAAAATAATTTCCGCTGTCAAAACAAAAAGCGTGTTTTTAAGATATAATAACTATCAAAAGATTGATACTTTTTTATGTTCGGTTTAATTGTGAAATTATTTCCAATAACAAAAAATGTATTAAATGGTAAAAATATATTATAAATATACTTTAAAACCACTCAAATTCATAATTTATCCCTATTAATTATTTTTATTAAAAAAGTTGTTTTTAATTAAAATTTATTAATTTTCACTATTCATCAAAATATGAAATGTGTGTTGGAACAATTAATGTGAAGGAAGTCAAGAGGCTTCTCTACATTAATGAGTTTTTTTGAGAGTATCTCTCAAATAATGGGGGGTTTTGTCCCAGGTGGTCCCCACCACCATAACCTCTCATGGGAGGTTATGGTTCGAGTGGTCCCTACCACCATACATCTCATGAGTGTTTAAGGAATGGTGGTCCCCAAACCTCAACTTCCACATGGAGGTTTAGTTTTGGTATACCCCACCTCCAAACACCTACATGGGTGTTTCAAATAAATATAAAAATGTCATACACTTTTATTTTTATTTTATTATTACATGAAAAACCCAAAAACTAATTTCACCCTCGACCAACTGCCATCGAGGTGAAAGTATTCTTATAAAAATACCAGTGTTATGGGTTCAATGGTGTCCTCAGATTTCAATTTCGATCACTGGTTCAATGTTTAGAGAAACCCGCTCGCACATTTACTGAACACACCCGAAAAAAGATCAGAAATTCATTTTGGGAACTCTGGGCCTCAAAATCCTGTGCCGTCAATTTTCGTAAACTCGCAGAATTCCCATATATTTTAAAAAAATTGCATGGAGATTATGGGTCATTACATTCTCCCCACATCAGGCTTTACGTCCCCTTAAGACACAACTCAAATTAAGGGAACAAGTGGAGGTACTGGGAAATCATATGAGCCTCCCGTTCCCACATGCTCTCTTGGAGGTTCCTGTGCTGCCAGTGAACTAGAACAAAAGATATCCACCGTCCATGAAGGATCTCCTCTTATCAATCCTCAATCTCTACTAGATCCTCCATAAAAGTCTCCCCATCATCGACGTTCATCTTTCCATGGTCGATGGTGTGAGAAGGGTCGTGCACGTATCTCCACAACTGGGATACATGGAAGACATTGTGCACCTGGTGCAACTGAGGTGGAAGAGCTATGCGGTAGGCCACCTCATCAACTCTACTGAGGACCTAAAAGGGCTGATAAGCCTCGGAGATAACTTGTCACCTCATCCAATTCTCCACAAACCTCGTCGAGGTGAGACCCATAGAAAGACGTGGTCGCCATCCTCGAACTCTAGAGGTCTACATCTCCTGTCGGCATACGACATATGCCTACTTTGTGTAGTCTTAATCCTATCTTGGATAACCTACACCTTCTATGTGGTATCCCATACCATCTTGGGTCCCACTAGTGATGACTCCCCTAGGTCAGTCAAGCACAAGGCAGATCTACAAAGACACCCATATAACGTTCCAAAAGGTTTCATCCCAATGGTGGAGTGATATGTGTTGTTTTACGCAAACTACACCAAAGACAAGTTAACCTCCTAACTACGACTGAAATTGGGGACACAAGAACTGAGATTGTCTTCGAGGGTCTGAATGTCCCGCTCAGTCTAACCATCCTTTTGAGGATGAAATGCAGTTCTCAAACTATGTTATGTCCTGAAATCCTCTTGCAACCCCATACATATCCTATAAGTAAAACGTGTATCACGATCAGGGACAATCGTCATGGGAACTCCTTGTAGCCGCACAATCTCTTGCACATAGAGGCGTCCTAGGAACTCTATTGAACCCTGCTATCTGATCAGTAGGAAGAGGGCCCACATGGTGATTTGGTTAATGATCACACAAATAGAGTCATGTCCCATTGATTTACGTCGAATTCCCATAAAGGAGTCTATGTATATCCCATCCCACTTCCACTTTGGGACCTCTAAATGATCAACAAAGCCTGCTGGTACTTGATGCTCTGCTTTCACTTTCTAGAAGGTGAGGCATCAAGAGACAAACTCTGCAACTGTTTTCTTCATTCTCAGCCACTAGTTCTGTCGTTGATGGTCCTGGTACATCTTCACCACTTCTGGATGTATAGCTAGATGGGATGTGTGGAACTCCCTCAACAATTCCTCCTGAAGAGACAATGGTACCATGGTATGTCCTCTAGAGAGGATAACATGCTCCCTATCTTTAGAAAAAAAAATTGGGTGCCTCTCTTGTGGATATCTAAGCACATCGTGTCTCACAGTTAGGTTCCCCACACTGCGCCTCTCGGACTCGCTGAATAAGTGGAGGAGTGACTGTAAGAGACTAAAGAAATTCTGCTCCATCTTTATCCACAAAAGTTATCAATAAAGCGGCCAACTGCTCTATCGCCTCACCTTGCAACTGTATACCATACCACCTTATGAGTGCATCTGTAACAACATTCCCCTTCCTAAGAGTATTGACTATCTCAAAGTCATAGTTACGGAGGAAATCAAGACAACATTTTTGTCTCAGGTTTATGTCTTTCTAGGAGAAGATATAACAGAGAATCTTGTGATCAGAGTACACTATAAAACGTTCGCCGATCAGATTGTGCTGCCAAATCTTCAAGGTGAATACCACTGCTGATAAATCCAGGTGGATGGTAGAAGAGTTCTTCTCATTATTTCTTAGATGTCAAGAACCATATGTGATCACTAATCACCCCTGTATCAGGACACATGTGAGTCTGGTCCCTTACGCATCACAGTAGACCGCGTTACCTACACCATCCTCTAAAAGCTTCATGATGGGGGCACTAGTTAGCCTCTGCCTCAGCTCCTGAATTATCTTCTGGAATCTCTTCGACCACAAAAAGGGTATCCCCTTCTTTTTCAAGGCTGATAGTGGTGTTGTAACTCTAGAGAATTCTGGAACAAATATTTGGTTTTATCCAGCCTATACCATGAAACTCCGTACATCCATCACACTCCTTGGTGGGTCCCAAGAAAGTAATTCCTCTATCTTTGTTGGATCCACTAAAACTCCAACCTCTGATATGACATGTCCCAGAACGTGAACCTCTCGGATCTAGAACTGAAACATCGAGATATTACCATAATGCTGGTGCTCTCGGAGTGTGTCCAGTACTTCCCGCAAATGATAACAAAGCTCCTCCTCAGTAGTCAAGTAAATCAGAATGTCATCAATGAAGACCACTAAAAAAGCGATCAAGGTATGGATGAAGGATCCTATTCATGAATCCCATGAACACTGTTCGATCGTTGATTATGCGAAATGGAATAAACAATAACTCGTAGTGGCCATACCGACATCTGAAAGTCGTCTTATGCACATCCTCGTCTCGAACTCTGAGATGGTGATAACCTGATCTGATGTCTATCTTCGAGAAACACCGTGATCCATTTATCTGATCAAAGAGTTCATCAATCATTGGGGTTGGGTACTTGTTCTTCATGGTCACCTGGTTCAGGCACCGATAGTCAACAAAAATCCTCAAGCTCCCATCCGCTTTCTTGGCGAACAGAATCAGGGGTGCCTGGTGAGAAACACTAGTCCAAATGAATCCCTTACCCTGCATTTCCTCTAGCTGTACCTATAGCTCACAATTCTCTGTGGGTGTAATGCCCCGACCCTAGATACCCAATGTCGGTGCATTATTACATAACATTGGAATGATCACAAAGGATCAAGTCTCAAAAGACCGATTAGTTTAGTAGTCTTGGGACACTAGATATAGTCATAAGTCTTAAATTACATCATAAGGTAAAAAAAACTAAAACAACATCTTGTCTTCATATCCCCTCATACTATCCTTGAAGGTCATTCATAAATTACTTCTTCTCATCCTGGTAAAAATAAAATACTGAAAGGGGTGAGCTCAGATGCTCAGTAAGGATAAAAATATAGCAGAAGCTTTCATAGATAAGCATAAACACTTAAAGCAATTTATAACTAAAACAAAAGCCTTTTAAACATTAACATCAGCATAATATGGCAAAGATAAAATGAAATAATTCCATTTACATATTCAAATGGATATTCTACTAACCGAACAATCACATGAAATATCAATAACAACTTTCATAATGATGGAATGCATAATGCCAGACTATAGTAACCACATAGCCAAGGCCTCGTGCGAAGACTACAAATAAGATTTTGCCAAGGCCTTGTGCCAAGACACTAGTTTGTCTCATGAGACCTACCGATGCATCGAGGAGCTATAGTGGGCTCCACCCGTCACTTACTAAGTCTAATGCATTCCTCATATTAAAAGTTTGAAACATAACATAAACATTCGTATTAAAACTATCATACGAAATGTCAATACATATCCACAAACCATGAATGGTATATAAATAGCACATACATAGTCAAAAATAACTCATTCGATAAAATATGGGATATTGTATTGTATCATATTAACTTCAATAGAGAATAATGAATGATATTGACATAGATGAAAATAATCATCAAAACCATTTGAGATAAATATCCCCCTTTTATTGAAATCCTTTAAAGGTCACATTATTTGTCAAGAAGCCATTTAAAAATAGATTTTTTGAATCAAAGTGTCCCATACCACTTTGAAACCTTTAAAATGAGTTTTAATTTTAAAACCTTAATGTCTATATAAATAAATCATTAAAACCATTTTTTAAAACATGTACATTAACGAGGAATATTTAGAAGAATAAGTCTTTTAAACATTTAAAAAATTGTATTTTAGTTAGAGTATCTAACCAAAGGAGAGACTCTTGAATACAAATAATTAAGGTAATAAAAACTCTGTAATATCATGAGAATAAAGGGATTCATGATATACTATGTAAAAGTACATTATATACACCACATAAAAGTGATTTGGTGTATAACAATAAATAAGTCTCAATGGAATGTAAATTGAGATGAAATCTCTTATAAAGGCCATATCCTTTGGTTAAGCATAAATAAACGACATAGTTATGTGTGAAAAATATAAATACACTAAATATGATTGGATATTCAGTGTAAAACAATCAAACGACATTCACACATAATCTTGTAAAAACAACACCAATGAATTGGATGTTTAACTCAACAAATGGAGAATGGGTTAAAATTACTCTTATCAAATTCATATCGATGACCTGAGAAATTATCAATGGACTGATTATGTGTATCAAAAGTATATCCATAGTAAAGGGGAGTGGAAATTATGACATAATCAAATGAATAGTGATTCCACACATAATCTCGGATTAAAATAATCAATGAAGTTTGCGTAAAGCCAAATAAATGGAAATTGAAATTTCAAATTCCCTTATTGATTTGGTAACTTACGAAACATACACCCATGAAAGAAGGATAATACAATGATGATGTAAATATCCATAAATTAATGTATATTACACAATTAATACAATCATGGTCATTACACACACCACATGCAATAAATAAGTGGTGAACAATGGAATTCTCACGGAATTAAAAGTGAGATAAGAAACCCCTTACTTTGTACATTTTCCTTGGTCAATGGTAGGTTAACCTCCTGTATAATGGTGAAATAATTTTTATTTTATTATAAAATAATCATTTAAATTAATATGATATCATATATGATCTTTTAACATTGATTTGTTAATAATATCTTAGTATTATCGTTGTTTCGGGTGTTAACTTACTCGTTTTCTTTTATATTTTTTGTTACATAAGCCATGTTTGTCATGGATAGGTTGTATCTTATTCATATCCATAATGATATCAAGTCTGTAAAAATTATTTTTAAATAATAAAATGCTAATTATAACTGAATGGATATGATGGAGAATGAATATTATCGTGTTCGTGGAGACGGTAGTCCGTACGTACGCACGAGCGACAATATCATTATTTTGATATTAAAATAATATATAATTAGATGGTATATCATATATACAGAATAATTATCATGTTACATTTATTATTTACATGAATTATACATCATTATTATACCCATCCAAATAATAATTTATTGAATAACAATTACACCACGACGTGGAGACGGTAAGCCGTACGTACGCACGTATGGTGACATGTTATTCAATGGATGGATAGAATTCTGAATATGATTGTACCATATTTATAATAACATCACAGTATATATAAGATACTAGAGTAATTATTTTATAATGGTAATAACAAAGAGTGAAGATGTGGAATAAGAAAGGAACTTGAAAAAGGGTGGTGAAATCATTTCCTCTTCTTTGGGTTCTTCCTTTTGATTTGATCAAAAGGGCTCCATAGGTTGTCTTCCTGACTAAAGGAAGGCCTCTAGGATGATGTGAGGGAAGTTGAGAGAGTATTTTGGCAGAGTTTGGCCGAACCAAAAGGCTTTGAAGGGGTGAGTTAATGAGAAGGGGGAGTTCCCTTTTATAAGAGGGGTGAGGGGCACCTTTGGAAAAGCCAGAAATATTATTTTATAATAAATTCATATTCGGTTTCTAATGGCTCAAAAGTAGATTATTTAAATTTTAAGGTGGGTAAAGGTCTAAAAAAACTCAACCAAAAGAATATATACAGGGTTGGGTTATTATACTAACCTTGTCTTTAAGTATTAACTCTTAGTTAATTAGTTTCACTTTTACAATGTCTCTTTATATTTTTATATTATATGTTTAATAAACATACAATATACATCCAAGAGACCCCCAAGTGGTCCCTTAATGATACAACTATCATGATATAAGTCTCTGGGCCGAACATTATATTTTTAGGAATTTAATATCAATTAATAATATAATATTTGTTTTAAAAACACTTTTATGTCAATTTTGAGACTATTCAATAGTTGATTTTTGTAAAAAATATAACAGGATTATTGCTTCAAAAAAAGTCAATTAAATCAATCCTAATATGTCATATTATCCTATAAAATTATTTTAATTCATTAAAAGTCTCAAATTATATTTATTTTGGTATTTATAATATCAATTGTTTTTTTTCACTATTATGGTAATTACTGCATCATCATTGTGTCATCAATAAATTAAATTATTTAATGTCTAAAAATTATAAATAATGTAACCTTATGTAGGAAATCTATTGAGCTTTCTAATTAATATTTATAGTCGAAAATACATCAAAAATAACTTTATGTAAATTTTTTTTTCAAAAAGATATATGCTTTTGTCATTTTTGTATTCATTTTAACTCAATTAAAATAAAGTGTCCCTATCACTTACAAGTGGCACCGTGGGGTCCCATAATCGACCCAAATATGCCCATGGTCAAAAATGTATCAACCAATAAGGTTAGGACAAGTTTTAGTGTAATTTTTATTATTATTATAATATTATTTTTTAACCCTTATTTACCGATTTTACCCTTTAACCATGGTAAATAAAATATTTACCAAAGTAATTATTCAAAATGTCTAAAAATAAAAATTACCTATTTACACAATTTGAACATCCTGATTCCAAATATGGAATCCATTTTTCCAAATTGAAAACACAGAAGTGGCAGAAATTAATTTAAAAAGAATTTCCGCTGTCAAAACAAAAAGCGTGTTTTTAAGATATAATAACTATCAAAAGATTGATACTTTTTTATGTTCGGTTTAATTGTGAAATTATTTCCAATAACAAAAATTGTATTTAATGGTAAAAATTTATTATAAATATAATTTAAAACTACTCAAATTCATAATTTATCCCTATTAATTATTTTTATTACAAGGTTGTTTTTAATTAAAATTTATTAATTTTCACTATTCATCAAAATATGAAATGTGTGTTGGCACAATTAATGTGGAGGAAGTCAAGAGGCTCCTCTAAATTAATGAGTTTTGTTGAGATTATCTCTCAATTAATGGGGGGTTTTGTCCCAGGTGGTCACCACCACCATAACCTCTCATGGGAGGTTACGGTTCGAGTGGTCCCCACCACCATAACCTCTCATGAGTGTTTAAGGAATGGTGGTCCCCAAACCTCAACTTCCACATGGAGGTTTAGTTTTGGTAGACCCCACCTCCAAACACCTACATGGGTGTTTCAAATAAATATAAAAATTTCATACACTTTTATTTTTATTTTATTATTACACGAAAAACCCAAAAACTAATTTCACCCTCGACCAACTGCCATCGAGGTGAAAGTATTCTTATGAAATAACAGCGTTATGGGTTCAATGGTGCCCTCAGATTTCAATTTCGATCACTGGTTCAAAGTTTAGAGAAACCCACTCGCACGTTTACTGAACACACCCAAAAAAAGATCAGAAATTCATTTTGGGAACTCTGGGCCTCAGAATCCCGTGCCGTCAATTTTCGTAAACTCGCAGAATTCCCATATATTTTAAAAAAATTGCATGGAGATTATGGGTCATTACATTCTCCCCACATCAGGCTTTACGTCCCCTTAAGACACAACTCAAATTAAGGGAACAAGTGGAGGTACTGGGAAATCATATGAGCCTCCCGCTCCCACATGCTCTCTTGGAGGTTCCCGTGCTTCCAGTGAACTAGAACAAAAGATATCCACCGTCCACGAAGGATCTCCTCCTATCGATCCTCAATCTCTACTAGATCCTCCGTAAAAGTCTCCCCATCATCGATGTTCATCTTTCCATGGTCGATGGTGTGAGAAGGGTCATGCACGTATCTCCACAGCTGGGATACATGGAAGAAATTGTGCACCCGATGCAACTGAGGTGGAAGAGCTATGCGGTAGGCCACCTCATCAACTCTGCTGAGGACCTAAAAAGGGCTGATAAACCTCAGAGATAACTTGTCACCTCATCCAATTCTCCACAAACCTCATCGAGGTGAGACCTGTAGAAAGACGTGGTCGCCATCCTTGAAATCTAGAGGTCTACATCTCCTATCGGCATACGACATATGCCTACTATGTGTAGTCTTAATCCAATCTTGGATAACCTACACCTTCTATGTGGTATCCCATACCATCTTGGGTCCCACTAGTGATGACTCCCCTAGGTCAGTCAAGCACAAGGGAGATCTACAAAGACACCCATATAACGTTCCAAAAGGTTTCATCCCAATGGTGGAGTGATATGTGTTGTTTTTCACAAACTACACAAAAGACAAGTTAACCTCCTAACTACGACTGAAATTTGGGACACAAGAACTGATAATGTCTTCGAGGGTCTGAATGTCCCGCTCAGTCTAACCATCCTTTTTGAGGATGAAATGCAGTTCTCAAACTATGTTATGTCCTGAAATCCTCCTGCAACCCCATACATATCCTAGAAGTAAAACGTGTATCACGATCAGGGACAATCGTCATGGGTACTCCTTGTAGCCGCACAATCTCTTTCACATAGAGGCGTCCTGGGAACTCTATTGAACCCTGCTATCTGATCAGTAGGAAGAGGGCTGACATGGTGATTCGGTTAATGATCACACACATAGAGTCATGTCCCATTGATTTACGTCGAATACCCATCAAGGAGTCTATGTATATCCCATCCCACTTCCACTCTGGGACCTCTAAATGATAAACAAAGCCTGCTGGTACTTGATGCTCTGCTTTCACTTTCTAGCAGGTGAGGCATCAAGAGACAAACTCTCCAACTGTTTTCTTCATTCTCAGACACAAGTTCTGTCGTTGATGGTCCTGGTACATCTTCACCACTTCTGGATGTATAGCTAGATGGGATGTGTGGATCTCCCTCAACAATTCCTCCTAAAGCGAAAATGGTACCATGGTATGTCCTCTAAAGAGGATAACATGCTCCCTATCATTAGGAAAAAAAATTAGGTGCCTCTCTTGTGGATATCTAAGAACATCGTGTCTCACAGTCTGGTTCCCCACACTGCACCTATCGGACTCGCTGAATAAGTGGAGGAGTGACTGTAAGATACTAAAGAAATTCTTCTCCATCTTTATCCACAAAAGTTATCAATAAAGAGGCCAGCTGCTCTATCGCCTCACCTTGCAACTGTATACCATACCACCTTATGATTTCATCTGTAACAACATTCACCTTCCTAAGAGTATTGACTATCTCAAAGTCATAGTTACAGAGGAAATCAAGACAACATTGTTGTCTCAGGTTTATGTCTTTCTAGGAGAAGATATAACTGAGAATCATGTGATCAGAGTACACTATAAAACGTTCACCGATCAGATTGTGCTGCCACATCGTCAAGGTGAATACCACTGCTGATAAATCCAGGTGGATGGTAGAAGAGTTATTCTCATTATTTCTTAGATGTCAAGAAACATATGTGATCACTACTCACCCCTGTATCAGGACACATGTGAGTCTGGTCCCTTACGCATCACAGTAGACTGCGTTCCCTACACCATCCTCTAAAAGCTTTATGATGGGGGCACTAGTTAGCCTCTGCCTCAGCTCCTGAATTATCTTCTGGAATCTCTCTGACCAAAAAAAGGGTATCCCCTTATTTTTCAAGGCTGATAGTGGTGCTGTAACTCTAGAGAAATCTGGAAGAAATCTTTGGTTTTATCAAGCCTATACCATGAATCTCCGTACATCCATCACACTCCTTGGTGGGTCCCAAGAAAGTAATTCCTCTATCTTTGTTGGATCCACTACAACTCCAAACTCTGATATGACATGTACCAGAAAGTGAACCTCTCATATCTAGAACTGAAACATCAAGATATTACCATAATGATGGTGCTCTCGGAGTGTGTCCAGTACTTCCCGCAAATGATAACAAAGCTCCTCCTCAGTAGTCGAGTAAATCAGAATGTCATCAATGAAGACCACTAAAAAAGCGATCAAGGTATGGATGAAGGATCCTATTCATGAATCCCATGAACACTGTTGGATTGTTGATTATGCCTAATGGCATAAAAAATAACTCATAGTGTCCATACCGACATCTGAAAGTCGTCATATGCACATCCTCGTCTCGAACTCTAAGATGGTGATTACCTGATCTGATGTCTATCTTCGAGAAACACCGTGATCCATTTATCTGATCAAAGAGGTCATCAATCATTGGGATTGGGTACTTGTTCTTCATGGTCACCTAGTTCAGGCACCGATAGTCATCAAAAATCCTCAAGCTCCCATTTGCTTTCTTGGCGAACAGAATCAGGGGTGCCTGGTGAGAAACACTAGTCCAAATGAATCCCTTACCCTGCAAGTCCTCTAGCTATACCTATAGCTCACAATTCTCCATGGGTGTAATGCCCCGACCCTAGATACCCAAAGTCGGTGCATTATTACATAACATTGGCAGGATTACAAAGGATCAAGTCTCAAAAGACCGATTAGTTTAGTAGTCTTGGGACACTAGATATATTCATAAGTCTTACATTACATCATAAGGTAAAAAAAACTAAAAAAACATATTGTCTTCATATCCCCTCATACTATCCTTGCAGGTCATTCATAAATTACTTCTTCTCATCCTGGGAAAAATAAAATACTGAAAGGGGTGATCTGAGATGCTCAGTAAGGATAAAAATATAGCAGAAGCTTTCATAGATAAACATAAACACTGAAATCAATTTATAACGAAAACAAAAGCCTTTTAAACATGAACTTCAGCATAATATGGAAAAGATAAAATTAAATAATGCCATTTACTTATTCAAATGGGTATTCTACTAGTCGAACAATCACATGAAATATCAATAACAACTTTCATAATGACGGAATGCATAATGCCAGACTATAGTAACCACATAGCCAAGGCCTCGTGCCAAGACTACAAATAAGATTTTTCCAAGGCCTTGTTCCAAGACAATAGTTTGTCTCATGAGACCTACCGATGCATTGAGGAGCTATAGCGGGCTCCACCCGTCACTTACTAAGTCCAATGCATTCTTCATATGAAAAGTTTGAAACATAACATAAACATTCGTATTAAAACTATCATACGAAATGTCAATACATATCCACAAACCATGAATGGTATATAAATAGCACATCCATAGTCAAAAATAACTCATTAGATAAAATATGGGATATTTTATTGTATCATATTAACCTCAATAGAGAATAATGAATGATATTGACATAGATGAAAATAATCATCAAAACAATTTGAGATAAATATCCCCCTTTTATTGAAATCCTTTAAAAGTCACATTATTTGTCAAGAAGCCGTTTAAAAATAGATATTTTGAATCAAATTGTCCCATACCACTTTGAAACTTTTAAAAGGAGTTTTAATTTTAAAACCTTAATGTCTATATAAATAAATCATTAAAACCATTTTTTAAAACATGTACATTAATGAGGAAGATTTAGAAGAATAAGTCTTTAAAACATTTAAAAAATTGTATTTTAGTTAGAGTTTCTAACCAAAAGAGAGACACTTAAATACAAATAATTAAGGTAATAAAAACTCTGTAATATCATGAGAATAAAGGGATTCATTATATACTATGTCAAAGTACATTATATACACCACATAAAAGTGATTTGGTGTATAACAATAAAGAAGTCTCAATGGAATGTAAATTGAGATGAAATCTCTTATAAAGGCCATATCCTTAGGTTAAGAAAAAATAAACGACATAGTTATGTGTGAAAAATATAAATACAATAAATATGATTGGATATTCAGTGTAAAACAATCAAACGACATTCACACATAATCTTGTAAAAACAACACCAATGAATTGGATGTTTAACTCAACAAATGGAGAATGGGTTAAAATTACTCTTATCAAATTCATATCGATGACTTGAGAAATTATCAATGGACTGATTATGTGTATCAAAAGTATATCCATAGAAAAGGGGAGTGGAAATTATGACATAAACAAATGAATAGTGATTCCACACATAATCTCGGAGTAAAATAATGAATGAAGTTTGCGTAAAGCCAAATAAATTAAAATTGAAATTTCAAATTCCCTTCTTGATTTGGTAACTTACGAAACATACACCCATGAAAGAAGGATAATACAATGATGATGTAAATATCCATAAATTAAAGTACATTACACAATTAATACAATCATGTTCAGCACACACACCACATGCAATAAATAAGTGGTGAACAATGGAATTCTCACGGAATTAAAAGTGAGATAAGAAACCCCTTACTTTGTACTTTTTCCTTGGTTGACGGTAGGTTAACCTCCTGTATAATGGTGAAATAATTTTTATTGAATTATAAAAGAATCATTTATATTAATATGATATCATATATGATCTTTTAACATTGATTTGTTAATAATATCTTAGTATTATCGTTGTTTCGGGTGTTAACTTACTCGTTTTCTTTTATATTTTTTGTTACGTAAGCCATGTTTGTCATGGAAAGGTTGTATATTATTCATATCCATAATGATATCAAGTCTTTAGACATTATTTTCAAATAATAAAATGATAATTATACTTGAATAGATATGATGGAGAATGAATATCATCGTGTTCATGGAGACGGTAGTCCGTACGAATGCACGAGTGACAATATCATTCTTTTGATATTAAAATAATATATAATTAGATGGTATATCATATATACAGAATCATTACCATGTTACATTTATTATTTACATGAATTATACATCATTATTATACCCATCCAAATAATAATTTTTTGAATAACAATTACACCACGACGTGGAGACGGTAAACCGTACGTACGCACGTATGGTGACATGTTATCCAAAGGATGGATAGAATACTGAATATGATTATACCATATTTATAATAACATCACAGTATATATAAGATACTGGAGTAATTATTTTATAATGGTAATAAAAAATAATGATGAAGTGGAAGAAGAAAGGAACCTGAAAAAGGGTGGTGAAATCATTTCCTCTTCTTTGGGTTCTTCCTTTTGATTTGATCAAAATGGCTCCATAAGTTGTCTTTCTGACTAAAGGAAGGCCTCTAGGATGAAGTGAGGGAAGTTGAGAGAGTATTTTGGCAGAGGTTGGACGAACCAAAAGGCTTTTATGGTGTGAGTTAATGAGAAGGGGGAGTGCCCTTTTATAAGAGGGGTGAGGGGCACCTTTGGAAAAGCTATAAATATTAATTTATAATAAATTCATATTTGGTTTCTAATGGCACCAAAGTAGATTATTTAAATTTTAATGTGGGGAAAGGTCAAAAAACACTCAACCAATAGAATATAGATAGGGTTGGGTTATTATACTATCCTTGTCTTTAAGTATTAACTCTTAGTTAATTAGTTTCACTTTTACAATGTCTCTTTATATTTTTATATTATATTGTTAATAAACATACTATATACATCCAAGAGACCCCCAAGTGGTCCCTTAATGATACACCTATCATGATATAAGTCTCTGGGCCAAACATTATATTTTTAGGAATTTAATATCAATTAATAATATAATATTTGTTTTAAAAACACTTTTATGTCAATTTTGAGACTATTCAATAGTTGATTTTTGTAAAAATTATAACAGGATTATTGCTTCAAAAAAGTCAATTAAATAAATTCTAATATGTCATATTATCCTATAAAATTAGTTTAATTCATTAAAAGTCTCAAATTATATTTATTTTGGTATTTATAATATCAAATATATTTATTTTTCTCTATTATGGTAATTACTACATCATCATTGTGTCATCAATAAATTTAATTATTTAATGTCTAAAAATTATAAATAAAATAACCTTATGTAGGAAATCTATTTAGCTTTCTAATTAATATTTATAGTCGAAAATACAACAATAATAACCTTATGTAAAAAATTTGTTTCAAAAAGATATATGCTTTTGTCATTTTTGTATTCATTTTAACTCAATTAAAATAAAGTGTCCCTATCACTTACAAGTGGCACCATGGAGTCCCACATTCGACCAAAATATGCCCATTGTCAAAAATGTATCAACCAATAAGGTTAGGACACGTTTTAGTGTAATTTTTTTATTATTATAATATTATTTTTTAACCCTTATTTACTGGTTTTACCCTTTAACCATGGTAAATAAAATATTTACCGAAGTAATTATTCAAAATGTCTAAAAATAAAAATTACCTATTTACACAATTTGAACATCCTTATTCCAAATATGGAATCCATTTTTCCAAATTAAAAACATAGAAGTGGCAGAAATTAAATTAAAAATAATTCCCGCTGTCAAGACAAAAAGCGTGTTTTTAAGATATAATAACTATCAAAAGATTGATACTTTTTAATGTTCGGTTTAATTGTGAAATTATGTCCAATAACCAAAATTGTATTAAATGGTAAAAATATATTACAAATGTACTTTAAAACCACTCAAATTCATAATTTATCCCTATTAATTATTTTTATTATAAAAGTTGTTTTTAATTAAAATTTTTTAATTTTACCTATTCATCAAAATATGAAAGTTGTCTGAAAAGTACAGAAATTTCACCCGAGACTAATTTAGATATTATTAATCCAAAAATGAAGTCAATTTTGAGAGATAGAATTTATAAAATTTAAAAAATTAGGTATTACTATTCATAACTGCTAGTTTGATTGGTTGTGGTGTGTTAGAATCTCAAAGTTGCGTAAAATGCATGCCATTGCATTATTCAAATGGAAAGGTAACGTGGAATCTTGGGGTGTTGCATTATCCTCTCCTTCAATAAATTGCATCCTCTCAATTTTTAAAATTGGGCTTGATAATATAATGGAATGTCCCACATCGGAAAAAGAGTTAATAAAACTATCACTTTAAAAGAAAGGAAGAGAGGTATAAAGGTCATCCAAGATAACCCATACTAGGATTCCATGTAGGAAAACATGGATCTGGATGATAAACTATGTGTTCAGTTCTGATGGAGAGGGATAGAAAAATGATCAAGAGAAAGTTAACAATAACAAAATCACAAACTTTTATTGGGAAAAACGTTCCTTAGTCTCCCAGTAGGAAAAGTAAACGGAAAACATTTTTTGGTTTAAGTTACATTACATAAGGACAAGGAATTCATTTATTATATTGACTAAGAATATAAAGATATATACTTACTTTTTAAGTAGATTTTCATTATATAAAAAATTTCCACCACTAACTCATTTTTTTAAACGATGAGTATTCAAGAAGACTTGGTCACACTGGAAGAGCTAGAGTAAACTTCCATAGAATCACTTGATCCATGCAGGATAAACTATATATTTACATTGTCTTTAGAGATTAATAAAACCAAAATGGTTAGTAGAAGATCTAATGATCCCCCAAAAGGATATTCCTTGAGAGAAATAAACACTAATCTTAATTTCTAAAATTAATCCACTAATACCCCAAAGTTAAATAAATACCATTCAATAATCAATTGTCCTTAAAATACTTCAATATAATCCAAACTAATATTGAAACCCAAAACATAGAAGAATTTGAATATGTAGTCTCCCATGTTAAATTGTATCTCCAAATGACATCAAATACTCTTAAAGTCACATACTAAAAAGTAATTAACCTCATCACATATTCTCTATTATAGGTTAATCATTTCCATAAATAACCCAAATCCCTATAAATCCACAATAAAAACGTAGATAAAAATACACCATTACTTTACAAATGAAACCCCATAGTATTCTATTTTCCTTGGGCATATAGTGTTCCCAACAAAGCGAACATCTTCCCAAATAACATTTATCACTTAATCACCAAATCATTTTCCTATACCAAGGGTATTCAGTTAATAAGACATAAGAACCCAAATTAACATATTATTGATCAATAAAATCATTTAACTAAAAATAATTAGTCACACTATCAAGGTACTTCACGTAGTCCAGTGGTAGGCGATAAATCCCAATCACACTTTGGTTGTGGGTTTGATTCCCACAGCTTTGTCCGACACGACTGGTTGTCACACGGTCTGCGTGTTGTTCTTTTCAAAAACTATGTTTTATAACATTACCAAAATGAGATAAATTTCTCAAAATAACCATAACATAATTTAACCACAAATCTTATCTCATACCTTTCATTTTCATCCCAAATTATAATAACTTATAATTTCATGAAACCCAACGATCATATAAAACCAAATGGTTATTTATAACTATATCCACAAGAGAAGAGATAATTCTTCCTCAAATATCATTCTCACATGGAAAACTGCAGGGTTACAAATAAAATAGAAAATTATTCCAAAATAAACCCATAAAAAAGGAGCACTAAAACTTTTTAAACATTTCTCCAACCATTTATTTCCACATAGATTTTTCTTTGACCATGAAAATATCCTATAGAGTTCGGCATTCACTTGGGTAATGGCCAGGTCCCCTATATTTACGGAAAATGACTGTAAATGGACTCTTGGGACCATTTTTATCTTCTTTCATAGTACTCTTCATTTTTCTTATGCAATTCTTCACTTTCTTTCCTTCCTTCCTGCATGTGAAGAATTTCTTTGACCCATTGAGACACTTTCCTGGGTGTCTCCTTCCACATTTCCTGCATGATGGCAATTGAGGATTCTTTTCTCCATGGTCTCCATTGCTGGAGATCTTATCATTCATCACCTTTCTCTTTCTTGTTGAGTCTGGGAGTTGGTTAATATTTATGTTATTGATCTTATTTTTGGAAAACTGATTTGGCATAAGGATGATATATTTTACACCAATCAACATACCATTTTGTTTCTCATTTCCACCATTGTTCCCAACTTGTACATAATTATCAAAGTCACTATGACTTTCTTGGGATCTAGCCATTGACTAAAACCAGAAAGCATTGTGTGAGTAACAGTAGACATAAAATCATTTAGAGATTAAGATGTCACCATATTCTCAATTTGAAACACATTAGGATTAACCAAGGTCATTTACTCTCATCTTATATATAATAATTCAAATCGGTTTGTAAGGAAAATGTAAATTATCCTATTCATATCCCCCGGGAGTGTCATAACCAAGAGTGCAGCAAGGCTCGATGTCGTGCACCAGTTCACGTTCGAGTCTAGCTCAAAGCGGTGTTTTCGGGTTTTACCCCTAGGTACATCTGTGCCAGAGCCGCTTCTACCATCTCGTATCCAGACAGGGATGTATTGCTCGGAAAACTCACAAAATCTCTACAATACCAAAATTATAGGAAGTTCTTCTATACTAATCCTCAATGTTCATCTTTGGTCTACGTGCTCTAATCACAGTTTATCGAAATCTAGCTTCCAATGTTTGTACTAAACTTCCTCTGATACCAACTGTAATGCCCTAACCCTAGATACCCATAGTCAGTTCTTTATTACATAACATTGGCATGATCACAAAGGATCAAGTCTCAAAATACCGATTAGTTTAGTAGTCTTGGAAACAGTAGATATATTCAAAATTATTACATTACATCATAAGGTAAAAAAACTAAAACAACATCTTGTCTTCATATCCCCTCATATTATCCTTGTAGGTCGTTCATAAATTACTTCTTCTCATCCTAGGAAAAATAAAACACTGAAAGGGGTGAGCTCAGGTGATCAGTAAAGATAAAAATATAGCATAAGCTTTCATAGATAAGCATAAACACTTAAAGCAATTTATAACTAAAACAACATCCTTTTAAACTTGAACATCAGCATAATATGGCAAAGATAAAATGAAATAATTCCATTTACTTATTCACATGGATATTCTACTAGTCGAACAATCACATGAAATATCAATAACCACTTTCATAATAATGGAATGCATAATGCTAGACTATCATAACCACATATCCAAGTCCTCGTTCCATGACTACAAATAAGATTTTCCCAAGGCCTTGTGCCAAGACACTAGTTTGTCTCATGAGACCTACCGATGAATCTAGGAGCTATAGCGGGCTCCACCCGTCACTTACTAATTCCAATGCATTCCTCATATGAAAAGTTTGAAACCTAACATAAACATTCGTATTAAAACTAGCATACGAAATGTCAATACATATCCACAAACCACCATGAATGGTATAAAAATAGAACATCCATAGTCAAACATAACTCATTCGATACAATATGGGATATTGTATTGTATCATATTAACCTCAATATAGAATAATGATGGATATTGACAGAGATGAAAATAATCATCAAAACTATTTGAGATAAATATCCCCCTTTTTCTTGAAATCCTTTAAAAGTCACACTATTTGCCAAGAAGCCATTTAAAAATAGATTTTTTGAATCAAAGTTTCCCATACCACTTTGAAACTTTTAAAAGGATTTTTAATTTGAAAACATTAATGTCCATATAAATATATCCTTAAAACCATTTTTTAAAACATGGACATTAATGAGAAAGATTTAGAAGAATAAGTCTTTAAAACATTTAAAAAATGGTATTTTAGTTAGAGTTTCTATCCAAAAGAGAGACACTTGAATACAAATAATTAAGGTAATCAAAACTTTGTAATATCATGAGAATAAAGGGATTAATGAAATACTATGTCAAAGTACATTATATACACCACATAAAAGTGATTTGGTGTATAACAATAAAGAAGTCTCAATGGAATGTAAATTTAGATGAAATCTCTTGTAAAGGTAGTATCCTTAGGTTAAGGATAAATCAACGACATAGTTATGTGTGAAAAATATAAATACACTAAATATGATTGGATATTCAGTGTAAAACAATCAATGGACATTCACACATAATCTTGTAAAAACAACACCAATGAATTGGATGTTTAACTCAACAAATGGAGAATGAGTTAAAATTACTCTTATCAAATTCATATCGATGACTTGAGAAATTATCAATGGACTGATTATGTGTATCAAAAGTATATCCATAGAAAAGGGGAGTGGAAATTATGACATAAGAAAATGAATAGTGATTCCACACATAATCTCGGAGTAAAATAATCAATGAAGTTTGTGTAAATCCAAATTAATGGAAATTAAAATTTAAAATTCCCTTATTGATTTGGTAACATATGAAACATACACCCATGAAAGAAGGAAAATAAAATGATGATGTAAATTTCCATAAATTAAAGTATATTACACAATTAATACAATCATGGGCAGTACACACGCCACATGCAATAAATAAGTGGTGAACAATGGAATTCTCACGGAATTAAAAGTGAGATAAGAAACCCCTTACTTTGTACTTTTTCCTTGGTCGATGGTAGGTTATACTCCTGTATAATGGAGAAATAATTGTTATTGGATTATAAAAGAATCATTTACATTAATATGATATCATATATGATCTTTTAACATTGATTTTTTAATAATATCTTAGTATTATCATTGTTTCGGGTGTTAACTTACTCATTTTCTTTTATATGTTTTGTTAAGTAAGCCATGTTTTTCATGGATAGGTTGTATCTTATTCATTTCAAGAGTGATATCATGTCCATAAACATTATTTTTAAATAATAAAATGATAATTACACTTGAATGGATACGATAGAGAATGAATCTCATCGTGTTCGTGGAGACGGTAATCCATACGTACGTACGAGCGACAATATCATTCTTTTGATATTAAAATAATATATAATTAGAGGGTATATCATATATACAGAATCATTATCATGTTACATTTATTATTTACATGAATTACACATCATTATTATACCCATCTAGATGATAATTTATTGAATAACAATTACACCACGACGTGGAGACGGTAAGCCGTATGTACGCACGTATGGTGACATGTTATTCAAAGGATAGATAGAATACTGAATATGATTGTACCATATTTATAATAACATCACTGTATATATAAGATACTGGATTTATTATTTTAAAATGGTAATAACAAAGAAAGAAGAAGTGGAAGAAGAAAGAAAGTTGAAAAAGGGTGGTGAAATCATTACCTCTTCTTTGGATTCATCCTTTTGATTTGATCAAAAAGGGCTCCTTAAGTTTTCTTTCTGACTAAACTAAGGCCTCTAGGATGAAGTGAGGAAAGTTGAGAGAGTATTAGGTCAGAGGTTAGCCGAACAAAAAGGCTTTTAAGGTGTCACTTAATGAGAAGGGTGAGTGCCCTTTTATAAGAGGGGTGAGGGGAACCATTGGAAACGCTACAAATATTATTTTATAATAAATTCATATTAGGTTTCTAATGGCTCAAAAGTTTATTATTTAAATTTTAATGTGAGGATAGGTCGAAAACCACTCAACAAATAGAATTTATACAGGTTTGGGTCATTATACTAACCTTATCTTTAAGTATTAACTCTTAGTTAATTAGTTTCACTTTTACAATGTCACTTTGTATTTTTATATTATATGGTTAATAAACATACTATATACATATAAGAGACCACAAAGTGGTCCATTAATGATACATCTATAATTATATAAGTATCTTTGAAGAACCTTAGATTTTTAGGAATTTAATATCAATTAATAATAAAATATTTGTTTTAAAAACTCTTTTTTGTCAATTTTTAGAATATTCAATAGTTGATTTTTGTAAAACACATAACAGAATGATTGCTTCTCAATAAGTCAATTAAATCAATCCTAATATTTCATATTATCCTATAAAATTAGTTTAATTCATTAAAAGTCTCAAATTATATTTATTTTGGTATTTATAATATCAATTATTTTAATTTTTCACTATTATTGTAATTACTGCATCATCATTGTGTCATCAATAAATTAAAATATTTAATGTCTAAAAATTATAAATAAACTATAATTATGTATGAAATCCTTTTATCTTTATAATTAATATTTATAGTCGAAAATCCAACAAATATAACCCTATGTAAATATTGTTTTTCTAAAAGATATATGCTTTTGTCATTTTTGTGTTCATTTTAACTCAATTAAAATAAAGTATCCCTATCACTTACAAGTGGCACCATGGGGTCAAAAAATCGACCCAAAGATTCCCATGGTCGAAAATGTATCAACCAATAAGGATAGGACACGTTTTAGGGTAATTGTTGTATTATTATAACATTATTTTTAACCCTTATTTACCGGTTTTTCCCTCTAACCATGGTAAATAAAATATTTACCGAAGTAATTATTCAAAATGTCTAAAAATAAAACATACCTATTTACACAATTTGAATATCCTGATTAAAAATATGGAATCCATTTTTCCAAATTTAAAACACTGAAGTGGCAGAAATTAATTTAAAATTAATTCCCGCTGTAAAGAAAAGTGTGTTTTTAAGATATAATAACTATCAAAAGATTGATACTTTTTTATGTTCGGTTTAATTGTGAAATTATGTCCACTGACCAACATTTAATTATATGGTAAAAATGTATTATAAATATACTTTAAAACCACTCATATTCATAATTTATCAATATTAATTATTATGATTTAAAAAGTTGTTTTTAATTAAAATTAATAATTTTCACTATTCATCAAAATATGAAAGTTATCCGAAAAGTACAAATATTTCACCCTAGGCTAATTTCGATATTTCGAATCCAAAAATGAGGTCAATTTTAAGAGATATAATTTAAAAAAATTCAAAAATTTGGTATTAGTATTCATAACAGCTAGTTTGATTGGTTGTTGTGTGTTAGAATATCAAAGTTGCGTACAATGCACGCCACTGCATTATTCAATCGGAAACGTACCATGGAATCTTGGGGTGTTACAGTGGGAGCCATCCAATATGTTAGTGTAGATATTATTTCCATAATAGGGTAGCAAACAATGTAAAAGTCCACCACTCTGCGAGGTGGTAGACCAGGGACATCATCAAGGAAAACATCCATGTATTGGTCCACCACTACAAGATAACTCAGACTCTCCACATCAACAGCTCCGAGGGTAAGGATAGCCAACTGATTAATGATCGACTCCACTCTCCTCCTATCAAGTCCATCCTACGCTGCAAAGGCTCCCTTCTCGCTGGTGAAGGTAAACCTGGTCCCATCCGTGCAGACACACAACACATTGTGCATAATATAGTAAATATGAGCATGGACTGTAGATAACTATTCCATACCCAAGATGACATCATAAGGGTTTGACGCTGCCACTAGGAGATCCCAGCTGAAGAAATCTACTACTAGAGTAAGCTCAAACAATTGGCACCAGTGCGTAATCATTGAATCTTCTCCCGTAACAGTCTCTAGTCATATCGATCGATCCAACTACTCCTTCATAATCTCTGAGATCTGAACAAGGGCAGTGGAAATAAAAGAATGACTGGAACATGTGTCTATAAGTACTACAGCTAAGGTGGAGTAGATATAGATCATACCTCATATCATCTCTGGAGAGCCGTGGTCGTAGGAATCAACTACCTAGAGCTGAGATCTCCCCATTCCACCTGCTCCCTGTGGTAGGGTTGGACCTCCTGGTGGTGTTGGTGGTGGTAATATCTCAAATCGTCTCCCTACTCCAGCTGCATGACCAGCACCTCTTCCACGTCTGTCTGGTCCATGTGGACCACCTCGATCGAATCTTTGTCTCGGCCTTGGTAGTCCTTCAACGGTCTACTGATCATCCGAAAAGTGGGTCAAACAGTCCCAAGCCATGTGACCCTACCCACCGCATGAGTAACACTGCCTGCTCCTGGTATGTCTGTCTCCTCTTCCGGTGCCCACACAACTGATCCTGAATCTTGCGATCATCCACCTATAGGTCGGGTCCTTTTGTACCTCTGCGACATCTGTCTACAATCAGCTATATAAGACCCCACTATATATCGATTGGTAGTGGGTCTCGCTGCTGGTGTCATCTCAGCAAGGAATCTCCCAACCAAGAGGGCTCTCTCTCTAACACCTCCACCTGCATCGGGATGCAAAGTGACGTCCCTGAAGCCCTAATCCCCCACCTGATTCCCTGATCAAAGGTCTAGGACCTGAAAAATGGGCCCCTCACCATATCGGTGGAGTAGTGTCCAAGGTTATTGAACCTCACTGAGTACTGAGATACAGTCATGTTGCCCTACTGCAGATGAATTATCTCCTACATGCGCACTACATGAAGAGTTGCGTGGACAAACTCTAACTAAAACAGGCTCCCGAAGTCTGCCCCGAGAAGCACCACCTCATCATGAACATAGAGAATCAATCTCCACCATCTTCCTGTTGCTTCCGGTAGACGGATGGGAGCAAGAATCACCATGAGATCGGTTGGTGTCCCTACAAGTCGAAAATCTCTCACCACGGCCTCTAGCCAATCCTCAGCTACCTGTAGGTTAGTCTCTCCCCTGAACATTAATGGCATATGGAACTATAACTCATGAAATGTGCTCAAGAAGCATGAATCTCCAGCTATTAGGGCTGGTGGAATTAGTGGCCCAATGGGTAAAGGTATCGTAGGTGCCTCCGCTGGAAGAGGGCCTTACACCGAGCAATTGTCATTCGGTGGTCTATCAGTGTGTACAACTCTAGAAACTCCAACAGGTTGTCTACATGGGGTAATAATAAAAGGAAAGAGGTGCACTATGGTTAAAAAAAAGATATACTTGGTGAGCTGACCTGGTGTAACACCCCAGGTAAATAAAGAATATGACATTTTCATATTTATCCATATTTGTGAATAAAATATTAATATGACTTTAAAGGGGATTCTATGCTCGATGGCGTACCCAACACGCAACAACGAGTTTCTTGGGAATCTTACGTTTCACTCTAATAATAAAATAATATTATTTTAAATGGTAGTTAATATGTAGTTGTTGTATTGGCGGGAATTTAATAGAAATAACTAAAATATTATTATATATGTTTCTAAATGTTTTTACATTTATCCAATAAAAGTCAATGGCCTAAAATACGGAAAGAATTCAATTTTAGGCATATATCCCTTGTTTTCACTAAAGGTTCACTTATCGCATTCTATGGCGAACCATCATTAAATATAGTTTTTTTCACTCTTATAAATTCTATTGGACCAAATAAAACTATTCTTAAGAATTGGGACATCAAAATTTACATTGGGTAAATTTTTGGTATCTTTCCATAAAGTTCATTTTTTAATGAATAGTGTAAAATGTTGTATTTTAATTCAAAACATCTTTTTAATCTAATTTATTTATATGATTAGATTTTATTTTGAATTTGTTTTAAAGTGAAATTAGAATATTTTTTTACCATTAAATCCAATAGTGGTCATTGGAATTAATTTCACATTGAAATCAGTCTTAAACTAGTGTCAATCTTTTGATACTTATTGTTTCATAAAAACACGCTATTTGCTCTGACAACGGGAATTAATTAATAAATTAATTAATGTGACTTATATGTTTTGAATTCTGTAAAATAGACTTCATTTTTGAATTTGGAATATCATATATAGATTAGGGTAAATTTTTGGGATTTTTATGAAGAACATCAATTTTTAATGAATAGTGAAACCACTAAGTGGTACTTATAAAAATTGATTTTTCCGTTTAAATGAAAATTTTCCATCTTTGTGTTTTGAATTTAAAAAATCCGACATACATGGTTGTCATTAAGAAGTAAAATGTGGTTCAATGGGATAAAAATAATTATTTGGTGAATAGTAACTAATTAAGTTTTTAATCGCGATTAGAGGTAATTAGTGTAGTTTATGGTAAGAATAATGTTTTAATAAAATAAAATGACCTAGAAACATGTCCTACCCTCTTTGGATGCGTCATGGCCGACCAAAAAAATCCACGGGTCAACTTGGGGACCCCATTGAGCCACTTTGGTTGGGAAATGACATAAATATCTTTTTATTTAATGATAAAGTAAAAATGACACAAACATGAGATGTTTTACTAAAACAATTTTTACATGTGGTTATACAAGTCATATTTATGACTACAAGTAGTCCTTGGAAAGCTAAAGAGATTTACTACATCATAGTATTTTTTTATAATTTTTAGACATTAAATAAATTAAATTATATATGACATCATGATGATGCAGCGATGAGCTCATTATTTAACGATTTAAATAAAATGGAAAGATAATGTAATATCTAAGACCTAAACATGTCCAAAACCTATTGGATGAGTGTATTACGAACCCTTATCTCCTTATACTTTAAATAAATTAATGTGGGACCTTTAAAATCCTAAACTCTTTTGAAACTAAAGTAACATTTTGTAACATTACAAGAGTGCCCCTCCTCTCCTCTTATAAAAGGCCCCCACCTCTACCTCCTTACCCACACACCCAAAGCCTTTGGCTCGGCCAACACCTGCCCATTATGTCTCTCCACTTCCCTCTCTTACTCCTTGAAGCCTCCCTTTGGGCAGAAGCCTTCCCAAGGATGCCTTTGAGCTCAAACCAAGGGAGATACCCGATTTTAAGGTAATGTCTTCCCTTGTATCCTTTTGTTTTATTTTGCTTATCCAACCCCCTAAACTCTTTTTATTCATTTATTTTGTAACAAATATAGTATCTTCAATATACTAGGATGCTGTTATAAGAAGGATTCGAGCTACACTTATACACACCTACATCTAATGGTTAAAGAACATACTATTTCCGTGGATGGAAAATTTCTCCCTCCCGAAATGATGATTGTTCAACATTCTTCTAACACCTTCAAAGGTGTCCATTAATATGACACTGTATTTATATATGATATCTAATATGTTTATGTTTTACTTAAGCTTCAGTATTTTTCCTTTATGTCGTACCGTTATGGATTCCATTATGGGTAAATGCGATATCTTCATTTAAGGAAGTGCGGACTACCGCCCCCTCAAAGTGATTTGATTCGTTAATACCATATGTGGTACGTATAAAGGATATATTTAATGATATTATATATTATACCATACTGGAATTAAAATACTATTATGTATCATTATGTTTTAATTCCATTAAATATGAAATAGAAATGTAAGTAGCGTTCATGCGTACGTACGGCTTACCGTCTCCATGAACGGTACATTTCATTTCTTATCTCAAAATGTTATGTAATATTATAAGTACATATATATAATGGATATATATGTAATATATTACATCTAAATTATGGATATCATTATGGAATTATAACAGATATATATATCTCTCATTTTGTTTTAAATCCATTAATATGACAAAAAAATGAAAGTAGCGTTCATGCGTACGTACGGCCTACCGTCTCCATGAACGGTGCTTTTCGTTTTTTTATCTCCAAATGATATGGAATAGTATAAAATGAATATTTACTGGATATATATGATATTTTAATAATTACTACTACTCTTGAAATTATTTACTTATAACTAAATGGGCAATCTTTTTTCAAACAAGTTCATTTTTGACTCATGTACCAAACATCGGCAAAAACGTCTGATATAAACTAACATTATTAATCAATTATTATAACATTATAATATGTGATATGAACTGAATAATAATCTCTAAAGGAGGTACTTAGGCAATTATTAATTGACCATAGTTTATTATTCAGGAATATAAAGAAATGAACAAGACAAGTTGGACTTGAGGTAAGGGATCCTACTCCTCTCTTTCTTTTTAAGTACACTATTTTATGTCATTCCTTCTATGCTCATCTTTCTTGTGATTGGGATGTTATTTTATATTACTCTTACTGTAATTATTATGTTCATATGATGAGAGAACCTATTCTCTCTCATCAATCAATTTTGGACGTTTTGAGTGGCGCCGTTAGGCTGCCGAATTTTCGTAAGAGATCTAACTTCTCTCTTTCTCTTTAAGTACTCTCCTTTATGTGACTTATTTTAAGCTCCTCTTTTTTATGATGGGGGATGTTCTTTTATATTCCTATTTCTATAAATTTTATTGTAATGTGATGAGATACCCTATTTTATCTCATCAATCCATTTTTGGATGTTTTAAGTGGCGACGTTAGGCTGCCGAGTTTTCGTAAGGGATTTTTCATCTCACTTTAATTCCTGTGATATTTATGCTACATTTGCCACAATTTCCTTTTAGTGGTGTATGTACTGACCATTATTTTACTCATTGTGTAATATTCTTTCATTTATGAGTATTTACATCAATGTTTTATTGTCCTTCTTTCACGGGGCGTGTGTTTCGAAAGATACCCATGTCGGTAAGGGAACCTTTCACCCTCCTCTTTTTAAATGAATTATTTTGTTGGGTATTTTAATTTAAATATTGTTATGTTGGGATATCTTCTCATATATCCTTATTGTTGTAAATTTTATTTCCAAGTGATGAGATACCCTTTTTTGATGTGATGCCGTTAGGCTGTCAAGGGAACTTCTTAACCCAATTTCGATTTATTTGGGTTCAACATGTAGTTATTGAATATGTCATCCTTTGAATATGTGTGAATGACCTTTGATTATTTTACACTTAATATTCACTTATATTTGGTGTATTCGTTTGTCACACATAATTATGTAATTTATTTATCCTTAAACCAAGGATACCGTCTTTGTAAGGGACTTCGTCTCAATCTCCTTTCATTGAGGCATATTCTGTTTTATACACAACCTTCTTTTATATGGTGTATAAACCCCTTTGACTTTTATGTTTATTCAAAAGGAATATCTTTATACTAAGTGTTTATTAAACGACAAAAGGGAATGTTTTTGTCGTACGTATGCGGCAACAACGACTTCTCTGCCACAGTGACCATTATTTGAGTTTCGGCTTCCTCTAAAAGCCATACCATCTTTTTAAAAGAAAAATAAATACCATGTTTTACTTTTATTTTATTTTGGTATTGAAAATGGTTTTCATAATGTATTTATATCAATGTTTTGTATTGATATCTTGTTATTGAAAGGTGGAAATGTTATGTTTCCTTTATGCATTTTTATGTGATAAGATTACGTTATGGTTATTGGGCATTGTTATGAAGACGGGTGGTTCCGTGATAAACTAAGGGCGGGTGAGCCCGATATAGCTCTCCAATGCATTGGGTAATGCAAAGGAGTGAAACGTTAAGGTTTCTCCGAAGAGATTTAGGGAATATACTGTGGTGGGTATTCCAAACGTAACCAAGATGGTTACTCCCTATGTAAGAATGTGATGAATGCCTCAAGTTACCTTTTATGTCTTATGATTTCTATGATTTATTCTTGATTTTATGAGGTATGTTAAAGTGCTTATGTTTTATGGGTAAAGTATGATTTCATTCTTATGTATACATGTACTCATGTTTTCGTTCCATATTATTATATCCCTTACTAAGCTTTTTATGCTCATCACAAGTTTTTGAAATGTTTTTCACAGGTCAAGGGAAGGGTACATGATGTGATGATAGTGTCAAGGATGTGTCAATAAATAATCCATGTTTTATTTTAAATATGTTTCTGTTGATGGGAATAATGAATACTGTCTTTTATGTAACCACTTTGTTTAAATGTGGAATGTAATGCAAGTTTCATGATTTAATTCTCTAAAACTCTAAACTTGAAAAGATCCTCAATGTGTAATCTTGTAATAACTCAAGATTAAGTAAGGTTTAAGGCTGGGGCCTTATAGTTGGTATCAAAGGTCGGTTTAGATAACTTTAGAGGTTAGGGTATTCTTTAAGCCTAAGTGACATTACCATAATGGTTAAGATTTCAGAAAGAGTCCTAGTTTTAGATAAAGTGAATGAGGAAGTATATCTTAGTGTTTATCTTCCTCATTAGTACATGATGGTTTTGTTGATATACTCACACTGACCTTTTTGGTTTTAGTAAATTGCTGGATCTAGCAGGCTCCAATGTAACAGTGGATGTGAAGGAAACTGTGACAGTTTTTTGAGCAAGCAACTGAATGATATGGGATCTGCAATGTGAACTCTTGTGATTATCCTCAACCAACTATCTGGAGTCTTGATTGACCACCTAAACCTTGGTTATTTCTCTAAGGCATCATATATGCGAGAAACAAATCCCTACAGAAGTACAGGTAATAATCATAAAGGTAAGTGTGTTCAAAAACCTATGTGTCAAAGATGTGGAAGGAAACACCAAGGAAAATGTTTCAAATGGACATAAATATGCTATATATGTGGAAATGAAGGTCATAAAGCAAGAACCTGCCATGGAAAAAGGAAGCATCCAGTTGACTCGAGGAAAGGGAAAGACATTCTTTCTGAGAGATCAATTGAATGTTTTAAATGTGGTGTGCATGGTCACTATGCAAACACATGTCCTATGAAGAAGTTTCATGAATGGGATCACCAAGAGCGTACAAATGTTCATTTACCAATACCTAATTCCATTCCGATTGAGGATGAAGAAACTGACAATGACCAATCAAAGGTATGTATTATTTCATGACTATTGTTTTCCTATTTTGGAATCATAGGATATGATTCATGATTTTGTTTGTAGGAAAGAGGTATTTCGGAATAAGTTGGAAAGGAATGGTTAATGGATAATGAAGAGTGTTGAATGACTAAGATGTCAACATATAAGGGCTTCAAGAGTTATGGTGAAATTATTAAGAGTATTAAGTATCTTTTGATGATGGGGTTACATTAGAAGACTTTTTATATTATGTGTAACCCTGATTTTTAATATATGAAAATTTTATTCAAGGAATAGTTATATATTATTTTGTGGACATAGTTATAAAGAACCATTTGGGTTTATATGATCCTTACTATTGAGGTAATTATGGGTTACTATATGTTATGATTGAAGTGAAAGGCATGAGATAAAATTGAGGTTAACATTATGTTATGGTTATTTTTGATGCTTTTATCCCTTTTTGGGGAATGATTTGAGAATTATATAGTTTTGGAAAAAGGACAACACGCTGACCGTGTGACTACCCATCGCATCAGACAAAGCTCCGGGAATCGAACCCACAACCAAAGCGCGACTGGTATTTATCGCCTACCACTGGACTACATGAAGTTCCTGGTTTGTTTGACTGATTCTTTTTAGTTATATGATTTTATGAATTAAGAGTAAGTTGATTTTGGTTTATTTATGAAAATGATTAACCTATCATGGAGGATATGTGATTAGGTTAATTACTTATCAATACGAGACTTTAGGAGCAACTGATGTTGTTTGGAGATAAATGTTACGATTTAACTTGGAAGACTATGTGACTAAATCCTTCAAATATTTGGGTTTAGATCTTAGTTTGGTTTACTTTGAATAATTTTATGGAAAAATTTATTATAGAATGGTCCTCGTTGAACTTTGGGTTTTGTTGGACAAATTTTGGAGATTAAGAATAGATTTTCGTTTTATAAAGGGTTATTCTTTTCTGGATTATCTGATCTTGTACTAACCTTTTTGGTTTTGGTTTTGGATAAAGTCTAAACACATGTGAAGTATATAGTTCTCTTTTCTGGATTAGGTGACTCTTTAGAAGTTGATTATAGTACTCTTAATGCGAACAAGTCTCCCTAAATACTCGTCTTTTGGAAAAAAATATGAGTTTGATTAAATAATCTAGTAAAAGTTGAAAGTCAACATGATAAGTGATTATGTTTCCTTATGAATAAATTCCTCAATTAAAAGTTACTAAAAACAAAAATGTTGTCTATTAACTTTTCCTACTAGGGAATCGAATACCGTTTAACCCATCACAAGTTTGTGATTTTCTTATGGTTAACATTCTCCTAGACATGTTTACTATCACTCTCCCTCAAGAACATGAACCTTTGATTTTTCTTCCATGTCCATGTTTTTCTACATGGAATCCTAGTATGGGTTAACTCGGGTGACCTCTGTACTTATCTTCTTTTATTTTAAATTGATTGTTTTACCAACTCTTGTTCCGATGTGGGACTTTCAAAGATGTTTCCAAGCTCAATTTTAAAAATTACGAGGACGCAATTCTGAAAAGGGGGGAAGGATGTAACACCCCAGGTAAATAAAGAATATGAAATTTTCATATTTTTCCATATTTGGTAATAAAATATTAATATGACTTTAAAGGGGACGCTATGCTCGATGGCGTACCCAACACGCAACAACGAGTTTCTTGGAAATCTTACATTTCACTCTAATAATAAAATAATATTATTTTAAATGGTAGTTAACATGTAGCTGTTGTATTGGCGAGAATGGATAGAAATAACTAAAATATTATTATATATGATTTTAAATGTTTTTACATTTATCCAATAAAAGATAAAGGCTTAAAATACGGAAAGAATTCAATTTTAGGCGTATATGCCCTAGTTTTCACTAAAGGTTCACTTATCACCTATTGATGGTGAACCGTCATTAAATATAGTTTTGTTCACTCTAATACATTCTATTAGACGAAATAAAACTCTTCTTAAGAATTGGGAAATCAAGATTTACTTTGTGTAAATTTTTGGTATCTTTCCGATAAAGTTCATTTTTAATGAATAGTGTAAAATGTTGTATTTTAATTCAAAACCTCTTTTTAATCTAATTTATTTATATGATAATATTATCTTTTGAATTGGTTTTAAAGTGAAATTAGAATATATTTTTAACATTAAATCTAATACTGGTCGTTGGAATTAATTTCAGTTTTAAATAAGACTTAAACTAGTGTCAATCTTTTGATACTTATTGTTTCATAAAAACTCGCTATTTGCTCTGAAAATGGGAATTAATTATTAAATTAATTAATGTGACTTATATTTTTTTAGTTTTGTAAAATAGACTTCATTTTTGAATTAGGAATATAAAATATAGCTTAGGAATTTTTTTTGGGATTTTTATGAAAAACTTCAATTTTTGATGAATAGTGAAACCACTAAGTGGTACTTATAAAAACTGATTTTTCCGTTTAAATGAAATATTTCCATCTTTGTGTTTTGAATTTCAAAAATTCGACATACAGGGTTGTCATTTAGAAGTAAAATGTGGTTCAATGGGATAAAAATAATTTATTTTGGTGAATAGTAACTTATTATGTTTTTAATCGCGATTAGAGGTAATTAGTGTAGTTTATGGTAAGAATAATGTTTTAACAAAATGAAATGACCCAGAAACCTGTCCTACCCTCATTGTATGTGTCATGGCCGACCAAGAAAATCCATGGGTCAACTTGGGGACCCCATGGAGCCACTTTGGTTGGGAAATGACATAAATATCTTTTTATTTAATGTTAAAGTAAAAATGACACAAACATGAGATGTTTTACTAAATCAATTTTTATATGGGGTTATACAAGTCATATTTTTGACTATAAATATTTATTGGAATTCTACAAAGATTTCCTACATCGTAGTATTTTTTGAATAATTTTTATACATTAAATAAATTAAATTATTTATGACATCATGATGATGCAGCGATGACCTCATTATTTAACGATTTAAATAAAATGGAAAGATAATGTAATATATAAGACCTACACATATCCAAAACCTATAATATGAGTTTATTTCGAACCCTTATCACCTTATCCTCGAAATAAATCAATGAGGGACCTTTAAAATCCGAAACTCTTTTGAAAATAATGTAACATTTTGTAACTTTACAAGAGTGCCCCCTCTCCTCTTATAAAAGGCCCCCACCTCTACCTCCGTACCCACACTCCCAAAGCCATTGGCTAGGCCAAACCCTGCCCATTTTGTCTCTACAATTCCCTCTATTACTCCTTGAAGCCTCACTTTGGGTAGAACTCTTCCTAAGTAAGCCTTTGAGCTCAAACCAAAGAGCATTACCCAATTTTAAGGTATTGTCTTCACTTGTGTCCTTTTGTTTTATTTTGCCTCTCCAACCCCCTAAACTCTTTTTATTCATTTATTTTGTAAAAAATACAGTATCTTCAATATACTAGGATTTTTTTATAATAAGTATTCGAGCTACACTTACACACACCTACATCTAATGGTTAAAGAACATACTGTTTCTGTGGATGGAAAATTTCTGCCTCCCGAAACGATTATTGTTCAACATTTTTCTAAAACTTTCGAAGGTGGCCATTAAGATGACACTATATTTATATATGATATATAATATGTTTATGTTTTACTTAAGCTTCTGTATTTTTAATTTATGGCGTACGTTTATGGTTTCCATTATGGGTAAACGCGATATCTTCATTTAAGGAAGTGCGGACTACCGCCCCCTCAAAGTTATTTGATTTGTTAATACCATATGTGGTACGTATAAAGGATATATTTAATGATATTATATATGATAAAATACTGGAATTAAAATACTATTATGTATCATTATGATTTAATTCCATTAAATATGAAATAGAAATGGAAGTAGCGTTCATGCGTACGTACAGCTTACCGTCTCCATGAACGGTACATTTCATTTCTTATCTCAAAATGTTATGTAATATTATAAGTACATATATATAATGGATATATATGTAATATATTACATATAAATTATTGATATCATTCTAGAATTATAACATATATATATATCTCTCTCATTTTGTTTTAGTTCCATTAATATGACAAAAAAATGAAAGTAGCATTCATGCGTACGTACGACCTACCGTCTCCATGAACGGTGCTTTTCATTTTTTTATCTTCAAATGATATGTAATAGTATAAAATGAATATTTACTTGATATATATGATATTTTAATCATTAATACTATTCTTGAAATTATTTACATATAACTACATGGGCAGTCTTTTTTCAAACAAGTTCATTTTTCACTCATGTACCAAACATCGACAAAAACGTCTGATATGAACTATCATTATTAAAAAATTATTATAACATTATAATATGTGATATGAACTGAATAATAATCTCTAAAGAAGGTACTTAGGCAATTATTAATTGACCAAAGTTTATTATTCAGGAATATAAAGAAACGAACAAGACAAGTTGGACTTGAGGTAAGGGATCCTACTCCTCTCTTTCTTTTTAGTACACTCATTTATGTCATTCCTTCTAAGCTCATCTTTATTGTGATTGGGATGTTATTTTATATTAATCTTACTGTAATTTTTATGTTCATATGATGAGATACCCTATTCTCTCTCATCAATCCATTTTGGAAGTTTTTAGTGGCGCCGTTAGGCTGCCAAATTTTCGTAAGAGATCTAACTTCTCTCTTTCTATTTAAGTACTCTCCTTTATGTCACTTCTTTTAAGCTCCTCTTTTTTATGATGGGGGATATTATTTTATATTCCCCTTTATGTACATTTTATTTTAATTTGATGAGGTACCCTATTTGATCTGATCAATTGATTTTTGGAAGTTTTAAGTAGCGCCGTTAGGCTGCCGAGTTTTCATAAGGGATTTTTCATCTCACTTTAATTCCTGTGAGATTTATGATACATTTGCCACAATTTCCTTTGAGTGGTGTTTTTACTGACCATTATTTTACTCATTGTGTAATATTATTTCATTTATGAGTATTTACATCAATGTTGTATTGTCCTTCTTTCACGGTCGTGTGTTTCGAAAGATACCCATGTCGGTAAGGGAACCTTTCACCCTCCTCCTTTTAAAAGACTTCTTTTGTTGGGTATTTTAATTTACATATTGTTATGTGGGGATATGTTCTCATATATACTTATTGATGTAAATTTTATGTCCAGGTGATGAGATACAATTTTTTTGATGTGACGCCGTTAGGCTGTCAAGGGAACTTCTTAACCCAATTTCGATTTCTTTGGGTTCAACATGTAGTTTTTGAATATGTCACTAGTGCAGAAAACGTTTTTTACGTCACCATTTTTTACGTCGGTTATATAAAACCGACGTCATAATATGTAAAATGAGGTTTTTACGTCGGTTATTTAATAACCGACGTAAAAACCTGTGTTCGGTACACCTTTAACGTCAGTTATTTTTATAACCGACGTTATTAATCGCGCGGCTTCGTTTTTTACGTCGGTTATACATTAACCGCCATAAAAAACCAAAGCGGGGGGTGTTTGTTACGTCGGTTATTCAATAACCGACGTAACAAATCGACATATGTACAAGTTATTACGTCGGTTATTCAATAACCGACGTAAAAAACGCGGTTTTTGAAGGCCTTTTTACGTCGGTTATAAAATAACCGACGTCAAAAAAGAATCCGCAGATGATTTTGACGTCGGTTATGGAATAACCGACGTAAAAAAACGCGGATTTTGAGCCCTTTATAACGTCGGTTATAAAATAACCGACGTAAAAAAAGAATCGGAGGAAGGTTTTTACGTCGGTTATTGAATAACCGACGTTATAAATGTTTTTAAAAAAATTATGACGTCGGTTATTTAATAACCGACGTGATAACTCATTTAAAAATTTACCCAGACCCGTGGATTGTCATTCGCGATTTTACCTTCGACAGTCGCGACTCGTCTCTCTCGCGCGTAAACCCGAATCGGCTTGTCCATTTCGTTGGTTTAGATTCGTTTTACGATCATCGTTTCTCATATTTAATCTCCTCGGATCAATCATCTAAACTCGCAGCACTCAGGTAATCCTCCCACTCGTTCGTTTTTTTTCGCGGATAGTATATATATATGTGTTGTTATTTTTTTGTTGAAACTAGCTAAGATTCTTCGATTGCGAACCCTTTTAACTCGTTTTAGAACCATAATCTTATTTATCATCCCTAGATCTATTAGTTCGACTTGCAATATTGACTAATTTTATGATTTCACTAATTTTTCATCGTTTTCTATAAATCCCCGAGAGGATTGGGGCATGTCCATTTGGATGGGTTTCCCTTTTACAGTTGTTACTACTTTATTCACACACAACCATGGCATAAGTGCATGTATTTGGGATCACATCACCATTTTGACCCCCTGCAAACAAAGTTTCACGAGGAGGACTCTCCAGATTTCCCCTCGGCATGTTAAAAATTTTAGATACCCTCTTTTCAGCAAGTCAAAAATTTACTAGTTTTTTCTTCACTTCTTATCCTAAACAAATAAAACCACCATTCTTTCTAGAACCTCTACTAGATCCATTGAATCCATCAACATACATATTTGGATCTGAAATCATCCCTTAAGCCTTATGTTCGATGTTAACATCCTTTACTGATCTATAGAAAATATGATGGTCTGATAAGCTCTCCATTTAAAAGTCAAACCCCACCAATTATTCATCCTCATCATGAGAAAATGACACAACATCTGAATTTCTGATTCAATCTCTTGGGTCACTGAACAAACATTAACTCCTTCAAATCCACACCTGGAATAGACAACCTAATGTCGAGTTCCTTCTATATCTATTGAAACTCAGTTCTTCCTCCACACCTAAAAACATTCATTGAATGGCCCAACTTCTTGTTATGGTAAATTTTCAGTGATTCCAGGGGGTGGGAGGGCTATCAAGAGGGTTGGGGGGTGTCCAGGGGGGTGTCCAAGGGGGTAGGGTGTGGTGGGGGGGTGTCCAGGAGGGGTGGGGGCTGTCAAGAGGGGTCGGGGGGTGTCCAGGGGGGTTTACAAGGGGGTGGGTGGGTGTGGGGGGTTGTCCAAGGGTGTGGGTGGGTGTTGGGGGGTGTCCAGGGGGGTGTCCAAGGGGGTAGGGGGTGGGGGTGGTGTTTAGGAGGGCTGGGGGGCTGTCCAGAGGGTTGGGGGGTGTCCAGGGGGGTGTCCAAGCAGGTCGGGGGTGGGGGGTTGTGTCCAGGAGGGGTGGGGGTGCTTTCTAGAGGGGTCGGGGGCTGTCCAGAGGGGTCGGGGGGTGTCCAGGGTGGTGTCCAAGGGGATGGGTGGGTGTGGGGGGCTGTCCAAGGGGGTGGCGGCCTGTCCAGAGGGGTCGGTGGGGTGTCCAGGGGGGTGTCCAAGGGGTTGGATGGGTGTGGGGGGCCGTCCAAGTGGTTGGCGGCCTCTCCAGAGGGTATTTGGGGTTGTCCGGGTGGGTGGGGGGGGGGGGGGGGCTGTCTAGAGGGTTGGGGGATGTCCAGGGGGGTGTCCAAGGGGGTAGGGGGTGGGGGGTGGTGTCCAGGAGGGGCGGGGGGCTGTCCAGAGGGGTCGGGGGCTGTCCAGGGGGGTTTACAAGGGGGTGGGTGGGTGTGGGGGGCTGTCCAAGGGTGTGGGTGGGTGTTGGGGGGTGTCCAGGGGGTGTCCAAGGGGGTAGGGGTGGGGGGGGGGGGCTGTCCAGAGGGTTGGGGGGTGTCCAGGGGGGTGTCCAAGCAGGTCGGGGGTGGGGGGTTGTGTCCAGGAGGGGTGGGGGTGCTTTCTAGAGGGGTCGGGGGCTGTCCAGAGGGGTCGGGGGGTGTCCAGGGTGGTGTCCAAGGGGATGGGTGGGTGTGGGGGGCTGTCCAAGGGGGGTGGCGGCCTATCCAGAGGGGTCGGTGGGGTGTCCAGGGGGGTGTCCAAGGGGGTGGATGGGTGTGGGGGGCTGTCCAAGTGGGTGGAGGCCTCTCTAGAGGGTATTTGGGGTTGTCCGGGTGGGTGGGGGGGCTGCCCAGAGGGTTGGGGGATGTCCAGGGGGGTGTCCAAGGGGGTAAGGGGTGGGGGGTGGTGTCCAGGAGGGGTGGGGGCTGTCCAGAGGGGTCGGGGGGTGTCCAGGGGGGTTTACAAGGGGGTGGGTGGGTGTGGGGGGCTGTCCAAGGGTGTGGGTGGGTGTTGGGGGGTGTCCAAGGGGGTAGGGGGTGGGGGTGGTGTTTAGGAGGGGTGGGGGGCTGTCCAGAGGGTTGGGGGGTGTCCAGGGGGGTGTCCAAGCAGGTCGGGGGTGGGGGGTTGTGTCCAGGAGGGGTGGGGGTGCTTTCTAGCGGGGTCGGGGGCTGTCCAGAGGGGTCGGGGGGTGTCCAGGGTGGTGTCCAAGGGGATGGGTGGGTTTGGGGTCTGTCCAAGGGGGTGGCGGCCTGTCCAGAGGGGTCGGTGGGGTGTCCAGGGGGGTGTCCAAGGGGGTGGATGGGTGTGGAGGGCTGTCCAAGTGGGTGGCGGCCTCTCCAGAGGGTATTTGGGGTTGTCCGGGTGGGTGGGGGGCTGTCCAGAGGGTTGGGGGATGTCCATGGGGGTGTCCAAGGGAGTAGGGGGTGGGGGTGGTGTCCAGGAGGGGCGGGGGGCTGTCCAGAGGGGTCGGGGGGTGTCCAGGGGGGTTTTATATCTTACTATATTTTGTTTAAAAAATAATATTCATGAATAATTTTTTAAATACACATCGATTTGTTTTATATTTCAAAATTGTTTACATTCAAATTATGATTTTTTTTCATATAAACATATATTTGTCTTATCTAAAAAATATATATATTTTTGCTATTTGTTATAGGTAATAATGAGTCGAAGTTGGATTACGGCACATCGAATGAGCAATGAATATGAGGAAGGTGTTGATGCCTTTTTGGAATTTGCTAAACGAAATGTACCAAGTAGTGACATTTTTTTCTTGTCCATTCCTGAAATGTCTGAATATGAAGAAGTTGAAAAGCATAGAGATAAAAGATCATCTGATTTGTCATGGTTTCAATCCGAGTTACAACTCTTGGATTTGGCATGACGAAACTGGATAGAATGTCACTGATGATAATGAATCGCAAGATGGTAACTCCGATGGAATTGAAGAAATGATTCGCGATATTGTAGCAGAACAAATTGAGATAGAACCGACAGTTGCACGTCTATATGGTGATGCCGAAAAACCATTATATCCTGGTTGTACAGATTTTACGGTTTTGTCGGCGGTGCTAAGATTGATTAACCTGAAGGCGAAACATGGATGGAGTGACAGAAGTTTTATAGAGCTGCTACAATTGATGAAAGACATTCTTCCAAAAGATAACGATCTTCCAGATTCACATTATAAGGCCAAAAAAATATTATGCCCGATGGGATTGGGATACAGGAAAATACATGCCTGTCCGAATGACTGCATTATATATAGGAAGGAATATGAATTTCTGAAAGAGTGTCCTAAATGTGGGACATCACGATATAAGGTGAAAGAAAAATCACAAGCTGATGTAGAGATTACAAAGCTCCCTTCAAAGGTATTTTGGTATCTTTCTATAATTCCTCGTTTCAAACGTTTATTTGCTAATTCACATGATGCAAAAAGGTTAAGATGGCATGCTGATGAGCGGGTATGTGATGGAAAAATACGTCATCCAGCTGATTGTCCACAATGGATGAAAATTGATGCCAAGTACCCTACATTTGGAAATGAAATTAGAAATCTGAGACTAGGCTTGTGCACAGATGGAATGAATCCATACCGAACCCTCAGTAGCACACATAGTTCATGGCCTGTTTTATTGGTAATTTACAACCTCTCTCCTGAAGTTTGTATGAAGCGCAAATATGTCATGTTGAGTATCATGATCTCTGGTCCAAAGCAACCCGGCAATGATATTGATGTATACTTGTCACCGCTGATTGATGATTTGAAACTGTTATGGGGTGATGGTATTAGGGTGTATGATTCTTATAAAATGGAATATTTTCAACTGCATGCAGTGCTTCTATTCACTATAAATGACTTCCCAGCATATGGAAATTTTTCTGGATACAGTGTTAAAGGGCATAAAGCATGTCCAATTTGCGAACAACAGACGTCATATTATCAATTGCATCATGGGAGGAAAACAGTGTACATGAGTCATCGAAAGTTTTTGCCTATGGATCACCCTTATAGAAGAGTAAAAAAGGCATTCAATGGACAACAAGAATTTGATACTTCTCCAAAACCTTTATCCCCAGATTTGTATTTTGAGAGGGTGAAAAACCTTGATGTGACATTGGGAAAGACACAGAAATCTGGTAATGATAGACATATTTGGAAGAAAAGGTCAATATTTTTTGAGCTACCATATTGGAGGTATCATGAAGTCAAACATAATATTGATATCATGCACATGGAGAAGAATATCTGTGATTCTTTGATCGTAACATTGCTAGATATTAAAGGAAAGAAAAAAGATGGGTTGAATGCAAGGTTAGACCTAATATCAATGGGAACACGTTTGGAGTTAGCTCCCACTCCTAAAGGAAGACGAACATTTCTTCCCCCGGCTTGTCATACATTATCGAAGAGGGAGAAAAGTAGCTTCTGTCAGTGTCTTCATGATATCAAAGTTCCTCAAGGTTATTCTTCAAATGTAAAAAATTTTGTCTCATTGAAAGAATTGAAGTTGATAGGTATGAAATCACATGATTGTCACGTCATGATGCAACAAATTCTACCAGTTGCACTGCGTGGAATATTGCCCATCCGTGTCAGAAAGACTATAATGAGGTTGTGTTATTTTTTCAATTCAATTTGTAACAAGGCGATTGATGTGAATGCTTAGAACATTTTGGAAAAGGATGCAATTTTTATACTTTGTCATTTGGAAATGTATTTTCCTCCAAATTTTTTTGATATGATGGTGCATTTAATGATTCATCTGGTTCAAGAAATAAAGATTTGTGGACCTGTATATCTTCGTTGGATGTATCCTTTTGAAAGGTATATGAAAATATTAAAGGGATATGTTAGAAATCTATATCGACCTGAAGCCTCCATTATTGAAAAGTATATTTCTGAGGAGGTAGCAGAGTTTTGTACGAGCTACTTGGCTATGGCGCAACACATAGGTTTGCCTCCATCTCTCCATGAACGGGTTAATAATGAGGGTAAGGGGATTCGTGGATTGAAAGTCAAATCACTGTCAGCTGAACAGATGAAGAAGTTAAAATCATACATCTTGAATAACATAGCTGATGTTCAACCGTATATCACATTGCATATTAATGAGTTGAAACAATGTCATCCAAAGAAGAAAGAAATGTGGATTTTGAATGAGCACAACAATACTTTTTTTCCATGGTTTAAAAAGACCTTTCTTGGTAGATCAGATGTATCAGAGACATTAAAATGGATAGTGGGTGGTCCATCTTTAAATGTGATAACATGGTCCGCTTATGAAATTAATGGCTATACATTTCATACGAAAGCTCAGGACAACAGAAGTGCAGTTCAGAATAGTCGTGTATTGGTGTTTGCAGAAGCAATGCATTTTTCGAGTGCTAAGGACAGAAACCCAATTTCGGCATCAAGTGCATATTATGGAGAGATTGAAGACATATGGGAGGCTGATTACTTTAAAATTAAAGTTCATGTTTTTAACTGTAAATGGTTTATCGGTAACAACAGTGTCAGACACGATAAATTTGGAATGACACTTGTTAATCTGAATAGATTGGAAGACACAGCTGATTCTTTTATAATGGCAACACATGCCAAACAAATTTTCTATGTAGTAGATCAATCAGATATGCAGTGGGATGTTGTTTTACAAGGGAAAAAACAATATGTTGGTGAGGATTAATTTGATGAAGATGCTGATTTATGTGAGATCCCTACTTCCATGGAAAGATTAACAGAACATAATGATGAGTATGTTGAAGACATGTTTTGTGCCATAAGGAACGATCACGACGAAGGAATTTGGGAAAACAATCCAACTGTACATTCCTAAAATTACAGGTAACACATGTTTATTTCTTGTTTACATTTAGTTTTTTCATATAATGTTAGATATTGTAAATTTTTTACTTATTAAAACATGTATCAAACCAAAATGATAAAACAATAAAAACTGTAAAGAGGAGAAGTCCTGGGCGCACCGGCCGGCCGGTGATGAGCCAGTGGCCAGCCATTGGGCCAGACAGAGGAAGGCTCTGTCTGGTCCACCGGCCGGCCGGTGGTGATCCAGCGGCCAGCCGGTGGTCCAGACAGAGCAAGGCTATCTGGTCCACCGGCCGGCCGGTGGTCGAGACAGAGCAAGGCTGTCTGGTCCACCGGCCGGCCGGTGGTGATCCAGCGGCCGACCGGTGGTCCAGACAGAGGAAGGCTCTCTGGTCCACCGACCGGTGGTGAGCCACCGGCCGGCCGGTGACACCAGGCAGTGGGAAAGTCCACTGCCTGGGTCCTCCGGCTGGCCGGTGATCTCACACCGGCTGACCGGTGGACTCAGTGAGTCCACTTTTCAGCTTTCTTGGGCCAACTCCTTCGCAACCTTTTTCCTATCAACAAAAACACTTGAAAACAAGTTAGAACATAATAAGAGTGATTGTGATCATTAAAATCCAAGAGAGAGGGGTACAACAGACTGTGTTTACCATGTTTATCATTGTTTAACATGCTTACCATATTACCAATGTTTACTATTATGTAATTTAGTACACTTTTCTATTTTCTGATTAAGTAGTATTACAATATTTGAATTTGTATATTTGTGAACTAATTATTTTTTTTTATTTGAAGGAAAATGACAGATCAATCAGTTGATCAGCCACATGATTCTGGAGATGAGCATATTGGTCATACATCTGGGGAGGAACATTCACATGCTCCTATTACGAAAAAGAGTTCAAAGGTTGGTAAGCGTGGGTGCACACGTTTTCCAAAATTATCACTTGCCCCTACGAAGGAGGAGAGGATAGTCATGGAGTTTGATGATGATGATCTTCATAGAGGTCCAAATGCTAAATATTTTAAGGGTTTTGTAGCAACTCAGGCTAAGAGAAAAGTAAGCATTCTCTACGATGATTGGAGAAGTGTGGATAAGGCGATAATTTCTCAGCAGTGGGAGACCATTTTGGTAAGATCTTTTGATATTGTTTGACTGTTATTTAAATGTTTCTAGTATATATAATATTTTTAACCTCTTTTTTATCAGATGACATTTGATATTCCTGACATTGGAGGAGTCAGGAAGAAATGCTTATCGTTGGCTGCTAGGAGATGGAGGGATTTCAAATCAACCCTCTCATCTGATTTCATTTATGGTCATAGGAGTCGTGAGAATCCATGTCGTATATATCCTTTTATAGATGAAGACACATGGAGACAATTTTTTGAATGTAGAAGAAAAGAATCATTTTTCGTAAGGGCAATGTAAACTTTTACAAGCTTTCTTATATAAATGATCTTATTATTGTTTTGTTAATGATTACTTATTCTTAATTTACAGAAAACAAGGAAAGCTCATCAAGAGATCCAATCTAAAAATGTATACCCTCATAGTTTATCTCGGGGAGGGTATGCATTATTGGAAGAACAAATGATGGCAGAAAAATTTCAACAACTAAGAGCTGAGTCTTCAAGCTCTGGAGAGGTGGCCCCTCCATCCCCTCCATCTAGACATGAGAAATGGAAAAGAGCTCGGAAGGGCAAAAAAGGACAATATCTTTCGGAATAATCGAGACTCGTAGTTGAGAGGATTGTAAGATATCTATTTTATTTATTTAAGTTTACTATTTTCGTAATATATTTCCAATCATTATAGAAATGTTCAATTAATTATTACAGGACTCTCTTGAGGAGCAGAGTTCACAGGGGACATTTACACCATCTGGGAGGGAAGATATTTTATATGTGGCATTGGGAAAGCCCGAACATCCTGGCCATGTAAGAGGATATCCGGCAGGTGTGTCGGTAATAAAAGTGTTGCCACGTTCCTCAAATTCTAACGTTGAGGGAGTTTATAAAAAAAATAGAATCCTTGGAGGATGAAGTCCATAATATTAATGCGACAATGGAGGTCAAGATTAGAGCATCGGTGCAGTTTATGTTTGCAGACTTGCAAAGACAATTTCAGGGTGCAGCTCCCACTCCACCTCTCCCAGTAGCTCCCACTCCCCCACCTCATCCTGCGGACCCCATTTTTGATCCTCCTCCTCCGCCGCAGCTACCTACTTATTGTGAGTTGTATGTTGATGATCCTCAACATCATATAGTTGCATATGGGATGGTATATTGTATAGGAGATACAGTTCATCATCAATAGTTAGAGGTAGAGAATCAGAGGGTCACTGTACAGGATATTATAGATAGATCAGCTCGGATACCATTACCTACAGATGAGGTGACGACAGTTGGACATAATATCGGCCATTTTTTACTTTGGCCATCCAGACTTCTTCGACTCATTACCATAGAGGTATGGATGTTATATCTTTTATTTTATATTTTTATTAATGTTTTATCATTTGAAAACTAATATATTTTTCAATTTATTTTTACAGTAATACTTCAAAGGTAAAGAAATACTGTATAGACAACAACAAAGACAGATAGCTATGACATCAGATGCAGATACTAGAAGTCTTGACAAATTGTCAAGATATTCAAATTTGTTGGCGGATCATTATGACTTTACTATGGAAGCTCAGGTCTGTGGACGTGAACTAAGTGTGGGGATTATGAAAACTGATATCATGGAGTTTGTCACTGGAGATAAGTTGGGAATCAACGTGGTGCAAATTTTTATCATGTAAGTCTTAACACCTTTTCCTTGCGTTATATTTATTAAAAATGTATACTTATGTCTGCTTTGTATTAGGTATCTGTATAAAATTTGTGAGAGGAATGAGCTGACAGATGTATATGGATTCGTGGACCCATAATTGATTTCCCCTGAAGCATGTGAATTGGATGAGGAACAAAGAATGATTTATATTGCTGATAGATTTGAAATGAATGTAATCACACAGTGTTGGATGATTCCTTTTTGTGAGAGGTATGAAACACATCCCTCTCAAAGAGTTAATTATCTTGTAACATAAAAAACCACTAACGTTAAATTTCCTTTTATCAGGGATCATTGGATGTTAGGGGTTTTTTTCCCTAGGGAGAAAGCACTTTATTGGATATGCTCTCTCCAAGATGATGTGCAAGAAAGTTTTAAGAATATATTGGAAACATAAGTTTCAATTTCACAATAGTTTTATATATTATAATGAATTTTAAATTTACCCCATTCGTATTATTTTCTAATAGGGCATGGGTCCACTTTCGAAAAAGCGCAAAGAAAAGGAATTTCAAGATCAAATATGTACATGCGAAGGTAAATATCCATTTATAATTTGTACATTTTGATTTATTACATAAAAATAATATATTGAATTTACACTCTATCAAACATAAATTTCATGAGCAACAAGGCATCATCGAATGCGGATATTACATGTTAAGATTTATGTATGAAATAATAACAACTGGGACAGTTCTGAGTTTTGACCTGGTAAGATTTCCTCTTTCTCATAATATTTCAATTTGATTTATTCATTATACACGTTGACTACTATCCTTTTCCTTTGTAGCTTTTTGATGACCCTCAACCCTTTACTGCTGAAGATATCAAACACTTACAAGTGGAGTGGTCAAATTATTTTACAGGTTTGATTGACTTTTAGTTGTTTGTAATGTAACATGTAATTTTGAATATTGTCAATGTAATTGTGTATTTCGTAGTCGTTTAGGTTCTATTTAGTTTTTTTTGAAGTTGACAGTGTCTGTTTTGAATGTTATATAAGTGAATGTTTAATTTTTCTCTACTTCTTGTTTTGGTCTACTGTTGATGGTTTTTCTGGTCTGGATTTTGGTATGGGGGGAGAGGTTCCAAGGGGGTGGGTGGGTGTTTGGGGGGTGTCCAATGGATATGGGAGGGGTGTCCAAGGTGTGTTTGGGGCTGTCCTAGGGGTCGGGGGGGTGTAAATGAGGGTGGGGGTGTCCAAGGGGTGGGGGTGTCCAAGGGATATGGGAGGTGTGTCCAAGGTGTGTTTGGGGCTGTCCAAGGGGTCGGTTGGGTGTAAATGAGGGGGGGGGGGGGGCTGTCCAAGGGGGGGGGGGGGTGTCCAAGTGGTGGGGGGGTGTCCAAGTGGTGGGGGGGGGGTGTCCAAGGGATATAGGAGGGGTGTCCAAGGGGTGTTTGAGGCTGTCCAAGGGGATGAGGGGGGGGGGGGGGGGTTTCAAAGGGGTCGGGGGGGGGGGGGGGGGGGTTCCAAGGGGTCGGGGGGGTGTCCAAGGGGTGGGGGGGTGTCCAAGGGATATGGGAGGGGTGTCCAAGGGGTGTTTGGGGCTGTCCTAGTGTTCGGGGGTGTAAATGAGGGTGGGGGGGCTGTCGAACGGGTGGGGGGGTGTCCAAGGGGTGGGGGTGTCCAAGGGATATGGGAGTGGTGTCCAAGGTGTCTGGGAGTTCTGTCCAAGGGGCCGGTTGGGTGTAAATGAGGGTGGGGGCTGTCCAAGGGGTGGGGGGTGTCCAAGGGGTGGGGGGGGGGGGTGTCCAAGGGATATGGGAGGGGTGTCCAAGGGGTGTTTGGGGCTGTCCAATGGCTCAGGGGGGTGTTCAGGGGTCGGGAGGGTGTCCAAGGGGTATGGGAGGGCTTTCAAGGTGTGGGGGGGTGTCCAATGGGTGTTTGAGGCTGTACTAGGGGTCTTGGGGGTGTAAATGAGGGTGGGGGGCTGTCCAAGGGGTGGGGGTGTCCAAGGGGTGGGGGTGTCCAAGCGATATGGGAGGGGTGTCCAATGGGTGTTTGAGGCTATACTAGGGGTCGTGGGGGTGTAAATGAGGGTGGGGGGGGGGGGGCTGTCCAATGGGTGGGGGGTGTCCAAGGGTTGTGGTGGGGCTCCAATGTGGTGGGGGAGGGCTGGCCAGGTTGTTAGGTGGGTATAGATGAGGGTGGGGTTCAGTTGGTGCTTGGGGGAGGGCTGGCATGGTTATTTTTGTTGTTTGGTTTCTGGTTGCTTTTTGGTGAGAGCAGTGCAATTATTTTAAAAAATATATATCGCTTTCACATCGGTTATTTTATAACCGATGTGGTAAATAAATCGGTAGGGGTTTATCACGTCCGTTCTCGAAAAAACTGACGTGATAAACCATTCCCGGGCCTTTTATCACGTCCGTTCTTAATATAACCGACGTGCTAAAAGGCCTGGGAATCGATTTACCACATCGGTTATTCGATAACCGACGTGCTAAAACGTTTCCCATGACTTTTTATCACGTTGGTTATTTAAGAAACCGACGTGATAATAGGCCCGGGGAAGGGTTAATCACGTCGTTTCCCCCCACACTCATATGAAAAGTTTGAAACATAATATAAACATTCGTATTAAAACTATCATACGAAATGTCAATACATATCCACAAACCATGAATGGTATATAAATAGCACATCCATAGTCAAAAATAACTCATTCAATAAAATATGGGATATTGTATTGTATCATATTAACCTCAATAGAGAATACTGAAGGATATTGACAAAGATGAAAATAATCATCAAAACTATATGAGATAAATATCCCCCTTTTCTTGAAATCCTTTAAAAGTCACACTATTTGTCAAGAAGCCGTTTAAAAATAGATTTTTTGAATCAAAGTGTCCCATACCACATTGAATCTTTTAAAAGGAGTTTTAATTTTAAAACATTAATGTCTATATAAATAAATCATTAAAACCATTTTTTAAAACATGTACATTAATGAGCAATATTTAGAAGAATAAGTCTTTAAAACATTTAAAAAATTGTATTTTAGTTAGAGTTTCTATCCAAAAGAGAGAAACTTGAATACAAATAATTAAGGTAATAAAAAATCTGTAATATCATGAGAATAGAGGGATTCATGATATTCTATGTCAAAGTACATTATATACACCACATAAAAGTGATTTGGTGTATAACAATAATGAAGACTCAATGGAATGTAAATTGAGATGAAATCTCTTATAAAGGCCATATCCTTAGGTTAAGCATAAATAAACGACATAGTTATGTTTTAAAAATATAAATACACTAAATATGATTGGATATTCAGTGTAAAACAATCAAACGACATTCACACATAATCTTGTAAAAACAACACCAATGAATTGGATGTTTAACTCAACAAATGGAGAATGGGTTAAAATTACTCTTATCAAATTCATATCGATGACTTGAGAAATTATCAATGGACTGATTATGTGTATCAAAAGTATATCCATAGAAAAGGGGAGTGGAAATTATGACATAAGCAAATGAATAGTGATTCCACACATAATCTCAGAGTAAAATAATCAATGAAGTTTGCGTAAATCCAAATAAATGGAAATTGAAATTTCAAATTCCCTAATTGATTTGGTAACTTATGAAACATACACCCATGAAAGAATGATAATACAATGATGATGTAAATATCCATAAATTAAAGTATATTACACAATTAATACAATCATGGTCAGTACTCACACCACATGCAATAAATAAGTGGTGAACAATGGAATTCTCACGGAATTAAAAGTGAGATAAGAAACCACTTACTTTGTACTTCTTCCTTGGTCGATGGTAGGTTAAACACCTGTATAATGGTGAAATAATTTTTATTTAATTATAAAAGAATCATTTACATTAATATGATATCATATATGATCTTTTAACATTGATTTGTTAATAATATCTTAGTATTATCATTGTTTCGGGTGTTAACTTACTCGTTTTCTTTTATATTTTTTGTTACGTAAGCCATGTTTGTCATGGATAGGTTGTATCTTATTCATATCCATAATGATATCAAGTCTGTAAACATTATTTTTAAATAATAAAATGATAATTATACTTGAATGGATATGATGGAGAATGAATATCATCGTGTTCGTGGAGACGGTAGTCCGTACGTACGCACGAGCGACAATATCATTCTTTTGATATTAAAATAATATATAATTAGATGGTATATCATATATAAAAAATCATTATAATGTTAAATTTATTATTAACATGAATTATACATCATTATTATACCCATCCAAATAATAATTTATTGAATAACAATTACACCACGACGTGGAGACGGTAAGCCGTACGTACGCACGTATGGTGACATGTTATTCAATGGATGGATAGAATACTGAATATGATTGTACCATATTTATAATAACATCACAGTATATATAAGATACTGGAGTAATTATTTTATAATGGTAATAACAAATAATGAAGATGTGGAAGAAGAAAGGAACTTGAAAAAGGGTGGTGAAATCATTTCCTCTTCTTTGGGTTCTTCCTTTTGATTTGATCAAAAGGGCTAAATAGGTTATCTTTCTGACTAAAGGAAGGCCTCTAGATTGAAGTGAGGGAAGTTGAGAGAGTATTTTGGTAGAGGTTTTCCGATCCAAAAGGCTTTGAAGGTGTGAGTTAATGAGAAGGGGGAGTACCCTTTTATAAGAGGGGTGAGGGGCACCTTTGGAAAAGCTAGAAATATTATTTTATAATAAATTCATATTCGGTTTCTAATGGCTCAAAAGTAGATTATTTAAATTTTAAGGTTGGGAAAGGTATAAAAACACTCAACCAAAAGAATATAGACAGGTTTGGGTTATTATACTAACCTTGTCTTTATGTATTAACTCTTAGTTAATTAGTTTCACTTTTACAATGTCTCTTTATATTTTTATATTATATGTTTAATAAACTTACTATATACATCAAAGAGACCCAAAAGTGGTCCCTTAATGATACACCTATCATGATATAAGTCTCTGGGCCGAACATTATATTTTTAGGAATTTAATATCAATTAATAATCTAATATTTGTTTTGAAAACACTTTTATGTCAATTTTGAAACTATTCAATAGTTGATTTTTGTAAAAATAATAACAGGATTATTGCTTCAAAAAAAGTCAATTAAATCAATAATAATATGTCATATTATCCTATAAAATTAGTGTCATTCATTAAAAGTTTCAAATTATATTTATTTTTGTATTTATAATATCAATTATTTTTATTTTTCACTATTATGGTAATTACTGCATCATCATTGTGTCATCAATAAATTAAATTATTTAATGTCTAAAAATTATAAATAAACTATCCTTATGTATGAAATCTATTTAGCTTTCTAATTAATATTTATAGTCGAAAATACAACAAAAATAACCTTATGTAAAAATTGTTTTTCAAAAAGATATATGCTTTTGTCATTTTTGTATTCATTTTAACTCAATTAAAATAAAGTGTCCCTATCACTTACAAGTGGCACCATGGGGTCCCACAATCGACCAAAATATTCCCATGGTAAAAAATGTATCAACCAATAAGGTTAGGACACGTTTTAGTGTAATTTTTGTATTATTATAATATTATTTTTTAACCCTTATTTACCGGTTTTAACTTTTAACCATGGTAAATAAAATATTTATCGAAGTAATTATTCAAAATGACTAAAAATAAAAATTACTTATTTACAAAATTTGAACATCCTGATTCCAAATATGGAATCCATTTTTCCAAATTAAAAACACAGAAGTGGAAGAAATTAATTTAAAAATAATTCCCGCTGTCAAAACAAAAAGCGTGTTTTTAAGATATAATAACTATCAAAAGATTGATACTTTTTTATGTTCGGTTTAATTGTGAAATTATTTCCAATAACAAAAAATGTATTAAATGGTAAAAATATATTATAAATATACTTTAAATCCACTCAAATTCATAATTTATCCCTATTAATTATTTTTATTAAAAAAGTTGTTTTTAATTAAAATTTATTAATTTTCACTATTCATCAAAATATGAAATGTGTGTTGGAACAATTAATGTGGAGGAAGTCAAGAGGATCCTCTACATTAATGAGTTTTGTTGAGAGTATCTCTCAATTAATGGGGGGTTTTGTTCCAGGTGGTCCCCACCACCATAACCTCTCATGGGAGGTTATGGTTCGAGTGGTCCCCACCACCATAACCTCTCATGAGTGTTTAAGGAATGGTGGTCCCCAAACCTCAACTTCCACATGGAGGTTTAGTTTTGGTAGACCCCACCTCCAAACACCTACATGGGTGTTTCAAATAAATATAAAAATGTCATACACTTTTATTTTTATTTTATTATTACATGAAAAACCCAAAAACTAATTTCACCCTCGACCAACTGCCATCGAGGTGAAAGTATTCTTATAAAAATACCAGTGTTATGGGTTCAATGGTGTCCTCAGATTTCAATTTCGATCACTGGTTCAATGTTTAGAGAAACCCGCTCGCACGTTTACTGAACACACCCGAAAAAAGATCAGAAATTCATTTTGGGAACTCTGGGCCTCAGAATCCTGTGCCGTCAATTTTCGTAAACTCGCAGAATTCCTATATATTTTAAAAAACTTGCATGGAGATTATGGGTCATTACATTCTCCCCACATCAGGCTTTACGTCCCCTTAAGACACAACTCAAACTAAGGGAACAAGTGGAGGTACTGGGAAATCATATGAGCCTCCCGCTCCCACATGCTCTCTTGGAGGTTCCTGTGCTGCCAGTGAACTAGAACAAAAGATATCCACCGTCCATGAAGGATCTCCTCCTATCAATCCTCAATCACTACTAGTCCACCATTAAAGTCTCCCCATCATCGACCTTCATCTTTCCATGGTCGATGGTGTGAGAAGGGTCGTGCACGTATCTCCACAACTGGGATACATGGAAGACATTGTGCACCTGGTGCAACTGAGGTGGAAGACCTATGCGGAAGGCCACCTCATCAACTCTGCTGAGGACCTAAAAAGGGCTGATAAGCCTCGGAGATAACTTGTAACCTTAGCCAATTCTCCACAAACCTCGTCGAGGTGAGACCCATAGAAAGACGTGGTCTCCATCCTCGAACTCTAGAGGTCTACATCTCCTGTCGGCATACGACATATGCCTACTTTGTGTAATCTTAATCCAATCTTGGATAACCTACACCTTCTATGTGGTATCCCATACCATCTTGGGTCCCACTAGTGATGACTCCCCTAGGTCAGTCAAGCACAAGGGAGATCTACAAAGACACCCATATAACTTTCCAAAAGGTTTCATCCCAATGGTGGAGTGATATGTGTTGTTTTACGCAAACTACACCAAAGACAAGTTAACCTCCTAACTACAACTGAAATTGGGGACACAAGAACTGAGATTGACTTCGAGGGTCTGAATGTCCCTCTCAGTCTAACCATCCTTTTGAGGATGAAATGCAGTTCTCAAACTATGTTATGTCCTTAAATCCTCTTGCAACCCCATACATATCCTAGAAGTAAAACGTGTATCACGATCAGGGACAATCGTCATGGGAACTCCTTGTATCCGCACAATCTCTTGCACATAGAGGCGTCCTGGGAACTCTATTGAACCCTGCTATCTGATCAGTAGGAAGAGGGCGGACATGGTGATTCGGTTAATGATCACACAAATAGAGTCATGTCCCATTGATTTACGTCGAATACCCATAAAGGAGTCTATGTATATCCCATCCCACTTCCACTCTAGGACCTCTAAATGATCAACAAAGCCTGCTGGTACTTGATGCTCTACATTCACTTTCTAGAAGGTGAGGCATAAAGAGACAAACTCTGCAACTGTTTTCTTCATTCTCAGCCACTAGTTCTGTCGTTGATGGTCCTGGTATATCTTCACCACTTCTGGATGTATAGCTAGATGGGATGTGTGGAACTCCCTCAAAAATTCCTCCTGAAGCGACAATGGTACCATGGTATGTCCTCTAGAGAGGATAACATGCTCCCTATCTTTAGAAAAAAAATTGGGTGCCACTCTTGTGGATATCTAAGCACATCGTGTCTCACAGTTAGGTTCCCCACACTGCGCCTCTCGGACTCGCTGAATAAGTGGAGGAGTGACTGTAAGAGACTCAAGAAATTCTGCTCCATCTTTATCCACAAAAGTTATCAATAAAGTGGCCAGCTGCTCTATCGCCTCACCTTGAAACTGTATACCATACCACCTTATGAGTGCATCTGTAACAACATTCCCCTTCCTAATAGTATTGACTATCTCAAAGTCATAGTTACGGAGAAAATCAAGCCAACATTTTTGTCTCAGGTTTATGTATTTCTAGGAGAAGATATAACTGAGAATCTTGTGATCAGAGTACACTATAAAACGTTCGCCGATCAGATTGTGCTGCCACATCTTCAAGGTGAATACCACTGCTGATAAATCCAGGTGGATGGTAGAAGAGTTCTTCTCATTATTTCTTAGATGTCAAGAACCATATGTGATCACTACTCACCCCTGTATCAGGACACATGTGAGTCTGGTCCCTTACGCATCAAAGTAGACCGCGTTCCCTACACCATCCTCTAAAAGCTTCATGATGGGGGCACTAGTTAGCCTCTGCCTCAGCTCCTGAATTATCTTCTGGAATCTCTTCGCCCACAAAAAGGGTATCCCCTTCTTTTTCAAGGCTGATAGTGGTGCTGCAACTCTAGAGAAATCTGGAACAAATCTTTGGTTTTATCCAGCCTATACCATAAAACTCCGTACATCCATCACACTCCTTGGTGGGTCCCAAGAAAGTAATTCCTCTATCTTTGTTGGATCCACTAAAACTCTAACCTCTGATATGACATTTCCCAGAAAGTGAACCTCTCGGATCTAGAACTGAAACATCGATATATTACCATAATGCTGGTGCTCTCGGAGTGTGTCCAGTACTTCCCGCAAATGATAACAAAGCTCCTCCTCAGTAGTCAAGTAAATCAGAATGTCATCAATGAAGACCACTAAAAAAGCGATCAAGGTATGGATGAAGGATCCTATTAATGAATCCCATGAACACTGTTGGATCATTGATTATGAGAAATGGAATAAAAAATAACTCGTAGTGGCCATACCGACATCTGAAAGTCGTCTTATGCACATCCTCGTCTCGAACTCTGAGATGGTGATAACCTGATCTGATGTCTATCTTCGAGAAACACCGTGTTCCATTTATCTGATCAAAGAGTTCATCAATCATTGGGGTTGGGTACTTGTTCTTCATGGTCACTTGGTTCAGGCACCAATAGTCAACAAAAATCCTCAAGCTCCCATCCGCTTTCTTGGCGAATAGAATCAGGGGTGCGTGGTGAGAAACACTAGTCCAAATGAATCCCTTACCCTGCAAGTCCTCTAGCTGTACCTATAGCTCACAATTCTCCGTGGGTGTAATGCCCCGACCCTAGATACCAAAAGTCGGTGCATTATTACATAACATTGGAATGATCACAAAGGATCAAGTCTCAAAAGACCGATTAGTTTAGTAGTCTTGGGACACTAGATATAGTCATAAGTCTTACATTACATCATAAGGTAAAAAAAATAAAACAACATCTTTTCTTCATATCCCCTCATACTATCCTTGCAGGTCATTCATAAATTACTTCTTCTCATCCTGGTAAAAATAAAATACTGAAAGGGGTGAGCTCAGATGCTCAGTAAGGATAAAAATATAGCAGAAGCTTTCATAGATAAGCATAAACACTTAAAGCAATTTATAACTAAAACAAAAGCCTTTTAAACATGAACTTCAGCATAATATGGAAAAGATAAAATGAAATAATGCCATTTACTTATTCAAATGGATATTCTACTAGTCGAACAATCACATGAAATATCAATAACAACTTTCATAATGATGGAATGCATAATGCCAGACTATAGTAACCACATAGCCAAGGCCTCGTGCGAAGACTACAAATAAGATTTTGCCAAGGCCTTGTGCCAAGACACTAGTTTGTCTCATGAGACCTACCGATGCATCGAGGAGCTATAGCAGGCTCCACCCGTCACTTACTAAGTCTAATGCATTCCTCATATGAAAAGTTTTAATCATAACATAAACATTCGTATTAAAACTATCATACGAAATGTCAATACATATCCACAAACCATGAATGGTATATAAATAGCACATACATAGTCAAAAATAACTCATTCGATAAAATATGGGATATTGTATTGTATCATATTAACCTCAATAGAGAATAATGAATGATATTGACATAGATGAAAATAATCATCAAAACCATTTTAGATAAATATCCTCCTTTTATTGAAATCTTTTAAAAGTCACATTATTTGTCAAGAAGCCATTTAAAAATAGATTTTTTGAATCAAAGTGTCCCATACCACTTTGAAACTTTTAAAATGAGTTTTAATTTTCAAACTTTAATGTCTATATAAATAAATCATTAAAACCATTTTTTAAAACATGTACATTAACGAGGAAGATTTAGAAAAATAAGTCTTTAAAACATTTAAAAAATTGTATTTTAGTTAGAGTATCTAACCAAAAGAGAGACACTTGAATACAAATAATTAAGGTAATAAAAACTCTGTAATATCATGAGAATAAAGGGATTCATGATATACTATGTCAAAGTACATTATATACACCACATAAAAGTGATTTGGTGTATAACAATAAATAAGTCTCAATGGAATGTAAATTGAGATGAAATCTCTTATAAAGGCCATATCCTTTGGTTAAGCATAAATAAACGACATAGTTATGTGTGAAAAATATAAATACACTAAATATGATTGGATATTCAGTGTAAAACAATCAAACGACATTCACACATAATCTTGTAAAAACAACACCAATGAATTGGATGTTTAACTCAACAAATGGAGAATGGGTTAAAATTACTCTTATCAAATTCATATCGATGACCTGAGAAATTATAAATGGACTGATTATGTGTATCAAAAGTATATCCATAGAAAAGGGGAGTGGAAATTATGACATAAGAAAATGAATAGTGATTCCACACATAATCTCGGAGTAAAATAATCAATGAAGTTTGCATAAAGCCAAATAAATGGAAATTGAAATTTCAAATTCCCTTATTGATTTGGTAACTTACGAAACATACACCCATGAAAGAAGGATAATACAATGATGATGTAAATATCCATAAATTAAAGTATATTACACAATTAATACAATCATGGTCAGTACACACACCACATGCAATAAATAAGTGGTGAACAATGGAATTCTCACGGAATTAAAAGTGAGATAAGAAACCCCTTACTTTGTACTTTTTCCTTGGTCGATGGTAGGTTAAACTCCTGTATAATGGTGAAATAATTTTTATTGTATTATAAAAGAATCATTTACATTAATATGATATCATATATGATCTTTTAACATTTATTTGTTAATAATATCTTAGTATTATAATTGTTTCAGGTGTTAACTTACTCGTTTTCTTTTATATTTTTTGTTACATAAGCCGTGTTTTTCATGGATAGGTTGTATCTTATTCATATCCATAATGATATCAAGTCTGTAAACATTATTTTTAAATATTAAAATGATAATTATACTTGAATGGATATGATGGAGAATGAATATTATCGTGTTCATGGAGACGGTAGTCCGTACGTACGCACGAGCGACAATATCATTATTTTGATATTAAAATAATATATAATTAGATAGTATATCATATATACATAATCATTATCATGTTACATTTATTATTTACATTAATTATATATCATTATTATACCCATCCAAATAATAATTTATTGAATAACAATTACACCACGATGTGGAGACGGTAAGACGTACGTACGCACGTATGGTGACATGTTATTCAATGGATGGATAGAATACTGAATATGATTGTACCATATTTATAATAACATCACAGTATATATAAGATACTAGAGTAATTATTTTATAATGGTAATAACAAAGAGTGAATATGTGGAAGAAGAAAGGAACTTGAAAAAGGGTGGTGAAATCATTTCCTCTTCTTTGGGTTCTTCCTTTTGATTTGATCAAAAGGGCTCCATAGGTTGTCTTCCTGACTAAAGGAAGGCCTCTAGGATTATTTGAGGGAAGTTGAGAGAGTATTTTGTCAGAGTTTGGCCGAACCAAAAGGCTTTGAATGGGTGAGTTAATGAGAAGGGGGAGTTCCCTTTTATAAGAGGGGTGAGGGACACCTTTGGAAAAGCCAGAAATATTATTTTATAATAAATTCATATTCGATTTCTAATGGCTCAAAAGTAGATTATTTAAATTTTGAGGTGGGTAAAGGTCTAAAAACACTCAACCAAGAGAATATAGACAGGGCTGGGTCATTATATTAACCTTGTCTTTAAGTATTAACTCTTAGTTAATTATTTTCACTTTTACAATGTCTCTTTATATTTTTATATTATATGTTTAATAAACTTACTATATACATCCAAGAGACCCCCAAGTGGTCCCTTAATGATACAAATATCATGATATAAGTCCTTGGGCCGAACATTATATTTTTAGGAATTTAATATCAATTAATAATATAATATTTGTTTTAAAAAAACTTTTATGTCAATTTTGAGGCTATTCAATAGTTGATTTTTTAAAAACTATAACAGGATTATTGCTTCAAAAAAAGTCAATTAAATCAATCCTAATATGTCATATTATCCTAAAAAATTAGTTTAATTCATTAAAAGTCTCAAATTATATTTATTTTGGTATTTATAATATCAATTTTTATTATTTTTCACTATTATGGTAATTACTGCATCATCATTGTGTCATCAATAAATTAAATTATTTAATTTCTAGAAATTATAAATAAAGTAACCTAATGTAGGAAATCTATTGAGATTTCTAATTAATTTTTATAGTCGAAAATACAACAAAAATAACCTTATGTAAAAATTGTTTTTCAAAAAGATATATGCTTTTGTCATTTTTGTATTCATTTTAACTCAATTAAAATAAAGTGTCCCTATCACTTACAAGTGGCACCATGGGGTCCCAAAATCGACCAAAATATGCCCATGGTCAAAAATGTATCAACCAATAAGGTTAGGACACGTTTTAGTGTAATTTTTATTATTATTATAATATTATTTTTAACCCTTATTTACCGGTTTTACCTTTTAACCATGGTAAATAAAATATTTACCAATGTAATTATTCAAAATGTCTAAAAATAAAAATTACCTATTTACACAATTTGAACATCCTGATTCCAAATATGGAATCCATTTTTCAAAATTGAAAACACAGAAGTGGCAGAAATTAATTTAAAAATAATTTCCGCTGTCAAAACAAAAAGCGTGTTTTTAAGATATAATAACTATCAAAATATTGATACTTTTTTATGTTCGGTTTAATTGTGAAATTATGTCCAATAACAAAAATTGTATTAAATGGTAAAAATATATTATAAGTATAATTTAAAACTACTCAAATTCATAATTTATCCCTATTAATTATTTTTATTACAAGGTTGTTTTTAATTAAAATTTATTAATTTTCACTATTCATCAAAATATGAAATGTGTGTTGGCACAATTAATGTGGAGAAAGTTAAGAGGCTCCTCTACATTAATGAGTTCTGTTGAGAGTATCTCTCAATTAATGGGGGGTTTTGTGCTAGGTGGTCCCCACCACCATAACCTCTCATGGGAGGTTACGGTTCGAGTGGTCCACACCACCATAACCTCTCATGAGTGTTTAAGGAATGGTGGTCCCCAAACCTCAACTTCCACATGGAGGTTTAGTTTTGGTAGACCCCACCTCCAAACACCTACATGGGTGTTTCAAATAAATATAAAAATTTCATACACTTTTATTTTTATTTTATTATTACACGAAAAACCCAAAAACTAATTTCACCCTCGACCAACTGCCATCGAGGTGAAAGTATTCTTATGAAAATACCAGCGTTATGGGGTCAATGGTGCCCTCAGATTTCAATTTCGATCACTGGTTCAAAGTTTAGAGAAACCCACTCGCACGTTTACTGAACACACCCGAAAAAAGATCAGAAATTCATTTTGGGAACTCTGGGCCTCAGAATCCCGTGCCGTCAATTTTCGTAAACTCGCAGAATTCCCATATATTTTAAAAACATTGCATGGAGATTATGGGTCATTACATTATCCCCACATCAGGCTTTACGTCCCCTTAAGACCCAACTCAAATTAAGGGAACAAGTGGAGGTACTGGGAAATCATATGAGCCTCCCGCTCCCACATGCTCTCTTGGAGGTTCCTGTGCTGCGAGTGAACTAGAACAAAAGATATCCAACGTCCACAAAGGATCTCCTCCTATCGATCCTCATTCTCTACGAGATCCTCCGTAAAAGTCTCCCCATCATCGATGTTCATCTTTCCATGGTTGATGGTGTGAGAAGGGTCATGCACGTATCTCCACAGCTGGGATACATGGAAGACATTGTGCACCCGATGCAACTGAGGTGGAAGAGCTATGCGGTAGGACACCTCATCAACTCTGCTGAGGACCTAAAGAGGGATGATAAACCTCGGAGATAACTTGTCACCTCAGCCAATTCTCCAAAAACCTCATCGAGGTGAGACCTGTAGAAAGACGTGGTCACCATCCTCGAAATCTAGAGGTCTACATCTCATATCGGCATACGACATATGCCTACTATGTGTAGTCTTAATCCAATCTTGGATAACCTACACCTTCTATGTGGTATCCCATACCATCTTGGGTCCCACTAGTGATGACTCCCCTAGGTCAGTCAAGCACAAGGGAGATCTACAAATACACCCATATAACGTTCCAAAAGGGTTCATCCCAATGGTGGAGTGATATGTGTTTTTTTTTCACAAACTACACCAAAGACAAGTTAACCTCCTAACTACGACTGAAATTTGGGACACAAGAACTGAGAATGTCTTCGAGGGTCTGAATGTCCCGCTCAGTCTAACCATCCTTTTGAGGATGAAATGAAGTTCTCAAACTATGTTATGTCCTGAAATCCTCCTGCAACCCCATACATATCCTAGAAGTAAAACGTGTATCATGATCAGGGACAATCGTCATGGGTACTCATTGTAGCAGCAAAATCTCTTTCACATAGAGGCGTCCTAGGAACTCTATTGAACCCTCCTATCTGATCAGTAGGAAGCGGGCTGACATGGTGATTCGGTTAATGATCACACAAATAGAGTCATGTCCCATTTATTTACGTCGAATACCCATCAAGGAGTCTATGTATATCCCATCCCACTTCCACTCTGGGACCTCTAAATGATAAACAAAGCCTGCTGGTACTTGATGCGCTGCTTTCACTTTCTAGCAGGTGAGGCATCAAGAGACAAACTCTCCAACTGTTTTCTTCATTCTCAGCCACAAGTTCTGTCGTTGATGGTCCTGGTACATCATCACCACTTCTGGATGTATAGCTAGATGGGATGTGTGGAACTCCCTCAACAATTCCTCCTGAAGCGAAAATGGTACCATGGTATGTCCTCTAAAGAGGATAACATGCTCCCTATCAATAGGAAAAAAAATTAGTTGCCTCTCTTGTGGATATCTAAGCACATCGTGTCTCACAGTCAGGTTCCCCACACTGCACCTATCGGACTCGCTGAATAAGTGGAGGAGTGACTGTAAGAGACTAAAGAAATTCTTCTCCATCTTTATCCACAAAAGTTATCAATAAAGCGGCCAGCTGCTCTATCGCCTCACCTTGCAACTGTATACCATACCACCTTATGATTTCATCTATAAAAACATTCCCCTTCCTAAGAGTATTGACTATATCAAAGTCATAGTTACGGAGTAAATCAAGACAACATTGTTGTCTCAGGTTTATGTCTTTCTAGGAGAAGATATAACTGAGAATCATGTGATCAGAGTACACTATAAAACGTTCGTCGATCAGATTGTGCTGCCACATATTCAAGGTGAATACCACTGCTGATAAATCCAGGTGGATGGTAAAAGAGTTCTTCTCATTATTTCTTAGATGTCAAGAACCATATGTGATCACTACTCACCCCTGTATCAGGACACATGTGAGTCTGGTCCCTTACGCATCACAGTAGACTGCGTTCCCTACACCATCCTCTAAAAGCTTTATGATGGGGTCACTAGTTAGCCTCTGCCTCAGCTCCTGAATTATCTTCTGGAATCTCTCTGACCAAAAAAAGGGTATCCCCTTATTTTTCAAGGCTGATAGTGGTGCTGTAACTCTAGAGAAATCTGGAACAAATCTTTGGTTTTATCCAGCCTATACCATGAAACTCCGTACATCCATCACACTCCTTGGTGGGTCCCAAGAAAGTAATTCCTCTATCTTTGTTGGATCCACTACAACTCCAAACTCTGATATGACATGTCCCAGAAAGTGAACCTCTCAGATCTAGAACTGAAACATCAAGATATTACCATAATGCTTGTGCTCTCGGAGTGTGTCCAGTACTTCCCGCAAATGATAACAAAGATCCTCCTCAGTAGTCGAGTAAATCAGAATGTCATCAATGAAGACCACTAAAAAAGAGATCAAGGTATGGATGAAGAATCCTATTCATGAATCCCATGAACACTGTTGGAGTGTTGATTATGCCTAATGGCATAAAAAATAACTCGTAGTGTCCATACCGACATCTGAAAGTCGTCATATGCACATCCTCGTCTCGAACTCTAAGATGGTGATAACCTGATCTGATGTCTATCTTCGAGAAACACCGTGATCCATTTATCTGATCAAAGAGGTCATCAATCATTGGGATTGGGTACTTGTTCTCTATGGTCACCTGGTTCAGGCATCGATAGTCATCAAAAATCCTCAAGCTCCCATTCGCTTTCTTGGCGAACAGAATCAGGGGTGCCTGGTGAGAAACACTAGTCCAAGTGAATCCCTTACCCGCAAAGACCTCTAGCTATACCTATAGCTCACAATTCTCCGTGGGTGTAATGCCCCGACCCTAGATACCCAGAGTCGGTGCATTATTACATAACATTGGCATGATCACAAAGGATCAAGTCTCAAAAGACCGATTAGTTTAGTAGTCTTGGGACACTAGCTATATTCAAAAGTCTTACATTACATCATAAGGTAAAAAAACTAAATCAACATCTTGTCTTCATATCCCCTCATACTATCCTTGCAGGTCATTCATAAATTACTTCTTCTCATCCTGGGAAAAATAAAATACTGAAAGGGGTGAGCTGAGATGCTCAGTAAGGATAAAAATATAGCAGAAGCATTCATAGATAAACATAAACACTTAAAGCAATTTATAACTAAAACAAAATCCTTTTAAACATGAACTTCAGCATAATATGGCAAATATAAAATTAAATAATGCCATTTACTTATTCAAATGGATATTCTAATAGTCTAACAATCACATGAAATATCAATAACAACTTTCATAATGATGGAATGCATAATGCCAGACTATAGTAACCACATAGCCAAGGCCTCGTGCCAAGACTAAAAATAAGATTTTTCCAAGGCCTTGTGCCAAGACACTAGTTTGTCTCATGAGACCTACCGATGCATCGAGGAGCTATAGCGGGCTCCACCCGTCACTTACTAAGTCCAATTCATTATTCATATGAAAAGTTTGAAACATAACATAAACATTTGTATTAAAACTATCATACGAAATGTCAATACATATCCACAAACCATGAATGGTATATAAATAGCACATCCATAGTCAAAAATAACTCATTCGATAAAATATGGGATATTTTATTGTATCATATTAACCTCAATAAAGAATAATGAAGGATATTGACATAGATGAAAATAATCATCAAAACTATTTGAGATAAATATCCCCCTTTTATTGAAATCCTTTAAAAGTCACATTATTTGTCAAGAAGCCGTTTAAAAATAGATATTTTGAATCAAAGTGTCCCATACCACTTTGAAACTTTTAAAAGGAGTTTTAATTTTAAAACCTTAATGTCTATATAAATAAATCATTAAAACCATTTTTTAAAACATGGACATTAATGAGGAAGATTTAGAAGAATAAGTCTTTAAAATATTTAAAAAATTGTATTTTAGTTAGAGTTTCTAACCAAAAGAGAGACACTTGAATACAAATAATTAAGGTAATAAAAACTCTGTAATATCATGAGAATAAAGGTATTAATGATATACTATGTCAAAGTACATTATATACACCACATAAAAGTGATTTGGTGTATAACAATAAAGAAGTCTCAATGGAATGTAAATTGAGATGAAATCTCTTATAAATTCCATATCCTTAGGTTAAGCATAAATAAACGACATAGTTATGTGTGAAAAATATAAATACACTAAATATGATTGGATATTCAGTGTAAAACAATCAAACGACATTCACACATAATCTTGTAAAAACAACACCAATGAATTGGATGTTTAACTCAACAAATGGAGAATGGGTTAAAATTACTCTTATCAAATTCATATCGATGACTTGAGAAATTATCAATGGACTGATTATGTGTATCAAAAGTATATCCATATAAAAGGGGAGTGGAAATTATGACATAAACAAATGAATAGTGATTCCACACATAATCTCGGAGTAAAATAATGAATGAAGTTTGCGTAAAGCCAAATAAATGGAAATTGAAATTTCAAATTCCCTTATTGATTTGGTAACTTACGAAACATACACCCATGAAAGAAGGATAATACAATGATGATGTAAATATACATAAATTAAAGTACATTACACTATTAATACAATCATGGTCAGTACACACACCACATGCAATAAATAAGTGGTGAACAATGGAATTCTCACGGAATTAAAAGTGAGATAAGAAACCCCTTACTTTGTACTATTTCCTTGGTTGATGGTAGGTTAACCTCCTGTATAATGATGAAATAATTTTTATTGAATTATAAAAGAATCATTTATATTAATATGACATCATATATGATCTTTTATCATTGATTTGTTAATAATATCTTAGTATTATCGTTCTTTCGGGTGTTAACTTACTCGTTTTCTTTTATATTTTTTGTTACGTAAGACATGTTTGTAATGGATAGGTTGTATCTTATTCATATCCATAATGATATCAAGTCTGTAAACATTATTTTCAAATAATAAAATGATAATTATACTTGAATAGATATGATGGAGAATGAATATCATCGTGTTCGTGGAGACGGTAGTCCGTACGAACGCACGAGTGACAATATCATTCTTTTGATATTAAAATAATATATAATTAGATGGTATATCATATATACAGAATCATTACCATGTTACATTTATTGTTTACATGAATTATACATCATTATTATACCCATCCAAATAATAATTTATTGAATAACAATTACACCACGACGTGGAGACGGTAAGCCGTACGTACGCACGTATGGTGACATGTTATCCAAAGGATGGATAGAATACTGAAAATGATTATACAATATTTATAATAACATCACAGTATATATAAGATACTGGAGTAATTATTTTATAATGGTAATAACAAAGAATGATGAAGTGGAAGAAGAAAGGAACCTGAAAAATGGTGGTGAAATCATTTCCTCTTCTTTGGGTTCTTCCTTTTGATTTGATCGAAATGGCTCCATAAGTTGTCTTTCTGACTAAAGGAAGGCCTCTAGGATGAAGTGAGGGAAGTTGACAGAGTATTTTTGCAGAGTTTGGACGAAACAAAAGGCTTTGATGGTGTGAGTTAATGAGAAGGGGGAGTGCCCTTTTATAAGAGGGGTGAGGGGCACCATTGGAAAAGCTATAAATATTATTTTATAATAAACCCATATTCGGTTTCTAATGGATCCAAATTAGATTATTTAAATTTTAATGCGGGGAAAGGTCGAAAAACACTCAACCAATAGAATATAGACAGGGTTGGGTTATTATACTAACCTTGTCTTTAAGTATTAACTCTTAGTTAATTAGTTTCACTTTTACAATGTCTCTTTATATTTTTATATTATATGGTTAATAAACATACTATATACATCCAAGAGACCCCAAGTGGTCCCTTAATGATACACCTATCATGATATAAGTCTCTGGGCCGAACATTATATTTTTAGGAATTTAATATCAATTAATAATATAATATTTGTTTTAAAAACACTTTTATGTCAATTTTGAGACTATTCAATAGTTGATTTTTGTAAAAATTATAACAGGATTATTGCTTCAAAAAAGTCAATTAAATAAATTCTAATATGACATATTATCCTATAAAATTAGTGTAATTCATTAAAAGTCTCAAATTATATTTATTTTGGTATTTATAATATCAAATATTTTTATTTTTCACTATTATGGTAATTACTACATCATCATTGTGTCATCAATAAATTAAATTATTTAATGTCTAAAAATTATAAATAAAATAACATTATGTAGGAAATCTATTTATCTTTCTAATTAATATTTATAGTCGAAAATAAAACAAAAATAACCTTATGTAAAAATTTTGTTTCAAAAAGATATATGCTTTTGTCATTTTTGTATTCATTTTAACTCAATTAAAATAAAGTGTTCCTATCACTTACAAGTGGCACCATGGGGTCCCACATTCGACCAAAATATGCCCATGGTCAAAAATGTATCAACCAATAAGGTTAGGACACGTTTTAGTGTAATTTTTTTATTATTATAATATTATTTTTTAACCCTTATTTACCGGTTTTACCCTTTAACCATGGTAAATAAAATATTTACCGAAGTAATTATTCAAAATGTCTAAAAATAAAAATTACCTATTTACACAATTTGAACATCCTGATTCCAAATATGGAATCCATTTTTCGAAATTAAAAACATAGAAGTGGCAGAAATTAATTTAAAAATAATTCCCGCTATCAAAACAAAAAGCGTGTTTTTAAGATATAATAACTATGAAAAGATTGATACTTTTTTATGTTCGGTTTAATTGTGAAATTATGTCCAATAACCAGAATTGTATTAAATTGTAAAAATATATTATAAATATACTTTAAAACCACTCAAATTCATAATTTATCCCTATTAATTATTTTTATTATAAAAGTTGTTTTTAATTAAATTTTTTTAATTTTCACTATTCATCAAAATATGAAAGTTATCTGAAAAGTACAGAAATTTCACCCGAGACTAATTTTGATATTCTGAATCCAAAAATGAAGTCAATTTTGAGAGATAGAATTTATAAAATTTAAAAAATTAGGTATTACTATTCATAACAGCTAGTTTGATTGGTTGTGGTGTGTTAGAATCTCAAAGTTGCGTACAATGCATGCCATTGCATTATTCAAATGGAAAGGTAACGTGGAATCTTGGGGTGTTGCATTATCCTCTCCTTCAATAAATTGCAACCTCTCAATTTTTAAAATTGGGCTTGATAATATAATGGAAAGTCCCACATCGGAAAAAGAGTTAATAAAACTATCACTTTAAAAGAAAGGAAGAGAGGTATAAAGGTCATCCAAGATAACCCATACTAGGATTCCATGTAGGAAAACATGGATATGGATGATAAACTATGTGTTCAGTTCTGATGGAGAGGGATAGAAAAAATTATCAAGAGAATGTTAACAATAACAAAATCACAAACTTTTATTGGGACAAACGTTCCTTAGTCTCCCAGTAGGAAAAGTAAACGGACAACATTTTTTGGTTTAAGTTACATTACACAAGGACAAGGAATTCATTTATGATATTGACTAAGAATATAAAAATATATACTTACTTTTTAAGTATATTTTCATTATATAAAAAATTTCCACCACTAACTCATTTTTTTAAACGATGAGTATTCAAGAAGACTTGGTCACACTGGAAGAGCTAGAGTAAACTTCCATAGAATCACTTGATCCATGCAGGATAAACTATATATTTACATTGTCTTTAGAGATTAATAAAACCAAAATGGTTAGTAGAAGATCTAATGATCCCCCAAAAGGATATTCCTTGAGAGAAATAAACACTAATCTTAATTTCTAAAATTAAACTAATAATACCCCAAAGTTAAATAAATACCATTAAATAATCAATTGTCCTTAAAATACTTCAATATAATCCAAACTAATATTGAAACCCAAAACATAGAAGAATTTGAATATGTAGTCTCCCATGTTAAATTGTATCTCCAAATGACATCAAATACTCTTAAAGTCACATACTAAAACGTAATTAACCTCATCACATATTCTCTATTATAGGTTAATCATTTCCATAAATAACCCAAATCCCTATAAATCCACAATAAAAACGTAGATAAAAATACACCATTACTTCACAAATGAAACCCCATAGTATTCTATTTTCCTTGGGCATATAGTGTTCCCAACAAAGGGAACATCTTCCCAAATAACATTTATCATTTAATCACCAAATCATTTTCCTATACCAAGGGTATTCAGTTAATAAGACATAAGAACCCAAATTAACATATTATTTATCAATAAAATAATTTAACTAAAAATAATTAGTCACACTATCAAGGTACTTCACGTAGTCCAGTGGTAGGCGATAAATCCCAATCGCAATTTGGTTGTGGGTTTGATTCCCACAGCTTTGTCCGACGCGACTGGTTGTCACACGGTCTGTGTGTGGTCCTTTTCAAAAACTATGTTTTATAACATTACCAAAATGAGATAAATTCCTCAAAATAACCATAACATAATTTAACCACAAATATTATCTCATACCTTTCATTTTCATCCCAAATTATAATAACTTATAATTTCCTGAAACCCAACGATCATATAAAACCAAATGGTTATTTATAACTATATCCACAAGAGAAGAGATAATTCTTCCTCAAATATCATTTTCACATGGAAAACTGCAGGGTTACAAATACAATAGAAAATTATTCCAAAATTACCCCATCAACAAGGAGCACTAAAACTTTTTAAACATTTCTCCAACCATTTATTTCCACATAGATTTTTCTTTGATCAGGAAAATATCTTATAGAGTTCGGCATTCACTTGGGTAATGGCCAGGTCCCCTACATTTACGGAAAATGACTGTAAATGGACACTTGGGACCATTTTTATCTTCTTTCATAGTACTCTTCATTTTTCTTATGTAATTCTTCACTTTCTTTCCTTCCTTTCTGCATGTAAAGAATTTCTTTTACCCATTGAGACACTTTCATGGGTGTCTCCTTCCACATTTCCTGCATGATGGCAATTGAGGATTCTTTTCTCCATGGTCTCCATTGCTGGAGATCTTATCATTCATCACCTTTCTCTTTCTTGTTGAGTCTAGGAGTTGGTTAATATTTATGATATTGATCTTATTTTTGGAAAACTTATTTGGCATAAGGATGATATCTTTTACACCAATCAACATTCCATTTTGTTTCTCATTTCCACCATTGTTCCCAACTTGTACATCATTATCAAAGTCACTATGACTTCCTTGGGATCTAGCCATTGACTAAAACCAGAAAGCATTGTGTGAGTAACAGTAGACATAAAATCATTTATAGATTAAGATGTCACCATATTCTCAATTTGAAACACATTAGGATTAACCAAGGTCATTTAATCTCATCTTATATATAATACTTCAAATCGGTTTGTAAGGAAAATGTAAATTATCCTATTCATATCCCCCGGGAGTGTCATAACCAAGAGTGCATCAAGGCTCGATGTCGTGCACCAGTTCACGTTCGAGTCTAGCTCAAAGCGGTGTTTTCGGGTTTTACCCCTAGGTACATCTGTGCCAGAGCCGCTTCTACCATCTCGTATCCAGATAGGGATGTATTGGTCGGAAAACTCACAAAATCTATACAATACCAAAATTATAGGAAGTTCTTCTATACTAATCCTCAATGTTCATCTTAGGTCTACGTTCTCTAATCACAGTTTATCGAAATCTAGCTTCCAATGTTTGTACTAAACTTCCTCTGATACCAACTGTAATGCCCTGACCCTAGATACCCAGAGTCAGTGCATTATTACATAACCTTGGCATGATCACAAAGGATCAAGTCTCAAAATACCGATTAGTTTAGTAGTCTTAGAAACAGTAGATATATTCAAAATTCTTACATTACATCATAAGGTAAAAAAACTAAAACAACATCTTGTCTTCATATCCCCTCATATTATCCTTGTAGGTCGTTCATAAATTACTTCTTCTCATCCTAGGAAAAATAAAACACTGAAAGGGGTGAGCTCAGGTGCTCAGTAAAGATAACAATATAGCAGAAGCTTTCATAGATAAGCATAAACACTTAAATCAATTTATAACTAAAACAACATCCTTTTAAACTTGAACATCAGCATAATATGGAAAAGATAAAATGAAATAATTCCATTTACTTATTCACATGGATATTCTACTAGTCGAACAATCACATGAAATATCAATAACCACTTTCATAATGACGGAATGCATAATGCTAGACTATTATAACCACATAGCCAAGGCCTCATTCCATGACTACAAATAAGATTTTCCCAAGGCCTTGTGCCAAGACACTAGTTTGTCTCATGAGACCTACCGATGCATCTAGGAGCTATAGCGGGCTCCACCCGTCACTTACTAATTCCAATGCATTCCTCATATGAGAAGTTTGAAACCTAACATAAACATTCGTATTAAAACTAGCATACGAAATGTCAATACATATCCACAAACCACCATGAATGGTATAAAAATAGCACATCCATAGTCAAACATAACTCATTCGATACAATATGGGATATTGTATTGTATCATATTAACCTCAATAGAGAATAATGATGGATATTGACAGAGATGAAAATAATCATCAAAACTATTTGAGATAAATATCCCCCTTTTTCTTGAAATCCTTTAAAAGTCACACTATTTTCCAAGAAGACATTTAAAAATAGATTTTTTGAATCAAAGTTTCCCATACCACTTTGAAACTTTTAAAAGTATTTTTAATTTGAAAACATTAATGTCCATATAAATATATCCTTAAAACCATTTTTTAAAACATGGACATTAATGAGAAAGATTTAGAAGAATAAGTCTTTAAAACATTTAAAAAATGGTATTTTAGTTAGAGTTTCTATCCAAAAGAGAGACACTTGAATACAAATAATTAAGGTAATCAATACTTTGTAATATCATGAGAATAAAGGGATTCATGAAATACTATGTCAAAGTACATTATATACACCACATAAAAGTTATTTGGTGTATAACAATAAAGAAGTCCCAATGGAATGTAAATTTAGATGAAATATCGTGTAAAGGCCGTATCCTTAGGTTAAGGATAAATCAACGACATAGTTATGTGTGAAAAATATAAATACACTAAATATGATTGGATATTCAGTGTAAAACAATCAATGGACATTCACACATAATCTTGTAAAAACAACACCAATGAATTGGATGTTTAACTCAACAAATGGAGAATGAGTTAAAATTACTCTTATGAAATTCATATCGATGACTTGAGAAATTATCAATGGACTGATTATGTGTATAAAAAGTATATCCATATAAAATGGGAGTGGAAATTATGACATAAGAAAATGAATAGTGATTCCACACATAATCTCGGAGTAAAATAATCAATGAAGTTTGTGTAAATCCAAATTAATGGAAATTGAAATTTCAAATTCCCTTATTGATTTGGTAACATATGAAACATACACCATTAAATAAGGATAATAAAATGATGATGTAAATATCCATAAATTAAAGTATATTACACAATTAATACAATCATGGGCAGTACACATGCCACATGCAATAAATAAGTACTGAACAATGGAATTCTCACGGAATTAAAAGTGAGATAAGAAACCCCTTACTTTGTACTTTTTACTTGGTCGATGGTAGGTTATACTCCTGTATAATGGAGAAATAATTGTTATTGGATTATAAAAGAATCATTTACATTAATATGATATCATATATGATCTTTTAACATTGATTTTTTAATAATATCTTAGTATTATCATTGTTTCGGGTGTTAACTTACTCATTTTCTTTTATATGTTTTCTTACGTAAGCCATGTTTTTCATGGATAGGTTGTATCTTATTCATTTCCAGAATTATATCATGTCCATAAACATTATTTTTAAATAATAAAATGATAATTACACTTGAATGGATACGATGGAGAATGAATCTCATCGTGTTCGTGGAGACGGTAGTCCGTACGTACGTACGAGCGACAATATCATTCTTTTGATATTCAAATAATATATAATTAGATGGTATATCTTATATACAGAATCATTATCATGTTAAATTTATTATTTACATGAATTACACATCATTATTATACCCATCTAGATGATAATTTATTGAATAACAATTACACCACGACGTGGAGACGGTAAGCCGTGTGTACGCACGTATGGTGACATGTTATTCAAAGGATGGATAAAATACTGAATATGATTGTACCATATTTATAATAACATCACTGTATATATAAGATACTGGATTTATTATTTTAAAATGGTAATAACAAATAAAGAAGAAGTGGAAGAAGAAAGGAAGTTGAAATAGGGTGGTGAAATCATTACCTCTTCTTTGGATTCATCCTTTTGATTTGATCAAAAGGGCTCCTTATGTTTTCTTTCTGACTAAAATAAGGCCTCTAGGATTAAGTGAGGAAAGTTGAGAGAGTATTAGGTCAGAGGTTAGCCGAACAAAAAGGCTTTTAAGGTGTCACTTAATGAGAAGGGTGAGTGCCCTTTTATAAGAGGGGTGAGGGGAAACATTGGAAACGCTACAAATATTATTTTATAATAAATTCATATTAGGTTTCTAATGGCTCAAAAGTTTATTATTTAAATTTTAATGTGAGGATAGGTCGAAAACCACTCAACCAATATAATTTATACAGGTTTGGGTCATTATACTAACCTTATCTTTAAGTATTAACTCTTAGTTAATTAGTTTCACTTTTACAATGTCACTTTGTATTTTTATATTATATGGTTAATAAACATACTATATACATATAAGAGACCCCAAAGTGGTCCATTAATGATACAACTATCATTATATAAGTATCTTTGAAGAACCTTAGATTTTTAGGAATTTAATATCAATTAATAATAAAATATTTGTTTTAAAAACTCTTTTTTGTCAATTTTTAGACTATTCAATAGTTGATTTTTGTAAAACACATAACAGAATGATTTCTTATCAATAAGTCAATTAAATCAATCCTAATATGTCATATTATCCTACAAAATTAGTTTAATTCATTAAAAGTCTCAAATTATATTTATTTTGGTATTTATAATATCAATTATTTTAATTTTTCACTATTATGGTAATTACTGCATCATCATTGTGTCATCAATAAATTAAATTATTTAATGTCTAAAAATTATAAATAAACTCTAATTATGTATTAAATCCTTTAATCTTTCTAATTAATATTTATAGTCGAAAATCCAACAAATATAACCCTATGTAAAAATTGTTTTTCTAAAAGATATATGCTTTTGTCATTTTTGTGTTCATTTTAACTCAATTAAAATAAAGTGTCCCTATCACTTACAAGTGGCACCATGGGGTCAAAAAATCGACCCAAAGATTCCCATGGTCGAACATGTATCAACCAATAAGGATAGGACACTTTTTAGGGTAATTGTTGTATTATTATAACATTATTTTTAACCCTTATTTACCAGTTTTTCCCTTTAACCATGGTAAATAAAATATTTACCGATGTAATTATTCAAAATGTCTAAAAATAAAACATACCTATTTACAAAATTTGAACATACGGATTAAAAATATGGAATCCATTTTTCCAAATTTAAAACACTGAAGTTGAAGAAATTAATTTAAAATTAATTCTCGCTGTAAAAAAAAGCGTGTTTTTAAGATATAATAACTATCAAAAGATTGATACTTGTTTATGTTCGGTTTAATTGTGAAATTATGTCCAATGACCAACATTTAATTATATGGTAAAAATATATTATAAATATACTTTAAAACCACTCATATTCATAATTTATGAATATTAATTATTATGATTTAAAAAGTTGTTTTTAATTAAAATTTAGTAATTTTCACTATTCATCAAAATATGAAAGTTATCCGAAAAGTACAATAATTTCACCCTAGGCTATTTTTGATATTCCGAATCCAAAAATTAAGTCCATTTTCAGAGATAGAATTTAAAAAATTTCAAAAATTTGGTATTAGTATTCATAACAGCTAGTTTGATTGGTTGTTGTGTGTTAGAATATCAAAGTTGCGTACAATGCACGCCACTGCATTATTCAATCGGAAACGTACCATGGAATCTTGGGGTGTTACAGTGGGACCCATCCAATATGTTATTGTAGATATTATTTCCATAATAGGGTAGAAAACAATGTAAAAGTCCACCACTCTGCGAGGAGGTAGACCAGGGACATCATCAAGGAAAACATCCATGTATTGGTCCACCACTACAAGATAACTCAGACTCTCCACATCAACAGCTCCGAGGGTAAGGATAGCCAACTGATTAATGATCGACTGCACTCTCCTCCTATAAAGTCCATCCTACGCTGCAAAGGCTCCCTTCTCGTTGGTGAAGGTAAACCTGGTCCCATCCGTGCGGACACAGAACACATTGTGCATAATATAGTAAATATGAGCATGGACTGTAGATAACCATTCCTTACCCAAGATGACATCATAAGGGTTTGACGCTGCTACTAGGAGATCCCAGCTAAAGCAATCGCCTACTAGAGTAAGCTCAAACAATTGGCACCAGTGCGTAATCATTGAATCTGCTCCCGTAACAGTCTCTATTCATATCGATCGATCCAACTACTCCTTCAGAATCTCTGAGATCTGAACGAGGGCAGTGGAAATAAAAGAATGACTGGAACATGTGTCTATAAGTACTGCAGCTAAGGTGGAGTAGATATAGATCATACCTCATATCATCTCTGGAGAGCCGTGGTCGTAGGAATCAACTGCCTAGAGCTGAGATCTCCCCTTTCCACTTGCTCCCTATGGTAGGGTTGGACCTCCAGGTGGTGTTGGTGGTGGTAATATCTCAAATCGTCTCCCTCCTCCAGCTGCATGACCAGCACCTCTTCCACGTCTGTCTGGTCCATGCGGACCACCTCGATCGAATCTTTGTCTCGGCCTTGGTAGTCTTTCAACGGTCTACTGATCATCCGAAAAGTGGGTCAAACAGTCCCAAGCCATGTGACCCTACCCACCGCATGAGTAACACTGCTTGCTCCTGGTATGTCTGTCTCCTCTTCCGGTGCCCACACAACTAATCCTGAATCTTGCGGTCATCCACCTATAGGTCTGGTCCTTTTGTACCTCTGCGACATCTATCTACAATCAGCTATAGAAGACCCCACTATATATCGATTGGTAGTGGGTCTCGCTGCTGGTGTCATCTCAGCAAGGAATCTCTCAACCAAGAGGGCTCTCTCTCTAACACCTCCACCTGCATCAGGATGCAAAGTGAGGTCCCTGAAGCCCTAATCCCCCACCTGATTCCCTGATCAAAGGTCTAGGACCTGAAAAATGGGCCCCTCACCATATCGGTGGAGTAGTGTCCGAGGTTATTGAACCTCACTGAGTACTGAGATACAGTCATGTTGCCCTACTACAGATGAATTAGCTCCTACATGCGCACTACATGAAGAGTTGCGGGGAAAAACTCTAACTAAAACAGGCTCCCGAAGTCTTCCCCGAGAAGCACCACCACATCATGAACATAGAGAATCAATCTCCACCATCTTCCTGTTGCTTCTGGTAGACGGATGTGAGCAAGAATCACCATGAGATCAGTTGGTGTCCCTACCAGTCGAAAATCTCTCACCACAGCCTCTAGACAATCCTCAGCTACCTGTAGGTTAGTCTCTCCCCTGAACATTAATGGCATATGGAACTAGAACTCATGAAATGTGCTCAAGAAGCATGAATCTTCAGCTATTAGGGCTGGTGGAATTAGTGACCCAATGGGTAAAGGTATCGTAGGTGCCTCCGCTGGAAGAGGGCCTTACACCGAGCAATTGTCATTCTGTGGTCTATCAGTGCATACAACTCTAGAAACTCTAACAGGTTGTCTACATGGGGTAATAATAAAAGGAAACAGGTGCACTATGGTTAAAAAAAAGATATACTTGGTGAGCTGACCTGGTGTAACACCCTAGGTAATTAAAGAATATGACATTTTCATATTTATCCATATTTGTGAATAAAATATTAATATGACTTTAAAGGGGATGCTATGCTTGAGGGCGTACCCAACACGCAACAACGAGTTTCTTGGGAATCTTACGTTGCACTCTAATAATAAAATAATATTATTTTAAATGGTAGTTAATATGTAGCTGTTGTATTGGCGGAAATTTAATAGAAATAAATAAAATATGATTATATATGTTTTTAAGTGTTTTTACATTTATCCAATAAAAGATAAAGTCCTAAAATACGGAATGAATTCAATTTTAGGCGTATATCCCTTGTTTTCACTAAAGGTTCACTTATCGCCTTCTGATGGCGAACCATCATTAAATATAGTTTTGTTCACTCTTATACATTCTATTGGACCAAATAAAACTCTTCTTAAGAATTGGGACATCAAAATTTACTTTGGGTAAATTTTTTGTATCTTTACATAAAGTTCATTTTTTAATGAATAGTGTAAAATGTTGTATTTTAATTCAAAACATCTTTTTAATCTAATTTATTTATATTATTAGATTTTATTTTGATTGGTTTTAAAGTGAAATTAGAATATTTTTTTACCATTAAATCCAATAGTGGTAGTTGGAATTAATTTCACATTGAAATCAGTCTTAAACTAGTGTCAATCTTTTGATACTTATTGTTTCATAAAAACACGCTATTTTCTCTGACAACGGGAATAAATTAATAAATTAATTAATGTGACTTATATGTTTTGAATTCTGTAAAATAGACTTCATTTTTGAATTCGGAATATCATATATAGCTTAGGGTAAATTTTTGGGATTTTTATGAAGAACTTCAATTTTTGATGAATAGTGAAACCACTAAGTGGTACTTATAAAAACTGATTTTTCCGTTTAAATGAAAATTTTCCATCTTTGTGTTTTGAATTTAAAAAATCCGACATACATGGTTGTCATTAAGAAGTAAAATGTGGTTTAATTGGATAAAAATAATTTTTTGGTGAATAGTAACTAATTATGTTTTTAATCGCGATTAGAGGTAATTAGTGTAGTTTATGGTGAGAATAATGTTTTAATAAAATAAAATGACCTAGAAACATGTCCTACCCTCATTGGATGCGTCATGGCCGACCAAGAAAATCCATGGGTCAACTTGGGGACCCCATTGAGCCACTTTGGTTGGGAAATGACATAAATATCTTTTTATTTAATGTTAATGTAAAAATGACACAAACATGAGATGTTTTACTAAAACAATTTTTACATGTGGATATACAAGTCATATTTTTGACTATAAGTATTCATTGGAAATATAAAGAGATTTACTACATCATAGTATTTTTTTATAATTTTTAGACATTAAATAAATTAAATTATATATGACATCATGATGATGCAGCGATGAGCTCATTATTTAACGATTTAAATAAAATGGAAAGATAATGTAATATCTAAGAACTACACATGTCCAAAACCTATTGGATGAGTGGATTACGAACCCTTATCGCCTTATCCTCTAAATAAATTAATGTGGGACCTTTAAAATCCTAAACTCTTTTGAAACTAAAGTAACATTTTGTAACATTACAAGAGTGCCCCTACTCTCCTCTTATAAAAGGCCCCCACCTCTACCTCCTTACCCACACACCCAAAGCCTTTGGCTCGGCCAACCCCTTCCCATTATCTCTCTCCACTTCCCTCTCTTACTCCTTGAAGCCTCCCTTTGGGCAGAAGCCTTCCCAAGGATGCCTTTGAGCTCAAACCAAAGGGAGATACCCGATTTTAAGGTAATGTCTTCACTTGTATCCTTTTGTTTTATTTTGCTTATCCAACCCCCTAAACTCTTTTTATTCATTTATTTTGTAAAAAATACAGTATCTTCAATATAATAGGATTCTGTTATAAGAAGGATTCGAGCTACACTTATACACACCTACATCTAATGGTTAAAGAACATACTATTTCCGTGGATGGAAAATTTCTCCCTCCCGAAATGATGATTGTTCAACATTCTTCTAACACCTTCAAAGGTGTCCATTAAGATGACACTGTATTTATATATGATATATAATATGTTTATGTTTTACTTAAGCTTCAGTATTTTTCATTTATGGCGTACCGTTATGGTTTCCATTATGGGTAAATGCGATATCTTCATTTAAGGAAGTGCGGACTACCGCCCCCTCAAAGTGAATTGAATCATTAATACCATATGTGGTACGTATAAAGGATATATTTAATGATATTATATATGATACCATACTGGAATTAAAATACTATTATGTATCATTATGTTTTAATTCCATTAAATATGAAATAGAAATGTAAGTAGCATTCATGCGTACGTACGGCTTACCGTCTCCATGAACGGTACATTTCATTTCTTATCTCAAAATGTTGTGTAATATTATAAGTACATATATATAATGGATATATATGTAACATATTACATCTAAATTATGGATATCATTATGGAATTATAACAGATATATATCTCTCTCATTTTGTTTTAATTCCATTAATATGACAAAAAAATGAAAGTAGCGTTCATGCGTACGTACGGCCTACCGTCACCATGAACGGTGCTTTTCGTTTTTTTATCTCCAAATGATATGGAATAGTATAAAATGAATATTTACTGGATATATATGATATTTTAATAATTAATACTATTCTTGAAATTATTTACTTATAACTACATGGGCAATCTTTTTTCAAACAAGTTCATTTTTGACTCATGTACCAAACATCGGCAAAAACGTCTGATATGAACTAAAATTATTAAACAATTATTATAAAATTATAATATGTGATATGAACTGAATAATAATCTCTAAAGGAGGTACTTAGGCAATTATTAATTGACCAAAGTTTATTATTCAGGAATATAAAGAAATGAACAAGACAAGTTGGACTTGAGGTAAGGGATCCTACTCCTCTCTTTCTTTTTATGTACACTCTTTTATGTCATTCCTTCTATGCTCATCTTTCTTGTTATTGGGATGTTATTTTATATTAATCTTACTGTAATTATTATGTTCACATGATGAGAGAACCTATTCTCTCTCATCAATCAATTTTGGAAGTTTTGAGTGGCGCTGTTAGGCTGCTGAATTTTCGTAAGAGATCTAACTTCTCTCTTTCTCTTTAAGTACTCTCCTTTATGTGACTTCTTTTAATCTCCTCTTTTTTAAGATGGGGGATGTTCTTTTATATTCCTATTTCTATAAATTTTATTTTAATGTGATGAGATACCCTATTTGATCTCATCAATCCATTTTTGGATGTTTTAAGTGGCGCCGTTAGGCTGCCGAGTTTTCGTAAGGAATTTTTCATCTCACTTTAATTCCTGTGAGATTTATGCTACATTTTCCACAATTTCCTTTTAGTGGTGTATGTACTGACCATTATTTTACTCATTGTGTAATATTCTTTCATTTATGAGTATTTACATAAATGTTTTATTGTCCTTCTTTCACGGGGCGTGTGTTTCGAAAGATACCCATGTCGGTAAGGGAACCTTTCACCCTCCTCTTTTTAAATGAATTCTTTTGTTGGGTCTTTTAATTTAAATATTATTATGTTGGGATATGTTCTCATATATCCTTATTGATGTAAATTTTATTTCCAAGTGATGAGATACCCTTTTTTGATGTGACGCCGTTAGGCTGTCAAGGGAACTTCTTAACCCAATTTCGATTTATTTGGGTTCAACATGTAGTTATTGAATATGTCATCGTTTGAATATGTGTGAATGACCTTTGATTATTTTACACTTAATATTCACATATATTTGGTGTATTCGTTTGTCACACATAATTATGTAATTGATTTATCCTTAAACCAAGGATATCGTCTTTGTAAGGGACTTCGTCTCAATTTCCTTTCATTGAGGCATATTATGTTTTATACACAACCTTATTTTATATGGTGTATAAACCCCTTTGACTTTTATGTTTATTCAAAAAGAATATTTTTATACTAATTGTTTATTAAACGACAAAAGGGAATGTTTTTGTCGTACGTATGCGGCAACAACGACTTCTCCGCCACAGTGACCATTATTTGAGTTTCGGCTTCCTCTAAAAGCCATACCATCTTTTTAAAAGAAAAATAAATACCATGTTTTACTTTTATATTAATTTGGTATTGAAAATGGTTTTCATAATGTATTTATATCAATGTGTTGTATTGATATCTTGTTATTGAAAGGTGGAAATGTTATGTTTCCTTTATGCATTTTTTATGTGATAAGATTACGTTATGGTTCTTGGGCATTGTTATGAAGACAGGTGGTTCCGTGAAAAACTAAGGGCGGGTGAGCCCGATATAGCTCTCCAATGCATTGGGTAATGCAATGGAGTGAAAAGTTAAGGTTTCTCCGAAGAGATTTAGGGAATATACTATGGTGGGTATTCCAAACGTAACCAAGATGGTTACTCCCTATGTAAGAATGTTATGAATGCCTCAAGTTACCTTTTATGTCTTATGATTTCTATGATTTATTCATGATTTTATGAGGTATGTTAAAGTTCTTATGTTTTATGGGTAAAGTATGATTTCATTCTTATGTATACATGTACTCATGTTTTCGTTCCATATTATTATATCCCTTACTAAGATTTTTATGCTCATCCCAAGTTTTTGAAATGTTTTTCACAGGTCAAGGGAAGGGTACATGATGTGATTATAGTGTCAAGGATGTGTCAAGAAATAATCCATGTTTTATTCTAAATATGTTTCTGTTGATGGGAATAATTAATACTGTCTTTTATGTAACCACTTTGCTTAAATGTGGAATGTAATGAAAGTTTCAGGATTTAATTCTCTAAAACTCTAAACTTGAAAAGATCCTCAATGTGTAATCTTGTAATAACTCAAGATTAAGTAAGGTTTAAGGCTGGGGCCTTATAGTTGGTATCAAAGGTCGGTTTAGATAACTTTAGAGGTTAGGGTATTCTTTAAGCCTAAGTGACATTACCATAATGGTTAAGATTTCAGAAAGAGTCCTAGTTTTAGATAAAGTGAATGAGGAAGTATATCTTAGTGTTTATCTTCCTCATTAGTACATGATGGTTTTGTTGATATACTCACACTGACCTTTTTGGTTTTAGTAAATGGATAGATCTAGCAGGCTCCAATGTAACAGTGGATGTGAAGGAAACTGTGACAGTTTTTTGAGCAAGCAACTGAATGATATGGGAGCTGCAATGTGAACTCTTGTGATTATCCTCAACCAACTATATGGAGTCATGATTGACCACCTAAACCTTGGTGATTTCTCTAAGGCATCATATATGCGAGAAACAAATCCCTACAGAAGTACAGGTAATAATCATAAAGGTAAGTGTGTTCAAAAACCTATGTGTCAAAGATGTGGAAGGAAACACCTAGGAAAATGTTTCAAAGGGACATAAATATGCTATAGATGTGGAAATGAAGGTCATAAATCAAGAACCTTCCATGGAAAAAGGAAGCATCCAGTTGACTCGAGGAAAGGGAAAGACATTCTTTCTCAGAGATCAATTGAATGTTTTAAATGTGATGTGCATGGTCACTATGCAAACACATGACCTATGAAGAAGTTTCGTGAATGGGATCACCAAGAGCATACAAATGTTCGTTTACCAATACCTAATTCCATTCCGATTGAGGATGAAGAAACTGACAATGACCAATCAAAGGTATGTATTATTTCATGACTATTGTTTTCCTATTTTGGAATCATAGGATATGATTCATGATTTTGTTTGTAGGAAAGAGGTATTTTGGAATAAGTTAGAAAGGAATGGTTAATGGATCATGAAGAGTGTTGAATGACTAAGATGTCAACATATAAGGGCTTCAAGAGTTATGGTGAAATTCTTAAGAGTATTAAGTCTCTTTTGATGATGGGGTTACATTAGAAGACTTTTTATATTATGTGTAACCCTGATTTTTAATATATGCAAATTTTATTCAAGGAATAGTTATATTTTCTTTTGTGGACATAGATATAAAGAACCATTTGGGTTTATATGATCCTTACTATTGAGGTAATTATGGGTTACTATATGTTATGATTGAAGTGAAAGGCATGAGATAAAATGGAGGTTAACATTATGTTATGGTTATTTTTGATGATTTTATCCCTTTTTGGGGAATTATTTGAGAATTATATAGTTTTGGAAAAAGGACAACACGCAGACCGTGTGACTACCCATCGCGTCAGACAAAGCTGCGGGAATCGAACCCACAACCAAAGCGCGACTGGTATTTATCGCCTACCACTGGACTACATGATGTTCCTGGTTTGTTTGACTGATTCTTTTTAGTTATATGATTTTATGAATTAAGAGTAAGTTGATTTTGGGTTATTTATGAAAATGATTAACCTATCATGGAGGATATGTGATTAGGTTAATTACTTATCAATACGAGACTTTAGGAGCAACTGATGTTGTTTGGAGATAAATGTTACGATTTAACTTGGAAGACTATGTGACTAAATCCTTCAAATTTTTGGGTTTCGATCTTAGTTTGGATTACTTTGAATAATTTTATGGAAAAATTTATTATAGAATGGTCCTCGTTGAACTTTGGGTTTTGTTGGACAAATTTTGGAGATTAAGAATAGATTTTCTTTCTATAAAGGGTTATTCTTTTCTGGATTATCTGATCTTGTATTAACGTTTTTGGTTTTGGTTTTGGATAAAGTCTAAACACATGGGAAGTATATAGTTCTCTTTTGTGGATTAGGTGACTCTTTAGAAGTTGATTATAGTACTCTTAATGCGAACAAGTCTCCCTAAATACTCGTCTTTTGGAAAAAAATATGAGTTTGATTAAGGAATCTAGTAAAAGTTGAAAGTCAACATGATAAGTGATTATGTTTCCTTATGAATAAATTCCTCAATAAAAAGTAACTTAAAAAAATGTTGTCTATTAACTTTTCCTACTAGGGAATCGAATACCGTTTCACCCATCACAAGTTTGTGATTTTCTTATGGTTAACTTTCTCCTAGACATGTTTACTATCAATCTCCCTCAAGAACATGAACCTTTGCGTTTTCTTCCATGTCTATGTTTTTCTACATGGAATCCTAGTATGGGTTAAATCGGGTGACCTCTGTACTTATCTTCTTTTATTTTAAATTGATTGTTTTACCAACTCTTGTTCCGATGTGGGACTTTCAAAGATGTTTCCAAGCTCAATTTTAAAATTTACGAGGACGCAATTCTCAAAAGGGGGGAAGGATGTAACACCCCAGGTAAATAAAGAATATGAAATTTTCATATTTATCCATATTTGGGAATAAAATATTAATATGACTTTAAAGGGGATGCTATGCTCGATGGCGTACCCAACACGCAACAACGAGTTTCTTGGGAATCTTACATTGCACTCTAATAATAAAATAATATTTTTTTAAATGGTAGTTAACATGTAGCTGTTGTATTGGCGATAATGGATAGAAATAACTAAAATATGATTATATATGTTTTTAAATGTTTTTACATTTATCCAATAAAAGATAAAGGCTTAAAATACGGAAAGAATTCAATTTTAGGCGTATATGCCCTAGTTTTCACTAAAGGTTCACTTATCACCTATTGATGGTGAACCGTCATTAAATATAGTTTTGTTCACTCTTATACACTCTATTAGACCAAATAAAACTCTTCTTAAGAATTGGGAAATCAAAATTTACTTTGTGTAAATTTTTGGTATCTTTCCGATAAAGTTCATTTTTAATGAATAGTGTAAAATGTTGTATTTTAATTCAAAACCACTTTTTAATCTAATTTATTTATATGATTATATTATCTTTTGAATTTGTTTTAAAGTGAAATTAGAATATATTTTTAACATTAAATCTAATACTGGTCGTTGGAATTAATTTCAGTTTGAAATAAGACTTAAACTAGTGTCAATCTTTTGATACTTATTGTTTCATAAAAACTCGCTATTTGCTCTGACAATGGGAATTAATTATTAAATTAATTAATGTGACTTATATTTTTTTAATTTATTAAAATAGACTTCATTTTTGAATTCGGAATATAAAATATAGCTTAGGAAATTTTTTTGGGATTTTTCTGAAAAACTTCAATTTTTGATAAATAGTGAAACCACTAAGTGGTACTTATAAAAACTGATTTTTCCATTTAAATGAAATATTTCCATCTTTGTGTTTTGAATTTCAAAAACTTGACATACATGGTTGTCATTTAGAAGTAAAATTTGGTTCAATGGGATAAAAATAATTTATTTTGGTGAATAGTAACTTATTTAGTTTTTAATCACGATTAGAGGTAATTAGTGTAGTTTATGGAAAGAATAATGTTTTAATAAAATGAAATGACCCAGAAACCTGTACTACCCTCATTGGATGTGTCATGGACGACCAAGAAAATCCATGGGTCAACTTGGGGACCCCATGGAGCCCCTTTGGTTGGGAAATGACATAAATATCGTTTTATTTAATGTTAAAGTAAAAATGACACAAACATGAGATGTTTTACTAAATCAATTTTTACATGGGGTTATACAAGTCATATTTTTGACTATAAATATTAATTGGAATTATACAAAGATTACCTACATCATAGTATTTTTTGAATAATTTTTATACATTAAATAAATTAAATTATTTATGACATCATGATGATGCAGCGATGACCTCATTATTTAACGATTTAAATAAAATGGAAAGATAATGTAATATATAAGACCTACACATATCCAAAACCTATAATATGAGTGGATATCGAACCCTTATCACCTTATCCTCGAAATAAATCAATGTGGGACCTTTAAAATCCGAAACGCTTTTGAAAATAATGTAACATTTTTTAACTTTACAAGAGTGCCCCCTCTCCTCTTATAAAAGGCCCCCACCTCTACCTCCTTACCCACACTCCCAAAGCCTTTGGCTCGGCCATCCCCTGCCCATTTTGTCTCTAAAATTCTCTCTATTACTCCTTGAAGCCTCACTTTGGGTAGAATTCTTCTTAAGTAAGCCTTTGAGCTCAAACCAAAGAGCGTTACCCAATTTTAAGGTATTGTCTTCACTTGTGTCCTTTTGTTTTATTTTGCTTCTCCAACCCCATAAACTCTTTTTATTAATTTATTTTGTAACAAATACAGTATCTTCAATATACTAGTATTTATTTATAATAAGTATTCGAGATACACTTACACACACCTACATCTAATGGTTAAAGAACATACTGTTTCCGTGGATGGAAAATGTCTGCCTCCTGAAATGATTATTGTTCAACATTATTCTAAAACTTTCAAAGGTGGCCATTAATATGACACTATATTTATATATGATATATAATATTTTTATGTTTTACTTAAGCTTCTGTATTTTTCATTTATGACGTACGTTTATTGTTTCCATTATGGGTAAACGCGATATCTTCATTTAAGGAAGTGCGGACTACCGCCCCCTCAAAGTGATTTGATTTGTTAATACCATATGTGGTACATATAAAGGATAGATTTAATTATATTATATATGATAAAATACTGGAATTAAAATACTATTATGTATAATTATGTTTTAATTCCATTAAATATGAAATAGAAATGGAAGTAGCGTTCATGTGTACGTACAACTTACCGTCTCCATGAACGGTACATTTCATTTCTTATCTCAAAATGTTATGTAATATTATAAGTACATATATATAATGGATATATATGTAATATATTGCATCTAAATTATTGATATCATTCTATAATTATAACATATATATATCTCTCTCATTTTGTTTTAATTCCATTAATATGACAAAAAAATGAAAGTAGCATTCATGCGTACGTACGGCCTACCGTCTCCATGAACGGTGATTTTCATTTTTTTATCTTCAAATGATATGTAATAGTATAAAATGAATATTTACTGGATATATATGATATTTTAATCATTAATACTATTCTAGAAATTATTTACATATAAGTACATGGGCAGTCTTTTTTCAAACGAGTTCATTTTTCACTCATGTACCAAACATTGACAAAAACGTCTGATATGAACTATCATTATTAAACAATTATTATAACATTATAATATGTGATATGAACTGAATAATAATCTCTAAAGAAGGTACTTAGGCAATTATAAATTGACCAAAGTTTATTATTCAGGAATATAAAGAAACGAACAAGACAAGTTGGACTTGAGGTAAGGGATCCTACTCCTCTCTTTCTTTTTAAGTACACTCATTTATGTCATTCCTTCTAAGCTCATCTTTATTGTGATTGGGATGTTATTTTATATTACTCTTACTGTAATTTTTATGTTCATATGATGAGATACCCTATTCTCTCTCATCAATCCATTTTGAAAGTTTTTAGTGGCGCCGTTAGGCTGCCAAATTTTCGTAAGAGATCTAACTTCTCTCTTTCTCTTTAAGTACTCTCCTTTATGTCACTTCTTTTAAGCTCCTCTTTTTTATGATGCGGGATGTTATTTTATATTCCCCTTTATGTACATTTTATTTTAATGTGATGAGGTACCCTATTTTATATCAACAATCCATTTTTGGAAGTTTTAAGTAGGGCCGTTAGGCTGCCGAGATTTCATAAGGGATTTTTCATCTCACTTTAATTCCTATGAGATTTATGATACATTTTCCATAATTTCCTTTGAGTGGTGTTTTTACTGACCATTATTTTACTCATTGTGTAATATTATTTCATTTATGAGTATTTACATCAATGTTGTATTGTCCTTCTTTCACGGGCGTGTGTTTCGAAAGATACCCATGTCGGTAAGGGAACCTTTCACCCTCCTCTTTTTAAAAGACTTCTTTTGTTGGGTATTTTAATTTACATATTGTTATGTGGGGATATGTTCTCATATATACTTATTGATGTAAATTTTATTTCTAGGTGATGAGATACAATTTTTTTGATGTGACGCCGTTAGGCTGTCAAGGGAACTTCTTAACCCAATTTCGATTTCTTTGGGTTCAACATGTAGTTATGGAATATGTCATCCGTTGAATATTTTTGAATGAACTTTGATTATTTTACACTTAATATCCACTTATATTTGGTTTATTCATTTGTAACACATTTTTATGTAATTGATTTATCCTTAAACCAAGGATACCGTCTTTGTAAGGGACTTCGTCTCAATCTCCTTTCATTGAGGCATATTCTGTTTTATACACAACCTTCTTTTATATGGTGTATAAAACCCTTAAACTTTTACATTTATTCAAAAGTAATCTTTTTATACGAAGTGTTTATTAAATGAAAAAAGGGAATGTTTTTGTCGTACGTATGCGGCGACAATGACTTCTCCGCCGCCGTGACCATTATTTGAGTTTCGGCTTCCTCTACAAGCCATACCATCTTTTTAAAAGAAAAATAAATACCATGTTTTACTTTTCTTTTATTTTGGTATTGAAAATTGATTTCATAATATATTTATATCAATGTGTTGTATTTATATCTTGTTATTGAAAGGTGGAAATGTTATGTTTCCTTTATGCATGTTTTATGTGATAAGATTATGTTATGGTTCTTGGGAATTGTTATGAATATGGGTGGTTCCATGATAAACTATGGGCGGGTGAGCCTGATATAGCTCTCCAATGCATTGGGTAACGCGAAGGAGTGAAACCTTAAGGTTTCTCCGAAGAGATTTAGGGAATATATTGTGGTAGGTATTCCAAACGTAACCAAGAGGGTTACTCCCTACGTAAGAATGATATGAATGCCTCAAGTTACCTTTTATGTCTTATGAATTATATGATTTATTCATGATTTTATGAGGTATATTAAAGTGCTTATGTTTTATGGGTAAAATATGATTTCATTCTTATGTATACATGTAATCATGTTTTCTTTCCATATTATTATATCCCTTACTGAGCTTTTTATGCTCATCCCAAGTTTTTGAAATGTTTTTCACAGGTTAAGGGAAGGGTACATGATGTGATGATAATGTCAAGGATGTGTCAAGAATGAATCAATGTTTTATTTTAAATATGTTTCTGTTGATGGGTAGAATGAATACTATCTTTTATGTAACCACTCTGTTTAAATGTGGAATGTAATGCAAGTTTCATGATCTAATTCTCTAAAACTCTAATCCTGAAAAGATCCTTAATGTGTAATCTTGTAATAACTCAAGATTAAGTAAGGTTTAAGGCTGGGGCCTTATACCTGGTGAGTTGACTTAAAGGAAACTTTTGAAAATACACACGCAATCAGTGTTTTCGAGCACTGAGTTAGAAATCATATGTTAGGGTCCTGTTGTATGGATACGGCGACCACCACACCAACACTGGACTCCCTGAACTGACAACCACACTATCTAAACATAATACTATTTCTTCACAGAAAAGATTAGAGTCCTAGGTTCTGTGGTAGAACCGAATCCCCTGATACAAATTTTTCATGACCTGTCCCCCAGGGTCCGTGCCGTGACTACCCCAAGCCTGCCTTCCATAGGCCAGGGGATGGAGACTAGTATCAAAGGCATAATTCCCTAAAACTGGGAAGGCATTTCCTTTATAACCTATAAACACACATAGAACGATACGAACATGAGTAAAATGTATTACCAAAAGAGTGCTAAAAGTAAAAGGTGATGGAATAAAAGACTAACAATAAATGTACAAGTACAACTGAAAACAATAACACTTAAGAGGAAAAATAATAACAGCTACTGGGTCATCCTCCAGGATTCCTACCATAAGGGAAGGTACAAATATCCTCCTCAGCACTTCGTATCCATCTGTCTCCTCCACTTACCAACATGCCTTATGGTCCACCTCCAGGTACTGTCCAGTCCTGGTATTCATAGCCTTAGTCAGCACTGTTTGTCTTCTACAACCAACACAACAAGGTGCAGGCATATCCCATGATGGGGTGAGTATAACGATACTCAGTAGGGATCCAGGTACCCACAAGGTATCACAAAATACAACAAAGATAAACCACAAAGTATGAAATAAACAGATAACCATACTTAGTTATATGACCATACATATAACTATGTTATCAAGTGATCCATCTATATAATGGGGAAAAGACAAGAAAAACTGACTCTTCTCAACAACGATATTATTCTAGGGTAGTATCAAGTAACATCCCCAATCACATTGTCGAAAAATAGGATATAGGGGAACTCCTCTCTATCAAGTACAGTGAGTTTTCCGCGACACCAAGTGTGATTCCTACTAACCATGGACTGGTGAAGTACATATCCTGTCGAGTACCATGGATCTGTTGTATCACGAAGCATGCTCTCCACCATGGGTCTTCCACATAACCAAGCACGCTCCCCCTCGTAGCCTGCTGAGGTACTCCTCCTATCAAGTTCTGTGGTTCTACCGCCACACCAAGGAGCACCCTACTATGGGTCTTCTGTGACACCAAGTCACTCCCCACTTGCCTAGATGAGTCACTCTGAGTCAGAACGGTTAGCAGTTGTCAGGTTTTGACCAGCTAATAGGTCTCCGCACTATGCTCACTCTTCTTCAGGGAGGATATGCTCCATGAGCTACAGGTCGATACTCCAACTAATATGATGTCCTATGAAGAAGTATCTCAGAGGTTCGCCACATCATAGGGTTCTCAACGCAATAGACGGAGTGTTAATCGGATTCCCAGTCTGTGAGTAATTAGCCTTTTAGTCGCGGGGGCCCAGTTGGAGTCGTGCACGATCCAACCTGACTGTATATCAACTATAACCCAAAATCAACAGGGGTATACTCAAACAAACTGACAGGCTCCAAGATTTATAGCGCCACTGAAAGTTTGTCAAACAACCGGCCGGTTCCAAGGATATGACCGAAGGATCATAAATGTGTTCTAGTAGGTCCGGGTCCAGTCTGACCCGAGCGGGCCGACATGGCCCAACCTAGTCTCGACCTATCCAATTTGGGTTGACCTGGCCTGACCTGTTGGGTTTGGCTCATCCCGTTGGGCGGGCCATCCAGTTGGGTTTAGCCTGGCCTGCTGGGCCTAGCCCAACTGGCCGCGAGGCCCCGCAGAGAGCTATGAGGTCCTGGATCAGCCACGATTTGGCTTGTGGGAGGTTCAGCCCGGAGAATGCCACGTGGGCGGCTCACCCCGGAGTACACCTCGATGGAGGCTTGTCTCGGGGTGCGGGGACGGTTCGGCTCAGAGGCCGTGTGGGTGCTGTTCAGGGCGGCTCAGCCTGAGGGCCGGGGTGGCGTGGCCGGGGCCGGTTCAGCGAACGGCCGATGCGACCAGGGCCGGTTCTTCTAGGAGATGGGAACAGCCAAGGAGGCTCAGCCGGCAGATGGCATGGCCAGGGCGGCTCGGGGCCGGTTCGGTTGGGAGGACGGGGTGCAGAAGGAGCAGTGCGGGTTGCAGAGGCCGTGGGTGGTGACACTGTTGACTTCGTCGCCTTTATTGCCTTCGTCGCCTTCCTCCATTTTGAAGAACACCGAAAATCAACACATGGGTTACGGAGAGGAAGGGACATTTTAGTTTGGCCCGCACTCTTCGCATTAGAGTGGTAGCAAGAGGTTCACAAGAACAAAGCTCACCAAACCCTCCCAAAAATATTTTTCCCATCCCACAAAAGAAAAGAAGTGGTGTACTAGTTAAGTGATAATCAAATAGCATTAAACCCCTTTATTGGGTTGATACGTCAACAGAGAGGGAGGAATGTGATGTTTTCATTGTTCATCGCATCTGCCACATACCTCCAATCCCAATCTTATGCGTCGGTTCGTCGTAGATGAGGACGTCCCACGTTGGAATATGTCCCGAGGACGATTTTCTAAGCTGGTCGGTGTTCTTCATTGGGGATCGTGTTATTTGTTGGAGAACACGTTCTTCGTCAGAGAGTATAATCCTCTAAGTGTTGGGCGTCGCGTCACTTTACCAGAGCTTCGTTGCTTGGTGAAGACATCAAAAATCCTCCTCCCAAGCTCCATATATATAGGAGTGGGGTAGGTAGGTAACGATCATGGAATTTATGATGGTTCATTTATTAGGAACCTTCTTAAATTACAACAACACTGTTACATAATTCAAAAATGGGGCAAGACAATTAACTATATTAGAACAATTAATGGTACGTGTGTTGGAAAAATTAATGTGGAGGAAGTCCGGAGGCTCCTCCACATTTACGAGGGCGGTTGAGAGTTTCTATCAATTAAAGGGGGGGGGGGGGGTTTAGTCCTAGAGGTTATGGTTCGGGTGGTCCCCACCACCATAAACTCTCATGAGAGGTTAATGTCTGGTGGTCCCACACGTCAACTTCCACATGGAGGTTTAGTTCCTGTGGAACCCACCACCCAACACCCACATGGGTGTTTCAAATGAAATTAAAAATTTCATAAAATTTTATTTTTATATTATTCTTACAAAAAAACCCAAAAACTAACTTCCACCCTCGACCAACGAATGTTAAGGAGAAAGTCTTCTTATGTGAATTTCGGCGCAGCGTGTTCAATGGTGCCCTCAGTTTTCAATTCTGAGCACTAGTTCAGAAGATAGAAAAACTCTCTCACATGTTAAATATATGTACCTGAAAAACTGTTTAGAAATTCATTTTGGGCACTCTGGGCCTCAGAATCACACACAGTCAATTTTCACGGACTCGTAAAATTTCAATTTATTTAAAAACAATTACATGTAAATTCCGGGTATTTACAATAACTGAAGTGAAATTTAAATGATTTGATGTACTTTCCTTGAGGTTCTATATGGAAGGATAAGAGATTAGGTGAAAATAATATTCATGGATTTTTGTGTCATACAATTTATCATCAAGAATAATTGAATACAAAAAATATTGGGGTACATACACTTGTAATCGTGGGATATTATTGAAGTATGAATGATATAGTTAAATTAAACTATCATGGTTAGTTTTTAGTTTTCTTATTCAAATGAATAGGGGTTGAAATTGATATGTGTATAATGAGATATTTGTTAGATTTTACTGCTATCAACTTTCAGGATTGATCCATACTAGAGAGTGTTCAGGGAATAATCCTATTATATTGGATTTGAAAGTGATGATGGTGTATTATGTCGATAACGAAACACATAAAGTTTGGAGATTTGTTGTACACATATTGTAGAGAGATTTATATGATATAGGTGATGAAGATAAATTGGTTCTTTTTTATCGGGAACCTCATCATCCAAAAAAGTTGAACAATTTCATCCTAATAATATCAAAATAGTTTCACTTTTAACAAATGGTGAAAATGAAAGACTTAACACAATGTATGTTGAAAAAAATAAATTTAATAATGATTAAGACAACTGAATTTATAGACTGATAATGAAAATATATTAAATTTTATTATTCATACCTGAACCGTATGAATTTCTGGAATGATAAGAATAAAAAAATGGATCGCAGTTGATTGACATATCTGTGCATGCCACTAATACCATCACCTTTTATGGATTTGAGTGATTCCATTGTACACAAGAGTGTGAGGCCATTTCCCATGATTTCATTTTTAGGCCACCACTTAATTCACCTCCATTGATATAGCAGATGATCACCCCTCCCTATAGGTGAAATTTTTGAGTTACTATTACTAGTATTTATTTCATTTTTCCAAAGAATTGCATATTTTATTAAATTTTTATCGCATTTATCAAATTGATAAAGAAAAAAATTGAATGTAAAAAACATATGAACACAAACGATGTATGAGTCCTGAAGGGAATCTATATTATCATCCTATTTAATGAGTTCAGGGTGCCTACTAATGAATCTACAAGAATTAATTTATGGATGTTTGGATAACTTTCTTGTGAGATAGAGTGTATTCCAATTAATTATATAAAATGGAGAGATATTAATTCAACAAAAAAATATTTTCTCTAGTACTCAAGTACAGGTAATATTAATAAAATATTCTTGGATAACTAATTTAAAGTGCATGATTAAAATTTTGGTATATATATATGAAGTGTGATGTTTTTTATTCCTTGAGATTTTTTCATTTTGATTTCCCTAAGTCTATTTCAACCCCATGGAATTTGAAAATTTTGGGCAATGAATTTGGAACATTTAAATGGGGATTATAGATTGACATTAATAACATATCACTGAGATAAAGACAGATATATGAGAATGTTTATGAAGGCATTCTTCATGACTAATGGAAGCTATTTTTTAGTATTAACAGAGATGTGTCTCATGAGGTAATCACATATTTTATAGTATCTTAATAACATAAACAATATAAAAATATAATTTTTATAAATATTTATATTTTTACTAAATATCAAAAAATTATAGTGTGTTGCGAGAAGCAATTAAAACTTCACAAGACCGGGTTTTAGAGTTATTTGAGAAAAAGATTTTTTTTATTTTATTAATTTTTATTTACCTAATTTTATTATATCTCATGGTATTTTATTACATGATTATATTTTTTATTAAGGTTAATGAATTACTTCACTCTATTAGATGAACTGAGAAGTGGATTATAGTGCATATGAAATAAAATGGTAGCTTTGTAAATATCCCTACCATATACATTGGTTTAAGTACATTTCCTTATAATTTACTGTTATTTAATTAATATAAAAATTAAATAATAGAATATAAATTATAAAATCTTACATGCCTTCATACAAATTATATTGGTCAGATAATATATAATTAATTATGCAAATTTGGTGTCATTCGTTACATCTATCAAACAACATTTAAATAAAAATAATGCTTGTTTGTTATTATAATAAATTTTCAGTATTATGTTTTTACTATATTTAGATAATAATAAATTATAATTTTTTTTTTCAATTTCCTATTGATTTGATGTAATGGTATATTTAATATTTATTGTTTATATTTTTGTATTAATGGGTTAAAATTTATTATGTTTGGTTTACAACCGCTTCACAATCTTAATCAGTTACCCATAATGATGTAGTTTTAATCATTTTGGGGAAACTGAATGTTAAATGTTTATATGGGATGGGTTTTGGGCCTCATCTTTCAAATTTCATTTATAGGGCATCATTATCCATTACTTCTACACCCGGGAGGTGTTTTTGTATTTTATTTAATTAGCAATCAGAAAGAGAAAATGCATGATGGAAAGAGAAAAATCATGGACAAGAATATGATAGGGAAAACATGGTTAGTGGTGGAAAAAATGGAAAATGATTCAGTTCCACTATTTCAGTGGATGGCCAACATGATCCCTAAAAAAATGGTTATCGTTATAGCTCATCATTCCATGTAAAATTATAAATTCTATAGATCATTATCATTTTTGTACGGACATATAAAAGAACTATAAATAAAAGAAAAAATGACACTTTTATATGGATAACACACAATTCGAGCCATACCAACCTAATATTTCATCATATTGATTTGTAGTTGATTCATAAAGTTAAAAAATGAATTATTAATCCTTCTTTAAAAGAATGAAAACAATATGACCATTTTTATGGGGTTTAACATGATAATCTCTTCCAAAAGGTATAAAAACCATTGAAAACGTGTGTCGGCGGGGAAGGGGTAATTTCATGTAAAATGACATCAAATGTTCCTAAATTGAAAAGAAAACAACTAAATTTTAAATTGAAAAATATAGTAACTTATAGAATGTCATTTGAAGTTATGATTATCTTGGTATGGTTGTAATCACATTTTTAGTGATTTAAAAAACTAAAACATTCTTTTATTGGTAAAATCCATAGAGAATGACCTCATATAAAAGTTATATAAAGTGGACAATATCTATGTGTTATTTTTGACATGTACGTCTAGAAAACAGGTCAATCCAACATGTGGTGTGGGAAAAAAAACTCAGTAAACTCTTCTTAAAGGGCACCAGAGCCTTCAAAAACATGTGTCATCAGGATCAAAATATGAAAAAGATAAAATATTTCCCAAAAATTTGAGTAAAATGACAGAAGATTGTATTTTGAAATGTAGGAATCAATGACACATGATTCCATGTTATAGACTAAATGGGATGGCTATAATTGCACTATTAGTTTTTTTTAAAATAAAAGGTCTATCAAACTGACAACCCCATAGAAAAAACGTTTGAATAATCATGGTAAAACAACCATTGAATTATTTTTGATGTTTTAGTGTAAAAAACACATCAATATGACATGAATTGTTGTTAAAATGATTTGTTAAAAACATGTTATAGGTAAAAAATCCTTTAATAACATGAATCTATGGTCATACAATAGAAAATAATGTCATATTTCCTTAAAATATGAGGAAAATAATCATATAACTAATTGTTACTTGTAAGAAATTACCTAATGTCATTTCAGGTTACAATTTCTCTCAGGATATTAGTAAACATGTTTTAGTGTTTTAAAACACTAAAACATACATGAAAAATTCAAAACCATAGAAAAACCCGTTTTGTTGTGAAATCAAGCCAAATCCCTAATAATTTATTTGTGACATATATGTGTTGGTAACACATCAATATGGCATGTATTGTGGTTGGAATAATATTGTAACAATTTTTAAAGGTAAAAAACCATTAAAAACCAATGTATGGGGGTCCAAACTAGGAAAAAGATGTTAAATTACTATGACATTAGAAGAAAATTACAATTAATTGAATTTCGATTTGTAGGAATTGGGTACACATCATTATGTGCTATATTTTTCCTAATATGGCCATAAATAATTTTTTTTTGTTTTTTAAAACACTAAAACATGCGTTGAATGGTCAAAATCATAGTAAATATTAACATATTTATGTAAAATCATTGGAAAATAATGGAATAGTAATTTTGGACCTATACGTATAAAAAAGGCATCTATATGATTGAATTATAGTCGGAATGACATGGTAAACACTTTATAAAGTTAAAAATACTTAAAAAACATATATCAAGGGGTCAAACCCAATAAATTGATTTTCAATTTCTATAAAAATCAAGGAAAGCATCCATAGATTGAATTGTGAAGTGTAGAAACTCTCATTACCTCTTTTCGAGTAATGGATTTCTTGGAATGTCTGTAAATGCATTTTAGTTTTTTGAAACACTAAAATGATCATGGAATGGTGAAAACCATAAAACACATCCTCAAATTGATTTGGATTCCATGGAAAACACTTTTTTGTTACCTTTGATGAGTTTGGAAATAAATCTTATCAATCTAAAGATCATTGTGGTCAAAATGATCCAGAAAAAAAATTTAAAGGTACAAAAGAAATTAATAACATTTTTCAGGTTGTCATAACAAAGAAAAAAATCCATGTTTCCCTAAAAATAAAAAAGAAATATTTTAGATTTTTTTTCAAATGTAGCAACATACAACATGTAATTCTAGGTTAGAGTTTTCCCAGGATGTTCTGTAGACATGTTTATTGTGTTTTAAAATACCAAATCAGGCATGGAATTTTCAAAACCATACCGTTCAACCTCATATTTCTATAGAGTCTACAAAAAACCACTAATCTCTTATTTTTAACTTGTATGCATAGAAAACACTTCAATATGACCTATATTGTGGTCCGAATGAATTTTTATACACTTTTTAAAGGTATAAAAGCATTTAATACATATTTTGATGGGCCCAAACAAGGAGAAAACATCAAATTGACATGAAATTAGAAGAAAAAAACCAAATATTGAATTAATAAATGTATGAATAGAATGAACATAATTCAGATTTATGTTTTTTCTTGGATGATCATACGATGTTTTTATTGTGTGAAAACACTAAAAGGTGTGTGGAACATTCAAAACCATAGAAAATGACCAAAGATAGACATGAAATCATGTGAATTCTACTAGTGGGTTATTTTGACATATAACCATTTTTTGATATCAAAATCAATAAAATATGTTTATTAATTAAATTTTATAAACATCACACTTCGATTTAAAAATTAATTAGATTATCAACTAATCACTTTTCAGATTCATGTATTGAATCTAATCATAAATAAGAAATTTTATGTTTTCAAATTGTTTTTCATGAAATATTTTTTAGGTTTAAATCTATTCTGTTTGATTTGAAAAATAAAAAAATTAATGTAAAATATTATGAAAATACATTGTTTCTATTTTTTTAATTTTTTTTTCTTAAATGTATTATTTTTCATTTTATATTCCTTGTGATGGTAGTAGGAAAGATTTTGAACACTATAATTCATTAAATTCTTCATAAGGAAGTCGTGATAGTTCGTAGTTTTCTTAGAATGTTAAAATTCTATCAATTTTATTAATGTAAATCTAATTTATTGTGTTTTGTTTTAAATTAATTTATTTTTTTAACTTTTGTTGAGATTATGTGGTCAATTTTATTTGATGAGATAATGTGGTGGAAGAGGGATATTTTGGTGTTTGTGATGCTAATATATATTCCACATGGTTTTTTTAACATAATTTATATATATATATTAATGACTCATGTATTCGTTGACAGATAAATGGGTTAACAGAGACTAAGGTTATGGTTACTATGGTTGTTTGTAAATATTAATGTGTATGTATGATGTATTTATGATTGGTTTATCATATATTTAAATTTAAATTTAAAACATGTTACTCTTATATTTATAGTTTATTATTATAAATGTTATAAAAAATTATAATTGAAATATTTTGCACCATTTTTAGTAACCACATTGTAAAATAATTAATATTATGTTTTTCATCAATTATGGTTATCCTCCACTACACATAACCAATAATTGTATATTTAGTTTTTTTTAGTTTCATTTATTTTATATTTACCCTTGGTAATTTTTTTTACAATCCATTGGGACATAAACATGAAACCACTTCTACATTCTACAAAAATAATAATTACCAAAACAATCGATAATTTAAAGAACCCTCTGCAAAATGATTATATACCATACAATATGTTGTGATTTTGGGGACCACCACTATTTTATCAGGCTGCGGTTTATTCCACCACCAGTTTTTTAAATAACTACCACTTCTACCCTTTTTAGTGTGGTCAATATCCAAATGTTGAATGTACATATTAGTCAAACCCAAAAATCATAATAACTCCCATGGTTATTATAATGATAGGGAGACTCCATCATAATAATCCTCATCCAATCAGCCTTAAGTTACGAAAATACATAATGATTAAATGCACGATTCCCTAATATAGTAATATGAAATCCAATAATAGCTAGTTGTTTGGACCAGACTTCTTGTACTTGATTCACAAAAAATATTAATTGAGATGAATGTAGTTCTTATTGAACACCTATTAAGAGTTTAAGAGTTTTATTTTTATGTTTCTTCAACTTATACATATAATGCATACATCGGTCCGAAAATGTATCACCTTATCATTTAATTCACATAAAAATATTGAATAAATAATAAAAAATGAAATATTGGACCCTCACATATATTTTTTAACTTGGATGATACTTTTTTCTATTGTTATATAATTGATAAAGGTTCACAGATTAAACACATTCCATTATAAAACCTCAAGCACCTGGGCTATTATGAAGTAAACAGAAGCCTTTGAAACATGATCATCCATGGGTATTATAAGAGAGATACGAATCATCTATGGAAGTTAAATATTATATCCCTGTTCAATTATTTAATATAATACTATAAATGTATTGTGTGTCACTAAGAGATGGCCTTAAATGTAGTTTCAGGAATAAAATGGGGGTTCAAAACCCATGGGGCGCACGTTACTGTATCAGCACTGTAGCAGTACTGTAGTAGTGGTGCTACTGTTCATTGGCGGGTATTGTAGTGGTGGCAGGAAACTGTAGCGGCGACAGGGAACTGTAGCAGTGGAGGGTACTCTAGCAGTAGGGTTACTATTCACAGATTGGGCCTTAGGCCAAAATTTTTGGCCCTAGAGGCTTTGTAATGGGATACATGCCAACTGGCCCTTTGGGCTATGTAATGGGTATCCCTCTACCCAGTTAAAAGAGGTCTTTGCATTGCTATAATAATAAAATGAGGCTTCGGCTCCAACCATTTAAAAGAATAAAATATCACTATATTTTTGGATCAATGTCTTGTTCTATCCAATATTTCCTCAAATACTCAACCAAGGTAAGTCATGGTTCAATATGGTGATTAGTTTCCCTTTGAGTCCTATCAGTCTCAAATATTATATTCAGGATTCTATTAGAATAAAGTAATGTAACCAATGAAAAATAAATCAATTAAAATAAATTCCCCCCAATGACATGTAAGATTTCAATAGAAGTCTATAGAGTGATAAAAATTAAGACTACATGTTTATAAGGTACTAAATTAATTATATAACTCATGATATTATAAGTAATTTACCCATTAACATTCCAATGGATGGTAATAAAATAAATCTAATCACATTCCATTCAAATTTAGGTTAGATAAACCTACCCCCAGATCAAACACATACATGAAATGAAAGGAATCATGCACTATCCCTGAGAATCGAACAACAAAATGAGTGTATTTACAACTGTAATAGTCTAAAAGATTTTCTGTTTACACAACCAAGGCTCTTTGATTATCTCTTATACCGATTTCTTTTATTTTAAAAAAACCAATGTTTTGTTGACTCGGAACAACATAATGTGTCAGACCAATGAATTCAACATTGATCAGAAAATAAATAAAAATACTACCATGTAGAATAATAATTCACCCTATTAATTCAAATAATGCTCTAGCATCACCAATAAGAATTCCCAAAACAACCATAATGACCATCGCCTAGAACTACATGTGTTGTATGCAATATAACTTGGATGCCAGAGCATTATTTGAAGTTGACATGGCCTCAGAAGTAATCCATGATGAACTAAAAAATGTTAATATAGGTTCTAAGGATGATATATGGCCAATATTGAACAGTGAAATTATATACCCTAGGAAACAAGAGTCACATTGTTCCTTCCCAAAATAATACCTATATCTGTTTTCATGTAACTAGGTATATATTCTTAGTTAAAATTAAGTAGGTATGATAATTTACCTGACACATTCTAGCAATGATAAAGCGTTAAGAGATAAAATCCTTAAATCTAACATTATATGGGAATTTGAACACCGGATGTGGTTCACTGATATTATCCCCACAAATTATAAGAATGGGAAATATCTATTGTGTATCTATTTTAGATATTTCAACCACTATTTTATATTGTAATATTTTACAATCCCAATCATGATGAAAATAATATATATAATGGATAGAGTATAGGAAATATCATTTATACATGTGTTGTCAGACTACAAATAGATATGGATTACCCATAATCATGAGGAGGATACATCCTTTAGGGATCCCAAAGGGGTTTATTTATATCAGGAAATATCATTTCGATTATGGAATAGTGGAAGAACACATAAACATGATATAGCATATTTGTTTGAGTCATTTTTCTATAAAAAAATAGAATTCAATATGGATGATGAGGTGGGAAAGCCTCAAGCAATTTTTTCACATCATGCCAATATTTTATAGCATGTGGGCATCATTAATTTTCATTCGGTTATCGACTTTAAAAATTATTAACACGAATCAAACAAAAAACAAAACTATGGGGTAGAATAGGATATGGAAGTCCGAGGTCAAACCCATAGAGATAGGGTTGGAGAAAATATTAATTTAATAATCGAGACCTAAACTGAATTTCAATTGATTAAAATAAATCTAGACTATTGAACATTGGATTTGTGGAGAAGGTGGGTAATGAAAATATAAAAATAGTTCAAGGAAGAAATGATTTCAGCTTCATGAGTTTACAAGGTTTTAAATATTTAATGGTAATCTCGTAGTTTTCATTTTTGGGTATAAGAGAGTATAATGGTCACGAAAAACACACTCTATCCTATGTTATCTTTTTTCTCACCGTCAGGTACATCACATTAAAAATAGTGGGTAACCTAAAGCCTCATTTAAATATAGTGAGAGGACACACCCAATGGTCATGTTGGATTTCAAGACCCTATACGTCACATTTAAAATAGTATTTATTCTACTCAGGCAATGGTCATTCTCAAGGATAGAGTTGAAGAATGAATAGGAAATCCCCATATAAATTGAATTACTATATAAAATACCCCATACATTCAATTCCATTTCGTCATGCACACACTGGAATACAGAAATTACATGCTCATTCTAACCATGAGCGGATGTAAAAAAATAATAAAAGTAAAATTCTATAGAAAGTGGTGATACAAGTGGTGTGCATTCATCTGAAGTCTTCCTCATGTCTTGCTCCGTCAAGAATTATTTCAATGGGTAGATAGGGGTCATTTTTATAGGTGTTTTCCCTTCAAAACTCATAGTCCATGTTGCCTTCATTTTGTATAAATGTCAATTCCTACATAATGGGTACTTGGGGTAACTGTTGTGTACCTTATATCTTCTTGTTCCACCTTTGCATAGTATTTATGAAAATCTCACACACTGGTTTGACTGCCTTCATGTTCTGTATTTTTCATACATGATGAGTTCTTGATGATCATAGCATGTTCTATAGTCACAACTTTTCCAGTGCAGATCCACCTCCAATGATATGGTCATGAAATGTACTTTCGGTACATGAAATGTAGTCAACTTTTCATTCTGTTCCCACTCTTCTTTATCTCAAAAAATCCGGTGTCACAGCACGATCGAAGTGAAGAGGCACGAAGGGTTTTTTGACACATATTTCCATCCCTTTTCATTCTTTTTTCACAAATCTGGTATTTCCTTCCACAAAACATAAATCAATTAAAAAAATTCAATATTTTTTAAGATTAATCATTATGTTACAAAATAAATAAATTAAACTACTCAATAAAAATGTATGAAAAGACTTATCAATCTTTAATCAATGTTCAAAAAATTAAAGAATCATATTTTCTATTGAAATAAAATGAAAATTTACTTTCAATGTAACATTAGTGAAATGTATCCGCTTTTTTTCCATCAATATGGTTTCAAAGTTGTCCCCAAAAGGTTGAGGACGATCCTTTATATGACACATCATTGAAAACATTATGATTTGATAGGGATCCAGAGGAACCTTTATTTTATTATATACATCATAGGTAATATAAATGGTATTTTCATTGATTATAATGATTAATGATGAAGGGAATAAACTTTCATTGATAAATTTTATTTCTAATTATTTTGATGACATCCAATAATGTATTATTCACCCACAAATAATTACACTTTCTGATGATGGGAATCCCCTAATCCTTTACATGGAATCCCTTGAGAGTTCACATAGGTCTATCCATACATAGAATTGTGAAGAATGAGAGTATAATAATATATATTTTTTGAGAAGAACTACTTTTTTTATTGAGATAGAGTACTTTGATTTGAGAAATAAATCTTCAGCATTGATCATTATAGTAAAAATAGTTAAAAATTATCCAAAGGACAATTAGTTTCATATAGTTTATCATGTTTATCTTATGAAATACATCCTTAGGTGACTGATGTTTTCCAGACATATAATATAGTTGGTGGTCATTATGTATTAATTTTAGTTAAAAATATTACTTATAATAGAAGATAATTGGAAGGTGTAGGTTGTTTTTATTATAACACAACCTTCCCCAGAAAGTGCACCATAGAGTACATATATACCTTATAAGGACGTGTATTATATCAATGAAATATCAAATGTATGGGATATGTACATTGACCCAGCCTATAGAAACCCTTCCCGATAAAAAGTGAAAAATAAGAAGAACAACATTGTTGGTTTGGTGATTTCAATACTATCTCAAGATAAAGACACTTTCCCTTTTCTCATTTATTCTATAAGAACATTGCACAAACAATGGAGGAGAATACCGTTGACACATTTTTATATTATAGTAGGAATTATAGATACATATGACCTTCCTTAACATCAATGGTGATTTAGAGAAAGTAATTAAGAAGATCATTATTGTTTTTCCACTAAGAAGGAAGAATTGATCCTATTTAATTATTTTGCGTATGGAATTATTAATACATTCTATAATGATCCAATAAAGTATCATACCTCATACTCATATAATTATAAATTAGATGTATATTCCAATGAAGATATACTAATACTGAAAATAGTCATAGAAAATATGATCATTCGTATAAAGACTTAAAGGATTTTAACACCGTCAAAAATAAATAATATAGAGGAGATCAATAAACCTAAAACTATCCCCACCCTTTTTTGGATTATATCCTTTCCAACTCATACTACATTCATATGGATTCACTTTAGAATTGACAACCTATTAAATGATATTCCCATAACTTATCAATACAAGAAAGAGAATATATAGTGGTGGGATGTAAATTTGATCCCCTATAATGACTTGAATTTCTAGAATGTTCACTATAAAATAAAATTTTTAGGGTTACATGAGATGCTACTGAACCAAAATTTTTAATCAGGTAATAAATATAGTTACATTACTAGTTAACATTCGTACAAAGATAGAAGAATCAAGAAAAAATAAAATTAATTTATACGAGTTCTATATGTAAATCATTAAGTCTCAAAATTTATAGAAACTCCACCAAATGAATGTCTTAGTGTTTAAGACTATCTACTACAAAAGAAAATTATTTTACAAAAATTAGGAAATTATATCCATAAATAATCTAGATTAATACCCCTTCTAGACATATAATAGGTTGTATCTATCTTCATAACATGGGGAATGGAATCATATGAAGGTACTGAGATTAAATTCTCAGTATGAAAAAATGTATCAACATTTCATCAAGGTTTAGATAAAAAAGATATGAGAAAAAAATAATGGGACAAATATCTTATTTCAATTTAACATGGACAAATAATATTGATCTATAAATAATTATAATTGAACATTTAATATAAAAAAACAAATATATACTGATGAATAATAGTGTGTGATAATAAATCATATCTAAAGAGAATAATCATATAAATATTAAAAAACATTTTTCATAAGAAAAAGCATATAAAATCATAACCTAATAGATAAGTAATTAATTTATGAATCCCAAAACATAGTGGAGTACACATTACAACATGATTCCCATAAACAAATTAGAGGAAACATCACTACTTTATTCTCATAATGTAGTGGAGTATCCATTAATACCCAATTACCCTAAACATAGTTGAATTATAACAACTTCTTGATTCCTAAAATATTAGTAGTGGATACATAACATCATAATTTTATTAAAATATTGGATCATGAATAACTTCATGATTTTCATATCAAAATGAAGCCGGAATAACTAAAAAGATCCCATAATTATCTCATTATATGTAAACATTTAATGAATGCATTAGATGGTTATATAGGAACCACACATAACTTAATAAACATCAATATATATATAGGAGGATAACATGAAAGCATCCATCTACCTTAATCATTGAAGGAAAATAGATCTGATTCATTAGTACATTAATAAGACATTTCATTATTTGTCCAGATAATGAATTTGAACGGTATTAGAAGAACATTTCCCATGTTCATTATATAGAATTTTTTAAAAAAATACATATAAATAAATTTTAATATTAATATTATTGGATAAATCACTTTGAAACCTATAAGAAATAACTATTTTTAAAATGAATGAAAACTTCAAAAATTTGTTCTATTTAAAATTAAATAGTTTGTGTTTGATAAATAATTTTGAAAACATATGAATAACCCAAGAAGGGGTTTTGAAAATATATATTATAAAATAATTATTATTTTAAAAATAATCAAATAGAATTCATAAAAACAAAAATGATGTCTTCCTAATGAAACAATTAATATATATTTTAAAATCATCTTTTTAGTTATAAAATCCAATCATTTACTTTGAAAAAACATAATAATTTTTCATTTTATTTTAAAAGTCCATAGAAATTGAAATAATTTTAAAAACATATTAAATCATAGAATTTGATATTTATAAATGATTATTATACCAATGTTTTAAGAAACCAATAAATAGTATTTGGAATTTTTTTACTTTAGTTATACAATAAAAAGTTATCCGTACAAACAAAAAAATATTTTTAAAAAGGGAAAGTGAAATATTTTGAATAGTTTTAATTTTAAAAACAATATTAACAAATGGATCCTTGAAAGAGAAATATAGTTTTTCTAAATAGAATGATATCTGAAATATAAAAAATATGGTCCTAAGTGGAAAAATCTTATTGATATAAGAAAATTCCATTTATGAAAACCCACATCATAAAATGGATGAAAACAACTCCTTTTAAAAAGTGATAAACATAAATGTGATGGTCTCATGAAAAAAATTCACAAATTGGGCTTCTAATGAAGGTGAAATTTGGTGGGAATAGAAAATAATGATATCGACAAAAAATCATCATTAAATGGAAGGATAATTACTCATATAAATTTCTAACTTTTATTGGAACTAAATTCTTCACGATGAAATATTTTTATAAATAATTTCATTTTCCCCATAGAGAAAGAGAAACTTCATAATAAAATATTAAGGCAGAAGAAACATATAATATAACTACAATGTTCAATATAAGAATCTATAGATCAAATAAATGGTATTTATGTTACGAAAACGCCTTAATTATTTATTTTATTTTTGAATCACAATACCATGAAATTGTATAACATAAAATGGATTTGTAAATTTCATGAATTTCATTAATAACAGGATAGAAATGTTTTAATAGAAACCATAAAAAGAGTTTTATTACAATTCAAGATCAAATACCATGAATAAAATATAGTCTATGATATTATATATCCAATATGTTGTATTAACACTATTTAAATAATATTATTTTAATAAAAAAATTTCTAAAATAATATAAATAAGATGAATAACTATTATTAATATCGTAACCATTCATGTAATAATCCTTCTAAAAAGATTTATTGAGAAAAAATTATTATTCCCCATAAATCTAAGTTGAAATACAATATTATAAATTAGTATGATAAAATAATACAGAATACAAAAATGGGGTTCAAGAATTATCATTATAACTGAATGAATTGAAAATGAGTTATAAACAACCCTTACCTTGTATTCCACCAAAGCCAAATGATCTGCAACATTCTTATTCCTTCAACGTGATCCTTTTCAAAATGGATTAAGGATTTGATTGCAACCTATTATGATTAATAGAAACTAAATGATGTTTATTATAGGTATTTGGAGTTAAATGGGGCGATTTGGGTTAATTATAAGTTGCTATGGGTATGAGGGTATGTGGGGTGGTGAATGATCATTTTTTAAGTGAGTAGACTAGTAATTTTTCAATAATGTAAAATTAAATGACTTTATTAAAATGTAAATTGAATCCAATAATAGATAACATTGGAGTGCTATAATCGGTATGGTTGATAAATCTTAAAAATTAAATTTTCTCACTTTTTTAACTATAGTTTAATTTCATGTTGTCTTATATTTTTTCACATTAATATTTTTTGTTTTTTCCATTGTAAATAATTTTTATCTAAATGATTTATTTTTAATTCATAAAAATTAAATTAAATTTTTTCGATAATTTGGTTTAAATGAATACAAATTTGAAATCCATTATATAGAAAAATATGTCGGTAATAAAAATTAATATTAATGTTAGTTCACATTATGCATACAAAACCATTTTTTAGAACATTTGTCACATTAATAAGTTAAAGTATTTTTATCATAATATTATCAATGTTATTGATTTAAATAAAATTAATCTGTTTATTATTTTAAATGTATTTTTATTGTGATCTAAAATCAAACCGAAACCTAATTCCACAATATAGATACTTAATTAGAAGAAACAAACCGAAATTAATTTTTGTTAATATAAATTTTACATATGTTTTAAAATGATAAACATGGGAACTCACAATTTTACATAGTTTGTTCAAATGAATACTGTTAATTATAATTCACTATCATGAACTATTTGAGTGCATTTAAAAGCAAAACACAGTTTATGATAATTTAAAAAATATAAGGTATAGGTATATTCTATATTATTTACTAATTACATAAAAATAATACTTTTCTAAAAAATATAAAACTTCAACCTATATTCATCTTGACATGATAATTTCATAAAATGTTGTTAATTTAAATATTTTTAAATTATATTATTTATAAATTTATCATTTAAATAATAATAAAAAAATATAAATAAAAACTATATTTAATGAAATATTAACCATTTATCCATTAAGTGGATTTAATTTTAAACCAATTAAATTTATATTTAAATGGGACTTAATATATTAGTTTCAAATAATAAATTTTTAGGACCATTTTTTTCAATTTATATATTTAATTTATGATACAAAATAAAAATTACATTAATAAAATAGTTCTTGACAAATTTACTTGTAATGTTTAATAGTTTTAATCACATTTACTTTATTATTTATCATAAAACTCCTAAATTTTATCAATACATAAATAAATATTTAAAAACAATAGCAAATATTTATTAACTTGAATTTACATTTTTTTAATTTTTTTTAATTTTTCATTTACATGGGTATTTATTATTATTATAACATTCTTAATACTGTTTCAACTCATATTATATTTTCTCTAAAAGGCGTGTCATGGTTTGTTTTAGTTTCGTGTTTCATTTGGGAGATTATAAATAAGATATTCTTAATTTAGGGATGAATATAAACCAATTCTTTATGTTTATACTGTATTGACTGGAAATTTATTTTTTATAACTCCAGTTGTGATTGAATTAAATGAAATATTATTTATTATGGTTATAGAAATCATATACTCCTTTTTTGTTTTTGGTGAATATTAAATCCAATAATGTTCAACAGAACATCATTCAGAATAACTATTTATAATAAAGAGATCTTATTAGTGGAATACATTAAGGGTTATAAAAAATCTAATTGGTAAAAAAGAAGAAATTTCCTCGACTAGAAGGATCGTACACTATAGTTCCCATTTATCTTATCTGTTTAGGGAGATAGATCTTATTGATATATATTTTGACCAATACTATGAGAATATATATAAAATTAGAAGTATGGAAAACAAATTAACATATAATTTCGTTTCCATCAACTTCATGGCAGAAAACACATTCCTCTAAATAACCGTTGAAAATCTCACTATCGTGCACCAAAACCTTAAGGATTTTTTATTTTAAGGATGTTCTATGTATCTAAACCTCAATAGAATTATTTTTTTATTTTGTTTTGTTTTAAATAATGATTATAGATATTCTTGATTTTTTCTAATTTATAGATGATTAAATAATGAGTTTGATAAAAATTTGATTTCAATATGAATAAATTCGAAATGTAATTTTTGGTTTCAACAAATTTCAATTAAGAAATTACATTCAAAGAATTAATGAAATTTAAAAATATAGTATATTTTAGTAAAATATTTTTATTAAACATTATTTATTATTTATAGTAGATACTATTAATTTACCATGTCAAAAATAATTTCAATAAGGGTCCAAAAACTGTTATTGCCAAAAAACTGATATTTTCAATAAATGGATATTTTTATTTAAAAATCTAAATTCTAAAATTTATATATTTATTTATATGAAATAAAAATAATTTTTAACTAAAAAAATTAAAAATTATCCAATGTTCAATACTTTATAATTTTCTAAGACACATGAATTTTTACGTACAAATTAAATACTGTATAAATATACGGTATATATTATGACATCACAATGAACCAAAAGTTATGTAATATATAAAAAATAAATTATAAAAGACAAATATTTATTTACCCTTTAAAATAAAGTCTCTTGTAATTGTTTTTTATGTTTATAAATCATTTTAAAATCCTTCAAAACCAATACACTATATTATGGTTTTGAAATCAATTCTTTATGATCATGACTCTCTTCCATAACCCCAAATGATACATTTCAATGATTTAGGTTGTTGAACATATAAAATAATTAAATAAAATTATCTTTTTCCAAAACCATGGGAAATTTTTTTTATGGTTTTGTGTATTTATTACCTTATTATATAGTGTCCAAAACATGTGTTTGGGAAATAATAAAGAACTCCTATCTCATTTCCAAAAATAAAAAAAAACCCTTATTCCCATTTCTCCTAAAAAAAACCATGTACACATAATAAATATAACCCCACCTATCTCCATCCATCACATTATTACCCCATGATATCAATAAGGTCTTCCAAGGATTTTGAAAACAACCTCTATAGGAAAGGGATGTTTCTCGATTATTTTCTATTTAAGATCTCTATCGATAAATAGCCTTTTGATTATAATTTTAAGGTTTTATAGAATTTATAAACATAAAATAACAATCAAATTTATTTTCTATGAATGTTAAATAATTTATACCTCTTTTTATTATGTTTACCTATGTATTTACCACACCCAAAGTAAGGAATCCTCTCTTTCTCACCTTATTAAAGCATCTTATTTATTTTACGTCTATTGATTTACAGTTTATAATATTGGGATATGTTTTACCAGATGAATCATATAATAATTGTGTTTTTCAAATTATGAGATACCATTATCACCCCCATTAATCCTTTTATCTATATTTAGATATTGCTGATATGCTTCTAATTTTTCATTGTGATTTTTCATGCCAAACGATTAGGGAGGGAATTCTAGTAGCCATTTTAACTCAAGGGTATTAACCTATATGTATGTATAATTATTCGATTGGGTAAAATAAAAGTATGTAACCCACAAACATCATTGTTGGGGTATATATATAATAAATACACTGTATTGTTATATTATCAATGTGACCAATTGTTTCATCAACATAATATGATTAGGATTGGTGCACCCAGATAGCGCTCCAATTCATTAAATAATATTTTAATATCATGATATGACATGTAAGGTGAATGCTAATTTATTCTAAGGACACCATGTTATTATGTTGTTGTGGTTAAATAATACACATTTTTATGATTCCATATTTTATGTTGTTTCCACACTACTGTGTTATATTTATGTTATCATATTATACCATGGTTCATTTTTCATGATTATGTTTCTCACCACTCATGATAAATTTTTATGCATCTTTTATCCCATTTAATATTATACCATATTCTATGAATTTTCTATTTATTTATTGAGCTTCAAATCACACCCCTTTCTTGTGTATGTCCATAGGTTATCCCATGCAGTTTTAGAAGTCTAGTGAATATTTAGGATCATGTTATAGAAGTTTCCCATAAAGGATATATATCACAATTTTATAATGTTATTTGATGTATCTAATCTCCCAAAGACAATATCCCACTAAATATTTGGTTTTTTATTATTTGAATATTAATTTAATAAATCATGAATTTATTTGTAATAATGATATGTATTTTCGTAGTTTGTATAAAAGTAATGTTTAGTAATCGTTGGTATTTGGATTTGAAAACAAAAAATAATTACATAGTGTATTACTAAACATATGAAAACATCTATAATTTTTTAAATGTATGTTTTTTCCCTCAGAATGTGTGTACTAGTTAGGAATCCCTATTTCTGAATGGTTTCCCATGGATTTTTTTATGGAATCAGAAACAGAAAATGTTTCTATATTCAAAGATACAATGTTTCCAAAGGCAAGAGTCATTAAGGATTTTTATGTACGATGCTTAATAACTCCCATTGGATGAGTGTATGGGAGGTTGGGATCGTCTCACCATTTAAGGGTAATTATTTCCTACTCTGGGACTCTGTTATAGATTTAAAATATATTCATGGATCCTTATTTATTGACCAATAAAAATGTAGGTTTCCAATGAGATTTACAATCTATTATAATCATAAATAGAAATTAGAATTATATGTATGTATTTAAGGTTATTTATAAATAGAGACATCTATATATATTAAATTTTCTCCATTAATGGTGTCCTCTCATATACTACTTAGGGATTCTTTGGTTATTAATACGAAAAAGCTAGTTTTTAAGCCACTCAGTGAAGAACTCTATGATTTATGGTCATTTAGGTAGATGAAAGTCACTCTATAATTCATTTTCATCCAGGGATATGGAAATTCACTATGGAATTTATTTTCATCTACGTAAAAATTAGTTACTCTAGAGTCTATCATCATCCAAAGAGACAATAGTTTTTTTTGACGTTCTGATCAAACCCATAGATGGGATTCATACATATCCTTATGAAAGGAATCATAAAACACAGAGTTCGAATCCACTTAGTGGGACAAATCATACCTTTTATGGTATTGTGATAAGGACCCAACAACCTAGTTTAATGTCATGTGGCAAGGACGTTGGGTAGATGGTGTCTAGTAAATGACTGGTGAAACATTGTGAGAACATGCTAGGAATGTTTCCTAGAGAGAAACAATTTGATTTGGATGTTGGTTTAGAGCCTGAGGAAGGATACATATATATCCCATTTAGATGGGAATTAAAGGCCATTTAGGTCAGAATTTCTCAAAGGGAAACATGGCCCATTGAGAGAAATCAGTTGCGGATTACTCCTAAATAGGATTCCATTACTACACGGTCAATGAGAGAAGTCATAACTAATTGATATTTAGGGGGATTAATTTGGGTATTATTCCTAAGGAGGATTCCCAAATAAATGAAATTATAGTAGGACTCTTGTGGATGATGTCCAGTGAACTTGGGCCCCAAGTGATGACTTCCTCTATATCCTGGTTATGGTCAGAAATATTTTTCTCATAGTTCATTCCTTCAAGTGGATTCCGAGGTTGTTGCACTCATTACAAACCTCTCTTACCGCATTAATCATGCCCAGTGTGGAAAACAAGAAGATTATAATGATTCAAAAAACCACACCCGCTTTCTCCACCATTGGTGGAAGAGGATTACCCTATAGTTGAAGAGGGAAAAGGACCATGGAAAAGGTCATGGCTATGATGGAAGAGGTCGTAATAACGAAAATTCCATATCATAACTTTACATCAGGAAAAAGACCAAATTAAAGATGGATAGAATGTCAAATAAGTATAGATGAATAATAATACAACCTCCTATATGAAATGATAGGGGATTACACCAAGATGCATGTCCTAGAATGGGTCCTATAGTGGAGAGGGTGACTTCTCCTTTATAAAAAATGAAAATGAAGTTTGATCCTATTCCTCCGTAATTGGGACTAATGGACCCAAGTATTAGACATGAGAAAGAGGGAATATATCCCTATCCCTAGAATCAATGACTGGGAACCTCTCAACTCTCTAATTGGGGTAAGGGTCTATGTGACCATAGACATCCAAAGAAATGGACAATACGAGCACCCTTACCCCCCTTGTAGTACAAGTGTGTGAAACCCTTGACCATAAATATCCAAATCGAAATAAGAGATATAAATGTTTGAAATTCCATATGATTTGGAAAATTAAGAGTCCTTGGTGAAGGTTTCACCATAATCTCTTTTATGAAAGGGATACAATTGAGTAGAAACCCTACCATGAGTGTGTGTTAAGGAGGATTCATGAATGGATCAAGAATTATAAATGGATGAGTTGAATAAAGAGAGGGAGCATAAGTAAATAGTACGTAGGTACGTGACACAAAATTAGACTTGGGAGATTTGGTTTCACTATAGGTGATGTAAAATATGGATTAATAGACTTGGGAAAGACTCAGATATATCCATTAAGAGTCTTCCTTGGTATTCCCTAAAGTAGGGAACACCACAACCTATTTGAAGAAGGTTTTCCACAAATTTGTTTTCAAATTAGGGGTATTAGGTGAATGTGTCGTGAGAGTTTTGTTAAATTTTAACACATGGATAACCTATTTCTCACTATCTCCATTTAATTACCTTGATTTTGGTGTTAAAAAACTACCTTGGAGGTTTTATAAGTCTAGAGGGATGCACTAGGGAGATCAGATTAATAATCAATCTTTAGGGAAATTTGTTCATTCAAATAATGTCCACAAGTGTCTATTTTTAGGAAAATAAGGTACCTCAAGTGATGGATACATGGAATGTGTGTTTGGGGTGGTGAAAAAGTGGGTGGAATACAGTTATGTCACACACAAGTATCATGCATGCTACTATTTTTTGTACTTAGCGGATGAATCTTATTTCATACTCTACAGTCTACGCCCCCACACCCCTGCTCAGGATATGTACCGAGCACTGGTCCCACACATTTGGGATGGTGCCTTCACTACCATCACTGACCCCCATGAAAAATAAAGAGTCAAATTGTAAAATTTCCGAGCCAGGTTATTGAGATTTTTTTCCTGATGTGTTGAAATATGATATGATCTTTCTTCCCGTATAAATATGTATTTCTACTGAAACATAGAATATGGTGTCAAGTGAGGTTTGAATCTTCAATTTTGTCGATAAGGGCATAGAAAACATTTCATGGTATTTTCATATAAAATATTTGGTTTCAATTAAAATACATCCCAATATGTTGAATACATTTGGATGTGCCTTGGGATCTAATGTACCTTGAGTTAATAAACATGAAAATACATTATCTATATAGACTTGATTTGGAGTTGTCCCACAACAACTATCCCTACAACACACTAATTTAAAATACCCAAGGGATAAGATTTAGTTATTTCACAAGATCATTATTAACCGTTATTAAGGGATGCAAATATTATAATAACATTTTTGAAGAATATATATAAATAATAAGTTTTATTTAATATTATATATTCATAAGGTAAGTAATATATGTCTTTTCTGAGTTATTACATTAATTTTAATGGGTTCATGTTTATGTGTTCAAAAGTTTAAAATTAATCTTCCCCGATTTTTTATTTATTCTAGTCAACAGTTAGAAGCCGGAGGAACCATGTAATCAACCAATGTGAGAGTAAATGTGATGAATACCCAAATGATATTCCTAATATAAGGGGATATTGATCACACCATGATTCAATATTTCATTTTCACCTTCAAACCACTTTTTTAAAATGATTTTTCCTAATAAATTCCAAATTTAATATCAAATTTAACATCATTTTTTATTTCATTATATAATATTTTTAACTATTAAAAATGAGAAATGTTACATGTTTTTATAATTTCATTGAATGCGAATATGATTTCCAAGGCCCATGATGATGTTCAAGACAAATTGGTCGAACTGCGTAGGATCCAAGCACATCTATGGCTAAACTACACACTACTACAATTAGGTCAATCTAAATAGGTTGATATTTTGTGGGATGGACCCAAATTCAATGGGTTGAATTTAATATTTTGAACCACAAGACTAATTTATTCATATTGTGGACCATCTAGACTGATTTGTTTGGTACACCAATTCTGCATGAAGTCAAAAGTGGGGTGTTGTGATCTACCCATACTCAAGCTATAAGTGTCCAAATGAAGCCAAACGTTTAGTGAGGATAGTTAGGATTTAGGGATACATCTTTTTAATTTTCTCCAAAGCAGGATATTGTATTTTAGAGGATGAAACACAAGTCCTATGTGGTTTTATGAAATTAGTGTGGCCAAAACCACGTTCCACATTGCCTATAAAATGGAACCTTTGTCTCCTCATTTTCGTGTTCAGACAGGAGGAAAGATATAGTATTTTAGAGACCCAAAGAATTAAAATCCTCATCCAGGAGGTTTTGGAGGTGTCAATCCTCATAGGGAATAAAGGATGAAGGAGAAGTTCCACCCGATCCTCCTCCTCCTCTCAATGGTGAGTTAAAAGGTGGATGATCATTTAGAGAGAATTACTCAGACTTATGAGGGACTTCCATCCCTAGTTTTTCTAATGGTTTAGTATAATTTTTTTAGTTAAATATTTCATATATTTTTAATATTTACATGATTATCCTTTGATTTCCTTCCTTTTGATATAATTTAGTGACACACTTTTTTTCGCATCACCGATTTGGTTGATATTTCAAGTGAGAATCATGGGTAGCTCCGACTGGACAACACAAGAATCCTTTATCTCTCTAAAATTTATCTGTTTTAAGTAGACATTGGCATCCATTTTTATATGATTTAGGACCAGACCATGAATACATGATTGTTGTGTCATGGGATTCTTCTTTCTGCATTGTTTTAATGGGTAAGAGGGTAATCAACATCATGAAAACCATAAACCAAAGGTCATAACAAAACCATGTGAAATTTTTAGAACAATGAACTATCCAAGATTTGTAGTGAACCTTAAATGATAACATTCTCTCATAAATCATAAATGACCACCTTTATTTATTAACTATGTAACTCTTAAAATCTAGTTATTTTCTTTAAACTTCTTTCTAAGTCACCCCCACCCCTTTTAGATCATTTTAATAAAATAATACTCTAAACCCATCACATCTCTTTGAGAGATGACCTAGGGTATGATGTATACTGTAAATAAAAAATAAAAAATAAATAAATTTTATGAGTCATGAAAGAGCACTTAGATATCAAGTAAGACATGTACTTATTGTTCCAAATGAGCTATAAAAACCCATGATTATTAAATTGAACATAGTTAAATGTCAAACCATTTCAAATAAGAGAATTTTTGTAATGTAAAGTTTTTTTTATAATAAATTTGATGAGGTAATGAATAAGCAATTTTCAATGTTTAAAAAAATGTTGACAGAGTTGGAATGGAAACATAATAGAGGAAAGGGATATGTTTTGAATGTAGAAAAATCATGAACATAGTAGAAAATTTACATGAAAAAATGAATAATTTAGTTTATTGAAATAATGTTAAATGTAAGGTACCATATATAGTTTTTATTATAATGGAAGATAAGTTAAGAATTATACATTCCAATGATCTATTCCAATGGATAATATGAATTATGGGAACTAACACTCTCCATGAAAAAGGGAATAAGTAAATTCTAATGTAGAGACATATCATGTTGATTGGAGTACATGAAACCTATACATTAGAGTAGTTTATGTAATTTTGTATTTCAATTCACTCCATATTATCATATCTGTTATGGTTTTTAGGAATATCAAGTCACTACCTGAAGTAATATGACATCACAGGGAACAAATTTCTATGATAATTCTAACTCATGTTATGGTTTTTGAGAATCTTTTTATTGAAAATAATATCAAATTACCATCAGTGAAATTTGATATTATAATATTTATGGAATGGTTTTCATTTTATAAAGGCAATATAAATTCTTAAGAGAAGGAACTCACCCTCCGTGTTGTGAACTACCCTTTAATACTATTCTGATGTAAGGAGGATAGTGAATCAAATTTAGTACCCAAATATCAGGCATAGTTATTATATTCCTATGAGAAAGCTTATATTTCTAATATGATTTATTCTAAATAGAATTTCATCCTTAAATAAATCCCCATTATAAGGAAATTTGATTATGTATTTACAAAATCATTTATTGGTCTTTATCCTATTTGGAGAGGTGCAATTTTCAATCAAGTATATGGTTGGATCTATTCTAGTATGTAGTAATATAAATAGATTTCCCATTTTGAACTTCAAGAACTAAATAAACAACCACATTAGAATTTGGATAAAGGGTTCATATGCTCAGGTTCTTTATCGTAGGGTGTACCATTCCACCTCTTTAAGAAGATGTAATGGTAAATGATCATCTGCATTAATTATCATGAGATTAAAAATATAAAATAAAAAACTAGTATCTCGTACCATAGTGTTGGTTAGAAAGAGTAAATCAAGAGGGGATTAATTGAGTTCTCAAAAAAAAAATTCTATAAATAAACTATCTAAATAATAAAAAAAATATCGATATAAGATCTAGACTTTTAAAATAATTCATTATGAGTGATGAGGTCTCAATTAAAATAGGTATTAGGAATAAAATATCATTGGAGATCAATTTACATAGATAGAAATGTATAGAAATACTATTACATATTATTTATCAATTTAATTGTATTGTTTGTTAATTAAATGTTATTGTGAATAAAATAGAAAAATACAAATAACGAAAAGACCCAGTGGAATGAAGAAGAAATCTTGTATCTAGTTAAGACCTAATCCCCTCTAATTATTAGTCACATACTACCAAAATGATTTTAAATATAATCTATCAAATGCACAGTTTGGATTAGGTATATAGTTCAATAGTAATAATCTATCTAGGCTAAAAATCATCATCCACAATTATATGTGGGATAAAAGAAAAAAAGGTCCCATGGGGACCTATTCCATAGTCATACGAGGAAAAAAATTAAAAAATAAGAGAATAAAAATTATCCTCAAGAAATATAAAGTTGAAAATATGTGTTTATTAATAATAATAAAACACACTGATCAAAAGTAAAACAAAGAGAACAAATAGAAGGAGCATGGTATGATGTTTTTCTATTTGATTGTTATCCTCATATTAGTAGTGGTGATGAGTATATGCTATGTTATGGAATATTGAAGCAGAATATAGGATTGTATAAATGTAAAAGAATGATTCAGATGATCTCTATCTGATGTCTTGATCAATCTCGATATGGGGTTCAGTTATTTAGTTTCATTGATCTTCGATGAATGTGAATCAGTAATTTCAAGAGTATTCTCAAATTAAATTTTCCACTTTTCTTTGTCATTAGTGATCAGTGTATTTTTATATCACAGTTATTCCAAGAGGGATATCCTTTGAAAATATAGAGTAGTGTATTGTTGAAGGAGAAACACATTCTTCAGACCATGTTTTTTTATATCTTATATAAATGTACAATCCATAATGGAATATATTTTTCCATTGATCCATTCACACCGTAGATCTCAAATAGTAAAAATAGAAAGAGTACTTGTAGCGATATAACATCTGGTTGTGGCTATGCTCATAGTAACTCCTTTGGTTGTAGCAATGAATCCCTTATAGTGGTTGATTATCCTAGTGGTTATAGTGAATTGTGTCCGCAGGTAGCTCATCATGACTGTAACGCCCCGACCCCAGCTACCCAGAGTCGGTGCATTACTTCGTAACATTGGCATGATCACAAAAGATCAAGTCTCGAAAGAACGATTAGTTTAGTAGCCTTGGAAACACTAGATACATTAATAAGTCTTTCATTGCATCAAAAAGTAGACAAACTACAATAACATGGTCTTCATAGTCCACACTCATATCCATTTTTGACTACCCCTGCAGGTCATTCATAAAATACTTCTTCACATCCTAGAAAAATATTAAAACATTGAAAGGGTTGAGCTCAGATGCTCAGTAAGGATAACAATATTGCAGAAGCATTTATCAATAAACATAAAAATTTAAGGCAATGTATAACTAAAACAAAATCCTTTTAAAGATGAACTTAAACTTAATATGGAAAAAGTAAAATGAGATAATTCCATTCACTTCTTCACATGGATATTCTACTGGTCGAATAATCACATTAAATATCAATAACCACTTTCATAATGAGGGAATGTATAATGCCAGACATTCTGAAACATTTTGTCAAGGCCTCGGCCAAGACGTCTAAAATGATTAAGGCCTCGGCCAAAACCATAAATCAAATTGGGAAAGGGCCTCGGCCAATTCCACGTCTAGTTGTCTCATGAGACATACCGATGCATCGAGGAGCTATAGCGGGCTCCACCTGTCACTTATTAAGTCCAATACATTTCTCATATGAATAGGTTTAAACATAACATAAATATTCGTATTAAAACTAGCATACAAAATGTCAACAATTCCTCCATAAACTATGGATGGTATAAAAATAACACATCCACAGTCAAATATATCACAAATGTTCAATGGAAGTTTTGTATCATAAATCAATTTCCATTAAACTTAAAACTCATCAAAGGATGTTGACATAGATGAAATCAATGCTATTTGAGGGAAATATCTCTCTTTTTTGAAATAATTTAAAAGTAACATAATAATACATTTACTTTGAAAATATTCTTATAAGCTTGTAAGGGAAGATTCAATGAAGTTTTAATGGCGGAAAATAGCCACACCCGCCGTATAAGTTAAAAAAACATTCTTACCTCAAATTTGTCAAAAAGGTCAAAAAGTACATTGTTTGGAAAACGACGGTAAGATTCCTTTCAAAATGTATAAGGGTATAAATGAATTTAACCCATTTTCTATTTAATAGTAAAAATGTTTTGAAAGACATTTTTAAGAAACATGGATGTGGATGATAACGAGGTCCCAGTAGATAATTATGTATAAACAACCTTGGACAATGAAGAGGTTGTGAAGTAAACCCTTACCTTGTACTTTTACTTGGTTGGGGTAGGTTAACCTCCTGTATAATGGTGAAATAATTGTTATTAAATTATACAAGAATCATATACATTCATATGATATCATATATGATCTTTTAACATTGCATTGTTAACAATATCTTAGATTTATCGTTGTTTTGGGGTGTTAACTTACGCGTTTTCTTTTATATGTTTTGTTGTGTTTTTCATGGATAGGTTGTATCTTATTCATATCCATAATGATATAATGTACTTAAAAATTATTTTGAAATCATCAAATGATAATTATACTTGAATGGATACGACAGAGAATGAATCTCATCGCGTCCGTGGAGACGGTAGTCCGTACGTACGCACGAGCGACAATATCATTATTTTGATATTAAAATAATATATAATTGGATAGTATATCATATATAAAGAATAATTATCATGTTATATTTATTATTTACATGAATTACATATCATTATTATACCCATCTAAATAATAATATATTGAATAACAATTACACCACGACGTGGAGACGGTAAGCCGTACGTACGAACGTATGGTGACATGTCATTCAAATGATGGGTAGAATACTGAATATGGTTGTTCCATATTTATAATAACATCACAGTATATAGAAGATACTGGAGTTATAATTTTAGAATTGAAATAATAAACAATGAGGGAGTGGAAGAAGAAAGAAACTTGAAAGAGGGTGATGAAAACGTTACCTCTTCTTCGGGTTCTTCCTTTTGATTTGATCAAAAGGACTCCTTAAGATGGCTTTCTGACTAACGTAAAGCTTCTAGGATGAAGGCAGAGAAGTTGGGAGAGTATTTGGGCAGAGGTTGGCCGAACTAAAAGGCTTGAAAGTGTGAATAAGGTGGTAGAGGTGGGGGCCTTTTATAAGAGGAGAGGAGGGGCTCTTTTGGAAAGATTGAAATGTTACATTATTATACAATACTTTCCGGATTCTAAAAGTCCCACACTTATATAATTCGTGGATAAGGTGATAAGGGTTCGAAATATCTTCATCCAATAGGCTTTGGACAAGTGTAAGCCTTGGATTTTTCATTATCTTCTCATTTTATTTAAATCGTTAAATAATGAGGTCATCACTGCATCATCATGATGTCATAAATAAATTAATTTATTTAATGTCTAAAAATTATAAAAAAATTCTATGAAGTAGGAAATCTATTTATCTTTCCAATGACTATTTATAGTCAAAAATTTGACTTTTATAACCCCATGTAAAAATTGTTTTAGTAAAACATTTCATGTTTGTGTCATTTTTTACTTTAACATTAAATAAAAAATATTTATGTCATTTTCTAACTAAAGTGGCTCCATGGGGTCCCCAAGTTGACCCATGGATTTTCTGGGTCGGCCATGACACATCCAATGAGGGTAGAACATGTTCCAAGCTCATCTCATATTATTAAAACATTATTTTTACCTTAAACTACACTAATTACCTCTAATCGCGATTAAGAACTTAAAAGTTACTATTCACCAAAAATTATTTTAATCTCATTGAACCACATTTTACTTATTAATGACAACCATGTATGTTGGATTTTTAAAAATCAAATCACAGAGGTGGTAATATTTCATTTAAACGAAAAATCAGTTATTTAACTACAACTTAGTGGTTTCACTATTCATCAAAAATCGACGTTTTTCAGAACAATGCCAAAATTTCACCCTATGCTATAATTGATATTCCGAATTAAAAAATGATGTCTATTTTAAAAAATTCCAAACATATAAGTTTCATTAATTAATTTTATAATTAATTCCCGCTGTCACAACAAATAGCGTGTTTTAAGAAACAATTTATATCAAAAGATTGTCAATTTTTTATGTCCAATTTCAATGTTAAATTAATTCTAATGACCACCATTGGATAAAATGGTAAAAATATATTCTAATTATACTTGAAAACCACTAAATATTATAATTTATCACTATAAATTATTTTTATTAAAAAGTTGTTTTTAAGTATTTTTCACTATTCATAAAAAATTAGAAGTTCTCAGAAAAATACCAAAAATTCAACATAGGCTAATTTCGATATTCCGAATCCAAAAATGAAGTCCATTTTGAAATATAAAAATTCTATAATTTTAAAAAGTGGTTATTACTATTCATAACGGCTACTTTGATTAGTGGCGGTGTTTTAGAACTCGAAGTTGCGTACAATGCAAGCTATTGCATTATTGAATGAGAAGCGTATCGTGGAAGCTCGGGGTGTTACATTCTCCCCTTCATTAATAAATTGCATCCTCGCAATTTGAAATTTTTTCTTTGAAAATAAAAGGTTGAAAAGAGAAAATACATTTGTGGAAAACCCAAATCGGAAATAAGATTAATAAAATTTATCCTTAATAAGAGGGAAAGGGAAATGAAAAAGTCACCACCAAATTATGATCTCGATAAGGAGAACATTGGTGGCAATTAGAGACATATAATTGGAGGAAAAACGTAAATATTTGTAGGGAGTGATTGAGGTCATCAGTCATAATCAATTGTCAAATTGAGGGCCTCAAAGCCTTCAATCTATGTTGATTTAAAATATCATCAGTTCAACAAGACATAAGGTATTAGGATAACACATTTTTTTGTTTTAATATCCCTTTAATAAAGTTTAAGAATTAATTTATTCATTAAATAAGAGATATGTATATATATATTTATGCTTGACAATTAGAGTTTCAACCTTCAACTCATCTTTCACTCAAAAAGATAATAGAACTCAAAAATATTATACTTATCCTAATTGTATAAGGTTTCAAATGTTAACACATACCATTTAGATTAGTAAAATTATTTTTTAATAACCAGGGACTTCCTGTAGGCTAGTGGTAGGAAATAAAGGCCTTTCGCACTATGATTGTGGGTTTGATTCCTGCAGCTTTGTCCGACGCGACGGGTTATGCCCCACCCTGCAGGTTGTCCTTCACCTAAAACTATTGTATTATAATATTCCAAAAATATCTTCATAAGTTTTTTAACATTAAACAATACTATCCAAAGATAAACTTAATCCACTCCAACCTTTATAGTAATCCAAAATACCTCTGTCCAGACTTTCTCTAAAAGGTCTCTTAATTCCAAAATCAATTTATCAGATTCCCCAAACAAATTAAGGTTTATCTTTTTGTCACATACCAAAATATGATTACCTTCCTCATATTAAAACCTTACTGAAATCAACAAGTACTGCAGTACAATCCTTATATATATATATCTCATTATTCTAAGAACCAAAATATAATCCATGAGTCCAAAATCACCAATACATTAATTATTCTTCTTCAACTGTAGTAACAGCATAAGATTTTCCTTGATCCCTTGGCCATTTTTGAGGTAAGTTTCCCTGACTCTTAGGACATTCATTTGCATAATGCCCCATTTCCCTACAATTATAGCATTCAACATTGATAGCCTCTTTCGTTCCCTTGCAATCACGTGCCTGGTGACCTTTTTCTCCACATTTATAACAAACTCCCATTCCTTTTAGGCAAGTACCAGGGTGATTCTTCCCAAAATTATCACATAATGGAAAAGAATTCTTTCCCTTTTTCCCTTTATCTGTATCTTGTTCCACCTTTCTCTTCTTCTCTTGCTTTACTTTGTTTTCATAAGACTTAGATAATTCTTTTTCTGTCTTGATAGAACACGAGACGATATCTTCGTATGACGAGAAGGTTTGAGAGACTAATGCTCGACGGAGAAATGGTTTTAACCCATAAAAGAAATGATCAATCTCACTTCTTGGGTTACGTATATAATCTGCAGCATACCTCGCTAACCTTGTAAAGTTTGACTCATACTTTGCGACATTCTCATCCTCCTTTTGTTTCAGACTCAAGAATTGCCTTTCCATATCTGCTCGATGGTCCTGAGGAAAGTATTTTTCTAAGAAAATATCTTTGAACTCCCTCCATTACATATTCGATACGTCATCATCTTCCTTTGTATTTTGAATTAGTGACCACCATTGATCGGCATCTCCAGTGAGGCGGTATACTTCCATGACAACTTTCTCCCTTTCACTACCCCCCATGGCATGGAATATTTTCTCTAAGGAATTTATCCATTTCTCAGCTACTATAGGATTTGTACTCCCATTGAAGGTTGGTGGTTGTTGCCTCATTAAACGGTCTAGCATTGATCCTCCACGTTGCGGATCAGGGTGCTCCATACGAGTAAGGTTATTATTCATAACCTGTGTGAGTTGTCCCAGTACGGTGAGAAGCTGATCAGAACCAGTTGTATCACTAGCTCCACCATAATTATCTTGAGCAGGAGGGCAATCCCTACATGGAGTGCGTGCATTGATACGGTTTTCATTCCTTCCACTAGGCGCCATTTCTAAACAATGGCATAAACTAGATTAGTTTATGAAATAAAATACATAATTCCATATTTGTAAAACACTTTTCATAAATTGAACTATTTATGGATATAATCCATAATCATAAAAAGAAATTTTCCTTTGAGGAAGTATATAATCATAACCCTTCATAGTGGTTTGTAAAGAAAATGAGAATTATCCTAAGAATATCCCCTGGGAGTGTCGTAACCAAGAGTGCAGAAAGGCCCGTTGTCGTGCACCAGTTCCTGTTCGAGTCTAGCTCAAAGCGGTGTTTTCGGGTTTTACCCCTAGGTACATCTGTTCCAGAGCCGACTCTACCTGCTCGTATCCAGACAGGGATGTATTTCTCAGAAAACTCACAACACCTATACAATAACAAAATTCTAGGAAGTTCTTTTATACTAATCCTCAAAGTCTATCTTCGGGCTATGTGCTCTAATCAGATTTTATCTAAATATAGCTTCCAAGGTTAGTACTAAACTGCCTCTGATACCAACTGTAACGCCCCGACCCAAGCTACCCAGAGTCGGTGCATTACTTCGTAACATTGGCATGATCACAAAAGATCATGTCTCGAAAGACCGATTAGTTTAGTATCCTTGGAAACACTAGATACATTAATAAGTCTTTCATTAAATCAAAAAGTAAACAAACTACAATAACATGGTCTTCCTAGTCCACACTCATATCCCTTTCTGACTACCCATGCAGGTCATTCATAAAATACTTCTTCACATCCTGGAAAAATATTAAAACATTGAAAGGGGTGAGCTCAGATGCTCAGTAAGGATAATAATATTGTGGAAGATTTCATCAATAAACATAAACATTTAAGTCAATGTATAACTAAAACAAAAGCCTTTTAAAAATGAACTTCAACATAATATGGAAAAAGTAAAATGAGATAATTCCATTCACTTCTTCACATGGATATTCTACTGGTCGAATAATCACATGCAATATCAATAACCACTTTCATAATGAGGGAATGTATAATGCCAGACATTCTGAAACATTTTGTCAAGGCCTCGGCCAAGACGTCTAAAATGATTAAGGCCTCGGCCAAAACCATAAATCAAATTGGGAAAGGGCCTCGACCAATTCCACGTCTAGTTGTCTCATGAGACCTACCGATGCATCGAGGAGCTATAGCGGGCTCCACCCATCACTTATTATGTCCAATACATTCCTCATATGAATAGCTTTAAACATAACATAAATATTCGTATTAAAACTAGCATACGAAATTTCAACAATTTCTCCATAAACTATGGATGGTATAAAAATAACACATCCACAGTCAAATATATCACAAATTTTCAATGGAATTTTTGTATCATAAATCAATTTTAATTAAACTTAAAACCCATCAACGGATGTTGACATAGATGAAATCAAAGCTATTTGAGGGAAATATCTCTCTTTTTTGAAATCATTTAAAAGTAACATAATAATACATTTACTTTTAAAATATTCTTATAAGCTTGTAAGGGAATCTTCAATGAAGTTATAATGGCGGAAAATAACCACACCCGCCGTATAAGTTAAAAAAACATTCTTACCTGAAATTTGTCAAAAAGGTCAAAAAGTACATTGTTTGGAAAACGACAGTAAGATTTCTTTCAAAATGTATAAGGGTATAAATGAATTTAACCCATTTTCCATTTAATAGTAAAAATGTTTTGAAAGACATTTTTAAGAAACATGGATGTGGATGATAATGAGGTCCCAGTAGATAATTATGTATAAACAACCTTGGATAATGAAGAGGTTGTGATGTAAACCCTTAACTTGTACTTTTCCTTGGTTGGGTTAGGTTAACCTCCTGTATAATGGTGAAATAATTGTTATTAAATTATACAAGAATCATATACATTCATATGATATCATATATGATCTTTTAACATTGCTTTGTTAATAATATCTTAGATTTATCGTTGTTTTGGGGTGTTAACTTACTCGTTTTCTTTTATATGTTTTGTTGTGTTTTTAATGGATAGGTTGTATCTTATTCATATACATAATGATATAATGTCCTTAAACATTATTTTTAAATCATCAAATGATAATTATACTTGAATGGATACGACGGAGAATGAATCTCATCGCGTTCGTGGAGACGGTAGTCCGTACAAACGCACGAGCGACAATATCATTATTTTGATATTAAACTAATATATAATTGGATAGTATATCATATATAAAGAATCATTATCATGTTATATTTATTATTTACATGAATTACATATCATTATTATACCCATCTAAATAATAATATACTGAATAACAATTACACCACGACGTGGAGACGGTAAGCCGTACGTACGCACGTATGGTGACATGTCATTCAAATGATGGGTAGAATACTGAATATGGTTGTTCCATATTTATAATAACATCACAATATATAGAAGATACTGGATTTATAATTTTATAATTGAAATAATAAACAAAGAGGGAGTGGAAGAAGAAAGAAACTTGAAAGAGGGTGATGAAAACGTTACCTCTTCTTCGGGTTCTTCCTTTTGATTTGATCAAAAGGACTTCTTAGGATGGATTTATGACCAAAGTAAAGCTTCTAGGATAAAATGAGAGAAGTTGGGAGAGTATTTGGGCAGAGGTTGGCCGAACTAAACGGCTTGAAAGTGTGAATAAGGTGGTAGAGGTGGGGGCCTTTTATAAGAGGAGAGGAGGGGCTCTTTTGGAAAGATTGAAATGTTACATTATTATACAATACTTTTAGGATTCTAAAGGTCCCACACATATATAATTCATGGATAAGGTGATAAGGGTTCTAAATCGCTTCATCCAATAGGCTTTGGACAAGTGTATGCCATTGGTTTTGCATTATCTTCTCATTTTATTTAAATCGTTAAATAATGAGGTCATCGCTGCATCATCATGATGTCATAAATAAATTAATTTATTTAATGTCTAAAAATTATTAAAAAAAACTATGATGTAGGAAATCTTTTTATCTTTCCAATGACTATTTATAGTCAAAAATATGACTTGTATAACCATATGTAAAAATTGTTTTAGTAAAACATTTCATGTTTGTGTCATTTTTTACTTTAACATTAAATAAAAGATATTTATGTCATTTTCCAACTAAAGTGGCTCCATTGGGTCCCCAAGTTGACCCATGGATTTTATTGGTCGGCCATGACACATCCAACGAGGGTAGGACATGTGTCAAGCTCATCTCATATTATTAAAACATTATTTTTACCTTAAACTACACTAATTACCTCTAATCGCGATTAAGAACTTAAAAGTTACTATTCACCAAAAATTATTTTAATCTCATTGAACCACATTTTACTTCTTAATGAAAACCATGTATGTCGGATTTTTAAAAATCAAATCACAGAGGTGGTAATATTTCATTTAAATGAAAAATCAGTTATTTAACTACCACTTAGTGGTTTCACTATTCATCAAAAATTGAAGTTTTTCAGAACAATGCCAAAATTTCACCCTAAGCTATAATTGATATTCCGAATTCAAAAATGATGTATATTTTAATAAATTCCAAACATATAAGTTGCATTAATTAATTTTATAATTAATTCCCGCTGTCACAACAAATAGCGTGTTTTAAGAAACAATTTATATCAAAAGATTGGCAATTGTTTATGTCCAATTTCAATGTTAAATTAATTCTAATGACCACCATTGGATAAAATGGTAAAAATATATTCTAATTATACTTTAAAACCACTAAATAGTATAATTTATCACTATAAATTATTTTTATTAAAAAAGTTGTTTTTAAGTATTTTTCACTATTCATAAAAAATTAGAAGTTCTCAGAAAAACACCAAAAATTCAACATAGGCTAATATCGATATTCCGAATCCGAAAATGAAGTCCATTTTGAAATATAAAATTTCTATAATTTCAAAAAGTGGTTATTACTATTCATAACGGCTTCTTTGATTAGTCGCGGTGTTTTAGAACTCGAAGTTGCGTACAATGCAAGCTATTGCATTATTGAATGAGAAACGTATCGTGGAAGATCAGGGTGTTACAATGACAATAATGGTGAATTTTTTGTAGTGGTAACTCATCATGGGGGTAATAATGACTTCAGTATGGCTGTAATGGTGAATCATTGCCAATGGTGTATTTATTTAACTCTTAATAGATATATTATATAAGTAATATGTGTATATATAATGCCATCATATAACATGTGAAACATTAGTAATAAATGAATCATGGGTTGTGATAATTAAATTATAATATATCAAACACACTCAATCCAAGGGGGAACCAAAATTCTCCCCCTTTTTGATGATCAATGGTATTTTAGAAAACATGTACTAAATAGGTAAAAAATAATTATTATATTTAGATATGATTATAACAAAATTCAAAATTCCTAAGTATATCTCCCTTTAAGATTATCAAAATAGTAAAAAAATTCATAAAATAAAAGAACAGATAGAAATTTGATTTGTGTAGTTCCAACAATCTATAACATATTAATGAACAGATGAAATTATAAGATCCTGATCAAATAATTTTCATAAAAAATAGATTCACTCCCAATAGGGTGGTGGTTGATCATCATTATCCACTCCATCATCGTTTTTCCTATCACTATCACTACCCTAAAATCTGACTATGGATCTATATGTTGAAGAATAAGTAGAAATGTATGCTATAGTTGTAGAAAGAGGAAGTGGTTCCCAAAAAAATAACTTTCCTATGTTGTCTGATCACTTCAATTGCTGATAAACAAATAGGCTACAGAGTTGTAGGAATATGAGTGGTTCTCTGAAAGAATATAGTAGGTCAAAACAGAACTGACCTGTTTGTTGTAGTTGAAAAATTTGGTGAAAGAAATATTCCTTCTCTTCCAATAACATCCATTTGATAGACAAGATGGTAAGGTTTTAAAATATTTAGTTAGTCTACAATAATGGAGCATCCCTTTTCCATTGCATTAAATAAATCATCCTTTTCATCTCTAAATCTATGAATAGATGGTGTGCGAACCTTTAAAAGTCTCACATGTTATTTAAAGTATATTTTAATTTGTGGGATTTTCATTTTCGTAGTAAGAGATTTCAAACGATCAATCATGTCATGTTTGGTAGAGATCCTTGATAGATAATATTTGATGTTCTTTTTTATAAATTCCTTGTCTTCTCTGACATCACCAACATACTCTTTTAAGACCGGAATAATAGGTTCATCATGAAGGTGAAACCTTCTTATCTATTATTCATGAATACAAAAATCACCCATGTAATTTTTTTATTTCTTCACAGAACAAACTTTCAAAAGATCCCTATTAGACTGTACTAGATCAGGAGGAGGTTCTAATGATGTTGAGGTAATAAGAGCCAAAATTTATGTCATTGGAGAAGTGGAACATAGAAAATATATAAAAGAGGCTTACAGAACCTCCACAAAATATTTCAAACATTCTACATCATATGTCAATCTATTATTTTCAACTTCCATTTCTGGAATATGAAAACAATCTATGGGTTGAATATAAAATATGACGGGATCTATAAAATATGTAACAATTCCATCATTAATGTTCTCAATAGGATATGGTTTATTATTAAAGAGTTGTGAAAAGTTTGAAACAAAATTATTTCTCAAGTATTCTATAACTAAAAGAAAAATATTCGATAATGAATCCATATCATATTTGGTTAAAAAATTAGGATCCAAACTAATGGATATGTGGGTTTATTTTCTTACTCCTGAGATATTTCATCATCATCTGGTCTATCTGTGTCCATGGGAATAAATGATTGTAACTCACCAGATTCATTAATATGGTTCAATAAGAATCATTCAAATTTGATTTGTGAGTCATCATCTGAATCATGCTATGTTATCTCAACTCGGAAAAAAGTTGGATATTTATCCTATTCATCAATGCCACTAATTGATTAGACATAGGGATTAATTTTGTGTAATGGGATTTTGAGAACTCTAGACAACTTTAGTTCATGAGGTAATAGGTTAAATATGGGCTATTTGCAACTTGGTTATATATGGAATTTGATTCACTAGAACTATATTATTTTCTAGAACATTAGGCTACTCCCTCTCTGTTTTTTTAGGAGAACATCAATCTGATGGTTTTCGAAGGTCTCCATTGATACCAATAGATCTAGTTCAACTATCTTCTCATTAGGATTGGTAGTATAATCCCCCTCACATAAATATTATGTATCCTTTGAATGAAAATATTCTTGAGAATGATTAATAGAATCAAAACCATTCATTGCAATTTACTCATGATTATAATTATCTCTCTTCTTTTGATCAATAATGTGATCAAGAATTATTCCATCATTTAAATTAAAAATAATATCTTTAATATCATCATTATATTTTTCCTCAACCCAACTCATATATTCATTAGGTTTCTTATTATCCATAATCTCCTCATCTTCCTTTTTTTGGAATAATATCACTTCCTCCTTCATCACTCTCTTCACTTGATGTCTCAGAGGAGGTTGATTTAAACTAAGATTTTCCAGAAACTTATATATCACCTTCATCATCATGATCAAGTATGACTGTTTATCTAGAAGGTATTGAGACCTTTGAACAAACATTCCCAGTGGATACTGTAGGTTTATATTTTTTTTATCTATATCACTTTCATCTTAATCTCTTTCAATAGTGTCTATAAATGAATACTTAGGCATCTCATGATGTTAAGGACTAGGATCTACCAATATCCTTTGGTCTATTTGGGGCATCAATTTGATTAAAATCAGTATATGTTTTATCATTTTCCTTATCCTAACATCTCATATAGGTATTCCAAACTACGTTCTATCTTTTGCAGATATATTTGGATTGACAAAAATCACCCCTTTTAACCACATCTTTTTCTCCAGTATTAAAATAACCCTAAGTATCAAAAATTGCATATATCATTTTGGGATAGATGAGAGTGTTTTATCTTGAGGTCTTCCTTCACATATCATGCATATGGACCATCAAAAATCTATATAGATTTATTATTTCTCCATTCATCATCATATAAACTAAGTAGACATCTCAAAATAAAAATGTGTTGATGTCCAATTTTCTTGGAAAAGAAAAAGTTGTTGAAACTTAAACGGAAGTTTTCACTCACCATCGAGCTCTATATTTGATGGTATTCTTTTGGTTCCTTATGTATTAAATTTTAGGATAGCCTCATTAAGCTTATCATTATGTATAATTCTGTAATAATCATTAAAACTACTTTGTAATGAATCATTAAACATTATCCCCATTATATTGAAGATAATGAAATATATTCTCCATATATGATACTTTTATTTCTACAAAGATCCTCCACAAAAATATTTTTTTCATTTTGAAAATATTCATAAACCATATAGGGATAAAACACTATATGATTCAAGGAAAACCATTCCACACACCTTTGTTTTTAAATTACCTTTAAAACTAGTGTGTTGCTTGTTTGAAGCCACTATGTATCAATATAATTTTCAGCTTTAACCACATGATCCATCCAATATGGTTGTACTGAAATGGATGCCAAACCAATCATCGATACACATAGTATCTTATAAGGACTTACCTCTTCTATATTTGAATATATAACTCTATTCATATGGTTCATTCAAAATGGATGATGGTTTCAGAAGTAACACAGAAGGGGGAAGATTATTTCATGAGGAAGGTAAGGGATACAATTTTTATGGGTTAGGATAAGTGAATCAATTTTTTCTAATCCTGATGTTTTATTATTTTGGGTTTATTAAAAATAAAAATAAAATTAAGACAATAAAAATTTATCCATTTTGGAAAAATAAAAATAGTTTAAAATTAATGGTAATATAAAAAGGAAAAGTGACTTATTCAATGGTCTCGCATCAATGGTGACTCACCAAAAGTGACTAATCAATGGTGACATATCCATGGTGACTCATCAATAGTGACTCATAAACTGTGACACATCATTGGAGACTCATCAATGGTGACTCATCAACAGTGGGTCATTAATAGTGACTTATCAACAGGGACATATCAAAAAATTACCATTCATAATTCATGTTTAATATAGTTTTATATTTCATAAATCTATGGTTTTGGAAATGTATAAACTAGCTGATGTTCTATCCTGATAAATTTTAATGTTATATCACCTTTTTGAAAACAATATATCAAAAAGTGATGTCTTACATCAATATGATTTGTTCTAGTGTGAGATACTAGATTGATGAATAGGTTTTTTTCAATTGTGTTATCACAATTAATTTTTACAAGTCTAAATTGGTATCCAATGTACTGTAATGTTTGTTTCATCCTCAATATTTGTGCACAGAAATTTCATTGACCAATGTATTCAGCTCTAACAATAGATAGTGGACCAAAACATTTCTTCTTACTACACCATGATACTTGATATTTTCTTAAAAGATATCTTGTTTCTAATGTTGTTTTTCATTCTTAAATGAAACCACCAAAATCGTCATCCAAATAACTAAATAAATCTAAAGAAAATTCTCTTGGGTAGAGAAATCCAAAATTGGTTCTATACATGAAGTATTTAATAATTATTTTGACATATAATGAATGTGTCTCTTTTGGATTTTATTGAATGCGAGAATAACACATACACTAAAAATAATATAATGATGACTAGAAATTATGTTGAGAAGACATCCAATCATACCTCTATATATAGTATTATCAATTGATTATAATTGTTTCATCATGGTCAATCATATCGGTGGTACTCATGGGATTATTACTACTTGTGGTACTTTTCAGGAAAAAAGATTTTAAATGATATTTATTGTATTTAATTTTATTTATAATAATTCTTTATTTATTGGGAAAAAATTGAAATGCAAGAAAAAATTTGAGATCACCAATTAAACTCATTTCAAATTTTGGTTGCATTAATTTTGATAAATCAGAACATAATGAATCTTTAATAGATCCAAAAATAATATCATCCACATAAATTTGAATTATCAAATCATCTATTAAAGACATTTTTCTAAAGATAGATGGATCTGATATTCATTTTTATTTTTTTTGGAAATGAGAAATGAGGTAAGACTATTATACCAATCTCTCAGAGCCTATTTTAAACCGTAAAATGATTTTTCTAATTTAAAAGCATGATTTATAAAAAGTGTGTTTTGAAATCCTTTGGGTTTTTAAAAAAAACTTCTTCTATTTTAATTCAATTTATGAATTCACATTTAACACAAATTTGATGATTTTCGAAGTCCAAATATTCAATTTAAGATTTCAGTATCCCAATTGATTTAAGTCTTGATATAGGAGAAATTTTTTTCATAATCATTACCTTCTACTTGATTATAAAATTATGGTATAAATATTGATTTATTTAATTATATAGTTTCAGATTCATAAACCTTGTTTCTTAGCACCCATTTAGTGCCAATAATCAAGGTATATCTAGGTCGCTCAATAAATTCCAAAAAATTATTTATGTAAAACTTATTATGTTCTCCCTACACAACTATTACCTATAATTCATTATTGATGGTATCATTGAGGTTCATAGGTTTAATTTGTGAAAGTATGTTTGGATGTTCAATCTTATTTCTCAGGGAAGCTATGGTCTATGTACCTCTGTCTATTTTTCTATTACTTTATCTAAAATGTTTTGTTAATGTGTATTAATGGGTCTCTGAGTAGAAGGGCATGTAGGCTCAGGTATTTCTTCCTATTTTGGATCAGGATGTTCAATGGAAGTAGTGTCTTCTTGTTTAAATGTACATTCATATAGTTTGGAATTGATTTTAAAATATTAATGATCATCCACTAGGAAATCTAAGATGGTATTAGCTTCATTTGGATCATTTTAATCATACGTGGTAAGAATAGATTCTTCTATTGTTATATTATTTTGTTAGACTCTCTATAATGTTTACTGGAAGTTGAATACCGTAGGAAGATTCCCTCATTTCTCTTGGAATAAAATTTATCCAAATTTTCCTTAATATTAGGAATAAATACATTGCAACCAAAAACTCTAATGTAATGAACCTTTGGTTTTGAATTACTCAATAACTCATAATGTGTTTTCTTTAATAGAGGTTTAATTAAATCTATAGTAATAATAAAATAAGTTATATTTATTTCATCATACCAAAATTTGATAGACAGGTCATACTCATTTAACATGGTTCATTATATCTATTAATGAGTAATATTTGTTATTTCTACCATACCATTTTGTTATGGTGTCCTCGGAGCATAAAAGATGTGATTATACACATTCTGACAATTGAGTGACTAAAATTCATGATTATCAAATTCTCAACTATGATCACTCCTTAGGGTATTTTTCATATGTCCACTATGGTTTTCTACAGTTTTGGAATACTTAATAAATTAATTTCAATCGTCACATTAATGGACTAGAAAGAATACTCATGTGTGTCTAGATATGTCATCTATATGGAAATTAACATAGTGTTTTTCATTTAGTCTCGAGACATCAGAATTTCCAAAGAGGTCCACCTAAATTAATTCAAGAGGTTAAGAGGTTGAAACAATGTTCTTAGATTTAAAATAAATCATAATAAGTTTACCACTTTGGCATGGATTAAAACTCTATAATTTGAGCTTTCAAGCCTTCGTAGGTATCTAACCAACCCTTTCCTAGTTATATTTCTATGTGAGTGAATATTTAAATGGTGTAGTATCCTATTCCAAATCCATGATTCTTTATGAAAGACACTTATTCTAGAAATACAATTAGAATGTAAAAAATTTAAATCAATGGAATAAATATTATCATTTCTCAAAAGTATTAAAGATTTAATCTATTTTATCATTAAAAGCATGAGAATTCACATTTAACATATGATGCATTATCACACAATTGAGATATTCTAATAAAATTTTATTTTAATCCATAAATATACAAAAATTTTGAAATTAATATAGAATTAGAATTAGAAACAATACAGAGGGAAATGTTTTTTCTTTTGCATTATCACCAAAAGTTACATGTCCGCCATTAACATTAATAAAATTATGAAATTTTAAATACACACTAATCATGTGTCTGTAACATCTACTATCCAGCAACCATATGCTTTTGCTCGAGGTTTTAAAATAGGTTTCCTACAACACAAAATTTATTCCAAAAATTATTTTCGAACCCAAATTATATTGGGTCTTGATATGTTAGTAATAATATATTTTTGTATCCCTATTTTTCTAATTGTTTTTAGAAACATATTTGATAATTATATTGATAAAAATTTTATTAGGTTTAGTTGATATTTGTTTTTTGTATAAGAAGTTTTAGAAGTTGAGTATGATATATGTCTTGGTTTTTTAATTTTTCTATGCCCTGACTGGTAACTTATTCTAGTTGTATACAAGGGGAAAACCTTATTTTCTATTATTTGATTTAATTGTTTCCAAATATTGGAAAAATTTTCTATTTATTTCATTAATATTACATTTTACAATTATAATTCATGTTGTTCTTTCAATAGTCGATCATTTTTTCTATTTAAATAGTAAAATTATTTTCTTACACTTACTGTTAATGTATGCTATTTTTTGAGAGAAATATATTTATCATTTAGTTCATTAAAAGTGTCATCTAGTATGTTACAATAATCGTACAGATCATTGATATTCATTTTTTCCACATTGTCATTACATTCTTCATTTTTAGAAATGTATGAAGCATCAGTAAGATATATATGAATATAATTCTATACCTCTAATGTGCTTTCTATAAATAACATGTTGGATCTATCAGAATTATATTATTGATAAGTGTTAGAGGCACTTGAACTGTCTTATGAGGAATTATATGTTTCTTTCATGGATATTTGTATATTTTTTATATTCTCATTATTCATTACATATTTTATCTTGGAAAGTTGGATTTAATATAGACTTTCTTCTTACTTTCATAATAGGTAACTTAATTTTGATTATTATCCCTTTTCTAATCCTTTTTTATGTCATTTTTTCACACTCCATTGTTATCATAATATCGTTTGAAATTTTATTTTTTGAGGAACATATTTCTCCAATTGAATATACTATATCATCTTGCAATGTGTACCATTTCATAATCACTATCATCTTGATATCCTTCTTTATTGGAATATTTGACTTTTATTATTATTTTTCTTGTCTTTAGGTAGTACATTTAATGGCTTTTAATTTTCTTTTTAGTTCATCTTCAACAACCTATCAGTTGACTTTACGTTATTCTTCTTACATCATTAGATTTCATATGAGTTCCTTAACTGGTAGTTTACTAACATCACAAGACTGTCTATTTAATATAAATTTTCCCCTCTATCTGTTTGCTAATTATATATGAAATATCATCACTTGATATTTGTATTTTTGTTTTATTCCATGTTTTTTCATAGTATTAACTATTGCATTGAGACTTAGATACATGTCCTAAATTGATTCATAATATTTAATTTCAAAAGAATAATACATGATAAGAAATATTTTTAGTCTCATTTCCTTTAAATTTGGTGTTCCTTCATTTGAGATAGATAATGTATCCCATATTTCAATAGAAGAATTGAAAATAGATCTTCTATTCAATTCATCATCTCTTAAATGAAATAACAAAACATTCTAGGCATTACGATTTTTATTGTATGTAGTTTTTTAGCACTAATCCAATCACTTATAATATTATTTTCTGTTTTGTATTGATCTCCTATTAGAGTCCATTTATCAAAACAAATACATTCCAAATGAATTATCATTTTAATTTTCCATTGAGAATTGTTGATTCCATTAATATTACGAGGTCTGTAGGAAGGAAAATCCTTCTTGTATATTATCTATAAAAAAAATAATTTATAAATGATAGTTAATTTATATCTTTATAATGAAACAAAAATAAATTTTAAAAACATAAATTTAAATATTCGCTTGACAAAAAATATATGTTGGAGAGAGTGGCTCAAAAGGGGGTGAGTTGAGTTCTAAGTAAAAATAATTGTTAATAAACTGGAATGTTAATCAAAATAGTAGATTGATATAGGATCTATCCTATTTAATTATTTATTAAAGAGTGGATGGTTCTCATTTAATATATGGTTTAGTGATACATTAACTTTTGAGTTCAGTGTACATAGATTTATATATATATATATAAACACTAGTTAAGATTAAATATAAAATAAATTGTTCGGTTTGTTAATGGAATGGTATCTTGAATAAAATAGAAATAACACAATTAACAAAGTGAATCAAAAAAATAAGAAAGAGGTTCATTCTCATGGTTAGACCTAATGCATTCCACATAAAAATCACATGCTTCCATGTAGATTATAAATATTATCAAACAAATCCATAAAATAGATTTGGTATATAGATAAAAACTTATTTGTCCATGCAAAAAAACCTCTTCTAAAGTAATACGTGGGATGAAAGAAATGTACATGTCACACATGGTCCACTTACACAAACACAATGGGAATTAAATTGATAAATAATAGAATAACATGTATTCTACAATATGTTGGAGATAACATTAATTGATTAGTAGGAAAACAATACACTACTAGGAAGAAAAATATTTTTAATAAGTTGAATGTTCTTAGAATGATGTGTTATTTATGATTTAATCCTTAGTTTAGCAGTAGTTTAGAGTCTTTGATTAGTTCTAAAATATTGAAGTAGAACATAGGATCATATAAATGTGCATGAATTCTTTAGATAATATCATTCTATTTTCACAATCAACCTCAATAATGGGTTTAGTGCTTATATTGTATCGATCATCATAGAATATGAATAATCATGTCCAAGAGATTTCTCAATGTTGTTCTCACTCATCCATTGGTCATCTATGATTGTTTTGATAGTAAATCATGGTTATTCCGAGGGGGAGTTCCTTCACGAATATACAATAGCACATTGTTGAATTAGATCCAAATTACTCAGATCATCTTATACTAATTCTTAAAGGCATGGTAAACCCATATGAGAATAGATTTTTCCATTGAACGATTCATGCTGAAGATATCAATCCATAATGGTAACAAGAGTGCTTGTAGTGACTCAACATCTAGCGGTGACTCCACTGATAGTAACTCCTTTAGCGGTATTGGTGGATCGCTTTTGGAAGAATCTCATCCTAACAGTAACATTAAATTGAGTCTGGTGGTAGCTCATCCTGTTGGAAAATGTGACTTGATTCTGGTGGTAACTCATCTGGGCGGTGACATTGACTTGAGTCTGGAAGTAATGATGAATCATATCCAATTGTGTATTGCGATAGCTGTAACCAAAAATATTATAAAAGTAATATGTGCATATAATATTCTATCATAAACTATGGTAAAAATTAGTACTAAATAAAATATGTCAAACACACTCTATCCAATGATTTTCCAACACATAGATTTATGATTTTCTATATGAACAACATAAGGATTAATATTCTTATAATATAGATCATTGTTCATGAATTTTTTTAAATAATGGTGAATAATGATTTTATGACCAAGAATGATTTCTTACCAGATACATGCATTAAGAGTTCTGTGTGATTCCATCTGAATTCATGACTTCTTTATAAATGTTCATGGAAATGACACATAGTCTTTCAAGATTAAATAGAACAATTTTAGGTAGTTTTTATAGAGGATAATATTATATACTCTAAAACCAAATAATAACCTGAGGATCATAAAAATACTATACTGAGGGTGTTGTGGAAATAAAATATGGGTGAAATGTATTTTAATTGTGAGGTATTGTTAAAGAAAGTCAATATAATAGGGAAGGTCACCAATAGAAAGGGATATCTGAAGACCCATAAAAAATATTGATAATTAAAGGATTTCGCAGAAAAACATCTATGAGGAATATCCATTGATTCCTTGGATTATTTAGGTATATCCATCAATTTTTGGGAAACATATCAAGATTTTCAAGCATCCTAACCAATATAACTCAACATGTTGTCATGTATGTCTATAATGATGAATGTGATGAATGTTTTGAATATACGAAGAAGAAGAGGCTAATCACTACACATACTCCTACAATACCCACTAGGTGGGATGGATTTATTATCAATATATTTCCATCTAAAAAGAGTTTGGTTTTATATTTAATCATGGAAAATGACAATGTTATAGATTATGCCATATTCAAAATAAAGAACCGAGAAAAACAACATGAATTTGGATGAATAATTTCTTGGGGAATTGTTTCATGAATTTTTTTCCAAACTATCTCTATATGAAGATATGAAATATATATATATATTGACCTTAAAATAATCACGTATATGTTTATACTAAAGAATCATCACATGTTACAATAGTGGTTGTTAAATATAAAAAAGGATTATGATTGTGAAATCTGTTTCCATATAGGGAATGAAATGAAAGGGGATGTTTCTATAAGTAGATGAGAAACCACAAATATATCCATGATGATGAATGCAATGGATCTAAATTTCCTAGAAATTAAAATGATAGATAAGTGCATAATAAAATTATATTCTTCCTAAATTTCTCAAGTAATAATTCACTAATCCATTCTTGGGAGGATAGATTATTCTTTTAAAGATAATAAGTTACTAAAGAAAAAGGTAGAGGATATTATAGAGGTAAACTTTGTTGAGGATGATGTTTAATGTTTTCAAACCCATATATGTGTCCGAACAAATAATTAAAAGTAGATATAACATCTAGATGACTCAAATAGTTTATTCATATATATTAATAGATCAATCATTAATATGTATTGAGACTTTGAGAATCATTTATAGGGGATAATATGAAGAGAGATATTATGGAGTATTAATCCCGATTCAGGGTATTCCTTCATTTCATGGTTGAATGACAAAAGACTATGCTTATAATGAAACCACTTTCTATATCAGTATGAAAATTGGAATATAATACCCTGTATTTCATCATCGGAATCCGTAGGACACATAAGTGTAATAAAAGAATATACATTGTAGTCGATCACTAACAATGTAATCAATATTCATCTCCATCAAGGGATATTTATCTCATGAACTACTCTCTATGATATATACAATTTATGTGGTTACACTACATGTTGTTATAATACCTATAGTATTTAATTCAGATATGAGGATTACCTCATGGATTTGGAGAAGCCTTTATCATGCATTTAATAATGAACAATGTTTATGAACTTCTTTTTAAACTTATATATATGGTCACTCTGAAAGTGTAATTAAAACTATAGAATACTTGATAATATCTAATTCTTTGGACATTCAAGGATCTTGGGATCTCTGCCTTATACTAGTGGAGTTATAACCTAACATCAATTTTCATTCGAGCATTAAAATGGAACTGTATGAGTTTTTTCATGGGATTATGTTCAAGACATAGATATTATTAGATGATGTATGGGATAAAAACATAATGGGGACCTATATTTCAGATGATATGATATAAAATGTTTAAAAAATATAGTGTCATATAAATCATTACAAATTTAGTAGTAAATATATATATAAAATCATCGATGAGACCATGAGTTTGAGGTTTGTGATAATATAGTCCTTCATTTATCACCACAGAATAATTTTATGATGTTTGGGAGGAAATGAAAGATATCTTTGAGATACATCATCCCCTTTTAAATACATGGTAACATTTGAGAGGTTTCTTATCCATTAACACTACCAACATACCTATGTTATGTACATGACATGTTCCATGTATCCCTATTGAAAATTTACATACCATACCACTAACATTTTCTAATTCAATAGGTGGTACAATTGGTTAATTACCTTTTAATCAAGGAGAAACTAGTAAAGATCTAATATTCATGAGAAGAATATCCATAAACAGATAAAAATAACCAAGTAAAAGTGTTGTTGAGGAACCACATGTGTGAGGATAACACTGGGGAACCATAAAATAAAATGAGATAGAAGAACCCCGATTTGATCTAGTGTATGAAATGAAAATTTTATGGGTGAAATTTCCAGTGGAGGAAATAATGTATTTATGCAAACTTTTAGAAATAAAATTCCCATTGTTATGGAATTAAATACCCTATTATGTAATATAGTCATAAGAAACATAGACACCTATTTTAGTTTTTGTGAATATTATATCATATAATATTTTAAATACTATTAATTATCCTATCTATTGATATTATGACCAATGAATAGTAATTTTATGATTAGTATATATTTAGGGTTGTAAAAAATCCAATTGATACAGATAAAATAAGGGTTGTCCATGACCACTAGGATCATACCATATATAAGCCATTAATCAAATATTTTTAAGGAGAAAAAAACTATGGGATTTTGTCTTCACCAAGAAAAGTATAAAATTAAATAAATTAGTTACGAGAAGAATCATTTATGAAAGAAGTTCAAGATCATCCAGATCATGACCCTTACCATGTTCATCAATCCACCATAAAAAAGTTAAATGGCACACACCATACCCCTTGGGAGATAACACGTGTAATAAAGTAAAATGAATGTAAATTGTAATGGAATAAATATGAATATTTAAAAATCAATTATTTAATTATTATATTTATTCTTTATTAATTTTAAATTATAATTTATTAAATATTGATTTTGAAAAAAAATACTTCTATATGATAAAATGTGAATTATATTTTTCGATAATAATAAATTTCAATTAATATATTTCCTTTTGAATGATTAATGAATATTTGAATGAAAAAATAATGTAATAAAATTTTATTATTAAATAATAGTTTATAATACTATTTTACAAAATAAAAAAATATTTATAGAATGTTTAGAAAACTATTATTATAATAAATCCTTTATTTTCAAAATAAATTTTTATTGTGACTTAAAAATTAATATTTTTCTATTTATATGTTTATATATATAAATTATATATTATTTTTGAATTCGTGGTGTTGAAATTATCCTATTGTGAATTTTTCATAATTTTCAGAGTCATTTTAATTTTCACGAAAAAAAATAAATACATTATAAGTATATGGTATTTTTTATGACATCGTGATGTAAAAAAGTGATGTAATATATGAAATAAAATGAATCCACAACCCAACCTATACAGTTCCAATATAATAATGTATGTTTTAGTATATTTTATTAACTTAATAAATCCATTTTTAATCCTAAAAAAACTTATACTATATATTATGGTTTTAAAATAATTTTTATGAATCGTAATAACATCCACATGATTATATTAAATATTTTAATGATTTAGTTTCTTGGAATAATAAAACAATAAAAACACTCCCCTTTAAAATAAATTATTTTACAAAAACATAACCTGGTTGTTGGTTTTGAATACATGGTTGTATAGAGTCCAAAACTTATGTTTGGGAAATAAGAAATGAAAACCCTCTTATTTCTTATATAAATCCACCCAATATCATATTTTTATTCACTAAATAAAATTGGAGTAAATCCTTAGTCATACCTGCCCTCTATTTATCCCTTATATGGTTCCTTATTCACATATGAATCCCCCATACACTTTTGGAAACACCATCTCATGGCAAAAGATATTTTCCCTTCTTTTACATTCAAGAATATTATTTCTAATTACCCTTTTGAAGCTTAATTGGTTATATTTACTTGTATTTATAAATCTCCCATTACAAATAAATATAATTTATTATAATTATAGATTAGTTTTCCCATATTTTGAAGGCCTTTACCTAAGTTTTTACTATTCTGAATCTAAGGTATCATAACCTTCTCCACTTTTTTGAAGAAACTTCTTTATTTTATGTATTTTTACTTCCAATTATTAATATTGAGATATGTTTTTCCACATCCGTCAGATTTTCCTTTTTAATATCAATTTAATGAGAGACCAAAATCCCTCTCACTAAATCATTTTATGAATCTTAGAGGTCCACCATTATGCTCCCAGTATATCAGAAACATTTTTCTTACCAAAGGATTATGAACAATATTTCTTACCCATTTCCACTCATGTGTATTAAACTATATGTATATATAGTTATTTTATATGTTTAATTATACGTTTTATCCCAAAATAAAAAATAATAGTTTCAGTAGATATCTAATACATTTTTATGCTAACTGATCTATATGTCACACTTATATATTTACACGATGTGATTTTTATGGGTGAAAAGATATAACTCTCCAGTTTATTACGTAATTTTTTAATATCATGATATTCCATGTATGGTTCATATGAGTATATCTTAAGAACACTTGGTTTATATGTTTTGGTGGTTAACCTTGAATTTTATTTATGATGACTATTTTATGTTATTTCTACATTCCCATGTTTCTTTTATGATATAATGTTATATCATGCCTCAGTATTCATGATGATAATTATCACATCTTATGTTACATTAATATTTCTAGTTCATCACATATATTTCTTTACCCAATGTCATTCATTTTCTGTTACCTTACAAAGCATAATATATCACCCCTTTTTATGTATGTCCCCAGGTTATCCTATGTAGTTTTAGAAGAGTATTTAAAATTCATGATCTTTCTATGGATGTTTTATATAATGTCCTTGTATCCTAGTTTTATGAGGTTATTTTATGTACCTAGTATCTCAAATATACTTTAACTATAGATGTTCTAGGTTTTATTGTGTAAAACATTATGTAATAAATAATGATTTTTTGTGCAGAAAATTTATGAGTTTTCATAAATAAATTATTCCCATTTATATAAATTGTGTCCTCACTATTATAAATTATCATTCACTAGTAGAATAATCTAATGGATCCATAAAATCTAAAGATATAGGTTATTTGAGATATCATCCTTATAATCAAAGATACCTGGAAACTCAAAATTTCTCTCATAGAAGGATTTTGTTGAAATTTTATTTTATCATAATAATTTCTACAAATAATGTTTTCATCCTTGGTTATAGGATTTTATAGCGATATAAACATCACAAATTCATTTATATGAACATATTTCCTACAAAAATTAAATCCCCAATGGTTATGATGTTATCTAAAAACATCAAATTTAATGTTATTATTAATATGAAAACACAATGATATGATTTGTTCCCCCAAAAAAATTTATTTAAAATTCTGAAAAAGTTACAACAACAATGTAATAATTGTATCAACCGATAAATCCTTTTTTAACATTGGTTCTACATGATCTTCAGTCCCATTGGTTTGATAGTCTAATTAGTTATTTTTTAAATCTTATTTGTTTATTTAAATCATTCATAATGGTTCGTAGTGAGTTTGTGAATCCTTAAATAATATCCACCTTGAGTTTCAAGAAAGATGCGTAGTTAGTTTATATTCTCATGCATATTGGGATGAATTATCTAATAGTAATTATACACCATTCCGGGTTTCTAATAATGTTATATATATGGAACATGCTCTAGTGGATAGTTTGTTACAAAATATGGTTTTTTACTTGTACACCGCCCAAAATTCTATTTTTGATAACATCATGATCTTAAAATATACACAAACTACTTCCATGGGGTTCCTATACTATTTTCAACTACTAATCACCAAAAATAACTGAACCCAACTAAGATACCAACTGAGATTTCATAGACCCACACTCATAAGAATGATTCTATTAATACACACTTTACACAAATGAATTGAATAAAATTATGATGATCGTTGAAAATATATCCTTATTTTATATCATTTAAATAAGATAAACACAACATTTCACAATAAACACACAATCCCATGAATAGATTTTTTTTTGTGTCTTTTTGGATTATCTATATAATAAACTTATTTTATATTACCTGTGAACATTTCTCCATAATATGGTCACACTATACTTCCATATGGGCTCCGCATAGGTTATTAACATCTTCACAACATGAGAAATATAAACATAAGTAAGGGATGAGCTCAAACATTTAGTAAGGGAAAAGGTATCCATATTTTTGAAAAGGTAATATCATAACGAAATGAAAAAAATGATAACATGAGAGATATCATATTAAAGAGAATATAAAAATAAAATAATTTTCCATAATACATTACATCATAGGATTCAGTGTTATTTTACATGAATGCAAGAGACATAATTTAGGGGGAATGTTGTGGGTTTTGTCCATGAAGACATCCTGGGTTTGCCATTTTGTTTAAAAAAAGACTGCATTTTTGGATCTTATTCATAAGGTGATTCTTCTCAACAGTTTTGGTGAATTCCACCCCATATTCATGTGAAAAATTACATATAAATTCATAGACACCATCTTTAATTAAAGAAAAGTAATGTATCTTATTGTCCAAATTTCAAGGGAATGAAATTGTTTCCTTAAAGGAAGAAGTAATGTAGGTGATATTTTAGTTCCCTAGAAATGATTAAATATCATGATAGGAAAGTGGAAAAATAAATATGATGATAAAAATTAATATGAAAATGGATTTTGAACATATTTAATGGTTATTTGTCCACAAATTTGTAGAAGCATTGGCTTATGTTTGTTGATTTGTGGCATTTTATTCTGGTGAATCTCATATACCTAATTCATAGTTTCACTGAAGCCAAAAATATTACATTTTTAATGATATAGAAGGTTTTTATACTAATAATACTTTTCTCCCTATGTCTTTTCATACTTTTTTATGATTTTCATAATAGAAATCTCGATAGGGAGACTGGAGAAGGAACGATTTATCTACTCAAATGGAGGTGTGGTTTCTATGGTATTTCCCACATTTTCATTGGGGTTGCAATTTAATTCTCTCTATTTGTTAGTTCTAATTACATACATAAATTAATGTTTATTAGACATATTACAATAAAAAATTTATAAAATCCCTCAATACAAATAAAATCAATGTTTTTATTTACAATAAGTACTCATCTAGACGATCTGTGACGATTTAAGACTTACTTAGTATTGGTAAATAAATCATTCCAAAGGATTATTTGGTTTCTCTATTACCTAATAGATGATTTTTAATTCATAGTTATGATAATATATTCAACAGGATCATGGGTTATAACTTAAAATGAAAAATTTTATTCCATTCATTGAAGGTAGGGCCACATAGGTCAATGAGGTTCTATCTTCATTCCCTAGGAACATGTTATCCATCTATAAAACTCCATAGAAGTGATTGAAAAAATTTAAATCATCCTACATATCATTATTTGAAATTAATATTAATAATATTAACAGCATTGGGAAAGATGGCGAAGAATTTTCCCACAAATTGGTGAATGTGGTATTATCCTAATAGGAATTGAAATATGAATGTGGGATTTTCATACTAATTTTTTATGGGAATCCGTCTTAGGTATATCAATATGAACTAAATTAATTCAATGTTTTTATGGAAGTTACCCCTGTAATGGGATAATAGATCTTATCTCTCCCGTCAATGTTGAAATTTATAGGATATCTCTCAAAAAAATTTATAAAATTGTCATTGGATCATAGGGCGTAGTAAATCCTAATTTAAGAATAACCACTATGTCATCTTACAATGATTCTTTCCTACGATTCCTACTCATGAAATTATCTCCAAAAAAGAATACATTATAGAACATGACCCTGGTATCCCATAAACAATTGATACGTTATTAGATTGGCTCTAGATTCTTGTAATCACATCCCAATGGACCAAATAATTTAATATTCATAGTAAAATAGATAGATAATTTAAATTTACATTAAATTTTTAAAAAATAATATACATATTGTTTTTTTGATATCCCTATTATTCCCCTTTGAAAATCCCTTAATATTTGTTAGAAAAAAGTTTTTGGTATATAAGGAAAGACAAATCATTAAAATGTGGAGCTGAAACATATAGTAAGGGTATACATTCGACAAGAGTTATCATGAATTGAACTGCATAATCAATATATCAATGTTATCTATTAATCATATGTCATTTAAAAAAATAAGATGATAATGATTTCGAATGAATAACTTATGATCAAATAATTATATAAAAATAATAACATGAGCCTGATACTTATTTATGGATTTTATAATTTATTGAATAATTAGAAAGCCACCAATAATTTATTTCATAATTATAGAATTCATAATTCCATACATCTAAAATATACCATCGATGCATCGTACCAAGAAATATGAATTACCGTCAAGGCCCTGTGCCATTACATATATATATGATTGGTTTAGGCCTAAAACATATACCCATGATAGTCATTGTTATAAGATATTTTGATGCATTGAGGGGATATATGGGTCCCCACCCATCTCAAAAAAAAACTAATTCATTCTGTAGACAAAAGGTATGAAACCTGATCAACATAAAATTTCATATTGAAATTATCGCATACAGTGTGTTAATAATTTCCACAATCAAAAACCATAATCATAGACCATTCAGTGTAATAAATATGTTGGTATCAATTTAGTATATCCCCAATGAAATTCAATATCAAACATCTAGATAAATAATAAAGATGTTATCAATAATACAAATCTATATTGTATTATAACTAATGTATGGTATTTTTATTGATGAATTAAAATATAATAAATGATCCATTAAAATAATTCTTGAGAAAAATATATTACTCACTTTGATTAAAAAACAATATAACAATTTATTTCTAGAAAATATTGGGAAAAATTTCAATGAAAAGGACCCTATAAATATATATAGGAAACATAAAATCAAGTACTGGTATGAATGATAGGATAATTCCTTATATGAGGAATATATGGAAACAAATATTGTACTCACATTATCAGCAAAATTTTGAAAAATAACCTCTTCATAAAATGATAAGAAGATTACTTTTAAAAAATATTTTAAATATCCAATAATGTGTAAACAATTTTGAAATAAAACATTACTAGAATTATAAAAACATTTTTGATAACATATTTGAAAACATTGATATGTAAGAGAAAATATTTTCAAATTAAAAGTGAAATAATATTATATTTTCATAATCATATATTCTCAATAATTTTTGGTTACAAAAAGAAGAAAATGGTACTAGAATATGACATTTTCTTGAATAACTAGATGATAAAAAATATACTTTTTTATGGATGAAATATTAATCAATTCCCCACAGAATGGATAAACATAAACAATCTCCAAAAATGATGAGATTGTGGTATAATCCCATACCACTTCTGTAACTTTTGAATAATAATCCCCATGAATGTAATAAATTAAATCTAAATATTGAATAACAAGAAGATAAATATATTTATGATAAGACATATGAAATGTAAATGTATATATTCCACAAAAATTATGATGTTCTAAATATGTAATATTTCTCATGGATGTAAATGTATGATAAGTAACCATTACCTCACATATGATATATTTGATGCATGTAAAAACATCATACAGAATAAATATAAATTTATTATATATATATATATATTATTGGACCATATATATATATATGATACCACATATTATATATTTATTTAAATTTATAAATAGTTTTTTAATATTTCATTGATAAAGTCATTATTTCTGTTGATTATGTCTTTGTTTCACATGTATATTATTGTTAACTAATTTTCTTCATTTTTGTTTAATCATTATTAAAACTTATAAATAAAGTTTAAAACTATATAAATATCATATATAATAATTATTTAATTATTTATAATAATATATAAAATATATATATGGAAAAATGATTTACACCATTCCTGGAGACGGTAGGTCGAACATACACATTGACAGTGACATCATTTTTGACATGGATGGAATGTAATGAATGTAAGTAATATAAATCAATTGAAGAGTCATTTTTTATTATGTATCACATATATTTTTTTAATTTATCCTCATTACCATCAACATAATGAATTGGTGAAAAATGAATCACATCACATAGTGAGGCGGTAGTCTACCGTACCCTTGAGTGATATTTTCATATCGCCCATGGAATAGAATATAAGGTTTAATATTTAATTTTAAAATAAAATAGTTATATGTTGGTTATAAAAATAATATATATTTATTTAATCAATTCTTCTTACCATCCTACAAAAATTTAAATGAGAAATACACATCACATCAGTTCACGAGGTGGTAGTTTTCTATACACAAGAGAGATGTTATTGTTTTCAAACGGGTTAAAATGAAATAATTTATATGTGATATTATAATTAAATAATTATATTAATTTCATAAATAACATATAATTTTGGTAAATACTTCACTATATCATATCGTGATAGGTGGTGATGGAAAATGAATTACATTGGTTTGCGAGGCGGGAGTCCACCGTACACAAAATCGATATTTTTTTCATTTAATGTAAGAGGAGATGGATATAAGTCATTACATTAATACAATAACACATAAATATATTTAATATTGTGTTTATATTATTTAATCACAGTTTAATAATAATTTATGGAGGTGGAAAAAGAAGTAATATAAAAATGCTCATTTAAGAACATTTCCTCTTCTTGAGACAACATTTTAGGGTTGAACCAAAATCCTTATTAGGCTACCTTTATGATAAATAAATTCTAATAGGATGTTGGGAGAGGATTAAGGGACGATATTTGAAAAATTATGGCCAAGTTACTAGTTCGTGGAAATGCGAATAGGAGATGAGGGTCAATGGAATATTTTAAGTGAGGGAGAGGACACACATTGAATTGTATTAAAAGAAAAACATCTACCCATATTTCCAACTTCTCACAAGGATAAAAAAATGGTAATTTTAGAATATTAGAGGTTATATGGAATATATATGGTCAAATAATGGTATTTATAATGATTTCTATTTTTTAACCCTAATATTACTAGAATAACACCCGTTAAATCCATTTTCACCTTAATATTAATAATTTATTTTTAATATTTTCACTATTAGTTATGGGAAAACAATTAAATTGACAATAATATATCATAAAAATTATCATTATTCTAAATATGAAATCTATTTTATCAAAATAAATGAATATAAAATTATTAATTAAATTAAAAATTAAACCCACAAACGCATTGAAAAAATTGGGCTTTGGAATGAAAATCATTCCAATGTAAAAGAAGATTTTAATAATTATTCAAATTAAATTTATTAAAATTAACTAAATTAAATATATTTCAATAAATTTTAACTAATTATATGTTAAAATTAATTTAAAAAATAATTTAACATTGTAAATAATTTTTATAAAATACACGTTTTCATTAAAATTATGATTTTTTCACTAGTCATTTAAGAATACTATAAAAAGATCAGAAATGGATAAATATAAAAAGTATATTTTAAAAAGATTTTTTTTTCAAATAAAGTTTCAATATAGAGAAAAACCATTATATAATCTACAGATTATCCACCATTCATCCACTTTTCATCAACACAATTCATTACCTTACGTTCTATTCTCTCTGTAATTTCTGAGACCTCAATTTCGTATTCTTCTTCTACACTCTCCCAGTACGTAAAATTTTCAATACTCTCACCTCCTAGGATTTAATATCTATCCTTTCCTCTATATTATGACTACATTTCCTAGATACTCTACCTCTCCCCTCCCTATATCCACCTCTGAAATACCCTCTCCTACTCACAAATGTTCCCCTGACTCATTCTCCCATGTTAAACATAAATGTGTTTAATATAAACCCCCCTACACCATTCCAAGGTATCTCATAGATTCCTCCTAATTCATAGAAGTGATAACATTGTAGAACCCTTACGTGGATCTGTCCTCAATACTGACTGCTACAAATACATTTCCATTTTAGCATCGATATGTATGAATCTCACTTTATCGTTCCATGAATCCTATTTTTTTTTTATTTTTTTCCTATTTTCACCTCAGTTTCATTAATTTCTTCCCAGTACACTAATTATTCATCACACATATTGAAGGGATATTTTTATCCCTGAAATATTTAGTTCATGGATATTGAATAACCGTGCACCGACCCTCAATAGCCTCAGTATAACGACTATTTAACAACTACGAAGGTTCAAATGTTTCATTTTAAAAACTTTATCATTATCCAAAAACACTTGCACCCCTTGTTTGATGATTCCATGGTTTTTGACAAGGATATATGTATTGTAACCCATAATCTTCTTGATATGTGAATCCAGAACTTTATAGAAACACGAGAGTCTTGATTGGGAATGAATTCATGTTAAATTTTCAATCAATTCCTTTTGTCATTATATCTCCACTGAATCATTTATGTATAAATTAGTTTAATGAAATAATTTTCCTGAATCATCATCAGTTGTTGCATAATTAATCTTCCATGGTTTGTTTTCAATGAAAAAGTTTATCGGGCTCATATTTATAAACACGAACCAGAATACGTGTCTTCTAAAGGTATTTGATTCTTATATTAAATTCATGATGGACCATATCACAAAATATACACCCTCTATACCGTAGAATCCAATAACATAAATATCTGGAATAGTAATATAATGATTTATAAAATATTATAAACATTGCCTATTTTTATCTATAGTATGTGTTCTATTCATAGTTCATGGATGGAGTTAATAAAGTGTCTTCAATGGAAGTTTCTAGATGAGATAAAAGTGTATTAAATTACTATCTTTATATCAAAAATTTTGATCGTTTGACCATTTTAGCTTTCTTCCACCTTTTTTAATGAAATTGGATTTCGGTCCAAAATATGAATCTTTATTGCATCATGGGTGTTTTGGTAAAATTAAGCATGTTATAATATCAAAAAATTAATCATAAATCTTCGAATAATATTTTCTAGTGTAAAATGAAGCATATTTTTCAATGTTATCTGCATCTAGTATGAAAATTTTCATTATTTTTTTCAAACATAGAAATAACCTATTGTTTGTTTATGGATAATTTTGTAATTTTTTTAATATTCAATACATTGATTGAAATGTGAAATCACTAATGATAGTATGAAATCTATTTATAATAAATAAACATTTTTAGTAATTATTTCCCCCTGAATTTTTCCTAGGATAATTCCTATAATATATCTTCATGGAATAAAAATAGAGATTTTAAACAAAAAGTTATTTCATCATTAATTATAACAATAATGATGAAATCATCAATGAATTTACGCATTTTTTTTTGTTTCTAATTACTCATTTTCCTTTCTATTATGCAATGTTTATGTATACTATACAACATGTAGCATGCCCAGTAACAATATATACATACTATACCATATGTGATATTATATACAACACTATAATATATTATATTATTCATTTTTTCTTTTAAATATTCATTCATTGTGGTATTTAATATTTAATATTCACAAAATAAACTATGTGCGTAGTATATGAGAAAACACTGGTGGCTATGTGTACACAATGCAAATTCCAACACTACATACATTGAAATATATAATATTCAATAATATTCCAACACTATATTGTTTAATATTTTTCAATGTATATAGAAAATTTTAAAACATAATTTTATAATATTATTGGATTTATTTTAAGGATATATTTTTCCATATTTCATTTCTATATATATTCCTATTTTAATTATTTTCTCTTATCCATTTGTATTTTTTTTTGAATATTTAGATTCATATTTTTTAACAATATAGGTTCATTTTTAATAGTAATTTCATGAATTATATTTTTTTGTAAATATTTTGGTTTAATAACACTGACATGTAGGATGAATATTCATATTCAATAAGCCTATTGAATCAGTCTCATTTTATGGGAAACTATGATGTTTTCCCGAAATTAAGTGCATGAATATGGATTACATACCATTAGAAATTGAATTTGGAAGTGGGATTCAATATCATTTATAATATACAATTTTCATTACTAAAATGAATTTTCAATATGCCTTCTTCTCTATAATATCAAATTTTCTAAAAATACATTTTTTACATATTTTAGTATTTAGTTTAAATTTCTATCAATTTATTTTTAGTTATATAATTTCAATTTGAATCCTTAAAAGTCATGTTTACATAAATAAATATTGTACAACTACTTGTATATATAAATGTTTCACAGTTATATTATTCAATTTTACAAACACCATAGCATATTGGTAAATTTATATATTAATTTACAATGAATAATATTAAGTTAATATATTCATTCACAATGAATGTCATGAAATGGATGGTGATAAATTTAGTGGAAGAATATCAGGTATATTTCACAAAATTCATGTAATAAAGTTTGAATAAAAAATGCACTTTCAATAAATTGATTGTTTTCTTTAGGAAAATCCTTCATTCAGGTTTAATTATTAGTCAAAATTACATACAACCCATTCTTAAATTTAATTTTTATAACATGATGAAGATGTTTGATTTCAAATTCCATAATGAACTATTTATTTTGAAGGAAGAAAAATATATTTTCATTGTTTATATTAGATTTAAATATGTTATATTATAACATCCCCGCTAGAATCACCTCTATGTCGGTGGTCGGACCAATTTGTCACATGAGCTCACACACATCTCCCTGAATGCCAGAGGCTTCCAAATAGCAGTGAGGGCCTAGGGTGTTTTGGTGTGGGAGACTATTCCCTCATAGATCAGAGTATGAAAAACGATTAAAAATAAATTATATATAGTGGAATCATTAATGGAAAAAAGAATAGTAGAAATTGTAGTAAATAATTGACAATGTAATAGAAAAAAATTAACAGTTTAATAAATGTATCCAACACCTATTTATATAAGAAATAATGATGAATTGTGAAACATAAATGAAATTATTAAATAGTACAACATGGATTTAAATATAGATAAACAATAAATTAATGACACCAAATCCCCACGGATGAGATCTACAAGAAGCTTGATCTCTAGCTCAGTAAATTTCACTAAATATCTATGTAAAAGCAACACATCATAAGGAATCAATCGTCTTCCAAGTCCTACAAACTAGAAATGTTTTCTCAAGGTACCCAATTGCGATGATGGCCTATATATGATGTGATATATAAATCATAATAGGTTGTCACCACTGGTCTCCATCCTAATCCAGAAAATGCATTATAAATTTAGAATTGTTCCATATATAATATACGCAAATATATAATAAATTTAACAATAGAAACTTTTTTGGGGTTTCTAAATAGAAATTCATCCAATACCACCTATTTTGGCCTATGATGGAAGTTTGAAAGTATTGTTCCGAAATGAAGAATATAGAATAATGGGCCAATAGTAACCTGTAAAATCAAGGATGACATTTCCCAAATATTTTTCTTTAACTAGGGGTATACGTCTCATGTAGTCACATATGTAATCTAGTAATGTAAGGGAAACATTTATAGTGCAGTCACATCACATTATAATAAATTCAGATGAATCACATACATTTATATTAGAAACCATCAATTTCATAGGTGGAGCATGATCCCATACCTAAGGTATCACATGATACATCCATTCAATAAATTCCAATAATAATGAGCCCATCTAAAATAATCCGGTCTAAATTTTAATTATCACTCATGGTACGGTAAATACAATTCCATCCTTGGTATCGTATGGTAGGGACCATGTAAAAACCGAGGCTTGGCATAGACGTCTTTCCCATGGGACCGTTCTCGGTTTTCCCATTGGGAATAATTGTTATACAATAGTCAAAATGAATGCCCATGGGAGACCATTCCTAGAGATCATAAAACAACTCTTCCCTAGTGCATCGTTTTGTATCCTATCGAGTATGGAGAGTCCTATTGTTGGTTCTAAATACAGGACCCATATTCTATCCCTACCTCTACTTCATTTAAAATAATAATAGAGGAAAATATCATAGTGCAAGCATGGTATGATGTTTAAGTTATATGGAAGAAGCTTTAAAAACATCCTATCAACACATGCAACAAAATTTCAGAATCTAGAAAGGATAACAAAGAATTTGGTATAATGAAGACACTAATAAGTTTATAAGCAATAAAGAAACTTTCATAACAAATGAATTATAAACAAGGCATGTTTAATCACTATGAATCATACTAATATGTAATCAATGGAATTTCATCATCTCAAGCTATCTAGATTGTTCAAGTGTCACAATCCATCTAGACCATTTTAATGTCTCAATCAAGGAACAAAAAAGTAATCATATTATTTTCATTAATAGGAAAGGTACTTATGTATCATGAAACAAATAAATTTTTATGAATGAAATATTTTATCCAAATAATTATCAACTATTAAATTGGTTGGAGGCACCATGTACAGGATAAAAAATTATTTTCAATCAATGAAATTATCACGAGGGACCTAATTAATAATTCATTTTTCATTAATCGATTGGATGAATTACTAAAATGCACCAAAAAACCCATGAAAATTTTAGAAATTTTATATAAAGTAAATGTAGGATATTTAGAATGGATCACCCAAAGGGGTGGCTGAGAAGAAATGTGAACACCACAAACTGTTTTCTTGAGAAGAGAAGTTGAAAATAGACATAATAGAACTAACAAAAATGATTAATACAAGTCCTGAAATTCATTATGTCTCTTCCATTTATTCAATTCATTCTATTTTCTATGAGGCAGCCTAATAAAGGTCATTCTCAATCTATTTCTCTAACCTCAGAAAAATTATTTTAAGGAACATTTTCCAAACAGTTCATGTTTTTTACCCTAATGGAATGCCAAAAACATTCAAAATTATTTCTAACAATTCCATTCACCTCACACATTTCATTTAACTTGTTGTGAAATAACGACTACATTAAAAGGTCTCTAGAACCAAAACATGTCATTCATCACATAAAACTTAAGAATAATGAAAATCGCTGAGTAATTATGAATTTAACAAAAAAGTGTGTCTCTAGATTTTTCTCTTCAAGGGAGAGAAACTCATTTGGCGGGTTTTTATTACAAATACATGACATTGATTGACAAAAAGACATATATCAATTTTATAAATTTCAATAACATTATCAAATAATATTTTTAAATAAAAACCAAAATTCCTTAATAAAAAACTAAGAATGATGCATTATGTAATTAATTATTTTATTACAAAAATTAATGGGGAAAGGAAAGGGATCTTACCTTAGGGTGGATCAACACTCAACATTTCAGCTCCTAGTTCTTTCTCACTAGATACTATGTTACGCCCATAGAGAATATGCACATTCACATACATATAATGACACCTAGACCCTATGCACACATCCACATGGCCATTAACATGTGAAGGGGGATCCTTGCACATATTCTTATATGAATATACATGCCTTCACACACCTATTAATTTTTTTCGTATATACACATAGGAAAAAACACCCATACATGTATATTCACTTCAACGAATGAATATACACATAACGAGGGAAACTAGATTGATATATATATATATATATATATATATACTTACCTCTACATACACATGAATATCTCCTTTTACCAATGAAATCAAAATCACTCCAACACAATACAAGAAAACAATAGGGTCTCAAAATAAAAGTTATAAGGTTCAACACACTTTATGAGAAATGTAATAAGATCAAAAATTATTAAATCCACAAATATGAACGGATAAGTTATTAAGAACGAAGGAAAAAAATCTAGAACATCATGATAAAGCCCCAATGCACTATAAATCAATCAATAGAATAATAAGAGAATATAAATATTCATAAATAAAAAATGAAATATGAAGAAGATGAAGAAATTCTCCTCTGATGGAAGAAAAAATAAAATCTGAACCTATCATCTTCACCTTCAGTGGGAGATTTCATAATAAGTGTGAACATGAACAGAGAGACTTGTTGCACAACATATAAGTAAAAAACACATAAAAATGATTCCAACCCAGAAACCAAGTGTTTGACTGATCGATGTAGGGATACATGGAGACCAAAAATTATCTAAAAAAGAAGACGAGGCTGGAGGAGACAGCCTACATTGATGAGTCGAATGCAACACTGGTGAACGCTGCACTAGAGTATGCAGCGAGGAGGGTGTTTGTGCACTATTGGAGTCATCCATGGGGGTCGTTGCATGAGCAAGGAGGATGGAAGGGGAGGTGTGCGTGGATGAGTGTGGGAAACCCTTCATGGGTTAATAGAAACCCTAAAAAATAAAATTAATAATAATGAAAATAATAATATTATTACTTCTATTATTAAAAAATTTCATTATTATTTTTTCTAGTTACCCCAATTTAATTTATGTCCATTTCAATTTTAATCTAATTAATTCAACTTCTCAAATGATACACATCGCAGGGTTCCAAATCATAGGAAACATAAAACTCTAATGCTCGGTTTTATAAATTGCTCATATAGTAAATGTGAAAAATTTATACTCCATTGGATATTTTTTATCATGTTCAAAACAAAAAACATTACATATACTTTTTTAGAACCCTTGATAAAAAGTAATATGGAATTTTTTCATCTACGAAATTTTATCGACTCTCGTTGACATTCATTATTATTTTGACAATATCCATGTAGTACTATTATTTATAATCGTATTTTATTTTAATTTTTTGATAATTCTAATCACACTCATTTGTATTATGGTATCTTTTAATTCATAGTAGGTGCATGTCGATATTGGTTAATCTTGTTAAAGTAGCGTTGTTTTAGATTCCATGTGTTCAGTTTTCTATAATGGAACCCCTATAATATAGAAATGAAATTTTAGTTCATTCATTTACCTCTAAAATATATTATATATTCTATTGTGCATGGCTCATGTACACATGGTAGGTCCTCCTATTCACAGCTTCCAATCCCTTTTTTCAATTATTTTTTTTCAATTTAAATTACTATAGTTGGTGGTAGTATTGGGTTCATAATAATTATCCATACATTTTCCCTCTACAATGGATTGTTCTTTAGTTTAAAATGTAATTTGGGGCCAATGAGATATCATTTTATCCAATGATGATCCTTTTATGATAAAAAATAGTAGGTTCAGAATTACTACAAATTCAAAAATTGTAATATTAACCATCTAAATGTGGATTGTTTTATGTAAGGAAGTATCTTTTATGTAATTCATTTTTGAGAATATTTGTTCAAAAAATTTTGATCATATGTTAAATTTATTTATGAAAGAGAATTCAGAGGTAAAAGTTGATTATATATGTGATTCAATATATTCTATTTATTTACAGTGATGAAAAATTTATATAAATATTTTCTTAATGTATAGAATAATTTTATTATAACATTAAATGAAAATCCAATTTATTTTAACTACTTATATAATACTTGTTTTACTAAAACAATTATATTCAATAATTCTACCAGTTCACCTGACTATTATAATTGTTGAAATTATAATTAATTTTTCTTCTTTATTATATTTTATGGACCAAGATGGTATAAATTTAATTATTTTTTACATGAGATTTAATTGAATTACACATGTATAGAAACACATAAAAAATCATCTATATGAGCTAAATTTTACATATATTTTTTCATCATGTATAATATTTCGGTGTGTTATAAAATTTGTTTTTGGAGAGCCATTTTTCTAAACTAAAACATCTAAACTATATTCTATTCATAATGATAATATATTATTTTTAAATGATATGTATTCATTTTATATTTACATTAAGTTCATTGTATACTATTTTAAGAAAATATATGTTTCCCAGTTGAAGGATAAATCAAAATCAAAGTAGTTCATATTAAATATATAATCTATATGTGATTGAGGATGTAACAACCCTTGTTTAAAAAATCTCACTAATTTATTATGTATTTTTGTATATGAGGGTTTAGATTGGTTTTATGAAGTTATGGTTTTTCATGGAGTTTTTGTTAGGGAGCTCAGCTGTAGAACAAATCATTATCTATGTAGGCTTCAATAATCATGTGGTGTATCCAATGGTGAATGTTTCTTAGTGCTATTAAAATAGTGACTTTTGGTTTTTTATATGTTCATATATTTTAATAGGTTCGTGTTTTTAACTAATTTTTTTCATATTACATACAAGAAGCTACCTATTGTTTTTCATATACATACCTATATAAGTAACAATTTTTCTATTTTATTTATATTAGTTTTTAAATAAATTTTAATTGAATCCCATAACAATTCTATATCTAAACACTAACTTATTATAATAGAATCAAAATTTCATTGATCAGTTCTAACTTCCTCCACTCTATTTCAAAACATCTTGCTTCATCCCATTGATTGGTTAATCTCACTGTGATCACCTTTTATTGGTCGAAATAAGTTGATCGAAGAGGGATCATCTCCAAATAATATCTCATATGTCTTTGAAATTTCATCCCCACTATGATTTCGTTTCCATATACATAGTTGTTTGGATTTCTAACTACATGTTGTTCTTTATTTATTTGAAATATGTTTGTTTTCCGTGAACATTCTCATCTATCATCAATTTCATTATAATCAATTTGTAATTTTAGTATTTACCTATTCATATTTTTGAGGAACTTATTTCGTGAATCTCTCGCACACCATCTCGACATTAGGATATTCATGTTCGATTCAGGGAGGAATATCTTATATGCTTCAGTTTATCCCAATTCTTATAGATCATATGTAATAAATATAATGTCCTAATTTAATAGATCTCTAAAAGTTATATTCATTACTAACGTTTGATTTTCTATCATTTTTTTTAATAATATCTATTATCTATACTAAACCATGTACATTATACTCCATTTCCCAAAAAAATTATTATTTTTACGATTGTGCTTGGTGATAATACAACATAAATTTCCACTATAATGAAAAATAGTGGTATGTGGTAAGATTGTAATGATTTGATCAAAATAATTCTTAGTGATCTATTATTTTTTCTTTATTAGTTTTACGTTATTTCTTCACCCTTTTAAACACTTATTTCCATTACTTCCACCCAAAAATTATGATGCATTAAACTCAAATTACTTTTCATATAGATTTTACATATTCCCCATTCATTAGGTTCTTATGATGTTTTTAGTATGATGCATTGAGATGGTACACTGGATTCCCATTAGTAATATAGAAATATTCACTAATCCCTAAAAATAATATATATATATATATATATACAAACGAGATGATGGAATTAAGGATAAAATCACCTGTTAGAAATCCATTATCTATGATATAGATTGTTTCTTCAAGGACACGTGTCTCCTTTTTTAGTACCAATAAACCTCGAATTACAAAGTTATCTTTTAATGTCATCTTCCAAATAGTTAGGTACTCTTCCAAATCACATTGATCAGTTGATCCATGACTCAAAACATTAGATTTTTAGTCGGAAGGGTTTTCTTAAATGGTGATGATATTGTTTCTTCAAATCTATCTTCAATTATTATAGTTGTGGTTTTTCTTTCATGTAATATCTCCTTCTATAAGACCACTATTTCTATTTTATCCCAGTACCTACATTAAAAATATAAAATATTCATCCCAAAACCGATATCATCAAAACTAGGATAGTTTTAATTCCTCACATGCCATCATATTTCTACAATTGGGTGCAGTTTCTTTGATTACAGACCCTTATCTTATCCTATAATTTTCATTAGGTAAGATTTATTGGTTTTTATTTATCATATTCTTTATTTTAATATATAATTTGGTTATGTTTAATTTGTTTTGAATTATTTCATATCATATATATTATTTTATTTGTAACATATTTTCATTGGGTTTACTTGATTCATTCATTTACTCATATTTTAATCCATTGTTGTAACCTCCTTCGAATAGTGGAAGTGGTTACCAGAGTTGAGGACATCTGTTTGTTACCAGTCGAATGAAAAATGTAATTTTAATTCTCACCCAAAAATTTAATATCATGTCTTTGTGAATTTCATAGTTTCAGTTTTTATTTTTATAAAAACAATTATATGAATACCATTCGTATAAACATAAATGATATCCTATTCGAATGTTTCTCTATATCTAAGTCAAGCCTTCTAATGACCACCCACACTAAGAGTGCACTCTCAAATCCTCATACTCTTCTTAACTCGAAGCCTGTTCACATAAGTCAAAGACATCTGGTAATCTTTAAACCTATAATTGAAAAATATTAATGTAATGTTCCTATTAATTAAAAATTTTCATTTTAAAAGTGGACACATATTGTAATGGAACTCAATATTATCCCAATCCATTAAAAGGATTTGAAAACCATTAACAGGTAATGATTTTCATTTTCCCTTAATTAATATTCAGATTATTGTTTTATTCATAATTTCTAATTTCAAAATATATTATCTATTATAAAAATTAAAAATGAAAATCATGTTACCCACCTTACCAAACTATTCAAATGATTTAAAAAATGAATTATAATTACAATTAAAAATCTATGGATGGTAGATAAAGTCATCATATATATGATAGAATATTTTTTTCTCTATCAACACCATTTAAGCCCCATAATATCATCCATAAAACATTTATTTTTCAGAATAATTATTTTTATTTAATGAGATTTATTTATTCAAGATGATATATACTTTTCATTCTTATCAAAGAATGGATTGTAAATGAGATGACACTCCTATATTAAACCATATTCATATTCCACTAAAAAATCGGGTGGTCTACAATATTCCATTAAATAATCCCTACATTGTTCATAGATGTAATTTCAACCCAAAAAATATTATTGGAAAAATCATTCAAATGATATTTTACAATTTGAATTAGTTGGAATGATTTAGCATAAATATCATTATTACTTTATTATATTAATATTTTCATTCTAAGTGTATTCATCATTTTAAATGATTTTATTATATATATGAAATACAAGTTTTTCCAATAAGAATCATATCTATCCACTAGAACTATCCATATCCCCTTTAACATTCAGGTAATTATTTCCATCATGAATCAAATACAGTAATAATATTTCTATAGAATCAATCAGTGAGACATGTCCTAGAAGGGGTCTAGTTATTCAATTCTCTGAGCCTGAGTCATAGATCTGTATAGTAAATAAATTTATCACTTAGTGTTTAAATGATTCCCAAAACAAATTTCATGCTAAAAAAACCATATCTAGCTAGACTTTATATTCTATCAGACATCCCTTCACTATGATAAATATTTAGGCCTCACAAAGAAACTATAACTCAATTGAGGGCATCAGTATTATATTTCTGTATGGAACATAGAAATAAAGTAGGTGACTATTTGAAGAAACAATGGAAGTAATATGATAATAAGAACATTGAGTACCCCATAGGTCAAATAATGGAAGATACAATTTTGATGATCACTAACGTGCATTCATGTTATCTCAACGTTCACTATTCAAAATTTCTACCTCCCACACATCTCATAATTCATCTATTATCCACCTATAATATTCTTCATTGTGTTCAATTTTTTATTTTTTTTCTAACTCACTCTATAATAATCCAATCTTCATTTATGGAAATTTTACATTCTTGAAAATAAACAATATTAATGACCCTTCATATGTTTTAATGAATTGTTATTCTTTCCTATATAATGGGGAAAATACAATAAAAAAAATTCTAAAATTTTGTCATCAGATAAATACCCGATTAGTGTTAATTAATATTCTATATATTTAATAATTGATTATTATCTCTTAAAATATACATTTTTATGAAATATATTTTTTATGTTCTCTAATCATATTTTAAGAGGACCCAAATTTTTTATTGTATCTCTTAGAAAAACCTAAATGCCTTCAACAATACAAATTTGTTTATAATTTATTTATTAAATCATTTACATGATTTTACTTACCATGTTTTTGGCATTATATTGTTAAAATTATTTGTGGATATATCTTTATTGAAACCTCTTGAATTTCAATCCCTGAAACATTATAACCAACACAAATCACAAATCTATTTTTTTTTGCATCCATGTGCATCTTGATGAAACTAATTCACAAAATCATATTGCCATGGATTAATTAAATCATAAAATAAAATATGATCAATACAATGACAATGGAATGGTTATGGACTAAACTGGGGACTATCTTCAGAATAAGCATTCAAGTATTTGGTGTCTATGATTTTGAGATGATGATTTTCCATTTTTCGGTAGGATATGTTTTGGATTTGAATTATTATTTTTTATTTCTCCATAATTTTGTGCATTATAAAGGGATTATAATGGGAATAAATGGTGAAATAGCTTAACACTTCACTAGATATGATTATCTCTTTCCCTCCCTCATAATCTAAATCCACTACAGTCCATGTCTACACATATATTCATATGGTATAAATTTTATATTATGAATTTCAGGAAATTCATAATATCAATGAAGGAGGAAGGGATGATATATTTTTAGTTGGTTACTATTCCTCTCCCTATTTTATTCGTTCATCACACTAGTTCCTTTAAAATACACAAAATCTTTCCCATAAGTCATGGTTTTGGCTGGGACTTATCATTCTGTTTGGATCCATTACAGAACACATAATCAATTATGTGCCTCTTTTGTATTAGGATATTAATATATTTCAACTATTATGTCTATATTAAATAAGATAAGAACTATTATTTTTTCAACAATTACGTATTTGATATAAAAAAGTATTGATCAGATTTAGAAAATTCATATAAAAATTAAAACATTAGTATTTTAATTTTCTAAGTGTTATGAAACCTATTTAGTTATAATGATGTTTTTAAGAAGAAATAATATATAGAATGAATTTATATCCTAAAAAATTTCTATCTTTATGGCACAAAAAATGTTAGTATGAATGAATTTTTTTATACATTCATATGAGAAATGGAATCCAATCCACTAAAGAAATTAAGAAAGATAATGTTTCTTGAGAGACGTAAAAAAATGTTATTTCGTTATAGATTAACATTCTTGAGTGTTAAATATAGAGTACATTTTTATTAAAAATATATTTTTATGTAGAAAATATATTGATCCTTCTAGAGAGCTTCCATGAACAGAAAGATAATATCAGTTCCCTATTTTATTCAATAAATATTTATTGAAGGCCAAATGAATCATGTTTGAAATTGATTGTGGGTTTTTCTACATTCAATTAACTATAAGAAACCAAAAATATATTTTATAGAAGGATTTTATTAGAAGGATTTCATGAAAATGGTACCTAATGATTAGTTTTTTCTTGTTCATTAAAATAATACAACTTCCATTACTATTTTTTAATGTTCCAATAGAATGATGATATTTCAAATTCATGATTTTTTATTTCTCAATATAAAATTTTATCACCAAACTATTTTACCATATATGTGAAGGGTCACTATGAAGCCCTATTACTTCTAGGAGGAGCACTGGTCACTACTAGATAACGGAATCAGGTCCTCCAACGGTGTTGTCTTGTTTCACCATAGATAAATCACGTCCAAAAAAACCATCACCAGTATGGTGTGTGAGAAAATAATATTGGTAGGTACCCCTGAAACTCACACAAAATCAAAAAATTTTAATTCTTCTCCCTCTCATCCATCTAAATCATAGGATTTAATTTTTGATAATGTTACAATAACTAATATTGGGAGTAGAAATTCCATACTTGTGGTCATATGGTAGCAGATAATAGTGGAATTCTATGGATGGACTACATATTGAGTTGCGGATGACCATGTGGGAGTCTTCATGGAAGAAAAAAACTCTTGGATGATGTATAGGGGGACATCCACTTAAGGATGGAGTTGATTCCGTAAATGATGTCCCTCCATGATTCCAAATATCCCCCACCATACTCTCCAAAATTCCCTTCACAAGGCAGCCAGTTTTATTCTCCACTTTTAGTCAATTAAAATAAAAATGTTGCATCACACATATTGGTTGGAACAAATCTTCCTGCCAAGTGGAACATATATTCATAGAGTAAATTCAAGGATATAAATTACATGATCACAGACATGTTGAGGGGTCACTTGGAAGCACATCCAGTAGAAGAGTGTACTATATCTATTTCTATAGTACACTATTATTTCTGTATATTCATACTCCATAAGAAACCTGGTGAAAGAATGATTAGTGGTGATATTATCCTTCCATTTACCACTATTTATTAATATAAATATACAAAAAATGTTTCTTTTGAATTATGTATAATGATATTTGATGTTTTTTTTATAATTCGTAATGTGTATTATCATTCGAAAACCATCCCATTTACCTCATAACACAAAAATATCGATCCATATATTTACTAGATCTTGAAGCTCTTTTCACCTCTATGTGTTTTATATTTGGTTTGGTTTATGGTTGTTGTCAGCATATTTGGGGAATATTTCCAGAAAAATGATAATAAATATGTTTGGCTTTAAAATGAATTGTTGTTTGATTTTATATTGGACAAAAATCATGTTCCAGAACTAATTTTCATTGAAAATCATAATTATATGAATGTTAAATTTTTTATAGCATGAATATAACTTGATCTGACCTGTTTTAATGAATATTGAAAGATTATTTATCAGTAGAGGAGATGTTTATAGATCTATTTTTATCATTTGGGACTTCTAATATGTAAAATGAGTTAGATTGTATGAATTTATATCTAACTATTGGTATTTTAACAAGTATTATCAAAAAATAATTATGAGTGACTAACAATTATGCTATTCTATGAGAAAATTGAAATTTACATAATGTTATTGATTTGTATATATTTATATTATATTTTTTACAACAAATATACTCTCTAATGATTGATTTTGTAGATTCCATTAGGATAACTTTTTTCTAAGATTATGGTGCTACAATTTACTAATAATCTAAATAGTGACCTATTAAAAGTGTAATATGGTAAATATGATTATAATTCCCTCTATATATCTAGAAACATGCCAAAATACTAATGTAAGGTTCACATTAAATAAAGGGATTCATCATATGTGACTACATTTTGGAATTGTTCATGTGTTCATTTTTTGTGATTTAAATTCTACAGGAATTCATGTATATTTGGACAACACTCATGATGTGCTATGACATGTTCATTTGAAAATCCAAAATACTATTTTCATATGATTCATGATATAATTCAAATTTTTTATTTCTATGATTTTTAATTTATTCAAAATAATAATGAGTATGGTTTGAAATGATTATTGTCATTTTATATGTTGTAAACTTCATCTCTAATATGTTAAACTACTTTTTTTCATTATGATTATCAAAATTTATGCTTTCTATTGCACCCATTTAATTTATATTTCATGTCATTGAATAATGTAATATTTCATTTTCCAAATATATTTTCTATAACATTAAATTTGGATCTTCTGAATTTGAATTTGTAAATAAATGATTATACCATTAAAAAGCATGATTTGGTTACTAGATAATATTGAATTATTTTCAAAATGTGTGATTAAACCACCATTAAAAAAAATGTTTTTAAGAAAACATTTCAGTTTCATTAAAATGGTAATTGTTTTACTTATTATCAATAAATAAACATTTATTTTATTTTATATATATATTGTCCATAAATGTTCAATAAGTTATTTTTTCCAATTCATGAAAAATAGAATGATTATATTTGAAAACAAATATGTCATAAATGATTAGGATGTTACATTATCTTCTAAGTGTTGTGTTTCTTATAATATACATTATCGAAAATGATTTTAATATTTTAAAATCTGGAGGTTACATTGAACACCATTTAAATAAATTTTTTCCTTGAAATTTAATCTTGATCTCAGTAATCATGGTTTTAAAATTTCTAAATACCTTTTTCAAAACACACATAATAAAATGGGTTAATAAAACATACTCTTGATAGGAGTGAATAGGATGTAAAAAATTCCATCTATAATAACTCGTAATTGGGTTTCATTATTGGAACAAATTGTTAGGAATTGAAGTTATATACATGAAATAAAAGCATAAATAATTATAGGGAGAAATATAGATAATTGATCACCAAGAATATTAATGACCTTGAAAATAAAATGACCAAAAAATAAAAAAATCTATTATGAGTTAAAAGACCATTTTATTCATCATAAATGAATGTACAAGGATATTTTCTTCAATATCTTTTTCTTATTTATTAGGAATTACGATACCATCTAGTCTGAGAATATCTTAAAATATAATTACTTTGTATATTTGTGTTTCATATGAACAATTTGATCCTTATGTTATTATTAGATCAATTTACAATTATTCTCTTACTATATGAAATGAATATACAAATTTAATTTTTCATTATTGAATCACTAAAATAAACATTTAATGATTCATAAAAAATGAAAGTCATTCTTTATATTTCAAGATATCTTCCAAGAATTCAATGGATAGAAAGAGTTATCCAATAAAAAAATAATATCTAAAACCAAAAAAATATCCCCAATATTAATCATAATCCATTTTAGAAATAGTTAACCTTAAGGGTCATAGAAAGGTTTTATATCCAAATTCAATTTCACAAAATATAGAAGTAATATCAATAAATTTTCACACTTAACATAACATTAGATTCCGAAAAATAAATAATGTTTCTTTTAATTTCACATTGAAAATTTGAGAATACCATTATCATATTAAAACATTAATGAAAATGTTTATGATTCTAAAAATTATATTTCTGCATATTCTATAAATAAAATCTCATATTAATGAATGTATTCCATAACATGAAAATATAGAAAAATCCATCATTCTTACTAGAAACCATAAAATAACTCACCAAATTCATGGTCACCAAATACTATCCAATAAATACATCATTATAATTATTATTTGAACATCATTAAAATATGATGTTTTATCTTCCCTCAATCATATGTTTTTCAAAAAGATCATCTTGTAACTAGATACTTTTCATTGCACCATTCAACATATTCTATAAAATTATTAATTAAAGTTATATATAGTAAAATTAATAAATGTTTCATGATTCTTAAAATAATATTATTATTGATTAAAAACTTTTACAACACAATAATATGAATATCAATGAATCAATCATTCCACGTCTATTGTACACTATTTACCATCTTTTTCTATACTATTCATTAACACTATATTCCATTAATAGGTCATTCATAGTATCATCATCATCAATATAAAATTATTTACTCAGAAAACCATTCTAATCCTCTACTTGTTATTTCCCCATTGGAAATTGATATTCAATATTCCCATACTTTCCAAAGATCAAATAGTAATCTATTGATAATACCTAAGAGAGATTTATATTCCTATATGTAGATTTAACATAACATTTCATTTTCCCTCAAATTTTGTACTATATTTCATTATTATCTATAGATAAACAATAAATGTAATCCCTTGAGTCATTCCATTAAATGTTTATTACCAAAATATTGACAGATAAGAAACTACATGTTATTTATTCCATGGTTTCCTCTACACATGCTCTTAGAAAAATATATCCTTCTATTCTATATCATGACTAGGAGTTGGTTAAGATGAATGTTTTTAGTCATATATCCCAATCAATGGATATCCAAAATCGCAATATACTTCACTATTGTCATCATACTATTTATTAAACAATAAAAATATTTTCTACCACATTAAATGTTTATCTAGATTCTTTTTGGTCAATACATTGATTTAAACCTAAATGAATAGTGTGATAAAAAATAAACATAATGGTAAATCCAATAGATATAACGAATAATTTATAGGATATATAAATCACGATATCTTATTTGTAGTCAATGACATGTTGGTTTTAACCTAAGTTATTCAAGGTAATCATCTATTCTAATAAATCATGATGGTTTGTAAAGAAAATTTAAATTAACCATAGCATGTTCCTAGTGATTGTTCATCCATGTGTACTCTATGAATCATTTCCATTTTCTAGATAATGGTTGTGTCAATACTCACATGCATTTTTCAAAGTTATTAAACCTGAGTATATTTATTCCTAAACAACATCCAATTTTATAATCTATATAAGGATGTATTTAAAGGTAAACCGCACAATTTAAATCATTCAAATTTCATTGGTTATCATATACTGAAAATTATCATCAAAGTCAGTCCAGGTCATTGTTATATTATCTATTGTTTCTAAATAATTTTCCCATGGATTCCACTAAACTTGAACTCATACCAAATGCAGTGACCTTGTTCTTAGTTTCCCAGAGATAGTGGTTACATTAATATATTAGTAGTAGATCTAGCCAATCACATAAAAAATTAACATTTAGATTATAAGTATTGGAAATCTAGTTACAAATGTGAAATTTACATGAAATTTTAAAATCATAGAATACTAAAATAATTTTCATTGAGAAAAATAGTATTCCCCTTAGCTTATCCCTATATATAAATCACAAAACACATCCTGGTATCCTGGGGAAAAGGAAACAAAATAAAGGTTGAAATTATATGGTTAATAAGGGTTTGTTTAAAACATGATATTTCATGAATAAATAATCACAGAACACATAGAAAGGTAAATTAATAAAATAGATTCCATTATGACAATTACTTGAGCATAGTATTTAAGAATACATGATGATCAAATAAAGGAATATATATAATCACATGATCTTGAAATCTATAAATGGATATTATAACTAACAAAATAAAACATAGACATCAATTAATAATTATTTAAGGAATAAATAGAAATACAGAAACTTACTTTTGAGGCATTATTATAATACATTTGAAATATCATTGAGGCCTTATGCCAAAACATCCATATAAATTTGAAGGCCAAAACCAAATACCCAATCTAGTTTGTCCCATTTGACCTGCCGACACATCAAGGGGTTTATGTTGGACCCACCTACCACTTATTATTTATAATTAATATCTCATATAAAAATGTTTGAAAAATAATCTTCATAAATATTCATATTGTAAAAAATAGTATATAAATTTTTTATAATTACACCAAAACAAAAAAATCATAAACAATGTCGATTTATTTGGTGACTAGTATCAATAAAGTATATCCCCAATCAAGATGATCATAAAACATCAACTGAAAGAATAAGGATAGTATTATTAAACTTATACCCATTATAGTATATGTATAATAATGTGTTGTGGTCCCTAATAAATAAAAATAATAAAAAAATTACATTAATAACATTTTTAAAAACCCATTTTTAATGTCAATTTAAAAAACTAGAAATATCCAAAATATTTTTGAAAAAATTATAACTAAAAATAACCAGAAAATCATGAAAAGGATTATTCGAATTAATGAGTGTCTATGATGCTGGGAAATTCTATACAAAGTGATAATGTCAAAAAAGTATTACATTCATATTTTTAGTAAAATGTCAAAACATTCCTAGTTTTGAAATATATTGGAATATTAAATTTAAAATAATTTTTAAAAATACATTCATTGGAAAAATTTTCATATATTTTTTTTTGAATTTTTGAAACAGTTTTTGGGAATATAGATATCGAATGGAAAAATATTTTGAATGAAAATAGGCAAAAAGTTGGCTTACCTTAAAATTATTTTCTCAATCATTTTATGTATCATATATAAAAACTTACCATTATTTGAAATGTTCATGATTAAATACATTATAACAAAAAATTTTGGGTTTTATGATATTTATATCAAATAATTTGCTAAATGTAGGATTACGCCATAACAATCCATAATAATGGTGAGATTGTGGATAAACCCTTAACACGTCAATATATTTTGAATTATAAGCAATATAATAGAAATATTATAATTTTAAAATTTAAATAAAATTAAGATAAATTGATTCACAATATAACATGAAAATGTTGTAGTATATACTCCATATTAATGAATTTGTGGTGAATATTTCATATGTCTCATAAAAGTAATTGTGAGACAAGAAACCTTTACCTCGGGAAATATTTTGATTGTATGTGTCCATAACTCTTATATAACAAATATATATATTTTTTATATTTATTAAAGTACCATAATAATATATATACTACCATATATAACTTCTATAGTCTTTTATATCCGATTTATTTAAATTTAATTGGTCAAATCATTATTTTAGGTGATGATTAAATTATTTATCAAGCATGTTTCTATACAGTAATTTTGTTCCTTTTAATATGAAAATGATTCAATCATATGATTAATTTTTAAATGATATAAATAATATATAAAATCATTATTAATTTATTTATAAAAGTATATAAAATTTTGATATGGGAAAAATAGTTACAACGTCCAGGGAGATGATAAGTCGTACTTATGAATGAACGCGGTTTCAATTTTCTAAAAATATGGAATGAAAGGAAAGAAAATATTATATCATATTTCCAATCTCATTATGATGTCTTATATTTCAAATATAATAATTAAACATATCCTTCTTATCTTCCATTTAATTTTTTAGATAATAATGTGTCACATCACTTCGTGTGGCAGTAGTACATCGTACAGATGAGAAAAATTATCATATCTTACTCCAAAAGGAATGTAAGATGGTATATGAGATATAATAATTATATAGGTATATTTATGTTTTAAATATAATATATATTATTTTAAAATTTCATTATTACAATCCATATAAAATCGAAATGGGAAAATGAAATCAAATTAAGTTGTGAGGCTGTAGTTCGTCATACAAACGAGAAACATTATTTTTTTGAAACAACATGGAATGTAAGAAGGTAAATGTGATATAATAATAATAATAATATATTATTTTAATAAATATTTTACAAATATGTTAAAACCTTTATTTTATTCAACAGATAGAGGTAGTGATGGAAAATGAATTACATTGTCTCGTAAGGTGGTAGACTTCCATACAAACGAATGATAGTTTCATTTCCAATATGGGATGTATATAGGTCATTAACAAAAAATTAAAAAAATTAAATAATATTCAATATAATTAGGTTATTATATGAAAATATATTAATAATATTTTATATAGGTAGAAGAAGATTTTTAAAAAATCTCATTTAAGAACAATACTTCTATTTCGAAGAACATATTTAGGGGTTCACATAAATCATTCCTAGTTTGGATTTATGATCCAAAAAAGGCCTGTAAAATTTTGGTATAGGAGTATGGTATGGATTTTATCATTAGTGAGAGGGGTTGACAGTTTAAGTGGGGGAGAATTCATCACTGGAGTTTTTAAAAAGAATAATGTGTACACATGTTTTATAAATGAAAAAATTCTCCAAATGGGACATTATCAGAGGAAATGTGTTATAAGTTCTACCTATAATCATAAAATGATATTTTTATATGTTTAAGGTCATTTTAATACATACCTTCTTAGATTAACCCATATTAATCTATTTTTACCTTGAATATTATAATTTTATATAAGGATTACACCGATCATTATAGTCAAAAATTATGTTAAAATATTTCTATAATGTACATTATTCTCATAAAAAATATCTAAGGTATTTTTTTAAAATAAATTATCCTTAGTGGAAAAACTATATTTAAAATTAAACCCAACGATGTTTTGAAATAACAGTTTTATCAATGAAATACATTCAATGGATTAAAAATATTTCAATTTCATAATTTAATATGAAATTTATTCTAATTACAAAACATGATAAATTTTAATATAATTGAACTTTTTTTAAATTTTAAAAAATTTAAAACATAATTTAACTTTTCAAGTAATTAAAAAGAAAATTTTGTTTTCATTAAAAAAAGTAATTTTAATTATTCATCAAAAAAATTATAATTTTTAAAAAATTCAAAAAAATTAAATGAATGATACATTTGACATGAATTTTAAAAAAAATTAATATTAACTTTAAAAATTAAAAATATAAAATTATCAATAATTAATTTTAATTTATGTCTGAAAATCATGACTAAACAACCTTTTAGAAAATTATAATTCGTTAAAATTTTTTTTTTTAAAAAATTGTTGTTATTATATTTATAATGAACAGATAACAATTAAATTTATTTTATACATGTGTAAGAAATATAATTTTTATAATTGAGTTGCTCTTATATATACCCACCAACTTACCATATTGGTTATAATGTTCATTTGTAAATATTATTATTTTAAAACAATATTGTGTTTCATTTAAACCAGTTGATGGATGCACTGTAATATATAAAAGTGAATGAAATTATTTTAAAATAAATATATCATAATGCCTATTTTTGTTACATTATATTATAATATTTGGGTTTTATTTCATATATGATATCAAACATGATGATCATTTTTTAAAATCTTGAGATGTTACACCTACTCTCATCCTTCATTTACTAATATTGTTCTTAGTCAGGATTAGAGGGCATTATTCAACAAAATATAGTTAGTTAATGACCTAAATTAATTCTTCAACGCATTATCCCAATCATAGATTCTAAAATTCCTAGGGTTTTTCAATATCATTCATCCTCTTCAAAATCATTATCTAATGGGACCAATTAGTGTGGAACTACTTTTTATATTATTGTTATATCATTTTATGGACTAAAAACATAATTATTATATATTAAATTATTTTATAGAAACCCTTATTTAACCTACATAGATAATAAAACATTTTTTTTAATATTCAGTAGGTTACACAAACACAGTCATTATCAATGTAATAGTTTTCCCTCTAGAAAATAGGAAACATAAACATTAATTCATAAGAGACCCACATTATATCCCATTATGTTCTTCAAAACTATCACCCTTATTAATAATACCATATATAACACAAATCATCATAATTGGGGAAATGAAACAGAATAATGGATGATGATAGATTCTCTGTAATGGAAAAATAAAGATATATAAGTACAACATTATTATAAGGGCATGAGAACATAACCATTACATTTGAAAACCGTACATTATATAATAGTGATGATTATAATTAATTAATTAATAATGATTGTACATTCATAAAAAATAGAAAACAATGGTAATCAAAGTCCATAATCCATTAGGTCGAAACATTAGAATAATATATTGAATTTATGAAAGACACATATGTATAGAAAATCATTTCACTATTAGTCAAGGATTGCAACCAATACCATCATAGAGGAAGCAATCCTTCACTGAATCAAGTTCACTACTCATTCCATCCATATCCTACTATACCAAGATGACTCCCCATTCAATCCATGTCTTACTATATCGGGTTCAACCCCCATTCCAAAACTCTCTTACTTTATAAGGTTTACTCCCCATTATTCCCATGTAAATATCATGACATATACAAATCACTACCCAATACATTGGAGGGACGTATAGGTCATACCCATCTCATAATAAAATTCAGATATTTATTGTGTCATAAGAACATAATCATTAATCATATAATAACCCATAAAATCAATTTTATTTCATAAACATTTTATCATATCATATCCTATTGAAAGATATGTGTTTAATAATCATTTCATTATATAATAACCCATGAAAATGTTTCTTTTGTAAGCATTTAATCATGGTATAACCCATGGAAGAGAAATAAATTTTGAATAAAATATATTAGCATGATAATGAACCATTCTTGTTAATAATAAAAATTGTTTCTTTGGATCATATCCTCTATAAGGCATAGGTGACACCAAAGAATGGCATCTTAGATGGGAATTTTTTTGAATGACCATTTAAAACACTTTTATTGAGAAACATATCCTCTTCTCTATGAGAAACACTTTTTAAAACATAAAACATTTTTGATAACCATTTTATATCAAAATAAATTTTAACTAATATAAAGGAATCATTGATATTCATTTAAAACACGTCTTAATAATAAAACATTATGAAAAAAATATTTCTTAAATAATTAAAAGATAAAAATTAAATGAGGATTATGAAAATGATTTAAAACATAAAAAAAAATCAAAATTCATTTCCTTGAAAAATGAGATTAAAATATCATTTACAGTCATTTTTATTTTAGTAGATAACATGTTTTTTTAGGTGAAAATATATTGGAACATAGAAATAAAGAATGATGGAGTTTTAAATGAAAATATAAAGTGTTTTAAGAACTAATATTTTCAAAAATGAAACCACTGTGTGAAGAAATCATGAATTGAAAATAATAAAATTAATGATAATTATTTAGAGGTAGATAATAAGATTTCAACATTGTATACTTAACTGTAAAAAATGATGATAAATTTTTAAATTGTATCATAAAATTGTTACAACTATTGTAATATTAGTTCATAGGACCCATGAAGGAATAATCTAAAATAAAACATAAATTATAATGAGTATGAATAAATTCATGAAATTATATCTCAAATTATATTTATAGACACCTTTTGGTGGAATATTTGTTCATATCATATTGTACGTCTCAAAGAAGGAAAATTGATACAAAAACACCTTATCGATTTAAAAAATTCTGAAATTTAAACAATATGAAGAGGGATCCTCAAAAGGATATATAAAAGTGATTAGTTTGTAGTATCAAAATCCTAATATAAATTCATGGGTATTATATACACCAAATAAATTAAATAGTTTGTGAATATGACCCGTGTCTCATGGAAGTAAAAGTTGAGATTAAAATCGATTACCCAAAGTCTTGACATTCATCATACTCATTTCCAAAGAAATATAACAAATATAATTTTACTATAAATATATTTAAAAATATATAAAATATATCATACCATATATGTTTTTTATGTCCATTCATTACATGTTTCTGAACTATTCCATGTTAATGTTGATTTTTGGTTAATAACCCCTTTGTTCTACATATATGTTTCAATTTGTTATATTGTTTTTCTATTATTTTGAACATGGTTACATAATATCAATAATTAACATAATTATTTAAATTTCATTAATATTCATTTTACATGATTATATATTAATCAATAATTTTATCAATAAAAAATTAAAGGCACAATTCATACACACATTTGGTTGTTCGTATGCATGAATGATGATTCCATTTTATTTTCAGATTGAAACGGATGTTAAAATATATATTATAATTTTATAAAAATTTCATTTTATATATATCACATATGTTCATTAAATAAACCTTATTAAATTCCTTGTAAAGTGCGAAAAAATAAAATCACTACTTCAGGTAGTAGTACGTTGTACATACGAATGATGTTATCATCTTCCCACCAAGTTAGAATCATAAATTCTTATGTGGTAAAAAAATTATAAAAGAATAATAATATCATATTTTTAATAAAAATAAAATTTAAGTATTAATTCCTTCATTATTCCCAACATTTAGATGTGTTAATTTGAAAATAACCACATGGGTTAGCCAAGGGATGGTCTTCCATAAACCTAAATAATGATTTCATAACCTATTTGATGGATGTGTGAGTGGGTTTAGGACACATGTATAATTTTAAAACATATAATTATATATATATATATATATTATATACTACATTTTTTATATGTTCATGATATAAAAATAATTAATGGGATGACGAATTTATAAAACAAAAAAAATTCATTTATAAATGCTACATCTTCATCTTGTATTGTCCATAGATTTGAACTAAAGGCCTTCCCAGGATGGTTTTATCTAAAAAATAACGATTATAATATAATGGGAGGGAAGTTTTGAATTTAGTTTTGCATGTATTTTTTATCCAATGATATTGGATGTTATGAGGAAGAGAGGATATTTACATCCCTTTTACAATGGTGGATTAGTGGAATTCATGTAAATATTCAAAACAATTCACTATTAAAAGATCTATCGTACCACATGTTCCTCCAATTTGTTTTTTTAACATAGTAGGATAGTTATTAATTGGTCAATAATTAACTCCACCACTTGAAATAAACATAGTTTTGTCATTTTATTTTTCATTCATTATGTTTACATGATTTTATCTTTATAGTTTTACCAAGGTAAATTGTATCTTATTATTTAACTAGGTATTTATTCCATTAAAAATCCAATTAAAAATAAATTATTTAAATAAATATTATCAATATAATTCTAGATATTAAAAAAATTATTAAATAAAAAATTTATGTCTTGGTACAATTGTTTTTAATACAAATGTTTGTAATCTGAAAACCCATATTTTGACCACAATCATGTTAATTAATTTTAACGGTTTTAACTAATAATTATGGTAAAAAAATTAACTTGATATTTTTATATAATATAAATTATTCTAAATCCAAATATGTAATAAATATTTCCATTTTCCATTATTATAAGATTCAAAATTTCATATAATATTAATGTTTTAGAAATAATGAGATTGATGGGTTTTAATGTTACAATATTCAAAATTTTACAATGTTTTTATACCCAATATCAACATGAAATTGACTTCAGTGAACTAAATTTTATTAATATATGTAAAATTGGACAAATTGTACCTTTAAACCAAATTAAAATATAATGTAAATTTATAAATAAACTAAAAAACCCATATTTTTCAATGAATATTCTATATTTTACACATTTCATAAAAAAATTGAGACTATATAAAAAAATACAAAAAATTAACATGAATATATTTTTGAAATTATGAAGTCAAAAATTAATTTTATTATATGACATTATTTTTCAATTTTTTAAAAAAATAGATTTATTGATGTTCAGAAAAGTTATATGATTTTTTTTAGAAAATAGTACTTTTGAAACATATAATGAAATTAAAGAAAATTATTTATTTTATTATAAAATTATCTCCTCAAAAACTATTATTAATAAAATTTGAAAATTATTTATTAATATTCATATCTTTATGTTTCAGTTCCTGGTAATAATGTTCATGTTTAATTAACTATGTCAATAATATATAATGGTTTTGTAAAATGTTAGTGTCGTATGTAATGAAAGATAAGGATATATTTTATATAACACACTCTTAACATGTTAATGTGTATAAATAAATAATAAATTTTTGTATCATGTAACTCACATCATCAATAAAATTTATATTATTTAAAACTAATAATTCATAGAAAATAAGGGCATCACATCTTATGCACTTAAAGGGGATTTCAACTACAACATTTGTTACTATTATAAAAAAAGTTATGATACTTAGGCCTCATAATGTCTCTGGATCCCATATTGTCTCCATAATCTAATGTTTTCAATAAAAAATATTACTAGGTGATGGGTCTTGTTTCTTAAAACATCATGGGTATGATCCAGAATCCCCATCGGTTGTTCATCACAAAAAAAAAATTATAAGAAACACTATATCACCAACATCAAATTATAGGCCTTAATAGAGAATATCATCATTAATTTTTAGCTAACTCTAACCTTCCATGATATGTTATTGGATAGCTCTAACCTTATCTTCCATTTCTTCAATGATCTGAGGTTCTAATATCCCTATTTCTCCAACATCATTCTAGTATTCTAGATATCTACATTTAATTATATATAGGGATTTAAAAGGATCAATTTTAATTCTTTAGTGAAATATATTATTATATATAAAATAAATATGAAGATATTGTTGATCACAACAACCTTTTAAATAAAAATAAAATTATCAAAACATATACTATAGGTGTTGAATTGTCATTTAAGATTAACCATCTTTTTGAGGATGATACACATTATTGAAACATATGATCACCTCAAGAGGAAAAATATGATTTCACTATAACATTGAGGTAAAACATAGATCCTGGTAAAATACAATGGAATGTGGAACTCCATTCAAACATACCTCTTACTTAATGTACATTTGGGAAATATGATCCAAATAGATGTCTTATTTTATTGAGATAAAGTGTACTATCTTAGTAAGGAAAATTTCAACAACCCATACAACATAATTCTCATTTGTGGTTATGGGGATTCAAACAAAATAACACATGACGATGTTTTCACATTTCAATTCCTGTATGGGTAATGGTTGAAATATGACCTAGAATTTTTCCATTCATCCATATATTATTGACAAACCATGTATGATATAGAAATTCTAAAATATATTTATTTATTCCATCCCACCAAAAGTAATAATTAAAATCACCATAAATCATTATATTCATAGGATGAATATATAACATTGAACTATTTTCTTCCAATAACAAAATATTCTTTAAATCTAGTATGTATGAAAGAAATACATTGTTTATGAACCATATCATCACATCGTGATAATTTTTATACTCATAAACATTTCTAACTATCTTTTTCAACTATACATCATCCTTATTCACCTCTTCAACATTCATATGGATATATGGTTGAAAATTCAATTAATCTAGATAACATTTTTCTTCTTCCTTAATGATTTAAATATACAACCGTTACAAATCCAAGGATATTGGATATTGTTTTATCCTCATCACTTATAAGTCTTCATGATCCTTTTGGTAAAAATAGTCATCCACCATATTCATTTTCCTATGTTGGTATTGTATTGGGGATTTGTAATCATAAATCTTTTCTAACAATATTTTTGGTACATATTCAACTCCTTCTATGTGATTATATAATTAAAACATATATGATCAGGGTATATATCACAATTTTACCCATAATGACAAGGCCTCCATATCTGTAATGATAATATTACAACAATTATCACCAAAGCATGAGTTCGTTAATTTATTTATTGAGTCGTCAATTTTCCTAAGGAACAAGTTTTAAACATTTCCTTCTACAGTCTTACAAATCATAATCCCTTATTGGATATGTAACTATTGATTAAAAACCCTTATCAATTGTATGGTAATGTAAGAATTGGTTCCCTTCTCATTAGTTCCTTGAATGTTTTCTCACATTTATCTATCTAGAAGAACTACGTACCCCTCCAAGATAAGTAGTTGAGTGGATTAGATAGTCATGATAATATGTCCACATACCATTCATAACAGTTTACTATGAAATTAAAAAAACGAATATATGTCACTATATTTGGTCTGGGATAACATTCAATAGCCTTCTTCATTGTTGGATCTACAAATATAAACATTAATGATAATATATGACCCAAAAATGAATCCTTTTAATGTGAAAATTCAAACTATATTAATTTTTCATATAGTTTTACCTTACATTGTTTCATTAGTAGAATTCTAATTTGATCTTTATTATAATGTTTAAAAGTGAATATTTTACAATTTCAAATAAAAATTCTACCAAAAACTGATCAGGGTAAACATTGACAACTCTATTCCGTAAATCAATGAAGATATCATGGGTGTTAGTAAAATAGAATGGATTAATTATTTACTCATAGTGTTTATAACTTTTATGAAATTCCCCGTTGGTTATATAATCTATCTTAATCCTCAATTGATTATATCTAGAATGGAGGCTAGTCTTTGAATAGTAATTAGCTTTGATCAATTCATCAATATAAGGGAAACGATACTTTTTCTAAATTTTTATCATGTTCATCTCTAGATAATCAATTCAAAGTCATTTTGAAACATTTTTTTAAAATAATAAGTTTACCCCATGGTGAATCACATTTCCAAATGAATCTCTTATAATGGATTTCTGGGATTTGATTCATCAACACATGAAACAAAATTGGAGAAATTTCATAAGGACACATTAAATTTTTTTTGCAACCAAATATGAGTTCTATTAAAAACTAATTTTCTGTTTCTGTGAAAGACATGGAAAATATTATAGAAAGGCATAAACAATTTCTGACATAATAGGAATATCATAGATGTATAGTTTCACACAAACATTTTAGATAAGCACTCCTTATGAATGGAAGTTAGGAACAATGAAATGGATGTAATCTTCATCTGATTTTTTTAATTATCTTCCCATAGACAAAAAATCATTGTTTAATTTGAAATATAAAATATGACTTCCCTTACTCAAATTGTTTTTGTTCAATATATACATAAAAAGAAAATTCATGCCTATGATGGAAACAAATTACACTAGATAATGAATGATAAGATTTCTAGGAAGGAAATCCCCACACATATCAACTAAAGAAGAATGAAATTTGAGATTCAATCCTCATACCATTAGGGGGTTTTAGGGATAATTACTCATCAAATTATTTGGGTGGAATCATGATACCCTTCAAAAATTATTTAGATATGAAAAAATGGGTTGATATATATTTTAATAATATGATAGCGGATATATATTCAGAACTACAAAATTGTCCTATTGTAATGGTTGAAAACTAAAAAAATAGGGAGTAAAACAACAGACATATTCTAAAACCACTATTTTCCTCAACAATGGCCACTATAACTATAGAAATAGGTCTAACCTATAGCCACAGTTTTATGTGTGGCCTTATTTCGCCTATTTCTACAGTTAATATTGTGGCATAGGTGATATATTTCTTAGGGTAAACAACGAAAATAGGTCACTTATAGCCAGGTTTTTAATCATGGCTATAGGTCATCAATTTCCATATTTATAACCATGGTCATAGGCACCTATTTCCACAACTTAACCATGGAATTTGATCATCAATCATGATAGTTAAATTTGTGTATATAGGTGAACTATAGCGATTATTTAACTATGTCCATAAGTGATATATCACTGTAGTTTTATCTGTGGTAATTGGAGATCTACTTCTATGGTTAAATTTGATGCTATATGTTATATATAGTATATAAAACTAATTTGTTTTATGGAAAATTTACTAAATTCACACACACACACACAAAATATAGAATTAATCCAAAAATATATATACTAGAAATAGATCAACATAATTCATTATTTACCAAATCAATCCGATGATACAAATAAGGAATGCTAAAATCCACACACACACACACACAGAACAAATGCCTAAATCATCATAGACACAAACAACAAAAAATTCTTGATCCCATAAAATATAGTATCTCTTGTATGTTTGTTTTAATAAATGTGAAAAAACATAGTAGAAATGGAACCACACCATTCATCTTTCACCCGATCAACCCACTAGTATGTTTTACACTCTTCTTATAGTCTTCATTTTCTTCCTATCATTCTCATAAGGTTGTTAGATTTGTTTAAGTGGGGAATGAATACTCATTGATCCATATTTTTATGTATTTCTTGGAAAAAATAACTCTATAGAATAACCATCATTTTGAGTCTGGATTTGTATCATCCAGTCTTAACAACCGGATCAATTCATGGTTTCCAAATTCAGACACTAATGCAACAATCTCTCTACCCTGTTTAATTATTGGATTCTATTAAATAGAAAAACCATTACTGGTGAGAGTTTTATTCAATTGTGAATCATTATTGATTCATAAAAATAAAACATTTAGGAGTGGAACTTAAATCATTCATCACCATATATTAACATAATTCTATGTTATATATAATACAGTTAACATAATGAATTATTAAATATACCTATTTTTTATAATGTTATATCATTCAGGTTTTAATAATGTAGACAAACTAATTAATTATTATATAATTCTAACCAAATTTTAAAATGAATAATAGGTTTTCATATAATTATAAATTATGTAACATGATAATATATATGAAAAAACAAAATGTTCAGATAATTCATGTGTGCGTAATACAGTATTTTTTCCATAATTCTTTTATTGTGATAATAGGTGTGGGAAAAAATAAATCACAGGCATGTGTAATACATTGTATTCACATAATTATTACATAAAAACTTGTATGTATATGAAAAAATATCTTTCCATATGAAAAAAACATAATAAATATGGGTTTTCATATTCAAATTGGTTTTCATTTGAAAAAAAAATTAGTTTGAATGTGTAAAATCATATATGGGAGACTATTATATAAATATTAAAATACAGACATGAAAAAATTTATTTAATATGATATCAAAATCATTATGATTCATATTTCTAAGAAATACAACCAATAATCCTACAATAAAATATTTTTTCACTATAAAAGTTACCCATAAATAAATTTAGTTATAGGTTATCAGGATGGTGATTAGAAAAAACTATAATACAAATTAAATGCATACATTTCACTGATTGGATTTCTATTTGTCAAATTTTATATTCAATCAACCTTAGTATAAATATTTCCCAATGCACCATAAATTATCATATGAAATAATATTCCTAAAAAATATCATTTTATAGGAATAAAATAAAAATCAAATGAAGAAATATATTATTGTATTTAATGAGGGACACTATAATGATGAACCTAGATAGTAAAAAACCAATTTGTCAAAGTTTTCAAAACAACTTTTTCAGCATCATTAATAAAGTACTAAAAAAATAGATTATGAAAAAAAAGAAATAAATAAATAAAAATCAATGGAATCATTTCTAGGATACATGTAATAAATTTTTGTTTATTCCATTTTTATGCTTTCACACACATTTACCTATAGTTATCATAATATCCATCCTATCACATAGTGGAAATTATTAACCAACAACTAACTCATGTTCAAATATGATGTTGTGATGTTCTCATACCTATAAAATTGAGGATGATGTATATAGTTAGTTGTCTTATTAGAATTGGATTGCGATTTTCTATAGTAATTCTATGGTGCTCTCATAGCCAAATGTTTTATTGAAAATTTCATATAGAACATTATATAAATATTACTTAGGCATATTAGGAGTTCTTATGATACACTACTAAAAAACATATACCATGCTTTAGTAGAAAAATGATTATGTGGTTAAAAAACACAATTTCAACTGAATAATATCATGATTTAAAATTCATATCATCACAGTTTCACCATTACATAAATAAATATAAAACATGGGATATCATGATTAGTAAATAATGATAGGTATAAATAATTATAAGAATATGTACATTCACTTGATGGAAAACATTATTATAAATTAATTTTTGGTCTTTATCCATTGAAAATTTACAATCACTGAACTATATAACATATATCTAATGAGGTGATTAATAAAACAAAGATTTAATATATTAGTCAATAATAAATTATCATAATATCTTGAAATATATATCATGTTGATATTAAATGAATATTTATAGATAAGAAGAAATATCAGTCAATATTTATTAGAAACAAACAATTAGAAACGTGTTCTACTCTTCAATGATTTTAATATAATAATTATTTTTTAATCTTGATTCAATCTAAATGTTCCATTAAAAAAGAGTTAATGAATAATTGAATAGTTTTTAAGATTCATAAAAGAAAATAGTAAGATTTGTTCAAGAAAAAAAAGAATGAGTGAGGTCGATACTTATTGGAAATAAAATATACAAGTCATTAATATTATAGAATATTATATTATAGATATTTTTGTATATATAAAATCCTATTAACAAAAATATATCATGGAAGCATATTTTTTATCTATTCATGTTTTTAATATTGAGCATAATAATGTATATAATGGATAAAAATATATTTATGTTCAAATGACATATCTATTGACTATTATAGAAGTAAGATTTATATATTGAATAATTTGAATAATATCCTCAAGATTATTCTAGGAAAAAATAGAATAAGATTTAATGTTAAGGATACTGAATTTTGTATAGAAAACAACATAGTGTCTATCTAGTATATTATGTGAGTCAATGGAGGAATGTTTGATCCAAATTTGTGAGTAATAAGAAAATAATACTTATTGAAGTAGAATAAAAATAAAATAAAAGGATTGGAATGAATATTATCTTATCATTATCATATATTGTGAAAAAGAAGAAGTTAAATGACAATCCAATGATTCTATGTATCATAATGAATTAAGATAAGTGAGACAATACTTAAGTTTTTTTTAAAGTCTTGGTTAACATAAAATAATTTTTTACAACTAAGAGAACTATATAAGTTTTTATACAATAGTAAACTATGACAATACATTATTTGAGAAAGAGGATAAAATATGTTGATGGCCACCAATGTGACTTGCGTTTTATTATTTATCATTATAACTAGGGAGCTATAGAAATATAGATTATATAGAGGATGTAATGGATAATTAAAATGATTAAAATTACATGTTAGTGGTTTTATATAATTAGCTGATTCTAGGAAAACTGGTTGAAGGAGTTTCATGGGGTAAGAATAGGTGGGGGTATCATGATGGTTTTCCCATGGTCCAGCCTAAAAGGATCTTTTATGGGAAACCTATGGACCCAATGATTTTTTAAATGGGCTTACAACAATCATTAGACATAAATTAATGTCTAATTGAGGAATGAAATTTCCAAATACTTCCTCAATATGTAGATTCTCATAATTTATGTCATTTTTCAAACATCCTTAATAATGAATTTACTTCTCAAATAGTCTGTTAAGGGTGTATATATAAGGAATGTTAGTATATGTTTATTTTGGACATATGAAATTTTTACCATATAAAATTGATGTGTGCCTTTATAGATCAATGCATTGATGACCCAAAACAACATCCATAATGTAGGATGGTAATACACTAAGGGTGTATCCTTTCTCACTTAAATGAATCCCATGATACTTGAATCATTTCACCTAAATCGATGGGGTCCAAACTGGCCAGAAAGCACACATGCGTCAAAAACATTTCTTCGTATTTTTTTTTGTTTTTTATTTAGTTAATGATACATTATAAGAGAAATTAAAAAATTTAGAAATATTTTATACAAAAATTAATCTCAAAGTTTTTTAAAAAATTTCAAGAAGTAAAAAATTATACAATCATAATAAGATCTAATGAGAATAATGATAATTGAAAATTGATGTAAATAACTACTTCTAGATAATTATTTCTTGTAAATCATAATGTGGAAGATGAATATCTATCCTTTACCCTCTATGTATATATATAATTTTGAGGTTCCCCTTATTCTCAACTTTTTGAATTGAATAAGGTCATTGAATCCACACAGTGTATTCATAAATTGTTTTCTAGTGCCAGTGTATATTATTTTCCTATGATGTATTTCAAAAATTCAAAAGGTGAATATATCAAATCTTATATAGAACCATTGTCTATAGGAATGATTGAAATGAGTCTTCATAAATCTTATCTGATATATCCCAAAAAAAATTTAAGTGGAATTCATTCAGTGTAAAAATTGTGATATTTTTCTTTTCAACTTTTTTTTTGAAAATGACATCGCCTATAAACTCTTTCCATTATTCTATCATTTACCTAAATATGAAACTAGATGCTCAATCTTAAACATTGTGATGAATTGATATGGACAACAAATCTGAGTATAACATGTGGCAAACGGTTTTTCCCAGAAATATTCTACATTCAGATTTGATTGGATCGACATAAAAAAATTACATAGAATCATCTATCAAACATAATTTTGAATTCAGGTTCTATGTTGATGCACTAATCCATGAGACTGATCTTGAAGAGAATCATCTAATGATCTTTATCAATTGATATGATGAAAATTTTTTAGGAGTATAAATATAGGGATGTGTATAACCATTTATATTCCTCACTAAATTAGGATATGGGTTCTCAATTCCATGAATTATATATTCCTAATTAATAATCTATTATGTTGAGGGACTTTGAAGACCGCACAGATGGGAAAATATTAGGATCATCATACAATAGAGTTTTTTGGTATGGATTTTGTTGGCCATAATGCATCCTCCAAAATAGTTCTTAGTGTAAGGTATTGATAAGCATAGTTGGAATTTATGGGATAGTATATATTTCACATTCATTTTCCAAAGACGATAACAAAATCAACCCAGTGTAAACCATCCAACATATCCTATACAAAAAAACATATCAATCGGATGCTTGTAGATGTTGAGATTAACCTCTATGATGTATAACTGAACAATGGAGAACTAATAACATCTCAATAAAACTAGATTATTCATTGAACATAATAAATCCATCCCCCTTATGGAATATATATAATTCCTCCCTATTAAAGAACCAGGCCACCCAAAGCTGAATGAAGGGAATATCCATCGAGGATACATTAACAATAATAGAACTCATCACTATCCATCTCATCCCGATAGACCCAAACGATATTTAATCACTAACATATTTGAATATATGTATCTTCTTCATCATTAAATTAAAATGGAGTTATGTGGGTTGGAATGAGATAAAAACACATCGAGGATACAACACCATTAGAAAAAAAATAACATCACAATCATCTTATAACTATAGAAAAAAATCCATATAATATTGAAACCACAAAAATTAATAAGTTTAATTTAAAACCCATGAAAACCATAAATCATATCACCATCACCAGAAAAAATAATATCGACACAATGAAACACCAAACAAACTTGAAAATATAATCACCTCCAAACTAACGAAATAGGCTACCTGAGGGTAAATAATGATGACAACCTAAGTCATTTCTACTTATAGATTTCACCATCCCAATAGAAGGATTCCACCAGGATATAATAAATCATCATATAAAATAAACTGAGTTGAAATCCAAGAACCAAGATTATGTGATGAAGAACTCAACCACAATGAAGAACAAAAACATAAAAAGACATCAGTCCCCCTCCAACAATAGCGCAAACTTCCATGAAATCCAAATCAAGCCTGGCCAAAATGGTGTCGATCATGATGGGTTATCAAGAAAGAGTAGTGGAAAAGAAGAACATTGGACACAACCACCAATACTGACACAAAATTCCTAAAGCACAAGCACACAAACTAGAAATGAGAGTCCTATATAAAAAGTGTGATGAAACCTAATATATGGATTTTATGTAATACAAATTTTTCAATATATTATAAATGAAATAATATAATACATTTTTATTGTTTCTTAAATGTTTTAAATTTATCTTTCTCACACCACCTATCGTAAAAAATCAACTTATAACTTACAAGCACCTGAAATATTCTGAAATTAGCATCTTACACACCCATGGTGTCTTATGATGTCATTATATCTTAAAAATATAAGATTTATTATAAACTAACAACTATATTATAAAATTAAAAATATTACACAAGAATGTATCTTATAAAAGACTATATATCTTAGGAAATTTCATGAGATATCATTCTTATGCAATTCTATCCATTAACTCTAAATTCCAGATTTCTTTAAATTAATTTAGGGATTCTCCCAAGAAACCCTAAGAATTATAAATGTCTTAAAATGAATGTATAAAAACTTCAATTAATTGTGGGGTTGATTAATATATTTATATACTCATCCATATTTTTTCCCATGAACACTTAAAAATATTAAAAATTATTTTTGGGCTATTTCATGTTGCTCACTACATTCACATGGAACCCTTAACTTCATCCATCAACATACATTATCCAATTGTGTTTTGATATCCATTTCCAATATCCTTCATTATCAACAAACAATTAATTCATTCTTCACTATACCAGCTATCTCTTATATATTATATTATCATGTTTTAACCTTTTAATTAAACAAGTGGAATATTTTCAACCTGACTCTTAATTCACCTTTAACTAAATGTATGGGCCACAATTTAACCACCTTTTGGATTAAATCTTTACCTATCAACCAAATTCTCTTTCATATGCATATTGAAACATATAAACAAAAAATATAACCCACAAAAAAATTGAACACTTCATTTTTGGAAAAAACAATATCTACAAATGTCAATCTCACTACATTATGATGTTTGTGGATAAAACCAGAATCATTATAAAAAAACCAGTTGTAAGTAAAAATATATAAAAGATGAGATATATAACAAATACACACACACACACACACACATATATATATATATATGATAAATGTGTAAACTATACATGATAAATGATATATTACTCCATAACCATCAATGAATAACGAATATTCCGATTGATATGTACAGACAAATATTAAATAACATGATAATATATACATAATTTTTTTCAAATCGTATCCAATGTCATTAAATATATACATAGCAGAGTGAGCTACATAATCTTATATGATACAACACTAAAACAAACAAAATTTAATGTATTTGAAGACAATATTGGGATTCATTTCATAATAATAAATAAAAAAAATAAAGAGTGGAATATTATTTGGAATCCCACATGTCATTTCCATAAGTTGGACTATCATGAAAGAAAAAAATAACTAGTTTTAAATCAAAAATAAACCAAACAAACCCAAATTTTAAATAAATCACCATATCAAAATAAATATAACATAACATAGGTGCATCAATCATAAATATAGAACATTAAATACTATTTAGGATTAATTAGAAGGAATTTACATTGAAAAAAAGAATCAATGATACCGTAATACTTAACCAGAAATAAACTCATGAAACCAATTTTTTCTCTAACATAACCACCATTGTCATATCCAATAGTGACCTAAGACATGAATTATAAAAGTAGAATATTACTAGAATATTTAACATGTACCTGGAAAATCACGAAAGTCATTAAACAATGAGAAGTATACGTAGTGTGTGATAATTTCTTCCTAGTTTGATTACATAGAAAATTCTTTGAATTTCCCATTTCAAGACATTTTATAAATACTATTCTGAAAAAAGATAACCAAATTTGGTATTTAAATTAAAAAAACTCATGGGTTGAAACTTTCTAAATCATGTTGTGTACATGCATAAATCTCTTTATTTGAAACAGATGTCTAAAAATTCGTTTCTTTGATGAAAAAATGAACTCAAATAACCTTCCAAAATTGAATTTCAAATGAAGTTTTGAATATAATAATAAATAAATTCAATTAATCTAGTAAACAAATATTTGTGATAAAAATACAGAAAATTAATATACAAAGGTAAATACCAAGTGTGTTATGTACAAAAAAGTCACTATAAAATTTTCTAAATTAATAGAAAACCATACTAGGATATGTAATATATTAAATATTAATCATAAAAAATATATAATGTAATGTTTTACATATCATTTTTAGCATTGGATAAAAATAGAGTAAAATCATTAAAAAAATATTTATTGTATGGAAAATTATATGTATATTATTTCTAATATCATATGTAACCTTCATAGATCATAGTTACACAATCAAAGTTGTACCCAGTTAGAATAACCTTTCAGATAATTGAAATACATCCTAATATATAACATCGGTTGATTTATCTAACTATACTTACATGGTGGAATTCCCTCTATATAGATCCACTCCATGCATTAAATGGTCTTATTCGTTATATAAGAAAGACTATCGTAGAAAAAATTTCTCAACACCCCACTTAGATACCCAAAGATCCCATAATGATGTCAATTAAAGGTGAAAAATAATTTTATAACACATATACTACATATATAAAGTATAATTCATAGAAATAGATCTCAATATCAATAGTTTATCCCTTACCCATATATAAATTTCATAAAAAAACCTTTTCGTTCAAAATAATTTTAATTCCAAATCACCTTAAATTCATAATATATATATGAACTTATAAAACATAATATCATGGGGGATCAAGCCAAGGGTATGACTAATTAAATGAAAAAAATGTTCCAAAAATATTAAAATAGGCCTTTGGTATTCATGTTAATATCAAAAACAATCTTCATCCTCCATAAAAAATATTATAAAAGCATATTTAACTCAAAACCCAAATTGGAATCAATATAAACATAAATTTTTTCCAAAATGTCCTAATATAATATTTTTACATGAAAAAAACACCATTTAAAAAATATGTAACAACATAATAAAATTTTATTTATGGGAAACATCAAAACATACCAGTGAAACAAAAACAATTATAATTGTAATGAAATTATAATTGGATTAAATAAAAAAATAATGACATGGCTTGCAAATAAAATGATATACTAAGGAAACAGCCAACAAGATTGTGTAAAATGGAATAAAACAATCAAATAAATGTTTTATTGAACTATAGAAGTAATATGAATACACTTGAAATTAATAATTATAATTTGGGCTCATAATCTTAATCTAGTGTTCAAAAACCATAAACCAACTATAAAAGTGAGACATATCACACTCTCAATATGTTCCAAGGAAGCCTGTAATAAGAAGAAACGCTAGCTGCAAGTATAACCCATAGAAATAACATAATATGAGTTCATATAGGTTTGAAAAAACTCACACTAAAATGTAGGAACTACATCAGCAAGAAGGTGGGGAGGCCCCATCAGAGCTGCCTCAATCGGAAGGTGGACCGACTACAATGGAGCTGTGTCATAAGATAATGATCATCAGTTGTAGGATATAGGTTGGCTATGTGAAATATATGGAATAACCACATCAGATAATGGAAATAACCATAGGTAGAAGGTGGGACGACTATGTTGGAGGAAGAATATCATCACAAAGTCTTGGCCTCAACCGCGACGAAGGAACCACACACAATGAAGAGGAACCGCACAATGTGGGGAAGGAGACCTCCATGCAAAGGAGAGAATGGGAGGAAAGGGGAATTTCCATGATTCTATGAAAACCATTTTAAAAGCCCATAAATTTCAAAGATTTCTTTAAATACTTTTGAATTTTATGAGTCTATAATTTCGGACGGTGCCTGATTCCGAGGCCCGGAGTGCCCAGAAGGATCTGTCGAAGTTTTGTTAAGATTAAATTAACACGATTAAGCAATTTTCCTGAAAAAGGTGAATAAATCATGAATAGTTTCTCGGATCAGAAATATTAGGGCACCGTTGCACTCAGGATGGCGGGATTACCCTAGGAACGACTTTAGTTTAGTCAGAACGACTTTAGTTTAGTCGGCACAAGCCTCCTATGAGAAATCCCAAAAATGGCTTAACCGTAAATAAAATAATTAAATAAATTGTTTTATTTTTCAAATGCTTATAACTCACAAACGGTAGCTTGGAATAAAAATCTGAGACCACCACTGAACTCATGAAGGCATGATTTATTTAAGAAGATACTAACTTAGGCCGGCGCGAGCCACCAGAAAAAGTTATTTTTTGGCCGCAAATAAAATAATTAAATGTCAATTATTTTATTGTAAAATTCATAACATCTAAATGGTAACTCGGATTGAAAATCTGAGAGCACTTTTGGGTTCGTTGAGGCGTGTTTCACCTAGGAAGAACCTAACAGTGACCACAGTGGGTCAAAGGTGACTGATATTAATTTTCGAAACTTTTTTTAGGTACGTTCAGTAAATGTACATTCATAATTTTATAAATTTTGAACCGGTGATCGGAATTGAAATATGAGGACACCGATGAACTCGCAGCACCGGTATTCACAAAAGGGGACCTTTACCATAGTTACATTTTATGCGGGTTGAAAGTTAATTTTTGGGGATTTGTAAAAATAAATAAATAAAATGGTTGTGCACCATTTTATTTATTTGGGTGGTTATATCCTCTAAGAGGAAGTTAGGGGTGGGGCCCACACCCCACATAACCTCCTATGGGAGGATATTTGTGAGGTGGGACCCACACGAGGCCTAACCCTTCACCTCACTTAAACCACCCTTTAACAATCCCTATATTTATTTTGACAACACCTCCCATTAATTATGTGGATCTTTTACATATTCCTTCCATTAAAGTTTCCAACTCAAATGCCATAATTAATTCAATATTATTTTTGAATTAATTTGAATTTGATATCAATGTTATATCATGGGAGAATAAAATAATATCTTAGGCTATTATTTTGTTTTGGCACATGCGGTGTTGGGAGCACGTTGGAGATATTGAAAGGGAGAGTTCTTCCACGATGAACGCGAAGAACACTCCATGACTCGATGAACCAGAAGCATTTATTTATCCAACCTTCTTCCTCCTCCATGTTAAGAGAGGAGACACCGCCGCGGGAAAGCATAGGTTACGTCAACAACTCTTCCTCCAGTGATGAAGGGACGACACCATTCTTCTGCGACTCCCGACTACCATGATGTCCGTCTTCCGAGACTCGACGACGTGCGACGTCAATTTCGGGGTAGGGGGTTTTGTTTATTTAAGTTTACATGATTCTTTACCTCAAGCATGGAAGAATATTTTGTTGGGTGTTTATTTGAACTACTAATGTTGTGGGTACAGAATACAAACAAGTCTGTACCCACCGCCAACTAGTTCGTGATGTGCGACGGTATGGGGTCAGGTGCGTGGTAATGGGAGGTGGCGCAACGATCGGACGTGGGACCAGGCGATGCGGCTGGTTTGAGGAGCGTCTGCACGTGTATTTGGGGGCGGTACGGCGGTGCGGCGGGAATGCGATGGTGGTGGCGGTTCTGGCCATGTTGAAGGAGGCAGGGTGACTGGGACGCTAATTGGGAGAACATAATCGTGGAAGAGTAAATGAGATTGGAGAGAGAGATGATTTACAAGATAATAGTGGGGATAAAATCAAAAGATAAATAAATGATAAATGGAGGTTTTGGGGATGAATTCCAGCGCTCATGGAGTCCAAAATCGTGATTGATTTTGGAGTTAGAAAGATAAATGAGTAAAAAAATTAATAATAATAATAAAATATTGTTATTATTAATTTTGTTGATAAAAGGTTTTTTTGACTGTATCTTCTTCGTGCAACCTCGGTTTCATGAACCGTCAGCGGCAGTGTGACCCTGACTTCGAGCGGGAATTTATGAGTCCAATATTGGATGTCTTATTCTGGTTTTGGATCTGGTACCCGATGTGCTCAGAAAATAATGGATTTAATATTATTATTAAATCTTTGACCAACCATAACTCATTCGTGCGACATCCGATTGTCTTGCCATCAGTGGAGATGTAATCCTGACATCAATACGGTCGATTCAAGTCTAATGTTGAATACTAAATTCTCATTCGTGGCTCAGGCCCACAAAACACCGAATAATAATATTATTATTATTATTACGGGATCTTGTATCAGACATATCTCTCTCATACGGTGTCGGAATGTCGAACCGTTTGCGAGGTTGCAACCCTGGTATTAAGACAGATGTTTGAAGATCAATTTTGGATATTTGAGTCGAGGTCGAGGTGCGGGCCCCACGAGGCCTGGTTCACGCGTGTTTCGGTGAAATGAAAATTTTTCACCTGCTACCCCTTTTGGACCAATGGGTAGTCCATCTCGTGTGTTTTTTATATGGATCTCAATGGTGTGACCTATTTGGTTAACCAGTGTCATTTGAAGTACGACCTGGTTGGTTTGAACCCGAAATCAACCAGGCCCTCGAAGCAGAAACACTTATAACTTAAGGACCGGACGTCCGATTGACGTTCCGTCGAATTTGTTGGATTCCTCTTGATGATATGGTTCTTTTTCAATACTTCACATGAGTTTTGGACGTAGTTAGGGTAGGGCCGGGTTGGATTATACCCAAAATCCAATCGGGACCCTAGAACGGAAAAGCCGATAACTTTCAGACCAGACGCCCATTTGACGAACCGTCAGTGACATTGTTGATCACGTTGAGAAACGGTCCCTATGAGTATACCTTATGTGGGTTCAGGGTACAATTGAGATACAGTCGTGTTGGTTCGTACACGAAACCAACCGGGCCCCAGAGACGAAAAGGCTAATAACTCACAGGCCAGGCGTCCGATTGACGCGACGTCTGTTGCGTTGAGACCACTATGACGAGGAGGTCCTTTGAGATACTTCTTTTTGGGACTTTTTGATACCTAGAGTATCGACCTGTAGATCATGGAGCGGACCCTCCCGGAGACAAGCGTATAGAGACCGTGTAGCAGGCTAAGACCTGATGACTGCTTGTCTGATTTGATTCGGAGTGACATGAATAGCCCAATGTGGAGGACTACTTTGTGAGGTGGTAGACCCATGGTGTAAGATCAATACATTGTGAGGTGGCATACCCAGGGTACTCGACAGGAGGATTACCACGGTAATCTATGAGGGGGAGCACTACTGTGTGAGGTGGCAGACCCATGGCGGAGGAGCACTACATTGTGAGGTTTCTGACCCGCGATACTCGAGAGGAGGAGTACCTCAGTAGTCTTAGGTTAGTGAGGTATACCTCGAAGATGTGACAGGATCACTGTAATCGACAGATATGGAGCTCTACAGCAGTTACAGTTTCGTTAATGAAAATACTAGTTTGATCTGAGTCAATGACCTTTGTTTTTTCTCATGATTGTGATGATTTACTAATAACTTACGTATATGTATGGGCATATACCAAAGTATTGGTTATCCATCGACTTCATGTCTGTGTGATACGTCGTGGCTGAGATGGGTTACTTGGTAACTTAGGTATAAGTATAGGCTTATACCTAAGTAAGGGATATCTGTTGAGAACATTCCTTGTGATTATCCTTGTTGTATTTAGTGAGACCTTGAGGGTCTCGGGGTCCCTACGTAGTATCATGTACTCACCCCAGCATGGGATTTTCCCTTACCTCATTGTGTTGGTTGCAGACGAAGGACATCACTGATCGTGGTTGAGGCTTGTAGAGCTGGACGGTACATGGGGGTGGATCTCACGACAAGTCGGTACCCGGAGGTGGATCTCACGACGAGTCGGTACCCAGAGGTGGATCGTACCACGAATCGCTGCCCGGAGGAGACGGACGGACCTGGAGTACTGTGGAGGAAATTTGTACCTACCCTTCATGTAGTAAGCCGGAGGACGTTCCCTGAGCTTCATGCCACCTCAACTTTTTTCCTTTGAGTTGTACTTTATTTTCAGTTATAGTTGTACCGTTCTTTTGGGCTTGTATTTCTGGCCCCTTTTACATTGCGCACGTTTTTTTACTGCTTAATTTGTCTAGCTTCTTCTAGTACTATGTTTGTGTGTGTTTTCGTTTCATAAAGGCAATGCCTTCCCTTTTTATTGGGATTTATTCCTTTGTTGCTAGTCGCCAGCCCCTGGCCTTTGGAAGATGGGCTTGGCGTAGTCACGGCACGGGCCCCGAGGACGGGTCGTGACAAATTGGTATGAGAGGAGTCGGTTCTACCGCAGAACATAGGACTCTTATATTATATTTCTATGAAGGAATAATGTTAAGGGTATTAAGTGTGGTTTTCAGTTCAGGGTGTTCAGTGTTGGTACGGTGGCCGACGTATCCGTACACCAGGACCCTGACTACTGATTTTCAACTTAGTGCATGAAAACACTGATTGCGTGTGTGTTTCAAATGATTTCTTTAAGTCAGCTCAAACTAGGTCAACTCACCTGGTTTAAATCTTCTGACCGTGTCACATCTATTCAGGATGTCTCCATGCAGACAATCAGTTGGAGTTTCCGAGAGAGTAATCGAAGAGGGATCAATGAGCGATGAGGCTCCGATGCAAGGCCCTCTTTTTATGTTGGATCCTTCGGGTGGTGTACCGGTAGCACCGCCACCTATTAGGCAGCATATGCCACCAACCTTACTAGTGGACGGTGCACGCTGTCAGAGCGCGTTGCACGAGTTCCAGCAGTAGAGGCCTCTGAGGTTATGAGGCGAGACAGATTTCCAGGAAGCAGTGGACTGGATGGAGGTGATTTCTAGAGTTATACACCTAGTTTAGAGCTAGTAGAGAAGATGGTGATCTTAACTACTGATGTTTCCCAGTGAGTGGCCATGAGGTTGGTCCACATAGTGACGAGGCTTCGATACGTGGACTGATGTCTGAGATAGTATCTTCGGGTAGTGTGCCAGCTATATCACTACATGTTGGTCAACAGTTACAACTGGCAGTACCAGTAGAGGACGCATGTAGGCTTAGTTCCCTACACATGTTTCAGCATCAGATACCCCTTAGGTTTCGAACCGAGCCCGACTCATAAGCGGCTGAGGACTTTCTTGAGGAGGTGGCTGAGAGTTTTCTAGAGCTTATACAGCTTCGGCAGGACAACATGTCAGTAGTTGAGTATTCATCGACGTGTACCGATCATTCTTGGTACTTGATGACTATGATATGATTAGTTCTTTAGAGCTCAGACCTCTGAGCGAGGTTTGTTTAAGGATATCCGAGTAAGAACTCTTTCCTCTATGCATTCCTACTTATGTTAGGGTGCTAGAGAGAACCTTTGGGGTTGAATGTTCTTTGGGTGATCGGTTTTAGCCAGGGAATGTTAGCAGTGGGAATATATGAACTGGCGCCAGTCTCAGAGACTTGGGCATATAAAATTTTCAAGAATAGGATGTGTTAAGGACAGATGAATCTGCAGAGCAGCAGACATGGAAGTAGAGCTTGGATAGCAGCATGAGGTGGTGTACATTTCGACATATTACAACCACCCGCCTTTGTATTCCTCTCCAAGCTCAGGGAATTGAAGGGAAGGGAAGAGAATAGCTGCATTCGGTCACAGAGTGTGACCCAAGGGCTCTATGAATGATTTTAGGTACGGTCTATTTCTACTGCGAGCTTCCATATCAACAGACATCGGTACCAATCATTCCATCCTTCCACGAATCTTGTCCCAGACCTAGAGTTTCCGGTTAAAATCATTTACTTGACCCTCACATATGGAGATACCTTTGAGAGGAGACTCGATAAACACACTTACGCCAACAGGTGTGATCTGATCCTTGAGGCGAGAGTTTCGGTTGGAACCTCTGGGTGGAAGCGTCTAGGCCTTACGACGTTAGTTTGGGTTTGGACTGTGCAACCACAATTCATACACGGATTGACAGTATTAGGAAAAAAGGTTTTGGTTTACTTGAAATGATGGGATGGGTCTTCCTTGGTCGGAAAAAAGGAAACCACATGCAGTACAGAAACCTCCAGGAGAGCACATGGGAGTGGAAGGCTCAATTGCGTGCTCAGTACCAATTTTCTTTCCCCTAGTGTATGTTGAAGCTTTACGGGGTTGTAAATCCCTGAGGTAGGAGTAGTGTAAAAGCACGGAATTTTCATAGAATTTTTATTCATAAATAATTTGGAATTCTATGAGTCTATGGTTTATGACGGAGCCTAAGTCTGAGGCCTGGAGTGCCCGGAATGATCCGTCGAAGTTTTGTTAAGATTAAATTAACGCACGTAAATAGTTTTCCTGAAAAAGTCGAATAACTCTTGAATGGTTGCTCAGATCAGAAATCTGATGTCACCGTTGTGCTCAGGATGGTCGGATTACTCTAGGAATGACTTAATTTTAGTCGGCACAGGCATCCTATTAGAAATCCCAAAAATGGCTTAACCGTAAATAAAATACGTAAATAAATTAATTTATTTTTCAAATTCTTATAACTCTCAAATAGTAGCTCGGAATAAAAATCCAAGACCACCACTGATCTCGCGAGGGCATGATTTATTTAAGCAGATACTAACATTGGCCGGCACGAGCCACTAGAAAAAGTTAGTTTTTTTGCCGCAAATAAAATAATTAAATAACAATTATTTTATTTTAAAATTCATAACTTCTAAACGGTAACTCGGATTGAAAATATGAGAGTACCTATGTGTTATTTGGGGCGTGTTTCACCTAGCCAGAGCCTAACCTTGATCGCAGTGGGTCGAGGGTGACTGATATTAATTTTCCCAATTTTTTCAGGTACGTTCAGTAAACATACGTTCGGAATTTTATAACTTTTGAACCGGTGCTCAGAATTGAAATATGAGGACACTGATGAACTCGCAGCGCCATTATTCACTTAAGGGGACCTTTACCGCAGTTGCGTTTTATGCGGGTTGAATGTTAATTTTTGGTGATTTGTAAAAATAAATAAATAAAATGGTTGTGCACCATTTTATTTATTTGGGTGGTTATATCCTCTAAGCTGAAGTTAGGGGTGGGGCCCACACCCAACATAACCACTCATGGGAGGATATTTCGGAGGTGGGACCCAAACGAGGCCTAATCCTTCACCTCTATTAAACCCCCTTTAAAAATCCCTTTATTTATTTTGACAACACCTCCCATTAATTATGTGGAGCCCTTCCATCACCCTTCCATTAAAGATGCCAACTCAAATGCCATAATTAATTCAATAGTCTTTTTGAATTAATTTTAATTTGATATCAATGTTATATCATGGAAGAATAAAATAATATCTTAGGCTATTATTTTTTTTGGCACTTGCGGTGTTGGGAGCACGTTGGAGATATTGAAAGAGAGAGTTCTTCCACGAAGAACGCGAAGAATTCTCCATGACTGGATGAACCGGAAACATTTCTTTCTCTAACCTTCTTCCTCATCCGTGTTAAGAGAGGACACACTGCCACGGGAAAGCGTTAGTTACGTCAACAACTCTTCCTCCAATGTTGATAGGAAGACATTGTTCTTCCGTGATGCCCGACTACCGTGACATCCATCTTCCGGGACTCCATGACATGCGACCTCAATTTCGAGGTAGGTGGTTTTTGTTTATTTAAGTTTACATGATTCCTTCCCTTCGAGCATGGAAGAATATACGGTTTGGTGTTTATTCGAACTACTAATGTGGTGGGTACGGACTATGAACAAGTATGGATCCACCATCAACTAGTCCTTGATGTGAGATGGTATGGGGTTGGGTGCATGGTAATGGGAGGTGGCGCGGTGAGAGGACGTGGGGCTAGGCGATGCGTCTGGTTTGTGGCGCGTCAGCGCGGGTAGCCAGGGGCGGTGCGGCGGCGTGGCAGGCATGTGAAGGTGGTGGCGGTTCTGGCCATGTGGAAGGAGGCCGTGTGATTGGGGCGCTAATTGGGAGAACATAATCGTGGAAGAGTAAATGAGATTGAAGAGAGAGATGATTTATAAGATAATAGTGGGGATACAATCAAAAGAGAAAAAATGATAAATGGAGGTTTTGGGGATGAATTCCAGCACAAAAGGAGTCCAAAATCGTGATTGATTTTGGAGTTAGAAAGATAAATAAGTAAATAAATAATAATAATAATAATAAAATATTGTTATAATTAAATTTTATGATAAAAAACTATTTTGACTGTATCTTCTTCGTGCGACCTCGGTTTCACAAACAGTCTGTGGAAGTGTGACCCTGACTTCGAGACAGAATTTATGAGTCCAATATTGGATGTCTTTTTCGGGTTTTTGGATCAGGTACCCAAAGCGCTCAGAAATAATATATTTAATATTATTATTAAATCTTTGACCCGCCATAACTCATGCGTGCGACGTCCGATTGGCTTGCCGTTAGTGGCGATATAATCCTGACATCAATATGGTCAATTCAAGTCTAATGTTGAATACTAAATTCTGGTTCGTGGATCGGGCCCACGAAACACTGAATAATAATATTATTATTATTATTATGGGATCTTGTATCAGACATATCTCTCTCATACCGTGTCGTAATGTCGAACCATCTGCGAGGTTGCAACCCTAGAATTATGACGGATGTTTCAAGACCAATTGTGGATATTTGAGTCGAGGTCGAGGCGCAGGCCCCACGTGGCCCGGTTCACGCGTGTTGCGGTGAAATGAAATTTTTTCACCTGATATCCATTTTGGACCAATGGGTAGTCCATCTTGTGCGTTTTTCTATATGAATCACAATGGTGTGCCCGTTTTGGTTAACCGGTTTCATTTCAAGTACGGTCGGGTTGGTTAAAACCCGAAACCAACCAGGCCCTCGGAGCCGAAACACTTATAACATAAGGATCGGACATCTGATTGACGTGTCGTCTACTTTGTTGGATTCCTCTTGACGAGATGGTTCTTTTGGCATACTTCACCAGAGATTTGGACGCAGTTTGAGTAGGGCCGGCTGGGATTGTACCCAACATCCAACCGGGCCCCTGGAACGGAAAAGCCGATAACTTTCAGACCGGACGTCTATTTGACGAACCGTCAGTGACGTTGTTGATCACGTTCAGAAACAGTCCGTATGAGTATACCCTTTGTGGGTTCAGGGTATATATTAGATATGGTCAGGTTGGTTCGTACACGAAACCAACTGGGCCCCTTGGACGAAAAGGCTAATAACTCACAGACCGGGCATCCGATTGACGCGCCGTCTGTTGCGTTGAGACCCCTATGACGAGGCGGTCCTTTGAGATACTTCTTTGTGGGACTTTTTGATACATTGAGTATCTAACTGTAGCTCATGGAGCGGACCCTGCTGGAGACGAGTGTGCGGAGTACGGAGACCGTGTAGCTGGCTGAGACCTGATGACTACTTGTCCGATTTGATTCGGAGTGACATGAATAGCCCAGTGGGGCACACTACTTTGTGAGGTGGCAGACCCATGGCGGAGGATCACTACTTTGTGAGGTGGCAGACCCGCGGTACTCGATAGGAGGAGTACCACTGTAGGCTATGTGGAGGAGCACTACTGTGTGAGGTGCCAAACTCATGGTGGAGGAGCATTACATTGTGATGTGGTTGACCCGCGGTACTCGACAGGAGGAGTACCTCAGCAGTCGTAGGTTAGTGAGGTTTACCTCAAAGACGTGACATGATCACTGTACTCGACCGAGACGGAGCTCTTCAGCAATTACAGTTTCGTTAATGAAAATCGTGGTTTGAGCTGAGTCAATGACCTTTGTGTTTTCCTCATGATTAAGATGGGTTATTAGATAACATACGTATATGTATGGGAATATAACTTAGTACTGGTTAACCATCGACTTCATATCTATGTGATACCTCATGGTTGATATAGATTACTTGGTAACTTAGGTATAAGTTTTGGCTTATACCGAAGTAACGGTTATCTGTTGAGAACATTCCTTGTGATTATCCTTATTGGATTTAGTGAGACCTTGAGGGTCTTAGGGTCCCTACTGAGTATCATGTACTCACCCCTGCACAGGCTTTGCCCGCACCTCATTGTGTTGGTTGCAGACGATGGAAATCACTGATTGTGGTTGAGGATTGTAGAGCTAGACGGTACCCGGGGGTGGATCTCACGACGAGTCCGTACCTGGAGGTGGATCTCACAACGAGTCGGTAGCCGGAGGTGGATCTCACCACGAGTCGGTGCCCGGAGGAGACGGATGGACGTGGAGTACTGAGGAGGACATCTGCACCTACCCATCAGGTAGGAAGTCGGAGGACGATCCAGGAAATGCTTGCCACCTTTCATCTATTTTCCTTTGAGTTGTACAATATTTTCATTTATAGTTGTACCTTTCTTTTGGGATTGTATTTCCGGCCCCTTGTACTTTCAGCACATTTGTTTTACTGCTTACTTAGTGTAGCTTATGGTTGTACTCTGTTTTTGTGTGTTTTCGTTTCATAAAGGCAATGCCTTCCCGTTTTATTGGGATTTATACCTTTGGTGCTAGTCGCCAGCCCCTAGCCCATGGAAGGCGGGCTTGGGGTAGTCACAACACGGGCCCCGAGGACGGGTCGTGACAACCATTCACCGTGTTGAAATCACACCCTCATCCTAAAATGTGATCGGATGAGATTTACCCTTTTCATTTGGTATAAGAGGTTTTTGACATCAATTATCTTTATCTACCCTTTGGATTATCCATTGTGTATCATAGTGAACATTCTCTTTAAACTTGAAGAACTAGTGTTGGTGGGGTGGATTATGGGTAGGTTTTTATTAATTCTCATGTTTAGAAAACATCTTCCCACCACAACAACAATTCCTTAATCAATGAAATTCTATTTACTAAATAAAACATTAAATATTCCACTTAATAAACTTTCCTCAACGCTTTATCCCAAAAATTAAAAATAATAAAAGCTAAACATCTTCTCTTCATGTTTTTTTGGTTGTCCATTGAACTTCATCTTCCTGTTCTTAGAAAAACCCTGATTTTGATATGTAACTCCAATATCTATTTACACCTTGACAGCACATAATACAATCTATTCCAAGCTAATAATGTCTCTTGTGAAATTTTCCTTATAGGTACACAAAGGTTCAACATCCACGTTATTTAGATCAAGAAACACCTTCACCATATTCGTACAAAGAATAAAATTGATGGGCTTATTGAAAAACATGTTCTTGAACTCATCTCATCCTATGTAGTCAACATAATTATTTCGAAATGTATTATTGAAAAGATTCCGCCATTGATCCATTTCACCATTCAAATTGATTGAAAATATAATAAATTTCTCATGTTATGAATATTTGAGAACAAAAAATATCATATCATTGGTATGGATCCTTTGTTCAAAAAATAGTAGATAATCGATTCCATTTATGGATAGTGAATGTTGCCACAGAAAGAGGGGAACGTAATGTTGTTCTCTAATTTTCTCATTTTTAATTCCATCATGATTCAGATCTTGATAAAGATGTCTGAGAAACACAATGATATTTTACATTCTATCTCCCAACGTATTTTTATAATTGGTTTGGAAATAATTTCAATATTGATCACACTCAACATTAATGTGGTTTCTTCAGGTCCTATATATTGAATAAAACAAAAAATCATAGCGTAAGAAATATTAATAATTATACGAGACCATATAGTCCTAATTAATAAATATAGGATGCATAAAACATGATACATTATTTATTATATGACACCTTAGATTTATCCTAGGTTATAAATAGTTATATTATATCTAAATCAATCATTTTCATTTGAAAATAGATTGTGAATTTTCAAATCATATCCATCAGGAGTGTCAAACCAGTTGTGTAGAAAGACCTATTTCAATGCACAAATTCATGATTGAGTCTAGATAAATATGGTGTTTTTTGGTTTATTAACCATATGCACTTATATTCAATATTTGCATATACTTGGAGTATCCAAATAGTGATTTTATTTCATGTAAACCAATCTCTCTATCCATTACCAAAATTCCAGAACTTTTTCCTATACTTTGACCCATCTTTATGTTCATCCTTATACATGATCATAAGGATATCACAATGATTTTCAAATCCTATTTTCCAAAGGTTAACTCAACCTATCACTTGATACCAACTATACAGTCTATGGATTCATATTTGTAGATATCAAATCATTTTTAATAAATATTAAGTACATTATACAAACTCGTTCCTAAAGACCGTAATAGTTTTGGGCATTTGGAAACGTATAAACATAATAAAAGGTTCAGAAATGAGGTATATCATATCCCATGATATTCTTCACATCAATAATCCTTCTTGGAAATATCCTACATAACAGATTTGTTAATAACCTATATAAATTAAACATAATAAAGGGTGAGCTCAAGTTCATAGTAAGGGTAAAAAATGTAGATAAGTTAGCATAATATTAAAATAAGGGTATGATTACTTGAGTGTGAAATTTTAAATCCATGCCCAAAAAATCAATGATAATAATCCTAAGTTATTGAATAAAAATTATATTTTTATAAGATATTCATCATAGGGGATTTACAGGACCAAATCCATGAGCACATAACATAGGAACACGCCATTGAATATGTGACATACATATAGAAATATATAACTATTTCCATATCAGTCAAGTATCCCTATAAAGATGACCAATGTGGAAAAAGTCTTATAAAAAACAAAATCGAGTTATTGTTCTAGACTTGTCATACTATACTGGGTTCACTCCCCATTTTAAAAATATAATACTCTACCAAATTCACTTCCTATTATATCTTTATCTTATTATACTGTGTTCAATCTGCATTCTACCAACATCTATCTAATGATATATATATATACACCTAATTAATGGTAGGGGATATTGGTCTCACCATTTTTATAATGAAAACCACAACTCATTATTACAAAAGTTATTAAACATGAATCCTACCATAACCCATCAAATGAAATTTTTATCTAAGACATTTCATCATATCATAACTAATGGAAAAGAGAAATATTTCATAATAATTTCAACATACATTAATCCATGAAATGAATAAGGTTATATAATAATTTCTACATGCTATAAACCATAGAATAGAAATAGGTTTTATAAAAAATGTTTAATGGAAAACACAAACCATTAAATGGATAAATTATAGTGATATCCTTGGATCATTTCCCAATAAGGCATAGGTAACACTAGTATATGTTATCTTAGATGAAAAATAGTTAAGAATTATCATTTAAAAAATTTATTGAGGAAAATATCGTATCCACTATGAAAAATTATTTTATACATAAAATATTTTTTTAATCATTTTTAATTGAAAGTAACTTTTGAATAAAAAAATTAATCATTGAGAATAATTTAAATATCTTTTGAATCAGAAATTTTTTTATAAATACTATATTTTAAATAAACATTAAAACATATAAGAATTATTAAATATCATTAAAAATAGTTTTTATGATAAAAAAATTTTATAATACATTTCTTTGATAGTGATCACAAATATTCATCTGAAAAAAATTATTGAATTTTTTTTTTTGAAACATTATTTTCAGATGAAAACTGATTACCGATCGAATAGGGAGATAAAGTACTATTTCCATAAAAGAATTTTATTAATAATTTTATGTTCCAAAGAGTTGTAAAAATTACCATTACTTGATGTTATGATAAATAACTATATAATAGTAAAATTAATTTGAATTATTAAGACTTAGATCATAATATTTCAACATTAAAGACATAATTGTTAACAATCTTGATAAAAAGTGACATTGTAACATAAAAATAATACCAAATCAGTAACATTGATTCTTTAGCCCTGTTAAAAAATAACATAACATAAATCCAAAAATATCTTTGGGATGAATCAATTCAAGACATTATTTGAGTAATTTTCTATAAATACCCCTTCTAAAATAATAAAGGTGCATAACATAATATTTTTCTCGTATATAGAAAAATATTAAAAAAATCTATTATCAATTTTGTATGTTTTGAACCATAAAACCATTGAATAGAGATCAAAAAATAGATATGTAAACTCCAATAGTTTCCATTATAATAATCCTAATATACATTCATGGGATTTACATACACCACATTAAATAAATATGTGGGGAATATGACAGGTATTATAAGAAAGTATAAAGTGAGATGAAAATCCATTAACACAAGTCTTCACATCCGTCGTACAAATTCAATCCTATTATATAATAAATATATTTTTATTATATATATATATGAAATAAATATATTCACATATACTACACCATATATCATTTTCTTATGAACTTTTATTACTCATTTATTAATAATTCCATGTTAAATTTTCATTTAGGGTAATAAACGCTTTGTTTATTGTATAATTTTTTATTTATTATGATTTTGGTTCTATTACATTGATCATGGATTCATAATTTAAATAACTAAAACCATAAAATATATATCACATAAATTAATTATATACTAATTTAGAGTAACCCTTAATATCTTGATATTGAAAATCAAATTCCCTGGTTTGGTAGATGGTATACCAAATTTACGCAAGAATATTGTTTCTATTTTAATTTTAGATTAAATGAATGAATAAAAAATAATATAATATTAATAATTAATTTTTATTATTTCATATATATGATATATTTTATTTAACACCTTACTTAATACATTTCATGTAATTCATGAATTATTCACATCGCTTCATGTGTCAGTAGTCTTCCATACACTGGGACAACATTGTCATGTTCCTACATAATAGAAATAATTATGGTATGTGTCATATAAAAATTATAGATGAATAATAATATCATAAATACAGTAATAATAAAATATACATAATAAATATATCATTATTCAAAACCTTATTATGTGGAAATGGAAAAATGAATGACATCTGTTTGTGAGGCGGTAGTCCCCTGCACACATGGATTATGATTTTGTAACCCATTTTCGGGAAGTGTTTCTTGTTATAGGTTATACCATTAATATTGAAACAAATAAGTATATATTATAATTTTAGGTTATTATATAATAATTATATAATAAAAATTTAATGGGGTGGAGGAAAATGTAAAACAAAAAATAGACATTGATTAACATTACCTCTTCCTCAGATATCTCCATTTGGTTTTCTATGAAGGAAATAAATGAATGGATTTAAATCAAAAAATGTATTCTATGATGAGTAATGTGAAGTTTTTAAGTTATTTTTTGTAGGTTTTTTCCATAAAATGGGGCTGAAAGGCATGATTATGTGAGTGGGGTGAGTTCCCTTTTATAATTGGTGATGAGTATAAATCTATTAAATAATGAAAATTATTCCATTTTAGCGGGGTATAACTAACCTAATATTACACCAAAATTAAATATTAATGAAGGGGAAGTATTAATTTTTATATTAAGCACTCCACATCTCGATATCAACACATTTTTAAATATTTTATTCTTTAGTTATTATTTTTATTCAATTTTATCTTTATTATTTTACATTAGTAACTGTTATATTTTTATTTTCCGAGGTAATTTAACCTTTAAGAATAAGATAAAAAAGATATTTATTAGATATTTTATACCTAGTGAATCAATTTACTAACAAAATTATTTAAATTAATATCCTATATGTGGGTAAATTTAGATTTAATACAAACTCTTGTAGTGCCCAAAACCATGTTTTAACATTAATTGTTTTATTTAGTTTTAATTTATTTGAATAATAATTCGAGTCAACAAAATAAATTGAAAATATTAGATAGTATAAATTATTATTATTTCAAATATGGAACCCATATTAAAAAAAATATTATTAACCGATGTTTATGATTTTAATTTAGAATTAATCACATACACACGAAGAGCAAGAATGCATTTAAAGGGAAAATATTCCAATGTTTTTAATGTTTTTACCTCAAATTTCAATATGTATGTGATTACAATGGAATAAATTTGATTAATATATGTACAATTTAACTAATTATAGTAAAAAACCAATTTAAAATATAATTTAACATTATAAATAAATTAAATTAAAAATAAATTTTCATTTAAAATTATGCATTTTATACTATTCATCAAAAATGAAACTTTTTGGAAAACCCTCTATAATTGAACCTCATGAAATTTTTTATTTCACATTTATATAAATAATTTTTATTTAATATAATTAATTTTATAAAATTTTAAAAAATTAGTCTTATTAACATTCCAAAAAATATTTTTTTATGGAAAATAGTATTTTTGAAACATATAAATAATTTACCAAAAAAATTATTTTATTAAAAATAAGATTTATTTATACCAAACCATTATACATAATATTTATAAATATGATCTTGTTATTTATATATCTAATTTTAATGGAAGTGTTAGATGGTGGAATATTTTAATGAAACATTGGGTTATATAATCCTATATTCGTTTTTCCAACTTAGAGTTGGTAATCATGTCACATCTAAGGCCCAATAAATGTTGTAAGAGATCAACCTATACAAGGCTAATAATGTCATATTATATGATAAGAATTCTAACTATTCCATTTTGATCAAATAATTGAAGATTAATTAAAAATTTATATGGAATATTATTTATTAAATCAAATCCTACAAATACATTCTACATCTAGTGGTTGATATTTTTCAATATAGGTGTTAAGGAAATATGGTGACAAATTTTCTTTCCTATAAAGGTAACATGATTGATATGCTTGTGTTGTGCTCGAGTCTTCATCCTCTTCTAGTTTTCATTATTGATATTTCATAATTGGATTAAATTATAATCCATCACTATAATCATTCATTATTACCTTTATTACTTCATTCATAAATTATTTTGGATTAATAAAAAATTTCACTTATCAATAAAAATATCAGAATTTGTAATCACAAATGAACAAACATGAAACAGTGTATTAGTGTAAAATATAGTTAGCATGATACATGGTCAATAATCACATATATATTTCATAAAAAGGTACGATTATTTGAATAATATGAAGATAGAAGCTAGTGTGGATGGAATGTCATCAAGATTCCCATAACCCAATGAGGCGGGCTTTAATACTCAGTTGCCATAAATATAGTGTTTTATAAAATAATCCTTCATTACATTAAAAAAATTGAGTATTCATCAATACCAAATTAATATAAAAATATTTTATAATACATCAACTACTAATTTTTTTAATAATAGTGGATGATGAATTAATATCTGATTCCCATACAATAGTGGAGAAGTCTTTCCTTATCAGTTACTATAATGTTGTTTAATAGAATTAGTACCTTATTTACCTAATGATATCATGAAATATAATGCTATAAAAAACTAGTTGGATATTTATATAGCAATTAATCCGAACATAATAATCATCCACTCAAATATATACCAATATAACAGGAAAAAATTTATATCAATTATTTAATTCAAGGAAAAGAGATAGGATTCTAGAATACATTTAAATAACATCACATAATCCATCTAGTAAAACTAGGGGATGATATAATAAGAAAATATATCATTTTTATCATTATGAACATAAAAAGATGTTTAAATACATGTTAAATACCCTTTCTAGGATTATTGGATAAATCACATTGAAAAAAAGATGAAATATCACTTCTTGAAATTCATGAAGACATGGTAAATTTTTTTAAAATGAAATACATTATGATTGATAAAAAATGTTAAAAATTATCTTTAAAAAAGAATTTTTAAAAAATAAATTTTATAAGATAATTATTTTTTAAAAATTACTATATAAATAGAATTGAAAACAATAGAGAAATCTCTCTATAAAAAACTAGCCCTTAAATCTCAATTAAAACTAAATAATTCATTCAAAAATTAAAAAACATATGTATGGAAAAAATAAAAATAATTTTTTTCCTATTCAAAATAATAAAAAATTAAAATTATTTTAAAATATATTTTTAAAAATGGAATATATAATTTAGAAAGGATATTTCTCATAATGGTGAAAGAAACCATAAATGTGCTCCCAGAAAAAACAATTTTGATAGTTGTAATAGAAAATGATTCCATTACTAATAAAATAAAATTTTCAAAATATTTATGCAGAAAAATTTTAAATTAACTTTATTTGAAAAATAATTATAAATAATGATTCCTTGAAAAAGACATAATGTTTTTACAAGAAAATTGTTCGGAAAAAAACATGTTATTATTAAAGGAAAATTGTTTTAATATTTGAAAAAATGTTTTTTGAAAACGTAAATTATAAAATGTGTTGAAAATTATTTTTAGATATGATAAATAAAAATATATACGCCACATTTAATAATTCAAAAATATGTATCCAAATAAGAAGAACATTGATGGGAAGAGAAAATATGTACATGGAGGATAATTCATCATTAATGTGGATGTAAATTATTATTTTTAGTGTAATACATTTATGGGAATTAAACATGTAACATCCCAAAGTTTTATCAATGGAATTCCATTCTTTTTATTATGCCTTATAATATAATAAAATTAGGAAGAAAAATGACATATCATGATACTAAATATTATGTTATCATTAAACATAATTGTCTATATTCTATATTTTTAATATTGAAAATCTGACATACATTGTCACGATCAGTTAGATATTTGGAGTCTGATAGGGAAACCATAATTTTTGTGAATAGTAACCTGTCCTAGTGAGTTGTCACCTAACATTATGAATAGTATTATAACCCTTATGAATAGTACATAATTTACATAATATTATCCTTACTATTGAATATTAAAATAAAATTTAGGCATCTTATAAGTGACAAATAGACCATATCAAAAATATTTTTATTTTTTAAGTCATAAATAATAAATTATAAATAATTAATTAAAATAAAATAAAATTTATTTTCCGAAAATGTTTTCATAAATTAATAATTCTATATATTTTGTTATTTAATAATATTTTATAAGAAATTATGTAATTATTGAATACATTTTGAAATCAGTTTTGATTTTAGAAATTTTATTTTTCAAGTAAATTAAAAATTTAAATAAAAAATAAATTAATTATATTTTGAAATATATTTTTGAAAAATGGAATTCATTTTTGGGTAATATGTTTCTTAAATTTTTATAGAGAATATTTGTGATTTTTATGAAATTAAAGAATTTTTTATGATTAGAGACAGATGATAATTTACAAAATAAGTTGAATTCATGAATTTTAGAGTCATGAGTGATGTAATGAAGATATTGGATCATATGGTTCATATTAAAATGATATAACTACTATATTCAGTAATGGAATCCTCATTGTTCATTATCTTATGGAAGAATATTTAATTAATGAATTTAATATTGTGAAAACCCCTCTCCCCTCCACTATAAACACCACCCTTCACAACCTCATTTCCTCACAGCTCTCAAGCTTCAATCCATGTCTAAACACTGCCAATAAATCTTCCCTAGAAGAACCCCCATTTCTAATAGCATCATTTCTCATCAATTATCAAATCCTAGGTTCTTTATGGATAATCTCAAGAGGATGATCTAAGAGGTAATTCTTCTTCTCTCTCTCTCTCTCTCTTTTCTTTTAATTTCATATTCATTTCTTAATATATCCCCAACTATCCTCATCCAAATGGTATTTTAACTCCCTTATCATACATATAATAGAATTTTATGACACAAATATGATAATATATCAACCAAACCCCTTCTCTTCTTTTTTTATTTTACAAAAGAAAACATTGTTCTTAAGGTGTTAATTTATCACTATTAAGAACGACATGTTTTCTTATCCTATTATCACCTTCATGTCTTGTCACGAAACCATTTTTAATGTTGAACTGTATTATATTATACATATTTTATCTTACTTAATGTTCAGGATCTAACTTCTGTACATATTACAAAATTATTAAACATAACAAGTTAGTTGTGGTCGAAAAACCGCCCGAATTAACCCAAACGATCATCATTAAATTCTAATATAATGATTCATGAACAAGGTATAAAATATAATTAATTTTAAGATAATTTAAAATCTTGGAATTAAATTATTAAAATTAAATATTAGTTCTGTATGTTTATCCATGTTCTACATGAATGTCTATTTATGAATACTGGTGAACTACTCAAAAAACAATAAAATCAAACATTCCCAAATAATGTATTTAATCTATATAACTCTTCCAAAGGACCCTAATATAACCTAATGAAACCATAATAAACAATTTTAATTTATATAAGGTTCTATAATTTTTAATTAGGTAATGTAATGTGGTTATACAAGACATTAAATTGACGAATGAATTCAGATACCAAGTAAGGGGAAATTCTTTAACCCAAATTTTTTCTTCAGGTTCTACCTCTTTCATTACATGTTCGGTCTGGTTTCTCCTTAAGAATAATTTATAAATAATTATATTATGTTTTATATTATATACATGTTCTTTAATTTATATTATGAAAAATAAAATGTCTTCCAATAGAACTATTCTTTCATATAAACACGCCCTTTTTACATCTTGAATATTGTTTCACTCTTCACTCATAGTTTATGGTTATATGTTATGAATTTCATTCCCTATTTATTTTGGGGACCAAATGTTTATGAATGTATGATTTATTATTTTTATCCCATTTATTAATAATCCACGCATGATAATGTACATATTATGATGTGAAAGGTGTTCCTGAATAATATAGTGCAATATGAATGTTTGAATGTGACCAGTGCACCCAGAATTATATGCAAATCCAATGAATTGGGTAAAGTGATTAATCTCATGTGTAAAAGTGAAATGATGTGTTAACATGATGATGGAAATTTTCCTAACTATGTGTGGTGGATGACCACTAAGACATTAGGTTTCATTTTTATACATTTACACATTTCATGTATTTTATTTATTGTTTCCTCTCCAGATATTGATGATGATGTTTTGATTATGATCACCAAACAATATTTTTTTCATATCTATCCTTTTATTGGGGTTTTTTATCACCCCTTTTATATGATTATCCTCATGTGACTGGATGTACTATGTAGAGGCCAGGAGCCAATAAGGTGCTGGAGATGAAGGAATTAAATAAATGAGTATTCCTGATGTTGTAAATGTTTTTTTCTCCTAGTTTTCTCAAGACAATAAAACTCTATATCATTACCGTGTAATACCATTATATTGTTTTTATTTATAGTGATGTAACAGAAATTTAAGAAAAGGTAGGGTCATTATTGTTGGTATCAGATGTAATGTTTAGTTAATTTGGGAACTATGACTAGTTAGCCCTAGCGAAATCCTCAAGCAAGAGACTATGTAAAAATATGCACATAATAAGATTTACATAGGGATCCAAAATGTTATGATTTTAGTGAAAATATAAAAAATGAATAAATTATTCATGACTTGTAGTCTTATGTTTTATTCCATCATTTTTAGTTTAGAAAATGCTGGGAACCTTGAGAAACGAGGCCAACAACTCATGTGAGGGCCCATGGAATGATTTCCCGACCGACAACCCCAATGATTTGGGAGGTGGAGTTCAAAAATTCATCGAGATTATTACCCAAATAAATTGTTTATGAATAATAACTACAATAATGGGGAACTTCCTCCATTAGGAAATCGTGGGAAAATAACTATCGAGTGTTTTAAGCGGCAACAACCACTGACGTTTAGTGAATCTTCTGATACAGTAGTTGCAGAGGAGTGGGTCAACTCCATGGAGAATATATTTTCTATGATTCATTTTTATGAGATATAGATGGTGACATTATCCATTTATTTTCTACAAGGAGAGGCCACTCAATTTTGGTATTTCACTTAGAACACCAAGCCAAGAGATGAAGTTGAAGAGCTGGAATGGGAAAACCTTAAGATTATGTTTTCTAAAAAGTATTTCTCATGAACTAGTTGAACAAAGTTAGAGATAAAATTAATAGAGATCAAGAAAAGTTAGGTATAATCTTTCACAACCTACAAATATAATGTCACAATAAGTTCATGGTATGCTTCAGGTTTAATTAACAACAATGATAAAAAAAACCTGATAGATTATTTAGTGGATTTAAGCAACAACTTACGAAGGATCATGAAATTTGAGATATTGGGAGTTATGAAGATGTTTTTAGATGTGCTCTGAAAGTGGATATAGAGTTTAGAGAATGTTCCCGTGGATATGATTATATGAAACTAAAGATTGAGTTTTAATATAGGGGATATAATGATAATGGTGGGATAAAAACTCAACAACCCACATGCCAAATATTTGTGAATTTTTATCATGGTAACTGCCTCAAAGGGATGTAGAAATTCCTCAAGTAAGGGAGAAAAGGATACTATGCTCAAGAGTGTCGAAAATACATTTGAAAGAAGGAGAATGTAGTGAAATAAAAGGGTTCACCAACCATGTTCTTATGATATAACTGTAAAGAGAATGGCCACTACTCAAGAAAGTGCACTAATGATCATGTGCTTGAGGGTAATCATATTTAATAGCCAAAAAATTCAATGTAACATGGTATGGTTTATGCCATCACTACAATAGAAGTGGAGAAAGATAATGAATTCATACAAGGTACACTTATAATTCTCTCAAAAATGTCAAAAGTATTATTTTATTCTATGTATACACATTCATTTATATCTTTCATGTTTAATAGAACTATAAAATCAAAGCCTTGAAACATTGAAGTAGATATATCTGTAAAACACCATGTGATGAAATCATTGAAACCCAAGTAATTTACTATTCTCATGTTGCTGTTTGTGGGATTATTCCTCTAGAAAATCTCATAATACTTTCCTTTGTGGAATTTGATGCTATAATGGGAATGTATTAACTATAATTATATAGAGCACATGACAATTGTCGAGAAAATGAAATATATTTTCATATTCGGAATCAGCCCACGGTCCTCTACAAATGCAGGGATGATTGTGAATATCCATTGAAAAATCAATCAATGGTGTGGGTGTTGTTACCCTATAAAGAAGAATACTTCACACAAATGGTTGAATAAATGGAAAGAGAAAACCTTGGGGAAATTCCCATCGTGAGGGAATAAATTGACATAATTACTGAATAGTAACATAGACATCTCCCACATAGTGATGTAAAGTTATATATAGAACTCATATAAAGAGCTCATCCTATCTCAAAGTGTCCCTATAGGATGGATCCTATCGAATAAGAGGAGTTAAAGAATCTGCTTCTAGAGCATTTTGACAAATGGTCCATATTCTCTATTTCACCACCGTGGGGTGTGCTAGTGATCTTTTTGTAGAAGATGGATGGAACAATGTCATTGTGTATTGATTGTCAGGAACTCAACAAGATCACCATAATGTACCAGTATCATTATCCAAGGATTGAAGACTTGTTTAATAAGTTATGAAGATCTTAATAATTATCAATGGTGGATCTTCATTCTAAATATCATCAGATAATAGTGATGATGGAAGTTATTCATAAGACTTCCTTCCGTACGTGGTGTGGACACAATGAGTTTTTTGGGATTCCCTTCAGATGTGCTAATTCCCCTCAAATATTTAGGGATTTGATGAATAGATTCTTTCTAAATTACCTAGAAAAATTATTTGTTGTGTTTACTGAGGATATAATCATATACACTATAATTGAGGATCATTAAGAACATATAAAACATGTGTTGATGGAATTGAGAATGAATAAGTTTTACGGTGTGTTCATGAAGTGTATCTTTTCGATGAAGAAAGCCACGTTCTTGGGACATGTGATCAAAACATATAGAATTTTTTGGACACTTCAAAAACTAAAGGTCATTGCGGAAGGGACAAGACCCTAAACAATCAAAAAAATATATAGTTTTCATGTATTACCTGGGTACTACCTACGTTTTGTGATATTTTCTCACGATTATTATGCCCGCTAACTATGTTTACAAGGAAATGGGTGATGTATATCTAGATGGAAGAATATTAGGGATGCTTCAATGAGCTAAAGTGAATGTTAATAACTACAACTACACTCACATTAATAAAAAGTGGGGAATGTTTTGTGATATACAGCGACACATAAAAGAATATCTTGCATTGAGTACTTATGAAAAATTATAATTTGATATCCTATGCCTCATGATCGTTAAATATCCATGAGAAATACTACCTAAAGCATGATCTAGAGATGGAATTCATGATTTTTTTCCATGAAAATCTGGTGGAAATACCATTACTTTGAGAAGTTTGACATATACACACAAAAATAGAGATTAAAGTATACATTCACACAAAAGGATCTCAACATTCACAAAAGGATATGGTTAAAGCTAATCAAGGACTATAATTTCTATATTCATTATCATCCCGGAAAGGAGAACATTGTAGTTGTAGCTCTAAGAAAACAAGGACCGACTTATCTATCCATGTTGTGGATTTAGAAAGACCCTATCTTCTTGGATATGAAAATAATGGATTTGGAAGTCACAAGGGCACAGGATAAATCATACCATTCCCAAATGAGTGTGAAACCATCAATCAAAGATATGATTTTGGAGGAACAAAGGGATGATATGGAGTTAAAATATAAGGTGAATGCAGTAAAGGAAGGGATGCTACACTAGTTCCATATAGAAGATGATGGTTTGAATTGGTTTAGAAACCAACTTCATGTGCCTTAATCACCAAGGATAAATAATGAGCTATTGAAACATTCACATAGATCAACTTCGTCTATCTATAATAGTAGCACCAAGATTTATCGTGGTCTCCGAGAACACTTATGGTGGGATAATATAAAGAATGAGATTGTAGAATATATATCAATGTTCTTAGTATATCATAATGATAATGTTAAGCAACAAAAGTCCAGAGGGATTATGTAGTAATTTCTAATAACCGTGTGGAAATGGGATAATGTCACTATGTAATTTGGCATGGGTCTCCTAAAGTCATCCTTGGGAAATAAGGTTATATGGGTTGTGGTTGACCGACTCATCAAGACTGCCTATTGTATCTCTACTAGAGAAGATCACTAACTTGAACGATAGGAAAGGATATATGTGAAGCATGTAGTGTTACTGCATGGTGCTCCACTATTGATAGTCTCTGATCATGATCCAAGGTTCATATATAAATTCTATATGAGTCTTCGGAATTCATTGAGTAGTGATTTAAATTTCAGCATAACCTATCACCCCCAATGTGATGGCCACTTTATAAGTACTATTCAAATTCTTGAGGAAATTTTGAGATCATGTGATTTAGAATTAAAAGGTGGATGGGGTAGACATATCATATTGATTGAGTTCCCATAAAAAATTGCTTCAACTAGAGTATTCAGATGGATCTGTATGATGATTTGTAAGGAAATAGATGTAGAACTCTAACCTATAGGGAAGAAGATAGAAAAAGAAAGATAGTTTGACCCAATATTGTGAAAGAGATAACATAAAAGGTTCAAGTCACCTAGAAACACATCAAATATTCTCAGAGTCATCAAAATTATTATGCTTACAACCATGGAAGGGAGTTGGAGTTTGATGTTGGAGGTAAATTATTCTTTCAAATATTACCATGGAAGGGAGTAATGTGGTTTGGAAAGAAAGAAAAGCTAATCTCAAGGTACATTGGACCCTTTAAGATATTTGACCTCATAGGAGCTATGGCCTTTCAGCTTGAACTTCCACCATATATGGATCAATTTAATAATGTTTTTCATGTATCACTCTTAAGGAAGTATATACTAGATCCCTCACATATACTGAACTTAGAGGTGGTACACTGGAAGACGATCTCTCCCATAAGGAGTAGCCAATAAAGATTCTGGTCCGATGTTTTAAGGTTCGATGCAACAAGACAACCAACCTAGACAAAGTGTTTTGGGGTAACCATATGTTTTAATAAGATACATGAGAACCATAGTACGCAATTAAGGAGAATTTCCTTCACTTGTTTATGTAAAACAAAATTGCGAGGGTGAAATTTCATAAGGGGGATGGAATGTAATGACCCAAAGCTGTATCAATAGAATTCTATTATTATAGTTATGCCTTATAGTATAATCACATTAGAAATCACAATGAAAGATCATGATACTAAATACCATGTTATCATTAAACATAATATTTCCACTTCCCTATTTTGAATTGTGAAAATATCACATGGTTACGATCAGAAAAATTATTGGAGTCTGATAGGAAAAAAATAATCTATGGTGAATAATACCCTAACCTTATGAAAAGTAACCTAGACTTATGAATTTTAGTATGAAACTTATGAATAGTAAATATTCATAAATAAGATCAACCTTACTCTTGAAATATTAAACAGAATTTAGACATTTTATATGTTAAACATTGACTATAGTAAAAATATACTCTTTTTTGTAAGTCGTAAATAAATAGGTATAATCAATTAATTAATTTAAAATAAAATAATTTTTCCTAATATTTTTTCATTAATAATATTTTTTGTATTTTGGTTTTAATGATTATTTTATAAGACATTATGTAATTTTTTAATGCATTATAAAATCGGTTTTAATATATAAATCGGTATTTTTAAAAAAAATTATGGTTTTTATTAAAAATTAAATTAATCATATTTATAAAATTATTTCTGTAAAATGGACTTCATTTTTCTATTCTAAACATCAATAAATGTTTAGGGTTAATTTTTGGTATTTTTCTAAAATTGATGAATTTTTTAGAATATGGAAATATGAAATTTTACAAAATTTGTTAAATTCATGAATTGTAGGGTCATGGGTGTTTTTATCATATGTAAGCATATATGGTTGGGATTAACATGATATAATAACTTTATTTTGTCATGGAATACTCACTATTCATTTCCTTGTAGAGAAATAATAAATTTATGAACATAATATTGGTAAAACCCCTCTCCCCTCCACTATAAATACCAACCTTCACATCGTAATTTCGCCACATCACTCATGTTTCATGAATTAAATATATTATTATAATAAATATTCCTTATTACATCCCACATGTAATATAGAATATGGTCTCATACAAATACCAATCCTAGGTTCCTTTAATAGGATCTTAAGAGAAAGATTCAAGAGGTAATTCATCTATCTATCTCTGTTTCCTTTAATTTACTTTCAATTTCATGTTCTTCACTTAATATATACCCACCAATACTCATTAAAATGGTATGTAAAACCTAGTATCATACATAAACATGAATTTTATGGTACTCATGGTATAATATATCATCTAACCTGATTCTACTCTTCATTTTTATTTTAGAAAAGAAAACATGGTTTGCAAGGTGTTAATTTAACACCTTCAAGAGCGACATGTTTCAGTATTCAATTACCACATTCATATATGGTAATATAATCATTTTTATGGTTTTTGCAGATTATATTATATATCTTTTATACTATTTAATGATATGGATATAACTTATGTACATATTACTAAATGATTAAACAAAACAAGTTTGGTGTGGTCGAAAACTACCCGAAATAACACAAATGATCATCATTAAATTCTAATATAATGATTCATCCACATGATATATAATATAATTAATTATAAGATCATTTAAAATCCTAAAATACCATTAATACATGAAATATCAGTTTTTTATTTTTATCCATGTTCTAAAAGAACTACTATTTATGAATACATGTGAACTGCTCAAGAAAACCATAAAAATGAACATTCTTGAACAAAGTATTTAAACTCATTAACTGATATAAAGAACCATAAAGTAACTTAATGAAACTATAATGAAAAATATTTATGTAAAAATGGTTTTTTAGTTTTCAATTAATTTATATAATGTGGTTATACAAGACATTAATGTGAATAAAGTGTTCAGATACAATATACGGGGAAATTCTCAAACCAAACATTCTTTTTCTAGGTTCCCCCTCATTCTCTCTATGTTTGGTATGGGTTCTCCTTAAAATAATTTATTCATAATTACAATACCTTTTCTGGGATATAAATGTTTTCTAATTTATTTTTGGAAAACCCAATGTTTTCAAAAAGAACACTTCTTTCAAATAAACACTCCATTATTTATTTTTTGAATATTTTTTCACTCTTCACTAATGGTTAATTGTTATATGTCAAGAATTATATTCCCCCATTATTTTTGGGGACAAATATTTATTAAAGTCTTCTTTATTATGTGAAACCGATTTATTTCCATGGGTTATGTTATGTTCATGGTTTACATATTATTAATGTGGCATGCATGATAATGTAAATATTATGATTTGATAGGTGAACATGGAATTATATAGTGAAATATGTTTTTTTGAATGTGAAGGGTACACCTAGAGTTATACAGTGCTCCAATGCATTGGGTAAAGCGATGAATCTCATGAAAAAAAATTAAATGATACGTGAACATGATTATAGAATTATTCAAAATTATGTATATATGATGACCACTAAGACATGATGTTTCATATTTATGAATTACCACATTTCAAGGATATTATTAATGATTCCTCTAATGATTTTGGTGATGATGTTATGATTATTCTCACCCCATTCTATATTGTTCTTATCAATACCATTACTAAGATTTTTTCTCAACCTTTTTTGATGTATATCTTCATGTGAATACATGTACAAAGGATAGGTCAAGTGATAATAATAATATAGACAAGAAGGAATTTAAAAAATGTTTATGCTTAATGTTGTAAATGTTATGTTTCATCCTTGTTTACCCACGACACTAAAATATTGTATTTTCTTGGTGTAAAAATATTGTGTGATTTATATTTATAATGATATAATAACAATGTATGAAAAGAAAATTCACTATAAAACTTTTTAATAAGGATAATTTTTATAAAATATTTCATTATCCATATATATGAAGAGGGTTTTCAATATAAAATCCACAGGTGGAAGAAAAGAAGCCTATATAATATCATTTACCTTATATAGGAAGTGAATGTTCACTGTCATTATAATATTGTGCAATAAAAGGTATAAATAACATGGATTTGGAAATTTTCGGAATTTAAAGAAGAACATGATTTAAATATGGACATGGGATGTGTATAAACCATTGATAATTATATAGGTGGTGAATATTCTATATAATTATAAGGATTAAATTAAGATGATAATACCTTACAACCTTAGAATCAATTTATTATAACCCCCATGAAAGACATAGTATGAAATTGAACTCAAAATATCATGAATAAAAAATATTTAATGATATTATATATCTAAAAAGAGTATACAAGGTATTTAATTCTCAACGATTGGTAATTGAGAAGAAACCCACATCATAATATCATAATAGTTGATGTAATAATAAATCAGAAAGGATATAAGAATAAGAAATTATAAATCTATAAAAAATAAATTTGAATTACAATTCTGTATAATCAAATGATTAAATAAATAAACACTTAATAATGGAATTATATAATAATCAATATACGAAAATTAAATGAAATTGAGTTATGAAAACCATTACCCCATATTACATTAAGTTGAATTAGCTTCAACTTTATTATTCCATGGATATTATCCTTGAAATATTTTGATAATGATATAATAGGATGTGAGTTTTGAGGATTTATTTGGGTATATTTGGGTCAAATACATGTGGATATGGGGTTTGAGATTATTTGGGGTGGTGATGGATCCTATAAGAAGAAATATGAGAGGAATTTTAATAATAATACAAAAGGCAATTTCACACATCAAACGTCATGTGTATCAACTAATATAATATTATAAAGTGGTGGAAGGGGTATGGACGATATTGTGTCAATTATAAATTTTCACAAGTGTTTTTTAAAAAAATTATTTATTTTATTATAACATTTTTTTTCACTTTTACCATTTTTGGTTCTTACCATGGAAGATAATTTTTAACCAAGTAATTTACAATTAATGTGAAAAAATAAAAGGGTCCTAATTACATAATTTCGAACTATTAAGATGAAATACTAAATCCATTATATTAAATAGTATTTCAATGGATGATAAAATTTAATTTCGATTTTATCATACATAATGCATAAAATCACGTTTTTGTTGAAAGTGTACTTTGATGAAATAAAATTATGATTAAGATAATCATATATATGTTATCGATTTCCTTAACATTAAATAGATTTTTATTCTAAAAGTAAGAGTTTTATGGATTTCAAAAAAAGCTAAAACCTAATTCCATATTTTTGATTAATAATTCAGAGAATCATAGAATAAATATTATTTATTAAAATAAAAATCGTTTCTAAATTTTATAGATATAATTTATAAATTCAATATATTATTTCTAAATAAACCATTTTACATATATATTTTTTCATAAATTTATTTATAAGTGATAATTTCATACTTATTTTATGACAATTAAATGAAATATATGATATAAGTATTAGAAATATTATCATTTTACACATAAAATCATTCATTTCTAAAAAATAAAAATATTTATCGTAAGATAATTTTTAATTCCTGAAGAAAAAAATTAAGTTATATCATAAAATTAATTTTGAAAAATTTAAAAATTTATCTTCTAAATGAATATAATATATAATAAATATATATTTTATAAAAAATAAATATTTAATGATTAAAAGATCTTATTCACATATTATATAAATATATAATACAATTATTGTTTATATAATTGTTTTATGTATTACATGTGGTCATAATTAATTTCTAAAATTGAATATTATTTTTTATTATGTAAAAACACATCAGATAAAAAATATTTCATTGAAAAAAAATCTATTTTTAACATATAATTTATTTAATCACATTCCATTAATTAATTATTTTATAACAGTATGATTCACTTCATAAAATAGTCTTTCATTACAAATAGTAAAAACATGCATTTAATTCAAATATATGTTTATAAAAATAGTTTTATTCTCTTTTTTATTTATGTGAGGCTTTATTGTCATTATAACTTTCTTATTCATGTTTCAAATCATATTGTTTAATTTTAATAAATTTTACCACGGTTATTTTTAGTTTCTTTTCACATGTGAATGATACTATAAAACATCATAATAATTTTGAAAAAAATATATTCCAAAATCTTGAGGTGTTTCCATCCTCTTAATTTGTAATGAAGGAGAGGAGACCATTGAAACTATTTTGGATGTTTAAGATGGTCCATACAATGATCAGAAATCTAGATTCAAACTCTTTCATTAAAAAAATATTTATTCGTACATATATAAATTAATGATATTACTATATGAAATTCATTAATAAATACCATGATTTCTAAATTCATGATAATTTCAAAAATTATTCCCTAAAATACACTTCCAAACACCATTGGTCATTTCAATGTGGGGAATTAATGTCATAGATATTCATCCCCCAACTATATCTATAAAATTAATATATATCCTCACTACCATATATATTTCTCTAGGTGGGTCGAGGCTATATCCCGCAATGAATTTAGACGTCAGGTTATTATCAACATCATGAAGTCAATTATCATCATCAAATTCCAAGTTTCTTACATAACATTGAAAGACAATGAAACCAATTTCAAATATTTGGAGTCAATGTTGTTCAATTAGAAATAAAATAAAAATTAAAAACACTCATGCAATTACATTGATTTGGGAACTGTATATTTAGTGTCTTCAAACAAAACTCTATCAAAATATCCTTTATGTGATTGTGGTAAATTTCATGAAAGAATTTCTTAAATAGATTCCTTATTATTTGGAATATTTTCCCAATCTGAACTATAATATTAAATAGGATACCCACCTTTAATTTTATATAAAACATAGGTTGTAATTTCAATTTAGGTTCATCTACCCTCACATTACATTGCTATATGAAATCAAATGTTTGACGATAATCATACCCAAATAAAAAATGATACGTTGGAGGGGTTGATGAAAAATGTTAAGAACAATGTAAAACATCATGATATACCTGAAAAAAGTCATGTGAGTGTTTAATAAAATGTTTTTAATATAAAACTTATTTTTCAGAATTCTATTCCTAAGCTCTGATAACTACCCTGATATATAGGTAGATGAAACAAAACTTATAAATAAAGTTGGAAGTTATCTAAGGTACACACAATGTCTACCCCATAGAGCTCTCTACCTAGTTAGAATTGATGAGGAACACATCATTTATTCCATAAATGAATGGTTTCTTAAATAAATTACTTTATATAATTTCACGTTGGGTTTAAACACCCTTATCCCATAATGAAACACTAAAATAATTTATGTAAATTTTATGTGATAAAAAACTACATGATATGACTTCTATGTCCCATTATAATAATTTTTTTCCACGAGTCATTATACATATAACACAAAATATAAATAATTAGAGTTCTTATTTCATGATGTTATACTACAAGGAATATGGTCTGTCCTACATGACTGTAAACTACATATAGAGGTTTATCCCACCAGAACCTAATATCATTATTAGTGAGCAATATTAGGAAAATCCTGTAAAACATAAATTTCTTTATCTAGCGATCTATTATAGTACAAAATTTTCTTCCATTTGTGAGAGAATGGTCTATATAGGGAACCATTTTCATTATTTGGGGGATTAGATGGTTATCACTATCCTATCCACCAGTAGTTTCATATATTACCTAACTTTGGAATAAAATAACACTTTGACATCATATTTCATGGATCCAATCAAATCAAATTTAGGTTTCTTCAAAATCTATGACATTGGGTCTTTATTAGAACCGTGTGGGATTTTTTTGTAATAATATGAGACATAGTAGAGTATGAATATCCTCAATTGGGTCATGAAGAAATTCATTACAAAATTTCCAATTACCATTATTAGAAAAACCATCATTCATTAAATTAGCACTATGAAAATTTTGTCTCGTTATTCTTTTAGGCCATATCAATACAAAATCCACTATATAAAGGTCTTCTTACTGTGACTATATACTATATTTAATTAGAGTCCATGTTTATGAAAATAAACTATAAAACATGTGTTTCATTTATATAAGGTTTTATAATTATTATACAATTCTACCCTATTTGACCTAAATATGTGAACTATCCTCTTAAATAGGAGTTTTCCAACATAATCACAAATCTCCCAAGAGTTAGGTATCACCCAATTTTTGAGCACTCTCACCACATATATGTCATTCCTCGGGAATTTTTTCTTATTTGGGTTCCATAGTTCACCTAGAACATGATAAAAATAGTTGTACCATATATATGAAAACAATGTGTGGCTCGATACTCATTATTTGAATATACATAGTGATGTCATGATCTTCTCTCTTAGGCCAAGTTATAAAATTGGTTTCTATACTTGTTTCAACATTGGCGATCAGGCTTTACCAAATCAATATCTTAGTTTTTATGTTCTCTCACCATGGAATCTATATGTTGGACACCATATCCTACTCATGAATTATAATAACATAGAGGGCTTAAATATTCAATAACTTTATTTGGACTAATTCCAATTATTTTATTATATGTATAGATAGATGGATATCTTATCCTGATCCTAATTTCATGTTAAATCTAAACCCTCAAACTCAACAAACTATTGGTATTCTTACTAAACATCAGGTTTTCCTTCAAAGGATCAACATTTTTAGTATGCCCTTTCACATTTTGTATGATAAATATCTATATAAAACTTTTTATATAAAAGTCTTTATCATAAGATCCAAAACTACAAGACACAAAAGATAAAATCTTATGATGTTAGACTACAAGAAAAGTTGTATACATTGTATGAAATTAAACACAATACAGTGGAATATCATATAAAATTAAACTACCACACATGAGATCCATTCCCTTATAGGAGGCATTTGAATAAATTACCTATCTAAAAATCATTATTATAGTAAAAAACTATATTATGAGTTAATCCCAAGACTTTTATCCTAGGTTTCATCATATGATCCTATTCTGGATTAGAACTAATACAAGAAAAAACCCATCCCCTATATATAAGCCAGATATATGATGGGAATATTTAAAAAGAACATTGTTTGGATTGATTCCCAATTTCAGAGGATACATGCAACATTTGAAGTATATATTTCAGACCGAGTAATGAATGAAAATCAACCTCCATTCCCCTTTGTTATCCAAACATTTCATTACTATTTTTAGTTTTGGGAAGGAATATTTTATAATACCACCTTCCCACAAATCATACATTTCTCGTTCAGTATATTTACACATATAAAACCATCAAGGGATATTACTAATGAGCATGTTTGGATTCATGGGACATGTATTCTTGGTAATAATATATTGGTATCCAAATTTTTAATATATAAGTAAATGTAAATTTTTTCCAATGTAAAAAATAATATAATCTATGTACATCCTCGAAATCATTTGAGTAGAATATGTCACATGAATGTGATCGAAAGTCAACCTCATCATACGTTTTCTATTTCAGCATCGACATTCAAATACAATAGGTTAATATTTACATAATGAACATTCCCTATTCAATATTTTTAATTAACTCATATTTCGTTACTTCTAAATTTGATTTCACATCACCGAACTATATCAATCGTGATTACTATAAACTGAAGCAGATTTCACCCCTTTATAGGATAATATATTGTTGAAATGGCCTCTCTATTCACATCAATTTCACTTTATAGTTAACACATAGTAAGTTAAATTATTTTAGTATAATCCCCATGATACTATAGTTTGAACCGCTCCATTAAATATAATATTCAAGTCTTGGGCCCCAGTTCACTTTATATATATCTTGTCCTTACTATGTACACTATCTCATGTCATTAAAAAAATGATCTGGGACCTTAAAACACGAAATGATTTCATCTAATATATACAACCCCTAATATATGAATTAAATAATATCAAGTATTATAATATGAAAAACCTATATATGATGATGTTATAGAAGTTTTGGTCATGCTCTACATACATGTTGAATCCTATCATTTTCTAGTTAAAATATTTCAATTTAGGTTTTCCACAACCTATAATTCATATACTCATGTGGATTTGAATACTGTTAATGTTATATATTCATGAATCATATTGATTCTGTTTAAGGAAATAACGTGACACTATACTCTTGAACAAATAATGGTACTATTAATGTTACCCTAAACCATCCAACATAATTATAAGGTTACCATAACCTTATACTATGTGCATACACCAATGAGATAATCTATAATGGAGTTTGGATCCACAATCGGGTCTATTTTTTCTAACTACTATGGCACATTTTGTGTCATCCATTTTTAATCTATACGACCATAAAGACCAATAACCATTTATGATCATTAATATATTCAACTAAAATTGCATTACAAAACATTTGTCTACATTAGTGGAACTTGGTTCCACACTCTCAACAAGTTTATCATTCCCCACTTACTGGAAAAAAATACACTTTTTAATCTAATTTCAATAATCATGAATAAAAATTGTTGAATTAGAATGATATTAAATATATATTGAAAAAAATCTTATAATCTGTCATATTGAAAATCCATAATGGGAAACCTCTCCAGATATTTGTTCTTTGATATCTACGTATACACATCAAATATCCTAGGATAAATTGATTACATGAAAAGGAAGATATACATAACCTGTTAGGATAAAAATCCATTATTAAAGACCTACTAAAAAGTCAGGTTTATTCAATAAATTCTTCCTCTATCAATGGATTAATAAAAAATTACTATTAATGAAAAAGAAAAAAATCTTATGTAGTCAACCATACTATAATGTAACATTGAAATATATGTGAGTTATGAATATCCATTTTATGGTATATATGTTGAAGAGATAATGGATTGATTCATCATTTATTATTGACTCAAGAAATATTTAATATATATTGGATAAATGATGTAAATAATATTTAATATTGACAATATTTCAATGAAAAATAAACATAATTCATTGAGGGGTCAAGTTAGGAGGCTGCATACTTATGTGATGATTACTTGATGGTGTGTGAATGGATGTGAGTATGATCAAGAAAAAATTATTACATAATTACTTAAAGAATATTGATGCAGTGTACATAATTATATAGTGTGTGTGTGAATGGAAACAATAAATTGTACAATGCAATATTCTATTTTCCGCAATATATATTGAGAAACCAAAAATATGATTTCTCACTAACATCATTTTATTTTATACACGCTTGATTTTTTAAAAGTGAACAATTAATAAACATTGAATCATAATTGTGAATTTGGTTTTGAGACGGAGTTATGGGATTAGTTTAGTTGGCATACCCAATCCATCAGTGATTTGAGATGGTTCAGCCTGTAAAAATTTCAGTAAACAATGAGAAATATCATGAAATATTTAAATAGTTGTTGATGTTCTTGAATTTTATACACGAACAGATATGGTGATCCAATTTTATTATGGGAAAAACATTGTCTTGAAGAAATATCAAATAATTTTGAATTCTAAATACGTATTTCTATCATAAGATCATATATTTTGTGACATAAGATTATTGGAAGTCCTCAGTGGGACTCTAAAGTGGAATAAGCATCCAGTGGGACACTAGATCAAGCTAGTGGGATGCTGGTAAAACTGTATGATATAGTATAAAGATATACATATGGGACATAAGTCTAATTTTTATAGGTTTAAACATATGATTTCTAGTGTGGAACTTGATTTGAACACTGTGGGACTTAATGTTTATGGGAATAGGACATTCTCAAGGTTGATACCATCTACATATACAAAATAATCTATAGATGGGAATGGGTATAACAAGGTGTAATAAGTATTTAGTTTTAATACCAAAATTGGAAAACTATTTTTTATTGTTTTTCATTTACATTCCTCATTTAATGCAGGATCCACTCATCCTACCATGTGAAAGAGGTTTGAAGGTGGTAAATGAAAATAAAATAATTAGGTATATCAATTAAAACTTAATAAACCATATTTCAGTGTTATTACATTATCCTTTGTACCTTTAATATATTAGAAAACTCTTAATGGTATGTTATAATTAATTTGTAGTCATTTTCATTCCTGGAGGTCTGATCCCTAACTAATAGATGTGTATCCTAAATCAGTGCCACTAGGTCCAATTTTTTTATCCTAAAAGCCTCGAGAATGGATTACAATTGACAAATTTGTTATCCAATTATTATTATTATTTGAGAATTGTGTTCATTTTTCTATGTGGTTAGAGTGGCTTTTAGGTAACTAACACTAATTTTAGTAATGTTTTTCTTTAAATCATGTTGAGTATCCTATACTATAAAATAAAATAGCTTTAAATGATAATAATGTTACATTAATAAATATAAATTATTTAATTTTACAATCATATAATATTCATAAAACGGGTAGGTATCATTAATAAGTTACCAACATATAAAGAAAATATAAAAAGTAATAATAAATCAACTGTAAATGTATTCTTTAAAAAATAATTTTTGAAAAATGGTTTTCACGCTTTAAGTAACCTAATATGAATATTAATTTATAACAAATATATAAATTTTTAATTAAATATAATTTTATATTTGGAATTATTATGTAAAAATTAAATAAAAATTCCTATTTTATATTTCAACATAAAAATAAGACTAGTAGGATTAAAGACAATCACCTGAATAATTGTTAAACTGTCATTTTCAAAAAAAGTATTTTATTAAAATTATTTAACTTTCATATTATAAAATAAATTAATTAATTATAGAAATTTCTCTAATATGATTTCTGAACATATATTTTATTATTTTAATAATAATTAAATTTGAATTCAATACTATAAAATATTAAAAAAGTATAATGGTAAAAACATAATTTTCCCACAAAATGGATTGTCAATATATTAAATGAGTTAAATTAAATGTCCAATTAATCATGCTTATAATATAAATCAGATTATTTAACGGTAATATTTAGGATTATCACGTCAATTTTATTAACAATTATTATTATTAATTTTTTAAAAAAAATGTAAATTACATGGGAAAAAACGTGTTACTAAGCTAAAAATGAAAAAATTAATATTTTAAGAAATATTATAGAAATAGAATTAAAATATGATTCCAAATTCTATGAATATTAAGTATAGATCCGTACAAAACCTTATCTCACCCATGAGACATCATTCTTTACCACATTGGGGCCATTTACTCTTTAATAGTGTCATCCATTGTTGAAAAAGTAATAGAAAATTATGAAAATTCCATTTTCTTAACTTATATAAAGAGAAGACTAACACAATAATTAAAAACTCTTACCTAATTGTTATATCTATTGTTACCCTGACTTATTAATTCTTAAATTGGGTTCCAACATCCTAGAAGCCTTTGTTCCTTCAAAAATACCAAGCTAAATTTCCGTAAGGTGTTAACCGATAGAGAACATCTGAAGAGGGATGTATTGTTCTCAACTGTGCTCTCCCATTTATTTTAAATTAATAAAAGCTTTAAAATACTATATGAACTAATTTATGAAATATTTTGTATTATCAGCAGTAATAAATGTTTTATACTAATGTAATATCTCTTTTCAATCCTCCTTCCAACAATCCAAGAAATATAAATAAATATTTTTTATATGCAAACTACCACCTCTACAATGACGTGGTCAGGTTTTCATAACATGATAATACCAGTTCAAAGGAGGAATATAGTGAATAAATGTTATATTTAAAAAATTATTAATATTGTAATAAAATAAACCACATACTACCTTTTTATGTTCTATGTAAATAATGGTGTGACCCATGTGTACATATCGACTACCACCTCTATGAAAGTTATGTATTTAACTGTTCAAATAATATCCTGTTCTTAATAAATATATATTAAAATGTGATCCACCACCTTAAAAAATATAAATAATATCATTAATAATTTATAATAATGATATTATCCCAGAATTGTTACTTTTTAACCATACTCACCTATATATTATAGCCTTTCCTTACATGGGTCAGTTTAACCACAAACATGTGTAATGCTATAATTTCCAATGATATATGAAAATTGAAACATAAATATTATTTTTATTACATATCAATGATTATATTGTGTTGTATTTTTGTTTCTAAATAGGTTAAAACATTATTAATCTTTTTATTATAGTACCACATTTTTGTTTTATAAAATTACCGAAACAAGAACATCACTCACATCATCGATAAGAATCCAAACCAAAATAACTATGGTATTAAAAAATAACATTAAAAATAATTATAAAATATATACTAAAGTACTTATAATGATATCAAAAGGATGAAATTTTAATATAAAACCACGATTTTACACATTTATTATAAAACTAGTACTAAAAAACAATTTAAGCCAATAACATCTAATGATGAAAAATAATATAAAAAAAACTCATATATTGGAAATCAATGATTTTTAATTGAGTAGGAAATTTTTTATAGTTAATAATAATGTTATAAAAAAGTTTATTAAGATACTTAGTTATTATAGAGGAGTTTATAGAATGTTAGGCTAAGCATGATTATTAAGTATTTTTATGGAATTATATTGTTTTCCCTGAGTTACAATGTTTATAATATTACTATGGTTATTGAATTATGATTTTCATATAATATATTATTATATTTTAATTTATATCCTTTCTAAGTTTAGAATAATTACATTTATGAAATTATTTCTCCTCCATGTATTATAATGTTAAGAATAATTCCCATTTTATTCAAATGATATTTTTTTTCTTCCATATCTATAATTATACAACCCTTAAATTTCCTCTTATTATTATTTTGAAATACAAGTATTTTTTCATTCTTGTGTTTGTAAAATTAATCGTTTCCTATTTTCACATTTTTGATTGATCACAATTTTTAGGATGTGGGTTTTGAAAATGGATCATCTAGATAGTATAATGATTTTCACATTCATGTTTTTATTTTTATCTTCCACTTCACATTTTGAATGTAAATCTTTCTCCAAAACATAATTCATTGGATTTATTTTAATGTGGATATTTAACATTTTCATGTGAGATTCATGAAAATATTTTTTTAGGTGATTAGAAATTCTATTTCTTTGTGATACTATTATGAATTTATTTCTTAAATATATTTTACGTAGATTCAATTCAATTTTATTTTATAAAATATCTAACTCCTATGGTGCTATTTTTTTCTGAATCACTCCCAAAATTATATTATTAATTATATAAATTTGTTAAGTTAAGATATTGTGTCAACTAATCCCATTCCATATGTTTTTATTTCATATACCATTCAGAACTGTTTTGCTAGCCAAATTTTTTCATAGGTTCATTGTGATATGATGAGTGATTTATTTCATATGGAGCACATTTGTATTAATTATTGATAGATCCAGTCTTATATATAGCTTCAATGCATTAATTAATGATTTATATTGAATCAGACAAGGATATTATGCAAGGAAATTTTATTTTCTGATAACATGAAGTTGGACATTTTATTTTTTTCCAACATGAGTTGTAAGTCTTTTTGTTCAAAAAATAAGGCATTAATATATTGTTTATTCACAATTTTATAATTTACCTATGATTATATTGGTTCCAAATATACTTTTTATTCTATTTTTTCAAAGTCATACCAGTATTTGTTTTATGATTAATATCCACTGAACATATTTTTAATCTCACCATTATTTACCCGAGAATATGTCTGATGATTAGATATAATATCCTTAAATCATGACTTTTAAAATGATATTATTGTTTAATTTTATTTTTAGCAACAAAATTCAACATTTTTCATGATTTATCATATGATTTTGGTAATGTTTTTAGTATGTGGTTTTACTAGAAATTAAATTCTTATATAGATACTGGAATGTTTATGAAGATGTGGTAGGGATACTCCAAGGAATAACAAACATAAAAATGGTTAATTGAGAAGGAACATGATCATCCCTCAGTGCATGATGACTATGCTTCATAATGTAAACCATTATCTATATTCCCTTTGGATTTATGATAAAAATTACATTCCTCTTTAAAAACAATTATACGTGAGTTGAGAAAATAATTTTTTATAATTAGGGAACATATCCAATGAAACAAAACTAATGACATAGATTGAAAAATAAATTAATAAATGTTCATGTATATATAAAAATTAAGAATAATATCATTTTGGTAAATATATTTAATTTTTATGTTAAATATTATTATACTTAACATGGATTTATTTAAGAAATTTTTGGTGTATAGGGAATCCATGTTATCATTGTGTGCGATGGAAAATAAAATGATTTTAAAAATGATAAAAAAATGGGATTGAACATGGTTACTGAAATTGTTTTACAATTCCCAAGAAACTCCCTCAAGATAAGATTAATAATGAAAACTATATTGAGCTTTCGAAGACCCCATAGAAGTAGTTTCTCATAGCTGATTATTTCATGTGATAAATTCCACAATAATTTTTTGGGTCATATATTCAATATATCTATATGAAATGGATTTATATAAGTTGAGGAAAATAATTTTCATTATCTAATTATCAAATAAAGAGAATATTGTGCTTGTAATTTATCTTTGGTAGCTAAAACTGAATAATGGTTGACTCACTAATGTAATATAATGAAAATGGTTCATATTGAGTATATATAATTGGGGTGTTATTGAATGTATTCTTCCCAGATTATTTTATTTAAAAACATCACATGAATATGGAAATAGAATACGTGGAGATAAAATATACTAGGATGAATCCATTTGAACATATAAATAAAGCATTATGAGGATCACAAGGTTACCTATGGATTTATCTCAGGTAAAATGAATAAAATTGGTCAATTATCATGTTTTTTAAATACTTTTCATTAAATATGTTTCAAATAATATAATTTAGAAGCTACAAAACTATTATTTGATGTTCTCTAATAGTGGGGATTGAAATTAATGGTTCATATTATTATAGAGAGAGAACAAATAATTAAGGTGACTTAGATGCTCTAATTCTATGTTAGTTGGAGAAATGAATGTTCAACATCCTTTATGTAAATATGTGGGAGAAGTAAACTGGACAATTAACAAATAGGAATAGGGATTTGTGTAAATTATAGATTAATTATACAAAAGGATAATTATTTTTTGAAGGGAATAAATTGGCCTATTAATGAGATAGAGGAAAGGTATTTCCCAACTAATGTTCCACCCACACTTAAATTACAATGACCCGACCATATTACATTAATTAATCTAAAATTTATCCAAGAACTCACTTTATTCTACATAGCAGATCCTTTCACATTTAGATATTTAGAGACTTTGAATATAATACATTCATAACATTACACATTAATATAGGCTGGATACCATAAAAATAGTATTTATTTCATCCAAAATATAAATCCTTCAAAATAAAACATTATTACTTTTAAAATTCATCATATCATATATCCATGCTTCCTTATTTGTCTTAAACATCATTTTAACCAACGAAAATCATTTCAAAACTAGGTATGATCACATAAAGCTCATTAAGGGATATTAAAAGAGGAAAAATACATTTGTCCATGAATACTTATAGCGTAAGGAAGACATAACTATCACCCATATAAACATACTTTGTGAAACATGATATTTCAATGTTATTTCCACAAAATATATTGAAAATAAATTGAACTATAATGGTATCTTGGGGAATTACTTGCATAATATTCTAACCCACTCAGATACTTTTTAATTTGTAACCATCATGACTACCATAAAATTTTTGCATCCATTATAGTTACATTTCGAGTAACCATATGCCTGAAATCCAACACAAACATACCCAATTAATTTTATAGATATATTGGTACCACCATTAATTATAAAAAATTTACTATAACCCACATATAATCATGAAACATGAAAAAGATCATAAATACATTTATTTTGAATTTTGAAAAACATAATTTTTAAAAGGGAAATTTAAAAGAAACACCCCTTAAGAATAAAATATAATTGAATTGAGACTTAATAGTGTTGATATAATAAATATATAAACTATAAATTATCATTATTAATAATAATATAAACTGATCACATCACACAAACAATTTTAACACAACATAAATAGTGAAGTAGATTGTTTACCCAAATAATACAAATCGGGTTACGAATTCATTTACATCGGGGTTGTATATTTCAAAATCATTTAAAAATACTGTATAGTGTGTAAATTTGTGTTATTAATATCCTAAATAAACATATTAACATTTTATAAAACCTTATATTATCATTTCTTAACATCATTTCAACGATTAATTATTAGTATTTTGTTCTTTCCATTGTTTTTCTTATGTTCTTCACATGATTTCCATGATTGATTCATGATGGATATTCATGTCTATTTTAAGATAAAATTCAGAATTGTAATGTAATGGTATTTAAATATTTAAATAATCTTAACTTATACCATTTATCATTTTTATCTCTGACATGAGGATGATTTATATATTTAAACATCATTGATATTCATTTAGGTCATTTTGGTTCTTTTTCAATCGTAATGAACTCATTTTGTTTTAAAAATTAATAACATGTTTACAAAATGATAAAAAAACCTTATAGAGGATATAATACAATAATTATAACCTTTTTCAACCATAAAAATGGTTGTATAATGAGTATTGATGTATGTAAAATAAATTTAAATCGCATCGTCCACGATGTTGGTAAATCAACATATCATAGACGATGATTTAATTTCATGAATTAATGGGAGATTATAAGAATTATAATGGTGAGTCTTCCATAATAGGGTAATATATAGAATATGTAAGATATTGGATCATTCACTCCTCATGGATAATGGTAGGAGAGAAAATAAGAAGAATAGAAAACAAAATTAAAAGAAAAGAAGGAAAACAAAACATGATGGATACCTATTGATCTATTTTCCTTGAGATCCTTCTTAGGGCCTTTGGTTTTAGATTTTTTGTTAGAAAAAATGACTTAGGACGTAGAGAAGATACTTGTGAGAAGTATTTGGAAGAAATTAGGTAAGGCTCAAGTCTTTAGAGTTGTGGGAGGAAGATTAGAATGAGGATATTATTTATAGCGAGGGAGATAATGTATCTAATATTATTTTAATAATTATAATAATATTTTTCTCAAGTCTATGAATATCATTAATTAATGTGATCCCAAATAGTAATAATATAATATTAATTTATATCATGTGGGCTTAAATAACTTATGATATCACAAATTATGTATTTAAATGATAACTAGAACATACAGTATTTTACTGTATTTCAATATTCATAAATTATTCATTAATTTTTCAAAAATCCCAAATATTAAACCTAACCATTTTTCAATTTGTAGAATTAAAAAATGAACCCCATTTTTGAAAATAATTTTCTAAATTGAATAAATTTATTTTTTTTAAATAAAATCATAATTTATTCAAAAACAAGAATTTTCAATCTATAACTCATTTTTTTCATGATTAAAAATTAGTCATGTTGCCATTTTATTAAAGACTTATGAATTTAAAAAAAATAAAAAAATTTATTATATATTCTGGTGATATTAATATACATAATGGTATGTTACTATTCTTAATATACAAGTTGGTCCTATCAGACACCAACTAACTTACTAATACAAATGGTAGATGAAAGTTTTTTGAAATTAAAAAAATATAAGTGGAAAACTTTTGTTTAAAAGATAATTATAAATATCAACTGAAAACATTGTTTCCTGGATTTCAGTATATTTTTTAATTCGTGCAGTGTTACATTATTCCCACCTTCTTGTATATTATGTCCTCACAATTTTATTTATTTATTAATCAAGTTAGTTTGATTTTCCCACATAGCATTTTTAGACTCCCATGTTATTTCTTCGACCATGTGGTTTCTCTAGAAAACATTAACCTGATGGATTAACCTATTCTACAATACGTGTTCTCTTCAATCATGAATCAAAAATGTTTTGTATTTTTAAGAAAGGTTATCCTCCAACTGAGATTTTTCTGGGCTCAAAACATGAGATGAATCTGGAACATACTTCCTCAACATTGAAACATAAAAAATAGTGTATACCTTAGAGAAACTCGAAGGCAATGCTAATAGGTAGACAGATGCTAAAAAATATTCATGATTTCAAAAAGAATCGTTGAACCATAGAATAAATATTCACTTCTTATCAAAATGCATCCCACTTTTCCAATTAGAGAATTTAAGGAAAACAAGGTCACCTATGTTGAAAGATAAGTCATTCCTTCTATTATTTGAAACACTTTTCTGCCTACTCTGAGCTGTCGACACGCATTATTGTGTCATCTTTATTTCATCATCCACTTCCTCTAATAATTCTTGTCCTGTAAACTTACATTCCCCAACATCATCCCAAATAGATGGAGTTTGATACTACTTATCATATTATTCTTAAAAAGGTTCCATCTATATCCCATAATTTAACTGTTATGATATAAAAAACTCAACTAAAAAATGAAAATCCTAACTTCCCTAGTAGTCCATTAAACATGATCAAATAATATCATTCAAATTCAGAATCATTCATTCACACTTCCCATATGATCAATGATGAAAAGAAGTACTTAAATTTAAATATATGAAAAATGACTTCTAAGGAACCTTCCAAATATTATATGTGAACCTCAGATCCCGGTCAAATACAATGGATAGAGGAAATCCAGGTAACCTGACAATCTATTTGATGAACAATTGAGAAAGATGATCTATATACATTGTATCTCGAATAGAAACAAAATGTTTTGATTTAGTCAGCCTATTACCAATAACCCAAGTCAAATTTTTTACCTTGAGAAGTCATTGGTAGTCCCTCCACAATATCCTTGGATACATTATCTCATTTCCACTCTAGAACAAGATGTTTCTAAAGAATCCCCTTTAGTGTCTTCTTCTCTGCATTAACCTATTGATGTGTCTAACATTTCCTGGTAAAATCTACAATAAATCTTTTCACACCAGCCCACCAATAATACTCTCGAAGGACTATGTACATCTTATTCCTGCTTAGATGAATTGAAAAAGGATAATTATGAGCTTCACACAACAAATATCTTTTCATATGGGAATCAAAAATCAAAAACAACCTATTTCCAAATCATAAAACATAATCTTTATCCAGGTTAAATTATGCAAACATACCTATTTTAAATAATTCTACCTTTTTTTGTAGCTCACGGACTTCTTCTGTGCTCTCTTAGTTATATCGAATAATGACTACTACACTGAAAACTAAAGAAAAAGAGCGTTATTTCCTTCACTAAAAACTTTTAATCCAAAATTTATCAAATCATTAATCAAGATATCATGTTTCAAATGTATCATAGTTAATGATGCATAATTTTTTTGAGTCATGGTATCTTCCACTTTGTTTTCTTTTCTCAGATGGTAATTGATAATTAAATCCTAATGCTTCATCAGTTCAAGACATATTCTGTACCTCATGTTTAATACCTTTTTAGAGAATATATACACTATACATGTACAATGAGTATATATTTGACATTTTTATTGAAATATATGTTGCTTAAAAATTCCCAAAGAAAAAACCACAACTGCCAATTCCAAATATTGTGTGGGATGATTTAAGTCTTTAGGTTTTAGTTGTCTTGAGGAATATTTGATTACCTGATCATTCTTTATTTGAACACAACCAATTCCTATCAATGAAGCTTCACTATATATGGAAAACACACCATTTAAATAAGGAAAATCGAAAATAGGATCATTCAACAATATCTTCTTCAGTTCGTGAAAAAAAATCACATTCTTCTATACAACTAAATTTAACCCCTTTTCATGTTAACATTTTTATCGAGCTAGATAATCATGCATCATTTTTGAAAACAATTTGGTAATATCATGGTAATCCAATAAAACTACAAATTTATTTCCCAATTTGGGTTATTTCCATTCATCAGCCACTTTTGTGATAGTTGAATCTACTAGTATTCCATCATTATTTACAATGTTCCCAAGAAAATTAATCATTTTCAACCAAAAGTCCCAATTTCAGAATTTTCCAAAAAGTTTATTTTATATTAATTTTTGTAAAACAACCCTTATAGATTTTTCATGATCCTCATTATTCTTATAAAATACCATAATGTCATCAACAAGCACAACCAAAAACATATCCAAAAACTCATGATTTATTTTATTCATAAGTATAATGAATATAAATTGTTCATTATTTAACCCAAATAGCATAAAAACAAATTCATAATGGCCATATCTAATATAAAAAGTTGTTTTCTGGATGTAAACCTCCATCAACTTCGGTTGATGGTATCGAGATCTCATGCAAATCATTGGAAATTATTAATCTCCCTGGAGCTGATCAAACACGTCATCTATATGAGGAATGTGATACTTTTTTTTATTAGTGATGTTATTCAAATCTCTATAATCAATGAAATGTCTCATGAAGCCATATTTCATTATAACCAACAAAACTAGGGAACCTTATGGTGAATGTCGAGGATGAATGAAGCATTTATCATGAAAATCCTATAAATGATTTTTTAATTAAATAAGTTCCTTTTGAGACACACTATATAGTGATTTTGAAATTATCTTAGAATCAAGAACAAAGTTAATTGTAAATTTGACTTACTAGTTAGGTATGACACCAGTTAACTCATTAGGAAAAACATCTAGGTATTTATCTACCACTAGCATATCATTAATATAAACAGTTCACTTGTTTTCAAAAAAATGAGCAAGATAACATTCACTTCCATTTTACAATTGTATCACATCTCTCTGATATGTTATCAATCGTGTGGGTTTGTTCATGAATATAAAGAAAAACTCTTTGTAAATGAAAACTATTCTATCTCTACAATCAATATTTTCTTGATAAACACAAACCCATTACATTCTTATAATAACATCAAACACTACTATGGGAAAAAATATTGTTTGAAGGTAATTTATTTCCATAGACTAATGATTCTTATAATTCATCTTTACTATAATATTTTCCATTGTGTTTTAACAATATGTTCTGGTCTCATTTGTTTAGGGGAAATTTCAAAATTACCAGAACATTTCTCAAGAAAAAATGGATTGTATAGAAACCGTATCAAACAAAACATTAGAAAAATATGAGTAAACAATCAAGGTACATGATACAACTTTATTGGATGGCTCGAAATCAACTCAAGTAGTCACAAAAAATCTCATTACAACTTTATACTTATATTATGTCTTCTTTGCATCATTTGGATCGCTATTTGGGTAGGTATTTGTATAATGACCCATCTCACCACATTTAATACATTTTATAGTTTTATTATCTGGATTAGTCTTGAGTTCATTTTTATTACAGCATCTGGCCATATTTCCAATCTTATCACAACAAAAACACTTCCCAGTTTTGGTAAAGCATTCCCCAGGGTGCTTTTTTCCACAATTTTCACAAACTGGAAACTGGATTTTCATACCATAAGATTTCATTAGTTGATTCTTACCCATATATTTCCATATATACTTTTTCTTCTCCTTGTATTCAAAATGAATGAGAACATCAGAAAATTAATCTATGCCCTCTCAGCACATCAGAAAAGGTTTTCATAACTTTTGAATTAATAGTAGGCCAAAGCCCTTAAATACCATGGATTCAATCGTGAGTAAATGTTGTTTTTTTATATATATCTAGAATAATATTTGGAACATATCTCGCCATTCGGGTGAGGTTCACTTCATACACAACCACTAAATGTTTTTCCTTTTTCTTCAACTAAATGAATTGCTTCTTTATCCAAGGACACACCACATTAGGAAAATATTTTTCAAGTAAAAGTCTTTTAAATTCATCACACTTACATCAATATCCTCGCCATCCCACCTAGTATTTACCATTTACCACCGCTAATCGGCTTCACCTTAAAAAAGGTAAATTTGAAGACTTTTCTTTTGATTATCATACATCCCATAACATCAAATAGTTTTCAAGGGATTTAATCCACCCTTCAGCTGCAACTAGGTTAGAGGATCCATTGATAGCATGAGGGTGTTGTTTCATTACATATTCCATTATTAAGAAGTTTTGTTTTGGAACCTTGGTTGGTTCTCTTGCATTCATCCCACCACAATTTATTAATTTTGTTATTTGATCCATTACATTCACAAACTACATGGTTTCAATCCCAACAATTCCAGGATATAGATTTGGAATGATCTTGTTCTATCATTTCATCTCCTCTTCATAATCCTTGTTTCAACATTAGAAAACCATTCTAAAAAAATATCATAGTTGACGAAACATGGAAATCATTAAATTTGATAACATTTTAAATTATTCCTAGATTAAAAATCATTTACTTTATTTTGTTAATATTATAATAACTTCTAAATTTATCTAAACCATCCTCTAATACAAACTAAAAGGACTCATCCTTAATACAATACATATTCTTGAATTTAGTCAAGAAATCAATTCCTTTTACATTGAGTATATTTTCATGTTAATATCTTTAGATAATTGGGACATAATATTTTCATAATAGTATTCAAAAATACATAATGAATACCATAAAACTGCATTCATTTCATCCAAAATATAATTTTTTTTCAAATAAAACATGATTTCTTTGAAAAATAATCATATTATTGAACATGGATAAATTATCTATCATAAAAAACCTTATAACTTATGAAAATAATTTAAAAACCTTGGATGAGCACAAATATCCTTCTAAAGGATATAGAAATATGGAAATAACACATTAGTCCACAAATACTTGTAACATTTGAAATCATTTTCAAAAATACATAAATAATGTTTGTGAAACAAGAGATTTACATTAGATTTCGAAATATTATATAGAACACAAATAGAACTATAAGGGTATATTGGGGCATTATAGAAATAATATTTCAACCCACTAGGCTACTTTATTGTTTCTAAACCTCACAACCGCCTTACAATTTGTGAAACAATCACTGATACCCATGGAGTAACCATTCAACCAACCTCCAAAGTACAGGTAACCAATTAATGGGAAGGATATATATATGTCCTGACCTTAATTATAAAATATTACTATTAACTAGAAAATAATCAAAAAAAAATGAATAATTTCATGAAAACATTTGTTTTAAATTTTTGAAAACAGAATTTCTAAAAAGGGATTTAAAAGAAAATCCTCTAAAAATATCATATATTTGATTTCATACTTAAAAGAGTTGATGGAATATTTATATAAACAGTAAATACACATAATTTATCATAAATAAACAAATTTCAGTACAAAAATAATTTTAACTCCACATAAATAATGATGTTGAAGATTAACCCAAAGAATTGAAATCGTGTTATGAATTACCTTTCCTTGGATTTTAATTACATAAAACTCATTTAAAGATCTTGTATATTGGTTAAAATAGTGTTATTAATATATTATAGAAACATATTCATGATTATAACACATTATATGGTCATTTAATAACAATATTTCACCCATTAATTGTTATTATTTTGTTCCTTCCATTGTTTTTGTAGCGTTCATTACATGATCTCCATGATCAGTTCATGATGGATATTTTTGATTATTGGAAGTAAATATTCCGAAGTGGAATGGATTGGTATTTTTATATTTCCAGAACCATAAATTATACCATTTATAATTTTTAATTCTAACATGAGGATGATTCATATGTTAACAAATCATTGACATTTGTTTAGGTCATTTTGGTGATTATTCGATTGTAATGACCTCATTTTGTTTTATAAATTAATAACATGTGTAAAAAATGATTCCATAATCTTTTATAATATATAATACATAATTTATAATCTGTTTCAACCAAAAAAATGGTTTCAAGACTAGTCTTGAAGTAAGTAAAAGAAATTGAAATCACATCGTCCACGAGGTCCGTAAATCGACACATCACGGGCGCTATTTTAATTTCACGAATAAGTGGGAGATGATAGTAATTTTAATGTTGAGTCTTCCATAAACATGATGAAATAAATAATATTTATGATATAATACTATTCATGACTCTTATATAAGGGTAGGTGAGGAATTATTAAGAATATAAAAAATATGAAAAGAAAAGAATGAAATCAAAAAAGTATGCTTACCACTTGACATCTTCTTCATGAGATCCTTCTTAAAGCCATGGGTTTTAGCTTTTCGGTGAGACCAGAGCTATAGGATCTGGGGAAGAGGCATTACAGAAGTATTGGTCATAACATAGGTATGTCTCAAGGGTTTAGAGGTGTGGGAGGAATATGGGAATGAGGGTGGTATTTATAGTGGAGAGGAGGAGGCATTTTAAAATATTTAATCATTATTATAATATTTTTGCTCAATACTATGAATAGTCATAATTAATGTTAATAAAAATTGTAATAATGTAATTTTAGTTCAATACAAGTGGTCTTACATCATTTATGATGTCATAAATAGTGAATTTAACTGATAATTTGAATTTATGGTATTTTACCATATTTCACTATTCATTACAAATTCATTAATATCATAAATATCCAAAACATTCACCCCAAATTTTTTTATTACATGTATAATTAAATACGGAACTCCATTTCCTGAAAATAATATTTTTAAATATTAAATTTTAAATTTTAAAATTAAATTATAATTTAACCAAAAATAAAAAATTTAAAACTATAAATCAATTTTTAATACCTTGAAAAGGTATTAATGTTGACATTATATTATAGACTTAAGAAAATGAAATAATAGTAACATTTACTATTCATTAGGGTCACATTACTATTCATAATTGTATGTTACTATTCAATTAAAAAATATGTTGGTCCTATCAGACTCTAAAAAACATAATAATCACATTTGTAGATTTCTGTTTTTTGAAATTAAAAACATTGAAGTAGAAACATTATGTTTAAAGGATATTTATTAATATATACATAAAACAAAGTTTCATTCATTTAAATTTATTTTTAAAACCTTGGTCTGTTTGCAAAATTCTTCAAATTCTAGGAGATTTGGAAATATTCAACTCAGTTACCTAACCTTAGAGAAAACAATGATAATAATCCACAATGACCTCTTTAACAAAGGAAAAAATGAAGGTTGTTTTCTAAAACTACTTAAGTGGTGGATCGTCATAATGAAGTCACGTAAGGAACACTAATTATTATCTTAGGGGTTCATAATACATTATTTTATTATATTTCATAAAATTATTTAATATCATGAAATTTTTATAGCGATATTGATTCACCACCAAATTTATTTGTATATCAATCTATTTATGAAATCACCTAGTGGCACATTGATCATGTATATAATATATAACTCCTCTCAAATAAATGTTTATGGGAAGATACTTCCATGGAATTTAGTAATTATTCTCATGGTGGAATTTGACATAATATTTTACATGGATTGAATTTCCTTGTAAAAAGGACAAATCAGTTATCGATATAATAAAAGAAATTGTATATAATGTATCATACTATTGTCAAATATCGACATAAGAATGATCATGAACTCCCTTTGGAATAAAATTCTATAATATAGGTCATAATACCAATCAATGAGGGAATTCTTGCTGAAATTATATGGTAAAAGGAAAGCATTTGTGAAATGCCTATTATATATCCATAAACTAATGTATTTCCGGATAACCACATTGAATTCGATAAGAGTGTAATACTATGTTTTAAATTAAAATCATATTCTATGCCTATCTCAAATTGTCCTTATAAAATATCACTCGTTGAGTAGTAATAATTAAATAGGATATAATAATGGAATATTTACAAATGTTTTAGAAAACATAGTGTATCATAAGGGGGTGAACTAGTCAAATTCATTAGAAAGAATAATTAGTTGTTAAAACATCTTATTTTTTGTCATGATATTAATAAAATAAATATTGATAACATTTTTCTTCAACCTAGTAATGATGAACTATTTGATCAAAATAGAGGAGGTTAATTATTTTTATTGATTGAATTTGATCTAGATATCACTAGTTAAGGTTTAATAGGGACGATATTTATAGGGAAAATGTATATGATTTATTGAAACTATAAATTTATAGTGATTATATTTGGACTTAGGATTTATCATGAAATGTTCATTCATTTAAAGAATAGAGTCATTGGAGACAATCTTGATCAATTTTTGGTTATCTTTATAGATAATGTTTTTATATATACTAAGATAATGTTATAACATTAAGGTCAATTTTGGATTATATTAAAGACTTCAATAAAGGAGAAACTTTATTCCATGTTTTGAAAGTTTGAATTATGGATATTGAAAGTATCATTATTTTTTTCATGTAATGACTTGTAAGGGAATATATTTAGATCCTTCAAATATAAAGGTGTTAAACAATGGACCATAATGATCATAGTAACTGAGATCGATAGTTTCCTTAAGTTATATTGATATTTTTATGCTTTGTGAGTAATATCGAATGGATGTTAAAAATATAAACATGGTTAACATAGAAGTAATTGATGATTATTTTTATTTAGGAATGTTAATAACGTATAATAGAACTAAAGAAAGGGTTGGACACTGAAAATTTACCTAAATTACCCAACAATGGGGGAGGGTTTTTATTATACTCAGATTCTTAATTAATGGGGTTAGGATGAATCATCATGTAGAATGAATATTTACTTTATTATGATTAATAAAAATTAATAATTATATAGAAAAATAAAAAACTTAGGATTTATAGAAAGAGCAGTGATCATTATATTAAGGATATGGTTATATTATCTCTGTGGTGAATAACGGGATATATATAATAGCCAGTATAGATTAAAATAGATATTTTCAAAGAAGGAGTATATTATTTACTATAGTGTATTGTTGGAGTTTGTAAAAGATTATGACTAATCAATATACAACCTCCTAGGGTAGGGAGATAAGGCAAGTGACAATTTGAGTGGAAAGTATCCAACTACCATATACATAATAAGGATTGAAAAACATCCAATAATGATTATTTTCAATTGATAAATCTTTATGTCATATAGGAAGGTTTAGAAATCAATGATTCCAATATAAATACCCCACCATAAATTCATGTGAAGATAAAAAATCATAGATGGATGATGTAGTGGTACATAAATGATATCATGTATTACAGAGTATGACATTGATAATGAAGGTGTTGAATGGTTTAGAATAAAGTTAGGTATTGCACATATACCAAAAGTAAAGAGGGAAAATTATTAAAATACACATAGTTCATCCATATCTGTCCATCTAGGAAGCACCATGATATATAGAGATCATAAGACAAATATATATTGGGGAGTCATTATAAGAGAGTTTTCAGAATACATATCTCAATGCTTGATATGCTATCTTATTATGTATGAATGACATAATTATAATGGTATAATGAAACCATTACATGTTTTAGTATATAAATAGGTAAACATCACCAATGTTTTCATTATAGTACATCCCAAGACTTCTAATGGACTTAATTAATTATTTTATTTATGTGAACTCCTTGTAACTCAGAAAAATTTATTTCTATAAAATAATATTTATATCTATTTAAACTATCCAAGATATACAAATGGGAGGTGGTGATGTTGCATGGTGTACCATTATCTATTGTATCTGATCGAAATTGGTGGACTAACAATAGGTTCATGAAAAGTCTTCAAAATGATTTGGATATATTTGTTATTTAAACAATTTCTTTCCACCCTCAGAATTAAGGACAGTCTAAGAGGTCCTTTTAAAATTGTTAGGGTTTTTGGATATCATGATCAATAAATTTACTGTGATTTTTTTATAAAAACACCCCACTAAAAGAGTTCCTATATAATAAAAATATAAATTCTATAATTCATATAGAATGATATGAGGCTCTATATTGGATGAGATTAATGTCACCAATATTCTAGGATAATGATTGAGAGAGTAAGATGTTAGAACATGAATATGTACACGAAATTATGTAGAAGGATCAACTGATGTACAAATGTATGAAAGATGAACAGAATCGATTGTATAGCTATGATGATAATCATCGATGAGATATGAGTTTTATTGTTGGTGAAAATTTATTACGTGGGATATATATTTGGAAATAGCTTATGATAATTTGAAATTAATGGAAGTTGATTTCAAGGTATATCAGTCACTTAAAGACCCTATATAATTTATAGTAGTATCTAATCTCTCAACCCTCCATCAAGACATGTCACATGAACATGATGTGTTACATGTATCAATTTTGAGGATGTTCATAGAAGACTGTTCTAATGAACTAAAATCAGAATATATGAAATAGGAAAAAGATATATCATATGAATAATAAGAATTGATAATTTTGGAATGAAGTGATAATGTACTAAAAAACAAGACAACTCATCTAGTCCATGTTATATAGATGAATCGTAAAATTTAAAAATCTACACAGGAAATTGAAAATGTAATGAAAAAATACGAACCTCTTTTTTTATTTCAAGTAAGAAAATTTCATGGGTGAAATTAAGTTTAGGGAGGTTATAATAAAATGACCTATAATTTTATTAAACAAGTTCTGTTAAATCAATTTGAATTTCTTGTCTTATTTGCATCATCACTCTAAAATGAAAAATAGTACACTCTGATGAAATAATAATACTTAATATGAACATTATACTATAAATATAAAGTTAAAAGGTATTAATATAATATAACTATTTAATGAAAAAATGAATAACATTTTATTCAAATAAAGGTCCTTTTATTCCAGAAAGTAAACTTTTTCTAAAAATGGTGTTTAACCCATATCTGTGCTATGAAGAAAACAAATTTTACACCCTCCCATATATTTTTTATAATTTGACTTATTTAATATATTGACTCTATAGGTAAAATTATATAAATGGGGCCATTTTATTTCTATTCATAAAAAAAATATTCCTAGGATTAAAGTTAAATACCCCAATATAATTATTTCAATTTTTTATTAATATTATGTAAGGTGAAATAAATGAAATAAAGTAATTTTTCCTCCTCAATGACTATAACATAATTTTTAAACCTATATATAAATATATGAACACTAATTCAATTGGTAATAACTATTAAATAAAATGAATAACAAATTTTGTTCAAAACTATATTTCTCACTTCATTTTTTTAAATATTAAATGCTTTTAATTAAAAGTTAAAATTTTCTTATTTATTAATATAATATTATTATATGGATTTTAATTTATATTTATAATATACAAAAAGAATATGAATGTATAAAATATATTCTCCTAATAAAATATGCTAAAAATCATTCATTCCAACATGGGATCAATTTACTCTTGATGAATTTCCTGCCATCATTGAAAAAGTAATGTATATGTACAAAAATATCACATTCATCACTAGGAAGTGGGGATCACTTCCACAAAATATAGCAATATTTTCCAAAGAAATATCCCAATAAAAAGCCCAACCAAATATCCCTTGAAAACACTCCTCAATTCTAATCTTCCTTGATCTTTCCAAACGACTATGTAAAGGATCCTTATGTTGATACCTATTAGAGAACATTTAAAACGGGATGTACTATTCTCAACCATGACTTTAAATTTATGTTCATATTATAATACAAAAATCAAACAATATAAAATAATTTATGATAAAAAACTATTAATAATAATCTGAAATGTTATTATACTAATGTAATATCATTTTTCTACATCCTCCAAACCATTCGAGAAATGACAATGTTCATTATGTTATGTGTAGACTACAGACTCCATAAGTGGTTTAGTCTATTGTAAATAAAATTAATAAATTTATTTTTAAAAAGATGAATATAGTAAATAAACATGATATTTAAAATGTTAATTAGATTATGAAAATGTAAAAAAAATGATACCTTTATTATTCTATTTAAAAGAATGCAACACTTGTGATGACATATAGACTATCACCTCCACGGTACTAATGTATTTCATCTTTAACCCGGTATTTTGATTAAAATCCATAAGCAACAAAATCTAAGTCACTATATTAAAAATACAAATAATAACAATTATATTTTTTTTTAATAATTAAATTATTCCAAAATATTCTCTTTCTTAATCTTACTCACATATAGATTATAGCCTTCCTTGTTTTGGTTGGTCTTGCCACCTCCTTCAAAAATGGAATAATTCTAAATCATGGATGGACATGAGAAAATTTCAAAAGGTGTTTTAATAGATAAATTTGAAATTTTTTGGGTTTAATTTTAGTAATGTTTAAACAATTACTATACTTATTATTAATTTTACTAATTTGTTTGTTTGTCAAAATAAATGGACAAATCTTGTCACCAAATTAAAAATCCAAAATCATAAGAAATATTCATATAATGTTAAAATAAAACAGTATACATATTATTATAAATATATTTTTCTACATATAACTATCTAATAATTATGAAATTTGAATATATCAACATGAATAGACACCACTATTATGAAAATAGTACTAAACAATCAACAATATCTAATAACACCCACTGATAAAAATTAGATATAACTAACTAATATATTTGTAATAAATGATTATAAATGAATTGAATAAAAATTTATAGGTACTTTAATATAATTTTAAATAGGTTATTTAGATATTTATTTTTGTTAAAATTGAGTTTTATGAAATTTCAAATGATTAATATTTAATGTTAGGGGTTTTCTCGACCTAACAACCAATCACTCAGTTATATTGATTAATTTTCTACTATGGAAATTATAATATAAATTTATTATAGTATATCAATATAATATAAAAATTTAATCATTATTTTATAAAGAATTAAATTTATGAAATTCTATCTTCATAAAATTTGGTGATGTTAAGAATAACTCAATTTTTTTCCAATTATATCCATTTCTTCAATATATATATATATATATATTTACACATTGTACTAACATCCTCCTATTATTATTCATAATTATATTAATGATTTATTTAGGTCAATATTTAAATATATCTTTACCTCTTTTGAAATTAATTAATTATCATAATATTTATGTTGTGGGTTTCAATCATGGTATTTTCAAAATATTAAATAGGATTTCCCATTTACTTTTTTATTTTTATTTTCCACTACACATTTCACATTTCAAATCATTATATCATTTTAATGGGTCCATAATTTTTATTTGTTATCATTTTTTGTTAAAAATGTTATAATTTTCCCTTCTTGAAAGTGATTTTTGGAATTTATTTGTATTTTCATATCTTTTTGACATTATTATGAGAAATTTATAACTGCTTTTCTTCATAGATTCACTTAAATTTTCCACCTTAAAAGACATGACAACTAGGGAGTTAAATTCTATTGATCAGTTATAGAATTATCTTATATGTAACATCTTATTTCTTGATCTTGTGGCACCAATATTTTAAATTATTAATCTTTTCTTTTATGATTCCATTTTGAAACTAAGAAAATTCCTATTTTTTCATGAATAATTAATGATATGAAGAATTATTAATATCTTATGGCACACATATGTGTGGTTGAATAATTCATTTTTCTATATATCACTCTAGTTTATTAGTTACTGATTTATATATCATAATATAATACTGTTAAGAGTGGATACTTTGTTTCACAAGAATATGTGTCAACATTTTTTTGGTTCACACCACAAATAAGGAACATTCTGATTGTTCACAATATAGAGCCTACATATTTTTTGGGTAATAACATATAACATGTACATTTTTTACCCAATTTATCATTTATATATGATTATGTTTTCTCCAAAATTCCATATTATGTTGTATTTTAAATTCATGACAAATGTTTATTGTAAGGATTAATTTCATTGTATCAAATTTATTGTTTAAATCACTTTTACCATGGAATATTTCTACTCATTTGTGAATTCTTGATCATCTATCATAAATATTGAGATATTTTTATATTTTCCATGAGGAGTTTTGGAATAAATTTCACCCATGGTCATGTTTTATCATATGCATATGGTCTAAAATTTGACAAAAATTTTACAATTTTGCATTATTTAGTTTCACCTCACCTCTTTCTCATGTATTCATTCATTTTGTTATGAAGAAGATTATATATAATTTGATGGTTAAATAATGGTAACCAATGGATGAATAATTTAGGAATTTTCACCATTTTAATATAACTTGTTACACATGTATCTTGTTTTTAAAGACACTAAGCCTTATATAATTGTTATTTTTTGGTAATTTGTGAGTTTTAATGTGTATCTTATAATAATTATGTAAAAAAAATTGATTTGTATTGGGATATTTTTTTCAATATTGAATGCATGACTCTTTATAAGTATACTACTTTATCATTAGAGTGGTATACTCAATGGATTCTATAAAATTATCTGTGCACAACATAGAAAACTATGTAGGAAAAACATGCATCCCATTACATGATAAATATCAATTAATTTAAATATTTTATTTATGTGATTCCTCCTCCAATTTCGATCACTACATATTGGATATCAACTGCTGGATTCCCCCTTCATACCCTTCATTTTGAGACACTCATTGGTACATTTCTCTACGACGGTTAGTGAATATTCCTGATTTCATCATCAAATGCTTCTCTTTCATCGTCTCATCCTTTCCCTCTCTATATTTCTTAGTTTTATTTAGGTTTTCCACCCACGTAAGAACCCTTATGGATATGGATTATGTTATGGTGGAATTCCTTTGGATATAGGGTTTAAAAATGTTCTATGGGGATTATATCTCTATGCTCTGAAGGGTTGAATGTGTTCGCACAACATTGTGGTAGATGTTTACATATTTTTCATTTCCTATTAAACTAATTTTGTGATTGAGTAGATTAAATTTATTATTAAATGTTATTTGAATCCATATAATAATTTTTGATATGTCATTATAGTATTTCTTTCAGGGTAGAATTTACTGAAAATGGGTTTTGCAGTGATCTGGGTTTAAGACTACATGTTTACACACCGATTGTATTTGATAAAATGTCAATTAAACCTTCATGTGTTGAATGGAATGATATTGGTGGTTTATGACATTATAAATTTTAACTAGATTGATTGGATTATGTTTATAACTTTTCATGTGTAATGTGGTGACATAGTATGGATTAAAAATTGTTTGGAAAGCTCTATTGATGTATCAAAATATTTGATAGTTTTCATCATTAGAAATATTATGAAATTTAGGGTATTTATTTAAAAAGAATGATGTGGTACTAAAAATATTTTGTGTTTTGATGAACATATAGAGGATTCCATTTATATGTCGACACATACATGGGTTCATGGATTGCACACATGTATGTGAATTCAAATGAAAATGGACATTGGAACACTTCTTACCTTAAATGTTTCTAATTTTCCCTTATCCTCTTTCACTCAAATTGGTTCAATTATTTTATATGATTGGTGATGATTTAAGGGATTTGGTAATAAAACGTTCAAAGATTCCTTAAATATTGGCTCATTTGGCATTGAAATATGTTCTGGTAAATGTTAGAACAGAAAGAACCATTTTGAATTCGTTTAGATACAAGAAATGTTTTGTGTTGACTTTGGAAAATAATGTTGAAGAGTCCATGTAAATGAATTTATTTCCAGAGGTGTATTTCAGTGTTGGAACTTTATAATTTTGGAAAAGGAATGTGGGTTGGAATATGAGATCACCTGGTTGGAATCATAATGTGAATTCAAAAATAGTTTGAATTTTTATATGATATAAAGGCCCACATGGAGCCTTGTATGATGTGATATTGATATATATATATATATAGTGGGAACTATAATAAAGGTATTTAACTTTTGTGTGTTATTAAATAGGTAAATTTTGTGTTGGGGTAGGAATGTGTGGTGGTGTTAGGTAAGACTATTAACGAGTGTGAGGGCCTCCCACATACACATTATTTTACCAACATGGTGTTATGCCTATATTTTATAGGATTGAGTGATGGTAGCTTTCCAGCACCGATTAAACAGGTTGGTATAAACGAGATCCCTAGGAGTCCAGTTTAGTTGTGAAACTAGATTGGTAATTTGAGGGAGGATAGTTAGTTATATACATAGGGGCTTCACCATACACTAGAAGGTGGTTCACAAAAGAGAACATCTAGGGGTCTTTCTATGTATTTTTTGGATCACCCATTGTTATTGTTTGTATTGATTTTTTACATTCTGCTACACTTAATTATTAGTTATTTTTTATTTATTTTCATCATAACCACTATATTGTTGATTTTTGCATTGAAATAAAACTGAAATCTATTTTGAAATTAAAAATATGGAGTGTATGGATTTGAAAAAGGAAATGAAATGTGAATATTTTAGAAAATTAAGAGAACATTTTTTATAACATTATTTTCAAACTAGTGTTAATGGATTGTCATGGGAAATGAAACACAAGGATTCTGTGGTGGCTTCTTAATGAGACGTCGAGACCACAACCTAGTTGTCCCACATAGTGTCAGTAGTACTAAGCTATTTATATGGTTTTTTATTTATTTCAGGTTCTCCTCATTCAGGTGCTCAATGATAGAGATATTTATTCTTGTGGTTGGTGGTAACAATGATGTTACATAGAGGATGTTGTTGTAGTTTTTATCTTCCAATTATATATTTAATTCACTGATTTGTTCACCTCTTCTAATTAAATATGTTTATACATTTATTTGAGATTCAGTTATTGTTTTCTCTCCTACATGTTCATTTTTTATATTTTCATCATATTTTATTGGGCTGAATCATTACCTCAAGATAATTTTTGATGACTGATACAAGTTTCCATCTAGTGGGGATCTGAAAAGCCCTTCAGTTCATTCCATTGACTAGATCTAGTGTTAGGTCTGATGGTATCCTGAGATGGTTCATGAAAAAAAATATTCTTTATAAATACGGGGTATATAAAGAGTGGATAATGAAGTGAAAATATATATTATTAAAAAATAAATATATTAAAGGAAAATTTATATTGATGATAAATATATAATTATATTTCGTCATTGAATTCAAAATCTAAAACAATCTTGATAAACAATAGTATTGTTACAAAAAACCCTTACCACATTGGTAATTTTTGAATAATAATCACAATAAAAGATAAAAATACATAGATATTTATATAACATAATTATCATGATTTGAATACCAAAATACATTCCAAATTAGTATATCTATCACATAAAAAATAAGTGGTTACTGTGGAATATGCCTCCTAGAAACAAAAGTGAGACTAAAAATATATTACAAATTTTTATTAATGAATCATAAGTCCAATGAAATAATAAATTTAAATAAAACAATAAATGTCTTAATAATGATTAAATTTATTATATAAAAAGATAATGTGCTATTAAATACACCACATTAAATAAATGAGTTTTGAATATGGTATTTGTCTCTATGAAATAAAAGTGAGACTATTAATCTATACCATATGTCTCAAATTCCTTAATACACATTCAAAAATCATATAAAATAAATATTATTAAATTATAAATTTATGAAATATAGATGAATATAAATATCATACCATATTTTATTTAATTCTAACGATCTATTACTATTTTATTAACCTTTCCTTGGAAAATTCACAAATCAGTTAACAACTATATCATTATTTTATGTTTTGGTTTGTTAGATTCAATCCAAATATTTTGATCAGGCTTACGTCATCAACATAATTTTAACCATAATATAAATATAATATATATTATTAAATTAATATATATATATATATATCCATTAATTGTTGATATTTGAAGTTAATTACAATGTCTATAAAGATGGTAGGTCATAAGAATGTAAGAACATTGATTTCATTTAATCAAAAAATAAATTTAAAGAATGGTAAATAATATATTAAACTATAGAAATTTTTTTCAAATTTATCACATATCCTAATTAATCCTACAACAACTACATCAAATATAAATAAGAAGTGATGAATGAATCACATCATGTCACAAGGTAGTAGTACGCCATACACCTGATCGACATTGTTATATTCCTAGATAATTGAAATTGAGAAGTTATATATTATATTATAAAAAAATTAATTATGTCATAAATATAATATAAATAGGTCAAATAAATCATTATATACTTCCATTAAGGGTAGTGATGGAAAACAAAGTACATCAGTTCTTTATGTGGCAATCTTTAATACACATGATCGACACTTTCATTTTTTATTTGATGGTAGAGAAGATGGATTTACTTTATCCCATCGACATAATAGCATCTCAAAACATGGTAGATACTATGTTTAATATATTTCATATATTATAATGTTAATTAATGTTATTCTAGAAGAATAAAAAATAAATACCTTAGTGAAGAAAATTTACTTCACTTGGAACATCCACATTTAGATAACTAATTACATACCATAAAGTTGGTATTTTTTGATGAAAATAGTATCTTGAGTGGGGTATTTATTTTGGGGAGGTTTTTTGGTAGGTCTTGGTCGACCGAAAAGGATTAAGTGGTGTGAATAAGTGATGGGAGGATGTTCCCTTTTATAATTAGGGAGGAGGAGAGTTTTGATAAATACCGAAAATGATTCCATAATTTGATGTCACTTTAATTCCATGTGCTGATAAAGATAATAAATAATGTAGTGGATGGATGATATGTTTTATCCAAACCTCTAAATTTATAAAATCACCTTTTAAAAAAGATTCATTAACTTCTAGGATTACTAACTTTTATCGATTCATATTTTTCCAAAATAACCTGTATATTCTTATTTACCTAAATAATTTAATATTTAAGAAATACATTAAAATGAGCCACATAAGATAATATGATCCCCTATTTCAAAATATTGTATCAACTTTATTATTAAATTATTCATCAATTTTTTAATATAAATTTTAACACAAGTGTATGTAATGCCAAAACCTTGTTTTGACCATAACAAAACTAATTAATATATTTAATTTTTTCATAAATTTTTAATAAAATTACTCTAATTTTTTTATAAAATATAAATTTTTATGATTCCATATGATTATTGAGTTTCATCAAATTTGATTCAATGAATTTGAATATTTTAATTTAAAATAAAACATATTGAGATTATGTAAAACAGGTTTTCAAAATAGATAATTTTCCTAAGTATAGAAAGTTGTAATATAAACATTCAACATAAAAATGATAAAAATGAAAAAAAATTTATTAAAAAATATATAATTGAAATAAAATTAATTATAAAAATTCCATAAAATATAATGGTGTTCATAATTCCTTTAATTAAAAAAGATAATTTTTAATAAAAATAATTTTTGTTTTACTATTCATTAAAAAAATAATATTTTCATAAAATTAGAATAATTTATTCCATTATAATTTTTAATTTAACATTTAAAAAATAATATCTTTTTCAAATATATTTTTTAAAAATTTAAAAAATTATGTTTATTATTTTTTCATAATAAAAAAATTGTTTTCATCGATAAAATAGTATTTTCAAAACATATAATTTCTTTACAAAAATTAAGGGACTTTTATCATCATGATTTAATTATATAAATAAATCATATATACTATTTTAATGGTGATTATTTCTATTCATATCACCAACTTTTTTATGGGTTATAATAATCATGTTTAAATCATAATGTTAATAATATATTGTGATTCGTTAAAACTTGATGTTTTGTGAAACACAACATATCAATGAAATTCAATTTTTTGAATTTTATTTCACAAAATCATATAGTGTTACATTATACCCACTTAAAATAAATTTTACTCTCTAAATTTCATAACACTAGTACAAATAAATTAGGATACTTTTATGTAACCACATCCCCTATTTACACATAGCTTCCCCATGCTGGTGGTTTCACAACAAAACATTGACTAGGTGTGTTGTCTTGTTTCATAGAACATTCTCTATAAGATCTAAAATATCCATCAGTTTTCCTCATAAAAATATTATCTTCCAGAGATAAATAATCTGAGTTCATTACATATTAAGGATCAATTTTTTACATTCCGAGGAGATATACATGGAACACATCTTGTACATGAGAGTGGTTTAGTGGAAGTGTCAATTGATAAGATTTCAGTCCTGATATATAAATTTTTTCAATGATACTGACCTACCTAGGGATTATGATTCCCTTCTTTATGAATCCCATTACAATATTCCATGGAAATATTATTAGGAACTCCTAGTCACCTACAAAAAAATTGATATTAGACAGTTGATTTTTAGTATAACTTTTATAATGACATTATGCTCTCATTATATGTGGTTGAACTGATATATCATTTTATACCATTTATTAAACTAGATAAATTTACAAAATCATTAAATCTCCAATTTCATACTATTATGTTTGATTAATGTACATGTTTTCATATGGGCACACATATAGAGAAATCTAAATTCATTAGTGAATGAAATTATTTTATGAGTACATAACCAGATCAAGGTTTTGATCCTAAAAAATTGATTTATATAGAATATAATCACTAAATATCCATTAGGGTGTGAATTTTTATCATTGAATGAACATATATCTAAGTATCAAACACAATGATTAAACTCATCATCATAAACCGATCATAATGAATACTTCACCAAAACAACAAGGTAAACGTAAATTTATGATCAGATACCATAGAATTTTGTACTCCATGAAACATTTCCACATCCATAATATATATCCTTTAAATATTATCAAAATTAAAATATTATCTGATAGGGATAATGTGTATAAATTATTAATGTTAATAAATATAATCAATTTAAATTAATGACCTTTTTATGTTTTGGGAATTCCAATGATCCAATCCATCTTAATGTTTTCTCATTTCCATTATATTATGGGTAATAGTTGTGAAATATTATTATAATTTTCTCTCTGATTCATAATTTTATGAAATTATAGTAATATAAATACATATTCTATTATATTCTAATTCATGGTGTCCCAATAGAAATAGTATTTTTCAGAAACCAATTGTATGTTCTGTACCCATGTCTCCCATATGTTGTGGGTTCCAGCCCCATGGAATTTCTAGATATGATTTTTTGTTTCCCTGTATACATGTTATTTATTTTAAAAGAAGAATAATATAACTAATATAGAATTAAAATTTTTAATAACCCACAGTTGCATCAAATTCAAGGACAATATAAACCCTAATGGTTACCTATTCCTTAAATATAATGTGAAAAAAATTATAGGGTATTCCTCCCCATATAATTTTTTCAATAAATCACATAAAAATCCAATGGTTTTTATTACCATAAATGTCTCTAAAAATAACTTTTATTATGATAAAATCCTATCATATAGAACCTAAAAAGTGTTGTATAAGACATTGAATTTGTAATAAAAATAAAACTTGTAATATTATTAAGGTATCCATAGCTCATAATTTAATATTTAATTGTGAAAATATTCTTCCAGTAGATAATTAAAACTATATTTTATAAACAAGATCATATCTCAGGATAATAAATTTCGAAAATAATATTAGGTTCATCCAAATAATTATATAATATAGAATTTTATTAAAAAATTTTAAAATCCATGTAGAGGGTGTATCACATCAAATATCAACAAATGATGAACAATAATATTTCACAACGCACAATAACAGAAAATCCATCCTTATATTACAAACACTAAAGTGGAGGATAACTATGACATAATAATTATGATTCACATTATGACTTGTGATTACCTAATCCTAGCTTTTTTATTTATCCTAAAAGGTTATTTTGGGTCATTAAATTCATATCCCTTATATTATGAAATTGATTTGTATAATGACTATACTCATTTCAATTGAAGCAATCAAGTGTGGGTGGTGAATTCAATAGATCATTCTCCATATTTTCATCATTTAATAACTTATTCCCCTAACTTATATAATTTACTGCATGATGCACATAATAGACACACATAAAAAATTACAAGTCCCCTTATGTAAATTTACTCTATACATTATCCCAAGCATCAAGTATAAATGGATGATTATATTCTTCTCTCCTTGTTTTTTTATTCCATCAAATTTAATATTTATTTCTTATGAAAACCATGAGTATGATGCCTAAATATAATCACCATCTCAACATTTATTTCACATTGAATGATTTCTTTATAGCTACAAATTCATCTTATGTATGATTCACTTTAGAGAATTTGTTTTAATACATTTAAGAATTGTTAGACATTAAATTTTTGATGTATGATTTATCTGAAAGGGTACATTGAAATTAATATAATATTCACTTAAAAGGCTCCAAAAAATTCATTATTATTCAACTTTAACACATGTAATTCCTTCCCTATTTTCATTGAAAGATTATTATAAAAGTACTTGTATATAAATAAGGTCTTAAATTCATCATATTCCATGAAGCCAATTTCATCTTATTTACTTGAAATATTGAAATGAGTACATCATTTTTCTTATTCTCATTCCAAATGATAAATAGAAACAATGAAGCTTGAATGATGAAAATATTAGAGAATGGGAAATATATTTAATGTTTTACTTCTTTATTATATAGCAACTAAAACATTTGTATAATAAGAGAATAAATGTTGGAATTGCCTCATGAAGGGCTTAGTGGAACATTATTCCCTCTTTCTATAATTTGGATGTTTAGAATGATTTATATCTTAATAAACTTGTGTGATATGAGATGTTGATATTTTCATTTGAGCACCCATAATATTGGGATTTCCTAAAGAAAAATCGATGCTTTCTTCATTAGTGTCAGACTTAAAATGTGACATTCAGGTTCAAAATGTTGAATAAAAATAAAAATAATAGTGTGTTGAACAAAAATAATTGTGGGAAATTAACCAATCCTACAAATATATGTATATTATGTCTAAATCAGTACACCTTCCTTTAAACTAATAACATTATAGTTTTAACATAGTTTATTCATGGTCATAATTCAAATCTATCATGATCGTTTGTGAATAGTTTTGAATTTCAAAAACATATATATCATGAGTTGAAAACTATGTGCACATTTTTGGATCACTCACCATCTTCCATAATGAAGTTTGAGATATAAATGACTATATAATTTAGAAGTTATATGCCCTAGATGAATCAGTCACAAAATCGCGTTAACTTGTAGTATCGATATATGAATTTATTTCTTGGAAAACCTCATAATATATTATTACCAAAATATTTTGATGTTATCCTATAAGTAGACTCAACCAATGAGTTATTTACTAATGGATTATTATCCTATATTCCAATGGATAACCAAAAATTTTATATGATACCAAATATAGAGACCCATTCATTTTTTACATCAATAATACATATTTATTATCAATTTTTTTTACAATACATAAACCTCCGTGTAAGAAGCTTTTATGTATAATGCCTTTAGAAAACACACCCAACATATCACAGATCTTAAACACGAGTCATAGAAGAAATCATAGAAGTTCATATGACATGAATCATAAAAAAACAAACAACACAGTCTATAAGAACATAACATATTCATATGTATATATTTATGGAATCCACATAAAAATAGAAAATCATTTACATATATGAAACGACTCATTTACAAGATAATAATAGTGTATTGGGTTCATTCTATAAACCATCATTGTAGTCAAGGTTTACCCCCAAGATAATAATATTGGATTCAGTTCACTCTCTACACCATCATAGTAGTCATATTTTACTCCCATGATTATCATATAATAAAAATCCCGTTACAGAACTGCATTCACTCGCCAATAAATTCATTTTTATCTCATATTATCTTAATCTTAACCCAATCCATCATTGAATGATATAGCTATTTTCCATCATATAATGAAAATCATTTATATGTGTTCCAAAATATCATATAGCATTTATAACATCAAAGCTGATAAATAATTAGTTTCATAATACATTTACCATGTCAAAACCCTGAAAAAAAAAATTGGTTTACTAAAAATTTCATCACATCATAACCCATAGAATATAAATTATTTCATAAAATATTTTCATTTTAAATATCAACCATCCATACCAATAATAAATATGGTATCATTTTATAATATTCCCTATAATTTATAAGTACATTACAATAATTAGTTTGAACAGAAAATGATTTTAAAAATAAAATCCATTGGAATGTTTCTTAATGAAAATAAATGTTTCAAAATGAATATAAACTTTTTAATACTAAATGATAAAAAATAGAAAAATAGTTTTCTCTTAAAATAATTTCGATCCATATAATGGAAAAATCAAAACATTGATTCGTAATGATGGTAGTAAATTCTATTTAAGTTATATATATTAAACCACAAATCCAATAATCATTTTTATTAAACTATAAATAGTTCATGTTCAGAAAATGAAAAGAACATTCCCTTATTTTTAAAAAAAATTATCAAATGAACAGATGACATTAAAAAATCATAAAAGGACATTGAATCATCATTCAAAACTATTTTAAAAAACATAAATATAGAAGAAAATGGCGTTTTTAATAAAGAGGGAATAATATTTGGTTTTCATTAAAAACATCATTTTTAAATATTAAGTATATAAATTGAATAAATTGAAGGTAAATAATTAATTATTATGAACGTATGGGGAAATCAATCATATTATTTCATCATCAAAAGCATAATCATAATCAATCCATTCAAACAATGTCATCGTAACATTAAACCAATTCCACATTACTGAATTCTTAATCATAATTACAATGAATGATAAGAAATTATATATATAAATATGTATATACCATATGATTCATGTGAGAAATCATAAAATACGTTGATGCGTATTATATACACTAAACAAAAGTAATATTTGGTGAACCTGATATATAACTACTATAAATAAAAAGAGAGAATAAAAATACCCTACATATTTGGTAACTATTTCATCATATGTCCCATGAAAAAATAACATTAAATAAAACATTAAATATTAAAAAGATATTTATAATTATTTTATATTTTAAAATTTATATTATATTCACTAGACAAAATAAATTAATGTTAAATATAACAAGTTTCACCTAGAAATTAAAGAGACATTAGAACACCCTTACCTTAAGATTTGAAATTCATTATAAAGATTAAAAGATCATAAAGAATTAATATAAATTAATTGTAAATTTATTATATAATAAATATTTTATACATCATTATATATATTATTTACATAGGAAAGTTTATTAACTTTTTATTAACAATTTATTTTCAAAATAAGGTTCTAGTTAATCACTGATTGATTTTTTGTATATGTTTTGGTTTATTTTTAGCAGAATTTTATTTAGATCATAGTTCCAAAAACTAAAAAGTTTCCCTATAGTATAAATATATTATTTTCTCACATCCTGTGTTTATGAATGGAAACACTATGATCGATATCCTATATTATACTCAAAATTTAGCTTTAATGAACAAAATAATGTTAATACTTAATATGATAGTTATCATATATCCATTGATATTATATGAATGAAAAGGATTAAGACAATTATTATAATATAATTTAGACATGTTTATATAATGATTTATTTGTTAAAAAATTCATTAGGAGATTAAATAAAAACCAATTTAATATAATATAATTTTTTGGTGAAAAATAATTTAAATATGAATAATTATGCTTATAAAATAATCAAATAAATTTTTTTGGATTATATAAATGAAACATAAATTAGTTATAATGAATTAAATTCATCTTATGTATTTTTTATACTTGATATAAGAACAAATTCAATTTTAGGTGTAAAATGAGTGTTTTTTCAAAATGGAATTCTTACCACCTTTTGATGGTGGACTAATTATAAATAAATATTTGTGAAATTTTAAAAATTATATTTGAAAAAATATAATTATTCACTGGATTAAGGATATATAATTTTACATTGTATACGCTTTTGTATATTTATAAAAATATTTTTTTAATGACTTGTGAAAAAATACTTTATTTTAATTCAAACATGTTTTTTCATATTATTTATTTATATAGTATAATTAAATATTTACAGGGTTTTAAGGTATAATTATATTGATTTTTTATATTTCAATCCAATTTAGGTCATTTGAATCAATTTCATATTGAAATTGGATATAAAAACTTTGTTATCTTTTGAATGTTTTACTTTAAAAAAAATATTTCCTCAATCTCTCCATGACAGTAATTTTTAAATTAATTTTAGTCACATCATTGAGTTGAATATTCAAAAATGGACATACATGATTATAATAAGTTTTAAAATTTTGATCCAATAAGATCAAATTAATTTTTGATGAATAATTACTAATAATTTGATTTACCATAGCTAAAGGTAAATCAAGTAATTGAAGATAAAAATAATATTATAATAATAGAAAACTACACAAAAATTTTTCATAATCATATTGGCTGAGTTATGTTAGACTAGGAAAATACATGGGAAAAGATTTTTTCCTTTGAAATCCACTTGCGTGTGATTATGAAATTAATATCATTTTATTTACAATAAATAGAATGATGTCATAATCATGTATCTTATTACTAAATTTTTTTATATGGGGTTATATAAGTAATGTTTTCAAATATATATATATTATTTAGAAATAAAAAATGGTTACCTACATCATGGTAATTTATTATTAAATTTTATAAAATATATAATTCAATTAATGGGTTTCATAATAAAGAAAAAATAATTTTATAAATAATGAAAAAAATAAAATAAATGATATTGTAAATACTAAAATAAATATAAAATGAAATATTTCGTTCCATAAACTATTTTTATCGATAAATTAGACATGTGAGTTATAATATAAAGTAACTTTTTGGAACTTATCTTGCTATTATGATATTTCAAAAAAGTCAATATTTAAAATGGTAAATATTGAAACTATTGGTATTTTAAAATATAATATACTTTATTAAACACTTTTATTTTAATAGAAAAATAAAATTCACCCAAATGTCATTAATGTGTATAAAAATGTAATTTATTAACCAATAATTTGTCTTTTGTAATTTTAATGTAATAATTTAACCCTCAAAGTGTAAATAAGGTGATAAGACGATAAAATATAAAAGGGGTTCACACAAAAAGGTATGTTTTAAAATAAAATAAATAACATTCTAAAACTTATTGGTTGAGTTTTTATCAGTAACTACTCACCACATATTGTATTTTTTAAATCATGGAGTGATTTTGATATATAAATTAATTTATATTAGTATAATATTTAAATTTTTTCCTTTGTTTCCCTCTCTTCTCCTATAAAAAGGCACAAATTCCTATGCTTGACTCACACACAAAAAACCACTAGTTTTATCTAATACCTACCCAAACCCGATAGTATAACACCTACCTAAAAAATTTAGTTCTTGGTTAAAAAATAACACCACCCTTAGATATGTTAATGTGTTAGGAAATGGTGATCATCAGAAGGAAAGTTAACGTTATTATTTAACTGTTTCTATTTTATGTATTCTTAGTTTTCCTAAATATATTATCCAACCATGATGTAATAATATCTAAAGTATCATAAATATACAAAGATGTTCTTTTGTGAATATCATAACCTAAATCTGTCTCCACTTCAATCGAATGGGAAAAGAATTAATGATTCTTGTGTACGTGTGAAATATCACCTCCACGAACATTTATAAATAATTTATTATGAATATATGTCATGATTGTTTATAATGATGTAATTTTTGTTATTATGTGATATTTAGGATATATTAATCATTATATGATAATAATATATAAATTAGGTTCTTAATTTCCATGCACATAAAAACGATAACATCGTTTGTGTGTATATGTGAACTATCAGCTCCATGAAGTGATGTGATTCGTTATTATCACTATATCACTTGTATGATATATATAATTAAATTTAAATAATTAATATGATATTAATGTTATAATTATAATTCAATATTGAAAAAATAATAATTACTTTATTTTCATAATGATCTATAAAAAATGAAAACATTACTCATGCCAACGTATGACCTACCGTCTTCATGATTATAATGTTTTTAATTTTCCATAACCTTAATTAATGGTATGATTAAACATTATAATTAATGTAATGTATAAATAATTACTTCATGAATATTATTTTAGATATGATGTAATTTTTACCACATTTACTATTGACGTTATACCAAGATCATTTTCAACTCAAGTACCAAATGCTGACAAAACATCCGATATAAACTTAAATAATTTAGTAATTATTATAACATGAAAATAATTGGCATAAAATGAATAATAAAAATGAATATTGTTCTAAAAAAGTATAAATTAACCTATATTTATTATTCAGGAGTATAAATATCATTCATGAGAAGTCAGACAGAAGGTAAGAGACATCTTCTCAATCTCTTTTCATTGAGGTAATTTTTTATGTTATAAACAGCCTTCTATTATACAGTTTATAATCAAGTCCATTGAGTTTAAATAATATTAAATGGTTATCAAAAGTAATATTTGTATAATAATCATTTTAATAATTGAATAAATGATTTTTTAACGTATACTGCAATGACAACATATCTGCTACCGTGATCGTTATTTGATACTTGGCTTCCACTACAAGTCGTAATGTTTTTAAATGAAATAAAAATACAATATTCCCATTTTAAGAATGTTGGTATTGAAATTGTTTTTTGATTGATTTATAATATCAATTTATTGAAATGATACCATGTGGTTATAATATAGAAATTTTAGTTGGCTTTTTTTATTTTTTCTGAGTAAGGATTTTGTTATGGTTTTTGGGCATTGTTTATGTATATGGGTGGTTTCATGATAAACGAAGTGTTGGTGAGTCTGTGATATCTCTCCTATGAAATTTTTAATAAAATATTTTTAAATTATTGGGGTTTTCCTATGATATTTTTGGAATATACTGTGATGGTTATTCCAAACATAACTATAAAGGTTACTTAATATGTAGTTGTGAAAACAATAATGTTAATATGATATGGATTCCTCAAGTTACAATTATCATTTATTATTTTTTGGAATTTTATAGTAATATTATCATTCAATTATGAATGATAAATGGATTATGTTTCATGGTTGAAAAGTATGATTTTTGTGAAATGTTTTCATAGGTTGAAAATATTCATAGACTAAGGGTTTTATTTATACTATTATGCTCCTTACTGAGGTTTTTAGTTCTCATCCCATCTTTATTATTTTATTTCATATGTCACGTGATTGTTAGGGAAAAATATTATTTTTTGATGAAAGTATTGATGATTGAACATGGAAAGAAATCAATTTTTATTTTAAAAAGTGTTTCTTTTGTTGTAAAATATTGACATTATTGGGAATTTTTTACTTTTTATTGTTATTTTTTTATGTATAAGTTTTGTCTTAAATATATAATGATCTAAAAATGAATAATACATAATGTGAAAAAGAAAATATCATGACTTAACTCAATAATATGTAACTTTTATGGTTGGGTCATTATTGTTGGTATCAGAGGAAAGGATTTGATAACATTAGAGGTTGGGTTTCTATTTAATCAATACGTAAATATTTTATATAACTATGATATAAACCATTATATGATGTATAATTTTTATTTTAAATCAAATAAATTAGTTTTAGATATCATTAATTATGATCTCATAGAGATTAACTTCTTCATAAAATTATATATGATCCTTTTTTACTCATACTCTGTTTTTGGATTTTAGTAAATGGTTGGATCTAGTAGGAACCAAATTAAAAAATGGATCAGATGAAAAAATAGCATGTTTTCACAATAAGAAACAGAATGAAATGGGAGATTCAATGATAACTCTTGTGGTTTTTACAAACCAACTATCAGGAGTAATGATTAACCACGTTAACTATGGTGATTTTTTAAGGCATCATATATGATGCAAACTAATCCCTATAGAATTTTAGGTAATAATCATAATGGTATGTATATTCAATGATATATCTGTTATGTATGTTGATAGAAACACATTAGATTTTTTAAAACGGAAGATAAGTTCTTCTACATTTGGTAATGAATGACATAAATCAATAACATTCCAAAGAAAAATGAAGTGTTTAGCTAAGCCAAGTAAAGGGAAATGAGTTATTTCTGAGTTATTCATTGAATGATTTATTGTGAGGAGTATGGTCATTATGAAAATAAATGTACCATGAAGTAGGTTCAAAATGGGATTAGTAGGACCATACAAATATATAATTATAAATACATAGTTCCATTCAAATAGAATATGAGGAAACTGAAAATGACATATGAATGGTTTTGATTATTTATTATCTTATGTTTTGAATTATTCATTTTAAGGATGTGATTCTTTTTAAAAGTAATGATGATTTTTTAATGATAGAATTACATTTGAAGACTTTTTTCTTGTATGTGTAACTCATAATTTTGTAATGTTAAATTTTTATTTTATGATGAATTATATTTTTCATTTGTTGACATAATTCAAATGGTATGAATAAGTATTTGGGTTCATATGATCCTTGAGTTTTTGTTAAATATGGGATATTACATTTTGGGACAAAAATTGAAAGGAATAAGATGATAATTAAGGTTAAAATATGTTATAGTTATTTTTGGGATTTTATGTCATTTTAGAAATGTTATAAGAATTACATCGTATATGAATAAGGACAACCCACATGAAGTGTGAAATATCCATTATATTGAACAAGGATATAGGAATAGTACACCCATCCGAATGGCGATAATTCTTTATTTACTACCATTATCCTACATGAAGTGACTAGTTATTAAGAAATTTACTATTTAGTTAAATAAGATGATGAAATAATAATTTATTGTTTTGGGAACTTTTTTTTATAATATTGATATCCGTGGTATTGAGAAAATATTTTTGGATTAAGTGATGAAAGTTATTTCAAAAGATTATTACTATTTTGGGAACCCATTTGATTGAGGTAAACCAAATACTAAGGGATTTTATTTGAGATATAATGGTTGAATTATATTATATAATAATAAATGATGGACATTTTTGTATTCATGTTATTTGTGAAAATAGTTAGAGTATACTGAAGATTATTTTTATAATTACTTCTTTCAGTGTGAGACTTCATTAGTAATTGAATTCATTTGAAGATAAATACTAACACATATCATGGAAGACAATTTAATAAAAACATAATAAATTTTTCATTTCAATATTTTTTTTATTTGGAAGAATTTTGAGGATGTTTACTTTTCAAATGGTCTATATTGGACTTTTGGAATTAATTTCGATGTTAGTAGATTAAAAGAAACCATTCTTATTTTAATTTTTATTATATTGTGGGAATTATCTTCTTTTATGATAAGTATTTAGTTTTTGGTTAATGGTTCAAGATAGGATGAATATATATATAATCTTTTCTAGATTATTAGATTCAATAGAAGTTGATTCTAGTGTTCCACGAGTGAACAATTCATCTTAAATACACATCATTTGGACAAAAAGATGAGTTTGTTGTGTAATTTTATTAATGGATGAAACCCATATTCTAATGTAAGTATATTTCATTATTATATTATTCTGGGAGGTAAATGAATTCAAATAATCTATGAAAATCTCAAAAAACATATACATTTTCCATTTACTTTTTTTACTAAAAAATCAAAGATCGTTTAACGTATCAGAAATTTATGAATTTTGTGATAGTTAACTGTCTCTTAAAAATAATTTATATTACTCCCCATCAAAACATGATCATTATTTTTCTCTTCCATATCCATGTTTTTCTACATTGGACCCTATTATGTGTTATATTAGTTGACCTTTGTACTTTTTATTCATTATACTAAAGTGGATGTTTTGTTAATCGTTTGTTCGATGTAGGATTGTAATATATGTATTTTGAAAATTCAAACATTAGTTACGAGCCACAAATTAATATCTAGAGGATGCAATTTCCAAAATGTGGAGGTGGAATTTAATATCCTGTGTTTTTAAAAGGAAACTCAATGTTCGATAACATACCTGATACACCAAATTTAGCTTAAATGAACAATTTATTATTGTAATTTAATATGATAGTTATCATATAACCTTTAGAATTTTGGTAATGAAAATGATTAACTGAATATTAAAATGATTTTTAAAAATGTAGATATAATTATTTACTCATTTATAAATTAATTAGAAAACTAAATAAAAACAAATTTAATATACATTGTGTTTTTTATGAAAATCTATTTAAATGCAAGTAATTGTGTTTTAAAATAATAAAATGACCATTTTTGGATTATATTAACTAAATATAAATTCAAAAGAATTTATAAAAATAATTCTATTTATTTTATACTCAAGACATAATATATAATTTAATTTTATCCATGAAAGGAGTAATTTAAAAAAAATAAATTTTTACTATATTGTGATGGAGAACCAATTTTAAATATTTTTTTGTTGACATTTATAAATTATATTTCACAAAATAAACTTATTATTTGGAATCCTGAAATAATAATTTACTTTGTATAAATTTTTGGTATTTATATTATAATATTCAATTTTTAATAGATAATGAAATGTACTGCATTTTAATTCAAAAATGATTATTTCTTCAAATTTAAATATATATAGTTAGATTATAATTTTAATTTTTTTGGTATATTTAGATTAATTTTTTATTATTAATCCATGGTAGTCCACTATAATAAGTTTCATATTGAAATTGGATATAAAAACTATATGACCTTCTCAATGTTTTACTTTAAAATCATCTTTCTTCAATCCCTCAGTGGGATTAATTTTAAAATTAATTTTAGTCACATATGAGAATTTAAATATTAAAAAATTTAATAAATGTTTATAATAATTATGAAAAATCTGATCTAATAAGATCAAAATCAGTTATTGTGAATAGTATTTTTAGTGGTTTATTTAACATGGTTAATGATAAATCGGGTAATTAAAAGTAAAAATGTTGTTATAATTATTTAAAACTACCCTAAAAATCGTCCTAAAAATATTTTCTGAGTTTTTTTACCATGTAAATACATTGACCGAAATTTTGGCCTTTATAAGCCGTTTGGCTGTGATTATGACATTAATAACATTTTATTTAATTTAAAGAGAATGATGTCCTAATAATGACTATTATTAGTAAAAAAATTTAATAGGGTCTTATATAAGTGATATCATAAACTATAAATAAAATTTATAAATATAAAATTATTAAATACATCATGGTAATTATTTCATTATTTTTATAAGATAGATAATTCAATTAAATAGTTACACAAAGATGATGCAATAATTGATTAATTAATGTAATAGTCAAATAAATTGATGTATATATACTAAAATAAATTATATTTTAATGAATTGGGTCCAGAAGAAAATTTTATGGATTAATATGACTTGTGGATGATGATTTAGTTGAGTTTTATAGAACATATCTTGCTGTTATGATATTTATAAAAGTCAATTAATTAATAGTGTCAAAATTGTCACTATTGGTATTTTAAAATATAAAATATTTTATTAATTTTTTTAAATTTACTAATAAGCAAAAAGTTTAAAAAATTGTTATATTAAGTCTAAAAATTTCCTTAATGAATCATTGATTGGTATTTTGGTATGTTATTGTAATTAATTTATCACCCAAATAGTTCATTAGATGATAAATTGTTAAGAGTTAAAAGAGGTAAAAAAAGATATGGTTTATAATAAATTTAATTCATATCTAGAAATTATTCGTAGAGAGGTTTCATAACCATAAAAAACCTATCTTGTAACTAATATATTTTTGATTAATTCAACGTTAAAAAATAATTTATATTAATTTAATATTTTAAGGGTTTTCAAGGGTGCCCCTAACCTCTCCTATTAAAGGATCCCATTCGTCTCCATCACTCAAACATAAAAATACATTTTCTTTTGAAAATACCTATCGCAAAACCTACCAAGAATACATCCACACATTTCCTTGTTTTTGGGATAAGAATCTAATTATTGTAGTTATGTTGTTAATAAAAGGTCATTGTTTGAAGGATAGGTAACATTTTTTAACTGTTTCTATTTTATTTCTTCTTCCCTTTCCTTAAAATACTATCCAACCATGATGAGATAATAAATTTGGTATCCTTAATATACTAAGATGTTGTTATTCTAATATAATAAACTAAATCCATCTCCAATTCTATAGAACGAGAAGGGAATTAATCCTTTCTGTGTTCGTGTGAACTATAACCTCCATGATCCGATATAAATCATTTTCCATAACTGTCTCACATAATATGTTAGAATAAATAAATTAAGGTTAATATGTAATATTAAAGATATATTCATAATTATATGATAATAAAATATCAATTATTCTCCCACATTCCTTTCTCTTAAAAATTATAACATCATTTGTGCCTATGTGTGAACCATGACCTACATAAAATGATGTGATTCATTTTTATTCACTAAATCACTTTTCTGATATATATATATAAGTATATTGAATTTATTAAAATGCTATTAATGATATTATGATAATTATGGTTGGATAAAATAATAATTACATTATTTAAATAAGTATCAATGAAAAATTAAATTTATACTCATGCATATGTATGACCTACCTTATCCATGATTATAACATTGTCCATGTTTCATAAACATTTTTTATAATTTGATAAAAATTATAATTAATTTCATAATGTAGTAAATAAATCATTAATATTATTCTGGAGATGAAGGACTTGTGATTTCATGGACAATTGACATTATATAGAGTTCATATTCAACTCAAGTACAAAATATTGGAAAAAATCCTAATATGGAATTAAATAATTTTTTAAATATTATAACATAGGAATAAGTTATATAAAAGGATTAATTAACTTTAAAATGTTATTGAGAATGTAAAAATTAACCTATTTTTATTATTCATGAATATAAATATTTTTCATGACAAGTCAGACTCATGGTAAGGGATTTCATCTCAATATCCTTTAAATGAGTCATATGTTAATGCTATAGACTGTCTCCTATTATACGGTGAATTATCAAACCATTCTAATGTTAATTTTATTCAAAAATTTTCATAATGAATATTTTTATGTGAATTTTTTTTACTATATGATAAATGGATGATTTTTTAATGTATATGATGATAACAACATTTCTTTCATCGTGACCATTATGAAATATTTTCTTCATCTAAAACCCACAATGTTTTTAAAAATAAAATGAAATATGAAATTCCCTTTTAAGGTATGTTAGTATTGAATTTTTTTTAAAATTTTACTGATTATATGAATATATTGAAATGATATCTTATTATTAAAAAGTTAAAATTTTATTTTTTCTTTTATACTTCTTTTATGTGTAATGATTATATTGAGGTTATAGGGAATTATTTAGGTATAAAGGTAGATTCATGATAAACAGGGGGTGGGTGAGATGAGGATAAATCTATAATTCTTTCTATAATGAAATGGTGTTAACTAATTGGGTTTCTCCAACGAAATAGATTGAATATATTATTATGGTTATTAAAAATGCAACTATAATGGTTGTATCTTATGGAGCTGGGAAAGATACATTGTATATATGATATTGATGATATAAGTTACCTTTATGTTTTATTACATTTATGAGTTTTACTTTAATATTATTATTTCACAAGGTAATATAAAGTGTGTATGTTTTATCATTTAAATGCATGATTTTATGAAAATATGGTCATGAGTTTAAAATATTCATGATCTAATAGTTTCATTCCTACAATTATTCCCCTTACTGGTCATTTGGTGATCAACCAACGTTATAAAATATTTTTCCTTGGTCTTAGGTATGTTAAGGAAAAATTTGATTTCTTGATTAATGTCAATAATATGTTTCTTGAAAAGAAATCACTTTTTGTTTTTAAAAGGGTTTCTTTTGGTGAAAAACTGGAAGTTATTTGGATATGTTTGGTTTTTTTCTTAGGGTTTTGTATTGTATGTGATATGGATTAATTCTCTAGAGATCTAAATGTGATGGGATCCTGAATTTAAAAAAAATCAATAACGTACCTTAAGAATATGTAATTTATATCTCAGGTTATTTATATATATATTTTTTATATATTTATTTATAGTAAACCATTAATTTTAGATACCTAAAATGAATTACATCATTCATAGAGTCGATATGTTGTACGTTCATAAGAACATTGTTTAAATTTTCTCAAGAGATGAAATAAAAGAATGTTAAATAATTTATTACCTTTAAAAAATATTTTTATGTCATATATATACAATTTTTGATTAAAAATATTCTTATTACCCACCATGTAATATTTATGTGATGATGTATCACATTTATTCCTGAGGCGGTAGTCAGCTGAACATAGAAGCGACATTATCTTTTTCAAAAGGAATATAAAGTAATAACATATATATGATATTGTAATTATAGCAGTATAATTATGTACTAAATATAATATAAATAATTTAAATACAACATTATACACATTTGTTAGAGAAGGTGATGGAAAATGAGTTATAATAGTTTATGAGGTGGTAGTATTCCACACACACTATCTACACATTTATTTTCCATTTATTAGAAAATGATATATATATATATAGGTCATTAAATAAAAAAATAAAATTTAAATATATTTTAGATACAAGTTTTATTATAAATTAATTAATATAACATGAATGAAGGTGGTAAGAGAAGAATTAAAAAAGAAATCACTTCATCAAGACAATTACATTCTCTTAGAACAATATCCTTTAGATATCATATAAAAGAATATTATATAACTTTTAAGAATAATATCATAATTATAAGTTTTGTAAGGACGTTGTGGGTATATTGTTATTTTTATTCTATCCAAATGGATTATATGGTGTTATGAAGTTAGTGGAGGGGGTCCCCATTTAGAATTGAGGAGTGACATTTTTTTAAATACCCCAAACTATTAAATAATGGAATGTCTCTTTCTTTTCATATCCCTAATTTATTATAAATAAGGGATGGGGGATTATTTTTCTGACTAACACATCTACCACACAATAAAACATGTTTTATGAATTTTACATAGCCTCTATTTTTACTCACTTTTACCATTTTATTTTTACCGACTCTAACTCGTATCTGTTAATTTACCAAAATAATTTATACTCTACAAATAAAATTAAAATAGAAATAAATACAAGAATCAGACCCAATTATTCTAAATATGATATATATTTTCTTAAATAAAGAGTATACATATGTCTAAAATTTATTTTAACACATGCGTATGTAACATGAAAAATATCATTTTATCTTTAACTGTAACATTAATTTTTCATTATTGTTACTAATATTTTGGGAAAAACTAATTTTAACATGTTATATAATATAAATTATAATGATTCCAATTTTGAAATATATTTTATCAAATCCAATTTAAATCACAGGTGAAATTAAATTTCAAATTAAACATAAATACATGTTTGTAAAGAAGCTTTACCAGTAGAAATATTTACTATGTATAAAGTCTTTTAATATCAAAATTCAAAATCAAAATGATTCAAAATACCTAAATTGTCTAAGATATATATTATTTAACTAATTTTTATTCTGAAAAAAATCTTAAAATAAAAATGGAGCATCTGAATTCATTCAAAATAAAATATTTTCAAATAAAAAATTTTAATTTTTATTATTCATCGAAAAATTATATATCAAAAAATTCACAACCAATTATTAAAATATAAATTTTAAATGATATTTTCATAGATGAAGATTATTTTTTGAAATATGTTTTTAAAATGAGAATGAAATTATTTTTTTGGTCAAAATAAATAAATAAAATCAATTTATCTAGGGTATATTATTTTTGAAACATATAATGACTTCACTAATAATTACATAAATATTATCTATATAATGTATGTATACTAAAATAAATTTAAATAATAATTAAATGGGGTTTTCACCATTTCATTTTATCAAATTTAATGTCATGTATATAATTTTAATATTTAAAAAAAATTATTAATAATATTTTATGATTCATTAAAACTCGGTGTTGTCCAAAACAAAAAACTATCGAAGAAATTAAATTTATTGGAAATTTGTTTTCATTAAATAAAAGGGTATTTCACTTGATATTTTGTTTCTCATGATGAATGTAATTAAAATTTTCTTACTATTTTTATATTTTTTGGATGTTTTAAGGACGTGTGATATGGTTGTATGGTTATTTTTGATATGGGGATGACCTGTGATAGAATAGAATGTGGTTTATATGGTAATGGATGGAGGAACTTTGTTTCGGATTTACTATAACCCATTACATATGGAACACATAAAATGTAATATCATTGTTATTGAAGATGGGTTTGATAAAATGATCATGTTCTATAAATTAATGATTGACAGGATTGTAAAATGGATAACGATGGTAAAATTAAATTAGAATATATTAGAATTAATTTATTATTTATAAAGATAATGTCATATCATTAAATATAGGAATATAATAAATTAATATATAGGTGTTATTTACTTATGCGGTTGAACGAGAAGAAAAAATTGATGTATGGTTTTGCACTCTATAAGTGGGATTGGCTGAGAGGTTAGTATTATGGTTGCGATGTTCAAATATATTAGTTGAAATATAGAAATTGTGGTATATTGGTGGTATTGGTGGTGTGAACAAATTTTTTAAACTTTTATATAAATATTACATTTTTATTATCCTTATGATATCTTTTTTCACCCAAGATGATTCAAGTGATTCTACTAACACCCAGAGATTCTATGGGATTTCTTCCACAACATTCATGTTTCTTAGGGTGGATGGGTGACATCCCCAACTTCCCTGATCTCCCTTCCATGCGAGTTTTGACACAATATTTGTGATGGATTTTGATTTCAGTACAATATGTGTGATGATAGGTGAGTGGATTTTTTTTGTTCATAGTGGTGGTCATGCAAGGTAGGATGAGGGAATAAGGTTGATATTCAAATTGTTCATGACATCCTGCTATTATTTTTATGTTTACATGTTTATGATATTATTAGGATATGATTGGTTTATTTACGAGGTATGATAATCATGATAATGATATATAGATATTGGAATTGTTTGGGTGTTAAATATTTCCCATTATAATGAAACTTGCGATGATGCGAGGTTGTATGATATAGAAGGGATGAGAGCACCTCGATATATTAAATTAGGGACTGGGAGCTTAAAACCCTTGGAGATGCATTATGTGGTAAACGTTGTTTTTATATTTTTATTTTTATTTTTTTATACATTAATATATTATTTTTTGATTAATTGTTGGAGAATATGAGGAATATTAGAAATGGAAGGTTCTTATTGATGTTGTTATTTTTTCACAGTGGTGTTTGTTTTATTTTCTAACATTATCATGAAATTGTTACTGTTTAATCTCGATGGTTATACATTTTATGATGAAAAATATGACATCTAGATGTTATTTAAATTACAATGAGGGTTTTAGGGAATTATGTGGAAATTAATATCTTTGATATGTTGAGTTACAACATTATGATAGTTTTTTTAATATATTATTTTATCTTTGTGATTGTACTAAAATGGCATTAAAATCATTAGAGAACATGTATGGGTTATTTATTTAACATTCCATGGTTTGATACATGAGGATTCATAAATTATTCTTATCTTTATGATGAAAAGTTTTCTCATATTTGTGTTATATAACTTTTTGGTAGGTCACTATCTTTGGTAAAACAGTAGGAAAGGCTCAAAGACCACACTCATTATGGTACCCAATGTAGGAGGGTTGTCATGAAGGGGCTTGATGTGATATATGTTATCATCAAGATGGAGAAATTATAATACATTAAGATGATTTTTGGTGCTATAATTTTAACAATGATCAGAATCCATGATCATATTTTTAATGAGAGAATGTATATCATATTTAGAAGTGTTATTTTTAATATGGTCCATTATTATTCAACAGGATAAAACTAAGCATTATTAGTTGAATGAAAAATGTTTAAATGTTACTATGTGTGGAAGTGATGATTATTAAAGAAAATGATTGAAAACTACAAAAAATAAAGTACTCCACTTTATTCTATTTTCCATTATTCTTTACCCATGATTCTTTTCCAATGAATCATTTCCTTAAAACTTTATCCAAGTATAAATTTCCTAGTAGTAGATCTATACAAAGTGAATTAATCCTAAATCCTAGACTTTTAAGGTTATGGTAATGTGGGAATATTGTTCTAATTACCAAGGCTAGCATGAAAATCATAAAAAAAATTCTTTCTGACACTTTTTAGTTATATATAGTTTATAGTGTGTATTATTGTGAGTGTAAGAACGAGACAATAAGAATTATATACACATGTAATTTTAATCTATAATTTACATTGTTATAAATTTAATGATATTTTCAATTTAGAGTTTTACAGAATGAAGGAAAAACTATTAAAAAGTAATCACATACATTTCTTGTGGATTGTATTACATAGAAGCTTTTTGTTTTGAAAAGTTTTTCTCTAAAATGGAAATACAATTTTTTTCATGACAGATCATTCAAATTTTCATTTTGATATCATTTTTTACCAAACTCTTCCTTACACCATATGATTTTTTTTAAACATGGGATGAGAAATAAAAATTAGTAAGGTAAATTATATTTACCAATCAATTATTCTAGTTAAAAACATTTAATCCCATAAAATATTTACCATTATATCAATGTTTTTTTGAGAAAAACAAATAATTAATTTTTACATGAAAACAAAAACATTAAACACCTCTAAAATCATTACCATCGATAGAAAATAAAGGAACCCGTTTTTAAAACATATAACATCACATTCCTAAAACACTCCCAAAAACATTTTGAATTAATTAAATATATGACTAAAAAAATAATCCTTACAAAATGTACTAGAGTGCAATTTGTGCACACCCAAAGCTATGACGGGCTCACCTGATTCTATCTCGGCCACCTCATCATTTAATATGTAATAGAATAACCATTACTATCTAGAAACCCTATATTATAATTATCATTTACCATATTATAAATAAAAAATTTATATTATTCACTTTCAAATCATTAAATATTTGAATAAAACACATATAAATTTCAGTTATCAAATTCCATCAATTAATTTTTAAAATTATTAAAATTGTATTATTTTACATAAAATAAAGAAACAATTTCCATTTAAAATAATCATAGAATACTATAAAAGAATCATAAAATCATTAAAGAGTAGAGATGGTGGGAAAATAAACTTATTTAGTATATGATAAAAAACATTCCTTCTGTATCATTTTTTGGAAAGTTGTAAAGAACATCATATAAAAACCAAAAACTAATAATTTCAAACAAATACAGGAAAAGTAAAAAATGAGTTAAAATGAAATTAAATATATAATAAAATATATTTAAAAAATTTTGGAAATAATTTTATAAATCCTGGACATGGGAGAAAAAAATATTTTTATAGAAAATTAGAAAATGACAATTTTTAAAAGAAACATCCTTATAAATATCAATTCATTTAAGGGGTCATTAATCAAATGAATCATATATATATATATATACTAAATATAAATATTATAAAATGGTAAATAAAACATAATATATTCCAAATTAATATAAAAGAACACTTAGCATGAAATAATCATATATCTTGACCTTTAACCCAATGAATAGAAATTGGGTAATGAATTTCAATACAAATTTGTAATCATCCAACTCATATGGCAACAAATGTAATAATTATAAAATTATAAAAATTTAATATCATGAAGATAATGAGATTCATGATATGATATATAAAAGGACATTATATACACGATACAAAATAAATATATGGTTAATGTTGTATATATCTCAAAGAAGTAAAAGTGAGACGAGTAGCCCTTACCTCATTCTTCAATTTCGTTATTGCGTACTTCAACCTCTTCTATAAAATTTCACATAATGTTATTAATTAATTAAATAACAATACACTTATTTATAATACCTATTGTGGAACTATTAAAAAAATTTCACGAATTTATTAACAATATTTCTTAGTGTTCTCTATTCCAGGTTTTTTCTTTTCAACGATTCATTATTAGTTCACATGTATATAATTATCGATGTTTTTTTCAATTGATATTACTAAAATATAATTGGAATAAAAGTTTAGTAGTTAAATTCCAAAAGTATAAATGTTAAAATATAATATTTTTCTTTATTATATGATGTTGAATCATTTGATAAAAATGTAATGGTAAATTCTTTCTTTATTTTTATGGTTATTTAGACCAATACAAACACATTTCATTTTATTTAATAATAATATTTATATATTAGTACCAAAACATGAAATTTATTATAATATAATTATTAAAATATGATTTAACAGTAATACTTTTATGGACGGTCTTGACGTCTATAATGGAAAATGAAAAATCATTATCCGTAAAGCAGATTACCCCCCCCCCACATTTCTTAAATGGTTTATTTTCTTTGAATAAGAGAAGTTAATAAAAGGGATGTATATAATATATTTTAATTGAGACATAAAATTATAGAATATAAATGAGACTGTAGTTATTATCATTTGATGTATTTTTTATGTGAGTAGTAATTTAAAGATGAAAAAAATTACGAGATATGGTTTGAGAAAATTACCGATTTAATATCACTTTTATGGAGGATCTAATAAATTCCACTGAATTGGTCTTTGGGTGAGACCAGTACAACATGGATGTGGGAAGAGTGGGTAGGGGTTTTTTTTATTTGATTATATCAAAAGCTTTTTTATATAAATGGGGTGGTGAGGAGTTTTAGTTATTCCTGAGGAGGGGTAGATTTAAGTGATTAAATAATGTTTATTTTGAAATAAAACCCAAAAAAAATTCGGTGTAATTAAATACACTAAAATAGAACGAGAATTAATATTTTAATGGATTTTTATGGTTGAAAGACAAACCAACCATCCATTTTTTGGTATTTTAAGCTTTTAGCTTTTATCTTTGTCCAATGTCATGATTTTAGATATAAATTGGTAAAACTAATATTTAACACATTAACTATATTTTGACAAAAAATAAAAATATGCGTACTATAAAATGGATCATATGGTTCCAAATATGGAATAAATTTCACCCAATTCAGTTTATATCATTGAAAAAACAAGAAACCAAACTTGCTAATGCGTGGAAAAAGTGGGGTTTTTAAGAAGTGCATTTTTTTCAACAAAATGTGATATTATATTTACTCTATGTCTAATAAAAACAACAATATGAAGACAAATTAATATTTACTACTATATAATATATTATTTTTATCTAAAACATTCCAATTATAGATTAATTTATTTAATTTATAATGGTAAATATTATGTACATTAATGTAGTTTCCAGAAAAAAAATTATTTTTAAGAAAAAAATTAAATTATTCTAAAATTATACGCAATTTTTATTCAAAAAACATAAACAGGGTGAAATATAAATATATAATAATTGTGTTACCTGAAATAAAATTGAAAATATAATAGTACTTTTAAAATGTTTAATTTATTTAAATGATATGACATTTTTACAAAAATCGTGGTTTTTCAGTATTAACTCAAAAGTCAATATTTTCAAAAAAAACCCTAAAAATCATCCAAAGTAAAACATGAAATTACGATTTCAAAAATAATTTTTTTAAAAATAATCATATGTTTTTTCAAAAAATTAATAACTATATTCACTTATAAAATGAATTAAATGCCATTTTTTAAAGATAATTTATTTTTGAAGAATATAATGGATTTTAAAAATAATTAATTGATTATTTAAAACTAGTTAATTAATAATTAATAAATTAGTATTACGATTATATATTTCGTAATGTCATTAATAATATTCATTCCAATCAAATTAATGTCTTGGTTATAATAGTCATGTATAAATAATAATATTTTTTGTTCATTTAATCTCGGTGTTATATATTATGTATTCTATTAGAAATAAATTTTCTTTTTAATATCATGGGATTTTATAGTTAGTGTTCCCCATAATGTTTATATATGATAGTTCAACATTTACTTAGGTTTTAGCATGCATTAATTACTAATGTTTGAGCATTCATAACTCACTAATCTCCCAACCTTAGTTTGAATATATCCTTTCAAATTAACATTATCACTGAAGGAATGTTTACCATAGAATTTGATCCACTTCATCCTGACAAGATCATATTCAATATTGTTATTTTGTTGGAAATGTATTTTTACTGTAAATTGTAAAATGTTTTCCCATGTTCCTTTTCTTGTATACATATAACCATGTCATTTTTTAAAGAGAACATCTATGTGAACATTCCAATTTTATCTGGTCTACTGAATCACACTACTGACCATGAATGTGTTTGATTTTGCAGGTATAGTTTTATACCCTCTTCATTTGCATAACATTATTCGATAAAATACAAATCACATTCATCATAAATTTTACATACATATCATGATAACCTATATATAGTAACAAGGGGACCTCATTTATTAAAATAAGGGAAGACTAAGATACATTCACCAAGGCTTTGAGAGAGATAGAGAGGGAGAAACTCTATGCAGTCTAGATTCAAACCCCTACATGTAGAAAAATTAAGATGAAACTGATCGTAATTGTATAAAATTGAGGTTAATTATGAAATATGAATAATATAATTCAAAAAACATAAATGAATGAACAATTCTCCCTTAGATCTAAAAAATTAGGCCGAAGGAAACCACTTATTAGGTGAAATATACTAGGTGACATATTCCCAGCTTACTCAACTATGTTACACAATGGTGCTACTTTCATAGGTTATACCCATATGTGTCTATACTAGGGAGAAAAATCAATCTATATTTCTAGCTAGGGTGATATTTATATATACCCTATAGTCAGGGTTCCGTAATATCCCTACTCTAAACTAGGGAGAACAATCTATCTACCTCATAATATATTGAACCCATTCCACTCCCTATAACATTGGACTCACATTCACCCTACCCTATAATTAGGATGACCTTTACACAATCCTCAAAAAGAGAATTATTTCACCCTAGTACTTATACTAGTTTTTAAGACACAATTTATCCACACGAACGAGAACACCTTTTCAGCGGTCCCTATATTATTAACAAAACATACCCAAGCCCATGTTTGTGTGGACCATTACTTAGATCCCAAACATAAGTGCCTGCCAACCTAGGCCTCCGTCATGAAATTATAAATTCTATGACTGGGAATTAAAAATACACTTACTCCACATAAATCACGAATTCCCCTAATAAAAGTTATTTTCTGGAGTCTCCAACCTAACTGATAGGATCTTTTGGGTAGTTATGATCATGATCTCCCTTGATAATGAAATTCTCAATTTTGGAGATACCATGCAAGACTCCCTTATATCAAACCAACAATATTATATTACCCATATCAATAATATGACAAGCCTCAGTACACTCTAAAAACCTTTTTTCTTCTCAATGATCTAGGTATATTTCGAGGGACTCCTACATTTTTTAGTGCCTAAAAACATTCCTCCACATGACTCACATACCCGATTATGAATGTATAGGTAAAATAGATGTATTCTCATACTAATAAAAGTTTTAATGACAGATGAATATTCTCTAAACCCGTACTCATAGAGACATATAACTCATCTGTCTAGTTTACTAACATTTTCTAAACATTAATCATTTATAATTAAATTTTTAGGTGGGGATCATACTTGGTTTAATCGCTAATTATTCCCTCATTTATGATCTCATCTATTAAATTCATTAACAATACATAAATGGGATGATTGATTAAGAATAAACCTAAAATCATTATCATGTACCACATATCATATGAAACAATTATCATTGGACCATATTCAATGTGACATAATCCAAACATAAAGGGCCATATTTCTTATGTGAAAATTCTTCTTCTCTTTTTTATTTACCGACCAATTGGAAGAACTCAATAATTTAGATCATGTGTAAGTCCAACCACAATGATAACAGGGAACCCCATAACTAGAAGTCATAGATTCTTGAATTTTTATTTAATTCAATACCACATTAACACATTAATATAAACTAAATTGGATAGTCCTTTTTATACACATATATTATTCAATAAAAACTACCTTGTCATTGATTACTATTAACTAGTATATACATGACTCCTTAATGAAGATTAGTTCAAAAACAGCATGGGTTGTAGATACATAACCATAAAATTCACTACTATAGAACTTATATGAAAAACTTAAAATTGATGATTTATGTTTAGTGGCGTGATACTTTATAGGTTTTAATTCTCCTCGAATGGATATGTAGGAATACACACTAATGGAAACATTCTCAACTTCACAACACTTATAATCTATGTCGATGTAGGTAAATTCTTGATAGATTATCATTGTGACCGTAAACTATATATATAATGTAATAATTGAAAAAATATAGAAACTGTGGTATATATAGATTTTCAAGTCGGAAAATATTTTCAATTTATCATAGACACCAAGGTAATCAATTCCACAATTGGATTATTTAAGTATTTTTAAAATGGTCATAAATATACAAGTGACTTCCAGAGTATGAAATTATTCCACTCAAAATGTTGTGATTCTCCCTAATAAATATCCCATTTATCAATTCACCATTCAAGTGTCCCTCGTAAAGTGCATGTGACTTCCTACTTTTAGAATGTAGTTTCACATTGACTAAAAAGAAGCACAATAATATTATTCTTTAGAAAAATAATAACTGATGTGAAATATTTTAAAAGTAAATGGTTGATTTAAATAAGGACCCATGCATTGGGTTTCCCATTACACAACATTTAGGTATCATGCTTCATAAATAAGAGGTAAAGGTAAGGTCAAACACAATGTCAATTGATATCCATATATCCACTTTATATACAAGGTTATAAGATTATGTGAAGTAAATAAATTAAACATGAGATACATTTCTTCATTTACTTTGATCTATATAAATATTTTTTCTCTAGTTTGGGGGCCATAAAACTTATATTTTACCTAATTTCAATTATTTAATAAAATATTATATCTATAATTCATAGTGAGTGATTTTTAATAACGTTTTATACTAAAATTAATTCCAATTTTATTATTTTATTATTAATCACTATTTTCAATCCTTTGTAAACTAGAGGAGTATGATTGATGTCAAATGGTAATAATTTTTAAGACATGGGATTGAGGTTCAAAAGATGGGATTATATAAAATGTTATCATACATGTATTTTAATATTTTTATGTCTAATATTTTTGGTTGATAATATGGTTGAAAGATGAAATAAACCTATAAAATGATATTAGTAACATTTGTATAATGATAAATGAATTACAATGGATTTTAAGTAAAATAAATATATATTGACAAACTTATTGGATGTTTTTAAAGGGAACCATGTTAACCCATTATAGATCTAAATTTACAAGATTTCATCCCTTATGATATGAATAATGAGAAAATTCATCACCTGACCATGGTTTTCAAGAAATGGTTCTCTTTTAACGAAATTGATTTTACAGAGTTTGTGTTTTTAAATTTTTAGAAGTGATATGTAATAATAATAATAATAATTTTTTTAATTATTGTATAAAAAAATAATTGAATAGAAAATTTGATTAGACTAAAAGGTAACCAACTAAAGGAATTTTGGAAAAGGATCCTTGTATTGGATATCATTTGGGTGATGAGTCATCATAATTATTTTTCTTAATATTATACAATTATTATACCCAAAATGGTTATGAATGGCCTTGAGAAAAATGTGATGGAAAAATATCAAGTGAATCCTTTCTCATTAAATGAAGTGGTTGATCAGGCAATACATTTTATTTTCAAATTTAATAAATTGTTTGGTGGGGAAGGAAAATAGATTAATCCAAGGGAGACAGATTGAGTCCTGTAATTTCAGAAGAGACATCCACCCATATTTAGTGTTGATATTTGAGCCGATGAAGCTGTATTATAGAAAGGGAAGATAGAAGTTTCTTATAAATTCATACAGGAAACTAAGACAAAAGATATTGAATTTGGATCTAATATGCTAGAGGTACCACACATTTCCTTTGGGGGATCATTTAAATTAATATAGAAATATAAATTTCATGATGAAAATATCTTTTTGATGATCTTTAATGATTAATATATACAATTTGAAATTAATTTGGAGAGATACTATGAGTATATAGATATTATTAAGGGTACCATGAATTTTATGTAATATGAATCTAAATTTATTAATATTTTTTATGTACTTCCAAAATATTATAATTAATTAAATTATTAAGGTTCAGACGTTCTAGATATAAAAAAAATATGAAATAAAATAAATAATTATTATAAATAAATTACCCATCTATGTAAAGGTTGTTACTAAAATGTATTCTATATAGAGGTATATTGTGGATACAAAATAAATTGGAACATTTTCCCCTTAGAGTGGTGTTGGAAAAGTCAGCATAATGGGGAGAAGTATAATCAAAATTAATTTCAAGGTAAATTATCTTATAAATTTGTCAATGTTTATTAGGAAACATTATTGATAGAGTCATTCCAATGACATGATTTGGGAAACCAAAAATTGATGTTTCCAAAGCCCTATAGTATCAGTTATTAACTTTCCAAGAAGTATCATCCAAATTTAATTTACAATTAGTCTCTATTGAAAAGTAGTTGGGGGTTTCCTAGACCAATTTTATGAACATAATATATAGACTTTTAGTTCATGGAAGACTGATTATATGATATATAGTTTAGTTTTAAGGACTTTTCATGAATAAAGGGTGACACCATAGAATAACTTGGGTAAACTTATTATTGGCGAGAATGTAGTAGAGGGTGTAATTGTTTTTGGAGGTCCTTTTTTGGTATGTGGAATCATTAATATTGTTTCATTGATTTCTATTTCATTTTTATGTATTGAGGGTTACATCCATTATATTTTCCTGATTAGTTGGTTTGATAAATTACCAAATTGAGGTTTTGGTGTATACCATAAGTATTGACACAACATTTTTAGGCTATAGTTGTACACATTGTTTTATTATAACTAAAAATATGGTAATCTAATTACTAAATTGAAAAGTATGACATCTAAATTGGGATCAATATTGATTAAAATAAATAAATACTTAAAGATGATTTTATACATTCATCCTTTTAGCATTGATTTTATGATTCAATGGGTAAATTAATTGATAATTTTTTTTAAAAAATAATACTTATAAAAAGAAATCAATTATAAAATAAAGGTTGTATGAGGGTAAGGGAAATAATGTAATGTAAGGATATCACTAGTGAATTTATATTTTATTAAACATACATAGTGGAAAATTATGATGAACCAATATGAAAATTTTAATGCCTCGACCCCAGTCACCGAAAGTCGGTGCATTATTATATAACATTGGCATGATCATAAAAGATCAAGTATCAAAAGACCGATTAGATTAGTAGCCTTGAAAGCACTAGATACATTCATAATGGTTATATTACATAATAAAGTGAAAACTATAACAAAATCATGTCTTCACAATCATATCCCCTTATACTATCCCTGCATGTCATTCATAAAATACTTCTTTACATCCTGGAAAAAATAAAACATAGAAATGGATGAGCTCAGATGCCCAGTAAGGATAACAATATAACAGAAACTTTCATAAATAAGCATAATTATTTCAGGCAATGTATAACTAAAAAAAGACTTTTGAACATGAACTGTTTCATAATATGGAAGAAATAAAATTAAATAATGCCATTTACATATACACATGGATATTCTACTAGTCTAATAATCAAATGAAATATCAATAACCACTTTCATAATGATGGAATGTGTAATGCCAGAAAATCATAACCACATAGTCAAGGCCTTGTGCCAAGACTACAAATAAGATTTTGACAAGGCCTTGTGCCAAGACAATATTTTGTCTCATGAGACCTAATGATTCATCGAGGAGCTATTGCGGGCTCCACCCATCACTTATTAAGTCTAATGGATTCCTCTTATGAACAGGTATAAACATAACATAAACATTCATTTTAAAACTAGCATATAAAATTTTAATACTTTTTCCATAAACCATGTTTGGTATAAAAATTACACATCCACAATCAAACATATCACAAAACCTTCAATACAATATGGAAGTTTTTTATCCTAATAAATCAACTTCATATAAGCTTAAAATCCATCAAAGGTTGTTGACATAGATGAAAAAAAACTATTTGAGAGAAATATTTTTTTTAAATCATTTAAAATTCCGATAATTATAAAATCAATCATTTACATTGAAATTATTCTTATAATCTTGTAAGGGATGCTTAGACAATTTTATAATGGCAGAAAATAGCCACACATGCCGAATATGTAAAAAAAGACATTCTTACCTTAATTCTGGCGAAAATGTTAAAAAGGTCATTGTTTGGAAAACAACATAAATATTCCTTTATAAACTTCTTATAAAATTTCAAACAACGGTATAAATGACTTTAACCCATATTTTGTAAATTAGTAAGAATGTTTTGAAATAGATTTTTATGAAACATGGATGTGGATGCTAAAGAGGTCCCAATATATAATTATGTACAAACAAGCTCAGATAATGAAGAGATTGTGAAATAAACCTTTACCTTATACTTTTCCTTGGTTTAGGGTTGGTTAACCTCCAGTATTATGGTGAAATATTTTTTGTTAAATTATAATATAATCATATACATTAATATGATTTCATATATGATCTTTTAACATTGATTTTTTAATAATATCATATTATTATCATCATTTTGGGTGTGATTGGATTCATTTTCCTTTATATTATTTGTTATATAAGCCATATTTGTTATGGATGGAATTTATATTATTTATATCTATAATTATACCATGTCTCTAAAAATTATTTTAAATCATCAAATGAAATTTAGTCTTGAATTGATATGATGGGGAATGAATCTCATCTTGTTCGTGGAGACGGTAGTCCGTACGTACGCACGAGGAACAATATCATTCTTTTGATATTAAACTAATATATAATTGAATGTTATATCATATATACATAATCATTATCATGTTATATTTATTATTTACATCAATTAAACATCATTATCATATCCATCCAAATAATAATGTTTTGAATAACAATTACAGTATGATGTGGAGACAGTAAGCCGTACGTATGCACGTATGGTGACATATCGTTCAAAGGATTGATAGAATAATGAATATGGTTGTACCATGTTTATAATAACATCACAGTATATAGAAGATACTAGAGTTATTATTTTATAATGGAAATAACAAAGAAAGAAGAAGTTGAAGAAGAAAGGAACATGAAAGCGGGTGGTGAAAACATTACCTTTTATTTGGGTTCTTTCTTTTGATTTGACTAAAAGGGCTACATAGGATGGCTTTATGATCAAACTAAGGCCTCTAGGATGAAGTGAGGAAAGTTGAGAGAATATTTGGGCATGGGTTGTACGATCTATATGGATTTTAAGGTGTGAATTAGTGAGAAGGGTGAGTGTCCTTTTATAAGAGGGGAGCGGGGCACCTTAGAAAAAACTTAATATACTATTTTATAATAAATTAATATTCGGTTTATAATGGCTCCAAATTGACTTATTTCGTGGCTATGTTGGGGATGGGTTGAAATACTTTCATCCAATAAATTTCAGACAGGCCTGGACACTAAAGTAACCTTATCATTTATATTTAACTCTTAGTTAAATAGTTTTACATTTACAATATCTCTTTCTTTTTTATATTATATGGTTAATAAACATAGAATATACATCCAAGAGAACCCCATGCGGTTCATTAATAATAAACCTATCATTATATAGGTCTCATGGATGATCCTTAGATTTTAAGGAATTGAATATTGATTATTAATATAATATTTGTTTTAAAAACTCTTTTATGTCAATTTTTACACTATTTGGTATTTGATATTTGTGAAAATCATAACAGAATGATTAATTCCAAAAAACATAATTAAATCAATACAAAAATGTCATATTAACTTATAAAATTAGTGTAATTCATAAAAAGTATCAAATTACATTTATTTGTATATTTATAGTATCAATTATTTTAGTATTTCATTCATTCAGTAATTACAGAATCACCCTTGTGTCATAAATAAATTAAAATATTTAATGTCTAAAAATTATAATTAAAATACCATGATGTATGAAATCTTTTTATAAATCTAATGAATATTTACAATCGAATTTATCTTATTTATAACCCTATATTAAAAATGTTTTAGTAATCAAACATTGATTTCAACTCTTTTAACTCTTCATTGAATTAAATAATAATAAATGTCCTAATCTAATCCATGTGGACCTAAATAATAATATTTTATTACTAAGGTTGTTTTTGGTCGAGATACACTTGTACAATAGAATTAGGACATGTGTTAGGTTAATATTAATATTATTTTTAACTTTAATCACAATATTTACTTTTAAATGTGGTAAATAAAAGTAAGAAGTTACTATTCCCCAAAAATTATTGTTATCTTACTGAAGCAAATTTTACTCCTTCATATTAACCGTGTCTCTCAGATTTTCTAAATTCCACACACAGAATAGGTAAAATAACATTTTATGTGATTTTCCACATTTTCCTAGGAGGTGGGTAGAAGACAGTGAAATGTTGCATAACGTTTTAATATATCTAAAATTATGCATAAATTACTCTAATTAATTTCATTGAACTTATTTATGTATTATGAATCTATTTTTTAATTAGTTAAATTTAAATAAAATAAATAATTATTTAAATAAAAAATCGGTTTAAAACTATAACTTTGTGTTTTTTGACTATTCATAAAAAATCGAATGTTTTCAGAAAAATACAAAAAATTCACCCTAAGCTAATTTCAATTTTCCGAATCCAAAAATGAAGTCCATTTTGAATGATAAAATTTATAAAATTTCAAAAATTGGGTATTACTATTCATAACTACTAGTTTTATTGGTTGTGTTGTCGGTTAGAACATGAAGTTGCATACAACACACGCTACTGTATTAATCAAAGAGAAGCGTACCGTGGAAGCTTGGGGTGTTACATTCCCCCTCCTTCAAAAAATTTCATTTCAAAATTTCTAGAATAGTACCACATGAAAAGACTGGGGAGATTTTTCATCATTAGTTCCTCGGGTTCCCACGTTGCCTCTTCCTTCTTATGGTTTCTCCATAGAACCTTTACCAGATGAGTCGTCCAGTTTCACAGCACTTATTATCTTGTATCAAGAATCCTAACGATCTCTTTTCAATAAGACAGATCGGGTTCCAGTTCTAATTCCTCATACATGAGTACATGTGTTGGGTCAGACATGTATTTTCTCAATAGTGATACATGGAATACATCATGAAATTTGGATAGATTTGGCGGCATTTCCAAATGGTAAGCAACAACCCCAATTCGTTCTTGAATTTAGAAAGATCCGATGTACCTGGGACTCAATTTTCCCTTCGTACCAAAACGTATAGCTCCCTTCATTGTAGATACCTTCATGAAAACATAATCGCCTACCCAAAATTTAAAATCCTTCCTTCGGTTATCGGCATATCTCTTCTGCCTACTTTGAGCTACTTTGATGTGGTTTTGGATTACCTTCACCTTTTCAATTGTTTCATCCACCAGTTCTGTGCCAACAGGTTTTCTTTCACCAATGTCATCCCAACAGGTCAGTGTGCAACATCTCTTTTGGTATAATGCTTTATATGGTGCCATCCTAATACTTGAATGGAAGCTATAGTTATAGGAAAATACCACCAGAGGTAAATATTGATCCCAAATATCCTGAAAGTCAAGTGAGCATGATCTCAGCATGACTTCTAAGGTTTGAATAGTCCTTTATGATTGTCCATCAGTTTGGGGGTGGTAGGCAGTTCTCAAATGAAGTTCAGTATCCATGTATTTCTGAATACTTTTTTAGAATATTTAAGTAAAACGTGGATCACGATCAGAAACAATTGATATGGGTACTCCATGAAGTCTCAAAACTTCATTAATATATATCCTTACTTGACATTCAAGTGGTAAATCTTCCTATATAGAAAAAAATATATACTGACTTGGTAAGACGATAAATAATGACCCATATTACATCATTCCTTATATGAGTCTTTGGTAGTCCCATGACCAAGTCCATAGTCATATTATCCCATTTCAACTGAGCTATGTGAAGAGGTTGCATGACTCCTCCAGTATGTTGCCTTCCAGATTTTACTTGTTAACAAACCATACACCTGGAAAAAAATTCAGAAATCTCCCTCTTCATGTTACCCCACCAAAAATGTTTCGTTAAATATCATTAAATTTTGGTGCTCCTATGGTGTATAGAGAAATAGTAACTATGAGCATCGTCCAAAAATTTCCTTTTTAGATCAGGTATATTAGGAGCACAAAGTCTCTACCCAAATTTAAAAATTCCATCTTCATACACAAAGTCACTCAATCTCCCATCATTCACAGCTTTAATCCTCTTTTTAAACTCTTCATCATCGGTCTGAGAACTCTTTATCCTTTCTAGTAAAGATGGTTTGGCAACCATTTGAAAAAGTATTGATATTTCACATGTCATGGTGATTCCTATATCCAACTTTACTAGATCCATGAAAATAGGATCTCTCTCAATTCTCATCTTGTTCCAAACTCCATGATCTTTTCTACTCAAAGCATCTTCGACTATATTTTCCTTCCCTGGGTGGAAGTGTATCGTGAAATCATAATCCTTGAGTAGTTCAAGCCATCTCCTTTGCCTCAGGTTGAGTTCTTTCTATGAGAAAATATACTTCAGAATCTTGTGATCAGTATAAATCTCATCATTTTCACCATAGAGATAATGTCTCCATATCTTCAAAGAAAATAATACAGCTGCTAACTCAAGATCATGAGTAGGATAGTTTTTCTCATGAATTTTCATTTGTCGTGATGCATAGGTAATAAATCTATCATTCTGCATAAGGAAACAACCATGTCCTTTATTCGATGCATCACTATAAATAACGAACCCATCATTCCCCAATGGTAGAGCCAATATAGGATCATTGACTAATATTATCTTTAGTTATTCAAAAAATTCTTCATGATCTTTTGTCTGAACAAATTTAACCCCTTTATGTGTGCACTTTGTATATGGGTTAGCCAACTGAACAAAATTCTGGATGAAACGTCAATAATAACCTGCTAACCCAATAAAATTGTGTACCTCAGTTTTACTCGTTGGTGATGGCCATTCTTGGATTTCCTTGGTCATAGAAGGATCAATAGAGATTCCATCTTTGGAGACAATATGGCGAATAAAAGAGATCTCTTGAATCTAGAATTCACACTTGATAAACTTCCCATATAATTCATGTCTTCTAAGAGTCTTTAGGATAATTATCAAGTGAATTTCATGATCTTCATAGCTTTTGGAATATACCAAGATATCATCAACAAATACCACCACAAAATCATGGAGATATTCCTTGAAAACTCTATTCATTAGATCCATGAATAGAGAGGGTCCATTAGTCAATCCAAAAGGCATTACTGTAAACTCGTAATGACCATACCTAGTTTGAAATGCTGTCTTCGGAATGTCTTCCTTCTTCACACACAACTGATGGTTTCCAGATCGAAGGTAAATCTTTGAAAAGTATTGAGCTCCATTTAGATGGTCAAATAAATCATCAATGCAAGGTAGGGGATACTTGTTCTTTATTGTTAAATCATTGATCTCCTTGTAGTCAATTCACAACCTCATAGATCCTTCTTTCTTTTTAACAAAAAGAATAGGGGCTCCCAATGGATAAACACTAGTTAGAATAAATCCCTTACTACTCAATTCCTCTAGCTGTTTCTTTAAATCCACTAATTCCACAGTTTCCATTCTATAAGGGGTCTTTGATATGGTCCTTCAACCAGGAATTAAATAAATTAAAAACTCAATTTTTCATTCTGGAGGATGTCCAGGTAAATCTTCTGGAAACACATCAACATATTCTCTCACAACAGGTACATCCTCTATTTGAACATTCCTTTCCTTACCCATGAGTATTTCATTTTCTTCCTCCCCAATAATTAAATTTATTTGAGCTATTGGGTGTGGATCTAGGTAAGAATCAGGTGGTCACAATTCTTCTCTAAAGATAAGGTGTTCTTTATCATCATAATAAAAATTTGTAACCTCATTCTTCTTACAATAAATCATCACATCATGGTCTGAAATCCAATCCATACTAATGATTATATCAAATTAAATCATGGGTATGACGATGAGATCAGCAGATAATGAATATTAATGTGATCTAATAGGGATTTATCCACAGAACTTTGTAGCAATGATACTTCACTTAGGAGTTTTAACTGAAAACTCTCTTGTTAAATCAAATTAAAATATCTAATTTTCATAGCAAACTAGGAAGATATGAAACAATGTGATGATCCAGAATCAAATAATGCATTTTCTAAATTTGAGGAAACCATTAAATTACCTACCACCACATCTTTAGGTGCTTCAACCTCAATAGTAGTGATAACATAATCATGGAATTGACCCCTTGGCATTTTCTGAGGTAAGTCCCCTTGACGTTTAGGACATTCATTTACATAATGTCCCATATCCCTGCTATTGTGGCATTGAACATCGATAGCTTCTATCTTCCCCTTCCAATCATGAGAATGGTGGACTTTTTCACCACAAGTGTAACAGACTCTCATTCCCTTCAAGAAAGTACTGGGGTGTTTCTTCCTACATTTACTATAGGATGGATAATAATATTTTCCCTTCTTCCTTTATTTCCATTTCCAGAGTGATTAGCAGATCTCTTCTTCTCGTTCTTTCCTTTAATGTCGTAAGACTTAGAGAATTCTTTTTCTGTTTTGATAGCACATGAGACAATATATTCGTACGACGAGATGGATTGTGACACTGGTTCTCAATGAGGAAATATATTTACCCCATCAAAGAAACGATCAATATTACTTCATGGGCTATGTGTATAATCTCCAGCATACCTTGATATCCTAGTTAAGTTAGCCTCATATTTTGCAACATTCTCATCCTCCTTTTGTCTCATACTCATAAATTACCTTTCCATATCTGGTCGTTGGTCATGATGAAAGTATTTTTCTAAAAAAATATCTTTGATCTCCCTCCATTCTATATTTGATACTTCATCATCTTCCTTTGTGTTTTGTATCAATGAACCCCATTTGTCAGCATCTCCAGTGAGGTGGTAAACTGCCATGATAACTTTTTCCCTTTCACTACTCCCCAAGGCATGGAATATTTTCTCTAAGTAATTTATCCATTACTCAGCTACTAAGGTATTTTTACTCCCATTTAATGTTGATGGTTATTGCCTCATGAAACAATATAACTTTGATCCTCCACGTTACGGATCAAGGCACTCAATACGGGTAAGGTTATTATTCATAACTTGACTGAGTTTTCCTAGTATGGTGATTAGCTGATCAGAACCAGTTGCATCACCAGCTCCACTATAATTATCTTGAGCGAGAATTCAATCCCTACATGGAGTGCGTGCATTGATACAGTTTCCATTTCTTCCACTAGCTTACCATTTCTAAACAATGGCATTAACTAGATTAGTTTATGAATTGAAATATATAATTCCAAACTTATAAAAAACTTAACATAAATTGAACAGTTTATGGATATAATCGATAATCATAAAAATGTTTTCTTTGAGTAATTATGGACTTATAAAATCTTCATAATGGTTTTTAATGAAAATGAGAATTATCCTAAGAATATCCCCCAGGATTGTCATTACCAAGAGTGCAGCAAGGCCCGTTGTCGGGGACCAATTCCCGTTCGAGTCCAGCTCAAAGTGGTGTTTTCGGGTTTTAGCCCTAGGTACATCTGTGCTAGAGCCGCCTCTACTATCTCATATCCAGACATGGATGTATTGCTCGAAAAACTCACAAAATCTCTACAGTACCAAAATTCTAGGAAGTTCTTCTATACTAATCTTCAAAGCCCTTCTTAGGTCTATGTTCTCTAATCAGAGTTTATCTAAATCTAGTTTCCAAGGTTTGTACTAAACATCCTATGATACCAACTATAACGCCCCAACCCCAGTAACCCAGTGTTGGTGCATTATTACATAACATTGGAATGATCACAAAATACCAAGTCTCAAAAGACCGTTTAGTTTAGTAGCCTTAGAATCACTAGATACATTCATAAAGGTTACATTACATCATAATGTGAAAACTACAACAACATCTTGTCCCCACACTCATATCCCCTTTTAAAATCCATGAAGGTCATTAATAATATACTTCTTCACATCCTGTGTAAATTAAAACATAGAAAGGGGTGACCTCATATGCCCAGTAAATTTAACAATATAGCAGAAACTTTCATAAATAAGAATAAACATTTAAGGCAATGTATAAATAAAACAAAATCCTTTAAAACTTTAACTTTTGCAAAATATGGTAGAAATAAAATGAAATAATTCTATTTACTTATAAACATGGATATTCTATTAGTCAAATAATCACATGCAATATCAATAACCACTTTTATAACGATGGAATTAATAATTCCATACGATCATAACCACATAGTCAAGGCCTTGTGCCAAGACTACAAATAAGATTTTTTCATGGACTTGTGCCTAGACTCTAGTTTGTCTCATGAGACCTACCGATGCATTGAGGAGCTATAGCGGGCTCCATCCTTCACTTATTAAGTCCAATGAATTCCTCATATGAACATGATTAAACATAACATAAACATTCGTATTAAAACTAGCATACTAAATGTTAATACTTTCTCCATAAACCATAAATGGTATAGAAATAACACATCCACAGTAAATAAATATCACAAAACCTTATATACAATATGGATGTTTTGTATCATAATAAATAAACTTCAAATAAGCCTAAAATCCATCAAAGGATGTTGACATAGATGAAAACAAAACTATTTGAGAGAAATTTCTCTTTTTTTTGAAATCATTTAAAAGTCTCATAATTATAAAATAAAACATTTAATTTGAAAATATTCTTATAATATTGTTAGGGAAGCTTCGATGATTTTATAATGGTGGAAAATAGCCGCACCCACAGTATAAGTTAAAAAAGATATTCTTACTTTTATTCTTTCAAAAATGTTAAAAAGGACTTTGTTTAGAAAACGACGAAAAGATTCCATTATAAACTTCTTATAAAAAGTCAAACAAGGGTATAAATGACTATAAACCATATTATTTAAAGTATTAATAATTTTTTGAAATATATTTTTATGAAACATGGATGTGGATGCTAAAGAGGTCCCAGTAGATAATTACGTATAAACAACTTTAGATAATGAAGAGATTGTGAAATAAACCCTTTCCATGAACTTTTCCTTGGTTGAGGGTAAGTTTACCTCCTGTATAATGGTGAAATAATTGTTATTAAGTTATAAAAGAATCATATACATTAATATGATATCATATATGATCTTTTAACATTGATTTGTTAATAATATATTAGTATTATCAGCGTTTAGGGTGTTAACAGATTCATTTTCCTTTATATTCTTTGTTATATGAGCCATATTTGTTATGGATGGGATGTATATTATTCATATTCAGAATGATATCATGTCTCTAAAAATTATTTTTAATCATAAAATGAAATTTAGTCTTGAATGGATACAATGGGGAATTAATCTCATCGCGTTTGTGGAGACGGTAGTCCGTACATACGCACGAGCGACAATATCATTCTTTTGATATTAAAATAATATATAATTTGATGTTATATCATATTCAAAGAAAATTTATCATGTTATATTTATTATTTAAATAAATTACACATCATTATCATATCCATCCAAATAATAATGTTTTGAATTACAATTACACCACGACGGGGAGACGGTAAGCTGTACGTACGCACATATGGTGAAATTTCATTCAAAGGATGGATAGAATACTGAATATGGTTGTGCCATATTTATAATAACATCACAGTATATAGATGATACTAAATTTATAAATTTATAATGGAAATAACAAATATAGAAGAAATGAAGAAGAAAGAAACTTGAAAGTGGATGGTGAAAACATTACCTCTTCTTCGGGTTCTTCCTTTTGATTTGTTAAAAAGGGCTCCATAGGTTGTATTTTTGATCAAAATAAGGCATCTTATGTTGAGAGAATATTTGTGCATGGGTTGGCCGAGGAAAATGGCATTGAAGGTGTGAGTTAGTGAGAAGGTGTAGTGTCCTTTTATAAGAGGGGTGAGGGGCTCCTTAGGAAAAATATAAAATATTATTTTATAATAAATTAATACTCAGTTTATAATGGCTACAATGTGACTTAGTTCAAGGATATGGTGGGGATAGGTCGAAATCCTTTCAACCAATAGATTTTAGACAGGTTTGGGTCACTAAATTAACCTTATCATGTATATTTAACTCTTAGTTAAATAGTTTGACATTTACCATGTCTCTTTGTATTTTTATATTATATGGTTAATAAACATACCATATATATCCAAGAAAACCCCAAGTGGTTCATTAATTATACTAATAATATTATATTGGTCTCTTGTCCTATCCTTATATTTTTAGGAATTGAAAATCAATTATTATAAAAATAGTTGTTTTAAAAACTCTTTTTTTTCAAATTTGACACTATTTTATATTTGATTTTTTGTGAAAATTATAACAGAATGATTACTTAGAAAAAAATAATTACATAAATACTAACAAATCATATTTACCTATAAAATTAGTGTAATTCAAAAAAAGTGTCAAATTACATTTATTTGGATATTTATAATATCAATTATTTTAATATTTCATTAATTAGATAATTACTCCATCACCATTGGGTCATAATAAATTAAATTATATAAGGTCTAAAAATTATAAATAAAACATCATGATGTAGGAAATATTTTTATCTTTCTAATGAATATTGAAAATTGAATTTAGCTTATGTATAGCCCAATATTAAATTTTTTTTAGTAATTAAACTTTGATTTTAACTCATTTAACTCTTCTTTGAATTAAGTAATAATAAATGTCCTAATATAAACAAAGTGGACCAAAATGATAATATTTTATTCCTAAATTTGTTTTTGGTCGAGATACACTTGTCCAATAGAATTAGGACATGTGTTAGGGTAATATTAATATAATTTTTACCCTTAATTACCCTATTTACTTTTAACCGTGGTAAATAAAATTAAAACGTTACTATTCACAAAAAAATATTATTATATTATTGAACCACAATTTACTCCTTGATATTAACCTTGTATCTCTTATTTTCAAAATTCCACTCACAGAAGCGTTAAAATTATGTTTTATGTGAACTTCCAAATTCTCCTAGGAGGTGGGAAAAAGACGGTGGAAAGTTCCATAAAATTTTTATATATCTAATATTATTCTAAACATACTCCATTGAATTAAATTGAACATATATAGGTATTATGTATCTATTTTGACCTCCATTAAATTAATATAAATTAATTAACTATTTAAATAAAAATTCAATTTTAAACTATAACTTAGTGTTTTTTCACTATTTATCAAAAATTTAATGTTTTCAGAAAAATACCAAAAATTCACCGTAAGCTAATTTCTATATTCCGAATCCAAAAATGAAGTCCATTTTGAAAGATAAAATTTATAAAATATAAAAAATGGTTATTACTATTCATAACGGCTAGTTTTATTGGTTGTGGTGTGTGTTAGAACTCGAAGTTGCATACAACACACGATACTGTATTATTCAAAGAGATGCGTATCGTGGAAGTGTGGGTTGTTACAAAAATAATTTGGAATCATAATATGTTAAATAGAGATATCAATGAAAACCCATATATATTAGTGTTCTAAATATATATAATGTAAAAGTCTTACCATGTTGAGATATTATAAATTATCTAAATAATATGTTTCTATTTTAAAAAGTCTCAGGCCTTGATTTTGTATGCATATTATTTTGAACCTTATATGCCCCAAAAATAAGGTATATTCAATTTTTAAAAAATATTTAATGTTACATTATTGTTTTTTTAAAAATATATATATTAAATGTATATTTTAGTGGTAGATATTATTTCACAGAAGAAATGATTTTTGTAGAAATAAAATTCATCTTTTTAATTTTCTAGTATTGAAACTGATATATTGGGAGGAATTTCGTCACATTCATTTTTATTAATAATAAGAATAGTGGTTCCAGGATTTGATTTATTAATTATTGTGTTAGTGATATAGTGTTTAGTAGAATTATTATTTAATTATATAATATAGATTTTTTAGTTCAATTATCTCAATATTTTTTTATGGTAAATAACATTGTTTGTTTTAGAAGAATCTCATGGGAGTTAATATAGAGAAATATTAGTAGTAATGAATTTAGAGAAACTATTTCTCAAAATGAAATTATGTGTTTTTGGGAATGCATATTATTTTCAATTAATTGAGAAAATATCCTTTACATGGTAAATAGATACATATTGAATAATAATGGAATGAATGTTAATATTTATTTTAAATAGTTCGATACAATTATAATATTGTAGCACTTGAATAATTTTTTCCAAGTGATATGTTTGATGTTTCATGTGAGTTTAATAGACTATTTTATAATTAATTATGTAAATTTCCACACGAATAATTTCAATATAAAAGAAACTAGATCATTAGAAATAAGTTGGAATTTTAAATATGTATTTATGATTAGATTCTATGTTTTTAGTAACTATATTTATTATAGTGTTACAACAAATTTTCCTCAGAATAAAAGGAAAAAAATTCAATTATAGTTGAAAGGGAGAGAGATAGAGAGATTTTATAAGACTATTAATTAGTGGAAATTCATTTTTCAAACATTACATTAGAATAAATTTCATAATATTTTTTCACGAAATTGAAGAATTTAGTATGATAAAATTAGTTAGGATGAAATATTTTGCATGACAATGATATTAATTATGGTGTTTGAATATAATGTTTACAATTTAATGTCCTCATAGATTATACAATAATACCTACTATTTAACGAAAATAGTTTGATGATATTTTATACTGTGGATAATTAGTCTACCTCTACATAATCAAAAATATAAACTATTAGTGGGAATGACCTCAACATACATATTTATGTGATATATAGTTTCAATGAAAAAATTAAATTACATGGGTGACTAACCATGTCATTTAATAGAGATCAACAAATATTCCCATATTTCTACTCCAATTAAAAATTCCATGTACCTCTTTAACCATGCATACAATGTATAAAAAACTCTTCTAAATACGAAATACATAGATAAAAATAATTCATATTTTCTACTGATTGAGTTTTGATCATTTTATGTAGAATTAATTTTTGAAGGAAAACATTAAATTACATTGAATTAATATTTTTTAGGAAAATGTTCTTTTTTTCAATTATAAATTTATATATAACTGTAAAATGGACATTTGGTTTAGTAGAATGATTTTTATTATACACAAAATTAATATTTTTGATTATAAACATTTAATATTTCATGTTATGATGAGTCAAAATATATTAAAAATTAATTTTGTTCTTGGAATTATATTGGAAAAATTTTATTTAAAAAATATGATAATTAATGGAAAATAATGGAAAAATTGAAGTATTTTTATTCATTAAATTAATTTCTAAGGGAAGATTAATAATACTTGGGTAAAAGGCCTATAATTGTGGGAATAGGGGGTTCCATGATGTTATTTTGAGGACCACTAGGGAGATTGAAAAAATGATGGAATGTGGATAGAGTGGATTATTGAATTTGATTAAATGTTAATGATATTTTTAGGTAAAGTATTGACATGGGAGTTCACCGTAAGTGATCACCCACATTAGGGACTGTAAAGATCTATTAAAGGCTCATCTATGAAGGCTGCTTCAATAGTTTCATTCTAATGGATACATAATTTTTGTTTTGATGACTAATTACCCTTATAGGAATGAATTACCTAGCATGGGATTTGATTATTAGTTATAATCTGAATTCATATATATATATATTCCTATCATTTATATATATATTCTTATTGATTTATTTGATAATTCTATTGATATATGATAAAGTTTAATGGACTAATGACTCGTAAGATTCAAAGGAAAAAATATAGAAAAAGTGAATAATTCATTTATTGCATGTCATGAATCACCCTTACACATCATCTTATATTAGTTTACAGTATATGACATGTCATGAGAAAAGCCATGAATGATGTCGTGGAGTCAGTAAAAAATGATTCTAGAAAAGTAATGAATGATTCATACACAACATTCCATTAGTGAGATATTTTTCATGAGAAATATGTTTCGTAGGAATAGTTGGAATTATAGTACAAATCATGAGTCCTTTGTACACAATGTGAAAGTATTCAAACATCATAAATTGGGCCGGATACATATGAGACACGAGGGATATCCAAGAACCAATGATAACTACACAAATCAACTGTACACTACATGTTAATCTATTGAAAATTATGACCCATTTTCCCTATATATACATCCCCTTGGTAGCACATTTCATAGGATCCCAATGTAGATACTTCTCCTTGTTTTTTCATTAATGTTTCCTTCAACCACTTCCCTCTAAAACTCAAAATCAATTCATTATTTCATTTTATATTTTATTCAAGTGACTTAGACTATGTTTCTAATTCAACATAAATTTATATTACATCTCTTACCATTGCTCATACTTGATTACCAACGAACATGAGATAAATAAATTTATACTTTTATGTAATAGTTTTATTAGAAATGTTAATTATCTCATACAATCATCAATTGCATGCTTATATAAATTTTCATAAAATAAAAATCATTGAATGATTATGAACTATTTAATATCATATCAATAGATCTTGTAGAGTGTGGTTATTAGTTATTTATTATTTTCTCCTCATAGAAGGAGTGGATAAACCACTCACGGGTAGGTATCGATAGTCGATGTATCTAAATTCATAATGAATTTTTATTTCTAATTTTGGTAACCCTAAAGGAATAGTAATTAGGATAAATAATGCAATGTCTATCAAATTCATTTGAATTACCCATACTATAGAATATCTAAGTGGATCACCCTATCCTAATTGGAGTAGATTAAAAAGTCACCACTTGCCTAAGATTATTTCTTCCAAATAAGTATGATTAGTTTACCTAGTTTTTCATTATCTATCGATCAACGAATAGTGAACTCATCGGTAGAGATAGTTGAATAGAACAATGTCATCTAGTAACATTATCTTGGATTGCATTTTAATGTCTATAACTCAAACAAGATTAGAATTAAAAGTTCACTTCTCACAGATACTCTAAATTCATCCCAACCATCTTCATTCATTTTAAGAATCCTACAACCCAATATTTAATAAACTCTCAAGAAAAAGAAACATCAATGGAATCTTGTCTAATAGGGTCCCAATCCAGTAACCACTAAAAGTTGGCTTCCTCTATATGGGATCAATCTCAATTTATCATTATATTATGCCCTAGTAGTAAATGATGATTGGGACAACAATACTTCAAATCTGACCGCATCGGGAATGAATTCAATGATGTGCACAGGCATGTATAATTTTAGAACTATTGTTCGGGATACAATGTTGTTCTTTCCCAAACCATAGAAAGAAAACTATTATTTATTCTTCCTAACTCCATTAACTTTTTTAGAGATTAACTTATGTCCCCTTTTTCTATGATATAATGCATGTACAAAATCATTTGACTCATTCAATGAAACTTGATCCAGAAGAACCTCTAAAATGCAATCCAAATATAGAAAGGTACCTTTATCCACACCACCGGTCAACATTTCCCAAGCATCACCACCATGTGGGAGCTTACCCACCCATCATTTCAAACCCTCCTCAAGTAAATCTAGGGGAATTTCTGATGCATCATGTGAAAACCATCATGGGTTATGTTTTTCCAAAAATTCATGGTGAAACCTGTAACATCGTCCATCTTCCCATCCATGATCATAACACTTAAATTAAACTAGTACTCGTTCATATGGTCTAGAACAAGGATATTTTTAGTGGCCTTCATAGAGAAGACCTACATGAGCACATTTATAACATCCTGGAAGCTTATGATACCTTTATCAAGCAAGCAGTCTCTTCAAGCGCAATCAGGCTACACTTATTCCTATTTTAACTAAGAGATAGTTCTAATGAAGACCATATATTATATATTTATAGGCCTCATACCTAATAATTATTATACATACCTAAGTGATGAATCCAAAGATATAGTGATTTGAATTTGGTTGATTATAGATTTTCAACCTCCCAGTGGAAGGGATGAATGGGAAATAGAAGATCCTAATAAACAACCAGTAGAAGAATAAAATTTTTATAAGACTACCCCAATCACACCTCAAGAAGAAGTAACAGATGAGAAGAAAAAAATTAATAATCAACAAAAGGAAGAGGTTTATTTTTCCAAACCTCTATATAAGTTACCTCTTCCCTTTTCAAAAAATTCATGACAAGGTAGTTAGTATGCACAATACATGATGTTATTGGATACATTAAAGAAAATTCACATCAATATACCATTTTCAGAATCCATTACACAAAATCTAGTATATGAAAAAATCTCAAGGATCATATATCCATCAAAAGAATGATAGACGATCATAGAGTCATCTAATTAAATGAAAAATGATCTATAGTATCATAGTAGATAATCCTAATGAAAATGACAGATCTAAAAATCATTTTAATTCATTATTTAATAATATATTTAAAGTTTGGAAGATACCTGTGTGATCTAAGAGAAAACATTAATGTAATTCCAATGATTGTTTTCGACAAACATGGAATCCATTAACTGAAAACATTAAGAGTATCACTGCAACTCATGGATTGATCTTTAAAGTACCCTAGGGGAATTCTCAAATATGGTTTGGTTAAATTACATAAATTTATCTTTCCAGTATAATTTAAAGTTCCAGACACTAAAAATAAGGAAAACATAGTAGAAAACATATATTTTCATTCATTTCCATATGAAAGGTTTTAATATATGTGAAATGAGGATGTTTGATATTCTATGTTAGGGTAGAAAAATTACTGTTCAAAATAGATTAATCCTCCAAAAAATAAGATAATGTTGTGGATTGCTATGTTATCTCTCTTACCGAAAAATTAGATGAGTACATGGACATTGAAGACGAATGTGAAGAGTACCTATTTGATAAGGAAGATGATAAAGTCTTTGAGGAATTAAGCTTCATTTACCTCTCAAGAGGGGAATATTTCCCCCTTTCATCCCCTTCGCAATTCAAAAATCCCCAATTGAACTAAAAAATCTAACCAGTACCATGATGTATTAATACTTAGGAGTATTATCTTCTATACCAATTATTATCAACTCTAAACTATCTCAGGAACACGAAGAGAAATTATATTATGTTTTGAAAATACATATGGAATAAATTTTTTGGGGAGTGTTAGATACCAATGGGACCAGTCCTATTGAATAAAATCATATAATCGACCGAGAAGAATATGTAAAGTTGAAATAACAACTACAAAGGAAGCTCACACCATTGATGAAAGATGTTCCCAAAAGAGAATTAATAAATATCTTATCTTCCAAAATAAAATTTCTCATATTATAAAGTGAATGGGTGATCCCCCTCTAAGTGTTTCACTAGAAAATAAGACTCAGAGTATAAAGAACTGATGATAAGAAATTTATATCAACACGCACCATCCTTAGATGGAAATTTTTGATGGATTATAGATTCCTAAATATAGCCACCAAAAATATCATTTTCCTATATCATAGGTGAATCATATATTGGAAAGATGTAAATGAAATAAATTCTACTATATTCATGGTGGATATTTGTGATAAAAACAATCTATATTCGACACTACTAACTACCCAAAACACCATTCAATTGACCAATTGTTACTTTTTTACTATAGGAGAAATTTACTCAGAATGTGAAATTCCCCAACAACATTTCAGGGATTCAGGATCCATATTTTCCATTACATAGATGAAGAGTTCATAGAGATCTTTATGGATGAATTCTTTTTCAATTTAATATTTTTTTAATATTTTTTATGAAACATGGAATTGGTATTAGAACACTGTGAATAGAAGATCCCTGTCATGAGTTGGGAGAAATTCTATTTCATGGTTCACAAAGGTATAATAATAAGGAAAAAATCTCAATAGAAGGTATGAATTTTGATCCACCCAAAATAAAAGTCTTCAAGGATATTCTATAACATGCAATAGTAATGGGTGTCATATGTTTTTTAGTTCATGATAGATTTTATAAACTATTTGTGATGAATTTCAATAATTTTCCCCATGAATTAACACATCTATTGTCAAAATATTCATGACAACCCAAATCTTTATTACACAATTAAACATTATTTATTACAAAAACGTCACTTGATACAACATAGAATATTGAATGTTCTTGTGTCTATGGGGCTTAGCATATTTACATAACAACTTAAAACTTGAAATACAACATCTTTGTGGAAAACATCCTTTACATGACCACTACATTAAATCCAACATAGCATTGTATAGAATAACCTGAGAACATGCATGAAAAAATGGGGATCTATAAAGACCAGTAAGAGAATAAACATGGAATAACATGAGGGATATATTACATGTTATGAAATAGGCATATCAATGGAGCACTAGATAAATATTAACATAAATGCTTGATAAAGCATGATAATCTTTATATGGAAATGTGGAAACAACATTTAATATGATTTTAGCATGAGACAAGGCTCATTGCACATAGAGCATGAGTAAACCCTAATTGAACTTTAATTAGTGTGAGTAACCCATCATTTCACTTGAAGTATCATGATAATAATCATTACACAATGCATTGGAGCTCTATCTAGGCGAACCCTTCATAAAAATTTCATTTCATGAATAAATGTGCTACATGGATCGTATAACACGGATTCATTAAACCTAAAAATTTATTCCACCATAAAAAATCTGGAATTAATAAATGAAACACTCTAATAAATATGTAAATTTTCATAAAGTTGAATACCCTTGATAGGGAAATGGGAATGGTATTCACTACTCAATGACATTGGCTTGGAAAATCGCAGTGCAATTTCGGCAGTGTAATGGCGTGACATAGGAAGTCAAAAAAATGGTTGATGAGAGAGAAATGGGTGTCTTGTCATATATACATGTAATGGACAGTAAGTGGTCTTCTAGATTCATGCACCAACATATGTAATGGAATTTATATTCACAATACAAAAGAATATCTTGAAGGTAAATGAGGAGAGAGAGAGATTCCTTACGGAATTTCGGCATGGTAACAGGTGTCAATGAGGGGAATTTAATGAGAGAGAAATGGCTATCTCATCGTCAATACATAGAGTGGGAAGTATGGGGGGAGGTTAAAAATCATACCCCAACATTTATATTTGAAAACAATATGGAATAACAACATAATGAAATTGAGAAAAAAATAGAAAAGAGGAAATCCCTAAATTGGATGTGTGATACCAAAGGCATCAGAGAGGCTTGAGAGAGACTTCTTGGGAGCTTGGGACACCTTAGGAGGATTATAGAGAGAGGAGGTGAGGGGTTGGTCGAACTCCAAAGGCATTTAGTGAAGAGGAAGATGGATCTTTGGTGGGTTTATATATGAAATGGGAGGGAATTCCTTAATATATAGGTTTGTGTCACCACATATTAAACTAATCAATACCACAATCCAGACCGTAGTTTTTTCCCATGGTTTTCTCTAAAGGGGATTTTAAAGTAATATTTTCTATGTACAATGTCGGAACATCATAAAATATTGAGGGTGCTTATGTGGAGGTGAGTCTCACTCTCAAGGAAAATAATTTAAAACGACAAAATGTTTTTTAAGTCTTGGAGGGTCCACAAAAGATTTGTAAAATATATCAAAGAAACCTAATAACACATTATTTAAATGGTAAAACATATAGTGGAAGAAAATTTCATTTATAGTATTTTTTACATCACCATTGTGTCATTATTATGTCATAAAACACATTGTATTTTTAAACGATATTTAATTTTTTTACCAAAAATTTGATCGTCTCAGAAAATTATGAAATATTCACCATTGGATAATTTCAAAATCATTTTTCCAAAAATAATATTCATTTTATCTAAATAATTTTGTAAATATGTGAGTTTTTACACATAAAACAAAAACTGACATTTATCGAAAATTAATGGGATTTGACAAAAAATGGCTTTCAAACAATAACAAAAATTACAATTTCATTCATAAAATTATATGATCATTTATATTTATTAAAAATTAATTTAATTATCATAATATTTTTTAATGATATTATTTAATTCATGAAATCCATTAATTCATCAAAATAGATTTCTTTGTTGAATATTAACTAAAAATACTATAGGTTCTTTGAAATCTATTTAATAAGTAACAAAAATAAAATAAATGCACATTCATTATACAAAAAATAATGTACATAGTCATTGTGCTAGGGTCATGTTACATAACCCTTTATAACACCCACGTACGACCGAAGGGTATGCTATGCGATGGTGACAAACTCTTGTGGTGTCTCAGATAACATCACTCGGGTGGTAATCTCTATTAACTTCCATTTCTCCCATAGTCCTTTACTCTCAAGCCTAATGTATTCATGCTTAGGTTGGGCTTGGTCAAAGGCGAATCCCAATGACACCACCTCCTTTCTTAGTTCCAAAAAATGGGCTTCATATGGGGAAAGTCTACTGGATGAGGCCATCACTTTCTTAGTCTGAGTAAACTGGAAAATTTAAAGCCCTATATTTGAACTAATCATGTGATCACTATTAAATGGCTATATTAACAACGACCACATTTCTTAATGGAATTTTAAAAATCAAAATCATAAAACAAAATATGTTCACAAAACATTTTACAAAATGAGACATTTAATTAGATCTAGAGGGATTTCCATTAATGAATGTTTGGGTCATTACAATATTCCACACATGAGAAATTTCTCCCTCGAAATTTCCTTTTCCCACACTAAAACATATGTGGGTAACTCTGCTTCATTACTTCCTCCGATCCCATGTCACTTCTTCAAACTTGTGGTTTCACCACAACACCTTGACGAGGAACATTGTCATATTTTATAGAAATTTCTCCCTAATATATAATATCTTCATTGGTTTCTCCTCATAAGATAGATCATCCTCCAATAATAACACCTCTGAAGAGAGTACATGTGAAGGGTCAGTTATGTACTTTCATTAAGAGGGATACATGAAATACATCATGTACTTAGGCCATGGTATGTGGAAGTGATAGTCGATAGGCCACAACCCCGACATGATCAAGAATATCTAAGGGGCCAATGTACCTAAGACTTAACTTCCATTTCATTCCTAACCTCCTGACCATATTACAAAGATATTTGTGTATAAATACAATATATCTGACTTTAAACTAATGGTCTCATCGACGATTATCATCATAACTCTTCTGTCATCTTTGTGCTTTCTTGATATGATGCTGAATGGGTTTCAACTTCTCCACCATCTCTAAGACCTTTTCTGGTCCTAGCAGCTTAAGATCACCGACTTCATCCCAACACGCTGGTGTTCTGCCCCTTTTCTTATAAAGGGCTTCAAATGGTGCAATTTGGATGTTCGAGTGGAAACTGTTATTGTAAGTGAATTCAACTAGTGGAAGTTGTTCGTCCCATCCTTCTTCGAAGTCCATTGAGCATCACTCAGCATGTCCTCAAGTGTTTGGATAGTCCACTCATATTGGCCATCAGGTGGAGGATTATAGGCCGTATTGAAGTTTAGTTCAGTATCCAGAGTATATTGAAGAATCTTCCAAAACATAGAGGTGAATCTTAGATCACGATCAGATACAATAGACAGTCTTACTCCATGCTGCCTTACCACTTCCCAGAAATATATTCGTGCCAGTTGATCCGGTGATAAATCCTCCCAAATAGCAATAAATAGTGGAGACATAGTATGATGACCCCCAACAACCCATATTTTATTGTTTCCTTTGGATGTCTTCGGAAGTCCATTGACAAAGTCCATGGTGATGTTCTCCCATTTTAATGATGGAATGGGTAATGGTTGCATCACCCTTTTGGACTTATGCCTCTCTACCTTCACTAGCTGACACACCAAGAACATTGATGTAATGTCTGTAATATCCCTTTTCATATTGTCCCACCAAATTTTTTCTCGGAGATCTCAATACATCTTTGTGATCCTAGGTGGTTAGAAAAGGTTGAGCTATGTGAGTCATCCATAAGCACCTTCATTATCTCTCGATCGAATGGTACACATAATCGTGACCCAAAACATAGAATTCTATCTTTATCAACCACGAAATATGAGGATTTACCATTTTTGATAGATTCCACCCTTTTCATAGATTTCACGTCCTTTCATTGAGCATCCTTTATTTTCCCGAAAAGAGACAGTTGAGAAATCATTTGTGAAAAGATTGATGGTGTTCTCTTCTTTATGATTCATGTGTCCATCTTCATCAAATCTAAGAAGATTGGATCCTTCTAAATTCACATCAATGATATAATTGTTGGGTCCTTTTTTAAGTATAGCATCTTTCACCCTGTTTGCTTTCCCAGGGTGGTAATGGATTGAGCAATCATATTTTGATCTGCTCTAACCATCTTCATTGGAACATGTTCAAATCTTTCTGTGTGAATATATACTTGAAGATTTTTTGGTCTGTATATATTTCACACTCTCCCCAAAGATATTATTCCACCATATTTTTTATGTGAAGATCACTGCAGCTATCTCCAGATCACGTTTTGGATAATTCTTCTCATGAAATTTTAATTTCCTTGAAGCATAGGTAATGACATTGTCATTTTGCATCAACACACATCTGATGACATTCTTCGAAGCATCACAAAACACCACAAAAATTTATCCACATGTGGGTAAAGTGAGTAAAAGTGTAGTGATAGTCCCCTTTTTCAACTATGTGATGATTTCTTCACATTCATCACTCTAGGAAAACATTACTCCCATCTGAGTAATCTTGGAAAGAGGGGTGGACAATCATGAGATGTTTCTCAGAAATCGTCGATAATAACCTGATAATCCCAAAAATATATGGATATATGTTTTCGATGTTGGCCTCTTCCATCCCTCTATTTCAACTATCATGGAGGGATCCACAGATATCCCATTACTTGTGATGATATGGCCTAAGAATGTTACCTCCTTCATTAAGAACTCAAACATGCGGTACTTTTCATAGAACTTATCCTTCCGCAACGTCTCTAGTACAGTTCTTTGATGCTATTCATGATCCTTCTTGGTTTTAGGGTATATTAGAATATCAACTATAAATTATACCACAAATTTGTTATGGTAATATATAAATACTCTATTCATCAAGCCCATGAAAATTCATGGAGAATTTTTTAGTCCAAAAGGATTTACTATGAATTCATAGTGCCCGTATATTGTACGAAAAATAGACTTGGGGATATCTTCCCTCTTCACCCTTACATGATAATATACTGACCTCAAATACACAAGGAAGATGTATTGAGCTCCACACAGCTGATCGAACAATTCATCAATTCATGGGAGAGGATACTTTTTCTTTATCATGATTTTGTTAAGCTTGCGATATTTGATACAATGGCACATTGATCCATCCTTCTTCTGGATGAAGAGGACTTGTGCACCCCATGGTGAACCACATAGACATATAAACCCTTTATCCAGATTTTGTTGTAGTTGTTTCTTCAGCTCCTCATGCTCAACAACAACAATTTTATATGGAGTCTTGGATACGGGAAACTCCCTAGGTATAAGATCAATTGATAATTCAATATCTTTTCTATGAGGAAGACCATGAAATTCCTTGGGAAACAATGTAGTGAATTTACTCACAATAAGCTTGTCTTAAAATAGGGTTTCTTCCTTGGACTCAATCATATATTCCATATATGCATGCACATAGGTCAGTAATATCCATTCTTGAGATGATAGAGCTAAAGGTGATTCATCTTCCTCCTGGTACTTGTCTATAATCGGGGGTTGATTCTCCATATGGAGAGGGGTTTCCCTCTCATAGAAATTTATGTTGGCTCAAAATATAGAAATCTAATCCAAGCCAATAATTGACTCCAATTACACCAAAGGGAATATGGTGAGGTTCGCAGGGAAGTTTAATCCCCAAATTATGATAGTGGATGAGTTATATTCATTGGATGCAATGATTGCCTCATTTTAAGTACTCACCAACATCTTTAATTCTATGATTTGTGGTGGTGTTGGGATTGTTCTACTAAACATTCAGTATAAAAAAGAATGTGTAGAAGTTGAATAAAAAACTATGTTCACTATTCTTGAATGAATAACCATCGTACCTTTCACCAGTTCATTGTCAGGGTTGACTTCAGTGGTAGTGATGGAAAAATATCACCCTTGCTTCCTTATAGGTTCTCAGTTGCCTCTGAAAACCCTTGGATTTGGGCAGTGATTTGAAAAGTGCCCTAGTTCTTTTCAGTTGAAGCAGTGAACAATGAGTTGATGGTCGTTCAGAGCGTTCCTCTACTCTGCCACAATCGCGAGTTTTTCTTTTTGATAGTTAACAGGTACATGACCTTCTCTTCGACACCTAAAGCATTTCCTTGTCCCCTTTATGAAATTTCCAGGGTGATTATTTTCACACCATTGGCATGTGGGGTGCTGGATCTTCTTAGCACCATTGGAATTGTCCATTGGACCGCAAACATTGAAGTATACCATACACTTCATATCCCCATGATAACCCTGAGATTCTCTGATCTCAATTTTGGCCTTGAGGGTACATCATGAAATGTCATAATTGTTGTCGAAGTCAGAGATCACCATCGCATTCCGTAGGCTAGGTTTCAGCCCACCAATGAAGCGGTTAATCTAGAATTCGGGGGTAACGATATTGACAAAGGCGTATCATACAAGCCTTGTGAATTTTTCCTCGTACTCTCCAACAGATTCTTCATATTTTTTATTGAGGGCAAGGAACTCCCTTTCCATCTAATGTTAGAGGGTGCGCGGAAAATATTTATCGATAATCATATTCTGGATGTCCTTCCATTCTAATTCCTCGATCTCCTCCTCAGGTTTCGTATTTTTAATCAACATCCACCATTGATCAGCTTCACCCTTTATACAATTAGCATCCATGATAACCTTCTATTGTTCAGAACATTGATTGATGTATAAGATATTTTCAATGGAGTCGATCCATTATTCAGAGATTGAGGTATCCGGTGATCAATTAAAATTCGGAGGCATTTGTCTCATAATGTTTTCGATAACGAGTTTTTCTCTCTTGGGGGGGGGGGGTGAACATTCCTCAGGACTCATGTTCCTATAAAAATCATGAGTTAACTGAGAGAGAAGCATGAAAAAGTTCATAATTCCCACCCCCATCAGATTTGGCATCTCATAAGAACAATCATCACATTTATCTTCACATAGATTTTTCGCCCCTTTCCTCCTATTACACACCATTGGATATAATAAAAGAAATGTTAGGGGTACCAGATAAAGGGTAATCCCATGACAAAACAGCTAATATATACATTAAATTTATTTCCTTATCTTATGAATCTATAGGCTTCAATCTATGTTATCTATGATCTACATTCCAATATATATTCTTAAGGGATTTTTTTTCCCAAAATAATGGTTCATACTACGCTTGTGAAGTTACCCAATAATATCTCTCAAGTGTTTCGTAAATAAAATTGTAGCAAGGCCCATTCTTGTGCACAATTTCTCATTCGATTCTAGCTCAATGTGGTGTTTTCGGGTTTTACCCCTAGGATGCATATGTGCCAGAGCCTCCTCTACATGTTCGTATCCAAACTGGGATGTATTTGATTGATAAAACACTTACTCAACATTCACCAATACATATGGATTTTTTATTATACTTTTTCATGTTTATAAGTCTTTACTAGGATTTTCTAATCCTAATCGAAAAAATAACTAAAACTATCCTCTAATACCAACTGTGACAACCCGACTCTTTATTACACACTTAAACGTGATTTCTCACATAAAAGTCACATGAAACAACATAGAAGATTGAGAGGTATAGTGTCTTTGGGGATTATGAAATTTACATATCAACTTATAACATAAAATATAACATGTTAATTGAAAACATCATTTACCTGACCATTATATTCCCTATTACATAGAATTGCTTAAGATAACCTCAGGACATGAATGAAAAAAGGGTGAGCTATGAAGCCCCGTAATAAACATGGAATAACATGAGGAATATAGTACATATTAGACAATAGGAATATCAGTGGATCACAAGAGAAACATTAACATAATGTCATGATAAAGCATGATAATCTTAATATGGAAATGTGACAAAAACATTTAAAAAGGTTTTTCCATGAGCCAAGGCTCATTGCACATATAGCAGGAGTAAACAATCATTTCACTTGAATTATCTTGAGTAAACCCTCATTGCACTTGATGAATTGTGATACTAATCTTTACCCAATGCATTGGAGAACTATCAGGGCGCACCCTTCATAATCATTTGATTTCATGCATAAATATGCCACATGAATCACATAACATGGATTCATTAAAACTCATCATTTAATCCATGATAATGGAAATGTGAAATTCAGATAAAAAACCCTATAACAAAATAGTTAATTATAATAAGGTTTAATACCCTTCATAGGAAATGGGTATGGTATTCACTGCACAACGACATTGGCTTGGAAAATCAAAGTGCAATTTTGGCAGCGTAACTGCATGACATATGAATTAATTAAAATAGTTGATGAGAGTGAAATGGGTGTATCAACATATTTACATGAAATTTATAGTAAGGGGTTCATATAGATACATGTCCCAACAAATGTAGGGGAATTTATATTCACAATTCAAAATAATTTCTTGAATGTAAATGAGGAGAGTGAGATTACTTATGGAATTTCAGCATGCTAATGGGTGTACATGAGGGGAATTTAATGAGAGATAAATGGGTATCTAAATATTCCAACATAGATACGGATGTATGGGGGAGGAGTGAAATCATACCCCAAAATTTATAATTGAAAAAAAGGGAATAAAAATATAATGAAATTGAGACAAAAATTGGAAAAGGGGAAATCCCTTACTTGGAAGTGTGATCCCAAAGGCTTGGTCGAGGCTTGAGAGAGGCTTCTTGGGAACTTGGGGCACCTTGGGATGATTCTAGAGAGAGGAGTTCATTGGTTAGAGGAAATATAAAGGCTTAAAGTTAATAGTAAGTGGGATCTTGGGTGGGTTTATATCAGAAATGAGAGGGAATTATTTAATATTTTGGTTTGGGTCACCACACATTAAACTAATCAATACAACATAACATACCATGGTTTATGACCATGATTTAATCCAAAGGGGAGTGTAAAGAAATATTATATAAGTCCAATGGCCTAACTTCTAAAAATATTAATGGTCTTTAAGTGGGGTTGAGTCACACTCTCACGAAAAACAATTTAAAAAGACAAAATGCTTTATTAGTCTTGGAGGGTCCACAAATTCTTTGTAAAATAAATAAAACAAACCGAAGATCACATTATTTTAATGTAAAAATATATATTGGCCGAAAGAATCATTTATAGTATTTTATTAGATCACTATAGGATCATTACGTTGTCATGAAACACATTATATATTTAAACGATATTTAATTTTTACCCAAAAATTCGGCTGTCTCAGAAAATTATGACAAATTTACCATTGGATAATTTTGACATCCTTATTCGAAAAATAATATTCAATTTAGTTAAATAATTTTCTAAATATGTGAATTTTTACATTAAAAATGAAACCTGACATTTATCATAAATTCATCGGTTTTGACAAAATACGACTTTCAAACCATAATAAAAATTAAAATTTCATTCATAAAATTATATGATCATTTATATTTAATAAAAATTAACTTAATAATAATAATATTTTATTAATATATTATTTAATTCAAAAATACATTAATTTTTCAAAATAAATTTATTTATTTGAATTTTAACTAAAAATACAATTAGTGATTTAAAAAATATTTACAAAGTAACAATAATAAAATGAATGCACATTCATTATACAAAAATAATGTACATAGTCATAGTGATAGGGTCTTGTTATATAACCCCTTATAGCAACTGCATATGACCTAAGGGTAAGGTGTGCGATGGTGACCGACTCTTGGGGTGGCTCGGATAACATCACTCAGGTGGTAATCAATATTAACATCCATTTATCTCATAGTCGGTTCCGCTCAAGCTTAATGTGTTCAACCTCAGCTTGGGCTTGGTCATGAATGAAGCACGATGATCCCACCTCCATTCTGAGATCTGGAAAATGGGCTTTGTATAGGGAATGTCCACTAGATAAGGTCATCACTTCCTTTGTCTACGTAAATTGGATTTGTTAAAGCCCTATATTTATACTACTCTTGGGATCATTTTTCAATGGCTATATTAGCAACGTTCACATATCATAATAGTATTTTAAAAATCCAAATAATAAAACCAAATAAGTTCACAGAACATTTTACATAATGAGACATTTAATTAGATCAAGTGGTATTTCCATTAATGAATGTTTGGGTCATCACAATATGTTTCTTTTTAATTCACTAAGGAATATTAAATATATTTGAATATGATGAATGGGAGTCTGATAGAATCCATACACATCATTTCACCCAAATGTGAGAAGGAATTTGAATTAATGTGTGATGATGACGACCATGTTATTGGGGATGTGTTAGGGAAACTCATTGGCCACATATTATCTCCCATCTATTATGAATGTCACATGCTAAGTGAATGTCATGTAAAATAAAAAACAATAGAAAAATAACTATTATGTATTTTATATTCATTTTATAAATCTTATTCATATCTTGTTTTTTAAGTGTTTTTACAAACAAATCATGATTCCCTTAGATACATGATGAACAAGACATATACCATACCAAGGATGATACATTAGATCCAAATATTTTTGGAATTTGATATTGTGATCAAGGATACAAAAGTTATATTGACTATGATTTTGGATCATTAACCTATACATTCTCTACCCATAAATAAGGAATTCAAGGAGGCAGATATTGAAGTATATTTTCTAGATAGAATACTATTTAGTATAAAGGGTTAATGGTGGTTCTCACATATTTCCAATTGTTAGGTCTAATGGTTTTTATATGAAGAGAATTTATATATATAGAGAAAAATATTTTGGTCATATTCCATGACTTATTAACAGGACAAGCCACTATTGTTCAATAATTGTGTTGATGGCTTATTAAGACACTGCATCATTGACGAAGGAACCCACAATGTGATTGAGATGTGTCACACGTCACCAACTGGTGAAATCAAGGACTCAATAATTCAATAGAGAAAATTATATAAAGATTATTTTTCTAGCCCACACTACACCAAGACATGAGGGTATTTTTCCAAAAATGTGATAGTTTCCAGTGGACTGGAATCATAGGAAAAGGGACTGATATACTGAAATATTCCATTATAGAAGTCGAAATCGTTGATGTTTGGGGAATAGACTTCATGGGAACATTTCCCATGTGACATGGTAAATACCATATTCTAGTTGTTATTGACATTGTCTCGAAATGCGTTGTAGATTCAGAATCCTTGGATGAAACGTCAAAAAAATTTAAAGGTGGAGCCTCGGTCAAAGACTGAGGTATTATTTATTACTCAAAAAAGGAGTTACAAAAGTCTAAAAGATGGAATCTTATTACAATCCTTATAATAAAAGGGGAGAGAAACATCAGGCTACTCATCAAACAGGTAACATCCTGATTGACCCCTTTGTTGGCAAGACTATCAGCAACCATGTTCGCTTCACGGAACACATGTGTGGAAATGTAATCGAGGTCCATGAGAGAAGAAAGGAATTTCATCCATTGAGGGGTAATCAGCCAAGCGAGGTGCACCACCCCCCTTCCAAATAGCTTGAACAATAGTGGTTGAATCACATTCAATCCATAGCTTGTTCCAACCCTTTTGTTTGGAAAAGTGCACCACATGAATAACACCCATCATTTCCGCTTCCCAATCTGAGGTCGTGCCGCATCCACTGAAGAAGTATCCAAGGCATCTGCAAAGGGAGTCTCTAAAAATGGCACCACAACCTTCCGGACCCGGGTTTCCTCTAGAGGCACCTTCGACATTCACTTTGATCCATTCTGGAAGTAGAGCTTGCCAAAAGACCTCAAAGGTGCGTCGAGGTTGTCTATAAGATCCTGCAATCCGAAGACGGTGAAGAATCTCAAAATATCCAACAGAGTTGTCATAATGATATTTCTAAAGGGAAGCAGCATCCTTGATGGAAATGAGAATACGTGTTTTACCTGCATTGAGACTAAAAGAGAAATTATTATGAATGATGTTATTTATGTCATACCAGATCACATGCAGGACATCCGCCACTAGAGTTAGAAAAAGATTCTTGATTTTCATTGAAGAGTCCCAATTAACACAGAGCTGCAATTGGGAGTTGATAGTAGTGGGAATACACCATCTACAACCAAAAATGTCCAAAGTTAATTTCCAAAGAGCTGTAGCTGTAGCACAAGACAAAAACAAATGGTTAGCATCTTCGTGATGTTGATTGCACATATGACATCTAGATCAAAGATGAATCCCAAAGTATTAAAGGCACACATTGGTGGGGATCCTATTATGGGAAACACGCCAAATAAGAGTAAGTCTCAATGGATTGATCACAGGTTTACTAAAGGCTTTCATCCAAAAAAAATTAGGAATAGATTTTTTGAAATTGTTTGTGTAGAAACTTTTGGAGTCAAGGACTCCATTAAAAGAAGGTTTCCAATTGAAGAAACTGTCCCTGTTAGAAAAAGGATATTTTTCAACAATGTGACTGATGTGATTTGGAAGGGAGATGTTTTGGGAGTTAATAACATCCCGAATAGTGGAGTTGGTGTTTCCAGAAGAAGTTGTGGATATCAACATTGAGATTAAGGGAACACCAGTCCAGTTTCCCATCCATAAATTCAAAGAGGAATTATCACTAACTGTCCATATTGAGTTATCCACGATATTAAGAAAATAATTTCTAATAGATGGCCATATGGAAGAGGTGATGTGACCAAATTTTCCATTACGAAGCTTGGTAAAAAATCTTTTCTTGAAAAATTCCATAGAATCAGAGTTATTATGAATCAGATTCCAAGTCATCTTCACTTGAAGAGATTCATTGAAAAGCTTAAGGTTCTTAATACCAAGACCACCCTTGTCAAAAGGTTTGCAACATGTTACCCAAGGAATGGTGAAAAGTTTTCCTTCAATCGTACTACCAGAACAAACAAAATTTTTAATGTAGGCATTTATTTTCATGAGAAGGATGGCAAGCCAATTGTAAACCATCATTGAGTAAACCATCTTGGAGACCACTGTAGATTTAACAAGAAAAATTATGCCAGCCATAGAAAGAGATTTACCCTTCCAAGATGAATTTTGATTGGTAATTTGATCAACAATGTTGTGAAAATAGCTGGATTTTGGGCTTCCCCGAAAGTTGGGAACACCAAGGTATGTGAAAGGAAAAAATCCTTCTTTGATTCCTAAATAATTTATGATGTGACTTTTTCTAGTGGGGGAAATTTTCTTCCCAAAGAAAACAAAGTATTTGTTCCAACTTATTGCTTGACCCGAAATGTCTTCATAATGAGCCCTGACACTTTTGAGGTTCTGGATGTTCCTTTTATCACCCTTTAAAAAAAATAATATCATTAGAATATAAAATATGGGTATGAACATTTAAATTTCTAGAAGCCTAAATGGGATTAATTTTATTTTGATTCTCAATGCTCGTAAGAAGTCTACTTAGATAGTCTTACGCAATTGCAAAAAGGATGGAAGAAAGAGGATCACCTTGCCTAACTCCCTTGGTGGATTTAAAGAATCCTTTCGAGGTCCCATTGACCAGAACAGAAATTGAATCCGAATTAAGTAAGGTGCGGATCATGGAAGTAAAAGTATCTTTGAACCCAAAGACATCAAGTAATTTTAAAATAATGCCCCAAACCATGGTGTCAAAAGCTTTCCTAATTTCTAATTTTCTTTCCACACTGCCTCCTCTAGTAACCTTATTCAGTAGATTCGTGCATTCCGAGGCAAGGAAAATACAATTTTGAATTGTTCTTCCTTTGATAAATCCAAATTGGTTCCAAGAAATAATTTTATTACCAATAGAGGTGAGTCTGTTAGCAAGGAGTTTAGTGATAATTTTATAGAGGGTGTTGATGAGAGAAATAGGCCGAAATAGGTGGATCTCAGTGGCATTGTCCACTTTAGGAATAAGAGTAAGAAATTGAGCATCTATCCCATGAGGGAGAACACCATTGGAGAATAATGATTTAACTAGTTTATAAACATCCTCATGAATAAGATCCCAATAATGTTGTAAGAAGCCGTTGATGAAACCATCATGTCCCTGGGCACTATCAGGTTTGAGACTAAACATAGTGTCTTTAATTTCATGATCCATATGTATGCTTAAAAGGTGATAATTGTCCTCAGTAGTGACCATATTTGGGATGATGTCAGGGAGAAGATTCTTGCCAGCCTCTGGACCATTGAACAAATTATAAATGTAATCCACCACCTGGATAGCAATGGCATCCTCGGTGTCAAGAAGAATATCATCAGCTTGAAGAAAAGTAAAAGGCCTATTGGTTGTCCAGATTCTTTGGAGGGAGTTGTAAAATTTAGTGATTCGATCACCATCTGAGAGACATTTGGTTTTAACGATTTGTTTTCGCATGTTGTCTTTGAGCATCAAAAGAGAGTTAAACTTCAAAGAAGTAGTGATTTTAGGTTGAGGATAAAGAGAGAAATCAGAGAAAGTATTGGAGCTTTGAATGTGAATCAGGTCATTCTCCATAGAGGAGATGTCTACATCAAGTTGTTTTGTTTTAGAAAAGCACCAACCCTTGAGATGCTATTTCAGAAATTTTAATTTAGAAATGCAAGAAATAGAATCATTTTGTCGATTCATGCCATCCCAAAAAGTCCTTATTGTGGTAGAACATTCTTCGTCTGAAGTCCAAGAATTGTTAAATTTAAATCGGAGAGGAGATTTTATTCTTGTGGCGAGGAGGTTGACAAGAATGGGGTGATGGTCAGAGTTGATCCTGGGTAAGGTGATACTAGAAATAGAGTTCGATTTATAAAGGGCAGTAGCATTAGTAAAATATCTGTCGAGTTTACTAGCTACTACCCTATTGAGGCATTTTCAATACCAAGTATACTTCGCACCAGTGAGATTGATTTCAATAAGGTCACAGTCCTCAATGGAGGACCTAAATTCTCTAGTTGAGATAGGAGAGTGTGCCAGTCCAATCTTTTCACCCAGAAAAAGAATGGCATTGAAATCACCAAGCACAATCCAGGAATCCTGAATAGATCTAAATAGGGTAAAAAGGTCATTCTAAAGGGATCTTCGCTCTTGATATCTATTCTTAGCATGTATCATTGTGCAGAAAGTGTGAATACCATCAGTGGAAAATTCACAAGTAAATAGTTGGTCATAAGTTTTAACAACATTAATTGACTCTAAAGAAGAATGATAAAAAATCCAGAGCATTTCAGTAGACGATCCTTCCTTTCACGCGCCAAGGAAGTTGTAACCAAAAGAGAACAAGTGTAAACATTTCGAAGAAAAATTAGTTTTTGGCTCAGAAATAGATAATAATTTTTGTTTATGGGTCAAGATAGTTCTCTTAAGAATAATAAAAGTGTCAGAGTTTTCTATAACCTGAAAATTCCAAAATAAACAATTCATTTGAACCAGCGTTTGGAGTTAGAACTCATTGTTTTTATCCATCTGAGCCATTTTTCCTTGTTGACCTTCTGGGTCCCTGAGAGGATGTTGGGCTAGATTGTTTTCCCTGTTTATTCTTGGAAGAAGAAGCAGAGATATTAGATTCATTTTTAATAACATCGTCCTGATTTTTCTCCAAAGAGATTTTGGACCCATGTAGGGTCATGTGGAAGTATTTTGGAGGTGATTCAGGTATGAGAATATAAGAGGTGCTGGTGGAGACAGTCATAGTGCCCATAGGGCCCACTGCCACTGTCTGATCATTTAAGCATGGCACCTTGGAGGTGGTATGCATTTCGTTGGCAGACAACACCTGCTCTGGGGAGTCTTTAATATTTTTGGTAGAGTTTGTCTCCATGTTCTGAATCAAATGGGTGTCCGTTGAGAGAGACTCAGGCTGATTAGATCATCCATGTTGACCATGTGACCATACAACATCCATTGCAGTGAGTTGTAAACTCACTGCAGTAGGAATATCTTTATTATCAAAGCAAGTGGGAGATGAGTAGTTACCTGCAACTGCCAGTATCTACTTACTTGCATCCACAGCTGCTTCCACTTGAAAACAAGTCTCTTCCTGTTGTCCATTGCACAAATAAAAGATGAAACATCAAATGCTATCATAAAAAATCTAGAAATGAATGTGTTTTGAAGATTTGTATTTCTAGGATTACTCATTATTGATTGAGGATGGTATTTCACAAACCATGATATGAGTGTATTTCTAGAGAATTATGGATCCAAATACAAAACATGAACTCCCTACCACCCACAAAAAGTGAGAAAGTTGAAATATGAAAAAAGGTGAAAAAGAAAATTTTAGAAAATACTATTAATATAATCTGAATCAATTAGAGTCTCAAACCAGATGATGCATTATGTGAATTCTGATCTTCTTAAAAGATACCCATATTAACCACACCATTTAGACAAGTTTATAAGAAACCATGTCATATCCTAGTTGTGTTGGATAATTATTCATTTTGGGAAATCAAGAAAATGAATCTTGATTCAGAGAAGACTTGAGAAGTCAGGATTCTATAATTTACAACATTATAGGAGATTAAAAAATACACATATGGCAATGAGAGGATGTATAAGTAAACAACAATGAATATGCTTAACTAGTGCATTGCAAGGGGTATCTTTGTACCTAGGAACAAAATATCTTCATTAAAAAATTTCAAGAATGATCTTCTATACTAATCATCATTGCCTATCATAGGGCAATCCTCTCTAATCAGAGTTTTTTTTATATCTAGTTTCTAATGTTATTGCAAAAATTTCCTCTAATTCCAACTGAGTTTCCCTAACACCAGAATCCTATAGCCAGTTCATTGTTTTAATAAATTGGAATGATTATAAGGAATCATGCCCCGAAGGACCAATCAGTTTAGCAGTCTTGGAAAACAGATTAGATACATGAAATATAGATTGCAATTTCTATCATAAAATAAAACATGGAGAATCATTTGAGAATTACATTATTATTCTACCTTATACCTACATATAAATCATAGTACACTTCATGGAATACTGGGAAATAGAAATCATAATAAAGGGGTGGGTCCAGATTCTCAATAAGGGTAAATAATTTAGCTGAAGCTATAAACATTTATGACAAGATGTGTAATAAAAACCACATAATTTTTTAAAACTAATATTGAATATAATATTGAAAAAATAAATCAATTATTACCATATAAACAAGCACATGGATATTCTACTAGTCGAATAATCACATGTAATAATTAATTTCATAATGAGGGAATGCCTAATGATGGACATCATTACCACATAGTTAAGGCATCATGCCAAGACTACAAATAATATTTTTGTCTTGGCCTTGTTCCAAGACACTAATTTTTCTCATTATAAATACCAATGCATCGGGGAGCTATAGCGGGATCCACCCATCACATACTAGGTATAGTGCCTTCCTCATATGTAAATGTTGAAACATAACATAAACATTCATATAAAAACTACCATACGAAATGTTAATACTCGAACTATAAACCATGAATGGTAAAAAAATAACACATCCAAAATAAAAAATATTACAAAACCGATCAATAAAATATTGAATATTGTATTATAATAAATCAACTTATATCAATAATAATATGCAGAAAATTATGTTGACATATTTGAAAGTTATCATCAAAAAACTTTGACATAAATATCCATTTTTAAGGAAATCATTTAAAAGTCACAAAATTTAGAAAGGAAGACATATAAAAGACATTTTTGGTATCAAAGAGTCACATTCCACTTTGAAATATCATGAAGGCAATTAACATTTTAAAACAATCATGTCCATAAAAATAAATCATTTCCATCATTTTTAAAACATGGACAATAATTAAAAACTTTTAGAATAAAAAATCATTAAAACAATTAAAATGATTATCTTGATAAATATTACCTTCAAAAAAAATTAAAATATTCATTTTGGAAAAATAATTCTGAAACATGGAAACAGATGACAAATACATCCCAGTAAATACTAACACATAAACAATCTCGAATAATAATGATATTGAGGAATTAACCCTTACCTTGTAAATTCATTTGGTCGAGGGTACATTTAACATCTTATATAACAACCATAGTATGTTACTAAATCATATAAGAACCATATGAATATTTATGATATCATACATGATTCATTTAAGATATATACTACCTATTTATAAATTATTTATATGTTAATGTTATATTTTGGGTAATAATTGCTTTCTTTATTGTAAGTGTTTAAACTTGTTATTCTAGATCGTATCATTTAGATCATGATTTAAATAATTACAGAATATTGAAAATGATTTATATATAATATATATTAAGAATATAAATATTTATAATAGATAGATATATGATATTTAAAACACCATTTTTGGAGATAGTAGATCGTACACACGCACAAACACTATTTCTGTTTTAATATCGTATTAAATAGAAGTAAGTGAATAAAATATATGTAAGTACTTACATACGTATATATATATATATATATATCTAATGTCATTATTATTTCATATATTAAAAACTTATTAATAATATATATTTTTATAATCATCATTAAACGGTGAACAAGGAAATGAATCTCATCATGTCGAGGATACTGTAAGCCGTACGTATAGATGAGCGGAAGTATAATTTACATAATGATTAAAACGTGTCGAATTGGATGGTATATTAATTATAAAGAGACATTATCATGTCATTTTCATTATTTATATACATTTTATTCATCATTATATACATCAAAATAACATATGGTTGAATTACAAATTACACCACAGTGTGGAGACGGTAAGTCGTATGCACGCACACATGGTGACTTTTTCATTAATAGGATGTATAGAATAATGAATACGGTTTTACCATATTAATTATAACATAATATTCTATATAAGGTACTGATGTTATGATATTGGAATGGAAATAAAAAATAAAGAGAATGTGGAAGAAGAAAAGATCATTGGAAGAGGTGATAAAATAATTACCTCTTCTTTGGGTGTTTCCTTTTGATTTGAACAAAAGGGCTCCTTAGGTGGAAATTTTTCTCATGGGAAGGCCCATATGTGGAATTGAGATATTTTGGGAGGAGATTTGGTAAGGGGTTTTCCGATTGAACTGGTTCTGGAGGTGTGATTATGAGATAAAGAGAAGTACCCTTTTATAAGAGAGGTGAGGGTCACCATAGGAAATACTTGAAATATTATTTTATTATAAAATAATTTTAGTTTTATAATGGCTACAAATGAATTTATTTTAAGACTAAGGTGGTTATGGGCCTAAATCCTTTCAAAAAATAGGTTTTAGACAAGTTTATGTTTCCATTTTAACCTTATCTATTAGATTTAACTCTTTTTTAAATAGTTTAACTTTTGCGATATCTTCTGGTTATTTTATATTACACGATAAATTAAAATACTATAAAATTCCAAACTAACTACATGTGGTTAATTAATGGCATATATATTATTATAAGAGTCCATTGGCGGAACATTAGATTTTTATGACTATAATATAATTTAATTATAAATTATTTGTTTCAAAAACTCATTTATGTCAGTTTTGACACTATTTGGTATTTTGTTATTTTGAAAGACATAACAGCATGATTACATTGAAAAATATTCATTTAATCAACCATAACAAGTCATTTTAACCTAAAAAATTGGTATAATTCATCAAAATTCTCATTTTACATTTATTTAGATATTTATATTATCAATTATTTTAATCATTCATTAATAAGGTAATTATTGCATCACCATTGTGTCATAAATAAATTTACTTATATGATGTATAAAAATTCAAAATACAATACCATTAAGTATGAAATCATTTTAACATTCTAATTAGTATTTATAGCTTAATTAATACTATGTATAACATTTTATTAAAAATGCTTTAATTATTAAACATTCAATTTAACATTTTTATCTCTTATTTAAGTAAAATAATAATAAATGTCCTAATATAATACTAGTGGACAATGGAATTTTATTTTATTCATAAGTTTGGTTTTGGTCAGAATAAACTTATCCCATAGAACTTGGACACGTGTTTGGGTAATTATAATATCATTTTTATATTTAATTACCCTATTTACTTTTAAACATTGTAAATAAAATTAAAATGTTATTATTCACCAAAAAAAGTCATCTTATTGAAACAAAATTTATTTAATGATGTCATCAGTGTCTCTTGGATTTTTGAAATTCATTTCACAGAAGTAGTAAAATTATGTTTTATGCAAATTTTGTAATGTGCCTAAAAGGTGGGTAAAAGATGTTAAAATGTTCAGTAAAATTTTATATATAAAATCACATTTTAAAATGAATCATATGTATTAAATAGGAATAAAATATGTATTTTATATATTTTTTGAAATTAAAATAACTTTAAATTAAAAATAATAATAAATGTCATTTTTAATCAATTTCATAGTGTTTTTTATTATTAATCAAAAAATCAACGTTTTAAGAAAAATACCAAAAATTCCCCATAAAATAATTTTGATAATCCAAATTCTAAAATTAGTTTTATGATAAAAAATTAAGAACATATATGTTTCATTAATTAATTTAAAATTAATTACTGTTGTCAAAAAAATGATTTTTAAAAAGTAAAAACTACAAAAATATTGACATGTGATTATATTAAATTTAAATGTGAAAATATTAATAATAACCTTTATTGTAATAAATGATAAAAATATATTCTAATTATATTTCCAAACAATTCAAATGCATAATTTCTCACTATAAATTAATTCGATTTTGAATATTAATTTCAATTAAATGTTATTATTTTTCACTATTTATCAAAATATAAAAGTTATCAAACAATTGCCAAAAATTTATCCAAAAATAAATTTTTATGTCATCCTTCTAAAGAGAAATATAATTTCATTAAATTGTATATATAAAAGTGTCAATTAGTGGTGTAAAAAAGTTTTCACCATTAAAATGAAGAAAAATATCATTGTTTTTAAAAATTCATATTTTGTCTGAAAAAACTGAATTTGTTATTATATTCTACCAAAGAAACACATAATATGTATTCTAAATTTATATGGAGTATATTAAATTAAAAATTCAATAAATAAAATTCATAAAAGCTTTTTTAATGGATTTTTTGGTATGTTGTGGTGTGCTCGAACTCGGTGTTCCCTATAGCGCTTGTTATTAAATTACATTGAAGAGATTACAGATTATGAAATATTGGGATGTTAAAACACCATTCACACTAAGATTATTGAATAAAAAATATTCATATACATTATTGAATAATAAAATCTATATCATTATATAATCAAACTAGATAGTCCAACATCGAGAACCGTACATCATTGCATAAATGGATTATTGTCACTTGTATACCTTTCCTGTATAATATATAGTTGAAAAAAGTGGTTTTTATTAAATAAAAACGGGAAATTTATTTTACTTAATGAATTTTAGTTGAACATCCTTTTGATGTATCTCATAAACATCAAGAGGTTTTATGGAATTTAATATCTAATAATACTTTATTTTCATTAAGGCTGATAATATCTCATAAAAGCGAAAACCATGAATTTATTCACACCCTTCTTCTATCATGTTCTCTTTATGTATAGATACATGACTATAAAAGGTAGATCTTCTACAAAATACCCACATGCACCATATTTATCTCATTCTTCTATGTGTATCCATCATGTTCCAATCCTAGTAAATGTTCAATGATTCAAATCAGATATTCGATAATCTAACCATTAATCAGAACTGAAACATCCAATTCCCTCTCAAAATATATTACAATCATCTTCAATGAACATTAAATTATAATAAATTTTATAAATAAAATTCAGTTCGTCTTGAAAGTAGATAAATATTTCCAAACTGTTGATATTTTGGAAATGCAATTCAGTTGTTTTAATATTACCTATCATAGAACTAGCTCAATATCAGTAATAGAAATTATTCCAATTTATTTTTTTTATCTAATTCATATGATAATTTAATATCACTATGTCATTTTGAAATCTGATCCTTCTAATCAAAAACACCATGATAGTTCACAAGAACATTATTATTAGTTGGACTATAAAAAGAATTATGTCTTGTGTGATTTGGGTGACCTATAAAAACTGAATTTATCTTATTTATTTATATGTTATTTTTTAATATGTTATCAATTTGTATTCCTCACCACCTTGAATACTTATGAATAACAATTTTTCATTCCTTCTTATATATATCTCAAACAATGTATTTATGAAATTGGTAAATAGAATATAGATTTGTATAAGGCTTGTAGGTTATATATAATTTCTCTAGAATTATATTATAAGATCCTATTTAATTAACGTTTGTCAAACTATATATAAAATAGAATTTATCCTTGTTTCAAACACATAAATCCACTATAGTGTTTAGTGATGAGTGATTTTTGAAATAATTATATAATCTCATATATGATCTAAAAATTGTCTAGCAAAACAATTATAACATAGAATTTTAATACATGTTATTAGTTGTATATTTTAATTATTTTCAAAATATCTAAAAAATATAGGTTTCAAACATGACCCTCATAAAAAATATAAAAAAATGAACAAAGGAATTATAATATTTTAGCATTTACCAATTCTAACCAAATTGTGGCGTACTCGTCAGTCCAAATTAGTTCATTTTTCCAAATAAAAAATATTAAAAAATTTGTAATTTTAAAAAATTAAATGATGGGATCAATCAATGTTTATGATTTCCTATGTTCTAGTCATTTCTATTCCCAATAGGAATATATCAAATATAAGGGGGGTTAGAGTTGACTAATGTTTCCCTCTTATCATTAATGAGAAAAAATATATACTATCTATGTCCATAATGTATAAATTATGCACCATGTAATTATTTTGTTAAAAAATTTCATTCTTGTTAATACAATAAGTCATAATATTAATCTGGAATAAAAATATATGATTATCAAATAAATATATATAAATAAAATTTCTATTTATGTTTGAATAATTTGATTTTTTCAAATTCAATTAATAATAACCTAATCAGATATGAGATATATGTTCTGAAATCTAAGGGAACAACACTTTTCATATTGCTAACACATAAATATACTTATATTTTATCAATTATATCTTACTTTTCAAACGTGAAAAAAAAATTTATGTTATGAATACTCAATAGATAATACAAATAAGATTGAATTAGATAAGTTGAATTCTTCATAATTCAGAATCATTGAATCAAAAAATATTATATTTGGGATGAATTTTAAAACATTTATATTGATAAATTAAAGGATAGGTCCATCCGATAAAATCAATAAAAATGATTTTCATGATTCTTGTAATTATATAGAATAAAAAAGTTTCATTATTTTCGTATAATGTAAAATATCAATTAAATTAGAGAAATTATAGAATGAAATCCATATAGAATTCATTCACCTTATATAATTTATTTTATAGGGAAAAAATAATTTTTCAGCATGAAATTACCTAACTAAACTTGCAACACAATCCTTCATTTAATATGTTAGAGAATACAAAAATTCAAAAATCACATGAATCATGATTTTTTTTAAATCTAATTTCCCAAATCATTATTTTTTATATTAGACTAATTACTATAATAAACTGACACTTATGTTCACAAATAAATTTTTTTAGGGTTAGATAAGTTTTTACTTTGTATTAAATATCATGTTTTATTATTCAAGATAATTTGGATGCCAATCCATTTTTATTCATCATATCACTATCATTTAATCCAATAAAATAGTTTAAATATATTAAATCCCATTATGCATACATGATTATTTGTTTGTTTCAAATACTATTTCTTGACATAATTTAATATGTTCCAAACATATTAATGTGTAATAGCATATAAAAAATGATTTTTTACTGTTATAAATATAAAATCCAATTATATAATCAGATATCAAAATGAATCTCAGTAATGATGAACATAAAACCTTTTCATGTAATGTTATATAAACATGAAAAACAAAAATCCAAAAAAAAAGATATATTGTTGAATAGAAAGATAACTCCAACTTTTTTTGAAATATCTTAAGCTCATATATCTTTGAGAAGACTGGTCCAAAATCCAAATATCGATATATTATTAATCAAGGAACACTTAACATATAATAAATAATTAATAAATAACATTTATAAATTATAATCAATCGTTAATTTTTATTTTTTATAAAATTGGATAGGCTTGGTTGAGTGAAATTAAGTGGTTTTATTATACATACACTATATGTCATTTAGGAATGGTATGACCAATATAAGATCCAAAACGATAATTTAAAACCTATAAATATTCACAATATAAGCTCAAGTATACAATGAATAATTATCTTTTCATTTAATTAAATAGATTAATAATTAAAATATGTATCACGATATTTTTTTAGATAATTAATAATTATAAAAACCAATTTTCATAAAAATTCGAACCATGATGTTATTTAACTATATAATCCATTTTTGATAGGTAATTTCCCAAATTTGACAACATCAACCACACCTTTTATTCAAAGAATTTAATTGTACTTCCAAAGTTATACAATGTAGTAGGAATTTTTAAAATTTTATACATCACGTGTTTCAATTATAGAAAACTAATTATAATGAACAGTGAAACTTATAATAAAAAATCTGATGTCAGAACATGCATATTCAATTATCTATTTTTATATGAAAATCCATGAAGTATTTCTATATGGGAATAATTTTTTCACTATATAATAACGATTTAGTTCTGTATATCATTGCCCTGGTTGTGTAATAACTCCAAATTGGTTACCATTTTATAATCTTATACATACAAATTTTTTCTGTAACAGATATTATCATACCTCAATAGTTTTTTATAGAATTATTTTTGAAGAAATAAATACGAAGATAAATGTAAAACATTTTACATGATTGAAAACGAGATAAAATGATTTAAAGAAATATATTCCATCACCATCCATTCTAAATCTACATTAATATTGAACATGATTGAAATTAAAACATATAAATAATTATATCTCTACAAATAATTGTATCTAGATTCATAAATGAAACTATAAAATTTTTAGGTAAGACAAATCTTTTTTAAATGGTTGTTTTGAACAACCTCCTTGGTTAATTAAAAAAATATTCTTAGTGTGAGCATTAAATTAATAGATATTAACCTCCAACATCCAAAATTTGGTCCATCAAAAACCTCAAATATTAACCAATTTTTGAATTAATAATCTTCTTGATGTTCCTCATTTTTAATGTTAAAAAATAGATTACAATTTGGATATTCATTATAACACATTATATTATAATCTAATTAATTAAGTGTCTTGATTAAACCAAAATTACATTACCCAAACCATGGAAGAACCACATTTACCCTCCAAGGGTTTATGATATAGTTAATATATCTATAAAAATAATATTAAATAAAATAGCCAATTTGCCTTACTAGAATAGTAACATGTATAGAATTGATATTTCCTTTATCATTTTCATTTTTCTATAATTATGTATGAGGCATTAGTATTATTGATAATTCCTATAAATGGATATTGTACCACTTCATCTAATAACATTAACAATTTAATTAGTCTTCAAAAATCAAAACCTTCTATATTCCTTACATATTCAATAAATATATAATTTCATTCAAATCCTTCTCAATAAATTTATCAGTTTATCACTTAAAATAATATAGACTTGTCTGAAAACTAACATTCAAAAATATTTCTATAAAATATATTATAAATATATAATCATATTTATACATTTTTTTGTCTCACAACAAATTCAGTTGAGATATTTACATTTCTTCATTAAATTTCAATTCATTTTAGTCTTTTTTTCTATGAAAAAAATATCAACATTCTAACATAACACCTACACAGGTGACATGAGACATCACATAAAGAGGGTCTAGTCAAGTCTCTAATGGAATTACATATCATGATAGGTTGAAAACTAGTGCCCAAGAATTACATAGAAGACATTGGCATTGATTTTGACCTCAAATCAGATATAAGATACAATATAACATATATTGAGAGGCTAAAAAGAATATTCCTTATAGTTTTCATATATGTAATTCCAAAGCAAATAAAAAAATAAATGATCATAAAAAATAGTTTTTAACCCATGTCACTAATTGAAACCATTATCACAAATAGAAATCACCATATGTTAGAAAACATATACAACATGATGTAAATATATATGTCAAAAACAATAGAAATAATCTAAAAGAAAGGTCATTATTGATAATAAAATAATAACTATAAATAAAACAACCTCAAATAACTTCTGATGATCCTGAAATGACCCTCGTTCTCCCACTGGTTTCCCTCCCCAATCCACTCACCCAATGTCATCCACCATAATTAAACTCGATTATATGTCAAATAAACCAATCACCTTATATATATATATCTGTGTGTGTGTGTGTGTTTTCATGTGTGTGTGTGTGTGTGTGAACTAAACATCATTGTATGTATATACCCTATGAGTATATGCAATTAATTTCCTAATAAAATTCAAGAAATCTAGTTTTAAATTAAAAATAGAATGTAGGATATTCTAATATAATATTTTAGTAACCAAGTCATGTACACATTCTATTTCCAAAATATCCAATTTCTTCCTAATATGAAAATACAGTCACACACACAAAACATGAAAACATTCCATTGAACTAATCCATTTTAAAACAAACATACATATAACCCACATTAATAAACCAATAAATTGTCTTTAAATTCAATGCATGATCTATAATAATCATTTAACAATTGATTTATACAAAATAACCCCATAAATGATGGGTTAGTCAGAAAATTCATCCCCACAAGTTATAAGGTAGATAATAAATTTGAGAAATATGTGGGTCCCAAAATAAAATAATCAAGGGGAATGATACAAATGAGTGCTAGATAAAAACCACTAATGTCAAATAACAATTATGAAATTCAATGTATGATGGTTTATGACCTAGGAATATTACCTGAGAAAAATATAATATAATCAATTTCTCACTTGGACTGACTACCCACATATGCCTATTCAAAACCACAAGTCATCAATCTATCATGCACAAGCCTCATTTCAAATAGAAGAACACTCCCAACCATAGTTCGTAGTATGATTAGAGTGAAATACCAATATGTTAATTAGATAGTGTAACTTATTAATATTCCCCCACTTAGTTCATGGAATCCTATAACTAATCGAAAAGTGAGGTTAGGGAATATTCCTATCGTGATTAACACACATGGAATGATAAATAACTCTTTTTAATCTTTATCACCCTTTAAATGAATAACTATTTATGTTCAAAAAACATGGGATGTAAAAGATATCATTCCCACAAAAGGGGTGTAAGATGTATTTGATAGTGACATGAAACCAACATAATGGGTGAAACACTCAAGTATGAGTCATATTGTTCTCTGTGGTAAGAACCCCATTAACATTATAGTGACAAACACTCCATTATTCTAAAACATGGGTTAAAATAATAATTCCTTTTTATTTCAATGTATAGCATTTCTAAAAACATTTAAAAATCCATTGAAAACACAAAAATAATTAGAAAAGTTCAAATCATCCCTTTAAAAAATATGTTTCCTCATGGAAATTTTATAAAATTATTAAGTCCATCAATTTAGGTCAAAATAATTTAAATTTCAATTATTTCACTTTTACAGGTGGATAATAACATACTCATTTTAAACTAACATTTGAAATACAGTAAATCGCCCCTTTAAAATCAAATTGGTTTAAGAACATGATTATAAAAAACTATATTCTTAAAGCTTGATGTTCACTAATTGAAGACCAAAATCATATCAAAATCAAACACACCTAATTTAAAAAAATTCAAATGTCCCGATAGGCAATCCCAAAATTCAGTTTCTTTTCAAACAATGTATTTCATAATAAATATAGAGAAATTATAAATGGAACCATTTATTCCAATATTAAAACCAATAGAAAAAAATTTATATTACTACATAAATATCCAATATATTTACACATTTAAAAAATAATTTTGAATCAATATGAACTCTTCGAATTCCAAAATGAATCACTTTAATTTAAAATACATACTTGGAAGAATTTGAAACAAAAATAAAATAGGAATCCTTCAATTATGATCACCCTATTAAGAGAAAACACAGCTTCTATTAGATAATATAGACAGAAACCCATCATATAAAACCCCTAAACCCAATAAATTTATTCAAAAATGAAATAGGGATTTAAGATAAAGTCTAATCTTATGCAATAATGAATGAAGAATAATACAACTAAATATTAGGATGATTTACCTTGAAATCACAAGGAAAAAACCAATAAAGGAACATGACTGAAGAGTGATGGAGGTTGGATATACCTTTTGAGATTCTAATGTATCTCCAACACGTGTGGGGGAAAGAATGTGTTGATATATACTTTAATTAAAAGAATTTATTTTCTGAAAGTCCAAAAATAGAAATTCATAGGAAATCCACACATTTTGGCTGCACATTTTCCAAACTGTGCACCAATAGTGTGAAATCCATTTCCATGGAAAATCCACACACATGGTTTTTGGGTATCTCTGAATGGTTTAAGAAACCGTATAGATTTTGTATGAAATCCAACAATCTCAAAGACAGTTCTCTTTGAATGTCTGGCACATGGTTTCCCGTGACTATGATTGTTAACTATGTAATTCCCAGAAGAAATTCAATTAAAAAAAATTACATCCAAAACACCATTGGTCCGAAAAAATCCCCTCTATTAGATTAGAAAATAATCCCTATAATGAAATTTGGATGTCACATTTCATCCCACCACGCCACATTCATCCCCTATAAATTCTATGGTCTAAAAAAGATGATATATAATGAATTATTTATAGAATACCCAACTAAAGAAATCTTTTAAGCATTTTTTGATATCTAACCTATCCAACAAAAATCCCTCAAAATGATGTATCCTTTATTCCAAAATATTCAAATTGTCTCTACCAAAAACTGAAACATATACCTCAATCTTGATTCCCTGCTATAGAAAAGGAGAGAAATCATGGTCTCCACAAAATTTAGAATTTATATAAGTTGGTATAACTGAAGACAACTATATATATATATATGCACAGTCAAAATAAGAGAAACTGACTCTCAATCCAATATCACATCAAGACTGGAACATGGAAAAAATGTAGATATACTAAGATGAATATCTTGAGATGTATATTTAGGTAAAAATTAATATAGACAACCTAGAGATATATATTGGATCACTCTAAAATAGTAAAACAATAAAAAAACAAGATGGACACCATTATAGTGTAATATAAACTGGTGAAACAACCATCCTAGATACAAAATTATAAGCTTGTGTTTTTTCTAATTTCCAACCAATAATCACATCAAGGGATCAACATGAATGCCCAGTAAAACCAAACCTTCCATGGGAGGTTCTCTTAAAGGCCTTGGTTCTAGATAATAATGATAAAGAATCCAAAACAAAAAATTCATCGCATAAAAGGATATTCAAATACCTACACAAGGGATATTCCATAAAATAGCCAACCACTAAATTCCAAATATAAAACACTTGAGGATACAACAGCTTAACCTATACTATAACCATCAAATGAATTGTCCAAGTAAACAAATACAAAAAATCTCTAATCATCATACCTCTTATAAAGTCCAAACTTGGCGAAGTTATGAATATGACACAAATACACCCAATACAGGTAAGAACATAGAGGATTAAAATAGGTGGTCATAAAATGCCTTAGATCCCCACAAAATAAGCACATTAGAGATCTACTATTCCCAGGAGAAAGACTCATTTCTCTTATCTGTAGAGTATCCATCTCTGAATCCTCACTTGTTGGTTAACCTCAATATCATTATATAGAACCACAACCTCACACACTACTAGTTTGCAAGATTACTCATATTTAACCCGAATGCCCTTGTTAATGTCCTATTGAAAAAGGGTTGGTAATGAAGCATGTAAAACTAGAAACATATATGTGAAAATACATCCTTTGAAGAAGCATTGTTTCCCTGTGTCATTATTGAACATCTGTAGGGAAACGATGACCATTTTTTGAGAAGTGATTTACATACTCCATCAATGAACACATGACATGATTAATGATCTCAATATGAAGGGATAGTCCATCCACCACCACATCTAGAATGAACCCTTGGATAAACACAATATTGAAAACTAAAAAGGTCAACCTTTTCAGAGATGGGAAGGTACCGTAGTATCCAACCAAATATGGTTTGAACCAACAAGAAAGATAAAAAATTATCTTACAAATGAAGGTTAGGTGTTAAATTTTATTTTATGGTCACCTCAATCATTTAAATCTACCACAACAATTACTTAGACACATCATCTCTATATAAAGAAGTTATAAGTTCATTCAAGATTTTAGATGGAGAGTCTAATTAGGAAAAAGGTTTCACGTCCACTAATCAGGAGTATATATAGATTTTGTAATTTAAGAACTCCCTTAAATATTCTAGGAGTCATATGATAAATATCCCAATTCATCATCCACTTCAATTAATGACCCAATAAATTAAACCATAAATATTTATTACAAGCTGGAGTCAATTAGAAAATACAAACCACTAAAAATGAACATATTCTTCATATAAGTAAACCAAAAATTAATTTTGAATTCACCAACATCTATTAAGAAAATTTTAAAATACACTCGACTAAGGAATGCATATGAAGACCAACATAAACTATAAATTTTGAAACAACAATTCATTCGTAAATAAAAAAACTATATATTAATTTTGAAAAAGTAATTTCAAAATCCAAATCCATTTTGAAAAACAATGCATCTTATTAATGATCATAAAAAATAACATTCCATTCAAAATACCCAAAAAATTTGTTTAAAACACTACGTATTTAATCCCCAAACACTTTAGAAACTGTATTTTTGAAATTAAATAAAGATGAAAATACCTAAAGTAACAAATTTAAAATAACACCATTTCTCCTTAAGTAGTTTTTTGTACATCATAATTTAAAAAAAATTAGAAAAAAACTGTTTTAAAAACAATGGGTGTTTCTAATTCCTGTGATACAAGAAACCATTTTTTAAATTAAAAATTTAACAAACATTACTCATTTTTCATAACAAGGTTTTAAAATAATGTAAAACCAAGGAACCAAAAAGATATTAATACAAGGCCCACTAGGAGCACATCAATAATGAATCAAAATACTCTATATAGAATCCCAATCAAGTGAGATTGAATTTATCATTGACTAAAAATAGAGAGGCATCAATCCTACTAATCTAAAGAAGAAGAAAATCTATTAACATTATCAACGTAGGTGTATAGAAACCTTATGCCAAACATAGATCATGTTCAGTAAAGAGGAAATAATAAACCCCTCAGGGAACCAGATGGTACCCCATGCCATGAAATCTAGCTATATAGCCCATTCCCACCTATATTTTCACATAGAAAAAAAAGCAATCCCAATTATAAACTTCATACTAGATGGGTATCCAAAAAACATCATTTCACATAAAAATAATTCAAAACTAATTAAAAAAAATAATTACATATAGATTTGAAATGAAATTTTTCCTGAGTAAATGTTGGATACATATTTTATAATATAACATAGTTTCAAAATAATGAGAAACCAAAAACGTATCCCAGTAACAACGATCATTAAATTAGTAAAAAATATAACCATTTGAAATGGAAAATGATACAACTAAATATAAAATATGATAAATAAGATAAAAACATTGAATATATGGATCACCCAATTATACTAGAATCATAATCCCATATGAAAATTTTATAGTAATAAAACAAAAAATTTGTAAACCAGTCAAAATATTATGAATATGAATATATAACAACAAGAGAAATTTTATTGAAATTTGAGTAAAGGAATATAGTTTTATTTATAGGGTATAATAAGACATGTGACTATTGGTATTTGACTATTATATAACCATTTTCCAATATAACCATTGGTCAAAATGAAAATTGTAAACTATAATGTTATTTGATAATTCTTCCATTATAATTAGTTTTTATAAGTAGCGATGACATAGGATAACTGATACCGAAAAAAGAATATATGGAATCAACTAGTAAAATAGTACAATTCGATTCACATCTATCCTATATTGGGAGGGAGGGATCATCACTCGGTTTCTACCATACCACGAAAAAGAAAAGACTCAACATTTTATGCTCTAATAGATGTTTCTACAAGATAATTCAACGTTAGTGGGGATTACCACTTAGTCAATGTTAGCTACACCACCTCGTGAAACGAAATCCATTGCACACCATATACATAGGATGTATGCATGTATAATTAGGGTTCGTGTGTCTACAACATAGTTATATAGAGTGAAAATTCATTTCCTTAAATAAAATGTTTATTCCAAATAATAATTTGTTTAATATTTTTATTAATAAAATTTACGTTTACATTATATGAATTTGATAATTTGATATTTAAACAAAAATAAAAAATCATTATATTTTTATCTAATATATATATACAAATTTTATAATAATATTTTATTATATATAGAAATTTATGAGTCAAATAATATTTTACAACACTTTATTTAGATATTAAATGATAAAATACCTTTATAATTTCCTTGGAAATTTTTTATAATTTTGGGAAATTTGACTGTGCCATAAAAATAATACTTTTAAATACATAAGTAATTTTATATTTAGAATATAAAATTCTCAAATTAATAGAATAATTATGATAATTTAGTCATAGTTTTTTAAATCAAAACATATAAATAATGATAGTGTGAATTTTTGAGATTTTTCTATGATAATATATTTATTCATAAATGTTAAAAAAACTGTTTTAGGTTATAAATTTATTTTATGGAATCATATTTATGTTATAATTAATAATTAATAAATTATACATAATATAATACATAAAATATGTTATTTTATTATGATTAAATATATTATAATATTTTATTCAAATTTTAAAACAATAAGTGACCTTCTAAAGTGTCAAATGTAAAATTTGTTATGAAAACATTAATTGTTTAATCTTTACATTCCTTGTGAAATTATGTATTAAATAATATTTTTTTGTTCTATATGATTAAATTTTCATAAAATGTGACCAAAATATATAAAATTCTATTAAAACGCCTTGGTTATGCCATTTTTTTTCAAGAACCTAGTTTTCCAGGACCTATAATAGGAAATTACAAAACAAACCCACCACTTATCATATAAATACCCACTCATTTATCAATTTCATTCACAAAAAATGCATTATAATTTATTTCCATGATATCTCCTCCCAATGAGTCTCCCAAACATAATTATAATTTCACAAAATTCCATTCCATGTTTTCTAGGATTCACTCTTCAAGGTAAGAAAAATATACACTTCCCTTTTCCAATAAATATTCCTCTTGTGGTATATCATATAGTTGATAAGAAATTTATATTTTGTCCACAAAACATTGTCCCATTACTATAAGAATTTTCTACATTCAGTAGGAGTCCCTTGCACTCTCTCATTTACTAATTTGATAAAACCATGTTTTATAGCCGTCACGATGATGAATTTACTCCTCAAATCTTCTTTGTACATAAGAAAAAAATTAATTTAATTTTTTTCAAAACCAAATATCTTTATTTTCAAGGCGTATTAACCTAGATGAAAAAATAATTTATTTAATTTATTTATTATCATACAGGATTCCAAAATTTATTTTCTTTGGGTTAAAAATGAAAAAATGATCATGTTTTTAATAATTATTGAAATATCGTTGTAACACCACAAGATTTCAAAGTATGTTATATGTTTAAAAAAATTAACAGCTAACCCCGAGTTCAAGCACATCACGACCTATAAAACTAGCTGTTTGAAAGTGTTTATGAATAATAATAACAATATATCTAATTTTATATATATCATATATATGTTTATATTTCCTAATTTTCGTTTCTTATACATAATATAAAGATAAATTCATTTTTTCTGATACAAGAAGAATTTTTCCATATTGTAGTTTTCCTTCTTTTTAAAGGAATCCCCTTTTTAAATCAAATATTTGACACTTTTATATATTCAATTAAATTAAATTAAATTATTCTTTAGAATTGGGACGTAAAATTTTTTTTTGGATAAACTTTTGGGACTTTTCTGATAATTTTCATATTTTTATGTATATGAAAAAATACTAAATTTTAATGGAAAGAAACATTTTAATCGAAATAATTTATAGTGTTAAATTAATAATTTTTGTGATTTAAGAATATAAATAGATTATATTTTAATCCTTTAACAACATTTAGGTCATTGTAGTTAATTTTACAATTAAATTGTATATAAAGACTTGTCAATATTTTGAGAGTTTTTTCTACCTAATAACCCACTTCTTGGTTTTTACAACGAGAATTAATTTAAATTAATTGATGAAACTTATATGCTTTAAATTTTGTAAAAATTATTTTTTTTGGAATTTGTAATATCACAGTTAGCTTAAGCTGATTTTTTGGTATTTTTCCTAAAACTTTCAATTTTTGATGTATAGTGAAAACATTGGGTTATTGTTTAAAACCGACATTTTTTTAATAATTAATATTTTTATTTAAATTTATTTTTTAGTCAAAATAGTTACATAATATATATATTATTACAATGAAATTCATTAGATTCATTTTATAATAATATCATATATACAAAATTTTATTGAAATATTTAATGTCCTTTATCCACATTCTAGGAATATTTGAAAATTTTCATTAAATGTAATTTTACCACTTTTGGTAATTGAATTTCCAAAATATGAGAGTCATTTTTGAAATTATTATATAAAATTTACTTTAATTGGATGAAAATATTATTTTATGAATAGTAACTTTTGAATTTTATTTACCACGGTTAAAAGTAAATAGGGTAATTAAACATAAAAAAATATTATAATTACCCTAACACATGTCCTAATTATATTGGATATTTTTATATTGGTCAAAATCAATATTAGGACTAAAATATTATCCATTTTTATACACATGGATTAGATTATGACATTTATTATATTTTATTTAAAGAATAGTTAAAAGTTTTTAATTCTAATTTTAATATATAAATCAATTTTAATATGGGGATATACAAAAGATAAATTCAATAATAAATATTCATTAGAAAGATAAAATGATTTTATACAATAAGGTTTTTTATTTATATATTTTAACCATTATATAATTAAATTTATTTTTCACACAATGATGATGCAATAATTACCTTATTATGAAATTAAATAAAATAATTAAAGTTATAAATAATAAAATAAATATAAATATAGTCCTTTGATGAATTATACATATTTCATAGATTAATATGACATTTTATTGTTGATTAAATGAATTTTTTTTAAAGTAATCATCTTGTTATGACTTTCGCAAAAACCAAATAATAAATACTGTCAAAATTGACATAAATGAGTTTTTAAAACAGAATTTATTTTATTAAATTATATAATAGTCTTAAAAATATAATGTTTTTCCAAAGGACATATATAATGATTGATATGTCATTAATGAACCACATTAGTTTCTATTTTCATTTTCTTGTATGTTTATTAACCATGTATTATAATAATAAAACAAGTCATTGTAAAAGTTAAACTATTTACATAAGGGTTAAATCTAAAAGAAAAGGTTAATCTTGTGATCTAAACATTTTTAAAACAAATTTATTGACATGATTTCGACCCATTTCCATCTTATACTTGAAATAAATCCATTTGGAACTACTAAAAATAGATAATGATTAAATAATAAAATATTATTTCAAACTCTTCCTAAGGTGCCTCTCACCTCTATTTTAAAAGTATCATTCCCCTTCTCTTAACATCAAACCTCCAAATACATTTGTCTTGGACAAAACCTACTCAAATATCCTTCCATCTACAATCACATCATACTAAAGGATTTACTTTTGTCATAAATACTACCTAAGGATACCTTTTATTCAAATCATAAGAAAACACCAAAAGAAGAGGAAATTATTTCATCACCTCTTTGGAAGTTCTTTTCTTCTTCCACATCTTCATTATATGTTATTTTAATACTAAATTAATAACTCCAGTAACATATATATAATTATATGTGATTATAAATATGGTAAAACAATATTTCTTATTCTATACATCATATGAATGACAATGTCGACATACTTGCGTACATATGACTTTCCATCTCCACATCGTGGTGTAGTTTGTAATTCAACACTATATTATTTGGATGGGTATAAAAATGAGTATAATTAATTTAAATATTGAATATAACATTTAAATTATACTGTATATATAATATATCATCCAATTAAAAATCATTTTACTATTGATAGAATGATATTGTCGCTCGTGCGTATGTACGATTTACCATCTTGACGAGGCGATGAGATTTATCTTCAACAATCGCCATTCAAGAATTATATATATATATATATATTATGAATGAGATATATAAACTAATATTTATATTATAATAATATATATTTATGTATATAAATAAATTTCATTTACTTACTTCCATACGATACGATAAGAAAATCGAAACCACGTTAATGCATACGTACAGACTAGTATCTCCATGATCTGTGATTCTATTTCATATATATCTCTATTATAAATATTTATATTATGAATATATATGATATATAATTCATGTTTTATATTCTTTAAGTATTTAAATCATGATATTTGTTAAAAGATCTTGAAATAAAGTTAAAACACGTACGATAAAGAAAGCGAGTTTACCCAAAATGTTACATTAACCTAGAAATTATTATTAAATGGGTAGTATAGAGTAATAAATGAATCATATATGATATCATATATATTAATATGGTTGTGTTATAATTTAATAACATACTATGGTCATTATAAATAAGGATAAACTTACCCTCGACTAAAGGAATATACAAGTTAAGGGTTATTTTTTCAATCTCTTTATTATCTATAATTGTTTATCTATAAGTGTCTATTGGGAAATATTTATCATCTATGTCCATGTTTCATTAAAATGTATCAAGAAGAAATATTTTAAGGTTTTATGGAATGGAATCCTTAACTATATCTTCATTTCAAATTTTTCTAAAGATTTATTTTTTTAAATCTTTTTAATTAATGTACATGTTTTCAAAATGATTTTAAGGATTTATTTACGTGGAAATGATTGTTTTGAAATTTTGATTTATCTGTAAAGTTTCAAAGTTGTTTGGGACAATTTGATTCAAAAATATCTTTAAAATTACATCCTTTATTAAATTTGTAACATTAAATTTATTTCATGAAAATGTTCATTTATCACACAGAATTATTGATTATTTTCAACTATGTCAACATCCTTTATTGAAAATTATGGTTAATTTTGGTTGATTTATTATAATACAATCTTACATAAAGTATTGAATGAGTTATGATATGTTTGTCTATGGAGGTGTTATATTTATACCATTCATGGTTTATGGTTAAAGTATTGACATTTCATATGGTAGTTTTAGTACCAATTTTTATGTTATATTTCACCCTTTTTCATATGAGGAATTCATTAGACTTAATAAGTGGCCGCTGGGGCCGTCTATAGGCCATTGATACATCAGTAGATATCATAAATAAAATTAGTACCATGGAACAAGGCCTTGAAAAAAAAATTATTTTTAGTCTTTGCAAGAGGCTTGACTACGTAGTTATGATGTCCAGCAATACGCATTCCCTCGTTATGAAATTAGTTATTACATGTGACTGAATATCCATGTGCATGTGTATATTGTAATGTTTGATTTATTTTTTCAATATTACGTTTAATTTTATGTTTGAAATGATTTTTTTTATTACACATCTTATATTAAAGGTTTATAGCTTCTGGTAAATTATTTAACCTTACTGAGCATCTGAGCTCACCCATTTCTTATGTTTTGTTTTCCCATTTTTCAAAGAAGTGTATTATCATTGATATGCAGGGTTAGTCTAGGGAAATAATAAAATTACCAAATGATTATCTATTTTGTATTTTATGTTTGAAATTGTATTGTAATATTCATGTATGTAATCAATTTTCCAAGACTGCTAAACTAATCGGTCCTTCGGGACTTGATCCCTTATAATCATACCAATGTTTTAAAATAATGCACCAATTCCTAGGTTCTGGGGTGGGGGAATTACAGTTGGTATTAGATAAGTTTATCAATAACCTTGGAAAATATATTGAGATAAAAAATTATTAATAAACAATAACCTAAGATATAAATTGAGGATTAGTACAGAATAACATCCAAAAAATTTGGTAATGTATATATTGTGTGGGATTTCCATGAAATACACTAATCTCTAGATACAACAAGTCGATGCGGTTCTAGAAAAAATTTACCTAGGAGTGAAAACTTTGACAATGAGCTTCATTCTTGACCTTGGGTATCCTCATAAACGACAAAAGTCCTTACTATGCACCCGGATTGACACTCATGGTTGATATTCATAGGATAATTCACAATTTATTTAAAAACAATTATAAGGGATTTATGAGAAAACATGTCATCAAAGAAACCATTTTTATGACACTATATGTGTGAAAATATTCATCTAATGTTGATAATTTTTCTAGTTTATTTATTATATAATATGATGCAATCTAACCTAGTGTTTTTAGTCATTTTAAAATGGAACACAGTAGAAGGAATGTAAATTATAGTAACACTCAGGATCCAAAGAATAAGAAGGATCATACCTTTCAGGGACTTACGTGAACATTTAAGAAGGAAATTGTCTCCCACATATCTACATATTATAAAGAAATAGAATAAAGTGTTAATAAGATATGTCATGAATTATCTGAGTCCTATATATTTTATGGGAAGAAAGAAAAATTGAGGATTGAAAAAATTGATGGATAAAGGGAAGAATGGAAATAAGTATTTTCCCATATGTGATAACTATGGAAATAATCTACTTAGTAAATTCATGAAGGTAATATGCCTTTGTTATAAGTGTGGATAAAAATAAAACCACGTTCATGATTTACTGAGTGAGAAAAATGTTTCAAATGTAAAAACATCATCTTCAAGGAGTTGTGACAATATGCAAATCAATGTAAAAATCATCAGAGTATGACCTAAATGATGCTAATGGATAATGGTCGAGTTATTTTACTACCACAGATAATGTGGAATGACTATTTTTCTTATGCTATGTCATTTGAGTGTGGTATCAATGATGTACTAGTTATATAAATTATAGAAATAAATAAATATTGTACTACAGTACTATTTCATTGTGGATTAAAGATTATATGGGTTAGTGACTCAATTATATGTTAATCATTTTGGAAAATATATGTTTCGGGGAAGTATAGCCCTTAATATGTTTTTGAAACTGAGATAATGATTTCAAAAAAATATATGATTGATTTGGACAAATTCTATTGGATATTCAGGACTATATTGAATGTAATTAATTGTTTTTTATTCCATCATTGTTGGAGTTTTCATCATTTTTAGATTCAAGGAGTATATAGAGTATTCTATGTTTTACATAAGGAATGAGTAATAATGAATGTATTCAATATGGTTTTCTAGAATTTTTTTTATATGTTTTATCATAATACAAAATGAAGGTATTCACATGTATGTTTTGTGACCTTCCTTATAAATATTGGCATATGAGTTGGGATTGCAGTATTGTCGATAAGTCTAATGGTTAGAATAGATTATGTTTGACATTTGATAATATTTTTTGATGTTAAATAATTTATTAATATTATTTTTATATTGTTAGAAAAAGGAGAACCCAAAGGAAAGGAGACAACCCGTCACGTCCGGCAAGGCCATGATATGTGAACCCGCAACTAAAGGGAAAAAAGGATTCATCACCAACCACTGGCTTAAGTGATGTCACGGTTTGTATAATACAATTTTTTAAAAAAATTTATGGAAGATGAAATATAAATTCAATATTTTTTAAACCGTATAAAATTATGTTAAATAGAATATTTTTTGGTTATATTATCTTTTTGGACAGAAATATGAGTTTCTGGTAGAAATTATTTAATGGTTGGAACTCTACGTGTCAGGTTTTTTTCAAATTAAATGAAGAAATTAATTCATAATCTTTATTGAAATTAACTTAAAACCAAAAATGTTTTGTCCTAATACTTTTTTTTAATTGATGATATTCTAAATCATCATATATTTATGGCTTTGAGGCCCTCAATTTTCTATTTATTGTTCACTTGTTTTTGATTGATGACCTCAATCACTCCCTCTAAATATTTAAAATTTTACTCTAATTATGTGTATATAATTTCCACCAATGTTCTCTTATTAGAAAACATAATTTGGTGGTGACTTTTTCATTCCTAGTTCCCTCTTATTACGACTACATTTTATTAACCCTATTTCTGATGTGGGTTTTCCAAAAATGTATTTTCTAATTTCAACCATTATTTTCAATGAAAAAGTTAAAATTTATAGATTGAAATTTATTGAAGTAGTGGAGAATATAACACCAGATGATTTCATTGTATGTTGTCTCTTTAATGTAATTCAATATTTTGCGCTACACACAACAACAAGTTACATCACAACACGACCTAACAAACTGGCTATATAGAAAGTAGTAAAAATAGTATTAACCACATTTTGAATTATATATATATACTATCAAAATTTAACATCGATATGATGTGTTTTTTAGACATAATATAAGATCAAATTTAATTTTTCAAATAAAATAAATATTTTTCAAAAAAGGAAATTTTGCCTTTTTTTAATGACAAACATTTTTTTAATCCAATATCCGACACTTTTATATATTAAATTTGACAAAATTAACTTCTTAATAAGAGGTACATAAAAATATAGTTTGGTTAAATTTTTGGTGTTTTTCTGATAGCTTTCATATGTTGGTGAATAGTGAAAGATACTAAATTTAAATGGAAAACAACTTTTTTATTCAAAATAATTTATAATGTTCAATTAAAAATTTGAATTGTTTTTTAGTATAATTAGATAAATTTTTTATAATTTAATCCATTATTATTAATTTGATGTAATTTAACATTTAAATTGGACATAAACACACATCAATCTTCTGATAGTTTTTATTTCCAAATACCCCGCTTTCTGGTTTTGACAATGGAAATTAATTTTAAATTAAAAAATAAAACTCATATGTTTTGAATTTGATAAAATAGTAATAATTTCTATATTTGGAAAATCAAAATTATCTTAGGGTGAATTTTTTGTATTTTTCTAAAAACATTCAATTTTTGATGAATAGTGAAAAACACTACATTATTGTTTTAAATGAATTTTTATTTTAATAATTATTTATTTTATTTAAATTTATTTTAAGTAAAAATATATATATAATACCTATATAATTTCATTGTAATAAATTGAATTCATTTTATAATAATATTAGATATATAATATTTTAATTAACTATTTAATGCTTTTTACCCACCTTTTAGGCACATCTGAAAATTTCCATAAAACGTAATTTTAACCACATCTGTGAATTGAATGTTAAAAATATGAGAGACACATTTGAAATCAGTATGTAAAATGTGGTTCAATATGATGAAAATTATTTTTGGTGAATAGTAACTTTTGAATTTTATTTCCCATCATTAAAAGTAAATAAGGTAATTAAAGGTAATAATGATATTATAATTACCCTAACACATGTCCTAATTCTATTGGATATGATTTTTTTCGATGAAAATCAACCTTAGAAGTAAAATATAATCCTCTTTGATACACATTGATTTGATTAGGACATTTATTATTATTTTATTTAAAGAAGAGTTAAAAGTATTAAATTCAAATTTCCATAATTAAAACATTTTTAATACTGGGTCATACATAAGATAAATTAGACTATAAATATTCATTAGAAAGGTAAAACAACTTCCTACATAATGATATTTTATTTATAATTTTTATACATTATGTAATTAAATTTATTTATGACACAATGATGATGCTGTTATTACATTATTAATAAAAGATTAAAATTATCGATATTATAAATATAAAAATAATGTAAATTGTGACTTTTTATGCATTACAAGATTTTTTTTGGTAATTATGACATGCTATGGTTGATTAAATAAATTTTATTCGCATTGATAAAGTAGTTATGACTTTCACAAAACCAGAATACAAAATAGTGTCAAATTTGATATAAATGAGTTTTTTAAAAACAAATACAATATTATTAATTGATATAATCTTCTTAAAAAATTATGGTTCAGCACAGGAACATAGATAAGGATATATATGTAAATAATTATCAACTTGGGATTCACTTTGTTTTTTATAGTATGTTTATTAACCATTAATTATAATAATACAAGAATACATCGTAAAAGTTAAACTATGTAACTAAGAGTTAAATTTAGAAGATAATGTTAATATGGTGAACTAGACCTATCTAAAACCTATTGGTTGAGAGGTTTTTGTCCCCACCCCACCATAACTAAGAAATAAATCCTTTTTGATACATTATAAATATAATATGATTGTATAATAAATTAATATTTAAAGCTTTTCATAAACTAGCCCTCACATCTCTTATAAAAGTGTACTTCCCCTTCTCTCAAAACCACACATCCAAAGCCATTTGGCTCATCCAAAACCTGCTAAAATATCCTCCCAATTACCCTCAATTCAAACTAGAGGCCTTAAATTGATCATAATACAACTTATGTATCCCTTTTGATCAAATCAAAAAGAAGCACTCGAAGATGGGCTAATAATTTTATCACCTCATTCAATGTTTTTTTCTTATTCCACTTCTTATTTCATTGATTTTTTCAATACCAAAATTATAACTCCAATACATTATTTATATTGTGATGTTATTCTAAATAAGTTAAAACCATATTTATTATAATATCTATTCTATGAATGAAAAATTCACCAGACTTGCGTATGTACGGCTTACTGTCTCCACATCATTATGTAGTTTGTCATTCAACACTTCATTATTTGGATTGGTATAATAATCAGTATAATTGATTTAAATAATATATATAACATGTTAATGGTTATGTATATTTTATATACCATTCAATTTCACACAATTATACCATCAATAGAACATTATTGTCTCACATGCATATGTACGGATTACCGTCTCCACGAACGCGATTATATTCATTTCCCCATTGTAACCATTCAATAATAATTTATATTTTATGATTAAAAATAATTTTTATAACATAATTTCATTATAGATATGAATCAAATACATCCTTTCAAAAATATGCATTACTTATGTAAAAAAACATATACATGAAAAATGAATCAATTAACACCCAAAACAATGAATTTAAATTTTTTTTTAAGAGGGACATAAAAATTTAGTTTGGATAAAATTTTGGTACTTTTCTGTTAACATTCAGATTTTTTTAAATAGTAAAAAATTACTAAATTTTAATTCAAAAGAACATTATTAATCAATATATTCTATAGTTTTAAATTATGAATTTGAGTAGTTTTATTGTATAATTATAATATATTTTTATCATTTATTATAATTCTTGTCATTTTAAGTATGTCCTAAGTTAAATTGGACATAAAACCTTGTCAATATTTTGATAGATTTTATTTCATAAAAACATGCTGTTTGGTTTTGACCACTGGAATTAATTTTAAAATAATAAATGAAAAGTAAATGTTTTAAATTCAGTATAACTAACATCATTTTTTCATTTGGAATAATAAAATTATTTAAGGATGGTTTAATTGTATTTCTCTAAAAGATTTCAATTTTTGATGAACAGTGAAAAACACTGCATTATTGTTTAAAAGTTACAATTTATTTAAGAAATTAATATTTTTATTAAAAACTATTTTAACGTCAAAATTAATACATAATACATGTATTAATCCAATGTAATTAATTAGAGTAATTTTATATTAAGATTGGATATATATTATTTTATTGAACTATTTAATTTCCTTTACCCACCTTCTTGGAATATTTGAAAATTTGCTTAAATTATAATTTTACCGCTATTTTGAATTGAATTTTAAAAAATCTAAGAGACGCAGTTGAAAAATTTATGTCAACTGTGGTTCAATATGATAAAAATAATTTTTGGTGAATAGTATCTTTTGTATTTTATTTACCACTGTTTAAAGTAAATATGGTAATTAAAGGAAAAATTAATATTAAAATTACCATAAAAAATGTGATAATTCTATTTTATATGTGTATTTAGACTAAAATGTACCCTAGGGAAGAAATATTATCATTTTTTATCCACTTGGATTAGATTAAGAAATTTATTATATTTTATTTTTAGAAAAATTAAAAGTGTAAAATTCTAATTTTAATAACTAACCCATTTTTAATATAGGTTTATACATAATATAAATTCTCCTATAAATATTAATTAGAATGATAAAACGATTTCATACATTATAGTATTTTATTTTTAAATTTTAGATATTAAATTATTAAATTCATTTATAACACATTCACGATGTTGTAATTACCTTTTTAATGAACGACTATATTAATTGATGGTTTAAATATTAAAATAAATATAAATTGAGACTTTTTAAGCCTTACACGAATTTTATAGTATTATATGGAATTTTAGGTTTGATTCATGTATTTTATTCAGCATAATCATGTTGTTAAGACTTTTAAAAATACTAAATACTAAATAATATTAAAATTGAAATAAATGTATTTTTAAAGAAAACACAATTTTATTAAATTATATAATTGTCCCAAAAATATATGGTTTGGCCAAAGGGCTTATATAATTATTTATATTTCATTAATGAACCAATTTAGGTTTTATTGTAATTTTATTGTATGTTTATTACACATGTATTATAATAATACAAGAATAGATAGTAAAAGTTAAACTATTTAACTGATTGTTTAATATAAAATATAAGGTTAAAATGGTGTCCTAAACATGTCTAAAACATATTATTTGAGTTTATTTAGACCCATACATACCTTATACTATAAATAAAACCATTTTGAGCTATTATAAACCAAAAATTATTTTATAAAGAAATAATATTTCTACCTTTTCCTAAAGTGTCCCTCACCTCTCTTATTAAAAGGTCATTCCCCTTCTCTTAACATGAAACCTCCAAAGCCATTTTCCTCGACCAAAAACTACTCAAATATCCTCCCAAATACCCTCACATCAACCTATAGGCCTTACATTTATCATCAATTTAACCCAAAGAGCCCTTTTGTTCAAATCAAAAGCAAACACACAAAGAAGAGGTAATTATTTCAGCACCTCTTTCAAATATCTTTTCCTCTTCCACTTTCTATTTCATTGTCATTTCTATTATAAAATAATAAATCCATTAAATAATACATAATTATATGTTATTATAAATATGGTAAAACCATATTCATTATTCTATCCATCCTATTAATGACAAAGTCATCATACGTGAAAACGAACGGCTTACCGTCTCTACGTCGGGGTGTAGTTTGTTATTCAACACTACATTATTTGGCTGGGTATAATAATGAGAAAAATTAATTTAAATAATGAATAATTTTTTTAATTATTATGTATATATAATATAAAGTCCAATTAAAAACAGTTTTACAATTTATTGAATTATATTATTGCTCATGTGTACGTACATTTTACCTTCTCCACGATGAGATGAGATTCATCTTCAATGATCACCATTCAAGAATATTTTATAAAAAAATATATATATATGGATTATGTAAGAGATATATAAAATAATATTTCTACTATAATAATATATATTTATATAGATAAATATATGTCGATTACTTACTTTCATATTATACGATAAGAAAATAGAAACAATGTTCATGCATACGAACAAACTATCGTCTCCAAGAACTGTTTTAACATTTCATAAATCAGAATATTATAAATATTTATATTCTGAAAATATATTATATATAAATAATATTTTATCTTCTGTAAGTATTTAAATTATTATTTATGTGATACGATCAAGAATATCATTTTAAAACACGAATGATAAAGAAAGAATTTATTAGCTAAAACGATACATTAACATAGAAATTATTACTAAATGGGTAGTATAAAGTAATAAATGAATCATATATGATATCATAAATATTAATATAGTTATTTTATATTTTACTAACACGTTATAGACAATATACAGGAGGATAAATGTACCCTCTACTAGAGGAATGTATATGGTAAGACCTATTTCCTCAATCTCATTATTATATGATATTTTTTATCTCTAATTATCTACTGGGACATACTTATCATCTATGTTCTTGTTTCATTAATATGTTCTAGAAATTAATCTTTTATGGTTTTATGGAAGATACTCTTTAAATAGATCATCAATTTAAACATTTTTTGTGATTTATTTTTCTAAATTTTATTAATTAATGTCCATGTTTTCAAAATAATTTTAAGGATTTATTTATGTAGACATGATTATTTTAAAGTGATGATTTATTTAAAAAATTTCAATTTGGTATTGGACACTTTGATACAAATATATTTTTTAAATTACTTCCTTTATAAATTGTGTGACTTTTAAATGATTTAATGAAAATGGTTATTTCCCTCAAAGGGATTTATTGATTATTTTTTATTATGTCAACATCTATTATTGGATATTTTCCTTGATTAAGGTTGATTTATTGTAATGTAATTTTATATAATTTATTGAATGAGTTATGATATTTTTGACTGTGGATGTACAATTTTTATACCATTCATGTTTTATGGTTAATGTATTGACATTTCGTATGCTAGTTTTAGTACGAATTTTTATGTTAGGATACACACTTTTTCATATAATGAATTCATTGGACTTAATAAGTTGAGGGTGGGGCCTTCTAGAGACCCTTGATGCATTGGTATGTCTCATTTGACAAATTATTATCTTGGACAAAGGGTTTGACAATGTTTTTATTTGTAGTCTTCGTATGAGGCCTTGTCTATGTTGTTATGATGTTCAACATTATGCATTCCCTCGGTATAAAATTAGTTATTACATGTGATTATTATACTAGCAGAATATCCATGTGCTGGTGTATATGGTAATGATTTATTTATTTTCGCTATATTATGTTCATGTTTATTTTTAAAAGGAAGTTTTTTTAATTACAAAACATGCATTTAATGATTATATCTTCCTCTATATTATTTACCCTTAAATAGAATCTAAGCTCTCCCCTTTCTTATGATTTGTTTTCCTAGGATTCCAAGAACTGTATTCTGATTGATATATAGACTTATTCTGGAGGAATAATAGAATTTTCAAAGGATTATCTATAATGTATTTAATGTTTGAAAATGTAATGTAATTTTCATTTATGTATTCTATTTTCCAAGAATGCTAAATCAATTGGTTCTGCATGACTGTATCCCTTGTAATCATGCCTACGAATTAAAATAACCCACTAGCTCTGGGATTCTGGGGTCAGGCACTACTATTATGATTTTGATAAGAAAATGTTCATTATTCTCAATGGTTTATTAACTAAATGTTTTTTTATGATCAATTTAGAACACATTAAATTAATACATATTAAGGGTGCACCCTCACAGTGATCCAATTCATTTAGTAGAGAATATTATTTCTATAGATGACATCTTTTACTATACCTTGGGAAATGACCTCATTAATTTGAATTTATGACACCTTTTTGATAAACCTTATTGATATTCATAAGAATGTATCATTTAAATTTATTATCTAGATTTTAATCTTATGATTCATGTTATTATTATTATGATATTTCTCTTGTTCATTCCTAATCATTATACATTACATTGTTATCAATTCTCAAGATCTCTTTTTATATGTCATTGTTGTTTATCCCCATTTTGGGATTCATTATCAATAAATTCTTTTTATTTATACCGAAAAGTTATGATATTTTGTAAATATAACTCAGGTTCAAATCACAAAGATTTATTTCAAGTGGATTTAGAATAATATTTTGGGTTTTAATGTATAGAATATCTTTTTTCTAAGAAACTAAATGTGAAACATACTATGTTATATACCATGTAATAAATTTGTTTATAACAAAAGGCTGTATTCCATATTTGGTATCATAATATGGTTTACATAGTTGTTTAAATTATTATGTGAAAAATATATGAATAAAATTAAGACCAAGACTAAATATAAGAAAAATCAGATTATTTTATAGAAGCCTTAAGAATTTTGTTACATAGAAAATAAATCCATTTTTGGATACTAACATGTGGGTGCGGAAATGGAACAAAATTACTTAGGTTTAAAACATAAAATCAATCTTTGATATAAAATATAATGGGAACTGTTGAGTGACAATGGGCCTTGATTCACCCAAAGACTAACACTCCGGGGGAATATGATTGGTCAATAAAAATAATTTATGAGCCATTATTTTAGATATATATGGAATTTAATTTTTATTATAGGGGATTTATAAAATATTTAGGAATGGCATTTAATGACATTATATAAAATTAGAATTATAAGATTCATAAAAGTAAAATATTTCTGACTGTGGTTATATTATTTCAGAAAAATCAAATGAAATTGGATGAACTACATAAATAATTACTATAATGGATAATACACCGATGGTGTTCTTATATTTTATATAATGGAAATAATTATGATGATAATTGTAACACCCTAAGCTTCCACAGTACGTTTGCCTTTGAATAATACAATAGCTTACATTGTATGCAACTTCGAGATTCTAACACATTGTTACCAATCAAACTAGGCGTTATAAATTGTAATACCCACTTTTTGAAATTTGAAAAATTTTATATTTCAAAATGGACATCATTTTTGGATTCGGAATATCGATATTAGTTTAGGGTGGTTTTTTGGTATTTTTATGAAAACATTCATTTTTTGATGAATACTGAAAAACACTCAGTTATTGTTTAAAATCGACTTTTTATATAAATAATTATTCATTTTATTGAAATTTATTTTAGGTAAAAATAGATACCTAATACATATATGTTCAATTTAATTCATTGGAGTCATTTTATAATGAGTTTAGATATATAAAATTTTATCGAACTTTTTACCATATTTAACCCACCTTCTAGGAGCATTTCCAAATTTGTATAAAACATAATTTTACCACTTCTGTGAGTTAAATTTCTAAAAATCGTGAGACAAAGTATATATCCATAAGTAAAATGTGGTTCAATAAGATGATAATAATTTTTGGTGAATTGTAACTTTTTACTTTAATTTACCACCGTTAAAAGTAAATAGGCTAGTTAAGGGTAAAAATGATATTATTATTACCATAACATAGGTCCTAATTCTATTGGATAAGTATAATTCAACCAAAAAATATCTAATGAATAAACTATGAACCTCTTTGATCTACATGGATTAGATTAGGACATTTATTATTATTTTATTTAAAGAATAGTTAAAAGACATAAGAATAAATGTTTAATAACGAAGCTATTTTTAATATAGGGGTAAACACAATATAAACTTGATTATAAATATTTATTAGAAAGATAAAAATAATTACTACATAATGGTTTTTTATTTATAATGATTAGACAATAAATAATTAAATTCATTTATCACACAATGAGGATGCGGTAATTACCATATAAATGATAGATTGGAATAATTGATATTATAAATATCCAAATAAATCTAATTTGAGACTTTTAATAAATTCCGCTAATTTTATATGTTAATATTACATGTTAGGTTTGACTAAATTTATTTATTTAGAATTAATAATGTTTTTAGGACATTAAAAAAATCAATTATTAAATAATTTTAAAATTTACATAAATGAATTTTTAAAACAAATATAATATTATTGGTTGATATAATAATCCTATAAATCAAAGGATTGGCCAAAATACATATATAATTATAGGTGTATAATTAATGAACCACTTGGGGATAGATTGAATGTTTATAGTATGTCTATTAACCATATAATATAAAAATACAAAGAAACATGGTAAATGTCAAACTATTTAACGTAGAGTTAAATCTAAACGATAAGGTTAATACATTGAAACAAAACACTCTAAAACCTATTGGTTGAGAGGTTTTATACCCATAACCACCTTTTCATTAAATTAATTCATTTTTTATAGATTATAAAACGAATATGATTTTATTACAAAAATAATATTTCAATCTTTTCATAAGGTGCCCCTCACCCCTCTTAAAAAAGGGCACTTCCCCTTATCTCAAATTAACACCGTCAAAGCCATTTTTCTCAGACAACACCTGCACAAATATACTCCAAACTATCCTACCTGAATCCTAGAGGACTTTCATTAGTCATAAAGGCAACCTAAGGATCCCTTTTGACCATATCAAATGGAAGAACCCAAAAAATAGGTAAATATTTCATCACCACTTTCATGTTCGTTTCTTCTTCCACAACTTCCTTCGAAGCTGTTTCCATTATAAAATAATGACTCTAGTATATTCTATATACGGTTATTTTATTATAAATTCGGTACATCCATATCCATTATTCTATCCATCATATAAATGAAAAAGGCACCATATGTGTGTACGAACAGATTATAGTCTCCACGTCGCGGTGTAGTTTGTTATTCAATAAATTCATCATTTGGATGGGTATAATAAGGAGTATAAATGATTTAAATAATAAATATAATATTATAATTATTCTCTATATATGATATATCATCCAATTATATATTATTTTTATATCAAAAAATGATATTGTCACTCGTTCATACGTACCGATTACTATCTCCACGAATGTGATGAGATTCATTCCCCATTGTATCCATTCAAGACTAATTTTCATTTGATGATTAAAAATAATGTTTATAGACATAATATCGTTCTGAATATGAATAATATACATCCTATCCATAACAATCATTACGTACATAATAATTCATATAATGTAAAATAGATCAGTTAACACCCGAAACGATGATACTACAGAAATATCATTAAAAAATAAATATTATAAGATCATATATGATATCATATTTATGTATATAATTCTTTTATAACTTAATAAAAACAATTTAAATATTATAAAATAGGTTAACGTATCCTCTACCGAGGAAAATTACAAGGTAAGGGTTAATTTCACAATCTCATTACAATCTGAGGTTTTTTTATGTAAGTATTTATTGGGACCTCTTTATCATCCACATCCATGTTTCTTAAAAATTTATTTCAAAAGATTTTTAATATTTACTATACTTTGGTTTAATCTCATTAATACCCTTGATTAACTTTTTATAAAATGGTTTGAATGGAATCTTTCTGTTGTTTTTCAAACAAGGCACCTTATTGAAATTTTCGACAAAATAAAGGTAAGAATGTTTTTTTAAGTTATATGGTAGGTGTGGATATTCTCTGATGTTATAACATCATCAATGCTTACCTTATAATCTAATAATATTTTTTAAAATAAATGTTTGATTTTATAATTATATGACTTTTTAATTATTTTAAAATAAAAAGACATATTCCTCAAAAAAATGATTTCATTTCATCTATTTCAACATTATTTGATATATTTTATACTTAATTGAAGTTGATTTGTTATGATACAAAGCATTCATGTTTTATTGAAGGTGTTTTGAAATATTTGACTATAAATGTGTTATTTTTACATATTTCATGTATTATAGAGTAATTATTGACATTTCTTATGCTAGTTTTTATACAGATGTTTATTTTATGTTTGAACCTTTTCATATGACGTATGAATTGGACTTAGTACATGATTGGTGGATCCTTCTATTGATCTTTAATGCATCGGTATGTCTCATGAGACAAAATAGGGTCTTGGTACATGTCCTTGACAAAATCTTATTTGTAGTCTTGGAATAAGTCATTTACTATATTGTTTTGAAGTCGGTCTTTATGCATTACATCATTATGAAAGTGGTTATTGATATTGAATGTGATTATTTGACTAGTTGAATAACCATGTGAATATGTAAATGGAAATATTTGATTTATTCTTTTCCATATTAATCTGATGTTCCTGTTTAAAAGGCTTTTGTTATAGTCTTACATTGCCTTAAATGTTTATGATTATTTATGAATGTTTTCACTATATTGTTATCCTTACTGTGCATCTGAGCTCGCCCATTTCTATGTTTTATATTTCCCATGATGCGAATAATAATATTTTGACTGACCTACATGGATAGTCTATGGGATATGAGTGTATCCTATTGAATCTATATTTTTTTTTTCAGTTTTTCATTTTATAATTTAATGTAGTACTTATGAAATTATCTAGTATTTTCAAGGATAATAAACTAATCGGTCATTCAAGACTTGATCTTTTTTGATCATTCCAATGTTATGTAATAATGCACCGGCTCTGGATAACTATGGACGGAGAATTATAGTTGGTATTAGAGGATGTTTAGTACAAACCTTGGAAGCATGATTTTGTAAATCTCTTATTAGAACACATTATCCTAAGATAAACTTTGAGGATTAGAATAGAAGAACTTCCTTAAAAGACTAGTTTTATAGATATTTTGTTAGTTTTCCTATGAAATAGATCCCTATTTGGATATGAGCTGGTAGAGGTGGCTCTTCCACAGATGTACCTAGGGTTAAAATCTGAAAACACGACATTGAGCTAGACTGGAATGAGAAATGGTGCACGACCACGGGCCTTGCAGTGCTTTTAGTTACGACACTCACATGGGATATGCTTAGGATAATTCTCATTTTATTTACAAACCATTATGAAGTGTTTATGATTATATACTTCTTCAATGAAAACATTTTTATGATTATAGATTATATCCATAAACAGTTCAATTTATGATAACTATTTTAGAAGGTTTGGAATTATGTATTTTGATTCATAAACTAATCTAGTGTATTCCATTGTTTATAAATGATACCTAGTGAAAGGAAAGGAAATAATATCAATGCACATAATATCTGAAGGGATTTCCCTCATACTCAAGATAATTACAGTGGAGCTAGTGAAGCAACTCGTGCTGATCATCTTACCACCATACTCGGACAACTCACTCAGGTTATGAATAATAACCTTAGCCGTATGGATAACCCTGATCGAAAACCTGTAGGATCACTGATTGAACGCTTCACGAGGAAAAACCCACCAACATTTAATGGGAGTAAAAATCCACTAGTAGGTGAGAAATGGATAAATTCCATAGAGAAAATATTTCATGCTTTGCGGACCAGTGAAAGGAAAAAAATTGTCATGGTAGTTTATCGCCTCACGGGAGATGAAGATCAATGGTGGTCAATGATTCAAAACACAAAGGAATATGATGAAATATAAAATATGTAATGGAGTGAGTTAAATGATCTTTTCTTAGAAAAATACTTTATTCATGACCATCGAGTGGATATGGAAAGGAAATTTCTAAGTTTGAGGCGAAATGAGGATGAGAATGTCGTAAAGTATGAGGATAATATTACAAGGATAGAGAGGTATGAAGAAGATTATATATCTAACCCAAGGAGTAATATTGATTAATTATTTGATGTGTTCAAACCATTTCTCTGGTGAGCATTAGTCTCACAATCATTCTTTTCATACGAAGATATTGTCTCATTTGCTATCAAGACAGAAAATGAATTCTATAATTCTTACGACTTTAAAGAAAAGAAAGAGAAGAAGAGGTATTCTGAATAGTCTAGAAATAGAAATAAGGGGAAGAAGTGCAAAGTTGAATATCCATTCTATAGTAAATGTGGGGAGAAAGACCCAGGTACAAGCCAGAATGTAATGGGAGTCTGATACAAGTGTGGTAAAAAAGGCCACCAAGCTCGTGATTGAAAGGGGACGAAATAGGCTGTCAATTTTGAATGCTACAATTTTAGAGAAAGTGGGCATTATTCAAATGAATTTCCAAAGAGCTGAGGAAACTTACATCAAAAAATTTTAAGAGATAATGTCCAATCTTATGCTATCACTATTGTTAAGGTTGAAGCTCTGAAATACATGGTGGCAGGTAATTTAATGGTATCCTCAAGTTTAGAAAATTATTTATTTGATACTGGATCATCAATTTGTTTCATATATTCACAGTATTCTATGAAAATTATATATTTTAAATTTGACATAACAAGGGATTTGTCTGTCAAAAACACCTAAGGGATGTATCATTGCAAAAAAGTTTTGTGAATCAGTTCCCATTAGGGAATATAAATTTTTTTATGTGCTTATATCATCATCATACCAATGATTTAATTTGTATAATCCATTGGGTGGATTGTCTCTCGGACCCTAATGCAAAAATTTATTGTATGAAGAAGGAGGTTACAATTCTCGATGATGATAAGGGGTACCTTATATTTAGAGCAAAAATTTCACCACCTAATTCTTATCTAGATCCACCCCCAGTAGCTCAAATAAATTAAATTATTAGAGAGGAATAGAATTAAATTATTTTGGGTGTGGAAATGTACTTTCAAATAGAGGGCCTACCTATTATGCAAGAATATCGTGATGTATTTCCATATAATTTAACCTGGCATCCTCCAGAATGATAAAATGAGTTTTCCATGGATTTAATTCCGGGTTCAAGGCCCATATCGAAGACCTGTTATAGAATGGTCACTGTGGAATTAGTGGAACAAACAAAAACACTAGAGGAATTGAGTAATATGGGATTTATTCTCCGTAGTGTTTCTAAATGGGAAGCCCGTGTTCCTTTTGATAAGAAGAAAGATGGATCTATGAGGTTGTGAACTGACTATAAAGAGATCAATGCTATATAAATAAAGAACAAGTATCTCATACCTCTCATTGAAGATTTATTCGACCAACTTTATGGAGCTCAATATTTTTCAAATATTGACCATGGATCTGGATATCATCAGTTGTGTGTGAAAAAGGAAGACATTCTAAAAACATCATTTCAAACAGGTATGAGCATTACGAATTTATAGTAATGCCTTTTGGATTGACTAGTACACCTATATCATTATGGATCTAATCAATATATATTTCAAGGAATATATTGATGACTTAGTAGTGGTATTTGTTGATAATATCTTGGTATACTCCAATTCTACGAAGAACAAGAAAATCACTAGCGCATTATTTGAAAGACTCTAAGAAGAAATGAATTATATGGGAAATTTAGCAACTGTGAATTCTGGCTTCAAGAGATTTCTTTTTTTTGGCCATATTGTCACTAAGAATGGAATCTCTGTTGATCCTTCAAAGACCAATTAAATCCAATAATGTCCAACACTGACGATTATAACTGAGGTAGGTAGTTTTATTGGTTTAGTAGGTTATTATCGATCATTCATTTAAAATTTTTCCCAGTTGGATAACCTATTAACAAAGATCAAACATAAAGTGGTTAAATTTGATTGGACAAAAGAGTGTGAAGGATATTTTAAATAACTGAATAGAATATTCATCAATGCTCTTATTTGACTCTACCATCATGGAATGATGGGTTTGTTATTTATAGTGATGCTTCAAAAAATTACTTGGTTTTAACATTATTCATAATTAAAAAAAATTTCCCTATGCATCAAGATAGCTAAAAATTAATGAAAAAAACTATCCTACTCATGAACTTGAGTTAGCAGTTGTAATGTTTTCTTTGAAGATATGGAGACATTATCTATATGGTAAAAAATGTAAGATATATACCAATCACAAGTTTCTGAATTATATTTTCTCAAAGAAGGATCTCAACATGAGGAAAAAGAGGTGTCTTGAACTACACAAGGATTATTATTTCACAATATAGTACCACCCGGGAAAGGAATATAATGTGGAAAATTCTTTGAGCAGAAATGTTTATGGAGTTTTGAACAAGATGAGAGTTGAAAGGGATCATATTTTTATGGATCTAGTGAAAATGGAAATGGAAATAATCATGGATGGTGAAACATATATACTTATTCAAATGGTTTCCAAACCATATTTACTATAAGGGATAAAAAGTTATCAGGATGATGATGAGGAGTTTCATAAGACAATTAATGAAGTGAATGATGGGAGATTCAGTGACTTCATAAATGAAGATGTAATTTTGAAATTTGGGATGAGACTTTTTGTTCCTAACATTACTGATCAAAAAAAGGAATTGTTGGATTATGCTCATAGCTCCAATTTCTCTATACACCCTGGTATAACAATGATGTATAGAGATGTGAAGGAACATTTTTATAGGGACAACATGAAGAGGGAGATTTCTGATTTTGTGTCACGATGTATGGTTTTTTCACAAATGAAAGCTGGAAGGAAACAGCCTGGAAGAGTCATGTAACCTATTCCCATACCAGATCGGAAATTGGATAATATTACAATGGAATTTTCCATGGGGTTACCAAAGACACCTCGAAAGAATGATGCAATATGTGTCACTATTGATTGTCTTACCATGTTGGTACATTTTATTGCTATAAGAGAATATTTACCACTTTATCATTTAGAAAGACTATATATTAATTAAGTTGTAAGTATCCATGGTGTAGCCCTATCTATTGTTTCTAATTGTGATCCCCATTTTACATCAAGATTCTGGAAAATTCTTCAGAAATCCCTTGATACTGATCTTCGTTTGAGCACTGCCAACCACCCTCAAACTGATGGACAATCAGAACATACAATTGAAACCTTAGAATACATGTTGAGAACTTTATCACATGACTTTCAAGGTATATGGGATTAATATTTACATCATGTGGAATTCTCCTATAATAACATATTCCATTCAAGTATTCATTTGGAACCAAATGAAGTGTTATATAGAAAGAGATTTCGTACAACAACTTATTGGGATGATGTTTGTGAAAAAAAACTCATAGGCCTAGAACATGTTGTATAAATGATGGAAAAGGTGAAGGTTATCCAAACCCACATCAAAATAGCACAAATTTGGCAGAAGAGCTATGCCGATAACTGAAGGAAGGATATAGAATTTCCGATAGGATATCATGTTTTCTCTATGGTAACTCTATGGAATGGAGTTATACAATTTTCTATGAAGGGAAAACTATGTCCCAAGTACATATGAAATTTTGAAATTCTATAATGAATTGGGGATGTAGCTTACTGGTTGGCAATGCCGCCAAGTCTCTCCAAAGTTCATGGTGTGTTCCAAATATCATTGTTGAGAAAACACATACCTGACTCAATGTATATACTCACCTATAAGGAAGTTTAACTAGAACCCGATCAGTCTTATTGTGAAGATCCTGTCACAATTCATGATACCAGAGAACAACTGCTGAGAAACCGGACGACTCGTCTGGTAAAATTTCTGTGGAGGAACCATAAGATGGAAGAGGCAACATGGGAACCCAAGGAAATTATGATGAAGAACCACCCAAATTTTTTTCTGATTTAATATTATTGAAATTTCAAGGGAGAAATTATTTGAAGGAGGGAATAATGTAACGCCCAAGCTTACACAGTATGTTTCTCTTTGAATAATACAATAACTTGTATTGTACACAACTTCAAGATTCTAACACACCGTGATGAACCAAACTAGCCGTTATGAATATTAACACCCACTTTTTGAAATTTTATAAATTTTATCATTCAAAATGGATTAATTTTTGGAATCGGAATACCGAAATTATCTTAGAGTGAATTTTTGGTATTTTTTTGAAAACATTCAATTTTTGATTAATAGTGAAAAACACTGAGTTATTGTTTAAAACAGACATTTTTTTAAATAATTATTTATATTATTTATATTTATTTTAGGTAAAAATAGATAAATAATACCTATAGACGTTCAATTTAATTATTTGGAGTCATTTTATAATGAGATTAGATATATAAAATTTTATCGAACTTTTTACTGTCTTTTACCCACCTCCTATGAGCATTTCCAATTTTTTATAAATCATAATTTTACTACTTCTATGAGTTGAATTTAAAAATTATGTAAGATACGGTTCGAATTATTAATTAATGTTTGGTTCAATAAGATGAAAATAATTTTTGGTGAATAGTAACATTTTACATTTATTTACCACGGTTAAAATTTAATAGGGTAATTAATGGTAAAAATGATATTATTATTACCCTAACACATGTAATAATTCTATTGGATAAGTATAATTTGAACAAAAAACATTAGGAATAAAATAAGAACCTCTTTGGTCCACTTGTGTAAGATTATTACATTTATTATTATTTTATTTATAGTAGTGTTACAAGAGTTAAAATTCAATGATTGATAACTAAACCATTTTAAATATAGTGATACAAGAAAATATAAATTAAACTATATTTAATAATTATAAAGATAAAAATATTTCTTACATAATGGTATTTTATTTATAATTTTTAGACATTAAATAATAATTTTAGTAATGGGAAAATGATGATAGAGTAATTACCATACTAATTAAAGATTAAAATAATTGATATTATAAATATCCAAATAAACATAATTTGAGACTTTTAATGAATTACACAAATTTTATACGTTAATATGACTTGTTTAGGTTTATTAAATGTATTTATTTTGAACTAATATAATTTTTAGAACTTCAAAAAAATCCAATTATTATATAATGTCAAAATTGACAGAAATATGTTTTTAAAACCAATACAATATTATTGGTTGATATAATAATCCTGAAAATATACGGTTTAGCCTAATGACTTTTATAAATATAGGTGTATAATTAATGAACTAATTGGGGTTCTCTTGGATGTTTATAGTATTTTTATTAACCATATAATATAAAAATAAAAAGAGACATGGTAAATGTCAAACTATTAATCTAAGAGTTAAATTTAAAAGATACATTTAATATAGTGACCCAAACCTATCCAAAACCAATTGGTTGAGTGGTTTTAGAACCATCACCACCTTATAATTTAAATAAATCATTATGTATCTATTAGAAAACGAATATTATTTATTATATAATAATATATAAATCTTTTCCTTTGGTTCCTCTCACCCTCTTATAAAATGGAACTTCTCCTTCTCTCAAATTCACACCTTTAAATCCATTTGGATTTGCCAAACCCTACCCAAATATCCTACCAAATATGCTTCCTTAATCCTATAATCCTTACTTTAGTAGGAAATCCATCATAAAGAGCCCTTTTGATCAAATCAAAAGGAAGAACCCAATGAAGTGGTAAATATTTCATCACCTCTTTGGAGTTCTTTTCTTCTTCCACTTCCTCTTTCTTTGTAGTTTCCATTCTAAAATAATTTCTATAGTATATTATATATACAGTGTTGTTATTATAAAAATTGTGCAACCATATTCATTATTTTATCCATCCAATAAATGACAATGTCAACATATGTGCATACGTACAGATTACCATCTCCACGTCGTGATATAGTTTGTTATTCAAACACTTCATCATTTGGATGGTTATAATAATGAGTATAAATAATGTAAATAAAAAACATAATATGATAATTATTTGGTATATATGATATAAAATCTAATTATATATGATTTTAATAACAAAAGAATTATATTGTCGCTCATGCATACTTACGGATTACCATCTCCACGAACACGATGATATTCATTCCCCATCGTATCCATTCTAGACTAATATTCATTTGATGATTAAAAAAAATGTTTAGAAACTTTATATAATTTTGAATATGAAAAATATACATCCTATCCATAACAAACATTACTTACATAACAAATCGTATAAAGGAAAATGAATCAGTTAACACCCAAAACGATGATACTACTGAAATATCATTAACAAAGAAATATTAGAATATCATATATGATATCTTGTATATGTATAATGTTCCTGTATAATTTAATAAAAATGATTTAAATATTTTTCAGGAGGTTAGCGTACCCTCGACCAATTAAAAGTACAAGGTAAGAGTTAATTTCACAATCTCTTTACTATCCAAGGTTGTTTTTGCGTAAGTATGTACTGGGACCTCTTTATCTTCCACATCCATGATTTTTAAAAATTTATTCCAATTTTTTTTATATTTACTAAAATATGGGTTAAAGTAATTTATACCCTTTTTGGATTTTTATAAAATGGTTTTAATGTAATCTTTCCATCATTTTCCAAACAAGCTACCTTATGACCTTTTCGAAAAAATTAAGGTATGAATGTTTTTTAACTTATACGGTGGGTGCGGCTATTTTCTATAGTTATAACATAGTCGAAGCTTCCCTTACAAGATTATAAGAATATTTTCTAAATAAATGTGTTATTTTATAATTATATAAAATTTATATGATTTTAAAATAGAAATAATTATTTATATAAAAAATTGTTTTGATTTCATCTATGTCAACATCCATTGAGGGATTTTAAGCTTAATTGAAGTTGATTTATTATGATACAAAACTTCCATGTTGTACTGAAGGTTTTGTGATATGTTTGACTATAGATGTGTTATTTTCACCCCATTCATGCTTTATGGAGAAAATATTGACATTTTTTATGTTTTTTTAATAAGAATGTTTATGTTATGTTTGAACCTTTTCATTTGAGGAATGCATTAGACTTAGTAAGTGACAGGTGGAGCCCGATATAACTCCTCAATGAACCGGTAGGTCTCATTAGATAAACTAGTGTATTAGAACAAGGCCTTGAAAAGAATATTATTTGTAGTTTTTGACCAAGGCCTTGACTATGTGGTTATGATGTCTGGCATTATGCATTCCATCATTATGAATGTGGCTATTGATATTGCATGTGATTATTCAGCTAGTAGAATATCCATGTGAATAAGTAAATGGAATTATTTGATTTTATCATTTCCATATTATTATGATGTTCACGTTTAAAAGGATTTTGTTCTAGTCTTATATTTCCTTAAATGTTTATGCTTATTAAATGATGACCTCGTTTATTTTTCAAAATAATATGTTATTTCAATCAGCAATCCACCAAATTTGAGGTTTTTATCATTTTTAATTACTATAAAATACTCTTCATTTTATGACTTCATGTTGAGATTTTGATCAACATAACCCCTATTGAATTTGATCTTCCTCAAGATATATTCTAAATGGTAATAACATGGAAATTATGACGAGATAAACCCATATATTTCTTTCATAATTTTTTTACCTTTACTTACACATAAATAATTTGAAAAACCAATATTTAATCCATTTATACATCCTCATTGAGGATATTAGTAAATAATGTCATTGTCACTTTCATTTGATAAATTTATAATTTTATTCAATGGAAGTAGAAATAAATGTAAAATTTACACATGAATTTCAAAATGTAAAAACGTATACTTTATATTTATACCTTCAATTTAAATATGTCATTTCCATACCATCTTAGATTTTTATTATTACAGATGTAAATAATTATCATATATATTTTTTGAGTACACTAATAATTGTAATGATTTTGGGACCACTCAATCATTTCAATATCTTGCATGATTCAATTTTTTCTGTTTGATCAAGATCTTAAATCTTTATTTCTCCCATAATTAAATTTTCATGCCTTCTTAAATTGATATTGATCCTCCTATAAAAATTGAGTTTCAAACATATCCTTAATCATCCATCATTAATAAGATTTTTGAACGATGATCCCTATATGTATTTTATTTTCAATTTCATCTCTCATTTTATTACATACGAATAAATTACATAGTCTCTTCAGTTCCGGAGTGATCCTATATTTCATAATTCAATTCTTGATTATGAGATATGAATTTATATTTTTATAAATATTAATCAATATCAGAAAATTCATTATATAATGCTTCCATATTTTATCATTTAAATTTTAATTCCAAAATTCTGTATAGTCATAGTAACTTCATTACCATTTATTTTTTTTCCACACTATTATTGAATAATTTTTTAAATTTAGTCTTTTTTGAGTATCGATAAAATAATAGACCATCATCTACATATATATACTTGATTTGATTTCATTATTTATTTATCATTAATATTTTTTTATAAACACTATTACAGGTATACATGTTCTTCCCTTCTATGACACATCCCACATGATGCTCAATTATAATTTAAACTTATCAGAGCCATAGTGGGGGTGTAAAACTCAACATTAATCAATTCCATATTATATTACACTAATATACCTCTATCAACTAGAAATATCTTATCCATATTGTCCACCATGCTATTTCAGCTTTCAATAATGTTAATTTTTTTAATACAGTAATCATATATGATACCTCATATTATATTCAATGATTAATGAAGTAACTTTTTCACCTCAGTTGAGTGTAATTGAATATATTAAATAGAATTCAATTTTTCATGACCTCATCCATAAAATGATTCCTCAATGAAGGGAGAGAGATAATGAACCCCGAGTACCACCTTCAGTAGGTCCCTAGATATAGAATAGAACTAATGATATAAAAATATCATGATATGGGTGGCCCTGCCCACTAAAATAATAAATGATAGGTAAATAAGTTGAATCATCGAAGAAAAGCTCCATTAAATAATATAAAAAAACCAAATCCATTAAAAATTCATGAACAAATAAGAGTGATACAGCTAAAAGTCACCAATATAATATCCAAAAATAAAGCTAAATTGGTGAAATAACAAAAATCCAAAGGTCTAACATAGAAATGTTAACCATAGTGTGTTTAATCCTGTGAGAAAACATATAATCAGATTATATACATAGGTTGATCATAATGGTAAACTATGTAGGAAAAACAATGTCTCTCATGAATATGTGTAAGAATCATACAAATGCACTCATGGGAAAGAAACATAACCAAAAATAGAATATTAAATAATACTAACAAAACCCAACCTCCCTATGAAATGCTAAAAAAATAACTCAAGCCATCTTTAGTTACATAATAAAAAGAATATCAATAAAGGGTACACCAAACTTATTTCTAGCAATAAATACACTCTCACACCCAAAAATTATTTGTCTTGGTGCTCCCATATCTTATGTATACCAATTTGGAACACGTTTATGGTCACATCATATCACATCTATATAAGCCTGGGCTCATTTCCAATCAGGAATGACCACATCTCGTCTCTCCTTAAAACCCATGGGAAATCAAAAAATCCACAAATATACCTAGAGAGGTATAGTATCATGATAATGAAGGGTATCCACCCCATTCCCTCTTAACATGAATGAACCCCATCATATTCGACCCCACCAATTCTATCTTGATCAGAAACACTTGGGCTATGTCACATCTCACCCTAAGACATCTGGGATTTCTACCCCACAAGCACCACACATCACAACTCACTGTAAGACTTCTAGGCTATTGCAACCACCATATAGTATACTAACAAATCTTTAACCATAAAATATTATGTAATATCAACATTTCCTAGAAGTGATATTGGTAAAAAGTGATTACTCATCCACATTTCCTCCTCACTGGACGTTATGGAAATCTCTCACATGTGACTATGCAGGTGTCGACACATAGTTCTCAGCATCAGTGGTGTGCATATAATATATCAAAAGTAATATAAAAGTACATACATATTGGAATAGATAATACAAAACTATCGGTTCACAACCAAAAACTATGTAACTCAAAAAATCACTACTTTTTCTTTCACCTCTAAATGATTGACACCACATAAGTGACAAGCCACATTTCACATTGCCAACTAATCCCCATTATCATGAATTTTTTTCTTTATTATTAATCATCCACATTTTACCCCATTAAAAATTATTTATTTATTTATTATGAAACTTTATCATATTAATAGTACCAATACCCATCCATTTCAAACATTGGTAAAAAATAATTATTACATCACTACAGGAGCATATAGAAAAAGGAAACTGTAACATCCCAAGTAAATAAAGAATTATGAATTTTCATATGTATGTCTATTTATGAATTATATAGTGTTTTAGAGGCTTAAAATGAGAATAAATCCAATCTTAAGCATAGAATACACTAATATTTTTTAAAAGATCGTTTTACCGCCTTCTGATGGAAAACCTTTTTTAAATCAATATTTTGACAAATTTATAAAATATATTTGTAAAAATAAACTTATTATTTATCATTGGGAAATTTAAATATACTTTTTATAAATTTTGGGTATTTTTATGACAATGTTCATTTTTAATGAATAGTGAAAAATACTGCATTTCACTTCAAAACTTCTTTTTCATCTAATTTAATTATATGGTTAGATTATCATTTTAATTGGGTTTAAAGTGTAAATATAATATATTTTTATAATTTAATACAATTATGGTCATTGTAATTAATTTCACTTTGGAATTGGGCATAAACAAGTGTCAAACTTTTGGTAGATATTGTTTCTAAAAAAACACGCTATTTCTTTTGACAACGAGAGTTATTTTTAAATTAGTTACTGCAATTTCTGTGTTTGGAATTTGGTAAAATGGATTCAATATTTTGAATCATAAGGTCCAAATTATTTCATTAAGACTCTTTTGTTTTTGGACATTATGAATAGTAACGACAGTAATTATCTTTAATTATCATGATTAATTAGTAATCTGGTAGTTAAGGGTAATGAAATAATATCATAATAATATAATATGACCCCAAAATGTGTCCTAATGATACTGGTTGTTTCATGGACGACCATGGGATGCCTTGTTCAATCTTTTGGACCCCATGTAATCACTTTTGTGTGACAGTGACATTTTATCATTTTATTTTTAATGAAAGGTGAATATAACAAAAGTATGTAACACCTAAGTAAAAAAAATTTATTTTTGTCTAAATAAATGATCACTTAGTATATAAATATTCATTATAAAGATAAAAAGATTTACTACATCATAGTATTGTTTATAATTTTTATACATTAAATAATTTATTTATTTATGACACCATGATGATGCACTGATTACCTCATTAATGAATGATTTAAATAAAATGAAAAGATACATTAAAATCTAAGTCTTAAACTTTTCAAAAACCTATTGGATGGGTGTATTTAGAGCCATTATCACCTTATACTCTAAATACTTCATTGTGGTACCTTTAAAATCAGAAACTCATTTTATAATAAAGTAACATTTCATTACATTCCAAGAGTGCCCCTCCTCCCTCTTATAAAAGGCCCCCACCTCTACCCCCTTATCCACACCTATCACACAATTTGATCGGCCAAACTATGCTCATTTTATCTCTCCACATCCCTCTATTAATCCTATAAGACATACATTAGGCAGAATTCTCTTCAAGATATCTTTTGGTTCAAACCAAGGGGAGTTAACCGATTTACACATAATGTCTTCTCTTATGTCCTTTCGTTTTATTTTACCTCTCCAACCCCCTAAACTCTTTTTTTTCTTTTCTTTTGTAACAACACCAGTATCTTAAATATACTAGGATTTTTTTATGAGAATCATTTGATTTACACTTACACACACATCCGTCTAAGGGGTAAAGAACATACTGTTTCTGTGGTTGGCGAATTACTGCCTCACGAAACGATGAATGTTCAATCATATTTTAACACCTTTCATGGTGGCTATTAAGATGTTAATATATTTATATATGATATATATTATTATTAAGTTTTCCTTATGGTTATTTATTTTTTTTCATTTATGGAATACCTTATGGTTTCTATTATGGGTAAACATGATAATTTCATATTAGGAAGTGCAGACTACCGCCCCCTCAATGTGATTTTATTCGTTAATGCCATATGTGGGACATATAAAAGATGGAGTTAATGATTTTATATATAAAATTACACTGTAATTATAATATAACTTTATATAATTATTATTTCATTCTATTAAATATGAAATAGAAATGAAATTATAGTTCATGCGTACGTACGTCCTACCGTCTCCATAAACAGTGCATTTAATTTCTTATCTCTAAATGTTATGTAATATTATTAATTCAAGTATATAATGAATATATGTGATATATATAATATCTACATCATGAATATAATTCTGGATAAAATGTATTTTTTACCACATGAACAACTTGTAATTAAGAGAAGTTTATTTTTTACTCAAGTACCAATGATCGAAAAAATGACCGTTATTAACTTAAATAATTAAATAATGTTCATAACATGTTAATAAGTGATATAAAAGGAATAATGAACTTGAAAAAGTTTCTTATGAAATTATAAATTAACTGTAGTTTATTATTTAGGATATTAAATAACGATCGAGTCAAGTCGGACACGAGGTAAGGGTCTTCGTCTCAATCTCCATTCATTGAGACATATTTTGTTTTATAGACAACATTCTTGTATATGATGTATAAACCCCTTTGAATTTTACTTTTATAGAAAAAAGAATCTTTTTATACGAATCATTTTAAAAAATGACAAAAGGGATTTTTTTTTTGTCTTACGTATGCGGCGACAACGACTTCTCCACTGCCGTGACCATTATTTGAGTTTCGACTTCCTCTACAAGACATAACTTTTTTTAAATGAAAAATAAATACCATGTTTTACTCTTCATTTATTTTGGTATTGAAAATGGTTTTGATAATATTTTTATTATATCAATGTGTTGTATTGATATCTTGTGATTGAAATGTGGAAATGTTATGTTTCCTTTATCTATATTTTATGTGATTCGATTTTGTTATGGTTCTTGGGAATTGTTTATGAATACGGGTGGTTCCATGATAAACTAAGGGTGGGTGAGCCCGATATAGCCCTCTAATGCATTTGGTAATGTGAAGTAGTTAAACGCTAAGGTTTCTCAGAAGAGATTTAGGGAATATATTGTGATGGGTATTCCAAATGTAACCATTAGGGTTACTCCCTACATAATAATGTTATGAATGCTTCAAGTTACCTTTATGTCTTATGTATTCTATGAGTTATTCATAAGTCTTAGGATTTAATAAGGTATGTTAAAGTGCTTATATTTTATTATTGAAGTATGATTTCATTGATTCCTATGTATACATGGACTAAGGTTTTCTTTTCGTATTTTTTATATCCCTTAATGAGCTTTAGAATTCTCATCCCATGTTTTTGAAATGTTTTTCCCCGGTCAAGCGAAAGGTACATGATGTGAAAATAGTGTTGAAGAAGTGTCAAGAAATAATCCATGTTTTATTTTAAATATTATTCCTTGATGGGAGAAAATAAAGACTGATATTTATGTAACCACCATGTTTAAATGTGGAATGAAATGCATGTTTTATGATCTAAATCCCTAAAACTCTAAACCTGAAAAGATCCTCAATGTGTATTCTAGAAAAAACTCATGAATAAGTAATGTTTATGGAGGGGGCCTTATAGTTGGTTTAATAGGTCGGTTTAGATAACATTAGGAGTTATAATTCTATTAAATGATTATCCAAGAATATGTTTTTATGGTCAAATTGAAATGATATAGGATTTGAAGATTACCATGTTTCTTCATCTAAGACATGTTTGTTTAAAACAGTTTCCCATAGAGGAAATAGGGAAGTAGTTCTAGGAAGGCATAGAGAAAGAAATTACCTTCCAAATCAGCATCCTGAGATGGTCGGAATTGGAACTGAACTATTTGTTGCAGTAATGGCCTAGTTGACTCAAGCGATAAATGGTGGTGGTATCCGTGCACGAGATCAGCCTGATCAACCACAAAGGAACATGTATGTGGCAGAACATTTCATAAGGGAACATCCTCCATCATTCATAGGAACATCTGACCTTGTGCTAGTTAAAGGGTGGAATAGAGAACTGGAGATGATTTGCGATTTCATGGGTTGTTCAGACATTCAGAAGGTTAGTCTTTATGTTTATCGTTTTGTGGGTGAAGCAGATCAGTGGTTGTCGATGGTTAAAAATATCAGGGACACAAAGGATATTGATGCTCTTGACTAGGATGAATTCAAAGGTATGTTTTAATGATAAATATTTTCCTAATTCTGTTCGACATAGGATAGAAAAAAAATTCTTGTAATGGAGGCAAGAGGACGACTCAGTGGCTACTTATGAAGAAAAGTTCACCCGATTGGCATGGTATGCTCCAAATTTTATCCGAGACCTTGATAGTAATGTCAATAATTTTTACACATGATTAAAGCCAAAATATCGAAGATCATTAGCTTCTCATGAGTTCAAAAATTATGAAAAGATTGTTCAATGTGCCTAGATGGTGAAAATGTAGTTTTTCGATGATCAAGTGTTCTGTGACAACCAACATAAGAAGAGACCGAGGTGGCAGGAGAAAGGGAAGAATCCTTCAAAAAGCTCTAATGGTATGAAAACTAAGTTTCCAGTTTGTGATAAATGTGCTAAAAACCATGCTGGAGAATGTATTTTGAATTCTGGAATGTGCTACAAATGTGGTAAGATAGGACATAAGGCTTGTGATTGCACTGGAAATGATCGGGGTGATTGTAAGACCAAATTTTATTTACAGTTATTGAAATGTTTCAAGTGCAATGAAATGGGTCATTATGATAACGACTGTTCGAAAAAGAGCTCGAATGATGGGAAGCAGTCAGACTACAAGCAGAAAGGTGTGGTGAAATCCTTTGAAACTACTTCACCATATGTTGGGCCATCTAATGATGTGGTGTCAGGTACTTTGTTTGTTTTTTCAGATTATGACAATGTTTTGTTTGATTTAGGGTATACACATTCATTCATCTCTAAACAAATTTCTAGTGAATTAGGAATTCTATCTGAAGAAATGACTCCTAATATTTTGGTAAAAACACCTGGGGGAAATGTTGAGGAAAAAAGAATTTATAAGAATCTTCCTATCCTTATCTGTGGAAAGAATCTAATTGAGAACCTTATAGTTTTACCTCTTGTAGAGTTTGATGTTATCATGGGTATATATTGGCTCTCTGTTTACCATGTTAAGATTGAATGTAGAGCTAAAGAAGTTTCTTTTCAGAAAGGCTTTTATTTTTTGTACAACAATGAACCCTTACTTTTGATAACATATCAAGAGGATGAGAAACTTGTTAAAGATGGAAATGAGTTTTACCTTGCACATATTGTTGAAAATAAAGGAACTCTTCATATTACTGATGTGCCAGTGGTAAATGAGTATCCTGATGTTTTTCCCGATGAGTTTCCTGGAATTATACTAGACCGGGAAGTTGAATTTATTGTGGACTTAGTTCCTGATGATAAGCCAATTTCAAAACCCCTTTACCTAATGGCTCAAATTGAACTTTTAGAGTTTTAGGATCAATTTAAAGATTTATTAGAGAAAGGTTTCATTCGACCTACCACATCACCATGGGGTTCTTCTATATTATTTGGTAAAAAAGATGGTTCTATGAGACTTTTCATTGATTATAGATCCTTGAATAATATCACTATTAAGAACAAATATCATTTTCCTCGTATCGATGATTTGTTTGATCAGCTCCAGGGAGATCAGTATTTTTCAAAGATTGACCTGAGATCGGGGTACCTTAACTTGAACCTAAATGAAGAAGATATTCTGGAGACCATGTTTTGTACAAGATATTTCATTTTTGAATTTGTAGTAATTCCTTTTGGGTTAATCAATGCACCTACTGTATTACTTGGACCTTATGAATAGTAATTTCCATGAGTTCTTAGATAAGTTTGTGGTTGTTTTCATGGATGATATTTTGGTGTTTTCTAAATTTAAAGAGGAGTATGAAAGTAATATAAGGGTTATTTTGAAAACCATAAAAGAAAAGAAACTGTATGGGAAATTTAGCAAGTGTGATTTTTGGTTGAAGAAAAGTTATTTCCTTGGTCACATTGTTTCTAAAGATGGGATAATTTTTGATCTTGTAAAAACAAAGGTTATTGAACATTTTCGAAGACCCACAAATGTAAATGAGATTAATATTTTTCTTGGTTTGGCAAGATATTACTAATGTTTTGTTAAAAATATTGCACGGTTTTCCAGCCTATTGTCTATGATAACTCGGAAGGGTCTTAAGTTTATCTAGAAAAAAGAATGTGGTGAATTTTTCAGGAATTGAAAAAAAGATTGGTGAATGATCTAGTTTTAGAACTACCTTCAAGGAATGGTGAGTTTGTTATCTATAGTAACGCTTCATTGAAGATACTTGGTTGCATCCTAATGCAGAATGATCATGTAATTGCTTATGCTTCACGTTAGTTGAAAACTCATGAGGTCAATTACCCAACACATGATTTGGAATTAGCTGCTGTTGTTTTCACGTTAAAAACATGGAGGCATCATTTGTATGGAGTAAAGTGTGAAATTTTTTCTGATCCCAAAAGTTTAAATTATATATTCATTCAGAAAGAATTGAACATGATATAGTGGAGATTTCTTGAATTAATCAAGTATTATGATTGTACAATTCATTACCATCCAGGAAAAGAAAATAAAGTGGTTGATTCTTTGAGATGAAAAAATAATCCTTCATTAACCATGTTAAATTTTGAACGTGATCCTTTGGTTAAGGATTTGATGAACTTTGGCATAAAATTTGTGGGTGTAGGATGTTATTCTATTTTTTTCTGGTATTAGTGAAATCTTCTCTATCAGACAGAATTAATAAAGCTTAGAAGCAAGACAGTGAGTCACAGAAAAAATGTAGAGCTGGTTCAGAAGGGTATGTTACCTAAATTAAACATTGATAATGATTAGGTTATGAGATTTGGGAAGAGATTTTGTGGGCATTGTGATTCATAGTTTAAGAGTGAGTTCTTATGTAAAGATCATAGTTCTTCGTTTTCAGTTCATCCTAACAGTTCTAAGATGAATAGATATCTTCTGGAGTATTACTGGTGAGATGAATTGAAATGATATATTGCTGATTTTACAGTGAAGTGTTTGACTTGTGAACAGGTTAAAGCAGAGAGGCAGTTATAGAAAGGGATGCTTCAGCCATTACCAGTGCTAGAGTGGAAATGGGAGAATATATCCATGGACTTCGTTGTGGGATAGCCGAAGACACCTCAAGGTAATAATGAAATCTGGGTTATTGTTGATCGCTTGACTAAATCTTCTCATTTACTCATTATACGAGATACTTTTTCCCTAGATAAACTTCTTAATTTGTATATTACAAATATTGTCAGGTTACATGGAGATCCCCTCTCCAATGAATCTGACCGTGATCTCAGGTTCACTTCTAACATTTGGAAAGGCCTTAAGAAGTCGTTGGGCACTGAATTAAATTTTAGTACAACTTTTCATCCTCAATCAGATGGGTAGTCAGAAAGAAAAATTCAGACTTTAGAGGATATGAAATATTATTTTTACATGGATTATCAGTGAAGTGGGACTAACATCTTTCTTTGGTTGAGTTTTCTGATAATAACAGTTTTCATTCCACTATACAGATCGCACTATTTGAGGCATTATATGGGAAGTAGTGTCGAACTCCATATATTTGTGATGAAGTTGGTCAATGGAAGTTGATGGGACTGGAATTAATAAATGAGTGGGTAGAAAAAGTTTAGTTGATTTAGAATAACATGAGAATAGCTCAGAGCAGGCAGAAAAGTTATGCAGACAACAGGGGGAAAGATCTCTCTTTTGAGGTAGGTGAACATGTCTTCCTCAAAGTTTCACCATGGAAAAGTGTGATGCGATTTGGTAAGAAAGGAAAGTTGAGTCCAAGGTTCATTGGACCATATCAAATTATTGATAGAGTTGGATCAGTTGCATACTGATTGGATTTACCTACGATTTTATCTCAGGTACACAATTTTTTTATTGTTTCAATGTTAAGGAAGTATATGCCTGATCCATGTAATGTTTGGAGTCCAGAGGCAGTTCAGCTGGAAGAGAATCTATCTTGTGTGGAACAACTGGTCCAGATTCTTGACCACGTAGAGCAATTATTTCAGAATAAGGCGATTCATCAAGTAAAGGTTTTGTGGAAAACCACATGATTGAAGAGGCAACAACGGAATCTGAAAATGCAATAGGGGATAATTCGATAAGTAAATAAATTACTGGGACACAATTTTATAAAGGGGGAAAGGATGTAACATTCAAGTTAGTAAATAATTATGTATTTTCATATCTATGTCTATTTATGAATGAGATAGTGTTTTAGAGGCTTAAAATGTGAATAAATCCAATCTTAAGCAAAGAACACACAAATATTTTTTAAAAGATCAGTTTACCGCCTTTTGATGGAAAACCTTTTTAAATTAATATTTTGAAACTTTTATAAGCTCTATTTGTCAAAAAAAAACTTATTATTTCAGATTAAGACATTGAAATTTACTTTGGATAAATTTTTGGTAATTTTCTGACAACGTTCATTTTTTAATGAATAGTGAAAAATACTGCATTTCATTTCAAAACTTCTATTTCATCTAATTTAATTATATGGATAAATTATATTTTTAATTCTTTTTAAAGTTTAAATAGAATATATTTTTACCATTTAATCAAATTTCAGTCATTTTAATCAATTTCACTTTGGAATTGGGAATAAAAAAGTGTCAAACTTTTGATAGATATTGTTTCTAAAAAACCCGCTATTTTTGACAATGGGAATTATTTTTAAATTAATTACTGAAATTTTTTTGTTTGGAATTTGGTAAAATTGATCCTATATTTGGAATCATAAGGTCCAAATTATGTAATTAAGACTCTTTTGTTTTTGGACATTATGAATAGTAACGACGGTAATTATCTTTAATTATCGTGATTAATTATTAATCGGGTAGTTAAGCGTAATGAAATAATATCAAAATAATATAAAATGACCCCAAAATGTGTCTTAATGATACTAGTTGTGTCATGTCCGACCATGGGATGCCTTGTGCCAACTTTGGGACCCCAAGAAATCACTTTTGTGTGATAGTTACATTTTATCATTTTATTCTTAATGAAATGAAAATATATGAAAAGTATGTAACACCTAAGTAAAAAAAAATTAATTTTGCATAAATAAATGATCTCTTAGACTATAAAAATTCATTAAAAATATAAAAATATTTCCTACATCATAGTATTTTTTTTATAATTTTTAGACATTAAATAAATTAATTTATTTATGACAACATGATGATGCATCGATTACCTCATTAATGAACGATTTAAATAAAATGAAAAGATAATGTAAAATCTAAGACTTATACATGTCAAAAACCTATTGGATGGGTGGATTTTGAACCCTTACCACCTTATCCAAGAAATATATCATTTTGGGTCCTTTAAAATCAGAAACTCATTTTATAATAAAGTAACATTTCATGACATTCCAAGAGTGCCCATCCTCCCTCTTATAAAGGCCCCCCACCTCAACCCCCTTACCCACACTTCTAAAGCCATTGACTCGGCCTAACTATACTCATTTTATCTCTCCACATCCATATCATAATCCCAGAAGCCTTACCTTAGGCAGAAATCTCTTCAAGAAACCATTTTCGTTCAATCCAATGGGAGTTACCCAATTTAAAGGAAATGTATTCTCTTATGTCCTTTTGTTTTATTTTGCTTCTCCAACCACCTAAACTATTTTTATTCCATTATTTTGTAACAACACCAGTATCATAAATATACTAGGATGTTTATATGATAAGGATTTTATTTACACGAACACACCTCCGTCTAATGGTTAATGAACATAATGTTTCTATGGTTGGTGAATTACTGCCTCATAAAACGATGATTATTCAATCTTCTTTTAACACCTTTCATGGTGTCCATTAAGATTTCACTCTATTTATATATGATATTTTTTTATGTTATCCTTATTATTCTGTATTTTTTTCATTTATGGAATACCATATGGTTTCCATTATGGGTAAACGCGATAATTTCATTTTAGAAATTGCGGACTACCACCCCCTCAAAGTGATTTGATTCATATATGTCATATTTGGGACATATAAAGGATGTAGTTAATGATTTTATATATGATATTATACTAGAATTATAATATACCTTTATATCATTATTATTTAATTCCATTAAATATGAAATAGAAATGAATGTAGCGTTCAAGCCTACGAACGGCTTACCGTCTCCATGAACGGTGCATTTCATTTCTAACATCTAAATGTTATGTAATATTATAAATTCATGTATATACTGGATATATATAATATATATATTATCTAAATAATGATTATAATTCTGGATATAATGGATATTTTACCACATGAACAACTTGTAATTATAAGACGTTTGTTTTTTACTCAAGTACCAAGGATCGACAAAATGACTGTTATTAACTTAAATAATTAAATAATGTTCATAACATTGAAATAAGTGATATAAAAGGAATAATGAACTTGAAAAGGGTTATTAAGAAAGTATAAATTAACTCTAGTTTATTATTCAGGAGATTAATGAATGATCGATTCAAGTTGGACACGAGGTAAGGGACTTCGTCTCAATCTCCTTTCATTGAGGAATATTTTGTTTTATACACAACTTTTTTTTATATATTTTATAAAAACCATTGACTTTTAATTTTATTCAATAAAGAATCTTTTTATACCAAGCGTTTTACTAAACGTCAAAGGGGAATGTTTTAGTCTTACGTATGCAGTGACAACGACTTCTCCGCCGTCGTGACCATTATTTGAGTTTCGGCTTCCTCTACAAGCCATAAATATTATTAAATGAAAAATAAGTACCATGTTTTACTTTTCTTTTATTTTGGTATTAAAAATGGTTTTGATAATGTTTTTATCATATCAACGTGTTGTATTGATATCTTGTGATTTAAATGTGGAAATGTTATGTTTCTTTTATGCATGTTTTATGTGATATGATTATTTTATGGTTCTTGGGCATTGTTTATGAAGATTGGTGGTTCTGTGACAAAATAAGGGTGGGAGAGCCCAATATAGCTCTCCTTTTCATTTGGTAACATGAAGAAGTTAAAGGCTATGTTTTCTCTGAAGAGATTTGGGGAATATACTATGATGGGTATTCCAAACGTAACCATATGGGTTACTCCCTACGTAAGAATGTTATGAATGCCTCAAGTTACCTTTATGTTTTATGTATTCTATGAGTTATTCATAAATATTATGATTTCATGAGGTATGTTAAATTGATTAATTTTTTTAGTGAAGTGTGATTTCATTGATTGTTATTTATACATGAACTAATGTTTTATTTTCATATTTTTATATCCCTTACTGAGCTTTTTTATGCTCATCCAATGTTTTTGAAATGTTTTTCACTGGTCAAGGGAAAGGTACATGATGTGATGATAGTGTCAAGGAAGTGTCAAGAAAGAATCAATGTTTTATTTTAAATATGTTTCCTTGGTGGGAGAAAATGAATACTCTATTTTATGTAACCACCTTGTTTAAATTTGGAATGCAATGCATGTTTTATGATCTAGTTCTCTAAAACTCTAAGTCTGAAAAGATCCTCAATGTGTATTCATGAAATAACTCATGAATAAGTAATGTTTAAGGATGGGGCCTTATAGAAACCACATATGTGAAGTATCTCATCACCCCCATCACACCATCACCTCATTTCCGAAAAATTATGGCATTACAACCACAACCTTACAACCCCATAATCATAGAAAAATATCCCCACCTACCCACCCCAAAAGAAAGACCATAAAACCACCCCATAATCACCTGAATTGAATTGAAAAACATCCACCACATTCTCAACCAAAATAAACGACCGAAATAACTATCACCTCACCTCCTAGAAATAATGACCACACAACCACCACCTTGATATGCCAAAATATATTCCAAAAAAACATCACCATGTTTCCAAAAAATCACTAAAAACAACCACCACCTTACCACCCCAAAATCGGGTCACATATCACCCATCAGCCCTATAAATCATTTAAAGCACACATCATCGTGACACAAGCATGACCTAACCTCACAACACACCAGTATAAATTTATATGTTATCAAACTGAGATTTATCACATTCCACATTAGATTAGTAGTGTTATCACACAATATCTAATCTCAGAGACATAATTTAATTTGAAAAGTATATGTTGTTAAGAAAATTTCCATTTTAGGGTTATATCAAAATAATCACAATAAGAACAACAAGCACAACACATAACATTCAGTGAAAAAAACCACTAATGGATAAAATTACTAGTGTGGAATCAAACCTATACAAATTATGATATCATAATAACATAAACATGTTAAAATCATGAGAATAATTTTCCTTTTCACCAATTGATTTTAATTATACAATTTTTTATATTTGATTAATCCTACACAACCATATATAAAGTATTGGAAAAAGAAACATGAACCCAAATTATAAAAAATGATGATACAAAATTGATTCCCAACCTCAAATAAGTATTTACAACGTGATGTTCATAATATAGAAAAGGATAAATGATGGAAAACCACCACCACGAACACTAGAAGATTGTTCAACCTACACCGCCCCAAATAATCATCATAACACATCCAAAATACAACCCCAATGTAGAAAAACATCTCAACAATTAAAATCTAATATAATAGTTATTGAAAACTATTCGGATATAAGAAGAAATCCCCATGTATTAAAAATAAGGATCCACTAGAACAAAAAAACCAAATTTAAAAGAAGTGTTCTCTAAGATCCTCTCAAGGAACCGAGGGATCATCCAAAATGATATAAAATAAGGTTGGAATAAATGAATTAATGTTATGTTTTTAAAAGTATATAAAAACAATAATCACTCTTATTTTTTTTCTTGTAACAATTATGTTGAATGTGATCACTTGGCATCCAAACAATCCCATCATTTACAAAAAAATGCACCTCCTCATCTTTAGATTATTTCCAATCGTGAATTATACATTCAAAATGGGTTGTTATTTCATTGGATACCCTTTATTAGTGTAAGATTCATGATCATAATGGCTTTATAATCCGTGAAACCCCTTTTCAAATATTGTAACCAATATAGGGCATGTAATCCCTTAGAAACTCTACATCACCTCAAGCATTGATCAAAAACACCCGAAACCTCCCCCGAAAACATCCAACAATCAAATTTGGAAATGCAATAGACTTCAAAGTATGCACTATGAAAATAGAAACCTCTAACATGCTTTTCATACTCATGGATCAACAATAAATTCTAGAAGAAAGGGGTCCACCCAATAATCCCATGAGATACCTCCCAAGGATATCATCATACCACAAACACTATATCTATCCAAACACGCCAAACCAATAATCCAAATAATTTTTCACACAATCTCATCCCCTTATAACCATAAAATTTTCACACATCAAAATCAAGAAACCATCACAAACAATTAACCTCACTTCTATAAACATAAAAATCAGGGAATTTCCATCCTCTATGTCATGATACTATTCATTCAATGTAATACTAACTGACTAGCATGGGATTAATCTAATAGTGGAATAATGCATCTCAAATATGAATTAAAACATACCATTTTAATATTTTATATTTTCATCACATTCCATTAATTAAAAAATAAGAAAAAATTTCTCTTACATCCCCCATGCCTTCACCACAAAAAAAACCAAAAGAATAGTCCATCCATGAAATGCCTTATCTTGGAGATCATAATATGAGAAATGGAACACAATACTCTATGTGACCAAATAACCTCATTCAAATACCTCTTAGAATAATCATCCACAATTCATGACTCCTTGAACCATATGAATAGGGAAGACTTTGAAAACTAACCAAAGATCATCTATATAGAATCACAAAATTACTATACTCAAGGAAACCATATGATGAAATACATCGATATGTCAACCCATTTAAACAAATGGAAATCCATTTTATATAAGGAACAAACAATAACATGATTCTCATCCTTTACATATAGGTAGACCATACACATCTCCACAAACGTTTCTATTTCATGATTCATCCTAGGCCACCAAAATAACATCCATATGGAACAATATATCTTGGAAAATATATTTCCTACCACCTATGGTGGTTAATGAAGCTCAAAAGGAACCCCATTACACATAAATATTTATGTAAACAACCACCCATGAAACAAAATCTAGTTTGGACCATCCTCTAAATATCCCACTAGAGCATCACCTAGACCAACACGATCACACATTACCTCTGCCTCTAAGTCTCCCCACCAAGACTCATCCACCTGATGCATAATAAAATAATAAACCATCAACTAAAAAAGAATATACAACATAATCCCCTTGAATATAACTGATTTGAATACAAAATCTAAATTTCTATCCATGCATCCCCAGAATCAGAAAAAATATCCATCCCTAACATCCAGTTGAAGGAATCTACATGAAAATTCTATTTTCCCAAGGTGTACGAGATCTAAAAATCACAATCTTAAAGAATCTACATAAATATTATCTACCACAAGATAAAATGATAGTGAGAAAAGATATTCCTCAATATATTTGAATATATGAAGACCACAGAGTCCTATCCAATTAGATAATATAGCCTACTCATTAGCAAACACAATCTATGATATCACTAGGTCATGGATAGAATTGTAAGGTTTATGGATATATAACTAACTTGAACCATAATATTTCACTACCAAATGGTTCATCAACCGAAATCCCATGTCCATATGATAAGAATCACAAAATACATGAAACGTGACACCCTCCAAAAGAAGATAATGCATTGTTTCACTGACTAACTCACCCTTTAGGAAAAAATACTCATCATAAAACTGTTTGGTCCACACAGATGCCTAGTAATTCTTGTTAAATTCTTAAAATGGGGTTGTAAATCAATATAAATTAGGAAAACCCTTTAATTTCATCCCGAAATACAAATGAAATAGTAAAACTCTACCATGATCTTTGTTGTTTGAAACATACACTTGTACAATATTCCATAGAGCTAGTGGCATTGAACAACCTGAAAGACTAATATAGGATGATTGGAAATATAACCCTCTAACTTCAAATAGATTGAGATATCATTAATGAATATGATGATAATCTGATCTAGTAACTCGCATAACATGAAGTTTAAAAGCCTAATGAACATGACTGTTACATTTATAACAATGAATGGATGACCTCAACTCAATGCTCCCATACCTACATCTGAAGGTAGTCTTCATGATATCTCCATCTTTTACCCTCAACTGGTTATATTTAGACTAAATATCAATCATAAAAAACCAACTCACCCCTCTTAAATTGTCAAAATGACTATATATCCTCATAAGATGGAAAAAGATATGTCCCATTACCTAATTCAACCACCGATAGTCTATGAAAAACCTCAGAAAACTATATGCCTCCCTAGATAACAACACTAGAACACCCAATAGTGACACACTATGTTGGAAAATCCATTATACATCAGATCATTTATCTAATTCATTAACTAACATAACTCATAAGGTGATATCTCATAACAATTCATTCAAAGCAGAGAATCCCTAGGAAACATGAACTACCCAAAATTGATGTCACTTCAATAGGGTATCAACACAACCTAATTTGGGAAAACATCCAAGAACACCACAATGACAATGTGGACCTCCACAATACTAAATTACATTAACTCAATCAAACACTCATACATCATGGAATGAGGCTACTCAACACACCAACTTCCACCCTAATAAACCCATTTTCCAATGAAAACTACATGTGGTAAATTCAAATCCAAGAACATGAATCTCATATATAAGTAGTCCATAACAACACATATGTAATAAAGTCAATAGATATCAATGGTAAATTTATATGGTTTCATATTCAGTAAAAAAGTAGCTCCCCTGGGATTATGTGGATACATCATCAGTCTACAACCTTGAAACACATCAAATAAGTTAGTCTAGCTTCCTACTAGTGTAGTGAACAATAGGGGATTGAGGATAATATATACATCTATCCCCCAGTCAACTAACTAGAGTGTGTGAAAAAAATGACTTTGAAAATACTAAATAGAAATTAGAATAAACACATGTACTAAAAAGTCGACCGTACGAATGATGATATTTATCCCCTATGGAATTGAGACCTCTATTGCATGCACCTAAGCATGCCTAAATCATCTACCTCTCTATTAGGGACCACCTCCATAAAAACATTTTGGTTGTGGTACCCAAACACAGGGAATAAAAAATTTTCAGAATCTAAATGACCCACATTCACTCGATGGATCGTAATGCTACTTCTCCTACTATAGGAATGGTCTCATTTTGGACCTCATTTTGAGGCTGGTGATAAAATTGACCTCCTCCAACAAACTGGCTCCATGAGCCACTAGGAAAAAGATATATTAATGGACATCAACACCATAACCAAAACCCATTTTCATGATATCTTAACGAAAACAATGGAAACCAATGTATCACTATGGATGAAAGGGAAACTGAGGCTATCAACTCCCAGAAAATCAAAACCTCAAAAGTCTCGATTCCCGAGACCTTCCACAGAAAAATATTCTCCGCGAAAACCCTTATAGGATCCCCTATCTCGAAAAACCTCCATGTAATTTCACCTTCTCAATCACCTCTACCTTCTTCGGACCCTCTAGATACCATGTTAAGGTTAATTTAATAAACAAATACTATATAAAAGCATATAGTGCCTCCTTAGGATATCTCATATGATACTCCTCATTGGAAAATGATCCAAGGCCATGTGGAGATGTTATTTGAACATGATTCCAAACTCTTGCACTAACATATGCCCCTGGTGAAGTAAAATATGCACATTCATATTCACTACCTTCATGTTTTATGAATGGAACACCTCCTCTAATTATTTTTCAATGTCAACCCATGAAGAATCGTAATCCATCCACTCTCCGAGATTAAAGATCCACTATTTATGCATAGATCATCGAATCTAATTGGCCGCCAAAGGTACCCATTATCCCACCATGGCCCTGATAAAACTAAAATCAATCTCAAGATCCTCCAATCAGATCTATATCTCATCATTTAAGAAAATTCCCTCACACTTCATGAAACCATTCTGTTGAAAACCATGCACCACCATATTCTCATATTCATACTCCTTTTTTGGATCAACCCAACAACTATCAATAGGTTCAGGATGTAGAAACACAACATTGTGATCCATATGTAGACAAAGACTAGAATCCATATATGGAAATAAAATAAGATCATCCTAGTCCCAGTACTATAGAATTTTATATCGATTCAGTTTACTTATCATTATTTATTTTTACCTTCCTGAGAAAACAAAATAAAACTAAAACAAAAGTCATCATGATGATGTGCCTATCTAATGTCTCTACTCTACAAATATGTCCAACTCAATTCATCATTCATTAAACTCAGAGTTGATGCACTAGATAATGGGGGCCCTAAAATATCACGTCTTATCCATTCTACCTGACCTATGTCATTAACCATGGTCAAATAGCACTATTTTCATACCAACCAATGAAATAATCACTATGGCTAACTCCAAACACCATATAACCTCTCACAATCCCTTTGACACAATTTTTTCATGTACATATCCCTCTAAAATTACCCTGAATCCCACAAATAGTAGTCCTTAGGATGGAGACTATATCTGAGGGTATAAAAATATCATGAAATGGAATGCAGGACACACTATAATAATATAGGACCGTGAGATAATATGAATAATCCCTAAACAAATCTACAAAAAAATATAGACGAATCAAAAACCATCTGACAAATGAATGTGTAAATAAAACCAATACATATAAAATTCTCCAATGTAATCACCAAAAAATTATAAATTAGTGACACAACAGAAATCTAATGTTCTGAGCTATAAATATCCGTCCCTTCCAGGTAATCCTCCATAAACTAACAAATTATTTTTATAAATATGATGGGAATATAATTTTACCCAATAGAAAAACTAATGTCACTTGTGCACATGTGAAAATGAAATCTCTTACAGTCACGAAAAAACCAAAGAACCAAATGGAATGTATAAAATTATTCTAAAATAACACAACCTCACCAAGGAATGCACAAAAAATTACACATGTGAGTATAGTGTCATAATAAGAATCATTTCAAAAAAGGATACCCCACCCAACTATCCTTTTGGTATTCTGATCTCATAGCCCAAATTAAAACATAATGGAACCCTCATATATTCTTTATACATCAACTCCATAGAAGAATTGTTAATCACATCATGTTCAATGTCACCATGGTTTACCACCCAACATGAACAGCCACATCATATCTTTCTCTAAGACACCTCAACTATCAAAAATTGAAAACAATTAATAAACTAGTAGGGTATCATGAACATTAAGGACATCAACCTCCTTCCATCCTACTACCATCCATGACTACGACTGTAAGCCTACTCTTCCCATCTCTTTTGATTCTCCGACACTTGGTCAATGCCACATCTCACGTGAAAACCCATGAACTCCCTTTCACACATGAATGACCTCATAACATCTCATATGAGGACACCAAGGATATCAAAACCACCATCTAGTAAAATAGTAATTCTCATTCCATCCTATAAATTTAAATAACTAACATCCTTATAAGATAGAATGAAAAAATATTTGGTACCCATCCATTGGTCATTCTCACCAGATGGTGGAAAACATCCCTGTATTAACTGTATGGTAGTTGGTGCATTGTGGTCGATGTGGGAGGGGTTTCTTATAAAAATAAAAACTAATATAAAGTATATGTATACAGCCACACACAATCCCAACCTATGGGTTCACAATAAAAAATTAACCAACTCAAAACATTTCCAATTTTACTACCACCTCTAAATGAATAACATTATGCAAGCTAATATACACAATTCACATTACCAACTGATTCCCATTATCCATACAATTGATTGGATTTTTAGAATTATCCACATTTAACCCCAAATCCCTTTATTTATTTTTTCATTATCCATTTCCATCCCAGTAACTAAAATAAGAGACAAAGAATTCAAACATTATAAACCAATTAATTATTACATCACTAAATTAGAATATATCACAAGGTAACCCCAAATCACAAGTATCTCATCATCCACATCACAATATCTCCTCACCGCCCTAAAATCATAGAAAAAAAACCAGCACATCTCCACCCAAAATGCACAGAGAGAAACAAATCAACATCACCACCCCAAAAGAATGGCACAATAAGCACATCCTCATCACCCCAAAAGCATGACAGAACAACCATCACCCTGAAAACCCAAAACCATAGAAAAAAAACACTATCTCACCACCCAAAAACATGAAAATATATCACCCATCGTCCTTACATCATATCACACACACACACACATTGACATCCCACAAAAATGACCATACATCATAGAACGTCAAAGAGAATTTTACAGATTGACAAATGGGGGTTGTATCAAAACTCAATTTATTTCATGGGTGTTGTCACATAGGAAATAATCAAAGAGAAACTACTCACAAAAAAAACAAAACCCAAAAAAACAACAATTTTTGGTGGGGAATCAATCCCATAAAATCAATCGTAACACAATAATATCAATGTTATAAATGCATGAAAATCATTCACCTATTCCACCCTAAGTATAAATTGAACATTTATTTATCTTTTATTAAAATAAAAATAATTACCCATTTATAAAAAAATAAAACTCATCCATCATGGAACACAATATGGATAAATGATTGATTCTATACCTTAGTGTTGTTTTTTAAACTTTTTGTGCACCGCATTGTGAAGAAGAGGCACCTGAAAACCATAACAACAAATAAAAAACCATTTAAAAAACTAGAATGAACCAAATGATCATCCAAAATAATACTAAATCATACCCCAAACAAAATAAAATTAAAAATATTTTCCCTTATTTTATTATTTATATAACTTTGTATTCAATACCATGACCTCTTCTCCTATTCAATACTGACGATACATTTTTCAACATATTTTACCCTAGATACAAATGTCCATTTTTACTATATAAATACATAAATAAGTTTTTGTCATTTCATTTGATTAGGATTTATTCATATTAATATTAACTTATAGTCTCTTATTTTATAATTAATTGATACTAAATAGATTCTATTAATTTTTGTACATATAAATAACTTTTATGATTTAAAATCATATTGAGTTAGTTTTATTTTTATTATTCTCTATGTTTTAAATGTTTAGTACTTTTAAAGGCATAAAATTATATCAATTTGACCATTAACATCACAATAAAATTGAATATTATTTTTCATATGGAATGAAAATACATTATAATGAAACCATGTTCTACCATTTGTTATTTATCTAATAGATTCATTATTTAGGATATGCCTCATATTCATATTTATTTCCTTCTATGAAACCCCAAATTGATTATTAATATTCGGGGGATCTCTCCTCGTTATTTTCAACAAATATAATCTAAGTACTTCAAACCACCCAAGATTTTCATATATAGGTATAAAATATTTTAAAATTAATATCCATTATATTACAGAAACTAATTCTCGAGGACTGTAATAGTTTTCTGGATTTTTAAACTAAGAGGAAATTATTCTAACTTGGTGAATGATTTGGTAAATTTCTTAAACATATCCCAAAAATACCCCCACCCCTTTAGTACACCTATTAAATTAATTTATCTATAACATGTAGAAATGATAGAAAAAATGGTGATGTTAGGTGATCCATAAGGGTAAACATGAAAGATAGATACGAATATACTGAGAGTATGGTTTTTAGGACTCATGCATAACATTACAAAATCATACCATGCATATCTAAGATCATATTATTGATTTATTGAATAACAAATGTAATTTCATAAGAAAATATTCATATATAAATAAATAGCATAGTCCATGACAAAATAAGATAATAATAAGAAATGGAATTTCAAGAAGGCACATAAAAAAGTAATATTATTCTATATAAGTCAAGAAACATTTCCAAAACATAAAACATAACTTCATGGGGAATAAAATACAAGTGTAACACACCACTATCCCTAGATGTAATCATTTCTTTATAATGAATCATGTTTCCAAATATTCCCCTAGTGGATCGAGGTTCACCATATTCTTTAGTGGATCATTCCAGCCAACTAGTTTTCATCATTATCTCATGAGACATAAATATTTACCAGATACATTGGAGAGAGATATAGGTCCCACCAATCACATAATGAAAAAAATACATAAGTTTTCTACATGAACATAAATCATATTAGAATACTTTAAAAGTGGGTTTTGTAGACATTACATCATAACATAACTCAGGTGAAAGAAACAAAATTCATAAATATAATTTAATTATAATGATAAACCATTTACATAATGAATAAACATGGAATACATGGGTTATATCTCGAGTAAAAAAGTGCTAAAATAAAATAAATCTATCTTATATAGGACATTGTTTTTAAGGATAACTGGACACAATTCTGAGCAAAAGGACCATTCCATTTATAAATTTTTTTTATAAAACTAAAATTGTATAGAAATATTTTATTAATTTAATATAACCCAAAAAATTTAAAAAATAATTTTTAAAATTTATTCCAAGCATCTATGAAATCTAATTTCTATAAAAAATCATAAAAGATCCTTTAAAACATTTTTAAAACATTTTTATATTATATTGTTTTTGAGGAACACAAATTCATTATTGAAGAGATCATAAAATTAAATAAAGATTAAAATATCATGAAAAGAATGATATTCATTATAAAAAATTTCAAATAAAATTATATAACCATTGTAAAATAATACATGTACATAACATAACATGTGTTTCAATGATGGATAATTGAGTCAAAATTATCTTACCAATTTTTTAATTTTTGAACCAAAAACACCATGAAAGTGAAATCATCAAAAATATATTTAAATAATTATAAATTTAAGAATACTTTTAATATAATAAAATCATGGTTATGATATACCCCACACAATAGAAATAGGTGGTTAACATCGCTTATATATCACAAAAAAATAAATGTTCACTAGAAATCCTTTACCTTAGGAATTCAATCTCATAGTACGAATGAAAACAACATTAATAATAAATATAAGTTAATTATAAATATATTAAAGAACAATTCTCATATATATATATAATAAACTATATAATTTAATTATGACCTTATAATACCTTTATATTTATAATTCCTTGTGTAATTTTTGTTTCATGTAATAAGTGCTTTGTTTCTTGTACAAATTTTGACATTTTTTTATTAGTATGTGTACTCAAGTCATTATTTAATATTCTATGTAATGATAAACATGATAAATAAATTCATATATATTAATTATATATTTATTTATGGTTCTCTATATAAAATAAAAATTGAAAATGAAATACACAGTTCATTGGGATAGTAGGTCATACGAACTCATAAACATTACTTTCAATTTATTATTATATTAATATAAATGAAATTATATGATATATTATTATTCTAGAATCATTTCAATATTATCTAAATTATATTTATATATAAAATTAATACTTATTACCACCCTTGTAAAATATATATGAAAAAAGTCACATCACATCATATAGATGTTAAGTCATACGTACACACAAGTGGCGTTATCAGTTACGAAAGTATTAGGTTGTAAAAAATATATATGAAAACATAACTAATGAAGTATAAACTTTTTATAAATATCATATGTTGAATTTAAACCCACCATGAATTCTACTCATAAAATATGGTGATGGAATATCAATTGTATTGTTATGTAGAGACGGTGATTCAAACGTACACACGAGCGATACATTGACTTCTCATTCGATGGAAAAGGGTGTGTATAATGTTTTATTTATTTTAATAATAATAGTTTATAATATTTCAGATTCTTATTTTTTATTATAATAATAGTTTTAAATTAGGTATAGAATAGTAGAAAAAGGGAGTGATCGGTTAGAGTGATTATCCCTTCTACAAAACAACTCCTTTAAATCTTTTCTAAAGGAACATAGAGTTGTTATTTTATGAATCCTAGAAGATCTGAAATGTGTATATGGAGGTGGATAATCAAATTATATAGATATTGATCAAGATATAATGCAAAATGTTGTGAAATTTTATGATAGGGGATGTCTCCTTTGGTAATGATAATGAGGGGTGCTTTAGGAATTTATCAAAATATTAAATTAAAATAAATTAAATATCAATCAAAATACCTCTATATTTCAATTAATTCAAATATAAAGTGGGATAGGGAGAAATACCATCAAAGAATATATTTTAAATAATTTTTTTGTAATATTACATATTATAATATTTATTAACCCTTTTTACCTATTTTAATTTTAACTATAGAAAATATATTTTTAATATTAAATGTTGGATATTTTTTATTACATGGTTTAAATAAAACATTAAATGAAAAATATATTATATTTTTGACAATTATATATCCGTTTTCCTTTATTTATTAAATTTTTGACTTTTATCTAATTTATTGAATTATTATTTTCACAAAATATCATAAGTGTCAATTTTGATACAATTCATAACATTGACATTATGAAAATCTAACAAAAAAGATTACATCCAAAAAATTAATTTAATAAAACCATATCACGAAATATACACCTATAAAATTTATTTATGACATTAATTAAGTTAAATTATATTTATTTGAATAAATATAATATTATTTATTTGATTGCCTCATTATTTGAATAATTATAGAATTACCACATTGTAAATAATTAATATAATTATTTCATCACAAAAAACAAATAAATATTTATTATATATATGAAAATTTGATATTTCATGATTATATATATAGTTGATAATATATTTAATTTAATCCCAAAATCAAAATATTACAAATATTAAAAGTAAGAGTGTGACATTTTTTCACTACATTTCAGTTTAATAATATTTAATTCATTTTCCTAGAAAATTTTTCATTAAAATTATCAATTTAAATTATAATGTGTTATGTATTGAATTTATTTCATCCAATAACATTTGGTCATATGAATGAGTATTTTTTTAATATATATATATATATTATCATTTTCAACATTAATCATTTAATTTACCATTAATTTTGGTAATAAAAACTATTAAAGTAACAATACATATTGTCCAAAAATAATAGTGACCTTTTTACTAACATTTTTCCTTATGATTATAAATAATGAATAAATTTTTCATAATTCAAAAAAGAAAATTTTCTAAATAAAATTTTAATTTATTCTCATAAACGGAATGAGAAAAAATGTTTTTAATGTGAAAATACCCATAAAGATTGACTTGATTTTATATCCAAAATCATGATGAAATTTATTCCAATTACTTAAATCAGATTAAATGATAAAAATTTTATCTAGTTATACGTTTAAATAAATCTAATATATAATTATACTTTATAAAATATTTTAATTCAAAATATCCTATCAATCAAAACTCAATATTTTTTCTATATTAATCATGACATGTATCTTAACATAAAAATACCGAAAACTCACCCAATGTAAATTTTGATACCCAAATTTGATGGAAGAAATTTATTTTTTTCATATAAAAACTTTAATAGTTTCAAATAAACCAATTTTAAATAGGTTCTCCCTTAAAATCACTGAAAACTCACTTATTTGAAAAATAATTATTTATTTAAAATTGGATTTGTTCATATATCATGTATAAAAAACAAATAAGATAAATTTTAAACATTAAATTTAATATATATATATATATATATATATATTTCATGAATATAATTCAATAAGAGTAATTTTTTAAATTATTTGTATAAAACGAACTTGGGCCTATTGAAATAATGTTTTCAAAAAAATAAATTTTTTATTTTTTAAAATTTATAATTTACTTGTGAAAGAATTTTTTTATAACATAATTAAATTGTTCATTTAATAATATTCATACCTTCCAATCCAATGGATAGGTTACTATTTTCTTGTTTAAATAAGTATATTAAATAAAATATTTCATACAAACTCAATTTTGTGTTTAAATAATATTTACCTGAGTCGCATGTAGACCAATGTTAAATTAGTGTATTGTATACCACATGAAATAAATGAAATTTAATTTTAATTTGTAATTAAATGGTTTTTAGAAATCCTAGTATTACCTTCAATCCCACATAAAAATAATTTCTCCCTTGAAATTATTTATTCTAATAAGAAAAATGGGTATACATTTAACTCAATGTATTATCATGTATCCATGTCGCATTATCAAACTGGTAGTTTTATCCACAAATAATTAACCAGGATAGGGGCCTTGTTTGTAGAAAATTTCTTAAATATCCAAAATTTCAACTAGTGTTTCTTCATAAGAAGGATCTTTCTTCATTGTTATGGCCTCTAAGTTCAGTACATTTTAGGGATCAAGTATGTACTTCCTCAGAAGATATACATGGAACACATCATCAACATGAGGAATATTTTGTATAAATTCCAATGGAAAGGATATTGTTCCTATAACATCATTAATTTAAAAAGTAAATTTTAACCTCGTAGTATTAAATTGAACTTCTAAAATCAAAAGTGGATGATTCATAATTTCTTTTTGGGTAACCCATATCACAAAAGGGTTAATAAAAAATATTCTTAAAAAGAGGGAAAATAAAAGGTGAAGATCACAACATGACTATGATTATAATAACATAAAAACATGGAAATGTAATAGAATTACAAGTATGATGTTTTGATTGAATGTGAAAGAGAACATGGTCATCATAAATTAAATTTTTAAGGAATAATAAATATATTATTATCTTAGCTACCATTTGATTCATAAAAAAGAGGTACTAGGATAAATGTATTTTTTAAATATAATTTTATCAGTGTTAAATAATTTTCACAATAAGATATAAATACCCGATTTCATTCTATTTTCAAAAAACAATTCTCATCCATCAGATTCACCTTGATCAATTTTTTCTTCATCACTTATTCCATGAAATGAGGTTGAAATTACTGTTTAAATAAATAATAAACCATATGATCCATAATGAGATGATAATTCATTCCTTTGGTCTCTTGTTATCATCACAACAGAATAGTTATCAGGTCATATTAAATGAAAACATTTATCTTTAAAACCTCATCGTAATTTCAACATAAACAATTTCATAAATAGTTACCATTATGATCATTCCAAATGATTTCATACCCTTGATTTCAAAAGAAGGTAATTAAATATTCCATTTATCCCAAAAAACATGAATATTAACTCAACTTTCTCACTACAATATTTTGAATAAAATTATCATGTATTATCTCCAAACGAAATAATAACATGAATTATCATAAAAACTTAATGAAAGCATAAACACTTCCAAAAATAAATTCTTTCCTCATACCATCGATCTTGAAATTCTATAAACACAATCCATACTATCATAAACAATATTTTCATCTTATTATTAAAATGTAAATCAGTACTATCTCATTGATAATCAAACAAATATATATTTCATTCACATATTAAGGATTATAATTCAATTAATCATGTCCAATAATATCACATTTCCATTAAATAACTTTTTTGTAAATTATAACCATTCAACATATTACTGTAAATCCAAGAAAAAATAGAAATCAAACAATGGTTATATATTTTAGAACTAATATAATATAATTATTTTATCCAAATACATAAATGCTTTGATTATTTCACTTCATCCTTACTCAATTAATAATTGTACCTAATTCTATTAATCAGCCCATTTTTATTTTCATATATCAACTTATGTCTTATCATCAGTAGAAATAAAACCATTGATTATACAACCATGTTGATTATCTTAGTGATCATTCCACATAGAAATAAATTTTCATAATGACCATTCATTCCAAATTAGATTCATCTATCTATTAGTAGATCCTTGTGAAGGAAAATATTACCATCAATTGTATTAACTGAAATATTAAATTTCACTATGAATTTACATGAACTGTTTTCTTCAATTCATCAATAAAACATATTCTTGTTCCTCTTTGAAATCAATTTCCATGTTTCTCCAACATTCACGACACAATTGTACATGATTATATAATATTATGTGGTATCCATTCCCATAATACATATGAATATTTATCCTTTTCTTCATTGGTGAGTTTAATAGTCGGTTAATGTACATCATATTACTCAAATTTCATGAAAACAGATTAATCATTATCATAACATCCTTCACTCTAGTGATCATACCATTTGAATTATTATCCACAATATGTTCATAATATACAACATTACCCTAGTTCCTTCATTTTTATATAATCAACTAAAATCATAAATAATGGCCTAAGAAACACTCATCATAGTGTAAAACCAAAAACCATGAAAAATAACCTATAGGATGTCAAAATTATGACACACTCTTTAACATATGACTTCATTGTATTATCCTTAGATACATCCCTAGAAATATCCTTATAAATATCTCTAGGTATATCATAAAATTTTTATTATCATTGTTACCATTGTTTGACTAAACCATTCATTTGATTCTAAATAAGATCATATAGTCCTTCATATAAGTATATAAAATATTTTCATATGAATATTCATTAAATTACACAAACAATGCATGAGGACCGTATTATTTTAGTGACTTAGGAACATGAAACATATTATTCAAATTTGGTGAAATATTTGGTGACATATCTTCAAGATATCCCATGAATACCTTTCATATAAGTAGTACTACTTAAATCCATTATTTCTAACTGGGAGAAATGAATCCTAAGAAATGGTGAGCTCATATGGTCCGTAAGGGTAATAAATAATATATATAATCAAATCATGAGAATATGAGTATGAAGACATGATAATAAAAATAGAAAATCATACCCATAATATCAATGATCATATAAATGAGTCATTGAATAAACAATAGAATTTCATAAGACATGATGCATGATGAAATAAAAAACATAATCCATGAAAGCATGACATATGGTTTAGAAATGGAATTTCTGGATGAAAAATAGAATTGTAAAATAATTCCTTATTTATCTAGGACTATTTCCGAAACATAACATGGAACTGCTTGGGGACTACACCAACTTGGCAGGACCCATCACCATCCCTATTCATAGTCCTTTCCTTGTAATGGTTGAGGTTTCCCCAACATCCAATAGTGGATTGAGTTTCTCCATCTTTCATAAAGGACCAAGAAGATCAAATTATTTTTATCATTATCTCATGATAGTTGAATATTTACCCAAGGAATCTGAGAGAGATATATTCCCCACACAAATAATAATTCAAACAATACATATTTTTTCCAAACTAAACAAATCATATTTGATCCTTTAAAAAAATTTCCTTCATAAACATTCCATCATATAATTACTTATTTAGGAGAATTTTTTTGATAAATATTAATCCATTATCAACATAAAAGATTCATATAAATAATAACAATAGTATACTTTGGTTATATCTCTATTAAAAAATAATTAAAATCCAATAACGTCATCTTATATGGAAAATGAATTTTATATATCACAAGAAATACATCTTGAGGAAAATATAATTTTCTCTCTGAAAAAACCATATAAAATATAACATATTTAGAAAACAATTTTCATGGAAAATAAAATTTAAAATATATTAAAGATGTTGTGAAATCATTATAAAACATCATTAAAATTCATTTTCCTTAAAAATTCATAAATGATTATTTAAAACACTATTTAAACATTTTAAAAAATAGTATTTTGAAGGAACAAAAATTCACAAATGAATAAGGAAAACAATATTTAGAGCCTAAAATATCATTAAAATAATTATATTCATGATAAAACCTATCATTGGTAATTATATACACCTCATTAAAGAACATTGGGGCATACAATAACTTTTCCCTCTAAAAAGGAAAATTGAGACAAAATATGATACCAATTTTCTATTTTTTTAACTATAAACCCCTTGAATGAGATATAATAAAATGGATATGAATATACTGATAAATTTAAGAATATGGTTTATATAATAAATTTATGGGTAGTATATACATGACAAAAAATAAATAGGTTGTGAGCATGGCTTAAGTATCGCACAAAATAATAGTGATACTGAAATATCTTACCTTATGTCTTGAGTCTCATCCTACTCATGAAAACCTACAATATATTAAATAAGTGTTTATTATAGATCTATTAAAGAAATATTAGTATATATAATTATACATATTTCTTACTTATGAACTTTTATTACCTTCTTATTTAAAATTTATTGTTTATGATATATTTCGTGTAGTAACTCCTTTGATTCTCATACAAGTTTGGAATTGTTATACTAGGTATTCATAAATAAATCCTGATTTTAAAATCTGTATAATGATAAAAATTGATGATAATATATATATATATATATATATATTCATTTCATATTTATTTATTGTTCTCTATAAAATATATAAATCAAAAAGGAAATACATCATTCCAGGAGAAGGTGGAATGTACAAATGCATGAATGTTGTTTTGATTTTTGGGACATATTAAATGAAATACAATTATATGATATGTTATAATTATAAAATATTTTTTGTGTTATATAAATTATATATATTCATAAAATTATTCTTTATTACCTCCCATGTTAAATATAGATAAAAAACAAATCACCTCACATTGTAGAGATGATAGACAATACACACACACGAGAGACATTAAAATTTCTCAAAACAATTATGTAGAAAATATGTATATATAATATATAATTGCATAATTATAATATTTTGATAAATATTATATATATAAATAAAACCAATCATAATTTCTACCGAAAAATTATTGTGATGGAAGTTGAATTGTATCACTACATGGATTTAATAAATCGTACGTACACATGGGTGACATATTCACTTATTGTTCGATGGGAAAAGGGTTTTATAATGGTGTGTTCATAATAATAATATTATTTTAGAATATTTATTATTAATAAGTTATTATTTTATTATATTGATATTTTTACGATTTATTGTAGAGTAGATCAATAGAGTGAACGATTTGAGCTATTACATCTTCATAAAATGTCACCTTTAGATATCTCATAAAGGATAACAGTTATGGTTTATGAGAATCTCAAAACCTATATAATGTGCATAGGGAAGTTTATAATATATATTGAAAGAGAATGGTTTTGATATAAGGATCAATGTGTTGAAATGGGATGATGGAGGAGGTGTCATTTTCTAATGAAGGTTAGGGGTACTTAGAGAATTTCACAAAAGATTAAATTATAATAAATTAAATAACATTTAAAATACCTCCAAATGAAAATTAATTAAGACATAATGCGGGATATGGTGAAATTTCATCAACCAACAGATTTTATAAATGTTTTTATATTATTTTATGCCTTATCTATTGGATTAACCCTTTGTTTACCTATTTTAATTTTAACTATGGTAACAACATTTTCAATATTGAAAGGTGGATATTTTTACATATATGGTGTTAATTAAAACTTAAATTGTAAATTTATGATATTATAGACCATAATTTATCCCATTTTATGGATTTAAGAATTTTTTTATTTTAAACTAATTTAATAAAATATTTGTTTCATAAAATATAAAAAGTTTCAAATTTTACAATATTTATATCATTGATTTATGAAAATTAATCAAGAAAAATTAAATAAAAAATCAATTAATACACCCCTAACATGTCATATTCACCTATAAAATTCACGTATCACCATAATTAAGTAAATTTATATTTCATAAAATATTTATATGGTTATTTAATCGATTGTTTCATTAATTGAAGTATCATAAATTAGATTTAATCTGGGTTCACCATTAATGGGATAAAAAATATCTTTGTAGAAAAATACTTATTTTATCCATGAAATTGGATTTTTTCATATATCATATCTCGAAAAAATATAAGCTGAATTTTAAAAATTTAATTGAAAATATTATATATATGTATATATCAACAAAATAATTCAACAAGTGTTTTTGGTTTATTTAGTTGAATAAATCTATTTTGTTCTTATTTAAAAAAAATCAGAAAAAAATTGTAACTCCCCAACCCCAGAATCCAGGTGATGGTGAATTATTTTGATATAATGGCATGATTATAATGAATCAAGTCTTGAAACACTGATCTGTTTAGTAGTCTTGGAAACAAGATACATATATAAGTTCAATATTACAATTTGAAAAAAAACAACACTAATTTTTTCCATTAGAAACATCCATGCTTCCAAGATTATTCCTACAAGTCACTCAGAACTAAATTATTCATATCCTGGGAAAATGAAGCATAAGAAAAGGATAAGATCAAATGCTTAGTAAGAGTATGAAATAAAACAGAAGATAACATAAACATTAGGAATGTTGAATAATTGAAAACACATGCCTTTAGAAATAATATTCATGGACACTTTATGGTAGGAATATGAGCTGAGTAAATAAATCCATAATAAAACATTTGTCGTGGGTATTTTACTAGTCAAATAACCACATGAAATATCAATAGCTAATCTCATAATGATGGAATTCATAAAGTCAAACATTCTGAAACAATTGGTCAAGGCCTCGACCAATTCCATATCTAATTGTCTCATGAGACCTACCAATGTATCTAGGAGCTATATCGGGCTCCACCTGTCACTTACTAAGTTCAATGCATTCATCATATGAAATGTTAGAAACATAATGTAAACATTCGTATTAAAACTAGTATACAAAATGTCAATATTTTAACCACGAACCCTGAATGGTATATCACATCTAGAGTCAAACAAAACTCATTCAATACAATATTGAAAATTATATTATAATATATTAACCTCAATCAAGAATAATGGTGTATATTGACATAGATGAATATAATCATCAATACTATATTAGAGAAATTCCCCCCTTTATCTTTAAAATGTTTAAAAGTCACACTATTTATCAAGAAGTGGGTTAAAATATATTTTTTAATCAAAGTATCCCATACCACATTGAAACAATTAAATGTGATTTTATTTTGAAAACAATAATGTCCATATAAATAAATCCTTAAAATCAATTTTAAAACATGGTCATTAATGAGAAATATTTAGAAGAATAAATTTTTAAAACATATAAAAATGATATTTTATTTAGAGTTTCGAACCAAATAAATGATGATTGAATAAAAATAATTGTGTTAATAAAAAAATTATAATTTCCTGAGAATAAATTATTACATGATATAATATATCAAAGGAAAGTATATACAACATATAAAAGTTAAGAGGTTCATAATAATAAAGGATTCTCAATGGAATGTAAATTGTGATAAAGTCCCTTATAAAGACTGTATCCTTAGGTTAAGACTAAATCAATGAAATTATTATGTCTGAGAAATATAAATACAGTCAATATGATTGGATATTTAGTGTAAATCAATCAGAGGAAATTCACGCATTTTCTTGTAAAAACAATAGTAATGACGTGGATGTTTAACTCTATGAATGGAAATTTAGTTAAGAGTTCTCTTATCAAGTTCATATCAATGACTTGAAAAAATTAACAATGGAGTGATTATGTGTATAAAAATTATATCCACAAAAAGGGGAGTGGAAATTAATACATAAATAATAATTACTGATTCCACACATAATTACATTGTAAAATAATCAATGACGTATGCTTAAATTCGAATGAGTGGAAATTGAAATTTGAAATTCCCTTACTGATTTGGTAAATTATGAAACATACAGCCCATGAAATAAGGATAATAAAATGATGATCTAAATAACCATAAAATAAATTATATTAAACAATTAATAAAATCATGGACATCACGTATGCCACACAAAAGGAAATAGTGGCTAATATATCATGAATGTCACAGGAATAAAAAGCGAGAAGAAAAAACCCATACCTCATTATAATCAACCGAGTCATATGAAATAAAGTTAATAACAACCAAATTAATCACATAATAGCATGAATATAAAGATATTAATGATAATATATATCAAATATCAGTACTCAATACACCATATTCAATAAATAAGTGGTGAACAATGGAAATCTCACGGATTTAAATTGAGATAAGAAACCCCTTACCTCAAGTCCAAATTGTTTTGTATGTTCCTTATTCTTACTGAATAATGAACATAAGTTAAATTATAATTGATTAAATATAATTTTAATGTTTTTATTCCTTTTATACCACTTATTACTTTTCCATTACAATTAGTTATTTATTGGAGTTCATATTGGATATTTTGTCGATGTTTTGAACTTGAGTAAAAAATGAACTTGTTATAATTACAATTTTTCCATGTGGTCAAAATTCCATTATATCCAGAATGATATAAATGATTTAGATATAATATATATTATATATCGAGTATATTTATGAATTTATAACAATACATAACATTTGTTGATATGAAATGAAATGCACTGTTCATGGAGACGATAAGTCGTACGTATGCATGAACGCTACTTTCATTTATATTTTGTATTTTAATGGAATTAAAAACAATGATATATAGTTATATAATATTTCAAGTATAATACCATGTATTATATCATTATCACTATATTTCATCCATCTCACATAAGTCAGTAATGAGTCATATAACTTTAAGGAGGGCTAGTCCGCACTTCCTCTAATGAAATTATCACATTTTACCAATAATGGAAACCATTAATGAATGATATAAATGGAAAATAAATAAGAATAAATAAATAATAAACATAATATATATCATATATAAATAAAATTATATATTAATGGAAACCATGAGGGGCTGCATGATATAATAAACAATCAATGTTTCATGAGTCGTTAGTTTACCATCGAGAGAAACAATATGTTCTTTTCCTATTAGATAGTGGTGTCTGTAAGTGTAGTCGAAATACTTATCATTAAAACATCCTAATATATTTAGTATTATAGTTTTTTTATAAAATAAAGTAATAAAATGAGTTTATGGGATGGATAAGTAAAATAAAAGAAAAGATGTTAAGACAAACCAGTACCATTAATTTGGGTAACTCCCTTTGGTTTGAACTAAACGGACTTCTTGAAGTGACTTATGCCTAAGGTAAGGCTTATAGGTGAAATAGAGGGATCTTTAGAGCTTATTTTGGAAGGGTATGTAAGATCAAAGAGGCTTTAGAGGTGTGAGGAATGAGTTAGAAGTGGTGTCCTTTTATAAGGGAGAGGAGGGGCTCTTTTGGGAAGTTTGAAAATGTTATTTTATTTTAAACAAATCTTTGGTTTGAAAAGGTCCAAACCCCATTAAATTAGAATATAAGATAAGGAATTTTTAAAATAAAATAATCCAACATGAATTAGATATGTTTGTTATATTTGTTTAATATTAATAATCTTATTTATTTAAATAATTTACTAATGAGGTAAATACTGGATCTATATTGTGTCATAAATAATTTAATTTATTTGATGTCTAATTTTTTTTAAAAATTACCTTAATGTAGTAAATCTTTTTATATTTCCAATTAATATTTACAGTCTAATATATGACTTTTATAACTACATTTACAAAATTATATACTAAAAGATATTTGTTAAAATCATTTTTGTCTTTACTTTAAGATAATTAATATAAATTGTCATTATCACACTTATGTGTCTCCATGATGTCCTCAAATCGACACAAGGAATACCATGGTTGGTCATGACTTGTCCAATAAGGTTAGAACAAGTGTTAAGGTAACTGTTTATTATTATAATATTCTTTTTACCTTAAATTGCCATATTTACCTTTAACCACGGTAAATAAAAGTCAAAAGTTACAATTCAAAAAAAAAATTCTCTTATTGAACAACATTTTACAAACTAATAACAACCATGTATGTAGGATTTTCTAAAATTCAAATCACATAAGAGGTAAATTTTCATTTAAATGAAAAAGTCCGTTTTTAACTACGGTTAAGTAGTTTTACTATTCATCTAAAATTGACATTTTTCAGAAAAATACCAAAAATTATGCCTATGATATATTTGATATTAGGAATTAAAAAATGATTTACATTTTACCAAATTCAAAACAAGTAAGCTGTATTAATTAATTCATAATTAATTCCTGAAGCCAAAACAAATAGCGTGTTTTTATGAAACAATAACTATCAAAAGATTGACAATTGTTTATGTATAATTTCAAAGTGAAATTAATTATAATGAACAACATTGGATTAAATGGTAAAAATATAATCTATTTATACTTATAAACCATTAAAATGTATAACTTAAAACTATAAATTATTTTTGTTAAAAAAGTTGTTTTCAATTAAAATTTAGTATTTTTCATTATTCACCCAAATATGAAAGTTATCAGAAAAAGACCATAAATTTATCAAAAATAAATTTTTGTGTCCCGATTCTAAATAAGAATTTTATTTTGTCAATTTTATTGTATAAAAATGTAAAATATTGGATTTAAATAGTTTCACCATTAAAATGTTGTAAAATTGGATTTTTGAAAATACTTCTTTTATCTGAAAAATTGAATTTGTTCTGATATTATGTGTAAAAAACACATAATATTGATTCTAAAATTATATGAAGTATATAAAATTTAAAATTCAGTTAATACTATTTATAACACCATTTTGAAAGGCTAGTTTGTTAAGTCAGGGTGCGCTCAAACTCGGTGTTGCGTGTAGCACAAGCTACTGAATTACATTAAAGAAGAAAACTTACTATGAAAAAATGAGGTGTTACATTTTTCCCCCCTTATAAAAATTTCTTCATCGTAATTTTTAAAAATGGTCTTGGGAATATCATTGAAAGTCCCACATTGGAAAAAGAGTCAATAAAACTATCACTTTAAAAGAATGAAAGTGAAGTACAAAGGTCACCCGAGATAAACCATAATAGGATTCAAAGTAAGAAAACATAGATATGGAAGATACACTATGTGCCATGTTCTGATGGAGAGTGATATAAAACATGATCAGGAGAAAGTTAATAATAAGAAAACGACAATCTTGTGATGGGAAAAATGGTCATTATTTTCCCAGTAGGAAAAGTAAACAAACAACGTTTTTTATGTTTTATGTTCCATTTCATAAATATGAGAAATTTATTTATGAGATTGACTAAAAACATAAAGATATATACGTACATTTTAAGTAGAGTTTCATTCGTCAATAAATTTCTACCACTTAATCAAATTTTTTTTCAAATGATGGGTATTCAAGATGACTTTATCACACCGAGAGAGATATAATCTACTTATAGAGAATCACGTGATGTAAAAAGGATAAACTATATATTTACCTTGCCTTTAGTGATTAACCAAAACCAAAATGGTTAGTATAAGATCAGATGAGCCCCCAAAAGGATAATCCTTTAGAGAAAGAAACATTAATCTTAATTTTTATAATTAAAAACCCAATACCCCAAAGATAAATAAATAACATTCAATAAAAAATTGTCCTTTAAATCCTTAAATACAATCCAAACTAATATTGAAACCAAAAACAATTAAAGAATTTGGTAATGTAGTCTTCTATATTAATTTTATCTCTAAATGACATCGACTATGCAAAAATTCACATACATAAATGTAATTTACCTAATCACATATTCTTTATGATAGGTTAATCATTTCCATAAATAACCCAATCACTATAAATCCTCAATAAAAACAAAGATAAAAATCTAACATTACACCTCAAATGAAATCCCATAGTATTCTACTTTCCTTAGACATATAGTGTTCCCAACAGAGTGAACGTCTTCCAAAATAACATGTATCACTTAATCACCAAATAATTTTCCAATACTAAGGGTATCAATTTGATAATACATAAGATACCAAATAAACTTATTATTGATCAATAAAATAATTTAACTAATAAAAACTATTCACACTAACAAGGTACATCATGTAGTCCACTGGTAGGTGATAAATCCCAATCGCACTCTGGTTGTGGGTTCGATTCCCACAGCTTTGTCCGATGTGATGGGTTGTCACACGATCTGCATGTTGTCCTTTTTCAAAAACTATATTTTATAAAAATACTAAAATGAGACAAATTACTCAAAATATCTATAACATAATTTAACCACAAATGTTATCTCATACCTAAAATTTGTATCCCAAAATTTAATAACATGTAATTGCCTCAAAATCTATGATCATATAAAACCAAATAGTTTTTTGTAACTATATCTACAAGTGAAATGATAATTCTTCCTCAATATATCATTTTTACAGGACAAACTACAGGGTTACGAAATACAAATTAAAATCCTTCCAAAGTAATCCAATTAACAAAGAACACTAATACTTGTAAACATTTTTCCAACCATTTATTTCCACATAGATTCTTCTTTGACCAAGGGGATATCCTATAGAACAAGGCATTCACTTGGGTAATGGAAAGGTCCCATAAATATAGGGAAAATTACTGTAAATGGATTCTTGGGACCAATTTTATTTTCTTACATAGTACTCATCGGTTTTCTTTGGCAATTCATATCTTTATGTCCTTCTTTCCCACATGTAATGTATTTTTTTGTTACATTCAGATACATTCCTGGGTGTCTCCATCCACATTTCCTTAATTATGTAAATTGAGGTTTATTTTCTACATGGTCTCCAATTTTGGAGCTCTTATCATTCATCACATTTCTTTTCTTTATTAAGTTCGGGAGTCAGTTAATATATATGTTATTGATAATATTTTTGGGAAACTGATTCGGCATGAACATAATATCTTTTACAACTCTCAACATTCCATTTCGTTTCTAATTTCCACCCCCATTCCTACCTTGTAAATCATGCTCAAAGTTACTGTGACTTCCTTGGAATCCATCCATTGACCAAAACCATAAAGCATTGTGTGAGTACCAATAGTCATCAAATTATTTAGAGAATATCATGACACCATATTATCAATTTGAAACAACTTAGAATTAGCCAAGTTAATTTATTCTCGTCTTATATTAAAATCCATCAAATTGATTTGTAATGAATCTGTAAATTATCCTATGTATATCCCCCGAGTGTTTCATAACAAAGAGTGTAGCAAGGCCTGTTGTCATGTACCAGGATACCCCGAGTCAAGCCCGAAATTCCTTGTCAGTGTTTTCACTCCACAGTACATCTGTTCCAGAGCCGCCTCTACCTGCCTGTATCCAGATAAGGATGTATTTCATGTAAGATAGAAAAAATCTCAACATTACCAAATATCTGGGGAGTTCTTCTATATTAATCCTCAAAGTCTATCTTTGGGTAATGTTCTCTAATCAGAGTTTATCTAAATCTTGTTTCCATATTTTGTACTAAACATACTCTGATACCTACTGTAACTCCCTGACCCTAGAATCCAGGAGCCGGTGCATTATTTTAATACATTGTCATGAATAAAAGCAATCAAGTCCTGATGGAATGATCATTTTAGTAGTCTTTGAAACAAGATACATTCATAAGCTCAACATTACAACTTGAAAAGAAAAACAACACTAATTTATTACATTAGAAACATCAATGATTCCATGATTATTCCTACAAGTCACTCATAACCAACTCCATCATATCCTAGGAAAATAAATCATAAGAAAGGGGTGAGCTCAAATTCTCAGTAAGAGTAAGAAATACAGGAATAGATAACATAAACATTATGCATGGTGAATAATTCAAAACATGTGCCTTTATAAATAAAAAACATGAATACATTATGGAAGGAATATGAGTTGAGTAAATAATTCCATAATAATACATAGTCATGGGTATTATACTTGTCGAATAACTGCTTTAAATATCAATAGATAATCTCATAATAATGGAATGCATAGTGTTAGACATTCTGAAACATTTTTTCAATGACTCGGCCAAGACATCTAAAAATGATTAAGGCCTCGCCCAAAACCATATATCAAAAATTGGGAAAGGCCTCTACCAATTCAACGTCTAATTGTCTCATGAGACCTACCAAATCATCGAAGAGCTATATTGGACTCTACCCATCACTTAATAATTCCAATTCATTTCTCATATAAAATGGTTGAAACATAATCTAATCATTTTTATTAAAACTAGCATCCGAAATGTCAGTATTTTAACCACGAACCATGAATGGTATAGCACATCCTTAGTCAAATATAACTCATTCAATAATATATGGATGATTATATTATAATAGATTAATCTAAATCTAGAATAATGAATTATATTGAAATAGATAAAATAATCATAAAAATTTTATAAGAGAAATATCCCCCTTTTTCTTGAAAACATTTAAATGTCTCACAATTTATCAAGACGTGGCTTAAAATAGATTTTTGAATCAAATTGTCCAATTCCACATTGATACTTTTAAAAGGGATTTTAATTTGAAAATATTAATATCCACATAAATATATCATTAAAATAATTTTTAATATATGGACATTGATTAGTATTATTTAGAATAATAAATCATTAAAACATTTAAAAATGATATTTTATTTAAAGATTGAAACCAAATGAGAGATGCTTGAATAAAAGTAATTGAGGTAATAAAAACTTTATTATATAATGAAAATAAAGTATTTCATGATATAATATGTCAAAAGATATTATATACACCATATAAATGTAATTTGGTGCATAATAACAAAGAAGACTCAAGGGAATGCAAATTGAGATAATGTCCCTTATAAAGACCGTATCGATGGGATAAGGATAAATCAATGACATTATTATGTGTGATAAATATAAATTTACTCAATAGGTTTGGATATTAAATATTCATTGTTAATAAATTATAGGTCAATCACACATATTCATGTAAAAACAACAACAATGACATGGATGTTTAACTCAATGAATGGAAATTGAGGTAAGATTACTCTTATCAAGTTCATATCAATTACTTAAGAAATTAACAATGAAGTTATTATTTTTATCAATGGTATATACACACAAATTGGAGTTGAAATTAAAGCATAAATAATAAATAGTTATTCCACACATAATATTGGAGTAAAATAACAAATGAAGTATGCCTAAATCTGAATGAGAGGAAATTGAAATTTGAAATTCCCTTACCGATTTGGTAACATATGAAACATACACCCCATGAAAAATCATCACAAAATGATGACTTAAATAAAAATAAATTAAATTATATTAAACAATGAATACAATCATGTAACGTACATACACTACACAAATAGAAATATTGGCCAATATAGAATGAATCTCAAGGGAATAAAAAGTGAGATGAAAACCCCTTACATCGTTGTAATCAATCGAGTTGTGTGACCAAAAGATAATAATCACCAAATGAATCACATAATACCATGAATATAAATAGATTCATGAAAATATATATCAAATTTCAGTTCTCAAAACACCATATGCAATAAATATGGGGTGAACAATAGAAATCTCATGGAATTAAGAGTGAGATAAAAAAAACCCTTACCTGAAGTCCGAACTCTCTTGTATGTTCTTTGTTCTTCCTAAATAATAAACTATAGTTAATTTATACTTAATTGAGGTCATTTATCAAGTTTAATATTTCTTTTATATCGCTTATTACCTTTCTATAACAATTAGTTAATTATTTGACTTCATATTGGATATTTTATCGATGATCAAAACATGAGTCAAAAATGATCTTTTTATAAATACAAATTTTCCATGTGGTCAAAATCCCATGATCTCCAGAATGATATAAATGATTTATATATAATATATTTATATATATGTATATTATCCTTTATATATATATGTATTTATAAGAATAAATTACATTTGGAGATAAGAAATGAAATGTGCCATTCAGGGAGACAGTAACTCGTACGTACGAATGTACGCTACTTTCATTACAATTTTGTATTTTAATACAATTAAATCATAATTATACATAGGTATATTATAATTCACTAATAATATCATATATAATATCATTAACTCTATCCTTTATACATCCCACAGAAGGCATTAACGATTCATATCACTTTGAGGGGGTGGTAGCCCACAGTTAAATGAAATTATTGTATTTTAACCATAATGGAAACTATAATGGAATGATATAAATTTAAAATAATGAATAATAAATATAACATAAATATAATATATCTCATATATAAATAATTTTCCAAATTAATGGCCACCATGAGAGGCGATATGACATAATTTAATAATCATAGTTTCATGAGGCGTTAGTTTTCCATCCACAAAAACAATGTGTTATTTACACATTAGATGGAGGTGTGTGTAGGTTTAGTTAAAATACTTCTCATAAAAACATCCTAGTATATTTAGGATACTGGTTTTATTATTAAATAAATGAAAAAAAAGAGTTTAGGGGTTGCATAAGTAAAAATAAGAAAAGAAGTTAAGAGAAACCATTACCTTTAATTTGGGTAACTCCCTTTGGTTTGAACTAAAAGAACTTCTTGAAATGACATATTCCCAAGGTAAGGCTTATAGGTAGAATATATTGATCTATAGAGAATATTTGAGAAGGGTTTGAACGTTCCATGGGACTTGATGGGTGTGAGGAATGAGTTATAAGTGGTGTCCTTTTATATGGGAGAGGAGGGTCTCTTTTGGAAGGTCTGAAAATGTTATTTCATTATAAACATATATTCGGTTTAAAATGGTCCCAAACTAATTAAATTTGAAAATAAGATGACTCATGTTCGAAAGATAATCATCCAATATTAATTTTATAGGTTTTGGATATTTTTTTAATATTAATAAACTTATATTTTTATATCATTTATTAATGAGGTGAATACTACATCATTATTGTGTCATAAATAATTTAATTTATCTGAGGTCTGAAAATTATAAAAAAATTACCATAATGTAGGAAATATTTTTATCTTTCCTATGAATATTTATAGTATAAAATATGACTTATAAAACCCCATGTAAAAATTTATATACTAAAAGATATTTGTTAAAGTCATTTTTGTCTTTACTTTAAGTTAATTAAAATAAAGTGTCATTATCAATATTAAGTGGCACCATGGGATCCCAAAATCGACCCAAGGCTTCCAATGGTTGGAAATGACTCATCCAATAAGGTTAGGACAAGTGTAAAGGTAACTTTGTATTATTATAATATTCCTTTTACCCTAAATTACCATATTAACTTCAACCGCGGTAAATAAAAGTCAAAAGTTACTATTCACCAAAAATTATTTTCATCTTATTGAACCAAATATTATTTACTAATAAAAAGGATGTATTTTGGATTTTTTAAATAAAATTCATAGAAGTGGTAAAATTTCATTTAAATGAAAACGTCAGTTTTTAACTTCTACTAAGTGGTTTTACTATTCATCAAAAATTGATGTTTTTCAAAAAAATACCAAAAATTCAGCCTAAGATATATTTGGTATTTTGAATTAAAAAATTATGTCTATTTTACCAAATTCAAAACATAGAGGTTGTATTAATTAATTTAAAATTAATTATCGTTGTCAAAACAAATAGCGTATTTTTAAGAAACAATAAATTTAAAAAGATTGACATTTGTTTATGTATAATTTCAAATTTAAATTAATTCCAAAGATGAAAATTGAATTAAATTGTTAGAGTATAATATAATTATACTTTTAAACCATTCAAATGTATAAATGAACACTATAAATTATTCTGATTAAAAAAAATTCAATTAAAATTTAGTAATTTTCACTATTCACCCAAATATGAAAGTTATCCGAAAAAACCAAAAATTTATCAAAAGAAAATTTTTATTTCCAGATTCTAGATAAAAAGTTTATTTTTCCATTTTAAATATATCAAAGTGTAAAATATATGATTTAAAAGGGTTCACCATTAAAAGGCTGTAAAATTGCATTTTAGAAAAATACTTTTTTATCTGAAAAATAGAATTTGTTCTTATAATATGTCTAAAAACACATTATACGGATTAAAAATTATATGCAGTATAAAAAATATAAATTTTAGTTAATTCTATTCACAAAAACCTTTTGAACGGCTCGTTTGGTATGTTGGGGTGCGCTCAAACTCGGTGTTGCGTATATCGCAAGCTATTGACTTACATTAAAGAAGATAACATACTATGAAATCTTTGGGTGTTACGACTTTTTTTAAATTTAAGAAATTTTTTTACACTTATATTTAATTGGTCAAAGAATTATGTGTAAACCATAATTTTTATATTCATTAAATCTTGTTAATGTTTTCCATTCCAATTGATATGTTATAATTTTTTTTCATAAAAAAGTATAATGAAATTCCAATATTTCATAGAAGCATTGTTTTTTATGTAAAGAATTATTAATTGGTATTTCATGTAGTACAAGATTAACATGGTGTATTGTATTCCACAAGACATCAAATAAATTTAAATTATACAGAAAAATAAATTGTTCACAAAAAATATGGGTGTTGTAGTACTCCTCCATCTCATCTAATTTGGGTAATATTTTCTAACATGATTTATTTTCATTAACTACCTCTCAAATCACATAGGGGCTCCATCAGGGTTATATTAATTCCTTATTTTCCTACAATATTTATTTTATTATAAAAATTTAATAAAATTAAAATTGTACCCATAAAAATCATTTATATTTAGATAGGATAGATATGTTTTCATTCATATTTATTAACTTTTTACTACGTATCTTCATAGATACCTCCATACTTATTCACAATATACAATAAAATGAAAAATATTCCATATAATTGGATCCTCTAATTGGGGAAAATGTTTTTTATTCTACACTACATGTTTCCTAAAAATATATAATTATTTTCTTTTTGAATACCATTTATGGGTGATATTTATGTTTAACTTTTTTCATTATTATACCATTTTTATTTTCTACATCTGTCTTTGATGATTAACCATCAAATCATATTCTATTAGTAATTATGTTAATATGAATTTGATCTTCCAAAACCAAGTCCACACTTCATATGTGTCATCTTTTACTCTAATTTTTTTATTCTACGAAATATTAGCTTCAAATATTTTTGGACATTATATATACTGTATATGATTCTCCCACATAAGTGATGATATATAGTTAATAAAAATCGGGGATTTAATTTCTCTAATATAATAAATCAATATTTTATAACGAATATTGGTACATATATTGAGATGTAGTTTTATAGGACGTCATTTCGTGGTGTTTTTGATCCATCCGTATATATAATTACATGCACATTGATGATATTGATGGAAAATATAATTCACATTAATATATTGATGGAAAAACTGTTAGAAATGTCATAGATTTAAGATATTTTTTAATGAAAGTTCATCATATTTAAAAAAGGATGACATGTGTTCAGTATGATGCCATATTTAAATAGGGAAAACATATCATATACTACAATTTGAATTTTTATTTGTTCATTTGTTCATTTTAATTTTATCATCAAGATCCATTTTATGAAAATTTAATGAAATTATTCAATACATTAAATAAATATCAAGTAATATAAAGGATAATCTTTGATCCCATTGAGACTTAATGAAATATGGTATTAATAAAGTTCTTCATCACTGTATAATTATTATTAATAATTCAATAGTTCTTTTTATTTGGTATGTACCAATGAGATTCAAGAAATAATGTTCTTTTATGTATTATATATTTTATGGTTCTAAATGAGTTTTCATGAAAAATATCTAAATGAGAGAATATTATGAAAATTATCTAGTATCCACTAAATATCATCATTATCATGTACATTTACATGATTTTATTTCTCACATCATTAACCGTTTATTTACAATCAATATGAGCTTGAGTAATAATATTTTCAGTTGTATATAGAGATGTTCACCCAAAAGTATTAACTAATACTGATGTGAATAAATTAAAAATAAAAAAATAATCATTCATTATTAATTATAATAAAAATTTATTATCCTTCACATCTATAATTCATCTCACTTTGTACTATATAGTGTATGTTCACAAATTTTTCTATTTTACTATTGCTAGAAGTATCCCATGGAAATAAAATATAGAAAAAATATTCCTATTTAATAAATAAAAAATATCCATGTGTCTTAATTTTGAGGGGATATTTTTAATAGTAATTAATATATTTGAATTTTATTTAATTGGAAAATGATTATAATAGATATGAGTAGTACTTGGATACAAATATTAATGTAGTAAGGGAAATTAAAACCATTGAATAATCTAAATATTTGGGTTTTGTTTCGTTGGAGGAACTATTCTAATGATGGGGATCTAGACATTCAATATGTTAGGGAGTTTGAGATATTTACATAGTCATGAGGATTGTGCTTTTATTTGAATTCAAGAAGTATATACGGAAATGTGAACATTGGATAATTATTCTAGAGAATTATGGTTAGATGATTCTAGAAAGATATATACTGACAATTTTTTACGCTTTCACTAGGTGTGCATTGTCTATTAGGGCATGCTGATTGTTTCCCAGCATTAACACTTTACAAAGGTTAGTGTTATTCATCATTTCTTTATTGATGTTTTATCCTTGATAAAAAATGTATGATTGAATGTCGGTCTCTCCTTACATGGATTCCTCCTCAGAATTAATTGTGTAGTTCGGGACTCCCATACTAATTAATTATTTTTCAGGAAACTATTATTGGTTTCATATCTTTAAGGAAACTAGTTATTTACATTACTTATGTCAAGACATTCCCAAGGGGGTCTAGTCAGGTCAACAACTTTCAATCATGAGAGTAGTAATTTAGGGGCATTCCTAGCGTGTCTTGAAGATAAAACACCAGAACACCTAGATTTTCCATTATTAGAGAGCTTCTCGAGGGCACAGATTCCCAAGGAATCTCATGTCGAATGGGGGGAATTAAAATAAATTGGATTTTCTAAGATGTTCTCCTTGGTTTCCCATGTTTAACATGGGTAATGCCTCAAATTTAATGTCTAAACAAGACAGATCAGACTGACTGGAGTACCAATGGGGGTGGACCATATTAGTATAGACATAGGAGGGAGAACATTGAATGCTTTTTAGATGAATGGGTCAGAATGCCCAATTAGGAAGGACCCAGGATGGCTTTCTCACAAATGGGATGGTTTCATACCCTGATGGTTGATTGGGAAACCAATGAGGGTGGATCAAGGTGGTGGACCCCAAAGAGGGGGAAACCATGTTTACCATTGGATTTGATTGAATATTAGGGAGGCTTCCTACATACCATATTTTGAAGACCAGGATCAAAACCCTCACAGTTTGTGATGGGGAGGAAAATGATCAGGGTGTATGCAAAGGAAAACAACCTGAGTACATGTTGGGGATGACACCTGTTTAGATTCTCAGGTGATACAAAGATCAATGTGATTAATGGGGCTTACACATGGTTATATTCTCATGTGTTTGGCATGATTTCACCAGGATGTGGAGGCCCAAGTAAAATCTGGATGAATATGGTTGATGTTTTATAGGTTGAATGAATGGGGATGCAACCGAGAGCCTATGTGACTGTGATGGTATTGGGATTGAACCATTGGGAGATTACCTATGTAACCTAGTGGTAGGTAATCGAACTCTACATTGTTCTGGGATGGGGTATGAGTCACCCATAGAGGAAACATGGGAGAATTGTCCTGTGGATGGGACACAAAGGAAGTAAAAACCCCAGGTTGAGGCATGTTCTTCCCAATACACAATGGATTGAGGGAAGGACCAGGATGGGATATGGGATAAGGATGATGGGAATAAATCATAGAGAGAATTCAAATTTATCCCTATGAAATGGAATCAATGTCCTTTTAGTTTGAATATTGTGTGGAATAGTATTAGGGTGTACCCAAAGGAAAAAGACAAAAATATATGCCGGTACATACACCTGGTTAGTTGTCCATGACAATAGGGACACTCTTTGTTTGAGGAGTTTGGATTGAGTGTGGTGCTTACGTGTGGTTAGCAGCTCAAGAACCAGTCAAACACCACTAAATGGAATGCCAAGGATGTGTGTCCTAAGAAAGGGGATGTTGATGTTTACAAGAGTTTGGGGATGAACCATAGGAATGTTTCCTACGTACCCTTTTAATGTATCTGGGATTAAAACACACATAGCTTGAAAATTTACTATTTAATTTCATGCGGGGTGATTGGGGCATAAAATATAACATGATGTGGGATAAGGGTGATCTGACATAAAGTGGTTGGGAATGAAGGGTGATGTGCATGAACCTTATAGGGGCTTCTTACGTACCATGCATGAAAAGGGGTAAAGGTCATAGTCCACCCATTTTGGAGAAATAAAGGATCATGGGAGTTCTATTATCGGACATGTGATATGGTAGATGGGATTGAACCTTAAAGAGGCTTCCACTATATCCCTATGAGATATTATAATAGTGCACATCATTAAAATATTGGGGTAATAGTATTTGGGTGTACAGAAAATATGGAAAATGAATACATGTTGGGTCTTATGCATGATTAGCAGCCCATCGCCAGAGGGAAACACCTGGTTTGAAGAGTATGGATTTAGTGTGGGGGTTATGCCTGGTTTGCTACCCATGAACTGGTTTGACACAACTATGCGGGTGGACCAAGGATATAGGTCCCATTAATGGGGATGCTGATGTATACTAGTGTTATGGGAGTGGCCTTAGGAAGGATTATTACGTACCCTATCTAGGAGATAGGGATAAAAACCCACATAGTTCTAAAGCATATTGTTTAATGTCACGCATGATGAAAGGGAAATATAGTTTAACATCATGTGGGTTGCGGGTGAAATGATCTGAAAGGGTCAGGACTGATGTGGGGCTTGAACCTTCGGAATGCTTCACACATAACATTCTTGATAAAGGTTACGGATCAATTTTTATGTTTTTCGACATAGAGGGGATTGGGGTTTACATTTGGTTAATTACCCAAAAAATATGTCTTGGTCGATGATTACTCTAAAACCATGTGAATAAATCTAGGTGTGATAAATCAGAGGAAACAAAGGACCTAACGATGACATCGTGAAATGTTGGTCTGTGTGGAGTGGAGTGAGGCTTACGCATGCTTAACAGGCCAAAGAGTAACCAAGATCTTACTCTTTAAGGGATGCCTGAGGAGGATGTATAGATGAATGAGGAGGATATGGTCGTAGTTCAAGGATCACCCTATCATGTTGAGTTAGGTATTATACAAAGATAGCATGGGGTTCCTGTGGACAAAATGCGTAGTGAGATAGGAGGACTTAGAGGGAACTGGTTCCCATCCCCTTCATAGTCCTCTCGGGGCTTGTCACATATGTAGTGATCATAGTTTAATATCGTGTGTTGAGGAAGTGGGGATAATTTTTAGATTACATTCATGTATCTCGAATAAGGAGGATTCACTCCCCATCTATAGGACATAAATAATTTTCATGATTTAACCCATGGTGAGGAAAAAGAAGTAGAAATTCTGTATTTGGGGTTGTAGAGTGATATACTGAGGGGTCCACATTATCATGGATATGTGAAGAAGAAATTTATGTTTTCATAATTATGAGAATAAGAACAAGTTTGGAAAATGCAACATGAAGGACCACATAGAGAACCATGAAATAACTTCATACATTCCTATAGGGTCGCACGAAATAGGTGTTCTTGATGAAGAAGGATTTACAAGGAGAGGCTTCATGATTATCTAGTTCCTCCAGAAGTGATTGGGCTCGTGAAGTATGGTACTTCATGGAGCATAATGTCACAGCCTAGGAATAAAGTCTACATTTTCTTGGAGGATAATTTGTGAAGACAAAGAGCTTCACGATGTTCTGAGTAACCGATGGGGAATATTTCCTTCACAATGGAAAAATGTCTTCATGAAGGGAATCCCATCATGAAGAAGAGGTAAAATGGAGAAAAGCGATAGTGGGTTCTCAATGATAAAATACCTAAGATGGTTCATTTTCACGATGCTTCGTAGAGAAAAGGGTACATTGATAATTGAGATCGCGGAAGGTGAATGGTCAATGTGTCGATCCGTTGGAGTGGGTATGGGTTTATTATTTATAGGCACTAGGTATCACAATGTTCTACAGATGCGCTGGGAAAATAATCATGCTTTACAATTAGTGGAAGATTCTTCATGTTTCTCAAAATCACGTAGGGTTCTTTCTATTCCATTATAATATTGAAATAGGTTCTTGTCGAGTTCCATGGTGTTGTGAAGGAATTTGTAACATTCCTTATGGTGTTCATAGAAGATATGGTCACCATACTCAGAGTCAGGAAGGATTATATCACTGCCTTAGTGGCATTCTCACATGAGTCCTTTTCAATATCGTAGAGAATTCTCTAGGTGGATTTGCAGTGGTGTGAAGCTGGAGGCCTTTGGGAAGGAACTTCACGATGCTGACCATTTTACTCCTCGTTCCCTTTCTATAATTATCCCTTGAAATGAATTTCGGGGCCAAAAAATAACCTCCCTCAGAATGGGAGACACTGGGAAAATAAGGATAAGATTTTGAGTGGTTTTCACCAAAATTTAGGTAGACCGTAAAGCAGAATCCCAAAGGGGACAAGAAGAATGTGGTTTAACAATACTGTGAAGCACACTGTGGCCAAGTGCACCGTGAACCATCAGAGGCTATCACCAATAAATAGGTTGCATGGAACCTTATTTTTCCATCATCTATCCCTGTTATTATATTATTGATCTCTCGAAGTTGGGGTGGAAAATGGAATGAACACATAATGGTGGCGGGTCTACTACAGTGAAAATAAAAATAATTATAGGGCATGCACCTGGAGGAAAACAAGTAGAAGTGACAGACCTAGAAATCCCAAATGATCGGAGTCGGTATGAAGGGATGACACCAATGGGGTTCTACAAGTTATCAACTCATGCTCATTTGATGCGACTGTACCACATAGACATGCATAAGGATACTGTTTTTTGGAAGGCTTGGGACATTAGGTATGTAAACAAACAATTTAAAAGTTCCTACCAAATGTGGGACTATCTCAACCATATTGGGATGGATCTATCTGAGATCATCCATGCCAAGGCTAGATTTATGGTGTCTGGGGAATAAGGGGAGAAATTCATTGCTGATCTGGAGGATTTCATGCATTCTCTGGGTACTCTCTGTCTAAAGACAGAATTGGGGAAATTTATGCTCGATCAACTCGTACCACACCCAGCCATTTTGTACTGAGCAGAGGAAGTATTATGTTTAAACTTATGAATCTAAGGGGTCATCCTCAGATGAAGAGGCTAATAAAGGAATCCATTTTGAGGAATTTCAAGTTGCGACCTTGGATCAGCAAGAGTTTGTTGAGACTATTGAGGTAAAATAAAAACCATTCCACTTTGACACCTACAGAGGTCATCCATGATTTCACAACTATCACATGTGATGTACTGGAGAACCTCATACCCAATACTCGTTCTTACACAAAATTGGATATAGCTTCATGATTTGGGCCTAGGATGATGGTCGGCACATTATCCTGTAGGGATTTGAAAACCAAGTTGACCTTTCCAAAATCATCGTAGTTTCCAACCATATATGGGGGGCCATGTCCTAAGGTAATTATGGAATCAACTCGAGGAAAAGATAAATTATTTGAACTTTGAACGCCATATCCCCCACCGAATCCATAAATATTTTGCATCGAACCAGGCCAACATAAATTTTTGTATTTCTGTTTTAATAGTTGTTAAAATGGAGTGGGTCATTCTGGGGAAGATGGTTGGGGATCTTGGATCCCTTATCCTAAGGAGAATTTTAATTTTTGTGGAACTAGATACATAAGATAAAAAAATAATAGAAACTGTGGCAACATGATGGGTTACTAGTGAGATAGAACTGATGATTATCGAAGTGGAAATAAGAGACATAGACGAACTGCATGATATGGAACCCAGCCTATTTGATAGGATGTTAGAGGAATACCCTGCCGATGATCATCCAACATATTTCCCAGAATATGATCCCGTTGACCTAGGGGAGCTATATATTACAGCTTCCGATGAGGATGATAGAAAGGATATCTAACGTCAGTCATGGAAACTGATAAAGAGCTTTTTCAAGGGAACCCCACAAGAATAATGGGTAAACCTAATGGGGAGACATCATAATCGGTTTAATTGACTATGTGATGGAGGAGTGGAATCCCAAAATCCTCATATTCTTATTTAGGATTATGTTAATGAGAAAATATGCTAATAATACTGTGGCCTAGGTGTCAGCGGGTAGCTAAGTAAGCCTTTCACCACAGAGAAACATTATGAGGCAAAGTAAGATATATAGTTCTTGAAGGCATGAGAGAACAAACCCTCTACATTCATTGATGCATAATTGGATGTCATAACACAATTGAAGGAACAATTTTTTGACAACGAGGAGTAAATGAGGTGAGAATCTGATGAAATGGATAACATACGAGCTTCTGAGGATCAGACATGGATACTGGCCGATGAACAATTCCCCACATCCAACGATAAAGAGAGAGAGCATAAAAAAATCTTGGAGGCCACAATCTAGAGAGTGGTCAAGCAGAGACGCTGCATTGAAGAGTTTAGACCATCTATCATAGGGTTTTATCTCGGGGGGTTTTAATTCACACAAACTCAAAATCATAAATTCATTATTTCTTTAATTTTTTGTTGTGTTCATGAGTCACTTTTTCTAATATTATTACTCAATCACAATGGTATCTGTGAAATAATAGGTGATAAATCTCTAAGAACATGTATGTCATGCACTTTTTGAGAAACAAGTAATAACCACGTAATTATTTATGTTAAATATAAGAGTGCCAAAAAATCAATGAACATCAGTGGTCTAAATGACCACTCTAATTTTTTAGGAGGAAATAGGGTGGCCATGATTAGATAATAGAGTAATAAAAATATCCAAACTTATACGTCTCAACATGATATAGTGCATGAGTGGTATAATGCTAGGGGAATTGGAATAAATCCGAACGAATGGGAATGGAATGTGTGAGTCACGATACCCAAAATTCATGGAATAATGAGGATTGCATGATGATGGAGGAAAACTATTTACCGAATTTTAATCACATCATTGGAATTGTGTTATCCTAAAATGGGAACAATAAAACAAGGGGAAACCATTGACCATATTGAAAAATCCAAACATGAAGTGTCATCTTATGTTCTCTAAAACGTTGGCCTAGGTTGTAGAAAATATTTAAGGCCAAGATTCCAAACTATCAGTGGGTTCCTTTAAATGTGAAAGGGAATAAAGATTCGAAATTGAGTTCACAAAAATCATGTTTTTGTAAGTAGGGGTTGTTCGAATAAATTATAACACTCTTGAAATTTAATCACTATGATGAAAGTACATTGGGTGACTGTATTGTCCTATTGAAGGATCGAACCTACTCAAAAAAGGAACACCCTATTGATGGATAATAATTCCTAGTATTTTACAACCATGAAATTGAGAATGGTAGACGCATAGTTTATCATCATACAAGGATAATGATATAATGAATAGTTTAACATCATATGTCCATAATGTTTTATGTAGTATAAAGTCATATTGCATGAACATTGGTAAATATTTTAAAGTTGTTTTACAAAAACTATGGATTCCAAATTTAGGATCATATAATTAAGATCATAATTAGGGTTAGAGAGCTAAAAGGGTACGTGAAATTTTGTTTGGGCTCGAGGCAATGTTTCCGGGCATCCCTATGTATCCTGTGAGGGAAGAAATCAAGATGAACGTAGTTATTGAATCAGAGTGTGGTTATAAACCAAAAATGGTTGGGATAATCCTATATATCATGGAAACTAAAGAATCCCATAATTATCATGGGGAATCCTGAACTTATCTGTGGTGGGGTTGTAGAATAAGGTCATGCATTGATGTAAATGGGCACCCCAGGGGAGATATATGTGGTGATGTGCCTGAAATCAATGTCAATGAGGATATAAAAAGTTCCCACCACCCCATTTTTTTCTAAAATAGGGATACTTCCAAGAGTTCATAAAAATGAAAGGGGTTTCAGCCGAACCATTGATGAAGTGTTTAGGTGTCACTATGTATCTTTTGAGAATGATATCCACGATATATGTAGTTCATGAGGATGGTATGGATAATGGAAAATAATAAATAATAATGATATCCTCTTAGGAATGGAAAATATTAATAATTAAATAGATTAATTTCATGTGAACTAGGACATTGGAAGTCATAATTTAAAGGTCATATATTTCAGAACAATGGTGGAAGATTCCCAATGAGAAAATATGTGACACGACACCATAAAGCAACATGATGTGAATGATGAAAATGTATTCCACACAACATCACAAATATAAAGGAGAACCCATATAGTTTAATTTCATGATTCATGAAATAGAGGACCAGAGATCCTAGTTTATGGCCATAGAGTTTAGACGAAAAGGATGTGTGACTCTTCGAAGCAGGAAAAACCCTTACCCAAATCACTAATCCCAAAAGAGCCATGCTCGGTGTGGAAAATAAAGGAGGGGAAGATCAGTAAAACACATGGAAGCATATGGTAGTTCATGAATGTGAGGATTCAAATGTAACCCCATGACACAGGTTCAACCTCTCATAGTTCAAAGGTACAAAAATCATTAACATAGAGGGTGTTAAACGTTTGTTATGAAAAAAATGAATTTGTATGGTATATGAACTGTAAAACCATTATTCAGGGTACAATGTGGTTTCCATAATGATGTAGGATAATTGTTGACCATATTTTAAGCATAGTATCAATACTGTGAGATCTGGGATGGGAGAAATTAATTTAGGGACGACCATTGACCGTATTTGTGATGCGGGACCTATTTTATATATCATCTGAGATCCTCTTGGATGTTGGGAAAAATAGTTGGTGAGCCATAAGGCCGAGAATCTCTACACTTAGGGGTCCTTTCAGAAGTTATAAATGATGGAGACCCAAAAAAGGGATACATGAGACATGGAGATGGAACGAAAGAATGTTCATACATGACCCAACACTCGGGACCCCAAACCACAACACATCTAAGCACAATGATAAGGCATAATAGATGTTGTGGGGCCCTGTTAACAGTGAAAAAATGAAATGGAGAGTGTAAGAAATGGAAAACCTAGGGCTAGACCAAAAGATGAAATGAATGGGAGTTCCAACATATCCCATGAAAATTGGAATCAAGCCACATGTAGTTTTGGAATACAGTAGATCTTAACGTCCAATGGAAAGGACGTAGATGAAAGGAATGCCTCATAAAAGGAATGAGTATGGTGTGGAAATTATATTCTATCATTAATTAGGAAATAAACTACCTACCACAGCATGCACAACCAATAAGAGACTCGAGTCGAGGGGCTAGAATAAGGGGATTTAGGAAATGTTGTTTGTAGTTAAAAATCATACTATATGAAGGGTTTCATAACTATTAATGTCATGTAGAGGGAACCGTGAATTTTTTTCTCTTTAATTACTTGAAAAAGGGATAAAATAGTTTAATTTCAGGTAGGATGTGTGAGATCATTGTTTAAGGTTATATAACTCAGACGATATGATAAAGAAGAAAGGGTTGAAAAGGTTGAAGAACATGGTAATGAACCCAAAGTGAAATGTTTTGGTGTTCCTACATATTCTGTGAGGGGTGTAATCAAGATACACATAGTACTAGAATCATGTGTAGTTTGAAGCTATATGAAAAGGACACAGAGGGATGGTAGATATTCCTATTGGAGGGACATTGTGTGGTTATTGTGAAACCAATGTGAATGAGGAAAAAATGATTCCTCATCATTTCAAATGATTAAAAAGGGAATCATAGCCCTTAAAGATGAAAATGATAATATTGGGGATGGACCATAAGAAAAAATGTTTTGGTGTCCCAACCTATACCATAAGAATGTGAATAATTCCATACATATAATTAGAGTCCTATATAGTTTAATAACATATGGTAAGGATGGATGTTAAAAGGATATGTTCTACAGGGAGGGTCACATGGTGTGGATGTTGCAAACCTGATGTGAATGAGGATAGAAGGAGTCCACAACACACCATATGCCTCCCTCAGAGAAAACTAAACTCATAGGAGGAAACCAAGGTTGTTGGGAGATTCATGAAGGGGGACACATTATATAGATGTTCTAATCCTTACATTAATGGGGAAAAATATACATATTGGGCCACATGTTATCAGGATACATAGACTATGGGGCCAGAAGGAAGGAAGAATATGTGGTACTTGGGTATGGAACCAAAGAAGAAATATCTTTGAATTCTTACATATCCCATATGGATTGGAATCAAGCGACATATAGTACTAAAATTCTGAGATGTTAAATATCATGTGATAAGGATTAATGAGATCTTAGTTTATAGTTGTATTGATCAGACCATAGATACCAAGTTTAATATCGTGTCTATGGGACAGAAGGGAAAAAATGTGAATCACTACACCCAATATTTAGGAGACCATGGGGATGAAGATAATGATGGAGGATAAATATTGACAATGATCAAAACACATTATCAACATCATGTGACCTTGAATGGGATGAAACAATTAAGCATCTAGCACTGACCATATTAACAACAAGGGACTTGTATCAAGTTGTCGTTTGGAATACTTAGGGATGGTGTCCCAGAATGGTTGGTGACCTACCATGGCATGAGACCAGGCCACTAGGGGATTCATTAAAATGTGAAAGATGATTAAAGATTATAAAACTGGTCCGTGAATCATTATGGTACATGTGTAGTTTAACGCCTTGCAGTAAGGACGAGTGAGATATTAGTTTAAGGTTATAGAGCTTGGAATATAAGGTGTATTCACGATTCACAGTTTACCATCATGTAGGTTGATATAAATCATATATTAGGGTAATACAACTTGGACTAATTTCATGTTTATCATCAAGAAGGATGGAGTGATTTTAGAATAAGGACATATAGCTTTGACCCTAAGGTTATCTTCATGTAGGATGAAAGGGACCACCAATGCAAAGTAATGATTAAGGAATTTTGGATTGGTGGGAGTATTAATTCACTCACAATCCATAGTAAGAAGAGGGAATGCACAATTTGGGTAATCATTTTGAATAATTTAAGGTCCCTCCCATTTGGGATCCAACATTGGTGGTTTCTTGCTGGGTATCATTGGATACCATAGGGAAAATACCATGTCATGATGATGGAAGGAACATAGGTGAAATTTCTTATTGAAACATCTAGATATCTTGTTCTGATGCCTCTCTAGATTGAGAAAGGCCCAAAGCCTATTATCATTTAAGGGTTCTAGTTTTTTCAAATGAACTTATTCTACCTTGAATGATGTTTTATGACAATAAATGGATGTGAATAATGATGGAAATTAAATCATAATGGTTAAGAATGCCTCTATTTTTTATAATAGGGAATATGGGATCCCCTCAGGGGAATTATGGGTCATCTTCTGGTAATCCTACTGAGCATAGTGAATATTGTACAACCAACTCTTTAGTCTCTAACCAAACATTTTTTTCTTGATGTTAGAAAGGGGTATTTTGAATTCCTAGATCGTCCTATTTTCATTCACATGATAGTGAGAGGTATGATTAGAAAATATATAATACATGGGATACACTTTCTTATTATCAGCAAACAGGTTGTTGGTTCCATTATCTATGAGTAAGCCATGAGGGAATTTGAATTGGTGGATGACATTAGAGCTTGTGAAAGAAAATATATAACTGTCCCTGACTTCCTTGAGTATAATTGCCTATTCCCACTTAGAAAAAAATATGTTGGAGTCAGGATGAACCTGCACTGGTAATCTGTCACTGGTGGATATGGTCCCATGACATCAAGCACCTATACTGAAAAGGTTAATGTTTACATGGTGTATGAGGAGGCCTTGATGGGATATGAAAACATTTATCAATGATCTGACACATGTGGAACCTCTTAAAAAACTCATTGCAGTCATGGATCATGGTGGCTGAGAAGTTTCCCATCCATCGGATATGGGGGGAGAGGGCTTCAGTCCAGCTTGATGATCTCCATATGAACTGACATGAACATCTCGTATGACATAGAAATTATCATCTAATGTAGTGAAGGAAAACTATATGAAAACCACACTATTGGAGGAGTTTCTCAAGGGTGTTACCACTTTAGATGGGGAATATTATTGTGTTCCAACAGATTCATTCATGTTTGGATCAATTTTTTGGGAGATTACTGCAATGAAGATACTCAATGAAAGGAGTTTTCTAATTAGGGGCCTCTTCTACCACAAAAGTAGGACCCAATGGTCTAGATGTGGACACACCAATAGTAATAGGAATTACATGCTGATTGTCATCATAATATGGAGTGACATGAGTGATGACTCTTTCATATGCCACATGGATAATCAAATCATCTGGGTCATGATCTGCCATAGATGACCCAAGAATGTCCAAGGCATCAACATTACCATTCTATGAATGAGGGACATGATTATCTTCTGGTCCAAAGGGAAACTACTCCATTAACTGGAAACTATCTTCCTATAGGAGTATAAGACCATGTTTTCTAATTATGTACTCACTAATGTCCAATTTGATGATGTTTTTAGATTATCATTTCCCAACCTAGTGGGGGACATTAATCTCAAGGGAAAATTCAAGGCCATGTATGAGGTCTTGATACTCAGTTTCATTGTTGGTGTGGCCTTCTAACAATGAGAATGAATGTAAAAGGATATCTTATGTAGGTTTTGTGAAGATAATACCAAGGACCACTCTATTAAGTAGGGGATCATTGAGTCTTAAGTGGGTATAGATTAATGAAGCACTGTAGAAGTGCATCAAACCACATTGAAATGATCGATCAAATGAGAGAATCCCCTCATCTAGAAAATCATGATCTAGAGACTACTCTATGGGGGTTGGATGGATGGAAATAATGTCTACCAAAATCGGTCTGTTGAGTGATTTCAAGGGAACAATCCTGATGTAAAACAACTGAAGGATCACTACCCACAGATTTAGACAACCTGTTAACATGGGGTGGTTCAGAATATACATCAGGGGGTATGTGTGATATGCAAATTATATCTCAAGGTGCTGCATATAATGTCACATATTTTGGATCATGAATACCAGTGAAAGGAAACACATCTCAATAGAGGAATATATGGTCTCTTTATCAAGAATAATGTGACTAAGATAGTTCAAATTTTTATATATCACCTAGTTGTTCTTCTGAGAGGGAAGGGCCCTAATGGACCATTCCAGGGTGGTCACATAAATAAATAATGACAATACTGATATGGGTAGAATCAATGATGGATTCTATATTAGATACTACTTTATCCCCTAAAAAGCATCCTAAAATGCTTCATCCCACTAGTAGTCATCTCCTTTCTTCATGAGATAGGAAAAGGTCCTACATTTGCTGACCAGAATAGCAATGAATATGAATACATAGGCTAAATGGCCTTGATAACCTTATAGCTCTCAAAGGATTCTTGGAGGAGGAATATAATGGATGACCACAATATTCTATGTTTTTATTAGAATTCCTATATATTTGGTGAAAATGCTGATAAAATTTAATAAGGTATCCTTGAAGGCACACTTCAAGGGGTTTATCTTCTGCTGATTAGAGTGGAGGAAGCTGATAGTTTTTGAATGATTTCTAATATGGTCTTGATACTGTTGAGATATGACCGCCAAATGTTCCACTTAGCATTCCACAAATGTCTCGAGGATCTACTTGAATATGTATTGATTGGAATGATGATAGGTGTAACCATAATTATTCAGAAATAAAGGTATTACATGGTAATACAAAGTTCCTTATTGTGCTCTGATGGTTATCGACTCTTTGTCTTCAGGGACCATTCAGATTTAATTATATCCAGAATACCAATCCATGAAGGATATATCATGAAATCTAGTAGTAGTGTTAAAAAACAACTCTATCATAGGAAGGTGGAAATATTCCATCGATCAGGGATGTTTGGGATCTCATAAGTCGATGTCGACTCATATTTTTATGTTCTACTTCCTAACAGACACAATGATGGATATCCATTTTGGGTACATAACTTCTTTGATGAAGATGGCGTTAATGACCTTATCAACCTTAGCATGGACCATCAAAACATGATAAGGTTGAATCCTTATAAATGGTTTTTTGAACAAAAAATGGTTTATATGGAGACCAATGAGCTGGAAAATGACATGATGATTCATTCCTGGAAAATCACCATATCTCTAGAATAATACATCTAAAGGGTACTTTAGAAAATCCATATAATCTATTTCTCTTATGTAATTATAAATTTGTTGATCAATGGCCATAGCAGATCTATCTCAATACCGAGATACACCTGTACCAAATCATTAATGGTGGTGGAGGCACCTCCCTCAAACGTAAGGGGTGTCCTCCAAATCATCTACATTTTCTATGATGGGATGATCATCAGCATATAGAAATATTTATGAGATGGATAATCATGAAAAAATGGTTTTGATGACCTAAGATGTGGAGGAATCTTTATTAGGGGACCCATGAACTACTGAGAACATGGAGATAAAGGATCTCTATCTAATCCCATCGTACTTACGACCCAAAGGTCCATAATTGTAGAAATCAATGCAGTAGTAGCGAGTTGTCTTTAGTTGTTTCAACCTGACCGAGTAAAATAATAATGTATGGTGTATTTCTATTACCATGGGGTGAAAAACCTAAAACCTTATAGGTGTCAGGGTCTCTATAATCACATGATCATGTTTCGTGCAAGAGTAATAAGTAATCTTTTAGTGTTCCATGTAGTTGGGAAAGCACATTTCACTTTATCAAGAAACAACATAGCAGTGTCCTAGGTTTGGGGTTGTGGCCTCAATCGGTGGACTGAGATAATGAAGGAAACTTCCATATCTATCCATGGGTTGTCCACATAAGTATTGTGATTAACCTCATTAGCCTAAAACATCTTTTCATTTCTCATATAATAGCTGGAATCTAAGTAGTGGGCCTCACATGAAGCAAAGGGAGACACATCACCACTGATAACACTAAATCAACCATTGGGGGAGTACTTAATGAATTGATGATATGAGGGGGAGGACTTCCATGTATAGTAGGAGACATTTCTACCCATAAAATCATTATAAGCAATGTCCTGTGAGACAACAATGTAGACAATGCTGGTAACTAGGCCACCAAACTAAGTCATCAAGAATATCATTCCAATTAGTTTCTTCTTCCTCTCATAACAATAAATATATAGGTCATAGGGATGTAGATCTATGTAAAAATGTCCTAGATTGTGGATTGGCTGCATATGGATGATATTGATCTCCAAACCTGTTTTGACAAGACAACATCACTCATCCTCATCATTAAAATAGCCTCTGATATATAGTGGGTGGGTGATCCCCTTTATGGGGGAACATTCTTCTTAATTAGATAATGAAATGATGGAATGATATTATTTATGAGCGACTTCCTCAACATGGAAGGATTCTGTGGCTAATATCTCTATTTAAAATAAGAGGGCTCATCTTAAGTTCTCTATGAGGGATTTGCACATGTCTCGAAGCATGCAGGGATCATCAAGGATAGAGACCCTTATTGGAATCCTGGCATGGTGCTAAAGTGAATCATACATTTTTAAGTGTGACACACTTCATAAAATATGATTTTTCTCCATTGAAAGAGGGATCACAGGTTCTAAGGGTTGAACTGGTGGATTCTGGCTTGTGTTGCGGATATCTTAATACTCATTTATTGAATATTGTCGAGTGACAACTAGATAATGGTCGGATGAATTAGTCTTTCCTCAAAAGAATGTGGTTAGTCATGGTGTGGTCATGGTGCCTCTTCTAGATAGAAATATACGAATGAGGATGTGGGTGAATCATACAAAATAGTACTAGAATGATATGTTTGTTGATCTATACGATGGGCCTACCATCTGGTCTCCGTGGTATGCACGACATTATTGGGGGAATAGTCCTTAACATTCTGGAGATTGGCATACCCACAGGTCTGTCAATGATGGCATTGACTAGGGATATTAGGAGGGTCTTTCTAGCATTAATTTTCTTTAGGAACCATGTAAGGGTCCACTAGTTTGATGGAATTCATTGAAGCATACTTCTGATTGTTACTTAAAGAGCCATCCATTATTAAGAAGATTTTGGGTGCAATCCCCATCTTAGAGGGAATGAGTCATTCGATTGGACAGTATGGATTTTTCATAGGAAGAAGGATTTGATCTCCCTTTTTCTATCATCACATTCTCCACCAAGATGGTGAAACCTGAGGTGTCGACTCAGAGGTAGTATCTTGTATATGCATGACCACCTCATATAGAGCAGGTTGATTCGAACAAGAATGGATAATACCATGGTACTGAGAAACATCCTTGTGTTCCATCATGTCATCCTACTATTGAGACCCGTGGTGAGTGACCTATTTCCATTCACCCTTGATATCTCTTTCAATCATTGTAGACACACATGGAACATTTTTGGGTGCTGGACCCAATATGACAACATTATTATCAACCTACTCTAAGAGGCAGTTTTTGAACACATAGAACCTCTTGATAGTGTCCATGAAACTAGTTATAAAGGTAGTAATTGGGGGGATTAATGAGAAATAACTCATAGTTAATCCTTTATATTGGAAACAAAAAGATTACCTAATTTGTGACACTTGATAAATTGCTAGGGAACTTGGCCTCATTGAACGGGAGGGTCCAGTTTCTTTGATCAGGGAAAAGGGGCTCTTGTATCCTGGACCTCACGAAGGGACAATACCTGGAATTGTGGTGGAACATAGTTTTCTCACTTATGAGGTGTTGGTTCATTATGCAGTGGTGCATACAAGTTATGAGGTGGGTAATTCATAGGCGGAGGCTAATCAGAAGGTGGTGACATCATATGTGCCTTCTTGGCTTGATGCGAGTCTTCTTCTAAATGTTGATCCTTTTCAATGAAATATCAAAACCCACCTAGTATGTACTGAGAGATTATTTAGGGGACCAATTTATTCTCCACATTCCATAAACACATCACTATAAGTTGTTCCTTAGTTAGCAGCATATTGAGTGAGTATGTGAGACTCTTCTACTCAGTGGTAAAGTTTATGACTCGCTCACCCAACCTTTTCCTGCACTTGAAGTGGTCTGAATTACTTTTATTGAAGGTGGTTGAACTGAAATGATATAGAAACATCCTACAGAGATCCTACCAACCAACTATGGACATAATTGGAAACTAATTCTATCAGATGAATGCGGGCCCTTCCAATGCCTGTACAAAACACTGTACCATATAGGATTCCTGCTACTCTGGAGTCCCCAAAAGGGGTCCAAATCTTAAAATGAAGTGTTCTAGATGTTTTAGTCGACCACCCATACCATTGACATGGGATAAGGTATGAATTTGAATTCCCAAGGGTGATGGTATATCATCCACACATGATATATATGGATTTCCATCAGTTTGGATCACCACCTATCGGGATTCGATAGCCTTGAGATGAGTAATTATAGTATCCATATAATCATATTGATGAAGAATTTTATATTGTCATGGTTACCTAACTACCATATCATTTGAATCTTCTACAATTTTCTAGTGAGGCGGAACGACTCATGGAGTTTCTAGTAGAATAACCTGGGGAGCCACTGGGGAAACCTACATAGCGGCCAGTGGAACCTGAGGAGAAGCCAGTGGGACCTGAGCCAGACCCATAGATAGGTTTTGACACATAACATCATGATTTAACAATACATGTCATGCTCACATGGAAGAATATTTTTATTCTACGCAATCTAGATGGGATGGGTATTTGAGATCGCTAGCAGGCACCTCTCTAAGGGGGAGTTGTGTCGACCCCTACTGCTCTGGTCAAGGATCATCGTAATATGGTATCCGCTCCACCATGCGTTTGGAAAGTATTTCATAAAAAATATTCTCCTATTCAATGAGTTTCTGATGAAACATATCCATTTCAAGATCATCCTTCATCTTATGAATTGAGGAAGACTGGTATGTGGGCTTGAAAATCCTAGCATGCTCTTTACCCTTATTGTGATCTCAACCGAGAGGACATGACATGGAAGGTGAAGGATGGCCATGTTTTTTTTGGCATGTGTGGAAACCCATAGAGACTTGTGGGTAGTGTGATGCACCAGTGGGATATTCCTATTATAATGTCCTTGTGTAGATTCCCCCATATAGGTATATCTCTAGAATGATAAGGTTTTCTATGACAAAGACCAAAATAGTATCCTCAATATTACCAGCTGAACCATGTTTTCACAATATATGACTAATATACAAGACATTATACTACCCCCAACCACAGATTTCGACATAAGGTGAAGCCTCCTTAAAAACTCTAAATAGCACAATATATAACTGAACTCATCATTTCATGGGGGTCTAATGATAACCGAGTGATGCAGGATAAATAGAAATATGGAGTGTATCCAAATCAACTGGGAAACACTATTGGGAATTTTCATTGAAGTGTTCCTCGATTTTGGGGAAATCTAATTGGCCACGATGGAGACAGAAAATTGTCATCCCTAAGGATGAGCTAAGTCTAATAACCGCAGCCTAGGTGAGGAGCTCCAGAATATTGAATGGAGCAATTACAATCAGCTAGAACAACTCAGGGATATGTTTTAGGGAGATAATGTTTCAAGAACCTCTCGGTTCAGACTCAAGACCCATCCATTGTTATTCCCATTCATCAAATGGTTGTATATGAAGGAATGATAATGGAATTGATGTGGATCAATATAGTGGTAGGATGGTATGGGGAGGGTACAGTGCATGAGTTGACAAATTGCGACATCTTGGGTTATATTCCAGAGAATTATCTGACTGTATCACAGTATACCTTTAGGATCGGGTACGAACCACTACATCTTGTATAGGGATGGTAGTCATCAGCGGTGGGTCAGGCTGGTTCTCATCGTTGACCAGTCCCCACAAATATTCTATGTGATCTCTTATAGAAATAGAGAATGATCCTCGTGATACGAAGGAGGAATTCACAACAATTACATGAAAAGGATAGTACTATTCCTCAGCCTATATGTTTATGAGGAGGGATATAGGGATCTGATGCATCTTGCTATCTATGAGGACAAAGCTGATAAACCTAGATTCTTCCCCAGACCATTATACAATGGATCAGGGTGAGGGTTCCATCACTGAGACACACTGAACTTTAGAGATTAAAAATAGCACTGGTTTGACTATAATTATAAGTTCATATAGATATTTCTCTAGTGTTTATGACACGCCCTACTACCACAGGATGGTTCATTCACTAAATAATGGCCACCAAATAAGGGGTTATTTTTTAATTTAGAAGGGGTCATAAACCCTTCTAAAGACACTTGTGGTGGTTATGGGGAACCGCCGATAATGTTCCCGCCTAATGTTAGTAGAGGCGGTTTTGCGTAAGCGCTGGTACACGTGTGATGATTTTAGCGGCAGTTACATTAGAGGTGGTTTTAACCCCTTCTAAGGTTTCCCAATATTCACCATTTTTGTGGTGGTTATACCCTTAACATCCACTAATAGAGGCATTCGGGGTGTTTTGAACTGACCCTAATTGTTGATTGCATTAGGGGCGGTTTTATAGAACCGCCCCTAATGCTTTTTTTAACCAGAAAAAACTCTTGTCCCTGGTTCCATCCCCGGTGTCGTTGTGTCCCCGCCCATGTCTGTTTGGTGTCCTGGTGTCCCAACTATCTGGTTGTCCCTGTGACCCTACCCATGTCTGTCTGGTGTCCCGGTGTCCCGACTATCTGGTTGTCCCTGTGTCCCCCCCTGGGTATGTCCTCGGTGTCTCGTGTCTATCTAGTGTGTCCCCCTACTGTCCTGTGTCTATCTGCTATCCCCCCCCATGTCTGTTTGGTGTCCCGGTGTCCCGCATATCTGGTTGTCCCTATGTCCCCTGATTGTCACTCTGTCCCCCTGGGTCTTTCCCCGGTGTCCTGTGTCTGTCTGGTGTGTCCCCTCGTTGTCTCGTGTCTATTTGGTGTGTCCCCTCGGTGTCCCCTAGTGTCTGTCTAGTGTCCCTAGTTTGGTGTCTCCATGTGTGTCTGTCCTCGGTTTGGTGCCTCCGTGCGTTTCCCATAGTGTCTGACCCCGATCTGCTGTCTCGGTGTCCCCCCACCCCCCGTGTGTGTGTCCTGGTCTAGCCACAGGTCTACCCTCACGGTCCACATATTTTCTAAAATATTGGGAGTCGGCGGGACTCAAACTACATATCTTCACTATTGGCTGCATACGCTCAAACCACTACACCGAATTCCTTTCATTGATATATTATATATATTATTATATTTATATATATTTGTATGTTTATTAAAATCTAAATTATTTGCATAATATATTTAAATACATATAATATGTTTATTAGAATATGCATATATATTAATAAACATATATTTATTTACAAATTTATATATAATTTATATATTATTTTATTTATATATATTAATAAGTTTATTAAAATAATCATTATAAACACGATATATTTAAATTCATATAATAAGTTCATTAAAATATGCATATATATTAATAAACATATATATATATTAACAAATTTACACATTATTTATATATTATTGTATTTATATATATTAATAAGTTTATTAAGAAAAACATTATTTGCATAAATTATTTAAATAAATTAAATAAATAACATGTATCTATATTTATATGGATATAAATATATACGTATATATATATATTTTATGAAAACCTCTATAAATTATATATTTACATATATTTAAATAAAATTATGTATGCATATATTTATAACTACATTTATATCAAACACACACAAACACAAATGTGAATTTATATATGTATTTGTAATTGTATATTTTTATTTGAATACATATATATATATATATATATATATATATTTACCCAAATATATTATGCAAATATATATATACATATTATTTTTATACGTACAAAATTAATATATATATATATATTACATATTTATGTGAATATAATATATTATACATTTAATAAATACATTCATATATGTATACAATATATAATATATATATATTATTAATTTTTTAAGAAAATAGTATGGGTTCACAACCCTTCTAATATTAAATTAGAGGGGGCTGTGAACCTCCTATAATGTAAGACATTAGTGGGGGTTTAAGAGGGGGTTCTGAAACTCCACTAATGTCTTACATTAGAGGGGGTTTTGAAACCCCACTATTGTCAATCATTAGAGGGGGTTGTGAACCCCCTCTATTATTTTTAAATAATAATTTACATATAACACACACACACATACACATAACACCACTAAAATCCAACTAAACATTTGTTTGTGTGTGTGTAGCGCCTCTAACCGAATATATATAGTGCATGAAACTAAATATACAGCGCTACTAATTATTAATGTAGCGAAATTTTTAACATAAACTTCTCTAAAATCTGACTACATATTAAAAAATGCTAAAAAATTTAGAGTGGGTTGTGAACCGCCTCTAAATTCGAAGATTAGAGGGGGTTGTGCAGAACGCCCTCTAATGTTACAAAAAATGAATGTAGAGGGGGTTGTGCATAACCCCCTCTAAATAACCCCCTCTAGTGTACTATTTTTTTGTACTATTTAGGGTTGGATATATCTTCTACATGGGGAATGCGTTCATTCGGGTTGGTATTGGAGTGTGGAGGACACCAACTTTTTTGAGTTGGGGTGTGGGGGGGGGGGGGTACGTGAAAAAATATTCAATGGTACATGGGGAGTACCTCCATGGTTGGTAATTCTTGATCGGGGAGGACCTCCTTTAGATTTGGTAATTATATGGGGAGGAACCCCTTTTCATGGGTGATAAGGTGAGGAGGACCTTCGCTCTGGTTCATGTCGTCAAGGGATGGACCTCTGCTTGAGCTGGTGAGGATGTGAGTAAGGAAGTCACATTTATGGCCTATAATATGGGAATAAACTGCATATCTAAGACCATGGGAATGAGGAGGACCTTCGTGTTGGGTGTCAATATAATTGGAAGGACCTCATATCTGACAGATGAAGGTAGCATGGGTAGTACCTCCAAACTGAACATGGGAATGGGGAGGACCTCCACTCTGGTTAGCAGTGGTAAGAGGAGGATCCCCATGCTAAATTTAATCACCACTGGTCAACCCATAATGGTTTCTACTTGTGTCACAACTTTGGAAGACATCATAGCCTGCCCGTTAGGTGACTAAGGCTTCAATCCTTATCAAGCATAAGGATTTCCATATTATACAGTAATAGGGAGGTGATTTGACATGTAATTGGTGGCCTTGGACACTAAAGCCATAGAAGAAAATTCCCCGTTGTGATCATCATCCTGAACTTGAACCTGATGTTGATGTTGAGTCAACTGAGCTATAGTGGGATACTTAAGGTTCTGGACAACCTGCTCCTCAGTGTGTGGGATGGTTTCCGGTGTTGTCGTGGCCTGGTGGGAGACCTCTTTGGTGGTCCCATGTCCAACTTCAATGTTGGGAGGACTTGGACACCCATTAATTTGTAGGTGTATTGGAGTAAGTCATTACAGAATATTGATAAGTGGCTCCAGAAACGATTGATAATCAAGGTGGGGAGATGCAACTCTCTATGTGGCCCTTTGGGGTAGCATCATCGATGGGGAATAGAAACCTCCAAATCTGGACTAGCCATATCCCTCGTCGTGATGACCCCTCTTATTGGTACCATTGAACAAGAGTACCAATCACCCCCTTTGAATAAATTGGTTGAGTGGGATGGGTAAGGGATTCTTGTTATCTATTGTCGTGGGAGTTGTTGAAGAATTGTTGATTTCATGTGATATTGATGATTTTTTTTCCCCGACCCCAAATTTTTGGGGGAGGGAGGTGATCAATTTCCAGTAGTTGTAGCATGGGTCCCGCAAACATGGAACATTCATCCATAATTACAGATAGTATTAAATCGATTCCTTGTTCAAAAATTACATTTAGCCTTTCATGTCTTGATAAAAAGATTAAAATTTACAACATCGCATACCTGGATGCCCAACAATTACCTACCTCAAATGATAGTGTGTTTCAAGGAATATCCACTAATTTCAAGGAACGACCTAGTGCCAAATTGATAGATTCATTGACATTCCCATATACTATTGCCTTAGAATATACTAATGCCTACTTTGAGGTTAATAACATCACGTTGGGTTCAATATTTCTCTTTCTGACGCTTTCACCAAGACACACATCACTTCTAAGGACACAATGATTGTTGGGATGTATTCCTTCTTTCTAAAGGTGAGTGGCATTAATCACTTCCTTGGATATATTTTGTCCATGATCAAAATGGGATTATGGGATTCCCATTTTTTCTTCCAATGACTCCACATCATTATTTTCCTCTTAGTCCAGGTATCCCTTAAATATTAAGACATTGTTCGTAAAACTCTTCCCAGTTTCATATCGTTGTTGATGTTGGTTAATTACACTTTCTTTATTAGGACATTCCCAAGATGTTCAAGCTAGCGCATCAACCATTTTTAGGAGAGTACTCACCTTGGGGCATCGATGGTTTTCCTGGACACTGAAACACTGGTTCATCTGGATATTACCTTATTAGAGGGCTTCTCAAGGGAAACAATTCTTGTGAAATCACTCGTTTAGTATAGGGGATTATATTCTAGAGGCATATCTTCAAATTTTTCCTCATCTAACTATGTTTAATATGAGGAATACATAGAGTTAAACATCTACAAGAAATGTATAACTCTGATCAGAACATTTAGAGGAGTGGATCAGATAGGAATATCCAAAAAATAGGGAGTGCCTACAATTTTTAGAAGATGGATGGGTTATAATGCCCAATTTGGATGGACCTAAGATGCTGTGTCTCACAAAGGGGAAGGTGTTACACCATGAAGTCGGATCAGGACACCACTGAGGGTGGATGATGGGGGTGGGCCCAATGAGGGGGACATTGAGGATTACCATTGTTCAGGACTAAACCATAGCGAAACTTTATACATAACATTTTTAGAATATAGGGATGAAAACCATTGTAGTTTGAGAAGGTGAGGAAGAGAAATGGAGTGTAATCAAAAGAAAACAACCCAAGAACATGTTGGAGATTTCACATGGTCATCTTTCTGGGTTCTACATAGAGAAATGAGATTATGTGGGCATGTACATGGTTATTTATCCGTATAGAAGGCATGATTTGATAGAGATGTAGCAGCCAGGGTAAAATCAGGTTGAATTTGGATGGAGTATCGAAGGGTGAATGAATGGGGATGGAACCAAGAACTTGTTTGAAGGTGATGGTATTGGGATTGAACCTTAGGGAGGGTTCCTACATATCTTAGTGGTTGGGACTCAAAACCCACATAGTTTTGGGATGTGGTGATGAGTCTCCTGGGGAGGTGTTTCATGATAATGGATGAATGGAAGGGACCTAAAATAATTATAACCCATGGGTTGAGGCATGATCATCTTGAGACACAATGGTTTTAGGGAAAGGCCTCGATGGGAAATGGGTGATAACAGATGAGATTGAACATCAGGTAGGATTCTTACATATCCCCATTGTATGGAATCGATGTACTCAAATTTTGGTTATGGGGGTATAGTATTGGGGTGTCCACAAAGGAAAACTACTAAAATAGATGATGGGGCTTAAACATGGATAATATACCATACAAAAAGGGACCCTCTTGGTTGGAGGAGTATGGAATAAGTGTGGGGATTAGACATGGATAGCTACCCAGAAATTGGTATGAAACCAATAAGGGGTGTACCATGTAGGTGGGTCCCAAGAAAGGGGGAACCAATGATTACCAGTGTTTTGGGTTGAACATTAGGGAGACTTCCAATATACCCTATCTAGCTGAAAAGGATCAATCCCCACATATTTTGAAAGTATATAGTCTAACATCATATGTGGTGAAAGGGTCATACAGTTTTTCATCATGCAAGATGAGGGGGAACCAACATGAATCAATCGGGACTGATGGGTGATGGGCATGAACCTCAGGGATGCTTCCTATGTAACATTCTTGAAAAGGGGTAAGGATCAATGTTCACATAGTTTGATGACACAAATGATCGAGGGATTGACCTGGATGGGACATAGGATATGAGATATGGTCGTGACCTTATAGAGGCATCCTACATATTCCCATTGTCGATAATCCATGTCCTCATAGTTCGTATATGAGGGGAATAGTATTAGGGTGTACACAAAAGAAAATAACATAAATACATGTTGGGTCTTACGCATGTTTAGTAACCAACCTCAAAAGTGAGACACCTGTTTGGAAGAGTATGGATTGAGTGTGGGTCTTACGCATGGACAAACGTTGAGGAACTGGTCTCGAAACATTATGGGCAGACAAAAGATGTGGGTCCTAAAAAAGAGGACAATTATGTTTACCTGGGATTTGTGTTGGACTTTATAGAGGGTTCCTACATACCATGTCTATGAAACCAGAATTAAAACCCATGTGGATTGAAAGAATAAACATTAAAATAATGTGTGACAAATGTGGAATATTGTATTAAATCATGAAGGATGTGGGTGAACCAACTTGAAGTGCTCGAGAGAAATGGGCGCTAGTGTTGAATCTCATAGAGGTTTCCTATGTAACTTGCTTTAAATGGGTAAAGGGTTAATGTCTATGTAGTTTGGTGAAGAGTGTATTTGAGTTTATTTATGGCTAACAATCCAAAAAAATATGTCACAGCTGATTCTTACCCTAATCACACATTATTCATGCTGGGTGCGCAAAAAAAGAGGCAACAAAATTTGTGATGATCACATCATTAATTTTTTGTTCATGAGGAGTGGATTAGGGCATACCGATGGTTAGTGGCCTAAATAAGAAACATGGACTTACTCCAAGAGGGATGCATATGGAGGATGTAAATATGTATGAGGAGGATATGACCATCATACAAGGAGAACCCTATTAAGTTTATTCGAGGCTCATATAGAGAGTTCCCATGGCACACCTCGTGACAATGCGCAGTAGGAGATGAGTGAGAGGGTGGTGGTGCCCATCCACTACAAGGCCCTCTCGTGGATTTTCACTTATGTTGTTATCATAATTTATCATCATGTTTTGAGGAAGTGGGGTTTCATTATATTTTTACATCATGAAGCTCAGATGATGAGGATTCACTCCTCACCCTTAGTACATATATAAATGGAATAATTCAACCCTTGATGAAGGGATGACATTAGAAATGCTGTATTGGGGGTTTACGAGTGATCTATTCAGGGGTCCATGTTATTGTGGCTATGTAAAGAGGTATTATTGATTATAGTAAATTTGTGAAGAAGCATGAGTAATGCTAATTCATCATGAAGCACCACTAAGGTAACCTTGAAATAACATCGTACTTTCCATTAGGGACACATTCAAAAGGGTTTAGCGAAGTAGAAGGCCCCGTAGAAAGGGGATTCATGAAGCTTTGGTGACTCATGAAGTGAAGGGGCTTCATTAAAGACGATACTTTTCAATGCATAATAAACCAACTTAGGCATGGATTATAGATGTTCATGTAGGGTGTTTCGTAGTGATTTATTGCCTCTTGATGATCCAAGTTCCCCAAGGGATATCCATACCTTGTGATGGACAATGGACTTCATGCAGGGAATCCATACTTGAAGAAGGGGTTAAATAAAAAAAATGGAATGTGAGTTCGTAATACTCAAAAAACACGGATGGTATATTTTCCCAATGGATCACAGAGAAATGGGATATTTGAAAATTGAGAGAGTGGAGGGAGAAAGGCCAATGTGTTGATCCTTTTGATTTGGGGTTGATAGAGTATTTATAGGCACATGGTATCATATTTATATGCAAATATGCAATTAAAAAAGTCTTATTTCACAATCATAGAAATATCCATCATGTTTTCCAGAATCATCGAGGCTTCCATCCATGCCTTTGAGGCAAACGAAGAGGCTCCGATCAAGTCTCTCGGAGTCTCGATGTATTTATTCACTACTTTTGTTGCATTCATGGAGGCTTCGGTCCTGATCCTTAGAGTCGTGAAGGCTTCTACCACCATATTTGCAGCATTCGTCGAGTAGTACTTTGCGACATCGAGGATAATCTTGCTGGATGGCTTAGCGGTGGCACGATGTAGGAGGTCATTGTGACGTAACATCATTATGCAAAAGCTTTTACTCCTCGTGCCCTTTCCCAATTTATTCCAAGGCATAGAATTTTGGTTCCAACCACAACACTAGGGTTTTTGAACCCACCACTCTTCACATAGATATTTTTTAATGGCCCATGATTTTAGTGAATAATATTTTCTGATTTAATTCCATGTGAGTATATTTTCATATATACAACCTTATACTAAATATATAATCATGTAACATTAATAAAATCAATAAACATTACCATTACAATATATCCATGAAATTGGATGTCATCAATACAAGTAAAAAAATATAAAAACTATTTAATAATATAAAATATAAATATTATTTTTTTAATCTTGTCGAATGTTTTCTAAAAAATAATTATACAAATAATTTTATTAATCTGATAATCAATTTTTTTCTTTCCATTAAATGATTTATTTGGTAATATTTATTAAAAATTCAAATCAATATGTAAAATTATATAAAAGGATCATTTTATTTTTATGTATAAAAGTATAATTAATATTTTTCGAGGAAAATTTAGTGATTACGGTGAAACTATTATTTTCATTTTCATAACTTATTTGAAAGGGATTTTTGACTAGTTTTGGGCATCCAAATGAGGATTTGGGATGACTATACCCTTCATACCAATAATAATAATACATTAAAACCCCTGTAAAAATAAATCAATTATCAATGAAATGTATAGTGGGATGTTTACAATAATGTCATATATTAAAAAATAGATTTACAGTCCACAAATATAACCAAAAGACCCCCAATGTGGTATGTCAACCATATGTACAATGAAATAAGAAAATAAAATTAAAAAAATAGTAAACGTTTGAAGAATGTTCCTAGAAGCTCCATTTATTCCTAGAAAAACTACATTCTAAGCTCCTTGATTCTGGGTGATTTCTCTTACCTGGATCCCTGACCATGAAATCTATGTACACTGTGACATTAACATTTAGGGTGTGAGTTTAAAATTCATAGAAAGAAAAAAATTCATCATTAAAATACGTCAATAAATATATTGTAATTCATCCCATTAAAATAACGTAAATTGATAAATAAAAAACCATTTTTCTAGTCATCGCTTACTAATGAAAAGCCCTTGATTAGTAATTCTACCTACTTCACCACTTTGATAGATTGATGGTAAAATGTTAATTATTCATCAATTAGATCATTTTATAAAATCCACATGTCATCTGTTGAAACTAATCTATCTAGAATGTATCCATGTTCCACTATTAAGGAACAACTACACGCCCTAATTTATGGGAATGTCATAATTTGTATATATAATCCCAACTAAAGTCTCTAGGGGAAACCCCATTCACACATGTCAGAAATATTTATGGTTTTATGGAAATATATGTCAATACATATCGAAGAAATATCTATCTTTGGGGTAATCGACATTGCAAGGATTCATTTTTGATGGTAAAACCACAACCATCTAACCAGAAAAATGGTACCCCCATAGGGGAATGACTAGAAGTGTTAGAGGATATAGGTACCATGAAACAAGTCATAGTGAAAATATTTATGAATAAATAAGTCAATAAATAACTTATTATTAAGATTATAATGTAACGAAAGTTCTTAAATATATACTAATAAGCACACATGTACATCTCATCCGAAATGGGTATCACATTCCACTCCCACACCCATATGATAATATAATCAAGAAATGATCTCATAGAACATGCAGATGCATAAGAATGTCCTATAGTAAATATAATATATAATTTCCCTAAAATGGGATGGACTTATTGCCTCAAGAGTTTCAATGGACATTGTCAATAATTTTACCCTAGATCAAAACCACACATGAAAAATTCTTATTAACATCCCCAATTAATCATATGAATATTATAGATTAAAAATTAATAAATAGAAAATCATAAGGTATTGAATTTGATTATGTTTACTCAATGAGAATTACCTCCACCATTGGATCTATAAGTTAAAAGTGGGAAATGATGGAAAATATTGCAATCGAACTGATATATATCACCAAATAGAATATAATTTATAATATCAAAATAAATTTCATATAATAATAAATTTTAGATATATATATTATTTCTTCAAGGAATTTGAGAGGTATTTTGGAAGAAACATATATAATAGAGGAATAATGACATTATAAGTTGAATTACCATGGGAAAAAGCTCTATATACATGATAAGTAGAATTTATAGGGAGATTAATATCCAGGAACATCCATTGCGGTCCTCTGATTCGATGTCCATTGGAGGGGGATAAATTATTAATGGAAGTCGGGTGGATTTAGGATAGAATTCCAATATTAATTCTAAATAAATTTCTATAAATGGGTTGTTTATATGGTTTTGTAAAGCATGTGCTGACCATATGAGGGTCACTACCTTTTTATGGAACCCCAATGATTTAATAAAACATGAATAGACTATACTCTTTTACTCTGTTCCATGATACATAATTTCTTGGTGAATAAAACACATTTAGATCAAAATATGTTCCCACTGTATGATACTGACTGCCAATCTTGGTCACATTCTTGTTTTAGATGATTGTTTTGGTAAAACTTATGCTAAATATTAAATATCAACTACACCTCTCCAAAAATATTTACACTTTCATTGGGTGAAATTCATGGTTTTACCAAACTATTTTGAAATTGTTCTCCATTTTAAAATTTGTTTATACCCTCCAAAACTATCCATAAGTTGTCAAAGTCTTCTTCCAAGAATACAATAAATCATAAAAACATAAATAAGGTCCAAATTTATTTCATAAGGTACATAATATGTACTTGTAATTACAATATACCGTTATAAGGACTTCTAATCCACAATAAGCATCACTAGATTTTATTCTCAAAAAACATCTTACATTAATCCCATACATCATATTACAACTAAAAAATATCGTCTAGTATATGATTGTGCTAGATTATAACTACTTGGTCTGAGTTTATAGAAATATTTGAATAGAGGGAGAGACATTCCTTCAGAAACATAACTGATTCATAATAAATATCAATCTTACTATAGTGTTAAATATTCTGTGAAATTGAATCAAATTCTGAAAGTGTTATTATAATATTTTGGATCAGCATGATATAGGTAAACTCTTATAGATCCTATTCATGGAGAGGATACTGGTATTTTCTAGATCCATGATTTTCTTAAGTAGTAATAACCTGATTATAAACACATATAACTTTTTCTCGCCTATTAGTAGGATCCAGGAAATATTATGTATTCATAACCCACCTTACTTATTCATAGTAATAATAACCCTACATTTCTTTTATATGGGCGGAATAACCCAATACAACAACTTTTTGATGGAACAACCATAAAACAACTCTAGAAGAAAAAAATACGGAAAGAAGAAATAAAATAGTAAAGAATGAATGAATTTGAGAATAGACGCTAATCATATATTGTTTAAATTCATGGAAACAAAATATCTTTCATCACATATGTAGAGTATTATAATGTTTATAAAGAACATCATAATCATAGTAGAAGAATAATATGACATTACAATGCTCATAATAATGTTATATTACTATAGCTTAATAATTATGTTAATCTCTCTTCTGAAAAATATTTTTTCGGATAATTTTATCATTGTTGGTTGAATCTATTTTTAAATAATTAATCATTTCATTAACTCTATGACCATTTTTTATATCTTTGGATAATCACTTATAGGAATGTTACAAAAACATTAAACATGTAAATTATATTTGTTACCATATTTATAATAAATTCTCCAATACTTAGAGTTCTTTTTCTCTTGAATTCCAATATTGAAAAATAATATAAATCTTTTATCACGATAGTTAGAAAAAAAATATATTATAAAAAAGATAAAAAATTATGAATAAACATGAAGTTTTTTGGATTGAACAATTTCATTTAAAATAGAATATTATACAATATAATTGTTTATTTATAAGTTTTTATAATTTTTTGTCAAAAAATATTTTAACAACATGTCATCATATTCATAAAAATATAATCATATAAATATTAATTTAGATAATATATCCCAATTTTAGTATTTAAAAAATGTATAAAAAATGTTTCGAAAAATTATTTTATAACTAATGGAAGATAAAATATACCTCATGGTATAAAGGTGTTTCTACCCCCACAAGAAACTATTTTTGGGAAATCAGCTCTTTATGATGTTATTCCATTTGATGTGATCTATCATTTCTACATTAGTTGGTGATAATATAAACTATTTTTTTGGTGATAAATAATATACCATTAGAAGTAAAAAAGTTGGACAGGGCTTCAGTTGATGACAGGATGGGTGCACTACCATTTTTAATAAGATCTACCATTTCTTTTGAATAAAAACTTGCAAATCCATTGAAGATAAATGGAACTAAAATTATATGAATAATCTTATAGTACCATTGTCTTATAGTTCTACTATAATGATGGAGATACAATTGAGTAGGTGTCTAACCATTAAGGGAAGAAAAAAATAATAATAACATATACCTTGAAGAACTACTATTATGATAATTTACCATTGATGGAATAGTATACCATTAGTGGAAGTTCTGTCATTTGTTTTGAAAAGAAAGTTACACCATTATTCAAATGGTTAAATTATATAGAACCGAGGATGAAAATTCTATTAGATAGATCTACCGTTAATTTTTCTATACATTATTTGGTCATGGAGAAACCATTAAAACATGATTAAAAAGATGAATGTCCTCAATAAATATGTTTTTAGTAATCTAAATAATTATCCTTCAGAATATAAACAAGCATGAAAATTATGTTTTATGCATTAACATGGATTCAATATGGATGATTTGGTTAGATTACATGACGTCTTTATCTGGGGAATGACACATTAAATCATTATTTAGGGAAGGGATGGAGATGATTTTTCAGCTAATTTATAACTAGATAGGTGTGGTAAACTCATGAAATATCATTATATTTAATGAAGGAGATATTGTATTACTCATCATATTGCCCCACATAGGACTCCCACATGATCAATTATACATTATATAAATCAAATCCTTCTTCTATCACTTAAACATGGCTCTGGTGGTCAGTACACATTACACTTCATAAACACTCATGCCTCTCAGGATTTCTATAGACCACACTATCCCATTATCCAATACATGTGTTTCTGCAATGCCTCCATTATGCTCATACATATATGCCTCATTATAAGTTCATTGGGAGGTCATGAAGATACTATCATAAGGCCTTTACATTCAGGTCCCCCAATGTGGATGAAGGGATAGGCCCTTGAGCTAATCATGTATAGAAAAATTTATTTTCATAAAGGCCACATTAGGAAAAAACATTCAATAATCATAGTATACAAATTGTTAAATATATAGTATCTTTTGAGTCCAATGATATACATCCAAATAAAAGTTACCATTATTTTATATCTATAAAACTTTTGACTAATGAGATCTTAATTTATCAAAACAATTAAATAAATAAACATTAATAGAAAAAAATATCTCATATTTTTGTTAATTGGAAAACTATAACTATAAATTTAATTTCAATAAATCCCCAATATTCATTATAATTTTATACGCAAATATGACCCTTTAATTTAAATTTATCTATAAGTAGGATGTGATAATAAAAATTATAATTATAGTATATAAAAAATATGAAATAGTATATAACTCCCACTAAATTCAAGAAATTATTAATAATAGATATATAAAATCTATAAAAACAAGTTTAACATGATTAAAAAACATAATCTGTAACATTAAATGTTAAAATTATAATTTTTAAATCAACACAGGCTCTAGTAAATTTGTAAATATATCTACTAATTTGTTCTCTATTGGAATGTATTCCAAAAAAATATCCCAATTATTAACATAATCTTCTAAAATGTTAAATATAACATCATTGTGCTTAGTTGTAGAGTGATGTAATGAATTTTAGATATATAAATGATATAATTACTATCATTGAATATGAAAACATTATCTCAGTAATCATTGAAATAACATATATTTTTTACCTATATAATTTTAGCACAACAATTTGTGAAAACAATATACTCATCCTTAGATATTGAAGACATAGCTAAAAAATAATTTTTTATAACTCCATGATATTAGAAAAATTATAAATAAGTGACACATAAATTATGTTCTCTTCATGTCATGTCTATAACCTCCAGATTCAGAATTAAAAATAGATGACATATTGAAACAATACAAATTGGAGTAAAATAAAATAGTATTGAATGTTCCTTTAACATAACATATTTTTATTTTAATATGCATTATACTAATTTCATTTGTATTATATTGGTATATATCACACATATATTAATAACATAATATCAGGCCTAGAAGCAGATAATTATAGTTGAATTCATGTCATAACTTTATGAAATTTCTCATTGATTGAATTTCTTGATTTATCCATATTCTGTTTAGATCTAGTTATCAATTATGTTTTCATATTTATATTTATCATGATTTAATTTTCTAAACAAATATTTAACACATTTTCATTGATTAGAGAAATAATATATCTTCTTTGAAAAGATATAAAGACCAAATAAAAATTTAAATTACACTATTTGGGTCAAATAATATTCATTAATCATTATTTTTGATAAATAATTACATAGTATATATCTTTTTGATACAAATATATTATCATAAATATATATTAGTAATATTAAAATAAGCCTAGAAAATTTATTTTTAAAAAATATTGGGCCATACTTTTTTATGAGAATCACATTTTAATGAAAATGTTGTTAATTTATAATAACAGGATCTTGAATCTTAATTTAGAATATATAATTAATTATAATGTTTGAAAAACATGGTTTATAAATTCAGAAACTAGATGGTTTATTAACATATACCTCTTCTGAAACTTTATCATTTAAACATGAACATTTAAATCAATTAGAAATAGATAAATTTTATAAAAATTTTAAATGTTAATTAACTAAAAATGACTTTAAATCTATATTATGGTGGAAATGGACCATCAAAGTTGATTCAGTTTTCTTGTAGATTACCATGTAAAACTAATCTAGTATTATTTATAAATATATTACGGTAACAATTCATTTTATTTCTAAAAATACATTCTAGTTACAATTGATAGTTTATTATTAGGTAAATAAGTAATAATTAGAAATTATTTATATTAAATTGGTTAATTTCATCATTTTTAGGACTTATCCCATTTGAATGTTTCAAATATTCTTTAATATTATATTGAAAAAAGTTATATATAATTGTTTAATTAGAAAAAAAATATGAAAACTAAATTTTTTGAACTAATTTTAGATTCAAAATTTCAAATTATATTTTCTAAAAAATTATCTTTATATGTTTTCTAGTTCAAAAAATCATATAGAGAAGAGATATGTTCCCCCTAAACTAATTTATTATAATTTTATGTTATTTCTTCCTAAAATTGATTTATATAAATTATTCAACATAATTAATAAAATATATAATCTGTTATTCATTATTTTGAATGATAATGACTTAAATATACTTTTACATTGAAATGATTCAAATTTTATATATTATATATGATTTAGTATTATTTAAATATCCTTTAAAAATTAACCCATGTTGTTTAAAGTAAAATTTTTAAATATTATCGTTAATATTAAGAATATAAACGGTACATCAAAATACATTAATGTAACCAATAATAGGATTCAACTATTTAAATAGTTAATAAGGGGTTCATTTAATAAGAGTTTATGTATAATTCATTTATGATATAACAATAAATATTAACAAATTTAGGATAAACGAAATTATGTAGGATTAATTCCTTAAGAATTTTGATTTCTATTTCGTTAATCACTCTATTTTCCCCCAATATTACCCTGTATTTTTTGCATTGTTATAAAGGAGGAAAAAATATGTAAATTTCCATTAATTTCTCAAATTTTATAAATGTATATTAAAAAAAATCTCCTCATTTGGCTCTTTGAACTGATGAAATTTAACAAATTTTTTTATTTTATATTTTTTTAAAGACTGTAATAAATATGATTATGGTTTCACCTTATGGGGTAAAAACAGAGTCGATGTGAACATACTAAAATCATCTAAAATTAGAAAATCATATCTATTACTAAAGAACTAACAGTTGTATACATTCCTAATAAATCATGATAAATATGTGATAAGTATATATAAGTATTACCCATATAAATGATCTAATATTATATTTATGTTTCTTATCTTTTTTTACAAAAATAACATACAGAAAAACCTACTAGATTAAAAACTAGGAAGATCCTGATCCTTTCCAACCTTTACAACTTGTACAGTTCTCGAAGATAATCATATTCCAACCTTATATTCCTAAGAATTTTCTCTATTTCTATAGTATTTATGAAGTTTTCATTTTCATGGATTAGTTTTAAAAAATATATAAAATAAAAATTTGGTTTTATATTTAAATAAAAAAAATATTATATTATTATAAATTAATTTATTATATCCAATCATTAAACTCATACCATTATCTCAATGTCATAATATACTAATTATATTTTGTTTTAATCCCACTAAATTGACTTCCTTTGAAATTATAATAGAATTTAATATACCTATATCTCCAAACTATTGACCTTTCCTTTAATTTATTCACTAAAAGATACATTATCTCTATTAAAAGAGTAAAAAGAAAATAATTCACATCATTCCCTAGTTATGTTATAGGAAAACCCATTATTCTTATCCTATATAACAAAATAACATATTAGGCTAATTTCGTATAAAATTGAATAACTAGATATTTTTTTATTAACCAATCTATTTTGGGTAACACCATACTAGTAATAAAAATCCAATGTATAAAAATATATTTAATATGTTCTTTTAGATTTAATCTAGATGATTTGTTCTTATAAGTAAAAGTCTTTGTCCATCCTAGTGATTGAGTTGATATTAAACAAAATTCTTTTCGATAATTCTATTTTAGATCACATCAATAATATGTTACAATTTATGAATTTCATTTAACATATTTAGTAAAATTATTTCTATAAATATTAAAAAAAATATATTATATGAAAATATAAATTTATATTTTTAGTTATATTCAAATTTAACATCTTATCAAATTGTTCTTTCCCATGAACAATAACAGATAGGTTTTTTAATTTAGTTATTTCTCTTTTAATATTTTCATATTATTTTTGAATTATTTCCTGATAATAAAAAAATTTCACAATTGAACATCATCATATAATTTAATGTTTTTCATTTTCATTATTACGCTTTTTATATTTATTTTAATTTTTTTCTAATTCAACACAAACTGATTATAATCTATTTTCATGATCTTCATTTTTTGACATGAAATATTTTATTCTTTCATTCTCATATTTCAACTTAATTACATTTTCTATAAATTAAATTTATTATTTTATCTTTTTATTTTTCTAAATAGTTAACAAAATCCCAAAATATCACTTCGAAAATTTTAATTTTTTTAGTTAACCATTTTACTCCATTTTCAATATCAAACTTATATCCATAACTATAATCAAATTCAGTGTTTCCCTCATTCGTTGGTGTTTTAAATAAATCAAATATTAACTAATACTTTATCTCAATCACAACCATTACTTATATGTTTTTTAATCATCTATATAGCCCCATCTAGTAGGATATTTTATTTTTTGATCCTTATATTATGGATTTTCTTTCCCTTCTTCTTTTAAATATATATATTTTGATTTTATCTTTACCTTTTTCATTTACTCATAGAATATTAATTCTAAAACATTATATTTACTAATTTGGGTTTTTAAAATTTATTTTTAATCCTTTTGATGTTATCATTTGGGATGCTTCATATATCCACTCTTTCCATTCATGTACTTATCGACTCCTTTGGTGAATTTTTCAATTTCATCTTTGTTACTTCTCCTTAACTCAAAATCATTAGAATTATCAATAACATATATATTTTATTTGAAATATATACATTTCCTTTCCTCACATTAATCATAAATATCAACTTATATATCCACCTTATATTGATAAAGTGATCATATTAGCTCATCTAATTAATTTTTACTAATATCATTACACATTTTTATTACAACCTTATTTGAGTTATATTTTTTATGTATATATCAATGTAATATTTCAATTATAGATTCATTCATCATGGTCTCCCTATGTGAATCTATGCTATTTTAAATTTTCATGATTTTTTTGTACATATTATTTATATAGTAAAGGCCCGGACCTCACCTGCCCATTCCTTTTTCAAAAACAAGGCCACGAATTGTTATGGAGGGTAAAATGGACTTTTCCACACTTTCCGGAATTTTGAAACTATACGCTGTTTAGTTTTAGTACACTCCGTGTACCCCCTTGCTGGGTATACCCCGTGTTGAAGGCCGTGTCTTTGCCGTATGAAATAAATGGGTACATGCCTTGTATCCAATACTACAGGCTGTGTATTCTCTACCCGCGTACGCATTACAGTGTGTTGACCAGTCAATGACCGTGTTCCGTGTTAGAGCCATGTGAAATAAATGGGTACACGCCATGTATCCAATACTACATGCTGTTTAGTCTCTCCCTGCGTACGCACTACCGTGTGTTGACCAGTCATCGGACTTGTGCTGTACTGGGGCTGTATGAAATAAATGGGTACACGCCTTGTATCCAATACTACAAGTCGTGTAGTCCCTCCCCACGTATGTGTTTCCTTCAAGCCATGTGTTAACCTGTCAATGGCCGCGTTCCGCGCTGAAGGCCATGTAGGAAGCCACGTGGTGACCGTGTGAAATGGCCGAGTACATGCCGTGTACCATAAAGTACACATCGTGTAATTTTTCATTTATCGCCTATAAAAGGAGGGGTCCCCTCCTCCATTTCAACTCTCCCCTCTCTTCCTCATTCCTCTGAGCAGAGCTCTCCCAAGAGACTCGAAAGCTCCTTTTCTTCCATAAATTCTTAGTCCGAGCACCGATTTACGATCCATTAACGGCCACGGGATCATAATGATGAGGCGGAAATTCCGAGCTTGGATCCGTTGTCTTTCCATCAGCCTTTCCTTTCTGACTTCCACCTGAGGAAGTTTTTCCGGGACCCGATAGAACTGACGGACGCTGATGGGCATCTTCTAAACTTGAACCGGGGGAGAGTTGTGATCAGAACCTATTGAGGTAGGGATCTTACCTTCGTCTCTCTAATTTTTGCATCATGCGGGGTGGGTATCCTATTGTTTTCATGAGAAAAAATTGAACAAATAAATAAAGATAATAACTTGTTAAAGAACGGGTATGGGGAAGTTGTTATGTTTATCTTTTTTATCCTATTGATATGTTATGAATTTAATAGGCTTATGCCTACTGAAAATAATGATCATTGGGGGCCTTTTCGTGCGCAATTAAATGTTTCCCTATCTTCTAGACTATTTTTGTGAATGGAACCTTGTGTAATGTGGAATCTAGTTAATCACGTAAAGTTAGACGAATAATATCTGGAACCCTTGTGTGATCACCCCGATTAAAAAAAATGGAATAATGTACTTGTAGGTGTTGACTTAGATACGTGGCATGTAATGGGGGGTGTTTTTTGGTTTGTTTTTGGATAGAGTGAGCAGCGGGGTTGTGGTTGTCTTGGTTGTGGGTTGGTGTAAATGTTATGTTGGTGACGGGTAGTGGGGCTGTGATAAATGGTATTAAATGGATACTGATGTATGGGTTTCAGTGTGATTTTGGTTATGGTGGTTGGCAGCGGGGCTGCAGGGATGGGTTGGAATGTGAACAGACTATGGGTTGTGAATAATAAATAAAAGTGGGGGAGTTAATGAATGGAGGGTCATGGTAATGTAACAGGATTAATAATCAATGGGTTGGTTGATAAGAAGGTTTTGTTGTGCTGATTTTGTTTTCCTAATTGATTTGTGGATGGCAGGGATATGTTTTACGAATGAACGATGTGGTTGGTTGTGGATAGTTACACAGTAGTTAAGGAACTAATAAACTAATTCTGATGAAACATGAAAACCTAAATGTGGTTGGGGTTGTTTATTGTATGCATGCTTTGTAGTAGCAGTGCCAAGGAACGTGCTCAGTTTCTCTGTTTAGAAGCCATAGGTTGGGCTGTGTGTTTGGAATACATATATATATATATATATCTGTATCTTTTCTGTTTTATCGCACCCCACCCATGTTGAGCACTTAGTTCCAAACACTCCCATTTCATGGGATAGGGTGGTTTCCCCATAGTTACTAGATCTTTCCTGCTCCTTCTTCCCTTGGTCGTGATGTCTTGAGGCGACCTTACACCTAAGACTCATCGGGTAGGTTTCGCTTGCGGTGGTTTTAGCCCAAGAGTCATTGGGCAGGTTCTACTATTTCCCAAGAATCTTCGGGATGAGGCCCAGGTGTGTGAGGGCAGGATACGTGGTTGTGAGACCCATGTGTGTGCAGGCGGGATAAGTGGTTGTGAGGCCCAGGTGTGTGCGGGCGGGATACGTGGATGTGAGGCCCAGGTGTGTGCGGGCGGGACACGTGGTTGTGAGGCCCAGGTGTGTGCGAGCAGGGAGAGTGTGGCAACGTCTAGATGTTCGTCGTTAGGAAGAGAAGCTAACTAATGGGAATAGTTGTGGGGTACCCAAATATTCTTGTTCTCATATACTACTACAACCTGTTGTGATTGTGTTTTTGATGAGTGTGTCTAGTGAGGTTGGGTGGATAGAATTCCTTTCTAGGTTTCTTTTGTTGTTCTCAAGAGACATTAGGATGTCTCCCCACTTGTGCTTGAGAGCTTTAGGTTTCCCTACTGAGTATATTTGTATGATAAACCTACGTTTATATTCAGGTTTCTAGGAGGACTACCAGGGTCGAGAAGGACCCTACTAGTCGGGACAGTTGGAGTTGTTGCAATTGTTGTACTCTTGTTTTCTTTTGGTATTGTATTTTGAGCTTTCTTTTACTTGAATATTGTCATAAAATTGTGTAAACATGCATGTGGGCTTGCTTTGGGTTTATTATATACACTTGTTCTTTTCCTTTTTGGTGGTTGACTTTTCCTATTTCCCGATCTTAAAATAATAAAATGGTAATTCCTCCCATATTTGTGAAAACTCATAAACTTGGTGCTAGTCTCCAACCCGGGGCCTACTGGAGGTGGGACTCGGGGGTCATTATCTCCCTTTCACCATTTCCAGCTCAAGAGGGGAATCTTTGGTGGGAGGGGATCGTGACATATACACTCTAGACCAGTTATTCTAATTTCTAGAAACTCGACAATGTGAATACATTGCATGGTTGTCTATAACATTTCATTTATATGATGCATTACATTTAATGTACTTTATGGGTTAGAAGAAATTTTAGGTTATGAAAGATGGATATACATTTTTCTATATAAATAACAATAAATATAATTCATAACATTATAATTTTAAACACATTTAGAATAAACAATACAATTTAGAGTTTCTAAATCAACATTAGATGATTTGTAATTTATTTACACAATATCCAAAAATCCAAGACGTATATTCTCTTGAAATAACTACATCTTATCCTTCCAGTATATAATGTATCTTAAATTTATGTGTGTGTATCTCATGGGTTTGAACTTGTCAAAATGATAAAATTCCCTAAATATATAGTGAATTTTTCAAAGGAATATTAATTTTTCGATGATTGTTTAGTCTAAATGATATTGAATCAATTATAACCAATTCCTTAAAAAGGAAAAAATTACCAAATAAAAATAGTTATATCCCAATATATGAAAGTATTTTACAAGTTTGTGTGGGTGAATAATCCATAGAAAACATAATAAATAAATTATAATTATTACAATTATAATAGAATTAAATGTGTTGTAAAAATGATGTAAATAACCCAGAATGTTTTTATAGAAATATTTATCATGAACCTCATAATCTAATCATTGGTCACCTCTACTCGGTGATGAGAAAAATATTTACAAGTTCAAAACTTTTTTATGGAGTGATTACACGATTAATACATGATGTACTTTTTCACAACTGATTTTATAACACACGACTTTTGATGGAGTCACCACAAACCTACCTTTTTTCTTGGAGGAGTAGCCCTTCCTTGCCATTATATGTGTTAAATTAAATATTATGATGGTTTTTATATTGGATAATAACAAACCCACTATTTAAGAACAAAAAATCATAGAAATAACTACAATAGTGAAACAAATAATAATTTATGAATAGTTGATGATAAGATAATGTTAAATTTTGATATAGATCATGATATTTGATCACATGCGTAATTGATGAAAAAAATGATGTTATCCTTATAGGAATGAACAATTGGATAATATTAATTCATAAATATTTTATGAATGTTATATTCATATCCTATTGTAATTGTGTTTGTCTCTTTTCAAAATAATTTTTTCTGAGATTTGTCTATTGTAGTATGTTGATTCCCTTTTGAAAATACTAATTATATCATCAACACCAAATATCCCTGAGAATATTTTTGGCTTATCAGACAAGGACACATTATATAAACAATATATATGAAAAATATTTCCATTAATTATGTTATATTTATATACATATACATAATGATTTACTACAATTTTATTCTATCTAGGTATATTCTCATAAAATATCCAGCATTATAAATTAGAGGGCATATATATTTTATATTATAAAATATTTCAAATAATAATAAAAAACGTAATTTTTATTGGAATGAAGAAAATAACATAAAATATATCATCGTGCCACTTATTTCATATGTTATATGTTTTTATAATTTTATTCATAGAAATTATTTGAAAAATATATAACTATACTTTCTTGAAATACAATCATTAAAATAAAAATTGTAATATTATATTATAATGATATAAATTTTAAAATTAAATATATATTTGACCATAAATTATTTTATTACTAATTATAGAAATAATATACATGGTTTTGGAATGGTGTTTCTACCATCACAAGTTACTATTGATGAGAAAGCTAAGGTTGATGCAGATCTACAATTAATTATTATATAAGATTCATTGATCATACATTTCATCATCATTTGGGGATGGTAGATACTATTTCTATTTGATATAAATGATCTTATTTTGTGTGTACACATATATGTGGATCTACCATTGATGAATGGATGGAAATACTACCATTGTGAAAATGATATTCCACAGGTCTTGAAGATGAGGAGATACTTCCATTGTAGAAAAATGGAGAAACTATTTAATTATGAACTTGTATCTACTACATTTTTATGTTTCTACTCTTGATATAGTGAAAACCCATTTGTGGAAGAATAAATTAAATACATTAGTAAATTTTCATTCTACATTCTACATGAGATGTAGTTGATGGAATATCCAAATTTTGTTGGATGGTCTATCAGTGCTTTTGTCCCCCAAGTCCTACCATTGTTTGAATGATTACATATGATAAAGAAGACAGTACATTAATTGATGAAATCATCCATTTATGAACTAATAATTATAATGTTGTTATTATCTACCATTGATAAATGATAAAAAATATAAATGGCCTCTAAAATTGTGTTTTCATTTTTCTGGATAATCATCTCTAGAAATATTGACATTCATGTAAACCGAGATTCCAAAATGAACTAGGTTTGACCATGTAATATTGAGTTCAATTGGAGAAGGACCATCTAGGATTAATAAGGAAATGGAAATTTTTTATATATAAGGGTGGAAGAAGAATACAATACTCATTTATAACTCAAAGGGCATGAGAGGTCAGATAATTGAGAGTGGTTTCATTATGTGGAATATGAAATATCAATATTTTTAATTTCTGACGTATAATTATAAATACAATATTATCCTACATTGGAATATCGTGTGTGATGGAACTCAATATATTATTAAAATCCCCATGGTATTGGTTCCATAAGCCTATTGGGAACCAACAACCGTTACTCCACAAACACACATAGGCCTCTTTGGCTTTCCACTATCCCATACTATTTTACGATCCCATACCTACAGAAATTCCATGAATCCACTATACATAGACCAAAACATGGATTTCCTACCTCATGGCATATTCTTTCGTCTTCCAACCTATATTTTTAACCTTTGGGTCATATAATGTGGTTGATGGTCTTGGATAATTGGTTAGTTAATGTTGGACCAATTGTTTATATAAAGGCCGCATAATGAAAAATTCAAATTCCTAATTCCTTAATTGAAGCTAAATTTATATATATATCTTTAAATTCCATATATATACATAACAATAAATTTCAAATATATTTAATTTCAATAAAACATTAAACTATGGGTATTACAAATTAGAAAATAAATATAACAAGTATACTACTACCTAAAACAAGGACATGAACAACTGAAACAAACATCAACATCAATTCCTTCTTGTTTTGGTACATAATATGTACTTTTTTCTAAAAAATGATGTATATAGTTCTGAATTATAACCTATATGCATAATATTGGGCCTAAACCTTTGATCCCATGACACATGGGACACATTATGCATACCTTAATACTGTAGAGGAAAAATCCAAATGGAAGGCCACATTTATTATATAAAATAAAATTTCAAATAGTCTAAAAAACCATGGAAAAATAGCCCTATTTTTTAAATATATCAATTTCCATATAATAATGCACCATCAAAAACATTATCACCCATAGAAAACTAACACGGTCTTATCAAATTGTCTAGATATGATCACTACCAAATCAATAAAGTAAATAATTAATTCCCAATAAAAATGACATGATTAGAGTTATACATCCCCATATTCATTCTATTAATATCTATGTCAATAACTCTTTCTATCAACGAAGCGAAGGTCACAGCTAACCAAAATGAGCCTTGAATGATTCCATTTAAATTGAATAATGCTAATTATTATTTCATAATACTCTACCAAGGATATATGATCATCCCTTGATCCAGTAAAATCTACAATTCCCTTTCATTGAATATGCTATAAATCTATGTCTTACCCTATGAATTGCCATTAGTTTGACAAGTATATTTTATAAATATATGAAACTAATTTTACATTTCCTACTAATTTTATTCAAAAATATTATTGAGGAACGAGCATATTATTATTACTTTTTTCTCATAGAATCCCTACATAGCCACAGTATATTGTTAAAATAGATTTTCCGAAAAAAATTTACCTAATGAGTATATTGGAAAGGTAATTAATATTTCACCTTCGTTGGCCAATAAACTACAACCCCCAAATAGTATTTCTATATTAGGGTCATATAAAACCCCTTAAAAAACTCCACCATCACATTTTACCAATTCCAATGGCTATAGAGAGAGGTTGAAGAGAACCGCCAAGTCAATGATGTTCATCCTTATAAATTTGATAGTGTATAAAATGATAGAAATGTACGAAAATATTTCTATTGATACCCAACATGTATACACTATGTATAATAGCACAATAAATATTATTTTATCCCATGTGAACTTCAAACTATGATGCTTCGAAGTCCCTCATCACCCATTCATTCATGGAAGCATAAAACAAAACTATTAAATGAATATGGTTCACATTTTCCTCATATAACAAACATCCTAGAACGATGAAATTTTCTACAAATTATTTCGGTCTCACCAAGAACTATGAATTTAATTCATGGATGGCCATCTATTTGTTCTCTATTGAAAACATGATAATTAAGGGGGAACATGTTTTTAACATCTATTACTCATATTCACTCATCTACTATTCATCAAACATGTTAATAAATATCCATCCCTCATCCCATGTTCACTGTCTATGAAATTTTATCTTCCATCTAATATAAGATACAAATATATTACTCTCTTGGAGACTAAGACCAATCACAATTAAAATTATATTGATAATTTACCCAACTCATCTTTTGTTGATTCATTTACCATTGATAGAATATATAATATAAGATAATTTTTTCATGTCCAAATCAAAACACTCAATAAACATATTATTTAACAAAAATTTCAATAAATGAACCACTAAATCCAACATCTGATCATGAGTAGGGTGGTTCTAGTCGTCATGTTAAAACTGACAAGATTCATAAGAAACTACTGGATCCATGTGTATCAAATCCTATTCCAAACATAAATATGAAGAATTATTGTGAACCATGTATTCATTAATATTATCAAGTAAGAACAAAATAAGAGTTAATGTCATTCTCAACTCAAAATCTATAAAGGAATATTCTCATTGAGTTATCCTATCAAAACATCACCCCTCTTGGAAAGAATACTCATAGAGGCTTCCAAAAATTGATGTCCTGAATGAATCATCTATAGAATCATTTTGAACCCATGGATCACTTAATCTTATAAATATTCATAGGTTTTTCCCATGATATTATTGGATTTACCTTTCTCATAAAAATTGATATTCTATCCTCCAAAATTAGAATCCCAAGGAAAAAAACATCTGGGATCCAAAAGTGATGCTTCAAAATATTGTCATAAATATGATTCTCATAAACTATAATCCAAATAATTTCATCATGTCTATATTTAAAATGTTGGTTTTTAATGTGTTATAATATATTATTAATGATTATATCTATGATGGATTCAAGATATAGTTGGAATATTATATTCAAGATATCCTTAAACACCACCATGTAATTAATAAACCCAAAAGGAATTGCATGATACTTATAAATTATATACATATTCATAAATGTTTTAATTGTTATATCGTACTGTCAGACATGAAGCAATTGATAACATAATCACAAGTCAATCTTTGGAAAAAATTAGGATCCCCTTAACTGACCAAAAAAAATCAACAATCATCGAAACTTATACATTTTATTCACCCTAACATGATTAATCTCCCTATACACCATGCATAACTGAAGGCTTTTATAAACATTCTTAGGGTGAGAAATTAGATCACCCCTGGAGAATTACTCCATCTAATAATTCGCATCACCTTTAGATATTCAACAATAAATTAATTCCCTTCAACTAGTTAGGATCCATATGATACAATGGGATTGATATATTATGTGTCCATATAATCAGGTTAATATCAAAATCAATTACTATATTAGGTGGTAGTCTCAATACAGTATCTGGAGATACATCTTTATTATAGTCCTCCACTTCAGTTTTAGAGGAATGTGATGCTACATGATATTCCATATGAACCACACTTTCCACTTATATTTGTAATGGATCTGACATAGATTTGTTTTATCCCTGCTTATTCTAAATAAAAATCATATTATTTAGTGAATATATAATTTTCCACCTTATGTTAGGAAAATTATACTCATTTGAAAAAAATTGAGAGCTCAGTAACATGTCAACCAGTCCATACAATAAATCACAACATCATTAGTCATATCTAAAATCATGGAATCCTACAGATTTAGTTAACCATCAGCTAAAAATAAACACTAAAAATGTCTAGAAATGATCTACGTTCTCCCCCAAGGGGTTATTAATAGAAATAAAATTGTAATATTATTTTACCAATTAATCTATAAAATTAATTTACTATGTTTATATAAATTAATGTGAAGTTGATGCATCAAACCCAGTAGTTAGGGTAATAAAAGTAATAAAAGCATTCCTTGAAGAATCAAATATACCTCTCCACAATCATCAAAAATATATTCCACCGCATAAAATTTTCATTTGATATATCCATGAACCTTGCCCTAAGGATAATGAATTGTGTGTGCTAAAAAATATATAAAGTATGAATCTTCATTGGAAATCTTATGACCACCCATTAGCAAGATATCCCTGAATACTAATTTGATTCCTTCATAAGAAAACCTAATAAGATCTATATTTTCCCATTTATATAAATATTTAAGTGGATTGTGGTATAATATTATATAACATCATTTACATCCACAATTATAATATCATCCCTAATCTCCTACCATATAGGGTGCTAAATAACCTTTACTCACTCTGGATGCCTCATTTCACCCTAGAACATTTACTTTAGAATCATATTAATGCTACTAGAAAACGAACATAAAGGACAACCTACAGGACAGGCAACAACCCATCGCATCGGACAAGGCTGTGGGAATCGAACCCACAACCGAAGTACGACTGACCTTTATCGCCTACCACTGGCCTACAGGAAGTTCCTAGTTAGTAGAAACTAGTTTTATTTTATTAAGAGGTATGATATATGAAGTATAAGGTCATTTTTGGAACCATCTACGATTAATCTAACCATAAGATGGACTTATTACTTTTGCTAGCCTTTTTTTTGAAAGAGATGGAATGGCCCATCATTCTATCACATGATCTGCTACATCACGAATGACAAATTCAACTTCATTTCTTTAATAGATGAAGTGGAAATTGTTCAATTCACGAACAATAGTAAGATTGTACCAAAATCATGCAAGAATTTCTTTTCATTCATCAACTTTAGGGAAATGATCTTGAAAACCAAAAATGTTGTCCTAGTTCCCTTATATCCGATGAATCAGATGGTACCTTAGATAATCACAGATCAATAGCTTTGTGATTGTTGTCTTTTTTATAGCCATGTTCTCCACCACTCTCAATCAGAACCTGATGGTTAGGTTTTTATTCCATATCCATATTTTCACCTATGTCCTCCTACGTAGAAACCCAGTGATGAGTTAATTTGGGTAACCATTGCATTTCATACTTTAGTTTTTAAAGCCATGTTTTGTTATTCCTTTTTACGATGTGGGTTTCTATTAAACAAACTTTTGAGTAGTAAACCATTTATAACCCCGACGAATTTCGAGGGCGAAATTCATTTTAAGGGGGGTAGAATGTAACACCCCGAGATTTTATGAAAAATATTCATTTAATTTCATTAATTTCTTGTGTTGTATGCTATACCAAGATTACCTTGCGCTATACGCAACACCGTATTAGCTTGCAGTATACGCAACACTATTCTTGGATCGTGTTACACACAATTTTGATAATAGTTATTCTATGAAACATTGATTATATATATATATATATATATATATATATATTCAATGTATAAATGATATATGGTTGAATTCTGTTATACTAAACAACGAAGGATTCTTTCACAACATGCAACCCTGACTTGGCTTGCATTACACACAATCATGACCTTCCTCGATAGCGTGTGTTGTATGCAATACCGAGTTTTACTAAACAACGATATACTATTATAATATTATTATAATATTATAATGAACTAGCTGTTATGAATAGTATCAAGTAAATTTTGAATTTAATAAAATTATTATTCATCTTACACATTTTCTAGAACATGGTATAAGAACAAAATAAATTTTTCGGGTAAAATAAGTATTTTTCAAAAAAATGTAGTTTTTCCGTTTTTTGATGGCGCACCCACCTTAAATCTAGTTTTTGACATGTTCACAAGTTCCATTTGACAAAATAAAATTATTCTTTGGAATCATGAAATAAAAATTTACTTAGGATAATTTTTTTTATTCTGATGACTTTCATATTTTAATGAATAGTAAAAACATGCTATATTTTAATTAAAAAAAACTTTTTTTCAACGTAATATCTTATGTGGTTAAATTATAATATTGAATGGTTTTAAATTATAAATAGAAAATATTTTTACTATTTAATATAATGTATTTCATAATCATTGATTTTACCTTGAATTCGTAGGTTAAATCAATTCAGTCATTTGCAATGTTTTAAAGAATAACACATTTTCTTTCGACAACGAGATTAATTTTAATTTAAATTATGCAACTAATGTGTATTGAATTTGGAAAAATGGATTCCATATTTGGAATAAGTGGGTCCAAATTATGTTAATAAGATACTTTTTTATTTTTGGGCATTGTGAATAGTAACTACGGTAAATTTTATTTACTATAGTTAAAGGTAAATCGGGTAATTAAGGGTAAATATAAGATTATAAAATTACCCTAACACTTGTAAAAATCCTATTGGATGACTAAACGTCGACCCATATCACCTAAGGGTTGGATTAGATTCATTTAATGGACTTTTTTCCCTGAATATAATTTAATTATTATTAAAACCAAAGAAAGTGACAATATGTCACTCTCTTAAATACAATAAGTTTAATAATTTTAAGTTAGTGATAAACTTCATGAAACATAGAAAATTAATAGTATAAAAGAAGATAAAATAATTATCTACATCATGATAATTTATTTAGTTTTTTTTGGGATTAAATAATTATCATTAATTGTGACACAATAGTGATGCAAAAATTATTTATCTAGTGAAAAATCAAGAATATAGTTTTTATTAAACTAATAGTGACCATAAAAGGCACAAAACCCAGACCAAAACTTATTGGTCATTTAAATTTAAACTATAATCATCCAATGGTCGAATGTTTGACCATTTGGAGTCTTATACAAGCAATTATGACACTTATATATTTTTATTGTAAATGATGCCAAAGTTGTCACCTTCATAATTTAGTGACTATAAAAATTTAAATATTGTGATTTTAAGATGATAAATTATAGTAAAAGTATTATTGTGAAAGATAATAGATTTATATTCATCATAGGATTTTATTTTAAATTTTTATGCAAGAAATAAGTACATTAAATAATTATACCAAAAATGATGTAGTAATTATTTTATTAAGAGATAAACCAAATAAATGGTTTTAAAAATAATAAAATAATATTATATGAACTATTTAATGTGATCCACTAATTTTATAGATACATATGACCTTTTATAAATCTATTAAAGCTTTTAGTTCGAACATATCTTCTGTATATATTTTATTTACATTCAAATAAATGAATAGTGTCAAAATTGACACTATTGTTATTTTATAAAAATAATATATTATAAAATTGTTTAAAAATCGAAAAAAAATTTAAAAATTATAAATTTAAATTCATATGGTCTATAATGTTATAAAGTAAACAATTATGGAAAATTCACAACAAATAAGTAATTATTTGTTATAATTTAAAATTTAGAATTTTATTACAACAATAAACTTAAATAGATTAAATAAGGATAAATCAAAATGATAAGGTTGAAAATAAGATCCAAACATGTATAAATTTGATCGGTTGATGAGATTACAACCCTATATCATCTAATATTCGAATATGAGTCATTTTTGGAGGTTTTATGTGGGGTTAGATTTATTATAAATTAATATTTTTCAGAATTCCAAAGGTGCCCCCATCCTCCCTTATAAAAGGGCACCTCCTCCCTCTCCTCCTCACACCAATTTGAGCCTTCAAGCTCGGCCAACCCCTACCAAATTATCTTCTCCACTTCCCTAGAAACATCATAGAGGTTCTGGTCTACCTTAAAGACCAATCTTAGTGCCCTAAGAGGAGGTTTCAAAGTGGCGTATCGAAGAAGAGGAGGTTCGGATACATACGAAGCATATCAGACATAAGGTAAGGGATAATTTTAAAAATATCATTTTTATCCAAGATTGCATATTTGTAAGTATTTACTGGGTTTATTTCTATCATCCATGTCAACGTTTTATAAAAGTGTTTTCATGTATGTTTAATGTCTTTTTTACACATTTTTTACTTTTACTACATGGTATGTAAGGAATCATTCTTTTGTTTACGTTACGAGGTACTTTTTGAATTTTCCGGAAAAAGTATGAAAAGAATGTTTTTTAACTTATACGGCACGAATGAATTTTTACGGTTTTATAATGCTTTATTTTCATGAAGCTTCCTCCAAAATATTTCATGACTATTTTAAACAAAATCACTTTCATTTAAAATTGCATGATGTTTTGTGAAAAGAAATTGATTTTGAAGAAGAAAGGATATTTTCCTCAAGAATTCATTTCAAGTGTTTTATCAAAACCATTTTCCATCTAAGATGAAATTATTTCATATTTGTATGTTTCAAGTATAATGTCTCTATGATTTACATGGTTTCAATTTTCTTATGATGAAATATCCATTTGTTTTATATGGATTATGTGATGATGGGATGATGTTTATGAAACCCATTTTATTCTTTGGGTTATGATGAATGTTTTAAGTTTATTTTGTGGCATAATTAAGAATGATTTCACTCTGAGATGGGTGGGACCTATATCTCCCTCCAATGAATTAGGTAAAGATTTTATATCTCGTGAGATAGACATGGCTGGAACGGTAAGTTAATCCGGTTCAGAGTTACAGGACTGAAATGAGGAGTGAACTCGATTCAGAATGGGACTTTGTCCACTAAGATAGTCTTGGCAGCAATGCCTTGGCTACTATGGAAATCAATACATGTGCTCAATGGATGCCACAATTACATGTTTTATTCCCATGCTATTTTATCATGGTTTATGTTCCATTATGATCTATGCCTTATGTACTTCCATGTTTTATGTCGTTGCTCAAGATTTTAATGTTTAAAAGTTATGTTCATGTTTTTTAGTTCCAATGTATATGGTATGTTTTATATTATCCTTGCTTACCCATACTGAGCATTTGAGCTCACCCTTTTTATGTTTTATTTTCCCCCAGGATCAAAAGAAAGGTTTTATGTCAGGAAACAAAAAGTGGAAGATCTTTATGGGAGATGTTGAAGATCTTTCACCACGATTAGAAGATTACGTTCCAAGTTTCCAAAGACACTAAACTATTACGGTCCTTCTGTGTCTATTTTTGTTATGTATTATGTATTCCACAAAATTAATGTAATGTCCATGTACGTCAGGCATCGGGTCTTTACAGTTGGTATCAGAGGAAAGGTTTAGTCAACCTTTGGAAACTAGGATACGAAAATGTTAGTGAGGTCCCTATAGATATTTGTAAGGTATGTCTAGGGATGTACCTAAGGATAAGAATACGTATAGGATATAGTCCTAGAACTATGGTAACGATCTTAGAATTTATCCTAAGATGTTAGATATTGAGGGTGCTCCCCCTTTACTATGTTGTTTTCCCTAGCATGATTTTTTTCCTCTCAGACGATTCTTTTTGGGTTTTAGAAAATGTCTCGAAACAGGAAGATTCATGATAATGTAAGATATGATGGACAATGGAATGATTTTCTTAATGAGAAACCAAATGAAATGGGATCTGGAAGTCCAAACATTTTTATTATGCCTAATCAGCAATCTCATAATATGATCAATAATCTCAACTGTGGAAAGTTTCCTGACTCAGATAATAAGAGAAACTTGGAGTTTCATGATGATCATATAGGAAAGAAAGTTCAATTTCCCCCATGTAAATCATGTGGGAAGAGGAATCAGGGATATTGTTTCAAAGGAACTGGAAGATGCTTTGGGTGTGGAAAAGAAGGACACAAAGCTAGTAAGTGCAAAGGAAAAGGTTCAGTTAACACCATGGACAAGGATAATGGTATTGCTACGACATCAACAATGATTAGATGTTTTAAATGTGGAATTTATGGGCATTATGCAAACCAATTCCCTAATGGAAAATCTCATGAAGAGAATCAGCATGGTCATATGAGTATTATTTATGTAGATGATGATGAGGAGACTACAAATGATATATAAGCTAAAAGAAGTGTTGAAGCTCAGTCGGTTGTTTTAGAAGGTAGTGGAATGATTGTATGTTTATCGAGAGTTATGTTGTATAGTTAATGGTACTATGGAATAAAGAGTCATATAAGGATTGTTACACTATTGTTTTTCCTAAAAGTATTTGAAATTATATGTTGAATGGTACCAGTAACCATGGAATGTTATTCAGATATTTTTGTAAAGTAGATGATATGAGCATAATGAAGGAATAAGAAGATAATGAGATGTTTGATTGTATTCATGAGATCATGATTGATATAAGGACTAAGTGATATCATTGTTTGAGTATATAGAATTTGGAGGATTTTGGTATGTGGAAAGTGTTAACTTTTAACTGTATTCATGTTTTCACTAAGGTTCAATGGGTATTCATTTTTCAAGAGAATACATGATTAAGGCCTTAGAACGTTTGTAATGTGACCAACAAGACATATCTTATGATATATGGGGATCAACGATGGTAATAACATGCTTCTCATAGGAAATCTATGGTAATCGCTTTCACTATAATATGACAATGGACTGCAGTATTATGGATAAGCCTAAATATTGGAATGGATTATGTTGGAGACAAGTTATTATTGTTTAAGGATAGAACCTTTTTTCGATATTATTGATGGGATGATATAGTAATGTAGTTTTAGAAAAAGGACAACCTACAGGACGGGCGACAACCCATCGCGTCGGACAAGGCTGTGGGAATCGAACCCACAACCGAAGTACGAATGACCTTTATTGACTACCACTGGCCTACAGGAAGTCCCTGGTTAGTATAAAGTAGATTCATTTCATTAAGATGTATGATATATGAAGTATAAGTTCATTTTTGGAACCATATATGATTAATCTAACCATAAGATGGACTTATAACTTTTTCTTACCTTTTTTTTGAAAGATATGGAATGACAGATCATTCTATCACATGATCTGCTAACACGTCATGAATAACAAATTCAACTTCATTTCTTTAATGGATGAAGTGGAAATTGTTCAATTCACGAACAATAGTAAGATTGTACCAAAATCATGCAAGAATTTCTTCTAATTCACCAACTTTAGGGAAATAATCTTGAAAAACAAAAATGTTTTCCTAGTTCCCTTATATCCGATGAATCAGATGATACCTTAGATCATCATAAATAAATAGCTTTGTGATTGTTGGCTTTTTCATAGCCATGTTCTCTACCACTCTCCATCAGAACTTGATGGTTAGATTTATCTTCCAAATCCATATTTTCACCTATGTCCTCCTACGTGGAAACCCAATGATGTGTTAATTTGGGTAACCGTTACATTTCATACTTTAGTTTTTAAAGCCATGTTTTGGTATTCCTTTTTACGATGTGGGTTTCTATTAAAAAACTTTCAAGTAGTAAACCATTTATACCCCCGACAAATTTCGAGGGAGAAATTCATTTTAAGGGGGGTAGAATGTAACACCCTGAGATTTAATGGAAAATATTCTCTTAATTTCATTAATGTCTTGTGTTTTATGCTACACCAAGATTACGTTGCGCTATACGCAACACCGTATTAGCTTGCAGTATACGCAACACTATTCTTGGATCGTGTTACACACAATTTTGATAATAGTTATTCTACGCAACATTGAGTATATATATATATATATATTCAATGTATAAATGAAATATTGTTGGATTATTTTATATGAAACAACGAAGGATTCTTTCACAACACGCAACCCTGACATGGCATACATTACACGCAATCACGACCTTCCTTGATAGCGTGTGTTGTACGCAATACCGGGTTTTACTAAACAACGATATATAATTATAATATTATTATGAACTAGCCGTTATGAATAGTATTAACTAAATTTTTAATTTTATAAAATTATTATTTAACTTACACATTTTCTAGAACATTGTATAAGAACAAAATAAATTTTTCGCGTAAAATAAGTATTTTTTAAAAAATGTAGTTTTTCTGCCTTTTGATGGTGCACCCACTTTAAATCTAGTTTTTGACATGTTTATAAGTTCCATTTGACAAAATAAAATTATTCATTGGAATCATGAAATAAAAATTTACTTTGGATAATTTTTTTATTCTGATGACTTTCATACTTTAATTAATAGTAAAAACACGCTATATTTTAATTAAAAACAACTTTTTTTCATCATAATATCTTATGTGGTTAAATTATAATATTCAATGGTTTTAAATTATAAATAGAATATATTTCTACTATTTAATATAATTTATGTCATTATCATTGATTTTACCTTGAATTCGTAGGTTAAATCAATTCAATCGTTTGCAATATTTAAAGAAAAACCCTTTTTCTTTCGACAACGAGATTAATTTTAATTTAATTTCTGCAACTTTTGTGTATTGAATTTGGAAAAATGGATTCCATATTTGGAATCAGTGTGTCAAAATTATGTTAATAATCTACTTTTTATTTGTGGGCATTGTGAATAGTAACTACGTTAAATTTTATTTAATATAGTTAAAGATAAATCGGGTAATTAAGGGTAAATATAAGATTATAAAATTTTCCTAACACTTGTAAAAATACAATTGGATGACTAAAAGTCGACCCATATCACCTAAGAGTCGGATTAGATTCATTTAGTGGACTTTTTACCATGAAAATAACTTAATTATTATTAAAACCAAAGAATGTGACAACATGTCACTCTCTTAAATACTATAAGTATAATAATTTTAAGTTAGTCATAAACTTCATGGAACATCGAACATTAATATTCAACAGAAAGCTAAAAAAATTATCTATATACGGAGAATTTATTTAGAATTTTTTGGGATTAAATAATTATCATTAATTGTGACCCAATAGTGATAAAGAAATTATTTATCTAGTGAAAAATCAAGAATATAGTTTTTATTAAACTATTAATGACCATAAAAGGCACAAAAACCTGACCAAAACTTATTGGTCATGTAAATTTTAACTATAATCATCCAATGGTCTAATATTTGACCATTTGGAGTCTTATACAAGCAATTATTACACTTATATTATTTTATTTTAAATGATGCCAAAGTTGTCACCTTCATAATTTAGTAAATATAACAATTTAAATATTGTGATTTTAAGATGATAAATTCGAGTAAAAGTATTATTGTGAAAGATAATAGATTTAGTTTCATAATTGGATTTTATTTTAATTTTTTATGCAAAAATCAGTATATTAAATAATTATACAAAAATGTTGTAGTAATTATTTTATTAAGAGATAAACCAAATAAATGGTTTTAAATATAAAAAAATAAATATTATATGAGCTATTTAATGTGATACACTAATTTTATAGATAAATATGACCCTTTATGAATCTATTAAAGCTTTAAGTTCGAACATATCTTCTGTATATATTTTATTTAAATTCTAATAAATGAATAGTGTCAAAATTGACACTATTGTTATTTTATAAAAATAACATATTATAAAATTGTTTAAAAATCGCAAAAATATTTAAAAATTATAAATTTAAATTTATATGGTCTATAATGTTATAAGGTAAACGATTATGGAAAATTCACAACAAATAAGTAATTATTTGTTCTAATTTAAAATTTAGAATTTTATTACCACAAATAAACTTAAATATATTAAATAAGGATAAATCAAAATGATAAGGTTTAAAATAAGAACCAAACATGTCTAAATTTGATTGGTTGATTATATTACAACCCTATCTCATCTAATCTTAGAATATGAGTCATTTTTGGAGGTTTTTAAGTAGGATTATATTTATTATAATTTAATATTTTTATGAATCCCAAAGGTGCCCCCTCCTCCCTTATAAAAGGGCACCTCCTCCCTCTCCTCCTCACACCAATTTGAGCCTTCAAGCTCAGTAAACCCCTTCCAAATTATCTTCTCCACTTCCCTAGAAACATCCTAGAGGTTTTGGTCTACTTTAAAGACCAATCTTAGTGCCCTAAGAGGAGGTTTCAAAGAAGCGTATCGAAGAAGAGGAGGTTCAGATACATACGAAGCATATCAGACATAAGGTAAGGGATAATATTACAAATCTCATTTTTATCCGAGATTGCATATTTGTAAGTATTTACTGGGTTTATTTCTATCATCAATGTCCATGTTTTATAAAAGTGTTTTTATGTATGTTTAAAGTCCTTTTTACCCATTTTTGACTTTTACTACATGGTATGTAAGGAATCTTTATTTTGTTTATGTTACGAGGTACTTTTTGACTTTTCCAGCAAAAGTATGAAAAGAATGTTTTTTTAACTTATACGGCATGAACTAATTTTTATGGTTTTATAAATCTTTATTTTCATGAAGCTTCGTCCAATATATTTCATGACTATTTTCAATAAAATCACTTTATTTTAAAATTGCATGACGTTTTGTGAAAAGAAATTGATTTTGGAGAAGAAAGGATATTTTCCTCAAGAATTCATTTCAAGTGTTTTATCAAAACCATTTTCCATCTAAGATGAAATTATTTCATATGTGTATGTTTCAAGTATAATGTCTCTATCATTTACATGGTTTCAATTTTCTTATGATGAAATATCCATTTCTTTTATATAGATTATGTGATGATGGGATGATGTTTATGAAACCCATTTTATTCTTTGGGTTATGATGAATGTTTTAAGTTTATTTTGTGTCACAAGTAAGAATTATTTCACTATGAGATGTGTGGGACCTATATCTCCCTCTAATGCATTGGGTAAAAATTTTATATCTCATGAGATAGACATGGCTGGAACGGTAAGTTAATCCGGTTCAGTGTTACAGGACTGAAACGAGGAGTGAACTCGATTCAGAATGGGAATTTGTCCACTAAGATGGTCTTGGCAGCAATGCCTTGGCTACTATGGAAATCATTAAATGTGCCTAATGGATTCCACAATTACATGTTTTATTCCCATGCTATTTCATCATGGTTTGTGTTCCATTATGATCTATTCCTTATGTAATTCCAAGTTTTATGTCGTTGCTCATGATTTTAATGTTTATACATTATGTTCATGTTTTTTAGTTCCAATGTATATGGTATGTTTTATTTAATCCATGCATACCATTACTGAGCATTTGATCTCACCCTTTTTATGTTTTATTTTCCCCCAGGATCAAAAGAAAGGTTTTAGGTCAGTAAACAAAACGTGGAAGATCTTTATGGGAGATGTTGAAAATATTTCACCACGATTAGAATATTACATTCCAAGTTTCCAAAGACACTAAACTATTATGGTCCTTGTGTGTCTGTTTTTGTTATGTATTAAGTATTCCGCAAAATTAATGTAATTTCCATGTACGTCAGGCTTCGGGTCTCTACAGTTTTTATCAGAGGAGAGGTTTAGTCAACCTTTGGAAACTAGGATGCGAAAACGTTAGTGAGATCCCTAGAGATATTTCTAAGGTATTTCTAAGGATGTACCTAAGGATAAGAATACGTATAGGATATAGTCCTAAAACTACAGTAACGATCTTATAATTTAACCTAAGATGTTAGATATTGAGGGTTCTCTCCCTTTACAATGTTGTTTTCCCTAGCATGATTTTTGCCTCTCACACTATTCATTTTGGGTTTTAGAAAATGGCTAGAAACAGAAAGATTCATGATAATGGAGGATATGATGGACAATGGAATAATTTTCTTCATGAGAAACCAAATGAAACAGGATCTGGAAGTCCAAACATCATTATTATGCCGAATCAGCAATCTCATAATGTGATCAATAATCTCAACTTTGGTAAGTTTCACGACTCATATAATAATAGAAAGATGGAGTTTCATGATGATCATAGAGGAAAGAAAGTTCAATTTCCCTCATGTAAATAATGTGGCAAGAGGCATCAGGGAGATTGTTTCAAAGGAAATGGAAGATGCTTTGGGTGTGGAAAAGAAGGACACAAAGCTAGTAAGTGCAAAGGAAAAGGTTCAGTTAACACCATGGACAAGGATAATGGTATTGCTACGACATCAACAATGATTAGATGTTTTTAATGTGGAATGTATGGGAATTATGAAAAACAATGCCCTAATGGAAAATCTCATGAAGAAAATCAGCATGGTCATATGGGTAGTATTTATGTGGATGGTGATGAGGAGACTACAAATGATATATGAGCTGAAAGAAGTGTTGAAGCTCAGTCAGTTGTTTTAGAAGGTAGGGTAATGATTGTAGGTTTATCGAGAGTTATGTTGTATAGTTAATGGTACTATGGAATAATGAATCATCTAAAGAATGTTACACTATTGTTTTTCCTAAAAGTATTAGAAATTATATGTTTAATGGTACCAGTAACCATGGAATGTTATTCAGATATTTTTGTAAAGTAGATGATATGTGCATAATGAAGGAATTAGAAGATAATGAGATGTTTGATTTTATTCATGATATCATTATTGATATAAGGACTAAGTGATATCATGGTTTGAGTATATAGAATTTTGAGGATTTTGGTATGTGGAAAGTGTTAACTTTTAACTGCATTCATGTTTTCACTAAGGTTCAATGTGTATTCATTTTTCAAGAGAATACATGATTAAGGCCTTCGAACATTTGTAATGTGACCAATAAGACATATCTTATGATATATGGGGATCAATGATGGTATTAACATGATTCTTATATGAAATCATTGGTAATCGTTTTCACTATAATATGACAATGGACTACAATATTATGGATACGCCTAAAGATTGGAATGGATTATGTTGGACATAAGTTAGTATTGTTTAAGGATAGAACCTTTTTTCGATATTATTGAGGGGATGATATAGTAATGTAGTTTTAGAAAAAGGACAACCTGCAGGACGGGCGACAGCCCATCACGTCGAACAAGGTTGTCGGAATCGAACCCACAACCGAAGTACGACTGGCCTTTATCGCCTACCATTGGCCTACAAGAAGTCCCTGGTTAGTAGAAACTAGTTTTATTTTATTAAACGGTATGATATATGAAGTATAAGTTCATTTTTGGAACCATATACGATTAATATAACCATAAGATGGACTTATAACTTTTTCTAACCTATTTTTTGAAAGAGAGGGAATGACCCATCATTCTATCACATGATCTGCTAACAGATCACGAATAACAAATTCAACTTCCTTTCTTTAATGGATGAAGTGGAAATTGTTCAATTCACGAACAATAGTAAGATTGTACCAAAATAATGAAAGTATTTCTTTTAATTCATCAACTTTAGGGAAATGATCTTGAAAACCAAAAATGTAGTCCTAGTTCCCTTATATCCGATGAATCAGATGGTACCTTATATCATCACAAATCAATAGCATTGTGATTGTTGGCTCTTTCATAGCCATGTTCTCTACCACTCTTCATCCGAAATTGATGGTTAGATTTTTCTTCCATATCCATATTTTCACCTATGTCCTCCTACATGGAAACCCAGTGATGAGTTAATTTGGGTAACTGTTACATTTCATACTTTATTTTTTAAAGCCATGTTTTGGTATTCCTTTTTACGATGGGGGTTTCTATTAAACAAACTTTCGAGTAGTAAACCATTTATAACCCCGACGAATTTCGAGGGCGAAATTCATTTTAAGGGGGGTGGAATGTAACACCCAGAGATTTTATGAAAAATATTCTTTTAATTTCATTAATGTCATGTGTTGTATGCTACACCAAGGTTACCTTTCTCTATACGCAACACCGTATTAGCTTGCAGTATACGCAACACTATTCTTGGATCGTGTTATACACAATTTTGATAATAGTTATTCTACGCAACATTGAGTATATATATATATATTCAATGTATAAATGAAATATTGTTGGATTCTGTTATACGAAACAATGAGGGATTCTTTCACAACACGCAACCCTGACTGGGCTTGCATTACATGCAATCGCGACCTTCCTCGATACCATGTGTTTTACGCAATTCTGGGTTTTACTAAACAACGATATATTATTATAATATTATTATGAAGTAGCCGTTATGAATAGTATTAACTAAATTTTGAATTTTATAAATTTATTATTCATCTTACACATTTTCTAGAACATGGTATAAGAACAAAATAAATTTTTTGGGTAAAATAAGTATTTTTCAAAAAATGCAGTTTCGACTCCTTTTGATGGTGCACCCACATTAAATCTTATTTTTGACATGTTTATAAGTTCCATTTGACAAAATAAAATTATTCTTTGGAATCAAGAAATAAAAATTTACTTTGGATAATTTTTTTTTATTCTGATGACTTTCATATTTTAATGAAAAGAAAAAACATTCTATATTTTAATTAAAAACAACATTTTTTCATCGTAATATCTTATGTGTTTAAATTATAATATTGAATGGTTTTAAAGTATAAATAGAATATATTTTTACCATTTAATATAATTTATGTCATTATCATTGATTTTACCTTGAATTCACAGGTTAAATCAATTCAATCTTTTTCAATGTTTTAAAGAAAAACCTGTTTTCTTTCGACAACAGGATTAATTTTAATTTAATTTCTGCAACTTTTGTGTATTGAATTTGGAAAAATGGATTCCATATTTGGAATCAGTGGGTCCAAATTATGTTAATAAGCTACTTTTTATTTTTGGGCATTGTGAATAGTAACTACGGTAAATTTTATTTACTATAGTTAAAGGTAAATCGGGTAATTAAGAGTAAATATAAGATTATAAAATTACCCTAAAACTTGGAAAAATCCTATTGTATGACTAAAAGTCCACCCATATCACCTATGGGTTATATTAGATTCATTTAATGGACTTTTTTCCATGAAAATAATTTAATTATTATTAAATCCAAAGAAAGTGACAACATGTCACTCTCTTAAATACTATAAGTATAATAATTTAAGTTAGTGATAAACTTCATGAAACATAGAACATTAATATTCTACTGAAAGCTAACAAAAGTATCTACATCATGAGAATTTATTTATAATTTTTTGGGATTAAATAATTATCATTAATTGTGACACAATAGTGATGCAGAAATTATTTATCTAGTGAAAAATCAAGAATATAGTTTTTATTAAACTAATAGTGACCATAAAAGGCACAAAACCCTGACCAAAACATATTGGTCATTTAAATTTAAACAATAATCATCCAATGGACGAATATTTGACCATTTCGAGTCTTATACAAGAAATTATGACACTTATATTTTTTTATTTTAAAAGATGCCAAAGTTGTCACCTTCATAATGTCATAAATATAACAATTTAAATATTTTTATTTTACGATGATAAATTCGAGTAAATGTATTATTGTGAAATATAATAGATTTATCTTCATCATAGGATTTATTTTAAATTTTTATGCAACTTATCAGTATATTAAATAATTATACAAAAATGTTGTAGTAATTATTTTATTAAGAGATAAACCAAATAAATGGTTTTAAAGATAATAAAATAAATATTATATGAACTATTTATTGTGATCCACTAATTTTATAGATACATATGACCCTTTATGAATCTATTACAGCTTTTAGTTTGAACATATCATTTGTATATATTTTATTTAATTCAAATAAATGAATAGTGTCAAAATTGACACTATTGTTATTTTATAAAAATAACATATTATAAAAATCTATAAAAATTGCAAAAATATTTAAAAATTATAAATTTAAATTTATATGGTCTATAATGTTATAAAGTAAGCAATTATGGAAAATTCACAACAAATAAGTAATTATTTGTTATAATTTAAAATTTCGAATTTTATTACCACAAATAAACTTAAATAGATTAAATAAGGATAAATCAAAATGATAAGGTTTAAAATAAGATCCAAACATGTCTAAATTTGATTGGTTGATCCTATATCATCTAATTTTCGAATATGAGTCATTTTTGGAGGTTTTTAAGTGGAGTTAGAATTATTATAAATTAATATTTTTAAGAATTCCAAAGGTGCCCCTCTCCTCCCTTATAAAAGGGAACCTCCTCCCTCTCCTCCTCACACCAATTTGAGCCTTCAAGCTTGGCCAAACCCTGCCAAATTATCTTCTCCACTTCCCTAGAAACATCCTAGAGGTTCTGGTCTAATTTAAAGACCAATATTAGTTCCCTAAGAGGGGGTTTCAAAGAGGCGTATCGAAGAAGAGGAGGTTCGGATACATACGAAGCATATCAGACATAAGGTAAGGGATAATTTTACAAATATCATTTTTATCTGAGATTGATATTTGTAAGTATTTACTGGGGTTATTTCTATCATCCATGTCTATGTTTTATAAAAGTGTTTTCATGTATGTTTAATGTTCTTTTTACCAATTTATGACTTTTACTACATGGTATGTAAGGAATTATTCTTTTGTTTATGTTACGAGGTACTTTTTGACTTTTCCGGCAAAAGTAAGAAAAGAATGTATTTTTAACTTATACGGCACGAAAGAATTTTTACAGTTTTATAAAGCCTTATTTTCATGAAGCTTCCTCTAAAATATTTCATGACTATTTTCAACAAAATCTCTTTCTTTTAAAATTGCATGACGTTTTGTGAAAAGTTATTGATTTTGAAGAAGGAAGGATATTTTCTTCAAGAATTATTTTCAAGTGTTTTATCAAAACCATTTTTCATATAAGATGAAATTATTTAATATGTGTATGTTTCAAGTATAATGTCTCTATGATTTACATGGTTTCAATTTTTTTATGATGAAATATCCATTTGTTTTATATGGATTATGTGATGATGGGATGATGTTTATGAAACCCATTTTATTCTTTGAGTTATGATGGATGTTTTAAGTTTATTTTGTGGCACAAGTAAGAATGATTTCACTATGAGATGGGTGGGACCTATATCTCTCTCCAATGCATTGGGTAATGATTTTATATCTCATGAGATAGACATGGTTGGAATGGTAAGTTAATCTGGTTCAGTGTTACAGGACTGAAATGAGGAGTGAACTCGATTCAGAATGGGACTTTTCCCACTAAGATGGTCTTGGCAGCAATTCCTTGGCTACTATGGAAATCATTACATGTTCTTAATGGATGCCACAATTACATGTTTTATTCCCATGCTATTTTATCATGGTTTATGTTTTATTATGATCTATGCCTTATGTACTTCCATGTTTTATGTCGTTGCTCAAGATTTTAATGTTTAAACATTATCTTCATGTTTTTTAGTTCCAATGTATATGGTATGTTTTATTTTATCCATGCTTACCCTTACTGAGCATTTGAGATGACCCTTTTTATGTTTTATTTTCCCCTAGGATCAAAAGAAAGGTTTTAGGTTAGGAAACAGAAAGTGGAAGATCTTTATGGGAGATGTTGAAGATCTTTCACTACGATTAGAAGATTACATTGCAAGTTTCCAAAGACACTAAACTATTATGGTCCTTGTGTGTCTGTTTTTGTTATGTATTAAGTATTCCGCAAAATTAATGTAATGTCCATGTATGTCAGGATTCGGGTCTCTACAGTAAGGATGATAATATGTGGGGACATATATCATAGTTTTCTAAATTAGTTTAAGTTGATATATCATGTGGTATTTAGTAGATTACAAAATGATTTTTTTCATATATTAAAGTGTATAAAGAGTTTTCATAGAATTAACTGTCTTCAAATTACAAGATTATTCACAAATGTGGGGGGATAATGAGTTTTATCACATTATATTTCTAATCCTTATGGTTAAGCCACACTTAAAAGTTTTTAATAAAGATATATTGTATTTAATTTTTTTTTTCAAGTTGATCCACACATCCATGAATCATTTAATTTTCAAGTTATTACATGTTTTCATGTTAGATATATTTTTAAAAATATTTTATACTCTTATATAATGATCACATATTTTATAATTATTGTGATTTATTTTCATCCATTTCAAACCTTTTATTTATCATTAATTATATTTTTATGATTATTTGACAATATATAAAATTTTATGACAATCATTTATGGTAGAATAATATTTTAATTTGAAATTTATTTGCTCCACATGTTATAAATAAAGTTTATGATCTGATATATTATGATAAGTTATTCCCATAGATGAGCGTTTGGGCACACCACATTCTTATTCATTTATTCCTTAGGTTTTTAATATTATTATATCATGCGATGTTTCTAGAATATATTCTAAAAAAATAGGATTTTGGAGAAATATTGTCACTATTTTAAAATAAGAGGTTTCTGTAGCTAGTCACAATGACACAAAACCCACAGTTCAATGTGTTTTATGATGGTGCATAAGATTTATTTATTTAAATAATGATATTAATGTACTATTCATGTTATTTTTCAATTATGTCATCACATCATTGATATAGGATGATGAAGGTGGGTCTCGTATCATGAAACGTCTATAGATACTGCGATTTTATAAAAATGGGGTAGTGAACCATTATAGTATATATATATATATATATTGATATGTATTATAATATATAAAAGAAATATAAAATCAGTAATGGGCATACCATTATTAAAAAAATTCTAAAATAGTGATGAAAAAAATGATCAGATTGGTCTAATTTTCCTTTATTTACATAACTAAATGATCTTTCAAATTTTATTCATTATAAACTATATATCATAGGAAGATGAATATAAATAATATTATATTGTTCAATAATGATGTTATGGATAATATAATAATATTTTTAATATAAATTATAAATAATCATTTTTAATAATGTTATAAAATGAATTATTATTGAAAAATCCAAGAAATTTGAAGGCATCATAAAAATATTATAAATAAAGATATTTTATACTTTTTTAAAGGAGGCATTTCTTTTAAATGAAATTTTAAATGGGGTCAAATATCTCCCAAATAAAAAAATATTATTAAGGTTTAATCAAATGGAATAATTATGATTTTGAATAATGAATATTTAATTAAATATATTGTGAGAGTTTACTAAAATTAACTACCATATTGATACGAGATCACATTGAATTGCTAAAAATATTTTCATACATTGGTTTAAATAATTATAATTAATAGGTAAAAGTTCATTATTAATAGTTTTTAAATCATCTCGATAAAAAAGTGAAGGGTATTTTATATATATAAATGTTTATTTTTAGAGAAAGACACTTCTAGACTTGGTTTTATAATATACCATATTATGGAGTGATGATATAAATTATTATATTATATTTTAACTCGAAAAGTTCAGTTCTTTTGGTGAAATAAAATTATTTTGATAAATTTACTTGAATTTGAATTTATGTTTATAAATTTCTGTTAATGATAATCTAAATGAATCATTTTCTTAAAATTTAAGAACCTAAAATATTACTTACATGACTTGAAATGATTTAGAATCAATGATATTGTAATTAATTTTTCTTATTATTTTAAAATGATCCTAGCATATATATTTGATGAGTATATAGAATATATTTCCCTAGAGGATTTATTTGTCTATAATCACCATATTTTGGAATAAATTACTGAAAAATATATAATTATCCAAGGATATTGGGAAACCATTGTCAAATTAGAAAATAAATATCACTGGGTACGATGTTAATTTACATTTAAATTTTTCTTATATCAAATTATTATTTTTAAGTATATTTTTATTATTATTATAATAAATAATAACTTTTTCTAAAACATTATTTTTTTACTATTTTATTATTACAAATTTAAAAATTATTTATTTATTTCATAATATTTTTTAAATTATTTAAATTAAAATTTATTTATTTTAATAAATTGAGATCGGTTTGTTAATAATCATATGTAGTTGTATTTTATGAAAAAATGAGTGATATAATGAATTATATTATGAATGGATACAGTAAGGGGGAATATTGGAATATTTTGGAAAATGATATAATAAAATTGGTAAAAGAGATAAAATATAATGCCTTGGATTATTTAAAAATGACGGGATTGTTATAATAGAATGTTAATTGTATCATGAATAGAATGGTATTCTTTTTAACAAGTGATATAGAAATTTTTATATATAACTCCATTTTCTGATGATTATTTCGTAAAATAATATTATGAATTTAAAAAATATGGACTCTCATCATGAAACATTATTGATAATGAATTTTAAGAGGTGTTATTACAATAATTTAGCTTTAATGGTATTTAAATTTAGGAAAATTTTCAGAAAATTAATATAATTCCATATTATTATTAGTGTTTTAAGAATTAATACAGAGAATTTATTTTGTTACAAAATTAAAAATTCATGTTTCTAAAGCATGGGGAGCTATCACTTAAAGATATTTTTAAAACTCATATTTTCTTCCATGATCTATGTATGAATTTTTTTTTAATTATAAAAAATAATTTTTATAGAGATTCCAATGGAAATTAAAACATATATTAAAAAATAATAATATGTGAATCTTTTAATGAAGGTATCCTTAAGAGAGGTATTCATTTTTCTTGGTGGTGTGATTTATATTCTCATGTTTTTTCAGGATGTGTTTGACAAAAAAACACGACATGGGGTTTAATTATTATATTTTTTAGTTTTCAATAATCTAAATTAACATTTTTATCTTTTATATTGTTATAATATTAATGTAATTTTTATTTACTAAAATAATATACACTAAACATTCAGCGACATAATTAATCGATATATGGATTTATTTTAATGTTAATAAATATTTGGATGTAAATGACTCATTGGAAATAATATTTGAATATTTATTTTAATTAATGGAATGCATAGATAATTTACCGATCTAAGATATAATTTCTCCTTGAGAGAAAGGTTAAGGGGTTGATTTCTTAATTCACATCATGTATAAAGTAATTATTTTATTATTTTATTTTGTTACATAATAAAATGGTCAAAATGATATATTCTTAATCATTATAATTTGTTATCAATAACTTCAAAATTTTATTGTAATGATAGATTATATTTTAATAATAGTAATCTAAATTATTGTGGGGGAATTTATCCTTGAGAGACAATGAGTGTTTTAAAACCCAATCACAATGGATTACTGGTTCTACTGAGTTGTGTATTAAAATAGTGCATCATTCACCCACCGTGGACATATTATAAATATTGCGGTTAATCATATAAATGATATATTATATTTTATTGATGTATATTTTATTTAGTGAAATAGGAAGAGAGAACCACTTAGTTTTATCTTATCATAAGAACATGACACTAAAAAAACAAATAATGTTTTAATTTTTAATGCCTTAATTACATCATGAAAAAATATTTAAAATTTATTATGGGGTTGAAAATAGTTATATGATATTTATATATATCACATGGTTGGTTTTTATCTCAATACCAATAAAATATTACTCTAGTGAATCCAGAGTGTGTTCCAATATTTTTCTAACAAAACAAATAATTGTGTAATAATAAAATTTAAAATTATTTTCAATCTCATGGAATCAATATATATATATATATATAATGTATGAAATAAATTTCTGATTTATTGATTGTTGATATCTAATAGATAATTACTCAATAGAGTATTATTTGGATTAAAAATGACTAAATACATTATGTAGATCACTATCAAATTCTGTATACTCGAAAAAATTTCATGTAAATGTTCATAGAAATTGAAGATAGTTCCATAGAAAGTAAATGAATGTGTTTCAGAAATAATGGAATAAAATATAAAATATCTATGTAGCAATGTTAAATTTTTTATTATGATATCAAAAGATATTACTTAATTATTCATTAAATGGGCGATTTCAATTTTTCGAGATATGTGTAGTCTTGTTGACCTAATTAAATGCTTAAAAATAGTAATTATAATATTAAGAAAAATAGAAATATTATAATACACACACACAGAAACACACATAGATATATATATTGATTAAATAGTATGGCCAAAGTGTTGTTTTTAAAGGAATTACATTGTATTTTGGGGAAGTAGGGGATAAAGGATGATGTTTATGGTTTAAGTTAAACGTAAAATTTTATCAAATATGACAACCACATCATAGTGGGTAACATTGATAAATGGTTTATTTAAATGGTGGATGACGTTTCCTTAGTGTTGTAGGTGAGTAACATTGTCCCTATTTTCTAACTCATATTATCCTCTATATTTTGGTTTTATTTTTTATTCCAAATAAAATGTTATTATGTGAAATTGAGTTATATGGGTGAGTTTTTTTTGTTAGGAAATGAGATAAATTATGTTAGTGCATAGTTTTTTACCATGGTGTTAAATATTAATTGTAATCACAGTGTAATATTTTTTTATAAATCCATAATAAATATAGATTTGAAGTCAAAATTATTATTGATTTTGTATAAAATATTTGGTAGCTCCTCGGATTTTAGTATCACTTTGTGACTGGGGGTGTAATGGTTTTATTATATATATTTTTATGCACTATATTTGATATCATAGAGTTTAAAGGGGGGAAATCAATTAGTTAGTAGGTAAGGATATGGGAGTTTTTGTTTAGAATATTTAATACATGTTTGACAGATCCTCATATCATATAATTCAATGAATTGTATATTGATTTTTGGTTTACCCATTTATTTAAAATATAGAAATGTTATATCCCATTATATCTAGTTTCTAATTATACTTTATTACTTTTTAATAAATTTGGGTGATCTAGACACTCTTATACATTCCATTAAAATGTTAGGATTTCTCTTTTTTTGACTCTACGTTGATGCGAATAGAGGTAATTCATCCTTGGCCTTTCCATCATCTATCAATCTAATTTACAAGTGGATATATTTGGAAAAAATATAAAGATGATTAAGATAGGATTATTTTAATCCTGATATGATGGGGAGTATTTTTGGAATAATGAGATTTGAATGTTATACCTTATTCTAAAAAATTAAAAAAAAAATATGGCATCATTTTGAGGTTGTTTATTTCCCAATGCCTATTATTTTTGAACGTTGTGTGCATATCTAAATTTGGTTTCCTTGGTTATGTATTTGGGACTACATTAGCTAAGATATGTAAATTTGAGACATTAGTGATATGTGACTTTTTTATAAATAATGTATTATTTTTTATTTTTAAAAATTTATATGGATTATGATACTATGATAGTTATTTAATGGTTAGAAATCTTTTATCGTACGGTGGTGAGGTGTAGGTGTAATTAGAATGATGCAATTAAATACGAAAATATAAATATAATATATATATAAATTAAATGAATAAATTAAATGATATTAATTGGAATGGAAATGTGTAATGAAATGAAGTAAAATTCTAGGATGTAGAGAAAAATTGCTTCATACAGTAATTGATATATGTGGTTATATTATAACTGTTTCAAAGATATACAACATGGGAAGGAAATTTTATACATTATGTTTTATAATAGGTGTTCTAGTTTTTCTTGTGAATAGGGTAAATATATTACTATACAATTAACGAAAATAATTTAGAATCTAGTTATTTATGAATTTCATAGAAATACAAGATAGGTAGAGTTATGTGAGTTATATTATTAAGCTTCTCTAGACCACCAATGATTCAACTATTTCTAAAAAATAAATAATATACTAGCATTGATACATAGTGAGATGACCCAATCTAAACATGAAATTAGTTTACAAAATTACCATAAATTAGTCATTACATATCATAATTAATATCATAACCCAATAATGAATGATCTAGTGTTCTTGAGGACCCAATATATAATAAAAATATTTTAAAATACTATCCAACATATCTCAAAAGTCAAACCATACTAGATCCTCAATTGTACATCTCCAAGGTTTTAATCATCTTCATAACTGAGTGAAAATATAATATAAGAATGGGGTGAGCTAAAATGACATGTTATGGAAAATATAACAACAAGTTATCAAGGGTTATATGAAAACCATATGAGATACATGGTCATGGGTGAAATTTATTTTTTAAAATAAATTGAAACAATAAGTATTTTCTAAAAAAACATGATAGAAGGAATTCTATTAGTAAATCAAAAAAATATGTTTCTTGGAATAATAGTGTTAGATAATAAACATGATTTACTGAGCATAATCATAAGAATCATAAATATAAATATAGATATTCATTGATACAAAACATATGAAAGAATTAATTCACAAATTTTATCATATGGAAACAGTAGCATCATGGACACCTCACCCTCACATATTCTGATAAACAGACATAATCATATATTTGAATACTTTTCTAATGATTCATATAATTTGTGATCCAAAATATTTATCCCACTCTTTCGAGTAAACCTAATTTTCCATGTATACATGTCTCATTAAATCTAAAATTTTAACCAATTCATTATAGGGCTATATAAACCCACACTCTCTTATAATAATCACCCATACATATGTCTTAATCCTTAAAAAATCATATATCATATCATGAAAAACACTTGTAAGGAAGATTTTATAATATTTCTACATAGTATAATATGAAATGGCATCAACTTTAATAATGGTTGATACAAGAAACTAAAAAAACTAAAATGGTAATTTAATAATTGAATTTATGTGTTTAATTGTGAAGATTTACTATAAATGAAGTATATATTTTAACAAAAATTTGGAAAATGGAAGTGATGACCTAAAAAGGGATTTTTTGAAAAAAAATCATCATTGTTGTAAAAAATGAAGTCATACGTCCCTTCCATGCAAAATTAATTATAGAGAATTCAAAACCCTTGAAAGCATTTAAGTTAAAAAAAATTCAATAATGGATCTAAATAATGGAAATAATCGATTTACATTAGAAAATTTGGAGATAAATATTAAATATATTACTAATAAAGAAATAGTACTTTCAAAATTTTTAAATTAACAATATTGAAACCCACGTGAAAAGAAGTAAAATAAAATATTACTTTGAATAGAGGTAAAGATAAATATCGATATCATAAGAGATAATACAATTTATATTTCTTAAACATGTTAGTAAATTCTTTTTATAAATATAAAATATATACATGTACAATAAATAACCACGTAGAGGAAGTGAATTATTCATTACGATGTTTCATTTTAATGATGACAAGTGTCAATTATCAAATATGAATTTGGGGGAAAACCCATAGAAAATTATTTCAAGCTAAATAAATTAAAATAGAAAACAATAGAAAATAATTTTTCTCACGATAATTTGTTTTTATTAACAAAACTTATAATAATTAAATTCATAGAAAAACATTATAACTCAATGAAAAGAATTTTTTTTAAGAAAATTCCTTTTAGAATTGGTAACCTTGGAAAGTCCCATTTATATAGATAAAATTAAATATAATTTTATATTATAATTAATAAATAATTAATTGTGATATAACATGAATAGTATGATTATATTCACAATATTAATTAATATATTTTCATAATACAACAAATGCCTCAACGATTCAAAATTGAGATGAAACCATTAATATTTACACCCCATATTAATGAATACATTTTTCCCTCCACTTGAAAAAACATGATAATATTAGTAAACTTTTTGATAAACATATTAATTTATATTATCCTATATACTCTTCAATCATAATCATTTAATATACACTTATTAGTTAGTTATAGTTTACTTTTATTGTTGGATTTTAGTGTTTTTTAGTTGGTTAACAAATTCCTGATAATATAAATATTTATTATCAATCATTGATACCATGTTAATAATTTGAATATAGACTTAAGTACTAAAATATATGTATTTTAATCATTTTTAAGGTCTAATGTTCAACACATTATAGCTAAATTCTGATTTGTGATGATAAAATCATTGGTTAGCTTTTTTCCATAACTTTAAATAAAATAAGGTTGGTATTATAATTATTGAGTTAAATATTGAATTTATTTTTAATGAATGAAAATAATTAATTATATAATAATATAAAATTAATTATTTAATTACATTATTAGAACCATCCATGTATGGTGGTTATGAAAAATGAACAATGTCTCTCATTGGAGGTGGTAGTATGCCCATACAGACAGTTTTTTTTGTTTCACATAGAAAAAAATGGTAGATAATGGATTATACATTTAAAATATAAAAGTGGTTATATATAACAAATCTATTCATTAAATTTCATTTTTTTTATTTTTATATAAGGATTTTATGAAAGGTAAAATGTATTTCTTTTTGGAGGATGTAGTTTGAACATACACAATAATTACATTTTAATTTTTCTACAATGGTGGGAAAGGTACGTAAGTAACCAGATTTTCTCTTGTTTTATTATTATAAATTAATTGGAAAAATTTATATATAAGGCACTCAGAAAGAGTAATTTTCCGAGGCCTAGTGTGCCTGAGAGAAATCTTGGAAAAATGATCAATTTTTAATAAGTTTTTCATGTGGGGTTTTTTAACATGAATAAATTATAATGCGGGCCGGATGGCAATGTTAATTTTTGTATGTGGACATCATTAAAATAATTTATTTGAAGAAGAATTGGTTTTATTTTTAATCAATAATTTGTTAGAGAATTTAAGGTCATCACCATTACCCTGGATTTCCTCTAATGTGTGAATGAAAAACCTCTAAACGATGAAAACTAGAGGATCAAGGATTGATGATGACATAGAACACCATTCTTTTTCCATGACTGATCCAACCCTAAGGTAGGGTATTTGATATCTTTGTGATTTTCTTTCCCCTATAAAATTGAAATGATGATCCTAGACTAACCCACGAATAATTTGATCCATTCTTTATTCATTCATGTGAGATAGATAACAACTTGTGAGGTTGGGAAAGGTGATTAGATCTATGTGTTTAATGGTTATTCATAATCATTATAACATGAACTCATCATGGTGGACATGAATATGGATATTATTCTTTCATTGGGAATTCTTGTTTATTATATACCCCCCTCAATCTATTGAGTTTTCTCATTTGAAACCCTTAATTGAACAAACAACCATTTCACCCCCAATATATCGACACATGATCTAAAGTAAAAGGATTTGATCCAGAAATGGCATATCGAACATGCGACAGAAGTGTGGTATAGTTCAAGAGAGTTATTATCTTACAGTGTCATGTGTCTCTAATGCATGGTAGGTGACCACCAGGGTGGCTGACGGTGTTGGAAGGGTGTGGTAAGTGGGGATGGTCTAGGAGGATTGTAAGGCAGAAACAACCCATTGATGGTGGATGAACATGGTCTTAATGGGATTCCATGTGATCCTTTTGCAGCGGAGGCCACATACTATGTTTGGGGGTTTTGTCGGTGAGCTGCAACGAAGCTCAAAGCCATGATGGAGGTACCTGCAATAGTGATGTCATTGGGTGTGTAGAGGAGGCAGTAGGACTACATGAAAATAGGCATGGTGCGATGTTGACCAAGAAGAATAAGGGAACCATTTGGTAATGGTGATCCACATGGACCAGAAGGCACGACCAGGGTGTCTGTGTTCGGTGATGTAAATCGAACAACAACATGGTAACAACCTAGAGGACCAGCATGCTGGGTCTATACGAACCATCGGGACGAGCCCAGTAGGTAAGGTCGGGTTCATCCAACACAGTGGGTAGGGCCTAGTGGGCTAGTCTTGTTTTCCAGACGTGACCAGACTAGGTCAGGTCAGCTAGGCTTGGTCATGTCTTGATGGGTCTGGTCAGACCTGTGTCAGACTATTTTACCGAAATGACCATATATTTCAAACTGTTTGTCTATCCAATAATACATTTTCATCATTGGGAACCTTGTGATGAGATGGTCCTTTTTGTATATTCTTTGTGATTTGTTTTATAATTTGTAATATGATATTTGTGGCTTGAGTAGTTGGTTATCTTAAAATAAGCACACTATGAGTTGAATCATGTGGTTGACTATGATCATGAGACTGTGATTTGGGGACTATGTTTTTTGGGGGCTGTATAAACTATCGATATTTCATGTGTTAGGGACACTTTGTGTGATATTGACACTCTATATGTTATCTACACTCTCAGTGTTATTGAAACAATGTGTATTACCTATACTGGGTGTTCTGTGGACTAGGCTCGATAATCCATCATTTCATGAAATAGACATATAACTATTTGAGCTAACTGTAAATCATGTGGTTTCATTGTGGTATACATCATATAACTATTTTTTGTATAATATGTGCTTTACCTTTATGGTATACTTTGTGTGTTTCCTTTGTGTTATACTTTGTGTATTTCTTTCTGCTGTTCCTTTCTCATTTTGGAGTATCCTACTGAGGTTTGTTTTACTCACCCCTATATAGGAATTTCTCACACATGTTGTGTCTGGTGCAGATGAAATAAGATTTGATAGATTTATTGGTTGAAAAGGACCTTGTGGTTCATATATTGATCAAACGGAGGTTTGGTGCTCCTATGAAATCAGATAACTGTCTTAAACCTAACCATCATGTAGGGGTTTCTATTTACTATTATTATGAATATGTGTAATCACTATTATAGAATTTTTCATATGGAATGGTTGTTTTCTGGCCCTGTTTACATTCAAATTTCCTACTTACATAACATGTGGTTTGAATCATGGTGAATATATGCATAGTATACTAAATGGTTTTACATTTTTAGCATTTTGGGTATTTCAAATGTATGCATGTGTATAGGTTGTTAGGAAAATTTCTACCATTTGTAATATATTCATACATGGTTCTAGCCACCATCTCTTGGCCTATCGGAGGTGGTCTTGGGGTATTCATAGCATGGGCCCATCTTGGATGGGTCATTAAAGAGTGGTATCGAAGGGGGTCGGTTCAACCTTAATGACCAAGAGTCGGTGAGATTTTTTTGGGCAAACACTGTTAAGTGTTTTTAGTTTGATTTTATGGATGGGGACTCTAGTATTGGTGCATCAACTGATTTATCTATACAGCAGGACATTGGACACCTTCTTTTGAACCAGCCCATGAAAACACTTGTTTTATGGAATAAATTGTATATTCATCGTAATAGTATTTTGAGTGTGTTTAAATATCGTTAAGAAGTTATCTCACAAAGTATACTATATTGCATGTGGTACATCATGATCTGTTTATTGATTCCTCCTCATCGACATCAATCAAGGATACCATTGCATGATCATCGAGATGATATGCCTATTAATGAGGCATCAGTATAGGGGAATATGACAGAGGTAATCCATTGACCAATGATAGCATCTCTGGCCAATGTACAAGTGCTTCCACCACTTATTGTGCATTAGTTACAACCAACATTATTAGTTGAAGATGATCGTAGAATGAGTTTTGCGGTCTTATTTCTAGATATAGAGACCTCCTTGGTTTAGAGGTGACAAGGAATCCTAGATAGAAAATGACTAGCAAGAGGTTGTTACATCCTTCTTCCACCTTTTGAGGATATCCTCCAACTAAATGGTAGTTCATGTTGGGAGACTTAATTATGGATCAATAGGGCAATGGTGGAGCTTAGTGATCGAGACACATGAAGAGACAACTCTCTCATGGGAAGAACTTGACTGCCTATTTTGGGAGAAGTTATTTCTAGTTATTTTATGCTCAGTGCACATACATGAGCTCCAATATACATATATGAGAATTTATATTGTGGTGGAGAAATCATAGAGGATTATTGATCTTTCTCCCTACTCCACGGATATGGTTCAAGACCCATTACAAACTGATCAGACCATCAATTAGGGTATAATAATGGATATCATGGCATCCGTGATAACTCGTAGCATCCCAACATATGTAAGGGTACTACAGTAAGATCTAATAGTGGAGATCATTCTGGTAGGGCAGACACTAGATGTGGGAGCTACCTGTAGGAACTAGGTAGTAGAGTATTCAGTGGTAGGTATCTGACAATAGACACAGGGACACAAGAAGTTCAAACAATCCCGGGAAAGACCCCAAGAGCTGGGATCCATGGTGCAAGGATCCCTGTGTAGAGCGAGTCAAATGAAGGATAAGCAATGTTAATCATGCGGCAGTCAAGGACATCTAGCATGAGATTTTTCAACCCACCATATAGATGATCAAAAGACTATTAGGGGACCATTGAGGTAGAGGATGAGGAATCCTGATAAAGGTGGTCTATAGGGTGTAGGATGTGGAAGGGGAGCATGTATGGTAGCATTGGGTGGGTGGATGTTTGACATACTAAAACCACCACCCACAGGTAGTCAATGACGGACTCAGCGAGTGGGCATGGATGGATGGGGATAGGTGAATGAAATGGAGGTGTGTGAACCCCATGCTCTATGGATGATAAGAGTAACAATCTATGTGTTTTCCACTTAAGATATTATTTTGATAGACATAGGTTTCAGTCATTATTTTTCTTCTACGATTATTGTTTGAGACTCAGATATTACAGTAAAACCAATAACTCAACCTTCGCACTTGGAGGCTCATATGAGTGGGGATTAGATGATCACAAATTGGTTCTTATCATTTTACCAATCTCTGGTAGTATATATATTTGGATGGAGTATCTAGGAAGTGTTTTTGAGGTCTTACAACATTATTCATTTTATGTACTTGTCATCTACAGTTCATGCTCAAATTTGAATATTTAATTTTCATAGTGCAGAGTGTACATGGTGATGTGGCCATGTTTTCATTTTTTGGTGAAAACGAAAATGCATGTAGCAAAGGATGTACTTACTCATATGAGGGTAAAACTGATTACCAATCAATTATCTAGCCTCACCCCTGGTGCAGCGGATAAAGGGAGTCATTAGTTTCTTATAGTGGCGGAAGAGTATTATGATATCATTCCTGAGGATGTACCCAGAAAACCACCCCTTATAGAGGTAGAATTGTGAATTGAATTGTACCCCATGAAAATAGTGATATCAACATAATAATATTGTATGCCTCACACAATGCATTTTTAGTTGAGGGTATATATGGAGGACTTGCAGAGGAAGGGCTTTGTGACACCTAGTGTTTCACCCTGGCTAGCACCAAATTTGATTTCCAAGAAGGAAGATTGGTGCTTCATGTTATATATAAAATTTTAGAACCATAATTTGGTGAATGTGAAGAGAATGTATCCATTACCAAGTACCAATGACATCTTTGTTTAATTGATGGTAAAAATGTTGTTTTATAAGATTGACCTTAGGTGTGGCTATCACCAACTTCATGTACATGATAACGATATACTGAATATATAACTGATATGTCAGTATGAACACTATGAATATATGGTGATTACATTTGGTTTTAAGAACACATTATTAGTGATAATTGTATTCATGACTATAATATACCATATTTACATAGATTCATTCTTTTTTGTCTTTATTGATGACATCTAGGTGAACTTGGTGTTCAAGGAGGGGATTGAGGTACACTTGATGATGGTCATGGACACACTCTGAGAGCTCTAGATTTATAGAAAGATCTTGAAGTTATACTTCTGGATTTAGGAGGTCCAATATCTTGGAAAAATCATTTTAGAGGATGGAGTTTTAGTATATTCGGTGAAGATTTCTACGGTGTTTTCTTTGGAGAGACCCATCTGTGTTACTATGGTGAGAATTATACTTGGTATAGTTGTGTAATATCAGAGGATTCCACCCAATATTTCCATATTATTAGCACTCTTGACAGTTTTTAAACATATTTTGTAGCCTTTCTCCTAGATAAATATGTTCCATAGTTCTTTTAGGGGGTGAGACAAAGGCTGACGAGTGATCCCATTCTGAGACTACTAGAGGAGGGAATTAGGTATGTAGGGTTTCGAGAACCATCAAGAACCAATCCTGATTTTTTACTATTGCAAGGGAAGGTTTTGATTTTATATGGTTCAGGGTACTTTAGAAAACATGTGCAGAACTATGGGACCGTAGATCCTAAACTAGCAGTGGTAGTCTTAACATTGAAGATATAGAGACAGTACCTGACATGTGAGAAATTTACCATCTAACATGACCAAAATAGTATAATGTATATAATTTCTCCGAATGATTTGATCTTGATAAAAATGCCATGGGTATAGGTCCTCTAGGACTATGACATTTAGAATGTCTATACTCTTGGGAAGGGGAATATGTTGGTGGATGTTCTCAGTGAGTGATCTATGTTTCCATGGCTTAGTGAGGCACTACAATAGTTAGAAACATTATAAATATCCTTTGTGGATAGAGATGGAGTAGGTTACCTCCATTCATTTTTTTCACCCATGCACTCTTACAATGAGTTAAGGGGGAACAACATGGGGATATGAACTACAAAATTTGACAAGCCAAGTTATCCACAATGAATTCCCCTAATAAATATTTTATAGGTGGGGATCACATAATTATTTTCTTAGGGTGCATAGTTTTACCAAGGCCATTATAATGATAGGTTCTAAGGTATTTCCACACATCCCCTTCGGTGGTACATCTGGGTTCTTAAAAGATGTACGTGGACCTCTGACATCAATTATGTTGGATGAGGATAAAGATGGCGGTGGGAGTGTACATTTCAAAATTCCTCGCTTTTGTGAAAGTGAAGGGTGAGCACCAGGTTCCATTGGGATTTACCGAAACACCTGAGGTTCCATAGTGGAAGTTGGATGGGAAATTGATGGACTTTGTGACAAATTTACCACATAAATCAAGATGACATTATATAATTTGAGTGATCATCAACTCACTATCCATGTGGTCCCACTTCTTATAGATCTAAGAACATATTTTAGTAGATATATTTTGATGCCTCTATGTACAAGATATAATATGGTTTCATAGGGTTGCATTGATGATTGTTTCAAATAATAGTGATCGTTTGACATACCGTCTCCATAGAGATTAGAGAATGTGTTTGGGATTCACTTCATCCCTATATAGATGTACTGATGTAGAAGACCATTAAGGTTTTTAGGACATGCTACACGCATACATCCAAGACCATTGATGGATTTTGGAGGACGAACTAAATCTAGAAGATTTTTTATACAAAAACAATGACCACTCAAACATTGGTATGGAATCATTGGAGGCCTAGTATGGGTGGTAATTCAAGTCACCATATTGGAGGACTAACTATAGTGTATTAGCATTGATGGGTCCAGAGTTTGAGTAGGATACTTCCAAGAAGGTGAAAATCATCCAATATTGGATGCGTACAACCCAGAGCTGGTAGAAGTGACATGTTGATTGGATTTGGAGGCCGTTGGAGTTACGGGAGGGAGGCCATGTGTTCCTATGGGACTCACCTTAGTAGGGATTGTGGATATTTGGCAGTGGAGGCATGTTTTCCCCATGATACCACATCACTTTTCATATTCTGATTAGAGATAATGAGGTGCAATACTTCCTTTATCAATCCATATAGTTGAAACATGTGCATGATGTCTTCCATGGGACACTGATGAGGAGGTATGGTCATGATATATCTTATTTCCTCGAATAGGCTAAGTTGGACACTAATGATGGGGATATTTTTTTGTAGTACCTGGTGGAGATCGAGGTTTGATAGTAGAAAAACTATAATGGTTGATCGATTCTTCGGGTTCATGTTTGTTTTGGGCATGGTAATCATGACAAGAGAACTTAGGGGGAGAGAGGCTCATATTATTTCTCAATAACGTCACCTTTTCATTGAGTAACCCTTGTTTTGGCTTTTGGGGATGTAAATCCATAAGGTGGGTAGGATGTAATTACTCATATTTTAATTGTTTTTCTATTTATAATTAAATTGGAAAAATTTCATAACCAATAGATGAGATCATGTGAGATTCTGAGGCCTAGTGTGCTAAGGAAAAAATCAATTAAAATTGTTTAGTTATTAATAATATGAATGGGGGATTTCATTTAAAATGGAATAACATTTAAATGGGTGCCCGGATTAGAAATCTAAGGGCACTGTGGCATTCAGAATAATGATTTTACCTTAGGTGGGACCTAAAATCAACTAGTTTATGCCGGATGTAAAAGTTAGTTTTTGGATGTGAATTTCATTAAAATATTTTAAGAAATATATTTTATTGATGCTGCCAGGGTTTTATTTTTAATCAAACCATTGTCAAGGAATTCAAGGTTATCACTATATCTATAGAATTCCTCTAAGGCCTGGACAAAAACCCTCTATATTATGAACAATTGAGGATCAAGGATGACGACAACACAAACCTCCATTTTCATCAATGTCTAATAAAAACATGAGGAAGGGTTTTTATCTCATTATGAATTTCATTACACACGTAGATAAAAATGAAAAAATTGACAAACAAATGGACATGTTGATTTTTTTCATTAATTCATGAGGGATGGATAACATCTTGTTGGGTTTTGAATTGGGATTAGATATGTGTGTTGAAGGGTTCTTCATAATCATTCTAACATGAATGAATCAAGGATGATGTAAACATGGCCCTTCTCCATTATTTGGGTGTTTGTGTTCTTTATCTATCTCCTCCCACAATATATCTAGTTTATCATGGGTTATTCTCCCATGAAAACCCAATGTGAATTATCGACCATTGCGCCCTCAATCTATAGTGAAATTATTTGAGATCGAAGGATTTTACCCTAAAGCGGCATAGTGGATATATGACTGAATCATGGTATGGTTTTGGAGTGGTGGAGGCTTATGGTGGAATGAGTCCACTGTGTATAGTAGCCCACTAGTAGGGGGCCTTTGATAAGGGAAGGATGTAGCCATCAGTTCTAGTTCGATGTGAGCGTGAGGCGGAAACGGTCCACTGATAGAGAAGCTGATAGAGGAGGAGGAATGTGGTATAACGGGGACCACATAGGAACCCATGGTAGTGGAGGCAGCATGTGTTGACCATGGTCCATAGTGGGAGGTCACGATGGTGAGCTAGGATGAAGCTTAGAGCTGTGTCGGAGAAAGTCACAATGTCAATTCCATAAGGAGTGCAATAGAGGTGGGTTTGGTGCATGAAACACGGCTTGGTGCTGCATTGATTTGACTCCTATTGGAGAAAAATTTCAAGGTGAATTGAAAGAACCTGAGGGAACAATCAGAGTGGGAAGCATCCAGTACCGTAAGTCGACCCATAATGTGGGCTACATTGGGGAATCTGGGCTGCTCCAACAGCCTGGCAATACAGGCCGGTTCAGACATGACCTAACCAAACCTGGTTAGGCTGGATCCCACCTGGGACATACCATTTTACAAAAACATCATAACATACAAATCATTATGTTTTAATATTACTTATTTTTCTTGAGAAGTAGGTTTTCATGAAATAAGTTCTAAATGAGTTGAATCCTCTAGTTAGATTAGATCTTGAGGCCATGTGTCTTGGTGACTATGTGATTTGTGGGAAGCATGACCTATCAAAAATCCGAGTGTTATTGACACTCCATGTGTTATCGATAAACATTTTCATGTTGGCACTACATGTGTTATTGACACTCTGTATGTTATGGACCCTCCATGTGTTGTTCACAATCCATGTGTTGTCAAAAATATATTTTTATCAACAAACCATGTTTTATTGAAACTCTATGTCTTAGAAATAATAGGTGGTATGTCCACTATATATTACAATCAAACCATTCATGCTATAGACGTGTACCTATGTGAGATAACGATACTTCACGTGTTTTCTTTATGGTATGCTTTGTGTATATATTTTTTTATACTTAATGTGTTCCATCTAAAGTATAAATCATGTATTTACTTATGGTATATAAAATCTATTTATTTGTGGTGTTCATTTGTGGTTTCAGGATGTCCTATTGAGTATAGTTTTACTCACCCAAACACATGATTTTCCCACACATATCGTGTCATGTGAAATGATCAACTGTTCGGAGGAGTTCTTAGTGGACCCGAACTAGGTGGTTCATAGAGTGATTAGATGAAAAAGTGGTGCTCCAGTGGCTTCAAAAAACATTCCCCCACAAACCCTTTGGGTAGGGTCTTCTACAGTCGGGTTTTAAAAAAATTTCATTTAATGTTGTGGACTATTTTTGGTTGGCATGTATTCTGTCACTGTTTACTTTCCAAATTCCTACTTTCATACTCTGTGGTTGGTATATTTCTATCTGAATTCATGGTATACTTAATGTTTCTACATTTTAGTATTTTTAGATCTGGAGGTGTGTTCTTGTGTACAATTATTGTGGTAAAATACTTCAATTTTAGGGATATTCCAACTTGGTGCTAGTTTCCAGCCCCTTTCCTATCAGTGGTGGTGTAACACCCCAAGATTCCACTGTACGTTTCCCTTCGAATAATGCGATAGCGTGTGTTGTACGCAACCTCGAGTTCTAACACACACCACAACTAATTAAACTAGCCATTTTGAATAGTAATACCTACTTTTTGAAATCATATATATTTTATATTTCAAAATGGACTTCATTTTTGGATTCGGAATATTGAAATTATCCTAGGGTGAAATTTTGGTACTTTTCGGATAACTTTTATATTTTGATGAATAGTGAAAATTACTAAATTTTAATTAAAATCAACTTTTTTAATCAAAATAATTAATATTGATAAATTACTAATTTGAGTGGTTTTAAAGTATATTTAGAATATATTTTTACCATTTAATTTAATGTTTGTCATTGGACATAATTTCACAATTAAACCAGACATAAACAAGTGTCAATCGTTTGATAGTTATTATCTCTTAAAAACACGCTTTTTATTTTACCAACGTGAATTAATTTTAAATTAATTTCTGCCACTTCTATGTTTTGAATTTGGAAAAATGGATTACATATTTTGAATCAGGATGTCCAAATTATGTAAATAGATAACTTTTATTTTTACACATTTTGAATAATTACTGCGGTAAATATTTTATTTACCATGGTTAAATGGTAAATCCGGTAAATAAGGGTTAAAAAATAATATTATAATAATACAAAATTACCGTAAAACGTGTCCTAACCTTATTGGTGGACACATAACCGACCATGGGCATCCTTGGGTCGATTTGGGGACCCCTTAGAGCCACTTTTATGTGGTAGGGACACATTATTTTAATAAAGTTAAAATAAAAATAAAAATGGCATAAGCTTACATCTTTTAGAAGAACAATTTTTACATAAGGTTATACATGTTGGATTTTCGATTATAAATATTCATTAGAAAGATAAAAAGATTTCCTAAATAATGGTATTTTATTTATAATTTTTAGAAATCAAATAATTTAAATTATTAATGACACAATAATGATGCAATGTTTACCTCATTAATAAATCATTTAAATAAATAAGATTATAATGATTAAAATATTATCTAAAACCTGTCCAATTCTTGTTGGTTGATGTTATTTAGAATATGAGTCATATTATCTTCGACCTAAATTATTTTTGGACCATTATAAACCGAATATAATTATATTATAAAGTAATACTTTCACTCTTTCCTAAAGAGCCCCTCCTCTCCCTTATAAAAGGAGACCACTCCTTCTCATTTCTTCACACCTTCAAAGCCTTTTGGATCGACCAAACTCTGCCCGAATACTCTCCCAACTTCCCTCACTACAACCTAGAGGCCTTAGATTGATCAGAAATCCATCCTAAGAGGCCCTTTTGATCAAATCAAAAGGAAGAGCCCGAAGAAGAGGTAATGATTTCACCACCCTTTTCCAAGTTCCTTTCTTCTTCCACTTCTTCTTCCTTTGTTGTTACCATTCTAAAATAATAACTCCAGTATCTCACATATACTATGATGTTATTATAAATATGGTACAACCATATTCAGTATTCTATCCACCCTTTGAATAACATGTCACCATACGTGCGTACGTACGGCTTACCGTCTCCACGTCGTGGTGTAATTGTTATTCAATATATTATTATTTGGATGGGTATAATAATGATGTGAAACTAATGTAAATAATAAATATAACATGTTAATTATTCTGTATATATGATATAACATCCATTTATATATTATTTTAATATCAAAAGAATGATATTGTCGCTCGTGCGTACGTACGGACTACCGTCTCCACAAACGCGATAAGATTCATTCTCCATCGTATCCATTCAAGTATAATTATCATTTGATGATTTAAAAATGATGTTTAAGGAATTGATATCATTCTGGATATGAATAATATACAACCTATCCATTACAAACATGTCTTACGTAACAAAACATATAAAATAAAACAAGTAAGTTAACACCCGAAACAACGATAATACTAAGATATTATTATCAAATCAATATTAAAAGATCATATATGATATAATATTAATGTATATGATTCTTTTATAATTTAATAACAATTATTTCACCATTATACAGGAGTTTAACCTACCCCAACCAAGGAAAAGTACAAGGTAAGGGGTTTTCATCTCACTCCTTATTTCCGTGAGATTCGTGCCATATTGCCACCATCACCTTTTGTGTGGTGTATGTACTGCCCATAATTATATTATTTGTGTAATACACTCTAATTTATGAGTATTTACATATTCATTGTATGATACCTCTTTCATGGGTTGTATGTTTCATAAGTTACCAAATTGGTAAGGGTTATTTCACAATCTCTTCATTATCCCAAATTGTTTATATGTAATAATCTACTGGGATCTCTTTATCATCCATGTTTCTTAAAAATGTATTTCAAACCATTTTCACTATTTACAAGAATATGGGTTAAATTCATTTATACCATTTTTTGACTTTTTATAAGAGGTTAATAAAGGAATCTTTCTGTCGTTTTCCAAACAAGGTGCTTTTTAACCTTTTGGACAAAATATGGTAAGAATGTTTTTTTGTTAACTTATACGACAGTTGCCGTTATTCTCTTCCATTATTACACCTTTGAAGCTTCCCTTACACGCTTGTAAGGATATTTTCAAAATAATGTTTTTCTTTTATAATAATTTGATTTTTAAATGATTTCAAAAAAAGAGATATTTCTCTCAAATATATGATAATCCAGTGCAAATGTATACGTATTTAACGCAAGCTTAAAAATGTTTCCAGAAAACCCGACTCTCGAGTTTGGTAGACAGGAAGGGATTGGGAGTGGACCCATCATGTCCTGTGATTAGTCGAGCAGTCTCAGAATTAGTTATTTTGTTTTCAGAAGCTTGCATAATGTTTTCAGAAAACACTGGAGTGTATTTTAGCAATTTTAAACGTAAGTATCTTCTAAAAAAATTGCATCGGTAGGTCTCATGAGACAAACTAGTGTCTTGGCACAAGGCCTTGACAAAATCTTATTTGTTGTCTTCGCACGAGGCCTTGACTATGTGGTTATGATATTCTGGCATTATGCATTCCAACATTATGAAAGTGGTTATTGATTTTTTCATGTGATTATTCGATTAGTAGAATATCCATGTGAATAAGTAAATTGAATTATTTCATTTTATTTATGTCGTACCATGTTGAAAGTTCATGTTTGAAAGGATTTTGTTTTAGTTATACATTGCCTTAAATGTTTATTCTTATTTATGAAAGTTTCTGCTATATTGTTATCCTTACTGGGCATTTGAGCTCACCCCTTTTCTATGTTTTATTTTTCCCAGGAAGTGAAGAAGTAAATTATGAATGACCTGCAGGGATATTATGTGGGGATATGAGTGTTAATTATGGATACAATATGTTGTTGTAGTAGTTTTTCATTTTATGATGTAATGTAAGACTTATGAACATATCTAGTGTTTCCAAGACTACTAAACCAATCGGTCATTAGAGATTTGATCTTTCTTCTGATCATGCCAATGTTATGTAATAATGCACCGACTCTGGGTAACTAGGGTTGGGGCGTTACAGTTGGTATCAGAGGAAGTTTAGTAAAAACCTTGGAAGCTAGATTTAGATAAACTCTGATTAGAGCATTTAGACCTAAGATGAACTTTGAGGATTAGTATAGAAGAACTTCCTAGAATTTTGGTATTTTAGAGATTTTGTGAGTTTTCCGAGCAATACATCCCTGTCTGGATACGAGCAGGTAGAGGCGGCTCTGGCACAGATGTACCTAGGGGTAAAACCCGAAAACACCGCTTTGAGCTAGACTCGAACGGGAACTGGTGCACGACAACGGGCCTTGCTGCGCTCTTGGTTACGACACTCCCGGGGGATATGCTTAGGATAACTCTCATTTTCATTACAAATCATTATGAAGGGTTTATGAGTATATAATTCCTCAAAGAAAACATTTTTATGATTATGGATTATATCCATAAATAGTTCAATTTATGTTGAGTGTTTTATAAGTATGGGATTATGTATTTTGATTCATAAACTGATCTAGTTTATGCCATTGTTTAGAAATGGCGACTAGTGGAAGAAATGGAAACCGTATCAATGAACACACTCCATATTGGGATTTCCCTCCTGCTCAAGATAATTATAGTGGGGCTGGTGATGCAACTGGTGCCGATCAGCTAATCACCATACTGGGACAACTTACTCAGGTTATGAATAATAACCTTACCCGTATGGAGCACCCTGATCCGCAGCGTGGAGGATCAATGTTAGATCGATTCATGAGGCAACAACCACCAACGTTCAATGGGAGTACAAATCCCTTAGTAGCTGAGCAATGGATATTTTCCCTAGAGAAAATATTTCAGGCTTTGGGGAGCAGTGAAAGGGAAAAAGTTATTATGGAAGTTTACCGCCTCACTGGAGATGCTGATCAATGGTGGTCATTGATTCAAAATACGAAGGAAGATGATGAAGTATCTAATATGGAATGGAGGGAGTTCAAAGATCTGTTTTTATAAAAATACTTTCCTCGTGACCATCGAGCAGATATGGAAAGACAATTTCTGAGTCTGAGACAAAAGGAATATGAGAATGTCACAAAGTATGAGGCTAACTTTACAAGGATAGCGAGGTATACTGGAGATTATATTCACAACCCAATAAGTAAGATTGATCGTTTCTTTGATGGGTTAAAACCATTTCTCCGTCGAGCATTAGTCTCACAATCCTTTTCATCGTACGAAGACATTTTCTCATGTTCTATCAAGACCGAAAAAGAATTCTCTAAGTCTTATGACTTTAAAGCAAAGCAAGAGAAGAAGAGGCCTGCTGATCAATCTGGGAATGGAAATAAGGGGAATAAAGGAAAGGTTGAATATCCATCCTATGGTAAATGTGGGATGAAACACCCCGGTGCTTGCTTGAAGGGAATGGGAGTCTGTTACAAGTGTGGTGAAAAAGGCCACCAAGCTCGTGATTGCAAAGGGAAGAAGGAAGCCACCAACGTTCAGTGCTACAATTGCAGGGAGATGGGACATTATGCAAATTAATGTCCTAAGCGTCAGGAGAACTTACCTCAGAAAAGGCCAAGGGATCAAGGCCAAGCTTATGCTATCACTACTGCTAAGGTAGAGGCTCCAAAAGACGTGGTGGCAGGTAATTTAATGGTTTCCTCAAGTTTATAAAATGCATTATTTGATTCTGGATCATCGGATTGTTTCATATCTTCCCAGTTTGCTAAGAAAATTATATATTTCCAATTTGATTTAATAAGGGAGTTGTCAGTTAAAACTCCTAAGGGAAGTATCATTGCAACAAAGTTTTGTGAATCGGTCCCCATTAGAGCACATAAATTTTCTTTATCTGCTGATCTCATCGTCATACCTATGATTGAGTTTGATATAATCCTCGGTATGGACTGGCTTTCGGACTATGATGCGAAGATTTATTGTAAGAGGAAAGAGGTTACGATTCATGATGATAATGATAAGGAACACCTTATTTTTAGAGCAGAATTGTCACCACCTAATTCTTATTTAGATCCACCCCCAGTAGCTCAACTTAATTCAATTATTGGGGAGGAAGAGAATGAAATAACTGTCGGTGAGGAAAGGAATGTTCAAATAGAGGATGTACCTGTTGTGAAATAATTTGTAGATGTATTTCCGGAAGATTTACCTGGACATCCTCCAGAACGAGAAGTTGAGTTTTCCATTGATTTTATTCCTGGATCAAGGCCTATATCGAAGACCCCTTACAGAATGGCTACTGTAGAGTTAGTCGAACTAAAGAAACAACTAGAGGAATTGAGTAATAAAGGATTTATTCGCCCTAGTGTTTCTCCACGGGGAGCCCCTGTTCTTTTTGATAAAAAGAAAGATGGATCTATGAGGTTATGTATCGACTACAGGGAGATCAATGCTATAACGATAAAGAACAAGTATCCCCTACCTCGCATTGATGATTTATTTGACCAACTGCATGGAGCTCAATACTTTTCAAAGATTGACCTTCGATCTGGATACCATTAGTTGTGTGTGAAGAAGGAAGACATTCCGAAGACAGCATTTCGAACCAGGTACGGGCATTACGAGTTTACTGTAATGCCGTTTGGATTGACTAATGAACCTTCTGTATTCATGGATCTGATGAATAGAGTTTTCAAGGATTATCTCGATGAATTTTTGGTGGTATTTATTGATGATATCTTGGTATACTCCAAAACCTACGAAGATCATGAAAATCACTTGCGCATTATCTTGAAGACTCTGAGGAGGCATGAATTATATGGGAAGTTTAGCAAGTGTGAATTCTGGCTTTAGGATATTTCTTTTCTTGGCCATATTGTCTCTAAAGATGGAATCTCTGTTGATCCTTCTAAGACCAAGGCAATCCAAGAATGGCCAGCACCTACGAGTATAACTGAGGTACGTAGTTTTATTGGTTTGGCAGGTTATTATCGACGTTTCGTCCAGAATTTTGCCCGATTGGCTAACCCATTAACGAAGCTCACACGAATAGGGGTTAAATTTGTTTGGACAAAAGAGTGTGAAGAATGTTTCGAAGAACTAAAGAGAAGATTAGTCAATGATCCTATATTGACCCTACCGTCGGGGAATGATGGGTTCGTTATTTATAGTGATGCATCAAAGAAAGGACTTGGTTGTGTCCTTATACAGAATGATAGAGTTATTGCCTATGCATCACGACAGTTGAAAATTCATGAACAAAACTATCCTACTCATGATCTTGAGTTATCAGCTGTGATCTTTGCTTTGAAGATATGGAGACACTACCTCTATGGTGAAAAATGTGAGATTTATACTGATCACAAGAGTTTGAAGTATATTTTCTCACAAAAAGAACTCAACATGAGGCCAAGGGGATGACTTGAATTACTCAAGGATTATGATTGCACGATACACTACCACCCGAGGAAAGCAAACAAGGTGGCAGATGCTTTGAGCAGAAAAGACCATGGAGTTTTGAACATGATGAGAATTGAAAGGGATCCAATTATCATGGATCTAGTGAAGATGGACAGGGGAATAACCAGGGAAGGTGAAACATCAATTCTTTTTCAAATGGTTTCCAAACCATCTTTACTAGAAAGGATTAAGAGTTCTCATACCGATGATGAAGAATTTCAGAAGAAGATTAAAGCTGTGAATGATGGGAGATTGAGAGACTTTGTGTATGAAGATGGAATTTTGAAATTCGGGAAGAGACTTTGTGTTCCCGATTTACCTGATCTGAAAAGGGAATTGCTGGATGATGCTCATAGTTCCAATTTCTCTATACACCCTGAGAGCACCAAAATGTATAGAGATTTGAAGGAACATTTTTGGTGGGACAACATGAAGAGGGAGATTGCTGATTTTGTGTCAAGATGTATGGTTTGTCAACAAGTGAAAGTTGGAAGGCAACAGCCTGGAGGAGTCATGCAACCTCTTCCCATACCGGAGTGGAAATGGGACAATATTACGATGGACTTTGTCATGGGGCTACCAAAGACTCCTAGAAGGAACGATGCAATATGGGTTATTGTTGATCGTCTTACCAAGTCAGAACATTTTCTTTCTATAAGAGAAGATCTACCCCTGGAACGTCTAGCAAGACTATACATTAATGAAGTTGTGAGACTTCATGGAGTACCACTATCGATTGTTTCTGATCGTGATCCCCGTTTTACTTCACGATTTTGGTAAAGTCTTCAGAAATCACTGAATACTGAACTTCATTTGAGCACTGCTTACCACCCTCAGACAGATGGACAATCAGAATGGACTATTCAAACCCTAGAAGACATGTTGAGATCTAGCTCACTTGACTTTCAGGGTATGTGGGATCAATACTTACCTCTCGTAGAATTTTCCTATAACAATAGCTTCCATTCGAGTATTCAGATGGCACCATATGAAGCGTTATATGGAAAGAGATGTCGTACACCAACCTGTTGGGATGACGTTGGTGAAAAAAAACATGTAGGCCCAGAACTGGTGGAGGAAACGGTGGGAAAGGTGAAGGTAATCCAAAATCACATCAAAGCAGCTCAAAGTAGGCAGAAGAGCTATGCCGATAATCGAAGGAAGGATTTGGAATTTCAAGTCGGTGATCATGTTTTCTTGAAATTATCTCCATGGAAGGGAGTCATACGTTTTGGTAAGAAAGGTAAATTGAGTCCCAGGTACATCAGACCCTTCGAAATTCTAGAACGAATTGGGGTTGTAGCTTACCGATTGGCAATGCCTCCAAGTCTCTCCAAAGTTCACGATGTGTTCCACGTATCTCTGTTGAGAAAATACATGCCTGACCCAACGCATGTACTCACCTATGAGGAATTAGAACTGGAACCCGATCTCTCTTATTGTGAAGAGCCTGTCAGGATTCTTGATACAAGAGAACAAGTACTGAGAAACCGGACGACGCGTCTGGTAAAAGTTTTGTGGAGAAATCATAAGATGGAAGAGGCAACGTGGGAACCTGAGGAACTTATGATGAAGAACCACCTGAGTCTTTTTATGCAGTAATACCCTAGAAATTGCAAGGACGCAATTATTTGAAGTAGGGGAGAATGTAACACCCCAAGCTTCCATGGTACGTTTCCCTTCGAATAATGCGATAGCGTGTGTTGTACGCAACCACGAGTTCTAACACACACCACAACTAATTAAAATAGCCGTTGTGAATAGTAATACCTACTTTTTGAAATCATATATATTTTATATTTCAAAATGGACTTCATTTTTGGATTCGGAATATTGAAATTATCCTACGGTGAAATTTTGGTACTTTTTGGATAACTTTTATATTTTGATGAATAGTGAAAATTACTAAATTTTAATTAAAATCAACTTTTTTATTTTAACAACGGGAATTAATTTTAAATTAATTTCTGCCACTTCTGTGTTTTGAATTTTGAAAAATGGATTACATATTTGGAATCATGATGTCCAAATTATGTAAATAGGTAACTTTTATTTTTACACATTTTGAATAATTACTGCGGTAAATATTTTATTTACCATGGTTAAAGGGTAAATCCGGTAAATAAGGGTTAAAAAATAATATTATAATAATACAAAATTACCCTAAAACGTGTCCTAACTTTATTGGTGGACAAATACCCGACCATGGGAATCCTTGGGTCGATTTGGGGACCCCTTAGAGCCACTTTTATGTGGTAGGGACACATTATATTAATGAAGTTAAAATAAAAATAAAAATGGCATAAGCTTACATCTTTTAGAAGAACAATTTTTACATAGGGTTATACATGTTGGATTTTCGATTATAAATATTCATTATAAATATAAAAAGATTTCCTACATAATTATATTTTATTTATAATTTTTATACATCAAATAATTTAAATTATTAATGACACAATAATGATGCAATGTTTACCTCATTAATAAATCATTTAAATAAATAAGATTATAATGATTAAAATATTATCTAAAACCTGTCCAATTCTTATTGGTTGATGTTATTTAGAATATGAGTCATCTTATCTTCGACCTCAATGATTTTTGGACCATTATAAACCGAATATAATTATATTATAAAGTAATTCTTTCACTCTTTCCTAAAGAGCCCCTCCTCTCCCTTATAAAAGGAGGCCACTCCTTCTCATTTATTCACACCTTCAAAGCCTTTTGGTTCGGCCAAACTCTGCCCAAATACTCTCCCAACTTCCCTCACTACAACCTAGAGGCCTTAGTTTGATCATAAAGACAACCTAAGGAGCCCTTTTGATCAGATCAAAAGGAAGAGCCCGAAGAAGAGGTAATGATTTCACCACCCTTTTCCAAGTTCATTTCTTCTTCCACTTATTCTTCCTTTGTTGTTACCATTATAAAATAATAACTCCAGTATCTCACATATACTGTGATGTTATTATAAATATGGTACAACTATATTCATTATTCTATCCACCCTTTGAATAACATGTCACCATATGTGCGTACGTATGGCTTACCGTCTCCACGTCGTGGTGTAATTGTTATTCAATATATTATTATTTGGATCGGTATAATAATGATGTGAAACTCATGTAAATAATAAATATAACATGTTAATTATTCTGTATATATGATATAACATCCATTTATATATTATTTTAATATCAAAAGAATGATTTTGTCGCTCGTGCGTACGTACGGACTACCGTCTCCACAAACGCGATAAGATTCATTCTCCATCGTATCAATTCAAGTATAATTATCATTTGATGATTTAAAAATGATCTTTAAGGAATTGATATCATTCTGGATATGAATAATATACAACCTATCCATTACAAACATGGCTTACGTAACAAAACATATAAAATAAAACAAGTAAGTTAACACCCGAAACAACGATAATACTAAGATATTATTATCAAATCAATATTAAAAGATCATATATGATATCATATTAATGTATATGATTCTTTTATAATTTCATAACAATTATTTCACCATTATACAGGAGGTTAACCTACCCAAACCAAGGAAAAGTACAAGGTAACGGGTTTTCATCTCACTCCTTATTTCCGTGAGATTCATGCCATATTGCCACCATCACCTTTTGTGTGGTGTATGTACTGCCCATAATTATATTCTTTGTGTAATACACTCTAATTTATGTGTATTTACATATTCATTGTATGATTCCTCTTTCATGGGTTGTATGATTCATAAGTTACCAAATTGGTAAGGGTTATTTCACAATTTCTTCATTATCCGAGATTGTTTATATGTAATAATCTACTGGGATATCTTTATCATCCATGTTTCTTAAAAATGTATTTCAAAACATTTTTACTATTTACAAGAATATGGGTTAAATTCATTTACACCCTTGTTTGTCTTTTTATAAGAGGTTTATAAAGGAATCTTTTTGTCGTTTTCCAAACAAGGTGCTTTTTAACCTTTTCGACAAAATATGGTAAGAATGTTTTTTTGTTAACTTATACGACAGGTGCAGTTATTCTCTTCCATTATTACACCTTTGAAGCTTCCCTTACACGCTTGTAAGGATATTTTCAAAATAAAGTTTTTCTTTTATAATTATGTGATTTTTAAATGATTTCAAAAAAAGAGATATTTCTCTAAAATATAGGAAAATCCAGTGCAAATGTATATGTATTTAACGCAAGCTTAAAAATGTTTTCAGAAAACCTGACACTCGAGTTTGGTAGACAGGAAGGGATTGGGAGTGGACCCATCATGGCCTGTAATTAGTCGAGCAGTCTCAGAATTAGTTATTTTGTTTTCAGAAGCTTGCATAATGTTTTCAGAAAAAACTGGAGTGTATTTTAGCAATTTTAAACGTAAGTATCTTCTAAAAAAATTGCATCGGTAGGTCTCATGAGAAAAAATAGTGTCTTGGCACAAGGCCTTGACAAAATCTTATTTGTTTTCTTGGCACAAGGCCTTGACTATGTGGTTATGATAGTCTGGCATTATGCATTCCAACATTATGAAAGTGGTTATTTATTTTTTCATGTGATTATTCGATTAGTAGAATATCCATGTGAATAAGTAAATGGCATTATTTCATTTTATTTATGCTGTACCATGTTGAAAGTTCATGTTTGAAAGGCTTTTGTTTTAGTTATACATTTCCTTAAATGTTTATTCTTATTTATGAATGTTTCCGCTATACTGTTATCCTTACTGGGCATTTGATCTCACCCCTTTTCTATGTTTTATTTTTCCCAGGAAGTGATGAAGTAAATTATGAATGACCTGCATGGATATTATGTGGGGATATGAGTGTGAATTATGGAGACAATATGTTGTTGTAGTAGTTTTTCATTTTATGATGTAATGTAAGACTTATGAATATATCTAGTGTTTCCAAGACTACTAAACCAATCGGTCTTTCGAGATTTGCTCTTTCTTGTGATCATGCCAATGTTATGTAATAATGCACCGACTCTGGGTAACTAGGGTCAGGGCGTTACAGGTGGTATTGGGTTAGTCATGGCACATGACCCTCTAGTATGGGTAATGATAGGGTATATATTCATTTTACAATTAAAAATATTTAATTTATTATATTTGTAATACTAATTTATTTTTTATTAATGATAAAAATCAATTTTAAGGAGAATAATATAGATTAATAGAGCTAAGAAGTGATTAATAATGAAATTTAAAATTCCAACCCTATCTTAGAGTGCCTCATCAAAAAAAATGATTCAAATATTTTTCATGGATGAAGGGGATTAAAAAAATTGAATAGTTATATATATGAAGGAAATTTCTAAAATATTAATGATTAATTATTATATTTACTATGTTTCTAAGGGGTGGTTGATGTCTCTTTTTTATGTGAGGATAGAGTTGTTTTTGTAATAATTTAAAAAATGAAGTCACTATAACATGAAAGCATCATTTGAAGTATAAAATAATTTATAATGGATGAGTATGGGTAGAGCCCCCCCCCCTCTACCAATAATTTTTATATAGGGGTTGATTGATATTAATCTTTTTATCATTTTTACCATCCATCCAAAATTATCATTTACAATGGTAACTCTTTTTGATATATGGGAACATATATTTCAACTAAAATAATATTATCCTAATGAAATATTAATGATTAGATTCAAAATATGGAATCCATTTTACAATTATAAACTTCCAAATATGATAAATATTAATTTTTAAGTAAAAAATGTATAATGTATAAAAGTAGTTTAAAACAATATAACTTATGTTTTAAAGATTGAAACATTGATGTTTAAATTAACTAGAATATGATTAATTTATAATATTGTTAAAAATATATAAATTTGGAAAGGATAAAAGGATTTAAATTTTTTTAATTAATTCATATATTCCAATGATATCATAACATTCATTGTTGTTGTCAGAATAGGATTTTTCCATTATTCACTTACATTTTATTTTTTACCAAAAACTAATGAAATTAATATTAAGATAATATTTTAATCATGAATCCAAAATTTAATTTCATATTTTTGAATAAAAATTAAAATTTTTTGGAATTGAACTATTAATTTAAAATAGAATATATTATGTAAAACATCTTACATACGATGTATTTTTTAAATAATTTTTTTTACTCTCATTTACTATAATTTATAAATTAAAATAGAGCTAATATATTTTATATATAAATGATATATTTTCCCATAATTTTAAAATAACAAACATATTTCCTTTTAATAAATATGGATAACCCATTTAAAGACATTAATAAATTTTTAGGCATAGTATTTCATATTTTCTGATGAATTAGTATTGAAAATGATATTTCATTTTATCTTAAAATTATAAATGTGAAATGTTGAAAATAAAGGTGATATTAAAAAGACATATAATATTAATAATTTAATGTTTGTATATTAATTTCTGTTAAATAACCCCTCACGACATTAATTTTATACCTAATGAAAAGATATGTTCTTGATGCAGTCATGGGTGGAGGTTAAAACAAATTGATCTCATGGAATATCCCATGAGATTAAAATTATATTTAAAATGATTCCTTAAAAACAAGATTTCATGAATTTAGACTCTGATTGATCTAACTAAAACCAAATTAATGTCTGTAACATTCCATGTCCAAACACGCGAGCCTCAGAAGGAGGACAAATTTAGATTGACATAATCACTTCTAAAGTATATATAAAATATTTTAGTATTTTGTCATTTTTATATAAACCATATAATATAATACCGGTATTATATTTCTGAAATTTAGAAAATTTAATTTTTAACAATATTGTTTTTAATTAGTTTGGTGTTGGATGTGAAACACAAAATTCTCTATATAATTAATTTAAATAAAAAGTAATACGAAAATCTCAGGGCATTACATCCCCCCCCCTAAGAAAGTGAATCATTATGATTTTTATTTTGAAATATTAATAAAAATAAATAATGGTATCTAAATGATATACAAGACTCTAGAATTATAATATAACTCACAATAATGGGTTAGAATTCCAAACTCTTGTTTTAATATTAAATAATCACATATTGTTATTATCATTCAATTATTCCGAAAAATTATTCTAATACATCAATATGTCTTATGACTTTATAGAGTCATGGATTTCACCACATCCTTTTTACGATATTATTTTCAACCAAAATTTTTTATTCAAAATTGGTAAAAAAAATATGAAATAAATTTTGAGAAAATTATGCTCAGAATTTCAAAAGTAAACTATAATAAAACTTCTCTTATCAGACATTAATTTCAACTTAGGGTATTTTAAATTCAAAAATTATAAAATTGGATCAAATTATAAAACTTTTAGTTCAAGAATAGTTTTCTATTGAGATATAAAAATTTGGTTCGATGACATAACTATTTATACACAACATCATCAAATAGTATTTAAAATTTTTCTTATAGTTAATAATTAAAATATTAATTACATAAATAATATCACATGATAGTTTCAATATATGAGTATTTGTAGTTATATTGGCCACTCACCAAGTGATGCCTGAGTTAATACCCAACCATCATTATCTAGTTTATGAAGAAAAATTCATGAGATGTATTCCCATTTATTTTTATATAAACTATAATAAGAAAGTTTTTCATCTACATAATTAATAAAATTCATTCTTTGATGATTTTTTTATAATCATGAAATATTAAAAACCAATATAGTTGATATTGGGTGGTCCTCCCACATGGGTTGTGATAAAATATAGACAAACACCGAGAAACATGATAAATGATTTGTAACTTTTTTTAATAAATTTTCAAATAAAATCAAAAGTACTAAAATTTCTCAGAATGAGAATCATAATTTGAAATATTTTGATGTTATTTATGTTTTAGTGATAAAATAAAACTTTTTGAGTGTTAAAATAATTCTTTATATGGGTTATGATGTATCATTAAAGATAACTACAAGCATAAATATAATTTTATGTTATATGAAAATTATTTCTCAATGTAGTAGAACAAATGAAAATTTATTCCTAATATGTTATCCTTTGAATACAAATTACATGATATTGTATGAATAATACATTATAAGGTATAATAGAATTAGTTATCTAACAAAAAATATCTTATGAAAAATGTTGAATCATGAAGTGGAATGTTATTTACCCATATTCTGAAGATATTAATATGGAATCTTGGGAGCATGTTAGTAAGATAAGATAACTCTGAATTTTCATGTGAATATTACTCATAAAAGACTATTATAATTACCCGATATAGATAATTTTTGGTATATTAGATCAGATTCAAGCCGAGGTGATATTTGTTTCATTACTTTCACTGATATAATTATTAAAATAGAAAAGTATCATTTCATCCAAAACGTGTATCATGTTATAAGGTTGTTAAAAACATTTCAAAGAAAGTAAAAAAGGATATAGGGTTGTCTATTAAAAAATGGATAAGAGATAAGATCATGCAACACATATGTGATGTGTTAGAATATTATCTTAAAAACAAGGAATCAATAATTAGTAAAACGGACCATATATGCCACAAAAAATGATATTTCCAATAGGAAAAATATGATCACTCTAGAAATGAGATGTATGATTTTTTATGAGAATAATGTCTCAAAATACTTTTGAGAGAAGTAGTTCCTACTCTAGTGAATATAAAAAATAGATTTGTTATCAAATTTTAGTACAACGCTACACCTTATGGGACTTGGTTCCAAAATAGGCCCACAATGAAGTATTTCATGGACTATGGACAACATTATTTTGTAAAAATTAAATAAATTTGTATAGGAATGTTTCATAAAAATGATAATAGTGGATTTTTATGTAATATTCATGTAATGTAAATGTTTAAAGATGTAAAAATAATAGGCTGTATAATATTTTGGGGTGTTTGGATATGAAAATTGATGAAAATCATGGAAATAAATTCAGGTGATTAGAGAATATTTTGGGGTCCCCAATGAATACAATGACTGGAATTTCAAAAATATGATTGGAGAGGTTATTAAAATTGATCCTAAAATAGTTGATGTTAATTCATAATTTTCTAATGATATAGATAATTTTTTTTGATGAAAAAATTAGTTTCTTGAGGTTAAAGATAGATGTTGAAACTAATAACACTAGAATAAACCCTAATAAAACTATTTATAAAATAAGGAAGCTAATATTTGAGAATAAAACAACTCATGTATAATCGGATGAGCCTAAAATGGTGGACTAGGATATTAAAACTGAATAATTGGTGCATTAATTGGATTAAAAACTCAACATTGATTAGGTAAACATTATATGGGAACTCGTTCCTTGACAAAAAATTTATAATATAATTGGTACAAAATTTAATTTCACAAAAATAAATATAAAATGTGAAGTATCATAAAATAAATATGAACTTGTTTGAAATGTATATTGTATATTTTATGGAATTGAATTTTAAGATAAATTATCTATAATGGATAAACATGATCAAATACAAATATTTATTGTATTAACATCTCATGTGCACTACCTTGTATTTCAAGCCGATGAACTGTGTAGATTTATGAATAGTTACATTGATGAAGGAGAAATTTTTGAAAAACAATATTGATTCTTCCTTGAATAGAAATCAGGAATATTATACATATTGATGAAAATTATGAACAGAATCATACTATTTAAAATGTAAAAATATTGAAAAGATGAATATAGTTTTGGATAATTAGGGTTAGGAAAAGTCATTATTTCAAATAATGTAAACTTGAAATTTTTTTGCATATATACTCTTAATGTCATCATATATATGGGTGAACTAATTATTTCTATAATCTTCATTTTCATATATTTGTAATTCATGATGATAATGCATATTTAGTTTGAGATTTTAGTTATGGGGAACAAATTTTTTTTATCAATGATTAAAAAATTTGAACTACTCTTATTATATATTAATATAAAAATGAAATTATTCATGTTAATTATAAAGAAATTTTCTGATGAATGAATAAAAATAGGCCCCAAAACCTATATCTGAGGGAACAATGTTGATCAAAGATGATCAAGGAAATAAGGCGGATCAGAAGAAATTTAAAAGAAGGTTTGGATGAACATTATATCTCACAATGTCTAGACAATAAATTTCTTATATTGTGAATCTTTGTGAATGAAATGAAAGTGGACCCTTGGATTCCCACATTTTCACAACATAAAAAATTATGATGTATATAAACGGAACATGAATTATTTATTTATTTACTGATGTTGTATGAATTTACAAGTTCTTAGTTTAAAAAACACAGACTGGGAATGAAAATGTACAGATCCTGGATCCACATTAGGTTGTGTGTTCATTGTTAGTTATTATTATTTTAATTGGAATAATAAGATGCAGTGTTCAGTGACACTGAGTACTTTTGAAACTATTTATATGAAAGTTAATCCTTTAGTTACATGTGTGTATGGTTGGAGGTTCAAATAGAATATTTTTGGCCTGATTTGCAGAGTGTGATAAATTTTCTTTGTGACAATAACATTTCCATTGATCTCTAAAAACAGCCAATTAAAATTTATTTTTCTAAAAATATTGACATTTATATCATTTTACCAATTATAAGGTGGATTGATTTTAAATCCAACTATTATTTTTTGTCTAAAAATATAAATGTGGAGGTATAATTATAAAATATACACCTCATAGGGGGGTTTTGGAGTTAATAATGAAATTTCATGTTAAACGTTACTAGAAGACCTCATATTTTATTATATTAAGGTCCCCATGAATCATGGCATTTTATATCTCAAGGGGGATATATTTCAATAATTTGATGAAGGTGTAGGGTACGTAAAAAATTATTTTGAGAATTATATTCATTTGAATTACTCATCCAAAACATTTTGGTCATCAATTGACGAAATTTATTAAAAAACAATAAATTATTTTGTAGTGTTCTGTCAGGAATACATCTCATTGAGATTATATGTGACTTGATGATTCCACTTTTGAGGAATATTATGTATGGTGATTTATAGATTTTTTTACAAATGAAAATGGGTTGATTGATGAACCACATATATTTTTAGTTTTGTTTGAGTAGGACGGATTAACCCATGTATTGTTGGGGACTTTGGGTTATTGTATTTATAGGCATCTATATTTTTATGTGTTAAAAAACCCTAATCATGGATGATATAGTTTTTATATTATATTTATAATGGAAGAAATTTTTATGATTCTAGTATTTTATTGAGGATGGATTAATGTTTTAAACATTAATCTATATGATTCATGATGAGAAGTAGTTTTTATCACCATGAGTTTTGTTTGTAACATTGACATATGAAGTGGTTTAGTTATAGAATATCCACTTCACGTCATGAATATGAATTTATAATTTCATATATTAGTATGAATAATTGAGGAAAATATTTAGATTCTATATAAATTATTTTCAGGTCCCAAATCATTTATTTACCTCATGAAAAATTATTCTCAAAAGTACATTGTGACATTAAGATAATTCATGTGGAGTAATGAAGGTGTTTTAAAATTTTGAAAATTCAAATCACATCATAATCATTATACAAGCATCTTGAATATGATAATTTCATATTCTAGATGGTTTTATGTATACTATTTTATGAGGGATTTATTCGATGATTTAACTATATTTTAAAACTCATGGACATAGGGAATGACATACTCAGGTGTAACATGAGTTGAGTTAATCGGGGTTCTTTTTTCTAGTTTAAATGTTTGGGAATTATTTATTTTCAAATATTTATATGTAGAGAGAAATGTGAAAACCATGTCAAAATATATTTTTTTAAATGAAAAAAAAGTCTAAATTAGAATAATAAGAGTATGAGGTTGTGGGATAATTATCCGACAATACAAATCAAGTGAATCTTATAGTTTTAGGAGATTTGTTTTGACTGTGATATTTTTTTGATGAAAAATAAAAGAACGTATGATGTGAAATTTATTATTTTAAATTAACTTGTATCATGGTAGCTGGTCTATATCTGTTGATATCAAATAATATTATTTAATATTGTGTTATTCTTTATGTTGTATTGAATATGTTTTTACTTTAACAAGAATATTAGAAGTTGCGTCTGAATATTGACATTCATGGTGTGATTACCTGGGAATGATTTCAAATAAAAATAAATTTTTCTTATAGAAAAGTGAATCTGTTTCTGGGGAGGGTAATTAGACATGATAATGAGAAATAATCCAAAATAGATCTAAACACCCTCCTCTGATTCCACACCACCTTTTTTTGGAGGAAACATGTCCTTCTAGTAACCTCAATTGGTATCAATGGCTTTTCACCTCTACAGGATCGAATAAATTCACACATTGTAATGGATAATATTAATTCAATATACATTAGGGGTGTAATATCATATTATGGAATAAAAATCACTATTTGAGGAATCAAATGTTTTCTTATCTATTATCTATTAGTCAATATAATTTTGACACAACTATATTTGTAAATTATTTCCAATTCAAATTTTATAAATAATGGAATATGAAATGGTATGGAAAAGAAGCTAATTTATTTCTTAGATCAATATCATAGTAACTATGCAATATTGTTTGAGGATTACAATTGAGAAATGAATTATGTGACAAAATTGAGAGAATCTATGAATGAAATATTAAATATATAGAGGGAAAATATAATATATAGTGGGAATTATTGACATAATAATACTTCTTTAATATCAATGTGATAATTATTTATCCAATTGACAATTAAAATTTTTCTAAAATTCCATGAGTTTTTTGGAAACGTGATGATTAGATAATTTTGAAAATATAAACGATAAATTTAAAGGTAGATTTGATCTGAAAAAAATCTCTTAAGAATATATATATTCTTAATAATGATTAGTAATATAATATTAGAATATATTAGTAAATGAGAATGATTCAATTGCATAAATCAATGTAAAATAATAAATGGATTTTGAATCCATATAAAATAAAAAAAATTAATGATGAATATGGTTTAGAATAAAATGATTCTAATAATTAAGAAGAGTATAAATGAATAATTGAATTTATTTATAAAATATTTTAGAAGGATAAAAAGATAAAAAATTTATTTTTTCAAGTATATTTTTAAATAAGAATGGCATTGTACACTTTGTACATAACTCTCTAAATAAGTAAACATATTATTATGATTATTAAAATCATGAAAAGACCAAAGGAATGAACATTGTAAAATATTCAAAATAAACTGTAAAGGAATGTGAAAGAATTAATATAATTTAATGTAACAAAATAATAAATATTATGAGAAAAAAATTGCAAACTAATCTTTTCGCGTATAATGACTCTAATAAAGAAAAAATAGATAAACATTATTTTTTACAAATCATTTTATTAAAATGATTCATTCATCAATATTTTGTGAAAGTAATTTAAAACCACAAGGGTATGAATGTATCTTCAATGATAAAACTAAGGGTGAAAGAATCTAAATATGAGAATATTATAACAGATACAAAATAAAAATATTTTATAATGGTTGAATAGTTATCATTTACAGAATCAATATTTCATGAAGATGAAAAAGAACTAACAATGATCATTATGGGATTAAAAATATCTATGTAATTCAAAAGTTAATACACATGATATTCTAAAAATATATTGGTAAAATCCCCATTTGTTAAATCCAATTCCAAATAAGTTGGCACTACTAATGATTATTTAAAATAGTAATTCTGGCCTAGTATGGGAAAATAAAAATAATGATACTGAAAGGGAACATGACTAAAGGATAAGCATCAGTGAAACTTTATTTGCATATTAGAGATAATGTCACACTATAATAGTTTAGATGACAATAATTTTTTAATAAAATTTTATTGATATAACTCTTGTATTTTGAGAAATTTCTAAATTTATTATTATTTTCTATGCTATATAATGTTATGACTTAATAATTTTATATAATGTATAAACCTTTTGTTACCTAGGAGAAATATAATATCCATTGGGAGAAATTTCAACGATAAGTAAGCTAATTATTGAAGAAGTTATGTAGAATTGAAACTAGATACATACAGAGAACACATAACATGTTTTATATCCTTGATATATGGATGGTATGATCAAAATAGATATAGAGAATATAAATCCATGTAAATATTACCTTATAGATTCCCTCTTGATGAATGTGAAAATGTAGTTCAAGTGAACAATAATAAAATTCATAATTAGTAGATAGTATTATATAGTATGATATAATGAAAAGTAATGAATACTGGATAGAGGTTGTTCCTCCCACATCATTGGTGATGCTCAAATTATGGAAAACATTAAAAAATATCATGTATGTGTGATAGTTTTTTTCGAAGACTCTACATTTATAATGAAATGAATTATATATTTTCTAAAATTGAATATGAAAATTTTAAAATATACGATGCTGTATTTTTTGATGGGATAAAACACAATTTATTGAGTGATACCTAACAATTTTATATTTGGAATGAGTTAACAGTTATATATACTCATGTAAAATTAATAGAAAAATGATTGATAAATTATATCATAATGAGGGACAATAAATTAAAATATTTTTCTAATATTTAATCCTTCCAATACGTTTTATTTTATTAGGATAATTGGTAAGATAATATGGAATATAAGACATGGTAATCTGGGAAAAAGGAGTCAATGTAAATTTTTACAACATGATATTGTTAGAAATCTATGCATCCTAAGATGATAAAAATATATAATTGTTGGAAAACATTATGAGGGAACAATAACACATAAAAATTAAATGAATATGGATATTACATCAATAAAAAAAATTAGAATTATCCAAAATAAATATTTTTGGGTTTATAAAATATAATGAAATAATAGTTGATCATTATTTAATTACATCCATAAATGAATGTACTCATATGAACAGTATAATTTTCATCCAGAACATGTCATATTATTAAATATTATTAAATATTATATTAGGTGTATTAAGAAACAAATTGATTTCTTTTAAAAAAACTACGATCTGATAATTATAATTATTACACAAGTGATGTGATTAACATTTCACATTGAAATTATGAAATAAAAAATTAGACTATAAAACCATGGAAACTAAATGAAAATATTGTTACAAGAGGTAAAATTGTAGCATTGTTGAACTGGGTGGAATTACCCAAGCTCAGGAATAATGTTATAAATTTTTTTTAGAGTGCAGATGTCTGTAATATGGTGCACATTCAGTATTGCAGTGTTTTAACACCTATGACACATGAGAAATTTAATGATTTGTTGTACAAATTCCTTCAATGAAATATTTCAGGGTTTTTGGACTAAAAGAATCTACGAGTTCAAAATGTAACAATTAAATATCACATATTATCCATATAATAATGATTGGGGATATTTATAATGTTAAATTGTTGAGAAATATTAATTAATAAATCAATAAAATGGAAAAAAAATTATCTGCGAACTAGTTCAAAGATGGAAAATTTAAATTTTATTAGTGAAAATTTGGATTTCTGGGGAAAAAATATATGAATAAGTGATGTATATGGAAAAATATTTATTTATTTTCAAATAATATACTCAAATTGAGAAAAATCAAATTTAAAGAGTCTTTTTCATTAGTATGTATAAAATAAGAAATTAAAATGTTCATGGATGTGGAAACACATTATAATTATAGGATATATTATAATGTTGTAATGTATGTTTTCTTGATTAGTCACCTTGAAGAATACGTTTTTATTAAATCACCAGTTTGTTTTATCCCCTAAAATGATGGATGAATGATCAACACAGTTAAGAAATCATTATATGGAATAAAATATGCCCAATGGGTTTTCTATTCAAAACATGATATTTTTTTTTTGAAAATGTGTTTTTCCAAAGACATTATCAATAGAAACATATACATGATTAATGATTTCTCAAACACTCGAATGTTAATAAAATATGTAGAAGTAATATAATTTTTTTACTAATAGTTTCTTATGCTGGGAATTATCTATGAATATGTAGAGGTTGTTTGTGATGTCCTTACTGGAGAGATACACTATTTTTTGGATGTGCAATTCTTGATTATGTCAAATTATATAATTATTTTATAAGAAAAATAGTCAATGTAATTATTTAAAATGTTTTGAATAAAAGATTAATAATAGGTATCTACACCAAAATCGGTTGGCATAATGTTGATAAAAGATATATAAGTCCACAAGTATGGTTATTAGAAATTCATAAGTATTATTAACATCCTATTGTATCACATAACATTCATACTAGACACTACCAATGCTGTGAATGCACTTTACAATTATTAAAGTAAACCCATAACGACCAAAATTTACATAATTAAAATAATTTTATGGTATGGAAATGTTATAATGGATTATGGTTCCCACTATAGATGTATTGTGGAACTAGAATTTCATTTAAAAAATAATCCTTATTTTGGAGGTGAGTATATAGGTCAAAGATCCACACCACGTGGTCTATTTTTTTTGCGATGGTTATATTTGATTAAATAGTAAGAAGAGATATTCAGTGAACTTAAAATGAGCTTAATCACTGTATTTATAAGCCACTTATATAGATTTAAATGCATAATCTCTATAGGTAGAACTTAAATATTAATTGTTCATTTCTCAGAGAATGTTGGTGATTTTTTATGATAATTAGTTTAATATTGGTCTCTCAAAAATCATATCAAATTTTCTCATTCTCAAAACATGGACATTAGATATCATTTTTCAATGAGGTAGTGTATTTTGGTAAAATAAAAATTCCATTTATTAAAAAAACGGTGGACTGTAGGTATCATGAAAAATGATATTCCTCATGAGAGGTTATTTAATTATGGTTGAAATTTAGTGCTTATCTGTCCTCAATAACATGATATTTTATTACATTGATTCACTCCATTGATATTTGGGTTCTTTTTCCCAATGGTAGGATAAGTCCATCATGTGATACTGGGTGATGGTTACTGATTGAGGGGAGTTTGAGAATCAATGTAATTTTAGACACTCGACCTAATAGTGCTTGTCAATGAGAGATGATAACATATTAAAAGAACTACATTATCTAATAGTGAGATTTCATGATACAAATAATGGTTATTCGATGTGATTATATAATTTCTATATCATGGTTTGTTAATATAATATATTTTAGATTTTATTTTATAAAATACAAATTGGAAGATTGAAGAACCCAAGGGATTTTTGGCGATGTTTGAGGATGACTGATGGTCATATGGATTCATGGTGATATTGGGTATTTTTATTTTTTTAAATAATACTTTGAGATATCAACAAATTATTATGGATTTTGATCTATTTTTTATGTTGTATATATCATCAAATATAGTTTAATGATGCCAAAAAATTATTTTTCATTTTAAATATTTTTTTTATGTTAGAGTTACTAGTCTAATAATGTGAAAGAGTCTTTCTTCCCATGAGTATTGTATGGAATATTTAAGAAGGACATAGTCTAATAAGTGTATACCCGTAATATTTTGTGAAAAGGAATCCGTAGTGTGTGTTTTTTCATTGAATAATTGAGGAAAAAATTGATATTCTATTCGTATTTCAATTATGTCAGGAATCAATTATTTATGTTTTGAAAAAGAATATTTTTAATTTTATATGTCAATAAAAATAAATAAAATTAATTAATAATGTTTTAAATTAGGGTTTTGAAAAATTTAATAATGTTTGGATTCATACCTTCACTTCATGAATATGGTAATTTTTAATTTAATGAGGGTTTTCTAAAATACACTTTATGAAATATTTATTTTTCTTTTAATGACCTTCTAAACCACCATGACACATGGAATGTTCTTGTGAATATATGTTAATTTGGATGTTATAATAAAATATTGATATAGATTAATAATCCATGCAGTGAATATTTAAAAATATATGTAAACTATTGTGAAAACCCTATCAATATATTTTTTCTATCATAAAAAGTGAGAATAATAAGAGTATTAGTTTGAAAGAAAGGGTTATTTTTCACTAATAAACTCCTGATGAATCTAAAGGTTTTTTGAGATATGATTTCAGTTTATTATTTTTTATATATTTGAATTAATTTATAAACATAATGTGATTCTTTATTTCATATTCTGAATGTTGAACAACGTAGATCAATATTTGTTTTGTAGAATACAGGTTTTTTCATTACCATTTTATATTGTATACTTCTTGTTTGTGATACAATTCAAAATAATGATTTTTGTGTGTGACTCTTAATATTTTTGGTGAGTTGTTCCATATATTATTATAATTATTACTATTGAATGGTTATTTATATGTGAATGGCGGTTGGGGAGGGAAACTGGCAATGATAATTAGTATGATTTCTTTTTGGATCTTAACCTTGTAAAAATTATGGAATCCATATTCAATTTATATCGAGAATGATCATGTTAGTAAAATATATTTTTATCTAAAATGTATTGAACTCTTAATGGTAAAATAAATATATTTATTTAAAATAAATATATGATGCTTCAAACCAATGATCCAACCCAATCCTCTTAGGAGAAGAAACTATGCCTACAAGGAACTCCAGTTGGTATGAATTGGGGTTTTAATCTACAAGACCCTAGCTATTCAATTTTTAGAACATATAAACTATATAATTCAATAATAAGGCAGTACCAAAAATCAACGTGATAAATTTTCATAGACTGAATATTAAAATGTTTCCACATCTTTTTTACTTTTGGTCTGGTAGTTCCTGATGCTGCTACTGTGTGATTTATAACCTTTGTAAATATCATTCATATGATATTTGATGACATGATTAATATGGAAGTTGATGGAAGACCATAAATCGTAATCTCATTTCATAATTAGGGGAAACAATACACAAATTGTCTGAGTCTAAAAACATAAAATGAAATATGGGAAAATCTTGAGAGTTGTTATGATGCAAATGTAAAAGTCACAGAGATAATTCTATCAATCTAGAAAAAAAATATCAATTAATAAAAATGTAATTACATGAATAAGGATTTTTATTTTTTTTAATCATTTAAATTAAATTGTGAGTAATATTCATGTTTTTGGGGAGAAACATGATGATTTTTGAATTCTAAAAACATTGGTGGGAATTCTTCTGGATAGATTATAACTAAAAAATTTATCTCCTAAAAATTTAGAAGATCATGGTATGTATTTTTTAAATAATATATCTTTTTCATATGATGTGAAATATCATATAATATACAAAATTAAATTAAAAATGAATATGAATTTGAATAAATGTAGGAATTTTTTTTTGTAATTATGATGTTGTTACAGAATCACGTGGTTTTAAAAATGATGAATAATATCAATGAGTTATTTCATTAATTTCTCTAATATTTTATCAAGGAAAAAAAGAAATCAAAAATTCAATTTTTAGGTAATATGATAAATGTGTCATGGAATTGTAAATAATTTTGATATTTTTATAATTAATAAAGTGGATGTAAATGTGAAAATATATAAAAGAAGCAATGAATTTTTGAAAAAAAAAATTATAAAGAGGCTTCAAAAGAAGGTGGAAGAATGAAGATATTTTAGGTAACTAAATTACTAATTTTTTGACAAAATAATATGTAACGGATCTTATCTAATGATTTAAATTCGATGATGATACTCATGAAAAATTTAAAATGTTTATGGGTCATGTTTTGAATACCATTGATTCATCACGTCGGTATGATGATAAATCCTAACCACTATAGTATGAATACATATTCAATGAAAATCATAAGTAATGTATGGAGAAAAAATATCATGATTAAATAGATTATGATTTTGGTAAAATAGAACAGGGACATGATAGATAAAAGGATAGAAAATTAAAAGGGAAATAAATCTTATTGATGAAACTAATAAACACCGGTTGAAAGATGTTGAATTGGAAAATATGATAATATTTCTTGATGAAAAATAATAATTAAAGGATGAGACATTATCTATGAAACATTTGAAAATAATTTTATATTAAAAAGATCTAATCATAATCACGGAGTTTTTTTGAAGATCAATTTAAGTCATGGGATAATCCTTTAGGGATTCTAAAAAAATTTACGATATTTAACTATATTAAAATACTATTTCCAAAACATTTAACACTAAAAAATTAGGTTTTAACATCCATTATGGTCATTTATTAACAAAGATAAATTTATAGAAACAATTAGAATATTGTGAAACTTGAAGATTAAATGATACTTCAATTCGAATTTAACACAATGTTAAACACATACAATTCATTATATGGGAATTTTTCGATAAATATTATAGGATAAAAATATTCTTCATTAAAAAAATTAATATTCTATGGCTATTCAATGTAATATTGGATATTCAGACATAAATATTATGTGTTGGGACAACATGTGTTTTCCAAATAGAAAATAATAAGACATTGGATATGTTTTAATGAGATGGAAATATATTCTCGATGAAAGAATGAAGATATGAAAACATTCTATAAAAAAATAAAAAAACGTTGTTTTATTTCCGTGAAGATCTATGTGAAATGTGTTATAAAAAGGGAAATATATAAGTGAAATTAAATACATGTTTACCTCATTTTAACCCTCTCATTGGTAAAGGGAATGATGTTCAAGGGTATAATGAGGAAAATTTAAAATTATAAGATGATACATATAATATGAACATTAAGACCAGTGAATTAATATGTGACAGTCGGTGTTCCATGAGTATGGTTGGGAATGCTTTAATTTTCAAGAACATTCAGATACAAGGTGGAGTAGTAACATTTGGTAATGAATCTAATTATAATATTAATTTTTTTAATAAAATCTCAAATTTAGAATGATAATTTTAAACATGATAAAGTTCTTTATATTGAAGGGCCAAAACAAAACTTATTGAGTGTAATTTTTTTTATAATTGCCTTGAGGTAAAACTTATGAAAAATAAATACATCATTAAAATCATAAGTGATGGAGAAGTTATCTCCCATTTATAAAAATTAATACTTTTTACTTCTTTGGAGGTCTTCCCTGTACCTAATAAATGAGCATGATAGATTAGAACATGATATCGAATATATGATATTGGAATCATTTCCAATGAAGAATATTTAAAACATATGAATTGTGAAATTATATAAGATTTACCCATGATGAGAAGTATTAAATATGGAATTTATGAAACATTTTAAAAGGGAAATATGAATCATAAATATCCCAATAAGGTGGATATCACTTTCAATAGACCATCAAAATCATTGCATATAAATATTTATGGTCCAATGAGACAAAAATTATAACTAGGTGATATTTATTTTATTACATTTAAAGATGAATTTAATTACATAACCAATGTTAATCTCATAAAGAACAAGTATGAGACTATAAGGATGTTGAAAATGTATAGATGACATTATGAAAAATATCCTAGTTTATGTAAAAATAAACTGAAATCCGGTATGGGGAAAAAAGTTATGCAATTTGAATTTATCTTAGCTAACATGAAATATATAAGTTTAATAATTCCCCTAAAACACCACAAAAACAACTGTGTTTTAGAAAGAGAAAATAATAATATTTCTAAAATGGGATGAATAATTCAACCTGATAATAATGTTTCAAAATAATTTTAGATAGAATGTTTTTGTATTAGGTATAATATTCAAAATATATTTTTTATGCTAAATATACATGATACAAAATAAGATATATTGTAAAAAAAATAATCCTAAAGTGAAATATTTCATGATTTTTTGAATAATTTTTTATTTTAAAATAAAAGGATAATAAATGGGAACATGCAAAGAAATGGTTGATGATAGTTTTTTGTGGGATATTTATCTAATTGGAACGTATACAAGTAATGGTATAAGAGATCTAATAATATTATTGAGTTTTTATATGTGTAAACTGATGATACTATAGGAAAAAAGTTTGTATATTAAAGAAGGTTATTTCCTTCCTACAGTAAATTGTCAGAATATTTTTTTTTTAAATGTTTGACATGGTTGTTAAAATCAAATTACAAATTGTTTAAAATATATTATAATATTTTCGTGATGATAAATAGTTTATCGTTAATGATAGAAATTATTATTTTTATGTTAATGAAACACCTAGAAATGTCTTATACAATTTATAATCATAATGCTCTAATTTAGACCACATAAGGGTGAAAAGTTATAATATAATTGATCTTATATCATAGGTTGTGTCATGAAATGTGGTTGAGGCTATTGAACATGGCGAATGGGTGAAATCCATTAAAAAATTCAATTTAATTGAGTATAACATTACATTGGTAATTATTCCTAGACTATAATCTATATATTATATTCTTACCAAATGGGATTTCATGAAAAAATTGAATGAGAGATGTGATGTATTATAGAACAGAGTATGTGTTGATTGTAGATGATATTCTGAAATAGAAGGTGTTGATTTTCAACAGGTTCCAACAGATAGACGTGATACAATACAAATGTTACTGGTAGTGTATGGTCATACGAATTACATGTAACATCAAATGGATATAAGTACTATTATTTTTAATATAGCCCTGGATGAAGAAGCCTATATTAACCAACCATAAGGATTCATTCATGAAAATTAGTGGAAAATGAACTATAGATTGAGGAAATAATTGTTTGAATTAGTATAATATAAAAGGGAATATTATTCTATATATGATGATTATTTCAATGAAATGTGTTTTTATAGAGGAACTATTGATCCAATCATTTACATAAAGAAAGATTTATTAGATAATTTGTTGGTCATTGTATATGTGGATAAAAATTTTCATTCCAATAATAATAGTTTATTGTGTTGTTAATTCTCTGTGAACACATATAAGAATATTGAGATGTCTAATCTTAGGGGAAATAAAAAAAATTTCAATGATTACAAATTTATAATTACTATAAATAAATATTTATTTCAGAAGAAAAATATGTCATATAATTTTTGAGAACATTTGGTATAAAATGATAAACATTGCTATCTACTTCAAAATTAGTTTGAACAATGTTGATAAAATATGAACTAGGGAACATAGTTGATGCAATGAAATTATGAAGTTTTTTGGGTAGCCATTTCTATCTCATAATTTCAGAACTTGTGATTTATTATTGGTTGAATCTGTATACCAGGTGGCAATTAGAACCAATGGAGTCAAACATTGAAAAATTAAAATAATTATGTGGTATGGAAAATAATAAATGATTCATGGCTTAAACTATAGATTCTGTATGTATATAGAATTTATTTTTTACATTGATACAAATTGGATATATGGTCATACACACCCTAGATCCACACTAGGAGGTGTTTTTTTCTTAGGTGATAGGTTTATCAACATTTATATTAAGAAAACAATGTGTGAACCGAATTACATGTGAATTAGTGGATATGGTTGTTACTTGTGTAGTTAAATAGGATTTATGGATAATGGTAAAACTAGAAGATATGTGCATTGATTCTCAAAGACTATTTGGTATTAATTTTAATAATAAATGTGATGTTTATATCCTAAAAAGATTCATTCAATTTCCTTTTTCAATGAATATTTACAATTTATTCCATTTTTTCAAATATATGGTCAATTTTTGTTAAATACAATGTTTATTTATATATTGAAAATATTGTATTACAGATATATTTAAAACGTTTATTCAACATGGGATGTATTTTTATTTGTGGATAAAATATATTTTTCATCCTTTCACACAAAATTTTGATTGTGTTTATTTTAGTTTCCTCTATGCCACATTGGATTTGGTTTCCAATGGTAGAAGAAAGTCATTAATCTAATGATAATGGTGGGTAATTAATAAGGGGATTCTGAGAAGCAGATTCATTTCAATCACTCGGGCTAAACCTGCTTATCAAAAAGGGATGAAAATTTCTAAAAAACTCATTGTATTATCATTTAATGTGTTCCCATGATACATTTCATTGAGATTGGATATGATTGTATGATTTCCAAGATGCATCCTATAAATTTAATTGGTTTTTATATTGTTGTTAGAATATGTAGATGCGATTCTTAAAAACCCACAATGATTTATGGAAATGTTTGAGGAAGATTGATGATCCCATTGATTGTTAGTGATTTTGGGTTGTTTTATTTGATAAAAAATATCTTTTTAGGAGTTTTATAATTCTGATAGTGCGTGATATAGATTTTAAGTTGTATATATTACTAAATAGAGTTTCATGACTCTAGAATTTTCTTTTGACATTAGTTAATGTATTTAAGGCATAGGTACTGGTTAAAATATGTTCAATATTATTTAATTCCATCAGTTATTCCTTGAATATTTGAGTAGAATTTTTCAATGATATACATTCCAAAATTCACATCATTAATTGAAATTCATGGAATTGTTTTTCAGTGGAAAAAATTAATGAATATTTGGATATTTGATATTTAATTCCTTACTATCCTAAACATTATTTTCATAAAAAGATAAATCATCCTCCTAGGGATCCATTACAGTGAAAATAATTTAACCGGAGTAATTATAATGATTATTTATTCTTTAAGAATGGATTATCCCAATTTACACTAAATTTACACCTTGAATATGTTAATTACAATTTTTGGTTTGATTACATGGTCTATTTTATGATTGTTTTATTCAAATGTTATCAAAATTTCATATTTCTATGTCACAGGGAAATATTTGTGGATGAGAATCATTAATGGAATAAATATTGACCCTTTCGTCTATGATAAAAATTTTTTAGTCTTTATTTTAAATATATACTACATATTTTCTATACCCATTTGACTGAATTTTATTCTATGAAAAAAATTTGGTAAGAATAATAATAAGAAGGGACTCAATATAGGGTTTATTATTCAAGGATCTACATGTAATGAGTCTTGTGGTATTAGTAGATTCGGTTTCAATATAATATTTTTTGAGGTGTAATAATTTTTTATTTACAATACTTGTAAACATTTCTCTACAATCTAACAATACTAGACCCTCTTATTGAAATAATATATGTTATATTCAAATTAATAACCAAGGGAAAAAACATAAGAAAAGGGTTAGATAAAATATTCAATAATAGAAAAAACAAATCAATATGTCTTCAAGGGATAGATTATAAGCATATAAAATTCATGATCATTAGTGAAATATCATACTAAAAACAACATGAAAAAATAATATTTTTAAAAAATTAAAGATATAAGGAAACAAATTCTCAAATAACCATACATTTAACATTGAAGAAGACTGTGAGATAATATACATGATCCATGAAGTGTAATCAATGTTATATGATGTAGAAATATTTCATGATGTTGAAGTAGATCCTGACATGACATTATGCCCAAATTTATGAAAAAGAAAAACTCAGCATTATAAGATACTCACTCATTCCCATGATTGGGAACCAAATTCATCCTGTATGTGAATACTTGTATCATTAGTCATAACATTCTTGATCATCAAACTTGAATTTATTCTTATGGGAAAAATTAATTCCACCTTCATATACATATCTCATGTGATATAATCAATTAAAAATAAATTTGAAGGCCATACAAGACCCCATCCATATCATAATAATCATTAAAAATAATTTTTTTTAAAAAATAAATAATAATCATATATCATATCATGAAAACCCAATAAAAATATATTTTTTCATGTATCATTTCCAAATAGTATGACATGAAATGGCCACAATAGTTATATAAGAACATGCCAAAAATTATATTACAATAAAAGTGTATTGAAAAAATTAATTTTAGGTCGGTTCTAGAAACTATATTATAAATTAAGTATATATTTTGGTGGTATTGTTGGAAATTGTAGGTTAACCATTAAAAGATATTTCTTAAAAAATATTTATTCATATCCATATAAATGAATTTAAGAGTCACATTTAAAAGTCAAATAAAAAAAGGTGAAATAAGTTTTTTGAATGTTTATATTTTTTAAAATAATCTTCAATAATATAACATTTAAAAAGGGATATACAATTTTCAACAGAAATTTGGATTCAAATATATAACATATTATCATGAAATAAAAACTCCATCGAATATTTTTAAAATTCCATAATTGATTATAATAATAAAACTAATAAAATATTATTATAAAAATATTAAATGATAAATACAAATATTAAATAAAATAATAAAATATTTTTTTAAACACAGTAATGGTAATAATTTTTTAGATAAATTATATATAATTTTAGGAGAAATGACTATTGGGCGGATTTGATGTTTTCATAACAATGTTGAATTTCTATAAAAAAAATATGTTCATAAACATTGAATAATTGGGGTAACAACAATTAAAAGAAGATTCAATGAGATATAAAAGTAAATTAATATAATATAATGTTGAAATATAACATTATACTACTATATGTAATAATTCATGTGATTTATGTAATGGGGTTCAAAAACGTTATTACTCCATGAAAGGAAATTGAGTTAAGAAATACTCATAGATATTTTATGGAATTTAAAAGCCCCTTGAAAAAGTTATCATGAAATTTAATTTTAAATACAAATAATTAATAGTTAATTATAATATGATATGTAAAATATGATTTTTGGAAACCATATAAAATTTTGGGGTGTAATAAAAACCCTAGAGGAACCCCTTACCTTTTACTCATGATTTATATGAATGATATTTACAAAAAAGTATAATAAATATAATTATCCTAATAACCAATTTTTAAATATTATGAATATATATATACATTAATACTATATAATTATAATAATTAAATATACCATAATAGGGTATTTATAGTTTATTTTTATCATCGAATGTTAGAAATATCAGTTGTTTATGAAATGCTTCATAATGACAATATTGATAATCACTAATTGATGCCAAGTTAAGAATTCATATATAATTTTAGGTTCATCAATACATGTTTCTTATCAGCATCATGATCAACATGGATGTTTACCAAATATTATCTGATTGTAGTTACAATATTACAGGTACAATGCCTATGATTTTTTGTTATGGACTCAGAGTGCGGATGGGATACTCACCTCTAGGGAGTATTACATTCACATGTGTTATAGTTATAATGCCACCCTACTTGGCTAAATGTAGTTATAAATTCCTTCATACCTCATGCTCACTCTCTTCTCATCTGGTGGGAATGGAAATACAAACCGCAGGTCTAGAGTATGATGCAGCGAACTGGGCTGCAACTTGCACATGTCTTTTATTTGTGAATATGGGCTGATGAAACCATACATAAAATATTTCTATCATGCACTTATTCATGTCAAGAATGGAATCATTTTCATTCTCAGATTGGAACATTACCCCAATGCAGACATCAAATATGGGTTCATGTGCTGCAAAAAGGGTGCTGGACACAACAAACATATTTATGTGTCATTGATATCTACTATTGCTGTTGCATATTATTTCTAATGGAATTCCTAGAATAGACTTTTATTTTACAACCACATACCCTATTTGATGGCTGGGTTGATTCTGATGTACCGGGCAGTGTTATGCGCATCTAAAATTCAATTAATTGTGATGAATAACACAGTTAATGGATTGATTATGCTGAAGACACAATGTGTGCCTGGTAGGGTTAATAAGCCTATGTTGCTAAAATAAATTTTATATATCTTTCCCATATATTCATGGTTGAAAGTGAATGTGGATGGGGTGGCCTTGGGTGCACTAGGACTGCCATGCTATGGTGGCATCTTCTGCACCCATTGGGGAATCATTAGATGCTTCAATTACAACTATATTGGAATTGGATCTGCTATTGAGGATGAGATTTCTGCAACAATTAAGGCCATTTATTATGAGACTCCACACAATTGGATGTATATATGGGTGGAATTTTATTCTTCCACAAGAGTGAAAATTTTGAAGATGCGTTTTCTGAATGTTCCTAGGAAAGTTATTCCATCCTGGAGTGCTTGTCTTAGTACTCTTGATCACATGAAGGGGATGTCACTCTTTTATAGAGGGAGGTAAATCAAGCTATATATTCAATTTTTATATGGTCTATCCCATAGGTCTCCTCGAGATGGACCTTTATTACTCCATATTTATGCTCTAATGTTTTTGATTCATATATGCATGGTGTGTGTTATTTTCGTCTTTGTACGATCTCTTGTTATGCCACTTTTTTTATTTTATATTAAATATATAGGTACAGGTTATGCCCGGACCTTGGACATGTTTGATATAATGTCATACATCAATCCCACAATCTTTTTAATTATGATTTGTGAGGATGTAATCGGTTGAGAGCTAGTTTCATTAAATGTTTTCAAATTAATGGTGGTAAGTTATTTGAAATGATATAAATTAAAATTATAGAACCAAAAAAATTATTTATATAATAATATTGTATTTATGCATTAAGTACACTCTTAAAACTTTTTACATAGGGAAGAGACGAAAAATGAACCGCATTTCTCCCTCGAGACAATAACCCTCATGTACACCCAAACATAGTTTTCATTTTCTTTAAAGAAAGAGAAAAGTTCAAAATGGATTATATTTTAAAAATATTATATATGAAATCAATATCATATTAATAATTAAATACAATTATATAACCATAAATTTATGTTGGTTGAGAAATGATATATATTTCTTTAGGGATATGGTAGTTCTCTTGTATAAAATAATGACATACTCATTTTTATAAGAAGGGGCAAGGTCAATAATGGTTATACATTTAACAGTATAAAATATCAAATTGAATACAAAAAATTATTTATAATATTATTTATAAAATATATTATTTGTAAAAATTTGGGGAATAATAATTTGAGAGGTGATTAATACTCATATTGAGATTTTGAACTTTCTCTTAGAGTACTACTTGGAAATATAAGATTTTTTTTCTTTTCCATGGATCATTGGGATGCCAGAAATTTTATAGGGATCAATGGGAAGTAAAATTTTAAGATGTTTATGTGGTATCATAATTATTTGATATCTTATAAAGGGGTTGTGAAACTCCCAATTTATAAGTTAGGTGAGAAGTATTTTTGTAATAATATAAAAAAGGAAAATTTACTGTTAATGAAAAGTGTTTCCAAAATATTAAAATAATGGAGAAAAAAGTAGTGTGGGTTGATCCTCAACTATATAAATCATTTGGTGATATATTTTTTATTTTATTTAGAATTTTAATCCTTGGTTTTAGTTTTTTACAAGAATTTTATTTTATTATACTATCCTTTTTAAAACATAGGAAACATATTTTTAAACTAAAAAATTTTAATGTAATTACATAACATAAACATAATGAATAAAAATTGCTAATACATTTAAAAAAATTAAATTCAAAAGGTTGATAAAAATTAATTATGAAATTATAAATTTATAATACATAAAATCACCTTTAGAAAAATATAAATTATGATTTTAAAAATAAAATATTAATTTTTAAATTATAAAACATTTTTAAACGCACAAATTTTCTTATAAAATGAATGTTATTTTAGAAAAAGGTTTAAAAAAGGTTTATTTTATTTTTATATCTTAATTATTTCATAATATTCATTTTATTTTTAAAATGGTTATTGTGAACAATTGACCTAAAAACAATATTTGATGAGAAATATCATAAATTTATAGAAACATAATATTTCTATGTTGAATAAAAAATTTCTCATATTGTTTAATTAACATTAAAATATTTATGAACTTATATTTTAAATAGAATAATAATATATATTGTAAATTTATTATTTTCGAAAAATGATTTTCTAAAATATTAACCATTTCTGTTATTATTTCGTATAAATTAAATTATTAAAATAAATTTAACATATAAATAAATTAAATAATATATGATATCATATTTTTTAAAAATAAACCTAGTTTCTTGAAATTAATTTGAAGAGTGTATAGTGATCAAATTTGTTAATAAATACATTTTTAACTATAAATTTATTTTATAAAATATTTTTTACACTAATTAAATTTTATCAGTTCAGTAATATTGACTTAAAAAATATTTTTATTTAAAATGTAAACATATGAAAAAAATAAACTACATTTGATCTATAACTAACTTATTAAATTTATAAGTTTTTTTCATATCATCAAAATTTTGACTTAAAAACCCCCTCTTGATATATATGTATGAACTGACAGGAAGGTGAAGATCTTGTGGAAGATATGGGCGGTGATTCAATTTTATTGAATATCATTGAAATTTCCACAAAATTTAACTTCTCTCACAAACTATTTCTTCCAAAACATAATTATTGGATTTAATAGTTATCATCAACTTGTGAGATCTCTATTTCTAATATACAACTTCTGAGATCAGACAAGCGAGGCTCCTTGGAACACCAATAGTAGTCAATGACACCACACCCCCTTTCAATATAGTTTTATAATGTTGTTAGGTTTATTAATTAATATTTAGTCTATGACTATATTATAATATTTAATTTTATCAATTTTAATTTTAAAGTATCACTATTTTGTTTTAGTTCAGTGTTGCATGTGAAACAAGTAATACGACATAGTATTTATATAAAGAGAATTTACTTCTAAAATTGTTGAGTCAATAAGGTTTTCCTTATGACTTTTCCATTCCTTCTTGTTTTGAAAATCACAAACACCTTATCTTTAAGGAAAATCGCTTTTGTAAGGAAAATTACTTTCTTATGGAAAATCGCTTTTGTAAGGAAAATTACTTTCTTAAGGAAAATCGCTTTTGTAAGGAAAAATGCTTTCTTAAGGAAAATTGCTTCTATAAGGAAAATTGCTTTCTTAAGGAAAATCGCTTTTATAAGAAAAATTATCCTTATCATATTTTCATTCATATTTTTCTTAAGTATGAGATTCGGATTCATTTTCTCGGAGTCATTAAAACTTTGATATAAAAGCATTCTGTTTTAGGATTCGGTTCTGGACAAGAACTATAAGGAAGTTTCATTCCGAATTCCGGATATGAATTCTGACTAAGTTCTATTCCAGATTCAGGTTACGAATTCTGAAGAAGAATTCTCATTACGAATTCTAATGAGGAAATCCCATTCCGAATTCTCATTACGAATTCTGAAGAAGAATTCTCGTTACGAATTCTAATGATGAAATCCCATTCTGAATTCTCATTACGAATTCCAATGAAGAATTCCCATTACGAAGTCTAATGAAGAAATCTCATTCTGAATTCCTATTACGAATTCTGATGATGAATTCTCAATACGAATTCTGATGATGAATTCTCATTACGAATTCTGATGATGAATTCTCATTACGAATTCTGATGACGAATTCTCATTACGATTTATGATGACGAATTCCTATTCCGAATTCTCATTCCGAATTCACCTATTAAACAGAATCTTATTATCATTGTTTTATGCACTCTAAATTATTCACTCCGAACTTTCACTCCGAAGTTTCTATTCCGAACTTTTATGTTAGAGTTTAAAACGATGTCGTACATTCTGTTTCACTTGTTTTGTTATAAAACGATGTCGTCCATTTTGTTATAAACTAACCGTTGTCTAAGTGACACGTGTACAGGTCCCTCCGAACTTTAAGGAAAATATGACCGTTGGAGAAGGAGCCGACCTCACCTATAAATAGGAGCTCATTTGAAAGAGCTCGGTGCTGATTGCTGATAAATGCCGATTGTTGAAAAAGAGCTTACATGATGTTGAAGTGATTTCTAGAGAGAGTCTCTTATTAACTCTCAAAGCTTCGTGCGACTCTGAATGTTGGTGATTACATTCGAGGGCTTCCGGGGATAGGAAGACAGAGGTGCCGACTACCTTAAAGATCGAGGGCTTTCTTGCTGAGAAAGACAGAGGTTACCAACTACCTTGAAGTTGAGGGCTTGCGGGGATATCAAGACAGAGACTCCGATCTTCGTATCGAGGGCTTACCCTGGTGTGGGTAAGACAGACTTGCTTGAAAGTATAAATCAAGGGACCTTTATCCAAGGTTGTTGGATACCCTTCTCTTTGGGATAAAAGACTATTATCTTCTTACTAGAAGTTTTACTACTTGTTTTTATTCCGCTGAAATTTGTATCTTAAGGAAAGTATAACTTTCTTATACATCCTTACTTACTCTGATTCTTTTAGATTCTATAAGCTTTAAGGTAGAATCTCATATTGTAACTTTTGATAAGTTTCAATTTCCGGAACCATATTTCCGGAACCTACTTTTGGAATCTTTTTCCAAGTTTAGTTCGGTGTTAGAGGTGTTGTGAATTTACTTAGTTTAACTTTGTTAAACTTAAGCCCTTTCATTTTCTTAAGGAAACTATAGTTTCTTAACTAACATTAAAGGTTCCAAAGGAATTTTTAAAGTATAAAATTCACCCCCCTCTTGTATATTGAGCATCTCATATTATATTTCGATCCTACAATTGGTATCAGAGGTTGGAAACCTCTTACTCTATACCATTCTTACATTTGGTATCAGAGCCAAGGTTACTGAAATACTTGTACTCAAATACAAGTTTTTCTTGCTCACTTTTCTATTCCGAACTTTTTCATTCCGGTTTATCCATTCCGAACTTTTCCCATTCCGAACCTTGTTATTACGATTCTAAGCTACTAACAAGTTTGTGTGAAAAGTTATTTTTAGTATGACAGGAATTAATGTTGGATCGATTGACAATCTGAATCCTACAAGGCCACCAATATTCGATGGTAATGACTATGAGTACTGGAGAGATCGTATGAAGACATTTGTTATCAATACTGGGGTAGATAACTTTGTGATGCTTACTGGTGATTATAAAATTCCTGACAAGGAAGTCAGAATATTTACTAACCAGGAAAAGCAAGAATATCAACTTAACTATAAGGTACGCAATACTTTACTATGTTCAATGACTAGAAATATATATAGCCAAATTTCTTCTTGTGAAGCAGCTAATTGTATATGGAAGAAGTTAGAGGTTACACACTTTGGGACTTCTAAAGTGATTGAGACTAGAAGAGCTATGCTTAGAGCTGAATATCATGGCTTCAATTTTCCTTATGGAGAACCTATCTGTAAAGTTCAACAAAGATTTATGACTATCGTCAACAGTCTACAATCTATGGGAGAAAAAGGTTTAGATGATGAAGCTCTTGTGGACAAGATAACTGACATTATGCCCAATGAGTGGGAATCCAAGAGAACAGCTATAGATGAGAACAGGAAGGTCACTCAAATTACTCTTGATGAATTATTTGGAACTCTTCTACAACATGAAACTAGAATGAAGAGAGATGCTGACAACATCAAGAAGAAGAATGGAAATGGTACTGTTGCTTTTACTACAACGTCGAATCAGATGAAAGCTAAGACTCCTGAGAGAATAACCAGATCCAAGTCTAAGAAAGTTATTTTCCAATCTGAATCTAGTGAGAGTGAAGTTTCAGAAAATGAATTAGCCAATCTTGCTCGAAGGATGAACAAGATAGCTGGACAGAGAAACTTTCAATCCAAGTAAAAGAAGAAGGACAGGAAAGATAAAAAATATGGAGAAGTTACTTGTTATGAATGCAAGAGAGCTGGACATATTAGACCAGATTGCCCTATGCTCAAAAAGAAAGAAAGAAAGGAAAGACATTCAGACAAGAACAGAAAGAAGTATTACAAAGCCAAAGCTAAGAAAGTTCTGAAAGCTAATGACACCTGGAGTGCCAGTGGTGGTGACTCTTCAGATGAATCTTCTGATTATGAATCTTCAGGACAGAAGAATCTAGGTCTTATAGCCAGATTACCTATTGATAATCATTGTCTTATGGATAAGGTACGAAATGCTGAATCATTGACCAATGTTTCATTAAATTCAAATGATAGTAAGTATTATAACTCTTCTGATGAAGAATCATCTTCTGATGAGGAAAATACTTTACCTACTTATGAAGAAGTCACTAGATTTGCTGAACTTCTTGAGATTGAGAATTCCAAACTCAACAAGAAACTTGATAAGGCAAACTCTAGGAATTCTATTCTTACTAAAGAGATATCAGATCTTTCTAAAGATCTTGATAAAAAAAATGCTGATTTTGAAAATATTTCAAAAAATCTTGAGGAAGTAAGTTCTGAGAAGAATAAACTTTCTAAAGAATTAGAAAAAGTAATTTCTAATAAAAAGGTTTTCGATCCTAACTCTAGTTCTAAAACTAATGATTTTGAGGATAAAAACATGGTTGTAAAACTCAAGTCTGAAATTTTTTCCTTAAAGAAGTGTTTATCAAACTTTACCCATGGTAAGGAAAATTTTGATAAGATGTATTCTCAAATACGACCTTTAAGAAATAAATCCAGATTTGGTTATACCCATGCAAAACCAGTTTTCAGTAACAATTATTTTGTTCCTCAAAGTGCCCCATTTTGCACTAAATGTCAATGTGGTGGTCACTGGGCAAAAAATTGTTCCTTAAACAAAACCCAATCCTTAGGTTTTCATAAAGCTTATTTTTCTAAGAAAATGTGGATACCTAAAATTTTATTGTCTGGAAATCTCGGATCCAAACAAGTTTGGATTCCAAAAGTCTAACTTTGTTCTTAATTTCAGGAAAATAAAGAAAGTTCCAGCAACAATATTTGGTACATGGATAGTGGATGTTCCCGGCACATGACTGGTAACAAATGCTTTTTTGAATAGATTATCAAAACGAAAGGAGGAAAGGTAACTTTCGGAGACAATGCTAATGGAGTGATTGTTGGTATTGGTAATATAGTTCTATTGGGTAAAACACTGATTTCAAATGTTCTTTTTGTTAAAGGTCTTCAGCAGAACCTCATTAGCATAAGTCAGTTATGTGATGAAGGTTACCTTGTGAATTTTAGGAATGATAAATGCTTAGTTCACAATTCCAAGGAAGAATTTATTCTCTCAGCCAACAGGCAAGAGAATGTTTACACCTTAAACTTAGAAGACCTAATAAGCCAAGATCTACCTTGCCTAAGTGAAATAGAAGATCATTCTTGGTTATGGCATAGAAGACTAGGACACTGTAATCTTAGAAACCTATGTAAAATCTCTAAGAAGAAACTTGTTAAGGATCTACCAGAGCTTAGATTTGATTCTTCTAAAGTTTTTGATCCTTGTCAATACGACAAGCAACATAAATCTAGTTTTAAGTCAATCGGTGAAGTCTCAACAACCGATGCATTACAGTTGGTGCATATGGATCATTTCGGTCCAACACAAACTGGATGCATTGGAGGCAAATACTATGTGTTTGTTCTAGTTGATGATTACACTAGATTTACTTGGGTCTATTTTCTAGCAAGGAAATCTGAAGCTTTTTCTTATTTTAAAAGATTTAGAGCTCAAGTTAAAAATGTGAAAAACCTTCCATTGAAAAATATTCATAGTGATCATGGAGGAGAATTTCAAAATTCTGATTTTGAAACTTTTTGTAGTAAGAAAGGTATTACTCACAATTTTTCAGCACCTAGAACTCCACAACAGAATGGTTTAGTTGAAAGAAGAAATAGAATTCTTCAAGAGATAACTAGAACCATGTTGAGTGAATATTCTATTTCTAGACATTTCTGGGCTGAAGCTGTAAGTACTTCTTGTTATACTATAAATCGAGTTTTGATTAGACCTTTTCTTAATAAAACTCCTTATGAGTTATGGAATGGTAGAAAACCAAGACTTTCCTACTTCAAGGTTTTTGGTTGCAAAGTATTCATTTTGAATACTAAAGATAACTTACATAAATTCGCACCAAAGTCTGATGAAGGAATTTTCTTAGGATATTCCACAACCTCTACGGCTTATAGAGTTTTTAATAAAAACACTTGTACTGTTGAGGAAACAGTACATTTAAAATTCGATGAGTCAGATCCTTTTGTTTTTAAACCATCTCAACCTACATCTTCGGATGTGTTTTCAAAAACTGACTATCAACCTTTGATAGAAGAACCTTCTGAGAAGGAAATTGTTCTAGAAGATACTTCTGAAACATTTACCCCAGAAGATTTTCTACCCTATGTTGATGAACAGGTTTTACAAAACCCAAATCAGGTGTTTCTTAAGAATCATCCCAGTGATAGTATCATTGGTGATGTAAATCAACCTGTAAGGACTAGAAGTTCCTTAAGAAATGAAGTAGAACATCTAGCATTTCTTTCCCAATTAGAACCTAAAAGCACTGATGAAGCTTTAGGTGATGATGATTGGATTAAAGCCATGCAAGATGAACTAAATGAATTCGAAAGGAATAAAGTATTTACCTTGGTTGAAAGACCTAAGGAAACTTCTGTTATTGGAGTAAAATGGGTCTTCAGAAATAAATGTGATGAAAATGGAGTCATTGTTAGAAATAAAGCTAGACTTGTTGCTAAAGGCTATAATCAGCAAGAAAGAATAGACTATGAAGAAACCTATGCTCCAGTAGCTAGACTTGAATCTATCCGTATTCTACTTGCCTTTGCAGCATTCTTTAATTTCAAACTTTATCAAATGGATGTGAAATGTGCTTTTCTTAACGGTTATGTTCAAGAGGAAGTTTTTGTTGAACAACCTCCTGGCTTTGAAGATACAAAACATCCTGATCATTTTTTAGACTTACCAAAGCTTTGTATGGCCTTAAACAAGCCCCAAGAGCATGGTATTATAGACTCACGGGATTTTTGCTTCAAAATAACTATGTTAAGGGAAATGAAGATCCAACCCTTTTTATAAAGAAAGATAAGAAAAATGTTTTGATTGTTCAAATTTATGTTGATGACATTATATTTGGTTCAACTCAGCAATCTTTGACTGACTCTTTTGCTAGTCTAATGAAATCTGAGTTTGAAATGAGTATGATGGGTGAGTTAACATTTTTCCTTGGTTTTCAAATTTCTCAAAAACCAGAAGGAACCTACATATCTCAACATAAGTATATTAAAGATCTTCTTAAAAAATATGGTTATGACAACACTAAGAGTATAAGTACTCCTATTGGTACCTCAAACTCTTTAGATCTTGATGAAGCTGGGAAACCAGTAGATCAAACATCTTTTAGAGGTATGATTGGAAGTCTACTTTACTTAACAGCTAGTCGACCAGACTTAATGTTTTCAGTATGCTTATGTGCAAGATATCAATCCAATCCTAAGGAATCTCACTTAAAGGCAATTAAAAGAATTTTTCGCTACCTTAAGGGAACCATGGATCTAGGATTATTTTATACTTCTAGAAATGATTTTGTTCTAAAAAGATTTTCTGATGCTGACTTTGGTGGATGTAGAATGGATAGGAAAAGTACATCCAGAACTTGTCATTTCTTAGGAGATTCATTAGATTCTTGGTCCTACAAGAAGCAACATTCTGTAGCACTCTCCACTGCTGAAGCTGAATATGTAGCAGCTGGAAGTTGTTGTGCACAAGTGTTGTGGATGCAACACACACTCACAGACTATGGCCTGAGTTTTACTAAAACTCAAATTTTGTGTGATAACACAAGTTCCATTGCCCTAAGTAAAAACCCTGCACATCACTCTCGTGCAAAACACATAGATATTAGGCATCACTTTCTTAGGGATCACACACTCAAAGGAGATATTATTCTTCAGTTTATCGGAACGCAAGATCAACTTGCTGATATATTCACAAAGTCTTTTCCTTCTGATAGATTTGAATATATTAAACAGAAGTTACGAATGATAACCGTAAGGTAATCTTCCTTAATTAACTTTCTGTTGAAAAAGTCTCCTTACAGTAATAAACTCCTTTTCATAGGGGGAGTACATTTGATTGTTTGTTTAAACAAAGTTTTTCAAAATTTGTTTTCAAACTTTTCGGAACGAATATTTCCGGAATGGAACTTCCGGAACTACCATTTTCCAGAATGGATATTTTCGTACAGAATACTTCTGGAATGAAAGTATTCGTATTGAAAATTTCCGGAATGGACAACTTTCGTACTGGGACTTTCATAACCAGATTTTCGTACCAAGTTTTGTTTTTCATATTTACTTTTTCATATTGACTTTTTCGTATTGACTTTTTCGTATTGAGTTTTTCATAGTCACCTTTATATTACCCATTACGAATAACTTTCCTAAGCTAATCCGAAAGGTATGATTTCCTTACTGAAGTTTTCGTAATCATATTTTACTTGCTGGAAGTTTTTTATATTTTGTTTTCGGTTTTTAGTTTTCATAAATCCTTGTTTTAATAAAACCTCAAAAAGATCGGATTCAAGCTCTCAACCGTCAGATCTGATCGCGGCTCATTCCAACCGTTAGATCAACCGTGGAAGGTGAACCGTCATGCCATTGCCTATATAAATGGGACCCTATTTTTCTAGTCCCACATCGATTTCAAGCTTTTGCGTGCTGAAGCTCTGACTCTCTGATTTAAGGCCATTCCGAACTTCAGTCTTCTCAATTCCGAACTTCTCAGAGACTTCAGATCCGAATGTCTGCAGAGTTAGCTTCTCAAGAAATGTCTTCAACCAAACCCATTTCTTAGTGGTTAGTCTACAGAGAGAGGTTAGTTCATCCGACTTTCTTCAGCAACTACGATTCTATTATTTCAAAGAATATCAAGCTGAATGGCTGGGAAGATGTTGCGGTATCAAAAACCGGCAACCAAGATGAAGTCTACTCTGACTTGCTTGTCGAGTTTTATGAGTCAGTTGCTTTCTTCGAGGAAGATAATAGAGAGAAGTTTTCTTTCAAATCGTATGGCAAGACATATAAGCTTTCTTACACCAAGGCTGCACGCTTGGTAGGGATATCTTATGAAGGTGAAGCTGAGTTTATTTCCCACGTATTGCCAGACTCTTTGGGTAGTTTCAACAAAGAGAAAGCCTTAGAAACTCTCGGATTGGATGATGACAAGGCTCCGAAAATTGCAAGCCTATCTACAAACTTCCGGATGCTGGAGTTATGGGTACAAGGGATTATCGTACCGAGAAAAGGAGATAAGGACAGCTTGAAGAAGAGTGAGATATATATCTTAGATTTTCTGATAAATCTAAGAAAGTTCAACTTAATGAAGCATATTCTTCTTAATATTGAGAATTTGAAGAAGGGGAATCTGAGAGCTCAGATCGTGATGTACCCAGCAATATTGTCAAAGCTCATAGTTCGGTGCCTAGAATCTTTCAAGGTTTCTTGTAGTTCAAAACCAAGGGTGTGCAAGATCATGCTAGTCAGCGATGCCACGCTTAAGAGAATGAATGTAGCTTTCGACAAGAAGTCCGGAATGTTTATTGATCTACCTCCTCAAGAAGAAGTGGCTCCGAAAGTTGCTGATCCGAAATCATCTAAGCCGGTAAGGAAGAGAAAGCTGAAAGAAGTGGTAGTCGAAGCTAAGAAACCCAAGTCTAAGGAAGTCCACTCCGCACCTCCTAAGCCTAAGAAGAAGAAAACCTATACTGATGAGGTTGCAGCGAAGTGGAGAGCTGACAAAGATAAGAGGAAAGAAGGGGATCCGCAGTTCAGATTGGATCCTGCAGAGGCTAAAGCTCTGAAAGAGAAGGCTGCTGATGAGCTCGAGAAACAAGAAAAGGTGAATAAACTGAAGAAGAAAATGTCAGAAGTCGAGGCTGTGCAAGCGTTGTTAAAGTTCCACGAAATGGTTTTAGCAACCATTCCCGTTCCGAGATCATTCTCTCTGGATTCTCTACCAGAGACTCCAGGAAGAAATCTTGTTGCTCCGGAAGAGGTTGTTGCTACGAATACTGAGGTAGAAGAGCAAGTGGAACAAGTTGAAGAAGCTGCTAAAGGAAGTGGTGAGACATGAGATGTGCTCAAACAAGTAGATGAATATAAAGGAACTCCTTCGGAACACCTGTCGCTCCGAACTTCAGAAGCTGAATCTTTGAAGTTAGTTACTCCAGTAATGGAAGAAGAGAAATGAGAGGAAGACGTTTCTTATCATGGAGAAGAAGAACATCTTTTACTTGATGTTGCTCAGAAGGAAAGTGTAGAAGTTGCTGCTGAGGAAGATGATGTTGTTCAAGTTTTTGATAGCGAAAAGAGAACTCCGGAACAGGATTCTATTCCGGAAAAAGATAAGGGAAATAAAATTCTTACCGAGACTCCGAGCTCAGTAGTAAGAAAGAGGAAGGAAGCTGGTAGTTCTTCTAAGAGGAAGTTGGAGCTTATTGAGGAAGAAATTTCTCCTAGCAAGATTTCAGATTCGGAGTCATCTTCGTTGGGGCATGATTTTGTTGTCCAGTCTTTGAAGAAGTTGGTGGGAACCATTCCGACCTTCTCCACTATAGACTCCAGATGCCAGATGCTCCAACATGCGTTGAATCAGAAAACTGACTCCGTATCAATGGTTATGGATAAATGTGTTGAGATTGAAGCCCAGTTCAAAAATTTCTTTATTGGTTACGAAGCACATAAAAGATCTTGCAAGAGGATGACAAGCTGGTCTAAGAAAACTGTGGAAGAGATGAGGCTTTTCGATGAGTTTCAGGATAACGTTAAGGATGCATTTGAAACCGAGGACAAGAAGATTAATGAGCTGACTGCATCATTAGAAGAGAAATTGACAGAGGAAAAGAACTTTCAGATTCAGGAAGTGAGAGATCTGAATGGAAAGCTCAATTCCGTTAATCAAAGTTGGAAATATGAAAGGGATTATCGGATCGAGTTTGAAGAAAGGATGAAGGCTCAGGAAGAGAAGATGAAAGATCAGGAAAAAAAGTTGAAGGCTCAGGAAGAAATAAGTGAAGCTCAGTCAGCAAGAATAGTCATCTTAGAGAAGAAAGCAGAGGAAGATCACAAAGACTTAAAGAAGATCAAGACGATTCTTAAGGGTATAATGTCGAAGGAGAAAGATCTGAAATGACCAATCCGATCTTTTTGTTGTATTTTTTTTGTCGAGATTCCAATTTTAATAAAAGTCGTACTTGTTGTTTCTATTGTTTTCATTACTAATTTTTCAGGTACTTTGTTAAGTTTTTCCATTCCCTCTAATTCTTTTTGAAAATCACAAAGTGGGAGAAGGAAAGTATCCTTAAGAAAAAGAGGAACTCTAATAAGAGTTTATCAAAGGGGGAGAAAGAAAAATACCCAAGGAAAAAGAACTCTAATAAGAGTTTGTTTAAGGGGGAGTTTTTCTTAAAGAAGACCTTCTTATGAAACATCACCTCTGGAAATATGAATACGATCCTTAGAGTTTCAAGGCCTAAGGGGGAGTTAGTCGTATTCATCTATATCCTTAAACCAAGGGAGATAAGCTTTAATGTGTTTCTTTCTTCTTGGAATAGCTTTTTCGTAAGGATGTTTGTGCTTTCCAAAAAGGGGGAGATTGTTGAGTCAATAAGGTTTTCCTTTTGACTTTTCCATTCCTTCTTGTATTGAAAATCACAAACACCTTATCTTTAAGGGAAATCTCTTTTGTAAGGAAAATTACTTTCTTAAGGAAAATCGCTTTTGTAAGGAAAATTACTTTCTTAAGGAAAATCGCTTTTGTAAGGAAAAATGCTTTCTTAAGGAAAATTGCTTCTATAAGGAAAATTGCTTTCTAAAGGAAAATCGCTTTTATAAGAAAAATTATCCTTATCATATTTTCATTCATATTTTTCTTAAGTATGAGATTCGGATTCATTTTCTCGGAGTCATTAAAACTTTGATATAAAAGCATTCTGTTTTAGGATTCGGTTCTGGACAAGAACTATAAGGAAGTTTCATTCTGAATTCCGGATATGAATTCTGACTAAGTTCTATTCCAGATTCAGGTTACGAATTCTGAAGAAGAATTCTCGTAACGAATTCTAATGAGGAAATCCCATTCCGAATTCTCATTACGAATTCTGAAGAAGAATTCTCGTTACGAATTCTAATGATGAAATCCCATTCCGAATTCTCATTCCGAATTCCAATGAAGAATTCCCATTATGAATTCTAATGAAGAAATATCATTCTGAATTCCTATTACGAATTCTGATGATGAATTCTCAATACGAATTCTTATGATGAATTCTCATTACGAATTCTGATGATGAATTCTCATTACGAATTCTGATGACGAATTCTCAATACGATTTCTGATGACGAATTCCTATTCCGAATTCTCATTCCGAATTCACCTATTAAACAGAATCTGATTTTCATTGTTTTATGCACTCTAAATTTATTCACTCCGAACTTTCACTCCGAAGTTTCTATTCCGAACTTTTATGTTAGAGTATAAAACAATGTCGTACATTCTGTTTCACTTGTTTTGTTATAAAACAATGTCGTCCATTTTGTTATAAACTAACCGTTGTCTAAGTGACACGTGTACAGGTCCCTCCGAACTTTAAGGAAAATATGACCGTTGGAGAAGGATCCGACCTCACCTATAAATAGGAGCTCATTTGAAAGAGCTCGGTGCTGATTGCTGATAAATGCCGATTGTTGAAAAAGAGCTTACATGCTGTTGAAGTGATTTCTAGAGAGAGAGTCTCTTATTAACTTTCAAAGCTTCGTGCGACTCCGAATGTTGGTGATTACATTCGAGGGCTTCCGGGGATAGGAAGACAGAGGTGCCGACTACCTTAAAGATCGAGGGCTTTCTTGCTGAGAAAGACAGAGGTTACCAACTACCTTGAAGTTGAGGGCTTGCGGGGATAGCAAGACAGAGACTTCGATCTTCGTATCGAGGGCTTACCCTGGTGTGGGTAAGATAGACTTGCTTGAAAGTATAAATCAAGGGACCTTTATCCAAGGTTGTTGGATACCCTTCTCTTTGAGATAAAAGACTATTATCTTGTTACTAGTAGTTTTACTACTTATTTTTATTCCGCTGAAATTTGTATCTTAAGGAAAGTATAACTTTCTTATACTTCCTTAATTACTCTGATTCTTTTAGATTCTATACGCTTTAAGGTAGAATCTCATATTGTAACTTTTGTTAAGTTTCAATTTCCGGAACCATATTTCCGGAACCTATTTTTGAAATCTTTTTCCAAGTTTAGTTCGGGGTTAGAGGTGTTGTGAATTTACTTAGTTTAACTTTGTTAAACTTAAGCCCTTTCCTTTTCTTAAGGAAACTATAGTTTCTTAACTAACTTTAAAGGTTCCAAAGGAATTTTTAAAGTATACAATTCACCCCCCCCCTCTTGTATATTGAGCATCTCATATTATATTTCGATCCTACAAAAATGTCACGATGTTATAATCATTTAATATTTTTTTAAATGTATTAGTGAATTTTTTGGGATTATCCTTTTATATGAATAACCACCTGGTTGGGAAAAAATAACCAAAACCCTGACAAATTTGGATTCCAAATTAAATACCAATATTCCTAATGTTATGAACATGTATAGTTGAATAAATCCATAATAATTCTCTCCTTACAGAATTTATGATGATGTAGTTGATTAATTATAGTTTTGGTATGATATGGTATTGAATGAGGATTTTGTTTAGTAAGGTAATAGTAATCTTCTGATGTGGTGTGTAGGAGTTTGAAGGTGTGGGAGCACAAGGATACGTTTTGTTAAAACATGACACTGAAAATATTAGTAAGGAATTCCCTGTGGGGTACCTATGTTTCTATATTTTCTTACTGCCAATCATTTTTCCCCTTTTTCAAAAATCCGGTTTAAGGGTTCCCGGTACCCCGCTACATGATTCCAAAAAAACCACATTATCCAAAACATACAAACACCAAAACCACTAACCATGCACAAGAAACCACGAACCATGGAACAAGAACATCATAAAAAATATTCAAATCCACCTAGGATTACCTTGAGCATCCTCCGGCGGGACCGTCGACACCGACCCAAATCCTCTCGTTAGAAAGTTCTAGAGGTATTCACCCAGCCTTCAAGCGATGGAATGGTCCCCCAGGATCCACCCCCGAGGATGTCAAAGAAATCCCAAATGAGGACGACCATCTCCAGATACCATTAGCACCCTGACCGCAGGAAACCCAAAAAACCCCACCAAACAACTTAACTGGAAATGTTAGAGACAAACCAAATCAGTCTGGAGGCGAAGCCTCATAAGAAAAGAAAATGTTACCAAAACATAGACTTAGCCTATTAGTGCTTTCCTCACATGAATTATTCACTAATTATTTACTTAACCCATGTTATGTTTTATCTACATTATCACAATATTTCTATGAGTGGAACCTACTTAGTATATAAATATAAATTTTGTTGAATATATATATATATATATATAGATTTTTTAGATGATATTTAAAAAAATATTCTATTTTACTATCCCATGAAATGGTTTTTGGAATTCCACATAATATTTTATTATTATATGAAACGTTTTTTTTTCATAGTTGGTTTACATTTCATCATATAATTAGACGGAGTAAAGGATACAATGGTTCATTTTCATTTACAAATAAAAATTTTGCAACTCTAGGAATATTAGAATACAGATTAATGATAACTACTAATAAAAATATAATGTTACTAGTGGTATTGGTAGGGTTAATATTTTTATGAGAGGTATCAATGTGTGTGTTCCATTAATAAGGAACATTATAATATGAACTGGATAGTATTGTTCAATGAAATAGGAAAATTTTGTTTGTGCATACAATTTTGTGTGAGATAGAGATAATAACAATGAAACATTTTGGTCACTATAATCTAACAAACAAACAATATTTTTCAACTAAGAATTATAAAGAAAATGTGTATAGTTTGGGGGTATACCAATCACATAGTTATATATATAATAAAAATTTTCACACTATTTTTAATATATTAATTTTATGGTGGAATTAAAATTAATTACAGTTAAATAGATATTAATTAATTATATATCATGGGTTATGATTTACATTTTTTCTTATTTTCATGGATGGATGAATAATCGATCATGTAATATATTAGGAGTCTTATGAAAGGACACATAGGCTTTTCCTTGATATTGATCATGAGAAATATTATTCATTAATGGGAAGTTTTTTGAGTTCTTGTTTTACAATTCAATAATGTATTTGTGATCAATTTCTAAAAATTAGTCGGTCCAATGGTTTGATGATGTAACAATTTCTTTTTGGATGATTCAATAAAAAAAAGTTAGTTTCAGTCGATTAATAATTAGTCTACTAAATATCATATCACAAAAATGGTGGATCTTACTGTATTATGATTGTGATAATTCGTAGATCCCATGGTAGAATTCCAATAGTCAGTTTTTAAATAAATTATGACCAATAAGTCATATGAAGGTGATAGTTTATCAAAAAATTATCTATATGTAATGGGAATTTGGGTATATGATAGTTTGGTGAAGTTTCCCAATACCAAGATCTTATTCTTTGTATATATTAATAGATGAGGTCTGGATGTACTAGAATTTAAATCTATATATTTTTTAGGTATTTAGTATTGATTCAATCAATTTTTGTCAAATAATTACAACATTTTATTTAGGAAATTTGATGATTTATAGAAGTAATTGGGATCAATTTATTCACATTATAAAGGTTTTATAAAAAACATGGATTAGATCCCTATAGATGGGATGGTAATTGTTAGGATATATTTGGTATAAATGTTTTAGATAAAATCACTTCCCTTCTTCTCTAGGATCTTATGAATTGGTAGTCCACTAAATTTTATGATGGACTCTTTTTGTCATGTTTTATCTCCTGAGTGGATGGGGGAAATATCAATATCTAACTGATAAATACTTTCAACCTCTGATAGGTTATGGTTATTATAGAGGAAATATAAGTGATATTAAACACCTATAGACATATCAAGCCATAGTGGAAGAGGTGGTGGATCTTATCAAGGAAAAAATTAGGGTGGTATAGGATGTGAATATATGAATTTGAATGAAATTACCAATATATGAGGATTATTAGTTTTTTTGAGAAGAAATTATATTATATTATACCAAGGGTTATAAATTTACTAACACAAAAACACTTTTCTCCTTTAGTTTTAATGCTTTATTCAAATATGTAGGAATTAATTTTGATAAAATTCATATACATTTGGGGTTAAAAAACTCATTTATTGTTCAATTATGATTTGTGGAAGAATGTAGATGGTGTGACATGATAGTAGTAGGTTTTAATTTCTTTGTGAATTTTTCATATTAAATAAATTCTTCAATATCATCCACCTTGGTAAATTTTTATTTTACTATATACAAGAATTTATAAAAATCTATTGAATTTAATTTATATTTAATTATATATAAGGTGAATTTGTGACGATTACTGGTAAAAAGGATCATTCAAAAGATTATAGATTCTTGGATCCTATTATTTAATATTTTATATGATCAATATTCAGTTTATAAAATATATAGTATTAGAGTTCTTGAGTTTTATATAGGGTTTCCTTAATATTTTCCTCGAATATGTTGTAAAAACACCCCCTTAATGAATAATATTGTTTGATATTGTGTTTCATAGATTCAATTACTTTCCATATATCTTTGTAGGATGGATAGTTTAGATTTATGAAAGATAAAAATATACTTTGGTGATTTATTATTTAATGGAATAATTTGATCCAGTTTACCCACCAAGGGAACTCTAGTATTCTTTTCAAATAAAAATTATTATTTAATTTTTATTTTCAATGTTTATATTTAATTTTGAAATTATATATGGAAGAACTATTTTTATCTATTATGTATCAAGTACATTATGAATAATTAAAAATATATTTCTAGTTTTCAATGATTCAGTTATTATAAGGAAATCAGGAAATATATATAAAGGGGGAGGAAATTCTTATTATTACTTCTAGGTGTAACCACGAGAATTTTGAATTCATTGTAATTATTATCAGAGTGAAAAATATACTATATTCATTAATGGGGATAATAAACCCAATGATTCTTATTTCCTAGTATTTTTCATGATTTTATTCATTAATGATATCTTTAAGTACTCATAGATAGAGGTGGTAATTTTGGTACTTGAACTAAAGGGGTATAGTGGTTGATCGAACAAATATTTAGCTAATAATTACATAGGAAACAGTGATAAAAATATCCCAGGAATATGCTATTCTCTATCATTCATGTTACTACAATTAGATTTGGTTTAAAAAATGATTTATTTTTATGTAGATAGATAAATACCTTTTTATAAACATTTTAAGAGAATACTATCAATTATACCATATATCTATTTAATGTGGATGGAATTAGGTTTAAGGTTTATTTTTATTCTTCTCATCTTATTCTATTCTATGTGTCAATGCAAGTGAATGTGTGAATATTTTATAGGTTTAAGAATTTTCAACCCTATAATAGAAAGAATTACACCTATTTTCTTGATCCTGCAATGGTGATATGTTTTGTAATGTTATGTATAAATAAACTTATTGAATATCCCTTTGTTTGTTCATGAATCATAATAACATGTTGTATACATTTTCTTAAGATGATCTTATTTTTCATATATGAAGTTCTGTGGTGTTTTTTTAAGAGAATGATTTCATGATTTCCTATTGTATGGGGAAATGTGATATTTTTAATAATTACTTATATCGGAAGATTTTAATTACATTTCACATGATGTTGGTAGTAAATCTGGGATAATTGGGGACCAAAACAATGTATCTATGTATTTATATGGATTGTGGTTGAGTTTCCCAATATTAAATGTTTGTGAAATATCCATTATTTTAGAAAATTGATTAATATTTATGAATAGTTGTTTCGTTATAGGTGTTGATATATTACATTATTTAAAGAGATACTCATTACATATCGATATATGATGGTGAATAAAAATATTTGTTCATTGGGATGTTATCTATTTAATGGAAAATGTAAAATATTGTTCTATGTGAATTATATATATCACAACAATGATTATATTAATTTATCTCCAAGATATATCATTCATCAACTGAATAATATTTGTTTCAATATATCAATATGTTAAAGAAAATTTTCATATCATGGTAATTGATGTTTTAGAGGTTTATAGATTTCTATAATGTTGAAGAAAATTTTTAGACATTATGTGTGACATAGTAGAAGTGGTAACACATATCCATTCAATTTGTGAGAACATTCCTTAAAAACATGGATTATATGAAACTATTTCATTTATTTATATATTTAATATTAAATTGGTTCTTTCCAGTTTTATTAATGAGTTTCTCAAAGTGTACATCTTATAATAAATTCATATAGAGGATGTTGTGAGAGTTATTTGGGTTTTTTGTATAATGATCGCAAAAAGGGATCACTGATATACAACTTGTGTATAGAAGGAAGTGAAACATTCTTTGAACACATAGAAAAAAATTAAAATTGTGCTTCATCATATGATTAATGAGATTATATGATCTAAAATTAAAATATTGGATGATGTGTTCAATAAGTTATCCTTGTTGTGTGGGGGATCTTGAGAAAATCAATTTTCAGTAATTGAGTTTTCCAAAAATAATAGTTATCAATCATCTATTATTATTCTAAAATTTAAGGAAATATACATATAGTTCTTAATAATAGTGAGATCATTGGGAGGGTGAGTGGGTGAATATATGATATCTCTTATTTTTATGAAATTTTCTATTTTAATTGAACCACTATAATGGGTAACATTTTGATCCTATATTACTAGTTTTTTCATGGTTACTCTACTAATGTGGTAGATAAAGATGTGAACAACAAATAAAAAAGGTTCAAACACGAAATATGACTTTTTCTATGGTTCGAGATGAGTTTGAGATCTAATTTCTCTATGAGAAATCAACTCGTGTATAGTTTCAAACTATCTTATGAATAACATGTCATTCAATTTCTCAAAATTCTTAGTCCCTGGTGATATTGTGTTTCTTATTGGATAATAAATTATATTGGGTAACCTTAGTTGAATATATCAAATGAAACTATTTAGGACATTTACTAATTAGGCCTTTGTAATACCACACTAAATAACTATAAGGGACCTTCATAACTCAAACTTGGAACACTTCCATGGAACCCCCTATCTGTTAGTGAAAGGATGGGTTGAAATTATACCTCTTCATGTCCACACATCCTATTCTCAAAAATATACCTTATAGATACCCATATAATTCTAATAATATCCAATATCAATTGTAGTAGAATATAAATTGAAGTTAATTTTTTCTTTTCTTCAATAATTAAATAGTATTATTGGATTCAACTCACTTGTTAATTGCATATATGAACTCTAGGACGAGTCAGGTCCCCATTTTTTATAAATAGAGGATATTATAATTGTTTCACTGGTATTCAGTTGTATATTTCGTATTAATATTATTATTTTATTCTAATACATATATTTTAACAATATATTATGATGAATAATAGTATCAAAAATAGAAATTTAGAAACTACATAGTCTTTGGTAGAAGTAACAATATAAACATTTATGTCGGTCAATGTTATCATAAAATATCTCCTCATTTAATATTATTTTATTTTGGTTCAATGTATTCCTTAAAAAAAATTCATCATTCATTATTTAGTTTATATTTTTTTATTACATCATTAATTCCTCTATAAAATTTATATGTTTAATAATTCATGAAATATTCTTCTTGTGCCTAATAATGTAATTTGGAACTCCCCAATTGTGACGTGAAACTCTCAAATCCCCACTTCTCCCCCAATTAAGATTTTTCTTATATATGATGATCACTATAGAAATATTATCTTAACAAACCCCCTTCCTCAAATTTTGTTTTTATAAGAATACCACAATAATTCATTATAATATTTCAAATCTCTTCTTAATTATGTTATAGAATTTTTTTATGATATAATGATTATTATGTATTTTAAATCATTCCAAATAATATATTGAATGATGTGGAAAAAAATTTGAAGGTTTTTTTATTACATGGATCATGGATTCTATAAGTCCCACATATCATTCTCATTTTCCATCTTACATGTCGTTTATATTATACATTCCTTATCATATGAGGGAATGTTATCATACAATTTCTATATTTCATATGAGGTCTACATTTTACCCTCATTCTTACCATATTCTATGAAGACATGAGAATCTACTGTAATATGAAAATCCCAACCAAACACAGTCTATTATCATATAAAGACATGAAATCATAATATTTTAACAATTAATTCAATAAATAAATTAATTCAGACCATATTTAATTCAATACATCTCTAATGACATACTGACATCTCGTGTGGAAAATAATCCTAAATCAAAAGAATTGTTTTATATTTATGGAAAATTATTAACATTACCTTGAGTATTCATGCATTAATCTAGATCTATAATCATATCCTCTAGGTATATATTATCAAAAAAATTGTAAACTATTTTGGAATTTACTCTTTGACATCAAAACTTGTCTTTGTCTTGAATATTAAAAAATAAATTATCATATATTAGGGATAATTGAATCTATATTAATAATTTCTTCTTGTAGAAATGCACTCAAATTCATTAATTATTTTGAATCTGTAACTAAAATACCTTATCATTCCTTACACACTATTCAAAAAATATAGAAGACCTTACAAAAAAATAAAATCCAAGATTGGGTACAAATATTTTCCCTTTGTTTTCAAAAAATATCAAACTAATATTATAGAAATATGGATGATCAATCCTATCATCTTCTTAATAAAAAATAAATAAAAATAAATAACATGTTCAAATCAACTCATCATGATTCATCTATAATTTTAAGAAATATTTTCTCACACCCTTATTTATAATTCCAACTTCATATACTTATATAGAGAAGGATGACACCACAGATAATTATAGAAGAGAATTTAGTTATACAAATATATGTCTACATTCAATAATCCTATATATAAATTAATAGGGATTTTACTAAGCCTATAATATTGTATATTTTTAAATTCAATAATGTCATAAACCTGTTAATTTACTAATGTTTGTATATTTTTTAAAATGATTTACCCCAAAATTAAAATCACACACATATCTCAATAAAACAATAATAAATTATTATTAAATAAAAAATACTCCCAATTTATCTTATGTTTTCAATCTACTAAAACTCCCATGTTAAAAACATGGTAAAAATAGTCAATATAAAGGTGTAATTTATTATTTTAAAACCTTAATTATAATTATTTATAGGATTTACAAAAAATCTAGATTCCATGAAATTTATTTTATTTATTAAATAACATTTACATGAAGAAAATTTCCATCATTTTCATCCACTAAATTTATACCCTCAATAACTAATTATCATGGTAGTTAAACTATTATATTATGGATTAAATTTCCATTCTTTATAGAGTGATTACATCACTCACCTCTGAATTTATATCATTAAATTACCTGTATGCTTGTTCAAAAATAAAAAAAATAAGGGAATAAGGAGGTTGTTATCCTTTATATTGAATTAAAAAGATTTGATAAGAGTTATTATAAAAGGGTATTATCCTTTCTTTATAACATTAGATAATTATGAGCTCTTAAATCCACTTTTGATGAATCCTTTATTGTTTCTTTATATGGGATGAATAATTGACTTATTTAAATAAAAAACCTACTTATAAGATTAATTCTTCTGGTATTCATAAAAAATGAAAATTATTCAAAAAATAAATTCCCGGACTAGGAATCAAAAATAATAACATTTCCCAAATACCGTCTAACTTGAATACATTTTAAAAAAAATATCTTAACATGATATATTTTTTTCACCATTTATCCAAACAAAACTATTTTCCAGAATGGGTTTTTCATATAAATCCATTTAATTTTAATAGACCCAACAGATTATAGAGTTACTCATGGAATAAATAACATTCTCCTTTAAGCATGGTAACATTAATGATCACTTATTCCATAAATTTGTTACTAAATAAAAAATTTGTTTTGAATGGTATAAACAATGAACACCATCTTCCATAGAGTATTAAATTTTTTCATAGATTCCATTCCAAAATTTGATGGATAATTATCCTTGTATTTATCATATTTTAATGAAAATGAAATAATTCACCATCATTAATAGTATTTATGTGAAAATCCTTGTCAGCAACAAAATCCATTGAATCCTGATAATCCATAATTTTGACTAACATGATAAAAAAATTATTTTCTTACAAATAAATAAGTTCCTTAATTAATATATTCATATGGGTTGATTATTTTATCAATGCATATCCATTTCACCATATAGTAAGAATAAAATTATTACCATGTTATATAGCATGAATCTTCTAATTTTTTGTTATGGATGTTGTATAACTACATAAATTATATTTACAATCACTTGATAAAATATAACTAGTATGTGCCTCTTTATTAGGGTAAATAATATTTAATAAAGTAGATGTTTAAGATTGAATCTCTATAGATTTTGGATAATATTTTATCATGGTATTATATATGTTCTAAAATTAATGTAAACTAGATTTTACCCTCTAAATCTCTTCTTATTTTACAGTTAATTTTTTTAATTATTTCATGAAAAATGTTATGTTTTTCTATATTTTCTATGATGGAAGACTTGACCTCCTCTTTGAAATTTCTACCTTTCCCATTTAAACTTATATTCATCTATTATTGTATCTCTATTATTCGCTTGATATTGAGGTATTTCAAATGATTAAATACAAATTATAATAAAAACATGTACTCAAAATATCATTCTTCTTCTTTCTAATCATATCATGATGTTTTTTAATACTTTCTAACTTATGATATGATAATATTTTTCTGAATACCTTCATCTTATAAATCATTCCATGTTGATAAATTTTTTATGTTCTTATCTTTTTGTTAGATTCTTTCTTTATATTTTTATATATTTTTTTTGTTTTTATTAATTTTTTCTTGTTTTCATAGAGTGAATTAATCTTCATCTTCATCAGTTATAGCCAAAATATATTTCTTTTTTGGATAGTAAATTGAATATTAAAAATGAAATATAAATTAATTAATTTATTACGAAGAATACATTTGTATTTTTTTCTCTCTTTTCTATTATTTTTGGATTCAAATTTCAAAGATTTATTGTCTTAATCACTATGTTAATATTGAATTTTTAAATTTGAATTAGATTAAAATTTCCACTATATATTTATTTTTTATGGTATTTGAATTATATCTGCTATATTTATTTATTTTTAATACAATTTAATTCCATATTTCATAGTCATGGATGTATTTGGTATCTCATCTAGTGATACATATCCACTCTAATTATTGACTGAAAGCATAAGGTTTTATTTAGTTAGTAAATATATAAAAATATTCTTTAAAACTTATTAATGTTCGATATTATCTTCAAACCCACTAATATAGATAAAAATAAAAATAACCATAGAATATTAATCATATATTACCTTATCATCATATATTTAAAATTCTTCATAATTTTCTCTCAAAATTTGATGTTTGGATTCGTTAATATTTAACCATCATTTATATATATTATTAAACTTCTCACACAACTCCTGTGATGTTTTAAGACACATTATTTTTCTATAGAAAATTTTAAATAGAAATGAAAGGATAGAACGTTGACCATTCCCTTTGACTTAATTAATTTTTAGGTCAACATAATTCATCATACCAACACATCAAATTGGTGTTAATCCTTCTTCGAAAAAATCACATATGTATAAGATTTTTATTTTAAGGTATCTATGAAACCACTTCGTCCATCGATTAAAATTAATTATTCTAAAAATTACTATTTACGTATTGTTGACTGGATTAAAATTCTGCATGCTTCTCTACAGATATTTTATAGGAAAACCTAAACATCTCTAAAACAATATTTTATTTCATGGTTCACTGAGATCATAGAGAGGGTGATAGGAAAAAAATCAATTATCCATTTTAATTTGATAAATATTTTAATTTTAATTCAACCAAATTGATTTGATTATGTTTAAATTATAATATCTCATGTCTCTCAACAATACATGGGTGGTTTCATAAGTATGTATATGGATATAAGTTAATTACATTGTTTTTTAATTAATACCCCTTTTATATTTGGTTTAACTTAGATTCATTGTTCCTAAACAATAATTAAGCTCAAGTACATTTGTAGACTATCTCTAAAAATGATTCTGTAAAATTACCCTAAAATTCATGGCACTAAGTGATCCAGTGTGCACCTCAAAATGGGTAATTTACACTAGATCACACTAGTGGTATCTGTCTTATGAAAGTATTATAAATAGCATATAATGTGGTATTTAAATTTCATCCAAATATTTCATTAAGGTAACTCTTATACTAGTTATTTGAATAAGTTTTAGACTCTCCCATTAAGCTGGTGTAGTTATTGCCCAACGTTGTTCCCATTCGTGTCCTATTATCTTAGTCTCCCAAAATATCATCCAGACATTCTTATAAGATCTCCAAATAAAATATTATCATAGATAGTAATATATTCCATTTATATATTTTTTTTCATTAATACTTATACAATAATATTATCTCAGTATTCTACTTTGATTCTCATGTCAAATTATGGATGCATCACCTCTTTTACCTTTCAAATACAATAGATTTTATTAATGTTCCATTGACATCAGGTTATTAGATTATCAAAAATATTTTTATTTATGACAAAATAAAATATATTCAAAAAATATTATATTAAATAACTACTTCCAAAAATGAATTTTGAATCCTCAAAAACATTTCTTATAAGGGGTGATTTAATATTTTTAAATGATCAATGTTGTCCTATTTTTTATTCCATTAAAAAAATATTTTCAACCAAGTTAATTTCTTCATTGTGACTCATGATTAATTTCTAATTGTTATAATATATATATTATCAGAAATTTAATTATTCCCTAAAATAAATTAATTTAATTATAATTGAAATCATTTACAGGTGCATAGTACTACAGCATGGAACTTCCCTTTTACAGTGTGAAACTCATAAACTCAATCTTGTTCCTTCATTGGTTTTCATTCAATCTCAATTGAATGAATCACATCAAAATTCATATATTTTGATGTTTTAAATCCATGAAGATCCTAAAAAATCATGTAAAATAAAATCATTCCTTAGATAATATATTTCTGGAAATCACCAATGTTTCATTATAATATTTGATATAAACTTTTTATGATGTTATATCTATGTTTGGTAACATTTTATGAGCCTTATGGTTTTTATCAAATGAAATTACATATCATATGAGGTTCCCAATTTTATGAATACTATCTTTTTTATGTTGTTAATATATCATTCATGTTTCATATATCATATGTGTTTTCCATTTAAGATAATTTTGGTCATATACATTCCTTATTGTACAATTGTAACATATTGTATAATTTATGCATTTAATTTGATATATGACCATCTTATGTGAATTTTAAAAAAATATTATTACCATATTATTAAAAATTACAAGTATATTATTGACATGATGTCTCCTATGAATACACTATATTACCAAAATGAAAATCAAACATAGCCGTTTATCATAAAAAGAGAGGCTATCATATAAGCTCTATAAGAAAATATAAACTTTACTTGCATTGAGCCACAAATCCTTCAATCCATATTTGAATACATCAAAACAATAGTACAAATACAGTGTTTTATATATATTATTTTTGATTTTTCACTTCAGTTTGGAACCGACGTGTTTGTGAGAAACATTAATTTTTTTTAACATCTGTTGTTTATTAACCGATGTTAGAAATATTTTTTTCAAGACTTTTCACATCAGTGATTTAAATACTGACGTGAAATACAATCCATTTCTCAAGAAAAAGATGTTTAAACTCTATTTTTCATGTTGGTTATTTAAAAACCTACATGAAACACTATTCTTTTTAAAAAATTATGATTGAACTCTATTGTTCATGTTAGTTTTAAACAACCGTCGTTAAAAGGTAATTTTTAACATCAGTTGTTTAACAACCAACTTGAAAAATGTTATCTGTATTGTAGATAATTTCGTGATATATGATTTTATAGGTTGTAGAGATCAAATTAAGTTACAGATAAAATGTTATGACTATCAAAATATTGATATTGTTTTTCCGAGAAAACATTGAATGATCAAACAAAAGCTTCTTCCTAAAAGGACTTTTTGAATCCGAATGAGGATTTATAGTTTTAACGTGATAAGAAACATTATTATTCTTTATAATAAAATAATAATCATTAAATTGTATATTAATTAAGAAAACTACTCATAAAAAACATAAATCATGGAATAAAAATAACGAATGACTTGATGAGATCGCGGAGTAAAGAACTTCATTATAAAAGAGTTTTTTAAATCTGAAGGTTGAATAGTAGTTTTTTCATGATACAAAACATTATTATTCATTATAATAAAATAATAATAATTAAATGGTACAATAATTAAGAAAACCAATCATAAAAAACATAAATTATTTAAAAAATTATAACAAATACCTTGATAAGATCACAAAAAGACGAAATAATGGAATCATGTTGAAGATCAAACATGTCGACTTGGTAGGATGGTGATGTTTGAATGAAATGATCGTAAAAAATGTTAACCATATGTGCATAATGAAAACATATAAATGACATGGTAAAAGATAACACTATATTATATGTTTTCAGAGCCAATCAAAATTTCCGATGTCACGCTGTAAAAATTGAAATTACTCATTGGTGGGATATAAAATTGATTTTTCTTATCGGTTATTAAATAACCATCATGCAAAATCAATATAAAACATACAGTTAATTTTCTAATCGTCTAGTTCACTAGTCCGGGAGATCAAATGGAGTTACGGATAAAAAGTTATAGCCATCTAAATTTGATCACCTCTAAACGAATCCTAAAAGAATGTCAACTTTAGATTGCCATAACTATTGATCCGTAACTCCGTTTGAGCTTCGAGACCACTCAAAATGAATATTTGAAAATTATCTACATGTTCGTATGAATTTTTCATGTCTTTTATTTAATAACCGATGTGAAAAATGAATTTTAGCATATGTTATTTAATTACAGACGTGAAAAATCAACTTTCATTCGATGTTTCACGTCAGTTATTAAATATCCGATGTCAGAAGTCATTTTTCAAGTCAGTCATTAAATAACCAACGTCAATAATATTTAAAACATGTAGACAATTTTCAAAAAAAAAATTTCTGGTCGCGGAGCTCAAACAGAGTTACGGATCAGAAGTTATGGCCATCAGAAGATAACATTCATTAGGACATTGTTTAGAGGAGATTAACTTTCAATGGCTATAACTTTTGATCAATAACTTCTTTTGAGCTTCAGGACCTTTTAAATAAAATATTAGGAAATTAACAACAAGTATGTTATCATGTTTTCACATCGGTTATTTAGTAACTGACGTGAAAAGGTCATAAAAATATATTTTTCACGTTAGTTCTTATATAAACGACATGAAAAAGTCATAAGAATTTATATTCACATCGGTTATTATATAACCGACCTGAAAAATCCACAAAAATATCATAAAAATAAATTCTTACTATACGATATATTAGGTGGCAGTTGAAAATTTCAATGTCGTGTTGTAAAAAAGTTGATCTCATTATTGGCGCGATTCGAAATTTTAACTTTCATGTACATTTTTTTAAAACCGATGTGATAAACACATTTATGACGTCAGTTATTAGATAACTAATGTAAAAAACTGGATTTATCACATCAGTTATTTTATAATCGATATGATAAAGTGATATATTTGATTTATCACGTCAGTTATAAAATAACTGAAGTGATAAATCAACATAATGCATTTTTTACATCGGTTATAATACAACCGACATTATAGATCAATTATATGGCTTTTCATGTTGGTTATTTATTACATACCTAAAAAGGACGAAGTAAAAAAATGTTTTTTGTTATAGTGAAAAACACAAAATAAAAAGAAGTCATCATTTAATGGATCTTACATCAATTCATGGTTCTTATTCTCATTAGTAATAATCATCATTCCTAAAAATAGATCTTTAATATATTCCACTATCTAGACCTTCTCCCCTATAACATAAACAAATGTGTATAATTCTCTCAGTAATTTGATCATATCCCTAGATTGAATTTAATAATATCAATCATAATATCTAGTGGATTCTTGAAATTTTCATCATAAATTTGTCAAGTAGAAGCTAAATATTCTTTATTCTTTCCATTCTATATACAATGGATTCACATCCTCAATCCCATCCCACTCCTCTAGAGAATATTTTCAACCTTCCATATAGAAAGAAAATATAATCCATGAATGAATAAAGATGGTGATATAGTGAACATTAGACAAAATTTTCTGTGATGTCAACTCATGAAGGGTAGTTGATCAGATAGTTGATGAATTCTATGAAATATGATTGGAATTATTATATGTATTAAATTGAAGTGGTAAAAATATTTACCTACGATTCATTATAATTCTATATATAAAATAATGAACTGGATAACTGATGTTTATATTTGTTCATTTACCCTAAATAAATCATTATAACGATTTCTTCGACTTATCTCATATTGACTGATTTATTATCACGGTTCCCATATAATCTATTGGTGTCAGTTGGATACTAAGGACAATATGATCATTCATGGAATTAACTATGGTGATCCAAAGTGATAAAAATAAATTCATTTATAGGAGATCCAATATTTTAATGCTTACACATTAGAAACATAATGGTTTATTGGAATTTAGATGAGAGCAAGAGTTATAGATATAGGCTTTTTAATATTACTATTTTTATCATTGATCATTGTATTAATATTGAAATATGATCATGTTATTCAGGCATATAAAGTTATCATTTAATTTACTATGTTTATATTATGTATTTTTAATTTCAATAGTGATGGGTATTTTTTGATAACATTATTTAATTACTATAATAAATTGAGGCCTCTTCATTTTTCATCAAGATATTTTTTATGATTTCAGAAGAATATAAATTTTATAGAGATATCATGTTTTGAGCCATGTAAATTTTGTGATATATTCATTTGAGTGTAAAGGGAGACGAAGGGGGGGGGGGATTTCTAAGATTTACATATTAGGGTAATTGATCTCTATCATGATTATTTCTCACTAAGGGGTTGCAATAAATATTGACTTATTCTAAAGGAATATGAAATTTTCATATTATTATGGATGATTAATGGTATCATAGCTAACCATTATAGATTATATATTAGAATTTTTTTGTACCTACATTAAACATTTTCATAGAGTAAATTAATACATGGGGAAAAAATTATGAGAAGTTAATATGTGGATGTTATATTTGACATAGTTTTAGGTCATGAATTTTATTGATTTTGGGAATCATGTATTTGAATTTTGTTAAATATATGATTAATTAGATTCAATAAATTAATTATATAAATTTTTATTTAAAATTCGATTGTTACATTTTATAAATTTGATTTAAGATTTGTATAATGCTGATTTTATGGTTCTTTGAATGGTATTTTCAGCAAAAAATTACATTTAGGATGTAAATTTTACCATATTATGGTAATTTTGTAATTTTTTAACGTGATTAATTTTTTATCATATATATCATATAATGGTGGAAATAAAAGATAATTTCATACCATCCAAGTACTCCACAAATGTCAAATGAGATCATTACAAAGAAATATAATTTTTAGGACACCTAGAAATAGAGGAATAACAAAATATCTCTCAACTAAATCAATAACCTAATATTTTATTATCATTCAATTTTAAATTTTATAATTTCAATGAATTTTAGAAAAATAGATAACATTAAAATCAATGATCAATGAAAAAAATATCCACCAAGAGAAATTTTTCCTATCAATATAAAGAATATCCAATCTCACTTTTTCTTTAGTGTTTATTTTATGTGTCTATATGTTTTCTTTGACACTGTAATCATATATTTTTACCGTTATAAAATAATTATCTTCTCCATAAAATTATACTCTTCATACAGTCACATGTTGATTATTCATTCCTATAATAAATTTACACTAATGAATATCTTCTATATTTTTCTCGAATATGTTGGATGTTATATATATACATGTTCCTACAGTCCCATCATTCATTCATGTATGAATTTTTTCTTCGTATGATTATAAATAATAAGAAATATTATATATAATAGATACTTATAAAAATGGATAATTTTATATGAAAATATTTAGTATATTTTATATGATGCCCAATTAGTAGTACACAAAATTTAAATATTTTTAATTTTCTTTACTCATATGTAGTGGGGAAGAATGATAAAAAACAATATATAACTTGTTGAAAGGATGTTTTTTCTTACATTAATTTTCTAACCTTTAACTCTTTTTTTATATTTCTAATCATAAATAATGATCATAAATCCTTTTTATTTTAAATAGGTAGAGACGTAAATATTTTACCACATAGAACTCACATTAAAAATGATTTACTCACACAAAAATAGATGTTTTTTTTTCTTGTAACATGATTTCATAATCTCCCGATATAGATAAATTTATACCATGATTTAAGACAACATAATTGTAACTAAACATCCAAAATCCATAAAAAATTAAACAAAAAAAATTATTTTATTTCCATAACAAATCAGTTCAATAAATCACTAGTTTTTGATGGTTTAATATTGTATTAAAACATCAAATTAAATAATGATTTTACTCTAAAACATTAAAAATTACCATGACTTATAATATATGGGGAATTAAATGAATAAAATACAATCAAAATATTATAAATAATTTTTGTATTTCAATTCATGAACAAATAATTCTTTTTACCCCAAGACATTTGAAAATCCAACTGGTATCCAAGTAACATTTAACACAACAAAAATAACTAGTAAAACTTTTTATATCAATATTACCAAATTTTTTTTCCTTATTTATGTCCTCTATTCACAATTCTTTTCTTATAAATCTATATTATTTTTCTTATCCATCATTTCTTATTCAATTTTACAATCCAATACCACTTTATCTCATCACATAAAAATTATATTTTGAATGGCTTTTATCTATGTGAATTTATGAAAGGGTTAAAATATAATTTATATTCATCCAGATCCACAGCTATTCACACAAATAACTTATTTCTATCAAAACAACTTAAAATGTGGTTTTTTTATTTGAAGGGGTGTAAGTTTTATTTTGAAAAATGGATAAATAATGATGTTATTCTAAGTAAAAATTATAGTACATTATATCAACGTGAAAAATTAGTAAAATTATCCTCAATGACCCCCTTATAATTATTTACCCATTATATATTTCCAAATGTTATAGGATGTTCAGAAATCATGAATTTTTCTTTTTAACGACATTTTTCTTATCTTCTTATGCATAGTGATTTTTCATAATATTTATTTTCATTACTTTTTTACATCAAATTTTTTCCAAAGAGATAAATAATATTCCTTTTGTTTATATAAAATTGTTTTAACACGTCTCTATAAGTGAATGATAACTCCATTACATCATTCCTAAAATGATTTCACTCCCAATTAAGACCACAATACACCATTACACAAAAATAAGTTCAATTATAAACTATTATTTTACATTTGAGTTGTGTTGTAAGGGATTTTTATATTATAATAGAGATTTAGAATAATTAAACACGCTTTATGCTACTGGTTAAATAAAAATTTTAAATTAAATGTATTTTTAATTGAATTTTGAAATATTTTATTTTTAAAATTATATTTGTTATTCATCATGAAAAAAAATATAGGAAGTGTATTGGTAAAGGATAATAATAAATTCAATTTACTATTAATGGATCATTTCAATCAAATAATCATAGTAATAATAGATTATTTCAAATAGTATAATTTTTTATATATAAAATTCTATAATAACTATGTAGTATTGGATAACATTGAATAGAAAAAAAGTGTCCCTTTCAAGAATTTCTAAAAACAATAATTAATAGTTATTTTTATTTCACAATTCATTTAATTTTGGATTCAGGAATGAAATCATTTTCACACAAATTTAATGAGTTTTAAAGACACTAGGGTAATAATTGTTCTCAAAAAAATTGTAAAAAATCATAAATTTCATACAAAAAACACATAAAAATTAGAACAAAAAAATCATTATTAAATATGAGAAAAAAAACGGTGTTTTAATTCTCTATAGTTGATTTATGGAATGATATAAATGTATTTTTACTATGTATTACTAGGATAGATATGTTATTATCAAATAATAATCAACAAATTGACAGTGATGTAGAACCTAAGGCCTTCTTCTAAAAAAGGATTAAGGTTTATAATATCCAACATTAGTTCGTATAGAAGTTTCCGATGGTATATCTTCAATATTCGTAAATTCAAAATGAATAACATATTATATTATCCTTCAAATATTAAAACTTATCCAAATGGTAAAACCTTAGAAATTGAGAATGGTTTTTCAAAACTAAAAACATTATTCTTTAAATTGAGTGTCAAAATATATTTATAGACTTGATCTCCATTATAAATTCCATTTTAAAAATCATGTAAGGATCTTATAATCATTCATTTTCTATGAAAATTATGAATTTCATGAACATTTCCCTTCAAATTTTTCATAACTCATATTTTTTAATATTTTGTTGTTCTATACCTCTTCATATAATACATTAGTCATCATTGCAACAAATAATATTTAATTTCATATTTATATAGGCTTATAGAAACTCTATACAAATTCCATCCATAGTGGAGTATTTCAATTGTGATTCTGGAGCACTATTTTATTATATGATAATGTTAATTCAATCATTTCACTCATGGATTTTTAATTTTATTTTATTTATTTCTACGAAATGGTTTATATCATATGGGTTCAAAATTTTAATTACTTGACTGCATATATGTGGCTAGCTATGGATGACTTTTGGTTTACTCAAAAAAATCTCAATAATGTTTCAATGATCTCTTTGATGAAATGGGATACCTTTTAACTAATGTTTTATCTAGGTATCTAGAAGTTTTAAAACTTTTTAATATAAAAAAATTTAATGAAAAAAATGATTCATTGATTATTTTTCCTTTAACCAATACACATTTTTTAAAATAACCAATGTAATCATAGATATAAGAATATATAATATATTTGGGAAATTTTTTTAAATATATAATCTAGAAATATAATATATTTCATAAAAAGTAAAGTATTTGAATAATTTTTATTCTTGAATATGTATTTCTATATACGACAATAATATTGAATGTTTAAAACATCCTTGAAGACATCAATTAATTTTATAAAATATAAACTAGAATTTTTATTTTTCCAAACAATTCATTGAGGTCCAAAATCTACCACATCATATAATGGGTGATAGATATTCAAAAAAATGTTTTTCACTTTTAAGAAGGAATATTATACTCAATTTATATATTAATTTTTTATTTTTTGCGATGTGATTTTACCTGAGAAGATACATTATAATTAACCATAATTTCGTACCACAGTATATCTATTAAAATTAATTGAATTTATTCAACTATAATTTAGTAATTTTGTGATACCTTATCTAGTGTTCCCACCTCTAATGTATCAGGTGTCATATTCATAAAATTTACCAACATATTTTGAATATTCTTGATCTCCAAATTAAATTATTTTCATAGAAACATCATTCTCACCAATATTGGTCATGATTTATATTTCTTCAATTGATAAATAACATATGTGTGGTTAATGAAAACCGTAACTATATTTACATTTAATTGGGATAGAATTTTCATTAATGTAAACACTTTTTCCATGTAATTATTCTAAATATTTTTATATTTTTTTAATAAAAAATATAATTTGAAAATTTATATAAAAAGGAATGAATTTTCCTTCCTAACTTATATGAATGTATACATAATTAAAAGAAACACATATATCTCAAAGGGTTGGTCCTCCATGGTTTGTGAATAATAATTAATGGGATCAATTTTTATATCAAAAATGTTAATTTATATGAGATTCATCAAGGATAAATAAAAAATATATTTTGTATAATTAAGATAATATAGAATTTTTTACCAATGTTGTTAATGAATCTCTTGTAGAATCTTATATGTCCTAAAATTTACCTAACTTGTTTCACACATGTTTGATAAGGTAAAATATTAATAGCCTAAAAATTGTATTTAATAATATTAATGCCACATTGTGTGATCACTTGACCTAGTAAAATTCTCACTTCTAAATTTTTTTTAGGATTCTAATAATTTAAAAAAATTTCTTTTTTAAATAATGTTTTCTAAACTATATATGATCATGATAAATAATTTTCAAATGAAATTTTAGAAATAGTGATGAAAATTATAAAAAATTATAATAATTACAATTTTAGTCATATCGTATGCTGACACTAAACCAGTAAAAAGTGTTATGGGAAATACATAGTATTCAATCCATCCTTCTATAAAAAACAATTCAACATGTACATGTAATATTGAATTTATCTTATATAATAGCTACAATAGGAATGTGATATTTACCTGTTAATTAAATTCATATCCTGTAATGAATTTAAACCCTCTAAGTGTTTTGATTTATTATAGAGATCAACTAATATTTTTCATTTTTTTGTGATTGTCATCCTTGAAATTTTCATCACTATTGGTTTTTGATATACCAATTTTTTATCAGATAATTAATATATTATTTAAACCTCTAGTAAATTTTATATGAATTATAATATTTAGCCTTTATTATTGGAATAATCAATATTTTTCTCTAAAACAATATTCAGATATCTCACATAAAATCCAACCAATGACTCCCAAATTTTCCGTTAAATAAATTAATGAGTTGAATTTCATTGTCAATGTACATGTTTATGGAAATTATTATTGATATCAATTCATCTTCCATTAATAAGAGTTAATTTTATGTTGTTGAAATGTTTTTATTTCTATTTTTGAGGATTCTATTTAATGATGTAAATTCATTGTTTCATGTACCGTCATATATAGGAGTTCCTTTTTCCATTATTATATTCCTATCATCCCATTCTATTCAATATTTTTACCGTTTAATTTCTATCACCATCCATATAATTTTAAATTATTATTTGGTTTTTTGAACTCAACATTATTTATATAGGTAATTCTTCTCATGTTGATTATGTTTCTAAAAGTGTGGTAATAGATTATTATTCCTATGGATATCTCGTAGAATAAAAAATATTAAATTCCCTATTTATGCCTCATACTAATTGGTCAATGTATCTTTATAAAAAATAATTATTATCATGGTAATTATTACGAAGTTTTTTTATCAAAATTATTTTTATGATATTTTTAAAACCATAATTAATGTTTTTTATATAATTATCAATTAGAAACCCTATAGAAAATATATTTTATCATTAGTTATTTTTTAGGATTTATGTAATTTTTTTCCAATGTAAATGTCTCTAACATTGTTTTATTTTCAATGACATTTTATATAATCAATATAAAAACCATCATTCAACATATGAAATTATATTAATCGATATTAAAAGAGAAAAATCGTAACTTTTGGTGTTTTCTATACTATCCAACATCAAAAGGGAATAAGTTCATGAAAATAATTGGAAAAAATTACTACAATTACAAATAAGGAAAACCCTACAATAAAAACTAAATAATAATATTATTATAATATAAATTATTAGAGTGAAATTAGTAAATTAATCATATGTAAAATAAGGATGAAAATGTAAGATGTGGAGTTTAGAAATTAATGATGAGTAAGACTAAAAATTTATATATGGTATTGGAAAATTTTCACCCATGAAATTATAAATTTCTGAAAAAAATAATATATAGGTTATTTTTAAAAAATTAATACTCCACATCACATAATTGTGATTTTATGTTTTAAGTTTGGTTTTGTTAAAAATGATGTGGAAAATTTTTATTTTACCATCATTTTTACAAAAATTGATGTAAAAATCCTTTTTATATGGTTTATCATGATAGTTTTTAATGAAAACAACATGAAAACTATTTGGAAAATTTTTTCATGATGGGTTTCAATAAAAAATAATGTTGAATCCCAAATGCGATTGTTACTTTTTATACAAGTGAACAGTTGAGATCTTATCCCCTACAAGTATATATGTATGTACTATATCTTCAAAGGTAATGGATTGATTTTTTCTGTTCAAAAACATCCCTAGTTGGATCCTATTTAGAAATATGAATGAATGACCTAACATTTTGAGGCATTAAATTTACTGAAATTCTTATCAAATTAAAAATATATGAGTTTCATTTATCCTATTACATTGGGGTTCAAATATATCACCTTGATAATTTAGAATTTAATTTATCTTAAATATTATTTTATATTATAACTTATGTTATATGAAATAGATAGAACAGTAAATATTACATTATTAAAATATAAGGTAATAATCAACATAATATGAATTTATAGTTCATAGAAATAAAAATTAATTCTCAATAGTAAATGACCTAAAATAATTTTTATAACATGTCATGTTTGTAGGGGTCATTTTTAGGTAAAATAGGAATTTTTATATATTTACATTATTTTATAAGAAACATTTATAATTTTTATAATATAAAATTATGGGAGGAACTAAATTTTCAAATTTATTATAAAAATTTTAATATAGGGTAATGTTTTGGTATGTTTAAAAAGGTAAATATTTTAGGTTAACGAGGAAAAATATTGATTTTTCAAAGAATATAACATAAATTATGATATAATAATAAAATAATGGCATATATGTTAGTGAACAAAATTATATACCAAATATATATTTATTAATAATATAATTCCATATAAAATATACTCTTGAACATTCAAACCTATGATTAACATTTTGAAAATCTATGTAATGATTTTAGTCAAATAAATAGCAGTGTTGGTTATTTAATTTTAATAAAGTTTTCACATATTTAATTTCATAATTGTTTTTAATTTAATTTCAAATAATTATACGTTAATAAAAATAATTAAATTAATTTCACATGAATCACTAGTATACTTATTTTTTGGGTAAAGTCATTTTAAAAATTTGAAATTTTACTAAAAATGTGGCTTCATTGTATTTTTTAAAATTTATTATTATTGACTTCTACATGAAATTGAAACTGAATATTAGAAAATTGATTACATATTTTGGAACAGTGTTTTCTAATTCAATAATGTGTTTAATTCCAATTATAATCCTAATGAATAGTAAATCTTGTAAATGTATTTCAACATGATAATATAATAAAGATAAAAGGATGTCAAACTAAATGATATGTATTACTATATTTGTAAAATATAAATAAATTTGATTGATTTAGTAAATTTAGACCTTAACATATCTTCCCATTGAAATTGGACTAATTTAGTGCCACATTCCATGAGTAAGATATTTATTAACATTTAATTTTCATAACATTTATGACATTGCTACTCCACTAACATTTAAAATGGAATATCCTATAATCACTTATTGACACACTTTTAGAAAATAATATCCATCAATATCTACCAAAATCTTCTCTATCACTCCTCCCCATGTCTAATAGATCATGGTCTAAAATTAGTTCAACATTATAAGGATTATGGTGTATGCCAATAGATGATATTCACATAAGAGGTTATAATCTATTTTAACAATACTAATATAATTATTTCAATATTATTACTATATTGAAATTGTATTATATTTATGGATGGACTAATTTATATCTTCTTAATATCTAAATGATAAAATTAAATCTTATTCAAGTGTATGTGTTGATTGTTGCCTCTGCAAGCCATTGTAATTTGAAATTCATTGTAACCTTACATGTATGATTATAAGAATACAGTTAATGGATATATATATACATGGAATTTGTAATATTATTATGATTTTTAAAATTTATTCACAGATTTTATTTGTATACTAAACAGATTTGTTATAGTTATTTAATATTTAACCTAACTTTATTTTCTATATTTTTAAATGAATCTTTATTTCATTAATAGTAAATCTCATTTTCAATTTTCAATAAAAATGTTCAAAATGAATATTTTTAATTATTACCTCAAGACCAATGTTTCCTACCATTATATATGCTATTCATTATCAATATTCCTCAAAAAATTCAATAGTTTTTCAAATAATTAATTTTTTTCTATTGTTTTAGGATTTTAAGTTTTTTATGATTTTTTTAAACGAAAATAATATTTCTTATCTTTTTTATATATTAATAATTATTTTTATTATGTTTTCAAATGAAAAATAATATTTTTTCTAATATTTAAATTAAAGATGTTAGCATTTTCATTAATTTTATGGAGTTTGGGCATTGTTTATTATGATATTTGTTACCATTTTTTTCAATCAATGTATTTGATAATGTGGATATGAATTAACTACTTATAAGTTACTAGGTTGGTGTGGATATTGTTAACATGTTATAAGTTACTATTATAATATGTGTGAATATAATTTATTAAAAATCACTGTTATTAGTTGATGGAATTCCCTGATTATAAGTTATAACTTTGAAGTTGATAAAGTAAAATGATTACATGTTTCGATGATAAATTAGATAGTGTTTACTCATTATAAGACTTTCATATGAAGTGGACATAGTTAATTAATTATATACTATTTTATGGTGTGGAAGAGAAATTTTTTTATGTTTCTCTTATAAAGTAGATATAATTTAATACTTTGTCTATTCCATTGTTTGAGTGAGATTACGAATCATATGATGATAATGTTAATAGGTACCAAAATAATTATAATATGATTAATAATGAGTTTTTTTAATATATTCTGATATAATATCATTAGAAAATGAATTAATATAATTATATGACGTTTTTTAATTAATTTTTTTTAAGGAAAAGCTTTCATGTGTTATAAAAGGTCATCTGGTTATTTTTAATTTTCATTTATGCTTAATGAGGATATGTCTTATAAAAAAATTGGGGACATAATTTTTTTATATGTATGATAGATAATATTTGAGATCAGTGATCGATAAAAAAATGAATAATTTCTTCTGGTGTTTCAATATTTTTCCATGAACAAATGCATTACTTTTATTTACATATATGTAATTATATTTTCTGGCTAATTCATTGTTTATAGACGTTTTTCATAGAGTATAATAATGAGTATGTACTATATTATGGTTAATCGCTCCCCTATGATTATTTTTCCATAAAATAAAATGTTACTTCAATGAATCAGTAGTACAAATAGAATAACCCATTTCTATAAAAAATAAAACATTGTACAAAAGATTATAATTTATTACCTAATTATTATAATAATTTAACAAAACTATAAAACTGAAATATCCTAGAAATTTAATAAAGATAATAACTTGATAAAAATCATGTAATTATGGGTTGATTATTTTATGGTATGTTATATAAGGTTTTTCTGGATCTGAGAATTCTTTTTAGATTTATGTTGAAATAAATGAAAATACTCTCCTCCCAGGAATTAACAACCCATGAAACTATAGTATCATCTTATACATATATCATGTATTTATTTTTGGATTTATTTATCATGGATCTCTATTGATTGGACCATTACCAAATTGAATATTACTATATCATATTTCATAAATTTAAATTGTATTTAATCTTTTGATTCCAATTTCATTTTAATTTTTTTAGAATTGAATTCATATAATTTTTCATTATTTGGAAAAAAATGTCATAAAACATTATTTTAGGTAATGAAATTATAATTTTTTCTTCCTTTTTTATAAATATTATTGTGCTTTTGGGGTTATGAATAGATTTAAATTGTAATTTACAAAAGATTTTTATTTAAAATTAACCTTCAATATGACACAATACTCCCAATAAAATTTTTATTTTCATTAAACAAATTGTTTAGTTCCTTAAGGATTAGTTCTAATTGTGTTTGTGGTTATGTTTAAAATATTATTTACGAACAACTGTTATCATTATTTTTTCTAATTAATTAATTTCTAGAATTTTTTATAATATAATCCTTAAATTTTATTTATAAATGTAGTAGTTATTAAATTTTATTCTAAAAAAAGACTCAATCTAGGTTCTATTAAATTATAAAAATTTATTTAAATTTGGAATACTCTTTCAATATTTTTATATTCACTGGATATCGAAATTGTATATACTGGTAAAGATTATAAAAACATTTAGTTTCCCACACCCGATAACATTGCTTAGCGAAATGTTCTTGGTAACTAGAAATTTATTAATCAATTATAAGTGTGTATAAGTATATTATTTTTAGAGATGTCTATATAACCAAAATAATGAATTAATCATGTTTCGTTTCATTTTATGTTGATTTAGTTGACTATACCTCATGTAATTATTTTATATTTGTACCTTGGTTGCAAAATAATTTTGAGTGAGAGGTTTTATTTAAGATGAGTCACATTGAACCAGTTGGAGATTTTTTAATTAATCCCCATTAGATAAAACATCTATTAATTTGCTACCACTATTTAGATATCAATGATAGATGAAAACTGGTAAATGGTTAACATCATTCACATTTTGTGGATAAACCAAAAATGTATATTTTAATATCTTGTAGTATTCATTCCATGATTCCTTAATAACATACATTATTGCATAAATCTCTATCCTATATGTAGTTCTTCATGAAGATAGAAAGATATTTTGGAGAATGTTTCCATGGAGTTAATCACTTTTATTTATTTCTCTAGGTTAAAAATTTTTTAGTTATACATTGAAAATACTTTAAAAGGAAATAGAAATTCCATTTACCTAGAGTTTTCATTACATATCCAACTCATATTTATGTTTTTACACACAATTATAAATTATATGATCTTGTTATTATGATATTCTCTTTAAGGTGCATGAAACTTGTGAAATATTATAATTTGTCTTGTTTAAAGAATAAATTTAGTTTTCAATGCATTTTAAATAACCTATATTTTTAAATAATGTGGGTGAATATATATATATAATTTTATTATTGATTATATTTTCTTGGATTTGTAATGAATATTTAGAATAAACACTATTATTTTAATCAAACGCTGTTTAAGAAACATCTTCAAATATAGAATGTCAATATTTTTTTTCAAATCATTTTCTATATCCAAATACCTTCCCTCATTTTTTGTATTAATAATATATAGTGTATCATTGTAATATTTGGTTATTAAATTGTTTACAAGTAAATACTCTAATAAATTTAACACTTTCACCCTAGGGATGGTTAAAAAATTTTATAGTTCAACAATTTTTCATTGGTGATTAATCAAAATACACTCAATAATTTTCTTAATATATATTTTAAAATGGAATATTTCAGTTGTCTCCGAAGATATTTTTACATACGTTTATATAACTATTTTTGGTGTTGCCAATATGTAATTGAAAAGTAATGTTCTGTTTTTTTAAATGTTACAACATATATAACTATTATACAATCACAGTCTCTATAGTAATGAATTATCAATCTAAAAATAAGACAATGAGAAGGTATATAATCAGGAAAATCACCCCCTGTGTTTTTAAATTTTTTGTGTCTCATCATGGTAATTATTACTATTTATTTAAATTAACTCTTCTATAGAATGAAGAATATTAGGAAATCACCCAAATACTCAATAATAAATGTACTTCCAATTATTGATACAATTATCATTAAGAAATGATGATCTTAGTTAATTGGTTGTGAGAACATTCCCCACCCCCACACACGCCACACAAATATCAAAAATAACTATGTAAATTACTAATTAATTCATTATATCCCATCATATAAATGATTTATCATATTTAGCATAAAATAATTAATCTACCCAAAATTGAAATAATATTATAAACAAATAATTGATAATAATTATCTTGAAATCATAAACTCTATTAATAAAAATATAGTTATTAAATTTTTCATAATTTATTTACAAGCAAAGAAACATAAGAATAAAAATGTATCTCCCCAATGAATCGATCATAAAGATGAATGTTATCCACCCATGGGCATGATATTAGCTTGAAAGAACTTTATCTTTACTGAATTGAATTCAATCAAAGGTGAATGAAATATATTAAAAATAAGTCCCATAAAGGGATATTTTAGGATCAACAAATTGATTAATAAATATCCCATTATCATTAATAATGATTCAGTGTTTCAAATTTTTTTCATTAGTACCTTCAACATGTGAAATAAATATTATAAAATATAAATATTCCCCATTAAATAGATCGTTCCATTAAATCATATATTTATATATCTCTCATATAAGTGGTTTACTATATCCATTTTTTCATTTTTTATATTTAGTTACATGATATATATGGAGGTTCCCTTACATGCATCTAGATTACATGCAATTTATATGTATTATTCCCTTTTTCAATTTGTATCATGATTATTTCACTCATTAATAGTGAACCCAAATAAACTATATTCTGATACAATATGATTACTTATACAAAAGATTATGCAATTGCAAATAATATATCTAAAAAATCAATTATATTTTTATTTATACATAGATGGGTTAAAATTATAACAAACATTCATAGATTGTTAAAATATTAAGTTAATATTATTTCAATTAGTTTAGTTTTTAATTTTTAGGAAAAGTCTCTACTCTTCTATAACTATCTAGAAACTAATTTTCTCTTACATAACCAAGCTGAAATTATTTATTTAATTTAAAACATATTTTATGAATTCCATTCTAATTTTAAATGGAATTTCTTAAAAAATTAGGTGAATTCAATATCTCTTCAGCTCTATATTTTTAAAATTCTCCAACATTCAAATAGACATCCATTAATTTTTTTTTTAAAAAAAATCTAATAAATAAGAATGAATTATTTATCTTATTACACTAAAAAAATAGTTGAAAATGTTACTTATTTTTGCTAAATTAGTGAACATATATAACAAAACTTACAATGGAGATTTAATTTTAAAGAATAAATTAATTCTATTACTTGTCAAATAATGAAAACTAAATTGAATTTCTTGTTGATAAATTATAATAAATAATTTTCACATATCAATGATGACGATGATGATGAAAATATTTATGATGATGTTGATAATGGTGGATGTGTGATTGATATGGGCAAACAAAGACGATATGTGATGTGGGTGTGATGGTTCTCATTATGGATGGGAGTGATCTTCAAAGTGGGCATTGAGGAATATATTTAGTTTATCTGAGGGAAGGTAGTTTCCTAGTAGATATAGATTGTGGGTTAGATATTCCCATGGTATGGATCCTAGAAAAAAAAATAGGATTACATATGATTGGATAATGACTCATCAAAATTATGTAGAGGTGATATTGAATTTCATACGATTGAATAAAAGTATAGTGATAATGATGTTGTAGAGAGTTACCTATGGGTGGATATCTACCTAATTGTGGATATAAAATAAGTGAGTTCCATATGGTTGTATAACTAATTCTTATTAATGATGATATGCTATTTATTTATTAATAGGAATATAGATAATTGATTTTGGATAAGTACTTAGAATATTCCCCACAAGTGGTTAGATATTAATTTACATTAGAGATATTATTAGAAGTTCTCTATGAATGGATAACTATTTAGTTCTTGTGAAATAGTAGTGTGGTCACCATGGGATAAAAACCACCCAATAATATTATAGTGAATTAATTATGGGTGTACACTTACATGGTTCATTGATATTAATTATAGAAGGATATTACTATAGCAGTATTTTTATTACACTATGTTATTAGGAATGTGATGTGGCTTAAAAAGTGAGATGAATATGTGGTATGTAATTCCCAAATTTATATCATTTAAATCTATGAATTAATTATTGTTTTATATTATTGATAGATTTTTTCTATTCTATTTTTTGTGGATAAGTACAAACCTCAGTATGGGGGGAGTTGAATTAGGTGTGCCTAAAACTTTTTCAAAATTACAAATATTCATTCCACTTTAAACTCATTTTGTATTTGAACACCTATTAACTATATAGATATGAATATATCTATTTTTCTTAAATCCAATCCATAATACATAATTCAATAAAAATATAAAAGGGGTTATGACATAATACATTTTACATGGTTGGGCCCAAATATGGGAATCCAACTTCTTATTGTGATCTGTATCACCTAAACCATATATCTTCCACTGATAATTTTATTATTAATTACACGTGGGATATTAGTGGTTTACTTGTAATTTATATTAACTATATTTAATATGAGAATTAATATATCTTCTATGGGTACCTCATATTGGCTTCTTCTAGTTCATAGAAAAGCATCGACCATTTGATGTGGATCTCCACAGGTAAAAAATTTCCCTATATCCATATTATCCAATTTGATTTATCATATAAATATATTCCTTGACTACATTTATATCATAAATTGTAATTTATTTAAAATCCATCTCTACATGCATCCCCGTTAACATATATTAAATAGAATGTTCTCATTAGAATCTTCATCAGTTGGTCTCTAGTTGTCAAAAAATATCCAAGAGCTCCTGAAATTCCATCTCTACATACATCAACAGAATTAATATACCCAATAAATCATGGTATTCATATTTTCCATCACTGATAACCAAAATAAAATTCATCTTCATCATATAATGAGGTTTTCTTTCTTCTTAATCACCTTTAGTGTTCTTAGTTATTCTCACCCGGATGCACATACTCTCAATCACACCCCACATATTTCTTATATTTCTTCTCATTTTACGAAATTGATAATGTAAAAATAATTTCAATATATTTAATATAGTAAATAATAAATAAAATTAAATTCCATGATATGAAGATCATTTTTATTATATTTTCATCATGAAAAATGTGTGATGTTTAACCCATGATCACAAATATTATAATTTACCCTAACCAACATCTCAAGCTAATTTCATAAAATTGTATTCCCCTTATTTATTCTTATTTTCCATTACCTAAATGTATATTATATATTTTTTCATTATTTGTGATATATTTAATTTTAAATATTATAAAAATTATATTCATTAAATCAGTATTCCAAAGTATAATGAAAACAAATATAAAATCAGTTTATGACATATATTTTTTAATCAAGTTATTTTATCTAAACATTAAATAAATGATCTATGATTTGTATTTATAATTATAAAAAATTGAAATTGAAATTATAATTATTCAATTAGCGAAAAAAATTATGATGTTCCAATGTCGAAAAAACATCGCAAACATCATATTAATGTATATTCTTTTTTAATAACCAAAATTCATTTTAGATATTCTCCTTAGAATATCCTAAAAAATATACTTGTGATTATTTAATATTGTTATCATTTAAGCTTCTGAAACTAAATATTATATCATGTATTGTATTGTCTTAATGATATTATGATTTTTGAGGAATAACTTTTGAACCATAGAATATTATTTCAATTCAGAATTTATAATTTTAGTTGTATAGATATTTTTAAAATAAGTACAATAACAATAATTTCATATATAGTATTCCATGTCTTTTGGGCCTCATAAAAATTTATTACACATATAAATTTAGTATGAAAATTATAATAAAAATTATTTCTTAGTAACCACTATATCATATGTGTAATGTTCTATGCAGCCTAAATGCATTATTATTGAGAAAATCTCTATCCATTGTTTTATGAATCATAAAAACATATAATTTTATGCTATGTATCATGTAGTAAAATTCATATAAACCATTACAGACTCATAAAATTATTACAAAAAAATATTATGATCATAATATTTCAAAACCATTATCAATTACTTGTGATAGTTTTCATAATGTCGTTCAGGCATTAAATGTAGTCTTACAAAGTACAAAAATTGAATAATTATAGCTAACAATGGATTATTATGAACACCCAAAAAGTATTATGAAGTATTAATGTCATGCGTTTTCTATTTAAGGTACTATTATTTAATGTAATTACCAAACAAATATGACTTAAAAAATTATGTTTTGGAAGATAATGTCTTCCCAAAAGTCAGGATGTCTTAGAAAAATCATGATTATAGTAAAAACATCAACACATAACAAAATTTCATCTACCTCTCCAAGTAAATGAATTAATTTTTTCATACTAAATAATCTTTAAAACAACATAATTCAAAACAATAATCAATTTTTAAATCATAACAAATTCTATAATCCTTCATCCTATGTAATGAATTGATGGATTCTCCACCATTCATTTATCACTTATAAAAAATTTAATCATTTTTTATCATTATAAATATAGTAATACATGATGTAATCTTTCACTTGACCAGATATGTCCAAAAATATTATTTATACTCATTGTGAACTATTGTAGATAATATTACATCATTATCACAACTATATCACAAAAATACAAGTTCATCCATAATTAGAATTAGAAGTTGCTACTCGAATATATCTAGCTAATTTATTGAAACTACAACAAAAATAATCCTTTTCCATTTAATAAAATTGAATCACCGTCACTATTATTAAATTTAAACTATATGGGAAGCCACTTAATGACTATTATTGGGCGGATATTTAATTTAACATCCATTAAAATAAAATATATTGAATTTCACATGAAAAAAATATTCAATTGTCTTCCTAGAACTATATGGGTACTTGATTTAAATGTTTTCATTTTTATAATTCATTCGCATTGATACATGAATGTTATAGGTAGGAACCTAGTTAGTATATTTGTAAACTAACATATACATTGTATAAAAATTTTCATATAATATTGTCTAATAATAATGTATTCATAGTAGACACTAGATATAGATGTAAGACACATGTTGGGGAATGTGGGGGTATTATAAAATTATTTAGGCATGTAGTAGATGATTGAATTGATTTTTTGTCATATTTATATAACATTGTGCGCAAATAAAAAATAGTAAGAAATATTCATGTTCTTTTGTTCGAAATAAATCATATTATTAATAGTGGTGTTAATATTTTTAATTTTCAAGGGAAATGACTTATATATATGTTTGATATTAATCACCTGGCTCTAGTCTCCAACACATTTCATGATGAAGGTGATCATTCTTGATCATATCTCATTCGTTATTCAATTAGACACAGTTCTTATTTGGGTAGTTCTTGAAGGGATGATATTTTTTTTTATAATAATTTGGTTTTGAGTAGGATCTAATGAGGATTACTTGGGTGAAAAGGAACTATTACAACCTAAACCTAGCATGAAAGGTATACTAGTAAAAAAAGAATGAAAAATGACCTTTTAATGCAGTAGAAAACATTATAATAGATAAATCAATACTTAAGGGATGGTATACTGAATAATATAAATCTTAATAGTCAATTATATACTTACAATAAGGTTTGTTGTCATATTATGGAGGTCTATCTCAAAAAATGAATAAATGAAATATTTGGAAGAGGCAGAATTTTTTTTAATAGATCCAATTTGGTGATGAGAACCGTATTCCATAATTATTTAATTTTTTATGTTATTTTTCATATTATTGTTCAATTTTATGATTTAGTGATTGTGATGTGTCTCTCATTAAATGTAAACATTTTTTTAAAAAAATTATAAAAAAAAATTCTTAGTGGAAACTCATAATTTTTTTTGTAGTTTTACATTTTTGGGATTCAATAATGAAATTTAACTTTTAATGAATTCGATGTGAGTTTTATAGAGTTAATGTCATATTATATGAATTTTATTATAGATCAGAAGTTGAGAGATTTTTATTTCCTAATATCATTGAGAAATATTCTCCAACAAAAGTTATAGACATTATCTATGAGTTTCAATAGAGAGTTATTAGAAAAGATTTAAAGGCTAGATAATTTATTGACTATGATACACACTTTTTGATGGATTACCCAACAACTTGATTCTCATTATGGATATAATTATTAAATTTATTGAATTTTTTACATATAAATAATCAATAAATTCCATGTGTGTCAAATTATTGTTTGATAATATTTCTCAGGTGTTGATCATAGATAGAAATTTTGTGGGGCCCATGGAATTCATTTGATGGATCCCCCATTATAAAATACATATTTACTAAACTATTAAGATGAATTAATTTTATAACATGTCCAAATTTCATTATGTTCTATATATTTACTGTGATAGATCACAACTATTACATAAAAAACCCACACATGTATATATATATATATAATGAGGACACATTTAATCAGTCTCTATTTTTCCAAAATATAATACTTTTAAAATAAAACTAGAATTTTTTCATAAAAAATATACATGAATTTGAAGATGAATTATTTATTTCCCTTACCCATCATAATACCCTGTGAAAAAAATTTAAAACATGCGATGAAAACAAAAATATCAACAAAGTATATATATTTAAGATAGACACCATTAATTCATCAATATATATAAAACATTTCCTTTTTAAAAATAAACAATTAAATGAAAATAAATATTTTCAAACAAAAGAAATCACATTTTTAAACAAAATATATTCTTAAATAATTTCACAATGAATATTAAAGTAACAAATAATACTTGTGATAGTTTCATTGAAATCATACAAAACACATTTTATATTTTTAAAAAGTCACAATTTTAACCCTAAAAATGCACAATATATATTTCTCGAAATATAAGATCATTATATAACCTAGATAATTCATAATATTTCTATAAAACCCCATATAAATAATAGAGATATCATTTTAGTTAATCAAGACATCATTTTTATATAAATATTATAATCACTCTTACAAATATAATAACCATACAATCACCTTCCATACCCAATACATTGGAGGGATATCATTGACCCCCTTATTCTTGGTTTATCAATGCATCCCCCAAAATTGGTTATGAATGTAGCAATCCATCCTTGGTTTATAAAATAATGAACTATCATTTTAAAAATTCCCACATTACATAAATCATAAAATATTTTATTTCATCATTACACTTATAAAATATTCTTGACAAAAATAACCATTCAAATTTGAGATTTCATATTTAAAAAATATAAAATTAAAAGGATAAATATATCCTTGAAATGAAACATGTAATATAATTAAAGGAATAATTGAAGAAAATATTATTCATGATGGAAGAAATTTCTTTTCTTTCCATATAATGTAAAAAACAATCATACTATAATTTTTTCAAAAAAGTTACATAACACCTCGTTTAGAAATAAAATAGAAAAAAAATCATTTCATGTAAATTTTAACAATTCATAACATGTGTAAAATTATTATTATAAATCATAATATAATTACAGTACATCCATTAATTGTTTTTAAAAAAATATTGATATGGAAGAAAAATTATGTTTTAAGGGAAACATTAAAATATTATTTTTTAAATTATTTCCCTTACCTAGTGTCAGAATCATTATGTATATTATTTATCATCATGAATAACAATAATTTCTTCATTTTTTACTTTCCTATATATTTTATTATATAAATTAATACTTAATTTCATATAATTCTAATTTATATGCAATTACTTAATTAATTAACTTCACATTGGATGGGTTGATAATATTCGGCTCATATATCAGAAATGACTTTAGTAGGATGACTATGGTAAATGAGTCAATTATTAAACCAAATACATAGTAATTATCATGAAACAATTTAAAATTTATACATCAATTATACATTTCAATCAATTAATTAATTATAGTTATGAAGATTGAAATATGATATAATCTTGTGGATGGTAGGTTATATGTATACTTGAGTAGCATTTTCATATTTCCAAAAACATTATAGAGATAATTTTAGAATTATTTTATATTTAAATAATGTTACTATTTTTAAAAATATAATATTAAATATTTAAATATTCATAAATATGTTATTTATGTGATGTGGTGGGGAAAAATGAACCACATCGATTCATGGAGTTGTTTTTCCACACATACGGAGAAGAGACATTATCATTTCTAATAAAATGGAATGGTAAAAAGATATATGAGATATTATATATTCATAATGATAAAAATTTCATGTAATTAGTATTTAAATATTATTTCCATCATCGTATTACATCTTATTGAGATGGTGATAGAAAACAAATTACATCTGTTTTCATGATGATAGTCTACAATACATAGAAATAATGGTTCATTTTCCCTTGTGATGGAAGAGGAGATGGATATAGGTTCTTCAATTAACATAAAACCACATTAATATATATGAAAGATTATGTTTTATTATATTATCATCATTACCAAATATTAGAAGGAGGTGGAAAATAAAAAAAATAAAGATGCTTGATTAAAAACTATACATCTTATTCAAACAAACTCATATTATTATGACCATAAAAAATGCTATTAATCTATTATTAATTTAAATATAAATTGGAATGGATTTTATAATTTTATTTTTATATATATTTTTCAAACTGAATGAGTTTTGATCTATTATGTAAAAGGAAGAAGAGATGTTATTTTTTAAAAGAGGGTAGGGGAACTCATCAAATTTTTCATAATATTGAATTAATATAAATTAATATCCAATTATAATAGACCTAAAATGATTTATTTTAAATATAAGAATATTATGGATCTAAATCCTTTCATAATATAATAAAAATGAAATTTTTTTATTACATTGTTTCCCTTTCCTTTTTATTTTAATCCTTCATTAAACCCTTTTACACATTCCCTATCTCTAAATTGACAAACTGACCATAAATAGATAGCTGATTATATTATAACCATTATCCCAATCAATAGGATTAATATATTATTTTTTATTTATCTTCAGTTATTAAAATATTATTTTTTATAATATATCAATAATAGTAATTTTTATAAATAATCATTATTTTGATTTTCATAAAATCATGAAAATAAGTAAAATTCCAACTAGATATTATAAAAAATCAGTAACTTGTATTGGTAATATATATTATTCATTTACAACATTAATTATTTCAAATTTTAATAATTTTAATTGTATTAATATCATTTAATTTTTTTTCTTCTATTTATTGAATAAGAAATGCGTCAGCGTTCTATAAATATTTAAGATAATTATTTCTTTACTAAACTTTTAAAATAAGTTACAATGATAAATAAAAATAAATAGTCATAAAAAATAATTTTTATAACAAAACATATAATCTAGGTCATACTATATTGAAAAAAATATAGTTTTTAAAAGCAAGAGTGTGACTGTTTTGGGTTTTCATTTAATAAAAAATATAACTGTTATAATAAAATCCAATTGGAAAAAAATCCATATCACCTTTTATTTTATGACTATGTACAATAATTATTCCTAAAAAAAATACTAAGATAATTTTTAGGGTCACTTTATAATCCTTATCATTATATTTTTAACATTAATTACCTGATTTACCCTTTACAGTGGTAACAAAAATTACAAATAATTCTAGTCATATTAACCAAAAAATGGACCTATTTAAAAAAATGGATCCAATGATTCCAAATATGCAATTAGTTTAAAAAATTCCAAACTGAAAAGCTATATAATTTAATATATAACTAATTATTAACAACATGGTGTTAAATTGTTTTTTAAAAAATTCTTTTTTCAAAGTAAACATGTTTAAATATGAAATTCAAGTATTGAATTCATTTAAAAAATAATTGGATTATTTTATATATAAGGGAAGTAATTAAATTTTAAATCAATATAAAAATAATACCTTACATTATAAATTATTTAAAATAAAATTCTTTTTTCAATAAAAATAATTATATTTCAATTTTCATGGAAAAATAAAACACTTTAAAAAAATCTCAAAGTTTCACCAAAGGCTAATTTAGATATGATAATTTCAAAAATTAAATTTATTTTATTGAATTAAATTTCTAAAACTCTTAGATATTAGTTATATTAGATTCTCATGTAAATAAATTAAAACCCATTCTTGATGAAATCATAAATGTGAATATTAAATTTTTTTTACATAAACATTTGTGCTTACATATAAATAATTAATCTATAAATATATATATATTATAATATATATACATTTATATATTTAAAAATCTATTTTATAATATTCATACCATATTATATAAAATCTTGTTATATATCACCCTTTTGGGTTATATGAGACACCAACCAAAAATAATAGATAATGTAGATATGATAACCTACTAACAAATACATATAAACAATTCTGTCAAAAGAATTCATCTCAAAGAAGAAAATGTATAATAAGAAATGGTAACCACTAAACCCAAAGATACACTCCATACATCGATGAACACTTTCTAATTCTAATCCCAATAGATTATCCAAAATCACCACTTAACAAAGTTACTGAATTGTAATCCCACGACTCTCAATTCTAGATATGGTTATAAATGAGTGAAAATAATGTATATCAAAGAAATAAGATACGAAGTTTGATTCTACTAAGATCATACCTTACATTGTAGATGGACCCACACAATTCTCCTCAGGTATAAGAAACACTGTGTATAACTGGGAATATCTGCTACATTAATCTAAAGTACGATCTCCGAAATAATGACCACTCCATTAGTGATGAACATCATAATTCTTGATTTTGTGACCATACCCAACTCCTTGGAATATAAATCCAGTGGTATTGTATTCCCTAGATATTCATGAAGATATTAATCACTCTCTATTTTATGGAGTGGCTAGAGATCATCTCCCAATGGAGATGGGTTGAACAGTCTTTGAAAACAGATAGAGGTGGCCCCTTTTCATAGTCCCAACAGTAAATTATTTCTATATCACACTGAGTCTTCATATGATCTAGACCTGAACAATGATTTATTCCACATAACATCCCATTTATATAATATTTCTACCACTACCCTCTTGATATGTCTCAATGTTTTGATTATTACCATTGGATTAGCAACATTAAATATTCATTTCTTAACCATCGTTCCAAGAACCTTCAACTTATCTCAAGTTACACTAAGAGATATGGTCTTGGATCACAATCACATAGATTGTACATAGTAAGAAGATATTTAGATATGTTTTAATGGAATACATGATACAATCCCAAAAGAATCAGTACTTGAATTTCTCATCACAGGTAGAGGTCTGTGGAAATAACTAGGGATAAATGAAACAATATGAGTAATCCATGATATTCATAGTTCCCTACTCTAGATGAATGCACATTATATATTAATTGGAACACAGTGTATCAATAATAATATAGACATATAAACTAGACTGTAAATACATTTAAACAATTCCATAGTGTAGATATTTATAGTTTACAATATCTTACCAATGTTAGGTAGACCCACAAAGCCTGTAAGTTGTGAGTTTGAGCCTTGAATCCATAGGTGTGTTTAAATGATTGAGGATTGATATAATGGACTCTATCGATGACTTTATACCCCAAGAAACACCATACAATAATGAAGTACATGGTGATACTGATGGAACCCCCTTGTAAACTCTAACAAAATTGGTTTTGGGTATGGAGCTCCCTCTAAAGACATCCTTAATCACAAGATACTCTCTTGAAGATGATAATCATTCCCTTATATAGGTATAGTGGGTGATACTACAAGAGGTACTAAATGTGGCACAAAATGTTGTTCAAGTCTCACTAACTCAAGGGAAAGGTCATCACCACCTTCATATAACATCACCGGATTCCATGATGGAGTAAAAAATATGTAATTCTAAGAATACACCTCCAAACACAAAAATAAAAGAAAAAATGATCATTCTTATGATAATATGATTGAAATATAAATCATTATCCAAAAAATAATACCTAAACTGCCCAAATCTAAGGCCATGATATTGGTGGGATCCAATGTATTAATTACTAATGTACTATTATATGATGATCAAATTTTCTGTTATAGAGGAAATATATATTTATGTGTCGATGTTTATCCCTAGTTAACTAAATCCAATTCTTCCAAGAGATTATATTTAATTGTATTTTTATTTTTATAAAATTATTCTGTTATATGAGTTATCATTCGAAATTTAAAAGGTAGTCCCCTTTTTAGTTATAATTTGAACATCATTTAACTACTACATGAAACATAAAATCAATATTACGATGTAACAATCCTATATATGATAATTCAAATAGATGGATATATATTACTAGTTTTAAAATGGTACAACTTTATAAATTTAAAAAAGAAATAATTTAATCACAACCAAATAATGTTTCATCAAATGTAACAAAATTTCTAGGGAATAAACATGACATAATAAGTTTTTTAAGCATCCCACACCAATACATGGTAGAAATCATCATATAGGTTGATGAAAACACATTATGGAACCAATTATTTCAATCCTTTTATTGAACACAAAATTGTAAAATTAAAATGTATAATATTCATGGCACATGCGATAATAAACATGAATAATATAATGAAAATAAACATAGAATTGAACATTCATGAAATATAATATCTACATACATATGATAATGTAAGAGGCAATGGTAAGATTATATATTAATCCAATTTATAGATCCACAATCATATAAAAGACATAATTCATCTAAATCACCAAATAGTTAAATACAAAAACTATAAAAGGTGAAATTTGGGAGAAAAAATTCCATCCCTAGTAACTTCAATTTCCCCCTACACATCAGTTAGCTAATCCCAATCACAATATTATTACTGAAATTTGACATGACCAAATCTCATGTCTAAAATACAAAAATGGAATGGCATTGAAAAGAACATCTGATGCTTCTTATGTGATGTCCATAAAATTGTTCACTCATATGCAACTGGAATTGGATAGCCACATGGGCTCAAATGTGTCCCACCATAGAATAGAGAATTTTGATTAGTCATAATTGTATATAGAGATAAAATAGGCAGACTATACCCCCATTATTAGACTGCATCACAATGGTGAATAATGGATAGTTTTGAATAAGCAATATAATTAAATAATAAAATAAAACCAACATGTTTTCATAATATTTATAAATATGATAATAGTGTCTTATAAAAATGATTCTGTTTCGCTAAAAATTTACCACACAAACATAGAAGAATGAATAAATATGATATATTTAAAAAAATTAAAAAAATTAAAAAAATACCTCCACGTGCATCCCGATAAATAGCTCATCATTTTACTCTCATAAACTCATCCTATTTAATAAATAATCTGTCCATAGTTGGTCTATTCCCATCATCCCATCCTGTATCCATGAAATCTACTCCATTAACGACAGGTTTCTCAAACATGGTTCATGAAAAAATCGGTAGGAATCCACCAATGATTCATGATTCTAATATAGTATGTGAATATATAATGCAATGTTTTTGGTACAAGGACTGGAAAAAAATTAAATATAATCCTTGTTGATATCTGGATCCTCATTAGATACCTGGATGTCCATAATTCTTCTACCTAAGATAAATTTCTCTAAAAAAGAGGTAATTAATTTTTTAGGACCCATGTGATGTGGTAGAGGCAACCTATCCGACTCACATGTATAAATCTTGATTATGGGTGTTGTCTGGGTGGAATGTAATAGATGATACAATGGAATTTTACTATAATAATTTCTACTAATCCCGAGGAACAAGTCCAAGGAAATATCTCAGTAGACTACATTGGGACCCAAGAAGACAATCCATGATGTCTCCTATCTAGGGACATCAAGATGATTTTGGGGACACCATAGTAATTATTAATGTTTTTTCATAGAATGGGGAATGAATCCACATCATTATCCAATGTTGCTATCAAATAAGTAAATAAACAAATACCATTGTGGGTATCTCCTATAACAAACACATCAATGAATTAGCGTGGCATCCATTTAGTGATCTAGGTATTCCCTCGAGAATACTAGGTTGGAAGGGATCAGAACACTACATAAAAATTTCTACAGTTATAAACTAGCTTAATATAATTTTATCTTATTTTTCAACTATACTTTTCATTGACCAATTTCATTAATAAATTTTATTTATTTCAGTAACAATAGAGGAGCCCAACACACCCCAATGAATGTGTATTTATGAAGTCAGTGAATAATGATATGATTTAACATAAAGACTATTTGTATCCATGTCAAAAAAATTTATTATTTTCTTCACGTAAATATGTTTCTAATTTACAATGAAAACTAATATAATTGGGTGTTTTGGTTATATAAATAACAATTTTCAATGAAGTATCAATGAAAACAACTAATGGGGTTCTTCAGGTTGAGATCACCCACCTCCAATAGTGAAAATGTCTCTAGTAGATGGCCAATGTCATGGTTTACTTATTTAAATTACGGAGTTAAATATTTCTTGATGCAACATATGGAAAATATGGAATGCAGAACAATGATGGAAAAATCATAAACACCATGTCTTGGGGGTGATGTAATAAACCACCTACCTTATCATGATAGTATAGTCCTCAAACAATATTAGCATTATATATGGGATTAAATGAGAGAGAATATTGAAATCAAAAATTCCCATAAAAATAGAACATTAAATATTCCATGGAAATAAAACCAAATATAATGATGAATATATGTAATATAAGTAATAGAAATGATAAAAGAACATAGATGATTTAACCAAAAATATTGAGATTCAAATTAGAATTGAGATGAAGGAGAAACATAAAATCCTTTAAGATAAGTGAGGGAGAGTTCCCATGCATCAAACACTATCAAAATGATGGAAGATGAATGGAAAAACTGTTTTATGTAGCAAAGGATGGAAAACTATAATTTAAAGGGTTTTTAAACTGGTGAATAGACTGGCCAAATAATTTTACAAACTATTCACTAATAAAAAATGGTATTTTTTTTACTTCACACCCCTAGCATGGTTAATGATGAATTATAGACAAACCATACCCAAATAATATATCAAAAATATTACCATGTCCCAAATCCCACAATGTCTAGTAAAATTTTCAGAAAAAAATTTAGAAAATCATGTGTTTTTACTCTATAATTAAATGACAGTATTGAACAGTCAGGTGGATCCATTGGCACACATAAAAAAATATATGTTCCAACCCTGTAGGGATACATGGTTTAGCAGAAAACTTAATAATATTCAAGATAAAACCATTTTAATCCAATGTTTTTCTTAAAAAAACGGAAATATGGGCCTCAAAAAAAACCAAAATGATCCTCAAACCATCATAACCTCTTTAGTAACATTATATATGGTAAAATATATACGTTGACTTAAAATTAATGGATTGTTACCTCTATGAATAAATAAGATATTATAAAATGGTCATGGAATTCCATAATCCATGATAATTATTAGCTACAATCAAGTTATACCAATGGGTTAGGAAATCTAATTTGAGAATCAAAAGTAATTGTGGTCATTACATAATCCCAAAAAATTAAAAAATTAAAATATAAATTAATTACTAACATAAAATCCATAGAATATAATCAAACAAATATACACCACCTATAATGAAAATAAAAATAAATAATACTTATATATATAGATTTTGAAATATAATACATTTAAAGAGAGGAGAAGACACATTATTTAATGAAAATAAGACACTATTCCATCATCTAAGACAATCCTAAATTGATCACCTCACTGATCAACCATATAAATCATTATCAATTCATTAAATATAGTAATAATTGGTTAAAGTACATCTAATGACCCTAATTTGAGAACCCTTTGTGATATAAGTGAAATAAAACATCAAAATGTGTTAAATATTTAGTGAAATAATTATTAGGGGTTTGTAGTAGCATGTACTATTAAGAGACTGAGTATTTTAAGATACCCCAAAATGATACACCATAATATTATGCTAAAAATATATTATTAACACATAATACTATGATACCAATTGAAGAATCGCAGAAATAATCTTCCATAATTAAGTTGTAAATAATAAATAATAGGTTTTTTTGAAAACCAATACCTTTTAGGTTTAGTGTTTTTGGGAGTTTGGAAAAGCATTAACAAAAAACACAATATTTCTCATCCAATTTTAATTTTTATATTACGTTAACAATATAATATTTTATCAGAATCATTCACCATCTTTCACAAAAACCACCACACATGATTCACATAAACAAATATTCCATAAAACCACATTCATCATAACCTGGAGAAATAGATTCCTAATAAGGGGGATCTCAAATTCTTAATAAAGGTAAAAATAAGTTATAACAATAAAATAGGACAATTGAGCATCAGATATACAATTGGGTATTGTAGAATAATCAAGGTATAATGACATAATTAAATATAATCATGAAAAACCCAAATATGATCATAAATCATGAATCATGGTCTATAGTTTATGTTATAAGACATGATTTTTATGTTAATAATCTCGATCCATTAAAATATAACATATAAACATGATATAACAATGAAATGTCGAATAAACATACATATAGAGAATAGTAATATTATGATAATACTCAATGATTCTCACACATTATGTTTTGAAAATCTTATGATTTTATTTCTTTTCTATTTTCATAATACCTAATGATTACCACTTGAAAGGATGTTAAAAAAAATATGATGTTAGTTAATTAATGTTTAAAACAAACAAATGATTTCAACACATTAATTCATAATATCATGATTTAAAAGGATTAAAAGAATTCAATTGAAGTCCATATAAGACCCCATTTATCAAATAAAGATAAACCATTATTATATATCAAGAATAATGTAAGATTATTCATTACCCATTTATAACAAACTTCACCCATTCAAATGAATTGAGGTTGATGAAATATTTTTGAGAAAATCATCATAAACCACCATGAGAATGAAAGTGGATGGTATCATTATTTATTATACTTAGTGAACCATAATAATCATTAATTTATACTAAAAAAAATTGAATATATTTTTATAATAAAAATAGATATATTCATTGATAAATAAGGAGACCCATACTTTTATATTGGTACCGTGTATGAAAATGAAGTATTCCTTAATAAAAAGAAAATATGAAATTTTTTTAAAAACCATTGTAAATTTTTACAAAATATTATTACCAAATAGGATTTATAATTTTAATAAATATGGATAATGTGGTTAATGTTCAAAAAATTACACTAATATCATTATAATACAAGTCAAACTAACCTGTAAAAAATATTAAAAATATTCCCCTTTAAAAAATTCAATGATAATTGAAAATTAAATTAAATAAACATTGAAATATATTTAAAAAAATTAAATAAATTTTTAAGAAGAATATGTATTTTTATGAAAAATATCTAAGTAAAAAACGTTAAAATTTACAAATGAATGATTAAAAATACTATATGTATTCTAAAATAAAAAACTCTACTAAAAAAATAACATGATAGGGAAATTAAAAAACAATGAGTATAGGAATATTAAGGATATAATATGTGAAAAATAATGTATACACACTATAAACATTAAAAAAGTTTCATAATATGAATCATTCTAAATAAAGTTAAATTGAGAGTAAAACACATTTTCTTGGATTCTAGATTGGTCAGATGTTCTCTGACCTCATATATAATAAAATATTGGTTCGTATTTAGCCAAATATAGACCTAATTTATATTTTGATTACTTTATATAACCCATTTTATAATTAGTTATTACTTAATGGTGAATTGGTTATTGTTAAAACAAAAATTCAGGTGTAATCCTATATGTATCCTTTAAATGATTTGGAATAGAGATTTTGGTCATTGAGTATCAATGATGGATTCATGATCCCCATAATTTTCATAATATTATAATTAGTTTGTTTCATATAGTCATAGTTTTCCATATCCATTTAATAGATCATGTTTTAATAGTTTTCATAGAATATATAAAAATTCCCTTCTCCATTGATTATAAAGTTAATAAAAAAATTGAATTTATTTTTATATACACTTTTTAATATTAAAACATAACCAAAATAAAAAATATATTAAATTATAAATTATTACATATTTTTTTATTAGTTTAATTTTTCTTATTCTTCAATGAGATATAAATTTTAATAATCTTATTATGGGAGGTAAAATTGACCAATAAAGAATCTTTTATAACTACTAAATGTGTATGAACAAGATACAATAAAATTAATATAAAATTGTTTCCAAATATTAATCGTTTTTAAAAACAATATTTTTTCTGATAAATAAGATTCAATAAGAGGTATATGTAAAAAATATAGAAAAATAATAAATAATAATATATCCATTACATTGATAGCTTCAATATCATATTGATGGTACTCTAAGATATGGGAGTACTAATTATCCCTATTAATACAAGAAGCTTAAGAATGTAGTAGATCATTATTTTGAAATGAAATATTGAAGTGTTTGTGGGTTATTTAAAATTCTCCATGTGTATTTTAAGGGGTGTATTTGAGAGACCTTCATAATTAATAGGAATAATGATTTTGTAATATTAATTGTGTAATATATGAAAGAGACATTGTCCCCACACTTAGTTAGGGTAATAAAGTGTGGGGTGGGTTTTGGTGTGTGGTCTTAGGATCATGTCTCTGGAAGAGTAGTTTATTTGTATTTTCCTTTTTTGTGTATTACGCTATGGTCATGGTTGTACCAAATTTTTTTTTATAAAAATGGATATAAATCTCAAGTTATATGTTTCCAATATAGGTAAGAATCAAAATTTTATATGGTGGAGTTTTTAAAGACTTTATAATATCATTTAATGATGACATTTTATAATATTTTATGGATTTAACACTTTATTTAACTCTTTTACGTAATCATATCCTTTACCATATTGATTAAATTTTACATGGTAGCTTATATATACAAATAAATTTTAAATGGAACTTACAAACTAATTGAAAATGTTATTATTCAAAATAATATAACCATTTTAAAATATTATGTTTCTCAATGTGATGAAAATTTATTTTAATAATTGTCATAGTGACACTATTTTTGTTTTTGAAAAAATACCTTATTTATCTTAAAAATTAATTTACACAAATAGAATTCATATAATTGATAATATTGGTAATGATAGTTTTATTAATGAAATAATATTATAATTTAATTTTATAACCATTAAAGATACAAATGGATCCTTGTGAATGATTAATTAATATGGAAGATTTGTAATGGTTTTTATTAGAAAAAATTTTATCATTGATTCAAAAAAGTCATGCGTTGATTTATAAAATCAAAATTTTAATTTGATATGTTTTTAGTCTATAAATGAAACTTTAGTCATATCATATGATCTATATATTTTAAATTAATTCTTATATCATGATGATGTCTTAATATTTACAGTTTTTCTAAAACCATTTTGTTTACAATTCACCAAAAATATAAGCATTTAAGAAAAATTGTTAAAACATTTCATAGAATAATTTTGACATGATGATTTTAAAAATAATCATAATTTTTTGAAATTAGAATCATAAAATTGATTATATTATATTTTAAATAAAAAATAAAAAATATTAAAAATTATATAAAATTGTTTTTTTTTGAACATTTAGTGGTATTATTTTGATTTTATATCAATTTTTATTAATTTAATGTTAATAAAAAATTATATAGATTTTTTTGTATAATTTATTATAAGTCATCTATAAATATAAAAAATACCGTAAAAATAGTTCTCGAAAATAAAAATCTTTTTTTACAGCAAACGAATTTAATCACATAACATTAATTATTTACCTTCCAAGAATAAATTTTAATTGACACACTATTAATATAACATATCAAATAATGTTTCAAATATAATAACAATTATAATATGTAAGTAGTTAACAAATATGATATTATAATAAATCCTTTTATTTCCCTTTTATTTAATTGATGTTTTTTCTTATTAAATGATTCTTAATGATATTTATTATTATATTCTTACAATGGAATAATGATTATCTTGATTTGAAATAGAAATATTTGAAGTCTCTTATTTCGGTGTTATGTATGATATATTGTATTCAATATCCTATTTCATTAACGGAAAATACACACTGAAATATTTATTTGTTACATCCCCCCTCAATAAATCAATTACAGCCTCGAAATATTAATTTCTCTCAAAAATTAAAATATATGAGTGTACTATAAATATAGTTATTAAATATGATACAATATTTAAACAATTATTAATATACAAAATTCCTATGTTCATCATTCAAATATTTTTTCACTAAAATACTAAAACCTATGGTTTAGTGTAGAAATTTATTAACACATTAATTTTAAAAATCAATCATAATATGTCACATCCTTTGAAAATATCACATTATTTTAGATCAACTAAAATTTTCTAATGTTATACCCTCTTATTATAAATAAAATATTCCCTATAATTAAATTAACCAAAATTTACAGTGATCTTTTTTACTGTTTTCTAATCCAATAAGAATGTAAATATATGAACTAATTATTAAATGTCAAATTTATCCAAAAAAATCATCAGAATAAAAATTAATATTACATTAATCATAAATACACCCAATTATGTAATAATAAATTAACAAAATAGCATAAATCATATTATTTCCATACTACTTCTCAACCCCATGGTTATTTATTCAAATCAATATATATTTACACAATCAATTTACTCATTATCTATGTTAAACATAATTATCTCAACATCAAATCATATACCGACCCAAAGGTCCACCGAAACCTCAAACAAGAATTCATTTCATTAACCATACCAAACATTTCCAAAATAATATTAATCACCTCAAAAAACCTATAACATAATACCTAAAAGGGTAAATATTCTTATAAACTTATGATTGTCCCAAAAAATATTTACCAAGGGTAATAACCAAAACACATAAATTATCCCATTTAATAACAATGTAGTATACGTAGTTTTTTAATACCCACACTGATACAAAACAAGATTTTCCAAACTCGTACACCTAGATGGGATACAAAACAATTTTCGACATGTTTTATTTTCTTCAGACTAAAGTGACCTAAAAGTAAAAATCTATAACTATAATATTTATACCAAATAACGAGCCACTTATATAAAAATTAAATTTTTTGTATATAGTTTTAGAGAGTTAATAAACCCTTTATCGAAAAAAATATTTCTCATCCAATTGATAATGTTTCCACTATAATAAATCCATAACTTTACCACATGTCATCAACATCGCCAGTAATATTAATCTCATATGAAAACCTTATGAAAATATCTAAGATAAGATAATTCTTCATAAAATTTTTATGTTGAAACATTATAAGGGTGTTCCCTAAAAATACATATGGGTAAATATTAGAAAAAATAATTAAATATCAATTCTGATTACAAGATGTGAATATGAGTATGAGATTATAATCAATGTACAATAAAATAATTTAATAAAATAATAACCAATGAAAAAATTATCAAAAATCATGAATAATTTAACAATTATTTTTGAATAATATATGAGTTTAAAAACAATAAAATAGATTCATGAGAACATGACATAAACATGTGTTATAACATAAATTTTTTTATAAGAATATGATTGGAAATGATATTATTCAAAGTTGATGACAATATTATAGCTTTCATTAGTGTATTATTGAAAAAAAACAAATCCTTGTTAGCCTCACAGTATAATACTCAGAATATGATATCTGTGTTTTTTATTCCTCTCTCTTGAATCCTCAAAATGAGAGATTACAATTGGATCCTCACTCTGCAGAATCCAGTGAATGCATGGAATAATATCCTCTAGGTATAGGCCATTTCCATGAAATAGAATGTCTTATTTTGGAGGATTCATAATATAGCTATTTCTACTTATAAAAATGTAAAATGGTTTTGGATTTTTTTGTTTCAATATGTGTTTTATTCAAGAGACATAAAAATAAACTTTTAATCATCTTTTCAATGATAGTGTTTAGGCTCATGGTGTTTGGATTTTGTTTACCGTGTTCACTACATTTTTATCTTTATCTATGTCCAATATGTCTTTCCATGAATGCTTCATTCATGGATTGGGTGTAGGGAGTATTTAATGAATGTGATGTGATGTGATTTAACAAGATATATGTTGGTGCTTATGGTTGGTGAGAAACCAGTATCTCTATTAGGTTATATTATCAATGGATGGATTATTATTATCAAGATTAAAAATAAGATTTTTTGTTTAATCAGGGAATTAGGTAATTGGACGGAGGTACCTTATTTACATAAACATGTCGACACTAGAATGTTCTGGTCTTATACTCTTCATTAGGGCATCTGGGTATGTTGGATCCGACCATCAAGGTGTCTGAAATTTAAAACTGATGGATCTATTGTTTCAAGATCGAGTCGTGGGGAAGGTATTGTCCGTGATAAATGTTAGTCGACTATCTTGGTTTTTTCTATCAGGATGGGGCATGATAACTCTCTTTATGCTAAGGTGATGGACATGTTTTTTAGTCTGATCATTTTCAAGAAAAAGAATTTAGATATTACTATTTGTGAAATATATTTTTTGATCTTATATAATCCAATTCATCAATATTGTATAGTTCCTTGGACTATTTATTATATTATGAGAATGTGTAGAAACATGTTGGGTGTTGATAGTACTGTTTCCCATATATGGAGGGAGAGAAATAAGGCAATAGAAAACCGATCTTCGATTTAAATTCCTAGTATGGAATGTTTATTTTTTGATGACATGTATAGTTGAAAAAATATGGTGTTAATATCTATAGGAAATATTCCATTAGTCTCCAATATTTTTGGCCCCATGGATTATTTCCCTTCTTTTGGTATGTCCACGCAGATACTTTCTTATTGTACTCTTTATCTATTAATTTAATAAAAATTACAAGACTGTGTGTGAGAAAACCCAATAATTTATATTCATTATGTCATAAAAAATATTGTGTTATCCACACATTATTTTTGTGTAAAAAACCAATGATATCCATGAATTACATCACAATATAATGATATGTAAAAAACTATCCATTGAATCAGATAGGTATCTAAGGCCCCAAATGTCATGTAATGATAATACAAACATACATTTTCCATAATAACATAATACAATTCATCATTCCTTCATATATTAATTATATAATGCATGTAAAATTAGTTTCAAAAAAACATACTGAAAATATAATTATAGTCCACCCATTTAAATAATAAGTGTTATATCTATATAGAATATACCCTATAAATAATTATTATTATTAAATATTTTTTTCATAGTTGAAATATACATTTGTTAATTTATTATAAATATGTCTTGAAAAAACCAGAAAAATTATCATTACCTTTTAGAATCTTTTTTTAATCATAGAACTATAGTAATTAGATTTTATTAAAAACCCCAAAAAAATGGGAAGGTGTCATGAAAATAAATAATATCAAAATTTTGATAACATGTAGTAAAACGATAACCTATAAAACCATTCCTTTCACATAATTATAATGAATGACAATATGTTCCCTATAGAAAACCTTAAAAAGAATAAATTCTAAAAAATAAAAAGAATGTTGAAAATGGTGATAATAAATTAAATAAATAACGATAATGAATTTACAAGATAAAGAATATAAAATACCATTTTTATAAGTATAATAAATCTATAAAATGTAAAATATATATTATATAAACCAAATAAATGAAGAAATGTTTATATTATTAAACATGTCTCAATGAATAGAGATTGAGAATAAAACTCCATACGTTGGATTCTTTCATGGTCTAATCGGATCTATCCACATATATAATATATTTATGTAAATTATTCCCAAAAATAGTAACCTTATAAATATTTATTTTTCATTATTCAATCCATTTATAATTTATTATCACCCTTATATTAAATGATTTTCATTTAATATAATTATCTTTGGGTTAAAAATTCAATTACCTTATATGATTCCATTTAGATATTCCAGTCCTAGAAAATTATTATGGATTTGTTAATAATTAAGTTTTAATCGTATTATATTTCACGTGTTTGTTATATTATTGGAGTCCCATGTCTATTTTCATGGACCATTTGTAGACATTTTTCATATATATTTTAGAAATTTTATTTTTGAAGGATTATTGGATTAATAAATGAATTTGATTTATTTGTAATTATAATTATAAATATTATATATTTATATATTGGAAAGAAATTAAATTAATAATTTTTTCATCTTACTGTTAGAATTTATGTTTTTATTCTAGTTCATGAAATTAACATCCGACGAATGTTAAATTAGTTAGTAAAACCCACCGAAATAGGAATTAGGGTGTGTTAGGGGCTTATTATGGAAAAATTTATGTATAATAAGAGGAGAGTGTTTAAATTATAACTATGGATTTAAAGGGATTGAGGATGAATCTTTTTAGAAGTGATATTTTGGAAACTATTGTTTAATAATAATAATAATAGAGATTTATATTACCGTGAAATGTGGATTCATTCTAGATAATAAATGAAAAGGGATAAAGAATAAGTTGGTAACTACATAGCCTAATCATTTATGGCATGATTTTTATCAATTATTAAGGCATTAGGTATAGATTGAACATAATTATCTTATTTTATCCTTTAAATTAAAGACTATATTTTATCAAGGTACTTATTTTATTTATTAAAATGATACGTGGCAAGTATTCTAATTTTAATACGAAAATTTCAAATATTAAAAAATTTAAAATGTTCTATTTCTAGATTTATTATAAATTAATCTTAATAAATGTGTTCATAATGAAAAGAATTATAATAAAAATACAAGATTTAGAATAATTTTTTTGGTACATAATAATAACATATAATGATGATATAAAAATATATTCATTAGTTTATGTCTAAATAATATAGGGTTATTTTATTTTTAAACCAATCCAAAACCGAATGGATGCTTATGAATCATTTTTGAAATAAAAAAGTATAAATTATTATTTTATTAGGAAAATATATAAATTCTATTCCCAAAATTTCAATGATAGATTTGTTAAATGAAAATATTAATATTAAATTCATTATTTGACTCATTAAATGAATATTTCGATTTTAAAAAAAATGAATGTAATTTTTATGTCATTCTCATATCATTATTATGTCCTAATATTTCTTGTACTTTCAATGAAAATATTTTTACTATCCACCGTAAAATAAAACATTTCATAAAATAAAAAAAAATTATTTATAACCTAATTTTGGATTTCTGAATTTAATAATTATGTTATATATTTCACATTAGAATGTAAAAATTAAACAACTTAACTTTTAATTAAAAGAAAATATATAATAAATTTGTGGTTATTATAAGAAATATAATTCTTTACCACTAATTTTTTTAAATATTATTTCATACAAATTGTAAATAAATAGAGTTTTCTTGAATTTATTTGAAAACTGAAATATCTTTTTAAAATAATCCTTTATGTTTGACAAATAGATCCATAGACAAAACTAAAAATATTATTATTAACATTATTATTTTTTATATTATATGGATTAATTCAAATAACAAAAAATATTTATCCTATATGAATTATATAATTATAAAATCATTGGTATTGAAACATATAATAATTATTTAGTATTAATTATAATACAAGAGTTCTTAATATATATACATATAATAAAAAAATTATTAATATTTTAATTACACTTGATGTTACAAATTTATTGTTTTATTAATGATTTTCATCAATATTTTTTCACAATTTAATAACACATATATTTAATTGAAATAAAATATATCCTTTATATTATAGATTTATTTTATTTATGATACATAGTACTCATCATAATATTTATTTTTTGGAATATAAATAATTAAATATTAGGTGTTTAAAGACGAGACCATGAATTTGTTTTTATGGATGGTTTCTAGAGATTCATTTTCCAAATTAAAAATATAGATACACAAAATGAGATCACATAATTTTATTTTCTTGTTTTATATACTTTTATAGTCCATAGAACATGTATATTTTTATGGTAAATGTGTTACAACAATTTTAGCGGAAACACCTCAGTAATATGAATTCATTTTAGAGAACATCAATGTGGTCCCATTAAACATAAAATATTTTTTTATTGATAATAAAAAACAAATTCGATAGTGTTTAAATCATTTTGGAGTGAAATCCACATAAATTTTATTAGAAAAAAATGAATGCCTCAAAATCCTCCAAACATAAAATTTCAGTCCCTTGAGGAAACAATGATATAATTTGTAAAGGACATAATTCATTCTGATATAAACATAAACAATCATATCAAATAACAAACCATCAATTATTTTTATTTATCATTGAAAAATATACATTTTTTCTTTATTATTCCATAAATACCAAAAAAAAGAATAAAAATTACACACATCTATATATTTTAATTCTTAAAAAATAAAAAAAATTAAAATATGAATGATCTAATAGTAATTTAAGAGAAGATTGACCAACAATAATTATTTTTCTCAGGAATGTGGTTTAGAAAAATAAAGTGTTCATTGAATCCAAAAGGTGGGAATCAACTATTATAAGTCCAATAATATCTCTAATGTGTAACTTTTATGTGTAATAAAGATACATCATCATTTTTTATATTCATTGTGATAACTCAAAAAATATCATTTTAAGATATATTTAAAATGTATTATTGTACACAAATTTTTTAAATTACCTATCATGTTGAATAATTTTAATATTAAATTTATTTTGAAATTAAGACCACATAATAACCATATGGGAGTCATCAATAAAATCAAATTATGACTTCTATATAATTATATAGATAGAATATTAACATTAAGAGTTTTATTAATTTAAACTAAATTATTAAACATTTGTATATATAAAACTTTTACCGTGTAAATTAAAATATTATTCTTCAATTTAGAAAATTAACCTCCCCAAAAAAAATTCTCTATCAATATAGGAATATTTTAAATATAATAAAAATTAAAAAATCTATTTTTCAATTGATTATTATTTATCCCTAATATTTATTACATACCCTTTATGATATATATTTATTATATTTCATCATATGTAATGGGCTGAAATTTTTTTAGTTTCTTATATATGATAACCTCACTAAAACATCTATTGAAACATTATTTATTATAGCCATTTTCATTTAGGTTAGACATGTAAAATATATAAATTATTTTTAGATTAAATTCCACAATATATGAAATTACAAATTATATTTGAAGATAAAATTTCCCCGCATTGTTTCTCATTTTTCATTTCATGGATTATCTAACTAAAATTCCTAAACATCCTCACATATTCCAATGAAGGTATACAATATTAATAGAAATCACACAATCACACAAGAATAGTAGTCAATGATATTGAAGATGCATGATTCTCCTTAAAAATTATAATAATTTAAAATGTGATCCCCTTTTTTATTAAAAATGTATAATCGTATGTATAAAAAATGTGGGGAAATGGTGTGTTATTTATTCAGGATTTGAATTTAAAATACATGAAATGGAAATAAAAAATAAAAAACAATTAAAAAATAATAGTTCTTATTTATGAGTTAACCTCATTATATGTGCAATTTTTATGGTCATTGGCTTTAATATGTAGCACATCCCTCTTCTGTAATGACATGTTGGATATATATTCTTCCAAAAAACACCATGTCATGTTCTCATTGCCTTTCAAACTTCTAGAAAATTTCTATTATTTTGGAAGATAAGATAACATCTAATAAAAGCCATTATGTTGTCTAAAAAATTAAAATGTTGGATATATTCTACTTTAATTAGCCTCATATAATCCCACTATCTTAGGAAATATTATTTCACCAATTATTTGTTGTAGAATATTGTTAGAAAAAACAAATGGTTTCTACTCGAGTTTCTCAATATCATTATTTTTGTAAAATTAATAATTATAAATAAAGATATACGGAAAGTGAAATTTCAACATAATTATCAAAATTTAATGGATATTATAATTTCTAAAAATAATCGCATGATGTATTCCCCTTTTAAATTTTTATAAATAAATAAATTTTTAATAAGTAAATATTATAATAGTTGGTTATATATCATTCCATTATCCCTCATTTGATAACATTCATGGAAATTCAATTTTATCATTAAGTCGAGTAATACCCCATTTTTGGAAATTAAACATTTAGGTAAACTAATTATTAAATTGGAGAATTGTATGGAAAAAAACTACATCACATTGTGTTGGTGAAAAAAATTTATTCATTATTCATACTCTCAACCACGTCCTTTTTTAAAATAATGTCTTTCATGTTATTTAATATCTCAGATAGTTTATCTTCCAAACAACAAATTAATTCATTCTAGTTATACTTTTATAATTATAGTTTTTCAAAATATACTATCATAGATAGTAATTTTTTAAAAAACAAATTTCCTCCACAAATTGATAAGGGGTTTGGTTTAAGTTGTTGTGGAAATGAGTTCATATCATTATTATTATAAAATACATATTCATTATTAAATTTCATAAAAACGTGAATGGTTGAAGATGATAATCATCAAAAGTATCAACAAATAGAGGGGTCAATAATATGGTAGAGGTACTACTATTCTCAACATAGGTGATTTAATTTAAATAAATCATAAACATTAGTATTAAAGGTATCATACATGTCTGATTCAGAAAATATTTATACCATTTTAAGAAATGAAAAATAAATAGAATAAAATCTAAAATCATTTTTCATATTGACTTCCATGTTCACAATATAACTTCCAACAATAAAATAAAAAAAAATTCTAAACCATCATAGGAATGGACATGATTAAGATTTATAATTTACCCCAAACTAACTCACTTTAAAAATATAAAAATTTAGGTTCAATATCAAATATGAAAATAGAATTATAATGGTATATTTCATTTACTAATTATTTAATGAACTCAACCCAGTGTGTGAAAAATAGATAGAACAATGCATAATTCAGTTACATTGTTGGAAACCTTCCCATGTTTGATTAAAATAAAATTTTAATTCTAATTAAATTTGGTGTTTTCATATTTATCTATAAAATAGTTCCCTTTAATGAATGACTTATAATAATTTAATGTTATTTATAATCTCATAGTTTGGTATTCAAATAATAAGAAAAGATAAAATCAACCCTTTGGTTCGGTGGTGGATATATCTATAGTTTCATTAATTAGTCACTATAAAAATTAATGTTAAGGATCTTAAAAGTCTTTGAAACACAAAATCATAGATCTTATTTGGATTCCATCATTTTAAACCCATTATTCTATTGATTTAAGGGGTTATAAATATATAATTTCAAGCATAATATTATATGAACGGAAACCACAAATGGAAACACAATTGAAGGAAAAATAACATATCAAACCAATGTAATTTATTAAATATATAATTATAATCAAGAGATTAAAATACCATGAAACATAAATATATGTATTTCCATATAAAATACATAAAAATATAAAATAAACCCTATGGTATAATGAAAATAAAAAATATATCTTAGGTTAAGAAGATATCACTTGATTGACCCTCTGGTCAACCACATATTTTTTCTGATATTATCATAGGGAAATTTTTGAGTTTAAAGTATATAATTAACCATATTAAATAACCTATTGAGTTATATATTGAATATTATCCACAAAATTTATTTAGATTCTAATCAAATTACGGTTGAGTGGTTAGTTTTATCTTTAATGTCGAAAAGACATTGTCATCATACTATGAATGAGACCATGAATTTTTTTTGTATATTTTTGGGGTATTAAATAGACTTTTGAATGGTAAATATATAAATAATATATTTCAAGAATATTTTTATTGCAATATAGTCCCAAAAAATGGTGGAAGGATTTGGTAGCTATGACCTACCAAAAAGTGTTCAGTTTTAACCCGGAATAGTCTTCAAGAAAATAATTATACTTTAGGAACACTAGTGTAGTAGTAATAAACATAAATAAATCATTTGATGAAATTAGAATACATATTTTAATGTATATGAATAATTTTTAAATAAATATTAAACAAAAACATATAAGATGAATCCATACATTAAGGCTAACATAGAGATTTGATGTAAACTCAACCGATACATATGTGACTTGTTTAACGCTGTGAATGGATTAAATATACCTAAAAGAATATGAGGAATAATTTAATTATTGTTATTAGAGTTAATGTTTCATAATAATACATATTAAATAAGGATAATAATATAATACAATTGGGACGATTTTTTAATAAATGTTAGTCCATTCTTATGACAACCTTATGGTTTTTCACATCAAGGGAATTTTTTAGTATACTGTTAAAAATATAGAACAATTTATTTAACCATGAATGGATTTTACCCTTGTACATAAGGTGTGAGATATTATCTCTCAGTGAAAAATATGAAGGGTATTTTTGTTCAAACCTAGTTGAGAAACTTGTGATGTACTATCGTAAAAATCAACAAAGACGTGCCTTTAGATTGGGTGGATGGGCGTAATGATTTCATAAAGACTATAAATATATCATATTATTTTTTATAACTATTTATTAAAACATTTTATAATAAATAACACAAAAATATAGTCTATTTTAGAAGTGAAAATGTATAAATATAAGAATTTTACTTGGTTGACTGATAATGGATACTCTAATGAGTACACATTAATAATGTTTCGATGTGCCTAATGAATCACTATGTATTGTAATGATTGTAAGTGTTTGGATACAAACCAATTCCATAAACTAGGGTCAACTGATCCTCATTGTTATCTATATATTACTTCAGCAAATCTATTATGGATAATACTATAAAAAATCAATCAGAAGAATATCTAAAATATTTTTCATCATCAATCACTATGTGTTTTTTATTCTTATTCAATATAAAAAAAGATAAATTCTCAATAATTATTTCCATAGCTTTTATTTCTGATATTTTTATATTTAGTATGGTATTTAATCATTTAAAATTTGAATATCCACAAATATATCATTTTACAATTGTAAAATCTTCGATTATATCTTCTCCTTTTCCCTCTTTCAAATTCCATGAGTCACCCACTAATTTGACCTCAAATAAACCAATTATAAATATGAAAATTACCTAGTCAAATATATATATATATATACCATAATTAAAATAATAAAAACATTTATTAAGATAAATTATCATTCATTTTGAAATTTTCACACCTTGTACATGGTAAACTCACCCTCCATATTATACCATCACTAATAAAACCATGACATATTAATTAAATTTGGATACAAATTCTGGTTTGTATAAATATTGACAAAACCATTCTCTAAAATAATTGGTTAATGGAATTATAATTTCCATATTACAATCATATTTTGTAACTTCATCCCTAAAAACTCAATTCACAAAAAAAAATATTTCCCATTTTCATTTGAAAAAAACATTCACCACTTCCAATTCAATCCTCCCTATAAAAAACATGGATTTTTAGAATCACTATTAAATGAGTGATCATATAGTGCCATCGAGTACCACATTTTCTATTCATGGACATAACAAAAATACAACTATTATAAAATAGTAAAAATGAACTCCGTAATTTCCAATCATAGACAAGAAACATGAAAACAACATCTTTTATCCACATAGTTCTTTCAAAAAAAGTCTCATTATTTTGGAATCTAACTATTCCTCCTTCATTGGAATGAACAAACATTACATGAAAAATGATATTTTGTAGGTAATAAATATTCTTATATAGAATCAAACATAAACTATAGTCATGGTTATCCCTAGCATGGAATTATAATTCTATTAAATGATGGGAAATAAATCCTAAAAAACATCTTTAATCCATTCCAAATATTATTGAAACAATATTAAGATACAACCCATTTTTAGTACAACATAAAACTACATAACTTTTACCATTTATTAAAAATAAACACAATAGTAATCAATCATTATAAATAATGTAACTAATAATCTCATCAAAAAGTCTTTAATGTGTTTTTATTATCAATATTATCCCCAATTAATTACCTCACTTCCATTACATTATATATTATATTATTTTACGTTAAATACCATGTGAAACTCAATTCCATTTATGTTTGATCAAGTCTAAATAGTGATTGAATGACTAAGACACAAATACAAGTCTACATGAGCAAGGATCAGTACTAAAAATAATATATAAATTGAAAACTCTCTTACTGAATAAATGTAACATAATTTTAACATTGATATAAAACTTTTATGTCACTAATCCTCTCACGAATCCCTATATATCACACCTATTTATTTATATTAAATGGGGAAAATAACCCTCGTCTCTCTTGTGCTTATCACTCCCCCTCATCATTTGACTCTCCCAAGAACATAATTGTTATTCTTGGATATAAATATATTATTTCGTCATCCAAAACATTTTTTACATAAAATGATTAATTATACTCTACTCGGGCTTTAATTTTTAATCTTAATGATAAAATTGATCTAATCACCCACATGGTTGAGTACCATAATATTAAATGAAACTTATCTATATTTTCAATAAGCACAATGGATAATATCCTTATAATTATTGAACAACCATGTTAAAATAGACAATAATATCAGAAGAGAATATTTAAAAAACACTTAAAGCCAAAGAATGTGGTCATACAGAATAATTCAGACAATTCTTCTAAAAGGTCATCACATAAAATGGATTTCTTATGATATGAAAAACATATTGATATATTTGAATATGATCTTCTTTGAGAAGTCATTATTCCACATTTTTATTTAAAAAATGATATCTATATTAAATATGATTTATAGAAGAGTGAGGTATTGTATTAATTACTAACTCAATAGAATGTTGCTTTTCAAAAATTTCCGATATGAGAAAATGAACAAATTAACAACAATATTAGAACATTGCATTCATACAAAACAAGTGGGTAGACATATTTGGTAATGAAATATATTCTAACACAAAAATATTAAATAAGATACACTATATTCATTTCAGTCCATTTACTAAATTTTCACCCAAAAATGAATGCTTCCCCACTTATGGATTTTCTATCCTTGACATCTCTAGAAATTTTTTTCTCTAAATATGATATTAAATCATCAATTTTCCCATATGGAACAACAATATATAATAAAAATTATAGTGGGTATACATCCTAATTCTTTTTATAATAATGTGATATTAATTAATCATATAACATTGAATCCAAAATACTAAACATGTGGATTATAAATTTACTAACCACATCATTTTCAAGTATAATAATTTCCCAATCATCGTCTTTTAATGTGTAGGATCTAAAAAAATCTCTCCATGCTTCCACTATTTGTTACATCCCTAATTCACGTTTAAATGTTTTTACAATCAAGCCTATTATACTTTTACAACAACTCCATTATATTCCACATTTGAGAAATAAAAATATATTCAATCTTTTAATTTAGTTTCAAAAATAGATATTATGTATGCCAACTAATTCCATATATCTTTAACATGGAGCTCAAAAATTGTTTTAAAACCCCCTCTAATTTCCAATTTATCCCTCCAAATGAGATATCATCAATATAAATTACATACATGAACTTTTTTTTATTTTTTCCTGACACATTATGGAACATCAAAACCTCTCTTGAATTAAAAATATTTAATTTTGAGTCTAACTGAGCATACCACACCAATATTTTTTTTTCTAAACCCAATTATTGATTTATTTATTTAGTACATTATAGGATGGTTATCACCAATTTTAATACTAGCTGGTTCTTTAATGTAATATTAGTAGTTGATCTATCCATTTAATAATGTTATATAATCATTTATTTGATAAAATATAAAGGCTATTGGAATCAGTACACAAAAATGTTTTTTATTGATTCATGTATTTTTAGTATTTTTGAATTTTCATTGCATATATAGGAATTTAAATTCTGTATATCCAAAACACACTATGTTTTCATTAATCCATATCAAATTTCAATTCTCGTCATACTTACTATGAAACACCAATTTCATTAAATCATGTCTACACTACATAGGGTCAAACATCTCTTTTTCTCCATATTTTTTAACTACTCATTCATGACATTAACCCATGAAGTTTCTTTTTTCAACATTCTAAAATGATTATATCTCTAATTCAGATCTTGGATAAGAGTTATCTACAATCCACATCCTCAATAATTATGTTAAATTATACTTATCTATAGTAATACTAAAATGAAGAGTTTAAATTTTGGTTATTCCTCAATGGTTCAAGGATCAGATATCTTAATCCTCCATCACGTCATCTAATCTATCCTCAAAATCATCATAATTTTTTTCGAGTATTGTTCCCTGAAAATAATTTTCATCATTTTTTTGTAATGACAAATTTATTTCAAATTTTCATTTCTAGTTTTATTAACTTAATTCTCATTAATATATATATGAAATTATATTTAATACTCTTATTTATCTTCTTGTTTTCATTTTATTTCCTCTAATATCAGTTTTATAGACTATGAGTATTCTTTGGCCTACCAGCACATAATTTTTCTATTGATTTCCTCATTTTCATTATTTGTATCATTTATATCCTAACACCCAAATATATTCTAATGTTTATTCATTTTTTATTATATTTAATAGTGTCATCTCTTATGTATGAGTGAATAATTCCTAATTTTTTGTATATTTGTCAATTTCAAATATTTTTTTCTATCAGTGATGTAATGTGACACTTACAATAAGAAATGTCTTTCCAATATTATTCACGATATAATTATTCCTATTTAATATTAAATTTTTGTTGGGATTTATCATGAATGAAATCTATTTTTAATCGAATAATTATATATGTAATCCCCATATAAATATAATTAGAATTCATCACCGCCATAAATGTTAAGAATTTTGATCATTCATATAAATTTTTCTATCACCACCCAATAATGTTTTTATAAAATCCTTGATTTACTTCTTTGTTTATATTAACATAATGCCAACCACATTTTTATATTCATAAATAAAAAACATTAAATACATCTAACATTATTTTCCATTATTTTTCATTATACTAAACACATTAAAATAAATTAAATTTCATAAATTTGAATTTCACATGTCATTATTATTGGGATTCCTCATCATTTTATCTCTTATACAATTATTAATATTTTTATATCTATTTTGATTTATATTTGGAAAATAAGTAAAATCCTAAATATTTATAGGTTTTTTGTTATTTGTTTTATAAATGTGGCTAATAATATAATTCAACATATTATTATATGCTTTAGAAATTTGTGCACATTTTTTATTCATTAAATCACACGAGTAAAATTTTCAATTATTTGTTATCCACTTGTTAAATAATTTACATCACTACCCTTGAAAAGTCTATCCTAATGATGAATTGTAATATCCAATCATGAGTCATATAATTTAGTTTCTTCCAAGAGGTTGAATTGTGTCTTTCTACATTGTGGAATTTCATGTTTTTTACTCAACTTCAACTAACATCTTATTTAGATTTTTATTATTTTAAATATCTGTCCTTATGAGATCGAACAATATCCACGGAAAATACCTTTACATTTTCTAATAAATTGTTTTTTGGTTATGTGGTTTGACTGAAAACAGTTGGGGATCCACTTAATAAAATTCATTACCGCCAATAATTTCATTTTAAATAGGATATACTTCTTATTTTTTCATTTATTTTAAATAACATTTTGGGTTGAGATATAAAATAATATCTCTTATCATATTTAGTATGAGAAATGAAAGATTCTCTAAGATCTCCCAATTGAGAGAATTTAAAATTATAATGAATTGAATTAATTAGAAATATTTCCATTCTCTTTAAATGACCAATGTATATATATCCATCCCTTTATTTTGAATAAACAATATATTCATCAAAAAAATTTAAATTGTTGAAGAAATCTCCAAAATATAACTTCTTTTTGGTGATTGATATATTACCACACAAAATTATTTGATTTTTGGGTTCCCATCCTTTAAAGTAACATTTAAACACTGTATAAAATTTTAAGGTGTCGCCTTTGTAGTGAAATAATTATAACATAAATAGGGAAAATATTTCATCATCATCTCCTAATATGATTCATTCCATTGTGTAAAACTTTTTCTTTGGATATTCCCTCGATGTTTTAGAGTTATCTCTATCCCTTCACATTCTTTTCTCCTTTGACTCTGGTATCCCGATATTTGAGAAATACATTTTAATGAGAATTCCATTCATACCCATATTCTATTTTATTTTTTAATTAAATAAAATTTCAATGCATTTTATGTATATTGTATGCCTTCATTTTAGATTCTTATTTCAAATTTTCAAGACAACATTTATTTAGGATACATTTTTTTGACATAGGTTTCAAGATACTTCCTTAATTTAAAAAATAATTATTTATGATATTTTATCCTATTTTATCACCATTTAATAAAAGGTTTAATGTCAAATATCACCATTGATTTTCCTACAATATTTAGAAACAAATTCCCTAACTCCTTCCAGGTTCACAAGAAAAAATCCTTGAAATCCAACTATATTCTATAATATAGTAGATCATTATTCATACATTTAAATATACACAAAAAAATTAATTTAATAATCCATAAATATTTCTTATTTTTATTTTAATGAAAATTATAATCCCCTTGATCACCTTCATTTTTAACACCGATATTACTAATCCCATTTAATTAATTTTGATCCATTAATTAATGTTGGGTTTTCTCAACTATATTAATATGTAGAGACCTAGAAATTTCAATGAAATTTTATTCTTAATACCTTCGAATTTTAGGAGTACGCAGTTTCTGACAAAACCAGAATCTGAGGCATGGTGTTCCCGGAATCAATTTTTGAAGTTATGTTCGGGTACGTTCAGTAAACGTACGAGAAAGTTTTTTTGTGTTTTGAACTGGTGCACGAAATTGAAATCTGACGACACCGATTAACTCACAGCGCCGATATTCGCTTAAGGGGACCTTTACCGCAGTTGCATTTTATGCGGGTTGAAGTTTTTTTGGGGATTTAGAATAAATTAAATAAAATTATTTTACAAAATATTATTTATTTTTTGTAGTTATAACCTACAAGAGGAAATTACAAGTGGGCCCATACCCCAAATAACCTCCCCGGAGAGGATTTAGTGTGGTGGGGCCCACATGAACCCAAACTCTTCCACCTCCCCTCAACTCCCCATTAATTCCCTACTGTTTATTTTTTGGACAACTCCTCATTAATGGTGGATCCTCTCCACCTCCATCTTTCCATCAATCATGCCTACTCATATAATTAATGGATACATTAACTATTCGGAACCCCTTTTGAATCAAATTTAATTTCATTAAAATTATATTAATTAGAGATACCATTTATTTTTTTGGGTTGGAAAATATTTTCTTCGGGAAGGCTATAGAGTTTTAGAAGTGAGGTGATCCTTCTTCGACGAAGAACACCGTTCTTCAATGAAGAACATCCCTGAAGAAGAATGTGAAGGACTTCTTCCAACAACTTATCTTCTTCAGACGCACCTTGATGTCAAGAAGTCTATGTCGCCTACGACAACGAATCTTCCTCCATCGTTGATGGGATTACACCATTCCTCGGCGACGCCCGACTACCACGACACTCGTCTTCTACGTCTTGACGATGTGCGATGTCGATTACAAGGTAGGGGTTTGAACATTTTTAAATAAGTAATTTGTTCCCCGTTCTTTGTCGATTTTTCTTTGAATTGTCCATGAAATATTGTTACCGCCTAACACAGAGTGTGCGGGCCGAACAAAAACGGGCCAAAACCCTGGGTCGTTTCTTCTTTATTTAATTTGAAAAGAGATGAAGTTGCAAATGGAGGTGGTGGTGAGCGAAGGCGGTGGTCGCGTGCTGGTCGCGTGCTGAAGAACCACAGCCCGGAACTGTGGTCCGCTCGGCCAACGAAGAACCGGCCGGCTAAATCCATCCATACTGAAGAGACGATAGTGTCACAAGGGACGACGTGCTGCGGGGAACTGCGGGCCGCTCTCTGTGGGACACTCGGCAGTGAACTGGCCGACTCGTCAGCCAACCGGGAAGAAGGTGTCGCGGCGCCAGGAGGGCGTCGCGCGGAAGAGACCGCGGCCCGTCCGTGCGGGCCCCTCATGCCAGGAAGGTCAGCCGGGTTCGGCCGGCCAGTTGGGAGGGTGGTGCTTCTCGGCACCCCCTTTTCAAGAGAGTCCCCCCTTCCGACCGCTCAGCCACCTGGGCCGAGCTGTTCAGCCAGCCGGCTGAGCCGCGGCCAGCCAGGCCGCGCCGCGCCGTGCCGGGTTGGGCCGCGACCCTCCTGGCCGGGTTGGGTCGCGCCCCGCCGGGCGGGGCCACGCCCCCTTGGTCTGGTCCATGATACTCATTGGGCCAGTCCAACCCTCTTCCAGGTCGGACCCTCCAATACTGGGTTGATCCACCCCGCCAGCCCACTGGGCATAATGGGTCGGGCCCGTTTTCACTTAAACTTGAATAACTATAAGACCACGCGTCCGATCGACGTGCCTTCTGAGGCTTTGGGACCCTCACAATGAAGCAGTTATTTTGAGATACTCTATGTGAGTTTTTTAAAAAATTGGAAAATGTCCGGATTTCGAACGAGCGGATTTCCAACCGGCCTCATGGAACGAAAAATTCAATATCTCACACACTGGGCGTCCGATTGACGCGCTTTCTATCGCATTGGATTCTTTTTTAAGAGACATAACGTTGGGGTACATCAATTCTAGACATTGTTATAGTTGATGTGATGACCGCTTTGCTCGAGGGGCGGACCCTCCCAGAATCGAGCGTGCTGTGTGCGAGAACCCTAGAGCTTGCTGCGACTGCATCGACTACTGTACTGTAATCCTCCATGGGTTCAACATTGAAGACTACCATACTGAAATCCTTCGTGGTTTCGATGGCGATGAATATTGTTCTTGTATCCTATGTGGGTATGGATGTTTTACCTCTGAACATGTATCCTGTGTGGGTCTGGCAGAGTTGCTGGTCTTGTATCCTGTGTGGGTCCGACAACTTAGCTGGTCTTGTATCCGGTGTGGGACTTACAGCTTAGACGAATCAGTTACTACATATTATCATCTCTATCGCTATACGAAAGATGTATACCTTTGTGAGTTGAGTCTTGATTTTCAATCATTATCATCAATGTGATTTACTTCCTTCCTTTGTGGACTGTGTTGTATTTGAGCTCGATAGTTGGAGCCGTACTGTGGTTGATAACTTAGGTATATGTATGGGCATATACCTATGTATGGTTTGTTGATACATCGTGTTAGTATCTCTCTTCTATGGTTTATCCTTTGTGGATTCTGGGAGACCTTCGGGGGTCTCGGGTCCCTACTAACTATCGTATACTCACCCCTACACGGGATTTTCCCACAATACGTTGTGTTGTTTATAGAAGACAGATAACACTAATCGAGGTGGAGACAGTTTGAGCTAGATGGTACCCATAGGTAGACCACATGGCGAGACGTACGCGGAGCGGACGGATGGACTTGAGGTGATGAGGAGGCTATCTGTACCCACCCTTTTGGTGGGATTCTTAGATAACGACTTAGTGGTTACTTTTATACTATACTGAAGTTGTGCTAGCTTTCAGTTGTATTGTACAATCAGTTGGATTTGTATACTGGCCCATTTACCTTATAGTACTTTCTTTTTTACTCAGTTTATTTAGTGCTTACTTCAGTTTGGTACTCTGTTGTGTTTTTTACTTTTATAGAGGCAATTCCTTCACATTTAATCGATATTTACGCCTTTGGTGCTCGTCGATAGCCCCTTTTCTATAGAAGGTTGGCTTGGGGTAGTCACGACATGGGCCCGGAGGACAGGTAGTGACAAATTAGTATCAAAGGAGTCGGTTCTACCGCATAACTCAGGACTCTGATCTTTCATTCTGTGGAGCAGTAGTGTTAAGAGTATTGAGTGTGGTTTTCAGTCCAGGGAGTCCAGTGTTGGTGCGCTGGCTGACGTATCTATACACCAGCACCTTGACCTCTGATTTTCGGCTCAGTGAACAAAAACGCTGATTGCATGTGTGTTTCAAATGATTTATTTGTGATTACATTGTCTCATCCCACCAGGTATACTGTTTGACCGTGGAACACCTGTTTCCTTTAAGGATGGCCCCATGAAGGCAGCTAGCTAGGGTTCTGAGTCACGTACGAGATGGTATCCCACCGAGCGATGACGCCTAGTTGTAGGGCCATGTCACAGCGGAGGCACCACCGCTTCCACTACCCGCTGAGCCACTGATACTACCAGCTCCAGTATAAGAGAGTGCATGCCTCTTGAGCGTGTTGCACGAGTTCCATCGACATAGGCCACCTAGGTTCAGTGTAGATACGGACCCACAAGCAGCTGAGGATTGACTAGAGGCTATCGTCAGAGTTTTATGATTTGTTGGGACACCAGCCGACCTTATGGTGATCCTTGTCGCAAGTCTACATCATGCAGTGACAGGCAGATGGTGGAGCATGATTCTCTAGGTGCATGATGAGGCATCTTTACTCTGGACGTACATTGAGAGTCACTTTCGGTCCGAGTTTTTTCCATCCACCCTTCATGCGTTGCAGATTCAGGAGTTACTACATCTATAGGAGGGCAGCATGTCAGTATCTTGGTACTCAGCGAGGTTTACTAACCTCTCATGGTACACTACGGATATGGTATGAGACCTGTTCTTCAGGGTCATGATAATCGATATTGGACTAAGGAATTAGATTAGGTCTTCGATGATTCCCCTCAGCATTCCGATGTAGGAAGGGGTGCTAGGGCTAGCCCTTCAAGTGGAGATATTTCTCACTAAGCAGTCAGCAATGGTGACACCCACTGCAGGGCGACACGTAGGGAGTCTTCTACAGCCGACAATAGACAGATGTCTTAGGGGTCCAAGAGGACCAGGCCATCAGGTGGGCATCCTTAGGATACATGTTCGGTTGTGCGGGGAACACGAAACAGAGCCATCCTTACGAGGAGCAGGCAGTGATATGCATGCGGCTGGCAGGGCCACATGGATTGTGACTACCCGACATGCCATGCAGACGAGCAATAGACATTAGAGGGACCTCCGAGGCAGAGGTAGAGGTTTGACCGGGGTGGTCCATCGGAAGCGAGCGGGAGAGTCAGAGGAGCTGGCCAAGTAGCGAGTGGTGGACGACGTTTCAAGTCTCTACATCTACCACCACCAGAAGGTCCACCCCGACTACAAGGAACTGGTGGACTGAGGCGGGCACAACTCTAGAAAGTTGAGGCCTAAGACAATGGCGCACCTGAGATGATTCCAGGTACTATCAATGTCTACTCCACCCTTGCTACAGTTCTTATAGACATATGTGCGAGTCATTCTTTTATTGCTGCTTCCCATGTTCGGACCTCGGATATTCCGACAGAGTCGTTGGCTCGATCCTTTTGGCTAGAGACTCCTACAGGAGCAGACTCGACGATTATGCACCGGTGCCAGTAGTGTGAACTTACTCATGGAGGTGAGATCTTCGTCTTGGATCTTTTTGTAGTGGCGATGATGCCTTACGATGTCATCTTGGGTATGGATTGGTTATCTACATTTCCTACTCAGATCAACTGTATTAGGTTCCAAGTGTGGTGTGTCCACACGAATGGGAGAAGGTTCACCTTCACCGGCGATAAGGGAGCCTTTGCAGCATAGGATGAACATACGTAGAGGAGAGGGAAGCTGATCCCACATGATTTAGCTTGTATCATCCTTGGAGCAGTTGATGTGTGGAGTCCGTGTTTTCTTATTAAGGTGGATCAGTATGTAGAAGTTTCTCCTGATTGCATTCCAGGACTACCTCCTTTCATAGAGGTAGACTTCTACATTTACATGTACCTTGAGACAACACCAAATCTACTCCAGTATATTAGATGGCTCCCGCTGAGCTTCGTGAGAGGTGGATACATCTGGAGGACTTAGAGGGAAAGGGATTTATCCAACCTAGTGTTTCACCCTGGGCTTCTCAGGTTTTGTTCGCCAAGAAGGAAGATGGGAGCTTACGACTATATGTCGACTACAAATGCCTAAATCAGGTTACCGTAACGAACAAGTACCCACATCCGATTATTGATGACCTCTTAGATCAGCTCAAGGGAGCACAATGGTTCTTTAAGATAGACCTCAGTTCAGGCTATCTCCATGTTAGAGTTCGAGATGAGGATCTACAGAAGACGACCTTCATGTGTCGGTTTGGACACTACGAGTTCTTCGTTGTGTCCATCAGCGTAACAAACTCTCTAGTAGTGTTCATGAGTCTCATGAACAAGGTCTTCCAGCTTTAACTCGATCATTTTGTCGTATTCTTCATCGATGACATACTGATTTACTCGACTACTGGGGAGGAGCACTCCTACCACTTGCGGGTTGTACTGGACACACACCGAGATCACCAGCTTTATGGTAAGCTCTCGAAGTGCAGGTTCTGGATTAATGATTTTAAATTTATTGGGACAAGTCATATTGGAGCTGGTAGTATTAGTGGATCCAGTGAAAATCGAGGCATCACTTGCTTGGGAGCCACCCATGAGCATGATGGAGGTGCGGAGTATCCTGGGTCTGGCTAGTTACTATCGATGATTTGTGCCAGGCTTCTCTAGAGTTGTAGTACTGCTTTCAGCCTTGATGAAGAAGGGGAAACCCTTCGTGTGGTTAGATAGATATCAGTAGAGCTTTTAGGAGCTGAGTCAGAGACCGACCAGTGCACCCATCTTGAGGCTACAGGAGGAGGGCGTTGGGTACGTAGTGTACTGCGTTGAATCAGGGACAGGAATCGGGAGTGTCTGGATGAAGGAGCGAGCAGTGATTGCTTATGTTTCACGGCAGCTGAGACAGAACGAGAAGAACTACGCTACCCATGACCTGGATTTAGCAGCAGTGGTCTTTTACGTGATGATGTGGCAACACTATCTGATGTATTGGCGCTTTACAGTCTACTCTGACCCCCAGAGTCTCAGTTATATCTTCTCGCAAAATGACATAAACCTGAAACAGTAGTTATGGATCGAGTTCCTCTAGGACTATGACATTGAGATAGTCTATACTACTAATAAGGGGAACGTTGTAGCTGAATCTCTCAGCAGGAGATCGGGCATTCAGCTTCTAGGAGAGGCGACAGAGCAGCTATCCATGTTGCAGATATCATATGTGGATAGAGATGAAGAAACCTTTCTACAGTAACTCACAAACACTCCTCCACTCTTTCAACGTGTCAGAGGGGCGCAACGTGGGGATTTTGACTATGAGACATGACATGTTTGGATATCCACAGGGCAGGCACCTGATAAATTTTCTGAAGGATGGGAGCACATTATCCACTTCATGGGACGTACCGTGGTACCAGATTAACTACAGGAGGAGGTGCTGATTGATTTCCACACTTCTCCTCTATTAGTACCACCAGGAGTGGAGAAGATGCATCAGGACATCAGACGACAACACTGGTGGCCGAGAATGAAGAAGGTTGTAGTAGAGTTTGGTTCACAATGCCTCACTTGTTAGCAAGTGAAGGCGGAGCACCAGGTGCTAGCGGGATTGGTTCATCCCTTTGAGGTCCTGGAGTGAATGTGGGATGAGATATCCATGGATTTCATGAAGGGTCTTCCACGTAACTCTAGAGGAAGTGACTCTATTTGGGTGATTGTAGACTGAATCACCAAGTCGGCCGACTGCCTACAGATCAGAGATCAGGGCTCAGTAGAGAGCATGTGACGCCTCTACATTCATGAGATCGTACGGCTACGTGGTGTTCCATTGACTATCGTCTCCAATCGAGACACTCGTTTCACTTCCCGGCTATGGAAGGGGCTGTTGGGGGCTTTTGGCATGAAGCTTCGTCTGAGAAATGCCTTCCATCATTAGACGAATGGCAAGAATGAGAGGACCATTCCGACTCTTGAGGACATGATCCATGCATGTGTCCTAGACTTTGGTGCAGCTTGGAAAATCACATACCCTGGGTGGTGTTTTCATACAAAAACAACTATCACTCCACCATCGTGATGGAACCTTAGGAGGCACTGTATGACTGAACATGCAGATGACCTCTTTGCTGGATAGACCTAGGGGTGTTAGCACTAGTAGGTCCAGAGATGGTGCAGGCTATGACGAAGAAGTTACAAATCATCCAGGAGAGTATGAAGACTACATAGAGCAGACAGAAGCCCTATGCTGATAGGAGACGGAGAACATTGCAGTTCGAGGATAGCAACCACGTTTTCCAACGAGTCTCACCTCGATGAGGTTTATAGAGATTTGTCCAGAGCAGCAAGTTATCTACCCATTTCATCATACCTTTCCAGGTCCTCATTAGTGTAGGCGAGGTGGCTTACCGCCTGGACCTTCCACCTCAGTTTCACCTGGTGCATGACGTATTCCACGTATCTTAGCTGAGTAGATACGTGCATGACCCGTCCCACATCATCGACCACGGGGAGCTGTACATCGATGATGGGGCAACATTCACGGAGGTCCTGGTGGAGATCGAGGATTGATAGGAACGGGTCCTATATGGATGGTCGATTCTCTAGTGAGCATTTTCTGGTAGCACATGAACCTCCTGCAGAGAACTTGGGAGCGGGAGGCACAAATGCATGCTCAGTACCCCCATTGGTTCCCCTAGTGTGTGTTGTAGCTTTACGGTGACATAGAGACCTGAGGTGGGGGTAATACAAAGAAACTGAAATTTCAAGGAATTTTTTTCTTAAATACCATGGAATTTTATGAGTACGTAGATTCTAACGGCACCTGAATCCGAGTCCCGGTGTTCTCGGATTCAATTTTTTAATTTTTGTTCAGGTATGTTCACTAAACTTATGAGCGGGGTTTTTTATCATTTGAACCGGTGCTCGGAATTGAAATATAAGGACGCCAATGCACTCATAGAACTAGTATTCCCTAAAGGGGACCTTTACAGCACTTGCATTTTATTTGTGTTGATGTTTTTTTGGGGATTTAAAATAAATTAAATTAAATTTTTGTACACAATTTTATTTATTTTTATAGTAATAACATACAAGAAGAAGTTAAGGATGGGACCAAACCCTACATAACCTCCCCTGAGAGGATTTACTATGGTAGGCCCCACATGTTCCCGAACCCTTCCACCTCCCCTCAACTCCCAATTAATTCCCTACTGTTTATTTTTTTTTGAAAAATCCTCATTAATGGTGGATCCTCTATACCTCCCTCTTCCCATCAATTGTTCCAACAAATATAATTAATGTCTACATTTATTATTCGGCACCCCTTTTGAAAAAAATTGAATTGCATTTCAATTATATTAATTGGAGAGCATTTTTATTTCGTTTTGGTTTGGAAAATCTTTTCTTGGGGAAGGCTCTAGTGTTTTAGAAGAGATGTGATCCTTCTTCGATGAAGAAAAATATTCTTCAATGAAGAACATCCCCGATGAAGGATTTCAAGGAATTCTACCAATGAGATATCTTCCTCGGACGCACCTCGATGTCAAGGAGTCTACGTGGACTACAAAAATGACTCATCCTCCATCGTTGACGCGATGACATCGTTCTTCCGTGACGCCCGACTACCGCGACGCTCGTCTTCCGCGGCTCGACGATGTGTTACATAAATTACGAGGTAGGGGTTTCTACAATTTTAAATGAATAATTTGTACCCCATTCATTGTCGAATTATTTCTAAATTGTCCACGGCCAATTCGTACCACCTAACGCGGAGGTCGTGGGCCAAACAAAGATGGAACGATGACCATCCTTCGTTTCTTGTTTATTTAATTCACAAATTGAGGTCATGTATAATGGAGGAGGTGGAGAGAGAAGGCGGAGGCCACATGCCGGCCTCATGCGGAAGAACCGTGGCCCACAACCTCAGGCCACTCGGCTGACGAAGAACCGGCCGGATAAAGCTAGCCGGACCGAAGAGACTGTGGTGCCACAAGGGACGCCGCGCTGTGCAGAACCGCAACCCGTGCTCCGCGGGCCTCTCGGCGGAAAACTGGCTGGATCGTCAGCCGACCAGGATGAAGGAGTCATGGCTCCAGGAGGGCATCGCGCTTATGGGACTGCGGCCCATGCATGCGGGTTGCTCTCGCCAGGAAGGCCAGCCAGTTGGGAGGGTGGCGACATCGGTACGGGAAAGCGGGGCATCTCCCCCCCCCCCTCGGACCGCTCGACCACCCGGGCCGAGCCGCGGCCAGCCGTGCCGGGCCGGGCCATGCTCAGCCGGGCCGGGTCGTGCCTCCTCAGGCCAAGCTGCGCCCATTGGGCTGGGATGTGCGACTAATCGGCCTGGTCCGACCGTCTACCGGGTCAGACCCGCCAAAATGGGTTAGACTCGACCCGCCATCCCACTAGTCTTAACAGGTCGAGCACATTTTCACTAAACATGAATAACTATAAGACAACACATCCGATTGACGCGCCATATATGGCTTTGGGACCCTCACGATGAAGCGGTCATTTTGCGATACTCTATGTGGGTTTTGTACAACTTTGGAAAACAGTCGGTTTTGGAAAGTTCGTATTACCAACTTGGCCCTTGGAACAGAAAAGTCAATATTTGTTATACTTGGTGTCCGATTGACGCGTCGTTTGTCGCATTGGGTTCAATTTGACGAGAAGGAACATCAGGGTACAACAACTCTAGACATCATGATAGTTGATGTGACAACCTCTTTGCTCTAGGAGCGGACCCTCCCGGAATCAAGCATTCTGTGTGCGGGAACCCTAAAGCTAGCTGCGACTGCATCGACTACTGTACTGGAATCCTCCAAGGGTTCGACAGTGATGACTACCATACTAGAATCCTCCATGGGTTGGACGGCGATGACTACTATTCTTGAATCCTGTGTGGGTCTGGCAGTTTTACCTCTGTACTTGTACCCTATGTGGGTCCCGCAGAGTAGCTGATCTTGTATCCTATGTGGGTCTGACAGCTTAGCTGGTCGTGTATCCTGTGTGGGTCCGATAGCTTAGATGAATCAGTGACTACATTATATCATCTCTATCTCTATATGAAATATGTATACTTGCGTGAGCTAAGTCTTGATTTTCAATCATTATCATCGATGTGATTGAATTCTTTCATGTGTGGACAGGGTTTTATTTGGGCTCAATAGTTGGAGTTCTACTATGGTTGATAACTTAGGTATATGTATGGGAATATTCCTATGTAGGGTTGGTTGATACTTATTGTTTGTAATATTTTCTGTGTTTTATCCTTTTTGGATTCTGGGAGACTTTCGGGGGTCTCGGGGTCCCTACTGAGTATCATATAATCACCCATGCACGGGCTTTGAACACACTACGTTGTTTTGGTTGCAGATGATGGACTTCACTGATCTTGGTGGAGACTTGTTGAGATGGACGGTACCCAGAGGTGGACCACATGGCGAGATGTACACTGAGAAAACAAACAAACTTCAGGTGCTGAGGAGGCCATCTATACCCACCCATCATGTGGGATTCCCGAAGGAGGACTTAGTGGTTTATGTTTTACTGTACTACAGTTGTTCTAGCTTTCAGTTGTAGTGTACTTTTAGTTGTGTTTTTATACTGGACCATTTACCTTTCATCACTTATTTTTTTACTCAGTTTACTTAGTTCTTACTTCAGTTGTGTACTTTGTTTTGTTGTTTACTTTTATAAAGGCAATGCCTTCCCTTTATATTTGGATTTACGCATTTGGTGCTAGTCGCCAGCCCCTAGCCTATGGAAGGTAGGTCTGGGGTAGTCACAAAACGATCCCTGAGGATAGGTCATGACATAATAATAGATTTAATTTTGTCTAAATTAAACTATATAAAATATTATTATACTAAAACATCATTATAAAATTAGTCTATTATTTAATAAAATCATTAAATAATTTTTTTGATGTATTTAATAACAATATGTTTTATTTAGGGGAAAACCCAATTTCCCTTTTTTGGAGTAATTGTCTTTTGAATATCAATAATACAACCCTATACACCTTGTATAATCATCCTTGATCTTTCTATAATTAGATAATTAAATGGTATATTTCTTTCAAACCCTGTACTCTAACATGTAGTCTTTGTAACCACATGTTATGTAACACCACAACTAACTATCATTTTTTATTTTATTAATTTGATTTATTTTATCCATTTTATTGATTTTAAAATTTTTGAGATTGAATATTTAATACTCTTGAAAATATTTTATTTATAATAATCTTAGAATGCATTGTTTTAGGGAAACCATGTGAAACAATTAACGCCTAAATATATTTTGATTATTTTTTTTCAAAGATGGTTTTCCCACATGGGAAGAAACCAGTTAGATCTAAAACATTAAAAAAAAGACAAAACATTTCCTGGAATTTGTGTGTATGGTGATCAAGTGCCTGTGTGGAACACATTTCATTGAAAATATTGAACAACATTTCATATGTGGCTATAATTTTAATAGAAAAGATTCCATGGTCGGAAGATGGTTCATAAAATTTTGTAGCCAAACCATTAAGTTTCCTAGGTGAACCGATTATGGGGCTTAGGGTTTAGTAATTCATAAATCTATACTCCATATCATTTTGATGTTACAAGAAAGTGAAAAAAATATCATTTTTATATTATTTTTTAATGTAAAATTCATCATTCCCATTCCTTACTTGGTGTGCATAACCCATATGGAAAAATCCATTTTATTTATCCTCTTAAAACAGTTTTCCTTTTGTTATTGTTTAATATTTAATACCAGATTCATTAATGTATTGTCCCTCCCATTCTTGGTCATTACTTATTTTTTATTTCGTATTATTTTCTTCCTCTCCCCATATTTTCTTCATAAATCAAATAATCCTAGTATTATGGTTAGAAATTTTTCCTTATGAGTCATCATTTTTAATTTTACCAGTTTTCCATTCAGGTTATGTATATCATATATCTGAGGTTTTATATGATTCTCATACATGATGAGGTATGTTTCCCCTTGAATTAGCCATTAAAACCATGAACCGTTAATGCGTTTGTATTTAACTCTACATTTTTAATACAAAAAAATATTTTTATATAATTTTTAAGATATTGTCGAAATTAAAGGAGTTTTAAACTTGATTTTAATTTGATGAAATTGTTTAAAAAAATTATACAGATATGGTAAATCATTTTCAAATAATGTTACACACCTATTGTAAATTAAATTTTTTATTGTCCTTTATATTGGGATTTCAAAACAATCATAAGTTTTTTTGGATTAAAAATTAGTTTCAATGTAGTGTTTTGTATTAGAATGGTGTGTCCTATAGAAGGAATTTTCCAATGATTATAATAGTAGTAATATTTTCATATATTATATACATTTATAATTTATTTATCATGTTGGTATCTAATGAATGGATATGAAGCTTAGAAACAAATTTTTTAAGAGGATATTTCTTATGATAACAAACCCACCAGACATTATTATGTAATTTTTGTGGGTAATGAATGAATTTATCATAATCATAAAACAATTTTGAAATCTTAATGAATATTACATCATTATAAGAGGGTGATCTTGGGTAAATCATTATTCAATATTGAATTTCAATACAACTATATATATACATATTCACATGTATTTATCTATATAGGATTTATTAAGTAATTTATTATTTTTGTATATATATTTTATTTTAATCAAGGGAGATATTAAGAGATAATAAAATTTGAAAGAGATCATGATACACTAGATTAGGCTTCTACTCTGGCTAGTGTCCCCAAGTAGGAATTTTCCCAATATGGGGATTCCCCCCACCCCTCTAACAATAGGAAATTGATAACAAAGGGTTAGGGTAGTTTGATTACATCAAGGATGATGATACAATGGATCTTATATAGTTTTTTAAAGACCACCCCTTTGATCATATTATTTCCCATGATTTTTAGTAATTTACTATCTTATGTTTTCTACATATCTATTATATTTATAATAATAGAAAATAATATTTCATGTTTTTATTTCCACCTTGTTTCTCTAAGTATTATTATTATAAAGGATTCTAGTTATTTGTAATGGAACATAATTTTAAATGAAAACTAATAGAAATAGGTTTTTTAAAAATTGGTCAGGGCTATTAAAATTAAATCATTAAAGGGAGATATCGTTTCAAAATTTAATCCTTGAATATATTTTAAACCAAACGTTTAAAGGAAAAGGGGTTTAGACTATGATTACATTTTAAAAACCTATTATGAAATGAATATCAAAATGTATTCATTATACTTTTATTGAAATATATATTCTACGTTTTTAATTACTAGGGTTTTTTCATGGAACTCTATTTGATTTCATTATTCTTTCCTATAGTATTGAATTTTTTTCGATATCTAATCAATTATTGAGTGTTTACAATTTTGAGGATGGATGTTAACCCATGGGGTCACAACAAGTTCAAGATGTATAAAATACTATGTGGTGTTTATAATAGACCATTTTTATTCTGTAATAATGCTTATTAATTTTATTCTATAGAGTTATATTCTTTGTAAATATAATGTGTAATTTTTTACCAAAATAGAAATAGTTTTATTCTTCAAAATTTCATTCACATGTATTATATATTATTTCATCATGTGAATATTATATTAGATAATTTTTTAATTTTTTTGAAAAGGAAGATTATTGTGTGAATGGTAGAAGATATTGATTTAAAATAATTTAATATTTTATCATGTATTAACCTAATAGCATTTTTTTATTGTTTTAAAAAATTTATTAGTTAATTAAAATTAAATATTATTCAATAAACATTAATTCAATCATCATTATTGATGAATTTAGTATAAAAACATTTTCAAATATTGATGTCTTTTTTTTGGTAAAACCATTTAGATATCTTTTTTTACATATTTATTTTAAAAGTAATATCATATAAATTTATAAATTTAATTGAATAAATTATATTAATTAATATTAATAAATATTTTTTAATGGACCCACTTTAATTTTTGGTCATTTTGATTAAAGGTATGTGTAAAAGGCCAGTTCCCATAGTTAGAGTTGAAACTGGGTTAGGATGGTTAAAACAATATTGATAGGATTTACAATAATATGAAAAATGTCTAAATATTATTTTCTGGTTACTTTGGACCTTATTCCATCTCATTTTTAATTATGAGTCATTTTATATCTATTTTTCTTGAATAAGGCATTAATATATTTATGTATATTAAAAATTAATAATTGTTTGTCTTCCTCTCTTAAAAGAGGATTCCCCCACCACTCTTTTCTATGCACTTAAAAATACTATTATATCTTAAAATCACTCACAAAATACATTAAAAACATCCATACCCACAAATTAGTGTTACTTTTTATTTCATAATATTTACCTATGATGTTTTTATGTATAAAACTACCGATATTATCTGAATAAGTAGTATTGTTTTTAATAGATTATTTCATTTTATTTATTATTTTACCACAAAAAAAACCCAATATTATTGATTTTAATATAATAATATAATATTTTTCATTTACATTATTTTTATTATTTTTATATTATAACCCTTTTTATTCTAATTTTCTATCTAATGGGAAATGAAAACATCTTCCGTTCGTATGTACGGTCTACCTACTCTCCAAACAATTCATATCATTTTTCATCACTGACACAAATTGATGGTCATAATAATGGTTCAAAAGGAAATAATATAATATATATGAGATAAATTATATTAAATATATTTAAATAAATATGCTACTTATTTCATTACCCACCATCAAAAAATGAAAACATTTCTCGTCTTTACGTCCATGCAATAACCTCACAAACTAAGGCCTTTGATTTTTTTCATCAGCGCCTTATTTGGATTGTATATATTTGAGTATTTAAATAAAATATTTTATATTAATTAAATAATTATAATTATATAATAATAATATTATTATTACAATCATTTCTACATTTTAGATAAAAAATGGAAATATTACTCTTCAGTGCGTACGAACTAATGTCTCTATGTTGTAACATAATTCATCTTTCATAAATATATTATATTTATATGTCTAAAGGAATATTTAATGATAAAAAATGATAATAATAACATTATAAATATTATGGAAATTATGCAATCATGATCCATTTCTCTGTAGTAATATTACCCATACAATTTCTGACTTATCAGCTGAATATTCTAAAACAGTTTGAGCTGAACATAATTGAATACACAATTTAGTAAAAAAGCATATAATTGATATTAAGGGAATAATAATCAATTAAATGAGTTATAATAATTTAATTTATTGACATATTCTTATAATTTATAGTGACAAACAACATGTGAAAAAATTCAGACATGATTTAAGGAACATTCGTCCTTAAAAATATGTTTTAAATGGTTTAAAAGTTTATTTTTTAAATACGTTTTCAAAATATTAATATTATTAATATTATTATATGGAAGAATTAATATTTAAATAAAATATTTATAATTTTAATTTTATGTCACATTAAACCTCTTTTAAATGGTTTCTAATGGATCTGTTTTGAATTTTATATGAAATGTTCATACATTCATTATCAAAATGGAAAACGAACATTCTTTTTTAACATATACATTATCAATGGTTCTCCAACCAAAAAAAATATTTATATTATATTTAGATTAAAATAAAATATTTTATTTTTTATTCAATGAAAACCCTTTCATAATTATTTTAACTGAAATTTAGTTTTGAAAATTATGATATATAAAAGTGATATATCAATATCTCAAAAACAAAATCGGTACGAAATCATATTTTCATGTTATTCATGATATAAATAAATATTTGAGTTTTTTGTTTCTTATATTCATTATAGACTATTAATTACAATGAGAACTATCTATATGGATTTCCAATACATGGTAAATGTTTATGTTCTCTGGAAAATTGTGTTGAAATTTACCAAGTATGTTATTCCACTTGTATGGGTTCTATGAATATGATGTCCAAAGGAACCTAAATAAATTTTCTATGCTCTCAAATGAGTTGATATGGAAATAATATTATTTAAAAAGTTAGCTAAATTATATTTATTTAATGGAATGATTTTGACCATTAACATTAAAATTATATGTTTTTAAGAAAATGTTTTCATGGGTTCTCATGTACTTTAGGAAACACTATCAATTATGGAGTTTTCATCATGTTTTATTATAATATTTTTTTTATGTTTAACATTTGGACAAAAAGAGGATTTCAGGTTTAGGTATTAATTTATTTGAGTTAATTTATATTAGATTAAAGGAAAAGTCATTTATATGATCACATTGTTTTTAAATAGACTACAATGTTTCTTTATTAAATTATATATATATAATAATAGATTTTTTTCATCAGATGTTTTCAATTTTTTTCACAGGGTTTATTGTTAAGTATGTGAAATGATTATGTTTAGATGAAAATCCCCAATATTTTAAAGGAAAAGAAATTTTGTTTCAAATTACAATTTTCATTTATGAAAAAATGGATATTGAGTGAATGATTTGAATTTAAAATGTATGTGTCAATTATATAATAGTCATATTATATTTCTAAAAACATTAATACTTAAAAAATTATAAATTTCGTGAAAATGAATTATTGATTAAAAAATATAGATTGAGTGTTGAATGGGGATCGAGTACTAATAGTTTGTATTACCTAAATGTATAGATAATTTTAGTGGTAAGTATGAAGTTCGTAATTACCCTTAATTGATTTTAATTTATGGTTTTCATGATCAAAATATTGAAAATTTAAATGATTCTTCATCTAATATTGGTCCATATAAAAACGGTTTCTTTAGAGGAAATAGGGAAGCCGATTTTGAAATGAACCAAGGGGAAAACATCCTTCCAAATTGGAAAAATTCAATAGTCCATATTTGAATAGTGTAGTATTTTTATATGATGTATTAGTTGAATCAGGATATTTTTATGGAATAAATGTTAGAGAGAAACCACATTAACCATAATAGAACATTTATATTTTAGAAAATATAGTGAATAAAACCTTTTTAGAATTTAGTCGATCAAAAAACCCCATGATAGTTGTAGTATTGGTCCAAGTATTAACGGATATATATAATTCATGTAATTTTAAGAACATTAAAAAATAACTCATAGTACATTAAAATTTTATGTTCGACCTAATTAGTAGTGTTTAATATATAATAATATCCATGGAGGAAGAGATATCGATAAATTGTAATAGGATGAATTTATGAATGTTTTACTTGAGAAGTATTTGCCTATTCTTTGACAAATAATGAAAACAAATTACTATAATTGAGGAAGATAATGTAATAATTAGTTTCCACATATAAGGAAAACATCATTCGATTATATAGCTAAAAACCAAATTCTATTCTTGATCATGATAGTAATATTTTTTCATTTTTCTAAGGGTTAAATCCAAGACATTTAATTGAATTAAATTCTCATGAAATAAAATGTTTTTATTTTTTTAATGTTACAAGAAGGTAGAAATAATGCGTTATAATTAACATGGGTTCTATGATATTAATTTTTAAAAGTGAATCAGGTGGAATGAAAAGTGGAAGCAAACATTAAAATAAATATGATGGTAAGAAATAAAACATTACATATTTTGATTTGTGTGGCTAAAAGAATCATAGAAAATGTATTGTAAAATATGTGTTTTTTATGTCGTATACTTGTACTTTTGGGTTCTGACTAAATTGAATGGTATTATATTAAAGATCCAAAAAATATTGATTTGTTAGAAATAATATATTTGAATTTCAATTAAATGTGTATTTATATAGATAAATGATAGAATTCATCTAGATCACTAGAAGAAAGGTGTGTAAAAAAACCATTCTAACAACATTGATTGATATTGGATTATCTAGTTATGTTTTTCTTAAATAGAATAAATTTTATTCATATTACACTAATATATTTCTGGATTTTGGGTATACACATTCTTCCATTTTCAAGAGAATTTATAGATAATTTGAAATTTCAAATCATTAAATTGATTGAAATATGTAGATAATAGCACATGAGGGTTATACAGTGTGTAAAATAAATAATATTATTATTCTTGTTATTTTTTGAGTAAAATATTTATTTAAAACCATATTTTCCCCATTTATGTTATTAAGGTTATTCTGGGTATGGATTGGATTCATTATTATGAACAAAAGTTAGAAGGGATATATAAAAATGTTTTTAAAAAAAATTGATATTGTATTACAAATTAACGTTATTCTTTTGATAACATATCATAATGTAGATAAATTGATAAAATATGGTAATTTAATTTCTCGTGAATATATTGTTATGAAGAAAAAATGAATTCTAATTGGTGATATTAAAGTAGTAAATAAATATATTGATATATTATATAATGAATTTTCTTGTATTATACATGATCATTTTATTGAATTTTGGATTGAATTGTTTCTTATTCATAATATAATTTTAAGACAAACATATTAAATTGATCACATAGATCATTTGAAATGAAAATGATGTACGGTGGGGTTCATGATAAATGATTCATTCATTCTAACACATCCCCATGGTGGTTCCATATATTTGTTTCTAAAAATAATGATCATTATAAGAGGATTTAAAAAGATTATTTATATTTTAGTAACATAAATTTTATCAGTAAGTATTAGCTTCCTAATATTGATGAATTTTTATAATAGAAAAATTGAACTAAATAATTTTTTAAGGTTGATCCTAGCTCTGGGTAACACCAATTGAATTTTTTGGTGGATGGAATTTTAATGAAATCCTTTAAAACTATGTATGAGAATTAAATGTTCTTTATTATTCTTAGTTGGCTTAAAAAATTCTCCAACTATATTTATCGACCATATGAATATATTCTTCCATTATTTTGGATAATTAAGTGTGGTTTTGTCTATTTATATTTTTGTATATTTGAGAATGAATGTGGACCATGATAAAAAAATAATTTATATGGAAATATTTATTGAACTGAATTTTCATGGAAATTTTAGTAAATGTGAAATTTTCTTGTGGAATATTTATTCCTATCAATATATTTTATATAAATATCTAATAACCATTTATCTAGAAAAACTAATGTGGTTAATGTGTTTAGAATAACAAAAAATGTCCTAGAGATTCATTATTTTCTGGGATTAGTGGGTGACCACCCATAGTTTATTAAAAATATTACATGGTTATCTATCCCATTAATTATAAAAATTGAAAAAATGTCAAATTTATGTAGATGAAAAAATTTGACGAATGTATATAAAACATGAACGGAATATTAGTTATTTCTCTATTTTTGGCCTACTATCTCGATGTGGTTATTTTATCGTCCGCAATCATGATTCTTTGAACTGTATGGGTTGTGATGAAATGAAAAATGATCAGGTAATTCGTTATCGCGACAAAAATATTGGCTTATGCCAACATATATTTATAGATACATTAAATATCAGTTGGTAAAAATGATCAATTCTAATAGATAATAAGTTCTATTGATACCAATTTTATGTACCAACACTTGTTTTTTCCAACATTTATATCTGTTGATATTGATCATTTTACACCAACATTTATTTTACCAATTGTTAAATCTAATTTTATCAAATTAATACTATCATTTTGATATATTTATATTATTTTTAGTAAATGTTATAAATTATATGTATTTTAATAAAATCATATAATATTATTTTTTTCATTATCAAATTATATGTTTTGGATATATAATATATATATCTGCTATGAAACTGATGATAAATGATTATAATATTTTATACATAGAATAATATCGATTGTATACTAGAGAAAACTAAAATAATATTCTTATATAAATATAATTTCATTATATGCATATAGTATACTTTTTTAAATACAATATCTATAAATTTTAAATTTTTTTATTTATTTAATAAATATATAAATTTATTATATATCGTGATATTTTTTAAAATTATACAATGAGTGTGACTCATTATTAAATTAAAAGTCTCAAACCACAATGACCACATCACTGTTACTGTTTTTATTATGTCACCAGATTATAACATTTATTTTACTATAAATTTTTTTTAAAACATTTATTATAAATTTAAAACTTTTATTATCAATTAATTAATTTTTTTGTTATTATTATTATCTTTTAATTTTATTTAATTTTTACTTATCCTCCCTGATTTCTCCCCACAAAATCATGTTCCTATTTATTTTTCATACCCCATCCATGAGGATCCCCGATCGCACACCTCCCTCCTCCCCTAGTTGTGTAATCTGGATGTCTGTCCTTCTATTTTCACTCACAGTGTCCACAGGTTATCATCACTTCTCCTCCAATCTCTTCTTCTTTTTTCATTATTATTTTCATTCTCTTCTATGCGGTGTTCATGACGCCTCTAAACCCAAACCTGATTTTGGGTATTTTATTTGTTGATTATTGATGGTTAGGGATTTTGAGCCTCAATTGAGTTTCATTATAGCCATTTTAAGGCGATTTATGGTATTGGATAATCTATTAATTTCTACTTCCTCTTTTGAAGGTGTTTTAGGCGTCCGTAGTGCATAATCTATTTTGGGATAGTGCACAATCTGTTTATTTTAGCCTCATTTTAGCAGTGATTGTTTAGTCCTGCTCGATGCTGAACATCTCCTATTGGGAAGTGTCATCATCAGGGTCTCATAAAATTCTGTAACTGACACTCCCATCATCCATGCTCACATCAACCTGCCTCCCACTGAACCATCACCCTCTATGAACAAATGCATCCTTCTTACCCTTTAACTTCACTAATACAACACAATGAGAATGATTCTCACTAATCTTGATGGAGTCAACTGGACCAAGCATCACTCGTTCCTATTATGTTCCTTCTTCAAATTCTCATCACAAATTCACATTAGATCTCATTTCTATAGTAGCATGTATATGGAAAAGTATAATAGTAGCATAAATTGAAAGGGAATCATCACAACCACCTTATGTTCATAGATTTAATTAGTCGATATATGTATAGTATTTGATATCTATATTGAATTTAATTTATATATTGAACACCACCATGATATATTTTTGTGATTTAATAGTATTTTTGTTTCATGTTAATACCTAATGTTTATTTCAGTATTTAAAATTAATTATTGAATGTGTTATTTGAAAGTTAGTATCATTGTAACTTTTATATATTTTTTTATTGTTTAATAATGTTATGCAACATACTTTTTTTCCAATATTAATGGATTACTTTTTGAATATTGTCCATTGAAATTAGATTAAATTTTAGACTTATCATTGTGTCCTGTGTAAACCACATACATATTTTTAACTCATTGAATTTTTTTCTCCTCTTCATATGGGTTTATGGCTATGTTATCAATTTAATAATAGAATAACACAACATAAATAAAGGGAAACCTATATAAGTAATTATTATTTTTTAAAAACATTTTTCATTATGTGTTATAAAATGGAGCCAAATTGTCATACACATTTCATTGAAGTGGCTTTATAATTTTAGGTGTGATCAGAATATTATTGATGTGATGGATATATTGTGATTTCATAGATTCAATGGAAGTTTAATCTTAAATTTTGAATCTATTTTTGTGGGAAAATTTCATATGATTAATATTGATTGATATACTTATAGTCCATGCATGGGATTTTATAATTGTTCAAGTAGTGTATAATTGAATTGTATGACATTAGTAAAATTATAGAAGATAATCGAGGTGAGTGAAGAGTTCCCTATTTATCTGGTGCTATCTTTATTTAGAATATTAGTTCAAATTCTATTTTATATTCTTGATTAATTTTTTAATTTAATATAGCATGAGTTCTATGTTTTTGTAATCATTTTATTATTTTTAGATTGAAAATAGAATTGAACCGGTATGTGTTTGTTCGTGTCAGTTGAAGTAAATATTATGTAGTAGTACTGATTGGTCTTCAAAGAAAGCATCCATACATGTGAAAAAGGTATGCTTTGACATCACATACATGAGTAGCACTCAAGAAATTTCTGAATTTTAGTTTGAAATTCTGGATTAATTGTTACAAAATATACATTGAGACAATTTATATGTTCTCACTTTTCAAAAAAATTGAATCTAATTAATTTTTCCTAGGTATACCATACCATTTTATCATTTACATCATATAGTGAATCTCTTGACTGTTGGAACAATATGATGAAGATATACTGTTATTAAATTAGAAAACATTAATAGGATGATGATATACATATGTTGAATTAGAAAACTTAAGGTCTTGTTTTAATCTTTTAAATTGTACAATTTTGAATATTTTAAAGTCATGCAATGTTGTTGGAAAAATTGGGAAATATAGAGGGATCATGATGATGTCCATACCTCACATTGATTCTAGGTAGCATTATTCATCATAAGTTCCATTCAATCAATTACATGAAACATTCTATTCCAATGTTGTTGAGTTGATATTAATTTCAATACAAAACAGAAAATTTAAAATTGATAATAAATATTATATGGAAAGAGAGTGAATGTAAAATCCAAGGTAATGGCATTTCAAGGGGGATGCAAGAGGGTATGTGATATATTTCATTTAGGATGCTTCAAATCCAGTTAGTATATTAGTAGTTGTGAAAGAGAAACTTAATTTACCATTGATTTTATTTCATTCTGTACAGAATTATCCGCCACACAAGAAGGGTAAGTGCATCTTATTAATGTAATTATACTATTATTATTTATAATGCATTAGTTTTGTGGTTTTATCTTTGTCAATCAAATGTAGAGGGAAGGCTACCTATTATAGTGAGGGATATAACCCTCATGGGTTAGTTGTGGGAATAAAGAAGAGAGTACATTACATGCTAAAGTAAACTTCTGAAAATGTTCTGGAGAGAGGTTTAAAATATGTTCTTAGTCACCTCTTTAGTTTTTGTGAATGACCATGTCCATATTATAAAGGATAAATAGTTATATAATTGCATTGTGTCCAATGTAAGATTTTTTTGAAGTGTTTACTCTAGTTGGGAACATTTTTAGGAATATTCAAGTAAAATATAATTCATAAAAATATTAATGTTTTTATGATATAGGATTTCTAAATAGATACCTTCATTTTCAATAAAAATTAGAAATTGGATTATCTTATATCACATGAGAGTAGTGTTCAGCTTTGGATTGTTATGAAATAAAACCCCATTTTTATATAACATCTCATTATTTTATTCTTAATTGACCATATTCTAGTCTTTATTTCCCAAACTATCACTTGTTGGTACTGTTATGTTACTTATATACTTTTTAATGACATTCATACAACAGACAATTGCATGAATTTTAATGATTTATAGAAATTTTTTTATTAATTTAACAATGACTTTTCACAACTAAATCATGATTTTATGGGGGGAAGGAGTCACAATTATGAAATGTTGAGAATTTATTTGAATATATGTTAATACACACTAAATAATTTTGGGGGGTGGAGTGAATAATTTTTTTTATTTGTGTCGCCTGGTAGAATTGATGTGGATATTGACCGAATGTTTTAGCTAAGGGTAGTGTGGTAGTTTGAGACTCTTGAATTAATTATTAAAGTTATCTTTATTACATATTTTGTATGGTGAACCACTTCCACACATGTAAATGAACTGAGATAGAAAGGACAGACCACATAAAAAATAATGGGAACCTCCCATTAGCATCTCATTGAATAAAATATAGGTGGTAGTTTCTTTCTCCCATGTATCATTTGTCATTATGTTGTAAAAAAAGAATTTTGATTTGTGCTTATACAAGTAAACTGGATTGGATTAATCAATTCATTTTTTGTGATCTTGTTAGGATACCTGTGACTCGTAACTCACCCTGTAGTAATTCTATATAATTAATTTTAAATTTTAATATTAATTGTCATTGAAATGAATTTAAGTTCGACTATATGATGATTTAAAATCATATTTGTGTTTCCAATTGGAGATAAGGAAGGATATGTTTTTATCGAAAAGTGTATAAAAGGTTACTTGCTTACATGAGTGGGGAACCATGACACTAACAACATTTTATAGAAGTCATATCGTATTCGTAAGTAAATGTGTGAGAAATGAAAGAAAAGGGACCTACAACAGACCAAATGGGGCCTTCTTGGTGAACCAAAACATCGAAAATCATCTATCAGAGGTCTACTTCCACCCACAAGTACATGTGTAAGAAAAGAGTCATTTTATAAAGGGTACATACCTACATGCATGTATTTCATTGTAAGATTCTAGGTGGATCGTATTGGGGGGTCCAATTTTGGGGGATCCAAGTTGGGTGTGGGAACTTAATGGGGGGATAACATTTTTGTATTGATTCATTTGGTAATGAATTATATTGTTAATATAATTATTTTTTTTTCGTTTGAATGTGATAAATTAATCTCTGGTTTATTATTTAAAATATATGTATAATATATGATAAATTAATGAATATAATATGAAACATTATTAGAAATAAATATTTATAAATTTTATTGAAATATTTTTTTTAAATATTATATGTTTGTAGTATTATTAACAATAGAAAATTTGATCACTAGATATTTTGGAAAAAACATTATCCAAAATATATATTATCTATTGTTATTATTAAATTACAATAGTATTATTTTTATATGTCGTTAAAATATTTAGAGACGCTGTTTTTTATGTCAGTTTAGTGAGAGAGAAATATATGTTAGTAAAACGTTTTAACAAAAGTAAGTGAAATTTTAGCAAAAGATATTCCCCTCTTGGAAAAAGAGAAATATTTGTTAATGTATTCTTTACATCAATTTATTCCTTGTGAGATAAATTATCATACATACGGCTTTGAAGCAGTTTTTAAGCGGTTTTTTAAATAATAGAGAAAATATTTATATGAATTAAACAATGAAATTTATACTTTTCATAAATGATTGATGTATATATTCAGTAACCATTAATAAAAAAGAGGATGAGAAGATGATTGGAACTTATTAAGGATTATGGATATACGATTCATTACAATCAGGTAAAAGAAAACACGGAAGCTAATTCTGTAATTAGAAAAAAATAGTTATAAATTATTATTCATTGGGTTTATGATCATTCAATAAAGTATTTGATGATTATTTATGTATAAATTTTTCATATAAGAAATTATTTTTTAGTTGTTATTGCATTAATTTTTTCCAGATATAAATAGAAAATATTTGAAGTATGATAATGTTTTATTGGAAAGATTATAATTATTTATGAATGTAAAGTTTCCTGAATTTAATGTTGTTAAATAATGTGTTTTCTGATTCATTAAAAGATTATATATTCCCTTTGTAACTTAGTTTAGAAGATTATTTTTCAATGAATATTATATTTGTCAATTTTATATTAATATTTGAATCACTAAAATGTATAGAAATCATCAAGAATACTTTTTTAGGATGACAGGAAAAAAGAAATTGTTGCATTTTGTGTGAAATTTTTGAATTTTGAATAGTTTTACAATGAATAGAAATTACTAAAGGGTATTTTTCAACAATTTATATTTCCAAAATGGATATTTGAAATTATATATATGGATATCTTAGTTGGATTACCAAATACCCATCAAGGTAAGAATGTAGTATGGTTTAGTATTCATCCTATAAAACATTTATGAATTTTCATCATACTTGAGATAATATGTAATTGTATAATCATTATATACTCTATATTATAGAGATTATAAGATTTCATATAGTCCCACATCTTATAGTAATTATCCTTGATCAAAAATTTATCTCTATTTTTTTTCAAAATCCTTTAGGATTATTTATATATGGGAAACGATATCCGTATTGATTTTCATCAGCAATATGATTGAAAATAAACACGAACAAGTCATTTAATGGATGGAATGCTTGGATATATTTCTAGGGATAACCTAGGAAGTTTGGATCAATATATAAAATTTAAGGATTTTTTTTGTAATAATAGATCCCATTCCACTATACATATGGAACCATTTAAGGTATTATATGGAAAACAATGACATTCTCCATCTTATTTGGTTAATGTAAGTCAAAGAAGGATTTTCATTCCAATGTTTTTTAATAATATTATGGTGAATGAGAAGTAAATTTATTAGTATTTAATGCCACGTTATTTTGAAAAAAATAATATGGAAATAATCATAGTTAATATCTTTTATTCCTAGTGAGAGATATTTTTTTTCATAAATTATCTATATGGAAGACCATTGTTTGGTTTTGTAAGGAGTTATGGTTATGTCCATGGTTTATTAAACCATATGTTTTCTTAATATTCTGGAATAGTTTCTTATCTAGCATAATTCTCTCCAACAATATCTTAGGTGCATGATGTATTTCATGTTTCATTTTTAATTTATTATGTTCTAGATGCATCTCCAAGTTTGATTGTTGAATTATTACCATTGAAATAAAATATTCATTTGTGGGAAAACTAATTTTGATTCTTGACCACTAATAATGGTGTTACATACCAATATAATTCACCAGGATGAGTTTTTTAGGAAAACAATATGATGGAATATGAAATATTGAAATTGTAATATTATATGAAGGAAGATTATCCACACTTATATTAGATGTAAATAAAATTTAAATAAATGTAATCTCCAAATGGTATTATGATTATTTAACATCCTTGTAATAATGATAAGTTTTCTATATCAATTGTTATAAATATTCTTGAATCATATTTTCTATAGTTATATTATTTATAAGTATATTATGTAATTTTCCAAAAAAAAATAAAAAATTTTGTTTTAATTAAATTAATTTACTTATATTATATGGTTTTATTTTAAAACATAAATTCACAATTTTATCTAATATTAGTTTGACACAATTTATTATAGTTTTATTTCAATGTTTTTGAATTATCATAGATTTTTTTTTAATTTTCTGAAAAAGATGATTTTTGGGTAAATTGTAAAAAAAATATTTTTAATAAATCTGTCTATTCACATAAACTATTTATATATATCCTTTTATGAATTATTGTTTTTTAAAATTAAATTTTCAAATATTCATTAAAATAATTTATAAATTTTCAAGCTAATAAGAATTATACATGAAATTTGTATAAATCATCTTTATACTTAAAAAGCATTTTTCATAAAAACCATTTTCAATAACATTTTACAAGAATATATTATTTGTAATTTTTTACACATATTGAAATTGAATATGATAATATTTAATATATATTACTAATCATTATGACGGAATTTGGTAACTAGGCCACCACTATTTTTTCCATCATCAATAGTATCTTTGCTAAAAAAGGAACATACTACAGTATGAGTAGGAACATGTTAAAGGGGTTGAAACTAAAATGAAATGGGTCTAAATAAACTAAAAACATTAATAAATAATTTTTTATAGTAATTATACAACCCATAAATATCCTATATTTTAATATGAGTCATTTTGGAGCATTTGTTTTAAGTTTTACACTGATATATTATAATAACATTAAAAATCCATGTTTGTACTCACCCTCACTAATAAATGGACACCCCTATACACTCTTATCCACACATAACGAGACAATTATATCAAAAAATTCCTAACATAATCCATTCCTAAAATCCCATAAAATATCCTATTTTCCGTTGTTGTTATAAATACATCCTAAGAAGAATTTACATTTTATCCTATATAGGTTGTCCAAATAAGTGGTATAGTTAATAACCGTATTTTTTTTATTTATTCATTTACCTTATTCAAAACCCTATCAACCATTTTCATATTATAAAATTTTTATATAATAGATACTATAATTCTATTATGTTTGTGTTATAACCTTGTTCATATACTTTCCCCATAAAAAGAACAAGAAATAATCATTCGTGTGTATATCCGGAATGCCACATCATGATATGATGATTTTAAATTTTCATACCTGAATTGTTTGGATGATCATAATAATTGAATACATTTAAATAATATTATATATATGATTGATATTTTAATTTATAACTATAAATAAATTTTTTTGTCCCTTCGTTACCAACTATAAAAAAATAAAAACAATTTTTTATGTCTATGTATGTTCTACTGCATAGTAAAATAATGTATTATATTTTTCACCACCGCCTCACATGGATTTTATATATAGGATTTTTTAAATAAATTATACTATGGTTATCATATAATTATCATTGTCAAATGATAAAATAGTAATTACCTTATTTCTATCATTCTCGTTGAAAAATGGAAATGTTACGCATGCATATGTATAGAATATCATCTCCATGTTGTAACATAATTCAATTTACATAACCATATAACATGATTTCTTATAAAATCATAAATAATGTCAAAAAATTTAAATATAAAATGATTAAAATTTCATAAATTATATCATCGTTATCTATTTCACTATTTTGAATCAACCCTATCTATTTCTAACATGAATGATGTATGTTCTCAAACTTTTCTAATAAAGAAAATTTAGTTTACTAATAAATTATATATTGTATAGGATTGAAGTAAAATTAATGACAAACACAAACATTTTTATTAATATTGTAATTAATTAACATAAATTACACAACAATAATGATAAATATTTTTTGTGACAAGTCAGGCACAGGGTAAAGGACCCCTGACCTGAAAACATCATTTTATATATTTTAATGATTTATTTTCTAAATATTTTTCTCCAAATGAATTTTCATAAAAATATATTTTAATTTTATTTCTATTTATGTAAATAAATTTTATTTGAAATTTTATTTTTCTTTTTTAATTTTATTAAATGGGGTTTTGATGGAATCTTCTTGTGTATTTAATATAGAATTTTTTTTGTTTTTTTCAAAGAAGATAAAAATGAATGTTCTATATTAGTGTATAATATATCAATGGTCTCTCCCACAACCAAATTCTTTCTATTATGTTTGTATAAATTTATATGATTCCATGTTTTATTTAAATGGGATATGTTTCCACTTATTCTAGGTATTTTAGTTTTGAAATTTTGGATTTAAGGGAAATGGATAAATCAATATCTGAAACAAAAATTACCGATGAGTTAAAACGTATATTTTAATAAAGATAATGATTGAGTTTCACGATTAATTTTTATTTCATTTATGTTAGGGTTCTTGTATTTTTTAATGTTATTGAGCCATATATAACTCTATAATTCATCGGTAAGTGATTATGTTCTCTATATAGTTATTTTGTAATTATCCAGGATAGTTATTCCATTTTTAAGATCTCTTATAAGTATTATATGATGATGATTTCCTATATAAACTACCTAAAGTTTCCATTTTGTTTTTCACATTTTCAATTTAATCTCATTATTATATATATAATATTATGATAATTTTTCAATGTATGGTTATTTCGTTTATTGTATATAATTATAATTTTTATGAATTTTTTAATTGAATACAATGTTTTCCAACAAACCATGATGAACATTATTTTCTATTTAAATGTTATTATATTTTTTATATTAATCATTGGGTATTAATGATTATTTCACGTGTCTATAAACATTTATCTTGAACTCAATATTTATTATTTTATAGGTTATTATTGTATTTGGTTCTCATAGTTTTGAAATTGAATTCGGGGTTTCTTTATTTATTTTTATATATCCATCACTTTGATTTTTTTTCTCTTCCATTGTTTTTTATAGATTTTTTTTATTATATGGATGAGTAATAAAAATGATGAATTCAAGTTGAAAATCATTATTATTTTTCATTAAATGGAAATTTTATTTTATTTTAAAATAAATGACTTGTCACTAAAATTGATACTGAATAGATATTTCCACTTTGTAATGTATGAGTTTTTTATATATGACCAATGATCTAATTATTTAAAACAATAAACCTAAAAAGTTATTCAATAATACATGAAAATTCATTCTCTATTTAAAACTCATGATTGTGGATGGAATAAGTATCGGGCCATTATATTTTTGGTAATTATTTTAGTTTATTTTAATTTTTTGTGATAATTGTATCATTAATGTAAACATCTTCCCAAATAGTATCATTGAGGATATGTATTCATTATCTTTTTCTATATATTTACATTACATAATGTTCAATTATTACTGTTCATTGTGTATTATTTTATTTATCAGTTAGAGTATGAATATATAATATTGGGAGTAGTGATGATGAAATTTCGATAAGGATTTAACATAATGACTATTTATTTAATTGGATAAATCATTCATATTAGTTGTTTTTCTATTTTAGTGTAAATAATGTAACCTATAATGATTTTGAATGTGCCTTGGGTATGATGTGGTCCTCCTTGGGTTATTGGATCCTGGGTGGCCAGATTTTTGTTCATCAAAAAATATATCATATCCTGGATTCTATGGAGCCCTTTTTAATTAATTAGTGATTAACGAACAGTGATGAAATGATTTTAAAAACATATCTTTGTGGTATGAATAAGTGTCTATATTAAATAATTAGTATGAAGACATTATATTTCATGGGATTATATGTATTATTTTTTGGAAATTCAATTGTTTTTTCACTCAGTCATGGATTTTTCAACTATATATAGTGATGGTTTTGATTTCATAAATGATTGTTTGAGTTGCCTATAATGATTAATAAATTTGATAATTCCCCTTTAGTTTCCTTTGTAATTATCTAAACAAATGGTAATTTTAATTTCATTTATGTGTGATTATCTTCTTAAAAATAATTTCATGGTTTTAAATGAAATAGGAGATGAACTGTTTGTATATCGTGAGCTTGTCGGGTCACGAAAAACATATGATGCTGGAGTACATGGTTCTGAATAACTATCACATGAAATGGTATTATTGACACGATATCCATCATCTATATAGCTAATTCATTTGGGGACACTTGTGACCCCTATTTTCATGTACGATTGATTTTTTATTCAATTTTATTTTGATCCTGAAAATTTTATTTTATTATATTAAATAATGAATTTAAAGTTTTATAAACATTATTTTAAATTGTAATGTTTATTTTATTGAAAATTAAAAATATGATTTAGAAAATTAATTTAATGATAAACTTGTTGTGTGTATTTATAGTTCAACTATTTTGATTAAATAAGTTTTTCCAAAAAATGTGTTATATCCTTGAATTATTAAATGGTTTTGGGCGTCATTTTAAAATATATTCATAAGTATTTAAAATGAAAAAGGTGGGTTTGAAGATAAAATCTGGGTTTTGGAATGAAAATAAAGTGTTATGTTGAAAAATTTAAATTATTTTTGACTGGGAATTTTTGTAAATTATCATTTTAGTTCATAAATGATATTTAATTGGTGTAATTTATTACTTTTATTTTGAGAATTGGTTATTTAATTTTCGATTGTTATTGTTATTTGATATTTTTTTAAAATTGACATATTTTTTGTAGTTTAATTCTTTTCAAGGAAGCCCACATCATGTCTCAAGGTATTTTTAATGTAGCATTATCGGTGGGTCTATACAAGTGAACCCTTTAGTTGATTATTCTATAGATTTTATTTTTCAATTATAAAAGATAAATAATCCTCGATTTTATGAGAATTCAGATTCAATCGATGTATTATTATAGTCATGGGTTTTCAAAAGGATATTTTCATTATTGAGCTGACTTAACCTCTCATTATATAGTTCACAACCATTGTTTTTTATGTTTTTAGTTGGAAGTGATGGAAGTCCATTTTTCTCACTATGAAATGGAAGAACCATTCATAAGAATATTTTTATACCTTGATCATCAAATAGTATTTATCTAAGGCCCTCAATGTAAGAACCAAATCATTCATTATTGCTAATCCAACTTGATCCAATTAAATGTCTCTTTATGTAAAATGTATATTTAAATTGTTAGATTATTTGGTTTTATGTTACTAATTGTGATCATTACAAATATAGTCATGGAACAGTGATCACATGATTATTATAAATATATGGCTTTAACAAATTCAATTTACTCAGACAAAGGAACTGATGCCCTCATCCGTTAGACATGCCCCATAGGAAGCCCATTTTTCAGAGCTCATAATGTAGGTGGTGTCATTGGGCATTGCTCTTAACGAATCTGATTCCAAGCATTGATATGTTATGCTCAAGCGGTACTGCCTACGAGAGATATGGTAGTTGATAGATACTACCACCCGAGCAATGTTATCCGAGCCACCCCAAGAGTATGAAACCATAACACACCTTACTCTTCGGTCTTATGTGGGTGTTATAAGGGTTTATGTAACAAGACCCAAGTACTATGGTTATGTACATTATTTATTTATATAATAAGGAATATACTTTCATTTTATTGTTTTTACCCTGTAAATAGTTTTTATTGAACAAATAGTTTTTTTAGTTAATATTCTACTAATTTTTTTTATTTAATGGATTTTTCAATTATGTAATATTTTAAGGAAATATTAATATTATTATTAAATTACTTTTTATTAAATGTAAATTTTCATATATTTTTAGGAATGCAATTTTAATTTTTATTAAGGATTGAAGGCCATTTTTGTCAAAACCCGTGAATTAACGACAAATATTAGTTTTTTTTATAAAATGAAAATTAACATACATAGAGAATTATTTAGATAAAGGAAATATTATTTCTGGAATCAGGACGTCGAAATTATCCAATGGTGAGGTTTTCAAAATTTTCTAAGACAGTCAAATTTTTGGGTAAAAATTAAATATCGATTAAATATATTATATATTTTATGATATCATAATGACCCAATTATGATGTAATAAAATACTATAAGCTTAATGATCAGCCAATATATGTTTTAACAATATAATATTGTGATTTTGGGTTTTTTAGACATATTTTACAAAGAATTAATGGACCCTTCAAGACTTATTAAACATCTTATCTTTTTAAATTGGTTTCCTTGGGAGTGTGACTCCCCTCCACATAAGAAACTACATTATTTTTAGAATTTCCGACTTTGGACTTATAAAATATTTTTTTTCCACTTCCCATTTTCAAAAACCATGGGAAAAAACCATGGGATGTTTTTTGATTTAATTAGATTAATGTGAGGGTCCAAAACATAAACAAAAATAATTCCCTCACCTTTCCTATATAAACCCACCCAATATCCCAATTCCTTCTCACTAAAGGAATTTTTAGTTCTCTCTACCTCTTCCTTCCACTCTCTATAATCCTCCCAAGGTTCCCTAAGCCCCCATGAATCCTTTTCCAAGCCTCTCTCAAGCCTTTGGAAGCACATTTCAAAGTAAGGGTTTTTTCTTCCTTTCTCATTTTTGTCCAATTTTCATAATGTTGTTATGCCCTTTTAATTTCTATTATAAATGTTTGGGTATGGTTTTTCACCTCCCCCATACTTCCGTATTTATGATTTATTGATGGGAGACCCCTTAAATTCCTTCCATGTACACCCATTTCTATGCCAAAATTTTGAAAGGAATTTCGCTCTCCTCTATTACATTCAAGAAATTAGTTTGAATCATGACACTAAATTCCATTAAAATTGTTGGTACTTGTTCTATATGACCCAATTAATGTCCATTTCATTTAAATATTATGAGACACCCCTTTATCTATCATCAACCATTTTTAGGAATTATTAGGTCACAACGTTACACTGCCGAAATTGCACCGATTTTCTAATCCAATGTCATTGTGTAGTCAATACCAGGCACATTGATCTATCAAGGGTATTCAACTTTATGTACCTTTACTTATTGATTAAAAATATCCAAGTATGAATTCCTCATTTATTTATCATGTAATAAATTATTGTGTTTTATGAATCAAATTTATATGATCCATGTGGCACACTTATGCATGAAATGAATGTTTAAGAAGGGGGTGTCCTTATAGTGCTCCGATGCATTGGGTAAAGTATAGTAACATGATAATTCAAGTGAAATGGGTGTTTACTCATTCTAATTCTTGTTCAATGAAGGTTTACTCATTATCCATGGGAAATGATGATTTACTCATGCTCCGTGTGCAATGAGCCATGGCTCATGCTAATTCCATGTTAAGTGTTGTTACCACATTTCCATGTTATTAATATCATGTTTTATCATTCCGCTATGTTTATGCTGCTCTTGTTCTCTATTGATATGAATATTTATAATCATGTATTGTATTCCTCAGGTTATTCCATGACTATTCCTTTACTGGGCTTTATAGCTCACCCTTTTCTTATGCATGTCCTCAGGTTATCCCATGGAATGCTATGTACAAGGGAATGTAGTGGTCATGTAAAGGATTTTTCCAATGAAGATATTTTATTTCTTGTTTTAAGTTGTTATGTAATGATATTAATACCCAAAGACACTAAACCTTTAGATCTTCTATGTTGTATCAAGTGATGTTTATGTAATAAATTATGTTTAATTGTGTAATAAATGATCAGGGTTGTCATAGTTGATATTAGTGGATAGGTTTAGTTATTTTTAGGATTATGATTGTAAAACCCTATGTAAAGACATAGAGACAAGACTATGTATAATAAAAACATCCCTAAAGTTTTAGTGAGTATTTATTAAGTGTTTTTTCATGAAAATACATCCATGTCTAGGTACGAGAAGGTAGAGGTGGCTCAGGCACAGACGTATCCTAGGTGTAATACCCGAAAACACAGCATTGGGCTAGACTCGAACAAGAACTGGCACACGACAATGGGCCTTTCTGCACTATTGGTTACAACACTCCTAGGGTATATGCTTTGGTAAATTTACAGGCTTTCTATAAAACATTATTATGGGAATAAAAAAATGCCCTAAGAATATATGTTTAAAAGTAGATCATGGATAACATTGAATGAATCCAATAGATTCATATGTCAAGGAAATAACAGTTATTTATATGTAATCAGGTTTGTCATTGTATTACCCTTTATGTGATACCCCTAACTTTCTTTTTATTTCATCTAATAGCTGGTAATAGGAGGACACAGACTAACAATCGATGTGAAGATCAATGTGATGACTATAATAATGAGATGCCCAATCCAATGGGAGCTGGGAATCATAAACATTTTCATGGTTCTATCTCATATAACTCAATATTTGAATATAATCATGGGTCAAGAGGAACGTTCAACCCACCCTAATAAAGAAAAAGACTCTATCGAGAGCTTCATGAGACAAAGGACTCCTACTTTTAATGGATCATCTGATCCTTCAATCGATGAACAATGGATCACCTCTATTGATATGATCTTCTCCATCCTTCATGTTTATGAAAAAGAGAGGGTTCTCCTGGGTACTCATCATATGGAGGGTGAAGCTGATCAATGGTTATAGAGGGTGAAGATGATCAATGGTGGTTGTTGATCAAAAATATGAATCCTAAGGAGGAGATTAAGGCGTCGGAATAGAAGGATTTCCGGAAGATGTTTTTCAATAAATATTTTCCACACACCCTCCGGCTAAAAGTGGAAAGGGACATCCTTTCCCTGAAGAAAAAAGATGACGGTCCAATTGGAGAGTACGAGGAAAGCATCAGAAGGCTTGCGCAATACGATTTCATCTTTTTCATTACCCCTGAATTCAAGGTTGACTTCTTCTTTGGTAGGATAAAGCGTAGCCTCCGGAAAGCATTGGAGATCCATGACATCGACAGCTACAAGAAAATTGTTTGATGTGACCTCAAGATTGAAATGGAGATTAGAGAATCATAGGGGTATCATAGGGATAATAAGAGTAAGTTGGACCTCAATGCTAGCAATTCGATTGATAAATCCAATGGTACTAAGAAGATCCAACACCTCAATTTCCAAAGGTCTGAAAAGAAGAGCCCTGAAAATTACCTGAAGGGGACGAGGAAATGCTTTAGGAGTGGAAGAGAAGTGCACCTAGCTATTAACTATTAGTAAGAAATACTCGCTACTGCGACAGAGGAGTGGAATGTACCATTCGAACCTCAACATGTGGTTCATTTCTATAACCACAAATAACTAGGGCATCTTGAAAATCACTTCCCTAAGATGAGGGTTTTCAGAGGCAACCAACAACCTCAATGGCAGCAAGGCCATGATTTTTCCATCACTACTGTCGAAGTGAACCCCAAAAATGATGTGGTGATAGGTATTCTAGTTATTCATTCATGAGTGGAGAACTTTCGTTTTTATTTACGTTCTATGAATTCTTTTATATCTAGAATTTTTAGTAGAATAATCCTAGAACCACCAAAAATCATGGAAGTGAAGATGTCGCTGAGTACAGAAATTGGGAAATCATTTCATCCCATGAATATAAATCCTCCCATGTCATAATCTGTAGATTAAAATTCCCGGAAAACCTCGCCATACTCCCTCTGGTAAAATTTGATGCAACTCTTGGCACGTATTGTCTTTCCATATATATAGGCATCAAAAATAGCAGTGAGAGGGAAATCAATTTCCATAAGGAGAATCGACCCCCGATTCCTTTCAAGTGCAAGGGGGAAGATGAATCTTCTTTAGCTCCATCATCTCAAGCGTGGATTTTACTTCCATATTAGCATTCGTATCTGGATCAGATGATTGAGTCTAAGAAGGCAACCATCCTATAAGACATGATTATTGTGAGGGAATTTTCAGAAGTGTTTCCTGAGGAATTGCCTGGTCTTCCTCCTAGATGAGATATTGAATTCTAGATTTATCTTATACCTGTATTGTTGCCAATATGAAAGACTCCATATAGAATGGCTATTGTGGAGCTTGAGGAGATGAAGAAACAACTACCAGAGAATCGGGATAAAGGGTTTATACACCCAAGTGCTTCACCATGGTGTGCACCAGTCCTCTTCATCAAGAAGAAGGATAGTTCAATGCGCCTTTGCGTCGATTATTGTGAGCATATAAAAATCATGATAAAAACAAGTATCCTCTCCCATGAATAGATGACTTGTTTGATCAGCTGTGTGGAGCACAATACGTCTCCACAGTGGATGTACGGTCGGGATATTATCAAGTAAGGGTGAAGAAGGAAGATATACCCAAGATAGGTTTTTGTAAAATTTTAGGGCACTATGAATTCATAGTAATGCCTTTTGAATACACTAATGCACTAGAAATATTCATGGGCATGATGAATAGTGTTTTTAGAGATTACCTCAACAAATTTGTGGTAGTATTTATAGATGATATTATCATATACTCCAAAACCAAGGAGGATCATGAGGAGAATCTAGGAACTATACTAGAGTCCTTGAGAAAGAATAATATCTATGAAATTTATAGCCGGTGTGAGTTATGGTTGAAGGAGGTCTCATTCTTGGGCCATATCATCACAAGATATGGGATATCTTTGGATCCCTAAATAATAGATGCAATTGAGGGATGTATGAGGCCCACATCTGTAATGGATATCCATAGCTTCATGGGGTTAACTTGATATTATCGATGATTTGTGAGAAATTTCTCACGATGGTCCAACCCTCTTACCATGCTAACAAGGAAGGGATAAATGTTTTCTTAGAGTGAGGAATGTGAAGAATTATTTAAGGAGTTTAAAAAGAGGATTATCACTATGCCTATGCTCACTTTACCAACAAGTGGAGAACATTTGGGGGCATTCAGTGATTCTTCGAAGAAGGGCCTGCGATATCTTTTGATCCAAATGACAATGTCATTTCCTATGCTTCAAGGCAATTGAATATTCAAGAACAGAATTATCCAACACATGATTTGGAGTTGGTTATGGTGATATTCTCTTTGAAAATTTTGCGGTATTATCTCTTTGCAGAGAAGTGTGAAATATATACGTACCACAAAATCATCAAGTATATATTTACACAAAAAGAGTTGAACATGTACCAACGATGATTGTAAGAGCTGATCAATCACTATGACTGATCTATCCATTACCACCCAGGGAAAGTAATCAAGGTGGAAGATGACCTATCTTTAAAGGACCATAGGATTCTATCATTGATGAGAATTGAAAAGGATCCTATCTTCTTAGATTTGATGAATAGGTACATGGGAATAATAATTAAGGGAACATCATCAATCCTTTCACAAATTATTTCTCAACCATCACGTTTGAAAAGGATAAAGGATTCTTAACTGGATGATGCGGGAATTCCAGAAAAATTAGAAGCTATCTGGAAAGGGAAATCCACAGAGTTTAATATTAATGAAGAAGGAATTGTGATATTTGGGAAAAGACTATGTGTTCCATCAATTCTGGAGATGAAGAAGAAACTTTTGGATGATTAACATAGTTTAAATTTCTCTATTCACCTAGGAAACACAACATTGTTTCAAGATCTCCAAGAGCATTATTCATGGGATAATATAAAGAAGGAGATCACTGAATATACATCAATTTTCCTAGGTTATTAGCAAGTGAAGGTAAATATGAAGAAGTATAAAGGGATGATGAAACCATTGCACATACTAGAATAGAAATGTGTGAACGTCACCATGGAATTTGTCACCGAACTTCCAAATACATACAAAGGCAGCAATGCAATCTAGGTTGTTGTGGATCGTATTACAATGGTTGCACACTTCATTGCTATTTGGGAGGATTTATCATTAGCTCAACTAGAAAAGATATATATTAGGGCATTGGTAAGGCTTCATGGAGCACGACTATCTATTGTGTCTGTTCAGGATCCAAGATTAACCAATAGGTTTTAGAAAAATCATCAACATGCTCTGAATATTGAACTAAACTTCAGTGCGGCCAATCATCCTCAAACTGATGGTCTATCTGAGTGAAATATCTAAATATATAAGGACATGTTGAGAGAGTTTTCAATGGACTTTACCAGAGGATGTGATTAACATCTTCCTCTGCTTGAGTTCTCTTATAATAACAGTTTCCACTCGAGAACCCAAATGGAACCATATGAAGCCCTTTATGGGAAAAGTTGTAGGAAACCACCGTGTTTGGATAAGGTCGGTGAGCATAAGCTGCATGGACCAGAAATGGTCAAAGAAAGTTGGAGATGGTGAAAACCATTCAGCTGCATATCAAGCCATCCCAGAGTCGACAAAAGAGTTATGCCGATAACTGTCCATGAGACCTTCAGTTTAAAGTAGGTGACATGGTATTTCTACGAACATCTCCATGGAATAAGGTCAAGAGTATATTATGTATTTCATGTATCCCACTTATGTAAGTACTTTACGAACCCTTCAGATTTACTCTTTTCAGAGGTTGTACAGTCAGAGGATGATCGTTCTTATGAGGAGCCACCAGTGAAGATCTTAGATCGTAGAGAAAAAGTTCTATTAAATAAGACAATGCCCCTGATCAAGGTGTTGTGGTGAAACCAAAAGTTTGAAGAAGTGACATGGGAATCAGAGGAAGTGATGAATCAGAGTTACCCACATCCGTTTTATTGTGGGAAAATAAATTTTTGAGGGCGCAATTTTTTAAATGGGGGGAAGATTGTAACGACCCAATCTTTCATAAATTTAAATTCCTTATTGATATAATTAAATGTCCCTTTACATAAATTGTTTTTATAAAATATAAACTTTTATGGTTTTATGTTAAGAATTATGACCATTTCTAATGTATACATTAACAGTGATCACATGATTAGTAATAATATAGGGCTGTAACAAATCCAATTTACTCTGTCAATGGAAGAGATGGCCTCATCTGGTAGACGTGCCCCAACTAAGCCTATTTGTCAGATCTAAAAAAGGAGGTGGCATCATTGGGCTTCGATATTGACCAATCCTATGTCGATCTTGAATATGTGAAGCTCGAGAAGGACCGCCTATGAGATAAATGGAAGTTGATATAGATTACCACCCGAGGAATGTTATTCGAGACACCCCAAGAGTCAGTCACCATTGCACACCTTACTTCTTTAATCATATGTGGGTGTCATACGGGCTTATGTAACAAGACCCTAGTACTATGGTTATTTAAATTATTTTTTATATAATAATTAATATACTTTAATTTTTTTGTTACCTTGTAATGAGTTTTTAGAGCACAAATAGTGTTTTTAGTTAATATTCAAATAAAAAATCGATTTTGTTGAATTAATGGATTTTTAAGTTAAATATTATTTTAATAAAATATTATTATTGTTCATAAATTACAATTTATTATATATAAATGGTCGTATAATTTTATGAATGCAATTATAATTTTTATTAAGGTTTGAAAGCAATTTTTTGTCAAAACACGTGAATTTTAGATAAATGTCGGTTTTTATATTAAAAGTGAAAATAAATATATTTATAAAATTATTTAGATAAAATAAATATTATTTTGGGAATCATGATGTAGAAATTATCCAATGGGTAATTTTTTTTAATTTTCTGAGACATTCTAATTGTTGGGTAAAAATTAAATACCGTTTAAATATATAATGTGTTTTATGACATCATAATGAGCCAATAGTGATGTAATAAATTAATATAGCTCTATGTTCGGCCAATATATGTTTTACCATTAATATAAAATATTATTTTGTTTGTTTGACGTATTTTACAAAGCATTAATGGACCCTTCAAAACTTAATAAACATCTTGTCGTTTTAAATTGTTTTTATTGGGAGTGTGAATCACCTCCACATAGGAAACCCCATTATTTTAAGAATTTTTTATTTTGTACAAATAAAATATTTTTTCCACTTCCCTTTTCCAAAAACCATGGGCAAAAACCATGTGCTCGTGTGTGTTTTGTATTATTTTAATGTGACACTCCCAAACCTAAATAATAAAGCTTTCCCCCACCTTTCCTATATAAACCAACCCAATATCCCACTTCCTTCTCAATCAGAGCCTTTGGAGTTCGTCCAACCTCTTCCCCCCCTCAGTATAATCCTCCCAAGGTGCCCCGAGCTCCCAATAATCCCTTCTCAATCCTCTCTCAAGCCTTTGGAAGCACACTTCCAAGTAAGGGTTTTTTCGTCCTTTCTCATTTTTGTCCAATTTTCTTAATGTTTTTATGCCCTTTTAAATTAAATTATTAATGTTGGGGTATGATTTTAAACCTCCACCATATAGACCTGTTTATGTTTGAATTGTGGGACACCCCTTTCTCTCTCATTAAATGCCTCCCATATACACCCGTTACTATGTCGAAATTCTAAAAGGAATTTCTCTCTCCTCTTTTACATTCTAGCAATTATTTTGTATCATGACTCTAAATTCCATTACAATTGTTTGGACATGTATCTATATGACACCCTTACTGTCCATTTCATGTACATATAGTGAGACACTTCCTTCTCTCTCATGAACCATTTTTATGAATTCTTATGTCACGCTGTTATGATTCCAAAATTATACTGATTTTCTAAGCCAATGTTATTGTATAGTGAATACCATGCCCATTTCTCTATGAAGGGTATTCACCATTATGCACATTTACTTATTTATTATAATGTTTCATGTATAAATTCAATATTTCTTTTTCATGAAATAAATTATTATGTTTTATGAATCCATGTTATATGATCCATGTGGCACACTTATGCATGAAATGAAATGTTTAAGAAGGGTGCCCCTTATAGCTCTCCAATGCATTGGGTAAAGTATAGTATCATGATTCGTCAAGTGCAATGGGTTTTTACTAATTATAATTCAAGTTCAACAAGTTTTTACTAGGGATTCATGTGCAATAGGGATTTACTCATGCTCCATGTGCAATGAGCCTTGGATCATGCTAATTCCATGTTAACTGTTGTTGCCATATTTCCATGTTATGATTATAATTCTTTATCATGCCTTAATTTTTTTTCTTCTCTTTTTCTCTATTGATATGAATTTTGTATGACATGTATTTTTTTCTTCATGTTATTCCATAATTATTCCCTTACTTGGATTTATAGCTCACCCTTTTCTTATGAATGTCCTTAGGTTATCCCATGCAATGCTCAGTATGATATAATGTAGTGGTCATGTAAAGTAATTTTTCAATGAAGATGTTGTATTACATGTTTTACGTTGTTAGGTAACGATCCTATGCCCCAAATACAATAGACCCATCGATCATCTATGTTCTATCAAGTGATGTTTATGTAATAAATTATATTTAATTGATTAATAAATGATCAGGGTTTTCATAATCAATGTGTCTACGGTGATTAATTATTGTTTCACATTACTAGGAGATCAAGCAGTACTGGTGTATTATTTTGATTTTGTTGACATGGTTTACTATCATTTGTAGTTATCTAAATAATATTTCATAAATGTATTAAATTTAAAACGGTATATTCTCTTCCATATTCAATAGAGGAAAGTGGACTTTTTAACTCTTATATTAAATCTACGTAGTAGGTATTTAATTTATGGTTATATAAGAAGCGGTTATTAAGTTGAATTATACATCATTGGTTCCTAATAGTGATCGAGGGAGATTTAATAATGGAATGAAAAATCAACCCAAGTCTGGGAAAGAAGGTAGTGGTATCAAAATTCCATCCATTATCCCTCTATCTTCTAAAAGGGATTAGAAACTAGTGTTCCATAAATGGATAATGTTGGGTCATTTGAATACCTTGTTTCATAACGATCAAATGAACTCTAATTCTTGTAGTTGTGTAGGTTATCAAGAATGTAATTGTAAGGGTGTTAATTAAAAACTATAGAGATAGATTTACCCATTTTAAGTATTCTCATGGAATAACTACTTATATTATTTTTATAATCCAACATATATTTTATGTACTCCCAATTTTGTATTTTAAATTTACCATCTATTTATCACATGTAATATTATTTCTAAAAAATATTAGAAAAGTATGTGTGATGTTTTGGTTTTGGAAATTCTAAATGAATTTTACTTATGACTAAGGATGGATTATTGAATTAATTGTTCCACTATTTTGGTGGATCTTGTTATGAATCTTTTTCCCTCATTAATAAATTGTCATTTTTAGTATTTTTCCCTTTTAGGATGAGTGTTTTAGTGGAATCCCAATATGGTGGGGATCCTCGAATTGTCACTTTGGACTTATTTCATTTAGATGTTTTTTTATAGTCTTTAATGGATTAAATTATTTCTAAAAGGAGTTCATCGTTTTTGTTTATGTCGATTGATTACCATCAAAATATGGTTTATGTTGAAGATCTAGGTTTGACTCATTTTGGTTAACATATTAGGGTTTACCTAGATAGTGAATACCATGTTCCATGATTTTAAGGATCAACTCATGTTAGGGATGTTAAATTTTTTTCCTTTCCATTAACCAACTATATATATATAGAATAAATATTGGGGAAAATGTTAATTTTGTGAGATTAATCCGACACCAATCCTCTGTTTCCTTGTTATTTTTTATTCAATATTTTTTCCATATATTTTTTGGAAGTTTGAGTTTGGTTTTTTTTACAATTATCAAAATTTGTACCTCTATTGAAATTTTATTATTAATGGTTTGTGGGAAAATATTTGACTACATCAATGAATGGGTCATTTTATAAATTTTTAGTGTCGGTTCCTTATACATTGGATATAAAAAAATTTCAACAAAACTGTGCGTACCCCAATGCAAATACAAATGGAATTTTGGTGTATTAGTACAACTGTATGATTAGGGAGTACCTAGTGGAAACCATTTTAAAACTATGAATAAGAATATTTTATTTTAATTTACTTGAGATATATGGTTTGTTAATGGATTATCAAACTATGTGGGATCCATTATATTCCTGGTAATATGTGCTTGGTAGAAACAAAGATTTATTTAATTTGTTTTTAAAGAAAATTATATCTTTTTCTTATACTATTAAGTATTCAAAACCTTGTTGAACCCTTACTTTTAAATTTAACCTCTTCCAAAAGTTATCTATTATATATTTTTAATTATTTGAAGGTTTTTTTATTTTTTTAAGGTCCTTTACATTTATTCTTATTTCCTTATTTATTGTTTAAGATTTTTTCATATTCTACCCTAGTTTCATTCTTCATTGGTCAGAAACTAGTCTGAGGGTTTGAGGTGGTTCCTTTTGATTACATATGTCTAGGGAATGTATATTGTATGTCAGGTTGTGTTTATATAATATTTTCTGTTTTGGACCATTCCCCTTTATGATGAGGTCGGTTTCCCAAGAATTAGGCATTAAATAATTTAAGAATGATTTCTTTTAATTTTTATTACATGTTTGAATATTAAATGAGAGTATTTTATATATTGAATGGTAATGGTAAATGAAATTGGGGAATTCACTTGATTATCATTTATTCAGAAAGGAATCTCATATTAATCTCACAGTTTAAATCTATTTTAATTATCCTTGTTCACAAAGTTTTTGGAAAAAATTCTTAACTCCCTTCAAAAACGAATTTCAAAATAATTAAAGGTACTTTGGCCTTTAATCATTTTTAAAAATAACTTCTGTAAATTTAAAGTTTTTTTTCGTCATTTGATGTGTAATTTTGATATATTTATAATGGATTTAATATTACTAAAAATTATCCAATTGTTTTGTAGTTGGATTATAGTTATCAAATCCAAATAATGACTATGAGGGAAAATTGGAACTCTTTGAAGATCATTTTCATGATGAAGACCCTCCCCTGGGACAGTTCATTTCATGAATATTTTTAATTTTTTTTTATTTTCATAGTTATATGACATTTTTTATATCATTATGAATATTGGGTAACTATATTATGGGTTCTCAGGGGTGATGTAATGTTATTCATTCTTTTTAGATTTCAATATATATGTTTTTGTAAACATATCTATAAACATTTGTATCTATACTGTTTATTTTTTAATTTTTAATTGATCCACAAACATTTTTTTATGATCAAGGGAACCAATATTCACTAGTGGAACATCATAAAGATAATTGCACAATATATTTAAAATATAACGTTTTTAGTGGACCCTAGTAGTTATTTAACCTACATTAGGAGTTCTACCCTTAGTTATTATAGGAAGGGTACGCCGATCATTATGGGGGATCCATTGAATTAGGGGATCTGATATAATGGATATTATTTAGTAACATTCTATATATTAACCCAATGTCCTTGGAATTGAATTGATTTTTGTAACTTAGTTATATTATGTATGATACATTTTTGTATATATGTGTTAATAGATAATATTTTTCTTCATTTCCATTACATTATTTTTATAATTATGATCATTATTTTAGTGGATTCTATTTATTGTGGTAATAAATTTGTTTTAAAACAAATCTAGGGACACAATTACATGTGAAAATTCATTGGAACCCTTTAAATAAAATCCATAAATAATAATTTTGATTATAATTTTTTGATACAAATTTTCTTTATAAATGAAATATTTTAATGAAAAGGCACAGTGAAATATTATTGGATTTAAAAAGCATATACTGAAAAATATATACATTGGAAATTTTTATCTCTATCAATCATGAACTAGATATTTTGAATTAACATAACACATGAAGTGTGATTTTTCTTGGATCACCTAATGAGCTTCATACCGATTTCTCTTAAATATTTCTTTAAGAACAACTTATCATTCATGCAATGATTGTGTTTTTTGAGGTTCGATGTTGACATTATTGTCCTGAGGAGATGGATTTTTTTATTTTTAATTGTATTTTAATTTTATATTATATTTTTATCTACATCATCCAAGTCATAAAATTTCATATATAGGTTCCTACCTCATATTTATTTTTATTATTTTGATCTTGATATTTCTCTTTTATATATTTCATTTGGATAGACATATTTTGTATGTTTTTGTTTTTCTACTAAAGCATGGACACATGTGGTAAAAAGTGTGCATTATAGAATTTTAGTAAGGAATATTAAATGATGTGTTTCAATTTGTTGTGAAAAATCATCCCAATGATTTCATTTACTTCCATGGAATTATTTAAATCCATTAATGATAAGTAACAAACCTCAGGTTCGTCATAAATTGTCTATGATTCATGATTTCGGGATGGATCATTTATTTTTTATGAAAAATAACTTTAATTCATCACCTAGATACTCTTTATAATATCCACATTCATTTATTTCAATAGTCTATATAGATTTGAATTTCATATACATTCTTTAATAGATAACCATCACATATGTATTAACATGTATATCAACTGAAACCATGAAACACTATAAATAAATAACTGAATGATCAATCTAATTAATTTTGTTAACATATAAAAATATAAAAATATAATAGTGGAAACCATAACAATACATTATTAACTATTTACAGATCCTTTATCCCCTCATTATATCCATGAATATATCTATCAACCTCATCAATTTTTTAAAATGTTGATGAAAAGGAATAACAATCATTATTTATAGAATAATCCAATCCAATTTACATGAAGTGAATGAGTTGTACATCCACTTGAGAAATATGTAATAAATTATTCAATATCAATTAATAATGAAGCATGTTACAAATGCAATGTTACAATTGTTTCTTAGAATATTTTATAAATTGATGATATATCTCAATAAAAACATTGATAGTTTCCTTAATAAATCATTGAGGTTATTGGATTTATTCAAAGACATTAAAATTTGATCAAATAAAAAACTAGTGAATAAATTACTTATAAGGATCCCACTATTATAAAATATAAATATGTTGGATCTTAAGAAAATAATTTCATTGAAAATTAACTTAATTATTTCAGAGGAATATTGGTTTCATATTAAGTGTTTATTAATCTATATGTGATCTATGTCCAATAATCTGATGATATAGTATTAAAATACATGAGGAGTATTTATATCAGTCAATGTGGATTTGGTTAAGAGTAATCTTGTACTAAATGAATATAACTTGTGATGAACCAACCACAAGATACCACTGATGTAGGAACCTGAGGTTCCCACAACATACTTGGTGTGCATTCTTGATCACTACTTGTAGACAAATACTAACCAGTAATCATAAAATTAATCATGGGAATTATATGTACTAATAAAATTAAAAATAACCTAGTATAATCTCAACAAAAATTTCTGGAAGACCACATCATACATTGGATGTCCACACAACAATTTAAAAAAATATATACAAAATAATAATATAAAAATAAATTATGAAAAAAAGTAAATATATAGGTCAATGTAATGAACATAAATCTAAAGAATGGTATATGATATGATTAATGGTAACTTGGTCGATACATATATAAATTTCACATAAAATAAATATACACAAAAACAACTAACCATAGTAATCATCATATAAATCCACGATTATCCATCAAGCCTCAAAATAAAATTTAATTTATCGATGATCAGTTAGAAACCTAAAAAATTTATGATAATAACTAGTACATTACATTCTAGCGGTTTTAAGATAAAAAAACAGATTAAATAAATTTTAATAAAATATCTTGTCTATGGAAGTTTGAAATTTAATCCCCCTTATAATATTCTTCCGAATTAACATTGTTGATATAATACATCAAATTTCAATCATTTCATACAAATCAATCCAAATGTGGGGTTAATTATAAGGTAAATATCTTCTCCGGTTTAAATGGATCTTGTTATCATATTGTAAACAATAATATTCACTTTTAATAACTAATAAATTATTCAAAGAATTAAATTATGAAATACATATATTCATGAACATAATGATTTTAACTAGATAAAAAAACAAAGTATACTACATAGAGCATACACTAACAATATATTAATATACCAAATCAATCACTCTACTCTATATTAACTAAATGATTTTATTTTTAACAAAATATTATAACATAGGGTAACTCCCTCTTTTTTATCCCCACTCATATTCAAGGAATATATTACGAAACAATTTTATGCGTAGGTCACCAAGAAGAGTTATTCCAAAAATTCCAACAATAAATAATGTTTCAATATTTTTCAATCTCATTAATAAAATATTAATATTAAATGTTTTTTCAAAAATAAAATATTCAATGAATTATTGATATAGTAATATTTTCAATGTTTGAACATTTTTATCATTCCAAGTCTTTAAGATAACCATCACATATTTTTCAATTTAAAATAATAAATTTTTCCTTCCATGAATATCAATTGTGTGAATATAATTAAAACATTAATCATTCAATTAAGATTAAATTAAATTCACCAACAATATAGATATAACAACAATATTTTAAACCAAATTAAATATTGTGATTTCTAAAATTATCACTCAATATGGCTTAGTCATTCCTTTATCATGGCATTTCCATCTTCAAGTGTATACCATAACTATATAAACCATGTAAATCAAATTTTAATGATTTTAAAATTATAGTTGTTTTAAATTTTAAATAGGTAGTTATATAAAACCATGATGGCATGGAATCCTATATTGAAAAAATGATCTTATTTAGCAACATCATCTGGAAATATTTTATTCTATGTTGTTGGAATGTAAATATATTTCCCATTCTCTATTGAAATGGAAAATCCCTACACTTGCTTCATAAAAACTCATTGAAAACATTGATTTTTTATCCACTACAACATGAATTATGACACAATTCTATCTAGAATAAAAAATTTAGTTATTAAACATTTACCTTGACCATATATTGTTATATTGTAACCGTACTATCCATATATTCCCAACTCACAGTTGAAACTAAATTAGCATGATGTTTGTTAAACATGCTGACCCCCACAGAGTCTGTCTAATTTTGATCCAACTGAATCTCCCATTATAACATTAAAAAACATTATGTATCAAATATTGATCATTATAAATAAATCATAGTCATCAATTGTCACAAAAATTATATATAAATAAGTTTATAACCACAATGACATTATCAATTCCATAAAATCTCGTCATCTACATCCTTCATAGAAAAAATTTCAAAACAAGAATTTTTTTTAAACACTTCCATATTCTCAATTACATGCCACATATTCCTTAAAAGATAAATCGTTTCTCTTTTACTAACAAAAAACTCAACATTTATTAATTATGTTCATGAAATGTACTACTTAAATTAATATTTTATATTTCATGAGGCTTCCATTTGAATTTATTCCTCAAAGAAAAACATTGGATATATCATGAGTGCATCTATTTAGATTCCTATCATGTCATCTATTAATCTACAAGGATATGGTATAAATTTTTAATAAATCCAAGCATGTCATAACATTGAAAATAAATGATGTTTGTGTTTTCCAATATGATATTTACAGTCTATTTGAAATTTCAATGTAATTTATTCCATAAGTGACATTATTACTTGATTCTTCATAGTTTATGAGAAACATAAGAGGGATTATCATATTCTGATTTATTTTCTTGATATAGATCATTCCACATCCCTTTAAAAAAATTTAATCACTTTAAACACAACAAATTTGTTTGGGGTAACATGAAATGTTTTGTTAATATGTATTTAATTATTAAAAATGTGTTCTCCGAATTCTGATAGAGTATATTTAGTATCTTATCCAAAATAGTTTTTGAATTATATTCAAACTAATTTTGGGTATTGTTTCAAATGTGTTTCAATATCATATAGTTTAGTTTGATATAAAGATAATGTATGCGAGTCTAAAGTGCAAGTAAGATATTAAAATGTTTATTTGAACAAAATTCTATATTGCATCTTGTTTCATAGAAAAAATCACAGTACGTTTTACGTAGTTGTATATATGAAATTTAGCTACATCAATTGGAGTAATATACTAGAAGTGGAACTTCATATGGGATATCACATATCACATTGAGTTCATTTTTTCTCGGGAAATAATTTAATTTATATGTAACATTAATAGATTATTAATAAAAAATACATAGTATTATTTTCTAAAATGTAAATAATAAACTAAAGGGTTTGTTTCATGTTTATTATGATGATAAATTTTATTATAAAATACTATATTTTTGTAATATGGTTCTAAAATTTTTTACATTCCCTCAGAGATAAGAGATTATATCCTTAAAAGAAGATTTCTTATAAAAGGTTTTAATAATTATGATATGATATGTTAAAATGATACTCCATAAAACTATTCTCATTATGTATATAATATTATTTTATAGTGTTAGGTGTTAACAATCATTTAGAACATAAAAAATTATTAGTTTGTTTAATTATTCACAAAACTAGTTGATACCTTTGGTTGATATTTTCTATATGTTTTTAATGGATCCTTATAAATAATCATTTGATGGAATAGATTGGATAAAAATGTAATTTTACTAGATTATTATAAACTCTTTTCAAATTATCAGAATATAATTTATTTCATTTTTAATAGAACTATATTTTAAACTGGCTTATTTCTAAAAATCATAATATATAAAGATGATAAGATGATTTTTTTCATAATTAATTATTTACCTAAAAATAATGTAAATGAAGAAATAAATGATGACCAAGAAGGTATACTCTACATGAAAGTAAAACTCCTTATAGCCTTGGAGGATATTTATTCTCTAAAGAGTCAAGAAATTATTTTCAAATCATCTACCTTTCTAAAGAAATAATAAATTGAATTAAAATATAATTAGATGTACTGATTTAATGAATAAGTCAATGATCATAAATCTATATAATATAATAAACTAAGCAATTTTTGAATTAAAATAAAAATAAAACCCATTATATGTTGATGAATTTCTTATAATAGTAAAAAAAGTTCATTAATGTGATTGAGGATACAATTTTGGGGGCATGAATGAAACATTAATATTAAATGAATTTCAATACACAAGGTATAATTTTGGAGTCATTTCTAAAATTTGGTTGTTTATGTAATGATAAGGGTTAATAAAAGGCTATGGTATTGTCAATTATTCTTGAAAAATGATTCATAAGGAAATGATAGAATCACAAAATAATTTTTTTAGATTGTAATTATATACTATGGGTGGTTTAACAAACATTAATGATGAAATATGTTATTTCTGAGAATAATAATGAATTTTGTATGTCTAAAAATTTGATTCCAAAATAATAAAGTATCTAATCAATAAAAAAATATCTGATTATTTTATCATGTAAGTCTTCCACACTCAACTATAGTGTGTTTTATTGTGAAATATACATATTGAAAATAATATTGACCAACTATAATAATTTATATATTAGTCAACTCTTTAAAAAAAATATTCAATTCTTATTGATATTATTTTGATTGGAATTGACATATATCTTCACCTTATTTACCATGGTGTCAATATAGTGTATGAGTAAACACAAAATGCATTAATCTAAATAGATTTTGTAAAATCATTTCAATGGTTGATATATTTTGACAAATCCAAATGAAATACAAAAAATTAATTTCTAATCTTTTTTTTACATAAGCTGGAGAAAGAACTATTTCATATAAAAAACATGGTTCAGAAGGACAAAATATTTAAAAAGACTTTTTGCTAGAAGTTTCTCTAAAGTAAATTTATGTTAATGGGCATTGATTATTGATTATGGTTACTCGTCCCACAAGACATGATTTTAAAAAAATTAAAAAAAATACTACACACAAGGATGACAGAACATAATGTTTTGTAAATTATGAATTACTACGAATATAGGGTATCATAACAGAAATCATTTCAAAAAATGATATGATGTAAAAAAGCGTGATATATGTTAATTTACCCTAACATAATATGTTAAATTTAATTAAACTAGATGAATCTAATAATTTAATTCCGTTCACGTAAAATATTTTCATTGTCAATGAATGGGGTAGAATAACTATGAATATGGGAAAAGGAGTAATGACATATCAAAATCGTCATAATAACCTAAAAGAAAATTGTATCCTCTCGGTATAAGATTAAAATATATTAAAAAGGTATTAGTGACATACAATAAATCTAATTCATGAAATAGTTGATGTATGATGTTTTCTAAAATGTTCTAATGAAGAGGTGTGATTTTTTGTTCATAATTGTATATTTCATAGAATTAAAATAGTTTTTAGGACATATTGATCTGTGAAAAATAATATCATATTGTTTATATATGGTTCATAATGATGGTTTTAGTTCAATTCATATAAAATTTCCAGCATAATAATAGTACTATGTATTTTTCATTGGTGACTATAGTAGGGTAGAATGTGACTCTATAAAATAATTCCGAATATTGGTTCTCAAATATATCCATTATTAAATAATGATAGAAAAAAATTATTGAATGAAAGTAAATGTTTCTGGATTTTCCATTTTAATATATTTATCTATTCAAATTTTTAAACATTATCTTAAAACCATTTAATATTACACTAATGTTCCTATTAAAGGACATTATAGTAAAATAGTGTACTTGAAGGAATATATAAAATGATTTACATTACTAGATGAATGATGTTAATTTCTAATTGAATATCAAAAAAAAATTCATGAAATAATATATATTAATTACAATTGATACCATTAACAATGAAATGTTGATCTTGATCATTGAAAAGAAATATTTCAAGATATGATATAAAACAATATACCTCAAAATCTATTTCACAGCATTTAAGGAAAAAATTATACCATTAAAAAAGAAATTAAGAATCCCGTGACTGGAACCTATTAGATTGATGACATTTTTATAAAAAATAAATTTTATAGAATTTTATAATTACACTTTAATAATGTATGTGGAAAATAAAATATATTGTCAATATGCCATTTTTTGTAAAAAATAATTTTTAAAAACAATTAAATTGTGAATAAATCTATAAAAAATAAATGGAATAAAATCATTATCCAAAAATTTTAAATAAATTAAAATCAAAATTTTATTTCTAGTTCTCTAGATACTAAAAATTAAAGTACTGTTTATGTGTTCAAAATTTCAAAAAACAGGGAAAACCCTTAATTCATAATTGTAATTTTTCTAATATAAAATTTAATTATATAAAATAAGCAGGTAGAATTTAATTTTTTAAATAATTGTTATTTCCCTTTTAAAAATAAGATATTTTGAAGAATCATTATAAAATGAGAGTTTGATAAAAGTGTTGAAGGAATGAAATGGTAAATACAGAAGAAAAGGACATGGTAATTTTCATAGAAATAAATTTTGTCAATGAAAATTTGATTTCTTCATATACGGTAGATGATTATTTAATGTTATTATATAATAATATTAGTATTGTTATAATGTGGTATTATAAAATTTATGGTATTATAAGTGAAGATACATTTCCCTTAAATGTAATGCTAAAATAAATACATATTTTATTTGCTTTTATTTTAAAAAGATAAATTAAAATATACTATATTTATATCAAATGATCTCGTCTCAAAAATACGTTGATATTGAATTTTCTTATTGAATAATCTAAAATAAATAAATAATAATAATGAGAATGAGGTAGGATCATTTAAAAAAGAATTAAAATAGGTAATGTAAATTCCATTTAATAGTATTCATGGGTTGATGTTTTTAAAATAATTTTAGGATTTACATGATAAAGAGTTGATAATAATATATAGTATAAATATAATAGAAACAATTGACTTACATTATTAGATTATTTCATATGAATCATACTTTTAGATCAATAATATAATGTTGATAATAATTTTTTCAATTAACATAAAATAAATTTAAAATAATAATACTTAATAAAATCATATTCTTCATTAGCATGATAGAAATTCATAAACGTGTTTGGCCCATTATTTCTCAACAAATACATTTTTAACTGGTATATAAATAAATTTAAATTGAGGAAAAATTGTATATGATAGTTTTTATTCTAATAAGAATAATTATATTAGAAAATGATGGTGTAAAGTTGATTAATGTCACTTAATATGTATATATAATTTAAAGTCCACATTATTTCAATGTGAAAATATTAGATATTATTTTCTACATAAGAGATGAAAAATGATACCAACGTGATATCAAAGACAGATAATAATTTGTTTTAAAACTAAAAGGATTCAATTTTTTTGTAAAACTAATGTGAAATGTTATATAGTTAATCAAATGAGTAAATAATTTTATGAATTAATAATGTTGATTTTTTGGATTATTTCTCCTCAATCAATATTTTTAGTTTATGGAAAGAGATTTATTTAAATTATAACCTTAAAAAAATTAAATACATCATATGAACTCATACTGAGTAACACAATACCAAACCAATTTTTTATTAAAATTTCAAATTTCAAACGTCAAACTTCAATATTCAAATATCAAACATAAAAACTCAAACCAAAACAACCACCACAATCTATAAACAAACTCAAACTGCATACCTGTATTTCATAATTAAAATATGAAATAGAGACCATCATAACTTCCTCAATCCAGGAAAAATATCATGTCACGCACCCAGAATAAAATTTTATAAATCATTGAAAACCATTTTCTAGAGAGATCATTCCATTGAAATCAATCATCGCCACTATAACTTATATTTATTAATAAAATTTTAATATTAAGATTTCAGTTTCCAATGGTCATATTGACAAACGATCATATAATTTTTGAAACCAAATAGTATCATTTATTTATATTCACTTCATTATTTAAATAATATAGATTTTTTGATCATAAAATAAATAACACACAAATTTTAAAAATAAATATAATTTAAAAGTTATATTCGTTACATTCTTCCCGAATTAAGAAATTTTTCCTCAAAATTTTAACTCATACCCTATTAAGAGAAAGGGAGTGGGTACTTCTGTCTCATAGACTCCTACGGTTCCAATGTGGCCTCTTTGCATTTTTGGTTTCTCTATAGCACCTTGAAAAGGTGGGTATTCTTGTTGCGTAGAACCATGACTGTATGATCCAAGATCTCCACTGACTGCTCCTCATAAGATAGGTCATGTTCTAGTTTTTCCACCTAAGTGTTTAGTACATGTGAAGGGTCAGGTTAGTATTTCCTAAAGAGGGATATGTGGAAGACATCATGAAATTGTTCTAGATTTGGAAGAAGTGTAAGCCAATAGGACACTGCTCATATGTGATCAAGGATTTAATAGGGGCCAATGTACCTAGGTACGAGCTTCCCTTTCTTCCCAAAACTCATGAATCTCTTCCAAGATGAAATTATAATAAAGACCTTGTCACCAACATCATACTAAAAGTCCCTTAGATGGTTTTCAACATAGTTCTTTTGCCGACTCTGAGCATACTTAATGTGTTGTTGGATGGCATGGAAATTTTCTATCATCTATTGCACATGGTCAGGCCCAAGGATTTTTTCTCACCAGCTTCATGCCAACACATATGAGTTCTACATTACTTCACATATAGAGCTTCATAGGGTAGCATTTGAATGCTCAAGTGGAAGCTAGTTTTAAAAGAGAAATCAAATAATGGGAGATGTTGATCCCATCCACTGTTAAATTCCTTTGAGCATGTTCTCAAAATTTCCTCAAATGTTTGGATAGTTCTATCAGATTGGAAATCATTTTGGGGGTGATAATCCATACTGAAATTCAATTATGCACTAATAGAATGATGAAGACTTCTCTAGAATTTTGATGTGAACATTAGATCCCGATCAGATACGATTGAAAGTGGAACTCCATGAAACCTTACCACTTCCTTCATGTAAATCCTACAATGTTTTTCAAGAGATAAATCTTCTCGAATTGAGATAAAATGGGTATTCTTGGTGAGACAGTCCCAGATAACCCATATAAATTTTTTTCCTTTGAATGTTCTTAGGAGACCCTTGACGAAGTCCATAGTGATATTGTACCACATCTATGCAAGTAAGGGTAGTGGTTGCAATACACCTTTAAGAAGTTTTCTCTTTACCTTCACTTGCTGACATACCAGGGACCTTGATGTGTAGTATGAAATCTCCCTTTTCATATTATCCCACTAATAATGATCATGAAGGTCCCTCTACATTTTTGTGCTTCCCATATGTATAGAAAAAGTAGAACTATGGGCTTCATCCATCAACACCTTCTTTATTTACGGAATAGATGGAATATATAGTATTGTACGATATTTCATTACACATTCTAGATCAACATTGAACTCAGGAAACTTACAATCCTTCACAGGTTCTAACTTGTAACAAATGATCTTATTTCTTAGTATTCATGATCTTCTCTAGTAATAATGGTTTAGAAATCATTTGGGTTAGGGTTGATGATGTCCCTTCCCTTATAATTATCATGTCTAGATTTACTAGGTAATTGATCAAATGATTTTTTTTCTCCTCATCATGGAACGAACAACTAGGTATTTCCTGATTAACGCTTCAGCGACATTGTTTGCTCTTCCGGGATGATTATGAATGGACAAATCATAGTCATTAAAGAAGTTCCAAAAATCTTTTTTGTCCCATGTTCAATTCCTTTTGTGTGAAAATAAAATTCAAAATTTGATGGTATGTGTATATATCACATTTCACCCCATAAAGATAGTTCCTCCATATCTTCAGAGCATAAACAACTACAGCCAGATCCAGATCATGCACAAGATAGTTCTTCTGATGAGTCTTCAACTGTCGAGATTCATAATCAATGTCTTTTTCATTTTTCATGAGTACGCACCGAATCCCATTGAGAGATGCATCACTAAAAATGATGAATCCTTCTCCACTTGAGGGCAGAGTTAACATGGGTGTAGTAACCAATATCTTCTTCAGCTCTTGGATACATTCATCACACTCCTTTGTCCAGATGAACGTGAACCCCTTTCATGTTAACAAGGTTAATGTATTAGAATGTCCTGAAAATATATTCACAAACCTCCTATAATATCCTCCAAATCTAAGGAAACATCGAATATCAGTTATTGTTGTAGGTTGAGGCCACTCCACTATAACTTTTGTCTTTGTAGGGTCATCTTTGATTCCATCATTGGATACAATGTTCCCTAATAAAGGAACTTATTGTAACAATAATTCACATTTGCTGAACTTTCCTAAAATCCTCTCTTTCCGTAGAGTTCAAAAAATAACCCTTAGATGATCTTTATTCTCCTCACAACATTGGGATTATATATCATAATATCATCAATAAAAACTACCAAAAAGTTATCAAGGTATTACTTAATACCTCTATTCATCAAATCCATAGAAATATAAGGTGAATTAGTCTATCTGAAGGGCATAACAACAAACTCATAATTCCCATATCTTGATCGGATGATAGTTTTTGAAACATCTTTTTTCTTCACCCTCAATTGATGATAACCATATCTAAGATCAATATTAGAGATGAATTGTGCCCAAATAAGTTGGTCAAATAAGTCATCAAATTCTTGGAAGAGGGTATTTTTTAATCTTTCTGATCCCATTCAGTTCTCTATAATCAATTCATAGACGCGCCAATCTATCCTTCATCACAATTAGAAATGGTGTTCCCCAAGGAGACACACTCGGTCATATAAACCCCTTCTTCAAAAGATCTTGGACTAGTTTCTTTAATTATTTTAACACCACATTTTCTATCCTATAGGGGTTCTTTGTTATCGGATGCGATCCAGGTATGAGTTCAATGGATAACTCTCCCTCTATTTCTGGGGGAGGTCTGGGTAACTCCTCAAGAAATATGTCAATGTATTCCTGGACAATGAAGACATTTTATATCCATAAACTCTCATATCCTTTTTCTTCATTACCTATAAACTCCATAAATAAGGATATAAGGGGTTCTTCTAGAAAAATATCCGGATGATATTTCTCTACTTGGAACATAAATGTAGGTTTTCCATTCAAGACTACTGAGATTTCTTTACTTTTTCATTTGATCTTAGAATTATACTTTGACAGCCAGTCCATCCCTTTTATAATGTCGAATTCCAGTATGGGAATTTCTACTAGATTTGTGATAAGATTGTGCTCACTAATGTAAATACTAGTGTCTCTAAACACTGACGATGATGGGATAATCCCACCATAAGTCTTGATTGATAATTATACTTTTATCGAATTGGGGGTTGATTCTAAATTCGATGCAAACTTAGAGGAAAAAAGGAATGTGTAGAACCAGAATAAAAAAAATACTTGATAACTTTGAGAGGAAAACAAGGGCACTTACTACCACATCATTCAGAGCATCAAATTCAGCTATTGTGATAGAAAAATCACGAACATTCTCCCTTTTCCTTTGTTGAGGCTGATGGTGTTTCCCCTCCACTACCCTCGAATTGGAACAATGATTGGAGAAGTGTCCAAGTTGTCCACACATAAATATCTAGACATCATATAGGGCCTACATCATCTTCCCCTTATGGTTTGTGTTTTAAAGTTGAGGTTTCAGCTCACTACGACTATTCCCCACAATATGGCCAACTCTTCCAAACTTGTAGCATTTCATGCCCCCCATGCAGACAGTTCCTGAATGCTTCTTCCCTCGTTTTTTACACATTGGATGTTGCAATTTCAGGACTCCACTTCCCTGATTAATTTACCTTCCTAAGCTAGGATCTATTTATCCCTTCTTGTCATTTGATTTATGATTCCTCTGCGTATCACCAAACTCTAGCTCGACTTTCATCGCACTCCGCACAATCTCTACATAGCTATCATAGTCTTGGTTGGCTAGATTCTTCCGTAGATGGGGTCTCAGTCCACTGAAGAATCTCCAAACCATACCATTTGGATCCATGAAAAATCTAGAGGTGTAATGTGAAACCCAGGTGAAGTTCTTCTCATAGCTATCGACATATTCATTCTCCTTTTTCTTCAGCTCGAGAAACTCCCTCTCCATTCGTATTCTCATGGAATGAGGGAAATAATTGCTAATAATGATCCATATGAACTCTTAACACTCCATATATTCAACATCCACTCTTGTTCTTGGGTTTTTAATCAGTTCCTACCACTGATATGCTTCTCCCTCTAAGCGATATACAGCCAGGGTGACCTTCTCTTGCTCTAAACAATGTATCACATAAAATATCTTCTCTATAGAGCTAATCCAATTTTTAGAAACCAATGTGTGGGTCGATCAAATGATGGTTATTGGCTATTGGCGCATATATGACTCAACATAATGTTGTTCCATATGTGGTGTGATCGGTCTTTTACCTTAATTCATGTCATTTCCGTATCATGAGTCAGTTGGTTCATCATTCACACGAATGTTTTAATTCCGGCTTCCATCGGAGGGTTGTCAGTGCATGGTCCATTGCGGTCACCATTATCATGGTTCCACCTATTGTTCGCCATTTTCTAAAAGAATAAAACCTTAGTGAGAAACTTATTTCATTTACTAATCTTTTAACTATAAAAGCTATTATGCCTTAAAATTTCTTACTTAAACAATTATATTTCTCTATAATTTCTTCATAATGTTTAATAAAAATCTTGTGATTAACCAAACATATCCCCCAGGTTGGTCTTAACCAAGAGTGCAGCAAGACCCATTTTTGTGCATTAGTACGCATTCTAGTCTACCTCAAAGCGGTGTTTTTGGGTTTTACCCCTATGTACATTTGTACCCGAGCATCCTCTACCTACTCGTATCTAGACAGAGATGTATTTGTTTGATAATCCACTTACTCAATACTCAAAAAAATACTAGGAAGTATTCCTATATTTAAACATTTCTCTAGGGTTATTCCTAACATTTTCAGATCCCAATTTCTATAAATAATTAATCTATCCTTTGATACCAACTTTGAAATCCTTCCTTTTTATTACACAAATCTTCATTACATTTTATAAATAGAGTATCTCTAAAATATATTGTCTTGGAAATCAGGAACATAATACATGAAAACAACATAAAACATTCTTCTAAACCACACGTATGGCTTTATAATAGGTTCATCGAATGTATAATTACTGCATCTCATATCCTGGAGACATACAATAAAGGAAAGGGTGAGGAGAAGGCCTAGTAAGAGGTAAACAAAGGTATCAATTTACTTAGGATATCATTAAGAACTTGAAAAAAATATAAAGATTCGAGAAATGAAAAAAGAGTCATATAGTAATAAAAAAAACACGAATCATAACTTTAATATGTGGCTACAACATTTCATTTAGTCATTCATGAACATTTCACCATGGTTTAACCCTGAGGTGTCAAAAAAATTCCACATTTATTCACCGAGGTATCATGAAACTTTTCATATCTATAGATTAATTTCATTGCCCAATAAATTGATGTGATATTAGGGAGCACCCTTAATATGAATTTATTTTCATGTTATCCAAATATATCATAATAAAAAATTTCATAAATAACCCATGGAGAATAAAAGAATGGGTTTTATTTCAAGACCATGACATTTTAAGAGTTCTTAAAAATAAGAACATTATGTATTCTAGAACCCATTGAAAGGTAGTGAGGGTTATATATATGTCAATTATAGAGTCAAAGATATCATTTTTATATATTTATAGACAACCATAGAAACCAAATAGGTCTGGGTTTTCACATTAAAAAACACTTGAATTTATGGAGAGAAAGAGATAGAAATTTTGAGGTGAAATTTCTACAGCATAACGACTATATAACATGGTTTTAGAAATTATTGAAAAGAGAGGTGAAAATGGTCAAATGATAATTAATAATTAATAATATAATATGGATAAATAATAATATTATAGTATGGATATTTTAATGACCTAGTATTTGAAAATGAAACATGAAATAAAAGAGAAGATGTGATTTCTTTTACAAGAAATTTGGCAGCCTAACGACATAAAATAAAAATTCAGAAAACATATTGATGGGAGATAAAAGGGTCTCTCAACAATTATAAAACAAATTTATAGTAATTAAAACATATAATAACATACCCTTAACATAAATATATGGAAACTAAAATACACAACATAAAGGAAGTCATTGCTTAAAAGAGATTGGTGAAATATTCCCTAACCTTGAAGAGTAACTTCGAAAGCATGAAGTCCGGGACATCAGGAGGCTTGAGGGAACCCTGGGAGGACTCCTTCTGATTTAAAGAGACCAGAGCATCGTTGGGAAGGATAAGGAAATGAAATTAATGATGGAATGGCTTGGTATTTATAAGAAAAGTGATGGAATAAATTATTAATTTCCAATGGAAACCTCATCGGTGGTATTTGCAAAACCATGGGCTTGACTATGGTATTTTCCCATGGTATTTGATACATGGGACACATAATAGAATATCTCACTAATCATAAGTCCATCATGAAGAATAAATCATTATTAAATCATTAATGGTGTTATTAAACACCTGAAACTGTAAAATGAATTTATACTATTCACCGAAAATTCAACAGTTTCAGAAAATTCCCAAAACATCACCCTAACCTAATATCGATGATTGGAATTCAAAAATGAACATCATTTTATGAAAATAACATTATAAATAATTTTAATTTAAATATTAAATTAATTCATTATTTATTCCAAAAATACAACTTTAAAACTATAACTCATTTTGTAACACCTTAAGAAAGTAATCAAGGTCCTCAAAGTTATCATATAACTATATGATAGTTATGTTACAATTTATGAATAAATTTTATGAAAATGAATTTCCATTTTAAATTATTAAATTAATTATAAAATTGTATATAAAATATTTATGACATACAAAAATACCAAAACATAAACTATGATTCTTTTTCACTTTTAAGATGTGAAAAATGTATTTATACATTCATGGGTAAAGTTTCTATTATTTGGTAGATTTACTATTCAATACTATTCATATGGGTATGTTACTACTTATACTTTACTATTCACTTAAAATCAAGTTGATCTTATTAAGCTCTAATTTTTTTTGTGAAAAAAACTGTAGAGAAACATTTTTTTAAAATCATTACACATTATTATTTATTTACGGTTTATATAAATCATTTAAAATATCCTTTTTCAAAAATTCACCAATAATATAGATCCTATATTTATCTAGATATTTGAAATTCAAAAAACATACCATAATAATAAAAAATAATTTTATTTATATAAATTGACTATACAAAGTAGCTAAGGTATCGTTACATAGACCCTTATAACACCAGTATAGGGCCTAAGTGTATGGTGTGATGTGGTGATAGAATCTTAGGGTGGCTTAGACATCATTACTCGAGTGGTGATTTCTATCAACTTGAACATTTCCCGTAGGCAATTCTGTTAAAGATTTACATGTTGAAGATTAGCTTGGTCTTGGTCCAGAGCAAAGCCCAGTGATGCTACCTCCTTCCCATGCTCCGATAAATGGTCATCAAATGTCCTGAGTCTGCTATATGATGACATCAACACTTCTTTCTATATTAATTAACCAAGATCACTTTTATTAATAAGATAAAATTGTAATTCTATGAGTCTAGTTTCCAATGGTCATATTCAGAAATGGTCATATAACAGTCGAAACCCAATAGTATCATTTAATCATACTCACTTAGATAATTAAAGAATACATTTTTGATGAGCATAAAATAAATTACACACCAATTTATGAAATAAATATATTTAAAAAAATTGGGTCATTACACCCTTTTAGAGTATGCCTGGAGAAGGTGCCCCAGCTGGGCCTTATGTTGTCAAGCTCATTGGCTACATTGAGCACCAGAAAGTTATAGGGTTTAAACTCCCCAATGAACTAGGAAATGATCTATTTCTCACATCACTCCCTCAATGATTCTCTAACTTTGTTTCCAATTAAAATATGAAAATCATTGAGAAGTATCTATATGATATTCCTACCCTCATTATCCAAGTGGATAAAGATATGAAGCATGGAAATACTTTTGTCTTTAAGGTGAATAAGAGTAAAGGGAAGGAGAAATACATTATGCCCAATGCTTCTTCATGACCTTCCACAAAATTAAGATCAAAGGGGAGGCAAGGAAAAAAGAGGTTGTTTGTTTCGCATGTGGCAAGAAGGGCCACTGGAAGAAGAATTGTACCCAACCTATGAAGCAAGGTGAAGTCTCATGTGCATTTTTTATCGAATGAAATATAACTTTTTCTACACATTGGGTATTAGATATAGCATTTGGTGCTCACATATGTATCCAAATATAGGAACCGTGTAGATTGAAGGAGATTGATCGAGGGGAGGTAGATCTATGATAAACCCATGGATCTAGACATGTTGTTATAGCTGTTGGGGACTACCACCTCATGTTGCCAACTGGGAAGATCATGGTGTTAAATGGGCTTTTTATGTGCCTTCTGTAACCAAAAACATTGTTTCTGTATCCAAACTATATATAGATGGATTTTTTTCATGTTTTAAAATGATTTTTTCTTCATTTATAATGATAACAGTTTTTGGTAGGGCACATTTATGCAATGTCCTTTATGTGTTGGATTACCCAAACCATGTAATAGAAATCATTGAAAAAGATACTTTACATGAATCATACTACACCCATCTTTGGCATCAACAGTTAGGTCATGTAATTGAGAAACACTTGACAAAGGTACATCAAGATGGATATATAGATTCCTTTGAACTAAAACCACATGGTGTATGTCATGTATGTTTACAAGTTATAATGACCAAATCCCAATTTGGTGGGAAATGTGAAATGGATAAAGTGATTATTGAATTGGTTCATACCGATATGTGTGGACCATTTCTGGTAGATGCAAGTGGTGGGTAGTCATACTTCATAAATTTTACTGATGATTCTAGCAGATATGGATATATATACTTAATGAAGTATAATATTGATTCCTCTGATAAATTCAAGGAATAAATGAATGAAGTTGGGAACTACCTTGGTAATATGATTAAGAAACTCCTCTAAGACTGATGTGGGGAATATCTTAAACACATCTTCATTGGTTACTTACGAGATTTTGGGATCCTATCCCAACTCACTCCTCCTTACTGTCCTTAATGAAATGGTGTAACAGAAAGGGGGAACTGCCCCTTTATGGACATGGTGACATCAATGATGAGTAATTCAAGTCTTATATTATCCTTTTTGGGGTATGTGTTAAAAAACGACACACATACTAAAAGAAGTACCAAATAAATCAATAAATGGTATTACATATGAGTTATGGAGTGTAAGAAAAGCCACATTATCGGATTTACATGTGTGGGGTAGTGATGTGTTTGTTAAGGCCTTTTCAGGTAAAAACCTCCCTTCCAGAGGAACAATGTGTACCTTTATAGAATACCCCAAGGAAACAAGGGGATATTACATATACAACTCCTCATATGAAATGGTTATAGTGGAAATACAACCCATATTTATTGAGAGGGATCACATCTCTAAAATAGATAGTGGGAGCAAGATATATTTAGATGATTTCGACGCTCAAGGTAGCCAAGAGTTGGTATAGGAATAGATTCCACAAAGCCCCATGTAAGAATAGTATATTCTAGAGACACGCGTACTATGTAGGAGTACAAGAGAGGTTAAAAAACTAGAACAGTGCAGTTTTCTAGTTACTGAGGATGGTGACTCATTATTAGTTAATAATAATGATCATTTAACCTACAAGGAATCAGTAATTATCCTCGAGGTTTCCAAGTGGCATGAAGCCATAAATTTTGAAATGGATTCCAAGAACCAAAACCATGCCTGGATTTTAGTAGTCCTCAAGTTGATGTAAAGTATGTTGGTTGAAAATGGATATTCAAGAAGAAACTATACATGGATGGAATAGTGAGTACCTATATGGAATGAATGATTTCAAAAGTGTTTAAACAATGTCTAAGAAATGGATATGATGAAACCATCTCACCAGTTGCAATGCTGAAATCCATCTGAATTTTAATTATCATTGTGGCTTACAATGACAATGAGAATTGGAAAATGAATTTCAAAATGAATTCCTTAATGAGAACTGTCAGGAAGTTGTCTACATGACACAGCATGATAGGTTTGTCACTAAAAAGGAATAAAATAAGGTATGAATGTTGAAGAAATCCATTTATGGATTAATGCAAGCATCCAGGTCATGGAACATTCATTTTGATGATACCATAACAGAATTTGGTTTTATCAAGAAGGAATGTGAGCCTTTTGTCTACAAATGGTTTAGTGGGAGTGTAGTCATTTTCCTAATAATATATGTTTATGACATATTACTTATTTGGAATGAGATACCGAACTTACATTTTTTCAATTAATTGTTGAATCAATGATTCTCCATGAAGGACATGGGCGTGGAAGCCTATATTCTTGGGATCAAGATCAATCGTGATAGATCCAAGATATTGATGGGCCTAAGTCAAATTAATTAAATTGATAAGATACCAATGAAATTTAGTGTGGAAAAATCCAATGGGGGATTGTTTCCTGCGTAACATGGTATTCATCTTTCCAATAAAATGTGTCCTCAGATGCATGAGGAATGGAAGATAATGGCATGGACTGCAAACACATAAGTGACTGGGTCCGTCATGTATGACATGCTATGTATTATGTTGGATGTCACCTACACAATGAGTGTGGTAGGATGATATCACGATGACCCAGGTGACGACCATTGGATGGAAATCAGGACTATCCTAAAGTATTTGAGCCATATTAAGGATATTTTAAAATTTTATTGAGGAGATGAGGAACTAGTAATCAGAGGATATGAAAATTCTAGTATCTAGAATGATAAAGATGAAATGAAGTCATAAACAGGATACGTCATTACATTGAATGGATGTGAGGTGAGCTAGAAGATCTCAAAGCACAGTGTGGTTGTACATTCTACAGTAGTGTGAAATTATATCGCAACATTTGAGGAAACTAAATAAGAAGTTTGGATTCGAAGCATTTTGTAGGATCTATATATGATACCAAGAAATAAATATCACATCATACTGTACTCTGATAATACTGTAGTAGTGGATCTCACAAAATATCCAAGGTCACATCTATAGTTGAAACACATATTTTGGAATTATCATCTCTTGAGGAATTTTTCTCAGAGAGGTGTAGTTACAGTGAGTAGTATTTCCTTAGAAGAAAATGTGGTGAACCCCTTGAATATAGCCTTGACTCAGTATAAACATGATCATATTGTGAGGTATAGAAGATTGAAAGTCATAGGCAGTTGGCACTATTCCAAGTGAGAGTTTTTAAGAGTTAGTGTCCTATAACAAAATGGTTTTACTTTCAATACATATATATTTAATGGATTATTACATGTTGTTCATTGTTCTACATGAATATGATGTAATAATGTTCTAGAGTATTTTTTGCATTGATAAGGACATGGAAGTTCCCCTCTCTGATGAAAATATTGAAATGATATAACAACATTCTTATATATAGTTTTTCATTTGGATGACATAATATGATAAGACACATAATATGCAGACTTTCTGGTGCGTGTACTCATAAGAATATGATATATCCTCTCATAAAGTCTACACATGGTAATTTCTGAAAAATGAGATTATGACAACAAACCCGCTAGTAGGAATTCTGCATGTTTTAGTGTCATCAGATTTTTCTATCTAAGAGCATGTGTAATGATCCCTAGACATTAATATTATCATTAATATGTGTCACAACTTGTGCAGTTAGATTCACTGATGAAAACCATCATGCAGATAGTTGGAGGGATGTAGGGTATGTTGGGTGCATTATGAGTGGCATGTTATTAATCAATTAGTTTAAAAATGATTTTCCCCTTCCATTTATGGGTGTTGATATCTCGACAAATTGATTGAAATAGAACCGTAGAATGAATATCCACAGCCATGAAGTAACAAAGATTTTATGTCAGGTAGTTAAAAAATGATGCATCAGGCATAAATGTTGATGACATTATCACAAAACCTACTTGATAAGATATTGCGAACAAGGTATTATATTACATAGTAAGTGTTTCAATGGGTATATCTTTCTTTTGACATTAGGTTAATTCTCCTAAGTTCCTTGACCCATTGCTAGAGAGTACTCTGGGACTTTAGGCAAGCCTGCCTAATGGGAACAACAATGATTACTATAAGGTCATACACTAAGTGTTTTTGGTTATCTCTGTTAAATTCTCTTTGAATTTAATTAATGAAACAAATATTATTCTCATGATTGTGGTATAATATTAAACAAGTTAAAATTATCGCATAAATAAATATAAATATATTTATTTATTTTATTGAATATTTTATAATTATTTACTTATCAGTTTGTAAATAAAAAGAAATTTTAAGATAATAATTTATTTATTTATTTATTCGGGTGTTCAATAAATGGAAGTAGAGTTAGATCATACCAAGGTTGGTCTAGTAATAAAATAATTATTTTCTAGATGAAAAATAATTATTTAAATAATTGGCATAATTTATATTAATAATGACACTGCTATTATTTTTTATGAGGAATTTTAATTTATAATTTAATTTTCATCATGTTGGTGCACCATGAATAATGAAGCGGTATTATTATTATGAGCATGAGTTTTCTCAAATTTCATGAATGTATTTAATTTTTGATATTCAATTCAATATTGTAACTGAAATTCCATGTATATAAATAGACAAGTAGGCATATTGTACCATATACTACACCACACACCTGGTGAATTGATAATTTTTGAGAAAAAAAATTTATCTCTTGAATCATTTTATCTCCCCTCTCAAGAATTAGGGACGTTCTTAAAGGCCGAAGAACAAGCGATCTAGAAAGACTGAACCAAGACACTCGCTTCACCGAGCTATAAACTATATAATGAGCTGTATCGACCATAGGCCATCGAAGAACGTGGGGGTCAACACTAGATAGATTCTAGTTTTTATCCTTACAAGCAAAATGTGATAACAAGGATGGGTGATTCCGAATGATCAACATCATCAATAAAGAAAAATTTAAAACATCTAGTTAAATTTTTTTTAAATTTATTAAATTAATTATAAACATGTTGTGCAAGATCCTATATAAAGGATTTGGGACTATTTCTTCTTTATCAAAATTTTTGTTTATATTACATGGAGGCTGGCATTCATCATTGTATTAATCCCCAAATAATCATTAATCACGGTAAAAATCAAAGTTATGTGTTGTCCCAACCACACCTGTAACAACCTGATATTTTATGATAAATATTATTTTTAATTTATTTGATGTCATGTGTTTTATGCTACAACAAGATTATCTTGTTCTATACACCACACTGTATTAGCTGGAAGTATACACAACACTATTCTTAGATTGTGTTACATACAATTTCATGTTCGTTTTATAATAGTCAATCTACGCAACATTGAGTGTATATATATATATTCAATTGCCAATGAAATATGGTTTGATTCTGTTATACGAAATAATAAAGGATTCTTACATAACACGCAACCCTGACTTGGCTTGCATTACACGCAATCACGACCTTCCTCGATAGCGTGTGTTGTACGCAATACCGGGTTTTACTAAACAACGATATATTATTATAATATTATTATGAACTAGCCGTTATGAATAGTATTAACTAAATTTTGAATTTGATTACATTATTATTTATCTTACAAATTTTCTAGAACATGGTATAAGAACAAAATAAATATTTCTGGTAAAATAAGTATTTTTAAAAAAATGCAGTTTTGCCACCTTTTGATGGCGCACCCACTTTAAATATAGTTTTTGACATGTATATAAGTTCAATTTTACAAAAAAAAATTATTATTTGGTATCAAGATATAAACTTTTACCTTGGATAAATTTTTCATATTATTATGATAACTTTCATATTTTAATGAATAGTAAAAACAAGCTATATTTTAAATAAAAACAACTTTTTTCATCATAATAACTTATGTGGTTAAATTATAATATTGAATGGTTTTAAAGTATAAATAGAATATATTTTTACCATTTAATATAATTTAGTTCATTAGCCTTGATTTTACATTGAATTCGTAGGTTAAATAAATTCAATCTTTTGCAATGTTTTAAAAAAAACCCATTTTCTTTCGACAATGGGATTAATTTTAATTTAATTTCTGCAACTTCTGTGTATTGAATTTGGAAAAATGGATTCCATATTTTGAATATGTGGGTCTAAATTATATTAATATACTACTTTTTATTTTTTGCCTTTATGAATAGTAACAACGGTAAATTTTATTTACCATAGTAAAAGGTAAATTGGGTAATTAAGGGTAAATATAATATAATAAAATTATCCTAATACTTATCTTAATACAATTTTATTATTATAATTTGTCCTAAGTCATATTTTGGTCGAAGTGGAATTCATTAGAACCCACTTGGAGGTGATTAAAACCATTAGTTTATTTTATTTAAAGGAAAGTGAAATATGTCTCACTCAACATTAATAATTAAATTATTTTTAATATAAGTTTATACAGAATATAAACTAGGTTATAAATACTCATTTGAAATATAAAATGTTTTTCTTTGTCATGGTAATTTATTTGTAATTATTAAGAGTTATTTAATTACCTTATTATGTTATACATTAATGGTGCATAAATTATTTATTTAGTGAAAAATCAATAATATAGATTTTAATGAAATATTAATACATATCAAAAGGCCAACAAATCTGCAAAAAACTTATTATTAGTGTATATATAAACTCTAATCATCCACTGGTCAAATATGTGACCATTGAGATCCTTATTATGGCGATTATGACACTTATATTATTTTATTTTAAATGATTCCAAAGTTGTCACCTTCATAATTTAATAAATATAACAATTTAAATATTGTGATTTTAAGATGATAAATTCGAGTAAAAGTATTATTGTGAAAGATAATAGATTTATCTTCATCATAGAATTTTTTTTTTAATTTTTATGCAACAAATATGTATATTAAATAATTATACAAAAAATTTGTAGTATTTATTTTATTAAGAGATAAACCAAATAAATCGTTTTAAAAATAATAAAATAAATATTATATGAAATATTTAATGTTCTCCACAAAATTTCTACATACATATGACCTTTTATGAATCTATTAGATCTTTTAGTTAGAAAATATCATTTGTATATATTTTATATAAATTCACATAAATGAATAGTGTCAAAATTGACACTATTGTAATTTTATAAAAATAACATATTATAAAATTGTTTAAAAATAAAAAAAATATTTAAAATTCATAAATTTAAATTTATATGGTATAAATTGTTATAAAGTATCCAATTATGGACAATTCACAAAAAAATTAATTATTTTTTATAATTTAAAATTTAGATTATTATTACCACAAATAAAATTAAATTGATTAAATAAGGATAAATCAAGTTGATAATGTTTAAAATAAATTACTAACATGTCTAAATTTTATTGTTTGATGATATTACAACCCTATATCATCTAATATTCGGATATGAGTCATTTTGGAAGTTTTTAAGTGGTTTTGAGATTTAAAATAAACTAATATTTCTTATATTTCCAAAGGTGCCCCTCTCCTCCCTTATAAAAGGGCACCTCCTCCCTCTCCTCCTAACACAAATTTGAGCCTTCAAGCTCGGCCAAACCCTGCCCATTTCACTTACCCACTTCCCTAGAAACATCATAGAGGTCCTAGTCTTCTTCAAAGACCTATATTAGTGCCCTAAGTGGAGGTCTCAAAGAGGCGCTTTAAAGAAGAAGTAATGCCCGTTACCGATTCCTTCAACTTTATTCCTTCTTCCACTTATTCTTCTTTAGTTGTTTCATTATGAAGTAATATCATAAGTATCACTCATATAGGGATATGTTATTATAAGTATGAAACAACCATATTTCACCATCTATCCATCCTAAGGAAAATGAAATCACCGCACGTGCGTACGTACGGAATACCGTCTCCACGCCGTGGTTTAATATATTTTCCACCACCACCTTACTTGGATGGGTATAATGGTGAAAGTAATGAATATATATGATTATTTTAAAGTGATATTCATTCTATAATATTATACATACACTTTAATACAATTCCACGATAATGGGAATGATATCATCGCTCGTGCGTACGTACGGAATACCATCTCCACGACGCGATGAGATTCAGTCTCCATGATAACCATTCAAGAATGATTATAAAGTATATATAATAATTAATCATGAAATACATGAAATAATAATGCTACTGGATTTATTTATTTATATATTTATTTCATCTACTTAATTCCATTCAATTCTATAAGGAAACGAAAACAGCGTTCATGCGTACGTACGGCCCACCGTCTCCATGAACGGTGTATTTATTTCCATTTATCGATCTATTATATATATGTATATTCTGAATATATATTATAAATAAATCATGTTTTACATTATATATGTAAGTAATCATGATCTAAGTAATCATATGAATAATTACAAGTTATAACACGAATGAAAAATGAAACGATTTTACCCAAAACGCTACTTTAACATGAATTTACAAAAGAAAGGGTAATATAAAGTCATAATTGAACCATATATTATATAATAACAATTAATATGATTAGGTAATAAGTCAATGACATTATTTAAATCATTATACAGGAGTTTTGGATACGTACGAAGCATATCGGACCTAAGGTAAGGGATAATTTCGCAAATCTCATTTTTATCTGAGATTGCTTATACGTAATTATTTACTAGGGTTATTGTTATCATCCATGTACATGTCTTATAAAAGTGTTTTTATTTATGTTTAATGTCCTTTTTACCCATTTTTGAATTTGACTACATGGTATGTATGAAATCATTCTTTTATGAGGTACTTTCTGACTTTTCCGGCAAAAGTACAAGAAGAATATTTTTTAACTTATACGGAACGAATGGATTTTTACAGTCATATAAAGCTTTATTTTAATGAAGATCTCTCCAAAATATTTCAGGACTATTTTAAATAAAATCCTTTTCTTTTAAAATTGCATGACATTTTGTGAAAAGAGAAGGATTTTAAAGAAGAAAGGATATTTTCCTCAAGAATTCTTTTCAAGTGTTTTATCAAAACAATTTTTCATCTAAGATTAAAATATTTCATATGTGTATATTAAAAGTATCATGTCTCTATGATTTACATGGTTTTACTTTTCTTATTATAAAATGATAATCATTTCTTTTATATGGATTATTTGATGATGGGATGATGTTTATGAAACCCATTTAATTTATTGGGTTTTTATCAATGATGATTGTTAATTTTGTGGCACAAGCAAGAATGATTTCATTATGATATGGGTGGGACCTATATCTACCTCCAATGCATTGGGTAAAAATTTATATCTCATGAGATAGACATGGATGGAACGATAAGTTAATACGGTTCAGTATTACAGGACTAGAACGAGGAATGAACTCGATTCAGAAAGGGTCTTTGTCCACTAAGATGGTCTTGGAAGCAATTCCTTGGCTGCTATAGAAATCATTACATGTGCTTAATAGAGTCCACAATTACATGTTTTATTCCCATGCTATTTTATCATTTTTATGTTCCATTATGATCTATGCCTTATGTACTTCCATGTTTTATGTCGTTGCTCAAGATTTTGATGTTTAAACATTATGTTCATGTTTTCAAGTTCAAATGTATATGGTATGTTTTATTTTATCCATGCTTACCCTTAATGAGCATTTGAGCTCACCATTTTTATGTTTTATTTTCCCGCAGGATTAAAAGAAAGGTTTTAGGTAAGGAAAAAAAAGTGGAAGATCTTTATGGGAGATGTTGAAGATCTTTCACTATGATTAGAGGATTATGTTCCATGTTTCCAAAGACAAAAAACTATTACTGTCCTTGTGTGTCTGTTTTTGTTATGTATTATGTATTCCAAAAAAGTAATGTAATATCTATGTAGGTCAAGCTTCGGGTGTCTACAGTTGGTATCAGAGGAAAGGTTTAGTCAACGTTTGGAAACTAGGATAAGAAAACATTAGGGAGATCCCTAGAGATATTTATAAGGTATGTCTAGGGATGTCCCTAAGGTCAAGTATAAGTATAGGTTGTAGTCCTAGAATTACGGTAACGATCCTAGAATTAATCCTAAGATGTTAGATGTTGAAGGTACTCCCCCTTGATTATGTTATGTTCCATGTATGATTTTTTCCTCTCACAGAATTATTTTTGTGTATTAGTCAATGGAGGGAACAAGAAGGAATTTGGTTAACATTGAATATAATGGACAAATTGGTGACTATCAGAAACAAAATTGTGTAATTCCTAGAGAGAAAGATATTGTGATTATGTTGAATCAGTCATCACGATATATGTTTAAAAAGATGAAATTTAGTGGTATGTCTAATTCATCAAATAATAGGAAGATATACTTTTATGCATGTTCACATGTTGAGGATCATAAAGAAAGGAAGATTTAGATTTCTAAAGAAGGGAAGAAGAAACTTGAGGAATACCTCAAATGGAGGGATAGATGTTATCTGTGTGGAGAAAAGGGTCATAGAGTGTCAGACTGTTATGGAGTTCAGTGTCTTATTTTTGGAGAACATGGGCATTACCCAACTCAATGCCCTGGCCTAAAAAGTCACTTCTAAATATAAGAAGGACTTATTCCAGGACAATCATTGAAGATGATGGATTGGAGTGTTTATGTATTGGTATTCAAGAATAATGTTTTTGAGGTACTTTTATGGTGTATTGGAATATTTTTGTATAAGTCTAGTGTGGTTTTCAATAATTTTATGGTACCGGTAACCCTGAAAAGTGATTAAAATATTTTGGAAATAAGATGATATGTGCATAATGAAGGGATAATGAGAAAATGAAAAGTTTGATATTATTCATGAGCTCATGATTGATATAAGGACTATGTGATATCATGGTTTGAGTATATTGAATTTTGAGGATTTTGGTATGTGGAAAGAGTTACCTTTTGACAGTATTCATGTTTTTAATAAGTTTATATGGTAATTTTGGTTTCAATAGAATATATGACTAGGGTATTCATGTGTTTGGAATGCAACCAACAAGATATATCTTATAATATATGTGAGATAAATGCTTGTATTCACAATCTTGGTAGATAGCCTTTCTAGTAATTTTTTTCGTTATACTATGAGCTTGGACCAGAGTATTTTAGATAAGCCTAATGACTGGATGGATTATGTTGGAAATAAGTTAGTATTGTTTAAGGATATAAATTTTATTCGATGTTATTGATGGGAAGTTATAGTAATGTAGTTTTAGAAAAAGGACAACCTGCAGGACGGGCGACAACCCATCGCGTCAGACAAGGCTGTGGGAATCGAACCCACAACTGAAGTGTGATTGGCCTTTATCGCCTACCAATGGCCTACATGAAGTCCCTGGTTAGTAGAAACTAGTTTATTTTATTAAGCGGTATGATATATGAAGTATAAGTACATTTTTGGAATCATATATGATTAACCTCACCATAGATGGACTTATGTATATTTGACAACTTTTTCTAACCTTTTGTTTGAAACAGATGGAATAACCCATCATTATATCACATGATCTATTAGTACTTCACGAATAACAAATTTATCTTCATTTCTTTAAGAGATGAAGTGGAAATTGTTCAAAGCACGAACAATAGTGAGATTGTACCAAAATCAAGAAACTATTTCTTCTAATTCCATTTTCATCAACTTTAGGGAAATGTTCTTGAAAAAAAAATGTTTTCCTAGATCCCTTATATCCGATGAATCATATGGTATCTTATATCATCACAAATATATGGCTTTGTGACTGTTGGATTTTTCATAGCCATGTCCTCTACCACTCACCATCAAAACATGATGGTTAGATTTTTATTCCATATCCATAATTTAACTAATGTTATCCTATGTGGAAACCCAATGATTTGTTAATTTGGGTAACCATTAAGTTTAATACTTTAGTTTATAATGTTAAGTTTTTGTATTTCATTTTACGATGTCTGTTTAAATTAAAGAATCTTTCAAGAAGAAAACCATGTATATCCCCGACAAATTTTGAGGGCGAAATTCATTTTAAGGGGGGTAGAATGTAACAACCTGATATTCTATGATAAGTATTATTTTTAATTTATATGATGTCATGTGTTTTTTGCTACAACAATATTATCTTGTTCTATACGCCACACTTTATTAGCTTGAAGTATACACAACACTATTCTTAGATTGTGTTACACAGAATTTCATGTTCGTTTTATAATAGTTATTCTATGCAACATTGAGTGTATATATATATATATATATTCAATGTATAAATGAAATATGGTAGGATTCTATTATAAGAAATAATAAATGATTCTTGCACAACATTCAACCCTGAATTGGATTGCATTACACGCAATCACGACCTTCCTCGATAGCGTGTGTTGTACGCAATACCGGGTTTTACTAAACAACGATATATTATTATAATATTATTATGAACTAGACGTTATGAATAGTATTAACTAAATTTTGAATTTTGTAACATTATTATTCATCTTAAACATTTTCTAGAACATGGTATAAGAACAAAATAATTTTTTCGGGTAAAATAATTATTTTTCAAAAAATGCAGTTTTGCCTCCTTTTGATGGCACACCCACTTTAAATCTAGTTTTTGACATGTTTATAAGTTCAATTTTACAGAATAAAATTATTATTTGGAATCAGGATATAAAATTTTACCTTGGATAAATTTTTCATATTATTATGATAACTTTCATATTTTAATGAATAGTAAAAACACGCTATATTTTTAGTAAAAACAACTTTTTTCATCATAATAACTTATATAGTTAAATTATAATATTGAATGGTTTTATAGTATAAATATAATATATTTTTACCATTTAATATAATTTATTTCATTAGCCTTGATTTTACATTGAATTCGTAGGTTAAATAAATTTAATGTTTTGCAATGTTTTAAACAAAAACCCTTTTTCTTTCGACAACGTGATTAATTTTAATTTAATTTCTGAAACTTTTGTGTATTGAATTTGGAAAAATGGATTCCATATTTGGAATCAGTGGGTCCAAATTATATTAATAGACTACTTTTTATTTTTTCCCTTTATGAATAGTAACAACAGTAAATTTTATTTACCATAGTAAAAGGTAAATTTGGTAATTAAGGGTAAATATAATATTATAAAATTATCCTAATACTTGTCTTAATACAATTTGATGATTATAATTTCTTCTAAGTCACATTTTTTTTGAAATGGAATCCATTAGAACCCACTTGGAGGTGATTAAAACCTTTAGTTTATTTTATTTAAAGGAAAGTGAAATATGTCTCACTTAACATTAATAATTAAAGTACTTTTAATATAAGTTTATACAGAATATAAATTAGGTTATAAATACTCATTTGAAATATAAAATGTTTTTCTTTGTCATGGTAATTTATTTGTAAAATTTAAGAGTTATTTATTTACCTTATTATCTTATACATTAATGATGCATAAATTATTTATTTAGTGAAAAATCAATAATATAGTTTTTACTGAAATTGTAATACATATCAAAAGGCTAAAAAATCTGCACAAAACTTTTTAATAGTGTATATATAATCAATAATCATCCAATGGTCTAATTTTTTACCATTTGTATCCTTATTAAAGCGATTATGACACTTATTTTATTTTATTTTAAATGATGCCAAAGTTGTCACCTTCATAATTTAATAAATATAACAATTTAAATATTGTGATTTTAAGATGATAAATTCGAGTAAAAGTATTATTCTAAAATTTAATAGATTTTCCTTCATAAGAGGATTTTATTTTTATTTTTTATGCAACAAATATGTATATTAAATAATTAGACAAGAATGTTGTAGTAATTATTTTATTAAGAAATAAACCAAATAAATCTTTTTAAAAATAATAAAATAAATATTATATGAACTATTTAATGTTCTACACTAATTTTAAAGATAAATATGACCTTTTATGAATCTATTAAAGCTTTTAGTTCGAAAATATATTCTGTATATATTTTATTTAAATTAAAATAAATGAATAGTGTCAAAATTTACACTATTGTTATTTTATAAACAAAACATATTATAAAATTGTTTAAAAATCAAAAAAATATTTAAAAATTATAAATTTAAATTTATATGGTCTAAAATGTTATAATGTATCCAAATATGTACAATTCACAAAAAATAAGTAATTATTTGTTATAAATTAAAATTTAGAATATTATTAACACCAATATAATTAAATCGATTAAATAAGGATAAATCAAGTTGATAATGTTTAAAATAAATTCCTAACATGTCTAAATTTTATTGGATTATTATATAACAAACATATCTCATATAATATTCGGATATGAGTCATTTTGGAAGTTTTTAAGTGGGTTTGGGATTTAAAATAAACTAATATTTCTTATATTTCCAAAGATGCCCCTCTCCTCCCTTATAAAAGGGCACCTCCTCCCTCTCCTCCTCACACCAATTTGAGCCTTCAAGCTCGGAAACCACCTGACCATTTCACTTCCCCAATTCTTTATAAACATCATAGAGGTCCTGGTCTTCTTCAAAGACCAATTTTAGTTCCCTAAGTGGAGGTCTCAAAGAGGCGCTTCAAAGAAGAGGTAATGTCGGTTACCGATTCTTTCAACTTTATTTCTTCTTCCACTTATTCTTTAGTTTTTTCATTATTAAGTAATAAAATAAGTATAAATCATATAATTATATGTTATTATAAGTATGAAACAATCATATTTCACCATCTATCCATCCTACGGCAAATGGAATCACCGCGCGTGCGTAGCTACGGAATACCGTCTCCACGCTGTGGTGTAATCTATTTTCCACCAGCATCTTACTTGGATGGGTATAATGGTGAAAGTAATAAATATATATGTTTATTGTAAATTGATATTGATTCTGTAATATTATACATACACTTTAATACAATTCCATGATCATGGGAATGATATTATCGCTCGTGCGTACGTATGGAATACCGTCCCCACGACGCCATGGGATTCACTCTCCATGATAACCATTCAAGAATGATTATAAAGTATATATAATAAGTAATAATGAAATACATGACATAATAATGCAACAGGATTTATGTATATATATATTTATGTCATCTAATTAATTCTATTCAATTCAATTAGGAAATGAAAACAGCGTTCATGCGTACGTACGGCCCACCGTCTCCATGAACGGTGTATTTCATTCCATTTATCGATCTATTATATATATGTATATTCTGAATATATGTTATATATAAATCATGTTTTACATTCTGGATATAAGTAATCATGATAAGTAATCATATGAATAATTACAAGTTAAAACACCAATGACAAATGAAACGATTTTACCCAAAACACTACTTTAACATGAATTTACAAAAGAACAGGTAATATAAAGTCATAAGTGAACCATATATGATATAATAAAAATGAATATGATTCGTTAATAAGTCCATGACATTATTTAAATCATTATACAAGAGTTTAGGATACGTATGAAGCATATCAGACCTAAGGTAAGGGATAATTTCACAAATCTCATTTTTATCCGAGATTTCTTATACGTAAGTATTTACTGGGGTTATTGTTTTCATCGATGTACATGTTTTCTAAAAGTTTTTTTATGTATTTTTAATGTCCTTTATACCCATTTTTAAATATTACTACATGGTATGTATGAAATAATTCTTTTATGAGGTAGTTTTTGACTTTTCCGGCAAAAGTACAAGAAGAATGTTTTTTAACTTATATGACACGAACGGATTTTTCCGGTCTTATAATGACTTATTTTTATGAAGCTCTATCCAAAATATTTCATGACTATTTTCCACAAAATCCTATTCTTTTAAAATTTCATGACATTTTGTTAATATGAAATGATTTTGAAGAAGAAAGGATATTTTCCTCAACAATTCATTTAAAGTGTTTTATCAAAAAAAAATTCATCTAAGATGACAATATTTGATATATGTATGTTTCAAGTATCATGTCTCTATGATTTACATGGTTTCACTTTTATTATTATGAAATTATATACATTTATTTTATATGGATTATGTGATTATGGGATGATGTTTATGAAACCCATTTTATTTATTGGGTTTTTATGAATGATGTATGTTTATTTTGTGGCACAAGTAAGAATGATTTCATTATGAGATGGGTGGGACCTATATCTCCCTCTAATTCATTGGGTAATGATTTATATCTCATGATATAGACATGGATAGAATGGTATGTTAATCCGGTTCAGTATTATAGGACTGGAACGAGGAGTGAACTCGATTCAGAAAGGGACTTTGTCCACTAAGAGGGTCTTGGCAGCAATTGCTTGGATACTATGGAAATCAGTACATGTGCTTAATGAATTCCATAATTAAAAGTTTTATTCCCATGCTATTTTATCGTGATTTATGTTCCATTATGATCTATTCCTAATGTACTTCCATGTTTTATGTCGTTGCTCATGATTTTGATGTTTAAACATTATGTTCATGTTTTTATGTTCAAATGTATATGGTATGTTTTATTTTATCCATGATTACCCTTACTGAGCATTTGAGCTCACCCTTTTTATGTTTTATTTTACCCCAGGATTAAAAGAAAGGTTTTAGGTATGGAAACAAAATGTGGAAGATCATTATGGGAGATGTTGAAGATCTTTCACCATGATTAGAAGATTATGTTCCATGTTTCCAAAGACACTAAACTATTACGGTCCTTGTGTGTATTTTTTTGTTATGTATTAAGTATTCCATAAAAGTAATGTAATATATATGTACGTCAAGCTTCGGGTCTCTACAACACATCCACAACACCCATAACCAGCTGAGATTTTGTTTCCTCCGTGTAGATTTTTGATGTAATATGATGGTGATTAAAATTAATATCATAAAAGTGATCAGGTTGTATAATGATAGTTCAATTAATTTTTAAATAATAAAACCATGAAAATTACTCTGAATTTTATATTTGAACATTACTTTGGATGTTTGATGATCATAGGATCCCTCATAGGATCTAGGAATTGTGATTTTATGTTGAAATGGTGAATCATGTGTGTTACCAAGAATATTTGATAATATTCATAATAGTAATATCTAACTTCTGTTTTCTCTGAAATATGGTGAGGTTGAATGGAAGCCACATCATATGCATCATATCAAGTTTGAATTGTATATTATGAGGATTAACCAAGGATTTTTATCAAGGTCTACTTGTATGGTCCCTCTTCTTGGATGGTGGAGGATATTCTATTTATGATTTTAATTAGATATGGAGGAGTGGTACTATGTTATATCTAATGGTTTTTTATAGTATTTGGTTTGGAAAAATGGAAACTACACCAAATTTATCAATGGAATACTAATAATTGTGTACTGGGTTTTGTTTTTGATGAAGTGGAGCAGCATTGCTCCAGAATTTAACATTATGAGTAGATAATTAATTTAGGGATTTCTATAAGAATATTTTCATTTTGATTGAATATGTCATTGTATTATAGTTTAAATGTATAGTGGAAAATTTTACCTCATCTTTTAATTAATTTAGGAAATAACTTACTTGGTTTCTCATTAGTATAGTTTCTTGGGTTTATAGTTTTTTAATGGTAACTCATTCAATGTTCTATAGTATTATATGGGGATTTTGGGATGAATTTATGATTACACTATCTAGAGGAGGACCATTGAAAGTAAAATAAATTTTTTTGGGGATGAGATGTTTTATGGTGTATTGATTATAAAACCCCTTGTCTGGATGATTTATGTAATTTAAGGGAAAATTTTTCTTCTCATTTTGTTAATGGTTAATTTTGAGAAATAGGGATCAAATTGGGATTCTGAGTGTTTAGTCACCTCAAACAAGTCTTATAAAATGTGGATTGAGGCTATGTATATTCCTCAAGGTTTTAAGTAGACATAAATATTGGGGTCATTTTGTCATGCTACTGAACTTTTACATGCCCTAGACTATTTATGGAATGAAGGGACACTCATGTTGAGAGTAGAATATGTGGGATCCTATGAAAAAGTGAGTGACGTATCACCCAAAATACATATTTTTTAAAATGTATAAATCTCTTTATTATTTAAGGTTTTATTGAGAGATTATTCGTAGAGTATTATTATGTTATTATTACTAATCTATGTAAATATTAAACTATATATAAATTATAAACACAAATTATAATTATATAAAGGTTTTTTAACTAATTTATGGATGTTATGATTGGATTTATGAAATATGGTATTTGAATAATGGTAAATGGACTTGGATGAGATCAGTTGAGAGTTTCCAGGTTATTCTCTAAAATAGAAGAACTCTAAAATCAATGTAGGTGTTCTTTATACATTAACCTATAAAATGATTCGTTTTATTATTATAGAAACCAAAGAAAAACAAATCATTATTTTTAATCATTTTTGTAAGATAATTTTTTATCTAAAAAATAAATACAAAATACCAATAATAGATATTTTATATTATTTTAGGGTGAACTACAGAAGAAACCTTTTTTATCCATAGGATAATTTCTCCAAAATTGAGCCACACAAAACACCCTTATAGATAGATTATAAATTATTTTTATTTTCATTCCCTAAGGAATTGAGAATATAATAAAATTGGTGCACCTAAATTACCATTAACTGTTAATGTAATCAAATAATATAAATTTTCATAACGAAACATAGAATGGGAATATGGGTATAATCATAGAAGATATACAATTCATACCAAAACAAACATATAATGTAAAACATGATTCCTCTAATATAGAATAAAATTTCCAAAAATAAATCAAAATATTATTCAATCATCATTCAACAAACATGATATACGATACCATAACAATGTGAGGAGTTTTTGGATACTTTTTCACACAAACGTAATCCTAGAAAACATTGTGAATAAATCAATGTATTCCCTCAATTTTATTCTTTCAAAAAAAGTATGTATATTATTCATTATCGAATGATATATGAAACAATAAAAAATTCATTTGATTGTGACATTGGGCCCCACCTATCAACATCCATACATATAAATATCCTTTTAAAATGTGTTTACATAATTAAAAGATTAATAGTTCCATCAAAAATCGTAAAATTATTTACAAATAGAATATAAATTTGTTTAGAGATGCATTTAATAATATTATAAGTAAATTCTATTCAATCATGATAATATATCTTATTGTTTTTACAATTCATAGATAAATGATATATTGTTATTTCAATAATTTCACTAACAAATTTATATATATAATCTATCTGAATAGCCATTAGTCAATGAAAGGAAATATTTGGTGTTCACAAAGAAAAAGAGTTTGATGAAAAATAATAAAAATTTAATTACTATTAAAGGAAAAAGTAGTAATGGATTTCTATGTTTTTAATCTGAAAAAATTATATAAGATCATTTAGAGTTCAGTTTATTGAAAAATATCGGAATAAATAATACCCTTTTGTGATAAAAGTGAAATAGAAGTGAATTATAAATTTTTTAAAAAAAATTAACATTTTCTTAAAAAATTAGTTGAAATTCATATTAAAAGAATTATATTAATAAAATTAATCAAAGGAATTTGAAATAAATTATTGTTAAATACTATTCTAAATAAATAATGAGTGAAAAATTCCTAATTCCCATTTTATGAAATCTAGAGTATCCAATAGTTAAAATGATCAAGGACGGAAGCCCATTTTTGTATTATTGGTTACCTTCATTTAAAACCAATTATTAAAAAGGTGTAAAAAATTACTTTTTTAAAATATTTAATGGAAAATTTGATTGTGACATGATAAAACACAATTTTTTTCATTTTTAGTGGAAAAAATTGGTGGGATAGAAAATATGGACAAGGAGGGAATCTCATCATTAAGAAAGTAGAGAATTATTCTCATTAATGATATTCTTATTAAAAAATAAATGTTATCTCCATAAATGTTTTGAATGAAAAATTCATATTTAGTGGAATACAATGTATTATTAAATAAAATATTAGGGTATTTAAAAACGATCAGGAAGTATATAATATTAAGAAGAAACACTATAACTCAATAAAGAGACTGTCGTGAGAAAAAATTGTTATATTTTGAATGAAAAACAATTTTAATTTGGAAAAAAATATGTAATTTTAGAAACAATTAATTAAATTAATATTTTATAACAAATAAATTTTTTACTAATAACACTATATTAAATATATCATGGTGTATAATAATAAATATGTCACATGAAATTAACTTTTAAACAAAACCCCCATAACTTATTACCCCATATAGATGATTATGCTATATCCAATTGTATAAAAACAAGGCTATCATAATATTATATTTAAAAACCTTACAAATATACATTAACATTTATATTTATAGTTTATAATCATTTATTATGAATAAATTAGTCAGTTATATATTATTTCTACCAACAGGTGTTATAAAGTTTATTTAGTACATGCATGATTCATAATGTCAATTTCAACACACATTCATTGATTCTAATTATATATACAATATATAATTTAAGGTAATATAATATATTACATATGTTTATTTGTAAATATATTATCCAATTCCAAAATATTTATATATATTTTTAATTAAATTGCAATACGTTGTACAATATTTCGATAATTTTAATGTTTGAAGATGATAATTTTATAATAAAATATACAGAAATTATAACCATTAATGATATATAAACCAATAATGATTTTATTAATAACTTCTAATAATATTATCTTATTTTTTCTCATATACGTCCATGATGTAGTTTTATATTTTGGTAAACGTATGGGACGAAACTGACCCAAACAATAACATATGATATTTAATATTGGACAAGAGATATGGATTTAGTTTATTTTGAAATAACATAACTATTAAAGTTAAATAATTATATAATATACATTAGTTAAAGTTTTTGAAAAATATTTTAGCAATTAAAATAAATTATTATGATTATATGAAAAATAATATTTGAAACTTTTGGGGGGTGGTAGTCTTTACGTACAAACAATTAACATTTTTGTTTTCTAATGAATTGTTTGAAATAAATATATATAATAAATTATTTATTAAGAATAATGAAACAATAATTGAAAATATATTTATTTATCTCAAAATTTATTATTACTATCAATTATTGGTTATGGTGAAAAACAAAACACATCGCTTCATAGACGTTGTAGTCCCGACATTCACTTGATCGAGTTTCTTAGTTTCGAATATTGATAGGAAGGAATGAATAATTGGTGTCACATAATTATAACAACCCCATAGTATACTAATGATATTATTGTATTTATATAACTATTATTTTGTATGTTTGGGAATAGAAATACTAAAAACATAATGTTAAGGATTAATTAATACTCATGTTTGGTCCTTAGAGTTTCTATTGAAGGTCTCCTTAAAATGAAGGGATAAGGATGACTTCTAATGATCATTGAATTTAGAAATGGGAAGGTACATATATGTTAGAATATATGGTTGGTTATTTGGAAAATTTAAAAGGAGGAGTGAATCATTTAAATGGTGGAAGTGATATCTTTTTACAAGTGAAAAAGGGATCTTTTGGGAATACACATTCTTTTTCAATAAAGGCATTACACTAGTCTGTGGTCATTGGATAAGAAATTTGGTATCAATTTTTTTGGTGAAATATTTTTAAGAATCCTCTAACACTATTTAAATAATTTGAACACTGTTTCAATACATTAATCATTTAATTTCACATTTTAACATTTAGTGTTTTAATGATGGTGATTTGTTTTTTGAAGAAGTATTTTTTGTTTTATCAAATTATATTAGATAACCAATATAAAAATATGATTTTAGTGAAGCTATATTTAAGCCCATATTTTTTAAATTTATTTTTAAATATGATAAAATTAACATTTAAATTATTTCTCTTAACATGTAAAAAAACTAGTTGATTGAAAAATATTGTCTTTTTTACATTTAGTGTTCTTTATCTTAGTTATTATTGATTTTTAATTGATTGAGTTTAAATAAATTTATATATAGCATTAAATATAATTGTAAATTATTTTTATGGGGTATTATTTTTATTTATTAGATAAAAATAATATAATTTAAATTAAGAAATTACTCTAAATGACTATTGTCTCTTTTTCATAATGATAAAAATTAATCCTAGTAGTTTTATTCTTATGGAAAATTATAAAAATTCCCATATTAATTAATTTGGATCTAAATATTCAAAATATAAAACTAAATTTTATTATGAAAATATTTTATATATAATAAAAATCTTTTTTTACATTAGCGCATGAAACACGTAAAAACCCTTTTATTTGAAAAAATGTGTTTTTAATATTGAAATTTATGTTTAGGATAAATTTATCAATATTGTTTATTATAAAGATATAAATTAGTTTACTATAATGAAATATTTTGTTTTCTTTTAAAATAATTCGAAAACCAAAATTTCCCCAAATAATGATTAATTGAAATAAAAGATCATGAAACATTACAATAATTTGAAAATATTATGAATTTTCATAAAATTATTAATTCATGTTTTATTAATTTTAAATTGTATTTAATAATTTATAATATAAAAATTATTACATATTTTAATTTTTCAAATAGTTTTATAGACTTCTATTCCTTTTACTTATAATTATGATGTAATAAATTATAAATTTTTTTATGAAAATTGTATTTTCACTCTTCAACTAAAAATAAATTATTTCATAAAATTCCCAAAAATTAATCATAAGAATAATTTTTTATTATATATTTGAATATATAAGTTAATTTAATTGAATTAATATTATGAAATATAAAAATATACATTTCTAATATAAATATAATGAAAATAGTGTTTGTAAAAAATAATTATTTCAAATTTTAACTATTCTTATTCTTTTTTCATTTCAATAACTAGGTAGAATAGTGTTAATACATTATTCATATCAAATATATATTTTATTTTTTTTATTTTTAACATTATTAAAAAAATTGAAAAAATTTACATTTGAAGGGTGAAATGAACTTGAAGATTTAATCAATGTGTTAGTAAATAAAAAATATTTTTCTTTATAAGTAAAAAAGTTTGAAATTTATAAAATATGGGTGGTAAAAAATTATCATCATAATAATTAAATTTTTATATTCAACTAATGTCCAGTTAAATATCATCTTATTATCCCCACATAAGATATAAGAATAAGGAAAGATCTGAATGTAGTTGAGTGTAGAGATTCTGCTTGTATGGATGTTTTGAAAATTTTCATGAGATTGAACATATCTCAATTCATGTTAAACTCATATCATAATTACTAGAGATCATAATATCATATGACATGGTAAAAACAAGTGGAATCTACCTCCTTTCTAAACATAGAAAAATGATATTCAATATGGAGTCTTCTTATACCCAATTCAATTTTATCAATTTTTTATTTATAAATTTCATAATATGGTTACCTGCACTTATTCCCATTAATATAAATACAATATTATAAAATGTAAATATCTATTTTAATTCATCACAAAATCATTTTAGTTGTGTTTTTTGTGTATAAGAATCAATAAACAAAATATATATTTAAATAAAATACATAATTAAATTCTGTGTCTTTACATTATGCAGTTATGATATGTATAGTATATCTAGAGAGGGAATTCTTCTTGGTAAAATTTTATAAATTTCTTAATTAAATTTAAATTTATATGAATGAAATTAAAAAAATTACAAGTATAGTGATGGGAACTTGTACACTAGCTAGACTACATGCCTACAATTGCGCGAGGATTTGATTATGATTTTATACCTTTAGACACTCAGGAACTATAGGGGTGTGAATGGACTTAGTGAATATGGTGGCCCTATGGTAAGATTCATATAACCTCCTTGTTGGTAAGAGTTTTTTCATGGAATGAGGTGCTCAAATTATACACATATGGATAGTGAGATGTCGTACAACCAATGTGCTAGAACAATAAACTTGTGTTTTTTGTTACATAATCCTCGATAAGTGAGCACAATGTGGGGTTACTTATGTAGTATTTGGATGGGATGGGAGTGAGGAAAAACATATGTTAACATGGAAAGGTGATCGTATTGAGGTAATATCCCTTATGTGACTACAACTATGAGTATAGGGAGGATGAAATGTGTTTAAAATGATAATAAGGGACGGTACATCCAATATATGATCATCTTAGACCATAATATTTGTTTTACTAAATGAAACCCATATATACATTCCATGATATGAAGATACCCATGGCACCCTAGAGGATTCACTAGTGATACAATGGTCCCTCAAACGGTTCATATGGTAGATAAAAAGTTATTATTGCTGGTTCCACTAAATAACCACAATAAATGTTGATCTGGTTATTATTTCAGTGATGATAATTGTTCATACACTTTTGGTGGACCTTAGTTATGTTATATAGGTTTAGGAAATGACCACACAAGATGATTTACATCTACAACATTATTTATATTGGATAAACCTCCTACTAAGATGTATTGAGATACATGGGATGCCTTGGATTTTATCCTTGGACTTTACTGTTCTTTTATTACTATCGAATACATAGGATTAACTCATGTTTTTTTGAATTTACACATGATATATAATAAATAATTAATATGACATCCTATGGTTTTGATACGACGTATAATGATTATAGATCAAACTAAATCCCCCATAAGAATTAGATATAACACATTATGACTATTATATCACATAGTATTACCTTTTAGGGATTATAGATGATACCTAATGACTATTAATTTCAATGGATAACTTCCATGGTATTAGTGATGATGCATATATTTTATATATTTCCATGAATTACCACATTGTGTTGAAAGATTATGCTATTTTATTAAAAGATTAACCAGTAATATCTCGAAAAAATAATAGATGATTCCTAATGATTATTTATCACCTACTAGTAATATATGGGACTGCATTAGAGATGCCCAACTAAATTATGATCACACATTTCTATGGAGGGCATAATACTTGGTCACCCAAGAATAAATCATTTATTTTTTGTTTAGGTTGGTAAGATGCATCTGTAACGACCCGTTTTTTATCAATGGAATTCCTTTTTATAATTTTGTCTTATAGTATAATAATTTATGATTACCTATATAACACAGTAAAAACCATAAAAGTAAATAATGAGTGAAAAAATGTATCTGTAGATGTTATGGAATGTATACCAATGAAATGGTGTCATGAACTTTGAAATTATAATGTTACTCTTATGAATAGTAAATTGAAAAATTGAGTAGTATCCTCCATATTGAAAGTATAGACAAATTGTATTCATCTTATAAGTGAATATATGATATAAAAAATCATTTTATAATTAAATATTATAAAAATTATTAATTAATTACTGGTATTTTTGTATGTAATATAAGTTTATTTACATTTTTATGTTTAATTTAGCAATATAAAAGGAAACTTATTTCCATAAAATTTATTCATTAATATGTATTTTTATTACTTATGATTATTTGATAATTTTAAGAAACCTTACATATATTTTTAAAGTGGTATAAAAGAAATTTTATTTTCAAATTTTGTATTTTTCAAGTAAATTATTATTTTAACAAAGAATTGGATTTCTCATATTTAGAATTTTTATGAAAAATAGAGTTTAGTTTTGGATTCAATATGTCGAAAAATGGTTAGAGTTAATTTTTGGGACTTTTTTAAAATAATTGATTTTTTTGAGAATATTAAAATATAAAATTTTACAGAATAATCTAAATACCTGATTTATTGAGTCATGGATGATATTTCGCTAAGGTAAGAATCTTGAGATATAACCCACACACACATATTAATATTTTGAATCTCATTAATCAATAATATTGCTTATCTTGAGAAAAATAACATAGTAATGAATAAAATATCGAGAAACCCTCCAATCCTCCACTATAAATACCACATCTCTTTACCTCTTCTATTTTGTAGTCATTATAATTTTTCGTTGTCAAAATTATTATAAAATATCCTCCAATGCACTTTCCCACATCTAGAATCCATATGGTATCTTGAAAAGTCCAAATACCCCCCCCCCCTTTTGAGGTTCTCAAGGAATATATATTCAAGAGGTAAATTCAACATTTAATTTCTTTTTTTCCTTTCAAGTTCCATTCTTTCTTTTTATTTCGACACCTCATTTCATAAAATTGTTATTATAACTACATTACCACAAATTTATTATAAAATATTTATGATAATGGAATTATTCATCTTCATCTCTTCATTCCCCTCCTTTCATACAAGAAATGAAAACACAATTGAAGATGTCTTAATTTATCACATTCAAGGACTAAGGGTTGTCAATTTCTATTACCATATTAAATTATATCCATGATACCATTTTTATGGTTTTAACATATTATAATATATCAATTATTTAAATTTTAATGTTATAGAATCTATTTTAAACATTTTTATTTTTAATCAAATTTGATCGATGTGATGAAAAAACCATCAATTAACCAAAATAGTAATCATTAATGTTTTATATAATGACTCATAATCACTAAAAATAATCTAATAATGTTTATAATAATATAATCTTATTTAATTTCAATAATAACTTGAGTCACTACCCATCCCTCGGGGCCCGTGTTGTGACTACCCCAAGCCCGCCTTCAATGGGCCATGGGCTGGGGACTATCACCAAAAGGTATATTCCCCAAAATCGAGAATCAATTGTGTTTATAACGTGTAAACTCACGAAACCATGCACATAGAAAGATATGAGAAGAAGTCAAATTTATAGCAAAAATAGTTCTGAAAGTAAAAAAGGTCTGGAATACAAGCCCACAGTAAAAGTACAAGTACAACTGAAAGACATGACAATTAAAGAAAAAAGGAATGTATCTATTGGGTCGTCCTCCGAGGTTCCTACCTGAAGGGTTGGTATATATCACCTCATCAGCACTTCACATCCGCTCGTCTCTTTTGCATACTGACACGCCATATTTTCCAACTCTGGAGCCCGTCTAGTCTTGGAACCCTCATCCTCAATCATTGTTGTTCATCATTTGCATCAAACACAACAAGGTGCGGGCATAACACGTGCATGGGTGAGTATAAACATTCTCATTAGAGACCCCAAGACCCACAATGTCTCACAAAATCTACAAATGATAAACCACAAATCATGAAGTCAACTTTCAACCCTACTTAGGTATATACCCAAACATATACCTAAGCTAACAAGTATTCCCATCTCAATCAAGAGGAAACACATGGTCCAACCCAAAATCAAAATGCTCAACCATTCCACAAAGGAAGGAAAAATATGAAGGTAAGTAAGAGACATGTACGCCACATAGAAAAATACCACCAAGGTATTACCACAAAGGAAAGTACGACGCATGTACGAACTCCTCTCACACCAGGTATAACTTATGTATAGCAGTACAGATGATTAGATGTAACTACTGAATCATCTTACTTTGTTATGAGGCACTGCTGCTGACCCAATAGGATCGCTCGGTGCTGACCCATAGAGGATCGCTAGGTGCTAACCCAAACAGGATCACTCCGTGCTGACCCACACAAGATCACTCAGTGCTGACCCACACAGGATCTCTTGGGGCTGATCAACCCAGGATCACTCGGTGTTGACCCTTACAGGAATGTTGGGTCCTAACCTACACATGATCGCTGCGTGATGACCCAAATATGATCCCTCGGTTCTGACCAACACATGATTTCTCAGTGCTGACCCACACAGGATCATCGGTGCTAACCCACATAGGATCGTTAGGTGCTGATCTAGACTCGATCACTATTCATTCTTCATGTCATAGCTAGCTAACGGGTTCCCATACTAATCATTCTCATCTCCCAGAGGGTACTCTCTTCAAGATACTTTTAAATACTAAAACTACGAAAATATCCCACTATGATGTATCAAAAAGGACCTCCACGCCATATGGGTCTTAACGCAATAGACAAATGTGTCAATCGGACGCCTAGTCTGCAAGTTATTAGCCATTTAATGTCAAAGTCCCGGTTGGATTCGTGCTTGATCCAACCCGACTATATACCAACATTATCTAAATCCTAAGTGGGGTATACCAAAGGGATCGTCTTTCTCTAGGGGTTCTGGAACTGTAGGCGGCTCATCAAACAGATGTCCAGTGCCAAAGTTCTTGACAAAAAAGTGTAAATGGGTTGAAGTGGGGTGTCGTGGAGGCTGTGGGGTGATGGGGAGATGTGGGGCCATCACCGTTGTCGCGGCCGGCAATGTGTGGGCCACCACATCTGTTTGTCGCTTTGGAATAGAGTTTCCTTATTCCATAGCAATGAACACACCATTCATGATGAACAGTGGAGGGGTTGGGCCATGTTTTTTTGGCCCACACCATCCGCGTTAGAGTGGTAACATTCGGCTTAACAAAAATATGAATGAAGAACGTCATACCCTAAAACCTCACACAATTGATTATTCCAAAACCTGCAAAATAAATCGTCCACTGATCAATTAGTTAGAGATTTGATCTGCATTTTTTTAGAAGGGAAGAACATGGGAAACAATAATCACTCATAATTAAACCCCTACCACAGATATTTGTCGACAGAGGCCGCGAGGAATGAGACGAAGTCATTGTGGATAGAACGAAATCACGGAAGTCGGTCTTTCCTCGAACATCAGTTTGTTGTCATTTAATACATTCCTCTCCTGCGAGAGATTTCTTTGTTGGGGAGTAAATTCTTCATTTTAGACCACGTTCAATAATGGAGAGAATAATCCTCCAACAGTTCTCCTCCCCCAATTCTAGCAAAAAGTGAAAAGGTAGCCAATATGACATGTTTCCCCAATTTAATTTTTGGCAAAAAACAAATTGGCATCGTAATTAAATTGAAGTTGGAATAATAAATTTTGGGGAAACCTAAAGGTCACCTCCCTCATTAAAGATGGAGTTCAAGAGGTTTATCCTCCATTAAGTGGGGTCGGGTGGCCCCTGCCCCTAAATTCAAAATGGGGGTTAGTTCAGGTGGTCCCCACCTCTAAACATCCAAATGGGAGTTTTATGATCAGGTGGTCCCCACCACCATAACCCATGTTGAGCGGTTTTAAAAAAATAAAAAAATTAACATTTTTATTTATTTCATTTTTTCACCAAAAAACACAAAAACTATCTTTCGCTCTCGAGAAAATATAGTCGAGGTGAAGGTATCATTAAGTGAATACTGGTGCTGCGAGTTCAGCGGTGCCCTCATGTTTAAATTCTGATCACCAGTTCAAAATTTACAAAAAACTCGCTCTCACGTTTATGGAACCTACACGAAAAAAATTCATAAATTTATTCAGGGCACACCAGGCCTCGGAATCACACATCGTCAAGTGTTGCTGACTGATAAAATTCCAATATATTTAAAAACAATTACATAAAAATTATGGGTCTTTACATTCTCCCCACATCAGGTCTTTGTGTCCCCAAAAACCAAAATTCAAAAAAAGAAAACAAGGGGGGTACTGAGCACGCATCTCAGCCTCTCGCTCCCATGTTCTCTTCTAGAGGTTCCCGTGCTTCCATAGAACACTCACTGGAGGTATCGACCGCCCAAAAAGGACCCACTCTTTTTGATCCTCAATCTCCAATAGAACCTCAAAAAACATCACCCCATCGTCGATGTCTAGATCACTGTGGTCTATGACGTGTGAAGGGTTGTGTGTGTATCTCCTCAACTGGGATACGTGGAAGACGTTGTGCACCCAGTGCAACTGATGTGGAAGATCTATGTGGTAAGCCACATCTCCAACACTGCTAAGGACCTGGTAGGATCCAATGAACCTTAGAGAAAGCTTTCCACCTCATCCAAATCACCGCAAACCTCCTCAAGGTGAGACCCAGAAAACGACGTGGTCACCATACTCAAACTCTCAAGGTCTTCATCTATTGTCAACATAAGACTTCTCCCTGCTCTGTGCAGTCTTCATCCACTCTTGTATGATCTACACCATCTCTGTGGTAGCCCGTACAATCTTCGGTCCCAGTAGTGCTGACTCCCCTGGGTCAGTCCAACACAAAGGTGATCTACAAGTTCTCATGTACAACGCATCAAAAGGTGTCATCCCAGTGGTGGAGTGATTACTGTTGTAGTATGCAAACTCCAAAAAGGAAAGTGATGCTCCCAGTTTTGAATGATGTTGAGAATGCAAGCACATAACATTTCCTCGAGGGTATGAATGGTCCACTCAATCTGTCCATCCATCTGAGGATGGAAGGTACTTCTCATACAACGATGAGTCCCGAAAGCCTCCTACAACACCTTCCATTGTCGGGAAGTAAAAACTGTATCACCATCAGAGACAATTATCAAGTGTACTCCATGTAGCTGCACAATCTCTTGAACATAGAGGCTTCCCAGGCTATCTACATAACCCTTTTCTCTAATTAGTAGGATGTGGGCTGACTTTGTGAGTCATTCTATGATCACCCAAATCAAATCATGACCTATGGATGTAAATGGAAGTCCTATCACGAAGTACATTGATATCCCATCCCACCTCCACTTTGGGACATTTAAAGGATGAACCAAGCCTTCTGGTACGAGATTCTCTACCATAACATGCTGACAAGTGAGGCACCGAGAGACAAACTCTGCAACTGCTTTCTTCATTCTCGGCCACCAATGTTGTCGTTGGAGGTCCGGTAACATCTTCTCCACTACTGTATGTACCGCTATAGGAGATGTGTGGAACTCTCTCAACACTTCCCCCTAAAATGACACAAGTACCATGGTACGTTCTCTTAAGAGAATGACGTGATACCCATATTCAGAAAATCCATCAGCTGTCTGTCTAGTGGATATATGAGAATGTTGTGCCTTGCAGTCATTTTCCCCACACTGTGCCTCCGTGACTCCCTGAAGAAGTGGGGATGTGACTCTAAGAGACTGAAGGAAAGCTGTTCCATCTCGATCGACAAAGGATGTCTGCAAAGCGGCTAGCTGCTCCGTCGCCTCACCTAGCATATGTATACCAGATCTTCTTCAATGTGCATCTGCTACAATGTTCCCCATCCTATGAGTATAGAAAATCTCAAAGTCATAGTCTTGGAGGAACTCAAGACAACATCGATATCTCTGGTATAGGTCCTTCTGAGAGAAGATATACCAGAAACTATTGTGATTTGAGTAGACTGTAAAAAATTCTCCCATCAGATAGTGTCACCACATATTCATGCAAAAGACCGCTGCTGCTAACTCCATGTCATGGGTAGCATAATTCTTCTCATGTTGTCTCATCTATCAAGAACCATATGGGATCACTGGTCACTCCTGCATTAGGACACATCCGAGCCATATCGTATATGTGTCGTAGTAGACTACATACCCTATGCCCTTTTCTGGAAGCCTCGATATGGGGGAACTAGTCATCCTCTGCCTCAGCACCTGAAAACTCCACTGGCATCTCTCTAACCACTCGAAGTGTTTCCTCTTATTTATGAACACTGATAGTGGTGCCCCAACTCTGGAGAAATCTGGCACAAATATCAGGTAGTATCTAGCCAATCCCAGGAAACTCTATACCTTTATCATGCTCCTAGGTGGCTCCCAAGCATGTACCACCTCAATCTTCGCTGAATCAATTGAAACTCTAGCCACCGAGATGACATTTCTCAGAAAGTAAACCTCTCAGATCTAGAATGGGATCTTCGAGTGCTTACCGTTAAGCTATTTCCCATGATGTCTATCCAGTACGACCTAAAAATGATAAGCATGATCCTCCTTAGTAGTTGAGTAGATCATAATTCGTCGATGAATACTACGACAAAGCAATCAAGGTATGGATGAAAGATCAAGTTCATGAGTCCCATGAACACTTCTGGAGTGTTGGTCAAACCAAATGGCATAACCAAGAACTCATAATGGTCGTACCAACACCTAAAAGTTGTCTTCTGTATATCCTTGTCTCGTACTCTGAGCTGGTGATAGCTTGATCAGAGATCTATCTTCAAAAACTACCATTCTCTCATCAGCTGATCAAATAGATTGTCAATCCTTGGGAGTGGTTACATGTTCTTCATAGACACCTATTTCAGGCACTGATAATCAACCCAACACCTCAAGCTCCCATCCACCTTCTTGGCGGACAAAATCAGGGCTTCCCACGGTGAAACACTAGTCCGAATGAATCCCTTCCCCTGTTAGTCCTATAGTTGTACCTGCAGCTCACGAAGCTCCGTGAGATCTATATGATACGCTAGTGTAAATATCATTGTCATCTCATGGTACAAGTCAATGTAAAAGTCAAACTCTATGAAAGTAGGTAGACATATAATATAATTAGGGAAGACATCCTCATACTGGTCCACCACTACAGGATAGATCAGACTCTCTAAATCAACCACTCCAAGGGTAAGGCTAGCCAACTGATGAGTGTTCAGATACACCCTCCTCTGGGTAAGTCTATCCTGTGTTGCAATGGATCCCTTATCACCTGTGACAGTATACCTGGTCCACTCCATAAGGACACACCACACTTTTCACGTAATACATACAATATTAGCATGGACTGTAGATAACCAGTCCATACCCAAGATGACATTTTATGGCCTCGACGCGACTACTAGGAGATCCCATCTGAATATCTCGCCTCTTATAGTATGATTGCACCGCTGGAATGATTGTATAATTGTCAAATCCACTCTTATAGGAGTATCTAGCTTTAAGGATCGAGCCAACGACTACGTCAGAATCTCCGATCTCTGAGCGAGGGAAGTGGAAATAAAATAATGACTAGCACCTATGTCTATAAGTACTGCAACTAAGGTGGTGAAGACATAGATCATAACACGTATCATCTCTATAGCGTTGAGATCATATGTCTTAGCTATCTGGATCTAAGCTCTCCCATGTCATCCTACTCTTTATGGTCGAGGTGGACCACCTAGTGGGGGCGGCGGTGACATCTCGAATTGTCGCCCATCGCCAGCAGCATGGCCAGCTCCTCTTCCACGTCTATCTGCTTCCTACGGACCTCCTCGGTCAAACCTCTGTTTCTACTTGGGGGGTAATTCGACCAACTTCTAATCATCCATAAGGCGCGTCAGACAGTCACAAGCCATGTAACCCTGCCTGCCGCATGCATTACAATGCCCACTCCTCACATGAGTGACTCTGTTTTGGGTGCCCTGCACAACAGATCCTGAATCTTGCAGTCGTCCACCTATAGGTATGGTCCTCTTGGACCTCTGTGACATCTGTCTGCTTCCAGCTACAGAAGACTCCACTATGTGATGAATTTTGGTGGATCTCACTACTGCTAACTGCTCAGCAAGTAAAATCTTCACTAAGAGTGCTCTATCTAACACCCCTGCATGCGTCGGGATGTTATGAGAAATCATTAAAGCCCCGCTCTATTTCCGGAGTCCTATATCGAATTCCAGGCCGTGAAGAATAGGTCATGCACCATATTATTGGACTATAATGAGAGGTTATTGAACGTCGCTAAGTATTGAGCCACAGTCATGTTGCCTTACTGCAGTTGAAATAGATCCTGTATGCCCACTACATGAAGAGTTGCTGGGACAAAAACTGCTCGAAACAGGATCTCGAAGTCTGCCTAGAGATGTGTCACCTCATTGTGAAATTGGAGCATCATGCTCCAAAATTTTCCTGATGCTTCCTGTAGTATGCTGCTGTAAAGGATCACCCTTAGATCGGCTGGTGTCCCTATGAGTCGGAAGACTCTCACCACAGCCTCCAGCTAGACCTCAAACGCATGTGGGTCCATCTCTCCTTTGAACCTATGTTGCCTCTGGCACTGGAACTCATGAAACCGGCTCAAGCGGTGTTCATACTTTGATGCTGGGGCTAGTGGCATATGTGGCCCAATGGGTAGTGGTACCGTTGGTGCCTTTGTTGGTGCCTCTACTAGAATAGGGCACTGCAGCAAGGCCTCGTCGCTCGGTGGGCTATCAGTGCGTACTATATCTGGAACCCTAGATGGCTGTCTGTGAGGAGGCATCCTGAAATGAAACAGGTGCTCCACAGTCAATAAGTTTTACCTGGTGAGCTGACTCAAAAAGATAACAACGAAAACTCATTAAAACACACACAATCATAGTTTTCATACACTGAGTTGGAAATCAGAAGTCAAGGTCCTGGTGTATGGATAAGTTAGCCACCGCACCATCACTGGATTCCCTAAACTGATAAACACACTAACAACACTTATCACTATTGACGTTAAAAGAATGATCAGAGTCATATTTTCTTTGGTATAACAGACTCCTCTGATACCAATTTGTCACGACCCGTCCCCCGGGGCCCATGCCCTGACTACCCCATGCCTGCCTTCTATAGGCCAGGGGCTGGTGACTAGCACCGTAAGGCATATTCCCTAAATTTGGGAAGAAATTTCCTTTATAACCTGCAAAAACACAGAACTAAGAACACAACAAGATACAAACACAAGTTAATTGTATAGAAAAAAGAGTGATAGAAGTATAAAGGGGCTTGAATACAAGCCCACATTAAAGGTAGGAGTAAAACTGAAAAACAATACAACAGAAGAAAAAGTAAAGAAGATGCTGGGTCATTCACCGAGGTTCCTACTTCAAGGGTAGGTACAGATATCCTCCTCAACACTCCACTTATGCCCATATCCTCTATATACCGACTAGCCATATGGTCCAACTTCGGGACCCATACAGTCCTTGAACCCTTAGCCTCGATCAGCGTTGTTGGTCGTCTACACCATACACAACAAGGTGCGGGCATAACCCGTGTAGGGGTGAGTATCGAAAAAATCAGTAGGGACCCTGAGACCCTTAAGGATTCACAAAATCCCCAAAGGAAAAACCACAATTCCTGTAGTCGACTTTCAACCCTACTAAGGTGTATTCACATATATATACCAACGTTATCAAGTATACCCATCTCAATCAAGAGGAAACACAGGGTCCAACCCAAAATCCCAAATCTCAACCATTCCACAAAGTAAGGAAAACCATAAAAGTAAGAACCACACAGGTATGACACATAGAAAATACAATAAAGGTATTACCACGAAGGAAAGTACCACCCATGTACGAACTCAACTCACACGAGGTATAACTTTGGTACAGTAGTAGAGATGATTAGATGTAACTACTGAATCATCTTACTCTGTTATGAGGCACTACTGCTAACCGACACAAGATCGCTCAGTTCTATCCCATATAGGATCACTTAGTGATGACCCACATAGGACCACTCGGTGCTGACCAACATAGGATCGCTCGGTGCTGACCCACAAGGGATCGCTCTGTGCTGACCCACACAGGATCAGTCGGTGGTGACCCACACAGGATTTCTCGGTGCTAACACAGATAAGATCGCTCCGTGTTTACCCACACAAGATCTCTCAATTCTTACCCACATAGGATTTCCTGGTTCTGACCCACACATGATCGCTCAGTGCTAACACACACAGGATCGCTAGATGCTGACCCACACAGGATCACTATTCATTCTTCACATCACAACCAGCTACTGGATTCTTGTACTAAGTTTTCTATTCTACGGGAGGGTCCACTCCTCAAGGCAATGATCAGTACTCCAATATCCATGGATTCCCATGAATAAGTACCAAAAAATACCACCATGTGATTGGGGTCTCAACGTAACAGGCGGTGCGTCAATCAGACATTGATCTGTAAGTTATTATCCCTTCAAACATAAGGGCCCTGTTAGATTCATGCTCAATCCAACCCGACCATATCCCAACATTATCTGAATCCCAACTAGGGTATACCAAAGGGACCATCTCTTCAAGGTTTCTAATGCTGTAGACGGTTCGTCAAAAGGACATCCATTGCCAATTTTATGGCCAAAAGAGCATAAATGGATCGAAGTGGGACCGGGTCTGGTCCGAACAAGCCCATGTTGGGTGAACTGACCCACACAGGGTGGTCCGACCGCACTGGGCGGCTTGGCCTGGGCAACGCGGCGTAGCATGGAAGCCAAGAGGGTCGCGGGAGACATAGGGGGCCGCAGTGGCCGTTGGGTGGCGGAGGCCATGGCACGACATGGGGGGCTGCGAGGCGACGTTGCCATGGCATGGCGTGGAGGGCCTCAAGGTGGCATGGATGCGGGGTCCATGAGGGCGGTGAGGCAATGGAGAGGTACGGAGTGCCGCGGGTCAGCGAGGAGCCACATGGTGGTGAGGAGGCGCATGGCCTTCACATTCTTCATGGCCAGTGATGTGATGGCTTCCACATCTTTTCATTGCCGTGGCACAAAGCTGCCTTCTTCCATCGTGAAGAAAACACCATTCAAGAAGAACGACGTAGGGGTCAGGCCATGTCTTTTTCCAAAACCCTCCGCGTTAGAGCAGAAGCAAGAAGCTCAACAAAAACATGAATGAAGAACGTAAACCCAAAAATTCTCCCACAATTAATTATTCCCAAATCCTCAAATGAAATCATCCACAGATCAACGAATAAGAGAGTTGATCCTAATTATTTATTTTAGAAGGGAAGAACATGGTAAACAAAAATCCCACATAATTAAACCCATACCTTAGAGATTTGTTGACAAAGGATGCGAGGAAAAATATGAAGTCATTGGCGATAGACGAACGTCGGTGACGTCAGGATTTCCTCGATCGTCGGTTCGTTGTTGTTGAAGACATTCCTCACCTGCGATAGTGCTCTTCATTGGGGAGTGCATTCTTCATTGGATAATGCATTATTTTTTAGAGAGAATAATCCTCCAATAGTTCTCCTCTCCCAATCCACCAAAAAGTGGAAAGGTAGCAAATATGATATGTTTCCCAAAATTAATTATTGGACCAAATTAAACTGGCCTCATAATTACATTTAGGATGTCATAATAAAATTTGGGGTAACCTAAAGGTCACCTCCGTCATTTAAGAGGGAGTTCAAGATGTTTCTCCACCATTAAGAGGGGTCGGGTGGTCCCCGCCCCTATAATCAAAATGGGGGTTAGTTCAGGTGGCCCCCACCTCTAAACATCCACATGGGAGGATTATGCTTGAGTGGTCCACCCCAACATAACTCTTGTTTAGGGATTTCAACAAATAAAATAATGTTATCATTTTTATTTGTTTCATTATTTCATGAAAAAAACAACAACTACTATTCACCCTCGACCCACTGTGGTCAAGGTTACGGTCTCTTTAAGAGAATACCAGTACTGTGAGTTCTACAGTTCCCTCAGATCTTCAATTCCATGTACTAGTTCAAAAGTTACAGAAACCCTCTCACACGTTTACTGAATGTACCGGAAAAAAAAGATCAGAAATTCTTTCTGGGCACACCATGCCTCAGAATCACGAGCCGTCAATTATCATAGACTCATAAAATTACCATATATTTTAAAAAAAATTATATAGAAATTCTAGGTCTTTACAACTTATAACTCCAATTCTTGAAATTTTTTCTCATCATACAGTTTTATCCTCTTATGTATATAAGTAAACCAATAATTAAGACCGAGGAAAAAAATGCTCCTAAACAATGAAATTGATGATATTAACCCATTAAAAATGTCTGCATTGAATACAATAAGGATATACTAGATAAATTAAATTTAACAATAGTTTTTTAAAATAGTTATTAATGAATGTAAATTTATTATCTAGGACCTAAAAATCATGTGAAGAATACCTTCAGACATAAAGTTTTTGATTCTTCCTGAACCTCCTTGATTCTTTCGTTTTCACTATCTATAATTTTACACAAATGAAGATATATCTTCATTTTATGTATATATTCTAAATGTTTTTTACATTCTCAAAACTCATGTATCAATGTCCATTCATTAGACCCTTTCAGTGATATACATTTTTTAACTAGATCCCTATTGAATACTTCCTGGTATGGAAACCTTTTTATGGAGACAATATGAATTCTTACCCATTTTAAAGTACACTATATAGTCAATTGTAAGACCCCATTATTTCTAAAAAACCTATAGTTTCATTATGAAATACTTATTTCATCACTAAAGGTTTAATATAAAAGACTATTCCCTGAATTTTTTTAAAATGACCATTGATATTTTCCCTTAACTGTAAAAAATGTTTTAATTATAAATTTTCTTAAGTATAGTTTTACGTTATATTGCCTCATGATGACATCAATTATCATGATAGATATTTATTATTCCCTATTATTTTCCTTGGATTATATAATTCATTTACTTCCTGGAAATGTTTATGATACTCTTATTAGAAATCTTTATGACATGATTATTATACAAAATTCCTACAATGGGAAACCCTTATGTTTATGGTTGATTAAATGTGTATGATTCTATATGAGGAAAACATATTCCTGAACATGTTATGATGGGTTAACAAAGATAATGATTCAATTACTTTTGTAATGTTGAGTATAATGAGACATTATATACAATGGTCTTATCAGATTACCTGGACTAATGTTATCATATGCAATAGTAATAGTTGATAAACATGATTTGAACACCTCTATGAGTAACGAGCCTTCACTAATGCTAATTTCATGTTTTATGTTTCTTACACATTAATATGAATCCATATGATCACATTATTATATGTTATGATTCCATATCTTTTATGTCTTTTTATATCATTTTATCATGCCTTCTAAGCCATGTGCTAATGTTTTATTCTTCTGTTTATTCCAATAATAGGATTTTTAGCTCATCGATTTGTCCATGTAATCCACATGTCATCTTATATAATTGTTTAACTATAATAGAAATTAGAAAATCTTTATAGTGATTAAATATAAGAATGTTTTTTAGTCCCTTGATTTTAAATTTATGAACCTAGTCTTCCAAGACACTAGAATTTATGATCATTTTCTTGTAATGTGATGCTTTATTATGATCAAAATAATTTATTAATATTTTTTAAAGTCTAGTGTCTCTATTGTTTGTATTCGAGGATGGTATATTTATTTTTGGAGATTAATAAAAGAGTAATTTAGTAAGAACATTAGGGATGAAACTAAGTATAATAAAACATCCCTAAATTTTGGTATGTATAAAGTGGTTTATCAAGAAAATTCCTCCCTTTCAGGATACGAACAATTGGAGTTAGTATTGGAACATATTTATCGTAGGGTAAACCCCAAAAACACCTCTGTGATTTAGACTTGAATGAGAACTGTTGCACGAAAATGGGCCTTCCTACACTATTATTTTGAAACTCCCAGGTGATATTCTTTGGGGAATTCATAATTTTAGTTCAAACAATTATTTAGGGAAAAAAGGAATCCCATAAAAAATATATGTTAAGAACCAGATCATGGATATCCAAGATTGAAACCTAAGGAATCCTGAGCTGGATATACTTTTCCTTTAAGTTTTTTTTCCTTTTTTCTTTAATGTTTACATGTTATTATTAATAACTAAGTATTCAAGCCAACTAAGTGAATGATCTTTTTCATAGTTAATGGTGGGAAACAAAAGAACAATGTGAAAATAATTGTGCTTATTTCCCTAATGATATGCCTGACATGATGGGAATGGGTGCTCAAAACATCCTGAGAATTCTTACTCAGTTGTCTCATGTTATGAATAATATCTAGAATCATGTGGAATGACCTTATCCTCCATGTAAAGTGCGTTCTTCAATAGAATACATAATATAGAAAATGGATAACATGTTTTGTGGAACTTCTGTGAACCTTTTCGTGGGACAATGAATTAACTCCATTAAAAAAGATATTATTTATTATCCATTGTCCAAAATTTGAGAATGTCGTGCTAGAAGTATACCATTTTTATGGGTAAGCTGATCAGTTGTGGACATTGATCAATAATAATAAGTCCCAATGAGGTAATTTATTCCAGGTATTGTGATTAATTCAAAAAAATGTCCAATAAATATAATCCCCAAACCCACTATCTCAAGATGGAATGATTGATCCTTGGACTTAAGCATATGAAATATTCTCTATCGAGGTGTATGAAGTAATCCTCATAAGAGTTTCAATATATTCCTCTATATTTTTAATGAAAACCAAATTCAGGGTGGATTAAACCATTAGTAGACAAAATCTAAGCTTATAAAAAGATATTTGAATCATGATATCGATAGTTATGAAGATATTTTCTATTATTCCCTCAATATTAATATAAAGACCATATACACTAAATAGCATCATGGGCCTAGATAAAAACAAATTAAAAATGGTCTTCAAGATGGGAGGCTCAGAAAATAAATCACATTATTGAAAGAAGATAAAACATCCCACATTTCAGAATTTTGGGATGAAGTATCCATGGAACTATTTAAAGGGAACTAGGAAATTCATTAGGTGTGGAGGAATGTGACATCTAGATAAAAAATATAAAGGGATATGAAGAATAAAACTAATTTGGATGCATAAAAGAAGGTATAGATCAATTTTCAAACTATAATTTAATGTTACAACTTCATGGAACATGGACATTTGGAGAACATTTTCTCTAATCTGAGGGTTGTTAGAGGCAATAGGCAAAAAACTTCAATGAAACAAGGGATGCCTTATGATTTCACTACTACTGAGGTGGAGTTGTAGAATGATGTGGTAATAGGTATTCTAATTATTCATTCAATAATAGATAAGGTACTATTTCATTATACATAAATGCATTCTATTGTATCTTTCAGGTTTAGTAGAACTATTTATACACCATCTCTAAATTAGGTGGTTGAGATATCTCTGACAACAGTGAATGGGGAAATTATTAAATAAAATGTATAAAAATCCTCACTGGTTAAGATTTTTTGACTAAACATCCCAAAAATTCATTCGATACAACATTTAGTGGAGTAAATTGTTACCTTGGGAATTTATTGGCTATCTTTATACAAAGAAAACATAACCTGTTGGGAAAGGGAGATCACTCTTCACATCCTGAAGAATCAACCAATTCATTACAAGTTTATGGAGGAAGATGAATATACTTTAGAATCATTGTCTTTTATGTGGATATTAATACTTCATGAGAGAGAATATCTATATCAAATTATTCAAACAATAGAGAGAATCATGGTCAAAGGAATTCCCATTATAAGGGACCACTATGATGTATTCCCTGAATAATTGGATGGTCTTCCAAATGATCAAGAGGATGAGTTCTCAATTGCAATTATACATAAATTTGTACCTTTATCAAAGAAGACTTATATAATGGCCACCATAGAGCTGGTTGAAATAATGAAGTAGTCACAATAGAATATATAAAAAGGTTTTACATTCCCCAATTCTTCACCAGGGGGAGTGCCTATTCTCATTGTCAAGAAAAATTATGGTTCAATGTTCCAATAAATTTATTATCATGATTTTACTAAAATCAAATCAATGAATTAGTATACACTACCTCTGATAGATGACATGTTCCTTCAACTTCATGGGTCATGTTATTTACCTACGGTGGTTCTTAGCTAGGGATATCACCATCTAATGTAGACGAAGGAATATATTACCATGATATATTTTTAAATGAGGTATAGAAAATATGTGTTCATAATGATTTCCTATTGAATCTCTAATGTTCCCACAATATTAATGGATTTAATGAATTGATATGTTAGAGATTACCATGTTAAATTTTTGGTAGACTTTATCGATGGCGTTATGATATACTACAAGATCAAAGTGGAACATGAAGGGAATTTGAATATTGTGCTAATGAATTTGTGAAGGGAGAAACATTATGAATTGTATATTAAATGTGATATATTTTGGGATGATGTATTATACTTGATGCGTGTTATCAATACGAAAGGTAAATATGTAGACCCTTCTAAAACAAAGAAAATTGAAGAGTGGTTGAGGTCATCATCTATAACAGAGCTTCGTTGCATCATTGGACTAGCATGGTATTAGTGACGATTTGTGATGAACATTTCATGATTGAAAAACACAATGACCAAGCTGACCTGAAATTAGGTAATGTTTGTCTGGACTCAAGAATGTGAGGAAATCTTTAAGGATCTCAAATAGAGGCTTATCACTACACCAGTACTCACACTCCCGGTATGTGTAGAACTATTTAAGGTGTATAGTGACTCTTAAAAGAATGGATTAGGAATTTTGTTATTGTAAAATTATAAAGTGATAGCCTAATCCTCATGGCAGCTGATAATACATGAGGAAAACTATTCCATGCATGATCTGGAGTTGAAAGCTATGACCTTTGCGTTGAATATCTGGTGACATTATCTCTATGGGGAGAAGAGTGAGATATATATTAATAAAAATATTCTCAAATATGTATTCATTGATAAAGATAATAATATGTTCCATTCAATATTTTTATATCTCTTCAAGGATTATGACTTCTCAATCCACTACCTTCATGGTAATGAAAATAAGGTGGATGATTCTCTATGAAAAAATGAGCATGCATCTTTATCAATGATGTGAATTCAAAAGGATATAATCTTCATAGATATTCAAGGGATGGAAATGGGAATAATTAAGGGAGGAAAATCATCAATCCTTTGTCAAATTATTTCTCAATGATCCCTTATAGGTAAAATAAAGGATGCACAAATAAATGATGTGGAAATTTAGAAAACCGAAAAAGCTATAAGAATTGGGAAATCCTCTAAGTTCAAGATTGATGAGGAAGGAGTTGTAATATTTGGGTCACAATTATGTGCACCATATAATATAGAGATAATAATGGGCTTTATATGTTATACACATATCTCAACCATCTCTATTCTCCTAGGGAGCATAAAGATATATCAGATCTCCTAGAGAACTTTTTGTGGGAGAATATGTCGAAATAGATTACAGAGTATGTATCAAATTTCATGGATTGTTAAAAATTCAATGATGAAAGGAAAAAAGTCTAAGTGGATTATTCAACCACTTATCATAAAAACAAGGATGTGGGAGAATGTCTCCATGGACATTGTCACCGAATATCCTAGTATATTCATAGGAAGCAATTCTATATGGGTCATTGTGGATCGTACTACAAATACACATCACATTATTGGAATTCGAGAGGACTTATCATTGAATAATTTTGCACAGATATAAATATATATATATATATATATATATATATATCAAAGTGTTGTTAATGATCAATGGAGTACCATTGTCTATTCTATCTGATAGAGATAAAAAATTCACCACGACGATTGGAAAAAGTCTCCAACATGCTCTAATAATTGAATTGAAGTTACGTACGACCTACAATACTCAAACTGATGGAAAATATGACTGAACTATTCATACACTAGAAGACATGTTGAGGGCATGTTATATGGGAATGAAGGGATAATTGGACCAACATCCTCCACTTTTCAAAATTTCCTGAAATAATAGTTTCCACTCCATTATCTGAATGGAACCATATGAATCCCATTATGGGAAAAGGTGAAGAACCCCAGCGTGTTTGGATGGAGTAATTGAGGGTAAACTTCTAAGACCTAAAATGGTTGAAGAGATGGTGGATAAGGTGTAACCCATTCAATGGCACATCAAGGCATCCCAATGTTAAAAAAAGAGTTATGTCGACATTCTTTGATGAGACATTATGTTTAAAGTCATACCCATGGTATTCCTTCACATATCTCCATGGAAGAATGTCATGACATTTAGGAATAAAGAAAAGCTCAGTCACAGGTACATCACCCCCTTAGAGACTCTTGATCATGTTGGAGTTGTGGCCTATCATATAGAACTTCTACCTACCATGTCTAAAGTACATGATGTCGTCCATATATCCCTCTTATGGAGTGACTTATCAGATCCTTCACATGTACTATCTTCAGAGGTGGTACAATAGGAGAATGATCTTTCTTAAGAATAGTAACCAATGAAGATCTTGGATCATAGAGATAAAGTTATACACAACCAGACTAATCACCTAGTCAATGTAATATGGAGGAACCCTAAATATGAAGAGGAAACATGGGAACTAGAGGAAGCATTTAAGGAAAGGCTCACACAATTATTTATGTCTGAGAATGTAAAAAAAAACTCTACTGTGGAATTTCATAAGGGGGAAGAATGTAATGATCCAATGTTTATCAATGGAATTATCAAAATATAATTATTTCTTATAGTATAATCATATAATATTACATAAGGAAAACAATACCAAATATTAAAATGAAGAATTAGTGAAAAACAAATTTCTCAAGAAGTTAAAGAACATATTCTGATTGAATAGTAACTTCAAATATGAAATAGTAATGTGGCCCTTATGAATAGAATATCTTAAAATTTAGTAGTATTCTCTATACTGAATGTATAAATAAAATTTATCCATCTTATATGTGACAATATGATATAAATATATCATTTCATAAGTAAGTAAATATTTTTAAAAATATTAATTATGTTTTGGTATTTCTATAAGTCATGTATATTAAATTTCTATTTTATAATAAATTTTATAATTTGATGGAAAATTTTTTTTCATAAAATTTATTCATAAATAGATTATTTTTTACTTATTATTATAAGTTAATTTAATGAGTCCATAGTTAATTTTTCAATGTATTAGAAAAGCATTTTAATTTTAAAAATTGTATTTTTGATGTAAATTATAATACCAATGAAAAATAAAATTTATCACATTAAAAAATTATTTTGGAAAATTTTTTTCTTATTTTTGGATTCTACATGGTGAAAAAATTGTTGGGGTGATTTTTTGGGATTTTTCTAAATTACATTATTTTTTGTGAATAGTAAAATACGATAAATTTGCGAATAATATAAATACATGATTTGTTGAGTCTTGGATGATGTTTTTCTAATGTATGTACCATAGGATTGCACTCACATTCACATATTCATATTTTCTATCACAAGAATCATTTGTATTGATTTTATTGGAAAAAACACAAAAATGAAAAAATATTGAGATAAAACTCCTCTCCTCCACTATAAATATAAACCCTCTTTACCCATCTTCTTTACCCCTCTCAGACCATGTTACTTTTCTAAATTCTAATAAAATATCCTCCAAATATCATCCCCACTTCTCTAAGAACTTTTTAATCTTTATAAGACCAGATAATCTCCCCTAAACTGGTTCTCAAGGACGATATATTAAAGATGTAAATTCCTTTTTTCATTTCTTTTATTTCCTTTCAAGTTCAACTCTTTATTATTATTTCCTCATCTAATTTCATCCAAATTTTATGATTAATACTATAACATACATGTAATATAATATTTTTATTATAATATATTGATTCATCATTATCTCTCTTTTCCTCTACTTTTTTTGTAGAAACGAAAATAGCACCTGAGATGTGTTAATTTATGACATTCAAGGATAATGAGTTTTCAATTTCTTTTTTCATATTAAATTATTATCATGATACTATTTCATAGTTGAACCTTTCAAAAATATATGTAATGAATCTAATTTTAGGTTTTCGAATATTTTTTACACGTGATATTAATTAATAAAAGAATGTGTTAGATGTGATAAAAAAACTCAAATTAACCAAAATAGTTATCATTAATGTTTTATATAATGATTCATCATCACTCCAAAAAACGAAATGAATTTTATAAACATGTAATATTTATTATTATAACTAATAATGTGTAACTCCAATTCTGTACAACCATTCTACCTGGAAATTTTTATCCTCACATGTATATAAGTAAACTGATCATGAAACCCCAAAAAATGAATGCTCCCAAACAAAGAAATTGAACCTCTTAACCCATTAAAAATCTCATGAATGAACTTAATAAGGGTATAATAAATAAATTAAATGAATAATAGGATCTGTACATACAAATTAATGAATTTTATATGATTATTTATGAAATTAATATTAGTGAATAGCACATTCTGACTGAAGGTAAGGGATTCTACACGAACCTCCATTATTCTTTCTGGTTACTCTATCATTTTTTACCCAAATGAAGTTATCTTTTCGTTTTCTGAAAATAATAATAATTTCCTTTAAAATTATTAAAACTCGGGTATATTGTTCCATTCATCACTCTCTTTCAGAGATATATCTGTATTTAAGTGGTTCCCTTCGCAATACTTCTCGATAAGCAAACCATTTTAAGGGAACTATCTGAATTCTTACCCAAGTTAATGTAAAATGTATAATATATTATTATGATATAATTATTTTTCAAAAAAATAACAATTTATTATGAAAACATTGTTGAATCATTTTTGGTATTATATAAAATATAATAACCTTAAATGTTTCAAATGACCTTTGATATTTTCAATTAACCACACTAAAAAGATTTAATTCTATGGTTTCTTTAATTACTATTTTTAATGATATTACACTATGTTGACAATAAATTTCATGATATTAAACTTTTATACCCAATAATTTTCCATGAATGATCTAATTCTTTTCCCTCATGTGCATTTTTATGATATGCCCATTTTTTGGTTTATCACAAGATTATGATAACCAATTCTTACCATCGGTAGCCCTTATGATTAAGTTTAATTGATAATGAATCATTACATATGTGGAAATTATATTCATGAACATGCTATGATGGGTGCAACCTGATTTCACACCAATGCCTTGGATAAATTTGAGTCTCATTAGATGTTATGTGCAATAATCATGGAAGTTATCCATGACTCGTGCTACCTTGTGAAAAGGCCTTGTTGGTTAACCATGAATCGTGATACTTTATATGAAATGAACCATGAATAATGTTAAAGACATGTTTTATGTTTTTACCACATTACTTTTAATCCATATGATCCCATGTTAATATGTTATGATTCCACATTTTCCATGACTTTTTATATCATTATGTCATTTCTTAAAACACATGTTCTAAAGCATTATTCATATGCTTATTAACTTACTTTGATTTTTAGATAATCAATTCATTCATATTATCTCTAGGATATCCTATGCAGATGTTTGAGAATAATGAAAGTAAGGATCTTTTTTAGAATATTAAATAAAAAATATTTTGTTTCTTCCAATTTTTTCAGTTTTTTGATCCTAGTCTTTCATGACACTATACATTAAAATTATTGGCTTGTAAGGTGATGCTTTATTATTATCAAATTCATCTAATGAAATGTGTAAAATGTTAGGGTGTCTATAGAAATAGAATAAAATACAAAGACGGGAAACTCTGATGTATTCTAGTGTATGGGATGAGGTGAGGCTTATGGATAGTAGGAGACCCCTTGTATATATTAATTGTTTTTCATAACGTGTGATCATCTTTGTAAGTCATTATTTATTCTATACTAGAATAACCATTAGTCTATATGATTATTTTCTTCAATTTTTTAAATATTGATGATTATATAAAATTCTATCGTATAAACTATTAGATTTTAAATTATATGATATTTGGTATATATTTTAGTTACTATTTACTGTGACATTGAGGAATAGACTCCAGTACTCAAGTTAATAGTTTCTCGATAATATGAAAGTGTGCCTGAATTCACAGTATCTCTCTAATTTAGAGAGTATTTAGTTGTTGGGGTGCCCCTCTTTTTTATAAAACCTATGGTTTTATAATAAAATGAGACTATAAAGAATATTGGGAACCAACATTCTATAGTGAAAAGAAATAACATCATTATGGTAGGATGATTTATCATAGTTACGTATAAATTACATTCAAATTGGTTTATTCTATCATAATATAAATATTTCCAATGGTTCATATTAAAAGAATAAAAACTATTATAAGGAACATTTCTTATCCTGTATGTGTTTTAGAGAAAAATTTAGTTACGGTTCCGGGGAAAATCTATTGTAATCTAGTTATGGAAATTAGAATTGGAATTTAAAATATGTTTTCTTTAAATTATGATTTATTGGATCTTATTACGTGTAATATTTTTATTATTAATTATGACGTCCTTTATTATTTAAAATATATATTTACATATATACATAACAATTATAACTTCCACTCTATGGATTCATTTAACTGGTTAAACATTAATGAATCTTATGGTGAGATCATGTTTCAATCCCAATATTTTTTGTCATATAATTAATCCATAAAATTCATTGTGGGCCGCAATAATGTAACACCATTTTCAAAAAAAATGAGAATAGTTTTTAATTTGATTATAATATTTTAATGAATTCCAGATATATTTTATGGTCAGATAACATCCTATTATTATGACCCACATACACAAGAAATAATTTTCCCCATTGTGATATGATATATTGGGAACCTACTCATATTCATAATATTTCTATCATGGATTTATTTTTATTTTATTATTCCCAAGTAGGGGTAGCATCTATTTTTAGTTGTTCATATGTGTTTCTAATTTTTATGGTAGTATTAATGAGGGAAAATAATTTAATTTCATACTTTATAAGAGATCCATATACTTATATATTATTATTCAGCTAGTACTATGTTATAATAAAAAGGGAATGTGAGGATATAGTTTAATGAGTAGGAATTGAGAAGTAAATGATAATGTGGAAAATAAATTTTGACGATTGATGATATAATCTTAAGGAGAATTAAATACTTTTATGTACGTATAATGGAAAATGTATTATAATAGTTTTTATAATTGTATATGTGATCGAAAATGGGTGGAATCCATTTAATGATATTTCTAATTAATCTGAGTAATGTTTTTAAAACAACATTTTTGAATTTTTTGATGGAAAATTTATATAGGTGATTCATTATACAATTTGTACTATATATAAAAATCAAATAGAAAAATGATTAGCATATACCAATGATTCACATATCCCAATTCTGATGAGAATGACATATATAATTGGCGATTTATCCAAATTTTGATTCAGACAATTGAATCACCTTGGTGAATTTTCTACGTAGTCTAATTTTGAATCATGCAGCACATTACTACATTACTGGTGAGATCTAGGTGGACAATTTTTCAATGTATATAAATTTAGGATGTTTTTTAGCATGTCTAAATGAATGAATATTTAGAGTGATTACCAATTGTATGAATATTGTGTGACATATCTAATTTCCTAATTATTTGAAATTATCATTATCAAGATTTGTGCAACTGGGTATTTATATACCATAATTAAGATTGATTCCTAATACTTTATGAAAATATAATAATTATTTTTATGGATATTTGAGTTATTTCAGAAGGAGATATTAATTAGAAAGTAGTTGACTGCATTGAATAGGACGGTTATTTTTTTGATGATCGTGGGGATTTCATAATTTAGATTCAAAAACAAATAACAATTATATTTTGAAAATATTATTCAAAATGTTTTTGTCAGTATAAATATGTAGTAATGGTGTTGAAGAATATATTTGTGAATAAATTTTGAACTACATTTGGAAACACCTGATCATGTGAGAGACTAACATATCCATTATCAGGTAGAAGAAAAATATAAGTCAAATACATGAGATATGATAGTGTATTCAAGGAAGTAAAGAAGAATCCAAATAAAATCAAATATTGAAAAGAGTAACTATAAAATCACTACAACAGATTTACTTGAGGATTTTATTGAGGAAACTAAATCATATAGGACTATCCTGGAGTACTATCTAAATAAGTCATTATTTCCATCATGGGAATATTATTAAAAAATAACCATGGAACATGGGAGTCTAACTAGATATTGGAGGAATCTGGTAAATGTGTCTAACTAAATGTATAAGATGATTAGATGGGTTATCTTTCCAATTTATAAAATATTTTGAATTTGGATTATAACCAATTATATTCACACATAGATATAGTGGTAAATCTATGTTGTGGTTTCTAACTATAATAGAAAGGAGTAGGATTTCATATCAGACCATTTAATTATAGGTTACTTACCTCTCTATTATTTCCTCTACATATAATTTGAGATAGATGGATAATATTAACTGGATCAAGAATATTATAATTTTTAGGAAGTTGAATTAAAATGAAATAAAGAAATTTTAAAATAAGGGTACCACTGATTCACCATCTCCACATTAGTGGTATATATCGGTACATGGACATTGTTAATTTAACAACAGTGGTTATACTACTTATAGGAAGTGGGATTGTCATTTCTCAAAAGCCCAAATATAGCTATCTAGATTCTATCTCATCAGCAGAAATAATTACGATCTGATACCCATAGTCTAATATTGGTACTTTTTCTATATCTCGCTCTATTGAATCAATGTGCGTTTTCTCTCTAGTGACAAGGATTCAAGTAATGTATTTCTTGGTTTTTCCCCAACAATGGATAATTTGATTCCTTTCTTTGTTATTTGAATCTTAACTATACATCAATTATTGTGAATTTTTTATCACCCAATTAATTGTAGAGAGAATGTGTTATATCAAATATTTATTTTGATCCATTCTTCTTATATTGATCTATTGGATATTATCTAGAGATTCATAGAAGATTTAATATTCAATGGAGAAATATCGCCATTCTGTTCACCTTTATCTCATATCATTATAAATACCTGATTAATTAATGATATGTATAGTGGATGTGTGGAAATGTGTCTTCCAAGTATATATATTCTCAAAATAAAAGAAATTAAAATTAAATTCATTAATTTTAATGGAATTAGGGGTAACATCTCAATGCCACATTATATTGGCTAGTTAAAAGAAAATTCATATGCTACCTATAAATTTAGATTTTCTGATTTTAGATATGGTGTAGTGTTTTGAACCCATTAGGGGATATAATTTGAAGTTTCTTTTTTTCTATTTGAATTGGATTATTCTATATAAGAAGATATTATTAGATTCATCCATGTGATTCGAATTCATGAGCCTATGTGATGACACAAAATATATATTGAATAAAATTATACCATTATTTTCTAGGTTCATTAGAGTGGGGAAGACAATATATCCTAGAGGATTCCTCTTGGTGGTCATATGGTCATCATTTTTTTACCCTATTAGCATGGTAGTGATACACATTTTTTACTAAAGGCAATTCTATTATATATAGACTAGTTAATTATATATTCTTTAGAAATAGTGTTTAATTAATTTATTATCTTATAAAGTACACTATTTTTATTTAAATTACTGATGCAAATAAAAATATTATTTTCAAACTCTTATAAGTTTTTTTTCTATTTAATAAGGATATGGATTCTTGAACTATTTATCCAATGTTCCTAACATTTTAAGATGATTTATTATATGCTTTATCATTGAATTTATGAATAGATGAACTTTTTTTGAGTGTAATAATTAATGTTGGTTCCATAAAACCAATTTCAATGTTTATTATGATTAATTGTATTTAGTTATTTGAATATTTATGTTTTATTACATCTTGATTACTCTTATTTGTGCCATAGTATGTGATAATTTCTTAATGGTACATGTTTTAATGAAACTTCATAAAGGTTCTCTGTAAATATGATATCATGAAAGATTAAAATGATTACTAAAAATAATATATTATAGTGGTAGTATGATATTATTTTATGTGACACAATTGATATAGACTATCAGGGGTGGAGGCTCATAGGAAATAAAGACACTTACTCATGGTATACACCTTTGGTAATATTCTTAGCAATATATTATGAGAACATGAACTGCATTTAGGTAATCCACATTTAGATTCATCATTGGATATTACTATCTAAAAATGTGATTAATGATTATTATAAATTAATATTTTTATTAATACAAGTCATGTGTCATTTACTTTGATGTATTTTCATAAAAACCATGATGACATATGCACATGGAAATATAAGATATATGTTTCCATCATGAGTATCTAATTAATAAAACATAATATGAGAATGTATTTATCACATATATTCTATAATGTATATAGATATTTCAAACCTTTTTTTTGAATAGAACAACCTGATAAAGTCTATTTCGATAGTTGTATTATCTATATGTTTTTTTCCAAAAATTCAAAGAAAGATCCATTGATCATAATGGTTGATAACACCAGTATATAACCTTCTTGATTTAAGATATAAATATAAATGCATGTTATTAAAAAAAAATTCATTAATAATAAGTTACATGTCATAGAGTCACTAACATTCTTCAAAATGGGTGAATTGGCATTTCCTTAGACACTATCCTTGAACATTAGGTAGTTTCTCCTAATTAAAATGATAAAGGGTCCTGGAGGGTCACACATTAAGTATATTTACATCCTTATATAAATTCCATTACAATTTAAATTTATAGATAAATATTATTAATGTATGCATTGTAGTAATTATTCATGATAGACTAATTGCAATGATTTAATCATCAGTTATTTGAGAGAATATATATTTGAGTTTAATATATAATACATATTTATTCACTAGGTATTTATGTAGGTAATATTGTAAAAATAAAATATCTATTTATTCCATTTTATTTATAATGCAATGAAATATGTACTTTTTTGTAACATGATTGTTTAGTTAATATTTACTCAGACATTTTATTAATATGATAAATATTTATTTATTGGTGAATAATGATGTTGTAGTTATTTAATTGAAAAAATAATCATTATTAATATCCTAATATATATATATATATATTAGTATTGTAGGATCGAGATTAATGGCTAATTTTGAAATGTCATTTTAAATATTATTTGAAAAAAAATAAAATCATTTCTTAAAGAAAATAATATTTCTTTTTTTCTTAGAGTTTTAGAGAATTTCATGTAGATAATAAAGAAAATATTATTATTTAAAGAAGGGGTTCTCTTAGTATTAATTAAATAATTATATTACATTTGAAAATATTATTTTATAACCCTAGAACCATTCATACATATTTATGACATTATCCAAATAGAGAGAAACATTATTTCATTATGCCCAATGATTTATAGAAAGTATTCTCTAAATCCCAATAGATCTATCACATAGAACACTACAAAGATTGTAGAGAAATTAGAATATTTCACTAGATAAATTATTTTATCCCACTATGGATTCTTTTATTATCAACTTTGATCATTGTATTTGATTAACTCATCAAATATAGACAAAATATAGTTATATAGTGACAATTAGGGGTTGTAAAAATTATTAGATCTCCACAAGAGGGAAACTAAAAAATATTCGTATAGGTTGGAGAAGAGTAATAAATAGGGTGGTGAAATGATGATCTATAAATATTTTTGTTCAAAATTCACTTAAAAATATTCCCTAATAAAAATGAATACATGCCAGTTAATCAATGTAATACAGTTATAATTGTTTTACTATTCAAATAACTTCTCATAAGATTGGTTGATTCTCAATAATATCAATTTCAGTTATTGATACAACTAATTATGCTATTCCAATAAGGAAAAATAGATATAATAGTCATCCGTGAATAATAATCAATGTAAAATCGAGTTTTATGAAATATAAAGTAAAGAAGAATAAAAAGGTCATAGATAAAAAAGTGGTTCAGTATCAAGACAAGTCATAATCCACCCTACATGGTGATAACCTTCCACAAAGAATATTATATTAATAAAAATGATCCACACCTTGGATCTGTGTAAAAAAAATAGTACACAAGACTATCTAGGTCACATGACCTCTTCCATAGTTCCCCGTGGGTATAAGCTACCAAGTCACACAAGGACCACTTCCAATCATATCCATGTGAGTAAATAGATGAAAGAAGATATGAGATGATAGATATCTTATATCAATAATTTTTAATATAGGTTATACTGTGTGTTTTAATACAGACACACACAAACAGCTTGAATGCTAAAAACATTATATAATAATGAAAAGATGATGTTTAAGGATTATAAATGATTTGAATATTTATCTATTCACCTCTCAACTTTTAGGATGATTCAGATGAAAATATCAAGTCTTATTGTGAAAATTGAGTATCACAAGTCTAGTTCCTTTGTTTCCAATTTGATGATGTGAGCTATGTAGCTCATGTTCCTTCTTAAGTTGATACTATGGAGATGTCTGAGTTTCTCTTCTATGGAAGTACATCCTTCAGGGATCGAGAGTTCTTGGTGTATTATTTGGTGTTATATTGTTTCATGCATGAGTTTGATCATCCACTACTGACTTTTACATACTCTTGAGACATGGTTATCTACTTTTTAATTAGGGGTGCACATGTTGAAGTTGACATGATGCATGAATTCTGCACCATGTACATCGTACTATCAGTTTACATGTCTACAAAGAAAAATTAATTATTTCAATTCCATTTGATAACATGAATATGACCATTAGAAATTAAATTAAAACGTCAATTAAATTAATGAATGGTGTCAATTTTTTTCATAAAATGGTGTCACATAGAAATGATGTCTTCTCCTTTTACTACAATTGTTGGGATAGTTACGGTGCCTCAACTACATTGACATCTAGAACAGGTAGAACAGATTCAGTTTAAGGATCACAGTGTCTCTGGTAGTGGTGTCTAGTACATTGTTAAAACATTGAACGGTGCATGAGTCACAATGTCTGGGTCACAATTTCTGGGTCACAGTGTATGGGTCATGCTGTGTGGGTCATGATGTCTAGGTCACGGTGTCCGGGTCACAGTGTTTGGGTGACAGTGTCTGGGTCATGGTGTCTATGTCATCGTTTCTGGAACTTTTCCAAAATTCAGAACGTGTGTCAGACATGAGGTTTCTCATAATTAGCCAAATATCAGCAAATAGAGTTAAGTAGTGATACCCCGAAAATGGATTAAACATAATTTGAGGAATAATAAAACGTAATTGAAAATTATTAATAATAACTTGTCATATTTTAAACTAGAACCCATAATAATGGAGTCATATGAATACAAAAAACATCAATCATGATTTAAAATTATTCGCATAATTTTTATGAACTGCATGATTTGTGAGCATTAAAACATGATCAACCAGGGGGACTCCAAAAATCTCAACCATTTGATGATAATAATTAATGAAATGTATAAACTATCCAAAATTTTTAAAAAAATATTCTTTATTATTTCTCCATTTCTTGGGATTATAAAAAAGAAAACAAGAAACAAAAAATAAGAAGTTAAAAAATGTAAGGAAAAAATCAAACAACAATAAGGAACATTCCATTAAAAAATATGATAGAAGCCCGAACAGACATAGGTCAAAAACAAAATAGAGAACATTTCTATAAAGTATACATCCTTAAAATTATCATCATTGGTATTAGACTTCTCTTTTCCCTTAGAAGAATAAGAAGGAGGGGCCACATGAGCATATGGGGAGGTGGTAACTAAGAGTGATCCAATGCTGAGAGTAGGAAGAGGCCCACCTTCCAAAACCGAAGGTGTAATAGTGGTACTGGTTGAAGACTAAGGAAAGGATTTCTCAAGAATAATAGGTCTTATTTGTCTCATTCCCTGAGAGATATATATGGTAGTAGTATCAAAGGAAGACGATGAAGAAGAGGTGGACCTAGGCTTCATCGGAGTAGCTCCAAGAGAAACTATATCAGTGCTTTTCACATGGAGATAAGGCATCACTAAATTAATGAAATCATTGATGACGTAACCACCATACTGCATAGACATCTTGAAATTATATTTATTCTCAATAAACATTTCTGGGGAAGGTTTGAAATGTTTCATATTCTTTACATGGTTGTTAAAAACTTGATTAATATGATGAATTTTCAAATTAAATGTATGATACATGAAATGACGTTTCAATTTATGATTTGAATAAATCCTTTTGATGTAGAAATACAGCATCATTTTAATCTCATCATAGGCTGTAATAATATTCTTTAGAGTACAGTCGAACAATTTCATGGACATGTTTACTATTTTGAATAACATTATAGTGGCTTTCTAGTATATATGGACATTTCAACGATTTATGCTCTTCTTGAATAACCTTTTTCAGAACTGCACATTCATAAAACTAAGATGATTGAGCAGGCTTGGCAGAGGATGAACGAGTCAATATGGCTGCAGATGGTCTAGGAAGACTTGTGACAATAGTTTCAACAGATTCAATGATGACACTAGGAAAGACATCAATTGAGGATGGTAGTTTTCAAATTAATTCTAAATTTTTATCATTGTTTGCTATTATTTTCTCAACAATAAAGACCAAATTTTGTCAGATGAATGAGGTAACCATTTTTATTTCTTATCATAAAATTATACTTTGAATTGAGCAACAAAAGGTTCAGAAGATTTAAACACTTTCTTCAGTTCCTCTTCCAATGATGTTACAGATTTCACTTCTTCACTTAGCTACTGATTTCCAATTCTTACTTCTTGAATTTCATGCACCATCTGAGGTTTAGTTTTCCAAATATGTTCATCCAAAATCATGTTATCATTATTTTTACATAAAATAGTTACATGGAGTGTTTGATCTTTTAAATGCATCTCTTATCCATACAACATATTTTAACCAAACGTCGTTTTTTCCTCATGGATAACAGAGTTGGAGCTTCTTGTAAAATCTCTGGTTCAAAAACCACTATAGATACGGGCTCTTTAGTAGGTATTACTCATATTAGAAAGAAATATTTCAATTGAACAGCTGTTTTAAGATCGATTCTTCTCATTGAGTCCACTTGAGAGTCTGAGACATCAAAATAACTTGGGAATTTATACACATTGTCCATATGAATTGTGTCAACATAGAATTGTGCTTGAGTACTTTCTTAAATGGGGTTTTTCTCCTATCATTTTTTTCATAATATCTAAGAGTGAGAGACCCTGTCTCTTTCTATATTTCCAAACATTCATCATTGTTAGGCTCACCCCATCTCTATTTTATCTTGTTCAAAGGCTTGGTCCGTTCATTCTTCAACTAACATGATTGATTCTAGCTTAGCTTGTTCTTCAGACCGTTCCTCGTCTGCAAGACCTTTATCGATAACATGTTCTCTTGTATATTCATTAGAAACATCTGGCTCTTGCAGACCAGCACCAATTCCTTCTTTATCAACAAAGAAATCATAAATTATTTCATCAATAACATATTGTTCATCAACTTTTTGTTCATTTAAGCCATTGTATTTTTCATCTAAGATAGGTATGTCCAAAAATGCAGATTTTTCATCCTCTAATTCGTTACTTGAGTATTCCAAAAACTTATTTGATTATAGGACTCAGCCACGATTTTCCATAGGCCTTGAGGTATTTTCATCTAGATTGTACTTTTCATACATCCTTTCATTATCCTCCACCAAATATTTTTTCTAAGGATTCTATCTCATCATCACCCTTCTGATTTTTTTCATTAAGATACAAAAATCAAAACCTTCAATGACTTCTTAATTTGGGCCAACTACTCTTTTTGTAGACCGAAGTATAGAGATTATACATGAATAGATCAAATATGTAGACATTGAAGTTTCCTTGATCAATTCACACATGTGACATATAACATACTTACATAGATTAGGTTTGTTCCCATTTTTCATAATATGTATCTAGAATACATCTTGATACTTAAGTGTAGTAAAATCGCTTTTTCATGAAGTAATAAAATTTTGGAAAAACATAAATAGTAATCCTGTCTCACCATCCAACTCACCAAAAATTACCCATCTTATTTTCATATTCTTAGATAGTCTACCAAAAATATTTGTGAAAAAAATATCACCATTAGTAAGAGGTTCACAATGATGATCATCACATATTTCTTCATGAGAAATCCCTAGGCAAGAATCCCAAAACCTCATATAAAAATTGCACCTTTGACCATTAACCTTTCTTCATAAAACAAAGGCATCTTCAGTATTGAATGAGAACTGGACATACTGATAAAACTAAGAAGCAAGCCTTGGATAAATGGATCATTTTTCCTTAGTAAACCAATATGACCAGCCTTGTTCAGTGAGAATGTTCCAGAGTAGCGACTTACTTGATAGTAGCCACTTCATACATACTTATTTTTTACGCATGAGTATTTTGTTTAAAAGATAAGGATTCATAGATCACTCTGGAGCTATTCGTGGTACCTTTCTAGTTTGTTTTGAGACATTCACTTCTCATGAGTCGATAAAGATTATCGCATCATTATAACCATAAAAGGTTGGGTTCAAGAATGAGAAATAGTAGAATACAAGAAAGATATTTGGTAGGTATGGGCTTCTGTTTCAAGAGAGGAAATATCTAGTGAAGAGGGAAGTAATAAATATCATGGATTTTTCTCATTTATGAAGTCCAAGAATCTTTAAAAAAAGAACAGAAAAAGAACAATAAAATAATCAACGCAGTGATAAGAGAAAAAAATTTAATGAAATTTGAAAATGGAGTCTTTGTAGTGAGACAAAAACAAGTTTTCATGGTGTATTCCTTATAGTGTGATAGAAAATGGTGAGACTGTAATGTAAAGACTTCAATTATAATATAGTGACTTCTGAAACTATTAATGTGAAACAGTAAATTCAAAACTATAACATGTGATACTGTTAAAGTGAAATAGCAAGTGTGAGACTTTAACTTGTGAAGCCATGAAATATGAAACAGTAAATTGTGAAACAGTTAGTTCAAGACCATATGCCTTTCACATAAAACATATCATCCTTAATTCATGTATGATTTAATTTATCCTTTTATAATTTAATGTTTTACTGGATATATTAGCAATATGATATTTAGTTCCAATAAATTTCAAAGTGATATAAACTTTATGATAATAGTATCTCAAAAAGTGATCACTTACATCAATATGTTTTTTCCTGGAGTGTGAAACCTAATTCATTGAAATTTTAATATCACCTGTATTGTCAAAATTTATGTGTACATGTATGAGTTGATATCCATTGTCTAGTAATGTGTGTTTCATCCAAAACAAATTCGCACAAAAACTACTCAGACATATGTATTCATCTTTTTCAGTAGATAATGAAAATGATTTTTGCTTCATACAAACCCATAACAATATACACATTCATAAACAGTGACATGTTCCAGAGGTTTTTTTCTACTAACTTACAACCACCAAAATCGGCATCAGAATAGCTAACTAACTCAAATGATTATTCTCTAGTATAAGAGAAACCTAGATTGGGTGTATGTTTGAGGTATTTGAAAATCCTTTTAAAATAATTTAAATAAGTCACTTTAGTGTTTTCAGAAAAGAGAGCACACATACATACACTAAACATAATATTAAGTTGGAAACAAGTTAAGAAGAGTACATTTCCAAGCATTCCCTTGTATGTTGATTGGTCAAAATATTTTCAATCTTCATCAAGATCCAAAATACAAGTTGTGCTCATGGGAGTATCACTACATTTAGTGATATCCAAGACAAAAAGTTTTAGAATATATTTAGTATATTTTATTCAATTTAAAATAATACCATATTTATTTTGAATGATTTGATACCCAATAAAGAATCCTATTTTACCCATTTAACCCATTTCAAAATTATTTTTCATTATTCTAGAAAACTCAATAAATAATGATTTTTTTGAAGATCCAAAAATATTATCATCTAAATAAATTTTAAATACAAAAACATCATTGGAATGTCGTTTTATAAAGAGTGGGATCACCTATACCATTTTTATATCATTTCGAAATAATAAAAGTACTTAATCTATCATACTATGCTCTTGGAGATTATTTTAAGCCATAAAAATCATTTGATAATTGGAAAACATTATTTGGAATGTGAGGATTTGTTAATGCATGGGGTTGTTCAATAAACACATACTCATATATATACCCATTTAAGAAATCACTCTTGACATCTATTTAATATAGTATTAAATTCATATGTGTTGTATATACAAGTACAACTCTAATAGATTCATGTCTAGCTACATGTGAAAAGGTAACCTCATTTTCAATTCCTCCTTCCTAACTATAGACTTGTGCAACCAATCTATCTTTGTTTCTAACTATGTTACTTACTTCATCTAGTTTATTTTCAAACACCCACTTAGTTCCTATGGAAAAATGTCTTTCACTCTATCAATGAGGTCCTAAATTTTGTTCATTCCAAATGGATTATGTTCATCATTCATAGACATCACCCAAAATTTTATCATTGATAGAATAATTAATGTTATTAAGTTCATGTTTTGTCAAGAATGCCTGATGTTCAACCTCAATTCTCAAAGAAGATCTAGTTAGTTTTCCTCTATCCAGATCTCTAACTAAAACTTCTAAGGGGTGGATATTAAGGGTTCTAGTTGGTCCATAAAAGGTAGGTAATGTTATTTTTGTTTCATCACTTGGTTATGATACATTATTCCTTTAATCTAAGGAATTCCTAGAACTGGTTATTTTCAAAAGTTACTTTATAGGATTGTTAGAGAATTTATCATGAATGTCAACATTTGACATAGAATCATCAAGATTCTCTAGAGAGGTCTTAGGATCATGTGGATCTGTCTCATCAAAATTTACATGGATGGATTCCTCCACACATTTAGATTTTTTTTAAAAATCTATAGTCTTTACTAGAGATTGAATATCCTATAAATATTCCTTCATCACTCATGGATGAAATATTTTAAATATTGTCTTTGGTATTGAAGATATAAACCATGAAAATAGTGATTTTGAAATAGTTTACTCTGGGTTATCTATTCCTCCACAACTCATATAGAATTATTTTATAAATTTATCTAATTAACACTCTATTAATAATATATCGTGATGCACTTACAACTTCAGCACAAATATAAATAGGTTATTTATTTTCACTAAGAATGGTTCTAGAAATTTTATGTAATGTCCTATTTCTTATCTCTATAACTTCATTTTATAAGGTGTTCTAGGGGACGAGAAATTATGATTTTAGCCATTTTGTGAGAAAAAAGGATTCAAACTCTTGATTTCAAAATCATGGACATGGTCACTTCTTAGTTAGTAAATTTTATGTCCACTGAGATTTTCTATAGTGTTATAATACTTGGTGAAATGAGAGCATTCTATACTATTGTGAACTAAGAATAAGGTCCAAGTATTCCTAGTAAAGTCATTTTCAAGAATATAAAAATGATTCCTCCAATTTAAAATAGTAACTATATATGATCCACAAAAATCCATGTGAACTTACTCGGGAGGTTCATAAGTTGAGACTTCTTTATTTATTTTGAATGAAATTTTTTGTTGCTTTCCCTTTTAACAAGAATTTCACAGCTTATCATTTGGAAACACTAGTATGGGTAGATATTTGACTACAATATTTCTAGTTCCCTTTATAAGGGAGTGAATATTAAAGTGTATTAGTATTATATGGTAGAGAAAATAATATTTGTGAAATACAGTTAAACATGATGAATTTTGAGAAACTGGAGTATCTATTTTTACAAAAGATACATTTTAATTTCATAATGCAAAAAATAGTAATTTATTTTTAGGATTACAGACATTAAAATGATCATATTAAAATTTAACATGATATCCCTCAACACATAGTTGTGAAATAATGAGTAGATTATATTTCAGTCCATCAATAAATAAAAATTTAGAAAATAAAATTGAGTTAGAGTTATTTATTTGACCTAGGACAATGATTTTTCCATTATCAATTTCCCCAATGTTTACCTTCCCACCATCAATATTTATTAGGTTCTTGACACACGAATTTTCTTCTATCATGTGTCTTGAACACCTAATTTCCATGTATCATAAACTTTTAGAGGATCTCTTCAAATATTTTTCCTTCAAAACAGTCAAATTATAACAAAATTTGGTACCCATATTACATTGTGTCCAGTTAGATAAGTAACTAGTCATTAAGGAACCCACATCTACCTCATAGGTTTTCTATAACCATTATTAAAAGTATTTGAGAAATAAACATTATTAGATCTATAAAAAATCGATATAGTAGAGGATATATCCTAATTGGAACTACCAGAATGATTTCCTAAACTAGGAATAAAACTATATATTCTTGATTTATAAACAAAATTAGTTTTACCAAAATTTAATTCACCAAGTTGATAGCAAGTACCAGTAGTGTATATAGGGGACATTTGGTTACCTAGTATTTCTATGAATATGTCATTACAATTAGTAATACATCCAAGGTTCTTTTTCTATTTCTCATTACATAGCATTAATTCATTTTTATATTTGAGTAATTGAACATTTTTCACTCTTTGTTAATAATGTTTAGATTTAGCCATTGAGGAAAGAGCATATTGTATATTTAAAGACTTATATTTATCTTTTATTTCATCACATGTCTCTTCAAGAATATTTCAACACTCATACATATCTTCTTTAGAAATATTATTAGTGTCACTTTTATCTCTATAAGAATATTAATTTTTTATAAGAGATTAATGGTAATCCTATGATGTTATTGTCATGAAACCCATATTGGATTTGATAGCATTTTCATCATGTAAATACATTGATTCACTTAAACATTCCTCAAAAGAACTGATAGTTTCTCCCATTTCCTTTTTATACATCCTATCGTTGTCCACATATTTATTTTTATAGTAGATCAGGGGATATTAAAACTCTACATGTCCCTTTCTCTTACATTCATAACATATTATCTCTCTAGACTTGTCGTTTCATTTCCAATCCTTCTTTTAGATTCTTTTTTGTTCATATCTTCATTTAAAGTTAGGATTAATGAAAAATTGTGTACTTTTGTGAAATTTTGTAAACATTATGGATAATTGAGCAATATCCACATCGCTGTTAGGGAATGATTGTTCAATATTGGATCATTCTACAGAGGCATGTAGTTTCACCTTTCCATTGCCTTTATCGGTAGTGCTATTAAATGCAAAATATTTTGTTTTGGTTCATCCTCTTATTCCTTCTTGACTTTTAACTCGTCTTCATATATAATTAGTTTTCGAATAAGTTATTTGATAGGTAATTTTTTGATGTCACATTATTCTATAATAGATGAAAAAGTCCCTCTCCATCTATCACGTAATCATATAAGAATATCATAGATTTTGTCTATGGATGTGAAATCTCCTCTGAGAGAGATCACTGTGTCTAAAATTTCATTAAATCTGAGATACAAATCATAAATACGCTCATCTGGCTTCATTTTGATGTTATCATATTTAATATCATTTGTATTAAGTCTCATTTCTTCCACATTAGTGGTTCTCTCATGTGGAACAGCCGAAGTATCCCAAATTTCATGGGATGTTTTAAATGATGAAATTATGTTAAATTCCTCATATCCTAAAGTTCATTATAATGATTTCATGGATTTGTAATTATTTTTGTATGAATACTTTTTTGGGTCATCCCATCTAGTTATATAAGTAGCAGTAATCTTATACTCATCTACAATTGAAGACAAAACATCAAAACCTATACTTTTTAAATACATATTCATCATAATTTTCCATTGGGAATAATTAGTTCTATTAAAGAATAAAGTTATGATTTTTGTAGAACCATCTTGTCTACATCCATAATAAAAAAAATAATTTTAATGATCTAGAAATTATTAACTTACAGAAATTTATAGAATTTTAAAGTACAACTAAAATAACAGTTAAAATGATTTTAATACAGAGAATTAAAAAGAAAAAATTCCTTTGATACAAAATGTTAGTTAGAATATAGTAATCAAAATAGGGGTGAATTGATTATCTATAAAAATCTTTGTTAAATAATTTCATTTAAAATATTCCCCAAAACATTTATATAGGATATTTAATCAAGTTAATATGGTTATAACAGTCTGACTGATCAAATAAAATCTTTGAATATTGATTAATTGTCTAGTAATATAAATTTGAGTTATAGATAGAACATTTTAATCTATTATAATAATGAAAACTTGGTATAACTTTTATCCAAGACTCACTTTCAATGTAAAATCATGTTTTATAAAATATACATAAAATTTAAGATAAACCAAATTAAATACATAGTAGATAAAAAAGTGGTTCAATATCAAACTGATGCTTAATCTACTCCACTGGGTAATCACCTGCCAACAAGTAGTTTTTATTAATAAACATGACCCACACCTTGGATCGGGGTAAACAACAGTACAAAAGACTGTCCATGTCACATTACCTCTCCATAGTTCATCATGGTTATAAGCCACCAGGTCACATAAGGAACTCTTCCACACTTATCCATGTGAGTAAAGAGATGTAAAAATCAATTATATAAATTATATATTGTATCCTTAAGTTTAATATAAGTGAAAATGTGTTTTTTAATACAGACACACACACACACTGATAGAAAGATAAAAATAATGCACAATAGAAAAAATATTATGAGTAATGATTAGAAACACTATGTGTGTTTCTCTGTACAGCTCTGGACTTGTAGGATGGAGAAAATGAAAATATCTAGTCCTCTAGTGAAAAAAAAGTATCACTAATCGGGTGCTCTGGTTTCCAGTTTGTTGATGTGAGCTATGTAGATCATTTTCTTATTTAAGTTGATACTATGATGTTGTTTGAGGATTTGATATATAGTAGATCAGCCATTAGGGATTGATATATCTTTGTGTGTTCTTTCGTGGTATGTTGCAGCATGCATGAGTTAGCTTTTCCACCGAACGCTTCTACATAATTTTTATCCACACTTATCTTCCTTTTATTTAGGGGTTCACGTGTTTAAGACAACATGATGCGTTTATTTTACCTCTTACCTCGTACTATTAGGTTAAATTTCTACAAAAAATAGTAATGATGTCAGTTCCATTTTATTACTTGAATATGATTATTAGAAATTAAATTTAAAATGTAAAAATAATATCAAAGAAAGGTGTAATAGTTTTTCTTAAAACAGTGTCACTTAGAAATGATTTCTTCTCCATTTCATTTTAATAATCTCAAAGTTACTTTTCCATATCTATGATGACATATGGAGCCGGTTACATAGATGCAGTGTTAGGATAATAGTGTCTTTGGTAGCGGCGTATAGTCTTTTGTTCAAAACATTGAATAGTACATGAGTCACGATGTCAGGAGTAAAGTGTTAGGGTCAAAGTGTCTAGTTAAAGGTGTCTCGGTCACAGTGTATGGGTCATGGTGTCTGGGTCACAGTGTCTTGTTCATGGTGTCTGGTTACGGTGTCTGAGATATTTCCAAAATATAGAACCAATGTCAGACATACGGTTTCTTAGAAATGGACAAATATCTGTAAACAGTCTTAATCATTATTATCCACAAAATGGATTAAACATAATATTTGGTATAATAAAAAATAATAGAACAATATTTTTCATAACTTGTGAGATTCTAAAGTAGAAAATTCTTTAGGGAATCTAATGAAAACAATCAAACATAAAACATGATTTAAACATGATTAACATAATTTTCATGATTTTCATGATTTGTGAGATTTAGAAAATGATCATATAGGGGGACTCGAACAATTACTTTTATGAAATGATGGTCCAACAATGGATATATATTGATTCATGAACATTATTAACGAATAAGAAAATCATTAATTAAATAAATCAATTAAAAATTATTTTTCAGATGATCCACTCTTCTTGGTTTTGGGTTCTTGTCATCTGATATTCTTATTAACGTTATTGGAAAAGATGATTATTCAAAACTTACATAACATATTATCATTATATTATAAAAAAATACAGGTTATACATGCCCCTAATGAAACTCTTTCTACTACTAAAATATCTATGATTTTTTGGAGGTGAAACAGAATAATTTATAATAATTTATTATTTGTTAAATGATTGTATATATTTCTTCACATTATTTAGCTTCTATTTTATTTTTCAACTAATTTGGAATTTAATTCACATGATTCCTACATGTTAATTATCTGCATTCAAGATTGATATAAAAACATATTATGAATAGATGACGAATAATGGAATATCCTTTCATGAGGTACTGGGGATTCTAGATAGTAGTCATGGTTACAAGACATGTTACCAATTTACACAACAGGTTCCTAAGTTCTATGCACCTGTTCTTGTTTTGGGATACATGACATGATGAGGGGGAATAAAACATATAAAATTTAATTACCACCATGTGTCTATCAATAAATCCTCTCACATTGTCTATTGTTCCACAAAATAATTCTTCGGTGTACAAAATTTGTCATCTACATGGTTTAGTGGGTAAATTCACACTAATTGTATAATCAAATACTTCACATACACAATGTGAGAATGACATGATTTATCATTACTAACATACATTGTGTGTTCTTAGTTTACATGTAAAGTGACTCAATAATTCCTAATTCAGAATTTCACTATATGTCCATAAACAAATTACTCGAACACACATTAAGTGCAACACACAATGTATATCTCATTTTTCACACGTTGTAAACTCATAGAAAATACCATAGTTGAATTTCAAAATGAAATTTTATTTTTATTTTTAAAATAAAAATTATATTATTGATACATTATAATAACAGAAGATTTTATTTAATATTTTCATTTAAAAATTGCACTATTCTGGTTAGCAAACACCACACACAGACCTAATAAGAAATAAAATGTGAAACAATATAACTTATATATAACGTTAATAACCAAGACATTATGATCAATGATATGAATAGTAATAACTGAATTATGATATATATATATATATTATTTAATTATTCAAAATAAATAATTTAATAAAAACCAATTAATATTCATCTAATTTGTTTTAATATGAATATTAATAATAAAAAAATAATTTTATGTCTTATAGATACATTCCATCAAAAATAGATTTTATTAAATATTGTTTATAGATATAATAATTATTTTTCACAACATGTAAAAAAATTATTTTATAAAATGGTTATCTTTTTTGAAATATTATTTTTGTAATAAACATTGGATTAATTGTTGAGATTTTCCCAAAAATGATAATTATTAAGTGGATAGTGGAGGAATTCAAATTTTTGTTAAAATCATATTTCATTTCATAAAATAAATTAATTAATAATTCCCAATGCCTTTTTAATTTTATCTTAATGTATCATATTTCTTATTAAATTATGATTAATCTAGAATATTATAAAGGAAAAAAATTTAATTTATTGTGTTATAAGTTTTGTTTCTACCATAAGAAAACATTTTTGGAAAACATTATTAAAATGAATATTGTTTTTAATTTCCATTAATTAAAATAATTTATAATTTTTAAATATATAATTGAAATTTTTGGAATATATATATATATATAATAATTTAAAATTAAATAAAAATCCTTAATAGTTTGCGAGTTCATGTAACATCATCTTTTTCATTAATAATAATTTTTCGTAAAATAGTTTTCCTATCATGTTTGGGGTTTTATATTTAACTTAAATTATGAAACATTATTAAATTTCATTTCATCAAATTTATTAAATATTTTTACTAATTAAGATGAAATTTTTTAAATAGGTCTTATTAATTATTATTCATTAAAAATAGTAACTATGGTAAAATTTATAACATCAATAACATGTAAAATGGGGAAAACATATTAAAAACAATATAATTAGTACTAAAATAATCCATACACATGGATATATTTTATTTTATTAGTTTAATTTTATTAATCAGTTAATATATTATAATGTTTTACATGTTTTACCATTTTAATTTTTCAAATGCCTCTATATTATTTAATATAAATAAAAATTAATACATATCAATATCTATCTTTTAAAATCTATTATATGTTTACATGGGTACAAGAATATATTATGAATAAATATAATTCTTTTAACCATAATTAATTTTATTTTTATTATGAATATTCATTTTTTATTTTCATTGAATTTTAATTTCCCTAAATGTTAACACAACACTAACACAATGAAATTTCAGACAATCGAAAAATCAAAGTATATACTTTTAAAATACATAATAACTAGTATTTATGGATTAATAATTGAAAAAAATAATTTTATTAATAAATATAATTTACATTTGACGGTGAAGGTTTTTATATTCGAATAAAATTTTTTTATTGATGTATTTGAAGTCAATATATTTGTATTGTTAATAGGTTGACATTAATTATATTTTTATTTAAATAATTTTAAATTATGTGTTTCCAAAATAGTAAAAATATTTAAATAGGACACTAGGGAAGGGATATAGTTTAAAATCTCATCACATAAACGTTTTCCCTCCAATTTTTACTTATTATTAAATTTATTATTTTTTAATATTGAATAAGTTGTTACTATGGTTAAGGATAAAAAAGGTAAAAAATGCATTAAACAAAAATATAAGGATTAAAATTCCATATAAACCCATTGTGTATTTCTTAGTTTAAAGGATTCAAATGATAAAATATATTATTTTCAAATTTTTTCACTTTTTCCAACATTCCCATGAAAAAAATTGTTGGCTTTTAAGTATTTATTGTAATTTCAAGTCTGTCATTCCCATCAATATAATAGTACACCACCAATCATTTATACCTAACACCAAAATGAGAAAAATATCATGATAAAACCATAAATAACCTTTAATAAACATACTTAATATGTTTTAGTGGTTTGGTTCTCTTCAAAAGAACATCCCTTGAGACCTTAATAATATATCAAAAAGAGATATCCCAATGAGAAGATAATCATCTTAAACGGTCTATTTCATTTTAAATATTTTTTTAATTAGTTCAACTAATTCATAAACGGTGAAATATAATAAAATTTTTATATATAATTTTATAGGTATTTATAATTATTATTACATATCCTCAATACATATCATATTCCATTAAACTGAAAATGAGGGTATTGGTCATGCAGATATTCATACTACTGCATCATGAGTTGATGTATTTCATATTCATTAATTCCTCAGATGTATGTTATATGAAAATTTATTTACAAAATTATTATTATATTTAAGATATAATTTTCAATTTAATATTATAAAATAATGCTTACCAGTTTTCCAACATATCTATTGGAAAATGATAATGTTACTCATTGGTACATGTGGACTACAACATCCACGAAGCAATGTGATTAGTTTTTTATTACCACATTACATGTATTTTCATAAAAAGTTATATATACAATAAATATTATATTTAATAATTAATTTAAATAGAGATATCATTAATAAATAACCTATTAATTAGGATCGGGTTTTCTACAATGAAGCATGTAGAAGGAAACTAAATATTTTATTCAAGATGATTATATTTACTAAGAATTGGTAACAAATAGTAAATGAATAAAATATTCAAATATCATTTATGATAAATATGAATTAAATTTTTGATTGATTTAATTATAAATTATTATAATTATATAAGAGTGTCAATTAAATTAAATAAAGTGTATGAATTTGGTAAGGTGTTTCTTAATTTAATTTATATTAATTTCATTATACATATACATCATTGAATTTTTAATGACAAGATTATGTGTGAAGTGATATTTTATATTATTATAATATATTTCCATTTTTTTACGATTTACAATTTCTTAAATGCAATAACATCATTGAATAAATTTCACAATAAATATATGGCCATTTAAAGAGTTTAAATAATGATTTCTACATTATTGATAAATATTTTTTTATGAAACTTATTGATTTAATGTGGGGTATATGCCACCACTTTTTTGTAATGAACATGATTATTTATTTCTTTTCTATTCAAATCACCTTTTAAATTTTACCCATTTAACTGTTTATAATTTAAATGTTATAAAATCTGTATGAATTTATCGTTACAATCCCATTTTTTGTATTGCTAATATTTTCATTGATAATATATCATAGTCAATCATTCATTAAACACATTTATATTCTTAATCTCATGAAATGTATTAAGTTTCATTATTTTCATAAAAATTTTCCACTTATCAGTTACGCAATTAGGAAAAGATGTTATTAAATAAAAATATGATCGGTTTCCACTTCTTGATCGAAAATATTTTCTTTAATAACATTACTCACTATATCATAGGTATTTATGATTCCAAAACTATAAAACATTTTTAAAAATAATATAATTGTATGAAATTTATTTTCATTTATAAGGAAATCATGATATTTTGAATTCTTTACTCAATATTTATATTTTTTATATTGAATATTCGTAATGTAATAAATTGATCATCCAATATATGAGAAACACATTTGATTTTTTGTTATGGTTGTGTCTTTATTATAGAGTCATAATCTATGTCTCAAAATTTACCGTGAAATAAACATTTTGGTAACATTAAAAATTTGGTTTCTGTGTATATGTACACATATTTTTACATATATTGAAAAATGTGCTTGATCAAGATGTCCATAATTATGAATTTCATGTGTTAGTAATTTAGTTATATGTATCCATTATATTGCAACATTGATATTATATTGGGATAAATTATTTTATTGAGAAAAAGGATTGAATTTTAACGTATGTACCTTTCCCTAGTTATAAAACATTATTTACTCATGATAAATTATTCTTTATACAATCTTTACTAAGTGTTAGATCTAACATGTATTTTTTATCATTCCACGAGATATGATGAAGAAATCATCAAATGAGATCCAATGATGAAAAATATATAATTTTACTATTTTTTATATATTATTTAAAATGTAAAATGAGAATAATGATTATATCTAGTTCTTTAGGGCTAATTAATTGACCGTTCCTTGTTTTTGTGATCCCTTTTGTCTTATAATAATTTAATAATTATACCATGGATCTAGGTTTTTGAATGCCGGGTTGTATTCATTAATATCAGGTAATTATTTTATAAACAATAGAAACTATATTTTGGAGGATGACGATTATAAAATTTAAACCAATGATATTAATTGTTGATAAATCACTATATATTTCAATATCATGAATCATTTAAAAAGTATAGATTATGTGGTTTTTTATAAGATACATCCATTTCTAGAATTTTTAAAAGGGATGTGGTTGTGGTAAAGATGCACATAGGGGTGAAAACTGTAAAATTGTTTGAATTGGTATTAAATGATTCATAGTCAGTGCATGATGAGTCGATATAAGACAAAACAACTACTTAGACACTCTCAAGGGATATTCATGGGTTAATTTACATTTTCATTATGATCCATTATGATAAATGAAAGGATAAAACCTATGAAAACAACTGAAATTAAAAAGTTATATGGGATAAAACAAAAATATCACGGGATGATATGTATAAGGTTGATCATATGATTAAATTAATGGATACCCATTTTTAGTTTTTATGTGATGAATGTTTTAAATTATTAATAATTATTTCAAAGATATTGATGGTAATAAATGAATTTAGTGTAGTCTATGTTTTTATGAAAGTATTATTTAATGAAGAACTATTTTATATTTTTTGGGCATAAGTTGAAATTTATTGATTTTATTTACATTTGATGTTATATATTATATTAATTTGGTTGGTTGGGATAAGGGTGTTTTTATATTTTAAGAGTATAAATATTATCAAATATGAAACGATGGGATTAAAAACTGATTTTTTAATTAAGCGGGTAATGTTTTTTTAGAAAAAGATTAATATATTGGGAAATTTCTATAATTTAGTTAAATAAACCTATTTTTCACTATGATGGGATTTTATCCCAATAATAAGTCTATAGTTATTTTTTTATGAATAATTAATTTGTTATACCTTAATTGTAATTTAAGTTATTTATTATAATTTTTATATTATTTTTTTAGATTATATGATTGGGAATATATGTTTTTCTGTATATGAATTCATGAATTAATAATTTTTTAAGGTCAAAATTTTCAAATTTATCTCAATAGAATACTTTATCTAATATTTCTTGTGTTTGGGTTTTCAAATAGGTCTAGAATATTCATTAATATTTTTAATGTTTAGTTACTTATCGAATGATTTATGTTGATATCTCAGTCTTATTGGGGTGGAATTAGAGATGAATTTATTTTTCACCATAATTTTTTTATTTATATTGGGTATTATTTTATATTGTGATAAATATTTCATTATTATATAGAAGGGGAAACATAAAATCATTTTCTAATCATATAATAAAGTAAAATCGGATTCTAGTTCATCATGTATGAATAAATCATAGTGAATAACAATTTCTAGGTGTAATAGATGGGATAAAAGTATAAATATATCATACCATTATTAAAGGATGAAGTCAAAATTGTTTAGGGGAAATAAATCAAATACATATATTTTAATAAAATCTCTATCTAGATGGTAAAATAATTTCTCCAAATGTATAAAATAATTTAAAAAAATTGAGCCTTAAAATCAATATATGTTTTTTGAAACACATTTATAACTATAATTATTATAGTGGTTATTTAATTTAGGATATAAATTTATTATTAGTATTAAAATAAAAAATAATTATAATGTTAAAATCAATATATTATTATATTAATGTGGTACATTCAGTTTAGAAAAAAATAATTAAATTTATAATGATTTAATGCTTATGAGGGTTTATTGTTCTCTTCCAATACTTTAGTTTATATTTCTTAAAACTATTTATGTTCAATAGAATATTCCACATGAATCCTTGATCTTAAATAAAAAATGAAATTAAAATATTTTAATACAAGTGTTATCACCCAGTCACTAGGTTATATATGTATATATATACTAATTTAAATTCATATATTTATTAGGAATTATAATATATTTAATAAATGATAAATTTATTCTTGAAAAAGTAATTTTCCTAAGAAAATGGTTTTCATCACATTATTTCTTGATTATTATTATGATAATTTATATCGCTTGTATAAAATGAATTAGAAAAGTGGATTCTATATTCTAATTTACAGGGAATTTTTTTTAAATGATTATATTTTATTTTTATGTGTTATATAAAGTAAAAATAGTATAATTAGTCAGCTTGGTAGTGGTATAAAAGAGAAAACATGTTTAAAACTATAAAATAAGGAATTAAAATCACCCAAAAATATAAAAAGTTTTAATGGAATTATTTTAAATCTTCCACCCATATATATATATAATATATCTATTATGAGTCCCATTGTCCTTTCATAATTTTTTTTCTATTTTTTCAATTGATAAATAATCCAAGAACATCACACTCTTGGTTTTAGTTTTTTTTTTGTAGACATATGGATAAGAGTTATTTATTTATGATTATAAATGTATTTATTTATGAAAATTTATTTTTTATGGTATTTTATTTTCAATTTTTGTGATTGTATACATACTATAAATTCCGACCCAATGTTGTTAGAATGCATGTTCAAATAGTAGAAAAATAAGATTAAATTATTTTAAATAAATAAAACATAATTTTGTTTATATGAATTTGGATGTGAGAATAATTTTATATTCACTCATAATTTATAATATATTATGAATGATTTTATATTCTAATTCCATTCATATATTTCTGATTTTAACGTCAAAATACATGAATAGTTTTCCAAGTGACTTAAATGTAATTTTCTGTCAAATAATGTACTATTAAATGATTTAAAATTCTTGAAAATAATGAAATAGTTTATTATGTATGTAATATTGTATAAAATTTAATCACATTACCTTTTTACCCAATTCTAACAATATAATTATATTTATAACATATTTTGAATGAAAACGTGTTTATTATAATTAATGTAAAATTTTTTATCAAAGAGGTTAGAGAAAAAGATATGGTTTAAAATTCCAGAGAAACTTTTAAAATTTTAATTTAATAATTTACTTAATCATTAAAAAATATTAGATTCAAAAAATTTCTACTTGGTGATACTTTCAAAATAAAATTAACTTTATTATATTTATCTCTTTTATGTAATTCTATGTGTTCACTTTTCATCACTATAAAATACATCATCAGTGATATATTATTTACACCACATAGAGAAATCTATCTCAAGAAAACCATTCTATTATTTTTTGTAAAAATAATTTTCAATTATATATAGTATATGGTCTCTTCCAAATGTCATCTCTAGTTTCTTCAAGAAGACATCCAATTGTGGTCTCTCTAAGTGTATGTAATCATCCTAATAGATATTTATCATGTTACCTCTTTTTTAACCACCATGAATTGTATAATAAAAAAAATTAATATATTAATATCATTTTTAATCACATACTATTTTGTTATTATTTTTATTTGATAACTTATATCTATATCTATATCCATAAAACATGAAATGAAGAAATCATTTGTCAGGACATGAGGAATACAACCTCAGTAGTTTATGTATTTCATTTTAATTACCACACCACATGGATGGTATATATAGTTTAATTTAATGAAATAATATAATATTTATAATAAAATATTTTTTATAAAATGATAAAAAATATTCTTACCACTTTTACTACATTTCCGTTGGAAAATAATAATGTCGCTCATGTGTACGCAAGGATTACCACTTCCACAAAGTAATGTGATTACTTTTTCATTAACACCATATATGTATAGTTATAAAAATATATCAAATGAATAAATATAATATTTATAATATTAATATATATACATTTATGGTAAAACTATAAATTATACATAAGAACTGGGTCCTACGCATTGAAACATAAATAATAAAAAATGTTAACACCCGATGATTAATTTTACCAAAAAATTGTGATTAATGGTTAATAAAAATAAATATCAATTAAAAAAATATAAATATTTATATGGTATGAATTAATTAAAAGTATAAAACAATTATATAGGATTTTAATGTATAATCATCTAAGACAAATCATGACATAATCAGTTTCTTAAATCAATTTAAAATTATTATGTTATACTTATACATAATTGACTACGTTATACTGATATTATGAGTTATATTTCTCAAATTATATTCAATTTTATTTACAATTTTTCTAGTGGTTTTAAAATTGTTACACATGACCACTTCATTGATTAATTCTCACCTCAATGATACAATCATTGTGATGATCTTCAACCTAATTACCACATTATTTATACATATTTTATGTTATATACATATTTCATATTTTTTTATGTTTATACTAACCAATTGACATATTATAAATGAATATATATTTATTTAGGGTATTTAACATTTAAATTCAATTTTATTTGTTCAAGGTGTTACAATTGAAAAGATACCAAAGAGTTATGAATTATTTTTACAATCCTATTTTTTGATATATTAAATTTTAATTGAAGTAATAATATAATAAATCATTCTAAATAAAAGTATATATTATTATAGTCTATATTTTTATGATATTTCAATATTTTATTTCAATATTTCATCTCTTTGTTAATTTAATCAATTACTGACTTTTTTAAAATGAATTTTGATATTATTTATCTTGTTGATGGGGAAATTTTCTTCCATATTAATATTTTTTATATAATTTTTATTCCTATTTAATAAACTATATATCAATTATATAAATGTTTTTTTACTATAAAATTAATACTATTTATTGTAAAAAAGATTATATTTTCTAATATTTACTCAATACTAATATTTTTTGGCAAGTCGTAATTTTATGAATTAAAATTATTATTCAATATTTAAAGAAATAATTAAAAAAATAGTTATGTATGTAGTTCAATTACATATTTCCCATATATGGATCATCCTATAACATGAGAAAATATATTTTTATATCCTTTTAAAAGAATATTTTGTGTATACCTACCCATGTTTGAAATAATCTTTTCACACGGCCTTGATTAAGATGTCCAAAAATATGGATTTCCACTATTGAGAATACAACTATTATAATACATTTCAACACTATATTGATATAATCCATTTATATATATTTTATTAATTACATGTAATGTGTTTTCAGTTATCTACCATCCAATATTTCTTACACCTTCTTTAATCCGGATTTCATCCATTGTTTTTAACCCTTACTAAGTGTATAGCCTAACAATAATTTTTCATTTCATTCCCCAATATTTGAAGAAGATATATTTGAATGAGATTCAGGGATAAATAATATTTACTTTTACTATATTTTATACTTTATTCCCATTATAAAATTGGAATTATTTATATATCTAATTCATCAATACTATTGATGTTATTAGTTACATCCCAGGTAATGATAGTATTAGTTTTTATTTATTTATTATTACTTATGAAATATAAAAAAATTAAAAGAGAAATTATGTTCCATAAAATACATGATACACCACTTATATCTTCAAAGAACAACTAATTATAATGATTATTATTTAATATTGAAGTTATCACGTAGTCGTTAAAACTGAAGGTATGAATATGATTAACCATATTATGAAAATATAGTATACAGGTGGTTATAAAAATAATTCGTGTTCGATCAATTAACAAAAAATTATGATAAAATCTATTTAAAATAAAATAAAATATATCTCTCAAAAACTATTTAAACGTGCACATGTTTTTTTATACTAATAAATATACAAATTAATCATATTTTTTTATATTAATAAAATTTATAATATATTCAACTTAATAGTTAAAATTATTATCTTGTGTTTTTTAAAGTATTAACCTTTTTAGTGATGTAGCAGGATCATTTACAGGTACATTCATTCTTTTTGTTGAGTACATTTTAATTGGGTTTTTCTTTGTGAATTGTTTGGATGAAAATTATAAAAAATTGGAGGAAATGTGACTTTATATGGTGGGAGAATAGTTTTCCCTAAATGTGTTCCGTATCCCAGAAAAATGTGTAACACTGGACATAGTGGTTTTTCATTGTTGGCACATTGATTTTCAATCTGTCCACCCTCAATGGGGAAACTGTGAACCCCCCAAGATAAGTAAAACGGTTAAGGTCCAAAATTTGGGCTAACTGTGTGCCCAATGTAGCAAACCATTGATACATAATTTTAAACCCATGAAAAATTTATTTTAAAATTTCATGTGCCCTTATATTAAAACATATTAATCCCTAACATGACCCCTCACACCTTTGCAGGACTGAGGAGCCTCCCAAATTGTTTCCATGAAATTATGACCTCTTTTCACCGTGATATGATGCCCAAATTAAATATTTTCACCCCACCTTGCAAGAGGATATCATTCCACACGATTTCACTTCCTCTTCACATTATTCTCCCATCTATTATTGGGATGTTCATATGTCTTTTATATTGGATATATGTCTATGATTTTTTTATATAAATCTATAAATGAAGGATCTTCATTCATCTGATCATAAATTTAGGTTTCACATCTAGATCTTGATCTACGTCTCCTTCCACTCAAATTGCGGATTTTTCAAATGATGAGTGTTATCAACACACTGCGGTAGGTGGTCTATAATACAAATCACAAATTATATATTAATCTTACATGTTATTAATATTATAATTAAAATTAAATGTTTATAAATTGATTTCACAATTAAATAAACTAATTTTTTGACTTAATTAATTACGTGAATTACAAATTTATGAAAATTAGGATTGATAATTTGTGATAATTGAAAATGGAATTAATTATGAAATATTGAGATTTTTGAGTTGAATAATTAATCATTTAATTAAATATGAGAAATTTTGGAATTTTAAATTTAAAAATAAATTGTCCTATAAATGATGATATTGTGAGATTTTTTAATTGAATAATTAATTATTGAATAAATTATTTTATGTTGAGATTATTGAATTGAATAATTAATTATTGAATTCGTTATGAGATTTTGAGTTTGGTGTATTAATATTTAATTTTTTTAATTACAAGATATTGAGCTTGTGAAGTTGAAGTGTAAGTTGATAAATTAATTTGGGATAATGGAATTGTGAATTAGAATAATTGATTATTGAATTAATTATTGGATGTTGAGATTCTGAAATGATTAATTATTTGATGAATTAATTAATATACATGATTTTATTAGTTAAATATCTAACTAATTAATTGAATGACTGGTGTATGAAGTTGTTAAAGATGATTAATTAATTGGTGAATTAGTTAATTTCATAATTGTGTGTGGCAAATGGTCTTCTGCATGAAACTCCCTTAGTGTGAAAACATATTATAAAGGATAACATGGTTATTAAAATGTGGATGTTAGTGATTAATGATAACATGGTCATTCAAATGTGAATGGCGATCAAGAATAGTAACACGGTCATTGAAATGTTAATAGTGATGATTAATAGTAATATTTTCATTCAAATGTGAATTGTGAATATGAATGGTAAACTGGTCATTAAAATGTTAATTATGATGATGAATAGTAACATATATAATCAAATGTGAATTGTGAAAATGAATAGTTTCATAATAATTCAGTTTATAGTGTCCCTTTGAGTTAAATTAGATTCTGACAGGGACTGGCATGGGTATTTTGGGTTTAGATGTCCTCAGAAACTTTGGTGTTATGAAGTTAAATAATGTGTAATTGAATAAATGTAAATGTTTCAATTTTGTGATATTATATATTTTTTAGGAAACTATATAAAATTTTATGTTCTAAATATAATTTTAGAGAAATATTTGGTGGCCTTCTAGGTTGTACTCGCACCCCACTCTGGCAGCCTAATTGGTACCCAGAAAAAGGTCTCATGGTTGTAGGAAATGATAATGGTAAAGCCCATGTGTAAGATAGAGGATTCATAATGTGTCATGGATTAGGGAACCTAATGTTGTTTGGGACTAACGTAGGGTTTTAGTGTCTTTATTTTACATTGGGTATTTAATATTGACACATTGAACGTCCATTGAAATATCATTTCCACTACTCAGTTTTATCCTTGATTTTCTATTTTTGGTCATCTTATGATATTGGAATTTTTTAGGTTATTATTATATATGTTGGAAATTTTTTATATATTATCATGGTTTTAATTCTTTTATAAGAGGATATTTTGGGCCCATCGTTAATATTAGACATGTACTGCTAATTAGTAGCCTCTGGCGTACGGGGAAGTGTGACTGAGGTCTTGTGACAGATCGGTTGATATCATCAGTGTGGGTCCCATGGGTTGGGATGTCACAAAGTGGTATCATAGGTGGTTTATTTTCATGTTCATGTGTATTACTAGTTGGGAAATGTATAAATGTGAATAGGATGGGTCAAGATTTGGATAATATCTCTTGCATGGGAGTGTCTATCTCATGTATGGGGTAAAAGAAAAGTACCCACGGTGAGACTGATATTCTTGATGAGTTCTGTTATAGTTTATGTTATTTCACCTTGACTGATGCAGTATTTTCAGTGATGTTAATATGGTTTCATTATTTTATTAAGATTTGACTCATTTCCTCAAAAGGAAGAAGAGTTTCCTATACTTGCTTCATCTTAGGCACACCCACAAAACGGGTTAAAGGTATGTTAATGAACAGGAACTGTGTTTTCTGTCTTTTTTGATATAAATTGAAAATTGTTCCAATATAAAATAGAGAGTTATAAAATGATGAATGATTTAAATAAATTTTATTCTAATTTAAAACATGGGTAATGAGATTATTTTTACCCTTGTTAACTATGTACTAGATGTATGCCATTTTAGGGTAGTGATAGTGCATCGATTTTGACCGTATGGTAGTGTTTATGGTAATTATTTATTATGGATTAGATAAATCCATATTTCTATATTGTATTGCTATTATTTTTGGTGTCATATTTTTTGTTTTTGTCTAATAGAGATATTCTCCTATGATAAATCATGTTCATTGGATGATGTAAAGACATGAATGAAGATGTTTCTCTTTTTATTGAACCCGAGGAACTAGTAATTCCCGATGACGAATAAGGTGATAATTTCAATAATAATGATTCTTTCTATATGAAATTAATGAAAAGGGACATAGGGAGGATTGTTAAGATCTTTTATTATATAAGTATTGAGTTTCAATTATAGTACCCTTTGACGTTTACCAATGTTGGTGTGCCTAAGGCAACAATTTTCTAGATTGAGATCACCCATACTATACATCACCATTTGGAGAATCCAACTGATTAGTGGGTCAATAATGATCCTTAAATTCTATGAGGACAATAGAAGTTGTAGAGGGCTATTTAGGTGTGTACTAGATAAGAAAGAGTTAGTTTATGCATGTGCATCTTAGTGGAGATCATGGACCACTTCTATCTTGAGACACTGAGGCCATAGAGTGCTACATAGTTCATGTGGTTTTGTCATGGGAACACATCCATGATATATTATTCTAGATTAATTATAATTTTGAAGCAATTTTATCAAGTGCTTAAAGGGGGTGAGACTAATATGATGAGACATTTTTTGGATAGACATAAACATGAGATTAGGTCAAAAGATAACCTATTTGTATTCATGATGTTTACTGTGGTGGAGGATTATCCTCTCATTATTGATGAAAACATGAAGGATGAGTCCACTATATGACCAGTGGTTCCATCTAGACAGGCTAGAGGTATAACATTGGAGATCATGAAGCCACTATATGGGAATGTTAGCTTGGATTGTCGAAAGGAGAGTACCCATAAAGATGGGTCAATATCTATGTATAATAATCGAGTGATCTGTTACCAGAATGGAAGCTTGAAAAAACCTAGAGACAATTCCACCGTCCATTAATAGAGTGTAAGTGATGTGGAAGGATGGTACTTCTACATAGGTTCAGTCGGAACCCATGGGGGATGAGTAGTGAATGAATATCTATAAAAAACTAGAGTATGGGAAGGGGGTCTTATGCACTGTACCTATAACACCCCAAGAATCCATGGTATATTTCCCTTTGAATAATTCAATGGCTTGCGTTGAACACAACTTCGAGATTCTAACAAAAAAGGACCAATGAAACTAGCTGTTATGAATTGCAATACACACATTTTTGAAATTTTATAAATTTTATTTTTCAAAATGGACTTCATTATTGGATTTGGAATATCAAAATTATCTTAGGGTAAAATTTTTTACATTTCTGAAAACATTCAATTTGTGATGAATAGTGAAAAATACAAAATTTTAATTAAAAACAACATTTTAAATAGAAATAATTTATAGAGTAAAATTATAAATTTGAGTGGTTTTAATGTATCATTATATTATATTTTTATAGTTTTATATAATTGAGGTCTTTGGATGTATTTTTACATTTAAAATATACATAAGCAAGTGTCAATCTTTTTATAGTTATTATTTCTTAAAAACATGCTTTTTTGTTTTGAGAATAGAAATTAATTTTAAATTAATTTATGCCACATATGTGTTTTGAATTTGGAGAAATGTATTCCTTATTTAGAATTTGGAGATCCATTTTTTGGAAATCAGTAACTATTATTTTTATACATTTTTACTATTTACTTTAGTAAATATTTTATTATCCATGGTTGAAGGGTAAATCTGGTAAATAAGGGTAAACACATATAATTATAATATTATTAAATAACCCTACCATGATTCACATTAATATTGGTTGATACATGTTTAACCATGGGCATCCTTGGGTCGATTTTGGGACCCCATGGAGTCACTTGAGATTGATAATGACACATTATATTAATTAATTTATAGTGAAGACAAAAATGAAAAAAAATATCTTTTAGTAAAAAAAATTTACAAGGTGTTATACAAGTTATATTTTCAACTATAAATATATATTTGAAATATAAAACTTTTTTCAACATCATGGAATTTTGTATAATTTTTATACATAATATAAATAAATTATTTATGACACAATAATGATGAAGTGTTTACCTCATTAAAAATGTTTTAAATAAATGAGATTATAAAAATTAAAACAATATACAAAACTTATCCAATTTTTATTGGAGGAATTTATTTCTAAAACGATTCATCTTATCTTTTATTTTAATGAATTTTGTACCTTTATTAGACAAAAATAATTAAATAATAAAATTATATTTTCAAACATTCTTAAAGAGCCCATCCTCCCCTTTACAAAAAGCCCTCACCTAAAACCCATTTCTAAAATTTCTCAAGGCCCTTGGTTAATCCAACATCTACCCAATTAATATCCCTAAATCCTTCCCTTCCCCTTATAAGCCTTACCATATATAGAAGGCACTTCAAGGAAGCGTTTTGGTTCAATCCAAAGGGAGTTAACATATTTAAAGGTAAATCTCCTCTTAAGTTATTTTCTTTTATTTTGCTTCTCCATACCCCTAAACTCACATCATTCCTTTATTTTATACCAACACCAGAATCCTTAATATACTAGGTTGTTGTTATGACATGTATTTGATCTACAATTACACAAACCTCTATCTAATGGCTACAAAACATAATGTTTCAGTGGACGATGAACTACTACCACACGAAATGATGATTGTCCAATATTCTAATACCACCTCTTATGGTGGCCATTATGATGGAACTTAAATTATATATGATATTGATGATATTTATTTTATCTATATTCTTCTGTAATTTTGTTTTATATCACACCTTTATTATTTTCATGTTGAATTTATACAATAATTTCATTTGAGGATGTGTGGACTACCGCCCAATCAATGTGACCTGACTCGTTCATACCCTACATGGAACATATAATGGATGGTTTTTATTATCATACATAACATATATATAATATTATGTTATACAAGAATAATAATATAACTCTGTATCATTGAATTTCCTTTCATTTTAAAAAAATGAAATGAATGTAGTGTCTGTGCATACGTATAGATTACCATCTCCAAGAACGTGATGAGATCCATTCCCCATCGTAACCATCAAAGACTAATTTTCAATTTATTATTAAAAATATTATTAAAAAAGATTATATCATTTTGGATATGAATAAAATACATCCTATCCATAAAAAAAAGACATAGGTAACCAAACATATAATGGAAAAACAATCAGTTAACACCAGAAACAATGAGACTACTAAAATATTATTAACAAATCAATATTACAAGATCATATATGATATCATATTTTTTTATGTGGTTCTTTTATAATTTAATAAAAACAATTTAAAAATTTTATAGGAGGTTAATGTACACTCGACAAAAGAAAATTTCAAGGTACGTTTTAATTTCATAATGTATTTCTTATCTGGGGCTGATTTTACATATATATTTAATGGGACCTCATTATCATCCATATCCATGATTCATAAAAATTTATTTTAAAACATTTTTATTATTTTCTAGACTATGGGTTAATTTCATTTATACCCTTGATTGACATTTTATAAATTTTTTTGTATGAACCTTTCCATAATTTTCCAAATAAGGAACTTTATGACCTTTTGGACATATTAAGGTAAGAATGTTATTTCAACTCATACAATGGATGAAGTTATTTTCTTCCATTATAACATCTTTGAATATTCCCTTATAATACTATAAAAACCTTTTCAAAATAATTTTTTACATTTATAAATACAAGACTTTTAAATAATTTCAAAATATAAAGAGATATTTCCCTCAAATAGTTTTGATTTTATCTATGTCAACATCCTTTAATAGATATTATACAAGAATTAAGTTGATTTATTAGGATACAAGTCTTACATATTTTATTGAATGTATTGTGATGTTGTTTTCAATGGATTTTTTATTTTGTTACCATTCATGATTTATGGTTAAAGTATTAACATTTCGTATGCTAGTTTTAATAAATATGTTTATGTTATGTTTCAGCATTTTCATATGAAAAATGTATTAGACATAGTATTTTTAGGTGGAGCCTACTATATCTCATCGATGAATCTCTAGGTCTCATGAGTCAAACTAGTTTCTTGGCACATATCCTTGACCAAATCTTATTTGTATTCTTCCACGAGGCCTTGACTATGTGGTTATGGTTTCCATCATTATGCCTCCCATCATTATGAATTTAGCTATTAATATTAAATTGATTATTCTACACGTAGAATATCTATATGAATAATTAAATGACATAATTTGATTAATCTTTTCCATATTATGATAATGTTGATTTTTAAAAGCCTTTTGTTTTAGTTTTATTCAGGCCTTAAATGTTTATGCTTATTTATGAAGTTTCAGCTATATTTTTATCCTTTCTGATCATTTGAGAACACCCCTTTCTATCTTTTATTTTTCCTAGGATGTAAAAAAGTATTTTATGGTTGACATATAGTGATAGGATAAGGGATATAAGTGTGTTCAAAGGGGACTAAATTTTGTTGTTTCTTTAATCTCATTATGTAATGTAAACATTATGTATGTATCTAGTACATCAAAAACTACTAAACTAATGGGTCTTTTGGAACATTATTCTTTCTATAATAGAAATGTTATGTAATAATGAACTGACTCTGGGTAACTAGGGTCAGGGAATAATAGTTTGTAATATAATATTTTTAATAAAAACCTTAGAAGAAAGAATTTTAAAAACTCTTATTAGAGATCATTATCCTAAGATAGACTTTGAGTATTTGAATAGAAAAAAATCGAAAAATTTAGTAATGTAGAAATTTTGTGAGTATTCCAAAAGAAATACATCCCTGTATGGATATGAGCAGGTAGAGGCCGATCTGGCATAGATGTACCTAGGATTAAAAACTCTGATAAGGAGTTACGGGCTTGACCCGAGGTATCCTGGTACATGACAATGGGATTTACTACACTATTGGTTACAACGCTCCCGAGGGATATGATTAGGTTAATTCACATTTCTTAAAAAACCAATATGAATGATTTATGAGTATATAACTCCTAAATGAAAATATATTTATGATTATGTATTATATCCATAAACTTTTAAATTTATGTTAACTGTTTTACATGTTTGGAATTATGTAAGGGTATTCATAAACTAGTCTAGTGTTGGAAAATATCTAGAAATGGAACCCAGTAGAAGGAATGGGAACTGTATCAATGCATGTAATCCATATAGGGATTTCCCTCTTACTCAAGAGAATTATAGTGGAGAAGGTGATGTAATTGGTACGGATCATCATATCACCATACTGGGACAACTCACTCAGTGTATGAATAATATCCTTACCCGTATGGAGCACAATGATCTACAACGTGATGGATCAATGTTAGACCGATTTATAAGGCATCAACTATAAAAATTAAATGCGACTACAAATCCATTTTTCTTGAGAAATGGATAAGTTTCTTAGGAAAAATATTTCATGCTTTTGCAAGTAGCGAAAGGGAAAAAGATATCATGGTAGTTTATTACCTCATGGGAGATGCAAATCAATGGGGGTCATTAATTCAAATCACAAAATAGACTGAAGAAGTATCAAATTTATAATGGAGGGATGTTAAAGAGATTATAATAAAAAATACATTTTGCATGACCATTAGGCGAATTTTGAAAGACAGTCATTGAGTCTAAGAAAAAAAGAGGATGAGAATTTTGCAAAGTATGAGGCTAACATTACAAGGTCTAGAAGTCATGTGGAAGATTATATATGTAACCAAATGAGTATTATTGATCGATTCATTGATGCATTGAAACCATTTATCCATCAAGAATTAGTCTCATAATCCTTCTTATCACATGATGATATTGTCTCATGTTCGATCAAGACAGAAAATGAATTATCTATGTATTGCGACATTAAACAATGAAAGAGAAGAAGAGATCTGCTAAACACTCTGTAAATAGAAATCAGGGGAATAAGGGAAAAGTTGAATATCCATCATGTGGTAAATATGGGAAGAAACACCCAGGTACTTGTCAGAAGGGAATGAGAGTCTGTTACAAGTGTGGTAAAAAAGGCCACCAAGATTGTGATTACAAGGGAAAGAAATAGGATATCAATGTTGACTGCTACCATTGTAAAGAAATGGGGCATTATGCAAGTGAATGTCCGAAGCACCAAGGAAACACACCTTATAAAAGGTAATGCGAGCAAGTCCAAACTTATGTGATTTCAACTACTGATGTTGATGCTCTGAAAGACATGGTGGTAGGTAATTTAATTGTTTCCCCATGTTTAGACAATCCTTTATTTGATTTTGGATCATCAAATTTTTTCATATTTGCCCATTTTATATGAAAATTAGATATTTACAATTTTATTAAACAAGGGAGTTATTAGTCAAAACTACTAATGGAAATATCATTACAACAATGTTTTGTGAATCATTCCTCATTAGGGCATATAAATGTTATTTATTTGTTGATCTCATCATCATACATATGATTGAATTTGATATAATCCTCAGTGTGGATTGGCTATTGGACCATGATGAAAAAAAATTTGGTAATAAGAATGAGGTTATTTTTTTTATGATGATAAGGAATACCTTATCATTAGAGTGGAAACGTCACTATTTGATTCTTATCTATATCCACCCCATGTAGCTCAACAAAATTAAATTATTAGAGAGGAAGAGAGTGAAATAACTATGGGTGAGGAAAGGAATAATAAAATATCAGATGTACCTATTGTATAAGAATATGTTGATTTATTTCCAAGGGATTTACCTAGACATCCTCTAGAATGAAAAATTATGTTTTCCACTGATTTAATTCCTGGTTTAAGGCTCATCTCGAAGACCCCTTATAGAATGACCACTATGGAATTAGTGAAGATAAAGTATCAACAAGAGGGGTTGAGTAATAAATGATTTATTCTCCCTGGGTTTTCTCCATGGGGAGCCCCAGGACTTTTTGTTTAGAAGAAAGATGGATCTATGAAGTTATGTATTGACTATTAGGTGGTAAATGCTATAAAATTAACGAACATGTATCACCTACCTCACATTGATGATTTATTTGATCATCTTCCTAGATATAAATTTTTATCTAATATTTCCCATCAATATGGATATCATCCATTGTTTTTGAAGATGGTATACATTACAAAGACAACATTTCGAACAAGGTATGTATATTACAAGGTTACATTAATGCCTTTTGGACTGACTAATGCACCCTCTATCTTCATGGATCTAAGGAACATAGTTTTCAAGGAATATCTTGATGAAAATTTAGTGGTATTTATTGATTATATCTTTTTATACTCAAAAATATATGAAGATCATGAAACTCACTTTTGCACAATTTTAACGACTCTTAGAATAAAGGAATTATATGGTAAGTTCAGCAAGTGTGAATTTTGGATTTATGAGATTTCATTTCTTGTCTATATAATCCATATGGATGGAATCATTTTTTATCCTACAAAGACCGAAGAAATTAAAAAATGGAAAACACCAATATGTATAACTAAGGTACACAATTTTAATTGTTTAGTAGGTAATTATCAGTGTTTCAAACAAAATGTTTCTTGATTGGCTAACTCATTAACCAAGCACACACGTAGAGGGGTCAAATTTCATTGGAAAAAAATTTGTGAATAATTTTTTGAAGAACTGAAGCGAAGATTAGTCAATGCTCTTATATTGAATCTACCATCAGGGAATAATGGGTATATTATTTATAGTGATTCTTTAATGTGAGGACTTGGTTGTGTGCTTATGCATAATGATAGGGTTATTGCCTATGCATCACGAGAACTAAATTTTCATGAACAAAAGTATCACACTCACGATCTTGAGTTAACAGTTGTAATCATGGCTCTAAAAATATGGAGACACTATCTCTATGGTAATTTTTTTTGGAATTATACTAATCATATGATTCTGATGTATATTTTTTCACAAAATGTAATCAACATGAGGCAATGAAGATTAATCAAACTACCCAAAGATTATTATTTCACCATACACTACCACCCGAGGAAGGATATGCTTTGAGAAGAAAAGATCATCGAGTTTTGAACAAGATGATAGTTGAAAGGGATCCAATGTTCATGGATCTAGTAAAGATGTACAGGGGAATAATCATGGAGGGTGAAACATCAATACTTTTTCAAATGGTTTCTAAACAATCATTACTAGAAAGGATAAAATGTTACCAGTTTGATGATGAGGAGTTTAAAAATAAAATTAATGTTGTGAATGATCAGACGTTAATCGAATTCTTATATGAAGATGGGATTTTGAAATTTGGGAAGAGACTTTTTATTCCTGACAACCCTGATCGAAAAAGGGAATTGTTGGATGATGCCCATTGTTCTAATTTCTCTACACAACCTAGTAGCACAAAGATATATATAGATTTGAAGGCACATTTTTTATGGGATAACATGAAGAGATAGATTATTGATTATGTGTCAAGATGTATGGTTTGTCAATAAGTGAAAGATGGAAGAAATAATTCTAGTAGAGTCATGAAATCTCTTCCCATACCTGAGTGGAAATGGGATGATATTACGATGGACTTCGTCAGGGGCTTCCAAACACTCCTAGATGGAATGATGCAATATGGGTTACTATTGATCTTATTACCATGTCAGCTCATTTTCTTGCTATAAGAGAATATTTACCAAATGAAAATCTGGAAAGACTATATATTAATGATGTTGTAAGACTTAATGGAATACCCCTATTGATTTTTTCTTATTGTGATGTCAATTTTCATTAAGATTTTGGAAAATTCTTTAGAATTCGTTGGATACTGAACTTTGTTTGAGAACTACCTACCAAATTCAAATTGATGGACAATCAGAAGAGACTATTCAAACATTACAAAACATGTTGGGTTCTTTCTCACATGACATTCAAGGATTGTGGGATCAATATTAAACTATTTTATAATTTTCCTATAACAAAATATTCCATTCATGTATTCAGATGGTGCCATATGAAGGGTTATATAAAAAGGGATATCTCCACCAACATGGTGGGATGTTGTTGGTGAATTAAAAATCATAGGCGCAATAACTTTTTATGAAACAATTGAAAAAGTAAATGTTATCCAAACCCACATCAAAGCAGCTCAATGTAGGAAAAAGATTTATGCCGATAACTGAAGGAAATATTTGGATTTTCAAGTCGGGTACCATGTTTTCTTGAAGGTATCTCCATGGAAGGGTGTTATATTATTCGGTAATAAGGAAAAACATATCCCATGTACATCAGAAAATTCAAAATTATAGAACGAATTCAAGTTGTGGGATATTGTTTGTAAATGCCACCAAGTCTCTCCGATGTCCATGATGTGTTCCACGTATCACTATTGATAAAATACGTGCCTCACCCAATGCATGTACTAACCTATAAAGATGTATAATAGGAACCCGATCTATATTATTGTGAAGAACCAATCAGAAATATTGATACTAGAGAACACATTTTGAGAAACAGGATGACTTGTCTGGTGATTGTTTTATGGTGAAATCATAAGATTGCCGAGGTAACATAGGCACATGAGGATCTTATGATGAAAAAAAACCTGAATTTTTTTATGTATTAGTATCCTAGTTATTTTGAGGATGAAATTATTTAGAGGGAAGAATGTAACACCCCAAGCTTCCACAATAAGTTTCCCTTTGAATAATTCAATACCTTGCGATGCACACAACTTCGAGATTCTAACATAACACCACAAATCCATCTAGCCATTATGAATAGTAACATACACTTTTTGAAATTTTAAATATTTAATTTTCCAATGTTTAATTTTATTTTTGATTTTGAATATCAAAATTTTCTTAGGGTAAAGTTTTGGTACTTTTCTGAAAATTTTCAAATTTTTTGAAAAGTTAAAAATACTAAATTTTAACTAAATACAACCTTTTAATTAGAAATAATTTATTATGTTAAATTATAAATTTGATTTATTTTAAAGTATCATTAGATTATAGTTTTATTATTTTATATTATTTTGTTTATTGGATGTAATTTCACATTTAAACTGGACATAAACAAGTGCCAATCTTTTGATTGTTATTATTTCATAAAAACACGCTCTTTGTACCTACTACAGGTAATAATATTAAATTAATTTATTCCTCTTTTTTGTTTTGATTTTGGAAAAATAGATTACATATATGGAATTAAGAGGTCCAAATTGTGTAAATAGGTAGCTTTTATTTTTAGTCATTATGAATATGTACTTCAGTAAATATTTTACCTACCATGGTTAAAGGGTAAGTTTGGTAAATAAGGGAAAACAAATATTATATAATAATATTAAATTACCTTACATGTGTCCTATTACAATTGGTTGATAGATATTAGACTATGGGAATTCTTGTGATAATTTTGGGCTCCAATGAATCCACTTGAGAGTGATAAGGAAACTTTATATTAATTAATATAATCTAAAGAAAAAAATGATGTAAACCAATATATTTTATTATAATAATTTTTATTAGGTGTTATATAGGTTGTTTTTTTACTATAAACATTCATTAGAAATATAAAATTATTTACTACATCACTTTATTTTTATTATTTTTTAGACATCAAATAAATAAAATTATTTATGAAATAATAGTGATGTAGTGTTTACCTCAATAAAGAATGATTTAAATAAATGAGATTATGAAAAATAAAACAATATCCAAAAACTACAAAATCATTATTGGATGATTTTATTTGGAACATTAGTCATATTATCTTTGACTTTAATGAGTTTTGGTCCTTTAGAAACTGAATATCATTATATAATAATATAATATTTTCAAACAGTCCTAAAGAGCCCCTCCCCTTTATAAAAATCCCTCCCATCAAACCCATTTCTCACACCTATCAAGACCCTTGTATCATCCATTTTATACCCAATTATGCTTCATAGATTCACTTCTTATGCTTAGAAGCATTAACTTAGATAGAAGTCACTTCATAGAAGCTTTTTGTTCAAACCAAAGGGAGTTACCCGATTAAAAGTTAACATCTCCTCTTAAGTACTTTTCTTTTATTTTACTTCTCCAACCACCTAAAATCTATTTATTACATTATTTTTTTTAAAAACATGTATCATCAACATAATATGTAATTTATATGAGATTTATTTTATCTACACTTACACCTAATTCCATGTAATGGGTATAGAACATAATGTTTCTGTGGTTGTTGAACTACAGCCTCATGAAACAATGATTATTCACTCTTCTACTACCACCTATTTTGGTGACCATTATGATGGCACTGTAATTATATATGATACATATGATATTAATTTTATTTATAATAATTTGTAATTTTCTTTTATATAATACCTTCATTTTTTCATGTTTTATATATATTATAATTTCATTTGAGGATGTGCGGACTACCACCCCCTCTATGTGATATGACTCATTCATACCATACATGGAAGACAAAAAAGATGGTGTTAATGAACCTAAATAACATATATAAAATATAATATTATACTGGAATCATAGTATACCTCTGTATCATTTGGTCTTATTACCAATTAAAATAAAAAATTGAAATGGAATTAGTGTTCGTACATATGTACAGATTACTATATCCACGAACGCGATAAGATTCATTCCCCATCGTAACCATTCAATAATAATTTTCATTCGATTATTAAAAATAATATTTGAGAACATTATATAATTATGTATATGAATCATATACATCCTATCCATAAGAAACATGACTTACATAACAAAACTTATAAAGTAAAATGAATCAGTTAACTCTCGAAATAATGATACTAATAAAATATTATTAACAAAGCTATATTAGAAGATATTATATGATATCATATTTATGTTTGTGGTTCTATTATAATTAAATAAAAATGATTTAACTACTATAAAAGAGTTTAATGTACCGTTGACAAAGGAAAAGTACAAGGTAAGGTTTTATTTCACAATCTCTTTATTATCCGAGGTTGTTTTTATGTAAGTATCTACTTGGACCTCTTTATCATCCACACCAATGTTTCTTAAAAATGTATTTCAAAACAGTTTTATTATTTACTATAATATGGGTTTAAGACATTTACACCCTAGTTTTACTTTTCATAAAATGGTGTAAAATCAATATTTCCATCATTTTCCAAATGAGGTACTTGACCTTTTTGAAAAATTAATGTAAGAATGGTTTTTTGAGTTTTATGGCGGGTGAAGTTAATCTATGATGTCATGAAACCTTTGAAGCTACCCTTACAATATTATAAGAAAATTTTTAAAATAAATATTGTCTTTTATACTTACATGATTTTAAATGATTTCAAAATATAAAGAGATATTTCTCTCAAATGGGTTTGATTTAAGCTATGTCAACATCCATTAGTAGATTTTATACTTGTTGTAAGTTTATTTAGTAAGATACCAATATTTAAATTTTTATTGAAGGTTTTGTGATATGTTTGACTGTGTATGTGTTATATTTATACCATTTAGGGATTATAGTTAATTTATTAACAATTCATGTGCTAGTTTTGATATTAATATTTATGTAATGATTCAAACTTTTCATATGAGGAGTTCATGGGACATAGTAAGTGATGGGTGGAGCCTGGTATAGCTCATTGATGCATTGGTAGGTATCATGAGACTAAATAGTATCTTGGCATATGGCCATAAAAAATCATATTTTTAGTCATGGAACGAGTCTTTGACTTTGTGGTTCTGATGTCCCACCTTATGATTTCCATCATTATGAAATTAACAATTAATATTACATGTGATTATTTGAATGATAGAATATCCAGGTAAATTTTAAAGTGGAATTATTTGATTTACCATTCCCATATTATTCTAATGTTTATGTTTAAAAGGCTTTTATTTTATAATTATAGATTTCCTTAAATGTTTATGTTTATTTATGAACTGTCCGCTATATGGTTATCCTTATAGAGAATCCGAGGTCACCAATTTCTTTGTTTTATGTTTCAAAAGATGTGAAGATGTATTTTATGGTTGACTTGTAAGGATATTCTATGGTATATAAGTGTGTTCAATGGGGAAAAATTTTTGTTGTTGTTTTTACCTCAAATGTAATGTAATACTTATGTATATATCTAGTACTTATATGGATACTAAAGTAATCGGCCTTTCATGAAATGATTCCTTGTATCATTCCAATGTTATGTAATAATGCACGGACTATGGGTAAATAGGGTTGTGGTGTTATAGTTCTAGTCTAGGAATAATAGTTCTGAAATTCAAAGAAGTAGAGTTTTTGGGTAAGTGGATTTTGGGAAATAAATCCTACATCATTAGAGTGGTGAAACTCAGGGGATACATAATGCATCACTGTTAATTGGGGCAGAAAAGTTAAATGTCATTCAATCTACTCATGTGGATAGCAAGGATGTACCATCAACGGTAGGAGGTACTATTCTTATAAGTTCAAATCCTAATAGTTCTTTAATTGATGCTGGTTTATCTCATTATTTTATTTCTACAGAAAATTTTTATTGTTTGAGCCTTTTAGTGTAGTTATTTATTGGGTTGCTGATGATAAATACACCTTTGGGAGTATGGTCAAAGGGAATCTATTTGTGAAAAGGGTGTTCTCTTATGATTGTGGAGTCTCTTTTTTATTGGATATCTACACATATGACATTCTAGTATTTGACCAAATTTTGGGTATGGTGTTTTTATTAGAATATCGATCACATATAGATTGTTAAGAAAGGAGTTTGGAATTTACATCACCTAAGGGTAACAACTAAATCCATCATGGAGAGTGAGATATCCATGCCAACGATTCAATGCTATCCCATCAGTATTTTGGGTATCTCACCACCATTGTTACTAGTCTGTTGATGGATGATGGTAGTAAGGATAATTATGTCATAAAAACCATAGAGGATAGGATTCAAGATCTTATTCTAGATGTCTTTTATGGGATTCCACCTGAGAAAGATATGGAATTTATGATTGATGTAATTCCTAGGGATGAGACAGTTTCCATCCCACCATAATAAATGGCTCCAGAAATACATCACGATATTAATTCTTTGTTGGAAGGGATTGAGGAAATGTGATTAACCTATCCATGTACAACACATTGGGGTTCTCTATTTTTTTCCAATGAAGGATGAGAAAACCTTTTTCTTCTGTGTTCATTATCAGAAGCTGAACTACGTGATTATGAAAAACCGGTATCCACTTCATTAGATCGATGATCTCTTTGACGAGTTTTGGGGAGATTGAATGTTCTCAAATATTTACTTGTGTTCAAAAAATCATTAGTTATGATTTTGACCATTCGATATGTGGATTATTGTAATGATAATTTGGTATGTATTTAATGAGTTTTTTGTAATGTCATTTCGGTTGATGAGCACACCATAATTGTTTATGGATCTGATGAAAATAATCATCCACCTATTCCAAGATCAATTTGTGGTTGTGTTTGATGATGAAATCATTGTGTAATCCAAGAATCAAAATTATCATTCCCAAAATCTTGAAATCATATTATGTACACTGAGAGAGCATCGAATATAATACAAGATACGAAAGTTCCATGTTAAGATTTATTTGGTACACTTGTTCAGTCACATCATCATAGAGGATTATATATTAGTTGACCTAGAGAAGAAACCAGTTCTAGTTTCATGGGAGGATCCCAAAAATTTTTAGTTATATCCATAGCTTTAGGTGGTATGTAAGATATATATGGAGATGTATCCAAGCCTTTTGCTGATTAGAATCACCCCATACGGGCTTCATCAATAAGGGGAAAATGTATTAAGGGTTGGAAAAATGTGATAATACCTTCTAGGAGTTGAATATGCTTTTCAAATCAAAACCAATATTCATCCTACCCATGAAAAATGAGGATTATATATTGTATTGTAATTTTTCATGGATAGGGATGACAGCACTATTGATGTAGGAAGATTGGTTTGTAGTTTATAGGTCTCAATAACTGAGGCTACATGAACAGAACTACCCTAAAATTGACTTCTAGTAGGCTGTAGTGGTATAATATTTTTAGTGTTATAATCATAATATGTTTGGCAAGAATCTTACTGTGTGTATATATCACAAGTGATTAATGTACATTTATTTATGTTTATACTTCATCCACTTCCTATAAAAATTGCTTGATCATATGATGTCATTATTTTTTTAGCTACCAAATATGCACGGGAAACGAAATAGTGTGGATGATGATTTATGAAGGAATACAAATATATGAGATGTTAAGGAGTCATGTTATGAGTGGAAGATGGTGAATTTATTGGCTGAGATTAATTTTGTGGTTCTTGAGAGTCAAGAGATGATGAAAATCAAATCTATTTCTATAAAGTATTACATATTAAGTCATAATAGAGAGAGACAGTACAATGATCTGGAATGTTTAGTCCAAATGGAATGTCATGATGGTGGGGATAATCCATTAAACAATATGATACATGACATGTGATATTCAATTTTATGAATCTGGTTTTTGTGCCTTTGAGTATGGGGATGAGTTGATGTGAGAATATCAAGCATCGCAGTGGGTGGTATATCTGAGTGTGAAAAAAATTAATGTGAACTACGATGTCCATTTTTGTGTTTAACTATGAAAATAGAGATAAAAGTGTTCATGGAATTATGTTACAATATTCAACATGTGAAGGATGGGAATCAATGAACTGGAGGTTTACTATATCCATATTCTTTTCTAGATTGTAAGTGAGATGATGCTACCATATAATTTTTCTGGGTCTCATGAGGAATCATTGGATGAATGATTTAATTTGGGGTGGTTGTGGATTGACCGACATAAGTAGAAAATTTCTCAACTATTCAAGATACACACTCAGTGGAGAAGCTAGAAGATTTGTATGATTGGGATATTTTCTATCATAATGTGGTTCCATAGACTATATTCTCATACAGTGAATCACTTGTCCATTTGAAATTTTAGAGGATCTTTCAGAAGGTGCTTGGAACACATGTTTTCATGAGTATGGATTTCCAACCACAGACAGATGTTAATTTAAAGTGTAAGATACGGGTTCCTAAGTATATTCTAAATTAGACTATTTAAAACTTGTATTGGTGATGGTAGAAGCACGTATCTATGGTGGATTTTTCCTATTACAACAATTATCAACAAACTATTCATATGTAACCATATGACACTCCTATTTTTAGGTTTTGTAGATTAGATATATACTAGATAGATATGTGGTGAGTTAGAGCTATTAGGATCGAGTCTCGTTTCAGTGATGTTTGTGTACATTCAGTTGATTTGAAAATTTATGGATACTACCCAAAGTAAACATAATTTATTTACTAATAGACATCGAATACCCATATTGTTTGTATGGGTGATCTTGTATTCCATCAAGTATCATTTATATTGGTTCATCGTAGGATACCGAGCTATGGAACTTCACACCAAGGTTCAATTATCCATTTTAGGTTGTGTAGAGAATTCTGCTGGCGGTGTATCTATTTTCTATTCTATATAATTATAGTTCAATGTATGATGTTTTCCATGTGTTACAACTTCGAAGATATCTTCTTGAACATTCTAATGTTATCAATTAGAATGATTTCGATCTTTATATTGTTCTGTCTATTCAAGAGCATCTGATTAATGGATTGGATCATAGATATAATGTGTTGTGACGAATGTCCATGATTATGGTTTCTGTATTATTGAAACATTGATGTGTTTAGGAAGAAGCATGGGATTGATAAATATATTTCAGTGCTTAGTGGCATAATCTATTTGACACAGTATCTCAAAAATGCTTTGGAGTATTTCTCAAGGTTGAGATGTTATAATGTAGTGATAATGGAAAACCCCCTCATTTTCTCGAGTTTCTTAGGATCATTTATAGGTATTCTTTTTACTTAATTTGAGTTCTCTTCCTTTATTATTTTCATTGGGGTGTTTTTATGTTAAAATTAGAAAAACAATGGATGAAAGAGTGTAGTTCATGGTTGGAACACTATTTCCCCTATCCATGTGCCCTATCCCAACAAACTGTGTTACCGTAGATATATAGGGTTTTCAGAGTAGGTGTATATCTAGGTGAAATTGGGAACCTTGAGCTACAAACCATGCATAATAAATTTTAATCTATAGAAAATCAGTCTTAAAATTTCCACATTTCTTATTTTAATCATTATTCTTCCCTATCTCAGCCATTAAAACCAATATATATTTTTGGAGACTCCCAGATAGATTCCAATAAATTTTGACCTCTGTTCGTTGCACTCTAACTACTATATTGAAGATCATCACCCCTCCTACTAAGAGGATCTCATCCCATGCAGTTTTCCATTTTCATTAATTCTACCATTCATTGTAGTGTTGTTTTTTCCTATTTTGGGATGGATATAGTTCCAGGATTTTGGATTTATATCTATAATTTAAGGATCTTAATTCATATAATCCTGAATTTTGGTTCTAAATCCACATACGATTCTACATCATTATTATGGTTAAATTTGGGATTCCTCCATTGGTAATTATAGTAAAAAATTCAGGTAGATGGTCTATAAATCAAATCCCTGAGTCAATAATTTAATATAATGTATGTAATTAGAGAATTTCATGTAGATATTTATCAATTTAGTTCTTGAATAAATTAAATAATTTATGAATTAAATAATTAAGGTAATTGTGAAATTGGGAATATTGGGATTGTAAATTTTGGATAACACATTATTGAATTAATTATGAGATATTGATACGATTTATTTGAATAATTAATATTTTAATTTATTATGAGATACATGTATTGTTTAATCTAATAATTAATTATCGAATTAAATATTTAACTGATAAATTAATTACAAGATATTCAGATTTTTGAATTGAATAATTAATTTTTAACTAATTTAGAGATATTGAGATAGTGTGAAAGAATTACTAACTATTGATGTAATTATGATATATTGAGATTGTGAGTATGAATAATTAATTGTTAGAGTAATTGTGGATATTGGAGTTGTTAATTTGAATAATAAATGTTGAATTTATTATAGGATTAATATATTGTGAAATGATTAATTAATTTTTAATTAATTAATTTAAATGATGTGATTAGTTAGGTGTTGAAACAATTAATGAAATAATAGGTATATGAAATTGTTGAATATTATTGATTCATTAGAGAATTAATTAATGTGATAATTTTGTGTAGGGAAGGTTTTCTATATCAAAAGCCCATAGTTTCAGAATTTATGATGAATAGTAATATGGTCATTCAAATGTGAATTGAGATAATGAATGATAAAATGTTCGCTCAAATATAAATTATGGTGATGAATGTAACTTGTCATTTAAATGTGTGTTCTGATGATGAATGGACCTCTGGTAATTAAAATGTAAATTTTGATGATGAATGTTAACATGGGTATTCAATTGTGAAATTTGATGATGAATGGTAACATGAGAAATTAGTTATACAGTATCCCTTAGCGATAGTTCTGATATTGGCACAGATCAAAGCACGTATTAAGGTTTCAGCTTACCTTGAAATACCAAGTGATAAATGGTTAGATAAATAATATTTAAATAAATGTATGCAACTTACATTATTTATTTCTTTATTATTTATGTAACTCCATAAACTATTCTTGATTGGATAATGTTTTATACATTGTTGGTGGTTGAATTATACGCTGTAATCACCCCTAATAAGGATACATAATTAGTACCCGAACATATTTATTGGTTATATGATTGATTAAGGGAGAATTCATTGGGATTATGGTTGAGTTGAGATGGAGCATGGAAGAGGGAACCAGATGGGGTTTGGGACCCTTTTAGAAGTTTTCAATGACTTTACTTTATGTTGGGTGTTTCATATTTATATTAAAATAAAATTTAGAATAAAAAATATTTTGTTTTGTTTTGAAATTGTATTTCTTATTTTGGACATTTTTTGATATTGGTATCATTCAGGTTATTCTTATATCTATTGTTCATTATTTATTTACTTCCATAATTTTTTTACATTGACAAGAGGATATAGTCTCCACATGATTGATATTAAACCATCTTTGATAGTTTTTATCCTCTAGAGTATGGGGGGAGTTCCAGAGATCTTATGGCTGACTAACATGGTGTACCAGTGTGTGGAACTGAGGTCATGATGTTATATTTTTCTATAAATAATATAATAGAAAATATATTTTTACACTTAAAAATATGTATTTTTCTAAAAAATATTCTTAACAATTTTTGATGGAGATCATTTTTTAAATATATTTTTTGAAACTATTATAATTTATATTTGACAAAATAATCTTCTTATTTGAAAACATAATAAAAAATTACTTATTCTAAATTTTATGGAATTTTTATGATAATTTTCAAGTTTTGATGAATAAAGAAAAAATATTTGTTATGTTTTTTATATTAAAGATTTATTTTAAAGCATAAATATATATTTTTTATCATTTAATCCAATGTAATTCATTTTATCGATTTCAAATTGAATTTGGAATTAAAAATAATTCAAACTTTTAAATGTCTTTTCCATAAAAAATATTTTCTCATTTCGTCAAATGGGTTATTTTATTATTATTTTATAAACTTTTATGAATTATTTTTGGAAAAATTGATTTCATAGTTGAAATCATAATGTACAAATTTATTAAATAGGATAAGTTTATTTTTGGGAAATGTGACTACTAATATTAGAAATTTTATTAAAATGGTTAAGGGTAAATTGGGTAATTATGGGTTAAAATAATATTATAAATATTATAAAATTAACCATGATCTTTTCATGATTTCATTTTATGAGTGTGTTTCAACGATAGAATTCATTTTTTCTAAATTATAACTTTTTGAAACCACATGATGGAGAGTATGACATTTATAATTTTATATTCAAAGATAATTAAATTTTTTCACTTGTTTTTAACAAGTGAGATATTTTTAATATGGGGTTATATATGGGATATATAGGAATATAATTGGTATTTTGAATAATTTTTTTATATTTATCATAATAATATTTTTTAATATTTTTAGAGAAGAAATAATTAAATTACATCCATGCACAAAGATAATGAAATATTTTTTTAATTAAAATAAATATAAAATAAATGATATTAAACAGACAAAAAATATATATAATTAGAGATTATTAATGTCATAAATTAATTTATAAATGAATTCTACAATTTATTGGTTTTTTATAATCCTAGATACAAATTTTTGTTACTGTGTTGACTTTTGAATAAGAAAAACATAGTAAGTAGTTTTAAAATTAAAATTATTAATATTTTAAAATAAAAAATATTTTTTCAAAATGATAAAAAATTTAGAGAAATAAAAATTTCCTAAAAATAGTTGTGATATGTATTAATATGTCAAAACTAACTCATTTAATTTTATTTTTTTATTTTATATTAATTATTTTAAGCCTCACTATGTGAATTCAATGATATCATGGTAATAGTTAAAAATGGGTTAAAAATGATAAGAATGAAAAAAAAATCAAAACAATTATACATATAATTGTATGAATCTATTTCAAACTATTAACATCATATCATCAAAATAAATAATTTTTTTACTCCTTTAGAATATAAACATAATTTTTATTAATTTAATATTTTGATAAATTCCAATAGTTCCCCACCACTCTCATAAAAAAGACACCCATTATTGTCATTTAAAAACACTTATAAACCATTGTTTCTCATATCAACTCTTATATTATAATATATATCCTCCCATCATTCTTTAATACATATATTAGGAAAAAAACCCATTTGTATATTTCTTAAGGTGTTCATCCAGGGATATTGGGTAAATAAGAGTTACCGTTTTTAATTAGGTGTCTCCATTTTATTTATTATTACACATCCTTAAAATAGAATTCATCCATGACTCAAAAATATATCCAATATCATAAATATACTATTATGTTATTATGTTTATTTCATCACCTATATCTATCTCCATTTTAGTCAAATTGGAAAAACAATAAATCTTTCATGTGTATGGTGGACCACCACCTTGTGAATCAATTTTATAATTTTTAAATCACCATTATTCATGAAGTGTTATAATGATAAAACCAATTTTTTATGTTATTTTAGTATGATAATTTAAATATTGATAGTCTAATATATAATTGATTCCTTTACATTTCCATGCATATAAAAATAATTGTGTCATTTATGTGTACCTATAAACAATCACCTCCATGAAGTGATGCAACTCATTTTTCATCACCACATCACAAGGTGATATATAATAGTTTATTTAAATTATTTATTTAATATTAATTATATCATGAACATTATGGAATGATAAAATAATAATTACCTTCCCTCAATAATAACCATTGAAAAATAGAAAATGTTACTAATGTGTACGTACGAACAACAATTTCTGTGATTATAACGTAGTTAATTTTTCGTAACTATAATTAATGGTTTTATATAATATAATAATTGATGTATATAAATTATAATCATTTCATGTATAATATTTTTTATTTTATAGACTAATGACCCCTTTTACTTTTTTCATCATAAAAATTTTATTTTGGAATCATGTGCTGAATAAGGATAAAACATCTAACTTGTATATAATAATTAAATATTTTTATAAAATGATAATAAGTGATATAGAAAGAATAATAAAAAAAATTATCTAAAAAAATAATCATATGTTTAATATTTAGGAAGAAAAATAGTTTATATGATGAGTCAAACACAAGGTAAAGTATATTACTTTAAAAAGTCTTCTGATGTTACTCCATCTTCTATTTTTAAAAAATTGTAAAGGAATGTTTTATTACATCATGAATTTTTTTTCTAATATCATGTCACATTATTGCTTTATTTCTTAAATTAAATGTTTTAAATTTTATTCACCAATAATTTTATTTCATTTATGAGGGAATGCATTTGAAAAAATGATATGATATTTCAATGTAGAAATGTTATTTTTCCTTTATTCTTGTTTTTCATGTTATGAATATGTTATGTTTCATGTAAATTTTGTATTTCTAGAGGTAATTATTTTATAAACATATGATGGGTGAGCTAATTATATATCTCAAATTCATTGGGTAATTATATGGAGTTAAACTTTATAGGCTCTTCTATTTGATTAATGGAATGTATTGGGGTTGGTATTGTAGATATAACAATGAAGGATAATCCCTATGTATCTAGGATATATATTGTAAGAGTAAAATGTAATTGATTCCACATGTTACCCATAAAATTTATTCTTTCTATATATTTTTACAGGAAAATTATAATCTCATGAGGTATGAATGAGTGATTTTATTTTATGGGTGAAAAGTATAAATCTGTGAAAACTATTTCATGGGATTATATGTATTCATGGAATAATAATTTTTTAATCCTTTTTATCTATTTTACATATAATTATTTGACATAATATTTTTTAAAAATTTATTTATATAGTATATGTACAATAAATATGGACTTTAAATATAATGTTAGAAATATTGTTTTTGAAAAAAAAATTATTTTAAATGTTTTATTTTAGGGAATAAATGGAAATTGTTTTAGTAGTGTTAAAATTTTATGAATTGGGGATGTTATGTATGAATGAAAAAATAATTTTATAAATCTATAAACATTATAGTTTGCTATGTTTGGAAGAAATTAAATTCTGTAGTAAAACACATGATTTTGTTTTGGTTAATTTCTGGGCCTTGTATCTGGTATCAATTGTCAGTATAGATTACCTTATGGGTTAGGATATTGTCAATAGAATATAATTTTTTTTTAACTTTTTGGTTATGTTAAAATGATATTTATTTTTAAGAGTACCATTTAGAGTCATCTATGATATTTCTATTCAAAATGGTTTTCTATGGAGGAAATTAGGAAGCATGGATTAGAATGAATCTGAAGGAAAACATCATTCCAAATCATAATACATAGATTTTGGTAATTGGAACTGAATACTTTTTTGGTGTGATGGATTAGTTGATATATAATTTAAATGTTGTTTAATTCCATGCAAGATTTAATTTGGGACAACCAAAGAAGAATATTTTAGTAATAGCGCATTATATAAGGAAAACTCCTTGAGATTTTAGTGGATATTCTATCCAAATGGTAGATGAAGGATGGATTAATTCACAAGAAATGATATTTGATGTCATGGGGGATTTATACAGTCAATTGGTATGTCTTTATATTTTCTATTATGAAGATGAAGCTGGTCGATAGTTAAGAATTTCAGGGACATTGGGGATATTTATTCTTTCGAGTGGGTTGAAGTAAAAAATATTTTTCTTGAGAAATATTTTCCTATGGTAGTTCAACTTAGGTTGGAAAAAATTTATTTAAATTGAGGTATGCAGAGTTAGTGGTTGCATATGAAGAAATATTCACTTAATTAGAAAGGTATGAGAAAAATATTATCAAGGACATTGCTAAAAAAATCGATCATTTTTACTGAGGATTAAATCCAAAATAAATGAGCACATTAGATTATCATACATAAAAAGTTATAAAAACCATGTTTGATGTACAGAGAAGGTGAAAATGGATTTTTCTAATTATCATATGTTCTTTGAAACCCAAATGAAATTTTTTTCTATGTTTCATGTAAAAGGGATAAATTCATAAAAAAATTGGTGAATTGAATATTATTTTTATAGTTTTTAAGAATTATGGTGAAAAAACACTAGGGAATACCTTATGAATTATAGTAAGTGATGTTGATGTTGTAAAATGAAGAATAAATCTCATTAATCTAATAAAATAGATCAAGGTATTGGTAAAATAATTAGAAATATATTTCGTAAAATGATTTGAATGCATTGAGATGGGTCATTACGAAAACAAGTGTCTAAAGAGGAAGTCAAATGATGGGAAGTAGATAGATTATAAGTAGAAATATTTAGTGGAAACCTTTATAACTACATCAGTAGATGTTGTGGCCAAAAATAATGTGGAATCAGGTAAAAGAAAGTTTATTCATATTATTCCAATGTATTGTTTGATTTTGGGTCTACACGTTATTCCATTAGTAATAGTTTTTTGGTAAATAAGATATTACACCTGAAGAAATGATTCCATAACTTATGGTGAAAACATATATGGGAAATATTAAGTAAAAATGCTATAATAATATTCCTATCATTTTTATGGAAGAAATTTACCTATAATCCTTTTCATTTTAAATCCAATGGAGTTATATGTTATTATGGGTATGTATGAGGTTTATGTTTACCATGATAAGCTAGACTCTAGATGTAAAGATATTTTTTTAGAATGTGTTTTCATTCGTGTACATGAATTAACACATACCATTGATAACATATTAGGAAGCAATGATACTATTAAAAGATAGAAATCATTGTTATCATGAAAATGTTGTCAAAAAATATGAAATATTATGAATTTTGATGTGTTGGTGGTAAGAAACTATCAGAATGTTTTTCGTGATTAGTTTTCTTGTATTATACCTCATGAAGAAGATGAATGTTTTTTTTAAAAAGTTCATAATGATAAGATAATTTTAAAATTCTTTTATTGAATGTGTCATGTGGAAATTATTGAATTAAAAAAGCAACTATCCTATTTCTTATATAAATGTTTTATCTAACCTTTTACTTAACTATGGTGTTCTCTCAACTTGTTTGTTTAAAATAAAGATAGTTCAATTTGATATTGTGTTAATTATGGAGCCTTGAAAAATATTACTTTTAATAAGAGGTATAATTTTCCTCATATCGATATATTTTTTATCATATTCATCGACCACAATAGTTTTCTACTTTTGAACTAATTTTGGGGTTATATTAGTTGAATTTACTAGAATAATGAATTCTGAATACTTAGTTTCTAACAAGATATTTTTAATTTGAATTTTTATGTGTGTAATTTGTGTAAACTAATGCACCTATAGTATTCATGGATCATATGAATAAAATATTTCATGAGATCATGGATATGTTTTTGGTTGTGGTTATTGATGACATTTTGTTATTTTATAATATAAATATGAGAATAAAATACATATAATAGTTGGTTTTAAAACCATAAAATAATATAAATTGTATGATAAATTTATAATGTGTGAATTTCGATAGCAAAAAATTTCATTCCATTGTAACATTGTTTCTATATATAGAATAATTTATGATCCTAATAAAACCAATGTTATAAAGGAATGAAAAAGACCCACATATATAACCAACATTTATTGTTTTTTTGGTTTAGCAGGCTGTTACTGAAGGTTTGTTGAAAAAAAATTATTGTTTTTTTCACACTGTGTGTTTTAATTAGAAATACTGTAAAGTTTATCTCTATAAAAGTGTGTTATAATATTTCTTATATGTTAAAGGATGATTGGTTAATGATTAAATTTTTTCCCTACCTTCAAAAAATAGTGAATTTAATATCTTAAATGATACTTCATAGAAGTGAAATGGTTTCTATCTAATGAAAAATTATAAGATAATTTTTTATTCAACATGTCAGTTGAATCCTCATGGGTTACATTACATTAAACATGAAGTGGAATTCACTATTTTTGTTCTTTAATTAAAAATTTGAAGGACTAATTTTTATTGGGTAACATGTGAAATATATAAAAATTATAAAAGTTTTATGTATATTTATTCAAAATTAAATAATTAAACATGAGAGAGAGAATATGGCTCGAACTACTCATGGATTATGTTTGCATGATTCATTAACATCATAGAAAATAAAACAAAGTAGATGATTCTTTGAGATTAAAATGTAATTATATATTAATAAAGACACATTATGAACATTATACTTTAGTTAATTATTTGGTAAATTTTGGTTTGGTTGTTTTTGGTTCTTGAAATTCCATTGTTTGTTCCATGTGTCAATGTAATTGTCTCAATAAGAAAAAATGAAGAAACATATATTGAAGACAATGAGGTTCAGAAAAAAATATAATTTTTTTAAAGGGTATGTTTTCTAAGTTTAATTTTGATAATGATTATGATTTTTTTATTTTGGTCGATGTAATGTATTTCTTGTGATTCACAGTTAAAGGAAGAGTTGTTATGTTAAACTCATAATTCTAAATTTTAATTTATATCACCAGCACTAAGATTTATAGATAACATCAATTGTATTATTGGTGGATGGAATGAAATGTGATATTTTTAAATTTACCATGAAGGGTGTGACTTGTTATCCGATAAATACGAATGAAAATTTACAAAGGGAATGCATCAATCTTTTCAAGTGCCAAAGTGGAAATAGTAAATTATATCTATGGACTTTGTTGTTGGATTTCCAAATACTTCTTGAGGTAACAAAAAAATCTATATTATTATTGATCAATTAACTAAATCCTTACATAATATTCCTCTTGGAGTTAATATATATCTAGTCCAATGCTATATATTGTATTATAAACAGATAGTCATGTTTCATTGAATTTATCTCTAATTTTTATCTAATGGTGATATAATGATCATTTATTAATTCTGGAAAGTCCTTTAGAAGTCACAAGGTTCTAAATTAAATTTTAGTAAATATTTTCATCCTTAATCGAATGGGAATTCTAATCAAACAATTAAAACCATGATCAATATGATTTTTTATTTTTAAATAGAAATAAAGTGATGTTTGGTTCAACATAATTCATTGGATCAATTTTATTATAACCACGTATTTCATTTTAGTATACAGATGGGAACATTTGAGGCATTATATTTAAAGATATTTTGGGAACCATTTTTTTATGTTGAATTTGGTGAAAGGAAGCATATGAGACCATAATTGGTAGAGGAGATAGTAGACAACGTTTAGTCTATTTATCCATACATAATGCCATCATAGAGTAGGAAGAAACGTTATTCAGATAACTAGAGGAGAGATATTTCTTTTAAGTTTGGTGATCGTTTATTTCTTGAAGTTTAATTATAGAATGGTGTGATGTATTTTGGAAAAACGAGGAAGCTGAATCCACTATTCATTGGACCGTATGAAATCTTTGAGAAATAATGATTATTTTACTACCAAGTGTCTTTTCCATATATATTTACAAGGTAGATTTTTTTTTCTATTTTCAATATTAAATATATATATGTCAGATTCATCTCATGTTTTACCCCTGATGATGTTTAGATGGAATATAACTATTCTTGTGAAGAAAATACAATTCATGATCTTAATCTCAAATAGAATTTGCTGCTGAATAAGTTGATTCATTATGTAATGGTTTTATAAAAGAACCTTATCGCTGAAGAGGAAACATAGGAATCTAAAAATTCTATAATGGAATGATGTCCACAATAATTTAATTATTGAATACAATTGTGAGGAATCAATTTCCACAAGGGGGTAAGAAATTAATAAACAATTTATTAATATAATATGTTGTTTTTATATTTATTAATATTTATTAATTGGATAATATTTAAAAGATACCCTATGTTCGATAGCATACATGCTTTTCTACATCGGGTTTAAACATGTAACTAATTATTATTATTATATTATATGATAGTTATTACATAGACATTCGAATGGTGAGAATGAATAAGATTAACTGAATTATTAAAATATATTTTTAAACTTGTTCATATAATTAATTATTTCAAGATAAATTAATTATAATTTAAGATAAAACCATTTTTAAAATAAATGGAAAAGTTTTTCCGAAAAAATATTTAAATATTCACAAGTGTAATATTTACCTATAATTAATCAATTATCCCATGTTGGATTATAAAAATAAAAATTATATTGTATTCAATCTAATGTTGGAAATTCATTCTATTTTTAGAAAAGATATAATAATAATTTGTTTCCCCTCTATAAAAACTGTATTTTTCTAAAAAAACAGCTTTACCACCATTTAATGGTGCACATATTTTAAATCCAGTTTCTCACACTCTTATAAATTAATAAAATTTAGGAAATTATAATTAATTTCACATTGAATATTGACATAAAACATTTAAATCATCTTAATAATTTTACATTAGAAATATGTTTTCTCATTATGTCAAAGGGTTTAATTTTTATTGTATTTTTGAAACATATATTAATTGAATTAGAATAATGGGTTCTAAATTTGAAATTATAAGGTCATAATTCATTAAATAGTTTTCATTTATTTTTTTTAAATTAATTGAATCTTTTTTTACCATAATTAAGGGTAAATATGGTTATTAATTGTAAATATAATATTATAAGTATTTTAAACCGACAATAAATTTTCTCCTATTTTCATTGTAATAGTGTTTTTAGGAAAAAGTCATCCATTTCTAGAAATTATTACCATTGGAATCCACTTAGAGTATATAAAAAATTTATAATATTATATTCAATAAAATTTCAATATGGTCACACTTCTTTAAAAAAAATGTAATATTTTTAAAATGGGGTACTATAAGGGATCAATTTTACTATAAATAGTATTATTAATGATAAAATGTATATATTTATCATTAGATCATATTTTAATTTTTAGAAAATAACTCATTAAATTAATGTCTTGCACAATGATTTTGCAATAATTGTTAAATTAAAGGAAATTTCCAATAAATGATGTTAAAAATAATAATATTAATAAAATTTGAAATTATAACTATCATCAAAAACTTTATAGATAATTTTAACATTATAGTGATGATTTAGCAGAAAATCCTCAGCCCAGTTGGTGAGGACTCGCAAGGTGCATCCAAGAGACCCGGGATCAAATCCTGGTGGAGACTTATTTCTGGGTTACTGTAGCAGTACTGTGGCAGGTACTGTAGCAGGCACTGTTCGGTACTGTAGCAGCTAGAATTATTCATCCATCTGGGCCTTCGGGCCACTGGTTTGGTTGTCGGGTCCTGCAAGGCTTCTGGGCCACCCAAGGCCTTCGGGCCAGTTGATTCTCAGGGCCTTCGGGCCACCTTAAGGCCTTATGGCCACCCTAAGGCCTTCGGGCCACATGAATGCAGGCCCAGACACACTACAAAAAAGGAGCAGCCCTAGAAGAGGATTCAGAGCAGGTACACTCACCAGAGCAGAGCCAAATGAATTTTCAGAAAGAGAGGGTATGGCTATGCCATCAGTACCAGCCCGTGCTTGCACGGGAATCCTAGCCAGACGGTCATGCAAAGGTGGAGTGCTACTATCAAGATGCAGATGCTGGGGAGGGGCAGTTCCTTGTAGATAGTCTCGTTGAATTCCCTAAGACCTTCGGGTCATGTAATCTCTTAAGCCTATGGGCAATGTAATCTCTAATCCTACGGGCCTTGTAAGGGTTCCCTCTTATCCCTTGAAAGGGGGGTTATCAAAATCAATAAAAAATGAAGGCCTTCGGGCCATTCAGGTAGGTAGTGATTATTTATATGTTGTTTTTTCAACTTATCATGTTGTGTTAATTTTTTCAAAATACAAAATATTGAATAGTTTCAAAATAAACATTGTTGATATTATAAAATAAATAATATTTTTTAGATGATAAAAATTTTATAAAAATATTATTTTTCTCCCCCAGATTTTTTTAAGTGATAATTTTTTTTCAATGACATAATTTATTTGGTTTTTTTCATTCTATATTTTTTTTGGAATTTAATGGGTAATTTACACTCTATGATGGTAAGTGTTAAAAGGCAAAAATAAGTTTTTCTATATTATTTCTTCTTCAACATCATTTAAATATTATTAATCCATGATAAAATAATAAAAATTGTATATTCAATATTTTTAGTTTTTATTATGTTAGTATCATTACCTAAATTTCTCTCCACTTCTGTAAAATAAGAAAGATATTAATACTTCATCTATACGGTAGACAACCACCTCTCGAAATGATATAATTCATTTTTCGTCGACAAATTTCAAGAATTGTAAAAATGATGAAATTTATTATTATATGTGAAATTAATGAATTATTTTTAATTATTATATAATATATCAGGAATATGATTACCTTACCATGAACGTAAATAATGATAATGTTGTTTATAGGTATATGTATACTATCCCCTATATGAAGTGATACGAGTCGTTTTTCATCAACACTTCACAATGATGATATATACAACTGTATTTAAATTATTAATATTTTATTAATGATATAAGGATCAATTAAAAAATATAAAATTATATTTACCTTTTTTCCATAATGATCATTAAAAATTGAAAATGTTTTTCATGCATACATATGACCTACCATCTCTATGATTATAACACAATTCAATTTTCTTGACGATAAATAATTGTTTTATATAAATTTATAATTTATGTATAAAATTTATAATAATGTCATTAATATTTTTTAGTTGATATACTAATTATGACATTGCATTTTTTATCATACCAAACTCATTTAGGACTCAAGTACCTAATATTGTCCAAAAGTATGACATGAACATACATAATTAAGTAATTGTCATAACAAGATAATAAGTTATATAAAATGAATAATAAAATCTAAAAAGTTTATCAAGAAATCAAATAATAGAACAAATCTTATTATTCTAAATGATAATGATTTTATATGATGAGTCAGCCTCAAGGTAAGGTAATTTCTTTTGAAAACAAATTTTAACGTTACCCTGTCAATAATTTTTAAAACATCCAAAATTAATGTTTTTATTAAATTTTTTTGACTTCTAAATTTTTTGTCACTGGAATATTTTGAGGATTAATTTAAATTTTTTAAATATTATTTTTAGAATTTTTTTTATTAACGATTTCATGTATTTTTTATAATGAAATGTGATTTCATAGTGGAAATGTTATTTTTTTTCATTCATCCAATTTTATGTGTAATGACTATGTTGGGTTTCTTCAGAATTGTTTATGATTATTGGTGGTTCTGTGATAAAATGAGGTATGATGATCTAAATATATCTCTCTAATTAATTGGTTAATGAAAATTATTTACATTATACAGGTTCTCCTAAGGTATTAGGGGAATATAATATGGTTGGTATTACAAATGTAAAAAAATGATATTGACTATTTATCCAAGAGAGATACTATAAGTGTGATATAGAATTGATTCAACAAGATACCTATATGATTTTTTCAGATAGTGTCTTACAGGAAACTTATTATTTCTTGTGTTAAGCTATAGAGTGTATGCTTTAACGGTGATAAGTATAACTTTGTGAAAAATTTTTCATGGTTATCAAGTATTCATTGACATATAGATTCTTTATTCCATTTTATATCATTAACTATAATTTATTTGATCGACCTCTATTTTTGGAATGTATTTTTAATGTATAAAGATGGGTAAGATAATGAATGAATTAAAGTTGAATGTTATGAAGACATTTCAATAAATGGAAGCCATGATTTATTTTAAATGTTATATTTTATGTATAAAATGGATACTATTTTAGTAGTATCGACTTTTTTGTGAATGATGGACATTATTTATGAATTGTTCCCTAGTTCTTTATAAGTCTAAATCTAAAAATATCCCCACTATGAAAAATTAAAAAAACTGACTAAAACTCAATATTATGTTCTCATTAGGGGTAGGGAATTATATGTTATTTATTTTGTGATATTATCCCTTGTATACAATGTCGATGTAATAAATTTGACTCTAGTGGTAGATTACTTGTGTGGGAGTCAATAAAAATATGATGTGTCGAATATGTAATAATGGTTTTCAGAATAAATAAATTCTCTATTAATTCTACATAATTATTAATGATTACTAGATATGGAATTTAATTTCCATAAATATTTTTTAAAGGGTATTTCCATGATACATCGAATGGTGATTTGGATAACATGAATTTATTAATTATTTAATTAATTGAAATAATTCAATCATGTTTATCATAATATTAACAAACAAATTTAATTGAATTATATATTGTGTTATTTTTTTATTCCTTTCATATAAATAGATTTCAATAGTCTTAGAGGAGTATGTTAATGTAGTTTTTTTATTTAATTTATTATTCCATATTTTTCTAATAATTTTTAAGCTAACTATTGTCATGGGAGTCATTCCCCTTATCTCATTATATAAGGGTCTATGTTACCAAATATTATTTTATAAATACCATCTTTACGAATTATTTGGTTCCCCTCACCTACGTCCGAGTAAAATTATGTAATGGATGGATCTCCTAGTTTAGAGGGGGATATTATTGTTTTCGGATAATGAAAAACTATTCTTGGAGATAGATAAGAGCATAGGGGGAATGTCAGTACTTGAACCATACATGATTCCTATATTTAATTTCCTTAGACAAGGGTTGATATATCATTATTTAGATAAAACATCCAAAAAAGTATTATAATTAATCACTTAAGAAAACTCCACTTAATAATAAAAAATTTGTGAAAAATTAAAATTGTATGTTTGAAAATAAATATAGAAACCCCAAAAATTAAATATTTAGTAGGTATAGCCTTAAAATATTATATTTAAAATAAAAATAATAGTTTAATATGCTAGGTTGTACCAAGTAAGGGTGATTTCAATTATTAAGGATTTTTAACTTCAGTTCATGGGACGACATAACAATGTTCACATCATGGGTTGACAACCAAAGAAGAATTTTGTTTAAATCAGATGAAAAGTGATGAGGATATTCTCAACTAGAATTTATTCATTGGGGATTCCTCTCAATAGATCAAAAATATATGATTTTACATTGTTGGAAGGATGTAACCACATTAACCCCCTAAAATAAAATTCTATACCCATGTTTCTCTTAAGATAAGTCTAATATAAATCACAAGAATATTAACGTGGTGATATGTTCTATAAATAAAAGTAAGTTTTAATATATTTTTATAATATTTTTTAAGATTAAGAAATTTAAAAAATATTTCTTAATTTATTAATCTATATATTATAAAGAAATTATTCTTTTTTATTTCAGAAATTGATTCACACACATCCTATATTATATAATTATGATCTATTATAGAGAAGGATGCACATATCACCAGCTCAAATGTCCAAAAGTTCTAGAGGAGTTTACATATTATACTATTCCATGAATGGAAATGATATGGGACAAAAACTAAATTTCGGTGGCACATTAAAATGATTAAATTAAGGAAAATATTACTCTCAGTATAAAACATTTAGATGTTGAAACAATTTTCCAATAATTCATTGTTTGTCTATATGAATTGATATATTAAGGAAACATGATGATATGAATTTTTATTCTATATTTTATCGTAGATTCACCATTATTACCAAGATCATGAGAGACAAAAAAATATGTGAAATCTCCAATAGACAATTCACAAGCATTCTTAGAGTGTTATCACTATCTGATCCACATGAAGTTAATATTATTAGATAAATTATCACATGAACATCTTGGGTTTTATGATCATATATGAGATAAAAATAGATTACATTATATATGTATTTTCCATGTGATTCTCTAGTTTAATTTTCAATTGAAATAATATAAATAGTGATATGAATCTCTTATAACCACTTACATTGATTCTCCTTGTTGATACTAACATAAATATTGAAACTCTTATAGTCCTTAAGGGCTATAACAAATTAAGAAAAAGGAAAATGGCCCAATGATTCATTCTTGTCCTAAGGTTTGTGCTCACCATCCATATTGGATAATGAAGATACAATGAAAGGAATGAGAATAATATGATAAATTTATTTAATTTGGAACTCTTGGTCACTAGAGGAGGAACTACACATGGGTGAAGAAGAAATGATAAGATTATGGTTTTTCATCATCGATGGAAATATTTCGATATATTAATAGTTCTTATCAGATACATCCTATGTAGATTACATCTATATTCAAATATAGCTACAAATTAGGTTTGAAAATATTTATAGAGGTGATAAAATTTTATAGTCTCCCAATGGTGTGTCAATGGCTACACCAAACATTAGAGACAACTAAATTTTGTTTCCAACGCGGATAGTGTTGCTGAAAAAATATTTTTATCTTATACCAAATCTTACTTATAATATAATTTAATCATATTACCATTATATTGATGGTTTAATTTTTAGTTTTGGAAATAATATTGGTTTCTATTATAAAGAAGACATATTTCATGGAATAGATCATTTAGTTAATGGTCTTAATGTTCTAAATTATTAAGTCTCGGTATTCTAAATTCATATTGAATCAAGTTCACATGTCTCATTGCACACTAATTAAGGAATAAAAATATATTCCAAATAAACAATAATAATTTTAACTTCACTATCAATATGGTTATATATACACTGTTGATTGAAATCAACTTGATTGATGACATTCTTCATTACTGGGAAAAAAATCCACCTTTTGGGGAACAATCTAAAAGATATATAGAACATCAATAATCAGTACACATTATTGTTTGTTTACTATTTCTAGTAGAAGCTGTAGGTTGGATTTAAAACATCATCATTGTTATTAAATTAGATATGTATATGGATAATTAATAAAGAGGTAGTCATATTATATTAATAAATTAAATGAATTTAAGAATGATGTTGAAAATAATTATGGTAATAAGATGTAGAATATTTGATATAATCAAGTTTCTGAATATATTAACTGATATTAATTTGACACTATTTGGGAGTGTGGGATATTATCCCCAGACATTCCACCTGACACACTATAGTTGAATGGTGTTAGTGAAAGGATGACCCACACATTTGTTGAGATGATATGGTTGATATTGAGCCATGCATGTCTTCTAGTATTCCTTTATGGATATGTATTATAAATTATATAATCCATATTAATCCATTTAAAAAATAATGTGGTAATTCGTATTCATATCATGTTACAGAATGGAAATAACATGTTTTCTCACATATTTCTGTATGGGGTTCTGAGTTGTAGGTTAAGGCCAACTCTAGAAACAATCTATCACCCAAAGGCATGAAGTGTATTTTATAAGGTATTATAAAGGGGAAAGGGGATATAATCTTTACAGTCAATATATATGATAGAAATTTACACATATCATTACATGATTTTGAGTATAAATAATATCAAATTATAATATACTGATCGTAATGTCTAGTGCCTTAATACTATTAGATACATAAATAAGATAAAAATTTAATAAAGAATAACTATTTTACTCATCCATAAATAGATCAAAACCTCCATTTATCTCCTACATTTACATAGGATATCATAGAGAATACATATACGCAACACATGTTTTAAGAAGCCCATTAAATGGGTAAGCATACAAATAAATAATGACACATGTGATAGAAGACATTATATGATAGAATAAAAGGGAAGAAACATTAACAATAATAATATATTTAAACATGTATAAAATGTGTACATATAATCATGGAATCATAGGAATATGAAAATTACATATAACAAGACATAAACATGAGTCAAGGCTGACCACCATGTCTATATCCCATGGTGCCCAGTATTCTATAAAGGAATAATGTTCACTCCTTGTCCCAATAAAATGTCTCATGTCTATAGATATTTCCCAATGTATTGGATCACTATCTAAGAAATCCCATTATTACCTGTTTATGAATATGATTTCCACATTATGAAAAAACAAAAGGGTTAGTCAGAGAATGAAATGGGTATTATAATAATTCCAAAAGTCATAATAAATGAATATATCATAAATATTTCCATTACATAACACATAAAAAATGTAAATAAAAATTACTAAGAGAATACTGCCATGGATCATGATAATTTAACTCTAATTTTTGTGTAATCATGTAATAGTAGTGCTAAATCATCATTAGAAATGTAACATTTCGGTGCCATTTAAGAGAAATATTAAATAAAATTTAAAGAAGAAAATGAATATTTTATTAAAAAAATAAAAAAAGAACCTTGATTATTATTCATGAAAAAATTAGGGATTTTATAAAAATAATGATTTCTAAGATTATGGAGTGAAATTAGATGTGGGTATGGTATTGGGATGTTCCCTTGCATTCGGAATGCTTATCTGGAAGATGTAAAAAAGGAGAACACATATTAACCAATCAAAGAGGGATGATTTGATCTATATAATTGATTTTAAAACATATTCATTGAAGGTGGAAGATTTATATTAATATAAACAATACTCAAATTTAATTAAATAGATATATATAGTAACCCAAATGAAAATTGGAGGTTCTGGTAGAATCCCTTAATTTATGGATGTAACAGTTCTCCCCTTGATCTTAATTCCTTAAATAATAGAATAATATTTCTTATATAGTAAATTCATAAATTATTATACCATTAATTTATTTATTACAATTTTATTATGTTCATTTTTTTTCCTTTTTCAGAGTTTTAGTGTTCAATTTTATCATTCAAGAGTACTCGTTTTCTTATTTTTATTGATTATTTTGCCTGTATAAGGGTATAAAAGTTCATTTAAAAGGGAAATATAAATACAAAAATGAAGTTATATGTTTCTAATGAACATCGATAATATTAAATGATCATATAAATAATTTGGTTATTTTGGTTGAGGATGAATCATTAGATAAAATGTTAGGAATAATCATTTGGATTATTTTGGTAGTTTTTGCTCAAAATAAACATTTTTTGTTTTATTATTCATCATCATGTGTATGTAATGATTATAGAACATTACATACTCTATAATACAAATATTATAATTTTTAACCATAAAAATGGATTTATGACCATCCAACACAATGTTAATTGAAATGAAAAAAATTTCATCCTTTAAAGTGAAAAATAAACAACTCGCGAACAACATTCTCATTTTTCTACTAAATGGGAGTGGATAGGAATTATAGATTATTATTTTATCATAATAAAATTATTTTATAAGTGAGGTACATAATTTATCATACCATTATTATGTGGTCCATGATGATAAAATGTTAAAATAATTTGAAAATAAATTAAATGAAAAGAAAGGAGGAATTTACCTCTTGAATTTATCTTCTTTGAAAACAAAAATAGAGAAATGGTTTGGGTATTTTTATTAGACCAATAGCTCCTAGAAATGGGGTATATGATTTATATGATTTTTCGGTATAATTTGGACATTGATCATTGATTCAGAGGTGTGAGGAAAAGAGGTGGTGAATGATTTTATTTAAAGGGGAGGAGAGGGGAATTTTCCTTATATTTTATTCATTGGTTTATCATTTTTCATCAAATAAATTGAATATATTTCAAATTTATAACAAAATATTTTAAAACATTTTTTTATTGTTCTATATTTTGTTCTTACATCATCAATACATCATCAGTGACTCATTAGTTCATAAATTTTTCTTATATTAGAAATTTCCATATTTTATTATTCACAAAAAATTATATTATATTATAAAAATCACAAAAATAAATTCTAAATGTTTCTAAACATGTATAATTCAAATGTTAACTCCATTTTATGAAATATAATTATCTAAATATGATAAATTTAATTTTTAGTTAAAATAATCTTTTACTAGAAAATTATAGATTTTAAACATATAACAACTTTTATAACACTTAAAAACTAAACTATGGCCTCATAAAATTGTATCAAATACTTATGAAAATAAAAACATAATTTTTTTGTACATATAATGAGAATAAAGTTTCATTTAAATTGTTAAATAAATCATAAAAGTGTCATTTGATACATATGACTTATAGAAACACCAACACATAATTCCTAATTTCTAAAACATTCATTTACTTATAATGTGATATAATTATATATTAATATAATTTATAAGATTCATAAATTATTTTTATACATTCCTATGTGAGGTTATTATTCTTTTAGTTCATTTACTATTCATAAGGTTGAAATTATTATTCTTAATGTGAAATCAAATTTTCAATTGAATGGGTTCTTTAATATCTTGAAATACCTCTGGTTTAATTAATTATTCATTTACTATATTTTATTCTATTGTATATGTGATTCGATGTGATTTATACTATATGATATACTTATAAGAATGATATTTTTTTTGATTGAATTCAAGGCCATCTCACAAACCCTCATACAAGTACATTATTTCCAAAAGAGAATTCATTTTTATTTAGAGGGAGAGAATATATATAAAGGATAGTGGGAGAAAGATTAAAATTAAAAAATTTTATGTTCAATATACATAAGAGATATTGTAAGAATAGGTCTCATATATCTCCATTGATGTTTTTTTCCTAAAACGAATGTAATACATAAGAACACCAGAGTAGTTGGAGAACCGTAAACATATTTTTTCTTGTCACTGAATATGGTGAAGCATTATTAGTTCACAATAAAGGACTAATTTACAAAATGGTGGATATAAAGAACTCAAAAGAAACAATCTTGATATAATAAATAAATTCTTATATTGATTCTTTGTATCATAACCAATAAATTTTTTTGTTATTGCTTCAGCTAATGTAATGTTTGTTTGGGGAAAATGTATATTCATTATAAAATTGTACGTGGATGGTAAATAGTGTTCCTATAAATAAATTTTAGTTGAGAAAGGATTTAAAACCATTAAGAAATTAAATATCATGTCTCTTTTCCCTATGTTACCATGCTTAAGTCCATAAAAATTATACTTTGTTTAAAATTATTTAAAGACTATGGGATTTTGAAAATGGATTTCAAATTATATTTCCTTAATTGAAATCATCAGGTTCATTTCTATATGAAAAAACTAAAGGGGTTATGAATCTAAAAAAGTAAAATAAGACATAAAGGTTATATAGATCCTTTTATAAGATAAATTATGTATCATGGTCATTGCAAATATGGTTTGATGGATTTTTAATATATTTTGGTTTCATAAAAAAATAAATTAGATAAAAATGATTATAAGAGGGTTATAGGGAGACTTATCATAGTCCATGAAGTATATGTTGATGAAATAGAACTAATTGGAATTTACATAATAGTCTTCTACACTGTTAAGGACTACAAAAAATAGAATACATCCATAGATTTAGGAACATTTGATAATGATGCAAAAGGATACTATAAATAATGAAAAGTACGTACATTGGCCATATTCTAATGAGATTTAGTTTCAAAAAGAAATGTGTTTATTGTTTCTACTTTCACATGTTATTCATCTCTCTATGGAAATATTTCGTTAGAAACAAAAGGATAGTGAAAGAACTAGTATGACCTCTTTTGTATATATGATTAGATTTATATTTTATTCCATGATATGTACTAGGAATAATGTTTTATTCCCATTAATAATGGTTGGTAAATATCTAAATGATATAGGATAAAAATATTGGACTATTATTGAGGATATCCTTACATATATAAGTCTTACTATTGATATATCCATGGTATAATGGGGATATAAAGAAACAATAATTATATTATAGACTAATTATAATTTATAAATAGATTATAATTATCTAATGACATAATGAGGATGTATCTTCAGTCTTAATATCGGATATGGGATCTTGTTGAGTTTAAAATGTCAACTTTTTACTGATTTTATAGTGGATTCGAAATAAATAGTGAAAAATATAGTAGGAAATGTTACAGTTTTTATTCACAAATTATTCTAAATATTTATGTTATACATATAAGTAATGATATTATCATATTATATTGTGATTATATTATATTATTTTCACATTTAATATAGATAGGGTTACAATTATGAAAATGTCAAATTTACTACAAATTTCGCATCTTAAGGAATTTTTCTCATATCAGTGATGTTTCTATATAAAAACATTCCTTGGAAAAAATCATGGACATCCACTTAAATAAATAAATTTCACAAAATTATATTGAACCTCATATGAGGGCAATTATAAAATACGTCTTTGTCCATTCGCTCTAGTTCAAGTGAGAGTTTGTTAGAGTTGGTTCTCTAGAACAGAATTCTATGATCATTATAATTAATTTTATTTTTTCATTTAAAATTAATAAAATTTATTATCACATCATGATAATTCTTTAATGTGAAATAGTATGTGAAAATGGAACAACAGTACATGTCACATTGGAAGGTTATAGATGTTCCCTACTATGATGTGAACCTAGACATGAAATGAAAATACACCTAAATATATGTTCTCAAGACGGATGATATAAATTTAAGGGAAAATGATTTATGCTTCTAGGGGTGGAGACTGATTAAAAATTGAGACACATAATAGTGTTTTGCATAACTGGTAATATAAAATTTATGAGATTATAATAAAATAACCCATTAATAGAAAATTAATATTTATATGTGTTGTTGGATATTACAGAAATAAGACATGTATAATAATCCATAAATTTTATGATTATTTGTAATAAATTACATTAGTCATGTATATTGACATATTTTTGAAATCCAAGAACACAAATTCCCTTATTGAAGTATGATATGTTTGGTGTGTCACTTGTAACACTCTGAAATAACTAGTTTAAAATGAAAATTAATCTTGATAACCCTCTTAACATGCAACACTGAGCTTTAAGTGAATTGTGATATGTTGTGGAATGAAATTAATATTCAAATATGATGGTTATAACAAAGTAATTATATTAGGGGAAGAAATATCAGTATGTAAAAAATGAAATAAATTCATAATGGTCTTAATAAATACATATTTATTAATTAATTATTTGGAAGTTTTAACTTATTTTATGTGATGTCATTTTTTTGCAAAAATTCATTTTTCTAAAAAATTGATTTTATTGAAATTTCCAATTGAAATTATTATTAATATATTGTACTTATATAAAATTTATTTTCGAAAATGGAAATTATTTTTTAAATATGAATTTCAAAATAAAAATTGGGTGAAATTTGATGTTTTTTCTAAAAAAATTATTTATTCAATGAATTGTAATAAATACCAATGATATAAAAACAATTATTTATTTTTATTAAATAAATTATTTTAAAGTTATAGTTAAATTTTTTATTTTTTATTAAGCATACATACCATCTATTTTATTGATAATGATATAATAAATCCAATTTGAATAAAAAAATATTATTTTTTATAAGTTAATGTTTACATAGAAAATAATTTTCTTCCAATTTTTTTTTCCATCACATCATTCCAAATGATATTTTAATTATTTTTTAAAAGTACCATAGATTTTATGTTGTAAAATTGCAGCATATCTGGAATCATGAGTAACAAGTCTGGTGAAAATGTCTCTTCTATATTAAGGCGTTATGAATAGAAACTGTATTAAAATTTATCACATTGGTAATGGTTAAATAAAGTAATTACTACTAAAAATATTGTAACAAGGAATAAAAAAATAATCCAACACTTTCCTATATTTAATTAACATAAATTATTTCTACCATATACAGCCATATATTTTTTATTTGAAAATTACATTTTATATTCCATATATAACGACATTTATGTTGTTACGTAATAAAAATTCCAAAATGATAGACACATAATTATAAAATAAATATATTTATAAATATATTTTTATATTAAAAATTAATCAATTATTATTATCAAATTATTATTTTTAATCCCTAGTGATGAAATAAATACCGTAAATTCTTACACAACATTACAAGATTGTATGTGTAAGTAGTATAAAATTTATGTAAATGATTTTCATAATTATAAAATAAATATTTTTTGGGTGAATTATAGGACCAAAATAATATTATAGATAAATAAAACATATTCAAGATATTTCAAATGATTATTTTATAATTCAATTTATATAATTAAGTATTTAAAATTAAATTAAATAACTGGTTTAAAAAACGTAATTAATGATATTTTAGCTGAAAAAATATTTTATTAAATTATTTTAAAAAATGAACATATATCAAGAAGAAAATATACAGGATAAATGTTCAAAAATATCATCAATATTCCACTTAAGAGTAAATTTTTACATTATATGTAATTTTATAAGGTTTCAATAATGAAAAATGTATTACCATGGTTTTGAGCAGATGGGTTTTTCAAAGGGGTGATCTAAACCAATTGGGGTCAAAATTAGTCAAACCGATTATTAAAAATCAATTTATTATTTTATTTCAATCATTACCTTATAAAATATATAAATGTGTAATTATTTCATTTATCACATGAATGGGAAATAATAATAAATTTGAAATTTGAAAAATTAACAGTGTTCCACTCACCAAAATTATAAATGGCCTCCTTCTTCTTTCCATTATTCAAACCTATTGATCCATTTATCTTGATCAATACCTATAAAAATAACTCCTTAAAAATCAATATACACATTATAAAGGTAATTTTATTCCAAATAAAATATCACATTGGTATTTAAAAATATTTCCAAAGGGGGTTTCTCGAACTGAACATATTCATCTCAATGAATCTATTTATCTTTACGTATATTTTTACAACATTATATTTGTCCCAAAATTTCCAATATAGTAACATATTTATCTAAAATATATATAGTATTTGTTATGATGACCCCCTAATATTTAACTGAATAATTCTCTATCAAATGGGAATCAAAACCATTACTCATGTGTAAGGAATACTACTGCTTTACGAACCGATGTCATTTATTTTCCGTCACCGAGTCAAAAGGAATATAAAAATTATGAACCTAATAAATAAATATTTTATAATTATTACATAGTATTTAATCTTTAAATTTTATACATAATCTACTTTCTCAGACTTCCCGCATTTAAAAATGATAATATCACTCATTTGTATGTACAACCGACCATTTCCACATAGTTATGTGATTAATATTAAAAGATAAACATTCATGGATGATTATAAAAATGAATATATAAATCAAATATGATATTTATAACATTAATTTCATTCTTGAATAATTTATCTATATCATATGGAAATGAACTAGGACTTATTTGACAACACATTCCCGAGATAAGGATGTAGTTAACACGTGAAACAATGGTATTAATGAATCATTAATAATAGATAACTAGTAATATGTCAGAAGTGGATCATATATGATATTTTATATATTTATATTGTCATTTTATAAATTAATAATATTATTAAAAAAATTATATAAGATGATAAAGAACATTAAATTGTGTGGAAATTTGGGGCATGAGGTTTTATTACTAAACTTTCATTAATTGGGTTATATCACATACTCATTAATTCTATTATGGTATGATAATGTGTGAAATGAAAATTAGGTATTTATGTTGTTTTTAAAATTATATTGTTTTCTCTTGAATTTGATACACATAATATACACATTAACAACTTCTCATTTCAATAATATGACATTCGTAAGGGATTTCATCTCAATTCTTTTTTGATGGATATATTTTATTTATTATGGTCCAATTTTCTTTCATGTTGTATATATACTTCCACATTTATTAGTTAATAAAGTGATTAAATATTTATATCATCTTTTCCTAATCAATTTTTTTCTCTCAGACCATTTAGTTGGAATTGAAATACTTGATTCAGTCCGTGGACATGGAAATGTAGCTAGGAAAATTTTTTATATGAATTTAATGAATGATGCATCAAACATGTAGGATGATGACACTGGTTTGAAACCTTAATTATTCTAGATATCAAGATAACTGGATTATATTAAACAGTGTGTGTTCATATGAGGTTACTTTTCATTATGAAATTAAAATCATTATCTGAGGGATCCTTAACATATTTATATTCTCTAACAGTGTAATTTTGTTGGTGTATCATAATTATGAGGAGAAAGGGGACTACAAGGTCATACATTAAGGTTATTTTGGACCAGAGTTAAATTCCATATGAATTTAATTTGTTGGATAAATATTTTTCATGTACGTGTTTTAATTATTATTCATGTTGGTTTTATCAAAAATATTAAATCACTTTTTATTTTATAGAATATATATGTGATTTGAATACTTAAAAAATAGTTATTCACTATTTTATTACTTTATTAATTATGTGTATATAAAATATTTATTTATTAATTTTTTTAAAAAAAAACAAAATATTTCAATATTTCAATATTGAAATATTTAATAAATATTTAATCATAAATTATTTGAATAAAATATTTATATATTTATTATGGAATAATGTTTTGGTATTTATTTATTTAATTAACGAATCATTGTTTGATTTTTAAAAAATATATCATAGGATATGGATAAAACTTTTAATTTTCCATTGAGAAATGTAATATTTTTTATTATTTGAACAAATATTAATTTAAATATTCATGAAATTAATAAATAATTTATCTGTGATTTTTAACGCATTTCAAAAAATGAATATATTATTATCTAGAAATTGGGTTCACTATAAATTAGTAAATTATAAGGGGAATTTATGAAATTAAATTTTTCTAACCTTACACAATTTAATTATGGTTACAATATTCTTCAAATGTGAGAGCCACTTTATATCATTATAAAAAAAAGATTTCAGGAGTGGATTATTTCAATAGATAATGTGTTACCCCCTTGAACTATATAAAAACATAATAATTACCCACTTCCTGTAGATTAAATATATTATTCCTTGAATGATTCGGTTAAGGGAAACGTCGATCATTATATGTGATCGAGTCATCTATGTTATAACCGGGAGAATTCGATAGTGATTGTCAATGGTTCATTTACGATTGGTTGAACATCACCAGATGGAATATATCCTTGATTAATATGATGTTTTGATGGTATGTCAATATTATCCATCCGATTCATGGACATCGAGGAAAGAATTTGATGAAAATGAATTCCTTATTTAAAAAACAAAATTATAAATCATATGGAAAAGACATCATCATACTGGTTCTCGATTCTTGAAAATTAATTTTCAATTTAATTTCAATGGTCTGGATGATTGTTCATCATGATAATTAAATATTATATGAGGGTTAATAAAAAAAATATTATTGACCTTTGCTATATCGTCACTAATTCTACACCTAAAACAATTAAAAAAGGAGATTATTATGTTTTTTATAATATATTTTTATAAAGTAATTTCTAAATACGGTTCCTAAATTAGAATAAAAAATTAACATCTATATACTCTTGGGAAGAATTATTAATTTTATTTTTGAATTTAAATATTGTGTTACATTGATTATGTGGAATGGAAAAACAATTTTTTCAATTATGATTAACCTTGTGACAGATCGTATAAGCCAAAAAGAGATTAAATTTTTTAAAATGAATTCATTCAATGATAAATTCTTATTGCATTATTTATTAATAAATATATATTATTCTCATTAAGTGTATATAAATAACTAAAATGGTTTGATTTAATATTTTTCTAATAAAAAAACTAATACTTGGAGATGTGTCACCTCATATGGAAAATGATAATGTTGAATGCTTTTTATGAGATTAAGAGAGTCAATAAAAAAAAATGTATTCCAATTGAGTTATATAAGACTGAAACCCCCAAAGAACCCAACCACTCTTATTTATAGTGGGTTGGAGAAATTTGGATAGTGTTATTCTTTTTTAAAATTATTATTAAGATGCATGTGTATATCAAAATTATAATTTTATAAATGAAATAATGATTTGGGTGTTATACATCAAATAAAATATATATAAGAAGCTCTCACATGATTCCACCTAATTATTTAATATTTTTAATGATAATGAAAATATAGAATATATTCATTTATAATTTATGAGATATAGTAGCCATATATCCTCTAATAGTAATTATTTAAATAAATGAAATTAAATATATATATATTGTATTTATATATAATAAATATATATATATATATATATTTTAATTAAATTAATTCATTTCAATATTAATTAATTTATTTAATATGATAAATAACATAATTATATTGTTTTCAATTACATGGAATAAAAAAATTCCAGGAATATATGTAACACATTGTGTCCATTATAGAACAAATAGAAATATATTAATACTAAACATAATGAGTGGTTTTATAAAAAATGGTTCTACCCCATACATAAAATGGTCATATTTAATATAATCAACCATTTTTACACATATTGTAATAATATATTTTTCTTTTTATCTATATTGATCTTGATATCATGACATTGAATGTTCCTTCCAATAAAAATCAAATGATGATTTCTCAATTATAGTAAGTAAGAGAATAAACTATATATTTTGAAATCTCATAAGAATATTTTTGAATATATATACTTAATTTGTCATTAGATTTAATATCTACCTAACTTATTAGTGAACAATCCATTTATTATTTTGGTAATCTATTTTAAATGATTATTAGAGTACCCAAAAAAACTTATATTTGGTCAACATATAGAACAATATATGATGGGGTTAAATTACATAACCATTCACTTTTGATATATATAAAACCACAGGTCTTGGGAACAATAATAATTTTACACCATAATCACATTAAATAAATGATATATAACATATCGTGTAATGTCGTTATATGTGTTATTTTAATACGAGTTCATAAATTATGTTCTATTTAGTGATTTGATCATATCAATCTACGATTGTTTATACATGACAGTCTTAATATTAAATCATATCCTATAATAATTTTTCTTACCTAAACTGGATAACAAATTAGTAATTTAACACGATTGGCCACGTGGTATCATGTGCGCCCCCCATATGCCAAAGGATTCCAAATAGCAATGAGGGTTTATAGTTGTAAGATGGAGATATTATGACCTCTTAATCAGAGTAACGTACAATAGTAAATATTAATTATCATGAAAAATTGATATAATAATAAATCAAAAGTGGAATAAAAAAATATATAATATTGACCGACATAAAAAATAACTTATACCATATAAAAAGGAAAATTTCAAGACTATATAAAATTATATGGAATATATTGAAAAAAGAACAATAAGAATAAATTCTATAAAAAATTAAATAAAATTTAAAATATAAACTCCAATAAAATCATTAGAATTATCTCTATCCATAACTCCTATATTATATCCTATCATAAATAATTAAGCATCCATAGTGAGGAACATCTCATTAATCCCTACCTATATCTAACAAATTTGTTTCTGTACCAATTGGTTGAGTGAAAAGTATTTTAATAATCCTTATATGGTCACCACCAATATTGAATAGAAAAAATAAAGCTTCTCAATATAATTATAATAGTTTACATTAAAAAATGAATGATAAATTACTGTAATGTGAATGTGTGATACCATACTTTATACATGTACTACTTATGGTTGGTACATTCTATAAATGATGAATAACTATATAGTAGATTTAAACTAAGAATAACCACCCAAGGGGAGTGGTTTGAGATTAGGGAACCAATATTTAACTATGTATAAGGGTATCATATAATTTGAAAATAAGGTATATGAGATAAATTTACTACCTTTCATAATTTAGGTGTGACATGACATTTTTTTTGTTGAACAATGAATATTAACTTTAAACACGAAAATGATTTGTGAAATGGTATATACCACCTAATTTATCGTAGTAGAAAAATCAAAAGGAAATATAAAATTTTGATACATGATAGAATATGAGAAGTGGAGAAACTATAGAAACTCATAGAAAATATGTTATATAATCTCATATAGAGGAAACCCTTATGATGGAAAGAAAACATAGGAAAAGAAGGTAGTGGAGTCTTAAATTTACAAAGTCGATATCGACCCGACAAAGGGAACATGAATTGGATCATGGAAAGATAAGGTTTCTATAATCCTAAGTATTATAATATATAGTTCGTCAAATGATGGTGGGATATTGTACCTAAATAATGACAAATAAAGGATAAAATGATATGAAAATGTATGGAATGAATAAGTTGTTAGTTCACACTTTTTAAAGGTGTTCATTATTTGGCCACACGGTTTACCAAACCATACCAACTATGAGGATCCTACTTCTAATGAGACACACCTTTAATAATTCTTTGACACTGCTATAAAAATCATGCAAAAACTATGTGTTTTGATCTATCTAACACCCCACACCATGCAAGACCAAGACCCAATGATATAAAAATTTTGTGGACAATATGCGACTTACATCTATAAGAAATTATAGGTTTTCCATGACATTGTGGATTTCCTTTCTTGGTAAAAAATATATTATCCATTATAGGGTTGCATGGTTGAACGCATGGTTAAAATTAACCATTTGAATTAGTTTTATTTTATAAAAAATACATAATAATTCTTTAAACAAGACTAGACACTCTTAAATAATTCCATGAACCCTAAAATAATTTAATTATGATAATTATGATTTATAATAAATGAAAAAATATACCTCTTGAGAAAAACATGGATATTATAAAAAACCCTATAAAAACAACCGAAACAAATGTTACCCTTTGGGAGGTTGATCTATATTCAAGAATACATCCATCCATTGAGATCATACATGGTCCTCTCACGCCCTTCTATTCTCAAGTACATTGTTATAATTTTATAAAACTCATACTATAGTAACTGACATACCATCAAGTTCCTTCATGCTACAATAAATGATATTAATAATATTATCCTCATAATAACGATTAAGTTCTAACATGACTTCTATTGAATTGAAAACCAGATATATATTAAAAGAATAATAGTGAAACTAAGAAACATGGAAGACATCATGCATGGTATGGTACCTCTATGGAAAAATTAACTTATAGGATCCCATCCTAACATTATTTAATATCAAAAAATCGATGAAAAAATATGTGTCATATTCCCTTTTCATGGAATCCATCGATGATACAATCAAAGAGAAACATTCAAGAATACACTATCTCCCTCCTCTATCATTATATTCTATTAATGATGATAAGTATATGAAAGTTTCCTTCAATGAGTTATAGTCAAATATTTCTGGATAAATTTCACATGCCATGATATATCATTAATTATATAATGTCCCAATAGTACATCCTCACCTACCTCTAATGATTAGAGACGTGATCGGCTAGGACTATGGTATATGGAATTATAAATATTAATATGAATAATATTAGGTCCACTAGGTTAGATACCCTATGAGGGAGGGTGTGAATCGGGGTATGACGGATTATAACAATTTCTTTTATTGATCATGTTTTGCTGTTATGAAAAACCCTCTTATATCTCTTTCCTATAGAAAAGAATAAATAGAACTCAAATCATGCACGTGACACAATGATTTTTATATGGATTACACTCATATTGCTATGTCCACGGAGCATACACTGACGATTGGCCGATGTACCAACATCACTAAAAGTTCACTACTCTTTACAATGTTCAAAGCAGATTCACAGTCCCTTCTAGTTTATAACCAATCACGTTATGATCGCTCATTTCCCTCTCAACTGAAGTGTTCCTACTACTTATTTAGAAGATTCACTCACAATTTATAGACCGGTAGGTCTCATCATTATCTCAAATGTAATATACATCTTTAACTGTTGTTAGATTCTCTATTGATGTTCCACTTTTCCCCTGATGATTGAAACATTACCATAATACTACTAGGCAACCTAAAAAATATAGTGCAACCCTATCTGCGTTTGGGGCGCTACATGAATTCCTTGAATTCAAGATTCCACTTTTGTTGAGAAACAACCCTTGTGCACATCTTCAATCTTATAAGCAACTCAAATGTGACGCGAAACTTTCTTAGCTTTTGTGCAACTCAATATCTTCCACAAAACATCCTTTTCCCGAAATTCTTACGCGATACAGTGCTCATATTTTCACTAAGTGTTTAACTCACATGAAAGAGTGGGGTCACCTCTTATTTAAATGTGTTCTTGACCCGTGCTTGGAGGATTCTTATTTTGTCATGCGGGTTCCTCCTCAAGCCGAAAAAACCTCATTTGACGTCGCATTGGGCTCACAAGTCACATTCGCGTGACCTCATCTTTCGCACCCATTTCTAAATCATTCGTGCACATCATGCATTTTCCATTTTTTGACGTTCTTCTCCCGAATCATTCCTTAAATGCAAGGTTTCTTCATGAAACTCCATCTTTCATGCACATCATCAAACCTTTCACACGCCACATGCCTTTTCCATTTTTCGACATTTTGACCCCAAAACATGCTATGCGTTCATGTTTCTAAACCACCCTAGTTTGTGCGTGCAACTTCCTTTTCATAAAACATGTTTCCTCATTCTCCAATTTTGAGAACCAAAAATTGGGCAAAGACTAGAAAATGGTGCCACCGTAGATATGTTCTTTTTGTACCACCTCAAGATCATCCATTCCGTTGTCATTGTTCTTTGTCAGCATAATTTGTAAATAATATTGATGGAACATGACTAATCACCATGTAAACACCATTTATTATGAAATTAGACATCATGGTCATCTTTTTCAGAAAACACAGCCCGTGGGACCAATTTGTCAACAAACACAATCACCTCAAAAATGCGACAATGAGACCTTGATGGATTTTTCTTCCCATATATTATCATTGAAAATTTTATCATAATAAAATTTAGAAATAGGTAAAAATTTATTCCAAAAACATCAAACATAATAAATTCATGTGTGAAAAATGTCCAATAACACCTGTATAATACTCTCGATATAACCATCATTCTGGAGGTGATAGGTTGTACTCAAAGGTACTTATGATCTAAAATCCCTCTACAACAACTGTGATAACTGTGACATGTACCAAGAATCCCCATATGATAATGCGGTATGTGGAGCTTTGTGATGGCATATAATATATTGATAATATTTACATCCATGTTCATTCACTAATATTTCTCACTAATATTAATGAAATAGAAGCCATTGTTGTCTTATCCATAATCACCCATAAATCATCACTGCGTCGAGAATATTTCAGAATTCCATTTATAAAATACGTAGTCATATAAATAAATTTCCTCTACATAATGGGTAATGTATATATAAAAATAGTATAAAGATGGTATTATAAATTCCCTATTTGATAAGTGGAGCACCGAGTATCAAAACATGTCATCTTTTTTTTATACCAGGACTTCAATACATGTAGTTTATGTCATGATACATAATAGAACGTTATTGAAGTACTACCCATTTTAAGATATTATACACTCACATAAACTCCACTAATTTTAATTTGGGTGTCTATAAACATCTATTAATATGAAATATCTCATCCTTATCAATTACCGAAAAAATGAGGTGGCATGTCTCCCACAATATCTTACCTCAGGACAAAGAATTCCATATCTAAAATCATTCTCATCTTTAATAGATCCAAAATTCAAGTGGGCACTCCAAAATCAATATAAATATGCTACATGGGACACTTTGAAAATTCCAGATGTATCTTAGAAATATGGCCTATCAACTACTTGTTATTAATGTATTTTGGAATATTTTGTGTATAAGTGTTACATCTCAAAGTGTCAACACCAACATTTACTCATCCAAAAATTTTATGAAATTTCATTATATTAAGATTCATGGTATTTAACTAATATTTAATATTTAAGAATAATGTAATATTGAGTGAATATGTATTTGAAACTCCATTATTCTATTTATACTAAAAATTATTCTCATAGTATATAGGGTCTTAAAAATTGAATTTCCTGATCCACTGCTAGTTACTCGAGGTCTTGTGTCAGGTAATTATGTTCATGATGTCTCAAATGGAGATCCATTCACACAAAAAGTCAATCTCCATAATCAACATTTATCCCATAAAAATTCTTGATGCATCAGAGCACACTGTGAATCCTCATCCTAGCTCCGAAAAAAGAATGATCGATACAAAGGTCATCCTTACATTCATTTTTTGAAAGGCTATGTTATGAGAATCATTCAATATAAATTTATAACTTTTCTTAATCAATCATATAATAAGGGAACCATTTTGTTACAACCAATAGGGGCCTATATACCCTGAGAGGGGGGTGAATCAGTGTATGGATAATCTTTTCAAAATTCTTCCAGTCCCACTGGATCTTGACTTCTTTTTTACAAGTCTCACTCTGTTTTCACTTGTGTGTTAATTATTATTGCTTACTTTTTTATTTATCTGATGATGAATCTTTGAATGCAATACAGGGAAGTAAGCAGGAAAAATAATAGATTTTTACTTGGTTCACCGTCACTCGGTTACATCCATGGAGAATAAAACGGCGACATGACACACTACCAAATCCACTAAGTCTCACTGCCAATTAACAATGTTTGGGCTAGATCACATCTATGCCCAGGATCACTGCTTTTATAATATTTAGGGTTAGCTAACTACTTTCCCAAGGGGCACTCCCTATTTATCTCTCTCTGGATCACTACTAGTGGGGACGATCACCTTCTTCCTCTTCCTTACTCACTACTCTGGAAGGAAACCACTCAGACATTATAGACTTTTAGGTATCTTCATTTTCATGAAATAATGCATCCTCAACTGCTGATAGATGATCTGTTGATGTTCAATGTTTATCCACTGACAAATACCGCTTTAACACAGATGTTCTCAGCAAATTATTACTTTCATACGAGCCTAGGGTGACTTTTGTGCCCCTTTAACTAGTGCACAACCTCTACATTCGTTGCGGAAAAACCAACTTGCACGCCACACATGCACGGAAAAACCTGCGAGCCAAAACCTATGTACCAAACCCTGGGCACCAAAACCTGCACGCCAAAACCTTTGGGCCAAAACATGTGGGCCAAATCCTACGCGCCAAAACCTGCATGCCAAAACCTGTGCGCCAAAACTTGCGCGCCAAAACATCCTCCTGTGCGATCAGAGCTCAAATTTTATCTATGTGTTGAGATAGTTGAGAAATGATGTGGGTAGTCATCTATTTATAGTCATTTTGAGGACCGGCATGCCAAAAACATGCACACCAAAACCTGCGCGCCAAATCATGCGTGCCAAAAACCAGCACGCCAAAAACATTCGCGCTAAAACATGTGCACCTAAAACTGCGCACCACTTTTGGACATGCGCAACACCATTCCGTTGCTAAATTTTTTATTTTCTGAATTTGAAAAAACTCCTGGCGTATAACATTATAAACCTCCTTAACACAACTGCACAATTCCCTTTGCCAAAAGCACTTTTCACCATTCTCCAATAAAACAACCTTTTTCAATAGTTTGATTCATTGAGACTCGCTTTTTCAACAAACACAACATGGATCCCTACATTGTCAACAAACACAATTATCTCAGAAATGATTCTATGATACCTTGAGGGATTTCTTACCCAATAATATCCCCCTTTGGGTTTGTTGACAACTCTTCTCAAAACAATTCTCCATCCTTTGTGTAACGACCCAATCTTTTTAGTAGTATACTAACTTACTCTTAATGATTTAATAAGATGTTAATGGTTAATGCAGAAAGAGGAGTCGATGGCTTCATCTAGTAGACTCGACCCTTATGAATCCCATTTATCAGAGCTTGGGAAGGAGGTAGCATCTGTGGGCTTCGCTTTGGACCAAGCCCAAGCCGAACTCCAGCGTGTCAAGCTTGAACGGAAACGACTACGGGAGAAGTTCAAGTTAGTAGAGATTACTACTAGGAAAATGTTATATGAGCCTCCCTCAGATTCTCTCACCATAGCACACCTTACACTTAGGTCTTATGCCGGTGTTATAAGGGGCTATGTGACGAGACCCTAGCTTCCTTGTGTAATCCTTTTGGGTGAATAAATCGAGATATCTTCTTTTAGTGATGTTTGTGGATTTTCTTTTGTCCGGATAATTTTAGGATATATTTTATTGATGAATTTTTGAAAAAAGGATATTTTATAACATTTATGTAAACCCTAAATAAGTAATGATGTGTAATGATTTTCAAAAAATGGTCTTCTACAAATGTGTTCAGTAAGGAATTTGGAGTCTAATAAGATCAACTTAATTTTTGATTAATAGTAAAATATGAATAGTGATTTTACGCTTAGGATTAGTAATGTGACCAAATGTATTAGTAATTTCACTCAAAGAAAGTTTTAATATAATTTAGACACCTAGATTAAGTAATGTGATTCAATAAAATGGGTAAATAACGGTTTCATAAATTATTAGTCAAGTATTAGTTTTTTCGGGTGAATAGTGTTTTTTAATTAAAAATTTAATTAAAAATAATTAGAAAATAATTTTTATAAAAAGGACATTATTTTTTAACTCAGAGTATCGATATTATATTAAGGTAATTTTTGGGGATTTTTCAGAAAAAAATGAATTTTCGATGAATAGTGTTTTTATTTAAAAATTAAATTAAAAATATTTAGAAAATTATTTTTATAAAATGGATTTCATTTTTGAAATCAGAGCGTTGATATTTGGTTAAGGTGAAATTTTGGGATTTTTCTGGGAAAGTTGAATTTTCGATGAATAGTGAAAATATAGTTTTTAAGTTACGGGTGTTTAATGACACCATTAAATGATGTATTAAGTATATATTCAATATGGTAGAATTATTAATAGTAAGATAAGGTATGAGGTGTCCCATGTGGCCAATACCATGGGAAAATACCATGGGCAAGCCCATGGTTTTTCCAAAACCACTAGTGAGATGTCCCTTGGCCATTATTGCCTTGTCCCCTCACTTTCCCTATAAATACCCACCCTTTCCTCCTTTAGTTTTCACTCCCAACTCTCCCCCAACGAAGTTATGGTCTCCGTACCTCCCAAGGAGTCCTCCCAAGGTGCCCCCAAGCCCTCAAGGTCCAAACCTTTGAGTTTTAAGAGTTACGTTTTAAGGTAAGGGATCCGACCTCTCTCTTTCTTTTCATGTAATCCATTTTATGTCATTTCTTTTATGATCCATGTTCTTATGTGAGAGGATGTTCTTTTATATTACTCTTACAGAACTTTTTATGTTTATATGATGAGAGATCCCCTCTTACTCTCATCATTTAGTTTTATTAATGTTTAAGTGACGTCGTTAGGCTGCCGAATGTTTAAGGGATTCATTCACCCTTCTCATTTTTCAAGTTTGATTTTCATGTCAAGTCTTTCAAGTTCCTTTTTTTATGATGGGGTATGATCTCTATGTCTATAATACTGATCTCTTATGATCATATGACGAGGGACCTTATTTGATATTGTCAAATCATTTTTTTATTGAAGTTAAGTGACGTCGTTAGACTGCCGAATTTTCATAAGAGAAATCTTGTTTTGTCTCACTTCCATGTTTTTCATTTCATATGTTATACCTTTCAAATTTCATTACCATGTTCTTAAATCCCTTATATTCTGTCCCCCTACTGTTTTATGGATCATTTATGAGTGGGTGACCCATGTCCCCTCTCTTTTCAATGTTTTCTAAAACCTTGTAACATAGCCGTTATGCTGCAGAATTTTCATCTCAAAATGCCTCTCTCTTTTGTCAAAATTATTTTATGTTATATAGTGAATACTCAAAGCTCTTATTTCTACAATGTTATTCACATATATATCAAAATGTTCTATTTTAAATTCTGGGATTTACATACATGAGACCCACTTTCCCTTTCTGTGGGTTTAAAGTGACGTAATGATCATGTCCTTAAAGAAGTTTTCAAAATGTTATGATTATGAAATGAAACCCATTTATTTTATGCTATATGGGTTATTTATGAAATTTTTGATTATGATATATGTGGCTCACATGATAATAAAGGAAAATTTAAGGGTGCGCCCTGATAGCGCTCCAATGCATTTTGTAATGATGTAACCACTAGAGATTACAATTTTCACGATACCTTGGTGAATAACCTTGGTAATTTTCAAATGACACCTTGGGGATGGACCTTGGTGATATGTTCATAATTGTCTATGTTAAATGATGTATCCACATCTTCATGTTATGGAAAATGTTTTTTTTATTATGAAATGCCTCAATATTTCCTTCTCATGCCTTAAAGTTCTTTTCATGTCGTTATTGAAGTATCTCAAGTTCACATGTAAAATGTTCCTCTTGTTTCCCTTACTGGGCCTTCTACTCACCCTTTATTTTGATGTATGTCCCCAGGTTATGAGATGATGTAATGAACCTAGGATGAACTTAAGGAGAAGCCTTTCAAGTGTTTAAGAAGAATGTTTTATGTTGTTTTCATGTATTATGTTCCTGGTTTCCAAGACACTAGACCTTAAAGATCCTCAGTTTTGTGTAATGTAATGAAAGTTTATGTAATAAAATGGCGGGATGATACAGTTGGTATCAAAGGATTGTTTAGTTATTTGTGGAAATTAGGATATAGAAAATTTAGGAAGATCCCTATAGAAATGTTTAAAAATAGGAAAACTTCCTGGTATTTTGGTAAGTATTAAGTAAGTGGTTTATCAAACAGACACATCCATGTCTGGATACGAGCAGGTAGAGGCGGCTCTGGCACAGATGTACAAAGGGGTAAAACCCGAAAACACCGCTTTGAGCTAGACTCGAACGGGAACTGGTGCACGATAACGGGCCTTGCTGCACTCTTGGTTACGACACTCCCGGGGGATATGTTTAGTTAATCACAATCATTTTTTGAATCCTTATGAAAGAATTATAGAAAAGTGTAATTGTCTAAGCATGAAGTCTTAGTTAAAAGATCCATAAATGAAATAAGTTTCTCACTAAGGTTTTATTATTTTAGAAAATGGCGGGCAATAGGAGGAACTGTGCCGATGGTGACCGCAATGCACCATGTGCTGACGACCCTCCGATGGAAGCCGGAATGGAAACATTCATGCGAATGATGAACCAACTGACTCAAGTTATGAGTAATAACTTGAATCAAGATGAGAGGCCGACCTCACCACGAAGGTAAAAACTTTCTGTTGAGTCCTTCATGCGTCAAAGACCACCAACATTCAGTGGATCTACTGACCCATTGGTTGCGGAACAATGGATAAGCTCCATTGAAAAGATCTTTTCTGTACTTCATTGTTCGGAACAAGAAAGAGTCACCCTTGTTGTTTACCGCCTAGAGGGAGAAGCTGATCAGTGGTGGTCACTGATCAAAAACACGAATCCACGAGGAGAGATGGAAGCTATGGAGTGGGAAGAGATCCGGGGAATATTCTTTAATAAGTACTTCCCTCGTTCGATGAGAACGAGAATGGAGAAATAATTTCTCAAGCTCAAGCAAAAGGAGAATGAATCAGTTGGAACCTACGAGATGAACTTCACAAGGCTTTCCCGTTATACCTCAAGCTTCGTCATGGACCCTAATGGGAAGGTTGATAGATTCTTTGGTGGACTACGACCTCATCTATGGAAGAATCTATCCAACAGGGACTATGGTAGCTATGAAGAAATTGTTCGAAGTGCTATGAAAGTTGAACTAGAGTTTGGGGAGACACAGTGGTCTCACAAATCTAATGAGAAGAAGAGAACTCTAGAACCAAGCCTGGGAAGAAGTTTTGATCAGGAAAGAGGTGGAAAGCATATGCAACATGCCACATGAAATAAATGTGGGAAGAAGCATTCAGGGAACTGCTTGATCGGAAGTGGTAAGTGCTATAGGTGTGGAAAAGAAGGCCATATTTCTCGGAATTATCGTAGTGATGTGAAGCCTGAACTTCCCAACACTAACGACAGAGTAAAGATGGTTCTGGACCTACCCGAAGTCACATGATTCAAGTGTGGAAAGCTTGGTCACTTTGCTAATCAATGTCCAAATCCGAGGGCGGTGGAGGGGAATCACCATCAACCTCAGCAGAGGCCAAGGTAGCAAGGTCGTTCTTTCACTATCACAACAACTGAAGTTGAAGTTCCGAACGATGTGGTAGCAGGTACTCTTGTTTTCCTCTCAAAACTAGCAAGTACTTTATTTGATTCTGGTTCTACGCATTCCTTTATTTACTCCAAGTTTTCAAGGAATATAGAATCAATCCCCGAACTGCTAGAGGTAGAGTTGTCAGTCAAGACTCCAAGTGGGATTATCCCTGCAACAACAGTGTTTAGAGACTCTAGTGTTTACTTTAGTGAGCACAATATTATCGCAAATCTAGTAGTCATTCCCATGTTGGAATTCAACGTTTTACTAGGGATGGACTGGCTCTCAATGTATAATGCTAAGATCAAATGCAGAAGTAAGGAAATCTCAGTAGTCTTGAATAAACGACCTACAGTTATCTTCCAAGGAGAGATATCCCGAACTGATCCCTATCTAGAAGAACCTCCCATAGCTTTCTTTATGGAGTTAATCGGTGATGATGAATAAGGGAAATGGAGCATACAAATAGAAGATGTTCCGATTGTTCAGGAATACATGGATGTATTTCCTGAGGAGTTACCTGGACCTCCCCCAGAAAGAGAGGTAGAGTTCTCCATTGAACTCGTACCTGGGTCTCAATCGATATCAAAGACACTGTATAGAATGGAAAATGTCGTGCTAGAAGAGTTAAAGAAACAACTCCAAGACTTGTTGGAGAAGGGGTTTATCCGACCGAGTGTGTCTCCTTGGGGGGAACCAGTTCTCTTTGTGAAGAAGAAGGATGGATCATTGCGGCTATGCATTGATTATAGAGAACTGAACGGGATCACAGTGAAGAACAGATACCCTCTTCCAAGAATTGATGATTTATTTGACCAACTTCGTGGGGCTCAATTCTTCTCTAAGATTGACCTTCGATCTAGTTATCATCAAATGAGGGTGAAGAAGGAAGATATTCCAAAGACTGCCTTCCGATCAAGATATGGGCATTATGAGTTTACTGTTATGCATTTCAGATTGACTAATGCTCCTGATATTTTCATGGATTTGATGAATAGAGTCTTTAAGGACTACCTTGATATCATTGTGGAAGTTTTTATTGATGATATTTTGATATATTCAAAAAGTCGTGAGGAGCATGAAGATCATCTGAGGGTTATTTTGAAAACTCTACGGAAGGAGAGGCTCTTTGGGAAGTTCAGAAAGTGTGAGTTTTGGTTACAACAAGTGGCTTTCCTGGGGCACATCGTAACCAATGAAGGAATATCTGTTGACCCTACAAAGACAATGGTTGTAGAGTAGTGGCCTCAACCCACAACAGTAACTGAGATTCATAGTTTCCTTGGTTTAGCGGGATATTATAGGAGGTTTGTGAAAAAAATTTCACGACTTTCTAATCCACTAACCAAGTTGACTCGAAAAGGTGTTAAGTTCATCTGGACAAAGGAATGCGAGGAAAGTTTCCAATAGCTGAAGAAGAGATTGGTTACTACACCTGTGTTAACACTACCCTCTATCGGAGAAGGATTCGTTATTTTTAGCGATGCATCTCTGAAAGGGATTGGGTGCGTCCTCATACAAAATGACAAGGTAATTGCTTATGCATCTTGACAGTTGAAGATTAATGAGCAGAATTATCCTATGCATGATCTAGAGTTGGCGGCAGTTGTTTTTTCTCAAAAGATATGGAGGCACTATCGTTATGGGGAGAAATGTGATATATACACCGACCACAAAAGTCTAAAGTATATATTCACACAGAAAGAATTTAACATGAGACGAAGGAGATGGTTGGAGCTTATTAAAGACTATGATTGTTCAATACATTATCACCCTGGAAGAGAAAATAAAGTCGCAGATGCGTTAAGCAGGAAAGATCCTGTTGTTCTGGAAACAATGAGGATCTTAGGAGATCCCTTGATTAAAGATCTAGTAAAACTGGACATGGGAATTATAAGGAAAAGGGCATCATCAACCCTATCCCAAATGATTTCTCAACCTTCATTACTTGAGAAGATCAAGAAGGATCAAAAAGAAGATCCTTTGCTGCAGGAGAAGTTCGAGGCTGTAAAGGATGGGAAGTTCCCTGATTTCAATGTTGATCAAGAAGGTGTATTGATATTTCGTACAAGACTATGTGTTCCATCTATTCCGGAGATAAAGAAAGAAATGATGGATGAAGCTCATAGCTTTACATTCTCTATACATCTGGGAAGCACTAAGATGTATAGAGACCTTCATGATCATTATTGGTGGGATAACATGAAGAAGGAGATTGCTGATTACACTACAAGGTGCCTGGTGTGTCAGCAAGTAAAGGAAGAACGACAACTTCCTAAGGGGGTATTACAACTGCTACCCATACAAATATGGAAGTGGGATAATATCACTATGGACTTTATAACTGGTCTCCCGAAAACATCCAAAGGAAATAATGCGATATGGGTTATTGTGGACCGTCTCACCAAGACAACCCATTTTATCTCTATTTGTGAAGATTTCTCTCTGGATCAGCTTTCCATGATATACGTGAAGTAAGTGGTAAGGCTGCATGGGGTACCACTATCCATCGTATCTGATCGTGACCAAAGATTCACATCAAAATTCTGGAGAAGTCTTCAACATGCTCTGAATACTGAATTGAATTTTCGTACGGCCTATCATCCTCAAACTGATGGCCAATCTAAAAGGACTATTCAGACACTCGAAGACATGTTGAGATTATGCTCAATGGAATTTAAATGTGGATGGGATCAACACCTCCCATTAGTGGAGTTCTCCTATAACAACAGCTTCCATGCAAGTATTCAGATGGCACCCTATGAAGCTCTGTATGGAAAGCGGTGTAGAACTCCTACTTGTTGGGATGAAACTGCTGAGAGAAAGCTTCTTGGGCCTGATCTTGTGCAAGAGATGACGGAACAGGTTCATGCCATCCAACAACACATAAAAGATGCTCAAAGTCGGCAGAGGAGCTATGATGACAATCGTCGAAGGGACATGGAGTTTGGTGTTGGCGACAAAGTCTTCCTTCGAATTTCTCCATGGAAGAGAGTAATGTGGTTTGGGAAGAAAGGGAAGCTCATCCCTAGGTACATTGGCCCCTATGAAATCCTTGATCGCATAGGAGCCATGGCCTATCGTCTAGAACTTCCACCAAACCTAGATCAAGTTCATGATGTCTTCCATGTATCTCTCTTGAGGAAGTACATACCCGACCCTTCGCATGTACTGAACCCAGAGGTGGTACAACTGGAACATGACCTCTCTTATGAGGAGCAGCCAGTGGAGATCTTGGACCATAGAGACAAGGTTCTATGAAACAAGACTACCCACCTTGTGAAAGTGTTGTGGAGGAATCATAAATATGATGAAGCGACTTGGGAGCCTGAGGAAACAATGAAGCAAAAGTACCCTAACCTTTTCTACTAGGCCTCAAGTGTAAATTTCGGGGACGAAATTTCTTAAGGGGGGAAGAATGTAACGACCCAATCTTTTGAGTAGTATATTAAATTACTCATAATGATTTAATAAGATGTTAATGGTTAATGCAGAAAGAGGAGTCGATGGCTTCATCCAGTAGACTCGACCCTTATGAAGCCCACTTATCAGAGCTTGGGAAGGAGGTAGCATCTGTGGGCTTCGCTTTGGACCAAGCCCAAGCCGAACTCCAGCGTGTCAAGCTTGAACGGAAACGCCTACGGGAGAAGTTCAAGTTAGTAGAGATTACTACTAGGGAAATGTTATATGAGCCTCCCTCAGATTCTATCACCATAGCACACCTTACACTTAGGTCTTATGCCGGTGTTATAAGGGGCTATGTGACGAGACCCTAGCTTCCTTGTGTAATCCTTTCAGGTGAATAAATTGAGATATCTTCCTTTAGTGATGTTTGTGGATTTTCTTTTGTCCGGATAATTTTATGATATATTTTATTGATGAATTTTTGAAAAAGGGATATTTTATAACATTTATGTAAACCCTAAATAACTAATGATGTGTAATGATTTTCAAAAAATGGTCTTCTACAAAAGTGTTCAGTAAGGAATTTGGAGTCTAATAAGATCAACTTTATTTTTGATGAATAGTAAATTAGGAATAGTGATTTTACGCTTAGGATTAGTAATGTGACCAAATGGATTAGTAATTTCACTCAAAGAAAGTTTTAATATAATTTAGACACCTAGATTAAGTAATGTGATTCAATAAAATGGGTAAATAACGGTTTCCTAAATTATTAGTCTAGTATTAGTTTTTTCGGGTGAATAGTGTTTTTTAATTAAAAATTTAATTAAAAATAATTAGAAAATCATTTTTATAAAAAGGACATTATTTTTGAACTCAGAGCATCGATATTATATTAAGGTGAATTTTGGGGATTTTTCTGAAATAAATTAATTTTCGATGAATAGTGTTTTTTTTAAATTAAATTAAAAATATTTAGAAAATTATTTTTATAAAATGGATTTCATTTTTGAAATCAGAGCATTGATATTTGGTAAAGGTGAAATTTTGGGATTTTTCTGAGAAAGTTGAATTTTCGATGAATAGTGAAAATATAGTTTTTAAGTTACGGGTGTTTAATGACATCATTAAATGATGTATTCAGTATATATTCAATATGGTCGAATTATGAATAGTAAGATAAGGTATGAGGTGTCCCAAGTGGCCAATACCATGGGCAAATACCATGGGCAAGCCCATGGTTTTTCCAAAACCACTAGTGAGGTGTCCCTTGGCCATTATTTCCTTGTCCCCTCACTTTCCCCATAAATACCCACCCTTTCCTCCTTTAGTTTTTACTCCCAACTCTCACCCAACGAAGTTATGGTCTCCTTACCTCCCAGGAAGTCCTCCCAAGGTGCCCCCAATCCCTCAAGGTCCAAACCATTGAGTTTTAAGAGTTACGTTTTAAGGTAAGGGATCCGACCTCTCTCTTTCTTTTCATGTAATCCTTTTTATGTCATTCCTTTTATGATTCATGTTCTTATGTGAGAGGATGTTCTTTTATATTCCAATTACATCCCTTTTCATGTTTATATGATGAGAGATCCCCTCTTACTCTCATAATTTAGTTTTATTAATGTTTAAGTGACGCTGTAAGGCTGCCGAATGTTTAAGGGATTCTTTCACCCTTCTCATTTTTCAAGTTTGATTTTCATGTCAAGTCTTTCAAGTTCCTTTTTTATGATGGGGTATGATATCTATATCTATAAAATAGATCTATTATGATCATATTATGAGGGAACCTATTTGATATTGTCAAATCATTTTTTTATTGAAGTTAAGTGACGCCGTTAGGCTGCCGATTTTTCATAAGAGAAATCTTGTTTTGTCTCACTTCCATGTTTTTCATTTCATATGGTATACCTTTCAAATTTCATTATCATGTTCTTAAATCCCTTATATTCTGTCCCCCTACTGTTTTATGGATCATTTATGAGTGGGTGACCCATGTCCCCTCTCTTTTCAATGTTTTCTAAAACCTTGTAACATAGCCGTTATGCTGCAGAATTTTCGTCTCAAAATGCCTCTCTCTTTTGTCAAAATTATTTTATGTTATAAAGTGAATACTCAAAACTCTTATTTCTACAAGGGTATTCACATATATATCAAAATGTTCTATTTTAAATTATGGGATTTACATACATGAGACCCTCCTTCCCTTTCCGTGGGTTTAAAGTGACGTAAAGATCATGTCTTTAAAGAAGTTTTCAAAATGTTATGATTATGAAATGAAACCCATTTATTTTATGCTATATGGGTTATTTATGAAATGTTTGATGATGATATATGTGGATCACATGATAATAAAGGCAATTTTAAGGGTGTGCCCTGATAGCGCTCTAATGCATTGGGTAATTATGTAACCACTAGAGATTACAATTTTCAAGATACCTTGGTGAATAACCTTGGTAATTTTCAAATGACACCTTGGGGATGAACCTTGGTGATATGTTCATGATTGTCTATGTTAAATGATGTATCCACATCTTCAAGTTATGTAAAATGTTATTTTTATTATGAAATGCCTCATGATTTCTTTCTCATGCCTTAAAGTTCTTTTCATGTCCTTATTGAAGTATCTCAAGTTCACATGTAAAATGTTCCTCTTGTTTTCCTTACTGGGCCTTCTGCTCACCCTTTATATTGATGTATGTCCCCAGGTTATGAGATGCAGTAATTAACCTAGGATGAACTTATGGATAAGCCTTTAAAGTGTTTAAGAAGAATGTTTTATGTTGTTTTCATGTATTATGTTCCTGGTTTCCAAGACACTAGACCTTAAAGATCCTCAGTTTTGTGTAATGTAATGAAAGTTTATTTAATAAAATGGAGGGATGCTACACTTTGATACCTCATTAAGGTATCATTCATCTTAAACCACCATTCGCCTCTTGAGATATAGATAGCGATCAAATAGTTACTTGACACATACTCTATGCCAACATGAGTAATGATCGGTGTGAGAAACAAGAGTATCATGAAAATTTTATGTATGAGCCACTTCATATCTGACACCACTATTGATATCAGACAAATTCCAACTGAAATTTTCATACCAACTTGATATAATCCACTATTCTACTTTGATCATGCTCCTCGATTGTCGTGATATCTATTCATTGATTGATCTTGTCTAGCATCGTCTGATTTAATTTTCTCCCCTATCTCACTGCTCCACCAACTTCTCCCCGTATCATTCATGATTTATCAAATAGCCACACTGTATCCCCCTTGAACAATCACTGTTTTCTCCCCCTTTGTCAACGAACCCAAAGAGAACTATATTTCAGTGTGTAATATGCTAAAAAAACATATTACGACATTAGGGAAAACATAACATAACTCAGGGAGAGGGTAGGGGTCCCACATTCACACTATTCAAGTGTAGGGAGTCGACTGGACTCCCATATCCAATCGATGCCTCTCAAAAACTTTTTTGGGTATGGCCTTTGTCAGAATATCTGCATCCTGTAGCTCTGTAGGCACATACTCCAACTTCACAAGCCCTTACTCTACCTTCTCCTTGATGAATTGATATTTTATCTCAATGTGATTTGTACTTGAGTGATGAACTGGATTTTTTCTAAGATTGATATTATTGCTTCATCCATTACAATTGTGTTCATGCTTGAGTAGTCATAATATACTCAGTCTCTGCGTTTCTTAGATAAATGCAATCATGTTTCCTTCTTATCAAAGAAATACACAATTTACCATGATATAATGCACCTCCAAACGTTGATTTTCTATCTTCTTGCTGATCCAGTCCAATCTGCATCTGTATATCCCAATAACTCTGGCAGGGATTTTTCATTATACGTCAGACCTAAATCCAAGATGCCTTTGATATATAGAAATATTCTTCTTTTCTTCGATCATGTGTACTTCCTTTAATTGCTTTGGTAATGATCTTCTTGGCATGTGGTAAAAACAATATCAGGTCTTGTTGTTGTTAGGAATAGTATACTGCCGATAATCTAGTTGTATTATGTGATATTTACTGCCCTGCCACTGACATTATTGGATAATTTCATCTGGGTAGCAACCGGAGTCTTCATCTCCTTGGAATTATCCATTCCAAACCCTCTCTGAACCTTCTTGGCGTATTTGTATTGAGAAATGAAAGTGCCATTACTTACTTGTGTCACCTATAAACCAGGGAAATATGTCAGCTCACCAATCATTGACATTTTGAACTCACTTTTCATGAATTCAGCAAACTGTTTTCACTGAGCTTCATCTGATCCACCAAATATTAGGTCATCTACATAAACCAGAACCATCAACCTTTGATTACTTCTATTGTTGATGTAGATATTTTAATCAACTCCACCACGTTTAAATCCATGCTTCTTCAAATACGAATCCTGCCTTGTGTACCATGCTCTTGGTGCTTGTTTCAACCCATATAGTTCTTTCTTCAGCCGACAAACATTATTCTCATCTTCATGAATGAGAAATCCATATGGCTGCTCAATGTACACCTCTTCTTCCGAAACCTCATATAGAAATGTAGATTTGACGTCCATCTAGAATAGTTTGAACATTCTTTGCACTGCTGTGGAAAAAAATAATCTGATTGTCTCTAGCCTTGAAAGTGGTGAAAATGTCTCATCAACATCAATACCCTCTATTTGGGAGTATCTTTTACACACCAGTCGTGATTTGTTTCTAATCACAGTGCCATCTTCGTTCATATTGTTACGAAAGACCCATTTAGTCCCAATGACGTTCTTATCTGCTATCCTCGAAACAATATCCCATGTCTGATTCTTCTCAAATTGATCTAGCTCTTCATTCATTGACTGGATCCATTTTTCATCTTAAGCTGCATCAGTGAAGCATTTCAGCTCATCCTATGATAGTAATGATTTCTGCTGTAGTGATTTCATTCTTCTAGTCTGAACTGGAGCTATTTGATCACCAATGATATTTTTCCTATCAATTTCATCTTGATAGTTGGGCGTCCTTACATACAAAGACTTGACACTTTTTTTTTCATCATTAGTGTCTTCTCATGAGTTAGCATCTTCCACTTCTACTCCCCCTATGTTTTTTACCAAATCCTTACATTCAACAGAAAACTTTTCAATGTCTCATTGTTCAATAGCGTCATTTATTTCATATAATTTTCAGATCTTCTTTTTAAAACATTATTAATACTCCCTCACTGCTTCTTGGTATCCTAAAATCGTTAGCTGATACCACATTGATAGAACAAAATATATAAGCATGAGATGCATGATTTTTGCTGCTTCTCTAGAAGTGTCTTCTCTCAATGGACAACACCTGAGTTGGGTCATCCAATTATTTATTTGATGGATCTTGCATCTGGTTATGATATTGAATTCTATCCCAATGTTAGGCGACACTTCCCAGGATTAGGTTCACCTTTTAGACCCATAAACAACCTTCTACTCATGCATCATATATTCTCATCTTCCTCTCAGAATTGAGCCATTAACAAAATCTCTAATCCTAATGAGTTGAAACTTGGTGTAGGAAAGAATAGAAAAAGGTAATAACACAATCACTTCATGTTGTGCTCTATTACTCTCTTTCTTCTTCATCTTTGGTAACTGATTTGAGTCAATTAGAACTCTGAAGTATATCAATTCTCCTCTTTTCAAATTTATATTCCACCTCTCCTTGGATCTTATCTCCCAAAAACCTGAAACATTTTAATCGTCATTTAACAACATTTATATATATAGTGGTTCTTCTAGAATCCTCAGGATGAGAGTTTCGGTTGATCCTAATGGGTCAACCCTTTGATTATTTTTGGCAGAGCATCACACTATTTCTTTGCTTCTTCTAGCTGCCTATCCAACTTCAACTGTTCTGGACATATGACTAGGCATTCTTTACCAACATTGTAATCATTTTTTTATATTTAGATTCTACTGGCTTGGAATTTTTCACAATTTGGGGTTTAAACCCACTAGTGCACATTTCATTCTTTGATTTTCCACTAAAATTCCATTTCCCTTGATTCTTTCTCTAGGTAGGAATCTCTCTACTTGTCATATTACCTTTATTCTTCCACCATTTCAAGGAAATTTCTCTTTCCTACACTTCTCGTTGCGGAACATGACATGATAATTTTTCAATAAATTCTTTATTCGTCTTTCTTTTAGCAGATATCTGATTCACCATTCTATTTTGCAACTGTGGTGAGTCCCCCACTAAACTTGCATTCTTCTTACTCATAGGTTGGTCATTTCCTCCCTTTTTCATCCAGATTTGTTCATGTTCATTATTACAGGACTGTTGTGAGTGTGATTGATAAAACATTCGTTCAGCTTCATGCAATTCCCCAGAGGCTCTAAGCCTATTTTCTAATTTACACCTTTGTTTACCAGTGTACGATTTCTCATTATACACCACTGGAGTCGTGAATCTCCTTTCAAGTTCCTTTCCCTTTACTAATTTCTTCTTGTAGTAATTTCATGCCAAATTCCAATAATCAGAACATATAAAACATATTGCATTATATGTATACCTCATTTTATCGTTTCATTATCGAGATGTTTATAAGGACACATCCCCCGAATGCCCGGAGTTGGTGCCCATGAGGCATGATGTACTAAAAATTTATTAAAATAAATTACTAATAATACATCATGTCCCATTATTACAGGGAATCACAAGGTCTAGTTTTTGGGAAACCAGCTGCTTCTGAAAAACTTCTTTAGTAAATACCCATACCATAAAAATTTTAAAAACATAAACGTGGGGTGATCAATATATGCTCAGCAAGGGGTTTGAAAAAAATTTGAAAATCATCTTTCTTTACTGAAAATAAAGACAATACTCTTGAATTTAAACGTAAAACATTGGGACATTAATCTTTCATGGAATAAATAAAACTAATAACATTCCATCTAATCATGATCAGAGTACGCAGATCCAATTAGGGAAATTAAATGCTTATATAATACATGATCATTAATAACATGCAGGGTAATGAATACTACTAGCAAGGCAGTTCTGAGTGTACAGGACATAATCAAAAATGTTGTAACAGTGAACATAACTAGTGCACATATCATGATGTCAATATCCATATCTTTGCACATGTGATAACATAAAGTTGATGTTAAATGGATCTTGTCCAGAACTACTGCGACATATCATGTCGTTCCATTAATTCATTCTGTGCATACAAAAGGATCTGAACCAAGGATATATTACTAGTTGGAAAATCCCATGGTTGGTCAATTACTAAGACATTAAGTGGAGGGTATAATGCCAGACTGTGTCAAGGCCTCATACCAAGACCATGATCATCTATGTCCAGGGATTTCACCTGAATCCTAACTGTTGTCAGGTCTTGTGCCATGACTCTGTTTTGTCTCATGAGACTTATCAATCCGTCGAGGGCTATAGCGGGCCCCACCCGTCACATATTCAGTCCAATACAATCCTTTTTGGTCTTAGGGGCTATGTATCCAAGGCATCTCATACCACTCTGGATACCCATTTTAAGGTGATGTTATTTGGGGTGTCCCATACCACTCCAAAGAATGGGTTCTTAGATTATTTATTATTATTTGATGTTTTATAAAAATATGAAATAACATTTATGGAAGAATTATATTTATTAAATATGACACTATAACATGCATCATTTCTACGTTCATAAGAGTTATGTTTCAAATATGTGAATCTATGCTATTAAATTACAGGTACATGATTCCATTAATTTAACTCACCATAAGAACATAAAAGGATGGATGATTAGGGTTTTTCACATGAGGTGAAAAATGATGATATCCATAAAATTATTATATTACGGAAATGAAGTAATTACGAAAAAAACATTTTCCATTAATTATTGCGATTAAAATGTCATCGAACAATCAAATAAAATTAAACCAAAACTTAATTTACCACTAACATTCACTACAACAGGTTTATCATAATACAATAAATACATAAAACATGATAACATGATCCCATAAACTCTAAACCCACTAATATATCTTAATCAATCCAAAATAAATCTTTTAATTCATAAAACACAACACGAGTGAAAGTCGATATATCTTCTCTAATTAAACAATTTCATTACTGCAACACACATGTTGGCTTGGCAACCACCAAAATTATTAAAATCCTATGTCTATCAAAGTATAAACTAAGACCTGATAATTATTAATTGAAATTATGGTTTTGAAAAAAAACCTATAACATAAATTTCACATAACCATATATATGCCAAGTGTATATGTGGGTTTTTAAACAATTTAATCATGGTCCATTAAATTTCCTTAAGATTAGAATACCCCTGACCAATAACCATTTATTTGATTAAAACCAAAACATATAGGTTTTACTATCCATGAAACTGGATGCTCATAACTAAAAAAACCATGATTTTATACAACACAGATTCACTTAGACCCCAAAAACTAGTTTGAATTTAAATTATTATTTAAAGATGAGTATTCATCTCTTAAAATTCATAATTAATTTGTAACAAAATACATAAACATATGATTTTTTAGTGATATATAAATACATCTAATGTTTACATAACGGATTTGTAGACTAAAGTAGATTCAAAATAACCTACATAGGTACATAAAAATCAATATAAAATAATGAAGTAATTGGAAATCATATAAATAGTTTTGAATATGGGAGTATATATATATATATACATAAATACGTAAACACCCAATTACACATATTATATATAAATATATTAATATACGCAAACTGTATACACATGTTGCTATATAAAAATGGTTTTGTAAATGAACAACACAAGGTGATATCCTCTTTAAAAGAGTGTGTATACATATATATATATAGAAAAACAAATATACAAAATATATATATGTATTCGGGGGGGTTTTCATAAATTAGGACCTAATGAAAAATAATCCCTTGAAGATCATGATAATATCTGAGCAGTCTTATCATAGTTGAAAGCATCTGTGCATGAAATATATATATATAACCCGTAAAAATAATTATATATATATAAACGGTATGCATAAGAATAGAAGAGAATAAAAACGAAAAACAACCCTTACACTACTGGTTCGATCCACCTGGGAGAGGAGGATAAGGAGCAAGTGAGGTCACCGTGACTGGTCAGAAACTCTGGGGAGAAAATACGAAGGAATCGTTCCAAGTTTCGGTGCAACATGAGGCTTAAAAGGAAAATGAAATGTCCGAACTATTTTGAAAAGGCGTCGAGAGGATCTGAGCTCGAGAATTAAATGAGATATTCCAACTTTGTGGAAAGAGAGTGAGAGGATGGGTCCATTGGTGTCCTAGGCAAAGAAAAATGGGAGATAGGTTAATGGTGCAGTGCTGGGAGAAGAAGATGAAGAAACGCGAGGGAAGAAGATATCTGAATAGGAAAGGACGACCATGATTTATTTGCGGGATCGAATGGCCAAAAACTGATGTGGTTTGTAAAAAAACCAATGGGCGACTGCGATTAGAAACGCCGGATCGAATGGCTACATGTGAAACGATGTTTTAAAAAAACATGGGCCCTAGTTTATAGTTTTTATCATAATACTATTTTTTTTATTCATTTATGACACTTATTATAACATTGTTATTATTATTAACATAAAAATTATTATTACTCTATTATTATAATTTTTATCTTAATATAAGTCCAAAGTTATATATATACATATATGTTAAACTATTAATTCCTTATCTAAATAATATAACATAACATATATTATTATTTCTATTTCTTTATATATTTATATAAATCAATTATCTTAATCTATATTTATATAAAATGATCTATATTCATTTTTTAATGTTTTTATTATAATTTATTATTGCCATAATTTAAAAACAAAAACTTTATAGTTTTCATTTTTAAAACATATATATTATTTTAAATGTTAACATATTAATATTATAATATGGCTACCATTGTATACACAATTTTAAGATTTCTATAAAATCTTTTATGCATAAATTTGATATTCATATTATTTTCGATGGATTTCCGGAAGCATAAATCATAATAAAAAAATAATATAATCATAATTTATTTTTCAAATCTATTAATTATAATTTTAATAAATAAAATTATAAAACATTTTATATTATCACTATCATCAGTATGAAAATAACATAATTAACCATTCTGAACCTCTTGGGGTATTCAACTCATAGCTTCCATGTTGCTATTTGAAACTAAAATAGTATAAGATATTTTATCATCGGGGAGCCAACGGCTATAATTATAGCCATTGGTATCTAATGGTCAGATAGGTTGTATTTAAAACCTGGTCTCGTGGTGTCCTAAACTCAAGGTAATTCAAGAAAGAGAAGATGGTTCAAGTCATTCCTTTGGTACTCAGTGCGGCTGTGGTGGCTTTGACCATTCTTATGTTTGTTTTGATGGGTGATAAAGACCCCTTTCCCCTTCATGGGGTTCTCGTTGTTTTGAGCGGTCTTCCTGTATTTTTAATAGGGCATTTAATTGGTATCTTTGGTTATCTATGTTTTCTGTTTGATCACAGTGTATTGTAGTTACTATGTTGTTACCTATTTGAATATAGAGCCTTTTATTCATTTTGTTTGTTTACTCTATTTCATTGTTATTTTTTCATAAGAGGCCCCTTTGTTCGATTAATGGGTTGACATAGCAATATAAAATTTTCCATTACATAAAACACAGATTATGGGGATGTTACATTATCCCCCCCATAAAAGAATTGCATCCTCAGAATTCTATCCATAAAAAGAAAACCCCCCAGTCGATCAACATTACCAAAATGGGAGATTTGGCTCAGTTAACGGAATACCCAAGTTGGTACTTATCTCCTCCACTTCGCTAGCCCAGATGCACCTTGAGTAGTTCGTCTTGAACCCATGATCATATGTTCTACAAAAAGGCTTCCATAGGGAGGATTGTGTGGTAAAAAGCTCGGAACTATCCGCATGGACAAATTCCCTGATGTCCCGCCTAACTACGCCACACTCGAGATATTCGAGCGGAATGATGTGGTTGTCTAGACTATGATTTATAATCTGGAACATAAAGGCTACCCTAAGGTGGCCATCTTGGGAAGCTATAAGGAAACATTCCCTGGCTGAAAAATTTTGTGCCAGAGTAAAACACTAAAAAGGGCCTTTGTAGTATCTCCCCCTTCGACTATAGCAGGAATTTTGGGTAGTGGCAATGAGATGGAATACATGATCATTACCCCGACATGAACAAAGGATTTCAGGGCTGTTTGAGAATTCATGAATGCATTGATAAGATCCTCGCATCTTGAGAAAAGAAGGATAGTCCATAGGGCATGTTCTGATTAAAATATCCTCTATTATCTCATCAGGTAGATACGAGTTTTTTTTTGACCATACATCTGAAAGATACATTCATGAGAATTCACTTAATAGTACCAATATGGAAGAGAAAGGAAAGGAAAACAGGTAATATTTCAATAACACAAAAGTTTATATTATAGTTCCTAAGTTTCTTTAATGATTTACTAAATGAACACCACGTAAAGAAGCAAAACTCCCTAACTCTTCAAACCAAACACATGCTGAGCAGACGTGGTTAAACTCATGGGAACACCTGTGACGTATCCTAAGTTTAGGATGAGAGTTATAAAGTTGGGATACATCATTATACCAGTGTTTACTATGAGAAAATCGGGTGGACTCATCTTCTAACATCCCAAAGTCCATCAACGGGCCCCAGAAGCCATAGTTCAAAATCTGAAAAACATAGGCCACTCAGAGGTCTCCGGCAGCAACAACCTCTTGAAAAGGGTTAAGGATCATAGTGCCAAATTCATCAACTCTTGTGAATACTCAAAAAATTACCTCATAGTACCTTCCTTGATGTGTATATGAGGGGAATTGGGTCATCATCATAAGGAGGTAATCCATTCCCAAACCCCGATGTAGACTAAGCACCCGAGGTGAGTTCGAAACATCGTACAGGTCCTCTCATGACATGAAAATATGTGCATAATTAAAGATGTTCTCTCGGCTAGATAGAGAAACAATGGTATCTAGGGCCTTAGTGGGATGTGACAGAATATTGGCAGGCACATTTCCATCTGCCATCAGAAAGTTATAATATAATTACTTAGTGATGATCAATAATATATTTATGCTACCTGGTTTTCCAGATTTATCTAAACCTATACTCTGATACCAACTGTAAGGACCCGACCCTCGAATGCTCGGAGCTGGTTCCCATGAGGCATGATGTACTAAAAATTTAATACAATCATTTACAAATAATACATCATGTCCCATTATTACAGAGTATCACAAGGTTCAGGTTTTGGGGAACCAGTTGCTTTCGAAAAACAACTTTTGTAAAACCCATACCTCGGAATTTTTAAAAACAACAACATGGGGTGAGCAATGTATGCCCAGTAAGGGGTTTGAAAAATACTTGAAAATAATCGTTCTTTACTGAAAATAAAAACAATAATCTTGAATATAAACATAAAACATCGGGACATTAAGTTTTTATGGAATAATGAAAACTAATAACATAACATCTAATAATGATCATAGTACGCAGTTCCAATTAGGCAAATTAAATTCTTGTATAATACATGACAATTAACAACTTGTAGGGTAATGAATACTACTAGCAAGGCAGTTCTGAGTGTACAAGACATAATCAAAAATTCTGTAATAATGAACATAACTTGTGCACATATCATGATGGCCATATCCAAATCTTTACACATGTGATAACATAAAGCTGCTATTAAACGGATCATTTCCAGAACTACTACGACATATGTTGTCATTCCATTAATTCATTTTGTGCAGACAAAAGGCACCGAACAAGAGCTATCCTACTAGTAGGAAAATACCATGGTTGGTCAATTACTAAGATATTAAGAGGAGGGTATAATGCCAGACTGTGTCAAGGACTCGTTCCAAGACCATGATCATCTATTTCCAGGGATTTCACCTGAATCGTAACTGTTGTCAGGCCTTGTGCAATGACTCTGTTTTGTTTCATGTTACTTATCGAGGCATCGAGGGCTGTAGCGGGCCCCACCCATCACATATTCAATCCAATACAATCCTCTTTTGTCTTAGGGGATACATATCCAAGGCATCCCATACCGCTATGGATACCCATTGTAAGGTGATGTTATTTGGGGTGTCCCATACCACTCCAAATAACGGGTTCATAGATTCTTTATTATTATTTTATGTTTAATCAAAATATGAAATAAGATTTATGGAAGAAATAAATTTATTAAATATGACAGTATAACATTCCCCATTTCTACGTTGATAAGAGCTAAGTTTCAAATATGTGAATATATGATATTAAATTCCAGGTACATGATTCCATTAGTTTAACTCACCATAGGAACATAAAATTATGGATGATTAGGGTTTGTCACATGAGATGATAAATGATGACATCCATAAAATTATTATATTACAAAAATTAAGTACCCGAGTAAAAACATTTGACATTAATTGTTGTGATTAACATGTCATCAAACATGCAAATAAAATTAAACCAAAACTTGATTAACTACTATCATTCTCTGCAGTTGGTTTATCATAATACAATAAATACTTAAAACATGATAACATGACCCCATAAACCCCTAACCCACTAATATATCTTAATCAAGCTAAAATACATATTTTAATTTATAAAACACAACACAAGTCAAAGTCAATATAACATCACTAATTAAACAATATCATTAGTGAAATATACATGTTGGCTTGGAAACCACCAAAATTATTAAAATCCAATGTGAACCAAAGTATAAACTATGTCCTGATAATTATTAATTGAAATTAGGGTTTTTGGAAAAATAAACCTATAACATACAATTTACATAACCATATATATTCCAAGTGTATATATGGGTTTGTACACAATTTAATCATGGTCCATTAAATTTCCTTAATATTAGAATACCCCAGACTAGTAACCATTAATTTTATTAAAACCAAAACATATAGGGTTTACTATCCATGAAACTAGATATTTATAACAATATGAAAACGATGGTTTTATACAACACAGATTCACTTAGCCCCCAAAACCTAGTTTGCATTTAAATTATTATTTAGAGATGAGTATGAATCTATTAAAATCCATAATTAATTTGTAATAAAATACATAGACAAATGAGTATTTAGTGATATATAAATACATCTAAAGTTTAAATAACGGATTTGTAGACTAATGTAGATTCAAAATAACCAACATAGGTACATAAAACTCAGTATACAATAATGAAGTAATTATAAATATTATAAATAGGTTTGAAAATGAGAGTATATATATTTATACATAAATACATAAACACCCAATTACACATATTATATATAAATATATTTATATATGCAAACCGTATACACACGTTGATATATAAAAATGGTTTTGTAAATGAACAACACAATGTGATATCATCTTTTACAAGAGTGTGTATATATATATATTTTTAGATAAAACCGTATATACAGAATATATATATATGTATTCAGGGGGTTTCATAAATTAGGACCTAGAGAAAACTAATGACCTTGAAGATCTAGATAATATCTAATCAATCTTAACATAGTTGAAACCATCAGTGTATGAAATATATATATAACCCGTAAACATACTTATATATATATAAAGGTTATGAATATGTTGAGAAGAGAATAAAAAGTAAAAATAACCCTTCCACTACTACTTCGATCCTCCCTGGAGAGGAGGAGAAGGAGTAAGTGAGGTCGTCGTGACTTGTCGGAAACTCTTGGGAGAAAACACGAAGTAATATTTCCATGATTCATTGCAACATGAGGCTTAAAAAGAAAATGAAACATCCGTCCTATTTTGAATAGGCGTCGAGGGAATTCGAGGCCGAGTACTAAATGAGAGGTGCCAACTATGTGGAAAGAGAGGGCGAGGATCAGTCAACTGCTGACCTAGGCAAAGAAAAATGCGAGATAATATACTAGTGTAGTGCGGGGAGAAGAAGAAGAAGTAACATGGGGGAAGAAGATATACAAAATGGAAATCACTACCAGGATTGATCCATGGGATCGGACGACCGAAAACTGATGCGTTTTGTAAAAAAACAACGGGTAGCTATGATTAGAAATGCTAGATAGAACGGCTACATGGGAAATGGTGTTTTTAAAAAAACGCGGGCCCTGGTTTATCATTTTTATCATAATACTATTATTGTTTTTTATTCTTTTATGAAACTTATTATAATATAGTTATTATTATTAACATAAAAATTATTATTTTTCTATTATTATCATTATTATATTAAGATAAGTAAAAAGTTATATATATACATATATGTTAAACTATTAATTCTATATCTAGCTAATTTATCATAAAATATATTATTATTTCTCTTTATTTATTTATATAAATCAATTATCTGAATCAATATTTATATAAAAATATCTATATTCATTTCTTTTTAATGTTTTTATTATAATTGATTGTTGACATAATTGAAAAGCATAACCATTATAGTTTTCATTTTTAAAACGTATATATAATTTTATATGTTAAGATATTAATATTATAATATTGTTACCATTGTATACAAAATTTTACAATTTATATAAAATCTTTTATGCTTAAATTTGATATTCATATTATTTTCAAAGGATTTCATTAAACATAAATCATAATAAAAAAATAATCTAATCATAAATGATCTTTCAAATCTATTAATTATAATTTTTATAAGATTAAATTATAAAAAAATTTATATTTTCATTATCATCATTTAAGAAAATAACATAATTAACCACTCTGAACCTCTTCAGGTATTCAACTCTTAGATTCAATGTTTCTATTTGAAACTAAAACATTATAAGATATTGGATCATCGGGGAGCCAATGGCTATAATTATAGTCGTTGGTATCTAATAGTCGAATAGCTGGTCTATAAAACCTGATCTCGGGGTGTCCTAAACTGAAGGCAATTGAATAAGGAGAAGATGGTTCAAGTCGTTGGTATCTTTTGTTAGCTATGTTTCCCGTTTGATCACAGTGTATTGTAGTAACTATGGTGTTCCCTATTTAAATAAAGAGCCATTCGTTCATTTTGTGTGTTTACTCTATTTCATTGTTATTTTTGTTTCATAATAGGCCCATTTGTTCAATTAATGGGGTGACATAGCAATATATAATTTACCATTACATAAAACACAGATTCTTGGGCTGTTACATTATCCCGCCTTCAAATAATTGCTTCCTCACAATTCTATCCATAAAAATAAAACCCCCAGTCGATCAATTTTACCAAAAAACGAGATTTGGCTCAGTTAACGGAATACCCAAGTTGGTACTTAGCTCCTCCGCTTCACTATCCCATATGCACCTTGAGTAGTATGACACGAACCCCTGCTCATGTGTTTTACACACAGGCTTCCATAGGGAGGCTCGTGTGGTAAAAAGCTCGGAAATGTTTGAGTGGACAAATTCCCTGATGACCCACCAGACTACATCACTCTCGATATATTTTAGGCGAATGATGTGGTTGACTAGACTATGATTTAAGATCTGGAACATAAAGTCTTCCTTGAGGTGGCCATCTTTGGCAGCTATAAGGAAACATGCCATGTCTACAAAATTTTTCCCTAGAGTAGAACACAGAAAAAGGCATTCATAGTATCTCCCCCTTCTCCTATAGTAGGGAATTTGGGTAGTGGCGATGAGATGGAATACATGGACATTCCCCTGACATGAACGAAGGATTTCAGGGCTGTTTGACAGGTCAAGCAGGCGTTGACAAGATCCTCGCAGTTTGAGAAAAGATGGATAGTCCGCAGTGCATGTTCTGATTATAATATCCTCTATTATCTCATCAGGTAGAGAGGAGATGTTAGTTTGAACAGTCATCTGAAAGATACATTCATGAGAATTCACTTAACAGTGAAGATAATGTAGAGATAGGAAATAAGAACCGGTAATATTTCAATTTCACAAAAGTTTATATAACAGTGCATGAGTTTCCTTAATGATTTACTAAACGAACACCGCATAGGGAAAAAATCTCCCTAACTCTTCAAACCAAACACAGGCTGAGCAGAAAGGGTTAAACTCATGGGAACACCTGTGACGTCTCCTAAGTTTATCATGAGGGGTATGATGTTGGGAAACGTCATTATACACCTCTTTCCTATGAGACAATTTGGTGGACTCATCTTCTGACATCCCAAAGTCCATTAATTTTTCACAGAAGCCGTAGTTCAAAATATGACAAATTTAGGCCGCTTGGAGGTCTCCGGCAGCAGCACCCTCTTGGAAGGGGTTAAGGATTATAGTGAAAAATTCTTCATTTTTAATGAATACTCTTAAAAGTCCCTCATAGTACCTTATCTGACATGCATATAAGGGGAATTGGGTCATCTTCATAAGGAGGTAATCCATTCCAAAACCCCAGTTTAGACTAAGCACCCGAGGTGAGTTCGACACGTCGTACAGGTCCTTCAAAGACATGAGGATATGTGCATAAATAAGGAAGTTCTCTCGGCTAGCTAGAGACACAATGGTCTCTAGGGCCTCGGTGGGAAGTGACAGAATATTGTTAGGTACGTTTCCATCTTCCATCTGAAAGTTATAATATAATTACATAGTGATTCTCAATCATATATTTATACTACCAGGTTTTCCAGAGTTATCTGAACCTATCATATGATACCAACTGTAAGGACCCAGCCCCCGAATTCCCGGAGCCAGTTTCCATGAGGCATGATGTACTAAAAATTTATTACAATCACCTATAAATAATACATCATGTCCCATTATTACAGAGGATCAAAAGGTTCATGTTCTGGGAAACCAACTGCTTCTAAAAAAAATCTTTAGTAAAAACCCATATTTGATAATTATTAAAAACAAAAAGGTGGGGTGAGAAAAGTATACCTAGTAAGGGGTTTGAAAACAACTTGAAAATAATATTTTGTTACTAAAAATAAAAACATTGTTCTTGAATTTAAACAAAATTCATTTGGACATTAATTTTTAATGGAATAAAGAAAACTAAAAACATATCATCTAATCATGATCAGAGTACACATTTCCAATTAGGGAAATTAAATGCACGTATAATACATGACCATTAACAAAATGCAGGTTAATGAATACTACCAGCAAGGCAGTTCTGAGTGGACAAGACATAATAAAAAATGATGTGCTAATGAACATAACTAGTGCACATATCATGATGTCCATATCAATATCATTACACATGTGATAACGTAAATCTTCTCTTAAATGGATTAAGCCCATAACTGCTGTGACATATCATGTCATTCCATTAATTCATTCTGTGCATACAAAAGGATCCAAACTAGGGATATCCTACTAGTTGGAAAATCCCATGGTTGTTCAATTACTAAGACATTAAGAGGAGGGTATAATGCCAGACTGTGTCAAGGCTTCGTGCCAAGACCATGATCATCTATGTCCACAGATTTCACCTGAACCGTAACTATTGTCAGGCTTTGTGCCATGATTCTGTTTTGTCTCATGAGACTTATCGAGGCATCGAGGGATATTGTGGGCCCCACCCGTCACATATTTAGTCCAATACAATCCTCTTTTGACTTAGGGGCTATGTATCCAAGGTGTCCCATACCGCTCTGGATACCCATTTTAAGGTGATGTTATTTGGGGTGTCGCATACCACTCCAAATAACGGGTTCTTAGATTCTTTATTATTATTTGATGTTTTATCAAAATATGAAATAACATTTATCGAAGAAATAAATTGATTAAATATGACAGTATAACATGCATAATTTCTACGTTGATAAGAGCTATGTTTCAAATATGTGAATCTATTCTATTAAATTCCAGGTACATGATTCGGTTAATTTAACTCACCATAACAACATAAAATGATGGATGATTAGGGTTTGTCACATGATATGATAAATGATGTCATCCATAAAATTATTATATCACGGAATTGAAGTACTTATTAGAAACATTTTCCATTAATTATTGCGATTAACATGTCATCGATTTTCAAATAAAATTAAAACAAAACATTATTAACTACTAACATTCACCTCAATAGGTTTATCATAATAGAATAAATACATTAAACATGATAACATGATCCCATAAACCCCTGACACACTAATATATCTTAATCAAGCCAAAATACATCTTTTAATTCATAAAACACAACACGAGTGAAAGTCAATATAACTTCTTTATTCAAACAATCCAATTAGTGAAACATACATGTTGAATTGGTAACAACCAAAATTATTAAAATCCTATGTGTATCAAAGTAGAAACTAAGTCCTGATAAATATTAATTGAAATTTGAGATTTAGAAAAATAAACATATAACATACATTTTACATAACCATATATATTCCAAGTGTATATATGGGTTTGTACACAATTTTATCATGGTCCATTAAATTTTTTTAAGATTGGAATACCCCTGACCAATAACCATTTGTTTGATTAAAACCAAAACATATAGGGTTTACTATCCATGAAACTGGATGCTCATAATTATATAAAAATGATGGTTTTATACAACACATATTCACTTAGACCCCAAAACCCAGTTTTCATTTAAATTATTATTTAAAGATGAGTATTCATCTCTTAAAATCCATAATTAATTTGTAATAAAATAAATATACATATGAGTATTTAGTGATATATGAATACATATAAAGTTTACATAACGGATTTGTAGACTAAAGTAGATTCAAAATAACCTACATAGGTACGCAAAACTCAGTATACAATAATAAAGTAATTGGTAATCTTAGAAATAGGTTTGAAGATGGGAATATATATATATATACATAAATACTTAAACACCCGATTACACACACACACACACAAACATATATATATATATTTATATACACAAACCGTATACACATGTTACTATATATAAAGTGTTTTGTAAACGAACAACACAATGTGATATCCTCTTTCACAAGAGTGCGTATATATATATATATATAAACCGTCTATACAGAATATATATGTATTCGGCGGGGTTTCATAAATTAGGGCCTAAATAACACTAAATCACTTGATGATCTTGATAATATCTAAGCAGTTGTAACATAGTTGAAAGCTTCCATGTATGAAATATATATATAATCCATAAAGATGCTTATATTTATATAAAGGGTATGCATATGAAGAGAGGAGAATAAAAAAGGAAAAACAACCATTATACTACTGGTTTGATCTACCTTGGAGAGGAGGAGAAAGAGCAAGTGAGGTCGTCATGACTGGTCGGAAACTCTGAGGAGAAAACAAGAAGGAATCGTGCCACGTCTCGGTGAAACACGAGGCTTAAAATAAAAATGAAATGTCCGACCTATTTTGAAGAGGCATCGCGAGGATATGAGGCAGAGTATTAAATGAGCGATTCCAACTCCGTAGAAAGAGAGGGCGAGGATGGGTCCACTGCCGGCCTAGGTAACGAAAAATGGGAGATAGGTTACTAGTGCAATGCGAGGAGAAGAAGAAGAAGAAACATGGGGTATGAAGAGATTCGAAAAGGAATGGAGGTCTATGATTGATCCGGGGGATCAGACGGCCGAAAAATGACGCGGTTTGTAATAAATCAATGGGTGGATGCGATTAGAAACACTGGATCAAACGGCTACATGTGAAACAATGTATTAAAAACAACACGGACCCCGGTTTATCATTTTTATCATAATACTATTATTGTTTTTTATTCTTTTATGACACTTATTATAATATAGTTATTATTATTAACATAAAAATTATTATTAATCTGTTATTATCATTACTATCTTAAGATAAGTCAAAAGTTATAGATATACATATATGTTAAACTATTAATTCCTTATCTAGCTAATATATCATAAATTATATTATTATTTATCAATATTAATTTATTTATATAAATTAATTACCATTATCTATATTTATATAAAAAGATCAATATTCATTTCTTTTTAATGTTTTTATTATAATTGATTATTGACTTAATTTCACAACATAAACTTTATAGTTTTCATTTTTAAAACATATATATAATTTTATATGTTAACGTATTACTATTATAATATTGTTACCATTTTATACACAATTTTATGATTTATATAAAATCTTTTATGCTTAAATTTGATATTCATATTATTTACGAAGGATTTAATTAAACATAAATCATAATAAAAAAATAATATAATCATAATTGATTTTTGAAATCTATTAAATATAATTTTTATAAGAAAAAATTATAAAAATATTTATATTATCATTATCAACATTTAAGAAAATAACATAATTAACCATTCTGAGCCTCTTGGGGTATTCAACTCTTAGCTTCAATGTTTCCATTTGAAACTAAAACATTACAAGATATCAGATCATAGGGAAGACAAAAACTATAATTATAGCTGTTGGTATCTAACAGTCGGATAGGTGCTCTATAAAACCTACTCTTGGGGTGTCCTAAACTCAAGGTAATTGAAGAAGGAGAAGATGGTTCAATTCATTCTATTGGTACTCAATGCGTCAGTGGTGGCTTCGACCATTATTTTTTTTGTTTTGATTGATGCTAAAGACCCCTATATCCTTCTTGGGGTTCTCGTTGTTTTGAGCGGTCTTTCTGTAATTTTAATAGGGCTTTTAATTGGTATCATTGGCTAGCTATGTTTCCCATTCGACCACAGTGTATTGTAGTTACTATGGTGTTCCCTTTTTGAATGTAGAGCCTTTCATTCATTTTTTGTCTTTAATCTATTTCATTGTTATTTTTTCATAAGAGGCCTGTGTTTTTTATAAATTGGGTGACGTAGAAAAATAAAATTTACCATTACATAAAACAAAGATTCTTGGGATGTTACAATGTTGATGTATATTGAGTTCTTCCTCTAACATTGAGCTCCTGAGCTTCCTAACTCATACTCATGGTGTGTCCCATTATTCCACAGTAATAGCATATGAAAAATTCCTTCCTCTGAGAGACTCTTCTTTCTGACTTCTCAAGAAACATCTTCTTATTCTCAGATTTATCAACGTTTCTATTTTCATAGCCTAAAATGTATTCCAGAGCCTCTGAATAGAATCTTTATGTGTGGCCATGAATCCCGCAAAAATAGCACATGTCATCACAAATTCTTGTAACTGTCATCTTAGGCCTATCTCCAACACCTACAGGATTTTCCCCACATCTGAAACTGTTCACAACCCTTTTTCTATCATGCGTGAGAGGTGATTCATCTAATATAATAACAGTTTTTCTCAAATTGTATGGCCTTTGAGCTGAGAAAATTTGTTCTTGCCTCTTTTTAGAAATAGAAAATTTTCTTTTCATTTCATCATCACCTGCTGATGGGTAATAAAATAGTAGGTGCAAGGCATCATTAATTTTAGAATTTCCTCTAACATTGAATTTCTCCACTTCCTTCTTTACTGATTCTAGCTATTCTTCATACATTTGAATCTTTATATCACTTGATTCAAGTTGGGAATTTAATTATCTTCTGATATTCATTCGACGACTCATCTCGTCTTCTAGTTCTTTTGTGATAATTTCTACCATACCACGTTGCTCCTTTACTTTCAATTTTTCATAAGAAACAGATTCAGAGATATATTCATTCTCTTGTTGGAGCCTTTGATTATTTTTATCTTCTTCAGAAAACTATGTGACTAGATCATCATTTCTTAATTTTTGATTCTGAACTTCATCTAACATTTGATTCTCTTCATAATCATCAGCCTTTTGTTTTCCTTTCATTTTATCCATATTTTATAGTTCTTAAACTTGATAATCATTCTTCTCCATTAGGTCAGTATCCACATCAATATGCATTTGATTTGAACCTCTTATCTTGTTGAACTCAATTTCCAATACTTGGATACAAATATCATTATATTTAACATCTTCTTCCAATTTCTGATCCATTTTCTTTGTCATATTGACAACATATACTGATGGCCTCCTTCTTAAAACTACTTTATCATCAGTTGTTTCATTATCACTATTATGTTCATGTACTTCAATCATTCGTACATCATGATTGAGTGAATCAATCTTTTCCATATCAGATTCATCCATGACTTCCTTCAGTAAGATATTTGATTCATTAAGTTGAATCACACATTATCCATGGACACTTCTACACTGAGGGATATCTCCTAAATTATGATTCTTCTTTGATGTTTTTCCCTTCTCCATGGAACACAGAGATAAGACCATACTGATTCTTTAACAACAAAAATCCACTACACCATGTCGGAGGAAACAAATCTGATAAAAGCAACCTTCAATCTGATACCAATTATTAGGACCAATAGGGGACTATATACCCGGAGAGGGGGGTGAATCAGGGAATATATATTCTTTTCCAAATTATTCATGTCTCACTAGATCTTGACCTCTTTATTACAAGGGTAACTTTGTTTTCACTTGTGGGTTAATAATGATTACTTATTTTCTTCTTTATCTAATGATGATGCTTTGAATGAAATATAGGGACGCAAGCAGGCAAACACAGAGATTTTTACTTGGTTCACCCTCATTGGGATACTTCCAAGGAGCACACAACGACGACGTGTCGTTGTACCAAATATACTAAGGCTCACTGCCTAATTACAATGTTCGGGATAGATAAATTTTATGCCTAGGCTCACAGCCTTTACAATATTTAGAGTTAGATCACTGGTTTCCCAACGGTCGCTCCCTTTTTATCTCTCTCTGGATCACTCGCATTGTAAATGATCGCATTCATCCTCTTCATTTTCTCACTGCTCTAGAAGGAATACACTCGCAGTTTATAGACTTGTAGGTCTCTTCATTTGCATGAAATAATGCATCCTCAAATGTTTATAGATGCTCTATTTAAGTTCAATGTTCATCCACTGTTGAATACCACTTTACCACAGATGTTCTGAGGAAATTCTAACTTTCATGCAACCATAGGGTGACTTGTGTGCCCCTTTAACTAGTGCATAGCCACTTCCTTCGTTGCGGAAAAACCAACTTGTGCACCAATCTTGCTCGCCAAAACCAGCTGTCCAAAAACTTTGTGCCAAAACCTACGGCCAAAACCTGCGGGCCAAAACATGTGTGCCAAAACCTGCGGGCCAAAACATTCATGCCAAAACCTGGGTGCCAAAACCTGCGCGCTAAAACCTGGGCGCCAAAACCTATGCGCCAAAACCTGCGTGCCAAAACCTGGGTGCCAAAACCTACGCTCCAAAACCTGCGTGCCAAAACCTATGTGCCAACACATCCACCTACGCACTCAGAGCTCAGATTATGTCTAAGTGTTGAGATCTTTTAGAAATGAGGAGGGTATTCATCTATTTAGAGGAATTTTAAGGACCTGCGCACAAAAAACATGCGCGCCAAAACCTACACGCCAAAAACCCGTGCGCCAAAAACTGCGTGCCAAAACCTGCCTACCACTTTTAGACGTGTGCGCCACCGTTCCTTTTCCAAATTTTTTATGTTCTGAATTTGGAAAAATTCTTGGCATACAACATTAAAAACCTCCTTAACTCAAGATCACAATTCCCTTTTCCAAAAACACATTTCCATATTCTCCATGAAAACTCCTTTTGTCAACATTTTGTGTCATTGAGACTCACTTGGTCAGCAAACACCACATGGAGCCCTACATTTTCAACAAACAAAATCATCTCAAAAATGCTTCAATGATACCTTGAGGGATTTTTTACCAACACATTTCATAATAAATATGTAATTATGTTCAGGTAGTAACATAAATTTCCCATGAAACTCAATATATTAAATAATTTCTTGGGAGACTCCCAAGATACAATGGGTCTCACGTTCTCTAGATCTAAAGATACTCCTACATCATATATGATGTGACAAAGGAAGTTATGTTGATCAATTTAGAAGTTTAATTTTGTTAGATTGTCATTTAATCTCTCTTTTTACACTAAAATTAATTTCAACATGTTTCACAAGATCATGTTGATTATGTTTGTGAAATAATATGTCATCAATGGAAACTATGAAAAATTATATAGATACTAATGGAATACTTGATTCACTAATTTCATAAAGAATAATGGTGTATTTTTTAGATAGAACGATATTACCAAACACTAAAATTTTCTATATCTACATCAAAAATCAATATGCAGTATATATAATTTAATAACTAATATCCAATGGGGTCCGGTTCTAAAATCAATATTTTAGAATACCCTTGCCCCTCGAAGATGGTGAAATAGATCATAATTACATTGGAGTTGATAAAAGTTCTCAACCATAACATTATTTAGACTCTAGTAAACTTCACATATATAGATGGTACCATGTAACCTCCTGGAGAAAATAATGGTGGAACCCTAAGAAGAATTATTGGGTCAGATAAACCCTTTGAAATCCATGTACTCTGTTTTTATCATTAGTTACTAAAGATTAGTAGGATCTATCATACAAAGAGAAATAAATATCATCTAGACTCATATAACATGGTTAATATTAATCTCAACATATATGAGTAGTAAAACTAGATTAATAAGAAGGTATAGTACCCCTAAACCATTCTACGACTGGAGAAAAACATCTTATCATACACACCAACCATCAAGAAGGAGACTACCAATCTGGATGACCCTCAGCCTATCCCATGAATCTCAGTTGTAACTCGAAATCCCCAGGCTTCTAATTCGTATGTGTTAACATAGCTATCATCCTAAGTGGATATAATGTATAAAATTATGTATAAAAAAATATAGACTTTATAAGGAATTTAATAGTCCATCCCAATAATTAAATCATTTCGAGTCATCACAATGATGAAGAGATTCCATATGGAATGATTACCGATGATCATTAGGGGACAATCCTTGAATCATATACTCTTTTTGAGAATACTATAAATATTGTATAAAGCTTCATATAAACAAATATTTTCTAAATTTTGATCCCAATAATTAATTTTAAAGCCACATATATATAAAAGAATGTGAAGTTACCCTTTTTTATAATATTCACACTAATGTTGAAAAACATTATATCATATCTCACACTATTTATAGTATGACACTATGTTCATCAAGTATAGGTTTTATTATATATAAATGGATTGATACATATACTAGATCAATAACCTAATCCATCTAGTGTTGTTTACCTTACTGACATAGCATGTATTATGTCTAGATTCAATGAACACATCCATCTTATTGGCCCGATCAACCCATACTACTCTAGCTTCAAGCCCGATGTGCATGCAATAATCTAGATAAAAAATGAATAGTTGTTATAGATATTATTTTATTAGAAAATGGTGGATTGGTCTTAAAAACATAACTGAATATGGACCATTCTACCACAGGCTATGAAATCAAGTAAATCTCTTTCACACCAAAGATTCATATGGCCCTTCTCACCATAGTAACAAATTAATATAAAAGTAAATGTATGTACACTCAAACCAGTCAATTATTCAGATGAAAATGAAAATCATCACTACCTACGACTAGGTGATGAAATACCCAACCTAGAAATGGAACCTCCATGTCATATACCTTTAGGTACTCTCAAATTACACTAAGAGATAATGCCCAGGTTCACTATCATAGAAACGATAGAAAAAACATATGTTCATATAATAGTAGATGGATTACCAATTACCATCTTCAAAAAACCTCATCATTGACTAATCATCACCATCTAGAGGTTGTTCAATTTACTGTATATCGTTGAATGTTTTTTAATATTCTATGATAGACATAGTATACTACATCATTTTTATAAACTACCGAGATTGATCGATACTAAATAGTTTATTTATGATGTAATGATAGAAACTAGATTATAAATCCCTCTAAACTACAACTCGATGAAGATAGTCCTAGTTCATAACATACCACCATCATATGGAGAATCCATGATTTTATTAAGTTTCATGTTTTAACATCTATTATTAAATTCTCTCCAGATTCTTGAAGATTGATAAAATATCCTATATCCATGATGTATCCTCCAAGGGGCTAGCATACCTTGAAAATTTTGGTGGGTGATGCAACTAAAAATATCATGCAAACATTGTAATAGATTGTCTACATCATTGTTCTCCCCCCATATTCTACACTAGTCATAATAAACCCTATCATTTCTGAGAACTACTGTTCAGTGTTGGTATAGAATATGGTACTACATGAGGTGATTTCTATGGAACAATAGGTGTGATAGATACCACCACATCATGAACATGGTCATTTCCAGATTCTAGGAATTTCACTAGACATCATAATGGATTCTTGTATATATAATTCCATCAACTGGCCTCAAAACATGATTGAAAGAACATAATTTACCAATAGGGAATAAGTACAAATTTTCATTATCATATTAAAATACATACCCAACTACATGTTTCTAAGGCAAGTGTATCAGTATGATTCCAAGTTTCAATCATAGTGGTTCGAATATAATTTTTTTTTGTTTCAAATTAAAGCTAAAACTGACAATTATGTTTTGATTAGAATCATCAATTAAATTAAACCAATTCATTTATTGGTCTGAATTTAATGAATATTAATTTTAATTGGCTATCATGTTGGATAAATATTCCTTCCCAAGTCATAAATTTCTAATATATATGTGACAATGGGCATTAATATTATTGTAACTAGGATCTAAAAACCAATAATAGGATGTAACAAATCCATTAATGATCATTTAATTATATAGAAAGTCATTCCCAAGTTATGGAGACACAAGCATTATAAATTAAAATAACATTACAATTACTTACATCCAACTAACATTTCATTCCAATTGATTTTCAATTCATGACATAAACATGTTAAAATTTTTAGTTACGGTTCCACCATCATGATTATTAGGAAAATATCATTTAAGTTGACACATACACTTCATGTAACCAATTATTGCTTCACTATAAGAAATGATAGCACATTTACCAGAATAATAATTAATAAACGTAATATATGCCATACGAAACAGAGACAATAAAATCAACATGTAATGGAATATGTATGTGATATAAATCATTAGTTTTATATAATAAATAATGTTGAATTACTTCCTTTCAATAACTTTCAATGGTAGAAAATCCATAAAATAAAACATCATAATGTATGGGTGTCATGAAATAGTTAAATTTATACAATTGTAATAGAAAAAACAAGGTTAAATAAGTCCAACCCCTAGAAACGTGGGTTTAACCCCAATGGTGTGTTTGATACTCCTAGAAATAACATAATACCATGTTATGAAACTTCCTAGTATCCTATCTTCAAAAAAATAGTAATTCCAAGGAAAAAATAATTCCCCGAACAAAAAATCATGACAATATTGACCTGGTAATCTCATAATTAACTAAAAAGAGTATCCCACTTAGCCTTATGCATGCCTCATTGTATGCCAGAGTCTGTTGACTAGTAATAAAAGTCTACAATGGTATTATGGGGGGTCTATACCCTCATAATCAGAGTGAAGTAAAATTACAAATGATAATGACAATAAAACATAAATAATAAAAATATAAAAATAGTTGAATAAAACAAAATATAATAGTGACTGATGTTGATAATTACAAGTATCATATACAAATATTGTTGTCATGTTTATACAAAAAGACTTGGAATACATGACAGTATGCAGACATATAATTCATACCTATGATATTAATATAATTACAAAATTAATCAATAGGATAAATTGAACCAATATATAGGTCCTCTAACCCAAAATATATCTTAGCATAGAAAATTAACCGTTCATAGTCAGTTGCTTCCCTTTATCCCTTACTTCATTAAAAAAAATTATCAATGTACCGATCAACATCTTGAACAGGGTTTGTGTAAAACATAATAATCCACCACCAATGGTTACATTAACAAATATAGACCATGGATTTAACTATAAAAGTGTGTAATATATAAATGAATGAGTAATTATGGTAAAATTATGGTGTTAAACAATCCAATCTATAAATATTGGTTGTGACATGGGATGTCGATAAATGAATACTAAATTTATACTAAATGTAAACTAATCATAACTACTTGTCTTAGTATATGAATGACATATCAATGAAATAGAAAAACATGGTCCATGAAGCCAAAACCAATGAACAGGTCATCCTATTTGATCCCATTGAACTAATCCAATGTAATCATGGTAAATACTTAATTGGATCTGAAGGAGTTATTCTGAGGTAGTTCATGTTCAAAGAAATTAATCTGAATTGAAGGTATTAATTCATGGCTTCAAAATACCATAATATATTAGGGGGTCATCAGTGCCACATTATTATATAACTCATCAGTTTCATTCTACATCATCCATATTTAGTACCATACCTTGTTATCATAGACACACATATTTTATAATGACTGAAAATCCATCTTAATGTTCATTATAAAATATAAAACATTTTTATAGATAAGTAGGATATAATAATGTCCATTTAAATGTACAAATGATTCCCATGGAACATAAGGGATGATTTTTCTGATTTGAATCCATCTAAAGTATAGTTTAGAACATAAATAATAATTTGACATGGACCTGGTGATATATTCATACCATACACATTTCATTAATTTATCTATAATTGATCAAGAGGTCCAGAATTATTTACATCCATGTAAAATATCATTAATTTTATTTATAAAATCCACTATCCAAAGTCAATACAAACAAACAAATGTGGTGTAATGGCCAGAAAGGAAAATATGCCAACAAGGAATATTATCAAACCCACCAAAGGGGAGTGGTTCTTGTTGAGTTTTAAAACATAAGATCATAGTTAAGGGTATCCTATAATGTTAAAATAGTGTCTATGTGATAAATGTATATAATTTCATTTACTCGTATAAATTTGTAAAAAATCCTAGATTTGGCACAACACAAACTAATTATAAACAACTCAACTGTTAGGGAATTGTTATAGACAATCTACCTCAACACAATTGCTTAATATTCATCTCTTATTGGCCTTTGACTGTGGTTTAAAAGGGAAAATATAGATAAATTTGAAAAAAATTAAAAATATAGTATATTAGCTTTATTGGAAATAACACAAAAAATAGAAAGAGGATGTAATAAGACATGTAAATGATTCCTTGGAAGTACCGAGAGTTTTATAATGTAATGATTTTCACATGAATCAAATACTGGATAGAGGGGTATCTTGAGCCCTAAGAATTAGATTATATATAGGCAATTTAATGATGGGGATAGGGTTGTTTAACATGAATGAGGATGAAAAATATAGGAAATATGGTTTAATGGATGGTGAAAAATTTAGATTTCACCATTTTAAAGGTGATAAATGTATGGATACACAATTTTTAACATATTGTTACAATAATTTATCTTGTACATCCCATAAGTTACACCACTAAGGGTTCACATTAATAGTTCCAAGAAATGTGTACACACCAAGTGTTTCGAAATTTCTCACACCATTATACAATATAATTCCTAAGAAAATGGTTTTAAAAACCAAGTAAACATATTGTGGCTACCCACAAAAATAAATTATAATTTTTGGATGGTCATATATCCTCCGTGACATAGGTAAATGTTTTTCCATATTTATATTTCTATATTGATGAGGTTCTTGGTTGGTATTATTTGCGGTCCAACGATGCGCCTATGTTTTTTTACCTAATAAAAAAACCAGGGCTATGGAAAATCCTAAACTCTCATATGGGAAACCATAAAATGATAGGAAATTTTATTAAGACCAACCCAATAATTTAGACTTAAATAAATGTTGTTATAAATAAATAGAGAATGTTTGATATTATAATACTCCATGAAATAAATCTATATAGGGTGAACCTAGAGAAACAATCTCTAGAAATTCATAATATTATAGATATATACAAAATAAATCATAATTGTTTATTAGATATTCCTTGGATAAATGAATAAACTATGAAATGTGACTCATAATACCATTTTTTTAATAACATGACTGAACAATTAGAGTAAATTTATAATAATATAATGAGTGATCATGAATAATGTATGTAAATACATATTTTAAATTTCATTTTCTTGTGTTTTTACCATAACAACGCAAATGATTATAAATAAATTTACCCTTGTGATTAAATGTCATATTATGTTATATAGTTATATATAAAATGTGGAATTATATTAATTTATTATATTCAATTGTATTTAAAATATCATAAAGTATAATTGCCATTGAATGTATATTAGTTAACAGTGATCCCATGATTAGTATAAATATAAGGGTTTAATAAATCCAAAACAGACAAAGGAATTGATTGCCAAACCCGGAAGGATTATATAATATTAATCTAATTTATTAGTGATTTTTATTGGGATATAATCATAGGGAATTTCCTTTTACCTAACCTAGTCTGAGATACAACTGAATCATGAGTAATACTGTTTACGAGATAAGTTCAAGCTCGTCGATATCATGGTCCAAACCATGTACATAGATACATCAAATGAATGTTTCATCGTTGAAAACCATACACACAAGGTGTTTTTTGGGATTTTAAATTAATATGTATCAAAAACATATAAATATGTTTGTGAAAATTATTTTTAATAGAATAATGAATAAATTTTCAACCTTTGATTATTACTTTGTAAATGAATTGTTTAAAATAATAAAGAACAAATTGTATTTCTGGTGAATGTTAAAATTCAACTAATTTATTTTTAAACTTATTGATTCTTGAAATGTATAATATTTTTATAATATATTACTATAAAATAATTTTTATCAAATATAAATGATTATACATTTTTTATGAAATTAAATATAATTTTTTAAGGGTTAGAAAACTGTTATTGTCAAAAAAAACCCCATCATTTCTTAATAAATGTTGATTTTATTTTAAATGTGAATATTAAAATATGTAGAAAATTATTTAGATAAAATTAATATTATTTTTGAATAAAAATATCGAAATTATCCAATGGTGATTTTTTCTTAATTTTCTAAGGAAATCAATTTTTCACGTAAAGATTAAATATCATATTAATATACTCAGTGTATTATAACATCATAACAATCAATAAGTTATTTAATAAATACTATAAAGGGTAAATATGATCAATTATATGATTTCCATGTAAAATTATTTTAATTTATTTTTTAAAGATTAATTTTTTAAAATCCATTATAAATCCTACAAAAATTATAATATATTTTATGGTTTTTAAATATATTTTTTAAGATTGTGAATCACCTCTACATTGGAAATGAAATTATTTTATTATGATCTGACCTTGTACATATAAAATAATTATACACACTCCCATTTCGAAGAAACCATGAAAAAAATAGGGGGATATTGTTTGGTTTTGGTTATTTTATTATGTAGAGTCAAAACCAAAATTATAAAAATGTTACCATAGTTTCCTATAGAAACCTACCTGAACACCCTTTTCTGTTCACTAAAACTCCTTGAAAAACTTAAATTCTCTTCATACACTCTATAGAGTCCTCCCAAGTAACCCCCAATCTCATAATAATTTATTCCCAATTATTTTGATAATCACACTCATGTATTTAATAATTTCCATTCGCATCTTTATTCAAGTATGTTATTTAACTTATATCATTTATCAATATATCATTTTGATCAGATATGTTTTTTAATGTTCCCATAATTTTCTAATTTATTTCCAAATGATGAGAGAACATTATCGCTCACGTCATCCCATTTTATGAATTTTTATGTGACGCCATTAGCTGCATAAATTCCACTGAGACTTTCCATGCCAAAAGATTTATAATGTGAACAACATACTGATTTTCTATAAAGGGTATTCACCATCATACATATATATATATATATAAATATATATTTGAATTTGGGATTATATTTATTTATTTTAAACTCATTTATCTTTCAATAATATATTATGATGAATTAATACATGATGTATGTTTTATGTGGAACACTTATATATCAGAATCGAATGAAATTTATGGTTGTTCCTAAAATTATATAACACTCTAATAAATTGGGTATTGTATAGTATCATGATATTCCATATTAGGATGAGGAGTGAACCTAATTAAATTTTTGGATATCTCTTACATTGATATTCAATTGGAATATCCTTGACCTATGTTTTTGATGCATTTTTTTATATTTTTTCCACAAATAACATGTTGAATTTATGATTATCATATCTTTTCGTGCCTTATTATTAATATTCCTTTAATTTTTTATTTATATGAAAATTTTACAATATGTATCACCTTGTTTATTTCTTACAACCTTACTATGATTTATAAAATACCACATTATTATATTTTTTCCCATGTTATTGCTTGTAGATTTATGTATGACCTTGTTAAGGAAGTTTTCAATAAAGATGACAAATTTTCCTATTTTTGTTTTCATATAATGTACACAATTATCTATAAAATATTAATATCAATCATTATGGTTGTATTAATGATTATATTATGTCATAAATAATTTATTAATATAAAATAATGAAAGGGTATCTATATTAGGTATCAAAGTTAATCATTTTTTGTTTTTGGGATTAGTATTATAAAAATATTTCAAAGGACATAGATATAATAATAAATAAATTGAACCAACCCTAAATATTTTTATGTATATATTTAGTGGTTTATCAAACAACTATATCCTCTCAGGATAAAATGAGTGGGTGTGGTTCTGGAATAGATGTCCTTATGGGTAATAACTCTGACAAGGTGTACCGGTCCTGACAATATGTAACATGGGACATGGAAACATGCCCCACTATGCATCTGGTTTGACACTCCAAGAGGAATGACTTTTTGTACTCATAATCTCATTATGAAAAATTAATAAGGAGGGAAATCCCATTAAATATATAATATATATATATATATCACTGATAACATATATTGAAATCTAGAAACCACTATTGATAAATAAAATTAATTTAGAAGTTATCAAGTAAATTTTAGTAGATTCCATTATATGTGTTTAATTGTTTGAAAATAATGATCCATGATATTCATTTTATTAAATAAAGTGGATAGAAATTGGAATATTTGGGTAAATAATCGATGTGAAGGGTTACATGGTGACTGGACCAATGAGTTTCCTAGCCTGATGGGAGAAGGAATCGAGAAAATCATGACAATACTCTCTTAGATGAATCCATTTTTGAAGAGAATCATAGATTAGGAGGAGAATTCAAACACCCCAAAGCAGGATGAAACCATAATTGATAACTTCATTCAACAAAGGCCTCCTAATTTCAATAGATCATGTGATTCCTTAATAACGGAACAATGGATAAACTCCATTGAGAAGACAATATCCATATTCTATCATTATAATAGGAGAAGGTTCAAATAGTAATTTTCCATTTTGAGGGAGAAGAAAGGTGGTAGACGCTGATCAAGAATACAAACCTAGCGGAATATATATATGTAATGGAGTTGATGAAATTCCAGAAAATGTTTTTTGATAAATATTTTCCTCACACTCTTCAATATAAAATTGAAAGGTATTTCTTCAACATTATTGTTGAGTCAATAAGGTTATCTTATGAATTATCCATTCCATATGGTTTTATGTTTTGAAAATAAAAAACAATTTTTATTAAGTTCTATCTTTTTCTTATTTTCTGTTTTTTTCTTAAGATCTATAATTTTCATTTTCTTATACATACATATGTATAATTACATTTTTCCATTCAGTTAGATTTACAGATTTTTCATACCATCTTTGTGATTCTTATTCTATTGTATAAGTGATACCATATTTGTGATTCTGAATCCAGTGCAAAAGTGATACAATCTTTGTGATTCCAAATCCAGTGCAGAATTGATTCTGATTTGTGATTTCGATTCCGGAGTATAAGTGATTCTAGTTTTCTTATTTTTATTACGGTACAAAATTCATTCTGATTTTGTGATTCCGATTCCGGAACAAATTTGATACAGGTTTATCAATCCGAATTACTTTTCCTTATGAATCTTCTTTCTTGATAATGTTTTTTTAAGAATCCATTTTTCAAAATAATGTTAGAGTTGGTTAATGTATCATTACAATATTATTGGATTCCATGTTTTCTTATACTTAACATTTATTTTTAACTTAACATCATTTCATACATGAAATGTTGTCATACAATCTGTTATAAAAAAACAATTTTATGTTTGACACGTGTCCAGGTCCCTCTAAAATTTACAGAAAATATGATCGTTGGAGTGGAGCCAACCGTTTGGATTATATTCCTATAAATAAAAGTTCATTTGAACACTAAAAAAAGGATTATAGAGATTGGATGAACATGATGCATATGAAAAATTTGTGACATGATTTTTAGAGAGAGAGGATATTTCAACTCTCACTGTCTCCTGCAGATGTTGTGGACTACTTGTTTGGGTGTGAAAAACTTGTTTAGGATTACTTTGTTGAAACTCTAATCATGCTGATTGTGGGCTTCCGGGTTTGGAATATAGACGTTATGATTTCCTTCTAAATCGAGGGCTTGCAGGGATAGCAAGACAAATACTAATCTTCGGAATGAGGGCTTACCTGGGTTTGGGTAAGAAAGACATTCCTGAATCTATAAATCAATGAACCTTTATCCATGGTTGTTAGATAACCTTCTCATTGGGTTAAAAGAATATTTTTGTACCTTTTTTTATATTTCATATTGTTTTATTTCCACTATAATCTCAAATTTGTTAAAAATAACAATTATAACTTTCTTGTACGTTCTAATTTCATTACTCTAGTTATGTTACAGATTGTATACGCTTTAAGATAGAATCATTTCTTTTAGAAATAGGTTCTTTTAGAGGTGTTGTGTATGTTTGTTTAACTATGTTAAACTTAACTTTAAAGGTTCTAATGGAATTTTTTAAAGAATAAAATTAACCCCCCTTTTGTATATTATGCATATATATCATTATTTCGATCCTACAATCACGAAAAAAATAGCTGAATCTATCCATGTGTATAAGGAAAAAATCTCAAGACCTTCAAAACATTCCTCCACCTTTTTCATCACCCTCAAATGCAGGTTTAATGCTTATATGGTGTGAAAAACCCCTATTATATGAAAAGACCTAGTGATCTGAGACATTAATATCTATGATGAATATTTTTAATGTGACCTCAAAGATAAAATGGAAATCGAATAATTTCAATGGTATCATGGGGATATGAAGTGTAAAATGGAGTTTTATTCTTGAAGTCAGATGGAGAAATATAGTGGTGCTAATAATTTTCAACATCACACATGATAAATGTGAGGAATCAAGAACCCATTAAATTTCCCAAGGGTGACCCGGAAATTCATCTAGAATGGGAAGGAAGGGAATATAGCTGAAGATTAACGATAGGAGAAACCTGGTAATGTAATGTGGGAAAAAATGCATTGTTCAACCCTCCATACATTATTATTTTCTTCAACTATAAGGAAACATGACACTTTGAAAATAACATTCCTAAGATAATGGTTTATAGAGACAACCAACAACCTCCATGGAAAGTTGGAAAATAGTTTCCATCACAACAGTTATATTTGATCCCAGAAATGATGTGCTGATAGGTCAACTAGTTATTGGTTTCCAAATAGAAAACCTAATTTTTTATTCTAGTTCTAGAAATTACATCATATCATAAATGTTTAGTATAACTATTCAAACCCCACAAAAAACATTGATGTAGAGATATCATTGAAAACATAAACTGGGTAAATTATTGCCTCCAAGGTATATAACTACACCTCTGTCACAATCTGAGTGCTATAATTTCCAGAAAACATAATGATACACCATTTGGTGTAATTTGAATCAATTATGGGTATGGATTGGATTTTCCTAAATAGATTTAACATTAATTTCCATGGTAAGAAAACCACTCTCCATAATACAAACCAAACACAGATCATTTACGAGTATAAGGGGGATGATAAATATTCTTTAGCACCAAAATCTCAAAATAGATATTATTAACCCACAGACTAGTGTATCTATCTCAAATGGTTGTGTCTAAGGGAAGAACCATCCTTGATGACATTCCCATTATGATGGAATACACTTATGTGTTTCTTGAAGAATTTTTTAGCCTTCCTCCTAGTCGAGAGGATTAATTTTCTATAGTTCTTATACATGGTTCTTTTCCCTTATCCTAGAATCCATATACATTGGATTTTTTTATAACATAGGGTTCTAAAGAAACAACCACATGTAAATCAATATAGGGGATTCATATTCCTGAGTGATATACCATGAGTTTCACCATTCCTATTAATGATGAAGACAGATGAGTCAATACAACTTTGAATTGATAATTGTGAGGATAACAATATCACAATAAAGATAAAATATCATATCCAATTTATTGATGACTTTATCAATAAGATATTTGCAGAATAATACTTCCCAAGGTGGATATGTGGTCGGGATATTACCACGTTAGGATGAAGAAGGAGGATATCCTAAAGGCTGCTTTTCGTACAAGGTACATGAACTATGAGTTCATTATAATTACATTAAGCCATAGTAATGCTCCATAAATCCTCATATAATTGACCTATATAGTCTTCAAATATTGAATAGGAAAATTTATGAAAGTTTTTTTATATGATATTCTTATATAATCTAATTCAACATAGGATAATGATGAGAATCTGAACACTATGTTAATAACCATTCCAAAGGAGAATCATTATGAAATGTAATAAAAATGTGACTTCTGGTTGAAGTATGTTTCATTATTATGATATATCATCAAAATAGTAGGGATACCTATAGAACCATAAACACCAATTTAAATATGGTTAAAGAAACATTTTATTATGCATATCCACAGTTTCTTTAGGTAATTTTTGTTTTATCAATGATTTATGTGAAATGATTCATGATTATCAAAACGTCATGCTATGATAACAAATAAAGGTGTCATCTTTACATGAAATGTTGAATGAAAAGATATCATCCAATAGTATAAAAAAGATTATCACTTCACCTATTCTCTAACTACACATAAGTAGAGAGATTTTTGGGGTATTCAATGATGGTTTGAATAAGGGATTGGGATGTGTGTCACATAAAAATTATAAAGTCACAGATTATGCATCAAGGAAGTTGAAATTTAAGAAATAAACCCAACCAATGATTGATATAGAGTTGGATGTAATGATTTTTTTGATAAAATAGTTTCATTATCTCTTTGGGGAGAATTTTGAAATTGATATTGTTCAAAAATCATGAATTATATATTCACAAATAATGTGATGAATATTTTCATCAAATATTGATTAATATGATCAAGGACTATGATTTCCCAATCCACTACCATTCAGATAATGTGAGTAAAATGATATATTCTCTATATAGAAAGGATCCATTAATTCTATTGTCATTGAGAATTTATAGGAATATGATCTTCTCATATTTAAAAATAATGTACATGGGAATTCTAAATAAGGTAACTTTATAAATCCATTCAAAAATGATTTCTCAAACATCCCATCTAGAGACTATAAAAAATTCACAAACAACTGATTTGTGAGTCCACAAGAAAGTGGAAAATATAATGAATGGAAAATCCTTAGAGTTCAATATTAAAAAAGATGGAGTTGTTAGATTTGGGTCATGATTAGGTATTACATCAAATACTAGGATAAAGAAGAAACTATTATTTTATTCACATAGTTATACATTGTCCATTAACTTAATATTTACAGAGACGTGTCGAGATCTTTATGAACACTATTGGTTGGAAAATATGAATTCAAAGATTTATGAATATTCAAAAATTTTCCTAATATGTTATCAATGAAGGATGAATGGTCGAAGTCTACGGGGATGATCAACCATTACCCATACCAACATGAAAATGGAAAAACATTACAATGGAATATTTCACTAGACATCCAAATATATCCTTCAGAAATTTTATTTTATGGTTAGTTGTGGATCATCTCACAAAAAAATCACTTTTTTAGGATATGAGAGGATTTATCAATAGATATACTTGAAAAGATATTCATTGGCGAAGTGGTAAGGATTCATGGAGTACCACTATTGATTGTGTCTGATCAGGATCCAAGATTTGCCTATATGATTTGGAAGTGTATTTGAAATAACCTTAATAGTGATTTGAACATCATTATGGATTATCATCCTCAAACTAATGGCCAACATGAGAGGACTATTCAGACACTTGAGTAAATATTGGGGGCATTCTCAATTGACTTCAATAGAGGATGGGACTAACATCTTCTTTTGGTCCATTTCTATTACAATAATATATTCCACTAGAGAATCCCAATATTTCTATCAGGAGCCATTTATGGGTTGATCTATAGAATATATGTATGCAAGGATGATGTTGGGGAACAAAAATTGAAATTTCCGGAAATGGTTGAAGAAGTGGTTGAAATGGTTAAGACCATTCAACAACACATCAAGGCTTCCCAGATTCGATAGTAGTGTTATGGTAACACTCAATGAAAACTCCTAGAGATTGATATTAGAGAAATGTTATTCCTCATTATATCTCCATTGTTGTATATACTTATATTTTTGGATAATAGAATGCTTAGTCAAAGATACGACAACCCCTTTGAGATCCTTGATCACATTAGAGCGGTGACCAACCAATTTACTCTCCCACCTAACATATCTCATGTACATGATGTATTCTGTGAATCTCACTTGACATATATATTAAAAGACACCTAAAATATAATCAATATAGGTTTGATACCATTGGAGAATGATCTCTCATATGAAGAGAATCTGTGGATGATCAATTATTACATAGAGAAAGTTATACAAAACAAGATAATGAACATGCAAAAATTACAGTGGAGAAAGAACATGTTTCAAGATGTGATGTGGGAACTGTAAGACTTGGTCTCATAGAACCAACTGGATGTACATCTATTACATGGATATTTAATTTATTTATATACTACACATCTTATTACATATTGTTCATTGTTATGTATGACTATTATGTAATAATGTCCTACAATATTTGTTGCATTGATATGGTCATGGTAGTTCCCCGATCTAATGAGAACCTTGATATTTTATAACAACATTAATCAATAATGATATTTAGTGGGATGAAATACTATGATAGGACACATTTCATGCAAAACATTGGGTGTGAGTACTTGTAAGAATAAGTGACTTTTTCTCATGAAGTTCACACTTAGTAATCTTCAAGACATGAGATTATAATAAAATACCATCTAGTAAGAATTCTTCATGATCTAGTGTAATTGTATATTTCCATCTATGATCATGTGTAATGATCCTTATACATTAAAATTATCGGTAATATGTGTCATGAATCACACACATTGTTTTATTGACAAAAAAAATCACGCAGAGAGTTGTCGGGACAAAGGTTATGTTGGGTTCGTCACATGCGGCGTGTTATTAATGGATAAGTCTCGGACGGATTTGTCTCTTCCATTTATGGAAGTTGATATATTTGGACATTGATTAAAATTCAAATGTCGCACGAAATTCCATGGCCATGGTGTAACGATGAGTTTATATTTAGTAATCAAAGAACAACGTATCAAGCATAAAATATGACGACACTATCATGAAACATGATTGAGGAGATATTTTGACAAAGGGATTATACTAAAAAAATTAGAATTTGTATGTGGATGTCATTATTGTGGCTTTAAATTCTGTTTTGTTGGTTCAATGACCAATTGCTAGATATTACTCAGGGACATTAGGCAATCCCCCATAATGCCAATGAGAAAAAATCATAGAGGGTCACACACTAAGTGATTCTGGTGGTATCAGTTAAATTATATTTAAATTTTATTAATAAATATTATTCTCAAGATAGTGGAAAAATTTAATTTAATTTGAAATTTCAGAATAAATGAAATAAATATTTATTCACTGAATTGTGGGAAAAATATAGTTATTTATTTTATTGAACATTGAATAAATATATATTTACTAGTTTTTAAATAAATATTTATTTAAGAGAATACATTTTTTATTTATTTATTTTAATTTTAAATAAATAGAAGTCGAGTTTGAGCCGACCCAGTCCAGTATAGTAGTAAAAAAAATTATTTGAATGATGATAAATAATTATATAACTAGTAAGAAAAAATTAAACCAGTGCTGTTATTATTTTGTTTGGTGTAATTTTATTTATAATTCAATTTTTCACAAGTTTTCACACCATAAATAATGATGTGGTATTATTATTAATATCATGGGTTTTCCCAAAGGTTATGAATGTATTTTATTGTTTTTACACAATTAAATATTGTAACTGAAGTTGCATGTTAACAAATAAACACTTACATCTATTGTGTCATATACCGAACATCATGCCTGGTGAATTTAAAATTGATGAGCTAAATAATTTCTCTCTCGAATCCTCCTCCCACCACTCTCATTAATGAGATACATTATTCATGGACAAAGAATTAGTGATCAAGAAAGTCTAACACAAGAAACTTGTTTCATTTTTTTAGCACCCGGAGAATGATTGGTGTCGATCGAAGTCCATCAGTGTATGTGTGGATCACCCCTTGAAGGATTCTAGTTCTGATCCTCACAATAGCAATGAGATAATCCAAAAGAGTCATTCTGGAATATCAACATCATCAATGAAAAAATATCGAAGATCCTAGTATTATTTTATTTAATAAATTAATTAAATTAATTATAAACACGATGTGAAAGAAACTCTCTAATGGTTTTTTGACTCTTCCTTCATTATCTAAATCATTTATTATACTCTATGTAGACTCGTTTCCATTTTCGTATTGGTTCCAGAATAATGATTGATCTTGGAAAAAATTAAAGTTGGGCATTAGCCTAACTGTACTTCTGTTGTGCCCAGAACCTTGAAGTGGTACCAGAGGGGTTACATCATTGTTTGTAACTATTTAAATATATAAATGATGATTTATGATTTTAATAATTAATTTTTTTAATTCAGGTTAATCGATATGCAAATATGAATCTTGATATATGTTCATCCCCTTTCATTTCCCGTTTACCTTAGAGAAACAATATTTACATTTAATTTTTCATAAAATAAAATAGAGTATCTCATATGGATGTGCCAAAGGGTCCTGTATGTACAACACCATAACAAATTGTTTGTATTCAATAGTACACAGAGTGTAGTCAATGTTCAATGCATCGGGTCTGGTCCGCCTAACCATGTCATGTCATTGGATTTTGTCAAGTCTAAATGACTCCATGTGTTGACCAGGAACATGTGGCATGTGGTTTTAGAATTTCGCAACATGTGGAACACTGGACATGGCTTGAGGTACTTTTAGGTTAGTGTTGGACCATATACACCATACATGACTTTCCCGGATGGATACCGTGTAATGAGGAACTACACGACATGTGGCCCACTGGACAAGCTGTGTACTCCGATGATTTACAAAATACACTCACACATCATTTCCTCAGATGTGTACATCAGATGGATGGTGAACAATATAATACACCATGTACTCATCCATGATATGAATATTTGTTAAAACTTATTATTATATTATACAAATACTTGATATTTGTATCATGGTGCAGGTGTAAATATGAAGCACAACAAGAGATATGTTTTTTTATATATATGTTATATTTTACATCTGTGTAATGTTCATTTCTACTCATTGGGTAGTTATGAACAGGAATTAAATAGGTTTTCCTTAAAGTTAAAATTTACGCACAAAGATAATTTTAAATGAATTTATTTTTTTAAAATTATGATGGATGAGAATCTCAAGGAAATTCAGAAAAATTTTTAAGATAAAAGGATTGATTAAATAAGGATGATAAATTTATTGATTCGAGCATGATTCCTATTAAACAAGAATAATTAAACAATTGAATACTAGATTTATTTATGCATAAATATCATTTCATGTATGGATGATCATGTGTTAGACCAAGTCCATTGTTTCTGCATTGTTTCATTTAATTAATTTATTTAAATTAAATTTGATGGCATGTGTTCCTTCTACCCATTAATGTGTAGGGCCTGTCTGCCCAATTTTTTTTTTAAGTAAAACCCATTTTTACCTCTCACTTTCATGAGAGTTAAATAAGGAATATGTTATGGATGGAACTCCTAATCTAGTGGAGGCATTTCTATCCGAAGATGAGATGAAACCAATCCCAAATGATATAGAGGTGTACATGTGGAAAGTTGAGAACATGAACCCAAAAGGTAAAAGGTGTTTCTCCCCTAGGTGTGGGTTAGTCTATCAAACTCTAGATTAAATAACCATTATAAAATCTCTTGATCACTCCATTTACTTGATTTTAGTTCTGTCATATGCATGGTTTATCATTATGGATGTGTCTTCACGATCAAATAATTAATCAATTAAACAAGCATTCAAGATGGAAATAAAATAAACTAGGCTTATGAATAAATATTATCAATATATAGTTAAAAACATTAATATGTTCCACTTAATATTAACAATAATGTAATAATGATAATAATAATTCATGAATAGGTGATGATAATCCCTCAAATAAAATATTATGTAAGAAAAATCCTTCAATTAGTTAATTAAGGGAAAACACAATAAAACAATATCATGAACAACACATGTTGTGACACATACATTTATACTGGATGCCCTTATGAAAGGTTTTGTGTTGAATTATCCATATTAATTCAAGAGGAGTTTACCTTTCTAGACATTGTTTAATATTGGAGGCAAGAGTTGATAAATCCAAAGTCAGTATTTTGGGATTTGGGAGTCCACTCAACAGATCAAAGAGCTGTATGGAAGCAATTAGAAATGACCTTCCTACTTAAATAACATTAAATTGCTTGACCATCCCTTTTTAGGGTTATTTGAAGGTGAATATGGATCGTTTCCACTAGAATGTCATGGAAACTATACATTACGAGTTCAATGGTGATGGACATTAGGACATGATAAAATAGTGTAGAATTAATAAAATTATTTTATATTTATCATAAAAAGTATTCAATAATGTACTAATAATCTGCTATTTTAATTATAGAATAAAAATGACATGGTCATCAACCACACTATCATGTGATCAATTATAGATAAATACAACATCATCACTTGAAGTAACTTCTAGGAATGGTTGGGATGCCTTCAGGTTACCCTACGCCATGAATGAATGTCTTACCTATTGGATTCAACATTACCTGATCCTCTTTCCAAAGAATAGGGTGATGAGGATTTCCAGGTCTTTGAGAAAAATAAGAACGACACATTCAATGTTCAATATTTGATTCTACCATTAATTTATAATGATCTCATGAAGTCTCAAATACAATGGATCTTTATAGCATTCTAGATATCTTCTATGGTCTTACTAGGAGAGAGAAATTTAGATTGGGTTTGAGATATCTTAGGCACTCTTTTAGATTATGTGTGGAGATGGTTCCCCATCTGAGGCTCATGTAGTCAAGATCATTCTATACAATGAGCGACTAGAAGTTATTGGGTACTTCTTAGTAAATGGAAATAGAATTTTCAATGTTAAAAAACTAGTATTTAAAAAATTAATTAATTAAAATGAATATTATTTTTTTTAATTAGAACATTAATATTACCCAATGGTTATTGTTTCATAAATTTCGATGTTAATTGAATTTTCGGGTAAAAGTTAAATATCGTGTAAATCTACTTTGTGTATTATGACCTCAGAATGACAAAAAAGTGATCCAATAAATATAATAAAGGGTATCCATGACCAAATATTTGTTTTAACATAAAAAAAATTTATATATATATATATATTTGGTTAATTTTAAAAATCCATTATGAATCCTACCAAACATATAATATATTTTATGGGTTTTAAATCATTTATTTAATAGTGTGACTCACCATCACATAATCAAGACTATTATTTACTAATTTATAACCTTATCCATATATAATAATGATAGACTCCCCTATTTTTTAAAAACCATGGGAAAAATTAGAGGGTTTGTGTTTTTGGATATTTTCTTATGCAGAGTGAAAGAACCTAAATAGTGACGTAATGCCCTTCTTTTATTATATAATCCCACCCATGATAAGATTTATATTCATTCAAACTCATTTTACAATGTCCATACTATTCCATCCACTCTCTAGAGTCCACCCAAGTCTCACCAAGCTCCCCAGTTTTCCCTCTAATGCAGTTTGAGTCACACACTCAGGTAAGGGATATTTTCCTTTCACATCATTATGTATGTTATTTATCTTATGTATTTTATCTTAATTTAAATTTCATGGGATATGTAATTACATGTAAAAATATTATTTTCTTTAATAAATAAGAGATTCTGACTTTTCTCTCATTAACGTAATTTATGAATTTTTATATGACATTTTTAAGCTATAGAAATTTCATCACGATTTTGCAAGACACAACAATTGTGTAGTGAATAACATACCCATTTATTATCTGTGGTATTAAATATTATAAAAATATAATTATATTAATTAGTTCTCAAATTTATGTATTTGACAGTACTGGGTTGGGGATGAAAATTTCATAATGAATTTATTCATCTTGTATGATCTTTATGGCACACTTATGCCTAAGAATAAAATGAATTTGACCAATGAACCCATAATTATATAATTCTATAATGCATTTACAAATTCATAGTATCACGATAAATCTTTTTAGGTCTAGGGGTGAACCTAATTCCGTTATGGTACTTTTCCACAATTATTTCTTAGCAGCATAGCCTTGACGTATGATTATGATGGAGTGTTTTTTTATTGCAACAATTCCCATGTTTATTTTATGATTATCATGCTATACATTGACTTATTATTCATATACCTATCTACCCATTTATAATCCTATTTTTTTATTAGAAATTAAATTATGACATGATTTTTACCTTACATGGATTTATAGCTCACACCATTCTTATGTGATTTCCCATGTTATCCCATGTTATTTTTAGTGTGATCATGTTAATTATGTTTTAAATAAATATAATGTATTTTCCTATATTAATTATCATATAATGTACCTTTTTCCCAAATACATTTTATTTTGTGATAGTACTGTTTATATTAAGTGTAATATTATATAATAAATCAGGTATTAATGTTAAATAAAGAGCATGAATGTCATATAGGCACACACACATGACATGAATTTTATAATTCATTTTTAATTATTTATTCAATGTGAAGATATGTGTGATGAATAGTTTTGGTTGAGTACCCTTGAAAAAAATTTCTTTTCATACCAAATAAGAAGTATATTAATTAATTCAAATAGGAAACATAAGAGAATATAAAAATCATTTTTTTGTCTATTAAAAACATAAATTTATTTTAGTTATTTAATATAGAATTTATTCCTAATATGATAATTATTTTCATTGGATAATTTTTTAAAACAAAATGAACATGAATATGACAATTTTAGCTGTATATGATTAATTGTATTGGGGTTTTTATCATGACCACATAGTAAATTCTTGTAATTATTATGAAATGAAGATCAGTTTATCAAATTATAAAAAAATATAATGAAAAACTAGTACTCTGCCCGTGCGATGCACATAACTATAAAATAATATTATTATTAACTATAGATTAATATTTATAAAGATAATAGTTTATATTAATATTGAATATATTTGAATTGAAAATGACATACATAATGAGGAATAAAAGTTACAGAAATTGAATGATGAAATTTAGATTCTGAGCAGCCTTCTGTATAAAACTAACAACGAAGGAACCAATGGTGAAACGAAATGAAAATTAAAAAATAATATATTTAAATTATAAATTTATTCATAGAAACAATGTATGAAAGTATAATTTGGAGATACTGGAAATAGTTCAACAGTGAAACAGAATCATTGAAAGATAACATCAATACAGTCTCACCTTTGACATAAGACTATGGAATTTAATTTAACAATGATAAGAGAACATCAATATTGTTTTAGTAGCAGATACATGTTTGGAACCATAAACATGAACCATAATTTTCAACAACAGCGGGTGTTCAGATCAGATTACAATTCTTGTCATCAAAATGTGAAGTCAAAAGCCTCCCAGTACCAAATGCATCGTTGATGTAGAGTACCAGTTTTTCTTGTTTGTTGACAGTTATATTGATACATGCAACCTATAATTAGAAATGAAGGTGACTAAATGAGACATATTACTTTTATAAAATTACTTGTTAATCCAGTGAAGTCCAAAAAATCATGTCATAATCAAATGGATTATATGTTTACAATATTCATTTATGAAAAAAACATGCACACAAATTCAATGAAAACAATTAAAAAATATGAAAATGAAAAGCCACTCCCCTGCCCAGCCACTCCCCTCCCCAAATCCGTACATTTACGCCCTCCCCTGCCCAGCCCCTCCCCCCACCTCCACAACCTGCCCATCATGTCACCCACCCCCACTTCTCTACCTATCATCCCTCCCCTACCCAGCCCCTCCCTTCCCCTCCACCCTGCCCAGCATGAACCCCCCCCTCCAAATTTCCCAGCATGTCCTCCTACTCCCCCTACCCAGCGATACCCTCCCCCTCCTTTTCTTGGCTTCCAACCCATCCAAACACCTCCCCTTCCCTCGTCTACCTTCCCCCTTCCCAACCCCTTCCCCCAACACTCCCCCTCCAGTTTCCAGCCCCACCAGTCCCCTCCGCTGCCCAGCCCATCCTGCCCCCCCCCCTCCACACCTTTCCCATCATGTCAACCCCCCCCTCCAGTCCTCTACTTGTCATTCCTCCCCTGCCCAGTCCCTCCCTTCCCCCCAGCCTAGAATGAACCCCACCCCAAATTTCCAAACATGTCCTCATACCCCCCCATACCCTGCTTTACCCCTCTCCTCCCCCCTCCATTTCATGTCTTCCACCCTATCCCAACAGCTCCCCCACCCTCTTCAACCTTCCCCCTGCCTAGCACCTTCCCCCACCTGTCCCCCCTGCCCAGCCCCTTCCCCCAGCACTCCCCCTTTTCAATCCCCTTCCCCCATAACCCCTCCCCCATATGTCCAACCACTCCCCCACCCGGCCCTTCCCCCCTATCCAAATATTCCCCTCCCCTCACCTCATCTCCTTGGTAACCATCCCAGATCCTCCACTCCCCTATCCATCCCATTACCAGAATCTCATCCCACTTTTTCCTCCCCCATTCTCCTCTCACCTCCTATTTCCCCTACCTATCTCATTGTTACCCCTCCCCCTGCGTAGATCTCCCCCTCCCGTCCCCCTCACCGGCTCTTCTATCCTGGACCTTCAATTACTTGCCACTATTGATTATCACATCATCAAATATAAATAATAATTTCAATATAACATATTCAAACTATCTAGCCCATTTTTATTTCTATGTAAAACATAATCCAAACATTATTTAGGAATCATAAATACATAAAGTAATTCAAAACAACTATATAAGTATGTAATGCACCACATACTACTAAATAGTTTATATGTTGTTACCTTTTAAGAATAATAACATAATGAAATACCTTCTTTCAAATATAAAATATTCTTAAGATAATATCACCAATAACATCAAAAGATTCATAGTTGTAATCAAAAAAATAAAGTATATGATAGAAAATCTTTATATGTTGTGTAATTTCAAACATATAAACCATCCAATGAGCCAATTATAATTTAATTCATAACATTACATAATCATGTTCTTTGAATACCTGTATGGATCTCCTTGCAATACACCCCCAACCGAAGTTGCTGTTGACCCTGCACACAAATGTTAAAATTAGGGAATCCTAAAATTAATGGCTAAGTGAAAATATTTCACTAACAATGATAAAAAGACATTATAGAGGGCCTTCCCCCCGACCCAGCACCACCCCCACCAGGCCTGTCCCCCCTTCCAACCTGTCCTCAATCATGCCCATCACCACTCCCCATCCATTCCCCTCCCCTCCCCTCCCCTCCCCTCCCCCTACCCAACCCCTTCCATCCACTCCCCCCCATCTCAAACCCCTTCCCTCCCATCCCCCCTTAGCAGCCTCTATTGCTAACCCATCCTAGCGCATCCCACTTCCAACTCATCCTACCTCCTTCCGAACCCCTATCCCACCAGCCCCCACTAGGCCCAAGCTCCCAACCCTGCCCCTTCTCCCACCAGCACTGAAATAATTCATCTAACCATTGATATGTAATATAGAAATAATAAACTAAGTAAGATGACAGAAAATAAATTAGAGGATACATTCACCTGATATTGTATTACCTTTTATACCTACAGAACATATCAGTCATTCTTCTCTGTTTTGTCACATAATTTATCCTTCATTCGTATTGCCATATTTTTTTCCTAACTTGTTCTACTCACACATTCAGTTGGGATATGATGAGATTGTTCAATAAAATCATCATTAAGAAAATCAGTCAGTATATTTTTATTCATATAGAATATCGTTGAAAGAAGCATTAGATCTGGGAGCAATTACAATGTAAGATGAAAATAAAGGCTTGTAATGAAAATTCTAAGGGAGAAAATATATATATACCCGAAAACATGATGATACCACAGACGATGCTTAAAATATAGAGTCAGCCTTTACAGTGAGTCGATATGATTCAACATTCTCATGATCCTATGATAAAATAAGAAAGAATTAATCTGGTGGCATGTTCTTTACACGCATGGAAGTAAAAATGATGGTAATGGATTATATTATACCTGAATATATTCATGCACACTACTTACATTTTTATAGCCACTACTTTTTTGATGATTTATAGAAATAATAAGACAATTAACTATTTACAGTCTATCCATATTAATGAAATTAAGTATATGTAATAGAATCTACCGGAAATTCCATAAAGCTATCATTGAAATCGGTGATGCATGTTTCATTGTCAGTAATGAATTTTACTTTGTATGAGTTCTATTCTACTGAACAGTGTTGATTTTGAAAATTATAGTTTTACCCATCAATTGAGAGGAGAACCATTTTTTATTTGAAAACAGTCAATTTGGTAGGATAATTGTGCTCATAATCCGCCTTATTTGAGAAAAAACCAAATGTTAGTTTAAATGAAGAGAAACTATATTGTCATCATGGTAGTATATTATCTAGTAGTACCTGAATCAAATAATCCCATAGATCTGAAGAAGTTTTTCTCACAAATTTCATTACTTGTTTATCAAATAGAACAACCGATAAGAAGTCTGTGGAATTAGTCACAACCAACTGCACTCAAAATCTGTTGATTTATAAATATAATTACAAAGGGGTTTAAGATAAGTGAAATTAATTATTAATGATATATAATGTAACTAATAAAATGTTATGAAGAAGATAAAATAAGAACAAGGGAACAGTGCATGTTATAGATATCTTGCAGTTGCTGCACAATATTTTTCTATCAACATTACACACATTTTTCATGCATGAATTGCATGAATCATAGAACCAATTGTGAGTTGTTTGACTTTTTTTATGGTTTTAAAAATCAATCACATTGTAGGAAGTCCAACATTGAGAATAATGTAGATAATGAAATTGTACAGTACTATACGGGTATATCCAGAATATTAAAGTGCATTATTTAAATGGTAAATTTTCCGTATACTACATACATGATCACAATTCATCACCTCAGAAATGGGTTTTTCTATTTTTCCAATATAGCAATGGTGTAGAGAAAGAATATGGGTTTGTTGGTGTTGGAAATTGAATCTCCGATGACATTATAAACGTACATCTAAAAATTAAAAAATGCAGCTCAAATTTCAAACATAATATATACATCTATCATATAGTAAACATTGGACAACATATACAAAAATGACAATAAAATAAACTGTCCAGAGAATGTTTTTCATAATTATTAAACTTCTTAAATATAAATATTGAAAATTATTTTCATCTCATTAATAAAATTTGTAAGTATAATAGAGTAAGAAAGTAGTTTTAAATCAATTTTAGTTGGAATACTGGTTTAAAACTTTTAAAATCATTGAGTAAACGAAATAGTAATAAAGCATTGTGTTATTAGAGAGAATAATATTTCATTTCTTAACTCTGAAAAGTTTCAATATTAAAATAGTTAATGAACCGATAAGTTATTCCAAGTAAGAAGACATCTGGGTTGCATAGTCACCCCATAAACTGTAATTAAGTTATAACCCACTGCAGATAAATATTTTCGGCATATTGTTAAATATAAACAGTGGGTCAGACATACTAAAACGACGTAATGACTAACCTTTCATCTTGTAAGAAAATTTGCATCATGAAATTTCTATTAACCAATGCTTCAAGTGGATGTGAGCAACGTAAATATCCAATAATTACTAAAACATATAAGAAGGAAAAGATTCTGTACTGTTAGGTAATAAAAGGTGATAGTAATCCGTGAAATGATGTATTGATCAACAAACATAATGTATTTAGAGTAATAAAATGTTACAGAAATATCAATAAAAGTTTACCTATTAAATGTTGTTCGGGAACCTTTCTTTGAATTATGTCTTCAAAGGAAGTAAAATCAAAATAGAAATGTGGTATAGGTGCATCACATGGTCGGACATGCATTGTTGATGTGAATAGTACTCGACATGGATGTCTAGTTCCTAAGTAGGTACCTTGATTTTTAGCTATCTGCATGTTCTGTATGAAATAGAACATGCCTTCCCGAAATATATTTTTTAACTTATATAGAATACGATGCCCAGTAATAGTACAATGTATCTTCCCTTTCTGCAGAAATAAATTTATAACAATGTCAAAAATTGAAAGGCATATAAATCAACTTGAATAATATGTGGTATATGTGAATTGAGAAGAGAAATGAAATAGAAGAAAGATAATATGAATTCTATTTTTCTTTTTGAATTCACCTGTATATCTCCAAGAATCATATTAATCACAAAAAAATCATTGGAGTAATTGGTTGATGTGTTGCACCACAAATTGAAAATACACACTTGTATCTTGAATATCTAATCACTATCAGGTGTGATATCATTCAAAGGGGTAATTGATCGCAACATTTTGTTATAAATGTGTTGTTTTTTTAGAAAGAGATCATAATCAGAATCATTGACATTCATAAAATCAGTCATAAAAAAATTGAGCAGAACCGATCATTGACAATTTATCATATAATTTAACATATACCTAACAAAATCTTTGGAATATTTCATTGTAGAAAATATTTTTCGTTGATTCATGAGTTGTGGGATTATTATCACCAACTACTATTTTCAAAACTAATGGTGATGTGAATCTAGATAGTGAAACATATAATTGACGATGAAAAAAATAGTTTTTCAAAGATACAACCCAACATAAGACAATGATTATCCTTTACATTTGTTAATAGTCGTAGCATAAGAAATAGTCAAAGGATATTGTCTTCTTTGCAATTTGAAAGGCCACCGACAGTCGGAGTGTATAATATTTAATCTTGGAATGAAAGAATGATATCCTGAGTTACAGCCACATAGAATTCTTGCTCCGATGACACGATCTCCCAAGTGGGTAACAATCAAGCGAGTCCCATTACATAGTCCCACAGACTGATCTACATTTCGAAGAAGCATGAATTAAATCCCAATTATGAGTGTAATTTTATGGGTATCCATCCCTAAAACATTAATCCCATTTAACATATCAGATGTGTAAATGTTTTCTGGCCTATCTGTATCAAAAATTGCATCAAAAACCGAATCTAAGCTGAAATAATATTTGCATTTAGAACACGTGAGGGACATCATGTACACATTTACTTCTTCCACAATATCCCAAGTTGGAGCTAAGATGTCATGGCCTTTAAGATAATTAACATCAGAATGGTTATATATGAAGTTGGGATAAGTATGTTCGAAAATTTCAGAAATAGGATATTAAGTCGAAGCAAGAAGATATGCGGATGGAATTGGAATTGTAGCTTCACCATTATTTGGTTCTACAATACAACCTTCACCAATATCTAAAGTCCATTTAGAAAATTAAAGAACCTCATATGAAGTTGTAGAATAATTTGGAAGAAATCTGATGTTCCTTTTCAGTGTTATAATGCGACAATGATGCCACAAGTATGAAAAATCAATACTTGAAGAAACTATTTCATTTCTATTACTACCTGGTATGACATGTAGTATTTTCCTGAAATCCCCACCCAAAACGAAAATTATTCCACATAATGACAAATTTGAGGCATTTTCATTTATTTTTGACATTATATACAATAAAGTATGGTCAACTACTTCAAAACAATGCTTATGAATCATTGGTGCCTCATCCCAAATAATAATCTTTGTTATCGGTAGAAGATCTGCAACATCAATGCCATGTTGAATATTGCAAATAGAGTTTTCCGAAATAGAAATCAGAATTCGAAATTTGAAATGTGATGTCCTCCCAATCGGTAGCAGTAATGATGCAATTCCACTGGATGCAATTTCCAGAACAAATTTACCTTATGACTGTAATAAAGATGTAAATACATCCCAAATATATGTTTTACCTGTTCCTCCATGACCATGCCAGAAATAGAATCCTCCAGTGGATGCAGTTAAAGAAGAAATACTGGTACTCATCACGTCATTTTGTTCATCAGAAACCTTACATTGCAAAGTCAGATACTCATTCTGAAGAATCTCTGTGTTATGATTTATTTCATTAGCTAGAAATTGATTTCATTGAGAGAAAATTTCAGAATCTGGAACGAGTATTGGTGGAAAAGAATGAAGTGATCTACCATTCCTCTTTAGTAGGTTTTCTATTTCATGAAAATAATACATCTGTTTTTGATGATCCATGAGTGTCAAATCTAAATGGAATCATGAAACATTGTTATTTAATTAGTACAATGTCTTAATAAAGAAGTAAAAGTTACTGAATTAACAACTACACATTTCACATTATATAGATTGAGCAATATGACAACATATTCCTTGAATTTGTATCCTATTTTTTTTGCGCATAGATAATTTCTTCACCATGGAGCTCCCATGTTTCATGCCACCCTATATCTGGGTGAGAAATATTGTTTGAGAACAAAATTTTGGCAAATTTTTTGTGCATAGACCATCTGGTAGCCCAAGTTGACACTTCCTTTATTGCTTTAATAAATTCTCGGTCAACAGCAAGAAGTCCCAATGCAGAAAATGCTTCATGAAAAGTACCATGAATAATGTTGTTCACAATTTTAATACTTTCAAATGAAATTTCACCTCTGATCATTGTGAGCGTTAATCGCAAGCAATATAGCTCTCCAGTTGTCGGTGGAATTTATTAAAGTCTACCAATACTAAACCCCTGCTTGCTTGGACACCATATTTTCCCACATTGGTGGAATACAAATCTAGTCGGATATTCTGTGAATGTGAGACATATTCCTTCTGGGTAAGCAACATTAGCTTGAAACAATGCCATAATCATTGATTCAGAAATATTATCCTTACTCATCATATCCTCAATATGATCATTGTCAATGTATGTAACACTATTTTTTCCTGGTAAATGAAAATGTTATATTTCAATCGGAGGATATCTATAGTGGATATCATAGGAAAATATCGTCCAAGAGGCCTCACAAGGAGAGATGTATCGGCAATCATAATACATCTTAATCTCATCGACATGATTACCTGAATATGATATAGTGTTGGCTTCATACAGAGCTGATGTTACATGATCATTACCTTTTCTAATATACTTGAATAGATGTTTTATGGATGTAGATTGATTTCAAACATCAATATTTAGATGATCTTGATACTTCATTAGCAAGAAAGGATTATATGGAAAAACAAATTGATTATCTAATAGGACACCATTTTTCACAATTATGCTTCCATAATTTCTTCATCGGTATAGAACATACCCATCATCATCAACTCTTGTACTTTGAAAAAAAAATCGAATTTTTTTTGTACATTTTACATTTTTCATACAATGTGATTACAGTTTTCATTACCACAAGGTCCATACATCATAAACTTCTTAATAGCATTATGATGTTTTGAAAACTGACCATTTTTTGGAACATCAACAGAAACTAATTTGTCAATGCTGGCAGGAGTACCTAATTTTCTCACTCTAGATAAAAATAGTAAAATGTGTATATGAGGTAGTCAACATTTCTGAAATTCCATTGTACGAACAACAACACCGAAAGTAATAATATAAATTACATATTTCAACAACAAATTCATTAAATAAGAAAAAGTATGTATCATAAAATAATTTTTAATAAAAAAGGTACATGATCGTGACTTTAAAAAGAAACATATCTCTCGTAAATCATTAATTAACTCGTAAACCTTAATATTGAAAATACTAGAAACAATGTGCAGACATTCTGAAGAACAAATATAGTGATTTGATACAAATCTGGTGATTTTAGGCCATAGTGGATTGCATGTATACATTATAAACAATCCAAATATCCTTCCCGATTTCATATTGACATCGCATCTCAGTAGTTTTCAATCATATATATCGGACCACCAGTGAATGTAGATTGTAAAATGACTCACTTCTCGCATGCATACCCATCACGGTGACCTCGATGAAAATCATCTTGCTACCCATTGAACAACTCAACCCCCACGTGTTTTTGATTGAAGTGTATGAAGGATTGTCTCGAAGACTCTATCATTGTATAAGAATCAACAATAAATTGTTGCAACATACTTCTTTAATGTTGTAATATCGATGTATCACTCGACCGACACTACAAGTGAAAGGAGACTTATTCATGAATTTTTACTTTTCGAACCGTTCTACTTGTACTCATAGGCATGGATCGATGAAAAATGTTGTCAACATATCCATCCTGACCATTTTTGAAAATTAGTGGATATTGAAATGGAAGGTACAAGGTATGATGCTCATCAATCCGCTGAGAATCCCCACTTCTTCTGTGAATGAAAATATATCTTTCACATTTGAGATCTTCAATGTCACCGACAATAAGCATATCTATATCATATGTAATAGGAAAGTTGTATGTCGATGCATCTATTTCTATTCTCTTAAGAAGGCACAAATTTAAGTTTCCATGTTCTTGACGATCAAGAACATCCTTTGAAATTTTGAAATGAAGAGATAAAACATTAGTTTCATGAATCATTTTTTGTAAGTTGATAACAATATTATGATTGACCACTATGCTTGATTTTTCTAGGGAAGAACTGCAATGTGAATTAAATTTAGAATGAAGGGAAGATATGACAGGAAAATAAATGTGTTAACCAACATGTTAAATATTACATGACATTCAGAATCCTGTTCTGAGACTCGTTCGCAGTATCATAAACATATAGATGGGACAAACTAGGTGGTTTTCCCACTAGAAGACACAAACTACCTATGTGATGATAGTTTTGTCCATTCAATCTGAATATAATTGGAGATCTTCTGTTATTGAATGATCTGTCAACCTTACCGCCCATTGACATGAATACTAACATATAATTGTTAATATGCATAGATTCTTGGAATGCTCTTGCCTCCACAAAGTTTTGATTAAAGACTAATGTTCGATGGTATGAAGGACATGATGGTAGTAATTGCAAAGAGACTTTACCAATTGTGGAACATACACCAAGTAGTGGGTTATCTTTGGTGCTGCATTTTATATTTCTCTCATCAATCCAAAAGATAGATCCACAGTATTGGAAAAAATTAGTGGAATATCCACTATTCAGATATTCTGAAGGTGAATAAGTGTTAAATTAATGGTGTAAATAAACATTGAACTATAAATTACATAAAACTGTGATGCCTTGAATAATATTATATTAAAAGGTAAAAATAATACAGTGACCTGCAATTTCCAAAAGGTGATGTAGTTGCATTCTCTATACAGCAGTATTTTTATTTAGTTAGTATGAAAATTCATACGAAATTATTGTATTGTAACAGATGATTCTGTAGTAGGTCAAACCTAAACAGTATCTTCTATGAGTAATTACAACATTGATTTCAGTAGTTGTTACATATCATTCTAAACTGACATGACTAAATTTAGATGACACATCCTTTTCAAGTGTAAAATATGCATTTAAATTAATTTAAAATACCGGTAGAATGGATATATATATATATATATATATATATAAGAAGAAGACCTGAATTTTCTGTATGGTGTAGTAGTTCCATTCTTTCTGTAGTAGTATTTTCATTTAATTAGTAAGAAAGTTCATACGAAATATCTGTAAAGTAACAGATGATTATGTAATTGTTCAAACCTGAATAGCATCTTCGATGAGTAACTCCAGCATTGATTTCACTAGTTGATACTTCTCTTTTTGAAATGACATGACTCAGTTTAGATGACACAACCTTTTCAAGTGTAAATTATACATTCAAATAACTTTTAAATACCGAAAGAATAGTCATATATATCTATTGATACAAAAGAAGAGTATATCCTGATTATAATATACATCACACCTTTGTCGTGAAAATAAGCTTCGTTACCAGTAGTTGAAGTAGTAAAAAATACTCTGTTTTATACAAATTATAAAACAAATTTTAGTATGTGACAATTAGAATGAATTTGAACACGTGATTTGTGATTACTCTGAAAATAAGTCACGTGAAGGGTAAGTGGGAATATTTCCATCAGTCATTACACCTAGAAAGAGTGATTCATACATTGTTAAACTGTTCAATAAATATGACAGAAAACGTGAGTTTATTGAAAAAAACACGCTGACGGAGTAGTTCTTGGAGGGGTCATAATTTTCTTTATTATATGAAAATATATGATTTCTCTTGCTACCGGGCGCAGATATTTTTAATTAAGATCCACATCCTTGATGAGATGTCAATGAAATTTAGTATTTGAACAACTATACAATGTTATGACATAGTAAAATAAATATTTATACTCACTGTTCTTTGAAAGTGTAATATATCTCACCATTGAATGATAAAGGTGACAATGATATGCATGATCTTCCTTGGGTGAATAGACAGTACGTGAAATAAATTGTGATGATTAGATGGAATTTAAGAGTCAAATGCTCGGATACTTACTTGAAGTACAGTTAACAATGTTACTACAACATTTTATAATGGTTGTTATAACACAATTTGGAAAAGAAGATCATAAATCTAGAGCCACTATCAATTCAAATGCAGAATGAGTAAATTAGAGTACATTATTTACAATTAATATTTGGTTGTATATGAAAATGTTGGTCAAATAAAATAATTTTAACAATTGTTAGGTATAGGTGAAAGTGGTATGTGTGCTCCTATGATAATGTCAGAATTTAGTTGCCTTGAATCACATTAAGGAGTAGAACAAAGTTGAAGGTAGTCCTTGGGTGATTTTCCTGTGAAGTTAGGAACCTATAATTCAGTAAGTAAGTTTATGTAATGTTATCAAGGAAATTCAATACCGATGTACCCATTTGTCATTCTCTCATATGAATTCTCCTTTTCACCCTTGAATCTCTCGATGTTGATGGTGTCTGCATCATTGTTTTGTTGTCTTCATGTTGAATTGTCAGGTCATTGAATGAAACCGAAAGATGTTTATGTGTACATAGATTAAATTTAAAATAAACCAATAAGACAATTGATGGATAATTCATGTTTGAATTCTGAATGATATTTCTTGATAACAAAAACAGGAAGTGTACTGTGTTTTTACTGAACGACACTTATTTTCAACATGAAATAATCATATATATATATTATAGAGAAATATACATTTGAAAATTGAATATTCAATTAAAAATAATGTCGTACAGGAACACATATGAAAAACATTTTGAATGAATACCTTGGATGGATATGGAGGAATATTTATGAAATAAAGATGGATGGAATGGTGACTTGAGAATTATTTATACCTGAATAAGCACTGAACTGTGATTGCAATGAACCACGGTTATACGAAAATAAAACACACATATATACAATATAGAGAAAATATACAGTTAAATATCCAAATTTAATGTCACATAATGCAACAAATGGAACCCCTAGATAAGTAGTGTACTGTGATTCTTCTAAACGACAGTTATACCAACATTAAATAATCATTTATATATTATACAGAAATGAATCTTCTGAAATTAGCACATCCAATTAAAATCAATGTAGTACGAGAAGACATCTTGAATATTGGTATTAAATATTTTTTCACTGAACGACTGTTATACCAAAGTTACAGTAACATAAAAGAAATAGAAATATCAGAGAAACATATATAAATTAGACAGATACAAGAGCATGACAAAAAAGTCTCTAAACTGGATGACGTAGTGTATTATGATTGCAATGAACGACAATTATACCGACATAAAATAAATAGATAAAACTAATACAGAAAATATAGAATCAAAATTTCAATTTGAATGTATCCTAATGAAGTAAATGTTACACATACATGGATTATAGTTGCATACTGATGTGAAAAATCATTCAAATTATACGCAGATAAAGAAAGTGGAAGATCACAGTCAAATATCATATGGTATAATGGAATAATTTGTACCTCAATTTCAACAATTGGAGGTCGTGCCGAGAGAAACTGTACCCGGATGATACAATACCGACTACCTACTGAAGATGATGAGGACAGCTTCATCCACCTTCGTCGAAGAATGTCGGTACAATGAAACCCTTATATGGAGGTAAGAGTATACAGTGTGTCGGCCTACCGAACGATGTCGCGGGTTGTGAGACTGAAAAGAATAAGATAGTATCGAAGTATGTTTTAAAAGCACCTGAGTAGCTCGGAAGCCAAAATCCCTTTGGAATAGTGCATATCGTGTGTGTAGGAAGCTCAGATGGGGTCTCCGGAGCTGGTAATGCAGCGCAGATGAAGGTTCAATGTAGCCGGACGGTGGAAGGAAGCCCGACGAAGGAACACTAATTCAGAGGCTTCGGAGGAGAGCGCGCGAGGTTGAGGCCGATTGCATCGCGGGAGGGTGGATGGGAAAGCGAAGGGATTTTTCTAGTAAGGGGACGTGGCTCAAGGGGAAGGATAATAGTAGGCTTGGAATAATCCTGTTTTAGTATAGATAGTAGATATGTATTTCAATCTCAAAATTTACAATGAAAAATTATATAAATTCTCATTTTTTGACATTTCTAGTTGCGAAAGAAGCGCATAACATGAAACAATGATGAATACAAATGAATCAATATGTTATTGATAGTTTCCCTCTTATTTATTTTAGGTCGTTGAGAAACATATCCCCTTTGTTCAATGTGAGTAAATCCTCATGTAAATTTTTTTAGTCTTCACATTTCAAATACTATCACAACATACCTCTAAGTGATGATTATTGTACTTCTACTAATAAGAAGGAAGGATTTGTATTACATGTTATTCTGGATATCATTAATGATATTGGTGGTATACCTATTCTAAAGTTTTTATTTTATATTCATCTACACCAATATGTAATTTCATCCAAATAAAAACAAAAATATAATTATTATTTAAAAATATTTATCATAATTTATAAATACATTAACATATTTTCAATAATAATAAGATATATTTATACACTACAAAGAAATTTAAAATTATATGAATGTGATTATTAATATATTGTAGATTAAACCATTGATAAAAGATTCATATTGGATCACTAAATTACCATATTTTCTTGAATTTATTATCAATAAACTATCATTTTTTAATTTATAGCAGTTATTAAAATTTTGTATGAGACACTAATTCCTAACATCTTTTAAAACATGATAAAACTTATATTGGGTTTTCTTGAAATATGTATTTTTTCTAATTCTGTAATTCTTAAAACTAGAACTATATGATGTGCAGTGTATTTTCAAAAATTGGCTGTGAAATTTTAGGAAATCATCATAGTTAAAATAACCACTAATAAAATACAAATTGTTTTTTAGGACAACCAAAATCTTAGACCATCATGAATTAGTGTACTAGAAAAAAACACAATTAAATTGCAGATTACTCTATATCTATATTATAATAAGGAAAATAACACAATAAAATATGAAAATAAATATGATCAATAGTAATTAATACAAATAAATTCTATTTAGTGATGAAAATAATTAATATTTAATCACAATATATTTGATACATACATAAATATTTTTTAAGTCAAATGCTACCTTTGAATCACGTAGAATAGTTTTCATCTCAAACAATTCACAAAAGTAAAAGACATTTAGAATTTAATCCACCATTAACTCTACTCCCATTGGTAATAAAAACTAAAAATTATTGGGGAATTATTCTAAATTTATTATTGAGTATCATCCACTGATTCCCACTTTAAATGTATTTTAAAAAATGAAATTAGTTTCGTTTCGACATTGTATATAAAAATTTATTTATAATAATTATAATAAAAAATAAAATATTTTTTAATAAATGAAAATATTCAATATCGATATAATATATTGAATAAGTGATGTAATTTCTATAGTAATACTCCATATCTCTTTCTCAAATAATGCAAAAAATAAACAACATAACACTACAAACTATCGGTACTGATTTTTCATTCATAAATTCTGCTCCTATTTTTTCAAAAATAATGATTTTTTTATTTGTGATCATAACCACTAACACAAATCTAAACACTTAAAAATATAATATAATAAGTGAATATTGGCACATCCCTAATAGTGCCTATGAGGATACTTTAAAAACCATATTTTACAAATAATCAACATGTTCCTTTATAGAACATGTTAAATAAAATTACCCATGAACATTGATTATTAATTCAATAGTTTTTTTATCTTATTACTCTTTAATTATAATATTCTTGAAGATTTATATTTATAAAAAAATGATTTTTTCAAAACATAAAATTATAATTAATATTATTTTCCCAATGTTAGTAGTAAATTCATTTACATAATTTTCATCTATTTTATTGTAGACATAAAATCTAATATCGATTAGACTAACCACATGAATTCCTTTATTCACTGATATAATAAGGAAAAAAATATGAAAGAATATATGGAAATGTAATTACATTAGAAGAAAAAAAATGTTTATCTAACATCATTTTATTGATTTTTGAACAAAATATTCTCTTAAAAAATTTAAGTAACTGGACGCACGGAAAAAACGAATATCATCTCTCATTATTATAATTATTAATAAGATCCTAAAAAAATTTAACATTAATAAATTTATAGTATACTTAATAAATTAATAACAATTTATTAATGAAATTTCCAAGAACATAAAATATTCGGTATGACTAATATCAAAAAATGATGTTCATTGATACAAATTCATACATTTTGGTACCATATTATACAAATGATATATGCTAAAATAGATTCCATATATATAAAACTAAAAAATAATAAATAATAACTCAAAAATATACCAAATTTCCAATGTTTATTAAAAAAAATCTCATCACCTAAATCAAAGTAGAAGACAATCTGGTTGTAAAAAACCCTAAAAATAGGTTATTATATTATATTTGATGGAAAAATAAAATAATCTACTAAAATTAATTATAACTAAAATTTTCATTAATATCAATTATTTTTGTTTTCCAGTTAATGGGGATATTATACCAATCATGATACCTGATTAGAAGGGACATTGTCTCTCCTACAATATGCCCAAGGATATAGTTGTATATGCCTATGGTGTCATCTATAGGCACCATGTACATGTAGAATAAAATAACAATATTTGAACATCTCAACCACTAAATTTGAAAAAAAATTTATATTATTTATTTATTATTTTCAAAAATTCAGTGAATATATTTTCATTTAATACACATATTAAATAATTATTTTTCACAATAACCTTTACATACAAATAATATTAACCCAATAATAGCCACATAATGGTTGTGATTAAACAATATTCATAGTTGATTCCTTCCATTCATTTGGTTAGTTGGATCACCAATCATCTGTATCTAATTGAATTCATAAACCAAAAAGGGTTTGTTGGAGGTATAGGGCATACCCAATGAATATGAATAAAAACAATTGTAGTAATTATCGATGCAATACCTATGGATTCATTATAAGGTATGTTTCACGGGACATCCAACTACATTGTACTTATGAAAGACTGGTTTTAACATTGTATTATATATATTTTCACTTTACATATTTGAAAAAACAAGTTATAAAAAGATATATGAAATAAAAAAATTCACACGATTCAATAATATTTGATTAAGTTAACATGATTTTATTATTCAACATATTTTTTAATATATAATATGTAAAAATATCAAATAAAATATTATTTTTGAATATATATCACAGAATTCTATTTTATATAAATATTTATAAAGGCAATATTAAAAATTAAAAATTATTTTAATAAATGTAAAATTATTATTATGTTATTTAGAAAATAATAAATATTAACAGAAATTAAAGAATATTATTTGTTCATTTTATTTTTTATTAAATGCATAAAAATGTTACAACAACATTCATTACAATATATGTAAAATAAGGAAAATTATACAATCATTTAATCAATTATCCACTATATTAGTGTCGTGCACCACTTTTAATATGAATACCCAAACCGTAGTAGCCTAGAGTCGGTGGTTCCATTATTAAGTTGTGATTTTATATATGGAATCATATCATGAAGGAATGAAAACATTAGAGGTATAATAAATCTATATATATATACTTGAAACATAAATTACAAATTTGATCAAAAAAATCTTTATTCATTTATGAACACTATTATTCTCTTATTTTGTCCCTAAATGTCATCCCTAGTATTCATCTTGGAATCCTGGATGTAATAATACATAAGAAATGTGTGATACCAGATGATCATTAAGGGTAATAGTATATGAGAATCTATCATTAATAAATATGCAGAAATATGAAATCATGTTGAATAACTAAAACACAATTCATTTACACATAATCATGAGCACAATTTGGGATGAATAAATGAAAATTAAGTAATTCTATATAAATAATAACATGAAAATCAAACATAACCATGGATATTCTACTAATAAAATAATCACATGAAATATCAATAACTAATTGTATGAAAAGGGAATGCATAATGTGGAACATCTTAAACATATCATCAAGGATTTGACCAAGACATAATACCTAAACACCTAAGGCATTGGTCAATACCCAAACTAGTTTGTCTTACAAGATGTACCAATGAATAAAGGGGATATAAAGGACCCCTCTATCATGTAAATATTATAAATCACTCCTTATATAATATAGGTGAAAAAAATAATCTCATACTATCATATTAATTGTTAATAACCTTCCCCTATTAATATACATAATAATAAACCATTGAGAGTAATATGATGAATTATAGAAAAATATAACATCCAATATAAAATTTGTGATAAAATATTCAATAAAATCATGTAGATGGTGTCGTATGATATAATCTTCAATTAGTCATATGATCCAACAAAATATTGTGACATAGATGAAGATTCACTGAGAACATTATTTAAAAAATCATCATAGTAATACACATTTTTTTTATTTTAAATAATTTATTTTAAAATTCATGGAATTATAAAAGAATATATTTTATTTGAAAATAACCTTCTAAACATGTATGTAATTATTAGAAACATTATGGATTCATGAATCTAGAAAACTATTCTCATTCAATATAAGTTGAAAAAACATTCCTTCTATATTTTTTAAAAAAGTCATAATGTATCTCGGTTGGAAAATGAAAAAAAAAGTCGCTTTACAATCAATTTTATAAATATTAAATAATTGGTTAATAGAAATTAAAAATTTGTAGAATAATATTAAAACACTTATTGAAAATATTTTGATAAATCATGTACCTAAAAGAAAAATATTTTCCTGTGTAGGCATAAACAAAATCAATCTCGATTAATGATGAGAATAAGAATTAAAACCCCACCTTATGTCTAAATTTATGTTTACAGATCTAAAATTCATGTATTTTATTTTTACAAATAATATTTACTTATAAAAATTCAGAACAATATTTATGATATCTTATATGAACACCCTATAATATTTTTCCATTCTTTTATTAATAATATTTTAATCATTTCACAATTTTGAGTATTAATTTATATGTTTTCTCATGCTTGTTTTCTCATGAAAGTCCATGATATATTTTATATGAGAAATATGAAAATTATAAAGAATAGTATTAATTTCATAAATATCATATCTTATGATTAAATAACATTTTTGAACTACTCTTTAATGGTGATCATAGATAATGAATAACATCACTTCATATAGACCATAAAACGTCAGTAAGCATGAGTGATTATAACATTTATATATGGTTGAAAGGGTAAAGAATAGTATATTATATATATTTTAAAGATTAAATATTATTTAATAATAATTTATATATATATATCCCTTGGTTTCTTCATTATAACCATCTTAGTAAAATAATGGTGAAAATAACTTAAAAAATAACATTGAGATGGTATGTCGTATGTATGCACGTGTGGTGATTTTTTTAATAGGATATATAAAAAGTAAAATAAGGATTATTCGTAATTATAAAAGAATCTCATTATATATATGGTATTGTATTTATTAATTTAGAATGTAAACAACGCATGAAAAAGAAGTAGATGAAGAAATGAACATGGATGAGTTGGTAAAAACAATTAATTATTCTTCAGTGGATTTACATTAGATCTCTACTTAAGAGATTTAGGGTTGATAATTTTGGAATAACAGGGCCCAAAAAATTTCCTAATAATGTCGGTATGTGAAATGGATAGGTTTTTGTTGAGATATAAGTCTCAAAATGGTTTGAAGAGGAGAGGGAAGAGGTTACTATTTATAAATGGGATATGGGGTGAATTTTCGAAAACATTAATATATTCAATTAATATAAATAATTTATAAATTTAACAAGTCATTAAAGTGATTTATTTATAATATATTATAATTATGGGTAGAATGGAAGTCATAAAATAATTTTTATACAATTTTTGGATGCATTTGTATCATAATCGTTTCATTTTAACCCATATTTAATCCCATTAAATCCTACTATGACAACAATGATTTTTACTCATTGAGGGTCAATATTATTACTATAAAATAACAAAATTACAATAAATGATTCCTAATAATAATTGAAACCTTATCTAAATTTGTTGGAAAAGTTAATGATATTTATAAATTTTATAATATTTTATAAAATATTATTTACATTACTAGAAAATTAATATCAATTTTGAAATTATTCCTTAAACATACTTTTATAAAATTATTTAAAATAATATATCATAGAAAAAAATCTTTTACGACATCACTAACATGAAAAAGTTATCTATGAAATTATTTTAAGTCATTATTTTTTTGATATAATATTTACTTTAATATATTTGTGATCATTTTTTTTATATTTCCATTAATTTACCAATTACAACATCATTATTGTAAAAGACATTAAAGTTATTATTTATTTATTATTAATTAAAAATAAATTAATTGGACAAATAATGAAATTTTATCTTTAAAATAAATTTTTATAGTTGAAGATATGTTCCAAATGAACATATATTAAAAATGTAAAACATGTTTAAAACAAGAGTATGACATTTTAGACTTTTCATAAAATAAAATACTATTAAAGGATTATAGTCATCAATGTGGATACATGAAGTCAAACCAATAGAAAAAAGATTATTTATTTACATAAACACTCATCCATTTAAATTTTGACAATTTTTAGTTCAATTTTATAATATTTATAATATTATTTATACCCTTCATTGAACAAATCAAACATTACTATAGTAATTATAATTACTATGTTTACTATTTCTGTTGTCCAAAAACAAGATTTAAAATTTTCCTAAATTTTGAACATTTTATTCCAAATATTGAAGTAAATTTTTATAATTAAAAATAAGGTAACTAAATAAATTAATTTTGAGTTAACCTTGTAGACGGGTTGATAAAAGGGGTTTTAATGTAAAAATGTTTAAATGTTTGAATTTTTTTTAATTTTATATTCAATATAAAAATTATTCAAATTAAAAAATTTGTTTAATAAAGTTATAATTGATCAAATTTTATTTTAATACAAATTTCAAATATATTTTTACATTATAAAATATATAGATAAAATGTAAATTTTCAATTAAAATGAAATATTTTTAATTATTCACAAAAAAATGACACTTTTCAGAATAACGGAAAATATATGGGCAAAGTAAATTTAGATATTAAAATAAAAAAATGAAATTTATTTTCCCTAATTTTTTTTTTGAAAATAAACTACAAAACAGGTAAAAAAATTGTTTGATTAATATGGGAAAAAACTACATTTCGAAAAAATTGATTTTAAGGGTAAAATTATATTTGTTCTTATCTCATATTAACAAATAATATCGATTAATATACAAACATTTGAATAGATATATAATATATAAATTTTATCATTTTGTTACTATTTTTTATTCCATCCTATTTAACAGCTATGTAATAAAGATCATGTTAAAAAATGAAATTTAATTGTATTTCATCATTCTTTTAGGTATGGTGCTGCGTAAAACATTAGATATAGAAGAAATAAATTTTAGTTTAAAAAGATACATTTCATAAAGTCATGTGGGTTTTATAATATCTCCAAATTAAATAAATTATTTCTTCACAATTTGTAATTGCACATAAAAAATCAATAGCCCGTACATGAAAATCCCATTGGGGAAAACCCACATCAGAAATATGGATAATAAAAAACACCTTAATAATAGTGAAATACATTGTGATAATCATAAAAAATTTCTTTCCAATAGGTTAACATTTGTTTGAACTGAATGTGTGGATATGGGAGGGAAACCAACCTATCATGTTCTGATAGATACTGATAGCAAACCATTTTCATAAAAAATTAAACATCACAAAACAATAAATTTGTGATTTGTTAAAAGGCTATGGATTTATCATTTCAAAAATTAATTGAATAAAATTTTTATTTCAAAATATTTTTTTAGAGTTTATGAATCATTTTACTTCTGTGAAGAAATATTTTTACATGAAAGGTAATGTTTTATCCTTTAAACACTTTCCCCCACAACTCCTCTTTCTCTAAAAAATATAATGAATTTAAATAATACACTATGTGCCTAATCCTGTAGGTTCAGGAAATGAATAAATACATTATTTGATATAGATTATAAGCAAAACAAACTATACTATACTAACATGGACATCCCATTTTCTAGTTGTAAGCGATACACGATTGTTACCCTTCTCTTATATATTCAAGTCTCATTACCATGCCGGATGTGACATGTTGTTTCCCGACCTATACATGGTCCTTATTCTAAAAATTTATTATTAAAATTCATAAAACAAAAATATATCTTTAATATAATTTATATTATTTAAATTTTTTAATATCAAAGTTCATCAAATTCATTTAATTTTATTCTCATATTGAATCATTGGTTTATAGAGTCTTCAGTAAGTAAGTGACAATGTACACAATAATTTCATCCTTTACATACAATAAATGAGTATCAAAAACATTAATTTATTTAGTCTAAAAAGAAATAATTTCAATTTAAATGGATATATGATAAAAAATTAGGGAAATTTCAATCCTTATATCTCAATTATTTTTAAAAATTAGTATGGTTACCATAAGATATCAATTATACATAGACAAGTTTATAATTAAACCTCATAAAATATCAATGCTAATCGATTATATACATAGTTAACCTTATGTACCTTAATAAATATCAAAACTCAACACTTTTTATAGAAGGTTACACAATATCCAAAATGAACAAACCATTAATCTCTCAAACCACACAATGTAAATCATCGTTGTAAGATACCAATCATGTTAATACCCCTATCACGTGTTCTCTTGAAGCTTAGTAATAAAATCTATCAACATAAAAACTTATTTAAAATATGCATACTTCTTTATTCCCTATGTAAATGGAATATTATTGGATAATTTCCTTAAATCAAAAATTCCTTTCAAATCATATAATGGTAGAGCAAACCACTTGTTAGCTACACATTAATACACTCAATGTTTTTTATTATAATTTAATTCACTTTATCAATATCAATAAAGACTTCATACCAAAATCATTAAATAAATATCATGAATAGATTATGGTTTTCTTACAACAAATAATGTTTTTTACCAAAGATCGATATTCAATTGAATTATTTTTCATGGCCATCAGTGTCATTCAACATAGTCTCTAAAATCCTTAAAGAATAAGTACTATAATACAATTCGTGTATATTTTAGAATTAGGATAACCAATAATTCATTGAAAAAAACACCATTGAAATAATTCATAAATCCAATCATATTCAAATTAATCATTCTTCTTCCTCTATGGTGTTATAAAAAATCTTTATAGGCTCCAATAGATTATTTTGAGGTTTACTCCATTATATCATGTGAAGTTGATTTGGGTAGTTCCCAATAAACATAAAATAGAATAATTGTATATTTGTATCATTTTTCATACCGTTTTAATCACAAAAATGTTATCATTTCTCTTCACCCTTGTAAAAAAACTCACATTTCTTTTTATGAATTTATTAGGGTGATTATTTTCATTATTATCAAATGTGGGAAAATAAATTTTTCCCTTCTTCCATTAATCAGTATTTTCCATAACATCCCCTTATTCTCATGCTTCTTTATCAAATACACCATACATAGAAATTTAGTTCTCTATATTGTTAGTATATGATATTATATTCATAAATGAATAGAATTTTTGGGATACCAGTTCACTTATAAATTTTGGAACAAACTCATATAGTAATGAACATTCTTACTCATTAGATTATATATATTCAGATGGTTACGATTACTCATTCAATGGACCATTTCTATATATTTTAATAGACTATATAATATCATAATATTATGATACATAATGTGTAATCCAGAATATAGTGAAATACAGTATACAAAATGAAAATATAGGTATGATTAATCTCAAATTTATAAGATTTGTTTGTTTGGGATGTTCGCTTTGAAGAACTATTGTGGTGTTTTTACAACCTTTTGTATTTGTTGACAACTAATATTTTTGTTGAATAATGTTTTTGAGTAACAGAAATTTGAAGTGGCTGGTTACTGATGTTTTCTTTAAAGAAGACTATATGGAAGAATAAGAAGGCAGAAGTTAAGAAAGTGTCTCAAACATTCTTTACTAAATCAGAAAATACTTTGCGGATCTTAATGTTCTCAAATATCATGATATGCTTCATGATAAAAGCTATTGAAGGAATGGTGAATAGGATTGATGTTTTTCTCTAAGGAACATTATGAGGAAATTCAGAAACAGTTTTCTGGAACTGTTTTTCCTGAACCAGATTTTCAGAGTCTACTTGCTGAACCAGATTTTCGAAGTCTATTTCCTGAACCAGATTTTCAGAGTCTATATACTGAACCAGATTTTCGAAGTCTACTTGCTGAACCAGATTTTTGGATTCTGCCTGCTGAACCAGATTTTCGGAGTCTACTTGCTGAACCAGAAATTCAGAGTGTACTTCCTGAACTAGAAATTCGGAGTGTACATCCGGAACTATAATTTCGGATTGTAATTCCTGAACAAGAAATTCCGAGTGCACATCCTGAACTAGAAATTCTGAGTGTACTTCCTAAACCAGAAATTCAGAGTGTACTTCCTGAACCATAAATTCGGAGTTTACTTCCTGAACCAGAAATTCGGATTGTACTTTCTGAATTAGAAATTTGGAATGACAATCCTAATGAACATACTGAGAAATTCATAATGACAATCCTGAGCAACATGCTGAGAAATTCTGAATGACAATCCCGAGTTCAAGAAAACCATAATTTCAACTTTTCTTAAAAGTCAGAGAAATTTTAGGAGATTTTAAGAAGTCAAATATTGATTATTAAATGTGAGAGATTTGCGGAGTTTTTGAAATTTGAGGAAGTGGGAACGTTTTTCAGGTTTCCCACCTTTGTTTTCTGAGTTGCCTATAAATATGTGCTCAGATCATTCGCTCACGAGAAAATTTTAACACACACGGAAAAGGATGGGCTCTGAAGGATTCTTGTGAAAAGTTACTACCACCATGAAGAAGTTTTCCTTGAGTGTTTGAGAAGAAGAAGACTAGATCCATGAAATTCGGATTGATGATTTGGAGTGGGTTTTTTTGCAGAATCATTATTATCTTGCTGAGAATTTCGGATTCAGAAGATCGGATTCGAGGAATTCAGATTGAGTATTTGTAGTGGTTATTTCTGCGGATTCATAGTTTCCTTGCTTAGAAGAGCAGTTTCAGATATCCAGATTCAAGAAATCTGGATTGAAGATTTAGAGTGAGCTTTTGTGGAGTTATAGTTTTCTTGATGAGAAGTTCGTTTTGAGAAAATCGGATCCAAGAAATCGGACTGAATATTTGGAGTGAGCATTTTTGGAGCATCTTATCAAAGTTCTTTTTCTTATGTTTGGATCAATTTTTCTTTAAGGAAACTTTGTAAACTGATGGGAGTCAGTATAATCATTCCTATCGGGAGATAGAAGGTGATCAATGTGAGTTGGGACAAGTTGTATTAACTTCTTCATAATAGTGGATTTCCATAGACCCACGAGAGTGGCTATGGCAAAGACGTAAGTTCTCTTATTAAGGCTGAACCTTGTACTTCTTGTGTGCTTTTCTTTCTTTAACATTCTTTCATGCTTGGGTTATTTTCTAAAATTTGATAATGAAGTAAATATTAACATGTTGCAAGGGTTATGTTTCTTAAGGGTTTGAAACTTATAAAAGTTAACAACTGATTCACCCCCCCCCCTTCTCAGTTGTTATTCGATCCATGGAACTTCAAGTTGTATCAGAGGAAGGTTCCCTAGTTTAATCCTTATTATGGAGAATATCAATTCTGTCAACAATAGAGGAATTCCTACATTTGATGGAAAGAATTATTATGGATGGAGAAATATGATGATTCCTTATCTCTTATCACTTGGTGTTGAAGTTGTTGATGCTGCTACTATTGGATTTCCACCTATTGAGAAAAATTCTCCTATGATAATTGTTGATAAGAGGAACATAGAAGATGATGGAAATGCTAGAAATTCTATTTTCATGTCCTTATTAATAAATTTTTATCAGAAGGTGACGGGTCTCACAACATCAAAAAGCATATGAGACAAGCTGGAAAGTGTTTTTGAAGGAAACAGAAAAGTCAAGGAGGACAAGCTACAAATCGGGCATAGTAAGTTTGAAGACAACAAGATGATAGATGACAAAACAATTGATGAATAATTCACCAGAGTTAATGTAATTGTATGCAACATCAGGGGATTCAGGGAAGACTTGGAAGATTCTACAATTTTGAAGAAACTTATGAGAATCTTTCCAGACAGGTTTGATTCTAAAATTTCATCTTTAGAGTATAAGGATGATTTATATCTTGATGAACTACATAACATTCTTCTTGATTATGAAATGAGGAAAGCTCTAATCTTTTAGAAGAATATTAAAGATGAAATGTCATTTGAATCTATGAGAAAGATGAAAATACAAGATGATGATGAAGCTGATCCTTGTGAGTCTGTTGATAAGGAATATGAAGAGTTGAATGAAAAATAATATCTCTCATGTCTAAGAACTATTGTAGAGGAAGAGGAAAATATGGAGGGAAACTTCCTCTCAAATGTTTTGAGGGTGGTGGAATCAGGAACTTTTCTATGAATTACCCTAAGAAGAATGTTAGAAAATATCAAGATGTTTCTAATGAGAATCCTCGATGGAATAATTATAACAAGAATGAAAAAGAAGATAAGACTTCTAAAGAACTCCAGAAGAAGTTTTATGGAAGGAAAAGAAGTTTTTTGAGCATAAAGGTTGAATCTGAATCAGCTAAAAATGATTCCTCAAAAAAATAAAGTAGTGAATGATTTAGAACCTTCATTGAAAATGTTCAGAAAACAAATTATTCCTCAGAAAGTGAAGAAGGTGGTGAATAATCTTACCGATAATATCATCTACGATCCGAACATCATGCATGTCTTGAGAAAAACAAATCTCTCAAGAAAGAAATTCGTGTGATGAAGAAAAATCATGAAGAAGTTCATGATGGATGTAAAGATGTTACCAAGAAGGAAGATGAATAAATTCTAGAAATTTTAAGTTTCAAGCATACAATTGTTGAACAAGGAAAGATGAATGAAGATCTTAGTAAGAAGTTGGAAACTAAATAAGAAGAGGTCAACTAGTTGCAATAAAAAGTTATTGAGTCCAAAAATTCCCTAAGGAAGCTGAATGAAAACCTCCACAAAGCCACTGAAGTAAAAGTTGAGACTTCCAAGATTGTTGGAAGGCTTATCTTGAGAATAAGGTGAAATCTTCTCCTATCAAAAATAATGTATTATCTGATTCTTCTAACATTTCACGTTATGGAAATTGTATTAGTAAAAAATAGGTTGAGAAAGGATGTGAGAAACCTATCAATCCTAAAAAAGTTGAAAACTCACTCAAAATAAGAGATAGCCTACATCCTGAGTTTCCTAGAGCTGAAAGAAGTTATCAACCTCAACAAAGATTCTATAAATAAAGATCTTTATTTAATAGAAAATCCTGATTTGAGGGCTATTACTAGTGTTTCGGAATGTATGTGCATAAAACTTATAATTACTGGAACAATTTAACTCTACCCAGAAGAATGCTTGAGAAAAGTCGAAGAAATAAGGAAAGAATAATGAGTAACTTTTCGTATTCACAAAAATTTGAAAAGGTGAATTCTCAAGATGTCAGAAACATGCCAACAAAGAATCAATTAGAATGTTTGGAAGAAGTCTGTGGAAAATGTGATCAGTCTGGTCATCATGCCGAACAATGTAGGACTCTTCTTCCAGAACAAGTTTCCTATGATATGAAAGAAAAGAAAGATGAAAATAAGAAGGTCGATGAGAGATCCTTTGTTGTTGAAGCATATTTGAAAGAAATTAAGAGGAACAAACCATGGATTCTTGATAGTGTTTGTTCTTCACACATGACATGTGAAATAAAAATCTTGGAGCATGTTGAAATTCATGATGGAGGAGCGGTTACTTTTGGAAATGATAGTTCCTTAAATATTAAGGGAATCAGAACAGAAGAGATTGAACCAGACAAACTAAAATCTAAGGGGGTTTTTCTTAATTAGGGGTTAAAACATAACATACATAGTGTAAGTCAGCTTTGTGATGATGGAAAAGAAGTTATCTTCAGAAAATATTCTTGTGTAATCAGAAGTGTGAAAAATGGAAAAGTGATTACAAAAGGAGAAAGTACCAGTGTGAATCTCTTTCAAATTGGAGATTCCAATAACTCTTGTTATTTGAGTGTTGAAGATGAAAACAAGTTGTGGCACCAAAGACATGGCCACCTTGGGAAGAAGAACATGAGTAATATTTCTAAAGTTGATGTTGTTCAAAATTTTCCATAGCTGAAAAGAAGAGATGAATATGTTTTTGTAACATTCCAGAGAGGAATGATGACTAAAAAAAGTCATAAAAGAGTTGAGATTAAATCTTAAAAAACACTTGATCTTATTCATTCTGTTCTATGGGGGCCGATGAGACATCAATCAACAAAATGAGATTTTTACTTTATCATTTTTATTGATGATTTCACTCAGATGAAAAATGTCATGTTCATGAAGCATACGTTAGAGGCTATTGAAATGTTTAAATTCTTCATAAGAGATGTTGAGAAAGAATTAGGTGTTTCCGTAAAGAAGTTGAGAATAGACAACGGTACCAAATTCACAGGTAATGTATTTGAAACATTTCTATGGAAGTATGGTATCAAACATTAGTATAGTGCTCCATATACTTCACAATAAAATGGAGTAGCAGAAAGGAAAAATAGAAGTTTTGTGGAAACAGGATGGCGTATGATATCAGAATACAAACATTCAAAATTCTTCTAGAGAGAAGTAGTTATCACTGCTGTACATGTTCAAAATAGATGCTTATTTAGACTGAAAACCATCATGACTTTTTACGAGATGTGGTATAATAAAAAGCCTTATTTTAATTACTTCAATGTTTTTGGATGTCCTTGCTTACTCAAAATCAAAAATCCATACATAGGAAAGTTTTATGAGAAATCTGAAAAAGGAATATTTTTTATTATTCACCAAATGGAAGAAGTTACAAATGCTGGAAAAAATGTTTTCATATGTTGGTGGATTCATATGATGTGAAGGGAATTGAAAATCCATGTTCCTTCACAAAATTTGTTGAGAATATTGAGGAAGATAAATCAAAGAAATCCCACAAGAGTGAAAGTGACTCAGATGAGCCACATGGGGAATAAAGTGATGCTGGGAAAGAAGATGTGAGTTTTCCTACCTTACGAAAACATGTTGAATCCGAAAATATTATTGGAAATCAGAATGATCTAGTTCAGACAAGAAGAATGTTGAGATTAGAAGATCAGACTTTCCTTATATCAAAAGTTGAACCAGAATCAGTTTCAGAATCTATTCAACATAAATAATGGGTGGATGCTAGGAATGATGAACTGGATCATATTGAGAAAAATGAAACATGGGAACCTGTCCCATGGCCAACAAATAATAATGTTATCAGAACCTAGTGAGTTTTCAGAAATAAATTGAATGAGCATAGAGAAGTTACAAGAAACAAAGCAAGGATTATGTGTAAAGGATATGCCCAGGTGGAAGGTGTGGATTTTGATGAATCATCTTCCCCTATTGAAAGGTTGGAAACTATTCACATGTTTCTTGCAGTGGCTGATCATCGGAATTACAAGGTTTATCAAATGGATGTAAAGTTAGATTTCTTAAATGGTGAAATTGAGGAAGAAGATTACATTGAAAAACCTTGTGGGTTATTTCTTGATGAGGATGAAAACAAATTTTTCAAATTGAATAAATCCTTATATGTGCTGAAACATGCTCCACAAGCATGATATTCAAGGCTTGAAAATTCCTTGATAAAGATGAACTTTTATTAACGAAAGGTTGATAGCAACATGTATGTTAATGATGTTGACTCCGGAACATTAATTCTAATCATTTATGTGGATGATATAATTTTTTTTGGAGATGAAGAAAAGTGCTGTGAAAATTTTGATGAAGAAATGAAGGAAAATTTTGAAATGTCAATGTTGGGAGAATTAACATTCTTCCATGGATTACAAGTTCAACGACAAGAAAACTACATTTTCTTGTCCCAATAAAAGTATGCCTAGGAATTGTAAAAGTAGTTCTGGATGCAAGAATCAAAGGATGTTTCAACTCCTATATCAGTGAACAAAAAGTTGAGAAAAGATGGGTCAGGGAACAGTGGGAATCAAAAAGATTTTTGGAAATTGGTAGGAAGTCTTCTTTATCTTATAGCTTCAAGCCCTGATATTGCTTATGATGTGACTCTCTATTCCCGATATCAAAGTAATCCAAAATAATCACACATGTTGGTAGTCAAGAGGATTCGGAGATATGTTAAACGTACAAATTCACATCGATTGTTATACAAGAGAAACATTGAGATTATGTTTCATGGTTATACTAATGTTGACTGGGCTGGTGATTTTAATGATAGAAAATCAACATCTGGAGGAACATTTTTCATAGGGGAATGCTCTATAAGTTGGCACAATAAGAAACAATGTTCAGAAAATATATGTACAACTGAATCTGAATATGTTTCATCCACTCATGCTTGTACTCGAATGGTGTGGATGCATGTTCAGCTGGAAGATTTGAAAGTGAATGTTTCTAAACCTTTCCAGTTACTCTGTGATAATCAAAGTGCCATTGATCTTTCCAATAATCCTGTTCAATATTCAAGATCATAACATATTGATATAAAGTATCATTTTTTGAAAGAGAAGGCTTCTGCTGGAGAATTCCTGTTGGAAGATTTTTCAACATAGTATCAGATTGCTGACATTTTCACAGAAGCAATGTCAAAGGATAGATTTGTTAAACTGAGGCTGCAACTCCATGTTCAGCCTCCTCCCATTACATCCTAAAACTCATAAGGAAGGACCCCCACCATGCATTGGATTATGTTAAAAATGGGTGAGAGTAAGTATCTAAAGTTATGGTTATCATATAATGGGGGGAGAGAGAGAAAACTGTGAGAGGAAAAGAAAAGTGATAATGAAAAAGGTAAATGTTGAGGGGGAGTTTGAGTAAGGTGATGTTTACCCTTATATGGCTGAAAAATTTTCTTGTCACAAAGGGATATAAATCCTTCAATAACATTACTTTATATAGTATTGTGGTGTCAGGACACTGTTTTTTTGATATAGGCTTTGTTTTGGTAAAATTCAATAACTTGAGAGGTGAAAGTCTTGTGATGTGAAAACTTATTAACGAGGGTTGCCAACAAATCCAAAAGGGGAGATTGAAGAACCCTTGTTGTTTTTTACAATATTTTTTATTTGTTGACAACTAATCTTTTTGTAGAAGAATGTTTTTTAGTAACAAAAATTTGAAGTTGCTGGTTCCTGAAGTTTTCTTTAAAGAAGACTATATGGAAGAATAAGAAGACAGAAGTTAAAAAAGTGTCTCAAAATTTCAAAACTAAATGAGACGATGCTTTGTTGATCTTAAAGTTATCACATATCATTAAATGCTTCATGATAAAATCTATTGAAGGAATGGTGAAGAGGATTGAGGTTTTTCTCTAAGGAACATTCTGAGGAAATTCAGAACCATTTTTCCAGAACCGTTTTTCGTAAACCAGATTTTCATAGTCCACTTGTTGAACCAGATTTTCGGGGTCTATTTCCTGAACATATTTTCAGAGTCTACTTGCTAAACTAGATTTTCATAGTCTACTTGCTGAACCAGATTTTCGGAGTCTACTTGCTAAACTAGAATTTCAGAGTCTACTTACTGAACCAAATTTTCGGAGTCTACTTCCGGAACAAGAAATTCAGAGTGTACTTCATGAACCAGAAATTCGGAGTGTACTTCCGGAACCAGAAATTCAGATTATACTTCCTGAACCAGAAATTCGGAGTGTACTTCTTGAACCATAAGTTCAGAATGTACATCCTGAACCAGAAATTCGGAGTGTACTTCCTAAACTAGAAATTCGGAGTGTACTTTCTGAACCAGAAATTCGGAGTGTACTTCCTGAACCAGAAATTAAGAGCGTACTTCTTGAACTGGAAATTCAGAGTGTAATTCTTGAACCAGAAATTCGTAGTGTACTTCTTGAACTGGAAATTTGTAATGACAATCTTGAGCAACATACTGAGAAATTTGGAATGACAATCCTGAGCAGCATGCTGTGAAATTTGGGATGAAAATTCTGAGTTCAAAAAACTAGAATTTCAACATCGCTTAAATCTTAGAGAAATTTAAGGAGATTTGAAGAAGTCAAAGATTGAAGATTAAATTACACATATTTGCGGAGTTTTTGAAATTTGAGGAAGTGGGAATGTTTTTCTTGTTTCCTGCCTCTGTTTTTTGAGTTGCCTATAAATATGTGCCCAGATCATTCACTCACGAGATACTTTTAACACACACATAAAAGGAAGAGCTCTGGATAATTCTTGTGAAAAGTTCCCACTATCTTAAATAAAAATTACAAGAGTGTTTGAGAAGAAGAAGACCAGATTCAAGAAACTCGGATTGAATATTTGGAGTGGGATTATCTGTAGAATCATTATTATCATGCTGAGAAGTTCAGATTCAGAAAATCGTAATTGAGGAATTAGGATTGAGTATTCCGTGTGGGTATTTTTTTGGATTCATAGTTTCCTTGCTGAGAAGACCAGTTTCAAATACCCATATTCAAGAAATCTGGATTGTAGATTCAGAGTGAGCTTTTGCAGAGGTATAGTTTTCTTGCAGAGAAGTTCGGATTTAGAAAATCAGATCCGAAAAATCTGACTGAACATTCGGAGTGATAATTTGTGGGGAAGATTATCAAAGTTATTTTTCTTGTGTTTGGCTCAATTGTTATTTAAGGAATCATTGTAAACTGATGGGAGTCAGTATAATCATTCCTATCGGGAGATAGAAGGTGTTCAATGGGAGTTGGCATAAGTTGTATTCACTTCTTCATTATTGTGTATTTCCATAGACCCACGGGAGTGGCTATAGAAAAGGCGTAGGTTCTCTTATTGAGGCCAAACCTTGTAATCCTTGTGTTCTTTTCTTTCTCTACCTTTCTTTCCTTCTTGTGTTACTTGCTAAAAGTTGATAAAAAGTAAATCTTAACAGGTTGTAAGGGTTATGTTTCTAAATGTTTTGAAACTTATAAAAGTTAACAACTGATTCAACCCCCCTTCTCAGTTGTTATTCGATCCTTTGAACTTCACTATTATACTTATCCTCAATTCATCTATTAGTTGAATGGTTCCTGATATATTATTTAATATATCTATTTCCCATGATTTCTAATAAACATCCTCTTATACCAACAGTAATGGCCATGACCCCATTATCCTAATGCCGGAAGTTACGTTATTAAATTGTCATGTTATACATGTAATTGCATCCCAAGAGAATGAACGATTATTAGTATAGTAAAACAATATACATAGTATAAATATAGTTTAAAATTGATATTATAAAATACAAAAAAATATTCATTTTTAAATATTATTATTACCCTAGCTTATCATTTCATATCAATCATAATATACATTTTGGCATCATTGTATAAAAACCTAAGAAAGGGGTGTGATTAGATTATTAGTAAGGGTAAGATTACAGTATAATATATCATCAATAAATAACAATAAAAAATAAGTAAATGTTAATAACTGAAAAATAGTCCATAAAAACGTAATCTTGATCATAATATGGGAACAACAACTCCCATTCAAACATTGTCATCTAAATAATCACATATTAATAACACATAAGCATGGATGTTCTAATAATCGAATTATAAAATGTAACATTAATCGCTAATCTCATAATAAGGAAATGAATATTTTGGGACATCATAATCATACCTTCCTGGATTTGGGTTAAGGTCAAAGCCAATTCCAAAACTAGTTAGTCTCACAAGACATGCCAATACATTGCAGGGCTACAGCTAGCCCCACCAATAAATTACTATTCTTAATGCATTACACATATGAAAGTGTTGAAACATAATCATCATATAATTTTATGTTAAATGTTAATAACATAACCCCATCAATAAACATAAAAAAATCCATCCACTGTAATTTTATTAATGGTATGAAAACATCACACCCATCTTCAAAATAATCATAAAAAATCAATAAAATAGAGTAGATGGCATCATAAGTGATCAACCACAATTGCTGATAATATCCAAAAAATTATTTTGACATAGATAAAAATAATCTAATAAAATTATCAAAAAATTATTGGGACAAATACCATTTCTTACTTTAAAATCATTTATTTTTAAAGCCATATATTTATTAAAAAAAATAATTTTATATGAAATGAATCCTATAACATTGTAATGGAAAATTTAAAAAGTTAGAGTTACATGACTACAAAAAAATACTATCAACCCTAATTTGTTAAAAACAAGACTTATATTTGTTGTTAAAAATAACATAAAGTACCTCGTTTGGAAAATGAAAAATGATTCCTTTAAAGATATTTTATAAAAATAAAAAACTTGAATAAAAATAATTTACACATTAATTAGATAATATAAATAACCATTTGGGAAATATTATTATAAATCATTCACTTGTAAGGAAAATATTTCATATTGGATACTTAAATAGTAATGATATTGGATAATGATGAGATTGTGAATTAAACAAGTACGTTAGGGCTGATTTCCTCTATATGCATCTGAAAATATTGTATAGGGGTTTTAGAAATATTATGAACTTATAATATTATATTAAATATACTTATGATATCATATATGAGCCCCTTAAACATTTTACCACACATTTAATAAAAATATTTTATTCATTTATCTTTTTTAGGTGTTAATAACCATGTTTTGTCATGTTTTTTTGTCTTGAATGCCCTAATTTTATTATTTATGATATATATCAAACATAAAAATAATAATATCAATGTAAAAAATATCATATTTAATCATTAAATACATTTCTATAATCAATATTGAATGTCAATCAAATATATTTAATCACATATATTCATGCAGAAGGTAAGTCATACGTACACCTGAGAGATGATGTCATTTTTATATAGTTGAAAGGGTTAAGAAATGGATGGTAAATGAATTTTCCAGTATAAATATCAATTAATAATTAATATATATATATATCCCTTATATCTTTTATTATAATCATCCTATTAAAATGGCGATTAAAAGTAGATTACCGTACAACGTGGAGACGGTAAGTTGTACATACGAACACATGGTGATTATATTTTTCATAGGATGTATAAAATGTATAATATGTTTGACCCATAATTATAATAAATAATATAATGATATATTTTAATTGAGTTGTTAAATTATAATTGAAGGAAAAGAGAGAGAGAGAGTAAAAGAATAAATCAACTTGGATGGGTTGGTAAATATGATTTCAAGTTCTTCAGTGGATGTCCTTTAGATCTTAACATAAGGGATCTAGATTTTATCATTGTGGAAGACCAGGATGCTGAAAACATGGACAAAAATGTTAGGAATATAAATATTTGGGATTGGTGGAGAAATAAATCTAAATGTTATGTGAAGAAGTGACGATGTAGGATTTCTTTTATAATTGAGGTGACGGGTAGAAGAGGAATCTCTCCCAAATAATAAATTAATATAAATTCATGATGAATTTATAATAGAACCGATGTAATTTTTATGACTGATATGTTGATTATGGGTTGTAATAAGTTCATCCATTATATTTTAATCATATTTAGGTGACATTTATAAATGTATCTTTTGGTTTTAACTCTTATTTAATCCATATAATTCTTACTATGAAAACATGAATTTGTACACTTTAGGAGTCAATATTGCAACTATAAAATAATGAAAATGAAATATTGAAAACAATTTACACCTTGAATAAAGTATTTTCATGAATTTATGATTTCTATAATATATAAATAATTAAATAATACATTGTTTACTATAATAAAACATTAATGTTAATTTTGACATCATTCAGTACATTGCCGTTTACAAAATCCATAAAACTAAATTTCTTCTGAAAAAATATTTTACAATATATCTGTCATATCAATGTTGTGTTTAATTTTTTCAATGAAATTAATTAACTTAGATTATGTTTATTTTTATATTTTTATAATCATTTATTTGATATTCCAATTAATGAAAAAATATTTCATCATCAATGTATAAACCTTTTAAAAAATTATTTATTTCTGAAAAAAACATGAATAATATAAAAATATCAATTCTTACTGACTATTTATAATAAAATTTATGTTATTAATAACCACCTTTTAAAAATTCAATACTTATAAAAAACATGGGTATGACATTATTGGATTTTTTAATAGAAAATAATATTAAGGGATTAAAGTATTCTAAGTAGATTCAATAGTCCATAAAATAGGCTCAAATAGTATTTTCATCTACAATAACTCATGATATAAACTAATAACTTATACTATGGTTAATTTAATATATTTATTATATTATTATTACCATTAATTAACTGATTTACCCTAAACCATGGTAATTAAAATTACTATGATTTCTATTTATATGGTCTAATAATAAAAGTGATATATTTGAAAATTTTAGATATTATGATTCCTAATTGGGCTATATTTTTTCAATATTCAAAAAACAGTATTGGCTAAAATTAATATAAAATAAATCATGTACATGGGATGATAAAACGATTTTGTAAAGTAAAAAATTTATCAAAAATATGAAATGTTTTAATTTCCAAATTCTACATTGAAATTTTTTAAATGACCTAAATTATATAAATTGATGTATTATTGATTAAATTTAAATTATAAAATAATTTCAAAATTAATTTAACATTATAAATTAATTAGATGAAATGATATTTTTCTATTTAAATGTAATATTTTTCATTGTTTATCAAAAAATTAAACTTATCAAAAAAATACTAAAAATTAAAGCAATGTAAATTTCGAATTTTCAAATTCAAAAATGAATTTTATTTTTTAAAATATAAATTTTTTTAATTAAAAAATAATATTTTTAAAACATGTGTTCTATTAAAATGTGGAAAACTCTCTTTAGAAAAATATTACTTTCATTCATAAAATTGGGATTGTTTCTATCTTATGCTTATTAAATATATTGGATGAATCTAAAAAATTTGATTAAATTAATAATAATTAAATTTAATAATTTGGTTAATAATATTTATTCTCACCAATTTTAATTTATGGTAATAATTTTTGTGTTAAAAATGGTATTTAATTTTAAATCATTATTCATTTAAGGTTTCTGTTGTCTAATATATAAGATATTAAAGAATGAAATTTATATTTAAAAAAGAACATAAATTAAAATTCTGTAGTTTTACAATTAACATTTTTTAATAATCATTACCCATTATTATTATATATAGTCTTTTAATATCCTCATTTAAATATATATTAAGAAATTATTTTTGATGGATTTCCTTGTAAAAAAATAATTCATCGAATTCTTGACCCATACCAGACATGTGTATCAATTTTAAAATAGAGAACAAAACTCTAACAATAATTATCCTTTTCATATATATAATATAAATATTTATCATTTGGAGATGAAATATATTTATTATGTTATTTATGGTCATTATTATTGATATACTGAGATAATATAACATATGTAAATTTTCAATAATGATTCATTATGACCCTATAAAAGTTGACAAACATGAATTGGAATTTCATAACAAAAAAATTATTATAATAATTTAATTTTCATATTTTTATTAACATTCCTTATAATCCAATGATTAAAAGTTTTTTAATTATAATAATATCTATTTATTTCAAGACATTATAATGGAAACTGTTTCCACGGTCAGCGAGAAAAAAATTTCAACTCATCTTTCACTCAAACTCAATTTTAAATTTCATTGATTTATATGAATAGATAAAAAATAAAATTACTTCCACAAGAGTAATATTTAAATTATTTAAATACATTAGAATTAATTATGATCATTACTGAAATTTGAAAAAATTAAATATTTATAAATGCATTTTTCAATTTCATTAACATATGCAAGTAAATAATAAATCCATATCCTAGTTTATAAATTATGTTTTTTAATGAAATGATTATTAATATCAATACGGATTAACAAATACTGGTCCCCTTATATGAACAGTTTTTCCACCAATGAAATTGAGGGTATTTTATGAGTTAGATAACCATGAAATGGAATGTTTTAATATATACTATGGGATAGTATTTTATATTCATTGTCACTAGCACATCCATAACGATTGAAACGTTACTAAATTATATAAGAATAACTTGAAAAAAAGTTAAGACACTATATTTTCATATAACAATCTTTAGAAGAATCATTATGGATATGTTATTTCCTCTCATGAGACATAATATAGCCTGTATATCTAATAGATAGAATTTAACCTAATAGAATAATCCATATCCATGATGATTTTAAAAAATATAATATATTAATTGAAACACACTGACCAAAGATGTGGGAATTCCAATATGAATGTGGAAAATATTTTCAAGCACCTTCTTTTATATTTTTTATTTTAAAATCAAATCATATTTATTAAATTTAAATAAAAAATTTCTATCCAATTTTTACACAAATTCTAATGCACAAAAAAAGTTAGAATATTAAGTTTTTGTAGTGTTCTTCACTAAAAAAAATGGATACATCTATGGAATGATCCTGTAAAACATGTGATCACATGATCTAGTAGTAATTATATATTACCAACATGTTGGTATTTTTCATGAATTAATGGTACATAATTTGATCCTTCACATATGAATTGTTATCTTTCACAAAAAATGATAACATAACCATAAATAGTAATAACTTAATATTCATTACCTAATGTATACTTTCAATAAATTGTTTTTTTGGATTCTTCCTATTATTATTATTTTTACTTATTCTTTATACTCTTCATATCTATATACTCTATCTAGAATCACTAAAACAACTCTCTTACTAAAATTCTTCCATAAATATATAAATTTTTAGTCAGTACTCCGTCTATTTATTCCAAAATGAATTTCATATTCAAATTAAAAAAAATAAATTCCTCTTCAAATACACCCAAATCATTTCTTTTTTTCCATCAATTAAAGGATTGTAGTCTTCCTGCGATATGAATGATGTTCATAGAAGAATTAGTGGATTTATTCCAAGATTCTTAAATTGGGTATCTTAGAAAATAATTAAAATTCTATAAATTTACTTCCTTCTTGGTGAGATCATAATAATTTTAGAGAAATCATGGAATTAATATCGTAAAATTGAACGTTGTGGGAATATACAATAGTAATTTTTTTACTAAAAAAAATAAAATATTAATTATTAAATGATGTACACTATTTCAGTGTATCCAATGATAATAATCACAAACAAACCTACACAAAATTTTCATGGTCGAAGGACCTTTATGTGATTTATAATTTATAGTAAAATCTCATATCTTCCTAATGATATATTCACTTTTCCAATACAACTAATTTTATTATCCACCTTCCATATGATGTAATTTATATCATTCTTGTTTTAATTCCATTAAAATATTATTTAGAGGACAAATAATGTATCATGGTTTACACACTATTCCATGAATTTGGACATTATTGTGAAATTTTTGTTCTTGTGGCATGATTTTATTATAATGAAAGGCTACTAAATAAATTGTAAATTTTTGTATTCTAATCATGGTATTACTACATGTGTTAAAAAATTATTTAATATTAACTTATAAAATCATAATCACTGATATCATGAATGGAGGTGTTATCACATGCATTGTGGCATAATATACCAAAACATCTCAAAAACACCATCTTGTTTGTTATTATATTATATCTAATTATTCATATATTCAAAATAAACATACACTAAAATTTAACACTATGAATAACTTGATATGGAAAATTATTAATATAATGATCTAAATTTGATTAAAAAATACGTACATATTTTATTAAATAATATATACATTTACTTCAATTTAAATAACCAAACATTTCCCTATTTGAAAAAAATCCACAGTTCCTAGGGATCCATCTTTAGTATCCTTTACAATATTCACGAACTCATTGATCCAATTGATATCCCTCCACATGGCCTCAATAATTTTCCACATCTGAATATTTTATAATAATAAAATTCATGAAATTTTCATTAACCCTCATAAATAAATAACCCATTCATCTTTGTAATGAATAATCATTTAATAATTTTATACCTATATGAGTGAAAATGATGTAGGATAAAATAGATATCAATAAAAAGAACATTTATCAACATCTCATCATCTTATATTTACTCAATGCATCTTATATTTAAATATATATAACAAGAAAAAAATTTATTCACACATTCCGAGTAAAAAATAATATTAATTTCACACACTTAAACAAAACACCATCTAAATTCACTACATTTACATTTGAATTACACCACCTAAATATATTTTACCCCTTAATGAAAATAATATTCATTGAATTTATATTATTCTACTCCACAATTAAAAAATATCTAAGATGATAAGAGTGGTTATATAATCACAATACAATAATCTTAAGTGAATTGAGATTGAAAAAAAAATCAATATCAATTAATGAAATCAATCCTTTTACAGTGGTTTAGTAAAAAAATAATCATTTTATCTTGGGTTAGAATAAATAGAATATCCAACAACCATTTATCCCACATCTTATAAATAATTTGATATTTTATATCAATTTTCATTGATCAATGATATTAAACTTTATTTCTCAATTGATTTTTCATACAGTGATTATCACATCCCACAAGCCTTAATAATATCACACCCAAATTATGATCTTACAATTTCACATTCATCATTAACAATTAGGTCATCTATTAGTTTCAAAAACATAATCCACATCGATATTACTCATATTCATTGAAATGTTCATCACTTTGATGTAGGGGACAATTAATTGTCTCAAAAAGAAATCTCTAATGAATATTGATCTTCAATAAAAAAATATTATTAGCTGAAAAAGAATTTTTATTTCCATATAAAGTGATCCTTTCATTATTTTAATATTTAAATCCAAGATAAATTATTACCTCATGTTATCTAATCATCCAAATTATTGAAATAATTTGTGATTAATTTATTATATATTAAAATATGGCGCAATGAATAACAACATAATCATAATCTTGTTTTAAAGATGTCAAGAAGTGTAAAATCCCAATTAGTTTTATGAACACTCTTTGAACATATTAATTCCAATCAACATCCTTTTATATATATTTTATTTCAAAACTTATTATATAATATTTCATTTAATGCATATTTCCAAACTTATTTAATATATATCTGGAGAAAATATCTTGAGAATAAAAAATATGATCATTATTCAAATAAATAATTATACCAAGTTAATAAATAACCTCCATAAGAATTAATAGATAATTTTATTATCACCAAATTAATCTCATAATAATTATATTATTCATTTTCAAAAAAATATAATTTTATATACACAGAAAATATTCAGATATTCATTTATCAAATTTGACTTGAAAATTGTGGTCACAATCACATTCATCAGTTATAGTGACTTTAAGAAAGTATATAAATAATAATTTATTGCCCATGGATATTTATAACATTTATAAATAATTATATAACATGAACAAATATCCTTCAAATATTCCATCCAATAATCACTTTGGCCTCTCAATATACATATCCTATTCTAAAATACCATTGAAAAAATATTTCATGACATTCAGAAAGGACTAGTCAGGATCTATGTGATCACTGAATGTTGTATGTTCTAATGATAAATTACTTTTACGTTTTTTAATAAATGGAATCACCACTGGTTAATGATAAATGACTTTTCCAGAAACCAAAAAACTAACATACAAATAAACAAAATAATTTACTATGTTTTCTATATAGTAAGAGTAGCTAGCCATAAAAATTGTATCGAAAAGATATAATATAACACATCCACTATAAAAAATAATTTTTATAAAAAAATTAATGAATACCCATAACATATAAATGGATTTATCCCTTAGATAATACACTTTCTCCTTGAATTGTTAAAGGGGATAAATTTTTTTAAAACTACAAAAGAACTCTGACCAAACATGTTCTTTTCATTCAATCTCTCTAGTACCATTTGTCTAGTATGATTAGTCTATTAAAATTTTAATGCAATACTTATTTATTGAAAACACTAACTCATATAAGTTAATATGATGATAAAAAATATGATACATGGAATAATTATATATCTATCTCTTCAGTATGTATATAACATCTTCAGTAATTCATCTAGTATCAACTACACTAGAAACCATTCTTTGATTCACTATCGTCCCATAATATTGTAATTGACTCTCAAAAAACATAGGAAGAGTACATAAATCAAATTCAAAATTTACCACTAAAACTTTTTAACTCCAACAAAAATCATTCTATATTTTACCACATCCAATCCTTTATGAAAATATACGTTTATAATATTCATAGATAAATTTCTTAGGAATTCATGTCAACTTTAATAAAAAATTCTAAAAAACATGGAAACATTCATGATCACTACAATATGATTTTTGTACAATTTAACCCCCAACTAAAAATCTTCAAACATAATGAAATGAAAAAAACATTTTAAAAATTCAAAAAAAATTAACATGTATATATTTGTAAAAATTGCTTCATTTGATAGGCTAATTACGGTAAACTCATAAGGTTATTCTTTATCTATTATCCATATTTTTGTTAGACTTCGTATATATCAATACTAAAATACTCAGATCTCTCTAAGTTACTATATCTGATGACTTAATCAAACTACCATTTCATCATAATATTCCACAACTACTAGGTTGTTTTAAGTATTTTTAAATGATCATCTGATGCACTCTATCTTATAAAATCACATATGAACTTATTATAGATTCTTAATAAAACATCATATGATAAGAAACCTATATATGGTTTTTGAATACAAAATATTGATATATTGAAATCTACTATGATAACCTTTTCAAGTAAAATATGTCTCCTAAACTCAGTCTAGTAGAATCGTTAGGATACCTCTACATGGTAGGAATATCTCAACGAAGTGAAAAAAACCATTTTCTTCAAACACCTTTATTTATAATCAAAAATACCTTCACATGAACATGAATTTTATTAATATAATGAATTATAAAGAATCTTATGATTAAAATTGATCAAAAACTAATGTCTTATTTAATAATGAACAAAATCATGTAATCATTTATTTTCTTCCCCTATGTGACAACCATAGTTCATTAGACTCATCTGTTAATCATAATCTATTCAACTTAATATTTTGGAATCTAATTATTTAACTCAATCAATAAAACTCGGTCTATTTAGAATTTTCAAAAAGTATAAACATGTTTATGTTAGTAAGTCTTTAAAATAAATTGAAAACAATTAATCAATACATCTCCCATAATAAATACATTATTTATAAAAACAACACCCCACATATTCTTGGTTTAAGCAATATCCCTATCAATGTTTTTTTTGAATCCAAAAAACAAGAAAATACTAAAACTATAAAAATCATCTAATTGATTACTATCCAAAAAATAAAGTACTATCTAATAGAACATAGTGTAAGAATCAAGATTCATGGAACAACAACCTAATTTTTCCATAAAAATTGATTCCATTTTTCCCATCATACTCTATTCCATCATATTCATAATAACAACATACACCAACCAAATATAAAATGATTTCCTGTATCAAATTAATTAAAATATTAATAAAATTCAGAAATTAAGTTATCATTACATACCAATTTTCAATACTCCCCCTAATATTATTCTCTCCCTCAAACAGTAATAAACATAAAAATGGAAACATTTATGATACAAATTTTCACCCCCATGGAAGAAAAAATCCAAAAAAATATTAGAGGGAATATATATCACATAACCATTCCCAAAATTTTGTGAGGTTATACAAATATCATCAACCTCAGATTCCGAAAGGATTCATTCATGAATGTTTGTGTAAAAATATAATGCACTTTCTCCATTATAGGAAACAATTATAGTAGTGATTGTATTCATTCCATATTATATTTAATAATTTTTTTAATATAAATTTTTTAGATCAATACTGCTTAACTATATTTTTAGTAATATTTATAGAACATTTATTATCATTACCAAGGATATTTCACAACTTCACAATTTCTAGAAAATCCTATAACTGTGGGGTTATCTATGCTAAATATGTTACACCTTCAGTTGAAGTGACATACTAATCATTGGATGTTACGAGTTTAACTAAACCTTATATTATTGTTTGTTAAATAATAAATATTTATTCCAAAAATAAAACACTCCCATCTCTAGATCATCAATCTTCAACACATCATTCCAAATCTATATCTACGTAACCAAATAGAACAATCATTCGTGTGATGTATTATTTCAACCTAAACTCAATTTCTACATATATATACATATATATATATTATAATTATTTTTTCTAGACACACGATGAGAATAATTTATATCATATTGTTACATGGTAAAATGTGTAACAACATACATAAGATATGGCCTTGAAGTCATTAGATATAAAAACATTATGATCAACATGCTAAATAATTTAGAATGAACATTCCTTCATTTCCCATATTTTTTACAACATTTTTATGACTAAAATTAGGGTGGAGACATTCTTTTAAAAATTCAATTCCAAATTTCATATAGAGTTCCTTACCAAACATTTCTTAATAATGGAAAATGTACTTGTTTATAGATTTATCATCCAAGAATAAAATTCATTTCACAAATAATGGACATTTCAGAAATCATTTACATTTCCTCAAAAAACATTTTACACATTTAATTATTGTTCCCTATGAATATTATATAATTAATATACAAAATGACAATGTGAAAGCCACCTGATTTTTTAGTTATATGGTATTTTCAACTCATCCTCTTATGAAATTAAAATTATTCATGAAAGTATCTAGTTTTGACTACCATGCACATAAATCTTAATTTAGTTCATAAAAGGTTTTATTTAACATTAAAAAGTATTATTAATATTGATAAATAAGCTAGCCGCATATTTGATCAATATATATTGCTTCATATAGAACTCCATTATGAAAATATGAAATATCACCCAACTGTAATATCTAGTATCTCTATTTCACTAATATATAGAATGATTTTTACAAATTCATGACTTTATAAAAATAAAATATGTCATAAAAATCAATAACTCAACTAATGAGTATTATTTGGAAATAATTATTTCCTTTTTCACTATCACTGGACCACATTCGTTTAAATTGTATTTGAAATCCCACATTTTTTCTATAATATTTTTATTCTATATGTGTTGGAACATGTTTCCATTTCTCAATTTTCTTTTTTTCTGATTAATTCATTTAATAAACCCATTCTATATTCCATAATTCTTCTTAATAATTTCATGGACCAACTTTTTTAAAAAATTAGTATGTGAAAAAATCCTCAATGTTCATCTATATTGAACAACCTTTACATGATCTCTAAAGATGTTTTAGTCATTATATTTCTTTCTCAACCTTCACTGAGTTAAATGTAGTTTTTATTATATTTGATTAAATATATTCATCATGTATATCTTATGTATCATCATGTATTTCAAAAAAAAGTTTCATGTTATTAGACTACAAAAACATCATCTTCACTTCCCCTGATATCTAAAACTAACTATGATACTTTTTTGTTAGAAGGTTCGTGTAGTTTCATATATACTGAATCAATATTCTTCATACAATCCTTTTTAAAACAGATAAATTCACTACAATAAGGTGGGTATCCATGTAAGATACCATCAAAACCTCTTTGATCAAACATCCCAATATTTTTACATTGGATTTTGATGGTTTAGAAGGTTTGAAATAACAATTTGGTTTTCAAACATTGGTACTTTTTATAATAAATCACATTAAGATTCATATCAGTGTCTGATTATATAAAAATTAAACATTAAAATGAATTTATACACCTATATCCTTTATAAAAAATAATCAAGGAGTATCATGTTTAATCAGTATAATTTGAGCCATCATATCCAAACTCAAATTTCTTATTTGAACAACAAAATTTTTTGTTGTTCTGTATGGTGTAAAAATATGATAATGAATTGAAATTTTTTCAATATACTATTTTTAATTACCATTTGTGTACTTAGTAATATTATTTGTTCAAACATTCATCAGATAATACTTGAGTTACTTTTTATCACTTTACTATATAATATTAATCATTTTGAGCGCATATGATTTAGGTCTCAATTACAGTAAAATGAGATGTGATTTAAATCATATATAAAATAAATAAATTAATTATATAAATTTTTTGATTTCAGTCTCATGGGACCACATATATTTTAATGTATAATCTATAATGGTTGAGTTAAATGTATCTCAACCTTTTAATGAAATGAGTTTAGAATCATTCCTTTATATTAAATCAAACAATTATTATCACTACTTCTTATCCTATTAGGAACATAATGAATTCTTCCACTCATTTTCATATTATTCTTATTTCAATGGATTGTATTTATAGGTATTATATGCCATATCAAATTGACTTCCATCATCAAATGATAGCATAAACCATATGAATACCAAAACAAAAATATATTTTTCTCAATTAATTACCTATTGTTTATAAATTTTCTCTCATTAAACATTTTAATGACAAAATAATCTCTTTTCAATTTTTTCCCATAATCATAATGCCTTGAAAGACATAACAAGTTTTCTTTTATTACATTAATAATCAATGTTCTTTGAATATCAGTTTTTGTTTTGCAATGATATAATATCCAACACATGTGACACTAAGTGACTAATATATTTCAAATATCATAATCCATTCTTTTTATTATTTCATATTTTTAGTGCTATCAAATATCTGTTCATATTTTATGAACACCGACTATCCAATATCCAAGGTATTTCTCATTTTTTTGGATATGAGACAGTTTAAAACAACAATGTATTTATATTTACCTTTTCATTCCATTATATAATGTTTTTTGGATTCTTTATATAAATTTTTGTTATCTAGACTAATAAAAAAACATCCTTTATAACGATTTTTACAAAAATCACATCTTTCAAAAAATAATCCGAGGGTGAAATATATTTTGAATTTTTACACTTTATTTGATTGGATAACATATTTGACCCAGTTCCCCCACCCCCTTCCTCCAGTATCATTATGATTCAATGTTTTATTTAATAAATATATATTTTTATTCTAAAATCCTTTATAGTAACCAGAAAATCCATAAATTATATATATATGTTTTGTAAAACGAATTCTGTTTACAATTGTGTATATGTATTACAATATTTTTTTACCATCATCCATAAACCTTCATTGTGAACCAAACTTTTGGTGGATCACTATCATCATCGTTATTATATTAGACTTCCCCTCAATCTTAGTAGAATCGCTAATTTCTGTTTTCAATACTTGTGAATTTAATTTCACAAAAGATTAAAATTTTTGGAAATCCCCAATTATAGTCATATATTAGGTGTTCATCATGTTGATATTATTATAAAAATCTAATATTTTTAACCATTTTAGAAAATAAATGTTTATACTTCTATGGATTTTTATTATTAAAAAATTCAGCAACATCTCTAACTCATATTTGAACATTCTTGATAGCTATATTAGATTCAATGAATTTTAATTAAAAAAGGTCAAAAAATTAGCCTTTTCCATTATATTTTAATCCAGACTGGTGTTGTTGTTTTTATCCCCATCATGAAACTTTTTCATTTCTTCACTTTATTTTAAAAATGAGGATTTTACCTTATGAAATGATTCATGAATTATTGATCATAGATCATCATTATTCAACTTCATGCTCTCGTTTTTAATTTTAATAGTCATTAAGTGAAATTATCTCAATTATATTTTAATAATAAAATATATTTTAGTCTCACGATATTATTTTTAATAGATTCTTATTTCATCACTTCTAAAGATCACATTATTGTCTTTCTTTAATTATTTTTTAAAAACATCATCATGGGAGTGTAATGATTATAGTTCACTATAATCTTATCCCTGAAATTTTGACAAAAATATATCATTTTTATATTTATAAAAATTATAGTACATTCCTTTTGAAAAATAAATTGATTTTTATGTATTTATCTGTAGAGATATTATCAACATTCAATATTAATTTTCATTTATCTTTGGACAGATACATTTGAATTTTCAAATGGATTTGAATCTAAAAACTATAGTGGTAACATTCCTTTATACTTCCATATGAATATTTTATCCTTTATAGTGTACAAATACATGAATTAATCTATCATTATTCATAATTCATCATCATATTTAGAGTCACTAACATTAAGTACAAAAATTAAAATTTTATTTGAAACCCGTTTACATAAATGCGAGAAAACAGTCTTCAACCGAAAAAGGATAAATTAGAGTCATTGAAAAACATTTTAATTCTACAAAAATATATTTCCCTAATAAAATTATAGGATATGTTGGTTACCAGAGTTCTTGGTTCATCCCTTATCATATCTTCAAATGCATAGGTCAGATTGTCCTAGACATGAAAATACTCTTCGAGGTTTTTCTTTCCACTGTTGAAGCCCCCTGCCAGAATTTGGTCTTGATTCACAATAAATGTTTATTGCTCCTTATTTATAGTATCCCTCATATACCTCCCCATAATATTGGCATCTTCCACTTCATAAGCATAGAGTAACAAAACCTACATGATCACATATTCTTCCACACATAGATGAACATACAAGGGTTGTTCACACGTACCACCTGATTTCCATTTACACAAGGCCTCATTGTTCATCATCTCATCAATTTTCTTTTTTGGTAATTGATTTTCCAAATGGGGTGGAAAAGAGTAGTAATAATTCCTAAACATTCACATAATATTACTCATGTAACTCCTCAAAATTGAATATTCCCTTATGGAAAATGTGTAATCTATTTCATTTTTCTCCCCCACACGGACCTCATCTTTATATGATGATTCTCTTTTTTCAGATCATATATATTCCACTACAAGGCCTTCAATGAAATTTCTCAACATAATTGGATTCCTTTTACTTGGAATAAAACCCTTCCTAACTATATATCATTTGATCATCCACAACTAGTAAAGAACTATGCATTCCCTTATGCATGACATGACTGACCGAGAAAACGACCTCTGCATAAGAAGATTGAGCAACATCCACTTCACCACCAGCCACTGGAACGATAAAAACATTACTCACATACATTTTATATTCTCTATCTGCAACACTGTTCTAGAAATATCCCATGTGTACTATGTCATTTCCCATTCTATTATGAAAATTTTGGATGGAGGGACCAGTGAGATCATGTATCAATATTCTCAAGACCATAAGGATCATTGGTTTATCATGAAACATCACTTATTGTTTCCCATAAATATTTTCCAACAAAAAAACTAGTATCCTTTCTATCATGTTGAACCAAACAATAACAAAACTCAGTTTGAACATTACGATCCACTGAGAATCTGGAAGGGTGATCCACATTCACAAACCCCTCTAGCCCCAATGAAGCAAGAAGTGGCGACTGAGAAATGCACTAGAATATCATCAAACCCCCGGGAGAGTGAACATCCAAAACACTACATTCTATACTATATGGAATCTATACAAAAAAAAACACATCAATATGAACATATGACTCATTACCACCACCATTTCCCATCTTCTTTGTAAGGAACTATGTCCATCTTCGATTAAAATACCTCAAGGGTCCCATGAGCTTTTATACTGAATTGAAGATTTTATAGGTTCCGTAGACCATACATAGTATGAAATGATACTCCTTACCAAAGATAATAAAAAAATTATCAAAAAGAATTCTTGACAGGTCTATTGCATCACAAACACTTGGGTTGATAGGATGGAATAAGGGCTCATTTTGATTATCCATGCACATATATCTACTAAAAAGGTTCCTCAACATACAAATAACAACAAGGTTTTGAAATGGTAGGGGTTTTATGAAGAATAACCACTTTAACCATTTTAAGAGGATCATGCTTCAAATGAAAATCAAAATACCATATGAATTGGTACAATCAAAATCCATTGAAGCTCCGATGGTCACTTGACCAAGATTTTTAAAGATCTTCCTCCAAGAGAAAATGAATCATTATATGTTGGTTGTCTAAAAGACCCACCAGTACTAGAAATCATAAGCACGTAAGACGTACCTTTAGAACAAATCAAACAAAGAACTACACTACATTAACCGATAAACAAATGTAATCTTCAAGAGAGCTAATGATTCTGTGCACTCCATATTTGAGACTAGGAGATTTGGGAACCCGTCAAGAAAATCTGGAAATATAATATAATTTCCTTGATTTATAGTTTTGAAGGATATTTCTTTATCAACATTTTACATAGCATTGATATTCTTATATTTTCTAATTTCATATGTAACGTTATAATTTTGTGAATCATCAAGAGATATTTTCAATAAAAAATATTCTATAGATGATAAATTTTAATAGAATCTATTATAAATAACTCGAATAAAATGATCAAAAATAGTTTAATATTTCAATTTCAAAAAACTGTCATATGGTTTAGAAAATATACAATATTATTCTATCAATATTATATGGCATGTTAAAGGATTAACCTCGATTCGAAGAATGAATCCATATATATCATCTTAAAGAGCCTAATAGAAAATTTATAATTGATACAATATGATTCTATCAATATTGATATTATAGTTCGTCCAACAAAAGATGAGATTCCATTTAATATTAACATAGTTTTTAATATCCATGGAAGCCTTATATTTTTTAAAAAGTCATAGAAAAAAGTGTTAATGAAGGAACCAGATATCTAATGAAAATGTGAAGGACTAGTTTGGATCGATGTGATCACTACTAAGGAGTTCAATCAATGATCAATGATTTTAATTTTTTCCTGTTGGAGAACATCAAGTTTTTTCTAGTTACTGATAATTGACTATCAAAGAAAAACAACAGATAATCACACACATTGGAACATAATAATTTATAAGGATTACTTCCTAAGAAAATTATCATACCCTTATATTTTTTTATAAAATATACAATTAAAAAAAATCAATTTGAAACAATCATTTTTTGCTTTTAGAAATCAAGGAATATAGAAAACAATCATAATAGTATGGTCCTTGGAAAATTTCTTGTCATGATTTCACATATAATGTGATAGAATAATGTTTTCAATGATGAATTCAAATTCAATAATATATTTTGATATGTTGTCATAGTGATTTTCAAATTTTGTTATCACATTCCGTCTTAAGGGTTCCTTTCAATCCTCTCCACATTATTATATAGAATATCTTACGAACATCTTTAAAAATGACTTCATTAAAATATATATTTATATGACGAACACATTCCTACATAATAAATTTTGTATGATTAGTCTGTTAACATGGTTTTTAAAAACTTATTGACTGAAAACCTTATTCATTAGACCTTATTATGGTGATTATTTCTCTTTTGATTCAATATTATATCTCTCAATCTCTATATCCAACACTTACTTCTTCAAAAAATTCACATAGTACCCACTACACCAGCAAACATGCCTAAAAACACAAACTTCTATTAATATAGGAATCAAATAACTAAAAACCTTCAGACTAGATTGAACTCAATTTCAATGTTTTTACTCAAACATTGAATATCCTTATTGACTAATTCTATGATTGAAAACCATAAAACCACCTAATAAATATGAGTCAACAATATCTGAAGAATATTTCTTTAGGACAAAAATCAAAATTATTTAATCCATGCTAAAATATTTTCTACAATCAATTTTAATCCTTCAGTATCATTGTGTCATTGAACATCTTCTTCAACATCCCCATAATTAATCTCATTTTAATAATTTTAAATGATTCACAAAAAATAATCTGGTCTATCACTATAGTAAATTATTCTTATGATGTCTTCTGTATATTAACCTAATATGGTTCTTCATTATCTAGTTTAACTATATCTATTAGGTTTCATATTTTTTGAATCTAGAATCCCGATAATTCTTTATCTAGTTGTATATATTCTAATTATAATGTTGAAATTATTGTTCATACTCTATTATAATCATGACCTTCTATAATAACTTCATTGTCTGATAACATCATAAAAGATCATCTAGTGGTCTCTATCTGATGAAATCAATTAGAGATCTATGTTCGATACTTATATTGGCTAACACTGATCAAAAATAATTATCTAATTTTTATAAGTGTAGTCTATATTTTGTAAAATCATCTATAGAATATTAGTCTACCAGATTACTCTGCTAATCTCAATCCAATATCATTTTTAGAAAACAACTATGTAGACAGATTAGCTCTACCATATAACTCCAAATAATTATTTAAAACACCCTTTTCTAGACTCATTAATACATTCATATAACCATGGTGTTTTGAAAATTAAATTTTAGAAAATAATTTCATGATTTAGTGTTTTTCAAAAAAACCTATCTAATTGAACAATGATAATAATCCGATAAACATTTTTTCCATCCACCATATGATCACCTAGGTCCCTTTGACTATGTTTATTCTACTTTATCGATTCAACTCAATCATTGGGGATATTTTTATTCAACTATGTCTATATATATTCATCTATCCACTATTCTAAGGAAATATCAACATTTCTCAAAGATATATTCTTGGAAAAAAGTGACAAAACCTAAGAAAACATTATTTTAATATAAACAGTATAATAAAAAACAATACCCTGTAAATTCATTATCTCAACACATCCATTTATAGGAAAATATATTTTTTTGTTATGTGGAAATATAAAAACAGACTAATAGTTTCTAGATATGAAAATAGTTTTAAAATATCAACAAAATCAATTCAATTCACCTTTGAGTAGCCATTTCTTAAAATTCATTTCATATTTATAATAATCTATCCTTTTTAATTCAATTTTAAAGGAATACACTCTATATTCTAAGAAAATTTTTATTAGTTGTATTGGGTACCAAATACTAGTTTTTTTTATTCTCTATCTAATTCGACTCTAAATTCACTGCGTTGATCCACATATGATGATCCAAATATTCATTTATTTATCTTTATTCTGCCAAAAAACAATGAGTTATTTGTTTCTTTCCTTGTAGTTCTCAATGTATGAATCAGCTATCATTTATCTCAATGTATATTTAGGTCCCATCCATAGTGTATCAAGCTTATATGAGTCTAATTCCATTCATCATCACTATATATAGATGATTTGTCATCTCAAATATGTGATTGATCCAAATTTCCAATTTTCATTGAACATTTACCTTAATTCACATCCAATTAATATTTATGATATTCTTTTATGGAAAATTATTCTTGATGTGTGAATTAAATATTTTTGTGTTCTAGAATTTCTAAACCAATATTATACATAATTATCCTATTAATTATGTTGTAGAAAATATATTTGTAACAACGTAATCATTAATAAATTATTTTTTATTTTTTATATTTTTTTTCTTATTTTATAAAACACATTAATAGAATAGAGGGATCAATAAAAACATTGTCTTCATAAATGAATAATTAAATAAGTAATATAGAATTAAAATAAATAACTAATACTGATGGAATAATCACCTTACCATTTAATTAGTAACATGACCATTATGAAATGTTATACGTTTAATATAACAATAACATCGACGATGATAGTATAAATAACATTTTGGCTTCATATAAATAATAATCTGATATACGTATATCATAGTATAAGTAAATAAATATTTTAAAAAAAATAAATAATGTGTTAGTGTTTTGGTAAAACATAAGTGTCTTTTTACAATTTTATAATTAAAACAATGTCATAAAATAAATTTTAGTACCACAATATATATTAAAAAATCATTATTTTTATATAATTTTACTAGACTTTAAATAATTTATCAATCTGTTTTGTAATCGATTATAAAATTAAAATCAGTATTTTTCGAATTAATGATGATTTTATTTAACAATAAAGTTTCACATATTCATAAAATTATTTTAAAATTGTATTCTATTTTTGAATTATACACATGAAATATGAATATTGATAATTTTTTTTAATTTTCCTAAATAGTAACTTTTTGGTGAATAGTGAAATGTGGTAATTTACAATATTTAACATTTTACGTCAAATAAGTGATTTTATTTCATTGATGATATAGGGAACCATTAGTAAAAAATAAAATAACAAAGTCATTATACATTTTCATATTAATCAACACCATTTATTGTTTTGGTCAAAAAAATAAACAAATAAATAAAATAAAAAAACACCCCTCTCATCCCTTATAAATTCTCCCCCTCTCCACTTTTTCTCCTCACACGTTCTATGACTTGAGGTATTTCAATATTCTACACAACCATTTTCATAATACTCTCACGTAGTTCTAGGATCTTCTAGTCCCAATATAATGGAATAAACATGTTCTTTATAGAGGTTCTCAATTGGAATAAATTTGGGAGAAAAAATCCCCTTTCATTGTATCTTAATTTTATTTTCATTTTTTATTCTCACCTTATCCTCTTCTCACCTAACTATAATAATGTGGAATGATACCTAATATTATATATATATACTATACATTTATTATGTTAATGAAATATTCCATCATCAAATTTCTTCCCTCCTTTTATTATTCTAAAAATGAATCTTCATCGGTGACGTATAGATTCACCACATTCATCAATGATGAGTGTCAATTATCTATTACCACTGTCATGGATGTTCATGGAATGACAATTATGTTCAAATGAGATTTATTATTCATATTATAAGTTATCTAATGTTTTGTAACTAATATATAAATTTTATATTAAATAATATGATATATGTTCTTGATGGTCATAAAACCCACAAAATAAATTAATCAATGCCCAATAATGTTTTATCTAATAAATCAACCCCATAAATTACAAATAACTTATATATCAGAACATTTAAAAATAATATTGTTAATTAGAAACCTAAAACATCAATTTTGGATAATTATTCTCATTTTACATGAACTTCCATAATTTAATAAATGCGAACGGATCATGAAAACCAAGAAAATGAACAATCCCATGATAATGAGATTGAACTATTTAACTCCTAACGATGGACCAAAACAAAATTAATAAAATTATAATAAATAATATACATTTATAAGGGACTCTTTATTTATTTATTTATTATTAAAATTTTTTTATCTAAGTTATTAATACGAAGAATGATTACAAACATAAGGATAGTGGATTCTAAAAACCCGTATCATTTTATTTAGGGTATTATTTCTTCATACCAAATTTCATTATGGATGATATTTCAATATATCTCAAATATAAATATATTTTCCCCCTTTTTATTGATATACAATTATTGTTTTATTTTTTGGAAAAATAAAATGGTTTCCCAAAAAAAAATTCTTTCCAAGTACAAATTTTGAATCCCCTAGAGTTTTTTCTTTTTTGATCAAGAATGATGACTCTTATACCAAATATCATTATCCATTCTCATTCAGGAAACCAAATTTTATGCATGATTAATAAAATCCATAAGAAAACCATTACATTATATTTGTTACTTCATTAATTTGATTGATATTCATTCTCTGTGGCATGCATGATTATATAAATGTTATAATGGGATAGGTGCACCAAAATTTATATCGTTCTCCAATGCATTGGTTGAGGTTGTTTATCTCATTAGATAATGTGAAATATGATGGAAAATGAAGGTATATTTTTCAAAATGATGATGTTATTATTATGAACATATTTAATGTGTGAATATGATTCCATCATTGTTCACAAGTATGTGTGGTACTGGACAATAAAAATATGATGTATCATTCTTATGCATTTCTTTATTACATGCCTTTATATAATTTTTAATATTATGATAAGGATGTTGATCCTACGCTTATGATTTGATTAGGATTATTATTCTCAACCATGTTAAATTCATTCAATCCCTTATTTATCCTCTTACATAGATTGTAGCACACACATTTTTATTGATGTATATATCCTTAGGTGAAAAATTATATAATGTAGAGAAATATATTTATAAGGATAAGGAAGAATAATTTAATTTAATTTTTAGGTTTAATATTGTAAAATTTATATATTGTCCTAATTTTCCCAAGAAACTAAATCATTACATACAGAATTTTGTAATGATAATATGGTGTTTATTATTAAAATGATGTATTAGTCAAGTATGAAATTGTAGGGTTTAAATACATAGTATCATAGTTTATATAGTTACATTGGGCATTAAAATTTGAGAACAATATTGAAACCATTAGTATGAGACTAAATATATATAATCATACAAGAGACTTTTTTATAATAATTTAAAACTTTGGGATCCCCCATGTTATTCCTTTCGAGTAAAATATACAAAAGAATAAATTTTTTAATCCACGAATTATTAACTTATGTTTTTTTAAATATTTTATATTTTAGAAAATTGTGGGATCTAAGAGAAACCAGGAAAACAACCAACCTAAGGTACAATGTAGTGATTTCCCAAAAACATCCTTAATGACTTGCGGGGTGGTGTTTACAATTTCAGAGTGTATCTTACTCAGTTGTATCATGCTATGAACAATAACATGAGTAATTCAGAATTTCCTCATTCAGTTGTGAAGGTGAAACTATCTATTATTTATTTTATCTATCAATGACCACTAAATTCTTTTTGATATTGTGCTCCACTTATCAAGGAGTAGTGTATTAATTCAATAGAGAATATCTTTTCTATGCTTCAATATTATTATAAGTACAAGGTGACTCTGGTTTTTTTATTGTTTATAAGGAGAGGCCAATCAATAGTGGGCACTGATTAAGAAAACCAAAATGAAAGATAAAATATTATATATGTCTTCTGAAGGATTTATTAAATTATTTCTTTGAATGTATTTCAATGATAATATTGGGAAAAATTTGAAGAGTAAATTCAAGGCGATAATGAAAATGGATGTTGAATTTGTCATGGATTATAAATAAAACATCACAGTGATTGAAAGGATTTATTTATGTATTGTTATAAAAAATATTAGAAAATTTTATAGATTTTTTAGTGGTTTAAAACCAAACCCATTGAAAGGAACTAGAATTAATTGACTTTTGGAGTTATGAAATAGTGTTTCAATGTTATCTTAAAGTGGATATGATGTTTAGAGATTGTTCCTATTGTTATGAAGATTATATGATAAAAATTAATTTCCAAGTTTGTGGATCAAATGAATAGGTTGGAAATAGGATCCAATCACCCACATGTCTAAAATATTTAAAGAAACATCATGGGAATTTCCACAATGTGATGTGGAAATGATTCAGATAAGGGGGAGAAGTAAATCAATCTCATGAATGTCGAAGAGACCCAACGAAGCTTGCCAACATGAAGGATGAAGGAAGAGAAAAATTAATTGTTCAATGCTTAATCTATATAGAGTAAGATAACTATTCAATCAGGTTCTCTAAGCCTCAAGTCCTTGAGGGTAATGAGCATTAATATCCACAAGATATAAAGGATAAAAGAAAATATTGTTCCATTAATACTACTGATAAGGATATATTAGATTATGTCTTATAAGTTATACTCTCTATTCACTCAATAATTAAAAAAATCCAAATTGTTTCTAGTTATATGTATTCTGTTACATCAATCAGGATTTCTAGAACAATTCAATCGAAACCCCAATACCATAAAATATATATATCCATAAAAATACCTTATAGTGTGATCGTTACAAAAAAATGTGCAGTACTCTTCTCTTATTTGTGTATGTAGAGAAAATATTATATTGAATCACAAGATACATCCCATGGTTAAATTAAATGATATATTGGGCATGGATTAAATCTTGTTATATACATCACATATAAACTAATGAACCTAAAAATTATTAAAAAGTTAAAATAAAATAATAATTTTTAAACTAGGTAAAGAAAAAAACATTATTTTCCCGATGTCTACAGGCAGAAATCCTTAGAATGGAGCGGCTAGAAACTGAACAAATAAAACTAATGTTTGTAAAATGAGCCACCCAATATACCACAAAAAACACCATATGATGTTGTCACAAACATGAGGATTACACAAACACTGAAATTCAGAACCACAGTAATATAGAAATGCTAGATGAAACCCCAAATTCACTACTTCCATTCCTTCATCCCATTGAAAGAATACCCAATGCTATACCGAATCATACTACTCTGTCGTGACCTCCAACTACACCAACCATATGGACCAACACATTAATGACCCAAAATTTTATTATTAAAAATTCATCTTGATATAATTAAATATCATATTATTTAAAATGGATATATAATACATATTAACTTCATTTTTTTATGTTTTTGGATTTTAAATTACCATTAAAAATTGTTACCCTTTCTAATATAGTTGTTGAACAAGGATAAAAATATTAATATAAATATAGGACTTTAACAAATATAATATACCCAGAAAAAGTAATTTATGGCCTCATCAAGTGAAATTTCTCAATACAAAGCCCATTTATCATAGCAATAAAAATAGGTAGTGTCATTGGGATTCTCTCTTCATAGACCTTAGGCCGAGCATAAACAAGTTATACTTGAATGGAATCGCCTACAATTGAATCAGATGTTAATAGAGATTACAACCATAGCGATGTTATCCGAGCCACCCCAGGATTCTTTCACCATCGTAAACCTTAACGATAGGTCTAATGTGGTTATTTTAAGGGGTTATGTAACATGACCATAATACTATGATTATGTTATTTGTTTTTATATAGAGAATATACATTCATTTTATTATTGTAACATTGTAATTGGTGTTTTAAGAACAAATAGTTTTTTAGATAACAAACAATTAAGAAATATATTTTGAAGAATTAACGCATTTCTAAATTAAATTAAATACTAATAAAATATTATTAATAAATTAATTTTTATAAAATATAAATTATTATATAATTTTTATGAATACAATTGTAAATTTTATTAAGGTTTGAAATGTGTTTTTATCAAAACCCATCAATTATCAATAAATGTCAGTATTTTTTTCTGTAAAAATTCCCATATTTAGAAAATTATTTAGATAAAATGGATATTATTTTTGGAATCATGATGTCAAAATTATACAATATGTCATTTTTTATAATTTTCTGAGACAATCACATTATTGTGTAAATATTAAATATTATTTAAATATATAATGTGTTTTATTACATCATAATGACCCAATAGTGATGTAAAAAAACTATAAATGAGTTTTTCAAACAATATGTGTTTATCCTTTAAAATAATGTGATTTTATATTTTTTTGATTAATTTTATGTTTCATCAGTGGACCCTCTAAGTCTTATAAAACATTTTAACTTTAAAAAATATTTCTTTACGAGTGTGACTCACCTCCACATAATGAAGCCTTATATTTTAATACATTTATACATTATACATATTAAATAATAATTTTCAATCCCATTTGTAGAAAACCATGTAACAAATTCATGGATTTTTTTGTGGTTTTCATTAGAATGATGTGTGGTGTCCCAAACCTAAATAATAAGGAATTCTCTCACCTTTCCTATATAAACCCACTCAATCTCGCATTCCTATTCACTAACACCATTTGGAGATTGAACATACTCTCCCATAATCTATCTATAATCCTCCCAAGTCTCACCATTCTCCCATGAAACCACTATCAAGCCTCTCCCAAGCCAATGTGATCACACGTCCATGTAAGGGATTTCTTTCTTTCCCATTTTTGGCCAAATTTCCTTTTGTTGTTATAAAATTTTATATCAAATTACAAATTTTGGGGCATGATTTATCAAATATATGATAATTCACTAATAATGTCTTAATGATGAGATAACCCTTTCAATTTCATCAATTCCTCCTATGTACAATCGTTATTATACAGAAATTCATTAAGGAATTTCATCCTTTCTCAATTTTTCCCAAATTTGTATTTGTTGTTATACACATTAATTTTAAATTAAAAATTTTGGGGTATGATATCACACCTCCCCTATACATTTTCTCTTATGTTTTAATGATGAGGTACCCTTTTATATCTTATTAATTCATCTCATGTACACATATTACCATGCCGAAATTCCGTAAGGGATTTCTCTATCCTCATTAACATTCAAGAAATTATTTTATATTATGCATTAAAATGCCATTAAATTTACTGGGAAATGCATCTATATAGACCCAGTTACTATCCAATTTAAGTACATATGATGAGAATCCACTTTCTATTCCATCAAATATTTTTATTATTTCTAATGTCATGTTGTTATGCTACAGAAATTGAAAAACAATTTTCCAAGACAAAGTCATTGTCTAGTAAATACCATAATAATTTATCTATCAATGGTATTCACATTTTTTCACACATACATTTTGATTAAATAATTTCATGTGTGTATTCTAAATTCCCATATCATGTAACAAATTATGATGTTGAATTATTCCATGTTGTATAATCCATGTGGCACACTTATGCATGAAAATAAATTTTTATAAAGGGTGTTCCCTGATAGGACTCTAATGCATTGGGTAAAGATTAATATCATGATACATCAAGTGAAATAGGGGGTTTAATATTTCTAATTCATGTTCAATAAGGGTTTAATCATTCTCATTCAAGTGCAATGAGGTTTATTCATCCTCCATGTTCAATTATCCTTGACAAATACAAATATAATGTAAAATATTGTTGCCTCATTTTCATGTTATGAAAATCATGTTATATCAGAACTTTATGGTCATGATTCTATTATGTTCTATTTACAAGTATATTTCCTATCATGTGCTTTATTCTTCATGTTATGGCTTGTTTAATCCCTTACTATGCTTTATAGGTCACCTTTTTCTTATGTATTTCTTAGGTTATCCCATGTAATGCTATGTACGAAGTAATGTGTGGGGTCGTGTAAAAGAAGTTTTCAATAAAGATGTCTACTTCTTGTTTTTAGATTTTTTGTAATGTTACTTATCCTGAAATACATTTTTCCTCATAATATTCTTATATTATATCAAGTGAATATTTTATTTAATATATTATGTTAATGTTTGAGACAAAGAACATGGTTGTTATAAATGGTATCGAAGGAGATGTTAAGTTATTTTTGGGGTTAGGATTACAAAACAATATTGAAAACCATAGTTATAGGACTATTTATAATAATAATATGCGTATATTTTTGTGAGTATTGAGTAAGTGGTTAATCATGAAAATGTATCCCTATCTGGATACGAGCAAGTAGATGCAGCTCTAGAACAGATGTATCTTGGGGTAAAACCCAAAAACACAGCTTCGAGATAGACTCAAATAAGAAGTAGTGCATGACAATGTTCCTTACTTCACACCTGGTTACAGAACTCCCAAGGTATATTCTTTTGTAAATTTATAAGCTTAGTATGAACCATTTTTAAGGAAATAAAAAATGTCCCGAATAATATATGTTGACAAGTAGATCATCCATAACATAGATTGGTGCCTATAAATTCATAAGTTAAGTAAATAACTATAATTTATAACTTATTACTTTTTTCATTGGATTCAACTTTTTGCGTTACCCCTAACATTAAATTTATTCTAGATAATGGCCGGTAATATGAGGACTCGGGCTAACAGCCAATGAAAATATCAATGGGATGATTGTTCCAATGAGATCACCAATCTGACGAGAGTGAGAATTAAATTCTTTGTCATGATACTATCTCAGTTAACTCAATATTTCAATAGAAACATATTTCACGAGTAACATTCAACCCCCCCCCCCACCCCCATGAAGGAACTAGACGCAATCGACTGCATCATGGTATAAGTGCCTCCTACATTTAATGGATCATTTAATCCCTTAATTTCACAAAAAATAGATCAACGCCATTGAGAATATCTTCTCCATACGGCATTGTTCTAAAAAAGAGAAGGTACTTATGGCTACTTATCATATGGAGGGAGAATTGATCAATGGTGGACATTGAAAAAAAATATGAAGCCTGAGGAGGAGATCAAGGCATTGGAATGGAAGGATTTCATGAAAAAAATTGATATATATTTTCCTCGCACACATCGACTTAATATGGAAAGGTAAAAATGTTCCCTCATGAAAAAAGATGGATAATCTATTAAATATTATGAGGAAAACATCACAAGGTTTGCATTATATGCCTCTAATTTATCGTCACCCCTTAATTAAAGGTTGACTGTTTCTTTAGAAGAAAAAATTCTAGCCTATGGAAATCCTTGATGATCCATGCCTTCAATAACTATAAAGAAATTGTATGAAGTGCCTCCAAAGAAGAAATGGGGATTAGAGAATCTTACATGTATCATGGGGATAAGAAGCCTAAGGGGGACATTAAATCAGGCGGTCTGATGGATAAATAAAACAGTGGTATGATATTCCACACCCCACTTTCTAAATGTATGGAATGAAGAAACACAAAAATTTCCTGAATGGGATGAGGAAATTTTTTTTGTGTGGAAGAGGCGGTCACATATCCATTAACTACAAATAAGAAAAACATGCTACTACGATAGATAATAGGAACACTCCATTAAACCCTCAATTCATTTTTCATTGATCCAACTAAAAATAACTAGGCCACGTTGCAATCCAATTCCATATGACAAGGCTTTTTTGTGGCAACCAAAAACCTCCCTAGTAGCAAGGGTGTGATTTTTTAATCACTACATCCAAATCGAACCCCGACAAAGATGTAGTGATAGGTACTCTAGTTATTCATTCATGAATACCAAAGGTATTTTTTTATTATGGTTCTACGCATTTTTTTATCATGAAAATCAAGTATAACAATCCCAACAGCACCACAAATCAAGGATGTAATGATGACATTGAGAACAAAAAATTGGGTAATCATTGAATCTTATGAATATAAATCCTCCCCTATCACAATTTTTTGTTCGATCTTCCGAGTGAACCTCGTCATAGTCCCTCTAGGGTAATTTGATGCAATTCATGGCATGGATTGACATTCTCTATATAGAGCTAACATAAATTATCATTATAGGGAAAGCACACTCCATATATAAAATCAACCCACTGATTATCTACAAGAGAAAGTAGGAGGATTAATCTTTATTAACACCATCATCTCAAGCATGAATATTACTTCTATATGAGTACACATATCTTCCTTAGATGATTGAGTCTAACGGAGAAACCATCCTAGAAGACATGACTATTGTGGGGAAATTTTCTAAAATATTTCCCTAGTAATTTTTTGGTCTTCCTCCTAGAAGAGATGGTGAATTCCCAATTAATCTTATACCGGGGGTGTTTTGATATCAAATAATTCATATAGATGGCTATTGGGGAGCTTGAGGAGATAAAAGAATAACTATTAGAGAATATGGATAAATGGTTTATACTACCTAGTGCTTCACCATGGCGTGAAGGAGCACTTTTCGTCAAGAATAAGTATGGGTCAATGTGACTTTTCATTGATTACCATGAGCTCAAAAAAATCACGATAATGAAAAAGTTTCATTTTCCATTAATTGAAGAGTTTTTTATCAGCTTTATATAGCACAATACATCTCCATGCTTGATCTGTGGTCATGATATAACCATGTAAGGGTGAAGAATGAGTATATCCCCCAGACTTCATTTCATATAGGATAATGGAACTGTGAATTCGTAGTAATTCATTTCATACTTACTAATTCTCTAGAAATATCCATGAAATTAATGAATAGATTATTTTTATATGACATCAAGAAATTTTTGGTAGTCTATATCAAAGATATTCTAATATACTCCAAAACTAAAGTGGAGCGTGAGAGAATCTATGCACTATACTTGAGACCTTTTCAAAGAAGATTCCCTATGAGAAGTACCACAAGTTTCAGTTCCGTCTTAATGAGGTCTCATTCATGGGTCATATCCTCACAATAAATGGTATATCTGTGAATCCCTCCAAGATAGCTCTTATTGAGGGATTGTTGAGGCCAACATTAGTGACAGATATTCGAATCTTCTTGGGGACAACTGGGTATTATCACTAGTTTTTGAGAAACATTTCACAGCTTTCAAACTCTATTACCAAGCTAACATAGAAGGAAGTCCAGTTTAATTGGAGTGATGAATGAAAAGAGAGGTTAAAGGAGTTGAAAATGGGGATTATCACTATGCTCATGCTCAAACTACCCACAAGTAGATACTTTTTTGTGGTATTTACTGATTCTTTGAAGAAGGGAATTGGATGTGAGTTAATGAAAAATGAAAAATTCCTTGCCTATGAGTCGATAAAATTGAGTGTTAATGAGAGAAACTATCCAACACATGATCATTATTTGGAAGGAGTAATCTTCACATTGAAATTTTTGCTACATTATATCTTTGGGGAGAAGTGTGAAATATTCATGGATCACAAAAGCCTAATGTATATATTCACGTAGAAAGAGTTTAACATGAACCAATGAACATGGAATGATTTAATCAATGACTATCACTGCTCAATCCAATATCGTCCTGGTAAAGCGAACAATGTCACCAATACTCTCTATAGAAAGGATCCAACAACTCTTTCATTGATGAGAATTAAAAATGATCCAATATTCTTCGATTTGATAAATATGTCCATGGGAATCATAAATAATAGAATATCATCAATCCATTCAAAAATAATTGATCAGCTATCTCTTTAGGGAAGGTTAAAGGATTCTCAAAAGGATGATGTGGGAATTCATAATAAAGTAGAAACTAACAAAAAAGGGATATACTTAGAGATCAATGTTAATGAAAAAAGAATTGTAATATTTTGGTCAAGAAAATATGTTCCATAAATTCTATTGTTAAGGACAGAACCTTTTGATGATTCACATAGCTTAAATTTCTCCATTCACGCAAGAAACTAAAAGATGTTTTGAGATCTCTGAGAGAATTATTGGTGGGATAATAGAAAGAAGGAGATCACTGAGTATACAGAAATGTTCTTGGCGTTACAGTAAGTGAATTCTGAGAGGCAGAAGTCTAAGGGGATGATTAAAATGTTACCGATACCAACAGAGAAATGGGAGAACATCACCATGGACATTGTCAGTGGAAATCTGAAGACATCAAATGGAAACAACACTATTTGTGTTGTTGTGGAACATCATAGAAAGATTTTAAACTTAACTGAAATTAAATATGATTTATCATTTGATCAACTGGAAAATATATTCATCATGTAAGTTGTAAAGATTCATGGAGTTCCACAATCTCTTATATCCAATCGAGATCCAAGATTCAACACAATTTTCTGAAAGAGTCTTCAAATTTTTCTGAATACTGAGCCAGGAATCATTATGGATTATCATCCTGAAACTAGTGTTTAATCTGAGTGGACTATCCAAACACTTGATGGCATCTTGAAAACATGATCAATAGAATTCATAGGAGGATGGATCAACATCTTCCTCTGGTAGAGTTATCCTTCAAAAAATGATTCCATTCAAACATCCGAATGGATTTCTATGAATCCATTTATGTAAAAAGATGAAGAACCTCGGTATGTTGGGATGATGTTGGGGGGAGAAAACTCATAGGTCCAGAAATGGTCATAGAAATGGCGGATAAGGTTAAGAACAACCAATAGCACCTTAAATCTTCTCATAGTCAACAAAAAATCATTGCAAATAATAGTGTATGAGACATTTATTTTAAATATGGGGACATGATATTTCTCCTCATGTCACAGTGGAAGAGAGTTATGAGACTTCAGAATATTGGAAATATTTGTCCAAGGTACATTAGCCCTTTTGAGATCCTTGATTGCATTAGATGAGTGACATATTGACTAGAACTCCTACTAAACATGCCTCAAGTACATGATATATTCCATGTATCTTTTTGGATGAAGTACAAAACTGATCCATCACATGTACTCAATATAGAGGTGGTACCATTGTAGAATGACCTCTCCAATGATGATATGCTAATGAAGATCAAATATTGTCATGAAAAAGTTATATGAAATAACAAATTTCCCCTTGTCACGGAATTCGGGTGAAACTACAGGTCTGATAAAAAACATGGGAATTAGAGGAAGTAATGAAGCAGAGTTTCCCTCGTCAATTTAAGTGTGGGGAAATGATATTCCGGGGAAGAAATTCCATAATGGGTGAAGATTTTAATGACCCAAAATTTTATTAATGAAAATTCTTCTTGATAAAATTAAATTTCTTATTATGTAAAATGGTTATACTAAAAATATGCATTCATTTGGTTTTATGCTTTTTATTTTAAAATACCATTATGAAATGTTAATGTGGAAAATATAGTCATTGAATAGTTATAACATGATTGGCCTAAATATGGGGAATTAAAAAATCAAATTTACTCACACAAAGAAGGTGATGGGCTCATCCCGTATAATTGCTCGATACGAAGACCATTTTGCAGAGGTTGGAAAGGAGGTAGCATCACTGGGCCTCACTCTTGACCATGGCCAATTTTAGTTTCATCATGTTAAACTTGAACGGAACCACCAATGGGAGAAGTGGAAGTTAAGATATATTACCACAAGAGTTATGTAATTAGAGCTACCCTAATAGTCTTCCACCAGCGCACACCTTACCCTTAGGTATTATGAAGATAATTTATGCAGTTTTGTAAAAATATCCTATTACAACTATTAGGTGCATTATTTTTTTATAGAGTATATACATTCATTTTATAATTGTTAAAGTGTAAAAGGTATTTTAAGAACAAATGGTATTTTTAGTTAATATTCAATTAAGAAATATATTTTTAGAAATTAATGGATTTTTGAATTAAATTATTTTTTTAAAATATATTATTACTAAATTATTTTTTATTAAATATAAATTTTAGTATAATTTTTATTAATAAATTTTAATTGTTATTATGGTTTGAATGATGTTTTTGTCAAAACCCCTAAATTTTTGATAAATGTAGGACTTTTATTAAAGCAAAAACTTCACATATTTAGATATTTATTTTGAAAGAAATAATATTTTTTGGAATCAGGACATCAAATTTATCAAACGGTGAATTTTTTATAATATTCTAGGACAATAATATTTTTGGGTAAAAATTAAATTCCATTTTAATATATAATGTGTTTATGATATCATAATAACCCAATAGTGATGTAATAAAATACAATAAATGTGATTCATGTCAAATATATGTTTTACCATTAAAATAGTGTGATTTTTTATTTTTTTGATTAATTTTATGGTGTCGTAGTGGACCCTCCAAGACAAATAAATCGTTTTAACTTTTAAAATGATTTCCTTGAGAGTGTTACTAAACTCCACATAATCTAGCCTCATATTTTATATGTTTGGACATTGGCCTTATAAAATAATGTCTTTCACTGTTGTTTGAAAATGTAAATGGGAAAAACCATGGGTTATTTTGTGAATTTGATTTGGTTAAGGTAGGGGGTCCAAAACCTAAATAATAAAGGGTTCCCTCTCATTTCCTATGTAAACACCCTCAATATCCCATTCCCCTTCACTAAAACCATTTGTATGTATACCAAACTGTACCATACTCTCTCTATAATCCTCTAATGGCTCACGAAGATCCCATGAAACCTCTCTCAATCATATCCCATGCCTCTGGTATCATAATTCCATGAATAGGATTTATTCCAATTTCATTTTTGTCCAAATTTCATTTTTCTTTTATACACATTTATTTTATGTTACAAATATGGGGGTGTGATTTATAACCTCCCATATACATCCCTCATTATTGTTCAATTATTAGAGACCCCTTTCACTTCTATTAGTTCCTCTTAGTTACGCCCATTACTATGTCAAAATTCGGTAAGGGCTTTCTTCCTCTCTCAGTTTTATCCATATTTCATTTGATTGTTATTTCCTTTTATTGTCAATGAAAAATGATGGTTTATGATTTATCACCTCTCCTATAATTCCATATTTATTATTCAATGATGATTGTCCCATTTCTCTCCCATTAATTCCTCCCATGTATACCTGTTACCATGTAGAAATTCCGTAAGGGGATTCTCTCTCCTCATTTACATTCAAACAATTCATTTATATTATGAATCTAATTTCCATTACATTTTACAGGAAATCTATCCATATGAACCCCATAAAGTCCATTTAAAAAATATATGATGAGATATCACTTTCTCTCTCATCAAAAGTTTTATGAATTCTTATGTCAAGTTGTTATGTTGTCGCAATTACACGATATTTTCGAAGACAAAGTCATTGTGTAGTGAATACCAGACCCATTTATCTATCAAGGATATTCACCTTCATGAACATTTACATATTTATTATATGGTTTCATATATTTGTTCAACATAACATTATCGTGTAATAAATAATTAAGTTTATTAATTATGTGTTGTATAATCCATGTGGAACACTTATGTAAGGAATGAAATGTTTATAAAGGGTGCGCCATGATAGCACTCCAATACATTGGGTAAAGATTAGTATCATGATACATCAAGTTATATGAGTGTTTAATCATGATAATTCAAGTGAAATGAGATTTTTCAAATGATTACTCAAGTGCATTGATATTTTACTCGTGATCCATGTGCAATGATCCATGGCTCTTGCTAATATCATGTTAAATGTTGTTTCCACATTTCCATGTTATGATAATATTTTTATAAAATAAATTTATGTTCTAGTTTCTATTTTGATTCGTTAATTTGACTATTGTATATCTTGTACTATATTTTTCATTTTGTTTCTTTTTTACTCCCTTACTGGGCTTTGTAGCTCCCCCTTTTCTTATGAATGTGCTGAGGTTATCCCATGAAATGTTATGTATGATGGAATGTTTGTGTTCATTCAAATGATGTTTTCAATAAACATGTTTATTTCATTTTTAATTTGTTTTGTAATCTTCATAATCCCAAAATAATCTAAATCTATCGATTTTATATGTATAATCAAGTGAATATATAATCTAAAAAATTATGTTTTAGTGTGAAATATCGAGAAGGATTGTTATATACACACACCACCGTTGTCGCATGAATCCCTACATTGTTGCCTTCCCCATCGCGATGCCAAAACCCCTACCACGTGGACCACTAAAATGGATGTAATTACCATCAATAGGGAATATAGTGATATTTGTCTGAAGTATTTTCCTATAATTTCCATATATAATGATGTAATATTCTCAATATAATATATACCCAGACTTACCTAGATCTAAAATATGTCCACATAGGATGGGAATGAGGGAAACAAATTAAAAGTGACATAATAATCACATTTATAGATTATCCAACAATAATCATAACATAATTTGTTTAGTATAGCCTCTTGTAAACCAAAATAAAAACTTTATGAGACTAAAGCATTATGAAATTCATTATAGAACTAGCAGGGCATCGTACACATAACATGTACACGCATAAGTGTTCCACATATACCATAAACATAAAAAAATATTTTCCACACATTTAATAACGTGATTAATAATTATGGGTTACATGATTGGAAGTCCATAATAAATTAATTATAGTTATAAAAATGTGAATAACCATTATTTGAAATGTGTTTGGGTATACACCGAACAATTTTTCAGCATAGGTTATCACAATGAGATTTCATCGGTGTAATAATAATACATGATTATTAATAAAATGGGTTAATAAGTGGGAAATGTACCTCTAAAAACATAGAATTGAAAAATTTCATTACTAGTATATGTAGAAACGTGTTCTAACAAGAAAATTTGGGAACTAATTGGTATAATATAATAAGGGTTCTTGAATAAAACCATAGCACGGAAAAATACATGATTATTTCAGCAACAAAACTGGGATATATATAGAATCATGGGAGATAATAATTATATTAAAAGGGATAAATCACCAGATATAAATCATATGTGAACTAATAGGGATGTGTAGGAGTATATTTAATCAATAGGAATTAAAAATGGTGCATTACCTAAATATTGGGATTGAATAAAGTTGATAAAGAGGGGATCCCCTTCCATAAGAGGATGATTGCAATGAATTGGTATGAGATTCTTGAGATGTTCATGGAACCTTTGGAGGAATATTGAAATGGGATGGTACAATAAGGATATGATAAAAAATGTTATTGAAGAGAAATGGGAGACTTCATGGGTTTATATTAGAAAAGAGTGGGGTAGTTTTTCATTTCCCAAACATAGCTTTGGAACTCTATAAAATAAATAATAACTATGAACATTACCATAGTTTTCCCAAAGTAATATATATATGATGTGTTTTTTGAATTATTTTATATTGAAATGTATATAAATAAATAAAATATTACCCATGGTGGTGTTGATGTTAGCCATGATTAAAAAAAATTATATTAAAACATTAAAATATAATATTTGTTTTGGAGGGTTCATAAATGATATAAAAAATTAATAAAATAAACAAAAACAGAATATATATTAATTATTAAAGATATCTGTGGTTGTATATACCCTTAATATCAATTATTATGGCATTTTGGGTCATTATGATGTCGTAATACACTCTGTATACTTATACCGTATTTAATTTTTACTCAAAAATTTCATTGCCTTGTTACATTATGAAAATTTCAATATTTTTCAATTAATACACGATTTTTACCAAAATAATATATATTTCATAAATATAAAAATTTTATACGTTAATTTTTAATTATACAACAAAAGTCCACATTTATTGATAAATGCTAGTTTTTTCGACAATAACATTTTTTGAACCCATATAACAATTACATACGACTTCATAAAAATTATATTTTCATTTGTATCTAATAAAAAGTATTTAATTGTATTTTTTACTAATATATCATCTATTTTTAAAATTCATTCACTCAAAAAAATGAAAATATTAATTGAAATTTCATATTTGACAATAATACAATTTTGTGTTATATTATATAAAAATCAAAATCATCTACACAATAATGGAAAAAATTAATATTTTCATTATTATACAAAATATACATATTCATATTATTACTGTCTTGATAAAAGTCCCTTTATTACACAAAAACCCCTATGGGTAAGGTGTGTGATGGTGAGACTTTCAAGGGGTGGTTTTTCATACCTGATTTGCGTCATGTTCATAAGGAGCATGAAATTTTCATATAAAGATTTTCACTCAGAATTTATTTTTTATATATTTACGTTGTATTGGTTAAGGTAAAATCCCAGTGATGAAATATCCCATATAATCTCTGATAAATGGGCTTCATATGGTATTATCCTACTTATCGAGGACATAAAATCCATTATCTATTTCAATTGAATTTATCATAACATTATATTTATATTAATAATAAGAGAACTATTCAAAATTTATTTTCACAACATTTATAGTTATTAATAGAATTTTAAAAGTAATAGGATAAAATAAAATAAAATAATTTGAGGTTTTTTCTATAAAAATAATATAGAATTTAATTCAATCACAAAGCGAGTTTTATTTAGAAAGGATTGGGTTGTTATAATATTCCACCATTTAGAAAATGTTTCCTAAAAATATTCATATCACACAATAGAAATAGGAAGGTTATTCTATTTTTTCACCTCTATTAATTCCTGCATCGCTTAATCAAACTTTTTGTTTATCCAAAGCATGTTGACTAGGTGAATTTTCTATTCTATAGAATATTGTCTCAATAATCAAGGATCTCAATCTAATTCTCATCATATAAAAGATCATTATCCAAAGGTACATCATCTATATTCAACACATGAAAAGGTTTTGGTATATAATTCCTTAAAAAGGATACATAGAACACATCATGTAATTGATATAGGTTTGGATGGTGTGCTAATTAATAGGTCAGTGATACAATGAAATAATGGACCTCAAATGGACCTTTGTATATTGGACTATGCATTCCATTTTTGTCAAATATCATGAATTTATCCCCTAGAGATATGTTGAGGAATACCATATCTCAAACATCAAGCTTTAGGTCTCATCACTGAATGTCATTATAAATCAACTTTTAGCTTTGTACATCCCCAATGTGATACTGAATGGTCTTGAGGTTTTCATTCATTCCATAGACCATTTAAGAACCCAACATTTGGTGTTCACCATCTTCATCCTAGCATGTCTGATTTCTTCATATCATACAATAAAGACCTTATAATGGGATATATTTTGATTTTAGAGTGGAAACACTAATTGAATGGGAAATACACCAACGAAAGATGTTCACCCAATCCTCCTTTGAAGTCCATCAATATATATATCCAAATTTCCTTGATGGTGTAGATTTATTTCTCAAATTGTCAATTATTTTTAGGGTGATATGTCATATTGAAGTTCATCCAAATATTTAGATCATGTTTGGGGCTCTTCCATAACATGAATGTAAATATTGGGTATCTTTCATATATAATCAATGGTGTTATTACATATAGCCTCATCACTTCTCTACTATATTTCATTGCAATTTTATCAAATTATATGTCCCCTCATATTGCAATTAATTGAGTATAATTTGTATGAAAGTCAGCTAAAACCCATGGATAAATTTTTTATTTTTTATGTATTCAATAAACTAGTGAAAAAGTAAATGGATATGTTTTCCAATTTCCATGTACGTATGGCTAATGGTTATATCATTTTATTGATTTTTATTTTCATTCTTCAATAACTGAATTACTTGACACCTTGATTTATATTACCTGATTTACTTCTTCGTATTTCCCAAAAAAAATGTAATTTTGGATATCTCAATACATCATTGTGCTCCCTAAATGGATTAATACGGTCACACTATATACATCATCAAACAACTAATTAATCATTCCATGATTTTATCCTGTTAATTGTAATAACCCAAATCATATAAATCCCTCATCAATAATTTTTAAAACCAAGTATTTCTCTTTTCTTATGAATTCTATCTTATTACGAATTTCCACATCATATCTTTTAACATTTTTTTCTATAGAAGGGATTATTGAGAAAAAAGTTGTATGTGTAATTTTGATGTTTCTTCAAATATGATTTACATTTCCATCATTTTCCAGTCTTAGAATATTAGACCCTTCTCAATTATCATCTATGAAAAAACTGTCGAATCCTTTCCACTTAGTGTATCTGTCACATTATTGTCATTCTTATGATAGTATTATATTGAAAAATTATAATTTTTAATCAATTCTAACCAACTTCAAATGATGATATTCATCTATTTTTATTGGAATATATAACATTGGATCTCATGATCTATATTTTTGTAACACAGCTCCTTAATAAGAAATTTCTAAATCATTTTCAAAAATAACATTACTAAATTAAATTCCAGATCATATGTTGGGTAGTTCCATTCTGGAACATTCTATTTCCTTGATTAGTATAATATAATTTTTCATTCAATATTTTTTGAAAGACTAATCAATTCACAAAAGCATCGATGTATACCATGAATAGCTCTCCACTAGTGGGTAGCATATGTACATGTGAGATGATACAAATCCTTCTCAACTCATTCAATAACTATTCAGACTCATTATTCAAAACTAATATGACAACAATTTAAATTATCTAGGGTTGAACGTTTGAAAATTGTGATAAATTAATCCCAAATTGATGATAGTATCAAGATAATTTATGGAATTTATATATTTCTATCATAATTTTTGGTCTTAACAATCCTCTAATTTTTTATATTTCTAATGTGTCCATACATATCCCTTTTCGGGTAAAAACAATCCCAACTATTGTAACTTCCTTCAAATATAACTTTTATTTGAGATACATTCAATAAATAATTTATATTACTAATGTTTTTATAATTGTAAATATATTCTCTTCATGATCCTATGCTATTTTAGAGTATATTAGAATATCATGTAGAAACCTGACCAAAATATTGATAAGGAAACAGCTAAAGATACTATTTATCATGTCCATAAATACTACAGTATCATTATTGAGACTAATAAGAACTTCAATGAACTCATAATGTCTGTACCATTTATGGAATGAAATCTTGAGGATATACTCCTCCTTTACCTACAATTTAAAATACCCCAAACAAACATTCCCCTTAAAGATGTATTAAATTCCATGCATTTGATCAAACAATTCTTCAATCCATGTAAGATGATAGTTTTTTATATTCAGGATCTAGTTTACCTCATGATAATTATTTCAATGAATCATAGACCCATCCTTATTCTTGATGAAGAGGATTGTTTCACCCGAAGTTGAAGCACATGGGCATCTAGACGCACTATAAAAATTCTCTTATAGTTTTTTTCATCTTCTTATATTACACTACATACATTTTGTATGAATTCTTAGATAGTATCATATATCTAGTTATATGATCAATTTTAAATCCATCCATTCTAATATGAGGGAATACCTTGAAATTAATCATCAATGAGGTTAGTATATTCCCTCACAATGGGAATTAATTCATGGTTTATGTTTTCCTTAGTATCAATCATTTGAGCTATATATTAGGAATTATAGGGAAATAATAACCACGATTTGGAATTCAATGAAATATATAAGATTCATCCTCCTCCATTCACTTGTATATAATTGGTGGATGATTTGAGACAAGGAGTGTGATTTCAATTTCCTATAAATTTATATTGGTTCTATATAGGTAAATCAAATCCAAACCCATAATTTCATTAAATTCCACTAACGGGGGTATTATAAGGTTCGCTTAGCAGTTCAACCTAATGATTTTGATAGTTGATGAGTTTTATATTTGGCATGTAATAATTTCCCTATTTTTCATTTTCACCGACTGATATATTACACATAATTGTGGGTTTGTTTAAATAGTTATAGTAAACATGTTTTCTATAGAATAATTCATTGAACTAAAATAAAAAATTATGATCACTACTATTGAATGAAAAACTACTATTCCTATCACCTCTTTGTTTTCAGTTTCCTCCTCATCAGCTACAATACAATATAATCTCTATTACTTCCTTGGAGTTTTGGTTTTGATTCCCCTTAATAACCTATAGAATACGTAAGTGTATTTCATAGTTTCCTCATTCTATATATTTGAATCATTGCAGATTAGTTTGAGTGGTGACAAGATATTTACTGTCTTCCATTACATTGGTTGGTTTTTCTTATCAAATTTTTTTAGCTAATTGACGTACCATTCTTAACATAAAACTAATCCACATTCCTTTTAGGAATATTTGTATGTGCATTTTCACAAAACATTTTACAAGTGGGATGTATAAATTTGTTAAGACCATTATACTTCCCCATCTCACTTCAATAATTAAACTCAACCTTATTATTTTTATCCCCATATGTCCCATGATATTCAATGAATTTTATTTCAAATTTGAAACACATTAATAAAATTTCCACATATCTATAAAATTTCTCAGATCTAAATTAAATATTTAACTCAGTTTTATCATTCCAAAGATGTAGTCATCTTTTTCTTTAGGGGTGACAATAAAGATGGAGGGGTATTGTGAAAATCTTGTGATGTTTTCCTTATATTCCCAAATTTATTAAATGTATTTATTCATGAGGAAAATTAAATCACATTCCATTTTTATTCAATGACTGTGAGGAAAATAGTTATTGTATACATTTTCAATAATTCCTTACACCCAATTATTTATATCCATTCCTCGTGCTTTGTATTCATCACCAATGTAACCCACTAATCATATTCTCCACCCATAAGATAATAACATATTATGACCATCTATAACTTGTAACATTAAATTATAGATAATAAATTCTCAATGGATTGAATCCATTGTTCATTGATTAATGGATTAAATGATCCATTGAATGTTATAGGCCTTTTTCACATAAATCCTTCAATTACAGCTTGTTATTTTTATGTGGGATGTGTGATTCTCCCTGATTGAGGTTTCATTTCATAACCAAATTTAAATGAGACATTATCATAAAAAATTTCATGATTTATTCTCTTATTATGTTAAGAAACTCATTTTCTCATTAATCACATTTCCATTCAGATGGGTTGTTTATATAGTTCATCCAATTTCTGGACATTGGTTATAATAATGGAAAAAATAGTGTGAGTACTTTTAAACTATTAATCACACAAACCAGAGAATAATAATATTAAATGGATTATTTATCATTGAAATTTATTTTCAAAACATTTGGATTTATAGTATTAAATCAGTGTTATCTGTGATTTCCTTAAATAAACTATTAGGAGATTTTTTTCATTAATAATGGTCCCTAAGGAGCTTATTAATTAACCAATTCATATGCATGTTTACTGCCAGACTAGTTGTGGAATATGGACCATTGTTTTTCACCAAGTTATGATCAATTCATTCTCTATGTACTATATTTTAATCATTAACCCTATGAACATATATTCTATATCCAAGCCTACTTATAGTATCCACACGATGGTGTATTTTATTTGAAACCACTTAAATTATAGATTACCAAAACATACGGAATGTCAGAATATACATTGTATTGACACTAATTAATTTGAATTTCTTTTATATTATTAATCACAAAAATAATTTGACATTCTATTGATAACATCTATGAAAACCCATTTTTTACTACACATCAATTCATAATTTTTTAAATAGGAATTAAAATAATAAAATATATAATTTTAATAATAATAGTGTATTTTTGTAATTAGGTACAATACCTGTGAACATTAAAACATGTGGTACATTGAAAATATTGAAAACATCTTTAACATGATCATAATACTACGTTATTCATAAAACTGTATGGGATAACGTTGTGAATTACATATGAAAGGGTGATCTATAGGGAAAAAATGGGAATAAATAAAGAATAAGATGATGAATATATTACATGGAGTATAATAGGAATTCAAATGAGATATAAGTGGGGTAAGGATCATAAACTTAAATAATAAATCATGATGTAACATTGTAACAGAAAGGAAACATGGGAATGTTGAAACAACATTAAACATGACATGAAGAGAATTAGTAAAGGTTAACTACCAAGATATTGTAAGATAATGTGTTTTGGATAACCTTTCATAAATCATAAATGGAATCTAAGGATACTAAAACATTACCCAATGAATTATATCTTTATATGTTCACACTTATCATAATCATATCATGTACATCTATAGTTGTTCCTTATATATCATGTTACATAAAAAATATATTTTTTCACATTTAATCCAATGATTAATGATTTCTTTGTTACATACATGGAATTACCAAATTAATTATGTTTATATAATACTATTTGAATACAAATTACTGGAAATTGGTATGGGTATACACCCCAAAAATATTCTACATATAAAATCACAGTGACATTTCTACTATGTAATTGTAGTATATGAAGATTTATAAAATAGTTCAATGTGAGAGGAAAAGTTCTATAATAATTCATAGGTCAAAAGAAAAGTTTGATAAATATTTAATAACATAATACAACAAGAAAATTTGGAAATAAATAGGCATAAGACAGGTGGGGTTATTGAAGAAAAAACATTAATTAATGATCGTTGGATAAATTCATTATCATCGTCAGGGTATATAAAGAACCATATGGTACATTAATGAGTGTAAAAGGGGTCACTCATCACTTGGAAATCATAATGATAGTAATAGTGATGTGGGAAATAATATCCCATCAATTGGAATTGTAAGAAGATGAAAATTAAATAAATAAGGTTCCTAAATAAAGAGGAGAAATAGAGGATCATTAATCATGAGAGGGTGATTATAAAACTTTTAGAGTAGCTTATTGAGGGTTTATTGGAACCTTTTTAGGACTCTAGATATGGTATGGAATATTAATGAAATGGTCTAATGTGTTTAAAAAAATATCAAGGGCTTCTTCATTGTATTTATATAAGAAAATGGGACGTTTTATTATTTCTCAAAACTAGGTTTTGGACTCTATAATAATGTAATCAAAACCAGAAACCATCCAGGGGTTTTCGCAAGGTTATTGCCCATGTTTTCAAAAAGATATGATTTTTTTCATTATTTTATATGAACAAGGGATGAAATCAATATAATATTACCCTTGGTTATTGGGATGTGAGTCATGATTATAAATTATTTTATTTCAAAAATTAATATATAAGATAGGTTTCAAATGGCTCATAATAGATTTATATAATTAATAAAATAGCATAAGAAATATATTATATTAAATTTGAAATGATGATTTAGTCTAGGATAACCTTTATATAATTTATTAACACACTTTTGGGTCATTATGATGTTATACTACACATATTATATTTATACCATATTTAAATTTTTCCTGTAAATTATACTATCTCAACAAATTATGAAAAAATATCTATTGGATATTTTCTATATTCGTATTCTAAATAAAATTACTTTTAAACAAATAATAATCATTTATTAAGAAATGATCATTTCCTGAATATAACAGTTTATGAAACCTTATAAAAATTACATTTGACTTTATAAAAATTATATTGTCATTTATTTTTAATAAGTATTATTTAATTATACTATTTAATTAATATAAAATTTATTTTTAAAAATCCTAAATTCAATAGAAATTAGTATCTTACTTGATATTACATATAACAAAAAAACCAAATTTTATTTTCTATCATATCCAATTTAAAATCATTTAAAATGTAATGACTAAAAACAGTAAATATATTCATTATTTTGTACACTATACATATTAGTATTATTAGGGACTTGATACATTACTCTTTATTTCACCATCAAACTCCTCGAATGTAAGATGTGTGATGGTTATATTTTCATTTGGTGGATTGACATACATGGTTTGTGTCATGATATAGAAAAAATTAAACTTCACTTGTCAATGGTTTCACTCATACATTAATTATTGGATCTCATTTTGTGTTTGACCCAAAGAAAATACCATTTATTTTATCTACCTCATAAGATCTTATAAATGGGCTTCATAGTGTATGATACAACTAATTATGTTCATCAAATCATTTTTTAGGTCAATTTGATTTTTCATAAACCAGTATTTATAGTAATCTTGTGATCACTATTCAATTTCTATTTTATCAATTGTTATTATTCTCAAGAGTATTTTGAATATTATAGTATATAATAAAACAAAATTAGTGAATGTGTTTTTATAGAGATAATTGGGAATTTATTTTAATCCTAATCAAAAAAAATTTAACAAAATTTTTTCAAATTATAACACAAATATGAATGTTAATAATGAATAATTAATAGACATTAATGGAATATACAATATGTACAATCAATTATTATTGTGAAAATTGAATACACTGTGTATAGGGTTGAATTGAAATTACTTTCATTATGTGACATTCCAAAATTTTATTACCTCCATTTATAAATGTTATGATTAATTTATTTTGAATTTAATATTTTTCTAGAATGGGGGTTTCCATTGTCATACATATTAAATATTTATGCTCCTTGACAAGATTGGATTATGTTTCATAGATTTTATGATTTAGTTTTTTGGTATAAACATTAAAATTTTAATTTCTTAGTGATATTTATTTTAAATGATAATAAACTTATTTTAAATATTAATATATAATTTATGTATTTTTAAATATAAAATGACAGTATATGAAAAGAAATAAGAAATAATAAAAATACATTATTTTATCATTATTAGTATTATGGATGTAAATAGAAATAGATAATAAGTTATTTAAAAAAAATTGTCATGTCTATACTAGCCCCTAACCGATTGGCAACAATCCAGGGACGAATTTCATGGGTTGAAGAGGAAATCTCAGTTTCATATAGGTATGTGTAAATACATAAGTTGGGTTAAAGCTCATCGGTCCCATGTGGTTTGAAAGAAAAGCATTTGTTTGTATTTGATTTTATTACGACCTCTTCCCTGCTGCAGCTATATTAGATGTGGATGGAATGGTTTTACTTACTATGTTGAGATGAAATGGTTGAAACATCAATGTGGGACCTAGGATTCTGTTGGGTACTATTATGAATATAACAATATAGAGTCTTCTCAACCTATTTCACACGCTGTCATCCTTATATAAAAGTTATTTTATAAAACTATGTTATATGACATAAACTAGTTAATTATGATATCATCCTTTCTCCTTCACCAAGATCCACTATGGGTAATTAGAAGATTTTAGGATTCCCATTAGATTTTTAATCCCCACTACATCATTGCAGTATATATTATGTCATATTTGACATGTAATACTGAACTAGATGATGATGCTTTTCCATGGTCTTAATGGCACACCATAGCTCTATGATCCTATGGTAGGAATGAATAACTTTCATCAAATTGTTAAAGGTTTCACTGTGTCTACGTTTACACATTGAAATATGTGATTCCATAGCTATATGTTATCACAATAGATGGATTGGAGTAAAAGATTCATGAAAATCACTAAATCGTAAAGATTCCCAATAATCATAGATTCACACAAGAAGAAAGTATCATATAGATATGCATCCGGGAGGATTTTCCACTGTCTTCACTAATATTCCACAATAAATGTATTTCAATTCAAAGGCAGTCCCAAATAGGTTCCTTCCGTAGTGTAGGGATCTGTTACATGAAAATTTCATGTACTAGAACATTTTATGATATCCAGAGGTGACACATGAAACTCTATAGATTTGTTTTTTTAAAAAAATTTGTATTCCTGAATCCCATAAAATGTGTCACATATCTTCCTCCCCAACAAAAAAAACAGGATTTGAAGTCGAGTAGGTCGTAAAAAAATTATTAATCCAAAAACCTATTGGTCAAGTAAGAGATAAAAGATAGATGAATAATTCTAGGTGAAAAAATATTAGTAGAAGGAAGAGATTTAAAAATTACAAATAGATAAATATATATCAATAAATATATATGGTTTGTAATATGAAGAGGATTGGGGGCCATTCTGAAAAGACACTGAGAATTTTTCCTAGAGAATCGTAGGATGTTCCACTGCAAACATTGGATGCTAATATATGGGGAATGTGTGAAATATCTATTTGTATTCCCAATATTGTGTGGAGGTTATGTTCATCATCAATAAATATGCTTAATAAATTCGGAATTTTATTTTCTAATTTTAGTTTCTACTAGGTTATTTGAATTATATTTTCCGTTGTGATAGTAACTCATATAGGGCCCCACATTTCCACTACGCATTTCATTCATTACTAATTTTCTATTTATTTTTTTCAAAAATTTAATTTTTCAACATTAATAGATGTATTATTAATGGATAACTAAGATGTTGAGGGAGAGATTAGTTTTATGAAAGATATTAAGTCTGTAACATAATTTATTTTAGCGACTGAGCCCTAGTTAGCCCAAATCCAGCTACTGATGCTAAATACATTGGCATAATTACAAGTAATATTCCCTAAAGGATCGATAAAATTAGTAGTCTTGGTAATCTAGATACATAAATGTGTGTTTTGTTACAAATGAATAAATTGATTAAAATGTAAATTTTTTTCATTACAAATAAATAAAAATGTGGATCACTCAATCCCATCTAGTAAATACATGTATATAATTAATAGTAAACATCATGGGTTCCTAGGGAATGAAACATAATAAGGGTGGGTTAAAATGATTAGTATGTGATAAATATAGCAAAACCAATAATAAATCAATGAGAATAGTCAATATGGAATGGTAAATAGCTGAACACACATTCCATTTAATTTGTAAACTGAATGTAAGAATGTATGAAATGTGGAAATGTAATAACTGAAAAAACATTCATTTTAAATAACTAAGTAAGGAAAAATAAATATGGAAAGGTAATAAAATGAAACCCATTCCATCTAGATAAATCAAAATGAAATGTATCCATAGATATGTCAAAAATTATCATGTATAAATAATAAATGAATACTCAATAAAGGTAATTCTTTTTGGTCAGACGCAATGTTTTCCAAGCACATGAAACCTATTCTATCAAAAGATAGTTTAACCATTCCACCTTTCTGATTAATTCTTCCCCTGAGACAACAGACGCATACAATGGAAACCATTCCCCAATACCTAATCTTTTTATATCATGTCCACATCATTCATCATATATCAAATAAATAATTTCATTATCAAATATCTATATTAAATAGAGTATACAAATATCTCAATATTTCACCAACTAATCAAATGAATTTCAAAGTCAACATTATATGTAAAATGGTCCATGGGTTAGGAAATAGTAATATCTATGACAAATAAAGTGGATAATTCAGGGGAAATTCAATGTTCAATGATCATAAGAAATTCAATAATTCAATGTGCCTCACGAATAAATAATCAAAGTGAATTTGAATACTACCCATAGGAAAATCAATAATAAAACATCAATATGATGAATAATTATGGTATTAATACAACAAACCCATGTGGATTAAAATAGTGGGTAATTGTTGTTGATGAAATAAAATATTAACATTTAAAAATATTATTGAGGAAAATAAACATTTCTCTTTAAAAACCATTTGAAAATATTTTTATTTTTAAATTAATCATTTTAAACATGAAAATGAGTCTTCAAAGAAATGATGGATGATGAATCCATATATATTGTACAAGCTAAAAAATATTCCTTTTGAAGGAAAAAGGATATAAAATTCTTCTTTAGGAAAGTGATAAGAATATTTCTTTGAAAAATTAGTAAAGTACAAAATTTGAAAAAATTTATTTACCAAATAATTAAAGAAAACTGAAAACCATTTAACAAAATTTTATTTTTAGAATAAAATATTTTCTATTACTAAAGAGAGGTATAATGTGAGGTTTTCTAAAAAACATTTCCTAAAAATATATTTCTACCAATGTGTTAAAAATTGTAATAACACTTCAAATTGATCATGAATAACCAATAGAGAGTGAAAGGGTTTATTAAATAATTGTTATATAATTTCCTTGAATGGAAATTCTATTGAGAGATCATTAGGATTATTCTTGAGGAAAATAGTATTTAAACATTACAATGTGTCCCGTATCACTTTGAGAAATTAAAAATTCTAAAATCACGAAATTAATAATATCATTAAATTAACGAGATTAATGGTATATAATTTCAATAGTAATATGTACACTATATAAAATAAATTAGGAACATAACAATATAATGTTCCTCAATGTAGTGAAATTGAGACAAAATCCATTACATATGAATTGAAATACCCGAAAGTGATAAAAATAAAATGGAACACCAAATTACCATGAATATAATAGTGTTCATGATATTATATGTAAATTTGGTCATATGAACACCATATATATTTAATTAGGTGCACAAAAATTAATTCTACGTTACATAATGAAAATGAGATAGGAATTACATACCTTATATTTCCTTTGGATTAAATGTCCATTAAAATCATGTATAATAAACATATATCAATTTTCTAGTTTATTAACAAAAAATTTCATGTTTTTAATTACCTTTTTTCACTTATTACCATGATGTAAAAAATTACATAAACAAAAAAAATTACTCCAGGTGTATTCAACACAATTCAGTTTATATATCAAAAAATAATAATTTGTCAACTATGGTCAGAGGGTTCATTATGTAACATATGTAGAAAAATAATCATGACATAATTATCGTATTTTATATAAATTATTCTTTTAAAATAAATTATTAATTTTTTTTTATAAAAAAGGATTCAACGTTAGAATCATTGAGAAGGTAGGACATATGTTTTCATGAGTAGTACTCCAATTTTTAAATAATGATTGTTGACTTAAAAGTAACATAAATGAAGAAAAAATTATATTTATATAATAAATATAATATTATTTAATAACATATACATATATATTGAATTCTTTTTTGTAAAAGGAATCACATCATGTCGAGGAAGTGTTAGTCCACATATCCACAAACGACAGTAACTTTATTAAAGTTTGTTAAGGGTTAATAAAGAAAATGATATGTATTTTATATCTCCCAAAAGATATTTATGTGATGAATATATTATTGATTTTTATATTTAACATATGTTTAATTATGTCCATTCATTTATTCATTCTATGTATCTTTAGAATGAATAGCATCGCTTTTAGGGTGTGGTAGTCCAGACTTCCTAAAATAAGATTATTATATTTACACAACCGGAAAATAATAAATATATGTTCTAAATAAAAATTAAATAAGGTTAATACATTATAAATAACATACATATCATATATAAATATAATTTCCATAATAATATCTACTATTAAAAGGAGTAACAGAATAATGAATAATCATCATTTCATGTGGTCATAGTTCATCGTCCACAAAAACATTATGTTCATACCCATGTGATGGAGGTTTTTGTATGTTTAGCCCAAAATATCAGCATAAAAAAATCCTAATATATTTTTTATAATATTATAAAAAACATAATAAAGAGGTTTTAAGGGTTGGATAATGGAAATGAAACTAGAGATATTGAGAAAATACATTACATTTTAATCGGGTAACTTCGGGTCCATTGAACCAAAAGAATTTCTTTAAAGGGTTTCTACCGAAATGGATTCTATTATGTAAAGGATAAAAATTATGGGTTACTATTTGGAATTCTAATGAATTAAATTATGTGTTTTGTGAGGTTTTTGGAATTGGTAGAGTTGTGGAACTTTTATAGGGAAGGAAAAGGACTCATTGGTATTATTGAAAAGAAGTTAGGTGTATACATGTTCATACTTATTAAAAGACATAAAAAATCCCAAATACTCATGAATGGAAGTTTCATGGCCGAAATAGTTCCATCCAATGAGTTTTGAACAAGATTATAGTTCATTGGGTCCCTTAGACATAAGGTTTTAGTCAATTTTTTAGCTGAATTACACCTTAATCAGTGTAATTATTTTAAATCAAATTCACTAATCATTTTTTCCGAGATAAAGCTGATATTATTAATCCAAAACTATTATATTTATTACAATGTTGTTTTTAATATTTTCAAATTTAAAATCACAAAAGCATTAAAATTAATAATTATGATAATCTTGCAGATAGACAGATTCACTGGTTTTAATAGAAAAAATTTCAAAAGATTATTAGTTTATTATATTCAATTTATAATATATATTGACTCTAATTAACTAAATTATATTAATATATTTATAAGTGATCAAATGTGACTTTAAATAAAATTTATAATATAATTTAACATTAATAATTATTTTATAAAAATGGAGTTTTTAACTAACAAGCAGTATTTGACACTATTCACTAAAAATGATTTTTCTCAGAAAAATTAAGATAATTCATGGAAAGATAATTTTAAAAATATAAATTCAAATATAAAGTTTATTTTTATTTAATTCATTTATGTGTAAAAATTATACTTTAAAATATGTTCTATATTAAAAGTAGGTAGAAATTCCTTAATAAAATTATAGTTTTTTTATGTGAAATATTGAGTTTCCTCTTACCTTATGATTACCAAATCTATTTTATTAATATAAAAAATAATTCATGGAATATGTATAATATTAATTATGTTACCATAACTCACTATATATAATAAGTTTAATATATAAATCTATAACATCTTTTTGATTATAAAAATAGTTTTCTATAATAATATCCTTCTAATAATGAATTAGTTCTTATATTCATTTAAAATTTCATTATAACCAAAAAATGTGGTTTTCTAACCCATATATTTTCATAAGTTTTTTCATAATATCCGTAACATATATTTTTTATATTATAATATTTTAGTAATATATCGTTGTTTGGTGAAGCTCGACCTTACATACAACGTGTTCATTAGATGAAGGGTACTCTTTTCTGTAATGCATGCTATAGTGGAAGTTCATTATTGAATATGTTTTTCCCTAACCTAGTGTCATGTGAATTTCATTCTAACTCATGGTTTCATGCTTCAAAAAATATAGAATATATTTTAAAAATTAATTATATTTTAAATTATAAATATATTATATTACCTTACATGCTTGCTGTTATGTGTCATACATGCTATCAAACACAATGTTCTTACATTAGTTTTTTGGGGTATTAGATTATCCACACCTAATTTAAATTTCATCCTCACAATTTAAAATTGATCATGTTGATATATTTTTTAATACTATTTATGATACAAATCCCACATCATGAAAAGTGTTAATATGCCATCATCAATATAATATTTAATTTCAGTTACAAAGTTCCCAAGGTATGCCATGTAACCAGGACTCTAAATTAGATAACAATATCGAAATGCAGAGATAATTACATTGAGAAATTGTGTAAATATTTATAGGGAGTGAATGAAATTGTTAATAATAGACAAGTTAATAATCAATTGAATACTTAGGGCCTCAAAGACAATAAATATTTGATGATTTTGAAGGACATCAATGCAATATGAATTTATGTATCAGGAATTAATTTATTTCATAATTCATTTTACTAATGTTGGGTAATTATTTTACATAACAATAATATAAAAAAATATTCATTCATGATAGGTTTTAAAATCATATGAACAATCCTACATTTATGTTGTTATTTTTTGAAATTCTAATCCACCCATATTCTAAAAATAATAATTACCAACGATGGTTTTTTTATTATGCATAAAGCACTAAAAGAAACATTTAATGGATCGTAAGGCCTATAAAAGATTAAAAAGAATAACTAATTTTCCTTACATATCATTCAAAACTAATATGGTGAATATATTGTATTATAATCCTAAAAAGTGTTACTATTGGTTCATCATTAGTATTTATTTGTTTAATTGTTTAACTAAAAACAACAAAAATTAAAAAAGTGAATTTCATAGGTCAATGGTTGGCATGAAACACTTATCATCATTCGGTCATGGGTTCACGCCTTATTAATATACTATATTTTATTGGTCTCCACCCGTCTTATAGGTCTTCAGTTTCTAAAACCATATTAATATATCATTCAAAAATAAATATGAATGAAATCCTTGAGATTAGTTTAACCCCTAAATAGAATTTTAACTACTGTTTTAAATACTACCTCAATACATAAAAAATTTATCCATTTTATTTACACATTGTTCCTCCCTTGGTGTAGCCTCTATCATTTGTTGGATATCTAAATCATGACACCTTATCTTAAATATAAATCTCCTTAGGTTAAACCTAAGTTAATTATTATATATCCAAATCATTCATTATGGTTTATAATGATATTTTTATTATCGTATGCATATGCACTAGGAGTTTCAAACTAGGTTCGTAGTAAGGCCGGTTGTCATGTACCATGTTACAGAAATCCAAGCCCAGAATAGCTTCTCAGAATTGCTACACTAAGTTACATTTGTGCTATAAAAAATTCCACTTTTAGTATCTAGATATGGATTTATTTCTTGTATGTACCATATAATCTATAATTTACCATAATTCAAGGGATTCCACCTATACTTATTCTAAAATTCTACCTTAGTATTATGTTCTCTAATATTAGTTTCCCTAAATCTAGTTCCCTAGGTTTCTACAAATCTTCCTTTGATACTAAATGTAGGGACTCAACCCCAGATAGCTTGGAGCTGGTGTCTATTTATAAATACATTTACATTATTACAAAGAATCATGTCCTGAAGTACCGATCAGTTCAGTAGCCTTGGTTCTCTAGATACATAAATAATTATTGTATTACAAATGAATACATTAATTACAACATAATTTTTTTATTCTTAAATAAATAAATAATAGAATAACTCTAATACATATAGTAAATCCATTCATATCACTCATAATAAAAAACATGAATTCATGGGGAAATAAATATAGTAAGGCTGATCTCAAATGCTTAGTATGGTAAAAAATATCATAATCAATAATTGATCAATGAGAGTAGTCAATATATAAAAGTAAACAATTGAACACACATGACATGTAATCGATAAACTAAATTTATAAACGTAAAAAATATTCTATGGTAATAAATGAACACACATTATTTAAAAATAAATAGATAAGGAAAAATAAATATTACATTGTAAGAAACAAAAATAGATTCCATCTAGATGAATAAAAATAAAATGTATCGATAGATACGTCAACACAAAATCACATAGATAAATAATAATTAAATTCTCAAAAATGGAAATGATTATTTTTTGGATTCCATGTTTCCCAGTAACATGATGCATCTACCATGAAAATATATAATAACCATTCGAATTTGCATAACTAATTCATCCCATGGGATTACTGATGCATTGTGGGCTTTGATTCACCGGTCTCCAAACTATGTATTACATGTCCATATCATTCCAAATTTATCAAATTAATATTCTACATTATAAAATATCCATATTTAAAAATGTTTATGTATTTATCAATACTTCCCCAAATAATCAAATGAATGTCAAAGTATACACTGTATGTTAAATGATACACAATTTATGCAATAGTCATATCCATGATAAATAAAGTGGATAATTTAGGGAAAATTCAATGTTTAATGATCATAGGAAATTGAATACTTACGGTGACTAAAAATCTAATAAATGATTTGAACATGAATATTTTAATTGGAAAAATAAATAATAAACCATATAAAGGAAGAATATATATGGTATCAATATAATAATCTCATATGGATAAAAATTGTGGGTCATTGTTATTACTGAAATAAAAGAATAACATTAAAAAAATATTATTGACGAAAATGTCATTTCCTTTTGAAAATCCATTCTAAAATATTTTCCATTTAAAAATAATCCTTTTAAACTTGAAATGTAGGATTCAAAAAATTGATGTTGTTTGAATCTATACATTTGGTATGAGGTTAACAAATATACATTTTGTACATAAAAAGAATAGAATATGGATTTTTAGGAATGTTAGAAGAAGATTCGTTTCAGTTTTTTATTAAATACTAAAAGGGGTAAAAATTAATTTAAAAAATCATTTGAAAAACATTTTTGAAAACAATTTAATAAAAATTTATTTTTATAATAAAATAACTTCTCTGAATAAAGAGATATACAATTTTGGGTTCTCAAACAATCATTTTTTAAAAACATTTTAGTGCCAAGTAGTGGAAATGTTTTACTAAAATAGGAAAATGGTCATGAATAACTATTTAATAATGAATTTGTTTATTATAAATTGGTTATATAATTCCCTTTATGGAAAATTTCCTTTATAGGTCATTAGGATCAGTCATGAGGAAAAAATCATTAAACACTCTAAAGTGTCCCATACAACGTTGAATCATTTTAAATCAAAACTTCATTAATGAGTAAAATTTATTGAATACAATAATATCAAGATATTAAGGATATTAATGATATATAATTTCAATGGTTATTTATACAACATGTAAAATAAACTAGGTGCATAACAGTAGGACGTGTCTCAATGAAGTGAAATTCAGATGAAATCCATTACATATGAATCGAAAGAACCAAAAGTGATAATCAACAAATAGAATATTTTAATTACATTAATATAGTTGGTTTCATGATATTATATGTATATTTATATTTATTTACATCATATATAAGAGATTAGGTTTTCAAAAGTTATTTATACCTCGCGTAATGAAAATAAGACAAGAATCTCTTACGTTGTGTTTCATTTTTGTTGAACATCCATTATATTAATGATAAGTAAATTTATGTTCATTTTATACCTGCATAAGAAAATTTTTAAGGTTTATAATTAATTTTATTTAACTTATTACCATGTTATATAAAACTACATAAAAATTATGTTTACGTTGGGTGTTTTTAAACATATTCAGTTTATGTGACAAAACAACTATTGGTGGCCAACTACGGTAAAAGGGGTAATTATATAACATATACAAAAAAATAAACAATAAATAGTTATTATATTTTAAAAATAATTATACTTTTAAAACAATTCACTAAATATGGTTATGAATAATGAAAAAATGTTAAAATCGTGGTGATGGAAGGTTATATGTTTTCATTAGTTACATTACCATTTTTAAATGATCAATGAGGAAAAAAGCTTAATAACTATAATAATTCCATAATTATAATTATTAATATATACAAAATTACTTAATCAAATAATCATATATATAGAATTATGTTTTGTATAATCAATCACATAATGTCGAGGAGGCGGTAGTCTACACGTCCACAGATAATGTTATCTATTTTAATGTGTGCGAAAGGATAATAATGAAAATGATATATATAAATATATATATCATTTCCAGAAATATAATTATTTAATGAATATTTTATTGATTTTCTTTTATTTCACTTACTTTTAATTTTTTTCATTATTTTATTCATTCCATGTATTGTGCGAATGAATCACATTGCTTGAAGGGGCGATAGTGAACATTTCCTCTAATGATATTATCATATTTTCATAAGTTATAAAGCATATATTTCTATTGTAAAAAAATATTTTAAATGGTTAAAACATTATAAATAACATATATATCATATTTAAAAATATGTATCATCATAATTTACACCATGAGAGGCGGTAATGAAATAATTAACAAACCTCGTTTCATGAGGAAGTAGTTCTCAACCCATATAATCATTTTGTTCATCACACATTAGATTTTTTTGTGTCTTTAATTATAGGTTAAAAAACTATAGAAATACCATAATAGTATTTTTAGGATAATTTTAGTGTTATAAAATAATAGAATAAGAAATTTTTAGGGGATGGATAATAGAAATTAAACTAGATAGATGGAGAGAACACATTACCTTGTAATCGGGTAATTTATTTTAGCTTGAAACAATAGGCTTTTTTGGAGGGTATTCTGACAAAAGCGATTATTATTTATTGAGGATATGATTTATGGGAGACCATTTTGTGAGTAAATAGCCAAACCAAAGGGTTTTAGTGGTGGTAGTAATGGGTAGAGGGGGTTACCTTTATAGGGAAGGAAATGGACTCACATAGTATTCTTATAAAGAAGTTATCTGTAGACATGTTACTCACTAAAAAAGTCATAAAAAACCCCCCAAAATCATGAATGTATGGTTAAGGGACTAAATATTTATGTAAAATCATCATATTACAATTGGCTATGTCTAATGGGCCGTTAAACATTGTGTTTTATTCCTTTTTAAAGCCAAATTACACCTTAATCACTATAATTAATTTTAATCTCTTTCACAAATAGTTTTTTTCAAAAACTATGTATATATTATTGGAAAAAAACTATATGGATTACAATAGTTTATTTTTGGATATTTAAAATTTAAATCCCAGAAGAATAAGAATAATAATTATGATTAATGCGAATCTCACAGATAAACATATTAACTAGTTTTAGTAGAAAAATGTTCAATAAATATTTTCGTTTTGTTTTCAATTTAAAATTTATATTGATTATAATGAAATACATTATATTAATATATGTATAATTTATCCTATATGACATTAAATAAAATTTAAAATATAATTTATCATAAATATTTATTTTAATGAAAAGGCAGTTATTAACTAAAACACAATAGCTTTCAATATTCACTAAACTTGATTTTTATCTGAAAATTATCAAAAAAATTCATACTAATCTTATTTTTACATTATTAACTCAATAATAATTTCTATTATTAAACTCATCTCATAATGTGTGAAAATTAATATTTAAAATAGGATTTCAATTAAAATACGGTAAAAATGCCTCCATAAAAATATATGTATTTTGTGAAATATTGGTTTTTGAATTATCTTATGCTTACCAAATATATATGATGATGATATAATATAATTTAATGAATGTTGAACATATTTATTTCATTAACATAACTCAATATTTCTAATTTTTTTAATCAATTAGTGTAAAACAACTTTTTGAGCAAAAAAATAGTTTTCTACACAAACATCCTTTTAATATCCAATAGGTTCATATATTAATTTTTAATTTAATTTTTACCAAAACTTTATTTATCTAAATAGTATATTTTCATATTTTATTAAATAGTAATCACAATGACTAGTTTATAACATCTAGTATGGTAATAATTTATTGTTGTTTGGTGAAACCACGCTTTGCGTACAATGCATGCTTTTGAGGAAGGTCGCTTTTGTGTGAAACAGAAGATATAAAGGATGTTCATTGTTGTGTATGATGTAAAATAACCCTATATCATGTGAAATGAAATATAATTCATATTTTCAGGCATTTAAATATATATAATATATTATAAATAGAAAATATATTATAAATTATATAGATATTATATTACCTTACACACTGGTTATAATATGTCATACACCCTATTGAACACAAGGTTTTTACATTAGTTTTTTGGTGCATCACATTATCCTCACATTATATAAATTGTATCCACTTAATTTAAAAATGATCATGGTGACATATATTTTGATACTTCCTATGTTTGAAATCCCACATCATTAGAAGGGTTCATAATTCATCCTCTATATAATAGAGAATTGAAAGTAAAAAAGGTCCCATGGAATACCATGTTACTATGCCTCTATGTAAGAGAAAATTTGTGGAATGTAGAGATACATATATCAAGGAATATCTTAAATATTTATTGGGAGTGAATGTGGTCATCAATCAAAAAAATGGGTGATCAATAGATTGTTAAGGGACTCAAATAAATAAACAATTAATGAATAAGAAGGCCATCGATTCAATATAAATTTAGGTAATAGTAAAATATTTTATTCCTAATAATTTATAATAATGATGGGTAATTATTTTACTAACTAAGAATATAAAAAAATTCTTACATGATATGATTCAATATCACATGAACAATCCTAACTTTTTGTTATGCTTTGAAAAAAAATATTTTTTAACCCTTTATTCCAAAAAATTAATTACCAAAAACAATTTTATATGATTACGCATGATGCACTTAATGAACAATTAAAGGGTCGTAAGGCCTATAAATGAGTGACAAGACAATCTATTTGTAATTAAATATCATTAAAAACTAATATGGTTAATTGATTATTTTCCAATCCTCAAAAATATTACTACTGGTTCATAATTAATATTTCTTCACTGAATTATTTAATTAAAAAATGAAATATAATAAGGACATTGTGTAGGTTAGTGGATGGAATGAAACCCTTGTCATCCTTAAGTCATGGGATCATGTCATGCGACCTCCCTGTATTTGATTAGTTGTCACTAGGATTTTAGGTTGTCCTATACTAAAACCATATTAATATAACATCCAAATATATATATGTGATGGAAAACCACATAATTAGGATAATCTATAAATTAAATTTTAACTATGATTTTAAATAGAACGTCAATATATAAATACTTCATCCATTTTATTTCAACATAGATCCTTACTTGGTCTAGGGTTTATCATTAGTTATATTTCTAAATCTTGACACATTATCTTCAATCTAAAACTCCATTGGTTTAACTTATGTTACTTATTACTATACCCAACTCCTTCATAATGGTTCATATAAAAAAAAGTGTACTATCGTTTGCGTATCTCCTAGGAGTGTCAAATTAGGTTCATTTTAAAACTCCTTTCCATTTACAAAGTTACAATAAGTCAATCCTCGAATACCTTTTCTGAGTTGTTAATCTAAGGTACATCACTTTCAGAACCACATCCACATATAGTATAAAAATATAGATGTATTGATAGTAATAACCACATAATATATACATTAAAAACATTCTTGGTATTCAACTATACATTTTAAAAAATTCTACCTTAGGGTTATGTTATCTAATATATGTTTTCTTAAATTTAGATCCCTTGGATTGTACTAAATTGCCTTTGATTCCAACTATTTCTAACCATCCCCAGATAGCCTAGAGTCAGTGTCTTCTACTAAAAACATAGGCATGATTACATGTAATCAATCCCTAAAGGACTAATTAATTTATTTATCTTGTTAAACCATTAAAATAAATCATTATGGTATTACAAATGAATACATTGATTACAACATAATTTTTATCTTTCTAAATAAATAAAAATGGGTATAACTCTATTCCATATGGTAAATCCCAGAACATATTTTATAGTAATATTCTTGTAATACTGGGGAACTATAAATTATATGGGTCAGCTCAAATTCTCATTAAGTGAAAAAAATATAGTGGAAGCAATAATGTACCATGAAAATAGTCGATATATAAAGGTAAATAAATTAACACACATTCCATGTAATCAATAAACTGAATGTAAGAATTTATGAAATATAGAATGTTAATAAGTGAACAGTCATTCCATTGCAATAAATAAACAATGAAAAATAAATATTTCCATGTATGTAATTTAAATACATACCATAAAGATAAATTAAAATGAAATGTATCCATATATATGTCAACCAAAAATCTGTAGGGTAAATAATAACTGAATTCTAAAAAATGGAAATTCCTATTTTCAGGAATCATGTTTTTTATGCACACAATACCTTTACCATAAAAGAATAGTTTAAAAAGTCCAATTTAGCCAACTAATTAGTCCCCTGATACTAACGATTCTTCGATGGAATTTCATTAACATGTCCCAAACCTCTGTGTTGCATTTGAAAGTCATTCCTCGTATATCAAATAAATATTGTGACTTATCAAATATCCTTATTGAATAAATTATTTTTATTTATCATTATTTCCACAAATATTAAAATAAATTTTAAATTAGACACCATATGTAAAATTTTATACAGTTTAGGCAATAGTGATATCTATGGTAAATGAAGTGGACAATTTCGGGGAAATTTAATGTTCAATAATCATAGGAAATAGAATACTTCAAGGTGAATAAAAAATTAATCAAGGAAGATAATGTGAATACTATCTATGGAAAAATAAATAATAAACCATCCAGAGTCTGAATAATAATGGTATCAATACAACAATCCCAGGTAGAGTAAAATAGAGGGTTATTGCCATTGATAAAATAAAAGAATAACTTTTAAAAATATTATTGATTAAAATATAGTTTTCTATTTAAAAAACATTTGAATATATTATTATTTTATAAATAAAACTTTTAAACATGAAAAATAGGCTTCAATGAAAAGACTGTGGATGAATCTATATATGTCATACATGGTAAAAAGAATATTCATTTTGTACAGTAAAAGGTTTGAAAATGTGTTTTAATGAAATAAATAAGAAGATTCCATTGAAACCATGGTAAATAAAAAATGGATTTGAAATGTATTTAAAATATAATTTAAAAAATAAATTTGAAAAATTATTAATAAAAAATGGTTTTTAGAATAAAATAGTCTCTCAGACGAAAGAGATATATAATGATTGGTTCTTGGAAAAAATTCTGAAAACATATAAGTACCAGAGAGTTAAAATATTGTACTAACACTTGAAAATGGTCATTAATAACCAGAGGATAATGAAAGGGATTATTAAAAAAATATTTATTTAGTTTCGTCTAATAAAAATTCCATTGAGAGACGAGTAGGATTATTCTTGAGGATAATAATCTGTAAACATTCCAAAGTATCCCATACCACAGTAAAAACTTTTAAATCCTAACCTCATGGAAGAGTAAAATTGAATGAAATTAATAATTTCATGAGATTAAGGATATTCCTAGTATATAACTTCAATGATAATATATACAACATATAATAGAAACAAGGTTCATAACTATAGAATGTGCCTTAATTAAGTGAAATTGAGACGAAATACATTACATATGAATTGAAAGATCCAAAAGTGATAATCATCAATTAAAACATCTAAATATTGTGAATATAAAAGGTTTTATGATATTATATGTAATTTTGGATTCATGTGAAACCTATATAAGAAATTAAGATCAAAACAATTAAGTATGCCTCATGAAATGAAAATGAAACAAGAATCCCTTAACTTCTGTTTTGTTTTAGGTAAATGTTGTTTAACTTATGGTATGATAAACTTATGTCAATTTTATACTTCATTACAAATCATTTTGATGTTTATAATTACTTTTATTTCACTTATTACCAAGTTGTGTACAACAACTTAAATAAATAAATTTATGTTGGTGTGTTTTTTATCAAATTCTATTTATTTGTCAAAACAAAACTATGGTTGGTCAACTGTGGTCAAAGGGGTAATTATATACCATGTACCAAATAATAACCATTAAATAATTATCATATAGTTTAAAAAATAATTCTTTTCAAATAAATCATTAAATATGGTTATGAAATATCGATCAATGTTATTATAAATGAGACAGTAGGTCGTAGGTACTCATGAGTAACATTCCCATTTTTAAATGATCATTGTTGAAAGAAATAAAATATCACAAATATTTCTAGAATGATCATTATATAATAAATAAAATAGTATCTATTTATATATAATTTTATAGAGAATTATTGTTTAAATAAAATCACATCATGTGAAGGAGGTGGTATTTTACATGTCCACAAATGATGTTATATCTTTTAAAGTGTTTGAATGTGTAATAATGAAAATGATATATATAATTATTATTTTCATAAAGATAATTATTTCCAAAATATATTATTGATTATTTTTTTTCACTGATGTTTAATATTGTTCATTCATTTAATCATTCCATGTATCATTTGAATGAATCACATCGCTTTGAGGGGGAGGTGGATACACTTTCTCAAATGAGATTATCTTATTTACACAACATGGAAAGCATAAGTGTAAGTTTTAAAAAATTAATGAAGGGTAAAAAATTATAAATAACTTATATATGATATAAAAATAAATTTTCCATGATAATAAACTCCACGAGAGGTGGTATTGAAAAAATGAACAATCATTGTTTCTTGAGGCATTACTTCATCATCCCTAGAATCATTATGTTTATTAGCCATTAGATGGTGTCGTGTGATAGTGTAGATTAAAATCGCATAATAAAAAAATTCATATTATTTTTAGGATACATGTGTTTTTATATATAATTACAATAAAGAAATTTTAGGGTTTGTATATCATAAATGAATCTATAGAGATTGAGAAAAGACATTACCTTTTAATCAGGTAACTTATTTTGGTTTGAATTAAATGGCTTTGTTGGATGGGTTTCATACCAAAGGGATGAATCTTGATGGAGGATCATAACTATTGGACAATATTTTTTCAAGAATTTTCATAACACAATTAGTTTTAGAGGTGTGTCGAATGGGTATTGGTGGATTCCTTTTATGATGAAGGAAAATAGCCAACTAAGTATTCTGGAAAAGATGTTAGGTATACACATGCTGTTACCTAAAAAAATGTATAACAGACTACCCAAAATAATGAAAGGAAATTTCATGGCCGAGCTATTTCCATTGATTTTGTGTTGGACAAGTGGCTGGTCATTAGGTTCCTTAAATAGATGGTTTCATTCAATTTTTAATCCTAATTTCACCTTAATCACTGAAATTAATTTTAATCACATCCACTAATTAGTTTTTGTCAGAATGTATATTGATATTACCCAGAAAATAATATTAGATTGATTAAAAAAATATACGTTCTATTTTAAAAGTTCAAATCATATAAGAAGAAAAATAATGTTTAATTCTAATCCCCGAAAAAATGGATTAACTGGTTTTTGTATAAAAATTTTAAAATGATTGTTATGTTTTTATATTCAATTTAAAATTTCTATTAACTATAATAAAAAACAATATTTTAATAGATGTATAGTTGATTCAATGTGACATGAAAAAAAATTTATAACGGAATTTTAAATTAATAATTATTTAAAATAAAATGTTGTTTTAAAAAAAATGTTGTACTGTTTTCGTTTCAATAAAAAATGAATTTTCTCAGAAACAGCCCAAAAATTCATCCTATAAATATTTTGAAATAATTAATTAAAAAATTATGTACCTTATATCATATTAAAATCTAAAAATTTTGAAATTTTATTTTCAAAATAGGATTTTGATTATAATATGGTTAAAATTCGATACAAAATATAGGTTTTTATGTGAAATATAGGGTTTTCACTTATATTATACTTACCAAATCTATTGAATGAATATTCAAATTATTATATTAAATATGTAACATAATTATTACATTAAAATCGCTTAGTAATTGTAATTATTTTATCCGATTAAGGTAAATCCTTTTTCAGAGCATAAAAACAGTTTTCTAAAAAAATATACTTTTAATATTCAATTAGTTATTATATTGACTTATAATTTATTTGTAACAAACAATTCTGTTGTATAAACCATATATATTCATAAGTGTTGTCTTGTTTTTCATAATTACTAGTTTATATCTTATAATATTTTAATAATATATCATTTTATGGTGAAACTCGATTTGGCGTACATTAAATGTTTTCAAGGTAGGTCGCCCATGCGTATAACGCAAGCTATAGAAAAAGGTTGTTGTTGTGTATGATGTACGATAACCCAGTATCACGTGATTTTAAAGATAACTTATTGTTTAATGATTTGAAACATATGGAATATATTTTAATTAGTAAATATATAATAAATTTTTCATATATTATATTACCATAAACGCTTGTTGTCATGTGTCATGTATGCTATCAAAAACATGGTTCTTACTTTAGTATTTTGGGGAATCAAATTTATTATATTTTTTATTTAAATTAAATCTTATCCTATAAATTCAAAGATAAAGTGAGGAAATTTTTAGGATGATCTTCAATGTGGTTAAGGGTACTAGTCGAGAGACATCAATACCTAATTCCACCTTCCATATCAAGATTAGACACCATATGACTTTGTTGGTTATGAGAAACCCAGAAACTAGAGGTTGATGATTTAGGTAGAACTTGTTTAGGATTAAAAGAACCACCAGTTACCCAAGAAATATCATAGAAAATTATGTAATGAAAATCCATCTTCCATATTTACAAACTCCCCATAATCCATATTTTATATATTTTATTCTATTCTACTATTGAATCTAGCTTGTTGGTCTGGTAAGATTAGTTCAAAAAAATTAAAACCATTCACAAAATTGAAACCTTATAATATTTTTTCTCATGGGAGTTAGGATATGTTAGACCTATTCTATATTCTAGTAATTATTAAACTCATGGTATAATAAATATTTATATTCGTTTCACCAAGATAATTGACGATTCTCTCATGTGACTTCATTTGTATAGAAATCGAAATAGTATAGTTTAATAGCATGATAGATAATTTTCCTACCATTATGCGTCTAAGTCATGTTCACCTATTGAAACCATGTCGTAATATAATTTATCTTACAAAAAACCTCCTGGTCAAAACTACCAAAAGAGTAGTCATATAACAAAGGTCACAACGTAACTAGTGTGGTCTCCCCCTGAATGAAATACCTATGAAAAACAAAGAACAACCCTTTTCTATGAAATAATTTAAAATGATATCCATTTTTAAATGACTCCTTAAAAGGAATAACCAAGGAACTAGACATATATGGATTCATTATATGGAAATAATGACCATACCATGATATCCATCCATAAAATAAATAAAAAAACATCAATACATATGACATCATGACTTAAGCCACTCATGATGTGATAGGAACATACATAAGGTTTAATCCAAACCTAAAATCTATTACTATCATCCACCAACCATTACATTAAAGTTTCTCAAAACCTAAAATCAACCTGAGATCCACCATTTTATTACCTAGATCTATCATGTTATAACAAGACTGCATTTTCAAAATAGAAAGACACCAAAATTCTATTTATCATGCACCGAGATATGACACAAAAAATTTCCATAAAACATATAAATAATCCATAACACATGGTGAAACACAAGCCTTCATATTCAGATGACATCTTATCGATAAAATCTCATCCACAATAACATACATTTACCTCAAACCTTCTCCTGAAAATACAAACACCTATGGAACAAAACTAACAATTAGAGAAGGTTTAAACAATTCCATTAGATATCACTCAAAACATTCTTATCCTAGAGAAATAGAACCAAACCTAGATGGAAGAAAACAAAAATAACACCCAAAATCTCTTTAAAAATACCTATAAAATAAATGAAATCCCTCCAATAAAATATATATGGTGTACTAAATAAATATCCCACTCTATACATAATAGAATCAAACATTCCATTAAAAATTAAAAATAATGATCAATACGTACCAAAAAAGTTCCCGCACATCTATGACTCACATTCAAATATACATTAATAAAAAACATCAATCATTTAAAAAATTAAATCCCTTTGAATCACATTCTCATGTAACACCATCTCCCAATGGTTATGAAACACAATTATATTCCCAATGATTGTAATATTATCCTTCACATAAAACCCTAAAATGTAAGTTATATGGGAGACTTCATGATGATACTAAATAATCTAGGACACAAAATAAAACATCATAAATCCTATCTAGATTTAGAGGATGAACTAACTGGAAAATAACCTTAATGATTCAAAGTCAACATATCAAGAGGAATAGAAACAAATAATAAAGCTCTCTCCCAATGATGAGACTCCAATAAAAACAGTTATTGGAAACCCTAATCTCCGTGAATATAGTTATACAAATAGGATACATAAATATATAATTACATGATAAATCTACCAAAGGTAAGTGATTCTCCCATTATCCACTAAAACTCAAAACACGGTCCGTTATCATTTCCTTCAGTAATGAATGTTTCCAATGTCAAATGAATGGTATTCTCATTATTTTCATCTATATAAGAATAGAATTAACTGTTATTGTGTATCTTGGATCCAAAATAAATATGAAGATATCCTTATACAGTCATGGAAGCAATGGGGATTCCAATAATTGATGATGGTCCTAGGTACCCTATTAGGATTCACTATCTCATCTATATACTGACATTTATGAACATCCAAATCACTAAACTCCTTTATTATTAATTAATGTTTGGAATTCATCAAATTATACATAATTATATTAAAAACTCGACAAACTATCTAATCCAAAAGAAACCCAGTTAAGAAATCCACTACAATTTCCTCCGACATTTACCCATAAACATATGATAGATTCAAATTTATTCTATAAACATGATACCCCATCATCAAGTACTGAATGAAAAAAACATTATGTCTTGATCTTTAATATGGACCACTTCATTCTCAATTATCAGATCTAAATTCATAAGTTATAATATATCATGGATAAACCAAGATTCATATCCAAGGATGATCAATGAAATTCATGGAGAACCACCTCATGTATCATGGTGGAATAAAAAATCTCAATAAATGTTAACTCTTTTGTTAGTTATCCTTAGAACACCCCTCTAAAGTGTTAGTATGAATGAAAATATACGACCACACCTCTACCTAAAAATCTCCAAATTAATTATCTTCCACCTACAAAAAATGGATGAATAAATTGTAATCTGGTATAGTTAACCAATACCACTATTCCTATCCACATTAAGGAACATTGTATAATTATCATCCATCAATCATTAAGAATCTATATACTCCTAGAAAACATCTACTCATAAATTAATAATAATCAAATAAAAACATGAATTCCATTTTCTTTATAGTTAATGATGTAATTATGTGATGATGAGATAAAAAATTCCATCAAACAATACTAATATAGATTCAGATAAATATAATGGAAAATATTCTTCAAGGTTTTATGATCATTGGAGTAAAAAATCATTCTACAATGAAGTATTGATTCCAAATATTTTTTTAAAACCATAGATTTTATATCATTGATTCATGGTTAAAATAGCCACACTCTTTAATATTAATATTGTATTATCAAATAACCAAAACACAAAAGATATGTATCACAAAAACCCTTAAACACCACTCCATCCTTTAAAAACTGAAAGAAATGAGCACTGGACAATTTTTAATTAAGTAGTTGAAATTACCATAAGACTGAAAAATCCATTAAAAATACATTTCCTTCATGGTAAATTATATTAATGGGGTTTCAATTTAAGATAAATAAAACCTGATTATTTGATAATACATCATAAGTCTAAGGAAAATAATTTTCACTATAACATTCATGGGTGTCAGCCAATAAATAACAACATTTTTCTTTAATAGACTAACTTTTTGTCCATACCAAGGCAAAATGTTCTAATGAAAATGAAACAAAAACATCAAAAACATGTAGTAAGTCAACCTATATAGATAATATGGCATTGAACATCTTATATAATATCTCTATGATTCCCAACGTAGTCATATTTTTACATCCAGTACTTGTGAATGTCATCGATAAAAACCTACATTAATTGATTCATGTAATCAGAAAACATAGTTTACATGAGTCCCATGAAAAAATGTTGGGGAATTAATTACACTGAATGGAATAAAATCATACATGAATTCCCTATTATGGAATTTGAATGCATTAATTTGGATATCCCCCTCCTACACACTTATCTGATGATAAGAAACCATAGATCGCTCTACGAAAATCAATGAAATCATTTTCACTGATCAAAAAAAGTATGTATCCATTAATGGTTGTTACAATTTTAGACTATAATGTAAAATAACCATTATCCTATACACAACCTTATAATACCATCCACATTCAAATAGAACAACACCATATCTCCCAAAATTGATATGATAGTACAAATAAGAACATTCGACATCAAAAAAATCGATCTTGAATTCCATTTCACATGGTGTTGACTATCCAACAGCCTTCCACATCATAGAATGTGAATCCAACTAAAAAAATTATTGATCTCATACCAAAAAGATAACTAATATATTCCTAGGAAGAAATTGTATGGTAGTTTTTATAGAGATAATAAATCCTTTGATGACTGATGTTTCCACATCATTAACTCAAAACCCTAAAAAACATAACTATAATGTCATTGATATCAACTAGAGTAGTAAACATCACGAGAACCAGAATCCTCTCTATCTTGAATCTCAGGGGTATAGTAAGGTGGGTTAAAAAATGAAGTGTGTAGCCCAAAAATGAAATAATAAGAAAAGATATGATGATGAAAAGTAGAAAAAAACACAAAACATATAGAGCCCACCAAGAATTGATATCCTCAATAAATAAAATTGATCACACCTCAATCATCTACCACACAATACCTACTAATGGGAACCATCATTATCACGGTAAACCCTACTACTTAGAGGATTAGGGAAATAAAATTGTTGTACATTTTACACATTTTATCCCCTTTAATATATTAATGTATGGTGATCCTACTATGGATAGGGCTTATATGGAAACTATTATTGACTCTAAAATAGGATCTAACTACCTAAATCATGTTGGGAACCCAGAATGGTGACACCCTGGAATCGATGGGGATTATAAACTCTATAATTTAATCAGATATGAATGAGTTCTATAGTGGATGTATAGAAACAAATTGATCTTGAAAAACCTAAGGACGTCTTCGGAGACTAACTCCTATAAGGTGAAATCATTGACTGTTCTAGCTTATGAGGCCTTACATATAAACGTTTTCTACTCATGAATTATTGATAACACACCTCTCAATGAAATTATGATTTCAAATATATCATATTTATTAGTTCAACATTATTAATGATATTTATATACATAAAAAATTTTAATAGGGGTGTTTTATACCGACCAGTTCAACACAGTTCCTCTTCGAAATTCAACATTATATCCTCCTAATGTTAAAATAGAACATTAAAATTGTGAATAAGTTCATTGAATTGAATATGAAGATAAAATATTCATATGTTCCATATATAGAGAGAGATAACTCTTATACATTTTCACCATCATCCTTGATAATGGGATTTATACACAGAACTACTATGAAAAATTATCCCATGAAATTATTCACCCCTTATGCTCTTCAAGGAACATAAAACACCACTAGAACTAGGATCTTTGTTCGTGAAAACAACCAATGGGAACTAATTCTAATTAATAGGATGGAATAAAATGAAATAAATATTATTCTCCAATATCCATCCCTATGTATCCACATAGAAGACATTCCCATATTACTTCACCAGGCCTTAATGTATTAATGAACATTATATCATCCTCTAATACCCCTCCTCCTTCATTGGGTCCACCCTCCAACGGACAATCGATCCATCATGGTTCACCTGAACCAAATGGACTAGTAGTAGAAAATAAACAAAAACCACCACTCTATGAAGGATGGATACTCTTATGAAATTATAAATTGAATTTTTATGTTTTTATTTAATAAGAATCACTTTTTACCCCCAAAATCAACCAAATTCGACAAAAAGAACAAATATATGTGATGAATGTTTCTTTCAAATGACTTTTTCACACAACCCAAAATAATATTTCATAGCTAATACAGTAATAATCATGTCCATGTATTAGATATATGGGGGAAATAATCACTTTTTTTGGGCTAGTCTCCCTTTGTACATCATAGACTAGTTCTGAAAAATAAATTTTCCATAAAAACCCATAAAATTTTCACCAGTGTCTAACTTCAAACACTATACTATATTTTATCCGTGGATTTGATGCTATTTTTTAATTAATCATCCATAATATGAACTCCACCTAGGCCCATTGTGAAGATGAGGGTGACCCAAAAAAACATTTTCGAAGAGGATATATATTGGAGACTATTATGGAGGGAAAAACATTCAAAATGGATGAATAACCCCCATAAACCTATTAACATAAAAAATACAAGATTCAGGTACATAATACAATAAGAGATCTTTTATCACCTAGTTCATTTAATTTTAGACATTATAATGTCTTTGAAATAAAATACCAAAGAAAACTCATAAGGAATCAACTCCACCAAGAACACAAAGACTCATACTAATAATGGTTTTCTCACTATATGATTCCCTCCAAAAACCATAAAATAGATTTATATAATTATGGGTGTTCCTAAAAGTAAAATTAGTGAGATTGTTCACAATATCTATCATGATGACGTCAAAGATGAATATTAATTCCTCAATGAATAATTAGTAGAACTAATAAAAACCTATACAGGGTCAGATATCACCCACAATCACTAAGGACCAGTCACCCAATATAACATTAAATTATAATAACATATTATTTAAATAATATAACAAGATCATATCATTTAACCAATCCTTAATTATTTTTCACTGTCACACAATAGAAAAAAAATTATTAAGGCTCTTATCTCTTCTATAACCACATAACCACATATCATCATACCTATATTTAAAATAATAACTATAAGAACATAATAATTATCATCACATAATATAGACCACATCATACAACATAATATACACCCATCACATACTAATCATTATAGGGTATCATGAAAATGAAGGACATCAAACTTGTTCAATCCTCCAACCATGAATGAACCACACCATATATCACATTATGTCTAACATAATCATCCAATAACCATCATATCAGCTTATTACACCATGTTATTCACTCTTTATTCTTTAGAAATAAAATATAATTCATCATAACCATTTCACATATTGATAAAAGAATTGGTTAGAGTTATTATTTATCCTTATGTCTCGTAACCGACGTAGATATTGGGTAATGAACCTGGACCCCAAAAAATATGTTTTCTCATAAGGTTATTTGATTAGAGAGTGGTGATCATGAAATAATATTGAAAATAAAACATGTATTATATCCATTCATGAAACAGACCTATATGTTCATACCAAGATAGGACGACTAAATTATATCATACCTACATTACAGTTGAAATTGTATTCACATAAGAACCTCTATGTTTGAACATGTAACTCCAATTTGAGTGAACAATAATTATTATTCTACTCATAGAAAACCGACAAAGATAGAAATAAAAAATAAAAAAGGTATGGATTAAAATCAAAATGTGAATGTTTTACAACCCATTGGGATTCCCCTTGGGAGACCTAGCCTTAGAGTGTTCCAAATTTTAATGGTGTCAATAAATAATTATTTCAATATCTTGTATAATAGGTTTTGTAATTATGGAACTATAAAGTCTCGTATATATCAAATTACTTCATTTAATATTATACTTATAGAGGATTTAATTGAGTTTGTTAGGAATTTTTATAGGAATATCCACCAATAACCTTTGAGAGAACTATGTGAGGAGGGTTTGAAGTTGAAATATTTTACATTTTTTCATTAAGGAATAGCCTATATATGGTTCTACAAAATTAATGAAGAAAATTTTGATACCTTGTATGATTTCTTTAATGCCTTTATATCCAAATTTTACATATGAAACTCCACTATTTATGTTAAAAATAATATCACTCGATGGGTATATTATGAGGTAGATTAATTTCACAAGGAATAGGATAGGTTCATAGGCCTCAAAATTCATTTTCGCAATCACTGATTACCTCATGATCTACTTATTAAAACTTTTTCAATAACCTCACCTCTTATAACCTTAAATTAGTTGAACAGTATTACGGGGTCACTTCTTTGACTAAATTACTGATGAGAAAATTGTTTTTTGAAAATATTTCCCTTAAATATATAAATATGCTAAAAAATATAGATTCATACATATATATGAAACAAACCCCAATGTTATTGTTATTGATTGTGGAGTTCAGGTAGACTTTGGATATTAGTGTGGGTTGTTCGTTCATAATAAATGATATTTCTCAAATAATTTCCTCCCTATTAAATATAAGGATAATTATTAGTTCATTGATTATAGAGATATACATCAATGTAAAATGTTAAATTTTCAAAACAATACATTTCTGGTTGTAAAAATCAACTCATTATGTCCTAGAAAGTAAAATGTGTGGTGAAACAGCTCACTACATGAATTTACCCATAAAACCCCAACCCGTTTTTATAAAATAAATATGAGGATGTGTAATAAAACACTAAATGTGAGTTTAGGAGGATTTTTTTGACGGTTTTTGATTATATTAGTTCACTAAGGGAGGATATTGATATCAATATTCGCAATTTATTCCTCCAAACAGGTCAAATCTATTGAAATCTTGGTGGTTGCAAAACAGGAAAGCTGCCAAGAAAAATAATTCGGAATTCATGATAGAATATCATGGTTTTCACCATTATATCTTACATTCAATCCCAAATATCGGTTGCTAAAAATCCTACAAAATTTAAATATCATGAAACCATTGAATCTGATAATGAAATCTAGGAAAACCCTCTATCTAGAAATCTAGGTCGTTTCAACCAAAATAAATAGAATATTAAACACCTTGATAAGCCAATGAACCATGATAAATTATGTTGGAATTTATTATGGAATGAGAGTGTCATGTTGTGATTGAGTAAAGGTAAAAAATAAATATATTTTGAAACATTATAACCAACACATTCCATTACATGAATGATTGAAAAAGAGTGAGGAACATGACTACCTTTTTTCCTAAAAATGATTTGAGACTTCAGCATCAATATTCTATTTTTTCACGCCTTGTAAAAAATCCCATCATATTTAGAATTTGACAAAATAATAGTAAAATTAAAAAATGATTGGGATAAATTGGATATCATCAATCTCAATGAGTAGTGAAGTGTTGTGCATCTGAGGAAACATCATCTAAAGGCGAATGACCATGGTAGTATTTTTATTCAATGCTTTCTGGGATGAAGTGGGAAAATAAATTTTCTATGTGATTTTTAGAGATAGTATATTTATGTGGCCTTAAACTTTATTGAAAATTATAATCCATTTGTATTTTAAACCAAATCTAGTTTCACTTAAACCCATTGATAATTCACTCACTCACCCATATGAAAGGGTGGATAACTTTTTAGTGTGTTTAAGAAAAATAACATTACCCCAAGATTTCCTTATTAATGATTTGGAATTTGATTAAAAGGGCCCAATAATATTAGGAATACCCTTCCATTATAATGGATGTGACATACATGATGTGTAAAAAGTAAACTAACCCCCGATGTTCTGCATAATGTGGAGAAGATTTTGGTTTTTGAATGACCAAAACATGAGGCTAGTTGTGAATTAACTGATGTTGCTAAAAATGATAGATTTAAAATTGAGTTCATACCTACATATGATTCATTCCCTATTGAGATAAAATTGAAAATTATTTACCATCACAATGAAAATAAATTTTAGTATTCAACTGCTCCCCCACACTTATATTGATGAATTTTATTTTTCTTAGAACCCATTCTATATTTTTATTTAAAACTTTTCCATTAAATTCATAAACTTATTCTTGAATGTTTCAATTTTGAAGATGAGTTTTTATATATCTTAAAGCTGGGGAGTGCTATAATATAAAACATACTGAAAAACATGATGATTTACACTATGAACATGTGTATTTTCTTGAAACCTTTTTTTAAATAGTTTGTTCATATATCTAATTAATTCCAACAATAAAATTAATATTTTATATCATTTGATTCCTTTATGGAAATTGTGTTGTTTCTTTTAGAAGATGAGTGTGATTTATTCATATGTTGGTTTTTTGAGTTTTCTTCTTTACATTATATGTTAGTTACAATTTATAGAAATATTGGGGACTCTTCTACATTTTTTTAATATGTGATATGTCAATAATTAATTGTGGGGGGTGATGGGGAAGAAGTATTTATCAGTTATCTGATTTTTTGGTGTTGATGTTTAAAATTTTAAGACCCATAGAAGTTTGTTGTATAAGCTAATATGAGACAAAAAACATGTACCCACTTGTCGTGATGGTTGTTTTTTGGATAATTTATATTTCTTATGAAGAAGTAAATTTAATTATAGTTCATATGGTTTATTACTATTAGAATATTGAAAGCCTAATCATTAATAATTCATAATCATTGAATGATAATCGTTAGGAATATTTATGGTAATATTGTCTAGCAGGGGACATTAAACCTATTGTTTTAGGAGGGAAAACTCATGAAATTATTGTTTTATAATTTTAATTCCCAATTAAATACATTTAGCATTCTCAATTGTCTATCTATATTGACATGTGAAACATTATTACTGAGATTACCATTGATATATTTTATTCTATTGATTTATGGGTATTTGTTTTTTGTTACCTATTGTCATGAGGTGCAGGTGGGATAGTGGCCTCAGTTGGTTGTGATTATTCCTTGTCAGTAGTAATATATTATGGAATATCCATTATATAAAGAATATTATAGTTTATGAGTGAGGGGGAAACACTTCCATCCCCTCATACTATGGGTAATTTCAATTCTTTCGTTAAATAATGCATTCTCATGGCAATTTTTTCATTTTTTAATTAATTCGAATTATTAATCAAGATAAATATTTCAATCCTATAAGGGGTCTTATAATTGTTTAGTTCATCATTGAAATAATATTTTATATACATAATATGAAACATGTCATCTTATTTTAATAAATGTTTAGTTCTATTGTTGGTTTCATTTAATTCACTTGCTAATTTCATGTTAATTTCTACCTGTACATTAAAAATCATTTATCAAATCATATAATGAATGAAATTTTATAGAAAACAATATTATAATATTTATTATTAGTTGTTCGAGTAGTTTTTTGTGGGATATTAATTTTTTAAATTTTTTATGTGGTAAATAAAAGTTGTAATTTTTTTGAAACCCCTTCTTTAATATTTTACTACAGAATTTATTATCTATTTAGATTGAAAGTATATTCCACTTTTTACCTCATAATTGGGGAAAATGAACTGAATTTTGTGTGGAGTTGGGGGTTCTTCATAAATCATAACTATAATTCAAGGATAAAAAATAAAAACCCCATATATTATTTTAAATTGATGGCCTTTTAAACTGTAATTACATTATTATTGTAAATATATCACTAAAAAATAATAAAAACATTTGAAGACTACTTAATTGATAAATAAATTATATTTTGTGGGGTTATAAGAATCTAAAATTGCTATAAATTCATCATTTATGAGTGTTTTTTCCTTCTCTCTTTATGGAAGGTCACTATGAGAAAAAATAAATGGAATCTGATAGGATATAAATTTATAGATTATGGATTATATATTGTGAAAAAGGGAAATTTGAACAAAAAAATAGTGGATTGACCCTTTTTTAACAAGTACATTAGGTAATAAACTCTATTGACAATCATATATATCCATTGAATATTGAGTAAAATAAGATAATGGGATTCCATTATGAGTCTCTAAGACATGGTCACTGGGTGTATTTATATTGACAAATAAAATCCATTTTTAAATTTAAACAATTGGAATTCACAATGATTTTCTCAAGAAATATGTCTATAAAAAATAAATAAATCCCATTTTTGAAAAACGAGCTAATTTAGGTGATTATAATTTTGGTACCAGGTGAAGAAAACATTATTGACTTATTTAATTAGTATTTCATTAGAATCAATGAAATAATGTAAAAAAGAAGAAAAATATTTATCTTCATTTTGTGGAACAAAGAGGAGATTTAAAATTAATGGTGTCTTTTGTTAATGTTTAAATTATGTTATTTTCAAAAATATAACACTCCTAGAATTGAAACCCAATTTGAAGGAAATTATGTAAGTAGATAACATTCACATAGAAGACATGATTTTTCATAAAGTGAAGAGATCATTGATATCCATATATTTACAGTCATAGAAAACTAATTTGGGATGGTATTTTATTTTATTAGTTTTTTAAAATAAATAAAACACATTGAATTAATCAAGAGTGAAATTGATGAAGTGATGGGGAGTTTAACGTGGCCCTTATTTTATGTTTTTTCATATTGTTTTTAACTTTTTGTATTTCTTTAGTTATTAATGTAATGATGTTTGTTTCAAAACTATTAATTGTAATTATTTTTATTATAAATTGTTAAAGTTTTAATTATTATTAATAATACTACCATATAATATTTTAAGCATAAAAATACATAAATATATATATACCTATATATATAATAATATTACGTACATAATTTGGAAAACATATTTTTCAGGAATACAAATAATAATATAATATCATATCTAATAATGATTTTTATTGTAATAATATTTATTTACAATGTTACATATTTTTTATAATTGTATATATTTATAACACTTTTATGTCATTACTTTTTTATGTAGTAAATTTTTTATATTTTTTATTAATACTTGTAATAAATTAATTTTTATCTATTTTTGTCTTTGATTTGTGTGTAAGAACCAATAATATAAATAGTCAAGTCATGATGCATGAATGTCAATATCGGGAGGCTATTCATTCTATGTGAGAGAGCTAAGGTGTAGTTACTAGAGGAGGATACTAGATTGTGAATCTGTGCCATATGGAAACTAGATAATGCTGTTTTTTGAACTCTAGTCATTAATACATATGTGAGGGGGATCTATCCATAGCATATGATCCAACTAATTTTTTATCACCTGGTACAATAAAAAATACATTTTAGATCACCATTGGGGGAAAAGCAGCTGGTCATTCACCCTTTGACCATATTTATTCTTCCCCCTCAACCATTCCAATTCCTCCCATCTGATTCATCAATCGATAATAAATTTTATTTCCCCATCAACAATCATTCAACATCTATTCACTAGGACATAGAGAATAGTGTATGCAACTGATCTATGGGAAAAGAAATAATCAATGATCTTGGGTAAGGAAATCACCTAGGAAGAGTTTCTTTTTTAAATATTTCTTCAAGTCATTTTTAATTTTCAAATCATTCTTAGCATTTGTAGTTCAATTTCATAGGGGGTCAATTTGATAATTTTTTTAAATTCTTATTATACAATACTCTTAATTTCTATAATTTAATAACTACACTTTAAGCTCATTAATTTGATTTGATTCTTAATGGGAATTTTTTTCTAAGATACATATAGACATGTGATGATAGCAATTAACATTTTGTTGAAATTTAACTAATGTACTGAAAACAAAAAAATCTAAATACTCTCTTTTCCATTGAGAATAATTTCAGTTCATATGTGATGATTAAATGATCCTTTGTAAGTAATGATTGAAGAGTAGTGTTGATCCACTTATTTAAGAGAATCATTTATTAACAAATTTTTATTAATAATTAATTTTTTTAACAATAATATGTCTAGAATATCACTTAATTATTACATGATTGTTTGATCTCAAAAATATCATACATTTATTGTCTCTTTCTCTTTCTTGCAACATTCTAACAGGAAACACACATCATTTCATTTTCACCCACTTCATTGCATATTCATAGTCACTTTTACTTTTTGTAATTTTTTTGGGGTTTTCCTATTCAGTGGAATAAAAAAATTTATTCCCAATGGTTAAAAACATTTCATAATGCAGCACTATTTTAAATTACATTTTAAAAATTTATCTTTTTGGTGTGTCCAATGACCTCGCAACTATATAAACAATAACATCACATTATATGAATATAATAATTGCCAATTAAATTACTAGAAATTATAATATAATTATAATGTAATAATAGGACCATAATAATCTTATATAACTTTGCATTCACTATTTTTGTTTGTTTTGTGAATAATTTTAATGCTTGAATTATTCAAAGGTGTCACTTCATAAAGGAAACTAGATTCAATCCAGGAAATTATAATTCTCGAAGAACAAGGCATCACTAAAACCTATCACATATAAACCTACCAAATGACTCATACTATAACTAACATCAATCAAACATTCCTAATATATATATATATATATGTATATGTATAATCCCCCGAGGAACAAACCATTATGTAACAAAAACCCTTCATGGAAGATTTAATTTAAACTATGGAAACCATGTCACCATCACTCAACCACCAACAAGGTATTCTGGGATATTAAAGTCACACCCATCCATGATTCCATATAATACACAAAGAATATAACAAACCAAAAACTCTTACCCAGACCCTTGGATGATGGGAAACCCCAATCCCTCTTTTATAGAGTTAAACTAGGCTATTCATCATTAATATTATAGTAACCAATCACTACGAGATCTAGTTGGCCCAACTAATGATCATCCCAATTGTGGTATTGATTTTAACTCCCTATAAGAACCCAAAATGTTGTACAATAGAACTAATTCATATCATAACGTCATTAACCTATCCCATCTCACACTCTATAATTCGCACAACCCCTTTTCAAAATTTAAAAACTCAAAACCCATCACACATAAAATCAAATTACATAAAAATAAATGAAATATGATGAATTATAAAAGGAACCACCAAAATTTTATTAGGGAAGAAAACATGTCAAGTATAGTATCCCAATTATTTCCTTTCTCTATAAATTTTAAAATCATACTAAAATACCCAAAAAAAGGTTCTATTCCTAAAAAAATATTATAGTGGATCTTGGGTGTCCTACCTCGAACAGAACAATGGTGTGGATGGGGTAATCTATTAAAAAAATAAATTTTCAAAATAAAAAATAACACCCATCCACTGTGCACCTAGTAGGAGCCCACTAGGTACTCAGTGTCCCTCCAAGGGATCTAAGCTATAGGGGACTCACCAGGTTCTCAGTTCTCCCCAATCGAGTACTTAATCAGATTAGTGCTACTGTTTTAGGCCCTCTTCCTCCTTTATCACTCTCCAACCCCCCCGATAAACACATAAGTTCATTAATGGGAATAAAAACATACCTAGTGGATTATCTATCTATTAGATTTCTTATCTAGATCATAATTATCAAATAATTCCTTCATTGGAGATCAAAAATCAAATTCCCCATAAATTCTCTAACCCATAACATCAAAGGACATTAATACTCCACCTGTTGGGTTTTCCCAAAGACATGATATTTCTAAAAGTATTCATAGATAATTTATCAATACACATTAATCAAACAACACTTCCTATCTATCATTACATATTTTATTCCAATAATCCAAATTTTATTTTGATCTAACTGTATAGGATTTTCCTAAAAACCCACCACTCTAATCCAAAATACACATCACCCACCTCAAAAATGCATTTCTAACACCCAACATGCCTCTTCCTTCCCATATAATCTAAAAAAATCATTAGATGGAAGTGTCACGCACAATAATTAGTCAAATACACAAGGGACCATCATGATTTCATCTCATATAATGGAAAATATTCCTTAACCCACGAGATTTCATGAAAAAAACATGTTCCAACTAAATGGTTCAACATAACATTGGATGAAAAAATAAATACCTAACACCAGTTCATATTTTCTCAAAATAGAGTATCCTGCACACCCAAGCCCGACAAAGCACATGGTTCATTCCATTATCAATGTTACATAATATAAGGTCACATAAAATCATTCCCAACAATCAATATACTCACCACCAATGCTACACATAGCCTGATCACCCAATCCCAATGTTGATAATTTTTAATTGATATTTGGTATCATCCACCTATTTAACGAATCCTCTTATAAGGTATTCTTGTAAAACAAATTTCGAATCATCCTACCAAAATTATATAAAGTCAAAAACCCCATGCTACTTTAGAGGTCGAGTCTCATTCCATCAAAATACATACCTGAAGAAATCAATTTTGTTATAAGCACTATAGAATTACTTACACCATCATCATGATAATACCGAACCACATGGATACTAATCATTCAATGTAATTTTCCAACTAAAATTCATTCTTATCAACCACATGAAACCTGAACCAATGAATAAAACATCTTCTTCCAATGAGGTAATGATATCCAAAAAAACCAAGTTTGATACCTCTAATTTATGGAAAACATTGCTAACCCTTAATATGCACTATCCCCTTAGGAACATCACTGATCATTTTTTTTTTGAAATCATCCTCATAGCCCTTATCTTATATCTCAAACATCCCAACCACACTCAGGTATATTAAAATTTCTTATCATACAGATAAAATTATGAACCATAATATCCCAATTAATTCCCATATAGACAGTAAATTTATCCAATTAATGAAGGAAAATCACAACATAAAAAACCCACATTATTTTCAAACCAGCATACACAACTATAACAAGACTATCATGCTATCTACAATCCAGAAAAATACTATAATTAATAACCCTTAATCCCCCAAGGATGTGGTAGGATTACGTTAATTACATACTAATTCTTACCAAAATATTTTTTCTCATCATGAACCCCCCAAGTTGAGTACTGATGATTTCAACTCACTAACTTAGTTTTATAAGACAACACCCAATAGAGATATTTATAACTACTCTTTCTGATCCATTAGTTGACATTCCATAAAATCTCACACTTCATCAGAAAAATACCCCCAATATGGGCATAACTCACTAACCCATATATACCCACATGGTTCATTGAATCAATACAGAAATAAGTAATAACTCAATTTGAAATGTCCTACACTATAATGTCACATCACCCAATTCCTCACAGCTGGCATGATTCACATGGACCATACTACAATAGTCATAACCACAAGACTCCCCCAACTCAAAGGATTTAATTTAGTTCTAAATTTGATAGCATAATATAACCATTTTAAATATTCACATTCTACATATTCAATTTTTTCTCTTTGAAAAAAGAAATTAATTTCCATTTCCTAGCACAACTATTGAAATTCATAACAAGATTGAATTCCTAGAATTATAAATCAAAAATTGATCAATACCTAAAGCATATAACCATTCTTCCATCAACTAAATTCACTCCATTATATAAAAAAAATAGACACAAACCACAATCACTTACATTCAGGGTAATGAGTAATAAAAACTCACTCTTCCAAAGCCATGTGACGATCTACTATTACATTAATCAACAAAATTTGAACTAGCTACGAACAACCACTACCATTATCCACACCATTATAGTACCATGAATCCCACACCTAGTGTCATATCTCTATGTTTCAAGTAAACACCACATAACAACCCATCTCAGTCACTGGGGTCTACTAGATTCACCACCCTATAAGACCTAAAACTGGATTATTCTCCCCAACCAACACAGAACCTACACTACCATATCTATAATAGGATTAACCAAAAAATCACCATTATATAATATAGTATCCTTATAATCTCAAACAGTATAGGTCACAAAATCAACCAAAAAATAGGTAATACCATATCTGTAACATCTTGAACCCATTCCATTAGATTGGATAGCATGGAGGTGACACTAACCATTGGTGTCATTTATGAAGATACTTATGGTCGGAATGTGAATTAAATAATAAAATATTACCTGATGTAATTCCCATAAACATATAGAAAACCAATAAAATAGAAAATATTAATAAAAATGGACTCTATATGATGAATGAAGGTAAACCAATAAAAATATATATTCATGTTAATAAAATAATATCAGAATAGCAATAACTAGACAAAATTTTACAATTTTAAATTAACTTCTTGTAAATATTTAATATAATATAAATTACATAAAATACAATAAAGAAAAATATACAATAATTATAAATAAATCATGACTAAATTATAGGTATTTCATGAAATTAAGAACCTATACTAATGGAATAGTAACTTGACGATTGGAATAGTTATGTGACCATTAAGAGTAGTAATCCATCCAATAAAATTTTATCCCCATCTATGAAATTATAAATAATATTTATGTATCTTAATAATGAAAATGTAATATATTTATATCAAGATATATGTAAATAAATGTTTTTAAAATTCTATATAAAGTATTGTTTTTTTGTAAAATGTAAATGTTTTATTGTTTATAGTTGGTGTATTTATTTAAGTGAAATTTTTTATATAATATATTTATAAATTAATATTTTTTGTCTTATTATTATATTTAAATTTTACGACACCTTAATCAATTGTTCTATGAGTCGGAAAATTTGTTATAATGTGAAAATCACTATTTCACAACTAAATTGTTATTTTAAATAAAAAATAAAGTTATCATGTTTATAATTTTTTTTCATAAAATGGATTCCATTTTTTAATTCTGAAAATAAAAAATGGGTGGGTTTAATTTTTTTATTTTTCGAAAATAGTTGAATTTTTTTTGGTGAATAGTGATATACGACAATTTATGGTATTTAACATTTTATACCAAATACATGAATTTACAATTCATGGATTCTTTGAGAACCAATTAATATCTCACATGAACTATTTAATATATATAGTCATAAGAATCAACACTCTTGATAATCTTGGCCCAATATAATAAATAAACAAACACCCCACTCCCCCCATTATAAATACCACCACTAAGCACATCTTCTTCTCACACCATTTAATCCTTGGATATTGCTTATATTTTTACTAATTCCCATCCAAAAACACATCCCCACATTCTAGTCAGTTTATTCTCACTAAAAGAAAACTTCCAAGTGGCTTAAATGGGCTCTCTAGGAGATGACCAGAAAGTGGTAAAACCATTCATCATTCTCTTTTCAATATATTTTCAATCTTATCCTTACATAAACATCTCTATAAAAGTAACATGATAACACATGTTTAAAAAGTATAATTTTATATTATATTTTTAATTTAATATATATGATTACATATCTTCTCATATTCTTTCATTTTAAAATTGAAAACATCATTTGGGAGGTTCTGATTACCCGCATTTGTGGATTACGAGATTTTAATTTTCATTAACACATTAATGGATGGTAAAAAAAATTTATATATTAAACCAAATTATAATTTGTTTATTAAAACATATTAAATATAATATAACAAATGTATGAAAATATTTTTAACTAAAATGATAATAATTCAGGATGGTTGTAAATCTTTCCAAAATAATGTAATTATATTTTCAATAATATTTAATAAAATAAATCATTGTCATTTCAAAAAGGATATATTTTTGGTCATAAAATAATACCATATAATTATGGTAATATAGTTATTATTCCATTTTACAAGAACATTAATAATAAGAAAAAAGTGATCTGGCCATGAAACCATGAAATTAACACTCTTTAAACAATTAAATTGAACAAAATAAATCAATGAAATAACCATAAATACACTTAATAATGTTATAATAAATTAATTTTTAACCCCAAAATCAACCAAATTCAAGAAAAAGAACAAGTATATGTGATGAATGTTTCTTTCAAATGACTTTTTCACACAACCTGAAATAATATTTCATAGCTAATACGGTAATAATCATGTCCATGTATTAGATATAAGGGGGAAATAATCACTTTTTTTGGGCTAGTCTCCCTTTGTACATCATAGACTAGTTCTGAATAATAAATTTTCCATAAAAACCCATAAAATTTTCACCAGTGTCTAACTTCAAACACTATAATATATTTTATCCATGGATTTGGTTCTACTTTTTAATGAATCATCCCTAATATGAACTCCACCTAGGCCCATTGTGAAGATGAGGGTGACCCAAAAAAACATTTTCGAAGAGGATATATATTGAAGACCATTATGGAAGGAAAAAACATTCAAAATAGATGAATAACCCCCATAAACCTATTAACATAAAAAAATACAAGATTCAGGTATATAATACAATAAGATATCTTTTATCACATAGTTCATTTAATTGTAGACATTATAATTTCTTTGAAATAAAATACCAAAGAAAACTCATAAGGAATCAACTCCACCAAGAACAAAAAGTCTCATACTAATAATGGTTTTCTCACTATATGATTCCCTCCAAAAACCATAAAATATATTTATATAATTATGGGTGTTCCTAAAAGTAAAATTAGTGTGATTGTTCACAATATCTATCATGATGACGTCAAAGATGAATATTAAATCCTCAATGAATAATTAGTAGAACTAATAAAAACCTATACAGGGTCAGATATCACCCACAGTCACTAAGGATCAGTCACCCAATATAACATTAAATTATAATAACATATTATTTAAATAATATAACAAGATCATATCGTTTAACCAATCCTTAATTATTTTTCACTGTCACACAATAGAAAAAAATTATTAAGGCTCTTATCTCTTCTATAACCACATATCATCATACCTATATTTCAAATAATAACTATAAGAACATAATAATTATCATCACATACTATATACCACATCATACAACATAATATCCACCCATCACATACTAATCATTATAGGGTATCATGAAAATGAAGGACATCAAACTTGTTCAATACTCCAACCATGAACGACCCACACCATATATCACATTATGTCTAACATAATCATCCAATAACCATCATATCAGTTTATCACACCATGTTATTCACACTTTAATCTTTAGAAATAAAATATATTTCATCATAACCATTTCACATATTGATAAAAGAATTGGTCAGAGTTATTATTCATCCCTACATCTCGTAACCGACCTAGATATTGGGTAAAGAACCTGGAACCCAAAAAATATGTTTTCTCATAAGGTTATTTGATTAGAGAGTGGTGATTATGAAATCATATTGAAAATAAAACATGTATTATATCCATTCATGAAACAAACCTATATGTTCATACCAAGATAGGACGACTAAATTATATCATACCTACATTACAGTTGAAATTGTATTCACATAAGAACCTCTATGTTTGAACTTGTAACTTCAATTTGAGAGAACAATAATTATTGTTCTACTCATAGAAAACCGAAAAAGATAGAAATAAAAAATGAAAAATGTAAGGATTAAAACCAAAATGTGAATTTTTTACAACCCATTGGGATTCCCCATGGGAGACATAGTCTTAGAGTGTTCCAAATTTTAATGGTGTTAATAAATAATTATTTCAATATCTTGTATAATAGGTTTTGTAATTATGGAACTATAAAGTCTCATATATATCAAATTACTTCATTCAATATTATACTTATAGAGGATTCAATTGAGTTTGTTAGGAATTTTTATAGGAATATCCACCAATCACCATTGAGAGAACTATGTGAGGAGGGTTTGATGTTGAAATATTTTACATTTTTTCATTAAGGGATATCCTATATATGGTTCTAAAAAATTAATGAAGAAAATTTTGATACCTTGGATGATTTCCTTAATGCCTTTATATCCAGATTTTACATATGAAACACCACTATTTACGTTAAAAATAATATCACTCGATGGGTATATTATGTGGTAGATTAATTTCACAAAGAATAGGATAGGTTCGTAGGCCTCAAAATTCAATTTCGCAATCACTGATTACCTCATGATCTACTCATTAAAACTTTTTCAATAACCTCACATCCTATAACCTTAAATTAGTTGAACAGTATTGTGGGGTCACTTCTTTGACTAAATTGCTGATGAGAAAATGGTTTTTTGAAAATATTTCCCTTAAATATATAAATATGTTAAAAAATGTAGATTCATACATATATATGAAACAAACCCCAATGTTATTGTTATTGATTGTGGAGTTCAGGTAGACTTTGGATATTAGTGTGGGTTGTTCGTTCATAATAAAAGATATTTCTCAAATAATTTCCTCCCTATTAAATATAAGGATAATTATTAGTTCATTGATTATAGAGATATACATAAATGTTAAATGTTAAATTTTCAAAACAATACATTTCTGGTTGTAAAAATCAACTCATTATGACCTAGAAAGTAAAATGTGTGGTGAAACAGCTCACTACATGAATTTACCCATAAAATCCCAACCCGTTTTTATAAAATAAATATGAGGATGTGTAATAAAACACTAAAGGTGAGTTTAGGGGGATGTTTTTGATGATTTTCGGTGAGATTAGTTCACTAAGGGAGGATATTAATATCAATATTCGCAATTTATTCCTCCAAACGGGTCAAATCTATTGAAATCTTGGTGGTTGCAAAACAGGAAAGCTGCAAAGAACAATAATTCAGAATCCATGATAGAATATCATAGTTTTCACCATTATATCTTACATTCAATCCCAAATATCGGTTGCTAAAAATCCTAAAAAATTTAAATATCATGAATCCATTGAATCTGATAATGAAATCTAGGAAAACCCTCTATCTAGAAATCTAGGTCGTTTCAACCACAATGAATAGAATTTTAAACACCTTGATAAGCCAATGAACCATAATAAATTATGTTGGAATTTATTATGGAATGAGAGTGTCATGTTGTGATTGAGTAAAGGTAAAAAATAAATATATTTTGAAACATTATAACCAACACATTCCATTACTTGAATGAGTGAAAAAGAGTGATGAACATTACTTACTTTTTTCCTAAAAATGATTTGAGACTTCAGTATCAATATTCTATTTTTTCACGCCTTGTAAAAAATCCCATCATATTTAGAATTAGACAAAATAATAGTAAAATACAAAAATTATTGGGATAAATTGGATATCATCAATATCAATGAGGAGTGAAGTGTTGTGCATCTGAGGAAACATCATCTAAATATGAAAGACCATGGTAGTATTTTTATTCAATTCTTTCTTGGATGAAGTGGGAAAATAAATTTTCTATGTGATTTTTAGAGAGAGTATATTTATGTGGCCTTAAACTTTATTCAAAATTATAATCAATTTGGATTTTAAACCAAATCTAATTTCACATAAACCCATTGATAAGTCACTCACTCACCCATATGAAAGGGTGGATAACTTTTTTGTGTGTTTAAGAAAAATCACATTACCCCAAGATTTCCTTATTAATGATTTGGAATTTGATTAAAAGGCCCCAATAATATTAGGAATACCCTTCCATTATAATGGATGTGATATACATGATGTGTAAAAAGTAAACTAACCCTCGATGTTCTGCATAATGTGGAGAAGATTTTGGTTTTTGAAAGACCAAAACACGATGCTAGCTGTGAATTAACTGATGTTGCTAAAAATGATAGAGTTAAAATTGAGTTCATACCTACATATGATTCATTCCCTATTGAGATAACATTGAAAATTATTTACCATCACAATGAAAAAAAATTTTAGTATTCAACTACTCCCCCACACTTATATTGATGAATTTTATTTTTCTTAGAACCCATTCTATATTTTTATTTAAAACTTTTCCATTAAATTCATTAACTTATTCTAGAATGTTTCACTTCTGAAGATGAGTTTTTATATATCTTGAAGCTGGGGAGTGTTATAATATAAAACATACTGAAAAACATGATGATTTCCACTATGAACATGTGTATTTTCTTGAAACCTTTTTTTAAATAGTTTGTTTATATATCTAATTAATTCCAACAATAAAATTAATATTTTATATCATTTGAGTCCTTTATGGAAATTGTGTTGTTTCTTTTAGAAGATGAGTGTGATTTATTCATATGTTGGTTTTTTGAGTTTTTTTCTTTACATTATATGTTAGTTACAATTTATAGAAATATTGGGGACTCTTCTACATTTTTTTAATATGTGATATGTCAGTAATTTAATTGTGGGGGATGATGGGGAAGAAGTATTTATCAGTTATGTGATTTTTTGGTGTTGATGTTTAAAATTTTAAGACCCATAGAAGTGTGTTTTATAAGCTAATATGAGACAAAAAACATGTACCCACTTGTCGTGATGGATGTTTTTTGGATAATTTATATTTCTTATGAAGAAGTAAATTTAATTATAGTTCACATGGTTTATTACTTTTATAATATTGAAAGCCTAATCATTAATAATTCATAATCATTGAATGATAATCGTTAGGAATATTTATGGTAATATTGTCTAGAAGGGGACATTAAACCTTGAGTTTCAGGAGGGAAAACTCATGAAATTATTATTTTATAATTTTAATTACCAATTAAATACATGTAGCATTCTCAATTGTCTATCTATATTTACATGTGAAACATTATTACTGAGATTACCATTGATATATATTATTCTATTGATTTATGGGTATTTGTTTTTTGTTACCTATTGTCATGAGGTGCAGGTGGTATAGTGGCCTCAGTTGGTTGTGATTATTCCTTGTCAGTAGTAATATATTATGGAATATCCATTATAGAAATAATATTATAGTTTATGAGTGATGGGGAAACACTTCCATCCCCTCATACTATGGATAATTTCAATTCTTTCGTTAGATAATGCATTCTCATGGCAATTTTTTCATTTTTTAGTTAATTCAAATTAATAATCAAGATAAATATTTCAATCCTATAAGGGGTCTTATAATTGTTTAGTTCATCATTGAAATGATATTTTATATACATAATATGAAACATGTCATCTTATTTTAATAAATGTTTAGTTCTGTTGTTGGTTTCATTTAATTCACTTGCTAATTTCATGTTAATTTCTACCTGTACTTTAAAAGTCATTTATCAAATCATATAATGAATGAAATTTTATAGAAAACAATATTATGAGATTTATTATTAGTTTTTCGAGTATTTTTTTTGGGATATACTTTTTCTAAATTTTTTATGTGGTAAATAAAATTTGTAATTTTTTTGAAACCCCTTCTTTAATATTTTACTACAAAATTTATTATCTATTTTGATTGAAAGTATATTCTACTTTTTACCTCATAATTGGGGAAAATGAACTGAATTTTGTGTGGAGTTGGGGGTTCTTCATACATCATAACTATAATTCAAGGATAAAAAATAAAAACCCAATATATTTTTTTAAATTTATTTCCTTGTAAACTGTAAATACATTATTATTATAAATATATCACTAAAAAATAATCAAAACATTTGATGACTACTTAATTGATAAATAAATTATATTTTGAGGGGTTCTAAGAATCTAAAATTGCAATAAATTCATCATTTATGAGTGTTTTTTCCTTCTCTCTTTATGGAAGGTCATTATGAGAAAAAATAAATGGAATCTGATAGGATATAAATTTATAGATTATGGATTATATATTGTGAAAAAAGGAAATTTGAACAAAAAACTATTGGATTGACCCTTTTTAACAGATACATTAGGTAATAAACTCTAATGACAATCATATATATCCTTTGAATATTGAGTAAAATAAGAAAATGGGATTCCATTATGAGTCTCTGAGACATGGTCACTGGGTGTATTTATATTGACAAATCAAATCCATTTTTAAATTTAAAAAATTGGAATTCACAATGATTTTCACAAGAAATATGTATATAAAAAATAAATAAATACCATTTTTGATAAACGAGCGAATTTAGGTGATTATAATTATGGTACCAGGTAATGAAAACATTATTGACTTATTTAATTAGTATTTTATTAGAATCAATGAAATTATGTAAAAAAGAAGAAGAATATTTATCTTCATTTTGTGGAACAAAGAGGAGATTTAAAATTAATGGAGTCTTTTGTTAATGTTTAAATTATGTTATTTTCAAAAGTATAACACTCCTAGAATTGAAACCCAATTTGAAGGAAATTATGTAAGTTGATAACATTCACATAGAAGACATGATTTTTCATAAAGTGAAGAGATCTTTGATATCCATATATTTATAGTCATATAAAACTAATTTGGGATGGTATTTTTTTTATTAGTTTTTTAAAATAAATAAAACACATTGAATTACTCAAGAGTGAAATTGATGAAGTGATGGGGAGTTTAACGTGGCCCTTATTTCATGTTTTTTCATATTGTTTTTAACTTTTTGTATTTATTTAGTTAATAATGTAATGATGTTTGTTTAAAAACTATTAATTGTAATTATTTTTTTTATAAATTGTTAAAGTTTTAATTATTATTAATAATACTACCATATAAAATTTTAGCATAAAAATACATAAATATATATATAACTATATATATAATAATATTATGTACATAATTTGGAAAACTTACTTTTCAGGAATACAAATAATAATATAATATCATATATAATAATGATTTTTATTGTAATAATATTTATTTACAAAGTTACATATTTTTTTTAATTGTATATATTTATAACACGTTTATGTCATTACTTTTTTATGTAGTAAATTTTTTATATTTTTTATTAATACTTGTAATAAATTAATTTTTATCTATTTTTGTCTTTGATTTGAGTGTAAGAACCAATAATATAAATAGTCAAGTCATGATGCATGAATGTCAACATCGGGAGGCTATTCATTCTATGTGAGAGAGCTAAGTTGTAGTTACTAGAGGAGGATACTGGATTGTCAATCTGTGCCATATAGAAACTAGATAATGATGTTTTTTGAACTCTAGTCATAAGTACATATGTGAGGGGGATCTATCCATAGCATATGATCCAACAAATTTTTTATCACCTGGTACCATACAAAATACATTTTAGATCACCATTGGGGGAGAAGCAGTTGGTCATTCACCCTTTGACCATATTTATTCTTCCCCCTCAACCATTCCAATTCCTCCCATATGATTCATCAATCAATAATAAATTTCATTTCCCCATCAACAATCATTCAACATCTATTCACTAGGACATAGAGAATAGTTTATGCTACTGATCTATGGGAAAAGAAATAAACAATGATCTTGGGTAAGGAAATCATCTAGGAAGAGTTTCTTTTTTATATATTTCTTCAAGTCATTTTTAATTTTCAATTCATTCTTAGCATTTATAGTTCAATTTCATAGGGGTTCAATTTGATAATTTTTTTAAATTCTTATTATACAATACTCTTAATTTTTATAATTGAATAACTACACGTTAAGCTCATTAATTTGATTTGATTCTTAATGGGCATTTTTTTCTAAGATACATATAGACATGTGATGATAGCAATTAACATTTTGTTGAAATTTAACTAATGTACTGAAAACAAAAAATCTAAATAATCTCTTTTCCATTGAGAATAATTTCAGTTCGTATGTGATGATTAAAAGATCCTTTGTAAGTAATGATTGAAGAGTAGTGTTGATCCACGGATTTAAGAGATTCATTTATTAACAAATTTTTATTAATAATTAAATAATTTTTAACAATAATATGTCTAGAATATCACTTAATTATTACATGATTGTTTGATCTCAAAAATATCATCCATTTATTGTCTCTTCCTCTTTCTTGCAACGTTCTAATAGGAAACACGCATCATTTCATTTTCACCCACTTCATTGCATATTCATAGTCACTTTTACTTTTTGTAATTTTTTTGGGGTTTTCCTATTCAGTGGAATAAAAAAATTTATTCCCAATGGTTAAAAACATTTCATAATGCTGCACTATTTTAAGTTACGTTTTAAAAATTTATCTTTTTGGTGTGTCCAATGACCTCGCAACTATATGGACAATAACATCACATGATATGAATATAATAATTGCCAATTAAATTACTAGAAATTATAATATAATTATAATGTAAAAATAGGACCATAATAATCTTATATAACTTTGAATTCACTATTTTTGTTTGTTTTGTGAATAATTTTAATGCTTGAACTATTCAAAGGTGTCACTTCATAAAGGAAACTAGATTCAATCCAAGAAATAATAATTCCCGAAGAACAAGGCATCACTAAAACCTATCACATATAAACCTACCAAATGATTCATACTATAACTAACACCAACGAAACATTCCTAATATATATATATATATATATATATATAATCCCCTGAGGAACAAACCATTATGTAACAAAAACCCTTCATGGAAGATTTAATTTAAACTATGGAAACCATGTCACCATCACTCAATCACCAACAAGGTATTCTGGGATATTTAAGTCACACCCATCCATGATTCCATATAATACACAAAGAATATAACAAACAAAAAACTCTTACCCAGACCCTTGGATGATGGGAAACCCCAATCCCTCTTTTATAGAGTTAATCTAGGCTATTCATCATTAATCTTATAGTAAGCAATCACTACGAGATCTAGTTGGCCCAACTAATGATCAACCCAATTATGGCATTGATTTTAGCTCCCTATAAGAACCCAAAATGATGTACAATAGAACTAATTCATATCATAACATCATTAACCTATCACATCTCACACTCTACAATTCGCACAACCCCTTTTCACATTTCATAAACTCAAAACCCATCACACATAAAATCACATTACAATAAAATAAATGAAATATGATGAATTATAAAAGGAACCACCAAAATTTTATTAGGGAAGAAAACATGTCAAGTATAGTATCCCAATTATTTCCTTTCTCTGTAAATTTTAAAATCATACTAAAATACCCAAAAAAAGGTTCTATTCCAATAAAAATATTATAGTGGATCTTGGGTGTCCTACCTCGAGCAGAACAATGGTGTGGATGGGGTAATCTATTAAAAAAATAAATTTTCAAAATAAAAAATAACACCCATCCATTGTGCACCTAGTAGGATCCCACTAGGTACTCAGTTTCCCTCCAAGGGATCTAAGCTATAGGGGTCTCACCAGGTTCTCAGTTCACCCCAATCGAGTACTTAATCAGATAAGTGCTATTGTTTTAGGCCCTCTTCCTCCTTTATCACTCTCCGAAACCCCCCCCCCCCCGATAAACACATAAGTTCATTAATGGGAATAAAAACATACCCAGGGGATTATCTATCAATTATATTTCTTATCTAGATCATAATTATCAAATAATTCCTTCATTGAAGATCAAAAATCAAATTCCCCATAAATTCTCTAACCCATAACATCAAAGGTCATTAATACTCCACCTGTTGGGTTTTCCCAAAGACATGATATTTCTAAAAGTATTCATAGATAATTTATCAATACACTTTAATCAAACAACACTTCCTATCTATCATTATATATTTTATTCCAATAATCCTAATTTTATTTTGATCTAACTGTATAGGATTTTCCAAAAAACCCACCACTCTAATCCAAAATACACATCAACCACCTCAAAAATGTATTTCTAACACCCAACATGCCTCGTCTTTCCCATATAATCTAAAAAATCATTAGTTGGAAGTATCGTGCACAATAATTAGTCAAATACAAAAGGGACCATCATGATTTCATCTCATATAATGGAAAATATTCTATAACCCACGAGATTTCATGAAAAAAACAAGTTCCAACTAAATGGTTCAACATAACATTGGATGAAAAAATAAATACCTAACACCAGTTCATATTTTATCAAAATATCGTATTCTGCACACCAAAGACCGAAACAACACATGGTTAATTCCATTATCAATGTTACACAATATAAGGTCACATAAAATCATTCCCAACAATCAATATACTCACCACCAATGCTACACATAGCCTGATCACCCAATCCCAATGTTGATAATTTTCAAATGATATTTGGTATCATCCACCTATTTAAGGAATCCTCTTATAATGTATTCTTGTAAAACAAATTTCGAATCATCCTACCACAATTCTATAAAGTCAAAAACCCCATGCTACTTTAGAGGTCGAGTCTCATTCCATCAAAATACATACCTGAAGAAATCAATTTTGTTATAAGAACTATAGAATTACTTACACCATCATCATGATAATACCGAACCACATGGATACTAATCATTCAATGTAATTTCCCAACTAAAATTAATTCTTATCAACCCTATGAAACCTCAACCAATGAATACAACATCATCTTCCAATGAGGTAATGATATCCAAAAAAACCAAGTTTGATACCTCTTATTTATGGAAAACATTGCTAACCCTTAATATGCACTATCCCCTTAGGAACATCACCGGTAAAAAAATTTTTGAAATCATCCTCATACCCCTTATCTTATATCTCAAACATCCCAACCACACTCAGGTATATTAAAATTTCTTCTCATACAGATAAAATTATGAACCATAATATCCCAATTAATTCCCATAGAGACAGTAAATTTATCCAATTAATGAAGGAAAATCACCACATAAAAAACCCACATTATTTTCAAACCAGCATACACAACTATAACAAGACTATCATGCTATCTACAATCCAAAAAAATACTATAATTAATAACCCTTAATCCCCCAAGGATTTGGTAGGATTACGTTAATAACATAATAATTCTTACCAAAATATTTTTTCTCATCATGAACCCCCAAGTTGAGTATTGATATTTTCAACTCACTAACTTAGTTATATAGGACACCACCCAATAGAGATATTTATAACTACTCTTTCTGATCCATTAGTTGACATTCCATAAAATCTCACACTTCATCAGAAAAATACCCCTAATATGGGCATAACTCACTAACCCATATATGCCCACTTGGTTCATTGAATCAATACAGAAATAAGTAATAACTCAATTTGAAATGTCCTACACTATAAAGTCACACCACCCAATTCCTCACAGCCAGCATGATTCACATGGACCATACTACAATATTCATAACCACAAGACTCCCCCAACTCAAAGGATTGAATTTAGTTCTAAATTTGATAGCATAATATAAACATTTTAAATACTCACATTCTACATATTCAATTTTTTCTCTTTGAAAAAAGAAATTAATTACAATTTCCTAGCACAACTATTGAAATTCATAACAATATTGAATTCATAGAATTATCACTCAAAAATTGATCAATACCTAAAGCATATAACCATTCTTTCATCAACTAAATTCACTGCATTGTATAAAAAAAATAGACACAAACCACAATCACTTACATTCAGGGTAATGAGTAATAAAAACTCACTCTTCCAAAACCATGTGTGGATCTACTATTCCATTAATCAAAAAAATTTGAACTAGCTACGAACAACCACAACCATTATCCACACCATTATAGTACCATGAATCCCACACCTAGAGTCATATCTCTATGTTTCAAGTAAACACCACATAACAACCCATCTCAGTCACTGGGGTCTACTAGATTCACCACCCTATAAGACCTAAAACTGGATTATTCTCCCCAACCAACACAGAACCTACACTACCATATCTATAATAGGATTAACCAAAAAATCACCATTATATAATATAGTATCCTTATAATCTCAAACAGAACACGTCACAAAATCAACCAAAAAAATTTTTAATACCATATTTGTAACATCTTGAACCCATTCCATTAGATTGGATAGCATGGAGGTGAAACTGACCATTGGTGTCATTTATGAAGATACTTATGGTCGAAATGCGAATTAAATAATAAAATATTACCTGATGTAGTTCCCATAAACATATAGAAAACCAAAAAAATAAAAAATAATAATAAAAATGGACTCTATATGATGTATGAAGGTAAACCAATAAAAATATATATTCATGTTAATAAAATAATATCAGAATAGCAATAACTAGACAAAATTTTACAATTTTAAATTAACGTCTTGTAAATATTTCTTATAATATAAATTACATAAAATCCAATAAAGAATAATATACAATAATTATAAATAAATCATGACTAAATTATAGGTATTTCAAGAAATTAAGAACCTATACTAATGGAATAGTAACTTGACGATTGGAATAGTTATGTGACCATTAAGAGTAGTAATCCATCCAATAAAATTTTATCCCCATCTATGAAATTATAAATAATATTTATGTATCTTACTAATGAAAATGTAATATATTTATATCAAGATATATGTACATAAATGTTTTTAAAATTCTATATAAAGTATTGTTTTTTTGTAAAATGTAAATGTTTAATTGATTATAATTGGTGAATTTATTTAAATGAATTTTTTTATATAATATATTTTTAAATTAATATTTTTTGTCTTCTTATTATATTTAAATTTTACGACACCTTAATCAATTTTTCTTTGAGTCCGAAAATTTGTTATAATGTGAAAATCACTATTTCGCAACTAAATTGTTATTTTAATTAAAAAATAAAGTTATCATATTTATAATTTTTTTTGCATAAAATGGATTCCATTTTTTAATTATGAAAATAAAAACTGGGTGGGTTTAATTTTATTATTTTTCGAAAATAGTTGAATTTTTTTGGTGAATAGTGATATACGACAATTCGTGTTATTTAACATTTTATACCAAATACATGAATTTACAATTCATGGATTCTTTGAGAACCAATTAATATCTCATATGAACTATTTAATATATATAGTCATAATAATCAACACTCTTGATAATCTTGGCCCAATATAATAAATAAACAAACACCCCACTCCCCCATTATAAATACCACCCCTAAGCACATCTTCTTCTCACACCATTTAATCCTTGGATATTGCTTATATTTTTACTAATTCCCATACAAAAACACATCCCCACATTCAAGTCAGTTTATTCTCACTAAAAGAACACTTCCAAGTGGCTTAAATGGGCTCTCTAGGAGATGACCAGAAAGTGGTAAAACCATTCATCTTTCTCTTTTCAATATATTTTCTATCTTATCCTTCCATAAAAATCTCTATAAAAGTAACATGATAAAACATGTTTAAAAAGTATAATTTTATATTATATTTTTAATTTAATATATATGATTACATATCTTCTCATCTTCTTTCATTTTAAATTTTGAAGACATCATTTGTGAGGTTCTGATTACCCGTATTTGTGGATTACGAGATTTCAATTTTCATTAACACATTAATGGAAGGTAAAAAAAATTTATTTATTAAACCAAATTATAATTTTTTTATTAAAAATTATTAAATTTAATAATACAAATGTATGAAAATATTATTAACTAAAATGATAATAATTCAGGATGGTTGTAAAAATTTCCAAAATAATGTAATTATATTTTCAATAATATTTAATAAAATAAATCATTGTCATTTCAAAAAGGATATATTTTGGAAATAAAATAATACCATATAATTCTAGTTATATAGTTCTTATTCCATTTTACAGGAACATTAATAATAAGAAAAAAGTGATCTGGCAATGAAACCATGAAATTAACACTCTTTAAACAATGAAATTGAACAAAATAATTCAATGAAATAACCATAAATACACTTAATAATGTTATAATAAATTAATTAAATATATAAGAGGTGTTAGATTAAATAATTATTGTATTTAATATTCTTATCCAAGAAATTAATTATATGTGCATCACACATTCAGACATAAGTTAAGGGATTCTCTTCGGACCACCATCTTTCCTTCGAGTTATTTGTTCTATCTGTTTACCGCAATGTAATTAATTATTATTATTATTTAATCTTACAAAAATATTATTTTATAGAAAAAATTACCTACATAATTTATACATTCATTTATGGGGAAGTATATTTATATAATGTTCCCTTCTTATGTCCTCCAGATTAGCAATCCTGATTAAATGTAAATTCCAAATTCTAAAAACAAATTCAAACACCTACCATAAAATATTTTAATACACAAATATTTTAAAATAATTACCCAATTTATCAGGAAATAAAAGTCATTTGTCAATTTTAGTTTTATGAAAACAAATTTTCTTTTGTCTTCTTTAAAGAAACTTTTATATTTTCCATTAATGTGCAACAAAGTAACTCATTTTTGAAGCATAATAATAACTATTTGTACATGTTTTCACTTTATTTGGAAATCATTCATCATGAAAGATACCATATTTAACTTATTAATCGTAATTTATTTCTTTAATACATTCTTTCAGGGAAATATTTATGATACACCCATTGATTATACCTTATAACCTAATTTGGATACACATTTCATTCCATGGGAAACCCTTCTTGTTATACCCTATGTTTGATTATTCAATTTTCAAACTTATTATTGAAATTTCTATGATCCCTAAACCCAAATATAGCTCCAATTAAATAGGTAATTTTTTGACTGATGAGACATCATGTTGGGATAGAGAGTAACCGTGATTCAATTATGGGACTTTGTCCACCATGTGATATAATCGTGTTAGTTAGCATTGAATCATATTTATGTCAAGTTATATGTTTCTTTAAAATTCCTATGATTATATTATTACATGATCCCAAGTTAAATATGTTATGATTCTATGTGTTTATTAATATTTTTTCCATTTTACGTCATCATGTTATTCCTTCTAACCCATGTATGGCTATTTATTTCCATGTTTATTCCCTTATATAGATTATTACCTCATCCCTTATGTCTACATATTTTTATGGATATAATTTGGACATTTAGGATCTAAAAGGATATTAATAGAATGTAATGGATTATTAATAAAAGTATGGTTCATTCTATTTCACTTTTTTCAGTATTATCTGCACAATCATTCAATGACTCTATACATTGTGATCCTTAGTTTTAATTTGATGGCAACATATGTTATAATTCATGTAATAATATGTATAAATGTCTTGGTTCTAAATGTATGGTATGAAACGAATGGATTATTTTTTTTGTTAGGAAAATAAAACATTATTAAGATCCCTGGGGAAAATTACATCACCCTAGATAACCTAGCTTGAAACATAGAGAGTAATTTTCTATGATATACTTTCCATTTAGAGGTTTATAATTCTATATTAAAATTTTATTTTATATATTATTAATAAATAAGTATTGAAACACCTTAATTTATATGTATATTTTATATTCATTGGGGGAAATTTAAGAACTTGTGATATTAATAAATATGGTGGGGAATGTGAAGATTTGTCTAGTGAAATAACAAAGCCGATGGGAACGAATGGTCATAGCATCAGGACACTAATTCATAAACTATATAATTTTATGAAAAATAAAATTAGACTTATGAAAAATACCTCCATATCATATGAAATAGAATATTTTTATTGAATCCTTTTTATGATAAAGGCTTCATTTATTTAGTGAATGTTCTTATCCCATCATCTTTGAACAATGGATTAACACCATTGAGAAGATATTTAATGTTCATCAAAGCTATGAAAATGATAAATTCATATTGATGGTATTTAATTTTGATATGGAAGATGATTTGTGATGTAAATAGATTACAAAAATAAAGTATGACGATGAAATTGATTCATGATAATGGGAATATTGAAAAACAAATTCTCAACATATATTTTAAACGAATACCAAAAATTAAGATGGAAAGGGAGTTAATTGAACTGATGAAAAAAGAATATTAGTTTATTATGTAAAATGAGTAAAACCATACAAGGATAGCATGATAAGAATCTAGAAATTTCATGAACACTTAAATCAAGGTTATTCTCTTATATAGTGTAATTATGTCAAGTCGACAAAAAGCAACGCAGCTTTAATGTTACAATATATATGATGAGATTTTCCATTTTAACCTTATGTATTAAATAGAGGTCATATACATTTAATGGTCTTAAGGTCATTGATATAAAAGTATGAAAATGGATTTCAATATGGGAGGACTAATAGATAAATACCACAATAGAATGAAAACCCGACATCATACATGTCAAATGTTTGGGAAGAATTGTAATGCCATGACCCTAGTTCCATAGAGTTTGTCCATTATTTATAACATCATAATAATTAAAATAAGTTCATATAACGAAAAAATTAATCAGTTTAGTAGTTTTTGAAAACATGATATCTACATATTTTCATCATTACAATTGGAAATGAAATAAAATTTGTAAATTCCATTGAAAACATCATTAAATACTAGGTTACACCAACATGTCATTATTAATTTACATCATTACATCCGTGGAAAATAAAACATTAAAAAGGTGTGAGATCAGATTCTCAGTAATGGTAATAAATATAGTGTAAAATATCATAAATTTTAACATTAAACATGTTGACAAACTAAAATAGAAATTATGTTAAAAATGAACTTGAATGTAATATTGCAGGAATAAGTGCTAAATAAATAATGCCATAAAAAAGAATAATCATGGGTATTCTACTGGTCAAATAACTTTATGGACTATCAATTACTTGTTTCATAATGATGGAAATTCAAAATTTTAGACATTCATAAATATGCCATCAAGGCCTCAACCAAAACATCTAAAAATGATTAAATCCTCAGCCAAAAGCATATCTGAAAATGGTCACGACCTCGACCATCTCTATATTTGTTTTATCTCATAAGACTAACTAATGCATTGATGGGTTATATAGGGATCTACCCATAAATTAATATATTTAGTAAATTTCTTATAGAAATGGGAATAAATTTAATCAATATATACATTCATATTGAGGCTATCGCATGAAATATAAATAATATTTCCAAAAAATAAAAACTAACCATTCATAATAATATGGTGAATGGTTACAAGATTGAAAATACATATTAAAACTAATCATAATAAATAAAAGAGAATAATTTATATGATAATATAAAATATTAGTTTTAATTATACATATGATTCCACAAGATTGTTAAAATATATAAAATTACACTTATTAAATAATCAAGTAATTCTTGAGATAAATAATCATTAACATTGAAAAGAAGGGTTCTTTTGGAAAAAATATTTACTAAAAAATAATTTAAATTATATATTTTTTAAAAAATAAAAGTAGTTATTTTATTAAAATAATGGTTGAAAAAATATATTTTAGAGTGTATCTGAATATAGGTTAGAATTCGGGAAGATACCTTGAATCATGATTGTATTTCCGGAACAATTTTAGAAAGATCCTTTTAAATCATTTAACTCCCCATAAAATACATAATTATTGTCGTTGTTAGTCATATGTAGAAAATTAAAAAATAATTTATTGGGTTTAAATAAGAATAAATAATAACATAATTGAGTTATGTAGATAATAAGAGTAACCCGAATGAAATTGGGGGTTCAAATAAGAAATCAATACCTTATGTCTGAATGTATTTCACCCATGACATTAATTTACTGGATAATCAAATTAAATCTAATAATTAAAAAATTCAAAACCTTATGAATATATTTTTTTCATTATTTTTTATTATGTTCATTTATTTCTTTATTGATAAGATGTAATATTGAATTCTTTCATTCTGGAGTGTTTGTTTCATTGATTTCATGAGAAGTTTGCTTCATTAGAAGAGTTTAAAAGTTTGTGAAATATGGGAATTATGGTCCATAATTGAATTTATATGTTATTAATGAGAACAAAAAGGTTGAAATGATCATATAAGTAATGTATATATTTTTGGTGAGGAAGAATCCACAGAATACCATTAAATGATAGTCACTGTTATTATTTTGAGCAGTTTCGCTCACAATGAGCGTGTTTGGATTTATTATATCACATCATGTTTGTATGATGATTACAGAACATTAAAAAAAATAATGTACATATATTATGATATGGATAAACCAAAAAAAATGGTTTCATGACCAGCCATGAATTTGTTTATAGAAATTGAAAACGCATCGTCCATGAATGCGTTAATTAATACATCTCGGATGGGGTATTCAATTTTTTATAAAAGGAAAGGAAATGAGAGATGGTGATGAATTATTCCAATATAAAAATTGAATTAATGTACATTCATGTCACTATAGTTTTCATTTCATATGGATGATTGGATTTTAGGATATAAAATGAAAATAACAAAACATGAAAGGAAAAGAGAAGTTGAGAAATAACATATGAAACTTCGGCAGCCTAACAACATCACTTAAAAATTCATAATTTTTTTTGATCAGATAAAAATTGTTCTATCATTATTTTCACATAATATGGAAATTAATGGGGGTATACAATTACATATCAAAACATCATACAATGGAAATTAAAAAGGAATCATATAAATGGAGTGCTTGAACAATAGAAGGATGGTATATTTCCTTAACATGTAGAGTACCTCCTAAAAATGATGTTTGGGACATTGGTGACTTGAGGGAACATTTGGGGGACACCTAGGGAGGTAAATATAATATATATTATACAATGATAAATTTTTAATGGATTTAATAGAAAAAATGGGTGGTTATTTATAGGTTATGTGAGGGAAATTTTGTATTAATTTTTGAGAACACCTGAGTAGTGGTATATTGAAAACCATTGGATTTCCCATGGTATTCTCCACTTGAGAAACCTCTTACCATATTTTAATGTTTAAAAATTTAATATAATTTTATATTAATTAATACTTAATTATTATTTCATTAAACGTATCGAATGCTAGAAACTATATTTTTACTATTCATGAAAAACAAATGTATTTTATAAAATTCTCATAAATTCATGGTATCCTTTTATCGACATTCAAAAGTAAATAATGACACCGATATTATCATAATAAATCTCTAAATATGTAAATTTAAACTTTTCTCTATGAAAATAAATATTTATATAAAATAATAGCTGATATAAAATGTATAATAAAATGCATAGTAAAATTTTCGACACGTAAAAAAAATAAAATTATTATATCATTTGTAATTAAATATTAGTTTTATGATAATACTATTATATTATAAAAACATTAATTAGACCATAGTTTTATGTTATATTTTATATCTCACTAAAAAGTAAAATTTTTACAAAAAAATCGATTTATCAAATTCATCATATTTTTATGAAAAGATAAACTCATAAAAGAAATGATATAAAAAATCATTAATACTTTCTTAGTTGAGGTTATAGATTTATAGGTCATATTAAAATTCTTAAAGGTAAAATTAATATTTCAAAGAGCCATGTTACTATTCACCAAAAAAATTTATTGATCATATTGGATCCCAAATTTCATGTTGATCACAACATTTTATATCTGTTTTTTAAAATTCAAAACACAAAAGATGAAAAATTATGTTTATGGCTGGGTTATAACAATCATATAAAAATAACAATGTGTTTGTTTCTAAGAGACTTAGTATTTTAGAGATTTTATATTAAATTTATTCAGTAATCCTTGCGGTGTTACAATATACCCCACTTATGAAACATTAATGCCAAAAATTTATAGAATGTTATATCAAAAAAAATTTGAGTTTTCATTTATCATAAGATCCTTAGTCTCCCATGACGCCTATTCAATTTTATTATTTATTCAATGAACCATTATCCTCCAATTTTTATGATTCCTCAACACCAACTATTTATTTCTAATAATCTGGATAGGCTCATCAGAGTAAGATTATTCAGGTTGCAATTCTATGCCTTATGATGTGAGAACGTTTGTTACGTCTGGAATTCAGTTTCTTAACAATGATACATAAAACCCAATGTTTTCATTATAAAGGATTGGATGAATTTATAAACTATAAGATACATATCCAATTCTATCTATAATATCAAAAGGAATAATTTACATGGGGAACAATTTCACATTCTTTCAAAATAATATAACTCCCTTATAAAGATATACATTCAAGAAAATGTAATCTCAATCTTGAAATTTCAAATTCTTACTTAGATTATTATCAAATATATTTTCCCAAATCTAATATTCTATGATATTTGTTTTTATATTATTTACCTTTCTTTTTGTTTCCTACACAAGCTCTAGGACCCAAGCTTCCTTTTACCGACATCATCCCAGCAAATTGGTGTACAAAATCTCTTTTAATATATTTCTTCATATGGTAATTTTTGAATACTATAATGGAAACTATTATTGTCGGAAAACTTTTAGAAGGGTAAATATGTATCCCACATACCATGAAAGTCGAGTGAGTATGATCTTATCATGTCTTCTATATTTTGGGACATACTTTCTGAAAACCCATCAGTTTCATGGAGACAAAAAATACACAAATGAAGATGATTGTCTGAATATTTCTCACGAATTTTCTTGAAAATTAGATGTAAATTGAGGATCATGATTAGAAACTATTGAAACAGGGGATTTATAAAGTCTTACTACTTCATTAATATAGAGTCATTTGAAATTATCTTGTAGAAATTCATCCCTTATTGTGGGGAAATTTTCATCGTTTGTATGTTTATCAACATTTAACTATATTGAATCATCCATTCATGGTGTTTTTGGTAATCTAGTTCAAAATACATTGTGATGTCATCCCACTCCTAGGTAAGAGAAGATAAAGATTACTGGGCTTCTTTAGGATGTTTTTTATTCTTCCTTCACTCGTTGATAGACTAAAAATCTTGATACATAATCAATAATTTCCCTCTTCATATCATTCCACTAAATATTTTTCTTCAAATATCTATATATTAAAGTTCTATGAGGATGTATAATGAAATTTTAACTATAGGCATCATCCAATAACTACATGTTTATCATTTTTATATCCAGAACACAAAAACACTTCCCAAACATCATAATTCCTTCTTCATATATGAATTTAGCCAACTTCACATCATTCTCATCATTAATTTTCATTGGAATATTACAATAATTTGACTGAGAACATTTAATCCTTTATAATAAAGTCGGATGTTCAATGAATTGAAAATGTAAGGATGATTCACCTTCTTTGATGACCCCAAATACATCCTCTCTATATCAATGTAAATAGGATCCCAGTAAATTCTCATTTCTTTTATAACACTGTGATCCTCCCTACATAATGCATCACCGATCTTATTTTCCTCTCCTAGGTGGTAGTGTATTGAACAATCGTAATCCGTGTGTAGCTCAAGACATCATCATTTTCTCATGTTGAATTCTTTTTGTGAGAATATTTGTTTCATGATCTTGTGATCAGTATATATCTTACATATTTCACCCTAGAGATAATATCTCCATATTTTCATTGAAAACAATATAGCTGCTAACTCAAGATCATGATTTGTATAATTATGGTCATTAATTTTATACTACCTTTATTCGTAGGAAATAACATTATCATTTTTTTAATAGGACACAACCTATTCCTTTCTTCAATGCTTACATATATATCACAAATACACTATTCCCTGATGGTAGAGTCGGAATCATAGCATTCACTAATATTCTCCTCAATTCTTCAAAACATTATTCACATTATTTTTTCCAAAGAAACATAACCCCATAATGATTAAACGTAGTTAAGGGTTTGTCTAATCGAGGAATGTTCTAAAGGAAACACGGATAATAAACTACTTAACCCGCAAAACTATGTACCTCAGTTTTGTTCATTGAATTATTTCATTATTGAACTCCCATTATCTATGTTGGATCAACTAATATTCTATTTTTAGAGACAAAATAGACACAAAATAATACTTTTTGATTCCAGAATATAAAAATTAAATAATTCTCATATAACTCATTTCTTTTAAGAGTCTTCATAATAATGTGCACGTGATTTTCATGATCTGCATTGATTTTTGTGTATAAAAAAGATATCATAAATAAGTACAACCAAAATTTCATAATGATATTACATTATAATTCTTTTCATTTTATACATAAAAATATAGGGTTAATTAGTTAGTCCAAAATTTTGTACAATAATATTGTAATATCCATACCTAGTTCTAAATAATGCCTTTGGAATATCTTCCTACCTCACATGAAAGAAATCTTATGCATATAGAAGGTCAATCTTTGAAAAATATTATTCTCCATGAGGTTGATCAAATAAATCATCAATATGAGGAAAGGGATACTTTTTAGTTATTGAAATAGCATTTATCTCCCTTTAGTCAATACAGAACATCCTTGATCTATCTTTATTATTAACGAAAAGAACAAAGGCTTCCCATAGAGAAACAGTAGGGTGAAAAATTCATTATCACTCAATTCCTATAGTTTTTTCTTTAGTTATATAAATTCCTCAATGGCCCTACTATATGACGTATTCTATATTGTCCTCAAACCATCAATTAAATCAATAGAGAATTCAACTACCCACTATGGAGGATGTCCTATAAATCCTCTAAAAATACATCAATGTTTTCATTAAGAGTATATTCATCCTTAATTTGAATATTTCTTCCCTCACTAATAGAAATTTACATCTCATCCTCCGAAATAATTTCATTCAGTAGAGTTAATGAATGTGAATCCTACTGAGATTCAGATTGTGATATTCCTTCCCTAAAGATGATAGATTCTACACCTTCCTCACAAATCATAATTTCCTACTTCTTGTAATAGAATTTGGCATCATAATTTGTACAGCAATCAATGACAAGGATTATTTTAAATATTATCATACTTATGATGATAATATAATCATATAAAGCATGTTAATATTCCATAATGTAGACTTCCTGACACATCATTGTTATAATGAGACTTCCTTTAGGGGTGTTGACTAAAATCACCCTTATTAAGGAGAATAGGAAATATCTAATTTTTATTTCAAGCAGGGATGATATAAAATAATGTGATGATCCAAAATCAAAAAATTTATTTGACATCTTTGAGGAAATGTGTATAGTACCTTCAACAACTTCATTATAAACATCAAAATCATATTTTGTGAATTAATAATCTTGGCCTTTCTCCCTTTCCCTTTTATAAGGCCTATTTAAAAGTTGCGTTGGAAAATTATTAGCATATTGACCCATATCCCTATAATTATAGCATTGAACACTGATAGATTCCTTCATTACCTTTAAATCACCATCATGATTCCATTTACATCCATACTTGTAAAACACAACATTTACTTTTAAGGAGGCACCAAGGTGTTTCCTTTATCAAGAATTATAGTTTGGAATATTACCCTTTTTATTCCTCCATTTATCCATTTTATCTTTTTATACACTGTTATTCTATTGTTTCCCAATAAATTCATAATACTTATAGAATTATTTATCTATCTAGATAACACATGAGATAATGTCCTTGTGAAATGAGAAATACTTGGATATAAGTTCCCTTCAGGGGAATGGTTCTAAAACATCAAATAATCGATCAATATTTTTTATTTGTTATTTTTATAGTCTGTTACATATATTTCTATTATTTTAATGTTTCATTTATACTTTTCAACATTAGTATCCACTTTTTGTCCAATGATCATGAATTGCCTCTCCATATCCGCTCGTTGTTCATGAGAAAAATGTTTTTCAATAAATATTTTTAAATACCTATATTCCATTTCATCAGTTTATTCTTATTCGTTTATGTTTTGAATTAACAAAAACCACTGATACACATCTATAGATAGATGAGAAACCTCCCTGAAATCCTTCTATCATTCGTTACATCCCAATAGGATATATATCGTATCAAAATGACTTCTCCACTACTCCATTATGAATGGTTTTGTAGTACCATTGAATGATGTAGGTTTTTTTCTCATAAATAGGATTTAAATTTCTGATCCACATTGTGGATCCTAATGCATCATATTTTTAAGGTCATCGTTTATTACCTGATTTAGTTTTACAACTTTAGTTATATGTTTATTGCACCAATCACAGCACTAGTACCAAAATCCTTATGTTTCATAGGAGGGAAATCCCTACATGTGTTACATACATTAATACTATTTCCATTCATTCACTATGAGAAATTTCTAAATAAATGAAAATACTGTATTTTGTTATGAATTATAATGTATAGTCTCAAGTTGAAAAATAGTTAAAAACATATAAATTGTTTTCATAACAAATCTAACAATCATAAAAATTATTTCTTTGTAGAAAATGTATTATGAAACCCTTCACAATGGATTATAAATAAAGTGTAAATTTTCATAATAATATCCCACATAAGATTAAAACCATGTGAACTGTATGATCTGTTTTCATGTAGTAGGTTACCCTCGGTCACGCCAGAAACACCTTTTCAGAGTTGTTACCCCTAGGAAAATCTGTTCAAAAACCACATCCAATTCTAGTATCTAGATTGGGATGTATTTTCTAAGACTATCCACATAATATATTCCTTAACAATATTCTAGAATGTTCTTATATAGTTATCATCAATCTCAGTCTTAAGGTATTTCTCCTAAATAAACAATTTCTAAATCTAGATTCCATGATTTCTATAAAAATCCTTTAATAACAACTATACTTCCCCATTCCCTATTCCTTGGCTCTAGTGCATTATTAATAACATTGGAAAAATTACAAGAAATTTGTATCCTGAAGGAATGATTTAGTTTAGTAGTTTTGTAAAACTAGATGCACACATATGTTCAACATTAAAACATGAAATAAAATACAATATGTAAATTCCTTTGAAAAAATCCATATCTCCTAGGTTACCCCTACAGGTCATTCATAATTAACATTTCACATCATGGGTGAATAAAACATAAAAAAGGTGTGAGGTCAGATGCTAATTATGATTAAGCAATATAGAGGAATATATCATAAACATAAATATTATACATTTTTAATAACTAAAACACATGCCTTTAAAAGTGAAATTAAACATAATATGGTAGGAATAAAGGTTGAATAAATAATTACATAATAAACCTTAAACATGGTTATTATTCTAGTCGAATAACCTCATGGACTATCAATTACTTGTTTCATATTAAGGTAAATTAATAATGATAGAAATTCTCAAATATACCAATAAGGCCTCAGCCAAAACATCTGAAAATGATTAAGGCCTCATCCAAAACCATATTTCAAAATCAGCAAGGCCTCGACCAAGTCCATATCTATTTTTTATCATGATACCTAACAATGATTCACGGGGATATATTAGGCCCCACCCATCAAATAATAATTCCAATGAATTCCTTAAATGAATGTGGATAAACATAAACAATGTATACATATAGATTTACACTGACATATTAAATGTAAATTACTTTCCCCAAACATAAACCATATCCATTTGGAGTAATACAGTGAATATTTTCATGATAGAACATCCATATCTAAAATATTCATAAAAAATTCAGTAAAATATTGTAGGTGATTTCAAAAAAAATTATTACCAACTATACATAAGGTATAACAAGATTGTTGATATAGATAAAATTACTCGTCTGAAGTTATCGAGTAATTATTGAGATAAACAAACTTTTACTTTATAAATACGAGTTATTTTTGGAAAAATCATTGTATAAAACTAGAGTAAAAATAATATTGATTTATCCTAATAAAATTATTTATCATAGAAAAATAATGGTGTCTAAAAAATATTATAAAGTAATCTTGAACATAGGTAAACTTTCAAGATGTTCCCAAAAAACAATCGCGTATTTCATGAATTTTTTGATAGATACTTTTACAGAATGCAACTCCATATAAAATAATGAAGAATTAATATAGGTACACATATATTTAAAATTCAAACATAATTTATTAGGATTATATATGTATAAATAATAATTTCATTTAGTTATGTAGTGAATAATATTAACCAAAATGAAGATGGAAGTTCATATTGAAAATCCTTAACTTATGTCCCAATGTATTTTACACATGACCTTAATTTCCTGGATAATAAAATTAAATCCAGTTGTTAACAAATTGAGAAACTTATATATATAAATTTTATTCATTAATGTTTTATTACATTCATTTATATCATTATTGATAAGATATTATAATGAATTTTATCATCAAGAGTGTATGTTTCCTTGATTTCATGATTGGTTCACATGATTATTTCAATATTGAAGTTAATGTAAAATATGAATGGAAGGAAAAATTGATTATATATGCTATTAATGATAATATATTAGTTTAAATTATCATATAATTCATTTTTAGATTTTTTATTGGATTAATCATTAGATAAAACATTAATGATAATTGCTCAGATTATTTAGAGTGGTTTCGCTCAAAACGAGATTGTTTTGATTTTTCATTCCACATCATGTGTGTATGATGATTATAGAAAATTAAATATGATAAAATACATATATTATGACCTGTTTGAATGATAAAAATGGATTCAAGACTAGTAATGAAAACAGTAATTGAAATTTAAATCCTTTCATCTTTGAATGCGATAAATTAACACATCTCAGATTGTGTTTTCATTTTCTATTTAAATGGAGAGGAAAAGATAGACGAAGATGAATTATTACATTATAATTAAAATATACTAGTATATTAATTGTATTTATTTTATCATAACATATGAAAAATTGGATATTAGGAGATAAAAATAACATAATGTCACTTTACAGAAAATGAGATATTGGGGAATCAATTACAAAAAATTGGCAGCCTAACAGTGTCACTTAAAAATTCATTAAATTTGTTGATGAGTGAAACAAAGGTTATATTATAAATTTTACATAATATAGACTTTATGGGGGATATGTAAGGACATATACCATTATAATAGAAAATAAATTAAAGAGGAATAACATAACATGAGGGATTCAAAAAGAGAAGTGTGGTAGATTCCCTTACATTGTAGAGTAACTCTTAAAACAAGAATTTTGGGACACTGGGGGATTTTGGAAAAAATAGGAGGACTTCTAGGGAGGTAAATAAACCATATAATCATGGAAGATTAATTTTTAATTAATCTTAACAAATAAATGCATGGGTATTAATACATAAATTGAGATAATTTTTTATTAATTTCTATAGACACCTCATAAGTGGTATATGAAAAACCATGGGCTTGTCCATGGTACTTTCCCATGGTGCATCCCACATGGGACACCTCATATCATATTTTATTATACACAATTTACAAAAAATCTTATATTAATTATTACATCATTATGATTCCATTAAACATACAATACTCTTAAAACTGTTTTTTTACTATTCATGAGAAACTAAAGTATTTAATAAAATTCTTATAAACTCATCGTAACTTATTATCAATGATCTGAATTTAAAAATAAAATTATTTTCATAATAATAATTCTGTATGTTTAAATATTTCATCTTTTATCTATAAAAAAACTTATTTGTTAAGAATAATAGCAGACCTAAAATGCATTGTAAAATGAATAGTAATTTTTTTGACACATAAAAAAATTTATTTTATAATTTTTACATAAATAGTATTGTTTTTAGAATAATTTTTAATTATAATAAATATTAATAACACCATATTTTGATATAAAAATTTAATTCTCTCGACAATGTACATTTTTTATTTTAAAAATAAATATCTCAAATTCGTCATATTTTTAGCAAAAACTAAACTAAAAACGTAAATGATGGAAAACTTATTTTAATTGTACATTCACAGGTGAGGTTTCCATTCCATTGGTCATATTACAATTCATACGGGTAACATTGCTATTCAAAAGGTTCAAGTTATGATTCACCAAAAAATTATGTTAAAGTAATCAAACCAGAAATATCTTACTGATTGCAACCATGTATTTCTATTTTTTTAAATTCAAAACACTTAAGTGGAAAAATTATATTTATAAGCTATATTATAAATATATATTATAAATAAAAATGTGTTTTTTCATAAATAATCATTGTTTTATGAATTCTATATTAAATTTATTTTTAAATCCTTGGGGTGTTACAAGATTCTTCCAAGGAACATTCTATGGGAACTATAAGATGCTTCAAATGTGAAAAATATGGGAATCTGGATAATAAATGTGGATATGAAGAAAATAAGGGAATATGCTATCACTACTGTTGAGGTGGAGTCCAGAAATGATGTGTTGACTTGTATATTGGTTATTTTTATAAGAATAAAATTCATAATATTAATTTTAGTTCCTAAAAATATTTTATTTATTTTATTTTTAGTGTAACTGTTAAAACACCACTGTAAAATAAATTGGTAAAGTTGTCTATGAGAACAAATAATGAGGAAATTATTTCATCCAATGTATATAATTTCTCTGAATTTAATTTTTTATGGAAATAACCTCCAATATAATATTATAATACATCCTTTTATTTAGTTTTCTGATATATTTGGCATGGATTACATATATTTTTCTATATCCAACATCAACTATTTCGAAAGAGATACAACTATTCATATCCGGAGGCATCCTATAACTTGGTTAAAGTGTGTGGAGGGTGTTAAATCTCCTTCATAATCACCATCTCATAAATAGATATCATTGCCTTATGGGAAATAATATAATGTTTAAATGAATGTTGTAAAGTAGATAATGATGATCAAAGACATGCCCATTATAGGGTATTACACTGATATATTCCCCAAAAAATTACATGGTCTTCCTTCTGTTTGAGTGGTTGAGTTCTAAAGAGACATAATTCCTAGATATCCTCCTATATCAATGAAAACTGAAGTAATGGACACCATTGAGTTTGATTACATGAATAATAGGTTGTTTTTAAATCTAACTGAGGGTTTTATATGCTCGACTACTTCACTATGGGGCGTTCTTTTCCTCTTCATCAAGAAGAATGATGTGTAGACACACATGTTTATTGATTATCATGATCTCAAAAAATAAATATAAAAAATCATCTATCCTTATCTAGATAGATATATTATTCGATAAATTATGTGGGGCCATGTATTTTTTAAGGTCAACCTCTTTTTGGAATGTAAAAAATTAATGGTGATGGAGGGAAATATTTCAAATACATCATTTTGATCAAGGCTTAAACAATAAGAGTACATAGCGATTCCCTACTAACTCACAATATCTTAAGAAATTTTTATGTACATACTAAATAGAGTCATTTGATATTATCTCTATATTTTTATGGAAGTATTTGTTGATGATATTATAATATAATCCAAGAGAATGTAGGAACATGTGGAGAATTTGAATATTTTGATAATGACTTTATGATAGAGAATCTCTATTAATGGTATTGAAAATTACTTCTCTAGATAGAGGAAATAAAAATCTCGTGACATGTTATCTCGATCAAAAGAATATATATGGACCCATTAAAGATAAATATAATTATAGATTGTTCCAGGAAAGCATCGTTAAATGATATCCATGGTTTCCTTGGTCAATCTGTGCATTACTGATGATATTTTAAAAACCTAGAATGATTTTATATTTCATTGCACAAGTTGGCTAAATTGAGAGTATTGTTTTTCTGGACTAGTGAATGTGAAGACTATGTTAAAAAAATTAGATAAAAGCTTACAACTACAACAGTACTCACACTTTCATAATGTGGAAATCTATTTGAGGTATAAAGTGATGCTTCTATGTAGGGTTTAGGATATGTAAAAATAAAAAAAAAGTAATATTGATTTCCAATGATGCAAGGTAATTGAAAATTCATGCGAAAACATTTCCCATGCAAGATCTGGAGTCGTCTCTTGTGATCCTTGCATTAAAAATATGACGGAATTATCTATATGGGGAGAAGTGTGAAATATATTCTAATTTTAAGGGCCAAAAATATAAATTCGCAAACAAGGATAATAATATATATCATTTAATATGGTTAGAGGTTATCAAGGATTTCGACTTCTAAACAAAATACCCTCTTTGTAATAAAGATAATGTGGTTGATACTCGAAGTTGAATGGTTCCTCAAACATTATCAATGAGGAGAATTAAAAAGGATAAAATATTCTTATTGCAAAAATAGATGGACTTGGAAATCATTATGGAAGGATAATTATGAATTGTTTTTCAATTTAATTCTGAACCATCCATTATGGAGAAAATATTGGTTTCTCAACCAAATTATGCTGAAATTAAAAAAAATTGAACCAATGAGAAATGGTAAATCACTAAGGGTAAAAATTTATGAATAATTATTCATTATATTTGGGCCAATACGTTTTTTACAATATAATAATTAGAGAAATAAAGTTCTTCTTAATGATAAAATTAGTTAAACCTTCCCTATTCGCCAAGAAAGCACATAAATGTATCAATATATCAAAGAGCACTATTTTTTGAACAATATGATGAAATAGGTAACTTAAAATATGTCGTATTTCTTGGAATTTCCACAACTAATGGATAACAGAAAAAAGTATAATTGGATGACGCAGTCATTACCCATATCGACAAGGAAGTGAGGAAACAGAAACATGGAATTTTCTACTGGACTCACAAAGATATATAAAGGAAACATTGCTATATTAGATGTTGTAAATCATATTACAATGATAGATCTACTCATCACAATTTTAAAAGACGTATCACTCGACCCACATACAATAATATACATCAATGAAGTAGTAAGGGTGTATTGTGTACCACTATTGATTTTATCTAATCGATATCTGAGATTTTCATCCATATTCTAAGAAATTATTTAACATTATCTAAACACTAATATGAACATATGTATGGCCTATCAATTTTAAACAAATGGAAAATCATAGAGGACTATTCATACACTAGATTATCTGTTGAGAGAATTTTATATAGACTTCAATGGTTGATATGACCAACATATGTCTCTGGTTGAGTTTATATACAACAATAGTTTCCACTCAAGAATCCAAATGACCCCATATGAATTCCATTATGGGGAAGGATTTAGCACAATATAGTGGTGAGATAAAGTCAGTGAACGTATGCTTCAAGAACCTGATATAGTCAACCAAATTGTATAATAGGGTTAAACCATTCAGGAACACGTAAATTCATCCCAAATATAATAAAAGATCTAGGCAGAAAAGGGTCGGTGGGACCTATTTTTTTTGTTAAAGACTTCGTATTCCACTATATATCTCCATGGAAGATAATCGTGATATTTTGGAAAAAATGTAAGATGATTCTTGAGTAACATGACAACTGAAAAATAATATATATACATAAATTTTAATGTTTTAATGTAATATCTATCATCAAATCTTTGATCATTTACTTTTTTTTCAAAAAATCTAAACATCATTTATGAGATTTCGATTCACCACATTCCAAAAAGTTGTTTTTTATTTTTTTATTACCCCCTTCAAAGAAAGTAATAAATTAGTTTTTTTATTAAAAAAATATTATAATATGTTTATTAGAACTTATTTAATATTCTAGATCCATAATAAAGACATATTATTAAATAAACTAATTCTAATTCCTAATGGTCGTAAAACCGTCAAATTTATCTAATAAAATTTTCATCAATATTTTATCTAATAAATCATCCTCATGAAGAAAATATGGTAACATTTAAATTTATTTAAATAATTTAATATTTTCTATTCTATATTTTTTATTCCATTTCACAAAAACTTTCATATTTATACACAAGCAAACTGAAATTGAAATCATGTTACTAAAACACACAAAACAATGAAATTATAATCTATAAGTCAATAAAATGGAAATAAATGATCCTAATAAATACATAATAATTAATATACATGTATAATATGTTTTAATAAATTAATTAATGGGGTTAATTTTACTATCCTAGATATTTTGTATATGTGTAGCACACTTTTTGTAATATGTTAGATGTTTTTCTGTACCTCCATATTTACTTAGGGTTATATTTTCCCTCACAATAACCCAATGTAATTATAAATTATTAATATCAACATATCATTATTTCTATGTTTATGTTCCAAAAATAATCACCAAGATAAATTATTCTTTTATTTATTGGTAAATACCTGTTTAATATGATTTTCTTCTCAATTACTTCTCATCAGAAAGTCTGATTAAATAAAACATCCAAATATCATACCCATTTCATGTACCATATAGAATATATTTTAAGCATCCATTATAATTAAAAAATAACTCATTTTATAAGGAATAGAATATTTTTTTCAGTTTTATGAAAACAATATTTTCTTTTTATTCTTTGAAGACTCTTTATATTTTTCCATAAACCACAACAAATATAATCATTTCTAATATTTATTTAACAGCATTTTAACATTTTTTCACATAGTTGGAAATAATTTATCATGATATCTTACTAATGAACCATATTAATATCCATGTATGTTTTAAATTTATTCTTTAATGGACATCATTTTGATATGCCCATTGTTTATGGATTATGACCTTATTATGAAACACATTTCTTTCCATGGGTAACACTTTGGTTTATACCAAATGTTTGATTTTTCATTCGGAAAAATTATGAATGCGTATTTTTTATGGGATATAATAGATATCACTCCAGGTCATTAGGTAAATTTTAGTATCATTAGTTGACATGTTGGGATATGGAGTAACCCTAATTCCTTTAGGGGATATCCCCAACCACGTGATATTGTCTTGGAAGTTATCTATGAATCATGTTTATTTCAGGTTATATGTTGCTTCCAAAATCCTATGTTTCCAGAATTATATGATCCCATGTTGTATATTATGTGATTCCATATGTTTATTCATTTTACACGCCTTTTTATATTATCATGTTATTCCACGTAACCCATGAGTATGATTTTTTTAGGTTTATTCCCTTATTGAGAATGTAATTCATCTATAATTTTGATGTATTTAGTATATTATACAATATATATTAGAGCTCAATGGAAATTATGATCTCAATATGGATTATTATTAAATTTTTTTATTCTATTTCCATGTTTTTAGTTTTTTGTACATAATCTTCCAAATTCAATAGGCCTTGGGATCCTTGTATTATATTTGATGGTTAATTATGCCTATAATACCATCCTAATATGTATAAAATGATTGGATAGCTATATTAGAAATTGATGATGATGAAAAATAGGAAACCACAACACCAAATACATTCAATAATCAAGGTAACTAGTGGAACCACTTTATATACCAAGACTATACGGAATCCAATGTACAATCAATAAATGTACATGATAGAAGAATTATGGAAATACACTTGTTAAATATGAATCCATTACCTTAGATGTGTCATGATAATAAAAAATAATCATACACACCAAGGTATATTTGTAGGTGTGAGACTATCGACTCACTAGAAAACCCTGATACTTCGCATGCAAGCCATTAGGTCAAGAACATGTTAGATCATAGAATTATATAAAAATAGGAAGGGATAATATCAAAGAATCAATAATCCAAATTCCATTTACATAATAATTATAGTTAATCATTTTCCTATAGAATTACAAATTTATTAATCACACACCCATACATGAAATCTTCTTTTTAAGGGTCCCAAATACTAAAAAAAGAATCTCATTTCAAATTCAAGATAACACTTATCTATAAACCCATTTGTTCCCCAAGCTGGTACTAGTATAAATTTATAAAATAGAATAAGACTCTTTTAAATGCAATAGAAGATCACACAAACCCTTAGTATTATAATTTCTCATATCAAGATTTTTATAATAAAATCATTTTCCTTTTAAAAATTTATCAAAAACATTGTGTGTTCCAAAATTGATTTCTATTTTAAAGTTATGAAATAAATAAGTGTTTCTCAATGAATAAATTCAATATGGATTTATATCCAAAAGGGAATCATATTAAGTTAGAAATACAATCCTTCTTGTTTTAGAGAATGTAGAGGGAGAGAGAATCCACCTACCTCCGTGGTTTCCTTTCTCAATGAATCATAAAATTTTCTACGTAAATATAGGTTCCCCATTACTTTGATTTTATTAATCATAAATCCCTTTCATCAAAAGAATATCCAAACCATAATATTTTGGAATTATATCCTTGGTCCACAGTTCTATTTTAGAAGAATAAAGTATACATATACTATGTAAGTGAGACTTGGTTATTTCCCTTGATTTCATAGATTTAACACTCTCTAAATAACTGAAAACTATATCTAAAAATATGATGATAAAAAAAATTTAAGAGGGTTGTATTTTGGGATCCTAAAAACAGAACAAAAATGAGTATATTTTAGTATTTCCTAACGTTAAAATACAATTTTATACTTCATTAATACATTCTCATAGAAAATAATTATATTTTGGAAACAAAACACCAACTATGTTAATAATGACTACTTAAAAAATTCCCAAATTCCACATTTACTATTTGGTTTTTTCCAAACCGTGCACTCTCCCACAAACACAACCTTACCTTGCAGAGTTTCCAAGGGACACATCACGGTTTCTCCAAACCATGTTAAACCCTTGAAACATTAAACTCCTATCCAAAACATTCCAAAACCATCCCAAAAATACCTAAATCCTAACTCATTAATTATATAGAACAAAATACAAAATAAAATAGAAAATTTACTCAAATTTGTGATTTTAGATTCTCTACAACATTGGGATTCCCATCCTAAGAAATTTTTAGATTGTTTATGAATTTGAATTTTTTTTATAATGATACAGTATTAATTAATCTCGTTGTCATGTATCCAATAAAATATTAGAAGGTAATGATAACACATAAAATAAAGGAAAACGTTTTCATTGAAATAAATTTTCTTTTCTGTTTAATATATGAATTAGTGAATGTGTAAATATAGAATCCTAGACAATTGCGACATGATCTCACCAAAACAATTTTGATATTATTGGGTTTTTACATCTTCAAATGAGTTACATGAACGACATTATGAATGAAACAAAATATTAAAAGTAAATGGAACTAATAATACACCTCTCAAATGTATTCAGATATCTAAATTGTTCTAAAACATAATGGAGAGAACATTCAATAGTTTCATAATTGGTGATTTTGATGTTGAGAATAGACATACAATAGTATATATTAAACCTTAATAAAATATATATGATCAATATTATGATAGTTATAGTAATTATAATATATTTGGTTCATTTATATATATTTAAGCATCATATGAATCTTCTCAGTATTCTCATGAACGAGGATTGGTCCAGTTAGTGATGTTTCTCCTATCTCTACCCAAAAAAGTAGAGATCGAAATAGATTGTTGTACAATTCATGAAACATATCCAAATATATTATGGAATGATAATTTTAATCATATGAAAATTCAAATAATATTAAATTTAAATTCATTTAAACAATAATATCCATAACATAATCTCATAATATATCTTCTAGGGTCTGGATATTAGGTATTGATTTCCCTTCTGTTTTGGGGTGATATGTATTTTTCATGGTCAATTGGGTTCACATGAATTTTTCTGACTTACAAATTGTGAGGGGAATCAAGGATCTCAGTGGGGGATAATAGAAATAGGTAGTGCATTTATTTTTTAAACATCCCAGATATAGGGTTTCTTTAAAAAACATATTGTATTGGATTCGTGAGATGGAATTATGTGTGAAAATATTGTGTGTGGGTTTATAATCCCACAATAAGTGTGATACATATGATGTGTCCTAGGTATAATGGGTAAATATTATATTGAAAATTTATCCCTATTCCATAAAATTATAGAAATAAAATATAACATATCATATGGGAATTGGGGTTTATACTTTACATGATTTCATGTGAGACAACACATTACACAATCATTTATCATCAACTTCATTAAAGAACATCGAAATTGTAATTTTATAACAGGGATGATATTTTAAATTCATGGATGGATGTAATATTTATTATATTGATATATAAGAATAATATATTCTTCAAATAGATAAGAATCATAATCCATTTCTTAATGAACAACATATACTTTTCATCCATTATCCAACCTTCAATAGTCTCCCAAAAATTTATGTTTTACCCCATATTAAAGAAGATACAATCTCATAGTTGATTATCGATGAATTAGTCAACACATTTATGAATAATAAATATTAGTAAAAAAACTAAAACATTATTATATTCTATGCAGTCTCGATGTAATTAATTTTTTACAATCATCAACTACTATTATTCATGAGCTTCCTGAAGTGGCTGGGTATACAAATTTTGACTCAAGGCATTAGCCACTGAATATTCATTACTCATGTTATGAAATAAATTCATGTAAAAAATATAATATTAATTCATCCAACACTTTATCTTTATGTTAATATCGCATTAAGATAATATATGACTCATTGTCATATGATCATTACAGGCAGTGAAAGTTTCACCCATGGGATATTGGCAACAAGCCATTAATGAATGGAACAAAACATACACTATTAGTTTATGGTTTTGATTATCATTTAAATTTATTCAAAATTTCATTGAGACATATACTAATACCTAGTATCCTTAAATAATAAAACCTCCCAACATTGATTATGAAACAACACATAATACAACATAACATTATCCTAGTTATGAAAAGATAAGCATCAATGATTTAGTCATCCAATTAGTAAAATCATAAAAATATTAATGGTAGGCATAATTCCATTTTAATTGAATACAAATTATTAATAGTGATGTTATAAGAGATGTTATCCTTGAGAACTCTCATATATTGAGATGAAAATAACCCTTTATTTCCATAAAAGTAATATATCTCAATTAAATTTTTAGTTTGGTTCCTAGAAATTACTCCTTCTATTTTCATGATATCAAATTGGATACACATAAAATAAATGAAATTATCAGGAAAATGAACATATAATAATATTTCTCACATATAAAGAATTTAAAATACTTTTTTATAACATAATGATTTAAATAAAATTATATCAATTTCCCAACGTCATTTCTAGTTAGAGAATAAACAAGATTTCATCAAATAGTACAATGAAAATTGATTCATGATACCTAGAGAATATATATAATCAAACATATAAAAATAAGGGTTAATTATTGATAGAAATGTTAAATAAAAAATATTCATTTTGACCTTATTGGCATAAAAATATATCATTAGAATAATACTTTTTGAATCTCAGATATGGTGATTTCCAGATCCAATATCAATTTTTTAGAACCACTTTTCTGACTTGAATTGATGAAATAGATCATCAATTCAGGGAAGAGGGTATCTATTATCATTCATAACATGATTTAGTTTGTAATAATTAGAACATAACAAAAGTAAACCATTTGACTTGATTTTGGATACCACTAGAGAAACCTAAAGAGATATAAATGGTCGTGTAAATACTTTGCTTTATAATTATTCGAGTTGAATTTTCATCAACCTAATTATATTATTTAAATTTATCATAGTTGATGTGAAACTACAATTTGTACATAATTATATCTTAATAAATTTCATCTTCTCATTCACATTATAAATAAGATAATTTTTTAATTAATATATACATATAAAAATCTACAATTTTATGAAACTACCAAATCATGATGAAATCAACAATCCCCAAAGATAATTCTTTTTATTGATAAGAGATTGTTTCAAATATTTTTATAAAGCTCCTACACTTCTATTATTCATACCCCATTACCCTGTAAAATTTCTGTTAATCCACTAGAAGTTGTAAAGATCACTCATTGAGAATATTAATTGATTTATATTTCAAAATGTTCTAACCAAACAATCCCGCTTATTAAATAAATTATATCAATTTATAGAAAAGAAAAATTGCTAAAAAATTAGATTTAATAATTTTTTGTAGTCTAGAATTAATATTTAAATCTCATACACACTTATTTCCCATGAGGGTTATGATTAATAACCATATGTGAAATCATTTTAACATTCAACACCATTTGACATAATATTTTATAATCATGTAATTAATGGGATTCACCAATATCAAACAATAATTACATAAGTTTATAGTTTATAATTGTGGTAAATTACACAATTGAGGGGATTTATTACTCATCCACGACACTCTGCTCATCACCATGAAAATTATTTCTAACTCTTATTTTGCAATCCTTCCTTCCATAATAAAATTTCTGTTTTTAAGATATCTAGTTGTTTCTAGAATCACTAAAAATATCTTTGTTTTAAAGTCATGATTTTTTCTAATATAATCATCCTATCTACTTGTGAGAGATCTATGATCTATTAGATCTATTCCTACAGACTAAAAGATTATCATTTGTATAATAATATTACAGAGAACTATTCTAACACCTATATGAATTTTTTGAAGAGTTTCTGTATTGTTTCACTTTATGCGCTCGAGTGATCCACATAGGAAGAATCCTAGCATTTTACAATATCATGATGGAAAAGCAAATAATCTCATTTATTGATTCTCTAGTACCTTGATTCCTTGGGAGAAGGTTTCCCTGTGTTACATTCTTCAATCTCTATAGTTCCCAACCTTAACCATATTGTAAAAAGTGTATCCCCATCATTCATAAATATTTCCTTTTCCACGAAAGTTATTCTATTGACCATTTCAATATAATCACAATTACGTAAACTATGTATCTAATAGAAATATTTAAATTTTTTCTGGACTCAAATATGTTGAGCCAAAAGCCCGGTTTTGACGTTTATGTCTTGTTTTGGAAATCACAAATCTATTCATATATGTTTATCATACTAACTATGATTATCGTACTAAATATTCTTATCATACAGACAATTTTTTCATACTGACTATGCTGATCATACTTGCTATGTTTATCATACAGACTATGCTTACTATACTAACTATGTTTATCGTACTTTCTATGCTTATCGTACTGACTATGTTTATCGTAATGATTATTCTTATCGTAATGACTATGTTTGTAAGAACCCATGTATTATTTTTGAGGTAAGGGTTTATTATTTTTCCTTTTCCTTATGTGTTTTTGATAAAATATGGAAAATGGGGAAAAATCCTAAATTTTGGAACTACACGCCATGTACTTTTCCACTTGTCGTGTACTTCTGGCCGTGTGGGATGGGTACACGAGGAGTATATCCATGTCGACGACAAGGGGTGTAGGAGCTGACTACATGCCGTGTAGTGGTACCTTACACGTTGTGTAGTTAGTCAGTAGTCTTAAACAGTAAGGCGGTGGAGTCACCGCCAGTTGGGTGGCAGTACACACTGTGTACTCGAGAGTACATGTCGTGTACTCATGTCGACTGATGAACTGTGTGGCGGTGCCGCCAAATGTACAGTTAAATGAAAGAAGTACATGCCATGTACTCATAAGTACACGTCGTGTACTTTGTTTTTTCAGCTTAAAACAAGTAGTATCCTCCTCATTTGGCAAAGGAGACACTTGAGCCGATTTGGAGGCAAAGGAGGAGGCCAGACCTTTGAAGATCCATTGGGTGTTCGTCTGGAATTGGTTTCCGCCTCGGAAGATCCCGTTGGAACCACACTGGTAAGGGCTTCTAACTCCTTTTCCGGTTCTTGCCAATTCTTCTCCTACTATGAGTTATTTACGTTTTTTTATTTTGTTCTCCGTCAGATCTACGCCGTTCTTGGGCGTTTCTGGAGTCTGCGTTCGGGTATAATGTTCGTTGGGGTATATGGTAGGTGTCTTGGTGTTAATTTTTCCAACTGTTGTGCGTTTTTTTTTGCGTTTTCATGCCACGAACCCATGTAGGGGTGTCTTGTGGCTGAGGCAGTTGCTATATTTAATACCTAGAAATTCATAGGTGATTAGATTGTGATAATAAAATTATGGTTGGTATCGTTGCTTGAATCCGGAACCACCCCAGGGGTGTCTTACACTGTTTATCCGTTTGTCTAGGATACTCGAGGGTATGCATTTAATGTATTAATTGTATAATTTTCATTGTTTACTGCATTTTGATATGTTTTTCATGGCCCGGTTACATGTTTAGCCTAAAGGGAATTGTTGTGATTAGCCTGTGGGCACTGCATTATTTAGCCTGTGGGCAGTAGTTATTTCGGCCAAAGGGAAACTTCTTCCGTGCCAGTGGGAAGCTAATTCTATGCCTGTGGGCGATACTACCTATGCTTGAGGGAAAACTCTATTATTCATGAGGACAGATTCTTGTGTTGGATACTCATTACCCGATGGTAGGAGTTTACGTGTCTGAGGACACTAGTTGTTTACAAGAAATGCAATGTGGTGATTTATTCTATTAAAGGATTAAATGTATATTATAAATGGAAATATAACAAGTAGTTAGTTACATATGAGTACTACTTACTTTATTGCATTTTACAACTGCACACTATTGTTGCATGTTAGCATGTAGTTGGGCACGGGCCTTTGGTGGGTTCCTACTGAGATATATTTCTCACACCCTGTTTGGGTCACGCTTTTCAGACCAAACAGATTACGTAGCTGCAGGTGTAGATAAGGGAAAGAGTCCCAATACAGGTACTTAACTGTTGCTGAGGAGTAGGAGGACATGGGACCGATCCTAGGCTTGCGATGCCACTGCCAGCATTTTTGCATATTTTGTTGTACTTTGTTTTGTTGTACTATATTGATGTATAACATGTTCTTACTATTTTCTTAGAACATGAAACATGTAGCATCATAATTTATATACATTTGGTTATATCCACTGTTGTAGTTTATTTCAGTTGTGTATGGTTTACTACTTCTACTGTAGTTGTATATTTTATTTAAATTCTGCTACGCTACACTTTGACAAACAAGGGCATAGTTTCCCCACTTTCAGACCTGGGCCCTCACTGCCAGTCGGCAACCGCTGGCGTTTGGGGAAATTCCCTTGAGTTCTTGTGGCGAACCAACTTTGGGGCACCCATTGAGTGGCACCCGGGACCGAGACATTACAAATTGGTATCATAGGGGTTCTTTTCTTTGACTTACTATTTGGATCCGTAGTCAGGGATAGGACGAACGGTAGTTGGTAATAAGCTGTGCTCATACGTAGCTAACCCATGTACATGGAAAAGCCAGTCTACCTCGTATTTTCTTCAATTATTTGGATTTGTCAAATTTTACAGTTGTTATGTTTTCACCATTGGGTGACACACTTTGAGATTGTGCAGTTTTAATTTTATCTTGGGGTTCTATTTAGTTGCAACCCGATGAGATTAGGGTATGTCATCTCATTCATCATATAGGCACATGCTAGATATCACATTTCATGCATAGTTTCCATGCCATGTAGGTGCATTAGAATTTTGCATGTTGTTGTGATAGTTGTTGTGCTAGAAAAGCATGTTGTTGTGATAGCTGCTTGATACATACCTGCTCTATGATAGGGTATTTTCTTGTGTAAGCTTGTTTATAGAATGGACACCAATCTTTGTTTTTTGAGGAGTATGGGTCCCTATTGACTGGAATTTGGTGGATCATTGACTTTTTATTGGTTCTAACACATATAAGATGTCAAACATTGATTCATGGGGAGTATGGGCCTCCACGGGTTGGAATTTGACACTTAGTTGTTGGTTTCAGTATTTTATGGGTTCCGGAGAATTTTCATAGGCATACTGTCTGTAAACCCAGTATACACACAATGTAGTATTTTTATACATGCCGTGTATGTTATTCTATTCTGAAAGAAAAATGAACATTTTGAGTACACACCATGTACCCAGAGTACATGCTGTGTAGTCTCTTCCCATGTCACAATCCATGTTGGCGGCGACACGGGGTAGGGAAATGTTTGGGTAAAACACGTCGTGTACCGAATGGACACGCCGTGTAGTGTGACATGGAGTCCGGTCATGTAACTAACAAACACGGGTTGGTGAACACCTATACAGAACATGCCGTATCAATGATGAACACGCCGTGTTGTGTGACCTGGGGACTCGACCGTGTAACTAATAACACGGGCCGGTTTCACCTCTCTCTGAACACGCCGTGTACCAGTAGGACACACCGTGTAGTCTTGTCCAAGGACAGACCTTGTGGTGTCAGCTGTGTGGCTTGAAAACAGGGTGGAGTACATGCCGTGTGCGGGTGTAACATACCGCGTAGGGTCAAACCGAGTAGTCAGCCGTGTCACAGATGACACGGGAAGTTGGGAAATAACATCATACACACTGTGTAGATTATTTACACAGCATGTAGTTTTTATTGAACAGATGCTTTGTGGCTTAGCCATGTAGAAGGACCCAGGCAGGGGATGGGAAGTCAAGTACACGTTGTGTAGTCATTGTACTTGTTATGTAGTCTTGTTTTTCAAATTTTTAAATTCCTTCTTCCTCTTCTTCCTTTGTGGTTCCTTTGATATCAGCTTTAATAATCTTGAATCTGAGGCGTGCTTTTGTCCATATAGTGTCATGCCGCCTAGATGACTGCGAGTTTTTTTCCAAGAGAGCGGCGATGATTATACTCTGGAGATGGTAGGCCATGGGCTACTAGTTGATCCTCCAGGAGAGCCAGATGTGGCGCCAGCTGCTATACTTGACACAGGCGCGGAGGCGCAGTTCCGTGAGGGCTTTATGCGGTCCTTGCAGACCTTTCAGGGAGCACCGTAGGCTGCCACATCTATGGCTGAGCTGACTCGTATCATTCAGCAGCAGCATCTGCCTACGTTTTCAGGGGATGGCGGACCACATGCTATGGAGTCTTGGCTAGGATCGATGCAGACTATTTTCGAGCATTTTGGGATCCCTCCATGGCAGAGGGTCAACATCATGACTTACATGCTGCGTGGTTCTGCCAAGAGGTGGTGGGATGTAACCACCTAGTGAGAGCATCACTGAGACATGGCGTGGAAATATTTTTAGGTAGTCTTATATGACTTATTCTTTATCGAGACGCTGAGGGCAGATAGATCTCGAGAGTTCATGAATCTGTAGCAGAGAGCTATTTTGTTGATGGACTATTTTTCTCGTTTCACAGAGCTTTAGCGTTTTTCACCCGTGCTGGTGGGTGATGAGACGTTGAGAGCCGGACGTTTTGAGGATGGTTTTCAGTATGACATACGAGCACTGGTGAATGTTTTCAGGTTGCCTTTAGTACATGCTATTGTGAACCAGGTGCTGATTATAGAGAGGAACCTGCGGGAATCAAGTGGTGTGGGCCAGGGCAGTTTAACACTAGTTACTGGAGTTATTTCTGCTACAAGAGGAAGAGACATATGTACTTCTCTCAGGGAAGAAGTACTAGTCAGAAGAATGCTTCAGGTGGCCAGGGAATGTTCTACTAGTGTGGTAGAGAGGGGAACAAGAGACCGTAGTGTCCACAAAACCCAGTGGAGTGTCGAGCTTGTGGAATGATGGGTCATCTACAACTCTTTTGAAGGGCATTTATACTAGTGTCTAGTGAGAGGGGTTATGTGCAGACTCCGCGTGCGAGAGCAGGACTAGTGGATTCTTACCAGTCAGGGAACTGGAATTCGTCAGGGCGTGTAGGCAGAGATGGTGGTTGTGGTTGTGGTTTCCAGACACTAGGATCGTAGAGAAAGAAGGGTAGGACCACTTAGGGTAGCCAGGCTGTGTCGCAAGGCCACATCACTGGGCATGCATATGCAGTGCAACAGACCCAGCAGGAGCAGGATCTCAGACTGTCTACAGTCAGAGGTACTATTCTATTAGCTTCTGTCTTATCTTCAATGATTTTCGATATGGGTGGTACACATAGTTTCATATCTGTACCCATTATGGAGACTCATGGGCTAATGTTTCTAATTCTTTGGATATCATGACGTTGGACACTCCGTTGAAGACTAGGACGACAAGTGTGCGTCAATGTAATAAGTTCCCCCTTGAGGTTGGATGGTGTTACTTCCTTTGGGACCTCTATGTCATAGATATGATGAGCTATTATGTCATTCTAAGGATGCACTTGTTGGTTCCCTCTCGATCCTTTGTAGACTGCTATCGTCGTAGGGTGTGTTTCACGTCACTAGAGGGCGGAGAGTTTCTATACAAGGGCGAGTGGGATGTTTAGGCTAGTTGAGCTAGACCAGAGCATCATGGGTGAGGTGGAGTCATAGCCCATATTGAGAGCTTATATCTGGATGACCAGAGGACTTGTCAGACGAATTTCCCTCCAGTTGTTGATCGTTTCAGGGATGTCTTTCCAGATGAATTTTCTGGTCTACCTCTGGTGCGTGAGGTGGATTTCTCTATCGATCTTGTTCCAGGTGCAGCACCAGTGTCCATTCCTCCTTATATGATGCCTAAACCTGAGCTGCATGAGCTCAAGAGGATGTTAGAGGAGTTACAGGCAAAGGGATTTATCCGACACAATGCTTCTCCTTGGGGTTCTCCGGCCCTTTTTGCATAGAAGGCGGATGGTACCCTCAGACTTTGGGTGGATTATCGGAAGTTGAACCAGTTGATGGTCAAGAACTGATATCCCTTGCCGAGGATAGATGATCTTTCTGATCAGCTTCATGGAGCACGAGTGTTCTCAAAGATTGACTTGAGATCAGGATATCATCAGCTACACGTGAGACCATCAGATATACCACTTACAGGTTTTCGGAGCAGATATGATCTGTACGAGTACTTGGTTATGCCGCTCGGACTCACGAATGCGCCGGAAGTTTTCATGGATCTAATGAATCGTGTGTTCCATCCGTATCTTGATTCTTTTGTGGTAGTATTCATGGACGACATCTTGGTGTACTCTCACACTCGACACGACCATGCCACTCATCTCGAGATTGTATTGAGTACACTGAGAGAGGATCGGCTATATGCTAAGCTCTCAAAGTGCCACTTTTGTATGGACCAGATTCACTTCCTGAGTCGTATCATCTTAGTGGAAGGAGTTGCAGTAGACCCAGATAAGGTGAGTGCAGTTGTTTCCTGTGAGCAGCCTAAAAACGTGTTTGAGATACGGAGTTTCTTAGGGCTGGCTGGTTAGTACAGACGTTTTATACATGACTTATCCCTCTTAGTATCACCATTAACAGGTCTGACTAAGAAGGGGGTGATGTTTGTTTGGATAGAAACTTGCGAGACAGATTTTCAAGACCTGAAGGGAAGGTTGACATCAACATCGATCCTGATACTCCCAGAGTAGGGGAAGAGCTATAAAGTTAACTGTGCTGCATCAGGAATTGGGCTGGTAGGAGTGATGATTCAGGGTGACCGTGTTGTGGCGTTCTGGTCTCGGCAGTTGAGCCCACATGAGCGCAATTACCAGACGCATGATCTCGAGTTGGCTCCAGTTGTTCATGTGTTGCGTTGTTCGAGACACTATCTTTCGGGAGTGCATTTTGTGGTTTTCACTGACTACAAAAGCTTCAAGTATATCTTTACTCATCATGAACTGAATATGAGGTAGAGAAGGTGGGTTGAGTACCTACATTCCTTCGATTTTGAGCTTTCCTATACAACTAGTAAGGGTAATGCAGTAGCTGATGCACTGAGCAGGATGACTCAGATACAGGTACTGCAGGAGGCCAGTGGTGAGTGGCAGCTCATGGCCTTGTTCCCTGAGATGCATCTGGAGGTGCATGACAGTCAGGGACAGACTTATTTTTCCTCGATAGCTGTGACTTCTACCCTCCTGGACAGAGTGAGGATGAGGCAGCTATCTGATTCAGAAGGCCCAGTTCTACGGGAGTCGGTGGCAAGTGTGGACCCTCCTCCCGGTTGAATGATAGGCGATGATGAGGTTTTGCCTTTCCATGGACGTGTATGGGTTCTAGGGGATATACGCGAGGAGCTAATGCAGGAGTTTCATGCTTCAGCTTGGGTAGTTCCTCACGGGGTTACCAAGATGTACCGAGACTTGAGACGTCAGTACTGGTGGCCGGGTATGAATAGAGAGATAGATTGTTTTGTTATGAGGTGTTCCACCTGTCAGAAGGTGAAGGCAGAGCACTAGAGGACATCTTGGCTGTTACAGCAGATACCCATTCCAGAGTGGAAATGGGATAATGTCACGATGGATTTCGTGACGGGGTTGCAGAGGTCACCTTGAGGCCATGATGCCATGTGGGTTGTTGTGGACAGACTCACGAAGGTAGCTCATTTCATGCCGATCAAGGAGACCTTCGGTGTGGACGAGCTCAGAAGAATGTATATCTGTGATATCGTACTCCTTCATGGGGTCCCTCATTCTATCGTTTCTAATAGGGATGCATTCGTTATGTCTAATTTCGGGTAGAGTTTTTAAAGGGCGTTGGATACATAGGTGCTTTTGATCACAACATACCACCCTCAAACCGATGTCCAGCCAAAGCGTACGATACATGTGCTAGAGGACATGATGCGTGCATGTGTCCTAGACTTCATGGGCTCTTGGGAGAAGCATATACCCTTAGTCTATTTTTCTTATAACAATTTTTTTAGGTGACTATTGAGATGGAACCTTATGAGGATTTATATGGTAGGCCTTTCCGATCACCTTTGTGCTGGTCAAGGGCAGGTGAGGCAGCTTTACTGGGGCCACAAATCGTGCGGGAAACATCTGAGTAGGTGCAGTTGATTCGGAAGTAGATGGCTACCACACAGTCTTGTCAGAAGTATTATGCTGATCGCCGTAGACGACCTTTGGAGTTCGTGTTCAGGGATCAGGTTTTCCTACGTGTTTCACCAAGGCTGTGACACAAGCGGATCAGGAGACAGGGTAAGCTTTCACCAAGGTATGTGGGGCCATTCGAGATTCTGGAGAGATTCGGTCTAGTTTCCAATCGGTTGTAGTTACCGCAGCGATACCGAGCCATGCATGAAGTCTTCCACGTGTCTCAGTGGCATCGCTATCATTCAGACCCATATCACGTCTTTCAGCCTGAGGAGGTTGAGCTGGAAGTCAATGTGTCCTTTGAGGAGCATCTGATTTGTATCGTTGACAGGAGCACAAAGGTTCTCCAAGGCCGGTCAGTTCCTCTCATACGGGTTCTATGGCAGCATGGCCGAGTGCATGATGAGACCTGGGAGCGGGAAGCCAACATATGTGCTCAGTGGCCAGAGCTGTTCTGAGCTTTATCTTTTCCACCCTTGGAAGGGTGATTCAGGGATGAATTTCTATAAGGGGGGAAGTTTGTAAGAACCCGGTTCTTATTTTTGAGGTACAAGTTTCTTATTTTTCATTTTCCTTATGTGTTTTTGAGAAAATAAGGAAAATGGGGAAAAATCCAAAATTTTGGAACTATACACCGTGTACTTTTCCACACATCGTGTACTTTTAGCCGTGTGGGATGGGTACACAGGGCGTGTAGCCATGTCGGCGACGAGGGGTGTAGGAACCGAATACATGTCATGTAGTGGTACCTTACATGTCGTGTAGTCAGTCGGCAGGCTTAAACATTAAGGTTGTAGAGTCACCACCAACTGGGCGGCAGTACACGCCGTGTACTTGGGAGTACAGTCCATGTACTCATGTCGACGGATGAACAGTGTGGCATTGCCACCAAAGGAACAGTTAAATGAAAGAAGTACACACCGTGTACTCAGAAGTACACGCCGTGTACATTATTTTTTCGGCATAAAATAGGCAGTAGCCTCTTCATTTGGTAGAGGAGACACTTGAGCCGATTTGGAGCCAAAGGAGGTGGTCGGACCTTTGAATACTTACTGTGTGTTCATCTGAAATCAGTTTCTGCCTCGAACGATCCCGTTGGAACCGCACAGTTAAGGACTTCCATCTCCTTGGATGGTTCTTACGAATTCTTCTCCTAACAGGAGTTATTTACGTTTTTTTGGATTTTGTTCTCCGTTAGATCTATGCCATTTGTGGGCGTTTCTGGAGTCGGTGTTTGGGTATAACGTTCGTTGGTGTATAAGATAGGTGGCTTGGTGTTAAGTTTTTGAACTGGCATGCATTTTTTGTGCGTTTTCGTGCCACGAACCCATGTTGGGGTGTCGTGTGGCTGAGGTCGTTTCTATATTTAATACCCAGAATTTCATAGGTGATTAGATTTTGATTATAAAATTCTGGTTGGGATCGTTTCTTGGATCCGGAACCACCCCAGGGGTGTGTTCCACTATTTAGCCATTTATCCAGGATACCTGAGGGTATGCATTTAATGTAGTAATTGTAGAATTATCTTGAGAAGAATTTCTTGTTTACTGCATTTTGATATGTTGGTCATGGACCGCTTAACTGTTTAGCCTGAGGGCGTTGTTGTGATTAGGCTATGGGCACTGCACTATTTAGCCTGTAGGAAGTAGTTATTTTGGCCTGAGGGAAACATCTTATGTGCCTGTGGGAATCTGATTCTGTGCCTGTGGGAGACACTACCTACGCCTGAGGGAAAACTCTTTTATGCCTGAGGGTAGATTCTTGTGTTGGATACTCGTTACCCTAGGGTAGGAGTTTACGGTTCTGAGGACAATAGTTGTTTACTAGAAATGCACTGTGGTGATTTCTTATGTTAAATGGATAAAATGAATATTAAAAAAGGAAATATAATTAGTAGTTAGTTACTTTTGAGTACTGCTTACTCTATTTCATTTTACCACTGCACACTATTTTTTCATGTTAGCACACAGTTGGGCACGGGCCATTGGTGAGTGCCTACTGAGATATATTTCCCACACCATCTTGGGGTCACGTTTTTCGGCCCAAATAGATTACATTGTTGCAGGTGTAGAAAGGGGAAAGTGTCCCTATACAGGTACTTGACTATTGCTGAGGAGTAGGAGGACAAGGGACCGAGTCTAGTCTTGCGATGCCGATGCCTTCTCTTTTGCTTATTTTTCTGTACTATGTATTTTGTTGTACTGTATTGTTGTATAACATGTTCTGACTATTTTATTAGAACTTGAAACATGTATCATCATCATTTATATACTGTTGGTTATATCCAATGCTGTAGTTTATTTCAGTTGTGTATGGTTTACTGCTTCAGCAGTTGTTGTATGTTTTATTTAAATTCCGTTGCGCTACACTTTGACAAATGATGGCATAGTTTCCCCACTATCAGACTTGGGCCCTCGCTGCTAGTCAGCAGCCTCTGGCGTTTGGGGAAATGCACTTGAGGTCTTGTGGCGAACCGACTTTGGTGTACCCATTGAGTGGCACTCGGGACTGGGACGTTACAATGTTTATCGTACTGACCATGCTTATCATACTGTCTATGTTTATCATAGTGACTATGATTATCGTACTGAATAAATCGTCTATACACTGTAAATCATACAGACTCTATCAATCGTAATGACTCTATCAATCATACTAAGTTTTTTGCATCATACTCACTTTTCATCATATCAATACATTACACTAAGTAATACTACTAGTACTCATATTTTACTTTTATCAAATACTTTTTTTCTCCTTTTTCAAAACACATGTTTTATATCAATCGTACTCATGATTATAATTTTCATATATCTTTTGTTTTATCCAAAATGATTTCATGGAATTAGTTATAAACTAAAAAAATGATGTCGTGTTTTATGTTTCAATATGACCGTTATAACGCCAGGTGTCCAAGTCCTTCTGAGTTTTCCAGAGAAATATGACTCTTGTATAAAATATGACTGTTTGAACCTGATTCCTATAAATAGGATTTCATCTGAAGGTGAGAATAACAACTGAGAGACTTTGATCATTCTTTGCTTCTATCATGTTCTAGAGAGAGACATTGTGACTTCTCTCTTACTTCATGCGAAAGCCTTGGAATTAAAAAACACGAACGAATCATTCATAGTTTTTGAATTTCAATAATTTCATTGTTTTTCTTTGTGCGACTGATCATGTGATAATGATCTAGGGATGCTAAGGATAGACAGACGGTGCTACCGATCTTCGTATTGAAGGATTTCAAGTGTTTGAATGAAAAAGGTGTCGATTACTTGTATAATTAAGGGATTACAAGGATAGAAATACAGAGGTACCGATCATCATATCGAGGGCTTGCAGGGTTAGAAAGACAGACATAATGATCATCATTTCGAGGGATTACCAAGGTGTTGGTAAGACAGACCTCTTATCCTAGGTGGAAGGACACCCTTATCTTTAGGATAAAAGAATTGTAATACTTTTACATTTACACTGTTGTTTGTATTGGAAAGGAAATTTTATTGTTTCCTTTCTTCATTTCATATTAATTTTTAATTGTTTCAATTACAATTATATTGTTACATATTGTATCGATAGATTCTATATGCTTTATGAAAGAATCATTCACTATTGTATTACTCTGATTATTATATTCATTTTGAATATAATTGATTTATTTTTCTTATAGTATTACATCGTATCATTCCTTCATATTCAACACAATTTTGGTTAATTGTATTTGTTGTTAATTTTATTAGTTTAAGACCATTTAAACTAATTTTATTAGTGTTTAAACACAATGGTTTTTAAACCTACAAGTCACCCCCCCTCTTGTATTATTCCATCTAATATACATATAAATCTATATATCAATCCAACAGTTGGTATCAGATAAGGTTTCCACTGAGTTTAATTACCTGCTATATTTCTTTTTAAAGTATAATAGTGTTTTTATTATAAATATTCTGTTTCAACTACTTACTGCACTAATGTGTGCAATGGAAAAGATTTTGTTTTTTTAGATTCTAGGGTTGAATATTGGATCTATTTAAAATATAAATACAACTAGACTACATATCCTTGATGGGAACGATTATGAGTAATGGACAGATCGAATGAAATCATTTTTTATCAATACTGGTGTAGAATATTTTGTTATGCTTACTGAAGGTTACAAAATCCTTGACAAAGAAGTCAGTACTTTCACTAATCAAAAAATTCAAGAATATCAACCGAATTAGAAGGTATGAAATACTTTACTATGCTCTATGACCAGGAATATATACAGCCAGATATCATCTTGTGAAGAAGCCAACTATATTTGGATGAAACTAGAAGTCACACATTTTGGTACAACTAAGGATATAAAAACAAGAAGAGCAATTCATTGAGAAGAGTATCATGGTTTTCTTTTTCCTTATGGATAACCAGTTTGAAATGTGAAACAATGATTTATGACAATTTTCAATAGTTCAAAATCTATGGGTGAAAAAAGTCTTCATGATGAAGCACTAATAGAAAAGATTATTGATATAATTCCAAATGAATGGGATTAAAAAAGGATAGCTATTAATGAAAACAGAAATGTTTCTCAGATTACTCTTGATGAACTCTTTGGAAAATTTCTACAGTATGAGACATGAATGAAAAGAGATACTGATATCAATAAGAATAAAAATTTAAATGGAAGTGTAGCTTTTACTACTACATATAAAGCTAAAACTCTTGAAAGGATAACAAGATCCGAAGCTAAGAATGTTTGTTATGCTATAATCAAGTGATTGTGAGTATTCAAATAATGAGTTATCCAATCATTCTTGAAGGATGAAAAAGATTATTTGAAAGAATGTCATCCAATACAGATTCAAAAACAATGATAGGAATGATAAGAAAGATTCTGAGGTAACTCATTATGAATGGAAGAACGTAGGTCATATAATAACTGTTTGTCCTTTACTAAAGAGAAAATATAGAATGGAGAATCATTATAAAAGAAATAAGAGAAATTATTACAAGACAAAGAACACGAAAGTCTTGAAGGAAAATGATACTTGGAGTGCAAGTGGTAGCGATTCATCAAGTGATTCTTCAGAATACGAATCATTTGGACAAAGGAATATTAGACTTATACCCAGACTACCAATTAAATATCATTGTATCATGGATAATGTACACAATGCTAAAACTATTACAAATGTATCCTTGAATGAAAATTATACTGATAATAAATAGTATGAATCTTCAAATGATGAGTTTTCATCATCAGAAGATAATACAGTACATTGTTATAAGGAAGAGTCTAGGTTTTCTAAATTACACGAGAATGAAAATTCTAAACTCATGAAAATGCATGTTAAAAATAATTCTAGAATTTCTATTTTATCTAAAAAAAGTATCGTATCTTTCTAATGGTCTTGATATGAAAAATTCTATTTTTCAAATTATTTTAAAAACACATGAGAAGGTTAATTCAAATAAGGATAAACTTTCTAAGGATCTGGAAAATTGTAATTACTAAGAAGAATATTTTAAAGACTAACTCTAGTTCCAAAAATAAAGTTTTCAAGGATAAAAACTATGTTTTGAAACTAAAGTCAGATATTTTTTCCTTAAATAAATTTTTGTTAAACATAACTTATGGCAAGGAAAACATTTATAAAATGTATTCTCAAATTCTACCTTTGAGGAATCATTCGGGTTTTGGTTATACTCATTCTAAATCGGTTTGTAGTAATAACTATTTGTTTCTCAAAGTACCCCATTTTGTACTAGGTGTCAATGTGGTGGACACTGGAAAAGAAATTGTTCTCTCAAAAGAACACAATGTTTATGAATTCATAAAGAACATTTTTTGAAACAAATGGGGATTCCTAAAATTCTTTTATCTAACAATTCTGGATCCGGACAATATTGGGTTCTGAAAAACTAATTTTTTTTCAGGAAAATAAAAAGTGTACCAACAAGAATATTTTGTACACGTATAGTGGATGTTCTCGACACATGACTGGAAACAAAAATTTCGTTTAAAATATTATTGTAACAAAATATGGAAAACTTACCTTCATAGATAATGCTCAAGGAAGGATTTTTATGATAGGTAATATTGTTTTTCTTGGAAAAGTTCTTATTTAAAATGTTTTGTTGGTAAATGGTCTTAAGCACAGTCTCATTAGCATAAGTCAATTATGTGATTAAGGATACCTTGTGAATTTTAGAAATGATAAATTCTTAGTTCACAATTCCAAGGATGAATTCATTCTATCAACCCATAGGCAAGAGAATGTATACACAATTAACATAGAAGCCATTAGGAGTCAAAATATACCCTGCTTAAGTGCAATTAGAAGACCAATAATGGCTATGATAATGAATATTAGGACACTAAAGTCTATGAAGCCTTTGTAACCATTCAATGAAAATACTTGTAAAGGATCTACCAGATCTTAGATATGATTCTTCAAATGAATGTGATTCGAACACCCCGAGATTTTATGAAAAATAATCTTTTAATTTTTTTGATTTCTTCTATTGAATAATACACCGGTATTATCTTGTACTATATGCAACACCGTATTTGCTTGTAGTATATGCAACACTATTCTTGGCTCGTGTTACACATAATTTCAAGTTCGTTTTGTAGAAATTATTCTATGCATGAATAAGTATAGAATTTGTTTAATGTATAAATGTAATATGTTTGTATTATTTAATATGAAACACAAAAAGGAGCTTTCACTACACGCATCCCTGACTTGGATGGCATTACATGCAATCGCAACCTTCCTTAATAGCGTGTGTAGTACGCAATACTGGGTTTCACTAAACAATGATATATTGTTATAATATTATTATGAACTAGCCTTTATGAATAGTATTAACTAAAATTTTAATTTTATAACATTATTCTTCTTCTTTCACATTTTCTAGAACATGGTATGAGAACAAAATAAATTTTTCTGGTAAAATAATTATTTTTCAAAAAATGTAGTTTTGCTGCTTTTTGATGGAGCACACACTTTAAATCTAGTTTTTGACATTTTAATATGTTCAATTTGAAAAAAATACATTTCTTCTTTGGAATTAGGATATAAAAATAGGATTGGGATAAATTTTTCATATTATTCGGATAACTTTAATATTTTAATGAATTGTAAAAACATGATATATTTTAAATAAAACCCACTTTTTTCATCGTAATAATTTATATGGTAAATTTATAATATTGAATGGTTTTAAAGTATAAATAGAATATATTTTTACCATTAAATATAATTTATTTCATTAACATTGATTTTACAATGAATTAATTGGTAATATTATTTCAATCCTTTTCAATGTTTTAACTATTAAAAGTCATTTTCTTAACAACGGGATTAATTTTAAATTAATTTCTGCAACTTCTATTATTTTAATTTGGAAAAATGGATTCCATATTAGGAATCAGTATGTTTAAATTATGTTAATATTCTACTTTTTAGTTTTGGGCATTATGAATAGCAACTACGGTATATTTTATTTACCATAGTTAAAGGTAAAACAGGTAATTATGCATAAATATAATATTATAAAATTACCCTTACACTTGTCTTAATGTAATTGTATAATTAAAATTCATCCTAAGGAATATTGGGGTTGAAATAGAATCCATTATAACCGACATGGATGTGATTAATACCTTTAATTTATTTTATTTTAAATAAAGTAAAATATGCCTCACTCAATCATTAATAATAAAAGTATTTTTAATATATTGTTATATACAATATAAATTTTATTATAAATACTCATTTTAAATATGAAATTTTTTTCTTTGTTATGGTAATTTATTTGTAAATTTTAAGAGATATTTAATTACCTTAATATCTTATACATTAATGATGCAGAAATTATTTATTTAGTGAAAAATCAGTAATATAGTTTTTTTAAAATAATAATACCCATTAGAAGGCCCAAACACCTGACCAAAACGTATTTCTCATATATATATAAGCCATAACCATCCAATGGTCTAATGTTTGACCATTTGGAGCATTATAAAATCTATTACGACACTTATATTATTTTATGTCAATGTTCCCAACTTCATAACTCAATAAATATAACAATTTACATGTTGTGATTTGAAGATGATAAATTCGAGTACAATTATTATTTTAAAATATATTAGATTTATCATCATCATAGTATTTTATTTTTAATTTATATGGAAGTAATTAATTTTTTAAATGATTATACAAAAATGATGTTGTAATTGTTATATTAAGAAAAATATCAGATAAATGGTTTTATAAATATTAAAATAACTATTATATGAACAAATTAATGTTATCCACAAATTTTATAGATGAATATGATGTGTTATTAATCTATTAAATAATTTTCTTCCAATATATCCTCTGTTTATATTTTATTTAAATTCAAATAAATAAATAGTGTCAAAATTTGATACTATTGTTATTTTATAAAAATAATATATTATAAAATTGTTTAAAAAAATCACACAAATATTTAAAAATTATAAATAGAAATTTATATGTTCCAAAATTTCATAAACAATCATATTATGTACAATTTAAAACACATAATTAATTATTTATAACAATTTATGTTTTATAATTTTATTACAACAAATAAAATTTAATAGATTAAATAATGATAAATCTAGTTGATAAGGATTATAATAAATTACCAACATGTATAAATATTATAGTTTGATGGTATTACAACCCTATCTCATCTAATATTAGGAAATGAGTAATTTTTGGAGGTTTTTTAGTGGTGTGTGAGTTTATTATAAATTAATATTTTAGAGGTTTGCAAAGTCACCCCTCTCCTACCTTATAAAAGGGCACCTCCTCCCTCTTCTCTTCACACAAATTTTAGACTTAAAGATCGGAAAACCCAACCCATTTCACTCTCAACATCCATAGAAACATACTATAGGTTATTTTCCTATTCAAAGACAACCTTTAGTTCCCTAAGAGATGGTTAAGAGGAGGCGCGTCGAAGAAGAGGTAATATCTTCTACCGATTCTTTCAAATTTCTTTATTAATCTAATTCCACTTATTTAGTTGTTTCATTATAAATTAATTACATAAGTATAAATAATATACTGATATGTTATTATAAACATTAAACAACCCCATTTCACCCTTTATCCATCCTACGGAAAACGAAATCACCGCGCGTGCGTACGTACATAATACCATCTCCATATCGTGGTGTAATCTGTTTTCCACCACCACCTTACTTGGATAGGTATAATGGTGTAAATAATAAATATATATGGTTATTATAACATAATTCTGATTATGAGATATTATATCAACCACTCCAATTCCATTCAATAATTTTGGGAACAGTATCATCGCTTCTGCGTACGTACGGATTACCATCTCCACGACACGATGAGATTCATTCTCCATGTTAACCATTCAAGAATGATTATAAAGTATATATAATGAATAATAATGATATATATGACATAATAATGCTACTGTATTTTTGTAAATATATTTATGTGTCATCTACTTACTTCCATTCAAGTCAATATGGAAATAAAAATTGTGTTCATGCGTACGTACGACCTACCATCTCCATAAACAGTGTGTTTCATTTCATTTATCAATCTATTATATATATATAATGAATATATATGATATATAAATCATGTTTTAAATTATTTATGTATGTAAATCATGATATAATTAATAATAATATCAAGAACAACAAGTCCAAACAAGTACGATAAATGAAACGATTTTACCCAAAACGCTGTTTTAACATGGAATTGACAAAAGAAAGGGTAATATAAATTCATAAGTGAATCATATATGATATCATAAATATTATTATGGTTCTATTACAAGTTAATAATATGTTTTAACCCACTATAAAAGAGTTTCGAACATTTATGGAAGAAATTGGTCCTAAGGTAAGGGATAAATTTTCAAATATCATTTTTATATCAGATTGCTTATACGTAAGTATTTACTTGGATTTATTTTCCATCAATGTCCATAAAATTTTTTCCATAAAGTGTTTAATATTATTCAATGCATGATTAATGTCATTTTTACCCCTTTTCTCCTTTTATATTGTGTTATGAAAGGAATATTTCTTTTGTTAACCATACATGGTACATTTTGACTTTTCCGACCAAAGTACGAGAAGAGTGTTTTTCTAACTTATACGACTTGAATGGATTTTTACATTTTCATGAAGACTTTTTTCCATTAGGATTACTCTAAAATATTTCATGATTATTTTCAACAAAATCATTTTCTTTTAAAATTGATTGGCATTTTGAGAAAAGAAAATGATTTTGAAGAAGAGAGGATATTTTTCTCAAGAATTCATATAAAGTGTTTTATTGAAACTATTATCCATATAAGGTTACATTATTTAATATTTTTATCATCCAAGTATAATTTCTCTATTATTTACATGGTTTCATGTTTTTATGATGAAATGACAACCATTTATTCTATAAGGATTATGTTATAATGAGATGATGTTTATGAAACACATATTATTCTTTGGGTTACGAGGAATGATTTATTATTATTTTGTGGCACACGAAAGAATGATTTCATTATGATATGGGTGGGACCTATATCTCCCTCCAATGAATTGGGTGAAGAATTATATCTCATGAGATAGACATGGATGGAATGACAAGCGAATCTGGTTCAGTAATACAAGGCTGGAACGGTAAGTAAACCCGGTTCAGTAATGGACATTGTCAACCATGATTGTATTGGAAATAATGCCTTGGATACTATAGAAATCATAACATGTTCTTAATGTTTTCCACAATTACATTTTTTATTCCCATTCTATTTTATCATGATTAATGTTCTTTTATGATCTGTGCCTTACATACTTCCATGATTTATTTCACAAATCACGATTTTAATGTTTAATCATTATGTTCATGTTATTAATGTTCAAACATATATAGTTTGTTCTATTTTCTCCATGATTACCCTTACTAACCATTTGAGCTCACCTTTTTCATGTTTTTTCCCCAGGATATATATAAATGTTTTAGGTAAGAAAACAAACAATAAAGATCTTTATGGAATATGTTGAAGATCTTTAGAAGATTATGTTTCGTGTTCCAAAGACACTAAACTATTACGGTCCTTGGGTGTCATTTTTTGTTATGTAGTAAGTATTATGCAAAAGCAATTTTATTTCCATGTATGTCATGCTTTGGGTCTCTGCAGTTGGTATCCGAGGAAAGGTTTACATAACCATTGGGAACTAGGATGCGAAAACATTAGTGAGATCCCTAGAGATATTTCTATAGTATGTCTATGGATGTCTGTAAGGTTAAGTCTAAGTATAGTTTATAGTCCTACAATTATGATAAAAATCTTAAAAATAAACCTAAGATGTTAGTTATTGAATGTACTTCCCCTTTATTATGTAGTTTTCCTAGTATGATTTTTTCCTCTCACACTATTCTATTTCGGATTTAGAAAATGGATGGAAATATGAATATTGTTAATAATGGAGGATATGATGGTCAATGGAATGATATTATTTATGAGAAACCAAATGAAACGAGATTTGGATGTCCAAAAATCAATATTATTCCTAATTAGAAATCTCATAATATGGTCAATAATATCATCTTTGGTATGTTTCCTGACTCATCTAATAAGAGAAAGATGGAGTTTCATGATGATCATAGAGGAAATAAAGTTGAATTTCTATCATGTAAATCATGTGGTAAAAGGCATCTAGGATATTGTATCAAATGAATTAGAATATGATTTGGGTGTGGAAAAGAAGCACACAAATCCAGTAATTTCAAAGTAAAAGGTTCAGTTAACACCATGGACAAGGATAATGGTATTGCTAAGACATCAACAAAGGTTAAATGTTTTAAATGTGGAATGTATGGGCCTTATGAAAACTAATTCCCTAAGGGAAAGTCTCACGAGTAGAATCATCATGGTTGTATGGGTAGTATTTATGTTTCTGATGATGAAGATACTACAAATGACATGTGAGATGAAAGAATTATTGATGCTCGGTCAATGGTTTATGAAGGTAGTGGAATGATTTATGTTTATCAAGAGTTATGTCATATAGACAATGGTACTATAGAATAAAGACACATCTAAGGATTGTTACACTGTTGTTTTTTCTAAAGTATTTGAAAGTATATGTCAATTGGTACCGGTAACCATGATATGTTATTTATATATTTTTAGAAAGTATATGATATGCGCATAATGAAGGGATAAAGAGATAAAGAGATGTTTGATAATATTAATGAGATCATGACTGATATGAGGACAATGTGATATAATGGTTTCAGTATATAGAAATTTTGTGATTTTGGTTTGTGTAAATAGTGAACTTTTGAAGAATTCATGTTTTCACTAAGGTTCTATGGTAATTCATGTTTCAAGAGAATACATAATTAAGGTATTCACATGTTTGGAATGTGACAAACAAGATATATTTTATGATATATGGGGGACAAATTATGATATTTACATGCTTGGTAGATAAACTCTCTAGTAATGTTTTTCATTATTCTATGAGGTTAGACAGAATTATTTTAGATCAGCCTAATGATTGGAATTGATTAAGTTGGACATACGATAATATTGTTTAAAGATAGAACCATTTTTCGATATTAATTCTGGAATGTTATAACAGTGTAGTTTTAGAAAAAGGACAACCCGTACGACGAGCGATAACCCAACGCGGTGGAAAAGGTTGTAGGAATCGAACCCACAATTGATGTGTGACAGGGCTTTATCACCTACCACTGGCCTACTGGAAGTCCCTGGTTTGTAGAAATTAGTTTTATTTTATTAAGTATTATGATAGATGATGTATAATTCCATTTTCGGAACCATATACGATTAATCTCAACATGGATGGAATTATGTATATTTAATAACTTTTGATAACATTATGTTTGAGACATATCGAATGACCTATCATTCTATCTCACAATCCACTAACACTTCATGGATGAAAAATTAAACTTCATTTTTAAGAGATGAAGTTGAAATTGTTTAAGTCACGAACAATAGTGAGACTATACCAAAATAAAGTAAGTATTTCTTTTAATTCAAAAATTATTTCACATTGGGGAAATGAACTTGAAAACTAAAAATGTTGTCCTATAGCCCTCATATCTGATGAATAATATGGTACCTTAAATAATTACAAATTTATGGCATTGTGATTGATGAATTTTTCATAGCCATGTTCTCAACCACTCTCCATCAGAAATTGATGGTTTGATTTCTCCCCCATAGCCATATTTTCATGTATGTACTACTATGTGGAAACCCAGTGATTAGTTAATTTGGGTAACTGTTACATTTCATAATTTAGTTTTTAAATTTATGTTTTGGAATTTCTTTTTACAATGTGTGTTTCAATTAATGAAACATTCAAGTAGTAAACCATTTATAACCCCGACTAATTTCAAGGGAGAAATTAATTTTAAGGGGTGTAGAATGTAACACCCCAAGATTTTATGAAAAATATTCTTTTAATTTATTTGATGTTATCTATTGTACAATACACCAATAATAGTGTGTACTATACACAACACCGTATTAACTTGTAGTATACGCAACACAATTCTTGGCTCGTGTTACACACAATTTCAAGTTTGTTTTATAGAAAATATTTTACACAACATTAAGTATATATTTTGTATAATGTATAAATGAAATAAATTTTTATTATTTTATAAAAAAACCAGAGGGAGCTTTCACTACACACAGCCTGGACTAGGCTTGCATTACACACAATCGCGACCATCCTCGATAGCGTGTGTAGTACGCAATACTGAGTTTTACTAAACAACGATATATTGTAATAATATTATTATGAACTAGCCATTATGAATAATATTAACTAAATTTTTAATTTTATAACATTAATATTCATCTTACACATTTTCTAGAACATGGTATGAGAACAAAATAAAATTTTCAGGTAAAATAAGTATTTTTTGAAAAATGCAGTTTTGTCGCCTTTTGATGGCGCACTCAGATTAAATATAGTTTTTGAAATGTATATAATATCAATTTGAAAAAATAAAATTCTTATTTGGAATCAGGATATAAAAATTTACTTTGGATATAATTTTCATATTATTCTGATAACTTTCATATTTTAATGACTAGTAAAAACACGCTATATTTTAATTAAAAAGAAATTTTTTCATCATAATAATTTATATGGTTAAATTATAATATTTAATTTTTTAAAAAGTATAAATAGAATATATTTTTACCATTTAACATAATTTATGTCATTATAATTGATTTTACATTGAATTCATTGGTAAAATCATTTCAATATTTTCCATTGTTTTAACTTTTAAAACTCATTTTCTTAACAACGGGATTAATTTAAAATTAATTTCTGTAAATTTTGTGATTTGAATTTGGAAAAATGGTTTCCATATTTGGAATAATTTGAACAAAATTATTTTAATATGAAATTTGTTTTGGGCATTATTTATAGTAACTATGGTAAATTTTATTTACGACAGTTAAAGCTAAATCCAGTAATTATGGATCAATATAATATTATAAAATTGCCCTAACACTTTTAAAAAATAATTGGATTATTATATTTCATCCTAAGACATATTTGGGTCTAAATGGAATCTATTGGAACCATCTTGGATGTGATTAAGACCTTTAATTTATTTTATTTTAAAGAAAGTGAAATATGTCTCACACAATCATTAATAATTAATGTATTTTTAATATAAGGATATACTGAATATAAAGTAGATTATAAATACTCATTTGAAAGATAAAATATTTTTCTTTCTTATTGTAATTTATTTGAAATTTTTAAGAGATATTTAATTACCTTATTAGATTATATATTAATGATGCAGAAATTATTTATTTAGTAAATAATTAGTAATATAGTTTTTATTAAAATAATAATATCTATTCAAAGGCCCAAAAACCTGATCAAAACTTATTGTTCGTATATATCTAAACCATAACCATACAATGGTCTAATTCATGGCCATTAAAAGCTTTATAAAAGCAATTATAACACTTATATTATTTTATGTCAATGTTGTCACCTTCATAATTTAATAAATATAACAATTTACATTTTTTGATTTTAAGATGATAAATTCAAGTAAAAATATTCTTTTAAATGATATAATATTTTCCATCATCATAGTATTTTTTTTAATTTTTATGCAACTAATATGTATATTAAATTATTATACAAAAATGATGTAGTAATTCATTTATTAAGAGAAATATCAAATTAATGGTTTTATAAATATTAAAATATATATTATATGAACTAATTAATGTTCTACACAAATTTTATAGATTAATAATACATGTTAGGAATATATTAAATATTTTGGTTCAAATATATCCTCTGTGTTTATTTTATTTAAATTCAAATAAATGAATAGTGTTAAAATTGACACTATTGTTATTTTATAAAAACAACTTATTATAAAATTCTTTAAAAAATCAAAAAAAATTGAAAGTAATAAATTGAAATTTATATGGTCTAAAATGGCATAAATTATCCAATTATTGAAAATTAACAGCACATAGTTAATTATTTTTAATAATTTTAAATTTTAAATTTTATGACCACAAATAAAATTAAATAGATTAAATAATGATAAATCAAGTTGATAACATTTAAAATAAATTACCAACATGTATACATCTTATTGTTTGATGATACCAGAACCATATCAGAACTAATATTCGGATTTGAGTCATTTTTGGTGATCTTTATGAGGGGTTTGATTTTGTTATAAATTAATATTTTAGAGGTTTCCAAAGGTTCCCCTCTCTTCACTTATAAAAGGGCACCTCCTCCCTCTCCTCTTCACAAAAATTTGTGACTACATGCCCAGCCTCTCCCTGCCCATTTAACTTATCCACTTACATAGATACTTACTATCATTTCTTGTCTTCTTCAAAGACCAAATTTAGTTCCCTACGAAGAGGTTAAGAGGGGGCACGTCGAAGAAGAGGTAATCTCTTCTACCGATTTTCCATGTTTCTATATTCTTATACTACCTATTCTCTATCTGTTTCATTATAAATTAATTACATCAGTATAACTAATATACTGATATGTTATTATAAACATTAAACAACACAATTTCACCTTTTTTCCTTCCTGTGGAAAATGAAATCCCCGCGAGTGCGTACGTACGGAATATCGTCTCCAAGCCGTGGTGTAATCTGTTTTTCCACCACCACCATACTTGGATGGATATAATGGTGTAAATAATAACTATATATGGTTATTATAACAACATAAATATTATAAGATATTATATAATCCAATCCAATTCAATTCAATAATTATTGGAACGATATCATCGCTCGTGCGTACGTACGAATTACCGTCTCCACGATGCGATGAGATTCATTCTCCATGTTAACCATTCAAGAATGATTATAAAGTATATATAATGAATAATAATGATATATATATAATAATAATTCTACTATATTTCTCTATATATATATATTTAATCTACTTACTTCCATTCAAGTTAATAAGGAATGGAAAAAAACGTTCATGCATAAGTACGGCATACCATCTCCATGAACGATGTGTTTCATTTCATTTATATATCTATTATATATATATGTATACTGAAATATATATGATATATAAAACATTTTATAAATTCTCGAAGTACGTAAATCACGATATAATTAATAATAATATCAAGAAAAACAATTCCAAACACATACGATAAATGAAACGAATTTACCCAAAAAGCTTCTTTAACCTGGAATTAACAATAGAATGGGTAATATAAAGTCATAAGTGAGTGATATATGACATCATAAATATTATTATGGTTCTGTTACAAGTTAATAATATGATTTAACCCACTATACAAGAGTTTCAGACACATACGGAAGAAATTGGACCTAAGGTAAGGGATAATTTTTCCAATCTCATTTTTATCTAAGATTGCTTTTACATAAGTATTTACTAGGGTTTATTTTTCATCCATGTCCATAAAATTATTTTAATAAAGAGTTTAATATTCATCCATGTATGTTGAAATTCATATTTACCCCTCTTTGACATTTAATTTGTGTTATGGAAGGAATTTTTCTTTTGTTTACCATACATGGTACTTTTGGACTTTTCTGGAAAAAGTACGAGAAAAACATCTTTTTTACTTCTACGGAGTGAATGGATGTTTACAGTTTCTTAATTAAATATTTCCAAGATGAAACCTCTAAATGCTTTCGTGATTATTTTCAAAAAAAACATTTTCTTTTAAAATTTCATGGCATTTTGAGAAAAAAAAAACAATTTTGAAGAAAAAGTATATTTTCCTCAAGAATTTATTTCCAGTGCTTCATCAAAACTATTTTCCATTTAAGGTGACATTATTTAATATTTTTATGTTTCGTGTATATTGTCTATATTATTTACATGGTTTAATGTTTCTTATGATGAAGTGATAACCATTTATTCTATATGGATTATGTTATGATGAGATGATGTTTATGAAACCGATATTATTCTATGGGTTATGTTGAATGATTTATGTTTATTTTGTGGCACACAAAAGAATGATTTAATTATAAAATGGGTGAGACCTATATCTCCCTCTAATTCATTGGGTAAATATTTATATCTCTTTATATAGACATGGATGGAATTGTAAGTGAATATGGTTCAGTAATACATGGCTGGAATGACATGTAAACCCGGTTCAGTAATGGACGTTGTCCACTATGATTGTATTGGAAACAATGCCTTGGATACTATCGAAATCATAACATGTTCGTAATGGCTTCCACAATTACATGTTTTATTCTGATTCTATTTTATCATGATTAATGTTCCTTTATGATCTATGCCTTACGCTCTGCAATGATTTATTTCACAACTCATGGTTTTAATGTTTAAACATTATGTTCATGATATTAAAGGTCAAACCTATTTGGTTTGTTCTGTTTCCTCAACGCCTACCCTTAAAGTGTATATGAGCTCACCATTTTTTATGTTTTTTCCCCAATATATAAAGAAATGTTTTAGGTAAGAAAACAAAAGGAAAATATCTTTATGGGAGATGTTAACGATCTTTAGAAGATTATGTTTTGAGTTTCCAAAGACAGTAAACTATTACGGTCCTTGGGTGTCATTTTTTGTTATATATTATGTATTTTTCAAAAGTAATGTAATGTCCATGTAAATCAAGGTTTGGGTCTCTACAGTGATCCTTTTCAATTTGGAAAGAAATATTAAACTAGATTTAAATCAATCAATGAAGTTTCAACATCCAATGCATTACATCTAGTGCACATGGATATTTTTGGTCCTTCACAAAGTTGAAGAATTAGAATAAAATAATATATAACTGTTTTAGTTGATGAATTTAATATATTTACATGGGTATATTTTCTAACAAATAAATATGAAGCCTTTTTCTATTTCAAAATTTTTAGAGCCCAAGTTAAAAATGAGAAAAACCTACCATTGATAACTATCCACAGTGATCATGGTGGTGAATTTCAAAATTCATAATTTGAAACTTTTTGTACTAACAAAGGTATAACTCACAATTTTTCAGCTCCAAGAACTATACAACAAAATGGTGTTGTTGAGAGAAGAAATCGCATTCTTCAGGAAATGACAAGAACCATGTTGAGTGAATACTCAATTCCTAAGAACTTTTGTGTTGAAGATGTTAGTACTGATTTTTATTCATTAAATCAGGTTTTAACTAGATCTTTTATTAATAAAACACCTTATGAATTGTGGATTGGCCGAAATCCTAATGTTCCGCACTTCAATGTTTTTGGATTAAAAGTACTAATTCTGAATACTAAAGAGAATCTACACAAAGTTTCACTAAAATCTGATGACGGAATCTTTCTAGGCTATTCTACAACATCTAAGACTTATAGAGTATTGAATAAAAACCCTTGTACTCTTTAAGAAATAGTGCATGTTAAATTTGATGATACTAATCATTTTTTTTTCAAACAACCCCAACCTATATCTTTAGATGTGTTTTAAAAAACTGATGATCAACCATTATTAGAAGATCCTCAGATAAGGAAAATGATCAAAAATTTATTTCTAAAACTTTTATGCCAGATGAATTTTTACCATATGTTGATGAAAAGGTTTTTCAAAATGAAAATCAATTTTTTATTAGAAATTATCCCAGTGATAACATCATTATTGATGTAAATCAACCTGTAAGAAATAGAAATTCCTTGAGAAATTAAATAGAACACATTGGTTTTCTTTCCCAATTTGAACCTAAAAGTCCAAGTCAGGCCTTAGGTGATGAATATTGGATTAATGCAATGCAAGATGAACTAAATGAATTTAAATGGAATCAAGTCTAGACTTTGGATGAATGACCTAAAGAAACAAATTTAATTGTGGTAAAATGAGTATTCAAAAATAAATGTGATGAAAATGGAATCATTCTAAGAAATAAATAAAGACATATTGCTAATGATATAATCAATCAGAGTGAATAGACTATGATGAAACATATTCTCTAGTAGCTATACTTGAATCAATTCATATTCTATTAGCCTTTACAGCATAATTTAATTTAAAATTATTTCAAATGGATGTTAAATGTGCTTTTATAAATGGATTTGTTCAAGAGAAATTTTGTGTTGAACAACCACCTAGTTTTATAGATTCATAATATCCTAATCATGTTTTTAAACCTAAAAAACTTTATATGGCCTTAAAAAAGCCCCTAGAGCATGGTATGATAGACTTACATGATTTCTTTTACAAAAATAATAATCAGAAGGTACAATAGATCCAACCCTTTTTATAAAAATGGAAAATAAAAATGATTTGATTGTTCAAATTTAAGTTGATGTCATTATATTTGGATCAAATCAAGATTCTTTAACTGATTCTTTTGCAAATTTAAGGAAATATGATTTTGAAATGAGTATGAATGGTGAGTTAACATTATTTTTGGGTTTTCAAATTACACAAAAACTAGACGGAACTTACATATATCATCATAAGAATATCAAAGCCTTATTCAAAAAGTATGGATACGACAATATCAAAAGTATTATCACTCTAATTGGTACCTGAAATACACTTGATCTTGATGAAACTGGAAAACAAGTAGATCAAACAACATTTAGGGGTATAATATGATGTTTTTTATACATGATGGCTAGTCGAATAGACTTAATGTATTCTGTATGATTATGTGAAAGATGCTAATCAAATCTAAAAGAGTCTCATTTAAAAGTTGTGAAAAGAATCATTCAGTATTTAAAAGGGACTATGGATTTAGGTTTTTTTCTTCTGGAAATTACATTGTTTTTAAAAGTTTTTCAAAGGATGACTTTGGTGGTTGTAGAATGGATAAAAAGAGTACATCCAGAACATGTCATTATTTAGGAGATTACTTGGTTTCATGGTCATTCAAGAAACAACACTCAGTAGTACTTTCCACTACTGAAGCTAAATATGTAGAAATGGGAAGTTATTGTGCTCAAGTGTTGTGGATGCAACAGACACTCATTGCCTATGGATTGAGTTTTTCTAAAACTCAAATTCTATGTGATAATACTAGTGACATAGCTCATAGTGAAAACCCAACACATGAATCTCATGCAAAACACACAGATTTTATGAATCACTTTCTTAGGGATCACACAGTAAAGGAGATAATATTTTATAATTAATCAGAGCACAAGAACAACATGATGGAATTTTTACAAATCTCTTACCTTCCTCTAGATTTGAGTTTATAAAACAGAATCTAGGAATGATTACATTAAAATAATCATTCATATCTACTCATGCTTTACACTTATCCTTACATTAAACTCTACTTAAAATGGGGAGAACATATTTTTATTTTATGTATTTATTAACTCTTCCTTATGGACTTCTTTATCTGTTTATTCTTTTGGTTTGCTATTTTAATTTTCTATTTATCATGTTGACTGTCTGGTTATTTTTTTTAGCCATCTATTTTTCATCTTTTCTGCCTCATTACCGTATTGATTTTCTGTAATCCTATGGTAACAAAGTTGTTATCCATTAGCACATCAACCTATGGTAATGACATTGTTTTCCATTAGCATGTCATCCTATGGTAACAAATTGTTTTCCCATTGGCACATCAACCAATGTTAAGAACAATATTTTCGGTTGGCACATCAACCCATGGTAACAAAATTGTTTTCTACCAGCACATCAACCCATTGTAAAAACTTTGTTTTCCATAAGAACGTAAACCTATGGTAATGAGTTTGTTTTCATATGGTTGATAGCCTATGGTAATGACTTTGTTGTCCATCAGCATGAAAACCTTTGGTAATGACTTTGTTTTCCATCGGCATGACAACCATTGGTAATGATTTTTTTTATCAGCTTGACAAACTATGGTAATGAATTATTTTCCATCGACTTGAAAACCTATGGTAATGTATTTATTTTCCATCGGCTAGACAAAATATGGTAATAACTTTGATTTCCATCGATCTTACAACCGATCATATTCTTTTTCCTTTCCATGTATGATTATTCATTCTTTTTTTAATTTTTTTATATATGTTTACACTTTTAAACCAATTATTTCCTTAGAATCTCCGACTGGTACATTCTTTATTTCATTTATTTTGTATTTCTTATGTTTTTACCCTTTAAATCATATCTGTTGATTTATATATGTTTTAATCTCAATTGTAGAAGATCAACAGTCATTTTTTACCTATAAATTGAGCCCCCCCTACCCAAACCCACAACGGTTTTCTTGATTTCATTGCGAAGCTCAAACTCTTTGGTTTTAAGACTCCGTACGATCTTACCTTTTCCCCATAATTATGTCTCAATCCACTTCCAACACTCCAGCCAAAATTTATTCAAAAATGTTTTCATATAATGACTTCTTTAGAGAAAAGTTAGTTTATTGGGACTTCTTTAAAACATATGATTCAACAATCAAGAGGATCATTTTGTTTTAAGGATGGGGACATCATTTTGTTGATAAACCCATATCTCAAGATCCAATTCATGTTGACGAAGTTAGTTAATTATTCAAAACGTTGTATTTTTACAAAAATATAATTATCAAATTTGTTGTGTATGATTGAAAAATATCAATGTCTTTGAAACAAGCAGCTCACATTCTCAATCTCTCAACCGAAGGTGATTCTTTTTATTCATCTCATAAACTACCAGATGAATATGGTACATTTAATAGAGAAAGTGCTGAAAATAGTTATATCTTATAAATGTAGAGAAGATAAAATTCACTCGTTTGTCTCCAGATAAAATATTCGTGGTTCTTTGGTTGCAAGGTTTTATTATCCCAAGGAAATGGGATAGAGAAACTCTTAATGTTTTTGATATCATTATGCTAGACTATCTCCAAAAAAAGAGCAAGGTAAATCTATTGGGGTACATTTTTGAAATAACAATGATTGTCAAGTCAAGAGAAATAATGTCTCATATGATTATGTATCCCTCTATTCTTACATAGTTCACTCTTGAGATCTTGAAGATTTGGAATATTCCTCTGAAAGGGCAGTTGAATGAACAGAAGCCATATTGGATAAGTAAGAATATGCTGAAGAAAATAGTTGTTTGTTTTGATAAGGATTGAAAACATTTTGTTAAAGATGTAGAAGCTGAATCGTCTCCAAACCAATCAGCACCGAATCAGTCAGCACCTATGCCAATCCAAGATAATCTAACTATTTTTCCTCCTCAAAATCTAGATCCAAAAAACAGTACTAATCCAATGACGAAAAAAAATATAGCAATAAGGTTTTGTCCAAGTTGAGGAAAGACATAGAACAAAGAAAAGAAGGTGATCCTATGTTCGGTCTTAATCCAGCTGATGATTTAGCCGAGAGGATAAGGGTAGAGGATACTCTTTAGGACGAGAAGAAAAATAAGACTCTTTTGAAAAGGAAAGATCAAGATTTTGTTGTTACTAACATCATGAAAATGGTCGAGATGGCTAGTTCTAAACTAATGGAGGAAGTTAAACAAGAACCAATCATAGAGAGTCTTCTAGAAAAAGAGAATGGGATTAAATATTGAATGATGTAAAAGAATTTGGAGAAGAGGAAGAATATTTTCTTTTTGAATTTATTCAGAGTTCATGAAAGAGTAATTAATAATATTTTTAAAAGAAAAGTGAAGGAATTCAATAGGTTCCTCATGCTGATCGAGCACCAGCTGAATCTCTTGAAACTCGTTCAGATAGATTTCCTTCTTATGTTATGCATGGTTCTCAAATTCCTCAGACCGAATAAGTAATTTTCATTAGTTACAAACTGGAAGAAGAAAGAAAGGAAAAAGAATGAGAAAAAGTAAAACAGCCAGTTTAAGACTCAAGCCGATCGAATTAACTGGATTCATACAATGAGGATACTTATTATGAACGCACAAATTATCTCAAGAAAGTTGATTACATTTTTCTTGTATTAAGATGAATTTAAGAAGATTATTCCTTATTTTCCTATAATCAAAGGGAAAATTGACTTCATTACAGACCATCATAGGAAGATGTTTGGTTTTTTAAGGGAACATAGAAAGAGAGTATTGTCAATAAAAGCTGATTTAAAAGTACTATCTAAAATTTCAGCAGCCCATAAGAAGGCCTACAATAAGAGAACTAAGTGGTCCTACTAAATAGAAAGCTCAGTGAATGAACATGAGGTAACAATTGAACAATTAGAGAGGATTTCAAATGATTTTATATTTCTTTCAATAATCTTGAAAAAGAAACTGTTGAAATGATGAATCAAATGTCCAAAACTCATAGAGCCCATACTTCATTAAAAGAGATATAAGAGAGAATGAATTCTTTTCAGTCATAGTTTTTGAAGGATTCATCTTTCAAAGATGAAATAGTTCTGTTGAAGAAGAAAAATTATGGGTTATCTAAAGGCAATAATAATTTTGAAGAAATAATTGATACTCTTGAAGAAGTAATCAGAGATCAAGAAGAGGATATCAAGAATCAGGATCAACTTTTTTGCGGTCAACAAGATCTTCTCAAATCCTAGGGAGATTTTATCTCCGAAGACAAGAAAGAAATCAAAAAGATGAAATATGTTCTTCATGATCTTATCAAAAAAGAAAAAGAAAGAGAAAACAATTGAATGTTTTGTTGTATCATTCTTTATGTTCTCTTTCCCATTTCCTTACATTTGATTCACTAACATTATCAGGAAACTAAAGATTACCCCATTATATTTGTAAATATCAAAGAGGGAGAATGTTTTATTAGGAGAAGAATGATTTAATAAAATAATTCTAAATCAAGAAAAATTTACGAATACAATACATAGAAAAGTTCATAACTAATGGGGAGTGTGTTGTATTTTATTTCATATTATGAAGATTTTTAAATAACTCAGGGAGAGATAAGTATTTATTTTTGTTCTTACTTTAGGTTTCAGGCCTTCCAAAAAGAGGGATATTGTTGAGTCAAAAGTCGTCTTTCGACTTTTCTATCTTATTATGGAAATCACAAATCTATTCATATAAGATTATCGTACTGACTATGATTATCATACTGACTATGCTTACCGTACCGACTATGTTTATCATACTGACTATTCTAATCATAATGAAAATGTTTATCTTACTAATTATTCTTATCGTGCTGACTATGTTTATCGTACGGACTATGCTTATCATACTAAATAAGTTTATTATACTGACTATGCTTATCGTATTGACTATGTTTATCGTACTAACTATACATATCATACTGACTATGTTTATCGTACTGCCTATGTTTATTGTACTGACTAAATCATATTGACCCTGTCAATTGTACTTACTCTGCCAATCATACTGACTTTTGTGCATCACACTCACTTTGCATCATATCAATACATAACCCTAAGTAAAGCTAATAGTACTCAAACATAACTTTTATCACATGCTTGTTTTTATCCTATATCAAAACAAATGTTTTATATCAATCATACTGTTGATTATCATTTAAAAATATCTTCTATTTTAACAAAAACGATGTCATGCTGTTAGTTATAAACTAATCAAAATGATGTCATGTTTTCTGCTTCAATATGACCATCATAATTCCATGTGTCCATGTCCTTCCGAGTTTTCTGGAAAAATATGACCGTTGGAGGAAATAAAACTGTTGGAACCTGAGTCCTATAAATAAGAGGTCATTTGAAGCTGATAATAACAACTAAGAGACTTTGATCATTATTTGATTTTATCAAGTTCTGGAGAGAGATGTTGTTACATATCTATTTCTTCGTGCGAAATCCTTGGAATTAAACAACATGAATGCTCATTATTTGTTTTTGTATTTCAATAATATCTTTGTTTTGATTGTGCGACAGATCAGGTGATAAAGATTGAGGGCTGCTGAGGATATGCAGACAGTGCTACCGATCATTGTATTGAGGGCTTTCATTTATTTGAAAGATAGAGGTATTGATTACCAGTAAAATTGAGGTCTTGTAGGGATAGCAAGATATACGTACCAATCATCATATCGAGGCCTTACAGGGATAAAAAGATAGATGCACTGATCATCATATCGGGTGCTTGAAGGGATAGAAAGACAGACGTACAGATCATCGTATCGAGGGCTTACCAAGGTAGTGGTAAGACAAAACTCTTCTCTTAGGTGAATGGTTACCCATTTCCTTGGGATAAATGAATTGTAATACTATTACATTTCATCTTCAGTTTGTATTAGAAAGGGAATTGTATTGTTTTTATTCTTTATTTCATATTCATTTGTAATTGTTTCAATTATAATTATACTGTTACATATTGTATCGATAGATTCTATATGATTTATGGATGAATCATTCACTATTGTATTACTCTGATTATTGTATTCATTTTGAATACAATTTATTAACATTTCTTATAGTATTACATCATATCATACCATTAAATTCAAGAAAATTTTGGTTTTTTATATTTTTTGTGAATTTTATTAGTTTATGATAATTTAAACTATTTTCTTATGTGTTTAAACACAATGTTTTTTAAACCAACATTTCACCCCCCCCCCCTCTTGTATTGTTCTATTTAATATACATATATATCTATATTTCGATCAAAAAATATATTCTTTCTCTCAGATGCTCTCTAACACACTCTTTAACTATAAAATGAATTACATTCATAAAATCTGCTTCATTATCCACCAGCAATATAATTCATTTCTTTTGATGAATTAAATTTATCATTCCAGTTACTTTGAAGGTATCTGAATAGATTTTTTTTTAAAATAAATACAATGATTCATTCCAAGTAATATATTTACCATGTTTAGTTTGAAAAAATTAATCCCACCATTATCATGTAATATCATCTAACATGAAAACATTAGGAATTTGAGAACATCAAACATGTTGATTGGGTAGAACCACCTTTTGAACAAAATCTTTTTGATTTTTTCCTAGCCTTCTATGAAGATTCATAACTCTAAATACGTCATAAAAATTCCACTTTGTCACCACATAACTAATAACTAATGGATAAGTACATTTGAGATAAAGAAAATCAGAATAATTATAAAAATATTGAAATAGTTATCATGAGAAATATAGAAGATGTAGTCCTTATGAGAAGACATCTTATTATATCATGATATTGTGCACTCATCAAATAAAATCAAAATTATTAGGTGGTAACACATAAATAGGTGTTTCAAAAAATAAATTTGAATTCATAACACCACAATAACTTAAATTTCTTCATAATATAGTTAGTTATTCCTTTTTATTCTCAACATTCCAATTTCCTACACATATTATAACAAGGTATAACTTTTCAACTGATATAGTAACAAAAATAATACAATTTGTAATATCATTACTACATCTCGTTATATTTTTTAGTGTTGTGGTGTTACTAACCATAAGTTTCATTACCCCAAACATGAAATTATTAAAATACATTCCAATGGAATAATTAAAAAATGAGTAATAATTTTTCATTGATAAAATTAAGAACCTAAACTATATATTAGTATTAAAATATTATGTCACTATATGACATGATAATAGACCAATTCAACTGAATATCTGAAATAATAGTGTAATATATGATTGTTAGTATATGATGATACCAACAAAAACTAGAAAAACGAATACATGAAAGACTAGTGTTACTAATGGTGTTCCACTCTGGATGCCAATACTAGATTAAATCCCAAGAACAATTACCAAACATCCATGAAATAAAAATCATGGGTCTTCGATGGTAATTTATGAAACATTCCACTTACTTGTATGTCAATAAATAGAATCTAGATATAAACCAAGATACATAAGAGGGTGAGTATATTGACTCACACTTCCATCACCAAGTCATCCAACACATGCCACAAAGAATAGAAAAAGTTGGATAAACGTTTTATTTAAAAACATGAAAAGTGATTCACAAATAATTATTTTGAAAAATAGAATTTAAACAAGAAGTATATATTAATTTTTATATATAGATTACCCAATCCATAACATAAACATCCATTTATCCACACATCCTTTTAACAGCCATAAATCATGAGTTGAAAACATGTTATTCTTGACTATGGACATCATAACATTGTGTACCCATTTATGCACAGAAGTTTACACTGTTAGAAATTTTTGACAAATAAAGTCCTATCTGTATTCCATATAATCCCTGACAAAAAATATGTATTATAATGATTCACACAAAACATTTCATAAGAAAACGTTGTTAATATTATCATTTAATAAAACTTGTTTTGGGCTTCACAATGATTTATAATTAAAGTTCTTGATTCCACAAAAAATATTTAGAATAATATATCCAACATGGTTTCCCATAAAAATATCATTAATTGAATTTTTATGTACTATAATTCATTTTATAGACAATGTAGAGTGGGATAGAATCTAACTACCTCAATGGGTTCCATTCTCAAAAAATTACATAATAATCCTATTAGATATAAGTTACAATTAACATTCCTTCACTAAATCACAGACCCACCTAATTAAAATAGGATGCAAACCATAATTTCATGAATTAAAGCACCATTCCAGAGTTCCATTTTGAATTAGAGGAGTACATATGTAATAAAGGAAAAAACCATACAACTGATTTCCTATATTCAATTATCTCTTATTCTTTAAAATCAATCTCCTAATCGAAACGGTTTACCATATTCTCCAAGGGGAGGTATATAGTTTGAGATCTAATTATATTGAAGGATGAATAAGGTTTTTCGATACATTTTTTGGTTAAAAATCATATTTTTTGGATTTAACTTACACCGTCAAATGGTTAGGACACATATTTTGGATAACAATGAACTAACCATGCGAATAACATCTACCTAAAAAATTTATATGTCATATATTTACGGCCTGATTTTTCAAAACAATATTCTAACCACGCACCTTCCCATAGATCCTATACATTACTATCAATGAATTTTTGGGAATTGGTATGGTTTCCCTTGACCATTCTCAAACCATTCACCAACAAAATCTTCTTCAAATCATTTTAAAATCCTCTCTTAAATTCATGATCCTAATACAAATCATTCTATGGATCCAACTACACTATAATACTACCAATTTATTCAAACTAGTGGTGTAAAATTATTCCCAATACCATTATATCTTCTTAGTCTATAAAATTCATGCTACCATCTTAGGGAAGCAAAACATAACCCCAAGTCACATTCAATTGTCTATCCTCAAAATAAACAACCAAATCCAAATTGAAATTATCCTAGCTCACCCAACCCATATTATCTAAATGTGGAATCAATTAAACAATTCTACTGAGTAATGGGAGGATGTCGACCAAACCATCATTACTAAACCATAAGTTCATTAAGGAAATAAATTCTATGCTCCATATCAATTTCAATTATATAATACTCTTACAACATTTTTTCTAGAAAATTATAATTAACTAACATTTGATGTTTTATTTACTGAAACCAATTTTGTATCCAATTAACACAGATTTTCGAAATCATTAATTATTGAAAAAAAATTTCCAATTTTTTATATGTTTCAAATAATTAAAAATTCATGTACATCTTCAGATATTTATAACGTTCTACTATGATGAATGAAATTCTACACAATAACTATACTAGGACAAGGTTGAAATAATATTTAAAAATCTAAACTAGTTGCATTATAACATTATAATATCATAAAAAAATAAAAATAAAAAATTTCTAAAAATGGAAATCTAGATTTTCATCTAGGAACGGTGTTTGTGACACTCTAGTCTAGTGCTGGGTTCAATTTTAAACACATTCATATCATCAACTAAAAATATGAAATCGAATAATATCCAGAATAATTATTTTGTACATTTTTTAACCCCGTGATAAAAGAACATATTAATAACCCTAACAAGGGAACCACCTGAACATATGTGTGCCTCCCTATAGGATAAAGGTTGTTGACTAGTGCAGCTGATCTAAAATCAATGGAGTGGGGGACAGTACTCTCTACATCATCAAATATATTATATATAAATAATTGAATCAATATAAAAATCATAGTAAGAATATAAATTTTCAAATGATGACAAAAAATTAATAATATAGAATATCAATATGCTATTAAAGAGTTATATCCATACGTAGAATTCAAACAATCATAAATTAATACAAAAGGATCACCTATTAAGATGAATACATACAAAATAAATATAGGGATAATATGAGATACATAACATAAAATCATATATCTTCCATTGGATGGATAATCCAACCCCCATTTAGCTACTCCAACTGAGTTTCACGTATAATCTATCATCGGAATGTGATACATGTTGATCTATACATGAAATAGTGAGCACCATATTGTGTGATAATTTAATCACAACATGACATAACCAACTACATTCATTATGTATATCACAACATGTAGTGTGTATTTTGATGATAAATAAAAAACATGTCACAAGAAAATACATCATGTAATCAATTGCTAAATGGGCCACCAGGACCCCTAACCTTTTGAACTCCATAAATTTGTCATAGAAGAAGTCATATCGCAATGTAATTTATCCCCATGCCTTAGTACCCAGAACAGAGAACTATCATTGATTTTTCACCACTAATCTCTCACTCATAATGGAGTTTCATATAAACATGATCCCATTTACCCTCTAATACTCCAATCCTATCACTATGGATGAGGTATCATGTCTTTTCTCAGAACACATCTCACAACCAATCCCTCTCACTCAGGGTGGTTTATCATAACCAAATAAATCACTAACTCACTGTTACTCATGTGGAAATTTGATTTTTGTCTTTCACCAAAGGTTATTATATGTAAAAAATACTGGATCAATACACTATCACTCAATGTGATCCATTCCATCACCATCTCACTCAGTGGGATCCCTCATATAAATTATCTTCATCAAAAAACATTTATATGGTAAGGTAACATGAAAACATAACCATGAAGTGCATCATATCCTCAATTTATTCCCTTATATGGCCACCAAAAACCACTTTGAACAAAAATACATGATACCCGTTACATATCACATTATCAATATCCATGACCCACCTCATTACTCAAGAATATCTCATATACATTCCACTTGATTTGAAGATTCTTATAAACCTTATTCCACAATAAATCCACTAAAGTTATTATTGAGCACACTTCAATAAATATAAGGATAACCTCCCTTTTAATCATTATAGAAAATTAATAGTAACAATTAACTCAAATTTTAATTGATAATTACATTCTGATGTAAATTATATCATCTTAAGGTATAATATTCCTTAATTTTTTTTCAAAAATATTCCACACACATCCCAAATATTTTATGATGGGTTTTTATAATATAATTATAGAATTGTTTCACTTCTTAAAGGCTAAAAAAATCAACCCACCATTCACCATGAACAATGCATCGTGATATTCTATACACATCCGACCACCCAGTGATCGAACCATAACCAACTCCCATCAATGATGAAACCAAAACAATATAAATGGCATACTCCTTAAGTCATAAAACCTTTTGGAAAGTTATCTAGTCTCAAAAGATATAATTTTACCCAAGGAAACCAATTCACCTTCACTTAAGCACTGACAATGCAATTCGGGGTCAATAATGACCTCTTTACCAACATCTCAAGAAATTATTGAATCAATTCACTTTCTAGAACCATTATCCAAGACCCTTATAACATGAGAGATCACAATCTCACTCTTATGGACTTAAAATACACTATTCATAACCCATCATATGATTACCAATATTTATGTTCCCTTTTGGACACAAATTTTTCTCTCCCCCTTATTTTCATAGTTGGTGGGTCACCCTATCATAGTAAACCATGAATAATGCACATTATTCATAAAATTTATGATTTACCAAATGTTATCTCACACTCTAGGACATATCCAAAACCTATCAATGATTTCTAATTATGAAACCCAAATCAAATGAATTCACATATAATTAAAACACATGTAATATGGTGAAATATAAATGAAACCATATTCCTTGTCAATAATGGAATACAGTTTCTAGTATCATAGACTAGTTCATCATTGTCTATATGAAACTATGAATTTAAAATCCCTAAAATTGTGTTTATGTAGAATCATTATTGAAATTCATTAGATTGTGAATGAATTTATATAGTTTACCTTATCCTCCCCAAGTTAGACCTCGTGATATAGAAATATCATTAATCAAGATATATGTGTTCGCATGGGATCGTTTTAAAGTAGTAAGATTGGGGAGAATGGGGGAATCCGGGGATGGGGGTGCTAGCACACATAAAGTAAATGTAGGGATAGGATTCCCTCTTAAATAAAATTAGAAAAACAAAATTCCATTGAGATCATGATTAGAAGTCACTGGATACTCGGTGGACCTTCAGGGGATCCTAGATAGTAATGGTCTCATTGCGTACCTTGTGAACCCCTACCAAGTTCCTGATGGGTTTTTTTGCATTGGTTAGTAAATTCTATTCCCCTCTTAACATATCTTGTAATTCTCGAGAAACCATAAAACACAGTAATGTGTTTAAAATGATCCTAACGGATTATTTACTCATATAATCTTTATCTAGATAATAATATTCAATAGATTCCCTTACCTAATGCGGAAAATTAAAATTCATTTTGATTTCAGTTCTATGTAATGAAGTTAGTTATTAAAATGGCCATATAACTCATCCCGAAATAGAGTAGTAGAATATTTTATAAAAATTTGGATTTTGGATGATTTTATACTCTACAGCTAAACCTCGATTCATTATGATTCCATATTAACTTACCCGAACTGACTAAATTTCTCATCCATGTGACTTATGGAGTGATCTTTATATATGTGGCATGATTCTATAAAACCATTTTAAATTTTACAAGTCCAGTATCCAAAAATCAGTGTATAAATTTTTACATTTCCATTACATACAACCAATCCCATCCCATTGTAAATAATAGTTGAGTAGACAAGGTAAAATAGATACATACGTGATTGTTGCATTATATTTGAAAATATAAATTACAATGTAGAAAAATTAATTATTCTGCACCCCTGAACTCATATAAATAGTGGTACATATATCATAAATACATTGTATTAATATATTTTAAAACTACGGGAAGGTATACACCAAAAACCCACTAAATTTGGCCAACTGATTTTTCTCTAGAGACTTGTTGATGAATCTTGCGGATATGGGCAACTGGACCCCACCCATTCTTGCATGTCCTCTTAATTCCACATATAATAAATGATTAACCCAATATATAAACAATATAACTTAGTATTAGATATAATTATATTGTAATGAAATAATAATATCAATATTTTCATATCAATAAAATAATGTTCAATGTAACAACCATATGTAAAAATGATATATTATTAGGAAATAATCACGTCGATGATAAAAATAATGTGAAAATTGAAGATAAATTTGAACCGTAATGAATATAGGAAAGAACAAATTTCAATGGAATGTTAATAACAACCAAATTAATCAAGAATGTGAATTTCACCACTTTCCTATAAAAGATGATCAGAGAAATTCAAAGAAAGAATAAATAGTATATCATTAGAAAATATCCTCATTGTTTAAAAAATAAAAAGGGTTGTTGATATTAATAAGTATAAATAATATAAAAAGGTCGTTAATAATATTATTCAAGAAAATATCAGTTTGTATATATATATATATATTTTTTTAAAATGTTTTGAATATATGGGAAAAAACTTCATTAAAAATATATTTGTAAACATTTAATGTAAGAATCAATGTATTTTGAAGTCATGAAGACATTAATATTATGGTCATTCTTCACACGTTAAAACAAGGATTCATCTATAATTTTTGGTAAATATTCCAAAATACATTGAATAGAAAATAAATAAAATAATCCATTTAAAATATATTTTATAAATCCATTAATGCTTAAAAATTACATTAAACATTCATATTATTGAATTAAAAAACTTTTTTGAATTTTTTTACAAAACATAGAAATGAAATAAAATGGTGTTACAATTGAAATTAGTATTAATTATGGATTCAAAAAAACATATTCTCAATCTTTTTATGTACCAAATATTGGAAGAAAGTATTATTACAAGAAAGAATTATTAATAAAGCAAGGAATATAAATTTAAAAGGGTTTATTAAATAATTATCTAATAATTTCCTTTAATGGGTATTAAAGTATAATCCTAATTAAAATTTCATTGAATAATAAATACTTTCTGCTTTTGAAACATTTTAATCATAGTGAAAAAGGATATAATATAAGGTGAAAAATTAAATTCCATTATTATACACCAAATAATGATATAATATACAAATATTTCATAATATACACCACGTAGAAATAAAAATTTTTACAATACCAAATTTATCTTTATAGAGTTTGAACTAAGATGAAATCTTTTAAAAATATCATACCATTTATTTGAGAAATTATAAATAAATTTATTGTCTGTATAATATATTAATAAATTCAAAATTTAAACATAAACCATAAAATAAAAAAATTATATACCCACATAATATTATAATTCTAATGATAATGAAGAAGTAATATAAAAAAATGAATAGAATTAGAGTTATGTAACACTTACCACTTGATAAAATTCACTCAGAATCCCCATGGATGAAATAATTTTAATTTAAACTTAGTATAACATGATTTATGGAGTATTAATTATATAAAATGTAATGTTTAATAATGTTTCTCATATATAAAATTAGGTTTATAATAATAAAACATGAATCATCGATGGAAAATTGAGACGAGGTCCCCTACCTCATTCTTGAATTATCTCATACAATATTTATCTTCATGAATAATAAAATTATGTTCATCATTTACATTACTATTAATCATTTTCATTTTTATTATTTCTTTAATCTTTTAATCATATCATTTTTATTTAATTATATATTTATTTAAGTTCACACCAAACATTTTGATGAAATTTAGTTCATTTGTCCAAAATGAAATTAGTGGTTTGAATATAGTTAAAAAGGGAATTAATAAATCATATATGTAATAATAATAATGAAATAATTATAAATTTTTTATATAAATAAATATTTTATAATTTATCCCTGAAATAGGTTTATGATAAATTAGCTATATTACTATCACAGAGATGTTAAGCCATATGTAAACATAAGTAACAGTTCCATTTTTCATCTACCGTAATGGAAAGAGAATAAGTATTGTTTTATCATTATTGAATTATCTTTATGAAATAAAATAATAATATATCATTAATTACATATATTTATTGAATTCATGTGATATGTCTATCAAAAATGAATCACATCTCTTTATTGAGGTGGTAATCCTCTCCTACGCAAGAATGATGATATAATTTTTAAATGAATAGAATGGAAATATATAATAAGATATATTATCATCCTAGAATGATAAATATTAAATTGATATCAAATATAAATTAAATACACCATTAAAAAACATGATTGGTGTCTAATGATAAAATGAATTGCAAAGGTTTGTGAGGCGGTATTTAGCTGTATACATGAACAACAGTTTTGTTTCCAATTTTACGGAAGAAGAGGTGGATATTTCATATATCATTAAGAAAAAAATGTCTCATATAATAAATACACTTATTTTTTATATCAAATCATTTAATTATTTTTTAGGGTGGTGAATGAAGAATTAGAACAGAAATGATCAATTAGAAACGAAACCTCATCTTCGTAAAACACCTTTAGGTTTACAAAAAAAATTCCATGGTGGGTTTTTTGAAATGAATAATGTCCTATAGGACATGGTGAGGGATGTAATAAATATATTTCTTAATGTATTTTATGAATGAAAAAAATAATTCTGAAAAAATAGTATATATGTTTTACATTTATAAGTGAGGGGAGGGGGACTTTTTTGAATTTCTAAAAATATTGAATTATAATATGGTCTTATTAAATTAAAACAAATGAAAATGGAAATTTAATAAATAAATATTGTATCATGTTTTAATATTTATATAAAATAATAATTATACATGTTCAATTAATAAATTAACCATTATCACTTGGTTTTACCATGAGTAAACACCTTTTAATGAAAACTATAGTAAAAACTTATTTAAACTAAATGGGTTATCACATTAAAAATAAGATAAAACATAGATAATAAATGGAACAAGGATGAAATTTTGGACTAAATATAATCCTAATCTTTATATTTTTTGATTTTTAGTATTTTAATATAATTTAGTAAATTATTGATTAATATAAAATATCTTTAATGTCATTTTTGATAGTATTAATTTAATTTGACATTAATGCAATGAAGAAAATAATGAACTTGGAATAGAATTTGTTTAAGAATAATTAAGACATCAATATTATATTAGTAATTTTTTCATAACAATAACTCATCTGATATATGTTACTTTTAATATTTTTAATATTATTTACCTTGAGTTTTACACTACTTGCAATTGCATTGTGTCCGTGTTGAATAAGAATTTAAGGTAACTATATAACAAATAATTTATCAAAATAAATTACCTTAACAAAAATAATTTATTTATACATAAAATAACCATAAATTTTTATCCACCAATTTTTTCCCAATGTGAACATATAAGAGATATTTAGAAAAAAGTGCGAGACATTTTGTCTTTTTCTTTAATAACATTTTTATATTTGTCAGTTTCATGAAAAGTGTGTGGTAAATAATTAATTACAAGAATAATCTAATAAGGTATGAATAAATTAATTAAATATGAATTAATATGAATAATTGTGTCCTTATAACATTGTTTTAACATATATTAACCCAATTTTATTTTTTACTAGGGTGATGATGTTTTTATTATTGAACTATTCATAATGACATAATATTTTGGTGAAAATATTGAATGATATTAATTGTGATGATTAAATATATGGAATTAATTTTTCTAAATTCATTCACTCTTACTGGTTAAATTGCATATCATAATAATCTCACAAAGCACAATGTAATACGATTTTCTGGAAAGATAGATTTATCTTGGAAAATATTATTTTTCATTAACTATATAACCTGTAATATTAATTATATAAACATATATTAATATAAAATGATATAAAATATAAATATTTAATTTAAGTAATTTTCCATTAGGTTTTTTTTAATTATTTAAAAATATGATAAATTAATAACATAGAAATTTTTTTATAAGAAACTTTTTTAAATCCTAAAATAAACCAATATCAAAATTTAGTAAAAATATGATTCAAAAGAAATTAGTTATATTAAATATATGTAAATAATTATTAGGTTAATTTGAAAAAAATGTAAATATTTATTTAACTATTACATAACAAAAATTATTAAAAATAAATGAATGTTTTACAAAAAGGTGTATTTTTCAATATTCATTAAATATTCAAAATTTTTATAAAACATAAAAATTTCAGATTATTTTATTTTCCAAATTTTTATTTAAAAAATTATGTTCATTGTCAATAATATAATTTCTAAAATTATAATAAATTAATTACATTATTTTCTAAAAAAGGTTAATAAAATCATTTTTCATTGAAATTAAATACCCTAAGCATGTATAGTCTATATATAATGTTGAGTAAAGAATTAATAATATATCATCATCATCTAAAATATTAATTAGTAAATTTAGAAAATTGTTTATTCTTATTTATCCAACCAATTTTTTTGGTTAGGTTATAGTGATCATGTGTAAATAGTATATCTAGTTCATTAAGGGTCAGTGTTTTATGTTAGATGCACTATCAAATATAATTTTCTTATTTTAAAATATATTGATGTAATATTATCCCCACCATCAAAAAACTACTTCCTCCAAAACTGAAAATTCACTTTAAAAGAAGGATTTTACATTTGATATTTATTTTCTAAAAAAAAATATTGTAAACGGTTAAATAAATACTTAACTTAAAAGGTAGAATGGGAAATATGATGTTAATCTAGATTAAACGAGAACAATGTTTCCAAATTTTTAAACATTAATGGGATGTAACTACCATACTCTTTATTTCACACATAAAAATATTTTATTTCATAAATCCTTCACTTGATACAACATAGAATATTAATAGGTCTATTGTCTTTGGGGATTAGTAACATTACAAAACAACATAAAACATGAAATGAAAATATTTATTGAAAACATATTTTATATGATGACACACATTCATTCAGACATCATTGAATGGGATAACCTGAGGGAATACATTAGAAAAGGGTGACCAATAAATCCTAGTAAGGGAGTAATAAAGGCATAACATGGATAATACAGTGCATGTTTTGAAATATTTATATCAATGGCGCATTAGAGAAACATGAACATAAATGCTTGATATATCATGATTATCATAACAAGGAAATGTAGCAACAACATTTGACATGATAGTAACATGAGACAAGGCTCATTGCACATGAATCATGAGTAAACACTCTTTGCCCTTGACTTAAAATTAGTAAAACCTCATCTAACTTGATGTATCATGATACTAATTTTTACCCAATGCATTGGTGTGCTATCAGGGGACAACCTTCTTAATCATTTCATTTCATCTATATGTGTTCCGCATGGATCATATAAAATGAATTAATTAAAATTCATCATTTATTACAAGATAAAATAATGTGGAATTCACAAATGAATATCAATAATCAATATTTAAATGTTTACAATGTTTAATTCAAAATATATAGAAATGTCCATGGTATTCGCTACACAGTGACTTTGGCTTAGAAAATCCAAGTACAATTTTGGTATCATAAAGACTTAACATATGAGATCATTAAAATGGTTAATGAGAGGGATAAGGGTGTCTCATCAAATAAACATGAACTGGCCAGTAAGGGGGTCGAATAGATACATTTCCCAAAATATGTAATGGGATTCTGATTCGTAATTAAAAAGAATTTCATGAATATAAATGAGGTGAGATAAATCCATTATGGAATTTCAGCATGATAACTGGTGTACATGGGAAGAATTAATGAGATAGAAATGGGTCTTGCATCATTAAAAAATAATGAGAGTAGTATGGGGTACATTTGGAATCATACCCCCACATATATAATTTAAATCAAATGTGTATAACAATATAAAGAAATTTGGAAAAAAATAGAAAGCAAGCAATCCCATACCTGGAAGTGTGTTCCCAAAGGTTTGGGAGAGGATTCATGGAAAAACAGGGTGCCATGGAGGGATTATAGAGATAGGAGGGAATATTTTGGTATGGATTCAATGGTTTTTAGTTAGTATTAAATTGGTGCTTTGGTGGGTTTATATAAAAAACATAGGAATTCATTATTATTTAGGTTTCGGACACCACACATTAAATTAATCAAAACCTCGAACAAAACCATGTTTTTTAACATGGTATTTCCCAAATGGGAGTGGAAAAAATTTATTTATATGGAAACTGACCATTTTTTTTTAAAATATTATGCTTTCTTATGTGGAGGTGTGTCAAACTCTCAAAGAAAACATTTTAAAAGATAATTTTTTTTAATTCTTTAAGTGTCCACTAAGCCATCATAAAATTAGTCACTCAAATATAAAATCACATTATTTTATAGTTAAAACATATATTTTCTGAAAAATATTTCTATATTATTTAATAACATCACTATTGGGTCATTATAATGTCACAAAAAATATATACATTTAATCAGTATTTATTTTTAACCGCAATCCTAGTTTGTCTCAGAAAATTATGAAAAATTCAAAATTGGATAATTTTGACATCTTGATTATAAAAATAATATTCATTTTATATAAATAATTTTATAAATATTTTAATTTTTAATCATAAATTAAAAACTGATATTTATCAAAAATTCATTAGTTTTGAAAACAATAGCTTTAAAAACCCAATAAAAATAACAATTGTATTCATAAAAATTATACGATAATTAATATTTAACAAAATAATATTTATTAATAATATAAAAAAATTATTTAATTTATAAATCCATTAATTCATCAAAATCAATTTCATAATTGATTATTAACAAAAAAATAATATTTTTTCTTCAATAACCTTTTACAAAGTAAAAAAATGAAATGAATGTATATTTTTTAGAATTAAAATAAAGAAATTAATCATAGTGATAGGGTCTTATTACATAAACCTGTTTAACACTCGCATAATACCTAATGGAAAAGTGTTCTTGGTGGCAGACATTTGAGGAGGCTATGATAACATCGCTCTGGTGGTAATCTCTATTATCTACCACTTCTCCCATAGGCGGTTCCCTTCAAGCTTAAGAAGTTGAATCTCTGCTTGGTCTTGGTCAAGAGCGATGACTTGTGATGATATATCCTTTCCGATCTTAGAAAAATGGGCTTCATATGAAGTAATTCTACTCGATGAGGCCATCACATCCTTTTTTGAGTAAATTGGATTTCTGAAGCCCTATATTTATACTAATCATGTTATCACTACTCAACAACTATATTAGAATTATAGAAAAATATGAATAGTATTTTAAAGTCCCAAATCATTATACCAAGTAAGTGAATATTTTATATAATCATTTTACATACAAATAATTTTTATAATATAAAGATAAATTTTCATTAATAAAAATTTGGGTCCTTACAATCTTCCCTCCTTAAAAATTTTTAACATTGAAATTTCTTTTTCCCATAATAAAATAGATGTGGGTAACTCTACTTCATCACTTCCTCCGGTTCCAACATTTCTTTTTCAAATTTGTGGTTTCTCCAAAACACTTTCATGAGGGGAATTTTCTTATTTTGTATAAATGATTCCCTACAATCTAAGATCTTCACTGGATTTTCTTCATACGAGATTTCATTCTCCCATGGTACCCCCTTTGGATTGATTACATGTGATTGGTTAAGTATGAACTTCTTCAAGAGTTATACATGGAATACATCAGGTTAATGAGATAGGTTCGATAGGAGTTCTAGTTGATAGGCATCTCCTCCAATGTGATCAAGGATCATAAAAAGTATGATGTAAATTGGACTAAGATTTACCTTTTTCAAAATCTCGTAACTCTATTCCACAGTGATATGCAGAGGAATACCATGTCTTATACAATAAGATCTAGGTATTTTCAATGATTATCTACATAGATCTTTTGTCAACATTGAGAAAATTTAATGTGTTGTTGGACGGGCTTAACATGCTCCACCATTTCTTTGACCATTTCAAGACTTATATGTTTTCACACCCTAACATCATCCAATAATGCCGGTGTTCTGCACCTCTTCGCATACAGGGAATCCTACGGAGCCATTTGGATGCTTTTGTGGAAACTATTATGGTAAGAAAACTCAACCAGAGGAAGATTTTGATCCCAATCTTATTTGATGTCCATTGAAAATTCTCTAAAAGGTCCTTAAGTGTCTGGATTGTTTTATCATATTGGCCTTCAATTAGAGAATGATAAGTCGTACTAATGTTTATCATAGTATTTGGAGCATGTTATAGACTCTTCAAGAACATATAGGTGAATCTTGAATCTCGATGGAATATGATATATTGTGATAAACCATGTAGCCATACCACTTTTCTGATATATATCTCTACCAGTTAATCAAATTATAAATCCTATATAATTACAATGAAGTGTTTAGTATTTGTAATAGGATCCATAACAACCCAGATAGAATTGTTTATTTTGGATTTCCTCAGTAGTCCAATAACAAAGTCATTTATGATGTTCTCTCATTTCCATGTAGGTATGGGAAATGGTTGCATCATCCCCTTGGATGTATGCCTCTCAGACATAACTTTCTGACATTCCAAGAACTTTTATGTATACTCATTCCTTATTCAGGTTATCCAACCAGAAAATATAATAGATATCTAGATACATATTTTGTTTCCTAGATGAATGTAGAAATTCAAACTATATTAATCATCCAAAAGTTATTTCTTTAAATCCATATTTTATAGAACACATAGTTTTGTCCAGAAGTCACAATTCATTCTACATTAACATTAATCTCTGAGTATTTCCATTTCTTGATAGTTTCTACTTTCTTTTGAATTCCCAAATCATTCTTTTGAGCATCCATTATCCTTTAAAAAAGAGATGGTTGAGAAATAATTTTTGAATGGAATGATGATTTTCCCTTCATTATGATTCTCAAGTCCATATTCATAAAATCTTAAAAGATAGGATCCATTTCAATTCACATCAATGATAGAATCGATGGGTCCATTCTACATTGATCATCTACCACCTTGTTCGATTTCCGAGGGTGGTAATGGAATGAGAAGTTATAGTATTTGATCAAATCAAACCATTTTCATTGGTGCATGTTCAACTTTTTCTATGTGAAAATATACTTGTGGCTTTTGGGGTCCGTATATATTACACACTTCTCCCCAAAGAGGTAATATAAACAAATTTTTAAATAAAAATATTGCTTCATCCAACTTCAGATCATTTTTTTGATAATTTTTCTCATTAAATAACAATTTCCTTGAAGCCTATAAAATTAATTTTTCATTTGGAATCAAAAAACATCCAAGACACTTCTTTAAAGCATTACTAAATACCACAAAAAGTTGTCCACTTATGGGTATTATGAGCATAGGCACAATGATTAGCCTCATTTTCATTTCCTTAAATATCTCTTCACAGTCATCACTCCACAAAAAAATTTCTCCCTTAAGAGTAATCTTGGTAAGAGGGTTTAACTATAGTGATAAATATTTCTCACAAATCTAGGATAATATCCAGTTAAATCGAGGAAGCTACAAATATCTGTTTCTGATGATTCCCATGTTAATCAATCAATTGAATCTATCTTGGAGGGATCCACAGATATCCCAGAGGTTGTGATGATATGAACCAAAAATTAGACCTCCTTCCACTATAACTCCCACTTGTCATTCTTTTGATAGTTCTTCTCCTTCTACAAGGTCTCTAGTTCAGTGATTGGATTATCCTCGTGCTCCTACATGGTTTTGGAGTATATTACAATATAGTCTATAAAAAAACAAAATTTTGTGGATGTAATCTATAAAGACTCAATCAATTATTTCGATAATGATTTCTAGAGAATTACTGAGTCATAAAATAATTACTATGAACTCAAAGTGTCTGTACCTTGTATAGAAAGTAGTCTCACAGATATCCTCCTGCTTCAATGTTAGATGGTAATATCCCGACCACAAATCCACCTTGGAGAAATATTGTACTCTGCATAGTTGATCAAACAAGTCATAAATTCGTGGAGTATCATACCTTTTTTTTCGTGATGTTGTTGAGCTCATGATAATCAATGCAAATTTTCTTTGACCTATCCTTCTTCCTAATGAAGAGCACTAGTCCACCCCAAGGTGAAGCACTTGGGCGTATAAACCCTCTCTCTGGATTCTCTGGTAGTTGATTTTCAGCTCCACCATCTCTATAAAAGACATTCTATATGGAGTCTTGGGTATTTGGAATGCCCCAAGTATAAAATAAATTGATAATTGAACATCTCTTGTAAGAAGAAGGCCTGAAGATTCCTTGGGAAACACTTCACTGAATTCCCTCAAAATAGACATGTCCTCAAGGATGGGTGATTCCGTAGACTCAATCAACTGAGAATGATATGTGTGCTCATTGAGAAGTAATATCCATGCTTTAGATGATGGTGCGAAATAATATTCATTATCCTCCTTGAACTTTTACAGAATCATGGGTTGATTCTCCATTTGAAAAGTGATTTCCCTCTCATAGAAATTTTTTTCCGATTTTTATAATGAAAGCCAATACATGCAATGAATTGCATCAAATTCCTCCAGAGGGAGTATAATTTGGTTCACCATGTTTTTTGAACCACAAATTGTGATGGGGTAGCTGTTATATTCATGGGACGTAATGATTTCTCCATTTTACGTTCTCACCAACATCTTTACATCCATGGTTTGTGGTGGTGTTGGGATTATTCTACTAAATAGTTGGGATATAAAAGAATGTGTAGAACAAAAAACTAAAATTAAGTTCTCTATTAATTAATTAATAACTAGAAAACCATTCACCACCCTGTTATCAAGGTTCACTTATGCAGTAATGATGGAAAAATCACTCCCTTACTACCTTGGAGGTTGTTGGTTTCCTCTAAAAACCCTTTGCTCAGGGAACTAGTTTGAAAAGTTACCGGGAATCTTGTAGTTGAATTAATGAACACTATGTTGAGGGTGGAACATGTAATTCCTCTCCTATGCTGCAACCGTGTGTTTTTTTTGTCTGTAGTTAATTTCCTAGTGACCTTCTCTTCCAAACCTAAATCATTTCCTCGTCCCCTTTATGAAAATTTCCGAGGTTATTTTTTTGCACCATTGGAATGTGGGGATATATATTTTCTTATAACTATTGGATTTATCAATAATTCAACCATAATTAAGGTGTACCTTATGCTTCTTATCCCCATGAAACCCTTAAGATTCTCGGATCTTCATTACAACTTTGAGAGAAAATCAGACAATTTCATCATAGCTCTCAAAGTCCTGGATCGCTAGGACTTTCCGTACTCTTTGTTTTAACCCTATAAAGAAGTGTTCAACCTTTCATTTAGGGTTAATATCAAATCCAAATGATTATTTTGAAATCCTTATGATGTTCTCTTTTTATAATCTGTTGGATTCACTATCTTTTTTCTTGGGATATGGTAGTACCTTTCCATCTTAATTCGGAGTGTGGGAGGAATGTATTTATCAAAAACCATTTTCCAGAAATCCTTACTTTATGAATCATATATCTCCACCTCAGGTTTTTTATTTTTTATCAATGTTCATCATTTATCAGTTTCATACTATATATTATAATCAGCCACAAGAACCATCTATTGTTTGGAACATTGTGGGAAAAAGAAAATCATTTCATTGGAGTGGATCCACTGTTTGGAAATTGAGGGATCATATGATTCATTAAATGTAAGAGGTCCTTATCTCATGAGGCTCTCAATTATGACTTGTTCATTCATGGGGGGGTGAACTTTTTCAATGAACCATGTTTATATTCAAAACATTAGTTAACTGAGAGAGTATTGTGACAATGTTTGGGATTTGTCGCTCAATTAGATTTGGCATCTCATTAGAACAATAATCAAATTAATCTTCGCATCGGTTGTTATCTAGAGTCCCCCTATTATGAGACATTGGATGAAAATAAAATTGAATGTTTGGGGTAACGCATAAAGGTTAATTAAAACACAGAAACAGATGACTTATAAATTACTTTCATTTCCATAACTTCTGAATTTATAGGCATCAATCTATGTTATCCATGATCTACTTCCAAACATATATTCTTAGGGGAATTTTTTATTCCCTTAATAATTTTTCAAATTAATATTACGAATTTACCAAATCATATCACCAAGTAGTGTTATAATCAAGAGTGTAGCAAGGCCCATTGTCGTTCACCAGTTCCCGTTCGAGTCAAGCTCAAAGTAGTGTTTTTCGGTTTTACCCCTAGATACATCTGTGTAAGAGCTGCCTCTACTGTCTATTATCTAGAAAACGATGTATCGTCTTCATAAACCACATACATAATAGTCACAAAAATGTTGGGGTGTTTTTATTATACATAGGATTATCTCTAATCCTTTCACTTTGGTTTTCTAAACCAAATCCCCAAAATAACTAAACCCGTAATCTGATACAACTGTAATAACCCAGCTCTGTATTTCGCACATAAACATATTTTATTTCATAAAACCTCACTTGATACAACATAAAAGATGGATATTTCTAGTGACTTTTGGGATTATTAACAATTAATAACAACTTTAAACATGAAATAAACATTTTATTGAAAACTTATTTTACATGACCACACACATTCCTTCGTACATATCATTTCGTTGGATATCTTGACAAAACTCGCTAAGAAAATAGTGATCTATAAAGCCCATTAATGGAGTAAAAAAAATAACATAAATAATACAATACATGTTATGAAATTGGAATATCAATAGAGAATAAGAAAAACATGAACATAAAATCATGATATATCAAAATTATCATAACATGATAATGTGGTAACATCATTTAACATGACAGTAGCATGAGCCAAGTCTCATCGCAAATAGAGCATGGTTAAACTTCATTTAAATTGAATTATTTTGAGTAAACCCTCGCTGAAATTGACGAACCATGATAATAATCATTACCCAATGAATTGGAGAACTATCAGGGCACACACTTCTTAATAATTTAATTTCATGCATAAGTGTTCCACGAGGATCATATAACATGGGTTCATTAAACATCATAATTTATTACAACATAAATTAATGTGAAATTAATATATAAAACTATATAATCGATATGTTAATGTGCATAATAGTGAATGTCCTTGATAGAGAAATGAGCATGGTATTCACTACACAATGACTTTGTCCTGGAAAATCGTGGTGTAATTTCAGTTGCATAACCATGGGACATAATAATTGAATAAAATAATTGATGAGAGAAAAAGGGCTGTAACATAATATTTACATGAAATGGAAAATAATGGGGTCATATAGATACTTGTCCCAGCCTATTTAATGTTATTTATATTCTTAATACAAAATAATTACATGAATGTAAGTGTGGAGAGAAAAATCCATTACAGAATTTCGGCACGATAATAGGTGTACATGGGAGAAATTAATGAGATAGAAAGGGGTATCCCAACATTAAAACATAAATATGGAATTATGGTAGAGTAATTAAATCATACCACAACATTTGTAATAAAAAAATGTATATAACAATATAATGAAATTTGGAAAGAAAAAAAAGAAATAATGAGATCCCTTACTTGGAAGTGTGATCCCAAAGGCTTGGGAGAGGCTTGAGACAGGCATGATAGGAGATTGGGGTACCTTGGGAGGATTCTAGAGAGAGGAGGGCAGAGGTTGGTTGAGATCTAGAGTTTTATAGTGAATAGGATGTCAAATCAAATGTTGGTTTATATTGGAAAAAAATTCTTTATTATTTAGGTTTTGGACACCACACATTAAACTAATGAAAACCACATACAATCCCATGGGTTTTTGAAATTTTTTTTCCAATGGAGAGTTGAAAAAATTATTTTCTTAGCCCAACGGTATAAATTCTTATAATATTAGGCTTGCTTATATGGAGGTGACTCAAACACTCAAGGAAATCATATGAAAAGGTAAATTGTTTTATATGTCTTAGAGGGCCCACAAAGGCACCACAAAATTAATCAACCAAAATCTAAAATCAATGTATTTTAATGTTAAAACATATAATGGATGAAAATAATTTTTATAGTATTTCATTACATCACTATTGGGACATTATGATGCCATAAGACACATTATATATTTATATAGTATTTAATTTTCACAAAAACATTTTACTGTCTCAAAAAATTATGAAAAAATTACTGTTGAATAATTTTGATGTCCTAATTCCAAAAATAATAATCATTTTATATAAAAAAGTTCCAAATATTTGACTTTTTAATTTTAAATGAAAAATATCCATTTATCAAAAATTCATGCGCTTTTTCAAAAACAGATTTCAAACCATAATAAAAATTACAGTTGTATTCATTAAAATTATATAAAAAATATATTTAATAAAATGTAATTTACTAATAATATTAAAATATTATATAATTAAAAAATCAATTAATTAATAAAAATATATATCTTAATAGAATTTTAACAAAAATTACTATCTCTATTTTAAAACCATTCGCAATGTAACAATAATGAAATTAATGTATATTATTTATACAAAAAATAAATAAAATAATCTTAGTGCTTCGGTGTTGTTACGTAACCACTTATATCACTCACATACGACCTAATGAGAAGGTGTGTTGTGGTAAAAGACTCTTGGGTAGGATTAGATAACATTTCTCTGGTGGTAATCTCTATTAACATCCACATCTCAGGTAGGCAGTTCGGTTGAGCCTTAACGTAATGAAGCTCAACATGGGCTTGGTCAGATGTGAATCTCAACTACAATACCTCCTTTTAAAACTCCAACAAATGTTTTTTTATGGAGAAATTCAAATGGATGAGATCATCGATTCCATTGTCATAGTATATTAGATTTGTTAATGCCCTATACTTATACTTATCATTTGGTCATTATTTAACGACTATATTAGAAATGGTAACAATTCTAAAGAGAAATTTAAAATTAAAAAACATAAAACCCAGGAAGTTCATATTTTCAATAACCATTTAATATACTATGACCTTTTATTAGATAAAGAGTATTTTTCAATAATAAAGGATTGGTTCATTACATGGGATGAAATAATATGAAAGATAATATGAATGATAATTCCCATGCTTTAATAGGGAGTGATAGAGAATATTTGTAGTTGAATGTCAATAACCACAAAACCATAAATTTGTGATGATTTAACATATGATTAATTCATCAAGAATTATTGAAATATGATAACATTCTTTTCAGAATTCTTTTTATATTTTTGATATATTACATTAATTATTAGAATCGGAACATAAATACATATGATTACTTGATATAATTTTATGTTACAATAAAATTTAATCTATTGGTTGTTATTTTATTAATTTCTGCGTCATCTCATACACCAAGAAATGAATATCCAAAATGTAATTTTTATGCAGAATGAAAAATATTTACCTTTTAAGATCATATGATTCATAAAAAGAAAATATTTTATTCCCCCATATTTAGTTATAAACCAAAATGAAATGGTTTCCAAAATTTAAGATATTAAAACATATATAAATCCTTATATGATGAAACAACACATTTTACATCCAAATATACACCGAAGGATATATATATATATATATAGATTATTCCACCAATAAATAACCTTATTTCTCATTTCACCACATGATTTTCAAAACTAAATATTGTTTTCACTTCAACAGTTATCTCATACACTTCAAATTTTACCTCCCAATATATAATAACATTTTTCCCAAATTTTACGTTATGTTAAACATAATAGATATATATACCTCAAAACATTAGAACACATCGTTAAATATTCATAACCACCTCACAATAAATAATATTTGATCCTATTTTATTTTTCCAAAACTAAACAAAATATTTTACCAGCAAACCATTTTTAAAAAAAATCATACCAACATTAGTATCATGTAGTTCAGAGGTAGGAATTGGACCATTTTCACTATTTGGTTGTGGTTTCAACCCCCACAACGTTCACTTATGTGATGGGATATCATTTTATATATAAAATGTACTTTTTATAAAGAAATTAATATAATTATAATAAAGAGAATAAATGTGATGATAATCCTAAAAATTATATTAGTAATCAAATAACATTTTAATCATAATGGTTTCCTATAAGTATCATTTATTCAACAAATCAAATAATTATAATTGATTATTATTACCTTAATATCAATTCTCATGTTAAAACAAATTTTTATAAATAAAATTAAAATTATTTCCATGAAATATAAAATCATTATTCAATAAATTACCTTCCCACTATAACATAATGGTTATGTATACCTCAATGATATAATAATAGTGAATAAATTTCTAGAAGGATCTTCCATCACATAAATCCTTGAATGGTGTATCTATATCATTAAACATATAAAAATTATTTGAAATATTAACCACTGATTGTGCATAGATATTTCACATTATCCTTATATGAATCACAGTCTTTGTCTATTTTTGAAATGACGTCAATTTCTATTATAGTTTTATGTTCCATAATATATGTTTTTTTAAATATTTTTCTAATGGTTTTCCAACAAACCTAGGCCTATTTCCAACATTAAATACATGATCCTTGGTATACCAAAATTAGTGGTAAATTTATTACCTGGAAAAATGATATAATAGATCACATCACAGTGGACCAAATAGTTTAAATTACATAGCGAACTAGATACATAATTGAGTCTTGCATTACATTTGAAACCTTATTATAAATAATATTAAAAATAAATATTCATCATCCATAAAAACATTTAATGATTCCTTCATCTTGTCCTGTAGATATAAAAAAATAATTGATGTGGTCAGCTGATTAGTAAGGGTTACATATATCCTAACATATCATGATTTAATAAGGAATAATCCATATGGAATTTTATATAACTAAAAATGTGAAATTTAATGAAAAAGTTAAGAATAGAATGAATATGTAGATAATATCAATGAAAAAAATTTCATGGATAACATTAAATAAATTATAAATGAATGAAATTCCTAATATTTTATATTATGATCCTAGATATCGAGATATTTATACCATCATGAACTTCTGTTGTGATAGTTTAATACTATTGGATATTAGACACCAAAATACATTTTAATTTGAAAAAATGATTTGTCTCATGAGACCCATGAATAAATTAATTTTCAATCTACAACAAAGCCCCACCTATCCATGAATTTCCACTATATTGCTCATATATTGAATGATCAATTCAATTTATAAAGAACATGTCTTATCAATAAATATATATATTGTGAAAATTTTACTAAATATAAGGACTTCTCCCTTCAATCAAAAAACCTTCAATGTATGCACCATATGTAGAAATAGTATATATTTTTTGAAATAATCACATCAATAATACAATGAATATGGATATTTAATATAAATTTAATGTATAATGATTATTTTAAACTGAATGTGTTTCAAAATAATGTTAATGATAACAAAATTAATCATATAAGTGAATTTAAATACATTCTTAGTCAAACTGATCATTAAACATCTAATGAATGAATTTGGATGGTATCATTACTATGTATACATAGTTCATTACAAATAAAATAATGGGATATTTTCATTGATAAATTGAAATATGATAAAACCATCTTCAAAAAAATCTTTAATAAAATAAAAATTTAAAGTTAAAAAAATTTAAAACATTAAATTTACATAATATTAGGTATTTCCATTTAAATTAAACCTTTAAAACTGGTTAAGGATGCTTCAAAGAAATTATTTACAATGATTTTAGTAAAAAATTCTACATATTGAGTATGTTGAAATAAATATTCCATTCACATTAATGATAAAATTAATAAATTAACTTTTTATGAAAATTATAATAATATTACATATAATCTATTTTTAAAAATGAAATTAACTTGGTAAAATTAATAAATGATTTATAGGGTCTTTTGAAAAATATTATAAAAACAATTTTTAAAGTTGTGGATATTGAATAAAAATTAAAACGAAATGACAAATATAGTTGGGTTGTTGTGAAAATTTTATATCATGAAATTTATGTACCAATTAGAGGAAAATAGTAATATTAATTGAGAACTACATGAATAACCTGAAGATGATAAAATAATAGTTTTTTAGAAAATGGTAAAATAATTTCCTTTAATGTAATTTCAAAAATAAACACTCCTGATTGAAATAGAATTTAAGAATAAACCCTAACTGATTTTGCAACTTTTGAATCATAATATGTGTTAAAACAATATACTAAATTAAAAAATATTAAATACAATTAATATATAATTAGGTATTATATTAAAAATAAAATTGGTATAAGAGGTGCCTCATAAAAAATAATATCTTCATATTAACAAATATATATCAATAGAGGGGAAATTGAGATACATTCTCTTACAAATATCATATCACCGATGTGATAATTAATAAACAAATTTATTATGTGTATCGAATTAAAATAAACCTAAAAAATTGCAAATAAAACATATAATAATGAAAATAAATTACACATATAATCATATAATTTCAAATACATGGATCATTTAATATAATGTAATGAAAATAAATTGAGCTATGGGACACTTACAAGTCGATAACATAAATTTCAAATCCCCTCAGATAAAATAATTTTAATTAAAACATAAAAAACAATTAATTATGAAGGGTTTATGATATAAACTATATAATGTATAATATATATATCATATAGAAAAATTGGTTAACAATAGCAAAATATACCTGAACTAATGAAAATTGAGAAGAGATACCCAATCTCAGGTCCGACTAATCATGTAATTTGTTTATGTTCCTGAATAATAAACCCATATTAATTAATGAAATTCATAAAAAATATTATTATTATTATTTAATTTAATAAAATGTTTTATTTAATTACATAACCAATTAAATTAATGTTTCATGATATGATGATACTAGTACTTTCCCGTGCTATTGCACAATGCATTCTATTACTAGATTTTCTTCTAATAAGAGATTAATATTTATAAAATTTGAGAGGAAGCATTAATGTTGAAAAAATTTTAATTAGAAAGTAATGGTGTATGATAATGAAATAGGAGTTCATAGAATATGAAGATTCCATTCAAATAGTTGACAAATAAATAGGAGAGTAAAACTATATGAATTTTCAAATCATGAGGAAGAATATTTTTATAATGTGGTACATTTTCTGTTGAAATCTAAATAAATATGTAATACATTTTGAGTAAATTGGGTCGATATGATATCCCCACTTATCAAAACCTAATATAAAATTTATCGCATTAAAAAGATGTGTATATATATATATATCATGGATTTATGGGATTCTCATATATCGACTATAAATGGATTTATGTAATATTAGAATGTGTTTTTGGTTTATTATTGTTTTACTTGTATCCATATTTCAATAAAAAAATGTTGTTTAATGATACATGATAACATTTCAAGTAAGATAAATGTAAGATACAATGTGAGGGTAAATAACATCAGTAAATGTGTTACATAACATTAATTACACTACAAATTTATAGCTATTATACTTATATCTTACTTTTATTCTTCCATAATAACATCTTGATATATAAGATAACATAATTCTTTATTTTTTATAGTGTTACAGTGGTCAATAAATTAATGAACATTCAAAATATACCTATTTTTTCATTTGAATTGTAATAAAACTATATTTACTTATCTCTCTATTTCATTAATATACCATACCTCATGGTTCCATATAAATCTCAAAACTACCGGCCAAAACATCACAATACTATCCACATTAGAATGATGATAATCATAGGGAGAAAACATTGAAAAGGAATATCCTTTGGATAACTACCCGCAAGATGATATGAAGGAATGGAAAATACAATACCCTCTAGTGGATAAACATTTTAAATCCACAATATGAAAAACTCCATCCAGATCCACCATTTGAAATCTCCTTTTTGAACCACCCTTCAGATATCATAATCTGTCTCTAAAATCCATATTCCAAGCATTCAAACTCTGTACCTGCTAAATAATATTAGCAAAAACTTCACCATCTATATCAATAATCATAACACGACACACTTTCGTTTATAAATTTATAAAAACCCATAATTCTAGAAGTTTCTCTTGGTGGAGTTAAAGTGTATCACAACTTTTTGAAATGAGAGGGAATCTGAAGAAATATAAGGTGAGGTGTATCCAGAATCATGTAATAAGCATGACATAATTTGAATGAATCCCTGAATAAAAATACTACCCTTCTATAGAGTAGCACATAGGATGGGCATTGTCACATAAATCAGCTCCTTTTATGCATCAATGCTTCTTAAAATCCCAAGACCTTCACATAGAGGAAATTCGGAATAATGAGATCTCATTGACAAGCCAATAATAGATTCATTCATTCTGGAGAAATTTTAATACATAGGGACCTAGAAGTGGAGATGTCTAGCAGTAATACAATCTGTATAAATTTTCTTCATGAACTGTGCTTCAATTTATTACAAGGGAATACGAGTTCATAGAATATGGATAGACCATTTAATTTTTGGACAAAGAAATATGATAGATTAAAATCATATAAAATTGAATATGTTGAGGATGAAAATTTTATTTCATTTTTAACTTCAATCACAAAAACCATAAAGCATGCACTGAAATAATACATGGAAGATAAATTAAAGATAAGACAATGATTTTAATAATCAAAATGAAAAATGTGAAAATTATTGAATTAAATACTGAATGGAAGAATGTAAATAAATGATACATAATTTGTAATGTATAAATTTGTAGAATATTTTCATAAACCGTATGTTATACACTCATTCAATAGAATTTTTTTTGCAAGATGTCTGCAGCATGAAAAACTTCAAAAAAGTACATTCTATAGGTACAAAATATATAATGTTTTGATTAAAATAATAAACATTAAGTGATTGGGATGTGACATTTGATCCGCATCATTATCTGATAATTCCAACCATAAATATATTTCATTTTATTGTACATCACCTTTATAGGACCTCATTAAGGCAGTTACGTAGGAGGTTTCATGTTTACATATGAAAAGAATGTCTCGAAAATTAAAATGGAAATAGAAGTTGCATCGATGAAGGAATGAAAGTTGCTTAAAAAATAATACCAACTCCATTAAGCTCTATAAAATTATATAGTAGTGTCATTTATACTTCATCTGAATGTCTACCTTCATCACTAAAGGTCAAGATCACTGGGTTGTGGTTTCATGTGCATGTGAAGAAGTCTATAGACATATCATTTTATTGTTATTAATATTTTTGATAAAATAGAGGAGTATCAATAGAGCACTATTATTATTAAATTATGGGGGATGCAAAGAATAATTAATCCATGAGGTCTTAAAAAAATTAATGTTCCTCTAAATATTCTGTTTAGCCAACCCACAAACATTCATATTACAGGATAACATTCAATGTATCACGCTTGAGTAAAAAATGAAAACTAAAACATAGGGAATTGGAAATATACTATAAAAAAAATTTAAGTAAAAGTCTGTTTTCATGTAAATTATAAAAGCATGGAATTATAAATCAAAGAAAATTTATCCTTTACAGCTGATTGCAAAAGAATTGAGAGAATTTGGCCATACATGGACTGTGATGCTATTTTCATCATAGGGAGAAAATTCTGCAATAAGAAATTGAATGATTGAGTATATTATATTGTTTAGAGCACTCATTTGGAGTCCCTTAAATAGATAGTAAAAAAATAATTTTTTTCGTCATTAGCAAAATAAATTCATTAAATCATCCCTAAAATGAATTAGAAGCATGAAAACATAATATATCATCATATTGAACAGTATTTTTTTCAAAAAAAATAATATCTCGAACAATGTAATAGTGCACTAAAACATTCATGTCCTATTTTAACCCAATGGATCCTTTAGATATGACTTATTGAAGAGAGAAAAAAGTATCAAAATTTTAAATAGATTTGGAAGAAAAAATTTAATCCATCTTGTATAGGTATGGGTCTAAATAAATGAAATATCTCAATCAGTTTACATCTATTTATAACCTCTTTAAATAAATTGTAAATCAGGTTGTGGAATAATAACAGTCAAGTGGAAAGAATCACTATGAAATAATAGTTTGGTATAATTAACTAGTTTCAAACATGTCTCTCTTCGAACAAATTTCCCTTCAAACATCACTACAAAAAATAGAGGAATTAAAATATATATATATATAAAGACCTTATAATGGTATCCCCCCAATACTGAATGTCACATTAAATTTAGTCTCAGTGGCTGTCAGTGGATTGGGTTGTGTGTCTATGATGTTATCCTCATTATTCTCTAATTCAATCATATTTAGTTGTGTCTTGAAAATCGAAATCTTCACAATCACGAGGATATAAACAACACGTTGACTGAAATAAAATTATATCAAACAAAGGCTAATAATTCTAAAGTCCAATTGGGTGGTACTCAGCAAATTTTCTTTTCAATAGAATTGGCCTTCTCCATATCAATATGAATGTTTTTTTTCAAATATTTTTCAGGCACACTGCAATTGGGAGGCTTACCTCTTTCATCTTCAACCTCTTTATGCCTTAAAATTTCATAGGATTACCTTCACTTTCCCTTCACCTGCAACCATCCATTATAATATGAAATCATATTCAATCTATGTTTTATTTCATGATACATACAAATTGTGACATGAATTCTTTTATGAAAAATGTCATCAACATTTACATGTGAAATCAAGTTAAATACCTCTTTTGTTCACACTATTTTTTCCAACATTGATCGTATTTGGAAAATAATGAAACTACTTGAGATTTGAGGGAAAATAATTCCCTTAAAATAAAATATTATTGGAATCATGAGGGTTTCCAAATGGATTCCATAATGATGTTAGGGTGCATAAACAATTCAATGGAGGACCTTATTATCCTCAAAACTGTAGGGGTTAGTCATGTACCGGGGAAACCCAATACTTCCAGTTCGATGGATGACTCATATATCAAATATAACATTGATGTTGCTGCCTTAGAGGCTCCTGGACCTATAGGTTGTGGAGGAATTTTCAAAAACAATAGTGTCTTCATTAAGGGTTTATTATATCAATCCATTGGGAATTTTATTAAATTTGAAGAAGAAATATTTTGAATTTAACTATGCCCGAGACAAACTATAGTCTGAAAGTGAATCCAACTAGTTGGTCAATATTCTTAGGATGAAATCAAATTTGGTACCTTGAAACCCTGGATCCTTTTACTGGGAGTGGGTGGATGGAATTTCTTATTTCAATAGTATCTAGTTCATGTGTTCAAAGCACATTATAAAAATTTATATAGTAATGAATGATAAAACATCATTGTTTTCTAAGAAATTTATTGATAAAACAACATCATTTCTACAAAAACTATTTTTCCTTCATAATTTATATAATCTCCAAAAGAATTTAAGAATCAGGTAGAATGAAAAAAATTAACTTCAATCCAATGCTTACACAATTCATGCATTTAATTTATTAATGTTTTATTCACATAAAAAGAGGGAAAAAAATGAGAATGTTCTCCAATAAAAAACTGAGTACCATAGAGAAAAAATTTACGGCATATTAAAAGAACAATAGTAAAAAAGATATCATGTATTTTTTCAGGGGGTCAGAAGGATCAACCAATTTTGCATCAATAAAATCCTCTAAATATACATGTTGTAGTATGGTAAAAAGAATGAAATTAACATTCAAACATGTTACCTTCAAGAAAAATGGTTCGTTGATTAATTTGGGTGAATATTTATTTTTCTTCGTAAGAAAATATTTTTTCTAGAATAAATAATAATAAAAATCAAAATAAAAAAGGAGTAATTTGGTCCAGAATAAACAATTGATATGAAATATATATTTGTTTATGTGCATCCAAAGACACATGTATACTATAAAAATAAAACATACATGAACTATAAATAAATGGTTACTTGGGTGAACAATGTTTTTTTTTCAAATGATGGGCTATTAGAAATTAGAGTTTTGATTATTTCGTCACATTTTTCACTCAATCTTCATCAAATTGGAAATGGTTTCGGAAGAATGAGGGAGAGAAAAAATGCTAAATGAGGGAAAATATGGGGTACTATAAAGAAAGAGATTAATTGTCTTAGAATCAACCTGGGTCTTGAGACTGTTCATTGAAAACCAGTTCATTATGTTTGTGATTAATGCATCCATAAGGGTGGATCCAGTCAAATTCTGAATGGATGATCCATAAAAAAAATAAAAAAATGGAATTGTGAAAGTACAAGGATCACTTAAACATGTCCTTTGAAAATAGAAACCAAAAGGAAATTTTCATAGTCAAATGGGTCCCATGAGATTCAAATAAATGAGATATACCATTAGGAATGAAATGATACCTAGAATCCCATACCTATATAAAATTTATAAATAATGTCATTCAGTCATGACACCAAACACATTCAACTCTCTAATCATATATGAGCTTAAAATATATCCATGACCACATAGTCACAAAGCCAAAAAAACACCAAAAAGAAAAAAGAAATCAATGTTGTATAAATTTTTTTTCCTCTAATACATTTTTAGATCCGAAGCTTAGTTTTCCATCATAGACGTGAGGCTTCAGGGCACTGGAAAGTTCAAATGAACTGTCACTGTATTTCTAACACTGTAATTTTTTAATTAACATGCTCCAATGCACCAGAATGTTTTTGCATGCTCATACTATTTAAAGACAGAAAACAATACATGGGGAAATAATATGCAAGACTGCATTAGTTTACCATGATTTCTTATATTAATTACATGGTCAAACAAGTTATTTTAGCTAAATTGTGTCTTATGAAGTTATAGTTTCTATAGGTCTTGTAAGATACGAGGTACTGTAATAAAAACCTACTTTTAGTAGTTTTAGTCACAGAAAACAGTTCATATGGTACCTAGTTTTTTTTTACTATTGGATTTCATATTTTTAATAGTCATGTGATGGAAATATACCAATTCAGTGTCTCGACTTCCCATTTCTTCATAATTTATTCATCTGCATCTAAAAAATATAATAAAAGTAACAATGTAAGGCTTCGAGACACTCAATGTTTACATTCAGACTTGAAAATTATCAAGGGTTAGGCATATGTATATAAAAAATTACATGGATACAAAGACAAAGGTAATGATTTGTTAATGTAGAATAGAATCATACGATAAAGTGATTTGTTTAGGGGTTACCATAGTTACGGGCCACTGAAATCAGAAGACTGAGGTGGTTTTATGGTGCGTCGAGCTGATTCCACTATAAATGTAGGGTTTCCCTGAAGATACAAGATCACTAAATCGCAAGGCGAATATTTTTTCTATGGGACAAAATAGTAACCAAAAACCATATGATAAATAAATAGAACTCAATAGGGGGAGGGCTAGGGATTGGACAGATAGAGATTAGTGGCAGAAAGAGGAGGATTACCTGGTCGACATTGAAGTGAAAATATTAGGTGCGAGAACCGTTGGAGGAGATGAAAGGGATCACAAGCATGATCCCAAGGAGGATAGGATTAGATTCATGAGTACTCTTTTATGGTGTGTCAAGGTGAATCCACTATAAATGTAGGGTTTCCCTAGATACGAGCTACAGAACTCTCAAGCTAAAGGTGTTTTGAAGGGACAATATAATAACTGAACACCATATGAGAAGGCAATGGAACTCTAGATGGGGGTATAGATTGGATCGACAGAGAGTGGCGGTAGAAATAGGAGGATTACCTAGTTATCATTGAAGAGAAAATCGGAGGCATGGGATCCGTTGGAGGAGATCACAGGAATCATGAGCATGAACCCAAGGAAGATTTGAGTAGATTCTTTAGGATGACGGTAGATTTTAGATGGAGAAAGACACATCAGGAAACCTCGGTGAGGATGTTGAAGGAGATTTTGTTCAGGATGAGAATCTACACCGATACCCTAGTTTAGAGGGAATACAAGAGTTTGTGTGATTGCAGGATCAGAATAGCAATATTGGAGGGGGAAGGTAAGTGATTTAGGAGACGTGGAATATTGGAGAAGGGACACGTATTGAAAAAAATGACGTGGAGGATTGTTCAAGTTACACGTGGAAGCTAGAAATCTAGGATTAATATATATAGTAGATTTGATTCATATGCCCATAATGACTTTTATATTTTATTTATGGTAAAATAGATCATTTTCTCCCATATAATTAATAATAATGAAAGAATAACTATCTTTTTGTATATAAATTATACATTTTAATACAACCATTAAATATGGTTTCAATAATGAAATATATTTCAATATTGTAGAGGGTAATACAAATGTACACACCAATGACGTTTACATATTCTAATGACCATGATAGAAAGAAAATATATATTATTTTTTCATTATTATATTTTAAATATAATATAAATATCAAATAATATCTATAAATACATTATATATAGTATTCATGTTATTTAGTAATGAAAAATGAATTACATAACCTCATGGAGGGGTAATACACACATTTGTATCAATTATGGTTTCATATTTAAATGAATGGAATTTTAAGAGGCTTTATGATATATTATTTCTAAAAAATTATAATTTTGTAAATAAAAAAATATAAATATATATTATGAATATATAATTAAAAACATTTATGGAATGTGGTGACAAAAATTGAATTATATCAGTTCTGGAGGCGGTAGTCCATCATTTGTAGCACCTCGAGCTTCCACGATACACTTCTCATTCAATAATGCAATAGTTTGCAATGTACACAATTTCGAGTTCTAACACACCACGACTAATAAAAGTAGACGTTATCAATAGTAATACCCACTTTTTAAAATTATATAAATTTTATATTTCAAAATGGACTTCATTTTTGTATTTGTATTATCGAAATTATCCTAAGTTGATTTTTTTACTTTTCTGAGAACTTCCATTTTTTTATGAATAGTGAAAAATACTTAAAACAAATTTTTTGATCAAAATAATTTATAGTGATAAATTATACTATTTAGTGGTTTTAAAGAATAATTAGAATATATTTTTACCATTTTATCCAATGGTGTTCATTAGAATTAATTTCACTTTGAAATTGGACAAAAACAATTGTCAATCTTTTGATATATATTGTTTCTTAAAAACATGATATTTGCTGTGACAGCGGGAATTACATATAAAATTAATTAATGCAGCATATATTTTTTTCATTTCTGAAAATAGATATCATTTTTGAATTCAGAATATCAATTATAGCTTAGGGTAAAATTTTGACATTGTTTTGAAAAACATCAATTTTTGATGAATAGTGAAACCACTAAGTGGTAGTTAAATAACTGATTTTTCATTTAAATGAAATACTACCACCTCTGTGATTTTATTTTCAAAAATCTGACATACATGGTTGTAATTAAGAAGTAAAATGTGGTTCAATGGGATTAAAATAATTTTTTGGTGAATAGTAATGTTTCACTTTAATTAATCACGATTAAAGTTAATTAGTGAAATTTAAGGTAAAAATGGTATTATAAAAAAATGAAATGACCCGTACACTTGTCCTACCCCTATTGGATGAGTCATGGACGACCAAGAAAACCCATGGGTCAACTTGGGGACCCCATGGATCCACATTGGTTGGAAAATGACATTAAAAACTTTTTATTTAATGTTAAAATAAAAATGTCACAAAAAAGACTTGTTTTACCAAAACAATTTTTAAATGGAGTTATACAAGTCATATTTTTGACTATAAATATTCATTAGAAATATAAAAAGATTTCCTACATCATGATATTTGTTTTATAATTTTTAGACATTATATAAATTAAATTATTTATCACACCATGATGATGCATCGATTACCGCATTAATTAACGATTTAAATAAAATGAAAAAATAATGTAAAATCTAAGATATAAACTTGTCAAAAACCTATTGTATGAGTATCTTTAGAACCCTTAAATCACCTTATCCTCGAAATATATAAGTCTGGGACCTTTAGAATCCAAAAAATCATTTCATAATAAAGTAACATTTCAATCTTTCCAAGAGTTCCCCTTCTCTCCTCTAATAAAAGGCCTCCACCACTACCACCTTAATCACACCTAAAAAGCCTTTTGGCTCGGCCAAGCTCTGCCCAAATACTCTCCAAACTTCCCTAACTTACTCTTAGAAGCCTCAATTTGGCCAGAAGTCTTCGCAAGGAAGCCTTTGGATCAAATCAAAAGAGTTACCCGATTTTAAGGTAAGGTCTTCTCTTATGTTATTTTGTTTTATTTTGCTTATCTAACCCCCTAAACTATTTTTATTAATTTATTTTGTAACAAAACCAGTATCCTCAATATACTAGTATTTTTTTATAAGATGTATTCGAGCTACACTTACACACACCCACATCTAATGGTTAAAGAACATATTGTTTCTGTGGATGGAGAATTTTTGCCTCACGAAACGATAATTGTTCAACAGTCATATAACACCTTAAAAGGTGGTCATTAAGATGTCACTCTATTTATATATGATATATAATATGTTTATGTTTTACTTAAGGTTCTGTATTTTTCATTTATGTCATACCTTTATTGTTTCCATTATGGGTAAACGCGATATTTTCATTTTAGGAAGTGCGGACTACCGCCCCCTCAAAGTGATTTGAATCGTTAATGCCATATGTGGGATGTATAAAGGATGGAGTAAATGGTATTATACATTATATTATACTGGAATTATATTATACCTTTATATAATTATATATTCATTCCATTAAATATGAAATAGAAATGAAAGTAGCGTTCATGCGTACGTACGGCTTACCATCTCCATGAACGGTGCATTACATTTCTTACCTCTAAATGTTATGTAATATTATAAATGAATGTATATAATGGATATATATGATGTATATTATATATAAATAATGAATATAGTTATGGATATAATTGATATATTAACACATGAACAAAGTGTAATTATAAGAAGTTTATTTTTGACTCAAGTACCTAAGATCATCAAAACGACCGTTATTAACATAAATAATTACATAATGTTAATAACATGGTAATAAGTAATATAAAATGAATAATAATCATAAAAATGGTTATTATGAAATTATAAATTAACTCTAGTTTATTATTCAGGACATCAAAGAATGGTCGAGTGAATTCGGACACGAGGTAAGGGAACTTCTTAACCCAATTTCCATTCTTTGGGTTAATCTCCTACTTTCAAATTATGTCATGATATTATTATGTCCTATCATGTATTTTTACTTTATTTATGTGTACATATAGTGAATACACATAATAGATCTATTTTAATTAAAAATAATGATCTTTTTAAGGGACTTCGTCTCAATATACATTCATTGAGGCATATTTTGTTATATACAAAAAAAATCTTTTATACGGTGTATAAACCCCTTTGACTTTTACGTTTATTCAAAAGGAATCTTTTTTATACGAAGCATTTTACTAAATAACAAAAATGAATGTTTTTCATTCCATACATAGGCGGTGACAACGACTTCTCAGCCATCCTGACCATTATTTGATTTTCGGCTTCCTCTACTTGCCATAACAATTTTTAAAATGAAAAATAAATACAAGTTTTAATATTCTTTTATTTTGGTATTGAAAATTGTTTTGAATGTGTTTTTATTATATCAATGTGTTGTATTGATATCTTGTGATTGAAATGTGGAAATGTTATGTTTCCTTTATGCATGTTTTATGTGATACTATTATGTTATATGATATGTTTAAACCTATTCATATGAGGAATGCATTGGAATTAATAAGTGACGGGTGGAGCCCCCTATAGCTCCTCGATGTAACGGTAGGTCTCATGAGACAAACTAGTGTCTTGGCATGAGGCCTTGAAAAAATCTTATTTCTGGTCTTGGCACGAGGACTTGGCTACATGGTTATGATAGTCTGGTATTATGCATTCCATCATTATGAAAGTGGTTATTGATATTATATGTGATTATTCGATTAGTAGAATATCCATGTGAGTAAGTAAATGGCATTATTTAATTTATTTTTGCCATATTATTCTGAAGTTAAAGTTAAAAAATGATATTCTTTTAGTTATACATTGCCTTAAATGTAAATGTTTATTTACGAAAGCTTCCGCAATATTGTTATCCTTACTGAGCATCTGAGCTCACCCCTTTAAATGTTTTTATATTTTCCAGGATGTGAAGAAGTATTTTATGAATGACCTCCAGGGATAGTCAGAAGAGGATATGAGTGTGGACTATATAGACTTTGATATTGTAGTTTTTCACTTTATGATGTAATGTAACATTTATGAATGTATCTAGTGTTTCCAAAGCTACTAAACTAATCGGTCTTTCGAGACTTGATATTTTGTGATCATGCCAATGTTACGCAATAATGCACCAACTCTGGGTAACTGGGGTCGGGGCGCTACATTTGGTATTAGAGGAAGTTTAGTACTAACCCTGGAAGCTAGATTTAGATAAACTCTGATTAGAGAACATAACCCGAAGATAGAATTTGAGTATTAGTATAGAAGAACTTCCTAGAATTTTGGTATTATAGAGATTTTGTGAGTTTTACGAGCAATACATCCCTGTCTGGATACGAGCAGGTAGTGGCTGCTCTGGCACAGATGTACCTAGGGGTAAAACCCGAAAATACCGCTTTGAGCTAGACTCGAACGAGAACCGGTGCACGACAACAGGTCTTGCTGCACTCTTGGTTGCGACACTCCCGGGGGATATGCTAAGGATAATTGTCATTTTCTTTACAAACCATTATGAAGGTCTTATAAGTACATACTTCCTCAATGATAACATTTTTATGATTATGGATTATATCCATAAATAGTTCAATTTATGTTAAGTGTTTTTCAAGTTTGTTGTTATGTATTTCGATTCATACACTAACCTAGTTTATGCCATTATATAGAAATGGCACCCAGTTGAAGGAATGTGAACTCCATCAATACGTATGATCCAAAGAGTAAGAAGGATCATATATTTCACGGTATTAAGCCAACATTTATAAGGTAAATAGTCTCCCATGTGTTCTCAACATATGAAGAAATAGTATCATGTGTTAATAAGATAAGTAGAGAATTATTTGAGTCTTATGGTTTTGAAGGGATGAAGGAGAAGAAAAGGATGTAAGAGAGAATGATGGATAATGGGACGAGGGAAAATAAGAATCTTTCAATATGTGATAACTGTGGGAAGAAACACCTTGGAACTTGCCTGATGGGAATGGGAGTTTGTTATAAGTGTGGAGAAAAAGGAAACCAAGTGCGTGACTCCAAGGGTAAGAAAAATGTTTCAAATGTACAATGCTTCATCTGCAAGGAGTGGGGACACTACGCAAACCAATGTCCAAATCATCAGAGTATGCCCCAAATGATGTTATTAAATAATAATCAAGTTATGATACTACCACAGATGAGGAGGAATTATTAGAGTTCTTATGTTGTTATTAAATAATTTTGTCATTTGAGTGTTGTATCAATGATGTAGTGGTTATAATAATTATGGAGTATATAAGGATTGTAATGTAGTACTATTTCATCAAGGACTTGAGATTGTGTGGAACCAAGAAATGTGACTCCACAGCAGGTTAAATTTTTCGAAAATATATGGTTGAGAGAAAGATAAAACATAATATGGTTCTAATAACGAGATAGTGATTTTGGAATAATACATGATTGATTTGGATAAATTATATTGGATATTATTAACTTCCTTGAAACTGATTAATGATTTCTATACATTTTTGGATAGAAGGAGTATATCTAGTATTATATAAGGAATAAGGGATCATGAATTTAATCAATAAGGATTTATGGTAATTCAGTATGTTGTAGTGTTTTAATAGAATACATGATGAAGGTGTTCACATGTTGTTACGTGGAAAAAAGGATCTTCATTATGTTTACCTTCCTTATAAAATTTGGACTGTGAGTTGGGAAGAAGTATTTTGGATAACTATAAAGGTTGGAATGGATTAAGTTGATCTTTGAATTTTATTGTTTAAGGTTAAAACATTTCTGATGATTATTTTTGGTATATTATAATACTATAGTTTTAGGAAAAGGACAACCTGCAGGGTGGGGCATAACCCGTCGCGTCAGACAAAGCTATAGGAATCGAACCCACAACCATAGTGCTACAGACCATTATTACCTACCACAAGCCTACATGAAGTCCCTGGTTATTAAAAAATAGTTTTCCTAATCTAAATGGTATGTGGTAATATTTTTTACCTTGTATGATTAGTATAAATATAATATTTTTGAGTGCTATTATCTTTTTGAGTGAAAGATGAGTTTGTGGTAGAAAGTAGTTGAAGGTTGAAACACTACTTGTAAAGAATAAATATATATATACCTATCTCTTATTCTATGAATAAATTAGTTCTTAATCTTTAGTAAAGGGATATTAAAAAAAATGTGTTATCTTAATACCTTATGTCTTGTTGAACTGATAATATTTTAAATCAACATAGATTGAAGGCTTTGAGGCCCTCAATTTTACACTTGTTTGTGATTGATGACCTCAATCACTCCCTATAAATATTTATGTTTTTCCACCAATTATATGTCTCTAATTTCCACCAATGTTCTCCTTATCAAGATCATAATTTGGTGGCTAGTTTTTCATTTCCATTTCCCTCTTATTAAGGGTAAATTTTATTAACCTTATTTCCGATGTGGGTTTTCCACAAAAGTATTTTTTATTTTCAACCTTTTATTTTCAAAGAAAAATTTCAAATTGTGAGGACGAAATTTATTGAAGGAGGGGAGAATGTAACACCCCGAGCTTCCACGATACGCTTCTCATTCAATAATGCAATAGCTTTCATTGTACGCAATTTCGAGTTCTAACACACCGCGACTAATCAAAGTAGCCATTATGAATAGTAATAACCACTTTTTAAAATTATAGACATTTTATATTTCAAAATGGACTTAATTTTTGTATTCGTAATATCAAAATTATCCTAAGTTGAATTTTTTGTAATTTTCTGAGAACTTCCATTTTTTTATAAATAGTGAAAATACTTAAAACAACTTTTTTGATCAAAATAATTTATATTGATAAATTATACTATTGAGTGGTTTTAAAGTGTAATTAGAATATATTTTTACCATTTTATCCTATGGTGTTCATTAGAATTAATTTCACTTTGAAATTGGACATAAACAATTTTCAATGTTTTGATATATATTGTTTCTTAAAAAAATGCTATTTGTTGTGACAGCGGGAATTGCATATAAAATTAATTAATGCAACTTATATTTTTGGAATTTTTTAAAACAGACATAATTTTTGAATTCAGAATATCTATTATAGCTTAGGGTAAAATTTTGGCATTGTTCTGAAAAACTTCAATTTTTTATGAATAGTGAAACCACTAAGTGGTAGTTAAATAACTAATTTTTCGTTTAAATGAAATATTATCACTTCTCTGATTTTATTTTCAAAAATCCTACATACATGGTTGTCATTAAGAAGTAAAATGTAGTTAAATGGGATTAAAATAATTTTTTGGTGAACAATAACTTTTGAGTTTAATTAATCGCGATTAAAGGTAATTAGTGAAATTTATGGAAAAAATGATATTATAAAAATATGAAATTACCCTTAAACTTTTCCTACCCCAATTGGACGAGTCATGGCCGACCAATAAAACCCATGGGTGAAAATGGGTACCCCATGTAGTTCATTTGGTTGGAAATTGACATTAAAAACTTTTTATTTAATGTTAAAATAAAAATGTCCCAAACAAGAGTTGTTTTACTAATACAATTTTTAAATGGGGTTATACAAGTCATAGTTTTGACTATAAATATTCATTAGAAATCTAAAAATATTTTCTACATCATGATATTTTTTTTATAATTTTTAGACATTAAATAAATTAAATTATTTATGACACCATGATGATGCAGTGATTACCCCATTAATTAACGATTTAAATAAAATGAAAAGATAATGTAAAATCTAAGACATAGACTTGTCAAAAACCTATTGGATGGGTAGATTTCGAACCCTTATCACCTTATCCTAGAAATATATAAGTGTGGAACCTTTAGAATCAGAAAATTCATTTCATAATAAAGTAACATTTCAATCTTTCCAAGAGTGCCCCTTCTCTTCTCTTATAAAAGGCCCCCACCACTACCACCTTACTCACACCTTCAAAGAATTTTTGCATAGACAAACTCTGCCCAAATACTCTCTCAACATTCCTCCCTTACTCTTAGAAGCCTCTCTTTGGGAAGAAGTCTTCCCATGGAATCCTTTGGCTCAAATCAAAAGAGTTACCCGATTTTAAGGTAATGTCTTCTCTTATGTTATTTTGTTTTATTTTGCTTATCCAACCCCCTAAACACTTTTTATTCATTTATTTTGTAACAAAAACAGTATCCTCAATATAATAGGATGTTGTTATAATATGTATTCTAGCTACACTTACACACACCGACATCTAATGGTTAATGAATATACTGTTTCTGTGGATGGTGAATTTCTGCCTCACGAAACGATGATTGTTCAACACTCATATAACACCTTCAAAGGTGTCCATAAATATTTCACTATATTTATATATTATATATAATATGTTTATGTTTTACTTAAGGTTCTGTATTTTTCATTTATGGCATTCCTTTATTGTTTCCATTATGGGTAAACACGATATTTTCATTTTAGGAAGTGCGGACCACCTCCCACTCAAAGTGATTTGAATCGTTAATGCCATATGTGGGATGTATAAAGGATGGAGTAAATGATATTATACATTATATTATACTCTAATTATATTATACCTTTATATAATTATAACTTCATTCCATTAAATATGAAATAGAAATGAAAGTAGCGTTCATGTGTACGTACGACTTACGGTCTCCATGAATGGTGCATTTCATTTCTTACCTCTAAATGTTATGTAATATTATAAATGAATGTATATACTGGAAATATATGATGTATATGATATATAAATCATGAATATAATTATGGACATAATGGATATATTAACACATGAACAAAGTGTAATTATAAGAAGTTTATTTTTGACTCAAGTACCTAAGATCATCAAAACGACCGTTATTAACATAAATAATTACATAATGTTAATAACATGGTAATAAGTAATATAAAATGAATAATAAACATAAAAAAGGTTATTATGAAATTATAAATTAACACTAGTTTATTATTCAGGACATCAGAGAACAGTCGAGTGAATTCGGACACGAGGTAAGGGAGCTTTGATATTTTTATAATAAATAAAATTATAATAAGGTCATATTCAATTCATAATTTTCAAAATATTGAGATATTATAATTTGGGAAGGTATAGCGTTTATATAAGGACCAAAATTAATATTTAATATTTTTAATTAGATAAAAAACCCATAACCCTTTGTCTGAACCTCATTAAACCTATTTAAATGTAAATCTTGGTAACAACGTTTTCTAACTGAAAAGGTTATAATTTTAATTATAAGTTAGAATTGGATTGTAAATAGAAAAGGGATTAAATTTTATCCAATTTATCATATGAATATTCTACATTAATTATTTAGATAATTTTATAAATAATTTAAAAATATATTATTTAACATAAAATATCATTAGTTCCACTAATCACAATTCATATATTTTGACTTCATATACAAGAAGAGAAAAATTAATTGTTAAAATGAACTATTTAAAAAATAATAATATGTCATTATTAACATCATAATTATTTTGTAACCTATAATCATTAAAACAGAATTATTTTTATAGTTATTGAAATGACTCAGAATTTACATATAAATTTTAATTAAAATGATTTGAAATTTTTATATGATTGGGAAAATTGACGCCATGTGATTCCAATTCTTGGAGAACCCAGAATAGAATTTTGAACTTTTTTAAGGTGCATTCACCAAACGTGCGAGCATCGATTTCTACCTTTTGAACCAATGAACTGATTAATAACATGAGATAATTGTTTTATTAATAGCACCAGGATTCACTTAGAAGAAGCTTATCTTTGATAGACAAGGGTTAGATAAAAAAGATAATACTGGGAATTTACAAAAATAATAATAAAACAACTCCTTGTGTTATTTTATTATCTTTCTACCATTGAGAAATGGTTGAGGGACCGTAGTGTTATGTGAGGCTTTAATGGGAGTCATTTAATGATAGGAACATTTTTTGTAAAACTGCTACAGTCATGTGTTTTAATGGAACATACAATGTGGTTCACTAATGAACAACATTAAGGGAACAGAACGAGGGAGGATCCTTACCCCTTATTTAAAAACTCATTGGCGTGGGTTTTAGATACCCATAAGAGAAACCTCTGACGAAACGCTAGCAATGTCTTCCTCCAATAAAGTACTTATATTAGACGATGCCATTGGGGATTCAATTCGGAGATCGATGAATGTTGATGCACATCTTCGAACGCAAACCATTCATCTGCATTCGCATCATCTTCCAATGAGTTCAATGTAAGGGTTTGTTTCTATTATATGAGTTTTTTGAATTCAACTTCTATTGATGATTTTTGAACTATCCCCTTGTTATAATGCTAATGTGGAGGGTTTGGTCTATACAAAACTAGGCCCGGACACTCTGCCAATATTACATTGGTTATGTTTTTTGTGGGTGACTGATCAGCCTGGCCGTGAGGTTAAATTGGTGTCCCGTAGTGATGGAATCATCCTGGGAGGCTCGTAGGCATAGTTTGGAAATAAATTGGACATATAGATCTTCACCAGAGGCCCACCTATGCACTATCAGTGTGGTGGCACCAGAAACTAGAGGAGGAAAAGGCTATCTCTCGCCTTCCACAAGGGGACAGTGGTACCTGAAGGCGTCATGATGGAAAGGGGTGGCCGGCCTTTGATGACCATGTTGACGGTGTGCAACATACTACAGTGGCAGGCTGCTGATGAGGAAAATGGATCTGAGCTCCACAAAGGGCATACCCACACTCGTTGATCCCGCGTTTGACCAGTCTATGTTGGGCCAGTCTGGTGGAACGGTTCTACCATAGCACCGCTAACTGGGGAGCCTGAACGGACACACCCGACAGGTTGGGTCGGGCTGATCTAGTGGCCCATCGGGCCTAGCCCCTAGACCAGCTAGCCTAGACCATGGACCATCAAGCTATACGAGGGCCAGCCAGACCAGGCCATGGACAACTAGTTTGGGTTGTGCCCAGGGTCTGGGTCGGACCAGACCTAGACCCGATTTAGCCCAATTTTTCATAATATGGCTTATCTTCAAAACAAGACATCCGTCTGATGAACCGTCTATGGTGCTGTAATACATTGAATGAGGATGTCCATTAGAGATACTCAATTTAGTTGTTGGGGAATGTTGGATTACAACTAAGAAGTATCGTACTCGAATCCAACCAGTCCCTCAGTGCTAAAATTCCTATAACGTACAGACCGATTGTCTGATTGACGCGCTGTCTATTGCATTAGAACCCTTATGACATTGAGGTTCATAGGGATAATGTTTCAGGGGAATTCATGGAAATTTATTTATGACCTATATCATGAAGAGTTGTTTCTCGAAAACTCAAGGGCCCCAATTGCAGGAATCCTTGGTTTGGCTGTCAAGTTACACCCGACAATTTGTGGATCGACATTAGAATGACCATGTGTCGATCAACAGTATCATGACATGATATAGACCAGCCTAAGAGTGGCCTTTCATGTATCTATGACATATGACCCTTTGAGGATCGGTGACTTCCAACCCAAGGTGGATTGACAACTTACAACTCTGTGTGGATCGACAACATACAATCCTATGTGGTTCGATGTGTTACGACCCTGTATGGATTTGCAGTAGCGCAACCCGATGATGACTAGCCATAGAGCAGCCCATTGTGAATCAACAACTTACGACCCTGTGTGGATCAATGACTTACAATCCTGTGTGGATTAGTGACTTACATCTCTATTTGGATTGGTGATAGAGGGACTTATTTGTATATTAGCATTGGAACATCTCAATGGAATAATATGAAATAGCTTTATGAGTAATCAACATTATTCTAGATCATTACGTTATATACCTGTTTTGAGATGAGTATTTTACTCCTGCATTATGATTAGTGTCACGATCTATGGTTTTTAATTAATGGAATTCGGGGAGGCCATCTGGGGGTCTTAGGGTACCTACTATGTATTGTTATACTCACCATGGATGGGCTTTGCCCGTACCTTGTCGTGACCAATGCAGAAGACAGTCAAATTTGACCATGGATCAGCCGATAAGACTAGAGGGATAATGCACTTTACCGATAGTTGTGTGGAGCAGTAGTGATGAATTGTATCTACCCTTCAGGTATGATCCTTGGACGATTACATTAAGAGTAGTTTTATTTTTTTCTGTATTTTTTTAGTTGGGTTGGTATTATTTCCCATTCTGCTACAGTTCTCACTTTTACATTCATTTGTTATACTATGTTCTTTGTTCTTGTTGTGTTCATGGTCTTTGTGTTTGTAGTATTCAAGAAAAATATTTCTCGTTTAGGGATATACCGTTCCAGTGATAGTATCTATCCCCTGGAATCTGGAAGGTGGGCTTGGGGTAGTCACAGCACTAGACACAGGGGTTGAGTCGTGACAATGTGGTATCATATGATTCAGTTCTACCGAAGTTCTATGGAAATGATCTTTTTAATTGGGAAATAGTGTTAAGATATTTCATTATGATTTTTAGTTTGGGGAGTCTTATGTTGGTCTGGTGGCCGACGTATCCATACACCATGACCCTGAGTTCTGATTTCTGACTCGATACATGAAAACACTGATTTCATGTGTCATTGAAAATATTTTATTTTTTTGCCTCTTTTGAGTCATCTCCCCAAGTATAAACTTATTGACCTTTTCACACATATATTTTTACAGGATTCCACAATATAGACAGTTGACCAGGATTCCAGAGGGAGTTTATGATGATGTCCCACTGAGCGACGAGGCTTCGGTGAAGGGCACACTTATGGGGATGGTACCTTCGTGTGGTGTAACAGAAGCCCCACTACATGTAGAAAATTAGTTGCCACCAGCCCACCCATCGGACAATGCATGTCGACATAGTGTACTAAACAAGTTCTAGTGGTAGAGGCCTCTGTGGTTTCAAGGAGAGATGGATTCCCCGGTGGCTGAGGACTGGCTAAAGGCTATGGCTAGAGTTTTCCACATAGTTGGGACACCAGTTGCCTAGATGGTGATCCTATATGCTATTCTATTTGAGTATACGGTAGGGAGATGTTGTATCCTGATGCTCTAGATGCACGGTGAGGAAACCCTCACCTTTCTTGACTTTGAGAGTTTCTTAAGGGCAATGTTCATTCCAGAGACTCTACGCACAATGCATATTCAAGAGCTTCTGCACTTACAACTGGCCAGCCTATCAGTATCCTAGTACTCTACAAGATTTAGTGACTTCTCCTGTGACTCCACCAACAATGCACAAGGACATTTTATTAGGGTCCAAAACATTGAACAAGGTCTTCTACATGAGTTCAAATAATCAATGATATCTCTCAACATACTAACGTTGGCTGGTGTGCTCGAGTGAGAACTATTGGTGGCGAGCTTCCTAGATGAGCAGGCACTAACAATTACATCCCCCACGGGATGACACATGGCCGATCTACCTACCTCAGGTAGTAGGCGGATGATGTTGGTGCCCAGTCAGGAAATAAATTTTATTGGATGACATCAAGATGTAGTTTTAGAGGTGCATAGCTTATGGGAAAGAGGATGTCCATAGAGGAGCAGACTGTGCTAATCATGTAGTGGGCATGGTTACATGGCTCGCGACTCCCAGACCCACCATACCAACGATCAGTAGATGGTCATGGGACTGACAAGGAATTGGTATAGATTTTATTGGGGAGGTTCATAGGGCATCAAACGTAATAGAGGAGTTGTTCGTGCTATAAGTGGTGGTTGACAGTTTCAGTTTCTACCACCACCACCTCCAGTTGGTCCACCTCGACCTCAGGGAGCTGGTGGACTGGGACGAGCACAGAATACGAAAGAAAAGGCCTATGACCACGGTTATCCAGAGATAATTCAAGATATTATCTATGTCTAATTTACACTAACTACAGTTCTTATAGAATCATGTTCCAGTCACCCTATTATTGCCACAACACTTGTTCCGAACTTAGAGATTCTAGTATAGCCATTGGCTCAATCGTTATGAATATAGACTCCTACATTAGAGTATTCGATTATTACGCATTATTTCTAGTAGTGTGAACTTATTCTAGGAGGTGAGATATTTTTCTGGGATCTCTTAGTAGCAGCATAAAGGCCTTATAACATCATCTAGGTTATGGACTAACTATCAAAAATACATTATCAATAATCTATTTTAGGTTAAATGTTTAGTGAGACCATGAGGATGAGACCAGGTTTTTCATTCACCGACTATAACGGAACTATTACAGCTCAAGATGGAATTTCATGGAGGAGGGTGCAGCCTATCACTCATTAGTTGTCTGGCCTCATCCTTGGTGTAGTGGATAGGGGGGGTCTGAGCTATCCTATTTTGGTGGACCAGTATGGTGATGTCTATCCAGATGATATTTCGGGACAACCTCATAACAGAGAGGTGAAATTTTACATCTACCTATTCCTTGGGATGACACATATATATACACAATCATATCGGATGGCTCCCACGGAGATTCTTGAGTTGAGTTTACAACTAGATGACTTGTTGGGAAGGTGTTCATAAGGCCCAGTATTTCTCCACGGGCATCTCTAATTTTTTTCTCCAATAATGAATAAGGGGGATTGATGATTTTCATGTACTATTGGACCCTAAATCAGGTGACTGTGATGATTAAGTATCTACTCCAGAGGATTAGTGATCTCCTCTATCAGTTGAAGGGATCATTGTGATTTTCAAAGACAGACCCCATAATAGAGTATCATCAGCTCATCATATGGGATGAGGACATAGAGAAATGGCCTTTAGATTCTGGTATGACCACTATGAGTTCATGGTTATTAATTTGGGTGTGACTAACTCCCTGAAATAATACATTGCACTCATGAATAGGACCTTCCTGTGTAATCTTGATCACTTCATGGTGGTCTTCATTGACGAAATCTTGGTGTAATCAGCGTCGGTTTAGGAGCACACCACTCGTGTATAGATAGTTTTGGATACCATTTTATAGAACAATATTTATGGTAATATTTCAATGTTCTAGTTTTGGATATGGGATATCCACTTTCTGTGGCATGTTATCTCGTATTCTATAGTTTCGGTGGATCTGGAAAATATAGAGGTAGTGCTTTTGTGGGAGCCCCCAGGAGTGTGACTGAGGTGTAGAGTTTCATGGGATTTGTTGGGTACTTGTAGAGTTTATTACCTATAGTTTCTAGAGTAACAACACTATTTACATCTTTGATTAAGAAGGAACAACCATTCTTATGGACATAGAGATGCCAACAGAGATTCCAGGAACTCGGGTGGAGAATGTTGAGTTCACCCATCATGTGGAATTTAGAAGATGGTGTTGGGTATGTAGTCTAATACGCCGCATTAGGGACCTGACTGGGATGTTTCCCAATGCAGGAGCAAAATGTGATTTCCTATGACTCAAAGAACCTTAAAAAAGATGAGAAGAACTATGCTACCCATGACCTTGTGTTAGTAGTATTGGTCATTGCATTGAAGATGTGGAAACACTACATGATGGGAGAATGATTTATTGTCTACTCTAATCAAAATATTCTCTGGTATATCTTCTCACTAAATTACTTAAACCTGAGACAACAGTGATTTATGGAGGTCCTCATGTACTATGACTATGAGATAGTCTACACTCTTGGGTAGGGGAACGTGGTGGTTAACACACTCAGCTTGAGATCTTGGTTACAGTTGCTGAGTGAGGAAACAGAGCCACTATCCATGTTGTAGTTATCCTTCATAGATAGTGATAGAGCATCATACCTCCAATCTATGACTACGACCCCCCACTCCTTTAGCGTGTACGAGAGGCACAACTTGGGGACATTGATTACAAGGCCTGGGATGCTTCGATATCCCCCTGACAGGCTCCTAAAGGATTTTCGTATGGTAGCGAGCATTGCATATTTTCCAGAGGACACACCACGGTACCCCTGATGCTTCGAGAGAAGGTGTTGAGGTAGATCCACACATCCCTTTTGGTGGTACATTCTATTTTGGCAATGATATAACAAAACCTTCGGCATGGGTACTGGTTGTCGAGGATAAGGAAAATAGTGCCAGAGTTCGTTTCATGATGCCTCATTTTCACCATGTGAAGACTGTGAACCAAGTCTCTGCAAGCTTGACTTATCAAGTTGAGGTAGTAGAGTGGAAGTGGGATGGAATATAAATAGACTTCCTGATAGGGCTACCACATTTATCCAAGGTCTGTGATTCCATTTGGGTGATCGTTGACACACTCACAAAGTCGGCCCACTTTTTACCCATCTGAGTGGAGGGATTAGTAGAGGTCATGGGAATCCTCAACATACAAGATATAGTACAAATTCATGGGGTTCCATCAGCGATCGTCTTAGATCATGATCCTTGTTTAACATCCTGGTTGTGGGAGGGATTATAGGAGGAATTCGGGACTCATCTATGCTTGAACACTGCCATTTATCCCCATATAGACATTCAGATGGAGAGAACAATATAGATGCATGAGGACATGATTCATTCATGCATTCTGGATTTTGGTCGTAGTTGGAAGGACAACCTTCCCCTAGTTTAGTTCACAAACAACAATAGTTATCACTCCACCATCGTCATTGAACTATTTGAGGCATTGTATGAGAAACAATGTAGATCAAATCTATGTTGAACAGACCCAGGGGAGTTAGTAATTATGGGTCTCGAGTTGGTACGGGCTACCAAAAATAAGGTGAAGATCATCCAGGAGCGGATAAAGACAGGACTGAACTTGCATAAGTCTTATTCCAATAATCGATGAAGGTCATGGAGTTTAAAGAGGGCGAGAAATTCATCCTATGGGTCTCACCCTGACGAGGATTTCAGATATATTTCTAGGTAGGCAAGCTATTTTCAAGGTTCATTAGACCATTTCAGATCCTTAAAAAAGTAGGCGATGTGGCATACCACCTAGAACTTCCTCCACAGATGCACGGGGTGAAAAATGTTTTCCATGTGCCATAGATATGGGGTTACAAGAATGATCCATCACATGTTATCGACTAGGGAGAGTTGGATAATGATGATTGGGAAAAATTCAAGGAGTTTCTAGTGGAGATAGTGGATTGGTAGGAGAGGGTCCTTCATGGGTGGTCGATTCCTCGTGTGGGAGTTCTGTGGTAACATGGGAACCTCTAGAAGAGAACATGGGAGCTTGAGGCTTAGATAAATTCTTAGTACCCCAATTTGTTTCTGTCGAATTATTGTCGATTTTCGGGATGTAAATACCAAAGGTGGGGAGGTTGTAAGGACCCATAATTTCCATATAATTTTTTTTAAAATGGTTTGGGTTTTTACAAGTCTTTGAAAATTGATGGCAAGGGATTCTGAGGCCCAGAGAGCCTGAAACAGAAGTCTGAACATTTTTTATGGTACGTTCAGTAAACATGAAAGAGGATATTTCTATCTCATAAATTAGTTCTAAAATTAAAAATATGAGGGCGTCGTTGAATACACAGCACCAGTATTTGCTTAGGTGAAGCTTAACATCGACCGACAAAGGATGGAAAAGTGTTAATATTTGAACTTTATAAAAAAATAACACCACGAGTTATTTTATGTTCATTCAACCATCGAGCGATGATGGAGGGATGACAGTGTAACGTCTTGCTTGAATGGGAGTTATTTAATGAAACATCCTCCGGTTGTGTAACTGCACCACTCGTGGGTTTTTATGGAACATACAATAATATTAATTAATAAACCACATTAATGTAATGAAACAAGGGAGATTCCTTACCCATTATATAAAAAATATGTTGGCATGGGTTTTGAATAGACATGAGAGAACCTATGATGAAATGCATATGATGTCTCCCACTAAAAAAGAATATAGATTCAAAGACTCCATTGAGGATTTGATCTGGATATCGACGAATGCTGAAGAACACCTTCGAATGTGGACCCTTCTTCCTCATCTATAGCATCTTACAACATGTTTAACATAGAAGTCAGCTTCTATAATAAGAGTTTTATGAATTACACATCTCTTGATAATGTTCGATCTCTCCCCATATTATAACTCTACTACTGAGGGTAGAAGAAGAATCGAATAAGGCTCGAACCCACCTCCAATTTTTCATTGGTTGTCTTTTCATGGGAGACCGAGCAACACAACGGAAAGGTGAAATCAGGGGGGGGATGCAGAAATGGAAAAATCCTAGGTGTCCTATAAGAGAAGTTAGAAAAAATGGACCTCCAAAGTTTCATCGGAGGCCTGCAGAAGCTCTCATGGCTTGGTGGTGCCAACGACTGAAGGAGGTGGCGGCCCGCCTTTTCCGGTTGTGCTGACGGCGGGGCAGTGTGCTATGGACAAAGGCCACGACTTCAAGCTAGAGGGGGGGGGCCATCACTTGGTGTCCCGCTATTGACCTATCCACACAGACTAGTCAGGTGGATAGGCACGACCATGGAACCACGAAATGGGTAGCCCGAATGGACATAGTCTATTCAAGGATGCGAACCGCACCTAGCTGGCAGGTTCCGCCCAACTAGTTGGTTGGGCCGAATCCATGGCCCAGTGGGCCGCACCCAACCAGTGGGCCGCACCCAACCAGTGGGTCAGGTCCGACCGAACAGGGCTGAGCTCAGCTTGATTAGTCTAGGCCCAACAGACCAGTTCACACTAGACCCAAAAACTTTTTAGAACTATATTTCTTAAAGGGGTTTATCCTCTAATTCATACGTCGGTTTGACGAACCGTCTACAGAGCTAAAACCCTTATGATGAGGTGTTCCATTTAAGATACAACATTTTGGTTTTGAAAAAAGATGGAGTATGGCCGGATTGGATAAGACTCGAATCCAACCTGGCCCTCAGCACTACAATGCCTGTAACTTACCGACCATGTGTCATATTGGCGTGCTGTCTATTGCGTTGAGACCCTTATAAAAAGGTGGTTATTCTGAATAACGTTTTTGTGGGACATCATGGCTGTTTTAGTAAGACAGATATCGTTAGGAGATGTTTCTCTGAAACACAAGCGCATCATGTGCATGAATCTGGTGGCTGCATGTCATGAAACATATGACCCTTTGGGGACAAGCATCTGAATGACCCTGTGTGGATCAACAGTACTACTACTTGATATAGATGAGCCTTAAAGATGCCTGTTGTGGATCAGTGACTTACGACCCATTGTGGATCAGTAACATATGACCCTATATGGAATGGCGACTTATGACCCTTTGTGGATCGATGTCTTACAACTCTTTATGGATGGACGAATTATTACCCTTTGGGTTTTGGTAGTAACAAGACCCAACAAGAAGCAGCCATAGAGCGACCCATCGTGGATCCGCAACATGCTACCCTGTGTGCATCGATGACTTAGACCCTATGTGGATGAGTTACTTACAACCCTACATAGATCGGTGACGGAGTGACATCTTCGTGGTTTATCAGAGGAACTTATCTATGGAATAAGATGAATTGTTTTATGACTAGTCATCATTACTCCTATTCTTTATGTTATATACCTGGTCTGAGTTAAGTATTGTACTCGTGATTTGTGATTGGGGTATTGCATTGTGGTTATTCTTTTGCAGAATTTTGGGAGACGTTTAGGGAGTCTTGGGGTCCCTACTAGGTATATTTATACTCACCTCCGCATGGGATTCACCCACACCTTTTTGTGTCTTGTTTAGAGAATGGACATATTGGACTAACGTTAAGGAGCTAGGGCGAGACGGGGCGTGGAGGTGACCAGTTTATGTGGAGAGCCACATTGTCGATCTGTACCTACCCATCAGGTAAGATCCTTAACTGATGAATTAATGAGCTATTTTTTGTATTTTCTTTAATTTGGTTTTTTATACTGGACCATTGTCCTTTAGTTCATACTTTTTTTTGGATGTTATACTACATGGTTTGTTCATGTAGTTTAACTGGTCTGTGTGTTTGCAGGTTTCAAGGAAATACATTCTTATTTTTGGGAAATACCTTTCTTGTGCTAGTTGCTATCCTCCGACCTATGGAAGGCGAGCTTGGGGTAGTTACAAAACGGGCTCCAGGGGACGGGTCGTGACATTTATAATGTTATTTACCTTGATTTTTCAACTATATAAACAAGAATTATGTCAATGTTCTATAAGAATTAACAGTTACAATATAATCACTAAATGTAAAACATTAATTTTTAATCATAAAAAATATTACATTGTACTAAAAAACCCACTTAATATTTTTCAACACCATATTGGTATCAATATGTTACAACATAATAGCTATTTAAAAGATAGAGCATGACATTTTTTTTCTTTTTCTATATATAAATGATTATATTAGTCAGTTTCTTGTAAAAGTGTACCATAAAACTTTTAATATAGAGAACAGTGTGATAAGGGTTTAAATCAATTAATAAATTTGGAATTATCATGAAAAATAGGGGACATATCAATTTTTTTTAACCTAGGATGACCAGATTTACACATTTAAAGTGCTTACAAATTTTTATTAATTTCATTACAATTTGTGATGACAATAGAAATTGATATTATATAATAACATCAAATATGTTTATTCCAAAAAACCAATACATTTTTTCCAAATTCATACTCTATAAGTGGATAAAATTAAATTTATAGTAATCACACAAAGCATGAGGAAAATGTGTTTTTGAGAAAAACACATTTTGCAAGGAAAATGTGATTTTATATTAACTCTACGACTTGTAATAATCTTTTTATGATTTTAAATTTATATATATTTATATATAATCTAAATATTTTATTTCAATTATTTTTAATTAGGGGTTTTTTAAATAATTAAATTGAGAAACATTATATACGCAAAAACATTTTTCAGAAAAAATATTTTTTTAAGCCTAAAATAAACATATATAAATATGGAATAAAGATGATTCAAATGTAATAATTTATATTAAATATTAATAATTTATTTATATGTTAATTTAAAATCTAATTAAAATCATTATATAACTTTTAAATTACTTAATTTATTGAAAATAATTGGTAGTTTAACAAAAAAATGTATTTTTCACTATTTAGAAGAAAATTCACTCATTTCAGAATACTCCTAAAATTTTACCCTTGTAAAATTATATGTTTATTATCTAGAAAAATGGGTTAATTATATAATATATAGTTTCTAAAATCTGTATGAAATATTATTTTTTTTCTCATCAAAAGTGATAAAAACATTTTTGATAAAAAATATATTCTTGAATCATATAATGAAATTTGTGAAAATATTGTTCATGTTTACCGATATATTTTATTCATATAAAAATTTTATGAATAATTATTAAAAGATTTTTATTCATTTTTATACCTCCAATTTCAATGTCTATGTTATACAACAATGTTTAAATAGTATAGGGTTATTCTTTTTGGCTTGATATAACAAGATGTATATATTATCAAGATGAAGGTTATTTATTTAAAACCTATGGGTTGTATAATTCCCAATTCAGAGGGTAATTTATTTATTAAGGATTTATTTATATAGTTTTATATCCAGATTCACAAAATTACTATTTTTATTTATAGTTTTATTTCCATGTCATGAAAGGCCAATAAATACTTCCACAGACTTGAGAGCCTGATCTTGACATGACCACTTCGATTATAGTCAGATTTAATCCTAATTCTATACTTTTTAAATTTATGTATTGTGAATTTTTGTTTCAAAACCTCTATGGTGGAAACATTATATATTTTTCACCAAAACTTCTCTAAAACTCTATCTGCCTAGTTCCATACTTCTTTCAAAAACTTCCTTGCATCAAAAACAACATCACACCAACTAAAGAAACCTGAATCACATAATATTGTATGAAATTCATACAAGTAACAAATTATTGAATACCAAATCCAAAAAAAAATTACCAAATCATATCAAATTCAACTTCACTACAAATAAAAAATCTACCACTTTCAAAAAGATTTATAATGATAGGGGATATATTATATTTAACCTCATCAATATTCATTTTCCCTTTAATATAAAAAAAATCTCCCTCAAATTGATCTCAATATTAATGTCAAAAAAGGAATAGAGATATACCTATCCGTGGGATACATTAATCAAAATTTTAAATTTAATCCTAGGTTATCTTTCCCAATCAAGAGAATAGAAAAATGAATCAACATATGGATATATGATGAGTGAAATACCATATCAAAATATAATAAAAAAATTAAAATTATTACATAATGTTATCTGGGTTCAATGGAATTCAATATAATTGAAATATATATATAATGAATTTGAAAAAACATGATCATAACTTATTTTTTTATTAGGTAATAATTTGATGAACTTTAGGGCTTACCTGAGGTTTAATGACCATAGAGTTTTTTGTACCTTATTGGTGTTCAAATAATGGTGGCCTCAATGAGTAGTAATTAGGTATTATTTATTTTTAGTATTGGATAACATTATTACATGGTATAGAGAGTCATGGAATAATGGGAAATGGTATGGTGTGGAGGATACGGTGGGTGGAATTTAAAACCGTATAGGAAGAATATATTTCAAGGCCTTTTGTACAATGATTTGGCCTTTAGGATATTTGGTCATCAGTCCACCTATCACTATGAGCCTTGGGAAACCCTGCTATGGGACTTAGGTCAAATAATATGTAATATGATCAGTTTATATAGTTTCCTTTAATAATTATATAGATAGAAGAGTATTCAATAAATATAGTTCATGGGTGTGGTTGATTTTTTATTTTTTAATCCTTGCACCTGAATAAATATATACCAAAAAATAGAAAATTTATATAATGCTAAAGTTAACCATTTTATCATCAAAATTGGGAAATGTATATTTAATTCTATGTTATATATGATGTTTTATGAAGGAAAAAATTATGAAATTTTAATTGAATATCTATCATGTAAATTAGAGTTTTTAAATACTATAAGGAAAACATATTTTTGTATAATTTTCAATGAAAAAGTTTTTGTATGATTTTTTTATTCTAATTTCCCATATATCATATGTGATATATTGAATTTACTAATGTATTTATACGAAATAAAATAAAATTTTTATTTCCCATTCTTATTTTGAATTATAATGAACCAATATTCATTTGTGTTCATTTTATTATGCCTAATATAATGGTCACTAAAAAGCTAATGAAATTCTTAATAAATCTATTTCTGGAAAATATAAATTGTTTCATCCATATTTATAGTAAAATTGTATCTAGAAGTTCTTGATATATTACCTCACTATTTTTCAACTAATATCCTTTCCTAGATTTAGAATTTAATTAGATATTTATGAAATAATTTTTAAAATTAATAACTATTTAAAAGGAGGAATCATATAATTTAATCCATAAAATAATGGATTTTTTCCCAAATAATTGATATTCATAAAAAATAAATTGTGAAACATGAAGAACCATTTTTACCTGTTAGTCTTCTATAATATAAGATGGTGTTGAAAATTATACATGTCAGGTTACTGTGATTGTTCCCGCCATAAAAATTTCACAATTCAGGAATGTCAATGATGGTCTGGATTAGAGTATAATGAAATTAGAATAATTTGGTCAATAATAGAATCTCTATCTATATAATGGATTGCCTCCCTTTATATTTTGGGCTGATATTTGGATGTTTATTTAAAATAAGGATGATGAGATTTTTGAAAAATTTGGTGACGAAGGATCAAGGGGGTTGAGAAATATCTATTCTGATATAAACATATTCATAGAAGATCTCAGGTTATCATATCTTCAGTCCTTCGATGCGATGCATTTTCTTTTGCGGTGTTCTGATAGAGGATGATAGTGGGGATATACGATCTTAATATCTATTGATTTCCATTCATGGTGACTCATGGGGATATAGGTGGACCATAATATTGAAGCATATAGTTTTGAAGAGAGGGATTCTATATTGTTTTTTGGATCCAAGAACAATCAAGAAATTATGATGGTTGGGAGACATACCTGAGGATTTTGAGTGGTCAGTTTCAGGAGGGACCAACATAGTGTCAAAAGGTTTTTGAGGTGACCTCAAGCATCTACAAAAGACGAGGCTTGGATGCTTGCTACAAAATAATTACTGTGTGGTGATGGAGATGCTTATGGGATGTAGGGTGTTAACCTTGGGATTTTCAAAAGGATGACTTCAATTATAGTAATGGGATAGGTTGGTGATAATGATTTTTTTCTTAGCATATGTATCATGTATTTCATGATCTAGTTATGCATTCAGTTGGCTATTGGGGGCAATGACGACATTCATAAAAAAATAATGTGTGATATTAAGATGATATCCTGATGGATGAGGATGTTTGTGGGTCATATTTTTGGACTATGTTAATGTCATATGTTTTAGAACATTTCGGTTTTGTGGGGGTCTTTGGAATTTTTTGGTGTTTTTGGTTCAAGTAATTTTTTCCAATTTTTTGGTTTAACAGTGAATTATATGCCACCTGATTGTTGTGTTTCACTATTTGTCTATTTTCTAAAATAAATATTTTAGACTGATATTTCTCATGTCCTGAAATTTCCTACTAATAGTTTTGTCAATTATGCCACATATATATATACTCTATGGTCCCAATAAATATTTAGTTATTTTATTTAATGTCCAATGTATATATAAATATAATTTATTGGAATTTTATATATTGTAATAAACATTGGAATATATAATGATGTTTTTTGTATACATAAATATAGTAGTAGATTGTAAAGAATAAATGTATTTTAGATATACCGTAATTAATACATAGAGTCTCATCAGGGTTCATCCATCCATAGCTAATCCCAAACACATATTTCAATGATCAAAAGTGAAATTTGGATATGAAGAAAAAAATTATTTACATGATTTATAATCTTAATTAAATAACTTTTAATCTCATATTTGTTTTATACACTAGTCATTGTTATTTTATATGTCATTACAAATGATTTTCTATGTAGATTTTACATACAATGTATATTCATTACTATAATCATTTTAGTAGAATATAACATAATATTTTTTAGTATTTTTATTTCTATTCTTCTTATTTATTGTAATTTTTTTAAAAAAATCATCATGTTTCATTGATTTCTTCTAATAGAATGTCATTATTCATAATTTCCTTTACTTGAATCATAAATTTAATATATCATAAAATCATTATGATAGGTATATATATTTTTATAATTAATACCAATTTTCTATGAAACATTATTCATCATATAAAATTATTTAAGGGTAATATAATCAATGGATTCATGATGAAAATATTCCAATATAATTGAAATATGATCATCTAAAATTTTATATAAGAACATATACGGTATAAAATCACTTCAAATGTTATATTTGTTATTTACCCCATTTTCTCCAATCATAATTTTCATCATTCAGTAATTTTTAAAACCATATTAATTTTTGTAAGTTATCCCTTGATATAATCTCTAAAAATCCATAGTATAATCAATTGATATTCTATAATCATCAAAATGTTGTGTTTCACTATAAAAACCATTAATAATCATTTTTTGAATTTCATTCTAAATCATCAGGGAATTGAGTTTTTCATTCTGATTATCGGAACATATTGGAAATTCTATATTGTTAAATTCCATATTAAAAATTCATCTTTTATATCGAAGAGTAAATTTTTTCAATAAAAAATGTTATTTAGAAATTATATCATTCAAAACATCATCTGTGAAAGCAATCAGGGCATACAATTTTTATTATTATATATATGGATTGATTTATAATTGAATAATAAGAAAAATATTTCCAACCCATCGACATATACATGTGTATTATAAGGTAAATGGATCAAAAAAATTTATAGTTTTATCCTATTTATAAATATGTATATAAATAGAAAAACACAAATAACATAAATAAAATATTTTTAAATATAAATCTTATTCAATATTTATTGAATAACTAAATTTTAATGTTGTAAAAAATTATTATGTATAATATTTTAATGAAGAAAGATATTCTAATAAAATATGCATATTATATAATGATTCTATGACTGTATGATTTATAACATTAATATATTTTAAAATCAAGTTAAAAAAATTAATTTAAAATTTAACAACTTATTTTAAATAATATCAACAAATACATTCATCATTTTAATAAAAAAACTTATTTTGATTTAAGATATACTAATTTCAATGAAATTATTATTATATGAATAACAATTTTAGATATTCATATATCCCGTGATGTATTATATAAGTAATTATTTTATTAAAATATAATAATTATTATATACACATTAACATATTAATTCTCTCATATTAATAAATCATATGAAAATTTCCTTATAATAATAAAATTAATGTTATAACTATAAATCAAACAATTTCCATTTTATCTAAAAATGAATATTTAGTTAAATTATATCTATTTATTCAAGTGAATTATAACCAGGTATCTCTTTCATTTTTAATTTTTAATTTTAATTCTAAAGAATGAACTTATTTCATTTTTAATAGTGATTAAAAATTTCGAGACTCGGTATTGAAAAAACACAGATAGAGAATATATGATGACTCAAAATATTGAAAATAATATACAATATGAAAAAATAAAAAAATCATAAATGTTAAATAAATTAAAACCAGATTTAAATAAAAACATTTAAAAATTAAATGAAAAAATTATCGCAATCTTTATATATATAAAATAAAAATATAAAATAGTTATATCAATAAAAACAAAAAACCAATAATGTATTCAAAAATAATAATAAAAAAATAGTAAAAATTATAAAATAAAAATAAAAATTAAGATTCAATTATAATTAACCAATTCTAAAAAAACTCATCATAATTTTTTTTCAAAAAATGAAAAAAAATATGACTTTTAAAAAATTTAATTATATTTTCGAGATGTAAAAAAATAATTTTACGAATAAAAAATGAAAATTTTCTAAAAAACAAAAAAAACATCACACTATTTTTTTTGCATAGATTGGGAGAGGGATAGTGTAATTTACTACATTATTGAGGGATGATAAAATTTTTATTGTGGCGTTATAGATCTGAGCTAAAATGCGACGAGTGGGAATTTGGGGTTCTATGTTAGACTTTTGGGGAATAGTGTCAAAATTTATTTGTGGGTTGGAATTTAGAAATCCATCATTAGAAAAATTTAAGTGATAGAGAAGAAAAATAATTTCTAACATCATATGAGGTTAGAGTCATAGATATTTTGGATTAGGAATGAAAAGTTTTAATGTATGGACTATAAATTGGGAATATAGAGATGTATTTATAGTAAATCTAAATAAAATACCAATGTATTTAAAATTATAAAGGGGGTTTCAATCACTACTATTGATTCAATATTTCAAGAAGGTGTAATGTAATAACTACTAAAAATGATATAATGATTTATAATACTTAACATTTTTAATTCATGGTTTTTATATAAAAACAAATTAAATTACCATATTTCTTATAATTTGATTAATTGAATCATTATTTTTTACGGTCGCTCAATAATTTATAGAGAACAAAATAAGTTAATCCAATGTCCCTTTTTTTGAAGTAAAATATGGATTATTGCTAATCCTTATAATATTTAAGGGAATTTGATATTTAAATATTGGAAACCATTGATTAATTTATAAACATTGAAAAAATTTCAACGAATAAATGATTATTGGTTTGTTCCAATTTTAATTCATATTAAGAGGTTCATTTTAAAAATTATGTGTAAATGTTTCATTAGTAAATATAATTTTTTATTGAATTATTTATCATATATTATAATCTTTTAAAGGAATCTTCACAATGTATCGCTAAAAAAAATTCTTTGATTTCTTTTTGAAAATAGAATATGTAATATAATTTTAGATATTAATAGAGACATAAAAAATTTGGAATATGGGTGTTTATAATCATCCATATATAATTGATTTATTCACAAAATTGTTTGTTAAATAACAATGTAGAGACATCCAAATTATTTCTGGATAACTTCACTATTTTTATTTATATCAATAATACGTTCATTTTCTATATAACTAAATATGTTTCTTAAGGGTATAAACACTCTCAATTTTTTATTTTCAAGATACATATATTATTATTTATAATTATATTTTATTTTCTTCACTTCTAGGATTATTATTTTTCCGATCGTTCTTTATTGTATAATAGTTTTTTGAAAAATTTTAAATTCCATTAAATTCTATAATAGTGGAAAGAAAGTATTTATTTTTTAAATTAAACATTAAAACAGGTTATTTGGTCAATAAATGTTTTTATAAAATATTATCTTTTGAATTTTTTCACAAGAACCAACTTCAAAAAGCTATGATGAACTTCAAAAATAAAGTGTCAAGTAATTAATAATTGCATATTTATTGATTGTATGGTTTGATATATTTTATCTACTAAATATTGGTTTTTACACAACAAGGTAACAAATATATTTATTTATTTAATTATTATTTTTCATTCATTATGTTACAATTTTTATTATTTACAAATCAGGTAATAAAATTTCTGATATATATGATAATATTAGGGACTACCATTTTAGTAACTACTCTATTATATTTTTCACTTAATATATCTTAGTTTAATAGGTAAATATTGTTATTATATATTAGATTTTGTATTTTGAAAAATCATTAACATTACACATTTTGGACATTTTTAATTGGTTTGACATGTCTTTCATATAAGGAAATGTACAGTGTTTCTTCTGATATCATTTTATACCTCGAATCCTTTTTTTGGTTCCTTATTAAGAGGATTTCCATATTAGGGGGTGAATCATGGTAATATTGATTAAATTGTTTATCCATTGAATTATATATTCTTATCTTAGTGTGAGGAACTCGTCTGTTCATCCCTTACAAACACTCTATGAGTGATTAAAGTTGAAAATTAAATAAGAGATTTTAGATGGTCAACCAAAACATGGATAGTCTAAGTAAATTAATACGAAATGTTTATATTCACCTATACAGCTATAGGATACTACTTCAGTTTTTTCACAAAAGATTGATCATAGTGACCCTAAAACTCACATTCCATGCAATATAAGAAAATTTACCCGCCACACTTCCAAAATTAAATGCACCGCACATTCCATGAAAATAAATAAATTTAATGGGAAATTAATGGGAAGATACACATAATATGTTGTGACTTATATATAAAAAATGATAATGTTATAACTAGATGGATCTACTAGAAATTCCTTCATTGCCAATTTTTAATTTTACAGGTAGCCCACAAATCCACTATCTATTTTTATCTAAAATATCCTATATTATTCTATTTTCCTTCAGATTCCTCTTTATTTGACACTCTATTTTGTGAAATTGATGGAAATTCAACCCCCATTATTTCAACTAAATGTTACAATAAAGTAATTACTTTTCTCACATTAAATTATTATGCCACGTGCACCCACATTTCAATGTGGTGATTTATACACACTGAATTTACATAAAACCTCATAATGATAAACTTAAAGACTACTATATATTTTTCATAAATATCCTATTTCTATTTTGGTCACAAAAAATAAAACATTAAAACTATATTACAAAGCTTTACTATGGAATAGAAACCCTTAAATTAGTATAGAAGGGGGCTTCCATCAAATTATAAGTTGTGGTCTATTTATCTGTAATGTCGCATCCTTTTTGCTAGATAAAAAATTATTAGGCCAAAATTAGCTCCCTGACCATCCCTTGATAATGAAATGACCACATCTAACATTTTGACACATTGAACTAGTTGTGGCACGGCCATTTCATTATGGCTTTATCTATAATAATATTAGAAACACTAATTATACTAAATTTCTAATTTATACACTCAAAACGAAAAATAGTTTCTCTTGAGTAGACTCTCATTTTCCCATATTATTTTAGAAAAGGTTCCCCTTTATGGAATATGTGACATCAAAAATTAAGTTATATAGAAAATATGTAGATCATCCAAACACATCTTCTCATGGTGCTGAACATGCTTTGATGTTGGCTTTATTTTCTTCCAAAAGGTTGATATACAAGATACTTTCCATGGCAGAAGAAACCAAGATATGGTCAAGAGAATTGTATATCTAATCATATATCCCATTTCATAGTAATATGAGATTCATTGAGGGAACTATTTTCCAATAATAGTTAATTCCAATAACTAAAAACTTTATGGATTTAAGAAATCTAAAAAATCCTCCAAACAACACCTCTTCTACACAGCCTTCATAGAAATCCATAATCAAATTAAATTTTCAAAAAAAATTAAAATCACTAAATGAATTTAGTCCAAAATTATTTAAGGCTTAAAATTATTGATTTATTTTATTATCTTGTCTACTTTCATTTCATTATTAATTTCTTTAAATGATTAATGGCGTTCTTTTCATGTCCATTTTTTGTGCAAGAGGCCATATTTTCAAAGAAAATTTTATCTTTATAAGATTTATTTCTTTTCATTTTATATTAAACATAATATTTTTTATATAACACTGTTCTGATAAATTATTTAATATTTATTTATTAAAATTTATATATTAATTATGTAAATAATATTTGAACTATAACAATTATACTATTTATGAAAAGTAATCTCCAATAATTTTCATTTTTCATCATTTCTAAAAATTAGATTAAAAATTTATTTTTGGGTATTCAATATTTATTGAAAAAGTAATTTTTATTAAAATAATATATGTTGTACCAATTTATATAGTGTCCTTCAATTAATATTTTCTCAAGATTCATACGTTATTTCACAATGAAAATTTATATTCAAAAAATTAATAATTTATTTTCAATCCACATAAAATTAATTACTTGATAAATATGATTCAATATATATGTGGGATGTTGTGTTAAACAAATTATTCAATTTTTTCATCCAAATATAATGTTATGGTTATTTGGCTCCAAAATTTGAATAACATTATATGAAATGTATGGGATAGATGGTTTGGCCTTCTAGTTTAATAAATATACTATAATGAATCATGATTTATATGAGATATAAATTTTGAGGGAAAATTAGAAAATTTTATTATCTAAAGTGAAAAAAATCCCGACCTTGACCTATATTCTGAGCATTATATGTGGTTAGTCCATATCATTTTTAAAATCCCTATTTTCTCAAGAAAAAATTATTTACTACAATTAGTAACATGCCCCTTGGGTTCTCACTGTCTTTTTTTCTTTTCATTCTTTGTTTGACCTATCATCATATTATTTTAAGTTTTTATACTCATTCTATTGTCCTGGATTATCTCAATAATTTATTTTCTCATCAAAAAACATTTTAAAATATTTTTAACATCTTTAAAAAATCAACATAAAATAATACTAAACTATGTATCTATTGAACATCATGCATGCCTACTTGTATTCAAGAGGCTAATGAATATCATAGAGGGTTAGAAATTTAATGGATAGACTCTACCCTAAAATATATCTGAAAAAGGATGTGCCAAAATCTATGAAACCTTGGATCGACAATGCCATATAATAGAAATATCTAAAACTAATAGATATAAAATATAGGGAAAATAATGCTTCTATATAATACCCCAATATTTTTTGATATATAAATTCTAGATAATTATATTCACTTTGATAGATTTTAATAAACACAACCTAGATTCAAAATGGACAACAATATCTCATACCACTAAAATATGCTGTTAAATTGGATACTATTTGTATGAAATACAAAATTATGAAAAATATATAGTCTACACAAGATTAAAATATAATCATCAGTTATAAATTAATTAGAAATGAAAATAAAATATAATGTTCTAATTTTATTTAAATGCAATGTTTTTTATCTTAACAAATTACGTTAGTAATTATTTTTGAATAATTTTATAGAAATTCATAAAATATATTTTTAGTCATTTTATCCATTTACATAATATTTTTTAAGGTCTAAAAAAGAATTAATCTATTTTTTAAGCATAAAAACATTACTTTACTAAAAATGGCATCATCGATTTTTTCACAATTATTTTTAAAGAATTTGATTTCCAATATTAGAAAAGAAATCAAGAAATTGACTAAATTTTGTAATTCATCACTTCGAAATTTTTTTTATTTTATTTCTTTTCAATTTCTAAAAATATTTCTTTGATGAATAGTGGAATAATATGGAATTTTATTATAAATTGTATTTTCTTTTAAATAATTTAAAATTTTTATATTTTTAATATAGGTTTAAAAAAAATTAGTTAAATTAAATTATTAACAATCCATTTTACATCATTGAATTCAATTTTATGGTGAATTGTTATATAATTTGTCTTTATAATTAAGGAATCTTTTTATTTAAAAACTGCCTTTCGCCATGTTAGAGGATTTAATTTTGGATTTAGTGAAAAAAAATTATTAATTTAATTTGAAAATATTATTTGTATATTTTAAATATGAATATATATTTTTTAATAATCTTAACATATTTTCAATCAAAATTAATAGTAATAAAATTAACAATTAGTCACCACGATATAAATTAAAATAATTTTATTGTCAGTTAAACCAAAAGATATGATTTAATTTTCTAATTATAATTTTATAAATACATTTTGGATAAATACGTATCAAATTTAACAAATTAAAAATTCTAATATACTTTTATATAGAAGAATTTTTCATTGTAATTACTATATAATTTTGAATTCCTTTTTAGAAATTTCTATATGGGTCACATCCCAACTTACCAAATAACACATACTATCCCTTCTACATATAATGAATCTTTTATATCATACCCTAACATCCCAAAAATCCCTCTTAATTTCCTGAAAATTTAATGGTTGTTTTTTATTATTATACTCTCTTAGGAGGGCTTTTGGTGCTATCATTAAGAGGATGTTCGAACATGATATATCTTTCCTAACCAATTGTTTTTATTTTATTTTTTATTGACAATAAATAAAATAACATTAAAAATTCATAAATTTATAAAATAAATATCTCTCATATAATGAAATTTTATTAATTAAATATAATAAACTTTATAAATCTCCATTTCCATTTAATGGGAAATGAATCTTTCACTAGTGTGTACGGTGGACTACCGCCTCACTATGTGAATTGTTTCAATTTTATTTTTAAATGAATTGTCATAAAGATATATTTTATCAATATATTTTACATATAAGATTCAAAAAATAGTCTATAATGAATAAATAAAATATACTTTCTTTTATTCCATTCCTCAAAAAAATTAAATTGTGTTTACCAATACATAAGACATATCATCTCCCTAAATGGTGTAATTAATTTATTTACCTCCACCATGTATGGATAAATATAAATATTTTTATAATTAATAATCATGGTACTAATTTGATGATTAAATATTTTTATACGATGGAACCATTATCAAAGTAAAAGGACCACAATTACTGCACCAAGAGATACCTGAAAAACAAAGCTGTTATTTCCTGAAACACAGATTTTAAACAATCTAATGAAAATAAATTATAGATAAATATTTATATTTAAAGAATATATGTTTTTATATGAATATTTTAAAAAATTAATAATAATATAATTATTATACATGTGTGTTGAACATGTATAAATTAATTAGATACTTGAAGTAATAATTTAACATCTTGGTTTTGCTTCTATGAGATACATGCTATATGAACCACCTTTTAATTTTAAGTGTTGTATATACCACCAAATAATTTATTTTATGTATATAAACATCATAATTTAAAGGATTTATATAACCTTATAAGGTTCTCTCTTTCATGAAGATTATATTTCAAATTTACCATAATAGAAATGGATTTTCATCTCTAGTTTATTTATTTGAAATATAAGCTATATTCAATAGTTTTTTCTTTTATGACATTTATATACTACCCATGAATGTATTTTATAATTCTATTATGAAATTTATTCGTTTTATATATCCTTATAATGGTCATTTATTAAGGGGGATTATGATTCAAAATTCACCAAATTTGTAGATGATTTATTCCATAATCACATTATTCATCAGGTCTATTTTGATTTTCATATAGATGATTAAATATTATGATATAAATATCAAGACACTATTGAATTTTCTTCCTATATGTTTATTTATTTAATTTATATTCTTTCATTTTATTTTCCTATCTTTAGGTACTCAATATCCAAGAATAATTCATTTAAGGATACCTTATTTTATTTTTCTATTTGACAATAAATTTTTTTCTTCTATATCAATGTTTTCTAAAGAAAATATGACGAAATATTCTAATAGTCAGGTAAAATTTTTGAATTTAATCAATAAATATGTTTTAAATTTTAAAATCTATGAATTAATATTCTTGTCATTTTCTGAATGATATTATTTTTACTTTGTACAGAAAATGTAAATGGAATCCTTGTTTTATCTTATAATTCATGAATTTAATTATTCAACAACTTGAAAACTAAATTATTTAATTATTCTTCTATAATTATTAATTTTTTTTTGAAATATCTATAGATAATTGGTATATTTTTGTATTTTAGTTAAGTGATTTCATAGATAATAATGTATTTTTCTTCAGAGATGTTCTATGTGATCATTAAATTCATTCACAAAATATAATAACATCCATTGATGTTACATATGTTTTAATGGTTTGTAATTTGACGATACTTACCACACACTTTCTCTAGAATATTTATGATTATTATTGTATAATTTACATGAAATCAATTACGTTTTCCATAGACTATGTTTTAATGAATTTATCTAATTATTATGAAACCTATTTCTTTTACATTGGTTATTTCATGATGAAATATTTATTAACACTAATTTTATTCCATGGGTTATGATATAAATAATTTTTTAATATCATGTTTCCCACATCTATATGATATTCATTATGTGATAGGTTGGCCCAGGATTATATATACATCTAATTGATTGTGTAAATACTGATATCCTACGATATAAACAAGAATGGAATGGGGACTGATCCCAATTAATTAAAGAAATCAATACACTATGATAGTTTTTGTAGTGAACCATTACTATTTCAGTGGTTTGGGGAGAAAACCCAATCCATAATGATAATCTTGGGAGTGATCCCTAAATTGGATGATTTTTCAGATAGTGAACCCAAACCACTATCATAGTCTTGAAAATGATCCTTTACTAACAAATAAATGCTTTTTATGCATCTGTTTATAAATAAAAATTCATATGATAGTGTTATACTATCATGTATCATTCTCTTTATTCCTATTTTATTTATGTCTTACTAACATTGAAATTTTTTTTGAATGACTCGATATTATGGTTTGTGTTATTAATGCTTTGGTTTAAAAGAGTTATGCTCATTTTCTCATACCCTTATACTCATGTCTTGTTAAAATGATAACTAATATTCCCTATTTTTACCATCACTGATCATATTTGATCTCCAATTATTATATATATTTCCCATATGTAATGGAAAAATACATAATATATGATATGTCTTAAAAGAGTTCTAGTTATGTAGAACATAGTGTGAGATTATGTAGATCACTAATGACCCCATATATTATGTATCTATGTTTCAAAACATATTGAACCATTATGATTATAGAGAGGATGATTATTTTATATAATGAATATTATTCTAATAAAATGTTATATTAATACATAAGAAGAGTTTAAATTTATATACTATGTACCATTGAATGATTTAGATAACCATTGAAAACTAGTTTGAGAAAACATTTGTTTGAATGCTTATAATAAGATTATGTAAAAGTGAATGGGCTTTGTTGTGGAAAATAATACAGTGTGATTTTCCTAGAAAAACATCTATATTTGGATACGATATACATATATATATATAAAAATTTGGACCAAATTCATACTGGAGTAATAAACATAAAAATTGTTAGTTGAGTAAAACATTTTTATCATTAGAGTTCATAGTGAGTGTCCCCTTACTGCGAACCTAGTTTAAGACTCTCATAGGATATACTTGGATAACTCATATTTCAATTATGAATGATTATTATGTATTTGAATAGATTATAACCATTATTAAACTGGGTGAATCATATGGTGTCATATATTGATCAGAATTTGAAGTGATTTATACATCTTATGAATGATTGATTACTTTAATAAAAAATTCCTAATGTTCATGAAGACCAATTGGGTTTTAATAATAGATTAATGATAAAACAATGTTATTGGGGTGGTGACAGGTATTCTAAAATATTAATGTATCATATTTTAAAATAGTTATATAAATTTACTTATATCAACAAAATTACATATCAATGTTAATCCTAAATGATTATATGTTTAATTATTAGTGGAAAATATAATGGTATGATGATATCATTTCATATATATGATTATTATTCAATTAATAATTTTGGGAATATGATTCCTACATATATTTTTATTCTCCCACATATTGAATTTCATGATATCTTTGGAATGTATTGTCTTTCCCTGTATAAATCCCTCATCAATTTTCAATGAAGGGAAGTCATGTTTGATATTCTAAACAAAACTGTAATATTCTGTTATTGTGATTTTAAATAAGGAAATCTAATGGATATGAAATCCATTGAATGGGTTGTGATTCCTATTTAAATTGAGTGATTATCTTTTATGTTGGGGAGAATCTCAAAATTAATGATATTCCTATTATGAGTCTAATGACACAAGCATGAATTAAATAGACCGTAAATATTTTTATGGAATACATAATACATTACACAAATATATGACCAATGTCAGTTTTAGTATAGTGTGTTTTCAATCCTGGAACATAATATTCAAGCTTGGTGAATGATCATTAACATCTCCTAAAATGATCTCCCCATTTTTTCTTACCTAAAACCATTATTTACATACTAGGTAAGATAAATCATAAAAGGGTTATCTCGAATTCCTAGTAAGGGTAATCTTAGAGAACATAAAACAAACCATAGCATAGAATTGTAAAAACATGAATACAATCATTAAATATCTAAATCTTGATACATTGAATAAATCATGGAAGAACATAAGGGGTAAATCATAAGGAAATATTAACTATAATAAAATAGCACTGGCATAATGGATGGATGTTTTGAAAAAAAATAACCACATAATATGATTTCCATAGTGGGGAAGAAATATCTACCAAGAAAATATTAATGGAAAAAGTATATTACTGAACTGGGTTTATATGGTGTTCAATCCATGTATTACTAAATTGGATTTACTTGTCATTCAAGCCCTATATTACTGAAATGGATTTACATTCCATTCAAGCCCTATATTACTAAATGCATTTACATTCCATTCCAGTTGTTCCTATCTCATAAGAGATAAATATTTACCTAAATAAATGTTCGAGATATTGGTCCCACACATCTCATAATTAAATCATTCTGACTAGTGCCACAAAAACATATATCATTCATCATAGTATAATAAACGAAAAAAATGGGTTTCTTAAACATCATTCCATCATAACATAATCCATAAAAAATATCAATACATCATTAACATAATGAAATCATATTAATAATATTGATTGAAACATAATCCTTTTTAAAGAGAATCATTTAAGATGGAAAATAATTTTCATAAACCACTTAAAATTTATTCATGAATAAAATATTCTTTCTTCATTAAAAATGTTTTATTTTCTCATAATGACACACAATTTTAAAATAAAATAATTTAATATAAAATAAATTTGAAATATAGTAAAGGAATCTTCCTAGAACTAAGGCACTACGAAGATGTAAAAAACCATTCAATCCATATATGTTAAAAACATTCTTCTCGTTGTCTTCCCATAAATATAAAAAAGTAACCTCTATGGAAAAAAAACATTTCTTCCATAAAAGTTAATAAAAATTAAAAAATGTGTAAAATTCACATTAAAAAATAATATAATAATATAAATAATATTATATATTTATGAAAAAAATTGGAATGAATTATAAATATACCCTAGTAAATACTTACAAAGGAACAATCTCTCATAATTATTAGATAAAGAATTATCCCTTTCCTTTTGTCCAATAAGTTTTTTATGTATCTAAACCACTTTTATACAGATTTAAATATTATTAATGACTTATTACAGATTCATATTCAGTTTTATCATATATTATCCTATTATCATCTATTTTTTGTAACTATTCATTATCACCTGAAATTAAGATATTAATAGCTTTATGTTGTTATATATGTTTTGTTAGATAATATCACCTTCCACATCTTGGGTTATAGTTAAATCAATAAAAAAATATTCGTATAATATATATCGTATTTATTCATTCCATTCATCTATATTATCATTGTTTAATGAAACTCAGGTATAATGGATCACACCACATTCTGTAAACGGTAGGTCATACATACACAAGGGAGATGATATCATTCACTTAATGGTTTAATTATATGAAATTGGATGGTATATTTATTATAAAAAACAATTATCATGTTATATTAACTATTTAAATCCATTATACTCATCGTTGTACCCATCTCAGTTATGTATAACAGAATGAAAAATTACCCCGAAGTGTAGAGACGGTATGTCGTACGTACGCACTCATGTTAATATTTTATATAGGATCGTTGAAAGGAGGAATAAGGTCATAACTTAATTATAATAACATCTCATAATGTACATTATACTTTATTTATTACAATATTATGGAATCTCCATAAGAAGATCTGTTAGATGAAGAAAACAATTTTGAAAAAAGTGATTAAAAATTACCTACATTTCAACAATATCCTATTGATTTGCATCAAAATTCTCCTTAGTATGGATTTATACAAAAACTGTGGCCCCTAAGAGGAAGGTAGGGACTTTTAAATCTTATTTGAGCATATTTTAGGCTAGCCAAGGGGCTTGATAGGTGTGAGTAAGTGGGTAGATGTGTTGTCCTTTTATAGAAGGAGAAGGGCCACTATATGAATGTATTGAAAAATTATTTTATTATAAATTTATAGTCGATTTATAATAGATCCAAAGTGATATATTTATATACTATGATTATTATGGGTCAAAATACTCTCAACCAATAGTTTTTATACAAGGTTAGTTCATAAATTCAACCTTATCATTTTTCATTAACCCTTAGATAAATAAATTTACTCTAACAATGACTTCTTGCATTTTTATACTATATAGTCAATATAGTTACTCTAAAATTACAATAGAACCTAAATATGATCATTAATGATATTTTAATCATTATTTAAGTCATTTTGTCGAATGATCTATTTTAATTACTATTATATAATTTAATAAATTAGTATATGTTTTAAAAACTCATTTATCTCAATTTTGACACTATTTAGAAATTGAATTTTGATAAAACTATAAAAACTTGAAGGATTAGAAAAAAACTAAATTAAATCAATGATAAAATCTCAAAAGAATCATGAAAATTCCTTGATTGAATCAAAATTTTATAATTAAATTTATTTTATTATTTATAAGATCATTATTTGAATCATTCATTAATAAGGTAATCAATACATCATCATTGAGTCGTAAATATATTTTTTAATTAATTTTTAAAATTAGAAATAAAATTCAATGATTTAGGAAATATTTTTATATTTTTAATTACTAGTTATTTTCTATTGGTGAAATTTCATAACCCCATATTATAAAATATTTAGTAAAAAGATACATGTTTGTTTTATATTTTCCTATATTTTAAATTAATAATTTTAACATTTCATTTTCACACACAAATGGTTCCCAAATGCTAAACATTAATCCTATTGATTTTTTTTGGTAGCTCATGACTCATAAAATATTATTATTTCTGGTTTTATGGTATTTTTAAAATATTATAATATTATTTTACACTTATTTATGTAGTTTACCCTTTAATTATGGTAAATATAATAATTATTGAAGATAGTATTCACAATGTAAAAAAATAAAAGGTAAATATTAACATAATTTGGACAATATTATTCTTAAATTGAATCCATTTTTCTATATTCAAAACACATATGTTGCATTATTTAATTTCAAATTAAATATTGTTGTCAAAACAACAAATCAAGTTTTTATGAAATAAAAACTATCAAAAGATCGACATTGTATATGTTAAATTTAATTGTTAAATTACATCCAATTACCAAAAATGGATAAAATAATAAAAAATTATCCAAGTACATTTTAAAACCATTTAAAAATATATTCTATCGATTTAAATAAATTAATCGAAAGTGATGTATTGAATTAAAATGTTGTATTTTCATTATTCATTAGACTATGAATTTAATCAAAAAAATACCAAAATTTCAACCAAGGTAAATTTTTCTGTCCCTATTCTAATTAATATGTTCATTATTTCAAATAGATGCTATAAAATTATCAAAAACTAGATTTAAAAATGGTTCCCCATCAAATGCCGGTAAAACTGTTTTCTTTACAATACTTTTATATGGAAAATGGAATTTCAACTTATATAATATCTATAAAACATATTAGATAAATTTAAAATTGTACATTTACTATATTACATATTTATTTCAAAAAAAAAATTCATAAAGATTGATTTTAATATTTTATAGACTCTATTAGTTTCCATTAAATAGTATTTTTAGATGGATGATAATACTATTCATTTTGACTATTATAATGACATGGTTTTATATTTAGTTATCAAATATACATATTCTTGACTAAAATAAATTCAATATAAGGAAAAATAAATTATTTGTAACATAAGCCAAGAATAGTTTTACGTATACTACAAGCTAATACGGTGTTGTGTATAGAACAAGATAATTTTGGTGTAGTGTACAACATAAGGAATATATTAAATTAAAAATAATCAATATCAATAAATATTTTGTTGTTATATTCTACCCTCTAAAAAATAAATTTCACCCTCTAAATTTCAATGGAGTTATAAAACATTAACTACATAAAATTTTCTTTCATAAAAATCCACATCATAAATGGAAATACTAAAACTCCTTTTTAAAAACCAATGTTAAAAACATAATGGTTACCCAAAGTAACTCATCACTGTGTTTCCACATATGAGAACATAGGTGGTAAGTGAATAAAATAACTTTTTTAAAAAATCTTACAAAAATGTTCTGATGGATTATAACAGAGAGCAAGGTTTGGAGAAGGTTTGCAAACAGAAATCCATAAATATTCAATGATTTTTGTGACCATATTATATATTAGATTAGAAGGTACTAAGAAAAAACAATTTACGATACATTAAAAATATTTAATTTTTCCTGAGAATAAATACTTACTTGATTTTGGTACAGTCTCGCCATAGTTCATGCCATGAAAATTTTCTAGTTCATAAATTATTAAAGAAATGAAGTGGAATTTTTCAATCTTAATGTTTTAGGAGAGCATGCAATATAATGATAGTTCATTCAATATATCTCAAAAAAGGTTTGACCCGGTAATCCAATATTCTTAAGTCCACCTGTAGTGATAGAATACATTAATCTAACAAAAAACTACTAGAATATAACTTATTCTATACATAAATGGATAACAATACATTCCTTACAAACACTGAAAACATAAAACATTAGAAAGAGGTGAACTAAATAGAATTATCATTTATCTCCTATATCTTATAAAGTATTTCTTGGTTGTCATATACCAAACATGTGAATAATGTAATAATTTATTCACTTGAAACATGACAATAACTTAAATTACCATAGAACCATAGTGAAAATATGCATTTTTTAAATATTATATAATTCGAAACACAAAAAATAAAAAAAGTCTATGTACTCAAACCATGATATGACTTTTATATTATATCAGTCATGATGTCATTAATACTTTAAAACATCTTATTATATTCTTATCGCTTAATTATGGGCATATCACATGCTTTCCCAAAATATTTCAATCAATTTTCATATTTATCTATACCAAACATTTATGGAAAACAAAAATGGACCAATAAATAGATATTCTAATATTCCATAATACAATAATAGCAATTCTACAATACTATATTGGAATCCAATTACATAAACACGTAATCATTCCACCACTTCATTGTCATACTCAACATCACCAATAGTGATAACTAGTGATTTTAATTTGTCTTTGGGGTTAATTGGTTGTAGATGTCAATAATCATCCATAACCATTAGGATATGGAATGGGTTAGCATAATTCCCCCATGTCCATGCACTTTTAGCACTAATGGGTTGGTGGTGCATTCTTTATCGTATTTTCTCTATTCACATCATTGGAAACCATTTTCCCATTATATTAGCACTAAACTGATCAATGAACTTATTTTATATACTCATAACATTTTCTAGTCCCTTAAGATAATCTCAATGATGAGTCATTACACACACTCAGCATAACTGAAAATTCATCTTCTTTTCACAATTTTTTGGGAAATTTTCCCATGAACTCTCTCTTTAATTTAGTTAGAACCCATGAGATTTATATGTATCTATAACTTCTATTTCTACCTTAATAGAACAACGCACAATCTTTTCAATTCTACTAAAATATCTTATAATTAATTCCATTAGATGAATTGTTTTTTCCACTGAAGAATTGATCAACATTAATTTCAAGTTTGATGATAATTCCAAAATCATACCTTGAATGTATTTTGATATTTTCCATATATGTGACAATAGATTCATTATCCATTTTTATGATCAAGAATTTATTTTCAAAATTTGTTAAATGAATATAGTGTATTTACATATTATATAATATTATATTGAACTCGTCTCATTACATGGATTCAATTTCATTATGCTGCCTTATATTCTTGATCAGACTCCACCACTAGTCTATTTCTATATCTAAATGATAAACAACCAAACTGAATTTTTCATGTTAGAAATAGTGAAGGATGGAAAGTATCTTTTCAATGGTACCGATCAATTGTTTAGCAACAATTGCATCAAAAGACCCACTGAAAGAAGGTCAGTTTTTCTCATGAAGGACCCAACGAAATGTTGTTCCCTTAATTTATCGTTTTTAAGTCCATAATGATTCATAGCTTGTGTAAGTATAAAAATAATATTTTTCATTACATCTACCATAACTTTTGGGTTTTGAAGAGGACAATCATTTCATTTCCCTGTGCATTGTTCAATAACATGGTTCCGTCAGGTTTCACCAATTGTCTAAAACCCATAAAGAATAGTGTAAGAGACAAATATCATACGAGGAAAACAACAATATCAAGGGGAATTAAGTTCAATTTTTAAAATATTTGGGTTAATAATAAGTTATTCATTAATATAACCATAATTATATGACTATATCCTATAGTTATAATAACCCATAGAGACATTCCTTTCATACACTAGAAATATTTCTATGAATCTCACAAATGTTTTCAGATCCTAGTTTCCAAAGGATATGTAAACATTTCAATAATACCAACTCTAATGACCCATGCATGATGTACATGGAATATAAATTTATTTTTAAAAATACATAATACATTACACAAAAATATGACCAAATAATGTATTAGGTTTTTGTGTTTGGAAACATGAAACATAGTCTTCTATCATAGAGAATGTTCTTCAATATTTCGATTATAGATCTTCCAAAATTTTTTTCCGAAATAAAACATTCCTTTATATCATGGGGAAAAGAAAACATGAAACGGGTGAGATAAAATTCTCATTAAGGGTTCAAATGGAAAGCACAAAACAAACCCTAAACATAATTATGTAAAAACATGAACATAATGTTTTAATATTAAAATTAGGATTCATGAAATAAATCATGGTAGTACATTAGGCACAGATTATAATGAAACATTAACCATGATAAAATTGAAGTGGAAGAAAACATATAATTGTGGAAAATAAATAATCACATACCATTATTTCAAAATTATCCAATTAATTGCACCCAAGACCATTACAATGGACAAAGTCCATTACTGAATCGAGATTACATACTATTCTTGCCATGTATTACAAAACTTGATTTACATGTTATTCCAGCCATGTATTACTCAATAGGATTTAATTTTCATTCAAGTCATGTATATCACATTGGATATAAATCATTACCTAATGTATTTTATGGTTTTATGGGTTCTACCAATACCATAATGAAATCATTCTTACATGTTCCAAAAAACATGAATCGTTCATCATAGCATAACCCATGAAATAAAAATGGGTTTCAAAAACAACATTGAATCATAATATAATCCATATAAAATATAATTCAATTGTTAAAATATGAAAATCATAGTAATAATATAGATAAAAACGTAATCCTATTTAAAGAGTTTCATCTTAGTTGGAAAATAATTTTGACAAAACTTTTGAACTTAATTCTTGAGGAAAATATTCTTTTTTCATCAAAAAGGTTTTCTTTTCTCAAATTGAAAAAATATTATTAAAAATATTTCTGTGAAAATAAAATTGAAATAATGTATAGTATACTTCTTTTAAATAATGTGTTATGAAGATTTAAATATACTACTCATTTGGTATAAGTTAGAAAATAGTCTTCTCATACTCTTGCTGGAAAAGTCATAAATTACCTCGTATAGAAAACGAATGAAATATTCCGTCCATTCCATTTAATAAAAATTTTCCAATTGGTAAAATTGAATTTAGACAATACTTTAATAATAGAAATAATATTACATATTTTGGAAACATGGACGTGAATGATAAATATACCCTAGTAAATATTTTCAAATAATCAATCTCGGCTAATAATGAGATTGCAAAATGATCCTTTACCTTAGGTCTGATATGCTTCTTATATATCTGAACATCTTGTATATTTTTTCAATAATATTATTTTATTTATTCCAAAATCATATAAATTTTTATCAAATCCGATAATATTATTATTTATTCATTAGTAACATTTACTATTACTCGTTCTTTAGATATTAACTGCTTTATGGTCATATTCTTGTTTTGTCAGAGAGTTTCCGATTATAATTAATTGTGTATAATTATATCACATACATAATTTTTTTAGTTTAATATATATCATATTAATTAATTCCATTCATTTAAATAATCCTGGTTTAATGATAATTATATTGAATTAATCGCATCTAATCGTGGAGACAATAGGCCGTACGTACGCACAAGAGACGATATAATTCACTTAATGTTAATATTTTATATAATTATATTGGATAATAGTTTTAATTAATATTTATCATATTATATTAATTATTTACATTCACTATACTCATAATTATACCCATCCAATGTAACTATTTTTGAATTCAAAATTACACCACGGTGTGGAGATGGTAAGTCACACACACAAACACACACACTATGATATTGTTATTTATAGGATGAATAAATGGAGGTATGAGTTTGTACCATAATTACAATAAAATCATAAAATTTATAAGATATTGTATTTATTACTTTAGTATGGAAACAAAAAAATAAAAGGATGTTGAATAAGAAAATAAATTTTGAATGCAGTGATAAAACAATTTCTTCATTTTGAAGTATCTCCATTTGATTTGAACGAAATGACTCCATATGATGGATTTATTACCATAGTGAGCCATATTGTAGGAAGTGAGGGATGTTAGGAGATTAATTGAAAATAACATGGATGATCCCAAGGGCTTGAGAGAAGTGAATAAGTGGTGATATATGGTGTCCTTTTATAAGAGGAATGGGGGTACTTTTGGAAAGTATTGAAATATTATTTTATTATAAATTTATATTACAAATATAATTTCATTAATGTGATATATTTAGATGATAATATAATGATTGGTCTAAATCCACTAATCCAATAGGTTTTAGAATTGTTTAGGTCATATATTTAACCAAATCTATTGGCTTTTACCCATAATTAAATAAATTAACTCTGACTATATCTTCATGTATTTTTATAATATATGAAAAATATAGTTACAATAAAATAACATGAGAACCTAAATTGGATAATTAATGAAATTTTCAACATTATATAATTAATTTGACCGAATCATAATTTATTATGACAATTATATCATTTAATAAAATAGTATTTGTTTTAAAAATTCTTTTTTGACAATTTTGAAAACATTTAGTTATTGTTTTTTATTAAATCTATAACAAAATTATTGATATGAAAATATTAATATAAATAAAATATAACATGTCATAATAATCCATATATTTTTTTTATTTCCTCGAAACAATAAAATTACATTTATTTTAATATTTATTTTATCATTTATATGATTCTTTCATTAATAAGTTAATCAATGCATCATCATCACTACTAGAAAAGGGGGCAGTGGAGGCCCCCTGACTCGGGCGACCGCCATTGGCGGTCGCTATAGCCCACCTTTAGCGACCGCCAATGGCGGTCGCTAACCTCCCTAAAAATATTCGGGGGGTTTCTGCGCCCCCCCCCCCCCCCCCCGCGCCCTCTCGATCTCTGCCCTAACCCCTCGCCGCCCTCCCTCGCGCCGCCCTCCCCTCCTCCGCCGCCCGGCCTCCCCCGCCGCCCGGCCTCCCCCGCCGCCCGGCCTCCCCCGCCGCCCGGCCTCCCCCGCCTCCCGGCCTCCCCCTCCGCCCGCCCTCCCCCGCAGCCCGCCCTCCCCCGCCGCCCGCCCTCCCCCGCCGCCCGCCCTCCCCCGCCGCCCGTCCTCCCCCGCCGCCTGCCTTCCGGCCTTCGGCCGCCGCCCTCCCCCTTCGAGCCTCCGGCCGCCGTCCTCCGGCCTCTCGGCCCTCCCCCCCCCCCACCCCGGACGGCACCCGCACCCCGGACAGCCCCCGGCGCGCACTTCGGACCGCCCCCCGCACCCCGGACGCCTCCCCTCACCCCGGACAATACCCCCCCCGCGCACTCCGGACCGCCCCCCGCACCCCGGACAGCACCCCCCCGCGCACTCCGTACCGCCCCCCGCACCCCGGACGCCTCCCCGGACCCCGGACAGCACCCCCCCGCGCACTCCGGACCGCCCCCCGCACCCCGGACGCCTCCCCGCACCCCGGACAGCCCCCCTGCACTCGGACACCCCCCTCCGAACCCGGACAGCCCCCCCGCACCTCGGACAGCCCCCCCCCCCCCCCCCCGCACTCGGACACCCCCCCTCCGAACCCGGACAGCCCCCCCCCCCCCCCCCCCCCGCACCCCGGACAGGCCCCCCGCACCCCGGGCACCCCACCCCGCACCCCCAACAGCCCCCCTGCACCCCAGACAGCCCCCCCTCCCCCGCACCTCGGACACCCCCGCACCCCGAACACCCCTGCCCGCACCCCTGACAGGCCCCCGACACCCCGGACACCCCTCCCCGCACCTCGGACACCCCCCCCCCCCCCCGACCCCGGACACCCCCCCCCCCTCGCTGCCCGTCCCCCGTCCCCTCACCGCCTCCTCTCCTCCAGCTCCCCGCCGCCGCCGCCGCCCGTCCCCTCCCTTGTCGCACCGCCTTTGGCTCCGGCTACCCTTCGCTGCTCCTCTCCCTCGCAGCACCGCCTTCGGCTCCCCTCCCTTTCAGGTTTGTAGCTCAATCAGGTAACATGAGCTTTCAGTTACATTATTATTTTATCAATGGTTCATAAACAAATGATTAATATTTATTTTGAATATAGTTGATTTGAAAAATGTAAATGTAATAAGTATTGTGTAAATGTTTGTTATACAGATATTATTATGGATAAGAGTTGGATTGATCTTCCAAATCGAACGTCTAGAGAATATTTCAATGGCATTATGCAGTTTATTGACTTCACGAGAGGATTTGAAAGTGACTATATTAGTTGTCCATGTAGAAAATGTGCTAACAGATATCAATTCACACGAGATACTGTGAGGGAGCACCTTTTCTTTAATGGATTTCTGAAAAATTATAAGAGTTGGACTCGTCATGGAGAAGAATATGTTCGTTGTCAAAATACAGATGCAGCTCAGACGGATGTTGATGCAAGGATGACTGATCCAATGCATGAAATGCTTACTGAAATGGTACGTGGGTTTGATCCTGAAGGCATTGACATCCAGAATCTTGAGACCGGTGAGATAAATCTTCGCTCTGGTGCAGATCGTGATTCGAGGAGGTTTTATGAAGTACTTGATGATGCGAAAACAGAATTATATCCTGGATGTACTTCTTACAATAAACTGTCGTTCATCGTGGAGTTGTTGCATTTGAAGACTTTGAACAATTGGTCAGACACATCATTCGACATGCTTTTGGTTTTATTGAAAAAAGTTCTTCCTGTCGACGCTAAGATTCCCGAGTCGTATTACTATGCTCGTAAGTTGACAGAGAACTTAGGTTTTACATATGAGACTATAGATGCATGTGCAAACAACTGTTTGTTGTTTAGAAATGAAACTGCTCATTTGGATATCTGTACGGTTTGTGGCGCTTCCAGGTGGAAAGAGAACAGGGGAAATAAGACTCATCAAAGTCAGATTGCGATACAGGGGAAACCGATTGCCGTAAAGAAAATGCGTTACTTTCCCCTTAAACCGAGGTTGAAAAGATTTTTTATGTCATCTAAAGTTTCTAATTTAATGAGATGGCATGCAGAAAGAGTTCATGAAAGTGACATGTTAACCCACCCGGCAGACTCTCATGCATGGAAGGATTTTGATAAGAGACATCCCGACTTTGCTAAAGATGTTCGTAATGTCCGATTGGGATTGGCAGCAGATGGTTTCAATCCATTCAAGTCTATGGTTGGTGCAACTCATAGCACATGGCCCGTGGTGTTGGTTCCATATAATCTTCCTCTGTGGCTTTGTATGAAGCAACAATTTATATTACTTTCCACTCTTATTGATGGACCTAAAAGTCCGGGGGATAAGATTGATGTTTACCTTCAGCCATTGATTGATGAGTTGAATGAATTTTGGGGCGATGGTGTGATGACTTATGACTGCGAAACGAATGAAATGTTCAAACTGCATGCAGCTTTATTGTGGACAATCAATGACTTCCCAGCTTATGCAAATTTATCAGGCTGGAGTACGAAAGGGGAATTTTCTTGCCCTTGTTGCAATAAAAGTAAAAAATCTGTATGGCTTAAACATTCCAAAAAATGGGCATACATGGGTCACAGGCGTTTTCTCCCTCCCCAGCACAGGTTCAGAAAGGACAGAGTGGCATTTGATGGTTCTAGAGAGTTCAGCCCAGCACCAAAGATCATGACAGGTGTCGAAATGTTATCGCAGATTGAGGAAGAAAACATCTGCACGGTATATGAAATTCAGGATTTGGTGGCTCCTCCAGTACGTAATATTCGTGCTGCGGGTAGGCAGCGCAGTCACAATTGGAAAAAGAAAAGTATTTTTTATAGTCTTCCGTATTGGAAAACTAACATGTTGAGGCATAATTTGGATGTCATGCACATTGAAAAAAATGTTTGTGATAACATATTGTGGACCATTTTAGGTGTCAGTGGAAAGTCAAAGGATCATGTTAATGCACGCCGTGATTTGGAAGAAATGGGTTTAAGGAAACAATTGCATTTACAGTTAGCTGAGGGAAACAAGGCATATATGCCTGCTACACAGTATTCGATGACTACAGAGGAGAAAGAGACATTTCTTTCCATTTTGAATATGGTCAAGGTGCCTGATGGTTACTCTTCTAATATTTCAAAGTGTGTGAATCTGACGAGCAAGACATTGCAAGGGTTGAAAAGTCATGACAATCACATATTACTTCAGCAGTTGATTCCAATCGCAATTTGTGATTGTTTATCCCCCAATGTTGTTCAGCCCTTGATTGAGATGAGTAATTTTTTTAGACAGCTTTGTTTAAGAAATCAACGAATGAGTGATTTAAAAAGTTTGCAGGACCGAATTGTACTTACGCTTTGTCACTTTGAGAAACTTTTCCCCCCCTCATTTTTCGATGTTATGGTCCACTTAACAGTGCACCTAACTGATGAAGTAATGGCTGCTGGTCCAGTGCAATTCAGGTGGATGTATCCTATTGAACGGTATTTGAGTACATTGAAAAGATTTGTACGCAACAGAGCTCGTCCAGAGGCATCAATAGCCAATGGTTATTTGATGGACGAGTGTACTACCTTTTGTGCAGAATATCTTACGGATGTTGAAACAAAATTAGATAAGCCCTCTCAGATTCATGATGGTCCAGTTGGAGAAGGAACCACATTTGATATGGACAACATCGAGTGGATACAAGCACATCGATATATCTTGTTCAATACTCCATCAGTTGCACCATTAATGCAGTAAGTATCTTATCAATGTGCTTGTATAACTTTTACATGTTTTCTTTGCATAAGTTGATATTTTAAACATCGCGTAATCATTTGCAGGAAACACATTAATGAGATAAAAAAGAGATGCATCGTGCGACTGAGTTGCAAATTCAACAATCTCATTATGCGGCATTTCATGATTGGTTCAAGGATTATGTATGTATAAATTGATTTTCATTATGAGTGAAGTATTAAACTAATTCTTTCTGCGTATATCAGTATTGATTTTTATAAATTATGTAGGTTCGTAAGCTGAGGGAGTTAGGGGACCCCACGTTACCTGAAGTATTTATCCAACTGGCTGAGGGTCCATCTATAACCGCTCGTCGTTATAAAGCTATTGATGCTAATGGTTTTCGATTTCGCATTAAAGATGTTGATGACAAACGAGCAACACAAAACAGTGGAATCGGTTGTCCCTTTGTCGATTCTGGTTATTACTATGGTCAATTGATAGACATCATTGAAGTTGTATACACACACGGTTTGAAGTACATATTGTTAAAGTGTAATTGGGTTGATCCATTGCGTGGATGTAAAGTCGATCAATATCAGTTTTCATTGGTGAATTTTAACTACATGTTATACAGAAATAATGAACGAGTTGAGAATGAACCTTTCATCTTGACATCACAAGCGGAACAAGTATTCTTCGTTACTTTGCCTTCGGATCCAAGTTGGCAAGTTGTTGTCAAAATGTCTCGGCGAGGAGTGTTTTTATTTGAAGAAGATGAACCCGAGACTGTTCCGTTTGTTTACCAACAACTTGATCAACATACCGTAGTTCAACGTGAAGAAGATATTTATTGGGTCAGAGCGGCTGTTGAAGGAGAAACGGTCGATTTGCATGCTTAATGAAAGGTATAATTGTTTTCCCGCTATTCAGTAGAATGTCCTAGGATATCATAAATTATCTAATCATTTTATAAATCCTTATAAGTTTTAATCCTCACTTTTGTAAGTTAATTCAGTCATAAATATTTAGGTTGATTAACTTTCTGATTTTTTAAAATTTATTCACAACTAATTATTCAATCCATTTATTGTTTGATTAACAGTTGTACAAGTTTGATTTATTAAGAACAATCCAATTTATCTTTTAAACACTTTGGACTCATTACTGATATTTTGTATGATTGCAGACATGTCAGGGGAAGAGGCAGAAAATCCACATCATCCATCTGAGGCATCTACATCTCAGTGTCGAGGTATGTTTGACAGTCATTATCTATATTATTTATGTAATTAACATATATATATATATATATATAACATTTGTCAATTTATATATAAAATTGTTTTCAACAGGATCAGACTTGGCTGCTTCTTCCTCTCGCAGGAGAGGCCCTGGTCGTGGCATATTAGCATGGAATTCCGACACGACGATAGATGTTTCATTTGATGAGGTATTTCATCCCGTGGGACCGAATGCCCCGGCATTTATTCGTCAGCTGGGTCATATCATATGTGACCCACATCGATTTCCATTGACCACGTGTGATTGGGCTTCTATCCCTCATGACACATTAGATCGTCTATGGAGGGAGGTTCAGGTAAGAAAATAATTTTACATTATTTTCTATTTATAAATAATACTAATATGTTTGATTATTTTCATTATAGAAAAATTTGAAAGTATGCCCTGAAGAGTTTCGGCCCGTGTGTATGAGCAAATGCCGTAAGCTGTGGAAAGATTATAAAGGCAAAGTGAAGAGGGACCACTGGGTACCAAATGTGGGTGCCCCTGACATTTTGGAAAAAGTCCCGAGAGGTGTCCTCCCGGCTCAGTGGCGTGACTTGGTTGCATATTGGTCTACTGAGGGTGTTGCGGTTTGTATATTAATTATTTTGCTGTATATATATTTTCAAGAATATGTGATTTGTTTGAAATTTGAATGAATTGAATGTAGGAGGTGTCAACACGCCATTCGGAGAATCGAGCGTTGCAGGGACCAGCTCACAGGCTCGGGACTCGTCACGTGTCTCAAATCCGACATGAGGTATATATTATTCACTTTTTAATTAATTAATTAATATGGTTTTGTGTTTATATTCTTTTAATATACAGTTGCGAGGGCAAGGTGCAGCAACTGATAAAATGTCGGTGTGGATAAGGACTCGTGATCGCAATGATCCAGAGGTTGCAGCATTGATAGTAAGTGTCTGTACTTACCAATAATTACATAAATCTTTATATTAACATATATATATTTATATATATTTAAATATTTCACAGGATCAATTTGAAGCTGAGTTAGAACATCTGCCAGAGGACCAGCGACAGCTTCCCATGCGACGGGATGAGATCTTTCATCGCATTATTGGTCGGGACGGGCATGGCTATAGTTTGACCTATGGAGCAGGGATTCCTCGTTCTGTAGTGTCACGCGCTGCGGTTGTCGGTCCTGCTGTTGCTCATATGACACAGCAGATGTCAGATTTTGAGGCACGGCTGCGCGCTTCCGAGGAGACAAATGCGCAATTGACAGCTGAGGTATGAGCACTGCGGGAATATGTGCGTCGAGCTGATGGTACAGGGGATCATACGACGCAGGTATATACTGTATTTATTTATTTAATTTAAATTATTTTTGTTATTAAAATATTTATAATGTTTATTTGTTGTAGGCACCTGGTCCACCAGAAGGAGTTAACAGTGATGGCAACGCGTGACGCACCATATATTCACGAGATATGTTTTTTGTTTTTACTGGTAGGGTTGACATTGATGTACTGTATTTATTCATTTAAGTAATGCATTATTACCATCCATGGTGGTCTTTTAAATATTTTATACACATATTGAGTTTTTGATCAGATAATCTTGAATGATTCTACATTTGAAAAAGTCGAACTAATTCCAACAGATCAATAAATCTGATATTATAGATTATGTATTATCCAATATATTTTTTATAAATTTTTGTATTGTATCGATAAAAGAAATATGTATTAATTAGATGTTATCACTTTTATTTTTCACTTTTGAAATCAATGGGATGACCTTTGCACCCTCGGAGAGCCCCCCGCACCGCCGTACAGCCCCCCGCACCCCCGTACAGCCACCCGCGCACCCCCGTACAGCCCCCCGCACCCCCGTACAGCCCCCCCGCACCCCCGTACAGCCCCCCCGCACCCCCGTACAGCCCCCCGCACCGCCGTACAGCCCCCCGCACCCCCGTACAGCCACCCGCGCACCCCCGTACAGCCCCCCGCACCCCCGTACAGCCCCCCCGCACCCCCGTACAGCCCCCCGCACCCCCGTACAGCCCCCCGCACCCCCGTACAACCCCCCGAACCCCCGTACTGCCCCCCGCCACCCCCGTACAGCCCCCCCCCCCCCCCCCCGCACCCCCGTACAGCCCCCCGCACCCCCGTACATCCCCCCCCCCCCCCCGCACCCCCGTACAGCCCCCCGCACCCCCGTACAGCCCCCCCGCACCCCCGCCACCCCCGTACAGCCCCCCCGCACCCCCGTACAGCCCCCCCCCCGCACCCCCGTACGCGTTTCTGGCGTCGTTAAACTCCAAAACGGCGTGCGGCGGTCCGATTCGGAGCAAACGTGCTCCGAACGACCTGAAACCGCACGGGGACGAGAGGAATATTATTCCTGAGATGCAGGAGGAGGCCGCACGTCCATCGGACGTGCGGTGCGCGCGGCACGCCCGATTGTGTCGTTTTCAGCAGCGCGGCGCGCGCTGAAATGGCGCGTTGGGGGGTCAAAACCACCCGAAGGACCTCCGAATGCCACGAAACCGTACGACAACATCCGGGGCGTCAATTGTGAAATGGTCGGCCAGACGGCACCTCATTCGGAGGTGTCGTGCGACCGCGGCGGCCGGAAACGCGTTTCCAGCGCCGTTAAACTCCAAAACGGCGTGCGGCGGTCCGATTCGGAGCAAACGTGCTCCGAACGACCTGAAACCGCACGGGGACGAGAGGAATATTATTCCTGAGATGCAGGAGGAGGCCGCACGTCCATCGGACGTGCGGTGCGCGCGGCACGCCCGATTGTGTCGTTTTCAGCAGCGCGGCGCGCGCTGAAATGGCGCGTTGGGGGGTCAAAACCACCCGAACGATCTCCGAATGCCACGAAACCGTACGAAAACATCCGGGGCGTCAATTGTGAAATGGTCGGCCAGAAGGCACCTCATTCGGAGGTGCCGTGCGACCGCGGCGGCCGGAAATGCGTTTCCGGCGCCGTTAAACTCCAAAACGGCGTGCGGCGGTCCGATTCGGAGCAAACGTGCTCCGAACGACCTGAAACCGCACGGGGACGACAGGAATATTATTCCTGAGATGCAGGAGGAGGCCGCACGTCCATCGGACGTGCGGTGCGTGCGGCACGCCCGATTGTGTCGTTTTCAGCAACGCGGCGCGCGCTGAAATGGCGCGTTGGGGGGTCAAAACCACCCGAACGACCTCCGAATGCCACGAAACCGTACGACAACATCCGGGGCGTCAATTGTGAAATGGTCGGCCAGACGGCACCTCATTCGGAGGTGCCGTGCGACCGCGGCGGCCGGAAACGCGTTTCCGGCGCCGTTAAACTCCAAAACGGCGTGCGGCGGTCCGATTCGGAGCAAACGTGCTCCGAACGACCTGAAACCGCACGGGGACGAGAGGAATATTATTCCTGAGATGCAGGAGGAGGCCGCACGTCCATCGGACGTGCGGTGCGCGCGGCACGCCCGATTGTGTGGTTTTCAGCAGCGCGGCGCGCGCTGAAATGGCGCGTTGGAGGGTCAAAACCACCCGAACGACCTCCGAATGCCACGAAACCGTACGACAACATCCGGGGCGTCAATTGTGAAATGGTCGGCCAGACGGCACCTCATTCGGAGATGCCGTGCGACCGCGGCGGCCGGAAACGCGTTTCCGGCGCCGTTAAACTCCAAAACGGCGTGCGGCGGTCCGATTCGGAGCAAACGTGCTCCGAACGACCTGAAACCGCACGGGGACGAGAGGAATATTATTCCTGAGATGCAGGAGGAGGCCACACGTCCATCGGACGTGCGGTGCGCGCGGCACGCCCGATTGTGTCGTTTTCAGCAGCGCGGCGCGCTCTGAAATGGCGCGTTGGGGGGTCAAAACCACCCGAACGATCTCCGAATGCCACGAAACCGTACGACAACATCCGGGGCGTCAATTGTGAAATGGTCGGCCAGACGGCACCTCATTCGGAGGTGCCGTGCGACCGCGGCGGCCGGAAACGCGTTTCTGGCGCCGTTAAACTCCAAAACGGCGTGCGGCGGTCCGATTCGGAGCAAACGTGCTCCGAACGACCTGAAACCGCACGGGGACGAGAGGAATATTATTCCTGAGATGCAGGAGGAGGCCGCACGTCCATCGGACGTGCGGTGCGCGCGGCACGCCCGATTGTGTCGTTTTCAGCAGCGTGGCGCGCGCTGAAATGGCGCGTTGAGGGGTCAAAACCACCCGAACGACCTCCGAATGCCACGAAACCGTACGACAACATCCGGGGCGTCAATTTTGAAATGGTCGGCCAGACGGCACCTCATTCGGAGGTGCCGTGCGACCACGGCGGCCGGAAACGCGTTTCCGGCGCCGTTAAACTCCAAAACGGCGTGCGGCGGTCCGATTCGGAGCAAACGTGCTCCGAACGACCTGAAACCGCACGGGGACGAGAGGAATATTATTCCTGAGATGCAGGAGGAGGCCGCACGTCCATCGGACGTGCGGTGCGCACGGCACGCCCGATTGTGTCGTTTTCAGCAGCGCGGCGCGCGCTGAAATGGCGCGTTGGGGTGTCAAAACCACCCGAACGACCTCCGAATGCCACGAAACCGTACGACAACATCCGGGGCGTCAATTGTGAAATGGTCGGCCAGACGGCACCTCATTCGGAGGTGCCGTGCGATCGCGGCGGCCGGAAACGCGTTTCCGGCGCCGTTAAACTCCAAAACGGCGTGCGGCGGTCCGATTCGGAGCAAACGTGCTCCGAACGACCTGAAACCGCACGGGGACGAGAGGAATATTATTCCTGAGATGCAGGAGGAGGCCGCACGTCCATCGGACGTGCGGTGCGCGAGGCACGCCCGATTGTGTCGTTTTCAGCAGCGCGGCGCGCGCTGAAATGGCGCGTTGGGGGGTCAAAACCACCCGAACGACCTCCGAATGCCACGAAACCGTACGACAACATCCGGGGCGTCAATTGTGAAATGGTCGGCCAGACGGCACCTCATTCGGAGGTGCCGTGCGACCGCGGCGGCCGGAAACGCGTTTCCGGCGCCGTTAAACTCCAAAACGGCGTGCGGCGGTCCGATTCGGAGAAAACGTGCTCCGAACGACCTGAAACCGCACGGGGACGAGAGGAATATTATTCCTGAGATGCAGGAGGAGGCCGCACGTCCATCGGACGTGCGGTGCGCACGGCACGCCCGATTGTGTCGTTTTCAGCAGCGCGGCGCGCGCTGAAATGGCGCGTTGGGGGGTCAAAACCACCCGAACGATCTCCGAATGCCACGAAACCGTACGACAACATCCGGGGCGTCAATTGTGAAATGGTCGGCCAGACGGCACCTCATTCGGAGGTGCCGTGCGACCGCGGCGGCCGGAAACGCGTTTCTGGCGCCGTTAAACTCCAAAACGGCGTGCGGCGGTCCGATTCGGAGAAAACGTGCTCCGAACGACCTGAAACCGCATGGGGACGAGAGGAATATTATTCCTGAGATGCAGGAGGAGGCCGCACGTCCATCGGACGTGCGGTGCGCGCGGCACGCCCGATTGTGTCGTTTTCAGCAGCGCGGCGCGCGCTGAAATGGCGCGTTGGGGGGTCAAAACCACCCAAACGATCTCCGAATGCCACGAAACCGTACGAAAACATCCGGGGCGTCAATTTTGAAATGGTCGGCCAGACGGCACCTAATTCGGAGGTTCCGTGCGACCGCGGCGGCCGGAAACGCGTTTCCGGCGCCGTTAAACTCCAAAACGGCGTGCGGCGGTCCGATTCGGAGCAAACGTGCTCCGAACGACCTGAAACAGCACGGGGACGACAGGAATATTATTCCTGAGATGCAGGAGGAGGCCGCACGTCCATCGGACGTGCGGTGCGCGCGGCACGCCCGATTGTGTCGTTTTCAGCAGCGCGGCGCGCGCTGAAATGGCGCGTTGGGGGGTCAAAACCACCCGAACGACCTCCGAATGCCACGAAACCGTACGACAACATCCGGGGCGTCAATTGTGAAATGGTCGGCCAGACGGCACCTCATTCGGAGGTGCCGTGCGACCGCGGCGGCCGGAAACGCGTTTCCGGCGCCGTTAAACACCAAAACGGCGTGCGGCGGTCCGATTCGGAGCAAACGTGCTCCGAACGACCTGAAATGAGATTATTTCTTGAATCGAAGTTTTTAAATTATTATAGCACAATGATTTGATATTATATATATATTAAATATATATTAAAACATTTAAAATATATTATATATATATATATATTTAAAATATTGTATTTAATAGTATATATATATATATATTTATAGCACAATGATTTGTATTTAAAATATTGTATTTAATAGTATATATATATTATAGCACAATGATTTGATATTATATATATATTAAATATATATTAAAACATTTAAAATATAGTATATATATATATATATATTTATATTTATATTCAATTCAATAAAAAAAATTTTAAAAATTTTTTTTTTTAGAATAGCGACCGCCATTGGCGGTCGCTGCGCGGCCGCTAAAGCCCTTCAGCGACCGCCAATGGCGGTCGCTAATGGCCTTATATATAGTAGTGCATTGTGTCATAAATAAAAATTTTTATATAATGTATAATAATTGGTAATAAATTACTATGATTTAAGAAATATTTTTATCTTTATAATTAATATTTATTGTCAAATAGATCATTTATATAACCCTATCTCAATTCTTTTTATTAGAAAGATACATGTTTATGTTTTATTTCATTTTTCTTTAAATTAATTATAAAGACATGTCATTTTCCCCTCCAATTGGATCTAAAAAGCTATAAGTTCATAATAATGTTTTTATTGTCGCACATTACTCATCCAATAATACTATAACATGTGTTAGGTTAGTTATATATTATTAAAAGAACATTTGTTCCCTTATTTACCAAATTTACCCCTTAACTATGGTAAATAAAATAATTACTAATCTAACTATTCATAATGTCCAAAAGTAAAAAACTCCTATTTATATAATATTTCGCTTTTGGTTGAAAATATGGAATCCATTTTCCCAAATTCTAAACACATAATTTGAAATAATTAATTTTAAATTAATTCCTATTTTTAAAAACAGAAAGAGGGGATTTAAGAAATAAAAACTATCAAAAGATTAACATGGGTTTATGCCCAATTTAAATGTGAAATTTCATATAATGACAAAAATTGGAATTAATAATTAAAACATAATCTAATTAAAATATAAAAATAATAAAAAATATAATCTAAATATATAAATATATTAGAAAAAAATAAAATTTTGAATTGAAATGCATTATTTTTAACTATTCATTAAAATATGAATGTCTTCATAAAAATGTTAATATTTCAACCAAGGTAAATTTTGTAATCTCACTTCCAAATAATAAGTTTATTTTTTGAAAATTAATTTCTAAAATTTTTAAAATAAATTTTAAAAAGGGATTCCCATAAATAGGTGGTAAAACAGTTATTTTTTTAAAAAATATGTCTTTTATCCAAAAAATTAAATTGGATCATATATCATAACTAGAAAACATTTAAAATGAATTTAAATCATTACCTTGAATTTATTATTTATATAATTCACTATATAATACATAAAATCTGATTTAATTATTTTATAAACTCACTAATTTTTATTTAAATAGGTGTTTTAGACGGAATTTAATACTATTCATACCCATGTTTATAATGACTAGGTTATAATGTTTTATTATCACTTATACTTAGTATTGTGTGAAATGAATTCTATAAAAATAAAATGAAATTATGTGTAACAAATTCCAATTATAGTGTTAAATATACTAAAATCTAATACAATGTTGAGTATAATGAAAGATAAACTTGGTGTAGCATACGACACCAGACATAAATGAAATTAAAAGGAATATATCTTATAAAATCATAGGGTGTTATAGTGATGGAGTTTCTTTGTAACACACTGAGATTTTATGAAATTATTTAATTTGAATAAATTAAATTTCTTTCATAAATTTCATGAAATTATATAAAATTTACACTTGAGTTATATGAAACCCAAATTTATGACTCTGTTACACGTAACACCGCCATAGCTTGTTACACACAACACATATTTATAACAAAAACATGATATATTATTAATATATTTATTTGAATATGACCAGGATAAACATGAAATTATACTTATATATTTTATTTATAATAATTAATTTTTTAATAGTATGTTTAATTGACTAATTAAAATAAAATATATTTATAATAAAAGAGATAATTTTCTGAAAAGTAATTATTTTTTCAGAAATAATATTTTCCAAAAAATGATTTTTTACCTTTTTATGTACATTAATAAAACAAATATGTTAAAATTTTATACAATTAATTCGATAGAATAAAAGTAATTTTTTAATTCATAATTTCAAAATTATATGATGTTGAAATTATTGGATTTTTCTGAAATGATTTTTTATCAAAGAGTGAACAATATTGAATTTTAATTATGAACTGCGTCATTATTTAGTTTATAGATATAGATGCATAATGTTTAAAATTATTTTTATTGAATAAATATTTAAATTAAACATCTTATAATCAAATATAGTTTATTTTAATCAATTTGATATTGAAATTAGATACAAAAGAATTGTAATCTATCGAACATTTTCATGTTAAAATCATTATTTCTCATTGCGCCTATAGGAATAATTCTAAATTAAATCATGCCCCTTATGAGTATTGAATTTGTAAAAATGGAATAAATGTTTTGAATAAAACTATATAAAATTACCGAGTAAGGTTAAATTAATTTTTACTATAATAATATTTGAAAACATTAACTTTAATTAACATTGTTAAAGATATAACAATGTTTTTCACATCACACAAATTTACGATAAAAGTAATTTTACACAAGAATAGGTTCCCTATTTACTAAATTAGAATCCATAACTAGAATTTGTAGGTCTTAATTATCGAAAAAGAATAATGTTTATATTATTTATAAATGATAAATTACATAGGTGAGTAAAAATATCCATGTTACCTTGGAAAGAATAATAAGGATAAAATTGAGTATTCTATGTTTTAAAGAGTATATTAATTAAAAAAAGTGATTTAATTTTTTGTGGTAGTTTTTTTCAATAAAAAATAAATACATTTCCTAAATTAAAATTTTATTTTTGTTTCACTTGATTTATGATATTATTCCCATGATTAAATACATTTGAGAAAATACAAAGTGATACTCCTCCTCAGCTATAAAAGGGCACTCAGTATCCTCCTGTCACCACATTCACACAACTTTTGTGTGTCCAATAACTTCTTGAATCATATAAAAAAATCAATTTCCTCTACCTACAATATTTTTCTATCATATAAATATATCCTAGTAATTATTGTATTGAAAACCTAATTTTGATATATGAAGAGAAGAAAATGTTCATCAATGAGTGTTTTTGTTTTATATCTTATTCCACATCATTAAATTAATTTTAAATCACTATTGTATAATATAAACATTATAATATATATACTAGATGTTTTAATTTCATGTTTTTGACCTAGAACCACACAAAATTCCATCAAATGGGTTGCAAAATCATCATTAATGTGTACAGTAGACAACCGCCTCACAAACCAATGTTGTTCATTTTCCATTACCACCTCTCAAGGATGGTCATGATGATGTAAATACTACTGATAAATTATACTTATTATAGTTATGGTATTATTAGTCATCTAGAATTTTTTATATCTCACATAAATTTATGCTTTCCAATGTTTTGGTAATACGATAATGTTATTCATGTGTACAACAGGCTTCCACCTCACCAAGAAATATGATTCATTAACTCTTTAAATGTACTATGTTAATGTTGGGATATATGAAAATATGAGATATATATGATTAGAAAATGTCTATATGATGATAATATAACATTTATACTTATTTCTTTGAGACTGAAAATAAATGGAAACAATGTTCATGTTTATGCGTGATATATCATCCCAATGAACTGTGCATTTCATTTTCTGTCACGAAATAATATGGATTACTCCAAATACACACACAAAAACACACACACACACACATATATATAAATATTTAATATAAATGAAATTTAAACCATGATTATAATTTTATGAGATGATGGAACCATGATAAAAAGTTAGAAAAAAACTATAAAAAATCAAAACATATAGGAAAAAGTGTGTTTATTACCCGAAATACATATCTAACATTGAATTATTAATAAATGGTTACTATAAAGGCGTAGAGATAATTATATGTTTTCATATATATAAATACGGTTCTTTAATAAAATTATAAAAAACATATATTTTTTATATAGTAGTTTTTATTGAGTATGATAGAAATCAAGACTTGAGGTAAGGGATTAACACATCACTTTTACTTTTAGTGAGAAAAATACCGTATTCACCCCATGTTTCATTTATGTAGTGTATATAATTACCATGAATTTTTTTATTTATAATATAAAAATTATTATTATATTTTTAATATCCATTGGAGTATCCCTCTTTTATTTACTTTATTATTATAAATTTACCAAACCGTTAAGGTAATTTTGTATTAATTTTCCTTATTTGATATGTACGTTATATTTTGCACGTATATTTCTTAATCATGTGTATATATAGAAGTAATAACATGTGATACCAATAATTTATTTATCTAAATTATATTTTATATTACATTTTATTGTATCCCTTTATGTGGCTATTAATTAAAGTTTACCAAAGAGGGAATGATTTTATGTTACAATATGATTATTTATCATAGTTTTTTTATTCCACTGATAAAATATTATGATATATCTCCCAATAATTCTCATGAATTTTCTTCACCAATTGTTATTGATTTGGTATTAACATAATTATGAAATTCATAAACTCTGTATTACTTAATATAACTATGAATTTGTTTTATTAAATCAATATTTATTTCTCTCTTGGATCAGAAATCTATATTTCCCAAAATAAAAGTATAAAAGTAATTTATTTTTTTAATTATTTTTTAAAATAAATTTCATGGAATATAAATTATTTAATTTATTATGTTAGAAATTTTATTATAAATAATTTTTAATGATTACATTATCTGTTTTCAAGGTTATTTTCAAAAAAAATGATTTCACAATCTTTTATATTTTAAACAGATATTTTCAAAAAAGAAAGGATATTTTTATCAATAAATATATTAAATAATATTTAAAATTATCTAATTAAGATGAATTTTTTGTGTGTTACAAATATCATAATTGGGATATGATTCAAGGATACCGCTTATATCATTTATAGTAATAGTCTATGTTTTTATGGAGTGATGTTCACGAAAAACATTTATTTACCTGGGTTATACGATGATGAAATTATTTTCAAACACGTTAATTTTCTTATTTTATTCTATGATGAAATTATTATTAATATTTTTCCCTTTTCAAATGTAATTTATTAATGATATTTTATTGGTACCCATATTATTTTATGGGTTCGAATATAGTTAATTTTTATGATCTTATGGAACACATAAATATGGTTTTAATTATATAGATGGTGGGACCTATATCATGCTCAAATATATTGGATAAATCTTTATATATCTCATTAGATAAACATAGAACGAAGTTAGAGTGAAAATTGTATTATAAGACTTAACTAGAATGTGGAGTGAACCCGGTATAGTAAGGTAGAGATGAGATGAGGACTAAACCTGATTTTGTAAAGTAATTTTTCCACTATGATGGTATTAGTAGTGACCCTAGACAAATATGGAAAATATTTACTATGATTATCTTTATGTAAAAAATTTATTTCCTTATTCAAATTTTATGGTATCATGGATAATTTTATTTTATTACCTTATTCTTTATGTATTATGATATTCTAATATTTTTTTCATGAATCATGATTATAAACTTTGTTATGTTGGGTATGGTTTTAAAATTTTATGATCATGTTATAGTTATATATCACTATTTTATTACCCATTCCAAGAAACTAATTTCACTCTTTTTATGTTTAATTTTCCATTTTTATAATGATATGTGTTGTATATGATATTTATAAAAAGAGTTCTAGTTTTGAATAATGTAGTGGGAGATGATGCCGCTCAAATAAGAAACAATGTTTATGATTCCATGTTTTCAAAAGCATAAATTTATTTTAGTCCTCAAGTGTTTCTATATGTATTGTATTGAATATTCATAAACAGTTATTTAATATATATATTTCTTAATTAGGAGTCATTATATTTATGAGGTATTTCTATATGATTTTTCTATTATTTCACAAAATCATGTAGTTGAGTTCTCAACATAAATCATACCTCATGAGACACTAATTTCAATGAATCATTATAGAATGAAATTGATTGATTTGAAAGATCTAGATAAGAAAATGAAGGATATTCTTGATGAGTGAATCAATCAGTAAAGTGTCTAACCATGTCTAACACCTATACTTTTTTACAAAACATGTATGGATAAATTTCAATCAATATTGAATATCAATAACTAGACATGATCACATTCAAGAGAATGTATAATCTAAAATATATTAAAGATAAGTTCAGTGAATTTTCTTGAGACTAATAAATTTCCCTGATTGAACTTCATTTTTATATCATAAATAGAGGGTACAAAATGTTGATATACCCAATACATCAGTTTTTACAAGGTATAGAAAAACTTAATATATAGTGATTCCATCTTTTCAGACTAATGGCCACTATATCATCAAGGATTTAATGAATTGATTCATTATATATTACATTAAATAGTTCGTGGTAGACTTTATAGCTTCTATTATTATCTATTAAACAATAATATATGATCTAGAAGATTTCTAGATGATTATACATAATACCCTAGGGAAAGAGAATCTATATGAAAAAATTTCATATGTGAATATTTCTCCATGAAAGATTTTATATATATATATATATATCAAGCGAGGAAATATCAGTAGACCCATAAAATAAAGAGGCTATTAAATTTGATACCAGACCAAGAATAAGGAATATGATCTATATATTTTGGTAGTCTGGCAGGTTATTATTGAATCATTGTGGATGGATTCTCATGACCATCCAATCAAATCCCCATATTATCTCAGAAGGGAGACAATATCCTTTTGGTAGATAAATGTATGGAAAATATCAAGGAACTAAATGGATGGTTATTCAATAACATTTTACCTTTAAATGGAAATTTTTTTCTAATATATAGTGATGCATTGATGCAGGGATTGAGAAGTATTCCCTTGGAAAATGATATGGTTTTAGATTTTGTCTCAAAAATAAATATGGCTCATGAGAAGAATTATCCATATATTGATTTGGAGTTATATGAGGTATTTTATCATTAAATTTATGTATGAATTATATATAAGGAGTTGAAGTGATATATATAATAATAAAGAAATATTAATGTCTATGTTCACATAGAAATATTTTATTATGCCCCTGAGAAGAGGGTTGGAACTGATTAGGGATTATGACTACTCAATACATTACCACACATGGAATGGAAAAATTGTGAATAATGTATTGATTCAAGATGATAATTCTAGAAAATTTATTAATAGGATTTCAATAGAACCAATACATATTGATTTTCAAAGGATTCAAATGGAAATCCACATGGATGGGATAAAAATTTAATTTCAAAAATGTTTTTTTAACCATCTATAAAATTAATGATTAATGATGAACAGAAAGAAGATAAACTTCTATAGAAGAAAGTAATAAATGATACTAACTTTTTCCTTGATTATGAAAGAATGATAATGTTCATAAATGATGTATTTGTTCCCTCTATTCTATATTTGATAAAGGAACTATTATTGGATGTTCATAGTTCTCCATTATCTATTCCTCATTGATGTACAATGATGTATGTAGATTGAAACTCTTTTTTACGGTGGTATTGAAGGAGGAGACATATTGAAAATATTTTACCTCAGTACTTGGTTTGTTTAAAATTTCATGCAGACATAAACAACTATAATGTGATGTTGTTACTATTAAACATTCAATAATTGGAATTGGAAAACATCGCCATAGATTTAGTAATTAGACTCCAATATTTTTTAAAAGTCCATTATTCTCTTTGGGTTGTATTGAATCACCATAATAATTTTGCAGACATCATTTCTAGAAAAGAATATTTCTAACTATTTTAGCTTTCTAGGATATATATTTAAGAATTGGAATGTTTGAATATTGTACCATATCATTTAGTATCTGGTCAGTATCTAAGGATTAACATGAAGATATGGTGAAGTCCCCATTGAGATTTGAAAAAAAAGTGTTGAGGTTAATTATTTAAAAAAATACTTATACATATGTTCATTCTGAGATAACCACTCGAACCACTAATAATATGTTGATATCTTTTTCAATGGATTTTAAATGTGGTTGGGATCAACAACTTACTATATTTTAATTTTGGGTTAAAAATAGCATTCACTCAAGAATTCATATAGATTCGTATGAATCCAACTATATAAATTATTATAGAAATACTACTTTTTGTATTGAATTTTAAAAAATAAATTTTTACAGACCCGATCAAGGTACGAAAATGGATAAAATGTTCTAATACATTCAGCAGCGCCTGAAGGAAGATCAGTGTCGACAGAAAATTTATATTGATAATCATTGGTGTGATCTAGAATTTGATGACTGTGAGTATATTTTTCTATGAATGTTTACATGGAAAATTTTATATATATTTGAGAATATTTTAATATTGATCCCTGGGTATATGTTCCCCATTGATATTCTTTATAAAGTATGGAATGTACCTTATTGATTGGAACTTCCCCCCGAACCTTTTCCATGTTCATATTGTGTACAATATATCCTTCCATATAAAATAAATTACAAATCCATATCATGTTATAAACTAATTGTTCATATTAATAGATAATGATCATTCATGTGAAGAACAACCATTAGTAATATTTGATCATAGTGATTAACTTTTATGTAACAATACTACTCACATATCTTATGTTTTTTTAAAGAATGTGAAAATTGAATAAGATTTATATAATCATGAGGATCTGATGAAGAAGAAACCTAATTTTTTATTAAATTATGATTTTTTGGAAGGTTAAATTCTTATTAATGGGGTTATTATATAACACAGAAATATTTTTTGAAACATAATTTTTTAATTCACTAAATCTCTTCATAACTTGTGAAACACACAACCGAGAGCCTAAATGAATCATAATATAGTATATTGTTATATCCAATAAGTAAAAATGGATAATATTAATATGATTAACTTAATTATGATAATTTTATAGTTCACACATGTATAAAATAAAATCATTCATTGTTATTTTATATGAAATTAATATAAAACAATCACCTTCTAAAAAGTTGTTTTCATGCACACAATGTTTTTTTATTAAAAAATTAAATTCTTATTTATTAGTCATAGAGTTTAATGATAATTATCTATTATATATTCAATAATTTTTTTACCATTTATCTAATTTTTTTATGCATGTTAAAACAATAGATCAAGAATATGAATAAAAATTGCATTTTCCTATAAAAAAAGTTTTCTTCATGTTTTGGGACTTAATTTTAAAATAATTTCAAAAACATCAAGAAATTATATTTTTTAAAATTTAAATATTTATTTATATAATCATTTGGAAAATATATTGTATTGAATTTTTGATAAATTTTTTGAAAAAATAAATTTTTTGATGAACTGTAGAAAACTGCTCATTTTTACAAAAAAATTTCCTTTTTATTTCAATAAATTACAAAATTAATTTTTATTGTAAAATTGATTTAAAAAAAATATTTAAATTATATTTTATTTAATTAAATATATATAATTTTATTCAATATTTTTTTATTTTAATATAAAAACTTTGTATACTTAAGGATACTTTTTCTGGTTAAAATTTATTTTCATCACAATGGCGAGGATTATTTTAAATTAAAAATATCGAATTACTGTAATTGATTTACAAAAAATGAATTATAATTTCTTACTTTTCATAGATAATATTGGGTAATAATTTCAACTTATTTTTCAATCATGATGTATTATAAACAAAAGTAAAAATTAATTATCATTGTTGAGGTTAAAAACATGTCGAATCGGGGGTTAAACAAAAATGTAAGTGTAATTTTTCCAATTAAATCTTTTTAAATACATTTCTCTAACCATATTTTTTTCTTAACGTATCTCAAATTCTAATATATGTTCACTTAGATGAATTGTTATTAGGAATTACTTTATCATTTCGTATTCATTTTTGGAATTTCCAAGTGTGCCCATTATCCCACTTATAAAAGAACACATATTATCATCTCATTTAGACAATTTAAGTGACTTTTGGTTTATAAAATATATGAATGTTTTTTTCATTCATAACCAAGTCAAATATTATTTTTTTATTAGTAAACTGTCATAAGATGGATTTTGGTGCTCACCAATAGAGGATGTCTGAATAATAGATATCACTCTTAACTGGTCAATTTTTCTTATTCTTCCTTCATAATGTATTATTCATAAATTATGATATTCTAATATGTTTATCACCCATATAACTAAATTGTATCATTTTATTAGAATAACCTATATCCAATTCCTCTCCCTTCAAATGGTAAATGAAACCATTGATCTTTTGTATGGAGGACTACCATATCAAGAACCGATGTGATTCGTTTTCCATCACTGATTGTCATGAATGTATGTAATGATGGATTTAATTTATATATATTTTATATATTTATTATTTTTTAATCCCTAGTTTTAATATCATATCTATCCTCTTTCATTATCATTCTATTGAAAATGATAATGTTTCTCATACATATGTGTGGACAACCGCCTATCAAAAGTGATGCGAAATGTTTTTTATTGTAGTTGACATTAATTGTAATCACGTTAAATTAAATGAAAATATATTATATCCATTATATAATAATGATTCTAAAATTTGGTATGAAAATTTAAATATTTTTTATTCCATCAGTTGAAATATGTGGAAACATCATTCATGCATATATAGGGACTACCGTCTTTGTGAACATTATAATATATTTCCTTATCTATATATTTTGGTATGACTATAAATTTTAATATAATAAATATAAATGATATTTACGTCATGATTAAATTTTTTGATATTATTCATACATGATAAATATTTATGTACAAAAATTAACGAACAAAAAAATACGTGAAAAAATACTTATTACTAGAAACAATTATTTTAAAAAAGAATTTTTAATAGAAAGGCGATAATTTGTTACAAGTAACTAATATATTTTATTATATACAATATTATAGTTATATAATATATTTATAATTAACTTATATATATTATGGAGTATTTTTGAACGTGTACAATGAAATACAATAATTGAGTTCCTGTATTTTCATTTCACTTCTAATTCTGTGAGACACGAGCCTTATTCACCACTTGTTTATTTAATGTTTTGTATAAAATAACAATGAATTTAATTTGTGAATATTCATTAAAAATATAAGTGGTGTTACACCACTGTATAATGTTCTAGATTACATGAGGTATATATTTTAATGTTAATAAAGCATTAAGGAATTTTTAGCACAGTTTTATCTCCAAGAGACACATTCTGTATAGAACGCATATTTATTTTATTATGTATATATAATACCGATGAACTTATTATATTATTATTATAATTAAATTAATTATGATATATATATCCGTCTATGTTTATTTATTTTATGTGGATTGTGACTCAAAATTTACCAATGGGGTATGATAATTATTCTGTAGTCTAATTTTTTATTCAGTATTGTCATTATTATGGTTTTTTTGAAGAAATAATATGATAAATAAAAAAGATATTTTAATATAAAACATTTATTTATTTATATTTAATTTTTTCCAATCATTTTCCAACAGTTATGTAGTTTAATAAATATAATCATTTTGTAAGAAAACCCCTATAGGTTTCTTTCTTCAATAAAAAATCCTTCTTCTCACATATCCATGTTTTCTAAAAATTCATTCAATTTATTTTTATTATAATATAATTGTTTAAATTCAATATAAAAAGTGTTTTAGTTTTTAAAAAATTATTTAATATAATTCTTTATTTCATTTCCCGAATGAATAAATATTTTTTTCATTGAAAATGAGAATGAAATATTTATTTTAATTTACACACCATTAAATGAAAAGTTTCACCATCATTAGAACTAAATTCATAAATGTTTGCCCAAAAATTCATAATTTTTATTTTTAGAGAAATGTTACACTTAATATTTTAGAATTTTTTTTGGATTTTGGGTATGTTATTTCAAAGAGAAAATAGTCTTTTCCTAAGAAAATTAATCAATGAGAACATTTAATGACATTTTTCATCTATAATGAAATCCTTTGATATTAATTAGGTTTTAATGGGGATATAATCAAATGATACCATGTTGATTGTCTATCTAGAGTTTTTTTGTTTAGGATGAAAATATTTTTATGAAACTCCTTCCTATTTCCATGGGGTATGATATGAGGAATTGATATAGTGATTTTGAATGTCGGTTAATTTTAATGGGCAGTTCTATGAAAAAATATTAATAAAATACATATCCATTCCATGAGTTTTGATATGATAAATACTTTATGATATTATATAAATCATCTATATTATTTTCATTATTCTATGGGTTGGCCTTGAAATTTATATCCCTAAAATTAAGTGGGGAATGATAGGTATCTAAATAGATATATAAGAGTGGAATTGGGAGGGAGCATAATTCAGTAAGGGCTATTATCCACTATGATAGGATTGGGAGTTAACCTCGACTGCTACGATGCTTCAGGGATGGAACCCAATATAATATGACTGTTTTTGGAGTAAACCTTGACCAACATGAGCTCTGGGGAGTGAACCCAATCCACTATTTTTTTCATGGAAATTATCCCTGACTACACATGGAATGAATTTCTAGGCTTATGTGTATTAAATAAAACTCATGTCTTAGGTATATGTTAATATCTAATTGAATATGATCTTTTTTTCCATTATGATTCATGACTAACGAACTACCATGATTTATTCCATGAATCGTGATTATGAACTATGATACAATGGATACTATTTTAAAATTTTATGATCAGGTTCTCATACCCTTGTGTTTATGTAATGTTTTTGTTATCAATGATATACACCTTATTCAACCATACTAGATATATGGCATCCCATATTTTTTTCCTTTTACATGGATATTAATAATATTATTATGTATAATATATATAATAAGGGATGTAGTTATGAATATCATATTGTGATATTTTTTATATCACTTATGAAAAAGTGTTCATGTATCCATGTTTCAAGTGATACCGGTCTAATATGATTATGGCGTGGATGACTATGTTATTTGATGGATATTCATATAATATAATGAATTTCCTATGTATAGAAATAAAGAGAACCTATAATAAATAAATTCAATATATAGAAAAATATTAATTATATTCCAAAAATATAGTAGAGGAATGAAAATCATTAAATAAATTCAATAGGCAACAAAAATAAATAAAATAATGGCTCCCTTACCTAAAACATTTGAAGTATAGAATGAAATAAAATGCAATATTTCAAATAATTATCACATTACAATACATTTTTGATTCCTCTAACTTTATAATATATTCTATCTAAATAATTAAATTTATCATTATGATTATACCAATACCTTCTATAAAATATAATATTTATCAATTCATATCATTTCCCATGCCATGTACATTAGGATGTGGTGAGTCCAATAACCTTGAATTATTCCCAGACCTCTGATGTCATACTACATGAATTGTGTTGGTTGATAGATGTAAAATTTTATTGCGATTAATACACAACCAATGAGGACAACATGACCAATTCATGAACATAAAATTTCATTATTATGTTATATCACAGAAAAGGATACACACTCACCCCAGAGACTCAGAGTAGTGCTTTCTAGCATATGAAAGGTACCAACTTCTAGTAATCACTGATTCAGATACACTCATGATCCAATGAGGTATACTCTATAGTGAATCTTAACTCATCAAATGATATCATCAAAATTATCACTATATCAACCATGACACACTATTTAGAGTCTAAAATTAGAAATTATTCATCACATTTCCCATATATAACTCTGAATAATATGGTGTAAAATAATGATTATATCATGATATATGAAATATATTCCTTAATGAGGTTGATTCCAAATATAAAAACATTCAAATCACTAAAAACCATGAAAGATATTTCAATTAGGGCCCAATGCATAAAATATAAACAAAAAAATAAATCATGTAATGAAAAAAATTGGAAAACATAGACTTGGGAATAAAAGGGAGAAATTAAAAACCCCACATTCATTCCCTTCACTTTATCAACTAATCACCCCTTATTTATCCTATATTATAGGGAGCTCATAGATCATGTTTCGAATAGTCTCATATATGACAAGTCACCATAGGGGTGGGATCCAACTATATGATAGTATAACATTATGATTACAAGTTTATCCCTTGGACTATATATCAATTTCATCATTTCACTGATTCTTAATATCTTTTATCATGATCATAATCAATAAGTTTATTTTATTCCCTTGGTATTATTGTATATATATCTTAAGAGAGTTTGGCCTTCTTTTTCCATGAAATTAGAAACTCATATTATATTCCCCAAAAATATTCTCTCATAAATCCTAGATATCTTCAACCTAGTTTCATATCGATCAATGAATAGTGAATAACAATTGTGATTATAAATCTAAATTGGGTCAAATAATCAGTTCATGAATCCTTATAATAAAGGTAGTCATATATCTCATGGAAATACCATGCAATGGGAACATCCTAGATTTCACCTCAAATATTAATCTCATATCAAACAAGATATTTGTCACGTGATAATTCCTATATCATTGGCTATATTCTTATCCACTCAATAGCAAGTTGAAGAAATATAATATCACAATGTGAAAAAAACTATCCCACTATCCGTAATACAAATTTGGAAAACTTCTCACATTCTAATCCCATATCATGATAGATGCTCAATATCCTAAAAATGTTAAGACAACATCCCACTAATCCAAAATTATCCATTAATAAAATAAATTACACAATTTATCTCCAACAGTTACCACTAGTTTCAATACGGACGAATCTTCTATAATAATTAATGGATCAAACAACTCATTAATATTATTAATCACATCCCAAAGGCTAATAGTGGGAAATTAAATCGATTATTGGATTAATATGGTATCTTCCACATCACCCATGTGTCACCCCATAACCTAATGACCACCCATGTGTAATCATGCTATCACGTATCACTAAACACCGTGAATAACTCTTAGTAGTATTGGTTATATAAAAATTCATAGGACATGAACTATATCACAATATGAAACCTCCCAAATTCCTTTGAATAACCAACTATAAAAAATACCAATATAAATTGAATCTTATTATAACTATCCAATCTCCAAAGTAAAGATCAATTCTATAGATTGTATTCTATAATACATCATCATATCCTACGAGATAAAATATATTGAAATTATAACATTATAGATCTCACAAAAGAACACATTCTATGAAGAAATAATTCATCACCACTACAAGATCAACAAGACTAAATCATTTATCAACAAAATCCCATATTATATTTCATTGAAATAAAATTAAATTTCTTTATAAATCCATTCTAATCACATTATAGAGTGAATTTTTCTATAAAATTCCCATTCCCAAAATCAATGCAGAAATATTCATTAAAATTACTAACAATTATATTACTTAAAATAAAAATTAAAACATATCACATTATGTATATCCACCCATTGAAATTTAATTTAAATGAAACAATAATTTTTTAAATCCCATGGAAATGGTTGATTATTTTTTATAAAACAAAATCAAATACAAATCCAAATGACTCTAAAATCACTAAGATATCTCGAAAACAACCATTTGAACAAGGCTCCTAAAAAAAATATTATAAATATCTATGGTTATTTGTTATTATTATGATAAATAGACCATATTTTATTTAATCATAAATTATCTTTATAAAATCAATAGAATTATAATAATTATAATTACCCAATCATAATGAGTCTAATTGTAATTTCAAACAACCTTCCATTCACTATTATCAAGGTATAAAGGCCATCTATAATAATTTTACTTCCATTTAATCACCACAATATCCAATCATGCACCACTATCATAATGGAAACCTATATCATGAATATTCATATATATAATAAACACTATGTAATTTTTAATAAAATTACATAGTTATATTAAACAATATAAAAATCATTGAGCAGTACCACGATCCCCAAAACACAAGAAATGAGTTTTGGTCGACTAATTATGAACACATGATACTAAAAATAAAAAAAAATCCCTAATTTATAATACAAAATAATTCATAAATTTCAGAAAAATTATTCAACATTCAAAAAAAATCATCAGGATTCATATTGTTACTGAAGCTATGTAAAAAGACTAGAAACAAGGATAACCCAATCGTAAGATATATTTATATGAAATTTTTAGACTTATTTATAAATAATAATTCATAATAAATCATACCCTAAAACTAATAGATTCAAAATATCTAGAAATTGAAAATATAACAAAAATATTTAACAATAGTTCTATAATTATTCTCGTAATAATTATTTACAGAAGATACCCTTCAAAACTACTCATACATAATACTATTATTTGTTATTAGAGGAATGTCTGCTGATGAAAAAGGGAGAGCTCATAAAATTTGAAAGGGATAAAAACATGTTATATCAATTAAAACAATATAATATGTCATAATTAAGATCATAATTTATCATTAGATGAATAGTTGGGTTTGAGAACATACACAATATATATAAGAATAAAAAGAATAAATCTTTCCCAATAGTGTCTAAATCAGAAACATGAATGATAACATAAATATTTTTATATAACCTTAAAAATCAGTTATTAGATTGTGCAATGTCATAAAAATGTATAAATATATTAATCATATAAAATCATATATTATTTCAATGCTCTCTACATGGAGAATCATCAAATAGTGGTTCCATATGACCTGTAAAATTATAGACAATGATAAAATATCATGTTCCAAAAAAAGTCATCACATGATAATTAAATATTTTATTATTTACTGTGTGGATATATAATTATTATCCCACACATTATATAATTATTAAACAGACATATGTTTGAACTTGATCATAAAAACTTATAAAAATTCATGATAACATAATTAACACATATGAATAAAATGGATTTCAAAATCAGGATTACAATTAAAAAAAAACTAATCATACTATGAAATAATGTGGATAATTCCATTGAAATTTATCTTTTGTGAAATATAATAAATATTAAAATATATTTAAATATATGAAAACCAATTTACAATACCCATATAATTTTATTTAAAATAATAAATACCCATTAAATTTGGAATGTTTTTATAAAAAGAAATTATCAATTAAATATTTATGAAAATAATTATATGGTGATTAAAAATTTAATTAATGATTAAAAACATGAAAATGATTATTTATAAGAAAACCAAAGAAAATGGTTTAAAAAACAAGAGGTAAACACAGTGAATGTTAAATCAAAATAAAATTTTAAAATTATTTAAAATTTAAAAAAATTGAAATAATACAAAATAAATCATAAAAGTGGATGGAATTTTATTTCTAGAACATTTATTATAAAATGGTCATGGGTAAAAATATTCCGAACCAATATAATTTTTAATGGAAATTAAATTGATATTATTCATTTTAGATTAATTATGAATAAAAGAGTATCAAAATGGTGAAAAAACAATATTTCCCAAACACAACCTAGGAGAAAACATGGAATAGTTGCATAAAACCAAAGTTATAGAGAAAACATCCCAATAAAATAATAGACATCTATATTCTGAAATTAAATGTAACAATGTGAGTGAAACATTTACAAATTTTGTAACATTTGAATAAAAATACTTTAATGAAGAGAAAAATAAATGGAGTTCTAAATCCTAAAATTTGAATGAATATTATCAAAAATTTAATCATTTTGGGTAATATATTCACCACACAAAACGATATAAGTGGTGAATATGGAGCATATCATAATGAATTTAATTTTAGATAAGAAAACATTAACTTTAATAAAAACTCCAATGAAAACTCATTAACCACATTATAATTAATATAGACAACATAAAAAATTATTTCACAACCTAATTCATATCTATTACATTTTATCTTATACAAATATATTTTTTATTACATATGTAATATTTTTTAATGTTTATTTTCATCATCCGATAAGAGTATATTTGATTATGTAAAATTTGTTTTGGTAATGTGAGTTCAACCATAAACCTTTAGTATAACATTATTCACTCCAAAACTTTTAATGTTGGTGAAATAATTGTATCATAATTTTTCATGAATTCCCATAATAATATAATGGAATTTATAAATACAATTCATAAGAGAAAAAATCATGAGACATATGTTTCATGTTACATTACAGATACTAATGAGTTAAATTATAAATATCACTATATTTTGTTACAACCTTATTTGGACATAATAATTACAAAAATTGATCATCAATATAATATATATTACCATTAGGTATGTTTTTATAATAATTCATGTTATTTATTATGATGATATTAAAAAATCATTATTTTAGGTTTTTTATCAAACACAAACTAGAATATATTATAATAATGAAAAAAGTACCAGTATATAGTTATATTATAGTAATATAATATTTATTAATTATAATTATATCATTATAAGATCATTATATTTATTAATGATATTTTAGAGATTTTTACATGATGATTAGATTGAAAATAGAAAAAAATGTGATAATTTCTATGGGGAAATCGATCCAAGAAATGAGTTGTGATAGAGTGAAGGATATTAGAATTATCAATGGGAATAAGTATATAAAACGTAAAAAGACCGTTAAGAGATGGGATTTTAAATACTATTTTAGAGAAAATGATAGGTATGAGTTTGTTTTGAGTGTGTGGAGAATAAGTTTCTTTTATTGGTTAAAATGAGCTGAATTTCTTTTGAAAATTATGCTTAGTGAAGGGTAAACATAGAACACATATGTGTTAGACGTGTTAGGTAATAAAATGTTGGTTGGAATAGTAGGATTGAATTATTCCCCAAAAATGTGATTCTAGATTATCTAATATAAATCTAATTAATTGAAATTCTATCAATGTAATTTTACCCCTTTTAAACTCATTTTACATCATTTTGATATTAACCATAATTATATTTATTTTATGAATAATAAAATATTCCACCTTTTATAGACTAAATGTGATTATTCATTATTTAAACACCATTTAATGAAATTTAAATTATAAAATTTTGAATTTTTAATTTTAAATAAAAATAGAAAATGGTGACGATAAGATGTTTTTAATCAAAAAATTGTTTTAGAGATGAAATATAATTATTATTATTTCATATAAATTATTAATTATTACATTTGTTCTAATATAGTTATTAATATTTATGAAAATATATTGATATATTTTTTTAATTATATATAGTTTTTTAAAATAAAATAAAAAATATGTACTTCAAAAAAATAAATTTTTTAAAATCAGCATTTTAAATCATTAATAATATATTTTCTTATTTATAAAAAAATAAATATATGATTCTTGTTTATTTGTCTATATATATAAAAAATAAATTTTAACGATCATCATAATAAAAATATGGTTAATTTAACATTTGAATAAAAAAATACAATTGAAAAACAATTTTTATGAATAAAAAGAATTCTATAAATGATCAATTAGTATATTTTACTCACTTATCCTTTATTATTAATTTAATAGGTTTTGAATATTTATTATACATGTTAATTATATCATTTACATTTTGTTATTCATTTTAAAATAAGGATTATATTTTATTATAATATTCTGTATAAACTCATTCATTATCTGTATTCCTAATGACCATATATATTTCATAAAATTTTATAACAATCATAAAACCCATTTTAACTCTTATACCCAAGAAGTCCGATCCAAGCAAGCTTGGACCACCAAATTTATTAATAAAATAAAAGTGCAGTAACATGAGAAGGAAGAGAGAGAGATTACAAGTCAAAACATTCATAGTCACCACCCCCATACCCGATCGTGTCATCAGCATCAGCTGATTCCCATTCTGATTGGGTCTCATATTGCTTAAGAAGCTTCTTATAGAACTTCCGTTTGTCCATCTTCTCCTTCGATAGCTTCTCAATCTCCTTCTTGGCAGATGCCCTAGTGGTCACGGTCCTCGGAACTACAGAGTAGTCCTTCCTTGGTTTCCTTGAAACAGATGCAGATCTGACACCCTCATTGTCAGAGCTTCTTTTCTTTTCTCCTCGGACAATATCACTATATGATATCGTATTTGCATCCATACCTCTTCCCTTGGTCTCAACATGAGAGGCACCCCCTTTGCAGAGGGTTAGGTCCCTAACTCCAAGAGTGGATTCCTCCGCCCTTCCTTTCTCAGTAGTCATTGACTTGTCACCATTGCCCGAGACTGTGATCGGTGTACCCACCCTCCCCTATTCATCTTCAGAAATGTTCCCCCATTTCTCAGGTAACTCATATATCTGAAATTGCTTCTGGATTTCATGATGATAATCAACATGTAATTTCACATCACCCAGATTATAGACATCAACCTGGTGAGAGTCAGTGATCAAATTATCAGAAGTGATAACCTCCTGATCTATAGAAGGGCCGCTATAAGATCTTTTCGGAGTAGAATCAACAATCAACTCTTTGCCCTTTGAAGGAGTTGGCACATCAGGGAAAGCCTTCATAGGAGGGTCGCTGTCCTTGATGACATGCTTTGGAGAGGACGATTCCTTCAAAGTATCCTTTTTTCGACAGATATTGGAGGGGTGTCCTTGCATCCCACACTCTTTACAAGAGTTGTTTTTACGACACAACTCCAAAGAGTTCCCCACAGTCATGCATTTAGTGCAGAAAAGAGGCATCTTTTCATATTCAACATCAATTTGAATTTGATCAGACGGAATAGAAAGAGTTACCGTATCAATGAGAGTGGATCTGAGATCAACTTCCACCAGCATTCTAGTGAAGTGCCCAAATCTGACATCAGTTGTTTCCTTGTCAAGGCGTATGGGAGTTCCAATTGCAGTTCCAATATCATGCAGGATCTCTGGATGCCAAAGAACCCAATTAAGACCATGAAGACGCACCCATACCTGAGCGAAGACATTTTTTGCATTCGAGACATTAAAGTCAAGTGACCATTCGTGCAGATGAATCCATCCCTGTTTTAGAAACATGGAACCAGAACTCCATGCCCTAATCTTGATATCCGCCGATGGAAACAAACAGTGAAAGAATCACCGCCCAAGGGAGACACATTTCCAGCTAGCAAAGCCCCACAACATCGAAATTCTACCGAATAAATCTTCACATTTCCAGGGTTGCACACCTTTAGTAAGAACAATGCGAGAAATCAATGAGTTCTCACCCAATGCCAACCTTTCAGCAATCACACCGAGGTTCGCCTCAATGTGAGACAAAGATCCCTTTCGGAGAATCCTTCTATAGCAGGAATTCTCAATCTTTTTCTGTTCCGATAAATAATCCTTCATCACATCAACAAATGAACGTTGACCACATGATGCGGCACCAAAGGGAACCCTCACAGATTCCTGAAACTGACCAATATTGACATCGGAAGAGGAAATCTTCAAAACATCCTTTACCTTGGACCTCGAAGAATCCCAAGCACACTGGTTAAGGGATTTGCAGGGCGGAGGTTTCGCAGCGACGCGATTCAACCGGTCCACCCTCGCCGCACCATCCTCCGATCTCGGCAAAGCAGTCTCACAAGAGGAGACCTTCGTGCCACCAGCCAATGCGCCATCAGCAGAGGAAGCCTCCAGATTTTTGAAGCTGCTCGGGTCCGCATCCTTCCCAGAAGGCTGTTGCTCGCCGGAGGAGACCACACCACCAACCGACGCGTGCAAATCAGGAGAGAAAGCCTCTGGTTTTCTGAAATCGGAACTCGGCGCAGAGGAAATACCGCTCGAAACCGGATCCTTCCCCACCGTTCGCATGTCGAGGCGATTGAATCCAAGGAAGTGCGGAATCACCATCTCGGTAGAAAACCCTAGCAGACGCCATCACCTCGCGCCATCGCTCGGTTCGCCTCCCGTCTCGCCTCCCTTCTCGCAGACTCCATCTTTTAACTCTTATATATAACCGTAAACATTATGTACCGTTTTTTCATATAACTCAACAATTTGTATCTCTAAAATACTATTACGCTAATAAATTTTCCTTTTTTCTATAATTATAATATTATGTATGGTCTTCAAGGAAAATCAAGTGGAATTAGATTTCACATTCAGGTAATTTTTATTTATTTGGGTATTAATCCCACTCATAATTTTTTGTAATTATATTTCATATTACATTATATTAATATATAAATGTTTATCTTGTATTTTAATATTTTAACGAAATACAATATATTTTTACATTGGATTAGTTTGGTGTTCCATGTATGACAAGATATTTCATTTGTTTAATGAATAAGACATGGGGAATGAGAAAAAATATTGTTCACGTGCCTCTATTATGTAGTGCACATGAAATACTATTGATTTAAATTCAATTCCACCATTAATGGGATTAATAACAACTAAAAATCCGTACAAAATCAATATAAATACTTTGAAAAGAGAGGAGAATAATAAATTAGAAAATATGTGTTGGAATTTCATTAAATCGCCCAAATGAATGTCAAAATAACCACCCCTATTAATGTATAATCAATAGGGAATGAAGATGGTATAAGCGGGTGGCTCCCATGTTTTTAGCTAACCTTGGTGGAAAGCGATGATGGATGTTTTAAAGACTAATGAAACAATGAAACTTTCTGCATATAAATTAGGTTTTAGAAAACACCACTAGGTACACAATGTAGTCCAATGGTAATTTAATGCCACTATAGACCAATGAGTTCTCAGTGTAAAATAGTGGATGAATTATCTATTTACCCAACCCATGGGACTCATGTTGTTATACCAAAATAATTTTAGTGTCGTCCAGATCCACCCACAAAATATCATGTGCATCATATCATGACTTATACACTCTATTAGGGGTTTTACCAATCAATTTAAAACCAATAGCATAAATTAATCTAGAAAAATAAATCAAATGACCATCCTACTTATCAAAAAATATATTTTTTAATTCACCCTAAAACCAAATCAATACATGTAATTCAAAAATATTGTTACACTAACATATATTATATAGGGTGGTTACAATTTTATGTAATTTAAATTTTTATTCAAGTTACAAATTTTAATATCATTATGTTATATTTGATTTTATTGTTATTGTTTCTATAATTAACCATCGTGTGAGTGATTAAAAAATATTTTTTATTTATTTGAATCATTTTTGATATTTTTCATCATTTAATTTATTCTATGGAATTATTCTTTTCTAAAATGTGATATTTCTTGATTCAAGTGGTATATTTTTATTTCTACTTTTGATGATATTTAATTATAGAGTATTGTTTTAATTTGATAAATTCTTGTATCATTTACTAAAATCCTAATTTTATGGTATGACCTATATCTTTTAAAAATATGGAGTATAATTTAGAAATAAATATTAATAATGGAATAAAAAATTGTTTAACGAGATTTAATGATCTATTATAAATTTATTTTAAAAACATTCATACAAAATTAATTTTGGAGTTTTGGTTCTAGGGTTAAACATTGATATTTATATAATTTAAATAAATAAATAATTATTTTTTTATTAATCATTAATAAAATAATTGTGTTAAAATATTTCATATTTTTTAATCAATTCACCTCTTAAAAAATAAGAGTTATTATATATTTATTTATTTATAATACATAATAATGATTCAATAATATTTCTACTACATCATACTCTTTATAAATTTTAAAAATCAATTAAATTAGTGTGAAAATTCATAATGGGGATATAGTTGGAGCCAAAAAGTTTAGTTGACCTATGGATATTCTTTTAGAAATTGATTTTTTTAGAACATATATTCTTTTATTTTTAACAATGAAAATATGGGAGGGCTTCATTAAAATTTAAAAAACATTGGCTAAAAGACTCATATTTCTATTACTATTAGAAAATGGTGCAACCAATCGACCACCAAAACATTTATAGCACATTTTGAATAATCATGGTAGTTTCTTATTACTAATAAATATTTATATTTCTATATATATTAAATTTTTTATTTTTTATTTATTTCTATTTTTGGTTTTAGGGGGAATTGTGTTATTATATTAATAATTAATGAAATCGTTATATTATTATTATTTCACTTATATCATGTATGGTGTTATGAAACACAGTTTTTTTAACTTGCAGTAATTTCATATATGGGGTAATCCCATGTTTCTTTTCCTCTATCAATATAATATGATTCCTTATAATTATTTTTATTTTTGAATAAATCATGTTAGTATATCCCATTTAATATAATTATCTCATATATAGATGTTTTCCATCTAAGATAAATCATTTGGGGACTATCCCTTAATTCATTACCTTTATCAAATTCAATGTAATTGTTTTTATTTGTGAACACTTTTATAAGTTAATATATTTATATATATAATAAGAGGAAGAATTTATAATGTTTCGACCTCATATTATTTTAGATATGTCATGGATATTTTCCAGTTAGCAATGAATTTGTACATCCTAGGTACTTATATATTTATTTTTGTTTTTTAATTACATTCAGATGATACTATTTTGTTAAGTTTAATTTATAGTTTTAGATCATAAAAACTAACACATTCCATTAATATAAAAACATTGCAATGAATTATTTTTATATAATGAGATTCATGGTATGATTGTTTGCTTTATTTTTTAGTGTATTTAAATTTTGCAGTATAAATAACTTATAAGCGAGGAATGTTATAATATTGACATAATTATACAACTTTGTTTACTTTATTATAAATACATATAGTGTTTAATCTATGAGTTATTAATTTTATTTTTTATGGTTTTTATATTTTATTTTGAAATCACTCCCCAATATTTATTTATAATTCTTGACATCATATGTTGTATTTAGTTTATTTCTGGAGTTGAACCTAAGGATGTATAAATAAACATAGGTCCCAAGAGGATGGTGATATTTTTTCTCAATAGTGATCATGTTCATCATCAAAATAACTAATATAATAATCTCATAGGAGAAAAAGATAATGGTATCGTTGGACGCCATGAAATGTTCATGATTTTTCCAAAATATAACTGTCACTATATGATCAATGCTGACTAATTGATGTTAGGTCCTTCAAATCAATGAAATATGTTATATTTTAAAATATCATCAAATAATAAAATATGTCACATGTTTCTATGAATGCGGAAACTATTGAAAAAAATAAATGAGGCATTGAAGAAATCAACTATTTCATGGGTTTTCATATTTAATAATGTGAAGCCCTAGGAATTTTCTGATTTATTGTGGAGAATATTTGTGATGTGGGGATTTTCATATTGAAATATGAATTTTATTGGAAGTCAGTTCTTTTGAATAATCTTCCCTTTGAAATATCTAAAGGGGAATTAATAATTTGTTTGGATTTATTCTTCTTAAACTAGAAATTCTACTCATTCAGAAGTGGAATACATCTTATGACCACTTTTAATCTTATAAAATCTATTCCATGGGTTGGTTATATATTTTCAAAAAATTCTTTTAACTATAATCATGTGATTGTATGGAATGTTTCTGGATCAATTGTAATCCCAATGTAAATTGATAAAGATACTAAAATAAGATAGGATTTGGACTTTTTCTTGGATTTTAATTCATATTTATTCATTATTCCCCCGGGTTCTTCTAGTTGATTTTGATACTTTGGATGATATCTATCACTAAAGGTCCCCTAGGGCATGTGTTAGGACATAACCCAATCCTGCCTCCCATAGGACAGATGGTGGCGACAAGCACCGGAGGCGTCTAGCTACATGTTTTTGGAAATTTCCTATGTACCTATACTCACACTCACATAAAAACTTCCCAAAGATTGAAAAGTAAACATGCATGATACTAAAAAACACATGAGTAAATGTAAAAACCGTAGGTCAAATGTTCTTGAATACAAACCCAACATAAGATAAAATGAAAATAGGAAAGCTTAGGTGAATCGTTGAAAGTTGTCTGCTAGAAACCACACCTGATGGGCATGTGTAGAGTATCTATTGCAAGTTGTTAAAGTATTCCGAACCTACCTTGTCTCACTGTGCGCCACCGGGTCCTAGGACACCAAGACCTACATTAAAGAAATAGTCATCTTCATAAGACACAACACGTGAAGGAAAATCTCGTGAAAGGGTGCATCACAATATACTCAGTTGGGAGCCGTAAAAACAAATGAAATACCAAAATTCAATCCACATAGAAGACCACAAAATTGATCATGATTTAAGATAGCTTACACTAGTTATAATCTTGATTAGAAAAGTAGGACCATTGGTCATATCATTGAACAACATGGGTTACTGGAGAACTCCTCTAGAATGAGTGTAGTTTGCTTGTCGGGTCGTAGAGAAGCCGCATCCCACTATCCTTGAGTTGATGTGGCACTCAACCCTGATGAGCACTATTGGTTTGTTTTGTGACACAGAAAATTATCTCTACCATGGGTATGTCGTGTTACCCAAAATTCACTTCCCACCATGGCCATACTAATGTACTACTTCTGTCGTGTATTGTGGGTATGTTTGGTCACACATAGTCACTCTACAACATGGGCTTGTTGGGTAACAATGTATCCGCTTCCAACTGGGCCATCCTAGCTGATCAACATTGGGTCGCTTTTTAGCAGTCTTCATTTCTCATCAAACCATAGGGTTTCCACCCATATTGTGCTTTATTCCGGGTGAACTGATCCACAATCCATTTACTTAAATTCAACATCCATGAAATCTTCCATAGAGTATGTAGGATGATATGCCTCGTCGCGAGGGTTGAAACACCAAAAATGACTCGTCAATCAGAAACCATATATAAATTATATTGTTGTTTTTTTAAATAGGGTCTAGTCGCATCTGGGCCCGGTCCGACCAGGTCGGACTGACCCAACCTACCTAGCTTGGGGGACTCATATTCCCCAGTTTAGTATGACTGGCCCAACCTGACATGGTTTGGGTCTGGGATAGCCCAGTCTTCTAGAGGCGGACTAGTTCTCTACCTGGACGGGATGATGTAGGAAGCCATATATATCCTCTTATCCCACATGTCGACGCATGACCACCTACTTCTGCGTAGATTCATAGTGAGTATGGCGTGTAATCACATGTTTGGCCAGACTTTAATCATTTGGTCGGTGGACCACATGCACATAGAAGGATGACTTGTAGCTGTAGGCCACCCTACTGATACAGATGAGGCAATACATCCTTCCGCCTGGCCATCGACTTTTGATGCACTGTTGTGGCCTTAGCCTTCTGTGTCTCTGCTCTCGGCTTGCCCCATCCAGCTCACAGCCGTCACCTCCGACTTGTAGATGAGATCATATTTGGACCACCAGGTCAACTCTAGTTGTCATTTCATTTCATTGCCTACAGCTCAAAGCTTTGAGGGGTGTCTCCTTCACTACGAAGGACTCAATTTTTCCATCCCTCCAATTTGAATGATCAGATACAAAGAACGAAAGATGATAGCTCTCACCCTCTGCGTCAGATGTTTAAAAACATCGGAGGATTGGGATCATAGTTATATCAGAAAATCATGAATCCTGTTGGAAACCCCAATTAAAACACCCTCCCACAAGAACACTTGCTCCGTTGATGAACCTTTTTTAGGGTTGATCTACGTATGTTGTTTTTGAATATGAATGGAAAAAACAAAATACAATTAAACCCTTACCTAGAACTAGTTCTACATTGAAGCAGTCTGCCCCTGAAGACTCAAGAGGTCAAAGGCATTAGTCACTCACAGGTCCCTTTCTTCGAGTGTTATCAAAGTTGTTAACTATATGACAACCTTCTTCATTCATAATTCGAGAGATTTCTCTATATCATTTCATCAGAGATACTTCCACCCTTTAATTCTCAACTCTTAAAAGTGTTATCCCATTAATAGAAAACATGTTTCAGTGTTTCTATTACGATGTGATGTCGCTTCGTTCTGATGTTTCGTTTATGAAACAATATATCTGTCAAACTACATTTAATGCATCTTTTAGATTCCCAAAACTGATCCATTAATGATCTTCATTTAACACACCTCATTGCCACACCACTTTGTGGTCTTCCACCACTCAACAGTTTTAAAAAACAAAAAAAAAATAACTTTTTATGTTTTTTTGGAAAAGTATGAAAACAATATTTTCAATTTCACCCATGCTACATATGGTTTCGTGCATTCTAGGAAAATCCTAGCATTTTGTGTTAAAAATTATACTTATATTTTTTATCCGAGAACATGTTTAAAAATAGAAAATCCCGCTCGAACGTTTTATTAAATGAACTTAAAAAAAGTTCAAAATTATATTTCGATATCACTAGACCTCAAATTTAGGTTCCATCAGAGCATTTGGTCTCAAAATAATTCCATCTAATTTAATTAAAATTTATAGGGATATTTTCATGCATTACATTACTCCCCCCTTTTTGGGCTTCACATACTTGTAATCAAAAACAAATCTAAACAAACAAGTGGGGGTACTGATCATGAATTTGAGCCTCCTACTCACATTTTCCCTCATTGAGATCCCCAGGATAACACCAAACATGCACCAGAAGAGTCAACCATCCATAAATGACCCACTCCTGTCGATCCTCCATGTCTACTGGGAACTCTGTAAATGTCCTCCCTTCGTTAATGTCCCGTTATCCCCAGTCGATGACATGCGATGGATTGTGAAAGTACTTTAATAGCTGTAACATGTGAAAAACATCATGCACCCGGTGCATCTGTGGGGGAATATCTAGGTGGTACACCACCTCACCTACTCTACTATGAATCTGAAAGGGTTTGCTGATCTTTTGAGATAACATGCCACCATGGAAAATCTCTACAAACCCTATCAGGGTGAGACTTGAAGGAACATTTGGTCTCCATCCTCAAACTCAATGGGTCTACATCTATTGTTATCATATGATTTATTCCTCATCTATTCAATACTCATCTTCTCTTGGTTGATCTTCACCTTCTCAGTTGTATCCCATACCAACTCGGGATGCATGACTATTGACTCCTTTGGGTCTATCCAGCATAAAAGTGATCGGTATGACTTAATGTACAATGCCGCAAACAGTTACATACCAGTGGTGGAGTGATATCTATTTTGGTATACATACTCCACTAGTGGTAGATGGTCCTCCCAACTGTGACCAAAATCAAGGACATAAGCATGAAGCATGTCCTCAATGGTCTATATGGTGTTTTACACATAACCATCTTTTCTAGGGTGAAAGGTTGTGCTCAAGTGTAGCTGAGTCCCGAATTCCCCTGCTATCCCTTCTAGAACTGAGGTGTAATTTTTCCATCATGGATTGATAAAATCACCAAAGGTACCCCATGAAGCCACACAATCTTCTGGAAATATAGGTGTCCAAATCCCTCTACCGATCGCTTCTCCCATATGGGTAGGATTTGAACTGAATTGTGGTATCAGTTAATGATCACCTAGATAGAATTAGGGCCGCTAGTCGTTCATGGTAACCCCAGCAAGAAGTCTATGATGATACAATCACATTACCACTCTGGTGCCTCATGTGACTGGGCCATGTCAATCGGAACCTGATTCTTGGCCTTCACATGATGAGAATTGAGTCATCATGAAACAAACTCTGCCAACATATTATTAATCCTTGGCCACCAGTATTGATGTAGGAGGTCATAATACATCGTTCCCACACCAGGATGTACCACCAAAAAAGTTGTATGGAAATCCCTCCACACCTCCTCCTGAAATGTCATTGGTACCACTGTTCATCCTTTGAAGTGGATAACATGGTTCCACTAACCAAAAACCCATCAAGAGCCTTTGCTGCGAAGAAATGATCATGTCAGACCTCAAAATAAACATCCACAAGCTTTAACTCCTTATCTAACATTAAGAGTAGGGAAGTGATAGTCATCAACTGAATGTATGATGATCCCACACCATCTACTAATGATATCTACATCACATATAGTTGTTCCATCACTTCACTCATCATTTGTAATCTATCCCATCTGATGAGGGCATCTTCCACCACGTTCCCATTTCTAGGCATGTAGACTTTCTCAAGGTCTTAGTCTTGGTGGAACTCTTTCCATAACCTCTATCACATGTTTATGTCCTTCTGTTAGAAGATATAACTACAACTCTTGTGTTCAGAGTAGATGTTAAACTATTCACCCATCAAGTATGGATGCCACTTCTTCAAGGAAATGATCACTACTTATAACTCTAGTTCATGGGTTGCATACTTATGTAAATTTTTCCTCAACTACCATGAATATATGAAATCATGGATCTCTTAAGCATCAGGACACATCCCAGCACGGACCCTGATGCGCTGTAGGAGACTACATACCCAACTCCTTCTTTTGGTAGTCTCGTGATAGGGGCATTCATTTGTCTCCACCTCAACTCCGGGAAACTCTTCTGGAAACTATCCATCAACACAAAGGGTTTTCCCTTCTATGTCAACTCCGATAAAGGCACTTCTACTCTGGAAAAGTCATGAATGAACCTCTAGTAGCATTCTTACAACCCCAAGAAACATCGTACCTCTGTCACACTCCTTGGTGGATCCAAAGAAAGCACTACCTCTATATTTAATGGATCCACTACAACTACATCCTTTAAGATTCCCTATCCCAAAAATGGACCTCCATAATATCAAATTGAAACTTTGAGAGCTTGCAGTAATGATGGTTCTGTCAGAGTACATCCATGACTATCCATAGGTGTCTAGTGTGCTTCTCCTCTAATATCGATTACCCCAAGATTTCATGAATGAAGACCACCATGAAACCATCGAGGTGAGTCTTGAATAACCTTTTCAAGAGTTCCATGAACACATAGGGGGTATTGTTTATTCCAGGGGGCATTAAAAAGAACTCGTAGTGGCTATACCGAAATCTAAAGGTTGTCTTCTGTGCATCTCCATCATGTACCTAATGGTGATGATAGCCTAATATAAGGTTGATCTTTGAGAACCACCTCACTACCTTTATCTAGTGAAAGAGAAAATCAGTCCTATTTATTTGATAGTTATTCCTAAAGGTCAGCTAGCTCCAGAACCAAAATTTCATGCAGAACATCAAGCTCTTGTCTACATTTTTGAAAACCACACCGGGGATGCCCATGGTGAAATTTTGGGCCTCAAAAAGACCTTATCCTACAATTCCTCCAACTTTACCCTAACCTCACGATAGTCTGAGGGAACCATCCGATATTCTGGTGTGGATATGAGTGATTTCCCACGGTATAGGTTGATGTTGGAGTCTACCTCCATGTGATGAGGTAGCCACAGAACATCATCCAGATGGACATCCTCATACTCATCCACCACTTCAACAAATCATGGACTCTTATCATCCACTACGCCGAGGGTGAGGCTCGCCAATTGGTGAGTTATTGGTTACACCCTCCTCTGATAATGTTTTTCTTATGGTGAAAATGTTCCCTTCTCACCGATTAATGAAAACATATTCCCATCCTTTTGAACACACTTCACATTTAATCTAATATAGTCGATTTGGGAATATACTATAGATAACCATTCCATACCCAATATGACATCATAATGGCTCGATGCATCTACTGGGAGATCCCAGCTGATTCTATAGCCTCTTATGGTAAGTTCACACAACCAGCACTAGTTAGTAATTGTCGAATATCTTCCCATATGAGTTTTTAATCATAAGGATTGATCCAATGGATCCATCGAAATCTCTGAGCCATGAACAAGTTTTGTGGAATGGAAATAGTGACTAGAAACTATATGTATAAGAACTAAAACTTTGGTGGATATTAAATAAATTGTACCCCTAATTATCTCTTAAGCCCCATGTTCGTAGGTCTCCATCACCTGAATTCATCCACACCCCTATCCCACGTCACCCAGAGCTCGTAGTGGATCACCTAGGGGAGATGGTGGTAGCACCTTGAAAAGCCTCAAACCACCTACGAATCGACCTCCTCCCCATCTATATCCACCTCCCTGTAGAGATCCTCACTCAATACTCTGCCCCTACCAGGGTGTCCCTTCGACCATTTGATGAACATCTACAAGGCGGGTCTAGAAGCGATGAGCCATGTTCCCCTACCCACCATATGAGATAATCATCTGAGTTCCCTGCTAACTCCTTTTTTTGGGAACATCTATCTATCGACCTTGAGTCTTAGGTTCAACCCTAAAATATCTAACTCTCTTGGGTCCCTGAGGCTACTGCCTGCTTCTCAATACTTAAGACTTTGTCTCCTAATGCCTTTTGGTTGCTCCAGTTGTCTGTTCCTGCTCTACTAGGAATCTATTTAATATAAGGGCTCGCTCCAGCACCCCAACCTGAGTGGGAATGCTGAGAGAGACCATGGATTCCTTGATCTCTTAATTGAGTACCTACTAAAAGGTCAGAGAACTACAAAAGGGGGTCCCACAAAATTTTTTATTGAGTAGAAAGAGAGGCATGTAAACCTTAGAGAGTAATCATCCACTGACATGTTTCACTACTATAAGTGATGTATCTCATGCATACGCACTGAGGGAAAGTCTGCATGGAAGAACATCCCCCAGAAAAGTCCCTTGAAGTCAGCCCAAGAGAGGTCCACCTCATCTCAAGTATGAATCCTCAAACTCCACTATCTCCTTACCGAACCATGGAGAAGGCTCTTATCTACGATCTCCATCTGATCCTGTGGAGTCCTCACATTGCATAAGACCAGCGTTACCACCTCTATCTAGTCCTTAGAGTCTGAGGATCTATCTATTCCCTAAACCCGGGAGGTCTCTATCTCTAGAACTCATAAAATACGGTGAGCCTACATGCATCCTTTGATGGTAATGCTGGTAGTAAATACATATCAACACATGGTTGTAATATGGGTGCACCACATAATGGGGACATCTATAGCACTTGTCCCTGAACCAATGCCTCATCGCTAGGTGGGTAGCCCTCACAGTCACACATCATAATTCAAGATGGTTTTTTTCATAAAGTCATCCAGATAAAAATCAATATGTACCATAATTAATAGATTATACCTTTTTATATGACTCTAATTCAATAAGAAGATGAGAAAAAACACAATTCATATATGATTCATGCAACATATTTTTTATGAATAGAGTCTAAAATCCGAATTCAAGGACCTCATGTATGGATACGTTGACTACCACACCAAAACTGGACTCCCCAAATCTGAAAGAAAAACTAGAAACATTTAACACTATTACCCAAACAAAAAACAACATACTCTTAGTATTTGAGATAGAACTGACCACCTCTGATAACAAATTGTCATGACCCATCACTCGGGACCCATGTCACGACCTATGACAACCATGCCCTTTATTACACACTTAAACATGATTTATTACATAAATGTCACTTGCTATAACATAGAAGATATCGAGGAATTGTGTATTTTAATCTTATGATCTTTACATAAATCTCAGAACATCAAATACAACATCTTTATTGAAAACATCCTTTACATGACCACTATATTCCCTCATACGTAGCATTGCATAGGATAACCTGTGGACTTGCCTGAAAAAAAGGGTGAGCTATAAAGCCCAGTAAGGGAATTAACATGGAATAACATGAGGATTATAGTACAAGTTATACAATAGGCATATCAATAGAGAATTAGAGAAACATTATCATAAAGGCATGATAAAGCATGATAATCTTAATATGGAAATGTGGAAATAACATTTAACATTATTTTAGCATGAGCCTGGTCTCATTGCACATGGAGCTTGTGTAAACACTCATTGCACTTGAATTATTACTAGGAACCCCTCTTTGCAATTTACATATCATGATACTAATCCTTACCCAATGCATTGGAGCGCTATTAGGGCACACCCTTATTAAACATTTCATTTCATGCATAAATGTGCCACATGGAACATATGACATGGATTTATTAAACCTCATCATTTATTACAAGATAAAGGAAATATGGAATTCATACATGAAACAATATAATAAGTAAGTAAATGTGCATAAATGTGAAAACCCATGATATGTAAATGGGCACAGTATTCACTACACAATGACATTGGCTTGGAAAATCGTGGTACAATTTCGGAAGCATAATGATGTGACATAGGATTTAATAAAAATGGTTGATGAGAGAGAAATGGGTGTCTAATAATATGTACATTAAATGGACATTAAGGGGGTCATATAGACACATGTCCCAACATATGTAATAGAATTTTTATTCACAATACAAAATAATTGATTGAATGTCAATGAGGAGAGAGGGATTCCTTATGGAATTTTGGCATAGTAACCGGTTTACATGAGGGGCATTTAATGAAAGAGAAAGGGGTCTCTAATCATTCATACATAGAGAGGGCAGTATGGGGGAGGTTCTGAATCATACCCCAAAATTTATAATTGATAGAAAATGGGAATAAAAACATAATGAAATTGTGACAAAAATGAGAAAAGAGGAAATCCCTTACTTGGAAGTGTGATCCCAAAGGCTTGGGAGAGGCTTGAGAGAGGATTCTTGGGAGCTTGTGGAACCTTGGAATGATTATATACAGATTATTTAAGGGTTTGGTCGAACTAAAAAGGCTTTGAGTGAAGCGGATGTGGGAGCTTCTGCGGGTTTATATATAAAAGGAGAAGGAATTCTTTAATATTTTGGGTTTGTTTCCCACAAATAAAACTAATCAATACCAAAAACCTTCAAATGGTTATTTACTAGTGTTTTCCAAAGGGGAGTGGAAGAAAATATTTTATAAGGAAAATGGCTGAAAATTTAAAAATATTGAGGGTGCTTATGTGGAGATGAGTTACACTCTCAAGGAAAACAATTTAAAAAGAAAAAATGTTTTATAAGTCTTGGAGGGTCCCCTAAAGCTTTTTAATATAAATCATAGAAAATGAAAATCACATTATTTTAATGGTAAACCATATTATTTCAAAAAATATCATTCATAGTATTTTATTACATCACCATTAGGTAAATATGATGTCATAAAATAGATTATATATTTAAACGTTATTAAATTTTTTCCCAAAAATTTGACTATCACATAAAATTTCGAAAAATTCACTGTTGAATAATTTTGACGTCCTGATTCCAAAAATAAAATTAATTTTATTTAAATTATAATATAAATAATTGAATTTTTACTTTTAAAATAAAAATTGACATTTATGGAAAATTCATGGGTTTTGACAAAAACGGCTTTCAAACTTTAATAAAAATTACAATTTCATTCATAAAATCATATGATCATTTATATTTAATAAAAATTAATTTAATCATATTAATATTTTTTTAAAATATTATTTAATTGAAAAATACATTAATTCAACAAAATATATTTTATAGTTGAATAGTAAATAAAAATACTATTTGTGCTTTAAAAACTATTTACAAAGTAACATTAATAAAATGATTGCAAATTTTTTACACAAAAATAATATACATAGTCATAGTTTTAGGGTATTGTTTACTAACCCCTTATAAATCATGTATATGACTGAAGGGTAAGGTGTGAGATAGTGACAGTCTCTTAGGGTGGCTTTGATAACATTGCTTGGGTGGTAATCTCTATTAACTTACATTTCTCCCGTAGTCGGTTCCACTCAAGCTTAATGTGTTCAAGCTTGTCATGGGCTTGGTTAAGTGTGAAGCACAATGACGCCATATCGTTTTCGATCTCCAACAAATGGGCTTTGAATGGGGAAAGTCTACTATATGAGGCTATCACTTCCTTTGTCTGAATAAATCGAAATTTGTAAAGCCCTGTATTTATTCTAATAATTTGATCAATGTTCAATGGATATATTAGAAATGGTCACATTTCATAACGATATATTAATGATCCAAATCGTAAAAGCAAAGAAGTTCAAAAAACATTTTACATAATGAAAAATTTAATTAGAGAAAGAGGGATTTCCATTAATGAATGTTTGGGTCATTACAATGTTCCCCTCTTAAGAAATTTTACCCTCAAAATTTTCTTTTCCCACACTAAAACTGATGTGGGTAAATCTATGTCATTACTTCCGCTAAATCCCACTTCACTTCTTCAAAACTGTGGTTTCTTAACAACACATTGATGTGGAGAATTGTATTATTTCATAGAACTTTTTTCACTATAATCTATGATCTTCACTATTTGGTCATCGTAAGAAAGATCATCCTCAAACTGTACCACCTCTGAAGGGAGTACATATGAAGGGTATGGAATGTACTTCCTTAAGAGGGATACATGAAAGACATCATGTACTCTGGATATGGTAGGTGGAAGTCCTAGTCGATAGGCCACAACCCCGACATGATCAATAATCTCAAAGAGGCTGATGTACCTAGGACTTAACATAACTTTATTTCCAAACCTCATGAACTTATTCTATGGAGATATGCATAGAAATACCAAATCTCCAACATTTATATCAAGGACTCATCGATGGTTATCTGTATAACTCTTTTGTCAACTCTGGTCTACCTTGATATTCTGGTGAATACTCTTCACCTTTTCCAACATCTCTTCGACCATTTCCGATCCTAACACCTTACGCTCGTCGGCTTCATCCAAATACGCCGGTGTTCTGCACCTTTTCTAATAAAAGGAATCATATGTTTTTTTGGATGCTCTAGTGGAAACTATTTTTTATGTGAATTCAACCAGTGGAAGATGTTGGTCCCATCCTCCTTTGATTTCCATTGATAAATATTTCAACTTTCCCTCTACTGTTTGGATATTCTACTCAGATTTTCCATCGGTTTGAGGATGATAGGCCGTATTGAAGTTTCCATTAGTATCAAGAGTAAGTTTAAAACTCTTCCCAAACATAGAGGTGATCATGGATCTAAATTGTATACAATAGATATTGGTACTCCATGTAGCCTTACCACTTCCCTGATATATATATGTGCCAGTTAATCCAGTGACAAATCCTTCCGAATAGTAATAATGTGTGCAGACTTGGTAAGAAGATCCACAACAACCCAGATTGCATTGTTTCCTTTAGATGTCTTCAAGAGTCTGGTGACAAAGTCAATGGGGATGTTCTCCCATTTCTATGCTGGTACGGGTAATGGTTGCATCATCCCCTTAGACTTCTGTCTCTTGGCCTTCACTTGCTGAAACACCAGACACTTTGATGTAAAGTCCACAATATCTTTTTTCATATTGTCCAGCCAAAATCATTTTCTAAGATCTCAATACATCATTGTGATCCCTAGGTGAATAGAGATGGTTGAGCTATGTGATTCATCCAGAAGCTCATTCTTTATCTCTTGATCAGATGGTACACATAATCGTGACCCAAATCTCACAATTCCATCCTTATCAACCATGAACTCTAGGGAATTTTCATTTCTGATAGCTTCTACCCTTTTCATAATTTCCACATCCTTTGTAGGAGCATCCTTTATTTTCTCCAAAAAAGAATGTTCAGAAATCATTTGTGAAAGTATTGATGATGTTCACTTCTTTATGATTCCCATGTCCTTCTTCACCAAATCTAAGAAGATTGGATCCTTCTCAATTATCATTAATGAAAGAATTTCTGGGTCCTTTCTACATAGAGCATCTGCCACCTTGTTCTCTTTCCCAGGGTGGTAATGGATTGAGCAATCATAGTCTATGATCAGCTCTAACTATCTTCGTTGGTGCATGTTAAACACTTTCTATGTGAATATATACATGATGCTTTTGTGGTCCGTATATATTTCACACTTCTCCCTAAGGATATAATACCTCCAAAATTATAAATCAAAGATCACCTCATCCCACTTCAGATCATGTGTTGGATAATTATACTCATGAGCCTTTAATTTCCTTTAGGAAAAGGCTATGACAATTTCATTTTGCATTAAAACATATCCCAGGCCCTTTTTCGAAGCATCACTAAATACCACAAAAAGTTCTCCACTTGTGGGTAATGTGAGCATGGGCGGAGTGATAAACCTCTTTTCCAACTCCATGAATAATTCTTCACATTCATCATTACAAGAAAACATTACTCCCTTCTGAGTCATCTTGTTAAGAGGGTTGGAAAATCATGGAAAATTTCTCACACATCGTCGAAAATATCCATCTAATCCCAATAACTAAGGATATATGTCACCTATGTGGGCCTCGACCATCCCTCTATTTCAGCTATATTGGAGGGATCCATATTTATCGCATTAATTGTGATGATATGGCCTACTAATGAGACATCTTTCAACAAGAACTCACACTTTATTTACTTCACAAAGAGCTTCTCCTTCCGCAAAGTCTCTAGTACAGTTCTTAGATGCTCTTCATGATCCTCCTTTGTTTTGGAGTATATTAGAATATCTTCTATAAATACTACCAAATATTTTGTGAGGTAATCCATAAAGACTCTGTTCATCATGTCCATGAATATTTCTAGATCATTTTTGAGTTCGAAAGGCATTACTATGAATTTGTAGTGCCCGTATGGTATGAAAAGTAGTCTTTGGGATATCTTCCTTCTTCACCCTTACTTGATAATATCCTGACCAAAAATCAACCTTGAATAAGTATTTTTCTCCACACATCTGATTGAAAAAATCATCAATTCATGGGAGAGGATACTTGTTCTTAATCGTGATTATGTTATGCTCACAATATTTAATGAAAATGGTCATTGATACATCCTTCATCTTGAAAATGAGGACTGGTTCACCCCATGGTGAAGCACATGGGTGTATAAACCCTTTATCTAGATTCTTATGTAGTTGTTTAATCAGCTCATCAGGCTCCAAAACAACCATTCAATCTGGAGTCTTGGATACTAGCTACTCCCCATGTATAAGATCAATTGAGAATTCAACATTTCTTCTTGGAGGAAGACCATGCAATTCCTCGAGAAACACTTCAATGAATTCCCTCAAAATAGTCATGTATTCAAGGATGGATTCTTCTTTGGAATCAATCATCTAATCCAGATACACAATCTCATTGGGTAGATATATCCATTCGTGAGATGATGGAGCTAAAAAAGATTCATCTTCCTCCTTGCACTTGTATAGAATTGAGGGGTCGATTCTTCATATGGAGAGTGATTTTCCACTCATGAAAATTTATGTTATCCCTATATAAGGAAAGTCAATCCATGACAAGAATTGCATCAATTTCCACCAGAGGGAGTATGATGAGGGCCCCTAGGATGTTCAATCCACAAATTATAACATGGGAGGAGTTATATTCATGGGATGAAATGATTTACCCATTTTCCGTACTCACCGACATCTTTATATCCATGACTTGTGGTTGTTTTAGGATTGTTATACTAAATACTTGGGATATAAAATAATGTGTATAAAGATAATCAAAAAGTACATTCACTATTCTTGAATGAATAACTAGCATAAATTGTAACACTTCGTTGTTGGGGTTCACTTCAGTGGTAGTGATGGAAAACGTTCTCCCTTGCTACCTTGGAGGTTGTGGGTTTCCCTTGAAAACCCTTGGCTTATGAACTAATTTGAAAAGTGCCCCGGTTCTATGTAGTTGAAGTAATTAACAATGCATTGAGGGTAGAGCGAAGCATTCCTCTCCTCTGTCGTAGCCATGAGCTTTTCATTCCACCAGTTAACAGCTAGGTGCCATTCTCTTCCACATCTAAAGCATTTCCTCATCCCCTTCAGGAAATATCCGACGTGGTTCTTTTTTCATATATTTCATGTGGGGTACTGGATCTTCTTATCACCATTTTATTTATCAATTAGACCACCAAAATTTAATGGAACCTTACTATTCTTGTCTACATGATACCCCTAAGATTCTCTGATCTTTATTTCATCCTTGAGGGCACATCCGGCAATTTCCTCAATGCTGTTGAAGTCACTGATCACCAGTGCTTTCTGTAGGCTAGGTTTCATCCAAAAATATTAGGAATCAACCTTGCATGCATGGGTAATGCCAATTCCAGAGGCATATCGTTCAAGCCTTGTTAAGTTTCCCACATACGCTCCAACATATTCTTCATCTTTTTGCTTGAGGGAAAGGAATTTCCATTCTATGTTATGTCAGAGGGTGTGTGGAAAATATTTATCCAAAAACATCATCCAGAAATACTTCCATTCCAATGCCTTGATCTCCTCCTCAGGCTTTATATTTTTGATCAATGTCCACCATTGATCAGCTTCATCCTCCATATGAAAAGCATCCAGGAGAACCATCTCTAGTTCATAACATTGAAGGATGGAGAAGATCTTTTCAGTGGAGTTGATCTATTGTTCAGCGATTGAGGGATCAGATGATTCATTAAAATTAGGATGCCTTTGTCTCATGAATCTCTCAATAGAGACTTGTTCTTTCTTAGGGGGGGGGTTAAATGTTCCTATTGACCCTTGTTTCTATTCAAATCTTGAGTAAACTGAGAGATAAGCATGAAAAAGTTCATGATTACCTCTCTCATCGGATTGCGAATCATAGTAGAACAATTATCACATTGATCTTTACATCGGTTGTTAGCCTGAGTCCTCTTATTACCAGACATTGGATCAAATAAAAGGAAAGTTAGGGGTAACACATAATGGGCAATACAAAGACAAAATAGATGACATATACATTACTTTTATTTCCTTAACCTAGGAATCATTGGATTCAATCTATGTTATCCATGATCTATATTCCAACATATATTCTTAGGTGAATTTTTTCCCTTAATAATGGTTCATACTAAGCTTGTGAATTTACCAGAGAATATCCCCCTGGAGTGTCATAACCAAGAGTATAGCAAGGCCCGTTGTCGTGTACTGGTTCCCATTCGTGTCTAGCTCAAAGCTGTGTTTTCAGGTTTTACCCCTAGGATACATCTATGCCACAACCACCTCTACCTGCTCATATCTAGAAAGGGATGTATTTGCATGATAAACCAATTAATAAATACTTACCAATACATAGGGATGCTTTTATTATACTAATTCTTGTCTCAAAGTCTTTACTAGGGTTTTCTAATCTTAATCCCATAAATAACTAATCCTATCCTCTGATACCCACCATGACAATCCTACTCATTATTGTATACTTATACACAATTTATTACATAAAAATAAATTGATACAACATAGAAGATTAAGAGGTCTAGTGTCTTTGGTTCATAGGATCTCTACATAACAACATAGAACATGAAATACAATAACATTGTTGAAAACTTCATTTATATGACCACTAAATTCCTTTGTAATTAGAATTGCATAGGATAACCTGAGGACATGCATGAAAAAAATGGTGAGCTATAAATCGTAGTAAGGGAATAAACATGTAATAACATGAGGAATATAGTACATGTTAGACAATAGGCTTATCAATGGATCACGAGAGAAACATTAACATAAAGGAATGATAAATCATGATAGTCTTAATACGGAAATGTGGAAACATCATTTAACATGATTTTAGCTTGAGAAAAGGCTCATTGAACATGGACCATGATTAAACCCTAATTACACTTGAATTATCAAGAGTAAACCCCAATTTCACTTGACATGTCATGATACTAATCGTTTCCCAATACATAGGAGTTCTATCCTGGCGTGCCATTCTTAATCAATTCCTTTCTTGCATAAATGTTCCACATGGAACATATAACATTGATTCATTAAACCTCATAATTTATTCCATGATAAAGGAAATGTGGAATTAAAAAATGAATCAATATAATAAATAAGTAAATTTTCATAAATATGAATACCCTTTATAGGGAAATGGGAATGGTATTCACCACACAATGAAATTGGCATGGAAAATTGTGATGCAATTTCGGTAGCGTAGCGAAGTGACATTAGAATTCATAAAAATGGTTGATGAGAGAGAAATGGATGTCTCATCATATGTAAATCAAATGGAATGTAAGGGGGTCATATAGATACATGTACAAAAATAAGTAATCGAATTTCTATTCACAATACAAAGGAATTGCTTGAATATGAATGAGGAGAGAGATATTCATTACGGAATTTCGGCATGGTAACAGGTGTACATGAGGAGAATTTAATGAGATATAAAGGGTTATATCATCATTTAAACATAGAGAGGAAAGTATAGGGGGAGTGAAAAATCATACCCCATCATTTATAATTGATAACAAATGGGCATAACCACATAATGAAATTGATAAAAAAATCAGAAAAGAGGAAATCCCTTACATGGATGTGTGATCCCAACGGCATGGGAGAGCCTTAGGGGAGGCTTCTTGGGAGCATGGGGGCACATTGTAAGGATTCAAGATAGAGGATGTTAGGGGTTGGAATAACTCCAATGTCTTTGAGTGAAGAGGAAGTGGGAGCATGGGTTGGTTTATATCGGAAAGGAGTGTGAATTATTTAATATTTTGGATTGGGTCACCACACATTAAACTAATCAATACCAAAAACCAGCCCAGGGTTTTTTACCATGGGTTTTTCCAAAGGGGAGTGGAATAAAATATTTTATTAGTATAATGGCCGAACTTCTTAAAATATTCAGGATACTTATAGGTAGGTGAGTCACACTCTCGAGGAAAACATTTTAAAAAGTCAAAATGTATTATGTCTTGGAGGGACCACAAATGCATTGTAAAACAAAGAAAAAAAAACCTAAAATAAAATTTTTTAATGGTAAAACATATTTTCGTTAAACAAATAATTTATAGTATTTTATTACATCACTATTGGGTGATTATAATGTCATTCAACACATTAAATATTTAAAAGATATTTAATTTTTACCCAAAAATTTGACTATTTCTGAAAAATACGAAAAATTCACCACTAGATAATTTCGACCTATAGATTCCAAAAACAAACATTCATTTTATTTAAATAACTTTCTAAATATGTGAATTTTTACTTTTAAAATAAAAACTGACATTTGTCGAAAATTCATGGGTTTGGACAAAAATAGCTTTCAAACTATAATAGAAATTACAATTGAATTAATAAAATTATATGATCAATTATATTTAAAAATAATTAATCTAATTATAAAAAAATTTGATTCAAATTTATTTTAATTAAAAAATCACTTAATTCATCTAAACATATTTCTTAGTTGAATATTTTATAAAAATACTATACTTTCTTTAAAAACTATTTACAAAGTAACAATAATAAAATAAATGCACATTATTTATACAAAACTAATGTACATAGTAATAGTGATAGGGTATTGTTACATAACCCCTTATAAAACCAGAATAATATCGAAGGGTATGGTGTGTGATGGTGACACACTTGTGGGGTGGCAAGGATAACATCGCTTGGGTGGTAATTTCTGTTTACTTCCATTTCTACATCAGGGAAACGGTCGTCTGCACTAGAAACAGCATGTGCCAGTAAAGCCCTTATAGGGGTGAGTAAAAATATACATAGTAGGGACCCAAAAACCTAGAGGAAAGAACACAAATATATCCATAGTGAAAAACACAAAAAATGTTCATGATTTATGACCAATCACACCATGTATAATCTAGATTATGAATGTAGTACCATTAGTGATATCATCATATAACATGGGATGTTGGAGAGATCCTCCTCAATGAGTACACAGGGTATCTGAGGTCAAAAAAAAAGCTACATCCCAGTAACCTTGTACTGCTGTAGTACTCATCCAAAATGAGTATAACGGGTATGATGGGTCAAAGAGAAGTCTCATCACACTGTGGGAATGCCAGGTCACACAAAAGCCACTTCCAACCATGGTCATACTAAGCTACTCCTACTGTCCAGTAGTGTGGGTATTCTAGTTTACACAGAACTGCTTCCCACCATGGGCCATACAGGTCACACATATTCTTCTTCCCAATAGACCATTATAGCTTATCCACATAGGGTATCTTGTCAGTAGTCTTTCTCTCTCAGCCAACCATAGGGTTTCCTAATGTAGTCTGCCTGATTCCAGCAGAATCAAATCCCATGACTTTCTTCAAATTTCATCTTCCATGAAATCCTCTATAAATTATTTTACAATTTTTCCTCATTGTGAGGGTACCAATGCCGCAATGGGCTCGTCAATCAGATACTCAGTTTGAAAGATATTCGAGTATTTGTAAATGTGGTCGAATTGCATCTCGGTCCGGTCCGACCCCATTAGACCGACCCGACATTCCCCAATGGGGGGACCCACATGCACCGATTTAGTTTGACTGACCCTACCTAACCTGATTTGGGTCTTGATCTGTTTGGACCGATTTGGCCCACTATCGTCGGTAACACCTGATTGGCGGGTCTGGTGCGCCAACCTCATTAGGTGTGCTGGGTGTGGGTGTAGCCCGGTGGATATTGGTGCAGCCCTCTACCCTTCACGGTCCACCATATGTGCACTAGTTCTCTACCTAGTTGGGTCATGGAAGGCATTTGTGTCCTCCCTCATGCCCTGTGGGTTGCCACATGACTTCCTCCTCCAGCCCAGATGCATAGTGTGTCTGAGGTGTCATCTTGTAGCGGACCAACTAGTCGGCTAGACATTTCGTACGATGTCTGGGGACCACATGCCCTAAAAACAACACCCCATGGTTGCTGGCCTCTAGCCTGGCTGGAACGTTCTACTACACCACCGCAGCCTGTGATGTCAGGGGCACTCTTCCAGGCGTATCATCATGGCACACCACCTCCAACATGCGGCTGCTGCCACTGGACACCATCAGAGGGAACATCCACGGACCACTCTGTCTGCACCAGTGGTTCGTTCATTGTGTTGTATACTCCTCTTGCCTCCATGAAGTTTCACCTTTACCGTGAAGGCCGCAAATTTTCCTTTCTACCAATTCAAATTCTCAACCATGAAGAATGCAGAAGGGGGAGGGTCTTGGGCCGTGTTCTTGTCGGCCTGGACCCTACCCATTTGATGTTTAAAAATCAGTGAGGTATGGGATCAAAATTCAATAAAATAATCACCAATATCAATAAAAAACCTCCAAGGTAAACACCCTCCTACAAGAACACATGATGCATGGATCAACCTATTTGTGGGTTGATCTGTGTTAGTTATATTATAATAAGAATAAGAAAATCATAATACAATTAAACACATCCCTCCAAGGAGTTTGAAGTTGAAGCGGTCCATCCATGAAGATTCATGAGTTTTAATGTGTTCATCAATCACTAGTCCCACTCTTTGAGGTGAATCGATGCCGTTAATGATTCACCAGTGTTTTTCATTCATCATTGTAGAGAGTTCTCTCCGTCAGTTCATCAATGAAATTTCCACCATTGGAATCTCAACTCTCGAACATGTTAACCCATTATAAGAAAACATATCACAGTATTTCCATTATGCTAACATCGCATCGTTACAATATTTCAGTTATGAAATATTGTATCTTTTATGCTTCATTTAATGATTCATTGCACTGCACCAAAATGAACCATTAATGTGCATTATTTAATATTCATCATCACCACATGGAGGCATCGTATTCTAATGCTCAATGATTTAAAAAACCAAATAAAATATCTTTATATGTTATATATTATTTTTCCCCAAAAATTCCAAAAAAATAAAACTTATGTTTGACACTTTTCAGCTGATGTTAGTTCCTTTCTAAGAGAATATCGATGTTCTGAGTTTAACAACACCGTCATATTTTTTATCCGATCATTTTTCTAAATGTTAGAAAAATTTGTTCATATAATTACATAAATGAACATAAAAAATTCTAAATTATACTCTGGGCTCATCGAGCATTGGAATTATGTGTCCTTAGAGATTCTAGTCAAGAAATAATTCTATATAATTTTAAAAAAATACAGGGAAATTCTGGGACATTACAATTTCCTTATTTTAATGGTTTAGTATGATAAATTTCATTATTTTTTTGATGATTGAATTTTTTTGGGAATTATAATAATATTATCTAACAAATAGAACTACTTTGTGTTCTTCTTTTAAATTTTAGGGCCATTAGTATTCTAAATTTAGGTTGAAAATAAAAATTCTTAGATATAATTGAAGACTTTTTTTGAATAAGATTTTTTAATTATATATCAATTAATAATAAATGGAAAAATTATTGATGAGAAACCTAATACTGTACCATCTAATGGTTCAGCATCATAGTTGTAATTCCCTTTAAATATTCATGTTAATGGTGAGATAATGGTCCATTCTTATAGACTATGAATATAAAATGATCCCTTAGAGGATGAGAAAATGGAATCCCCTAGTGTGAATGAGGGGGTTCCTTTAAAATTATTGTTGGATCGTCTTTATACTATAGTTGATGATAAATCTAGCATTAATTTAAAATAACATTGTACCCATTTATAGAACATAGGTGATGCATACACTAGTGATTATGAGACATAAAATGGAAATTATTCTAATAATAATGAGATGAAAAGGAAATAATTTCACATTTATGCCACTATGGGAATGAATCAAATCATGGATTTGGGATGTTCCTACTCTCTATAATCAATGAAATATAAACTAATAAACTATTATTCATATTAGATAAATATAATGGTAAAAATATCCTCTAAAAAGGGGCTAGAAATATCTAATTAATTCTAAGGAAAAAAATTTATATAATCTAGAAGCTTCTTTCTCTTTATGGTAGTAATAAATAAAGATTTCAGATATTGGACTGATGTGAAAGAAAGATAAACACCTTAAAAATATGACGATGATTGTTTATATTTGATACATATATCATGAACTAGAATAGAATTATTTATTATATTAAATAATATTTTAAAAGTTATATAAAGTTTTATTATTAGACCCTCACTTGGGCCTACCTTCTTTTGGGTTTGCTGGATATATAGGGGCATGAAAATAGAAACACAAAACCACCTTGAGGCATATTCTGTTGGTAGATTTTGTAATGGGAAATAATATTAATGGGTTTTCATTCCCATTATCATTTAAGGTAAATATTTATTATATGGAACATGAGGTCATAAATAATTCAAATGGATGTGACATTACAGTTGATATTCAGAGTCTATGATGCACTATATTTCTATAGGATGGCTTTGGTTATTTTTGTATTTCCCTCTATAGTGTGGCTGGTAAACATTATGTGTAGGGGTTAGGTTGTTAGGCATTGTGTTTCATTTGATTATTCTTCTTTTTTGATACATATAATTTATACATAGTGTGTGGCCATTGTGGTTATGCGTACTTATCTTGATACAATTGGTTGGATTATTTCGTGTGTTGTACAGTGGTCTGGTGCTATATGAAGCTTTGAATGAATGTGATGAATTCCCTTATATGGGAGGTGTAAAATAGAGTGATATAAAAACTGTTGTTTTTTATTTTATTCTACTATCATTTTATTGATATTATTTGGGGTTTGTTTCACATTGAAAAAAAATATTTTTCCAAAAAAACTTTTATTATGTAGAGTTTGTTTTTATCATAATAAATTTAATTATTCACTATCAGTGAATTATTTTAACAATGTTGTGGAATAATTTATTCAATAAAAGGATTTATCATTCATGTAATTTTTTAGGAATGGAATAAAAATAAATCATGATTTATGGTTAAAATTTATATTTTTCTAAAAACATGTTACATCATGTTTTTTGTACATAATTTAAAATTAAATTTTATAAATTTCAGAAACATTATTTTAAAAAAAATAATATTATCTTGGAAATAAAAATTTCAATGTTCTATTATAGTGAATGTTTAATAATTTTTGAAAAAATTTATTCTCCTGATGATTAGAGAATAAGGCGTATTTTAATGAAAAAATGTTTCTATTTTAAAAATCAAAAAAAATGTTTTATTTTTTTTAAAGTAAAATTGTTTCAATTATTTTATTATTAATTTAATTAAGGTCATAATATTAAATTTAATGTCAATTCTTTTGAATTCTTTTTTTTGTATTTGGGAAAACATTTCTTTGGAGAACAACATTTTTATCTTGCTTGCGAGTATAATTTAAAATTAATGTGTTATTCATCTATAATTAAACATTTGCAAAATAAATTCCATATTTTCAATTATCATAATTAAAATAATACAATAATTTGAAAATATTTTTTTCTATAGTTATAAGTAAAAACTGTATAATTTATATATCACAATTAAGGATAAAAGATGGTTTTTAATGATACATCAAATTTTGTTAATCTTAATTTTACACAAACATATAAATTATGTTTGATAAATTAGAATTTATAGATATAACCATTGGGAAAAATTATCTAGTAAAGATAATTTATGTTTATTTTTAAAGGAAAAAATACCAAGGTAAATAAGAAAAACAAATTAACATGGTGAAAACAAAAATAATAAAATAGAATAAACCTAGAGTATAAGTGAATTACATTCTAAAAACTTGTGAATTTCATTAAATGGAACTGTATATAGACAATACCCTCCAAACTATTAATTAATTATCAATTTTGGAGGCACCAATAGTTGTTGTTACGTCACATTATTGACTATTTTTAGGAATTCTCAGCAATGTCACTCCTTTAAAATTAGAAAACTAAATGACATCCTATAACTTGTTCATGCCTAAAATACATTTTTCATGACAAAATCTTACCAAAATATCACCCCAATATCCTTAGGCAAATTTTAGAGCCTCTGGTCTTCTCAAATGACCAACCATATGGTCCTTAATAATAAATGTAAATTATAATCTTCTAACATGGGTAATTGTATTCAATAAATCTTTCATTTAACATCTTTTTTATCATAATATTCAATGTTTTAAAAATTCCAATATAATAATACATTTATATTGAGTATTCTTAAACAATATTATTTCTATAAAATAATTATTGATAATTTATTTATTATTTAATATGAGATTACTACATTGATTTTATCCAAGTATTTGATTCAAGATCATGTGTGTATTATATTATATTATTCAATCACTATTTATTTCATCTATACAATTTGTCATGATTAATAAATTTTTTAAATGATATTTTTTAGTTATTTACTATTCAAAATTGTTTATACAATATTTATTCATAATATATTTAAATGTGTATAACCGTTACTGAGAATTTGAACCCACCATTATTTCATTTCATTTCCCCAGGATATAAACACTGATTCATTAAATGAGTTCAATGATGTAGAATATTAACTTTTATTTTTTTGTAATTTATGTTTTAAAATGTTATGAAAATAGAATTATGAATATATTTTACCAATACTAATAAACTATTTTACCCATTGCGATATGAATACGTATGTATTATTAAAATGTAAAAATGTAACCACCATCCCTGAGTTACATGGGTTATGATATTTAAAATCAGTATCATAAAAAATCTTTTCGATACCATTGTAGATAGATTTAGGAAAATGTATATTATGACACATATCCTTGTTACATCCTTTAATAATATGTTTATGTATTAGATAACATACTATTATTTTGATAAGATATAGGTTATGTAGTTTTCCTTGAAATACATCCCTATCTAGATGGTATATGTGGATGCAGATGTATTAAATTTGTACAAAGGGGTAATAACTTGTAAATGGGAAAATTTTATTTGACTCGATCATCCCCTGGTGCCTGACCACAATCCCTGTTTCTCATGTGTATTAAAATACATAGGGTATATTATTTTCTTTATTGACATATAATATAGGATAGATAATTAATTATTTGAATAGATGGTGAAAATTAGAGAAAAAGATTAAAAATTAGGCATTTTAAATCGAAAAAAGTTTTCATGGTTTAGAAATCAAATAAATGATTATATGGTTTTCTCAATATTATTATTTTTTCTCACAATATACATTTTGATTTTAGACATTGGAAGGAAGCCGATCATTTTAACATTGAATATGATGGTTAATAAGGGGATTATGAAAACCCAGATATTATGATGAGTTTAGTAAAATATGTCAATATTATTCAAAATTAGTTATCAATATATATGATTAAAAAGATACCCCTTTAACAACTATATGACCCACCACCCAAGATAAAGATGGAGTCTACTATGAGCTCAAGTGGTGAAAACCACAGAGAAATGAATTCCTTATATCCATTATGTCATAATTTGGAAAATATAAAACTATGATAATTCATCTAGGTAAAATAAAAATGTTTTATATGTAGAAATGGATTCCATAGAGAAATGAATTTATAAGGTAATGTGAGAAGTTAACTGAGAGATATAAATTTCATCCTAGAGATCTATTTATAGTCTGTTGTCTTAAATGAGGCGAACATATGAATTATCCATTTCAATGACCTTATTTAATTTATAACTCCTAGATTAATATATGATATATGTTAATGAAACATGGATATTGTATTTTTTTGTTGGGATCTAGTAATTATAATGTTCATGTATTATTATCACTGGTATTTTGGTAATAAGAATCATGAAATATATAATTATTATATTAATTTGTTTTGGAAGAATATATGTCCTCATATACATTTAACATGAGAATTAAGAATACCATCATGGGTTTATTAGTTTATTGTTAATCAGACATTAAATTTATAAAACACAACTTATGTGGTTTTATGTGTTGATATTTTCATGTGATTAATGATATTTCATGATACGTTTCATTATGTTGACGTAAATGTAACCCTTAGGATCATCATTAAGTATTATTTGATAAAAAAATCTCTCTTCATTATTTTAAAGGTATTGACAACCTTTACGGTTAATATGATCATTGATGCAAATGTACGAATTCTTGTTTGAGATTATTTGATTTCATGATGAAAAAATAAGTCATACAGAAAACCCATTTGGTTGAATTTTTATTTTATGACTAATTTTAATTTTGAGGATGTTCAATTTTTTTTACCATTATAGGAATTAAAAAAATATATTTTTAGAAAAAAAGAGTGAAAGCATATCACTTGATAACCTATTACATTTTTTGAGGCCACCAGAATTTAACCAATAACTGAAGGGTGACAAGGGTGATGTTCCTACCACTCACATACATGAATTTTTATTTACTATAATTTATTTGAATTGAATGATTTTATGGATAAATATTATATTGAACGATGGGTGTTAATATAGAATTTTAGTGATTAATGTGTTTTATTATATAACTTATAATAACTATATTGGATTTAGTAAATATTTAGAGACATATAGATTGACTTTTCACTATTTAATGAATATTATAATATGTTAAATTCTACTTTTATTTCCCCATGCATAAAAAATCATATTATAAATGTAAAGTATAAATTTATAGAAGAACAACCCAAGTATGATTTTGTGATTATAAAATAAAAATATTTCAAATAAGTATATTACCTTATTTTATTAGTAAAAAAGGTAAAGGAATAAACCCAATATAGTAATATGATCTACAAATAAAAATTTTATCCTTTTTTCTTCCTTTTTTATGAAATTATTTTCTATTCACCCGTCATATATTTATAGTCTTTTAGTAGTTAAATTTATCCTACCAACAGTTTATATCACTCTCTATTTATGCTTGGGATTTAATTTCCTCCTCTATGTCTACATTTAAGCTTCCCTCAAATTGTTTCCAACATGGAAAACACGTTATTTGTTATCCTACATGATCTTTATACTCTTTTTTCCATCATATCAAGAGGATGTCTAATTAACAATTTAAATGATGTGTATTTTCAACATAGTTAATATCATATATCAAGACATTTTTTTGTGAGATAATATTCAAATTTTGAGGTTAAAATTTATTGAAGGTTGTGAGATTTTACCTCTATATAATGATATATCAGTTTTTTTAAATAAATTAATTATTTTCTATAGCTTGCAGTATGCACAACCACAAGCCTATATGATCCGTAATATAGTATAATGTTATAAAATATCAATTAAATTGAATGGTATGAATACTAACTTACTAAATTATGAAAATTTTATATTTTAAACATATATAAAATAAATTCATTACTTATCAATAAATAATAAATAAAAACAATTTGAAAGTAAATGAAATAATATTTTGAAAATTATTTTTAATGTGCGTATTTATTTTTAATTATAATAAAATAAATTATTCTTTATTGGTGAATTATTCTTTATCGGTGAATTATATTACTTAGTGTTATATATAATGTATAAAATCATTTTTTTAAAATACATCAGATATATGTCATCATGGGATAATAATAAATCCAGTTTTAAGCATCAAATGTTCTTTTTATAAAAAGAGATATCATTATGATTTGTTTAATTATTTTGAAATAAATTCATTCTAATTTTAGACAATTTTTTGACAAAAATGATTTCATATTTTAAATCAACATGTATAAATTATTTTATAGGGGTTATTTACAAATTTCTAAAGGTATTATTTTTTATGAATTGTGAAATATAATTATTTTTATTAAAAACATACTTTTCATTCAAATCATTTAAAAAGTGAAATTTTGATTTTAAATATTTTTAAACATAATATTACCTAATTCATATTATTATAAATTTAATTAAAATAATTGTATGCCATGTAATTTTGAATTATGCTATAAAAACATATTTTAAGTAGATAAAAAAATTTAAATGAGAACCATATATTCATCGTGCTTGAGAAATATTTTTAAGATAATATTCCTTGACGTATGTGAATTAAATTTGAAAACTGGAATTAAACATTTTAAATCATTATTACTAATATTTTTAACTAAATTTAATGTGATAACAGTTTTTATTGATATGAAATTTTATTTACTATAATTACGGTTAATATGGGATTCTAGACATTAAATGAACCCATGTTAAAATTAATTTTTTAGACACATATGATTTATATTTGGTAAATTGGATTACATATTTATAATATTTAAGACCATATTATCATATATTTCTAATTTATTTTTAATATTAAATTATTAATGACTATGGTATATAAGAAAACTAATCATCAAGGTGAAATATAAAATGGTAAAATTAAGCATATATATAGGATAATGGAAAAATATGTACAAATTTTTTTAGAGGGGTGAATCGAAATTTTTTTCCACTTTTCAATTATTTATCAGTTTTTTAATCACATGAGGAGAGACTGGCTTCCCATTATTAAATATTATTGGGTATTTAGAAAAAATGTTACTCCTCAATTATAAAAGATCAAACCCTCCCCTAACTTATTTCCACATATCAATCCATTTAGCTCAAGATAACAGAAAAAAATTATCAACCCAAAACTATATACCCATTCTAGATCTTATGTTCTTCCAAAAATACATACCAAAGTGTTTATAATAATATATTTAAAGGAACGTTTTTTTATGCTCAGTTAACTGTATTCACTAAGATCATTCCTTTTACATCTTCTTTTACCACCATTAATTATGATATAGAAAATAAAATATAATAAAAATATTATATAAAATGTAATGATATTTTATTATATATATGGAATATTATTTATCCATCTCCATCTCAATCAAATGGGAAACAAAACCATAACTGTTGTATGCGATAGACTACCACCTCGTGAACCGGTGAAAATTGTTTTCCTTCACTAAATCACATGGATAGTCATAATTAGGGAAATAGAGAATACATATGAAAAATACTACAAGATAATATTTCTATAAAATTAATATATCTTCTAATTCATCACTATTACACACTTTAAGTGAATGATATCTTCGCTTGTGCATGTGTACGACCAACCCTCTCTATGAAGTGATGAAATTTATTTCCCATGTACAAAATTAAATAAAGGTTATTAAAATATATATAATGAATAAATATTACATTTATATCATTAATAATATTTTTATTTGATTTCCCCATTTTTAAATCACAAGAAAAATATCATCCATGATAAAATATTCTAGATAAATCTAAGTAGCTACCAAACGAATCAATTGTAATAGTGGAATATTTTTTTACACACATGTGATAAGATGTGATAAGTAGATCATATTTCATATTATAAATAGAATATTTATTTTATATAAATTAATATATTCTTTAATACAGGAGGTCAATGAAAAAAAAATAAAGTGAAATGTGAGTTAAAATATTCGATCTCAATTTCATTTCATTGAGGCATATTTTATTATAACACATATAATTTCTTTTATTTAGTTTATATACTACTCATTTTACATGTTATATAATTAATCATTCATAATACATGGTGTTTTATGTTAATATTAAAATTATATCATCCAATGGAATTTGAAATGAATATTAACATGTGGTAAATAATATGATAACCTAATTTTATTTCATTGATTTATATAATTTTTTCATTGTATATGATATTATAATATTATGTTTGTAATATATTTTTATTATTTTATGTTTTATTTATACATTTTTTATTTTAATTTACATAGGATATGAATAATAAATTCATTGCTTATTTCTAATGTCAACACTATGATCTTTGTAACATATTTATAATCAATTTCGACTTCATTGAGATATATTTGGACTGTGCACCTATTTACATTTAAAAGGTTTATATAATTATCTTTTGAGATTTTTTATTCAGAATATAATTATAATTATTGTTTTTATTTATTATTTCATGTGATTTATTTCATTAGGGTTTTGATTCAAAAGATACCAATTTGGTAAGTTTTTATGCTTCAATCAAATTTCAATTGGTATAAGTTATGCATGAATTTATATTGAAGAAAATTATTTGACAATTATCTAATAAAAATTATTTTTCTTCTCTTAAGGTTATTTAGGATGTTCTAAAGTAATAGTATCATTTTCTCTCTTTGTTACTTAAAATTATTGAGATATCATTTTTACGAAATGAAAAGTTTTCTTCTCCTTTCGGTTGAAAATTATTTATCTTCTATATCCATATTTTCCATAAAATGTCTTAAGTATGTTTTTAATATTTTCCAATTATCTATTATGTAAACTTGTATCTTTTTTGGTATAAATATTGTTTAAATGGAAAATTCCCACTATTTTCTAAATACGTCACTTTTTTAGTTTTTATTAAAAATGTGGATAAAATCATTCCTTAAACATACTCACCATGAATGGAATATTAATTCCATCATGACTGATAATTATTTAAAAGCTTCCATTACAGGAATAAATTTATTTTTAAGAAACATTTATCTCTGAAGATCTATAATTTATTTGTTATTAAGAGTTATTTTCAAAGTGAAAATGGATTTTCCTAAAATTGTCATAATTTTATTATACTATTATTTCCACACAAAAATGTCAAAAATCCATTATTTTTGTTATAATCCACTAGGTACATATTGTAATGATATCAACCATATTCTTTCTGTTGATGGTTTATGATTATTTTTTCCGAGGAAAATATTTAAGTTCACTTCCTTCATTAATTTTATAGGCATTATCTTAATTTTCAAACATTTCCACTCTTGTGAAAATTTAATAATATATTTCTCATAAATTGTCATATTTTATATATTGATTATTCTTATTATTTATACCATTTATAAATTATATATTTTATTATTTACATAGAATATTCTTTTAATAAATAAGGATATATATATATTATGTATTCCTTATTATATATATATAGTTATGGATAAATAATAATGTTCATGAATTAAATAAATAATTCAATATATGTGGAATGATTTGGAAACGAATTTAGGGTATGGGAGTATAATTATATGTCCCCTTGATACAATAATAGATATCAAGTGACAAATCATTAAGCTGGCATTAAATTTTTTTTAACCATAGTTTTGAATTTTCCAACTACAAAGTCTTAAATGTATAGATACCATGAAGTTTGAAATAATTAAATACATCATTAATAAATTTTTTTAATGAGAATTAATTTATTATTATCGATGAGATCGAAAAACATATATTATATTTACATTGGCTTCAATATCATAAGATCATTTATATAGAATTGTATTATCTTTATTTATTTTAGCTATATTATTCATTATTCTTAAGATATTGATAAATTGTAGTTTTTTTTGTTATTTGTACTCCCATATTTATTATTTTTTATTTATTTATGATAGGTTCATCTATACAGAACCATTAATAGGAATTTAAGCTCACCTTATTTTTTATCCTACCCCATGATATGAATAATGAATTCTTAAATGTGTTCTAGGGAGAAAAATATTTATTTTTAATTTTTTTGTAATAAATATTTTGAAATGTACTATGAAACTCACTCATATAAAAAGTTTACCAAGACAACTAAACTATTTGGTCCTTTTTGATGCACTTTATTATATTTAATGTTAATATAATAATGTAACTACTTGGTTGGGGTTACTACAATCGAGTTCCATAAACTGCTTCTATATTAATTATTAATTGGAACCTAATTCACTCACTAATACACCACATCACGTGATATTTATATAAAATAAATAAATATCACATGTAAACCTCATAAATACACTATAGTGATCATAACTCCTCAATTAGGGAAATAATATCTCTCCATAAAACAAAAAACATAATTCCACCATCCTTCTCTCCTCAATCATTCTTTGCTGTATAATTTTTTTAAAATTACATATAACAAACCAAACATATCATATATTGTGATAAATTTATTCATAATTAGTTCTTATTTATATATTTTAACTTCAAATCTCATTAATTATTTTTTTCTTCTAATTTTAAACACTTCATTTAGATCCACCTTACTTATTTATAATTTTTTTTTTCTATATAGAATTCAATAAAATGTATTTAACAATTTATTTTAGATATAAATGTTCATATGGTCAATATAATATTATTATAGTAAATTTATCTAGATGTAAATTATTATTTCTAAAGTATAAATTTAAAAATAATGAAACTGTGAAATTATTTTGCATTGAATTTTCATAACCTTTAAAATTTTAAATTTTAGCTTACCCATTTGAGGAAATAATTTTATTTAAATTAATAATAAAATTTAGTTTTTTTGAGCATCAATTTTTTTTGATTATATTTAATTCATCCAATAAAAATTTTAATGAATTAAAATAGTATACATTATTCACAAAGTTCTAGTAATCGTTGGTATTAAAATAATTTTTCTCAAGGTAAATAATTATTCAATTTTATAAAATATTTAAAAAAAAATACAAGTGTGGGAACATTACACATTAAAATTCCGATTTTATCAAACAATGTTTTCCTCTAAATTAAAACTTCAATGAAATGCGAGATGAATGTGTAAAATATCTTAACACTATATTTTTATATTCACTATTAAATTATATTTTATATGAAATAATCCTTTGAGTAATATTCCGAAATTGTAAATATAATGGTACAAAATATAATGTTTTTACCAAATGTTTAATTGTGGTAAAATTTGAATATGATTTTGTAAAGTATTTTAATTCAAACAATATAAATTTATACCTTGTAATATGTGATATTAATTCCCAAATATTAAAATACCATTATCTTTTATTATTATCTTGAAATATATATCACCTAATGAGTGATATAAATTTTACTTATAACAATATATTATTAGAAAAAAATTTGTTAATTTTTTAAATAATATGTTTCACTTCTAGTTTGAGATATAAAATTTATACTTATATGAAATTTAAAATTAGATGTAAAAAATAGACATGTATTATTATTTATATGTATTCATTTTATTAGTAATTTAAATTAAATATATATAATATATAAGATAATTTTTTATACAATTTAAAAAAATAATATATTTTTATTGAAATAAATATATTCCAGTTGATAATGATAATTTAAAGTAAAATATATATTATTGATAAATATATCATAAAAGTAATTTTTTAAAATAATTTATTAGCTTATAGTCAATGAGATAAAATATATTAGTTTTTAGTAAAATTTTATTCAAAAATTTTAATGTCATTAATTATTAAATGATAATTTTATAAATAAGTGAATGATAACACAAATAATAAGTGGTGAAATTAAATTTTTTATCCAACAAATTATTATTAACATTTGAAAATTTAATAGAAAATTTATCAACCTTCCATAATGGTTAACAAATATTTCATCTATAAGAATATATTTGTGAATAAAAAATCATCAAAAATTTATTTGTTTTATATGAAATTTATCAATCATAGATTTTATTAAAATAACCTAATTCTTGATACAGTGTCAATTTAAATTTTATGCACATTATAAATAATACTAAAACTATCAATCCCAAAATGAACAATGTTTTATAGAGGTTTTGGTACATCAAGAAAAACATTCAACTACTTTACACAAACCCATAAGGTGGAATTGATGAGTTTGAATAAAAATTTCTTTGAAGAATGTACCATCATAGCTAAGTAAAATATTGCAACTTAAAAGTTTTATGATATTTATTTTTATTATTTAGGAAACATAAAGGAAAATATTCCATGTATCATAACCACAAAAATAAACACTAGTTATGTGAAATTTGAGAAAAAAAGAGAATGAAATTACACAAATCATTTAAAATTATATCTAGTGAAAAGGTCAATATATATATATATATATTACCTTGTATAATAATTATCAAAATGTTATAGAATATTAAAATTGGAATTTAATTAAATCGATGATAAAATTTATATAGAAGATAATATTAAAATAAATTATAATCACTCAATGTTCATATTCCAATCTATGATAATTTTCTCTATATGTACTTACATGCTTCTCTATGAATTGTTTATTTATAGGTTATAATCTATATGTCTATTAATTTCCTTATTATTTATTATTATATTTGGTACAACCATCTAGGAATATCCAAAAGTCATACTATTATCTAGAAAAATAATTATCAAAAATAAACATTAATGAGTAGGTATGATTTGTCAAAAAAAATATAACATAAATTTTGAAACGTTGTTTAATCCCAAAAATATATAACTTCATTTCTAGAAACCATACACACATAATATTAAACTCGTCAAAAATAAATTCAAAATATGTAAATTGTAAATATAGATTATTTTAAATAATTATATTTCATAATACTAACTTTTTAAAGGATAATATTATATTTATTCAATATATATGAGTGTTACTCCATGTTTTTTTAACATTATGAAAAATAAAACTTTTCTTCCATAGTGAGTATAATTTTCATCTCATATTAATATAATTTAGAAAAAGATGCTCCAAAATTCAAATAATTGAGTAATATTGAACATGAAAATATAAATATCATGTATGTGTAAATAAAATTTATATATAAATGATCTAGTCTTCTATAAAATATCCATAAATGTGAAAACTACTTTTATAATTTTTTCAAAATGTAATATCTCAAATTGTTATAATCATTTCTATTAAAATCAATGTAGTCCATAATTGGAAACTCTATAAATGAATCATTATTCCTTACTAAAAAATTTCATAATAAATCATTGAAAATATATATGGGGCTTCTTGTGAGCATAAAAAATATATATTGGAAATATATTTAGTAAAAAAACTCCAAAAAAAACTACACCATTTTGATGATTTTAAATGAGATAAATTTTAAAATAACAGACTTTAACAATAATAAAATATAAAATCATTTATTCTCTTCCCTAATGTGATATCAAGGCTGGCTAAAACAATAATAAATATATAGTCAACATAAATTAGTGAACATAGTAATATTAATATATATAATAAATGAAATATAACATGATATTCAATTGAGAATCAGACAAACTATGTAAAATAATGTGATTATAAATCTACCAAAAACTCAAAAATAGAAAGTAACTACAACACTATAATGTAGAATAATTTATAATGGGATGAATATTAAATAGATATAGATGTTGTAAATGTTTTTTCATAATAATTGTCCTCCTTTGACTTTTCAGAATCCATACAAACATAATACATAATAAGTATATCATCATTATCTATCTTATAAGGATTAAATACTTTTTCTATTCTACATAATATTTAGTAAACCATATTTCTGGATATTATGAATAATATAAAAGATGATATTGTATTTTATGATTTGAAAAACACAAATCGGATTATATAATTTACATTTCTTTCAACTCCTAGGGATATATCAATTGGTTTAATAGTTTTTTCAAATTTGAATAGAATTGAATTCAAATATTTTTATTTCATCAATTTTATTTAAATCATTCCCACATAAACACAAAAAATAGCAAATTATTTCTGAAATCCCCCCAAAAGAATTTTCCCCATTATAATAGAGAAATAAATATCATATTCAAATTATGGTATCATACATATTTTATAAAAGTCAATAATATATTTTTTTTTGAATTTCATTTATACTTCTTCAATGTATTTGAATCCTTAATTATAGTTTTTATCCCACTAAATTTACCATTATATAAATCAATCTCAACAAATTGTCATTATTTTTCATATTATTCCATTATTTAAATAAATATGTATTAATATTCAAATATCTCCCATAAATAGCTAATTAAAAAAATTAACATATTAAATGAAATTTTATTGATGAATGTAAATTTTTTTTTTGATGCATTTGTAACTTTCATCATTTTTGTTAAATACCTAAAAAATACATAATGGTTTTCATCAAATTCTTGATTGATGAATATTTATCACCTAAAAGGAAATTTATTCAATTTTACACTACGTGGAATATTTATTATTAGTGGTAGTATATTAATTAAATAAAAGAGGGCATAATATAAATTATAATCACATTCATTTCATATGTTGACCTCAATTCAACTATGAAACATTAAAAAATAGTTTCTTTTACAATTTATCCATTAAAAATAATGATATCATACTTTATAATTTTAAATTAATACATTGAAATAAATAAAAATTCATAATTTTTCAAAATAAATTTACATATAATAAAACCATAAAATTTATTGAATTCAACATGTATATTCATCCCTAACATATTATAATTAATCATTATGTAAAAAATATACTCTTTCGAAGATACAGTCTTAAGAAAATAAGAATTGAGAAAAATAATAGTTATATAACTATAATGAGATAATTTCCCCTTAATGATTTTTTTGAAATAATAATATTTTTTTAATTAATTAATGATTGAAAATTTCAGAATCTAATTTTATAACAATGTGTTCATTAAATTTATAATTATTAACTTTATAAAAAACATTTTATATAAAATATTTAAACTATTCAAATATATTGATAATGAATTATAATTCTTTATTAAAATTATTCATAGAAATATTATGAGGAGTAAATTCAATAGAATGAATAACATAGTCATCAGAAGCACATATGTAAATAGTAAATACCTAGGAAGATATATCTGTAAAAACATCACCATCAACCAAATAAATTTCAACATTAATAATGTCCAGAATAATTTTTCTATATATTAAAACAAATTCACCTGTTCATCTTTAGAAAAAAATACATTTATAACCATTTAAATTTGATGACAAAAAGAAATATCTTCAATATTTTTTCAATTATTAATATATGAAATTATTTTTTCATTAAAAATATGTTAAATTATTTCCCTATTTTTTCTATATATAATAGATTCATCACTAAAATTATCACCAAAAAATTTTTAACTACCATAAAATCATTATATATCTTTTTTCTCTATAACATAATCTTCTATATACTTTTAAATTGTGGAAAAACTACCTCTAACAACTTAATTTTGTTATTATTCAACAACCATGATAGCTCTAGATTATTTCTAATCTATAACTATTCTCTGAGACTACCCTCTAATCGATATATCTTATTATTAGAATTCATTATATTAAATTAGAAATATGATTCTTTAGTTTTTATTCCAATCATAACTGATTTTTCTCAAAAAATTTATAATGAATTTTTTTTGATAGCCTGGATTTGCATCACTATTGGTATATATATATTTAAAAATTTATAATTATATCATTCTAAAACATTGAATCCCTGAAAAATATCATAAGCCCCATTTTTTAAAAAACATACTATAATAGTGGTTGTATTTTTATAAAATTTGGTAATCAATTTATGATCAAATAAAAAATCTTTTCAATATATTTTATTAATAACAGCTAATACAGAAATGGATTTTCCTTTTAACATTATCCATAATATATTTATTATAGAATAATTATCCAACATATAGAACTTACACCATATCACATAAACCAAAGTGTTTGAATTAAAGCATTTCATAATTAATTTTTTTACTTTAGTATATATTCTATGATACCCATTTTAGATATAAAATTTTCTAAACATTTACATACTTATTTTTAAATAAAAAATACAGAGTTGAAACCAAATTTTACAGGTTAATAAAAAACCATATCATTTCCTAAGTTTAATACATAATGATATCACATATTTTTTATCATTATGAAAATGGAAAAAACATTAGGTTCTATAATGTCTTTAGTGAAATCAATCACCACTTTCCAAAGGAAATCTAGGACACAAAATTTTTGATCAATGTGATAACATTTTTTCACAACCACTCTATAATATATGTGTATTATTGATATAACTCCATCTAAATAATTCAAAAAGAAGTGTAGGATGAAACGCACCAAGCTTCCACGGTACGTTTCCCTTCGAATAATGTGATAGCGTGTGTTGTACGCAACCTCGAGTTCTAACACACACCACAACTAATTAAACTAGCCGTTGTGAATAGTAATACCTACTTTTTGAAATCATATATATTTTATATTTCAAAATGGACTTCATTTTTGGATTCGGAATATTGAAATTAGCCTACGGTGAAATTTTGGTACTTTTCGGATAACTTTTATATTTTGATGAATAGTGAAAATTACTAAATTTTAATTAAAATCAACTTTTTTAACCAAAATAATTAATATTGATAAATTATGAATTTGAGTGGTTTTAAAGTATATTTAGAATATATTTTTACCATTTAATTTAATGTTTGTCATTGGACATAATTTCACAATTAAACCAGACATAAACAAGTGTCAATCTTTTGATAGTTATTATCTATTAAAAACACGCTTTTTATTTTAACAAAGGGAATTAATTTTAAATTAATTTCTGCCACTTCTGTGTTTTGAATTTGAAAAAATGGATTACATATTTGGAATCAGGATGTCCAAATTATGTAAATAGGTAACTTTTATTTTTACACATTTTGAATAATTACTGCGGTAAATATTTTATTTACCATGGTTAAAGGGTAAATCCGGTAAATAAGGGTTAAAAAATAATATTATAATAATACAAAATTACCCTAAAACGTGTCCTAACCTTATTTTTGGACACATACCCGACCATGGGTATCCTTGGGTCTATTTGGGGACCCCTTAGAAACACTTGTATGTGGTAGGGACACGTTATATTAATAAAGATAAAATAAAAATAAAAATGGCATAAGCTTACATCTTTTAGATGAACAATTTTTAAATAGGGTTATACATGTTGGATTTTAGATTATAAATATTCATTAGAAATCTAAAAAGATTTCATACATAATGATATTTTATTTATAATTTTTAGACATCAAATAATTTAAATTATTAATGACACAATAATGATACAATGTTTACCTCATTAATAAATCATTTAAATAAATAAGATTATAATGATTAAAATATTATCTAAAACCTGTCCAATTCTTATTGGTTGATGTTATTTAGAATATTAGTCATCTTATCTTCGACCTCAATGATTTTTGGACCATTATAAACCGAATATAATTATATTATAAAGTAATACTTTCACTCTTTCCTAAAGAGCCCCTCATCTCCCTTATAAAAGGAGACCACTCCTTCTCATTTCTTCACACCTTCAAACCCTTTTGGATCGGCCATAATCTGCCCAAATACTCTCCCAACTTCCCTCACTACAACCTAGAGGGATTATTTTGATTAGAAAGCCATCCTAAGGAGCCCTTTTGATCAAATCAAAAAGAAGAGCCCGAAGAAGAGGTAATGATTTCACCACCCTTTTCCAAGTTCATTTCTTCTTCCAATTCTTCTTCCTTGGTTGTTACCATTCTAAAATAATAAATCCAGTATCTCACATATAATGTGATGTTATTATAAATATGGTACAACCATATTCAGTATTCTATCCACCCTTTGAATAACATGTCACCATACGTGCGTACGTACGGCTTACCCTCTCCACGTCGTGGTGTAATTGTTATTCAATATATTATTATTTGGATGGGTATAATAATGATGTGAAACTCATGTAAATAACAAATATAACATGTTAATTATTCTGTATATATGATATAACATCCATTTATATATTATTTTAATATCAAAAGAATGATATTGTCGCTCGTGCGTACGTATGGACTACCGTCTCCACGAACGCGATGAGATTCATTCTCCATCGTATCCATTCAAGTATAATTATCATTTGATGATATAAAAATGATGTTTAAGGACTTGATATCATTCTGGATATGAATAAGATACAACAAACATGGCTTATGTAACAAAACATATAAAAGAAAATGAGTAAGTTCACACCCGAAACAACGATAATACTAAGATATTATTATCAAATCAATATTAAAAGATCATATATGATATCATAATAATGTATATGATTATTTTATAATTTAATAACAATTATTTCACCATTATACAGGAGTTTAACCTACCCCAACCAAGGAAAAGTACAAGGTAAGGGTTATTTCACAATCTCTTCATTATCCGAGGTTGTTTATACGTAATAATCTACTGGGATCTCGTTATCATCCACATCCATGTTTCTTCAAAATGTATCTCAAAACATTTTTAATATTTAAAAGAATATGGGTTAAATTCATTTATACCTTTGTTTGAATTTTTATAAGAGGTTTATAATGGAATCTTTCTGTCGTTTTCCAAACAAGTTGCTTTTTAACCTTTTCGACAAAATATGGTAAGAATGTTTTTTTGTTAACTTATACGACAGGTGCGGTTATTCTCTTCCATTATTACACCTTTTAAGCTTCCCTTACACGCTTGTAAGGATATTTTCAAAATAAAGTTTTTCTTTTATAATTATCTGATTTTTAAATGATTTCAAAAAAATAGATATTTCTCTCAAATATATGAAAATCCAGTGAAAATGTATACGTATTTAACGCAAGCTTAAAAATGTTTTCAAAAAACCCGACTCTCGAGTTTGGTAGACTGGAAGGGATTGGGAGTGGACCCATCATGGCCTGTAATTAGTCGAGCAGTCTCAGAATTAGTTATTTTGTTTTCAGAAGCTTGCATAATGTTTTCAGAAAAACACTGGAGTGTATTTTAGCAATTTTAAACGTAAGTATCTTCTAAAAAAATTGCATCGGTATGTCTCATGAGACAAACTAGTGTCTTGGCACAAGGCCTTGACAAAATATTATTTGTAGTCTTGGCACGAGGCCTTGACTATGTGGTTATGATAGTCTGTCATTATGCATTCCAACATTATGAAAGTGGTTATTGATTTTTGCATGTGATTATTCGATTAGTAGAACATCCATGTGAATAAGTAATTGGAATTATTTCATTTTATTTATGTCGTACCATATTGAAAGTTCATGTTTGAATGTCTTTTGTTTTAGTTATACATTGCCTTAAATGTTTATTCTTATTTATGAATGTTTCCGCTATATTATTATCCTTACTGGGAATTTGAGCTCACCCATTTTCTATGTTTTATTTTTCCCAGGAAGTGAAGAAGTAAATTATGAATGACCTGCAGGGATATTATGTGGGGATATGAGTGTGGATTATGGAGACATTATGTTGTTGTAGTTGTTTTTCATTTTATGATGTAATGTAAAACTTATGAATATATCTAGTGTTTCCAAGGCTACTAAACCAATCGGTCTTTCGAGATTTGATCTTTCTTGTGATCATGCCAATGTTATGTAATAATGCACCGACTCTGGGTAACTAGGGTCGGGGCGTTACAGTTGGTATCAGAGGAATTTTAGTAAAAACCTTGGAAGCTAGATTTAGATAAACTCTGATTAGAGGACGTAGACCTAAGATGAACTTTGAGGATTAGTATAGAAGAACTTCCTAGAATTTTGGTATTGTAGAGATTTTGTGAGTTTTCTGAGAAATACATCCCTGTCTGGATACGAGCAGGTAGAGGCGGCTCTGGCACAGATGTACCTAGGGGTAAAACCCGAAAACACCGCTTTGAGCTAGACTCGAACGGGAACTGGTGCACGACAACGGGCATTGCTGCACTCTTGGATACGACACTCCCGGGGGATATTCTTAGGATAACTCTCATTTTCTTTACAAATCATTATGAAGTGTTTATGAGTATATAATTCCACAAAGAAAACATTTTTATGATTATGGATTATATCCATAAATAGTTCAATTTATGTTGAGTGTTTTAAAAGTATGGGATTATGTATTTTGATTCATAAACTGATCTAGTTTATGCCATTGTTTAGAAATGGCGCCTAGTGGAAGAAATGGAAACCGTATCAATGCACGCACTCCATGTAGGGATTTCCCTCCTGCTCAAGATAATTATAGTGTGGCTGGTGATGCAACTTGTGCCGATCAGCTAATCACCATACTGGGACAACTTACTCAGGTTATGAATAATAACCTTACCCTTATGGAGCACCCTGATCCGCAGCGTGGAGGATCAATGTTAGATCGATTCATGAGGCAACAACCACCAACTTTCAATGGGAGTACAAATCCCTTAGTAGATGAGCAATGGATATTTTCCCTAGAGAAAATATTTCAGGCTTTGGGGAGCAGTGAAAGGGAAAAAGTTATTATGGCAGTTTACCGCCTCACTGGAGATGCTGATCAATGGTGGTCATTGATTCAAAATACGAAGGAAGATGATGAAGTATCAAATATGGAATGGAGGGAGTTCAAAGATCTGTTTTTAGAAAAATACTTTCCTCGCGACCATCGAGCAGATATGGAAAGGCAATTTCTAAGTTTGAGACTGAAGGAGGATGAGAATGTCGCATAGTATGAGGCTAACTTTACAAGGATATCAAGGTATGCTGGTGATTATATACGTAACCAAATAAGTAAGATTGATCGTTTCTTTGATGGGTTAAAACCATTTCTCCGTCGAGCATTAGTCTCACAATCCTTTTCATCGTACGAAGACATTGTCTCATGTGCTATCAAGACCGAAAAGGAATTCTCTAAGTCTTATGACTTTAAAGCAAAGCAAGAGAAGAAGAGACATGCTGATCAATCTGGGAATGGAAATAAGGGGAAGAAGGGAAAGGTTGAATATCCATCCTGTGGTAAATGCGGGAAGAAACACCCCGGTACTTGCTTGAAGGGAATGGTAGTCTGTTATAAGTGTGGTGAAAAAGGCCACCAAGCTCGTGATTGCAAAGGGAAGAAGGAAGCCACCAACGTTCAGTGCTACAATTGTAGGGAGATGGGACATTATGCAAATGAATGTCCTAAGATTTAGGAGAACTTACCTCAGAAAAGGCCAAGGGATCAAGGCCAAACTTATGCTATCACTACTGCTGAGGTAGAGGCTCCAAAAGACGTGGTGGCAGGTAATTTAATGGTTTCCTCATGTTTAGAAAATGCATTATTTGACTCTGGATCATCTCATTGTTTCATATCTTCCCAGTTTTCTAAGAAAATTAGATATTTCCAATTTGATTTAATAAGGGAGTTGTCAGTTAAAACTCCTAAGGGAAGTATCATTGCAACAAAGTTTTGTGAATCAGTCCCCATTAGAGCACATAAATTTTCTTTATCTGCTGATCTCATCGTCATACCTGTGATTGAGTTTGATATAATCCTCGGTATGGACTGGCTTTCGGACTATGATGCGAAGATTTATTGTAAGAAGAAAGAGGTTACGATTCTTGATGATAATGATAAGGAACACCTTATTTTTAGAGCAGAATCGTCACCACCTAATTCTTATTTAGATCCACCCTCAATAGCTCGACTAAATTCAATTATTGGGGAGGAAGAGAATGAAATAACTGCGGGTGAGGAAAGGAATGTTAAAATAGAGGATGTACCTGTTGTGAAAGAATTTGTAGATGTATTTCCGGAAGATTTACCTGGACATCCTCCAGAACGAGAATTTGAGTTTTCCATTGATTTGATTCCTGGATCAAGGCCTATATCGAATACCCCTTATAGAATGGCCACTGTAGAGTTAGTCGAACTAAAGAAACAACTAGAGGAATTGAGTAATAAGGGATTTATTCGCCCTAGTGTTTCTCCATGGGGAGCCCCTGTTCTTTTTGTTAAAAAGAAAGATGGATCCATGAGGTTATGTATCGACTACAGGGAGATCAATGCAATAACGATAAAGAACAAGTATCCCCTACCTCGCATTGATGATTTATTTGACCAACTGCATGGAGCTCAATACTTTTCAAAGATTGACCTTCGATCTGGATACCATCAGTTGTGTGTGAAGAAGGAAGACATTCCGAAGACAGCATTTCGAACCAGGTACGGGCATTACGAGTTTACTGTAATGCCGTTTGGATTGACTAATGCACCCTCTGTATTCATGGATCTGATGAATAGAGTTTTCAAGGAGTATCTCGATGAATTTGTGGTGGTATTTATTGATGATATCTTGGTATACTCCAAAACCTACGAAGATCATGAAAATCACTTGCGCATTATCTTGAAGACTTTGAGGAGGCATGAATTATATGGGAAGTTTAGCAAGTGTGAATTCTGGCTTCAGGATATTTCTTTTTGTGGCCATATTGTCTCAAAAGATGGAATCTCTGTTGATCCTTCTAAGACCAAGGCAATCCAAGAATGGCCAACACCTACGAGTATAACTGAGGTACGTAGTTTTATTGGTTTGGCAGGTTATTATCGACGTTTCGTCCAGAATTTTGCCCGATTGGCTAACCCATTAACGAATCTCACACGAAAAGGGGTTAAATTTGTTTGGAAAAAAGAGTGTGAAGAGTGTTTCGAAGAACGGAAGAGAATATTAGTCAATGCTCCTATATTGACCCTACCATCAGGGAATGATGGGTTCTTTATTTATAGTGATGCATCAAAGAAAGGACTTGGTTGTGTCCTTATTCAGAATGATAGAGTTATTGCCTATGCATCACGACAATTGAAAATTCATGAACAAAACTATCCTACTCATGATCTTGAGTTAGCAGCTGTGATCTTTGCTTTGAAGATATGGAGACACTACCTCTATGGTGAAAAATGTGAGATTTATACTGATCACAAGAGTTTGAAGTATATTTTCTCACAAAAAGAACTCAACATGAGGAAAAAGAGATGGCTTGAATTACTCAAGGATTGTGATTGCACGATACACTACCACCCGGGGAAAGCAAACAAGGTGGAAGATGCTTTGAGCAGAAAAGACCATGGAGTTTTGAACATGATGAGAATTGAAAGGGATCCAATTATCATGGATCTAGTGAAGATGGACATGGGAATAAACAGGGAAGGGGAAACATCAATTCTTTTTCAAATGGTTGTCAAACCATCTTTACTAGAAAGGATTAAGAGTTCTCAAACCGATGATGAAGAATTTCAGAAGAAGATTAAAGCTGTGAATGATGGGAGATTGAGAGACTTTGTGTATGAAGATGGAATTTTGATATTCGGGAAGAGACTTTGTGTTCCCGATTTACCTGATCTGAAAAGGGAATTGCTGGATGATGCTCATAGTTCAAATTTCTCTATACACCATGGGAGAACCAAAATGTATAGAGATTTGGAGGAACATTTTTGGTGGGACAACATGAAGAGTGAGATTGCTGATTTTGTGTCATGATGTATGGTTTGTCAACAAGTGAAAGCTGGAAGGCAACATCCTGGAGGAGTCATGCAACCTCTTCCCATACCGGAGTGGAAATGGGACAATATTACGATGGACTTTGTCATAGGGCTACCAAAGACTCCTAGAAGGAACGATGCAATATGGGTTATTGTTGATCGTCTTACCAAGTCAGAACATTTTCTTGCTATAAGAGAAGATCTACCCCTGGAACGTCTAGCAAGACTATACATTAATGAAGTTGTGAGACTTCATGGAGTACCCCTATCGATTGTTTATGATCGTGATCCCCGTTTTACTTCAAGATTTTGGAAAAGTCTTCAGAAATCCCTGGATACTAAACTTCATTTGAGCACTTCTTACCACCCTCAGACAGATGGACAATCAGAATGGACTATTCAAACCCTAGAAGACATGTTTAGATCTTGCTCACTTGACTTTCAGGGTATGTGGGATCAATATTTACCACTGGTAGAATTTTCCTATAACAATAGCTTCCATTCGAGTATTCAGATGGCACCATATGAAGCGTTATACGGAAAGAGATGTCGTACACCAACCTGTTGGGATGAGGTTGGTGAAAGAAAACTTGTAGGCCCAGAACTGGTGGAGGAAACGGTGGAAAAGGTGAAGGTAATCCAAAATCACATGAAAGCAGCCCAAAGTAGGCAGAAGAGCTATACCGATAATCGAAGGAAGGATTTGGAATTTCAAGTCGGTGATCATGTTTTCCTAAAGGTATCTCCATGGAAGGGAGTCATACGTTTTGGTAAGAAAGGTAAATTGAGTCCCAGGTACATCGGACCTTTCGAAATTCTAGAACGAATTGGGGTTGTAACTTACCGATTGGCAATGCCGCCAAGTCTCTCCAAAGTTCACGATGTGTTCCACGTATCTCTGTTGAGAAAATACATGCCTGACCCAACACATGTACTCACCTATGAGGAATTAGAACTGGAACCCGATCTGTCTTATTGTGAAGATCCTATCAGGATTCTTGATACAAGAGAACAAGTACTGAGAAACCGGACGACGTGTCTAGTAAAATTTTTGTGGAGAAATCATAAGATGGAAGAGGCAACGTGGGAACCCGAGGAACTTATGATGAAGAACCACCCGAGTCTTTTTATGCAGTAATTCCCTAGAAATTGCGAGGACGCAATTATTTGAAGGAGGGGAGAATGTAAAACCCCAAGCTTCCACGGTACGTTTCCCTTCGAATAATGCGATAGCGTGTGTTGTACGCAACCTCGAGTTCTAACACACACCACAACTAATTAAACTAGCCGTTGTGAATAGTAATACCTACTTTTTGAAATCATATATATTTTATATTTTTAAATGGACTTCATTTTTGGATTCGGAATATTGAAATTAGCCTAGGATGAAATTTTGGTACTTTTCGGATAACTTTTATATTTTGATGAATAGTGAAAATTAATAAATTTTAATTAAAATCAACTTTTTTAATCAAAATAATTAATATTGATAAATTATGAATTTGAGTGGTTTTAAAGTATATTTATAATATATTTTTACCATTTAATTTAATGTTTGTCATTGGACAAAATTTCACAATTAAACCAGACATAAACAAGTGTCAATCTTTTGATATTTATTATCTCTTAAAAACACGCTTTTTATTTTAACAACGGGAATTAATTTTAAATTAATTTCTGCCACTTATGTGTTTTGAATTTGGAAAAATGGATTACATATTTGGAATCAGGATTTCCAAATTATGTAAATAGGTAACTTTTATTTTTACACATTTTGAATAATTACTGCGGTAAATATTTTATTTACCATGGTTAAAGGGTAAATCCTGTAAATAAGGGTTAAAAAATAATATTATAATAATACAAAATTACCCTAAAACGTGTCCTAACCTTATTGGTGGACACATACCCGACCATGGGCATCCTTGGGTCGATTTGGGGACCCCTTAGAGCCACTTGTATGTGGTAGGGACAGATTATATTAATAAAGTTAAAATAAAAATAAAAATGGCATAAGCTTACATCTTTTAAAAGAACAATTTTTACATAGGGTTATACATGTTGGATTTTCGATTATAAATATTAATTATAAAGATAAAAAGATTTCCTACATAATGATATTTTATTTATAATTTTTAGATATCAAATAATTTAAATTATTAATGACACAATAATGATGCAATGTTTACCTCATTAATAAATCATTTAAATAAATAAGATTATAATGATTAAAATATTATCTAAAACCTATACAATTCTTATTGGTTGATGTTATTTAGAATATTAGTCATCTTATCTTCGACCTCAATGATTTTGGGACCATTATAAACCGAATATAATTATATTATAAAGTAATACTTTCACTCTTTCCTAAAGAGCCCCTCCTCTCTCTTATAAAAGGAGACCACTCCTTATCATTTCTTCACACCATCAAAGCCTTTTGGTTCGGCAAAAATCTGCCCAAATACTCTCCAAACTTCCCTCACTACAACCTAAAGGCCTTAGTTTGATCAGAAAGCCAACCTATGGAGCCCTTTTGATCAAATCAAAAGGAAGAGCCCAAAGAAGAGATAATGATTTCACCACTCTTTTCCAAGTTCATTTCTTCTTCCACTTCTTCTTCCTTTGTTGTTACCATTCTAAAATAATAACTCCAGTATCTCACATATAATGTGATGTTATTATAAATATGGTACAACCATATTCATTATTCTATCCACCGTTTTAATAAAATGTCACCATACGTGCGTACGTACGGCTTACAGTCTCCACGTCGTGGTGTAATTGTTATTCAATATATTATTATTTGGATGGTTATAATAATGATGTGAAAATCATGTAAATAATAAATATAACATGTTAATTATTCTTTATATATGATATAAAATCCATTTATATATTATTTTAATATCAAAAGAATGATATTGTCGCTCGTGCGTACGTACGGACTACCGTCTCCACGAACGCGATGAGATTCATTCTCCATCGTATCTATTCAAGTATAATTATCATTTGATGATTTAAAAATTATGTTTAAGGACTTGATATCATTCTGGATATGAATAAGATACAACAAACATGGCTTATTTAACAAAACATATAAAAGAAAATGAGTAAGTTCACACACGAAACAACGATAATACTAAGATATTATTATCAAATCAATATTAAAAGATCTTATATGATATCATAATAATGTATATGTTTATTTTATAATTTAATAACAATTATTTCACCATTATACAGGTGGTTAAACTACCCCAACCAAGGAAAAGTACAAGGTAAGGGTTATTTCAGAATCTCTTCATTATTCGAGGTTGTTTATACGTAATAATCTACTGGGATCTCGTTATCATCCACATCTATGTTTCTTCAAAATGTATTTCAAAACATTTTTAATATTTAAATGAATATGGGTTAAATTCATTTATACCCTTGTTTGACTTTTTATAAGAGGTTTATAAAGGAATCATTCGGTCGTTTTCCAAACAAGGTTCTTTTTAACCTTTTCGACAAAATATGGTAAGAATGATTTTTTGTTAACCTATACGACAGGTGCGGTTATTCTCTTCCATTATTACACCTTTGAAGCTTCACTTACACGCTTGTAAGGATATTTTCAAAATAAAGTTTTTCTTTTATAATTATGTGATTTTTAAATGATTTCAAAAAAAGAGATATTTCTCTAAAATATATGAAAATCCAGTGCAAATGTATACGTATTTAACGCAAGCTTAAAAATGTTTTCAGAAAACCCGACTCTCGATTTTGGTAAACAGGAAGGGATTGGGAGTGGACCCATCATGGCCTGTAATTAGTCGAGCAGTCTCAGAATTAGATATTTTGTTTTCAGAAGCTTGCATAATGTTTTCAGAAAAACACTGGAGTGTATTTTAGCAATTTTAAACGTAAGTATCTTCTAAAAAAATTGCATCGGTAGGTCTCATGAGACAAACTAGTGTCTTGGCATAAGACCTTGACAAAATCTTATTTGTAGTCCTGGCACGAGGCCTTGACTATGTGGTTATGATAGTCTGGCATTATGCATTCCAACATTATAAAAGTGGTTATTGATTTTTGCATGTGATTATTAGATTAGTAGAATATCCATGTGAATAAGTAAATGTCATTATTTCATTTTATTTATGTCGTACCATGTTGAATGTTCATGTTTTAAAGGCTTTTGTTTTAGTTATACGTTGCCTTAAATGTTTATTCTTATTTATGAAAGTTTCCGCTATATTGTTATCCTTACTGGGCATTTGAGCTCACCCCTTTTCTATGTTTTATTTTTCCCAGGAAGTGAAGAAGTAAATTATGAATGACCTGCAAAGATATTATGTGGGGATATGAGTGTGTATTATGGAGACATTATGTTGTTGTAGTAGTTTTTCATTTTATGATGTAATGTAAAACTTATGAATATATCTAGTTTTTCCAAGGCTACTAAACCAATCGGTCTTTCGAGATTTGATCTTTCTTGTGATCATGCCAATGTTATGTAATAATGCACCGACTCTGGGTAACTAGGGTCAGGGCGTTACATAGGAAAATTCCCTTCTAGGTCCCCTAGGGATATATTGTTTCAATGTAATAGACTTTTTCATAATGGATTTTGGTGCTACATAACAATGTTTTATGCCTCATATTTTAATTTAATTTCAAGGAAAAACAATAGAATTATATTTGGAAAACCTAGATGTAAAATTTCAAAAATATTATTATCATATATTTTATCATGATGCATTTTCAGATTAATCTAGTAACACATCTTTAATTTAAACCACATAAAATATTATTTTTTTGTAATATCCAAATCAAATTTATAAAATCATGGTATACAATCATATCATTCACATCGACATCGAAAATTCTTAATAAATTCTCATTATGGTTCATCAAAAAATCATTATGAACTGAGTCAGCGAGGTAAATATTCCATATACCACGAATTTCGTATCCAAACACCCAGGGAAGTCTATTCCCTTAACAAAGTTGATAAATAAAGGGGTTACATACAACAATAATAAATATTTTTAACAGGCATACATCAATCTTAATAAGTATCTTTCACATCCACAAATCATGTTCCATCCTATTGAAGTAAATACCCTTATACATTGTGTAGCAACTTGGTAGTGACAACATAAAACTCGCCTTTCGTAGAAGAATAATTAAACCAATGAAACATGAGACGGTTATTTTATTTAGACACTATTTTACATCTAGATTCCTTATTTTTATATTGAGATGAACAACCTTTTATTTATTTGAATAGTACATAATCAGAGACACTGTTGGAAACAACACAAGGTCCACATAGTCTCTTATATAAATCCACCAAAATATACCTACAATCATATTATTTATACAAGGATTATAGAATAATGGTATTTTATTTTATTTTATTTTTTGAAATCCCATTCATGTATTGAATGGTTATAAAAGAGTATTTTTTAGTTGATTAACTAATGGAACAACATTTCCAAGATAAATCATTATTGGATATGGAACTATCATATAAAGAATTCTCCTTCATCAATGAAACATACCTAAATTGATAGATGTACAATGATTGTTCCTTTGGGATCCAAAAAAATATAAGGATGTAAATCTCAAATCTCAATAGAGTTAACATGTGGGTTGTATTCTTCTCTCAATTAAATGTGGTTTATCCTTACTACATTCTACTATCAAAAGAATGATCCTAAAAAAGGTGGAATACTATTCCATCATTCTAATCCAAGAATATTACTTAATGATACCAATCAACCCATAAAATAATATTGGTGACTTAGATAAGTAAATCATGAAAATCAATTGCCACTATCCTTGAATAATGAATAATCTATTAATTCCCTTTCACAATTTTATGTAAGGTTTGATGGATGAATTCAAGTCAGAGAAAATATTATCTCATATCAAGAATTATTAGAAAACTTATATGGATGTATTGTATAGTACATTTATATCCCTACCATTTCATATTTAAGAATAAATTATTATTTTGATAGAATATCCTTCAATGGTCTCTCTGTTTATCAATATTTATGAGAAAGAAATCAGAAAAAACTATTCCACTACAAAATATAATGAGTCTTTATCCATGTCAAATGATGAAATAATTGGTTATATTTCTCCCATAGTATGGTAAAATTAAAGTTGTATTCTCTTATTGGATTGAGAAATGAAGTAACAGATTTGTTGGACGAAAACAACATCCTATATAGTGACCCAAATTCATTAAAGTTCATCTACAAACAAGGGATTAATTGATTCATCCTAGGTTTCATCGAAGGATAAGATGACCTCTATGTTATATGATAGACAACATTGGTATATATTTTCCCACGAATCATGAATAATACTTTCCAAAAAAATCAGGAGATAAATATACTTATGAACAACAATTATACAAGACATTATGGAATTTACGATCAAATTAAATGTTTTCAAGATAGATTCCAACATCATCCATCAACCCCTCTAATAATTTTACCCCAAAATATTATCATAACCATTATTTGAATAGGTAATATATTTCATTGGTCTATACACCCCATACAGCTCATTTCAAATCATGTTCAACTTCACTTCCACTAATATCTATTATAAAAGGTCCCAATTATTCCCCTCAAAGAAGTAGAGATGGATGTTCTCATGAATTTCATCGAAAACAATTTCATTACAATATATTTTGTCTCAAACATATTATTGATGGTAAAAAACCAATTGATATATTTTGTAATTGACAATTTTTTAATGGGTGCGTAAAATTTAGTCTAACCATATTTATTTCTAAAAGGAAATGACTAGTAGATATAATATGGACATTAACAAAACATTGTATAATATCATTAAAAAGATTGTATAAAAGAATATAAGTCTTAATTAAGAAAACTATTATATGATATGTGATATTATAACTCCATAACATCTAATTACACATAGGTGACACTATATTTTTTCATGTCTGGGATAGTTGTAGTTTTTCCAATACAATTTTATCCTCCATCACATCACATCACCATATAATATTAATTTTATTTAAATGAATAGTCATATACATGGCTATATGAATTGGAATTAATTAAAAAGAAATTTTAAGGAACTTTTCACACCCTTTTGAACCCTAATAATAAATTATCATGAACAATTAAAAAAAAGATATACCACTTATCAATAATAAAAGGATACGTACTATTTTTTCTAGTAACTCTCATTATCTTAGGGAAGAAACCACAATATATTAAGAAAAAATGGGATGAAATATACACTATGCATGTGTTCTACTACAACAGAGCATAAAAGTTGATCAAAATGGATAAAGAACATATAAAACCAACTATAAATTCATTGTTACATAAAAATTACTTAAAAATATTTCATTTCGTACCCATATAGTCTATTTTATAAGATTCTATATTTCATGGTGACGGTCACCATCACAAAACCATAAAATGAAAGATTAATTTTCCATATTAATGAACCATAAACTCTAAGAAAGTTTTTACATTATCATATGACCTTTAAAAAAATTCCATGATTGTCCTCATAGTATTAACTTTAATTGAAGGAGACCTTTTCTTACTCATATGACCTTAATCTAAATGAAATTTAGTCATTATTGAATGAATATTATCATTTTTATTGATTTTATCAAATTAGAACTATAATAGATACATCATGGGGGGCCTAAAATAATGGTGTCCCAAAGCATCATTAACCCCAAAATTGACTCTGTCAATGGGAAAGGAACCCTAGTTGAGAAATTAGTAAATACTTTTGATTTTATGGGTCATGGATTCCAAAAAGTCTGCTACCATGTTCTCCTCATGCCAAGTGTGAGTAATCTTATTGTGGGTACCCAATAGCTAGTTACACTTCCAAATAATATACTAAATATTCCAAGGATAATTAATCCCCCCCAAAAGTTCATTGTAGGGAGTCAAAGATTCAGTGTCCACTACCTTCAGCCAAATGTGCCTTTTCTTGCAAAACACTAGCCCAGTGGCCATAGCCAAGGCCTCCACCTGTAGAACATCGATGCTTCTATAACAGGCAGAGAAAGAAGCTATGAATGATCCATCTTTATCCTGAATTACTCAAAAACTATGCATCACCTAGCTGAGAAGAGAGTCATCTGAGTTTAGTTTGAGACCGCTTGTTGGGTGACACCAAATAAACCAATTCCCTTACCCCAGCCTACTATCTTTGTTATATGAATCATGATTCAGGAGAAACAACTAGTTCGATGGAGCATCCTGGAATTTGGTGCACAGGCTGACCAAGTCTAGTAAAATATTTCTCATGTTGAAGGTGATACTAGTTTTATTGCCTTATGTAGTGTTGTGGTGAGCATCATCCAGGTCCTTGAAAATTAACCAACATCCCGCCAATAGAATGAGAACCCTACCTTTCATCTATGACCTTTGATCTCCAGACCCTTAAAGCCACGAGCTGAATAAACTATCATGCACGCCTCTGTGGTTATCCCGACCTGAGACGACACCAAACTCCTTTCAAACCAATTTCTCCCAATCACTAGTGACAAAGAGGTAACCCGTAGTTTCCTAGTTATGAACTCTTCAAAAAAACACCTTGAAATCAAATTCACTCTCATGCATTGAATTTTATCATCTGGATGTAAATTAATGTGTCTCACCCTCCACAATAAGAAATTTAACAAGTAGGGATCCTCTATTCACCATATCATCTCCCCCCTCGGATCACCTTATTCAAAGTTCATCCACACTTGAGAAAAGGAATTAGATGAGAACTCTCCCGAAGCAGAACCCATAAAGATGAGCCTATTAGGATCATCACTCAAAATAGTATTTTAGAAAAAGATCTTGATAGTTATTTTTGAGTATAGACAGTATAAAACCAGGGTGGTCGCATGCCTCTCTAAAAGACATGAACAGTTTGGGATAGCCTAGAAACCACAACCTACCACCCCCAATCATGCTGCCAGAAGCTAAGTTCTTCTCTCCCAACCAGCCATCATGTGAGTGTCTTCAAAGACACAAGGTATAGATGAATCATTTTCCGCATATTCAAAGGTTTTTACCTCTGGACCCTCACATCCTAACCTTATCTACCATGCATGGTCATTCCTGAAAGATTATGACCTTCCATGGCCTACCATGTGAGTTTCAAATATAGCCCTTGTAAGGATGAGTCAACACTTCACAGGTTGATTCCCCCTTCCAATAAAGGTCTAGTAAGACACCCCCATGAATCCCAGTGATTCCTTCCTTCCATTTATCCATCCTATATAAACGGCACCAAAATCTTATCCATGATAATGATAAATCCTTTGGGGACTTTCAGGGTAGAGAGAATATTCATGGGAATAGACACAACAACACTATTCACAAGAGTTATGTGACATCCAAAAGATAAAAATAGGTTCTTCTAATTGAATATGTTCCCCATGATAATTATAATAATATAATCAAATTTGTTCTCCTGTAGAGAGGTTGGACTAACCGGCACTTTGAGGTACTCCATTGGGAAGGCCCCTCTTCCAATACTCAATATGGAATCCAGGTCCCTTTACCTCCTGTTTGAGATCTTTTTAGCAGTGAAATAATGGATTTTAACCCTGTTGACCTATTGTACTCTCCATTTACAGTACTCATCTAGTACATCATTCATCCTCAGCACTGATCTTCAGCTTCCATTGATAAACAAAATTGTATCAACCACAAAAATCAAGTGTGACATGCCCCTAGAACATGTCTATTTCAGCACGGTTGTATTTTCCTTATGCGAAGGCCTCGATTAATGTATTAGCTATGGTAATTTTGAGCAAGGATTAAAAAGGTTAGATGGAGGGGGTCCAATTTCATGAGCCCTCTACACTCCTTGAAGAATCCAAATTTCTTACCCATAAATGATGTTGAGATCCACGTCGAGTTGAAACACCGAAATAAAATATCCCTAGACCAGGATGAGAACCCCATACATGCCAGAACCCTTAATATTAAGTCCCATTCAATCCTATTGTAGGCATTTCTCATGTATAATTTTATTAATATATTTATCCTAATGAATTTTTATTTATATCAGTGATCATTTCCTGCACACCACCAATCCCCACATGAATAGACTACACTTTGATAAAACCATGTTGTTCTGAAGCCATCTGGGTATTCAAGTGAGGAGAAATGCTTCTGCTGAAAATACTCTCAAGGACCCTGTACAGGAAGTTTCCCAAACTAATAGGGTGGTACTGCTCAATGGTTTGAGGATTTCACACCTTTGGATGCAGTACCAACTTTGTTACATAGACAATAGGGGACAAGTTTGTCCCTTGGAAGTAGTCCTTCACTGCTCTCATAAGTTCCCCTTTAACAATATGCCGTGTTTCCCTATAAAATGATCCTATAATTTCGTCCAACCCTAGTACACTATCTGTGATTAAAGTCCATATTTCCTCAAACACATTGTCTCCCTCCAGAAGCCTTCTTAACCTACCATCAAAATCATCTGACACACAACCGATAATTTCCTTAAACAAATCAGCATCCCCACTCAGATACCCTTTATTCATGTTTGTATTGGGGCCTACCAGAAGAGCATGAATTCTTATGTTGGAAAATTCCCTCACATATTCATGGTCATCTTTGTAGGTTCCATCCCCTCTAAGAATGTTAGGCCTATGGAGTCAGCTTCTTTCATTAATGCAAGCATGGTAGTTACTTGTATTTCTATCCCCATCATGAATCTATCGGACTCTGTCTCCCTCCCTCGCAAATCATTCCTTCATCACGAGGATATCTGTGACGTGATCCTTCATTAACATTAGCTCATTAAACATGATTTTATTCCATTTATGTTCCAGATCTACCTGGAGGCATTCAACCTCCCTACATACATCAATGAAATCGTGATCACGGTCAGGTATTGACTTCCTCCATCTGCGTAATACGTGTTTAAGTTGCATCAAAACCGGGTGTAACGTAATCCCTGGATTACCCATATGCGTGGGAGACCATGATTCCCATACCTTATTAATGAAATCAGGTTCCTCCACCCATGTTCTCGAAAACTGTAGATGCTCCTCCCTTGAAGAACAAAACCCCAGAGAGAGGTGAAAATGATAATGGTAAGACAAGCACTAGACCATGTGAGAAACCATTGAGACTGGAAATATAGAGATATTCACCTCATTCATAAAACATCGATCAAGATGACACTAGGTGAATATTCCACCTCATTGATTGTTGCACCAGGTAAAATTATATCCCTTAAATCATGCATCCAAAAGCTCATTCCTCACCTTGAGTGAAACAAAATCCTGATTGGCAGTCCAAGGAAAGACACCTCCCCCGTGTTTCTCCTTTGGATGAGCGATAATGTTGAAGTTTCCCCATACAATCTAGGGGTGACATCAGAGATGATCCATCACGGTAATGCCAAATATCTTTCTTATCATGTGTATTACCCTTGGCATAAATGAAGAAAATGTGAACAATTGGGGACCTGTAAAAATCATTGTATGCAAATACTGAATTGACACAATGAAGAAATCATCCTTAAAGTGGTCCTTCTATAATAACCATTTTTTAGAATTATGAGGATTTTGATGCATGAAACCATGTACTCTAATCCACTGATAATACTCCATTATGTTGCTAGAAACCAGTTTGGGTTCATGTATTGCTTCTATCTCTATAGAATTGTTAAATAGCTCATTAATAATGAAGTCAGATTTATCCTGGGCCCCTAAACCTATGGCATTCTAGATAAGAACAATATCCATTAAGACCATAACATATGTCTTTATCCCCCAGACATCTGGTCTATGATGTGAGATGGATGCGAAGAGCACTCATGGATTAATTTCTGCTTCATTTGTAACCTCGTGTACATCAATGAGCTCTGGTCTGATGAGTCGAGAGTTTCCTGATGTGGATGGGAAGAATGTATTAATTATCTCCCTTTCACCACCTTATTTGGTGATTGATCCCAAGTCCCAGTATTCCTACCGAATCTAACAATATAGGTTCCTAATGAAGCATCCTGGGAGGAGCAGTCCCCCTCCATGTATCGAGCCTTTTGCAAAACCGGGGGAGAAGAAACCTCTTCGGCGCAATCGGACAGGGTCGATGAACCAACACAAGGATCATAGGAAAGATCAAGAAATGATTAAAACACAGGGAATGTTCTTAGTTAGAAAATATATGAAATTAAAACCCTAAAAAGATGATCATTGAGCAACATACATTGATAGGACCTTCTAGAAATTGATGTAAATCCAAGGAGAACGAGGATTATAGGAACAAGCGCCAGGATGGAAGATGGGTCTAGAATGATGGACGATAAATCTGGAGTATTGGAGGGAGTAGGAGGTCCCCGTAAAAGTTGGACATCCCAAACACTTCCCTTTGAAACAAAGGATACTGAACCAAGGACCACTAGGGCGTGTCCTCAACCTGCCCCCCCCCCCCCACTTGAGCGTTGAAGGGTCACCTCATGATGGACCACTTGAGACATAATGATGAGAGGCATGTTGGCGTTTCTTAAACAGATATAATGAATGAACCCGAATAATATAGGAGGATCATTACCTAGCAGGCACTGGGTAGACGACATCCTGGATCCAATCAAAATATTCTTGCACTCTCAGGGACAACTTCTCTGGGACGGGAAGCGATAAATTTAACTCGATGCAGATCTTTGCTACCGAGGCCTCCTCTCCCATGTTGGTGCAATCACCCGAATAGAGAAATACCCCAAGCGAATATCCTATTTCCTTAAGGAATTACCCATTCTGAAATGGTAGCAGAAGCCTCGAAAAATAGATCCACAATATGGCAGGAAGACTTTTCTTTTCCTTGTGAACCTCTATGGACCATAGAGCCAGATTGAAACACCAGGGGCCCCAACAATGGGGCTCTTCACACCAAGCCTGGAAGAAATATTTTTCGGACGCAAGAATAAGAGAGAGTGAGTTCCTGTAGAGAGTATATATGTAGGTCAGATATTGGATCCCCGATGATTATACAAATAGATTGAAAGCTGAAAGGGGCGGGAGCTCCTAACTGAACCAAGCCACAAGGGTCCACATAAGGCTATCCTTCAACTCCTCTAAGAATGTAGCACTAACACCCAATGAAATCCTCGAGCCTTCCCACAAAACCAAGGGGAAAATATTCTAGATTATTGGGATACATTTATAAGGAAGGTTTCCTAACACTCCATAGAGAGCATCATTGAAGGAAAGGGTCATCCCTCACGAATTGAAAGTCCGATAAAGGACATCCTACAGTGCTGACGGACTGGAAGCTGTAGAAGACAACCCTGGGTAGAATGTCACAGGAGTCGTATGTGCCACCGGAGATCGCAACCCAAATGGGGAGATGGAAGAAAAAGTTTGAAAACACTCATGTGTGTAGGTTTCATTCTCTACAATTTTAAATTTTCCCATAACCATAGATTTGATATTCAGTAAGTCATTATTACATTTTAGTAAACTGTAAAAAAGTAATCTATATATCAAGACCTTTGTCACGAACCACACAATGTCACTATCTGAACTAGTTCCTGACCCAACCCATGGCATTGTCCAAAGGGTTATCCCAATCCCTACATGATTGCTACAAGTGTACATGTATCAATTACAAAATCTGGGAACAAGGTAACAGTTTTTTTCATAAAAAACAACCAAAAACTAATTTACTAAAACTTTAATGAAAAAACCAAACATTATCATTATATTTTTTTTATATTTGAGTTTTGTTTTTGTAAAATACCAAAAATTGTACTACAGAAGGAGTAAAAGGGGTACTATAAAACCACCACATGGTAGGATGATCATCTTCCTCAAGCCGTCTCCAACACCACCATACCATGGTTGTCCTCTAGCCACCCAAACCACCATCACCAAAATCATTTCTATTACATATGTCAAAAATAACCAATTCTACTTACACCCACGGTTGTTTATATGATGTCATCCTATGACCACCAAGATCCCACCAAATAATATATTAAATGAAATAAACATTATAAGATAAATAAATTGAAAGTCTAAAAAATTAATGTGCGGAAACATTTAAAGAAATGTTTTTGGAGGTAAACAACATTAATATTAAATGAGAAATATTTTGATATAACAAACAAAATATAGCATATGCCGAAGGTGAGTGTTATATAACCAAATAAAAATAGACATCGTAGAACCCTGTAGGAACTAATAAGAAATTTAATACAATATACCACGCATCTTAGTGAAATATGGATTAGAAAACATGAATAAAAATGTTCTCATGTACGAGCCACTAGGACCCCCCCCCCCACAAATGGCCTAGTGCTCTCCAATTATCATCATTATTTAATTAATATTGTCATCATCATTCTCTTTATGTGAAAACAGGATGAATGAAATTTTTTATCAATATCACAATAGTCCTAGTCCTCTCACATATTTACGCAGGGTTTCCTTTATACCCAAAAAGATCCACATTTCACATAACACACCACTTTTACACACACATTACATGTAATAGCAAATACATGAAAATTCCACCGAATGAGTAGACAAATTCATTTTTAAATCATACACACACAAATACCATTCTCCAAACAAGATTTTATTTACATTCATAATTTAATAATATATCTTCACCCGTTATAAAACACCCTCATGTTGAATAAGAAGTATTTACACATAAAATACACACAATTTCATATAGAAAAATCAATTTCAAACAAAATGAATATTTAATCATATCAAAAACCACATTCTCACCCCACATAATAATAAAAAAACAATCCAAAATATTCAATCTAGAATAATCAAATCATTAAATAAATTTTAAGCATGGAATCACCATTAATCGGTGTAGATATCTCCAACATCTTCTGTGAAAATACAACCAATAATCAACCACACCACAAGGAAGGGTGACCGATCCTTGAAAAATCATGATGATATCCCACCAAATATACATAAAAATGGAGTTATAATAATGAAATAAGGATAAATGGAGGATTATATGGATAAAAATACCATGTGGGGATGAAGAGGAAAAAATTTGGGGTTAAATATGGGAAGTGAAAAAACATTAAATCTACATTTTGAAGGACCTGGACAAACTGAATAGTTTGTTTAGATAGTTTTTCAGGCTATATAGTGACTATAAAGTGGCTGCTACCAAACTAGAACTTTCCACATTGTTATCCCACATGATTTATAACCCCTTCTCTCATTGTGGAATAAGACACTCTCTAAGAACCCCTCTTTGAATCATGGTTTCTTGTGTGGGGTGCACCGCTATTACTAACTATGCGACAACCATGCACAACGGTCAGTTAACAAAAAATTATTTATTTAACTCAATGAACTCAAATTAAATATAAGAGGAAAAGGTAGAAAAATAATATAGAAATACCTAAAAAAACTATGATGTGGTAATGAGGTGTAGTCAACCACTACTTAATCTATCCAAATGATGCCTAATACATTGGGTTTCATACAAACATAACCACTTTTCTGGTGAGCGCTATCATGGAAGAAGCAAGTCGAGATTAGTACTGAACAAAAAACCTGTAATATCCTTCCCATCCAAAAAAACTTCTAATTTAAAACATGTTCTTTAGCGAAATCGATGTCATAACTACAATGGTTTTCTCAGGGTCTTCCAATACCCATTTTTATAAGATTACTTGGCCCATAAACCTCTATTCTACATTCCCAAAAGGTCACTTTCAGAAATTTGAATAATGTTGATGACCCTGAAGAGTGCCTAGAATGATCTCAAATGATGCTTATTCTATTCCTCAGATGCATAATAAACCATTATCTTTTCAACAAAAGTCTACAATGAAGGAGTTTAGATATTGGTGGAACACCTTATTTTGGAGTGACAATGCCGCTGAGGAAAGTGTTGATGTAGGATAGTCACCTGTCTCAATGGCCCATCCATCCTGGAGAGACTAGGATATATTATGTTTTTCAATGGTAGTTTTTGTGCCCATGTGTGATGATAAACATAATCAACTATGTATCAAGATGATATACATGTGAGTTAGTGAATAAAGAGCATTAAAGCTCATTTGGTTTTCTCCAGATATTACCCATTACAACATGTAATTGGGATTAGGTCTATGTGGATTTAATTAATGAATGGCCTCATAAATCTTAGGGATAGATCCGTATTTGGGTGGTAATTGACTATTTGACAAAATAAGACCAGTTTTATCTGATCATAGATTACGAAAATGTGGGTGAATTAGGTCAGTTATATGTTGAAGAAGTGGTAAGGCTTCCTGGTGTGCTGCCAAAAAGTTGTTCTGATAGAGACCGATGTTTTAACTCTTAGTTATTTGAATTCCTTACACTGGAATTTGGGTCATTGATCAAGATGTGTATGATATACCATCCTCAAATTTATGGGTACATAAAGAAGAAAAATTACATTTTGTAAGAGATTATTTGTGCCTGTGTTTTGGATTTTGGAGTATCATGGGATAAAAATTTGGGTTTTTTGAGTTATCTTATAATAACAAATACTAATAACTTATTCAAATGTATCCTTCTGAGGTGATCTATGGTCAACCCTATTGGTCTCTTCTATGTTGGGTTGAGGATGGTGACACCTCACTACTGGGATTGATCCTTATAAAAGAGACATTTGAGAAAGTTACGTTTATCAAGTATATATTACTAAAAACTCTGATTTTCCATAAATATTATTTCCATCAATAGTTTTAAGTTCATGAGTTTTATGTGGGTGGTCAGGTTTTTTTGAATGTGTAACCACATTTAGGTCATCGTCTATGGGGAATTTAGTGTAATATAACACCAAGGTAGGTTAGTACATTTGAAATCACCGACTGTATTGGAAAGGTGAAATATTGGTTAGTTTTTCCTTCTCAATTTTCATCCATCCAGGACGTATTCCATGTATGGAAACAGAAGATTTATAATAAAGATATATATCATGTGTTGAAATGTGAAAAGTTGTGGTTGGACACTGATTTATGTCTTCTAACATCCAATACAGATAGTGGATACCCAAGAGAGGGTCATTTGTGGGATGTCTACTCTGTTGGTTTGTATCCTTTGGCAGCATGGTCAAGATGTTCATTAGAATTTGGAGACGATGTTATGGTTTGAGAAATAGTATCCATTCTAATTTTCCCATCATGTTTTGAGTATTCTTTCTATAGATGGAATGTTTCCATGGGAGGAATAATTTTCATATCCATGATATTATTATGTCATATTTTCATTTAATTTAAATCTATTAATATCCCCTAAGATTTATTTTGGGTTATTCGAGAAAAATGTAATAGTTTGTGTTCTTAGAGCCTAGCACATAGTTGGTGCACAGTTTATAGTAACTATGCGCCCTACCTAGGTAATCATGTAGCCAAGTAGGGTTTTTGGAAAGATTCTTATTGCACAGTTAGAGGACGGTTTATAAACAGTGTGGGATAACCATATGGAATATCCTAGGCACACTGTGGAAAATTAATTGTGACTTCATGATTAGAAAAATGGGGTGGAATAACCTTGAATCTTGTATAGGTTATTTAAAATTACGATTTTACCTTTTCCCATTCACATATTTAACGCCAAATTCTCCCCTCTTCCTCCCACTTGGAATTTTTATCCCTGAAGGCCTCCATTCTCTTTTTTCTATAAATATACCTCCATCTTTGAGGAGGACATGGTAGAAGATCTTCAAGATTATTTATGGTTTGATCTTTCTTCCTTGTGGTGTGGTTGAGGTGTTGTTAGAGTTTCACACTAGATTTGGTGGTTTTTTACACCCGAGGTAGGTGATTCAATTCCTAACAATTATTTTATGAATTGATTTTTCATGATTGGTTATTTTTGGTGTGTTATAATATAATTATGTATTGTGTTAAAGTGGTTATTAAAATTATTTAATAAGAAGTTTTTTTGAAATAGGTTTTTATATTTTAAATTGGGTGTATTTCAAATGTAAAACCTAGTTGTACACAATGAGGGTGTATTATTAATTGTGAATGTGGTTTATTAAATTATGAATGTGATGCAAATAATTTTTGACGAATGGTTTTGGTGTGAGTATGATTTTGAAATGGAATTTTGGTGTGAAAGTGGTTTCATATTTTATATATTTTGTATTTCTTGGAATGTGTGTGTGGAAGTGGTGTGTTTTTTGAACCGTGCTACTTCTTTATGACCAAAGGAAAAACATGGAAACATGGTGGGTAGTGTATAAATAGTTGTATTGTGATAAGGAAGTGGATTCAGAACAGTTTTATTCATTTGTATTTTCTATGATAACACTATCTAAATATATATGGTGATTAGAGACCAATATGAAATTTTGTTGTCCCCTCTAAATGGATCATGCATGAGAACACTGTCAGTAATGGTTTCGAAGACACGTTTCACTAAAACATGAGGTACCTATATCCCAATGCTTGGTAGTTACTATATGGTTATTCTATGACAATTTATATTGGGTTATGTCACACATATGGCTGGAATACAATTTTTTTTGGTAATTTCAAAATAAATCATGTTTAATTTTAATGTTATTTTCTTTATGTGTTTTTTCCTTTTAAATGTTTCAACTATTTTAATTTTAAAACATGAAATTTATTAATCTTGGAAATTATAATTGATGGAATATATTATTGGTTGGAATCCTTTGGGGATTGGTCTCATGATCTACAAATACCCATGGGTGTAATTAGACTTGGTTATGTTTGAAATATGAAAGGTAAAGGCTTTTTGTGATGGCAGTTTGGGTTTTTAGAGGCTTTTCTTGGAGTACTATTGTTAGAGGTTTCATGAAAGGGATATTACTCATTCCATGTTGTGGTCTATAAGATAGTATTATTTATACTTTTAAATAAACACATATGGTATTTTTCAAACTATTATAAACTGAAATATGAAATTATTTTTAAGGAATCGAATGGTTATAGTTTTCAAATTTCAATTATTTTTTTTGCAAACAATATGGTAAATAATTCCCAATTTTTATTATTGATATATAAGAACATGTTTCCTACCTATGAGTATTGGGAATGCCCTTTAAGACATTCCACAGACTTGGTTAGGTACCCGTTTGGATTACAACCCTACATGGATCATGACATCTATAAACAACTTATTGTTATTTTCCCTATATGATCAAATTATCTTTTTTATAATCAATAACTAGGTAAGAGTTATTAGTTTGTGGGTTATGTAAATTCATCATATGTTTCTATAAAATTCCTTCTACTACATAATAGAACCATACAATACATAATAACTAGGTATGTCTTGATTTCTTATATCACATGATAAGTATTGACATTGGGTATTCATGCTTTGGTATAACTACATATTCAATGATATTTTTTCAATGTTCTCAAGATCATACACACTCACATTGGGTTTACTATAACAACCTATAACTAGAATCAATCCCACTTGCATTACCATATACGTGAGACAAAACTATACCAAGGACAATTTTTCAGAACTACATCTGGATTGATTTATATCCATATAAGATTTGTAGATATTTCTATATAAACTATCATGAACCCAATTAATAATTTCATTCCCTAAAAATTTACCACATTTTTTGGTATTTAAAAGATCATTAGTTCACAAACATAAAACAAAGAAAACCCCATTTAATTATGTCGATGATAAAGATATTTGAAAATCCCTTCATATAACGGTCCTCATCAAATAACCATAAAAATATTTCATATAAGTCCCATTATCATGAAATTAGGCAAAATATTAAGTGCTCCGTCCTAAATAAACTTTAAATTTGTCGTATTAGTTTGTTTAATATGAGATAATTTCATTTCATGAGAACATTATTTATGTATTATTCCTCAAGGTATCGTTCTGTATCTATAAACCTATGATACGATAAAATTATCCCCAATATCTATAATTTTTTCATCCTTCTCAATTAATTTTAGAAGATCCAATCTATATCCCAAGAGTAAGAACCCAGAATTTGATGGTATATTTATCTATAAATAAATTAGATTTCAATGATAGTTTCTTTATATGCAGCATAGGTTCTAAATAAATAATCATAAAAAACTAAAATATTATTATTTAATGGTATTCTTATCAAATATACATTATATTAATGGCTATAAATAATAATAACTAAATTAATAAAAAAATATTTTTTATTTGAGTTCATTTATTATCAATTAATTTGAAATAGAAATAATTATCATTTGAATTTAAAAGAGATATTTTGGTGGATAAGTTAGTATTATATGTGAAATATTATTTAATGTTAATAAAATAAATTAGTCTCTATTTTTGAATTATTTTAATTAAAATTTTATATTCTACATTTAATCAATTTTTTTAATGTTCTGCTACTATTTTTTCAAGGCATGCAATAAGAATGAATCAAATTTTAAGCCTAGAAATAAAATCTAATAAAAAATCATCTCATTTTGTTAACTTATTTTAAAAATATATTATTCCACATGTATAAAATTAATCATGAAAAATGGAATCATGATTTTTATGAAATAGGGAATCATTTTTTTAAAAAAAAAATCAATTTTTTATCATTATGAATTGTAATTGTGGTAAATATTTTTCACTTAGGTTAGGGTAATATGGGTGAAACATGGTTAAAACCATGAAAAAAGATATCAAAATAAACACAACACTTGATATTATATTATTTTGTTGAATTAATTTAGCCATAGAAATCAAAAAAAATAATAAATTTTTTTTTCTGCCATTTTTCAATGATAATTAAATTTATAGTATTTAAGTAAAGAAACTTCTAAAATGTGACCCTCTTGAATTAAATATATAAAATATTATTACATAATGTTAAAAAGGGGATATGTTTTTATAGTAATTTATTTTAATAGTAAATTAATTTTTTTCATTGAAATATAATTTTAAATTCTACATATGAATTAGATAAGTTATATTCTGATACAATGATGACAAAGAGCTTGTGCAAGAAGTTGAGTAAACTTGAAATTGTTTTTAAAAAACTATAAAACGAAAAGTGTTTTAATGTTTTATAGTTATCCAATAATTTAGTATATTAATATGATATATTATAGGAATTTTAATAGTTTATATTTGAAATATATTTTTGCCACATAGTTTTCAAATTCATATTATGTGAATAGTTCTTAAATGTCATAAATAGTTTTTTATGCCAAAACAATTTATTAAACTATTTAAAAGTAAAAAATTATTTAAATACAATAATTATGATTAATAATGGTCTAATATATAATCCCATGGTCTTTTATGGTCTAATTATCACCTTATATATAAAATTATACCTTACTTATATTAAATATTTATCACCATGGTTATGAATAAAATTGGATAATTGTGGTTTTAATCTAAAGTATGAGGTTGAAATTGAATCCAAAAAACTAAATATCATTAATAGTAATTTTAAATTTATAAATTCTAATTTATTTTCATTGATTAGATCTCCATTTTTAATAATTCCGATTGAGAATGAAACAGTTTTATTTTAGTCTTTTTAGTTATTCAAAGTGTGTCATTTCTGTCAACTATAAAAGGACACATATATTTATATTCATTAAACTACTTTGAGCCATCTAACATGACCAAAATCATACCAATTATCTTTTTAAAATAAATATCCACTAATAACACATGATTTACTTATTTAGAGATAATTTCAAGGGTCTATAAAAAGAAATCTAAGAGACCCACCAAAGAAGGGATAATATTACTACCTGATATCATTCAATTTATTTACTCTTATACCATTAATAAATATTTTAAATTTATAAATAATTAATAAAATTATTATACTAAATGATACTAAATTTTATAATGATTATTTTACTATAAATAAAGAATATATTTTCCATTTAATTAGATAATAATGAATTTTTTTGGTTATATGTGCACTACCGCCTCTACATAGAGATGAAAATAATTTTTACATAAAAATATTAATTGAATATTTGTTATAATTTTTTTAATGTTTATATATTATATTTATAATATAATTTTTCTTATTTACTTATAATGTCGAATCTTACTTTCGGATCCATTATTAATGGAAACATTATTTTGTATACGTGTGGACTTCCACCTCCACAAAGTGATGTATTTAATAGTTCATTTAAGCATTAAATGTTTGGTAATAAATGACATATTTAATAAATATATATGATATAGTAATGTTTTTTGAATGGGGAATTTATAATTAACCTTTTTTTATTTTATCCCTTGAAAATTGAAAACAACATTAATGCTTATATATGTCCTACTACTTCCATGAATGTTGTAATTCATTTTAATATTTATATATTTTCTAGATGATTTTAAATTTTTTTATAATGAATATATATTATATTTATATCATAATTAAAATTATATAGATGATGGAAACATGATGAAAATACAAACATAGAAACTATGGAAACAAAATGCTCATGAAAAAACGAAATAGTTAACACCTAGAATATACAATTTTAATAAGGTGTTATTGCAAAAACGTGTGTTAAAATGTAATAAATGGATAAAATATGATATTATCTATAAGTAAATGAATATTTTAAAGAATTATAATAAATATAAATTTATTATAAAAGACTACTGAGTGCCTTCGTTGCAAGTTAAACATGGGTTAAGAGATTTATCTGTCAATATCATTTTTAGTGGGACTGTTTATGAATATGTTTTCAATGATACAATTTTATGATATTCCTCTAAAGAAACTCAATAATTTTCATACACTCTGGTTAGTTCTAGTTATTTTATATATTTCATTCATTTCCACACATTAATAACTCATGCAACCAGAATAATGGATTTAATGGAATGTTTATTTCTCACTTGGAATGAAAATCATCTTATTCCATATCTATAATATATAAAATTGTTTCAAATAAGCTATTTAATAATATCCTATTAATTTTAAAGAAATATTTTAGTTGTTTTAATGATTACAAAAAAAATTAAAGGAATATTCCATTAATTTTATGAACTCTATACTTCTTAATTTTAATCAAAAATTGGAAAAGAATCATTTTTTAACAGACATATCATGAAGAGACTATTTAGTTTTCATGACTATTAAATGATTTGAAACATACATTAAAATCTTTTAACATTATTTTTATAGAATTTTTTCACCTTAAATATGGGAATTTTTTTAATAAGTGATTATATTACAAAATGGGAATTTAACCTTGAACTATTTCCGTTATCTTTTAAAATAATTTTTCATCTATGTCAAAATCTTGCGAAGTATCATAGGATTTACAAGGGATGTGACCCAATTATACCATTTTCTAAGATGGTTAAAGGTTATAATAATTAAATATAAATAAGAACTTTTTAATTTTTAATGGGTTGTATTATGATGAATATTTGTAAGATATTTTAGAAAACATATGAACGAATTTATGAAAATGTGATGGGTGGAAGAAGAATTATTTATATCACCATTTATTTTTTAAATGATTAATCTAATATGATATCTAAAATTATATGGGACTACATTCCATTATAGAAAAAATATATAGTAAATATGAGTTTATCATAAGTCCAAATTTTTGTACAATTGCAGTTATCCTAATCCTGAAATAGGTATATTTCTGGTTACCCCATGTATAACATGTTATTAACATGTTAATGGGAATCATTAACATATTATTTCTATGATCATTATTATTCCACAAATTATCCCACTCTTTTTTAACATTATCTTTTTCCAATACTATGTTATCATGGCTCATGTTCTTTGATCCCATTACTATTTATGTATTATGAACTACTATTATTTATTCCCTGACTCATGTTTGTGATCTAAGAATTTTTTGGTATGATTTATAAAGTTTAATAAAATTTTATCATAACCATCAATATAATGTTATTTTTTAATTTATGTTTCCATTTTTTAGCATATTTAATATCTGATCCCACACTTTATTATATTTTATTTTCCCTAAGATATGAGGAAAATAACTCTATAAGTTGTTTCAAAGAAGGCTTCTAGTTAATAAAAATAACATGGATTTGATGTATATATTTTATTCATAAGTTGTTTATGTATTCTAGTTTCTTAGGAAAAAATCATTATAGTTATACAATGGATTTTAATTTGATTTATTGAATATTGATCTCATAAGATTTGATATTTATTTATGAAAATTATTGGTCAATGTAGATGGCATCAAAGAAAGGTTTAGTTAACTTTGGAAACTATGATGATAAACTTTTTTTCAAAACATTTAATATTATACTATATATTAGATATCTGTTTATTTTATGGTAAATAATGGATTTTGGTTTTCCTAGAAATATATCCATATCTAGATACTAAAAGTAGAAGTTTTTTTGGAACAAATTCAATAAGGGGTAATAACCCTGAAAATATTTGGTCAAGTATATATCATCCATCATTCTAATGAATAATGAGTGTGGCATTAATATGCTACTAGTTTGAAATTCCAGGGGGATATTCTCGGGTTAATTCACAATTTATTTTTGTACCACCAAGAAGAATTTGAATATATGATTATCATGGAGACCAAGTATAATCCAATGGATTCATAAATCAAAAAATGGTTTCATGATTTATACATCATAAAAATTATAATTTATTAATATATGGTTTCTTGTTACTATTATTATTAATCACAATTTGGATTTTTGTTATCATTAATGGATTAAGCATGAAGGAAATGTTTTATTGATTAATGTGATAAACAATAAAATTATTTTCCCCTTGTGAAATGAAATATTTTATAATCTCAAAAGTAAAATATCATTTTTATTCGTAAAAAACATTCTTAATACATGAATCATGAAAATCTACCCAATAAGAAAATTAGATAAGAATAGTCTATTGGATCCTTAATGAGGAAACATTTACCTTATTTTATTGTATATGTTAATATGGTAATTTTAAGCAATGTATGTGTACCATTGAAAATATATTTTATATCCTCTTCTATTTATAACAAGAAAAATTCATTTTGGTTTCCTATCATTGGGATGGTGAAGCAGATAAATAGTAGACTCTGATAGTTAACCTAATGAAATTGGATGAAATTGACTCAATATGATAGAATGAGTTTATAAGGATTTTTTGTTATAAGTAATTTTTTTATATTCATTCTATTAAAATATGGATGGCGTTACTTTAGCTAAGGTATAATAACTATGAATATCTTGGGAAACATGATGATATTTTTACAGAAAATGAAAGATATACTTGTAGAATTATCATTGAACTATAATTTAAGGTTTATTATCAGTGTATTAAAACCAATTAAATTAATTTTTTTATCTATATAAGACAATAGTAGTTATGATGAAATCATTTTATGCTCTAACAATGAAGATATAGAGATTGGGGTTACACATTAATTTCATGGTTTTTATTAAAAAAGAAATATAGAAGTCCTTAGAAATTATAAATATAAAAAAATTGTGTGAAGAACAGAATACCTCCATTATGCTTAATATATAGAAGGAGACATGGAGTAAATTTTTTCATGGGGTATAGTAACTAATTTATGTGTTGATAGTAAGTTCATAAATTAATAAAATCCCAAATTGAATTTGAGAATGTAGCTAATGACGGAAGAAATGAACCACAAAATGAACAACCAAAACTCCAGTGTTTTAAATAAAAGAAGTATGATAATTATTTTAAAATGCTTTAAATATTGATGTTTAATGATGATGTTCATGATCAGTAACATATTATGCATAGAGATAAATATAAATATCATAGAACTACTATTGATGATAATGTGTTTGATAATGAGGTTGTGGAAGGAAATCATATTACCCATTATAGAATTGAAAATGACTTATTTGATTCTGGATTTACCCAGACTTTTATAAATTAACAATTTGGAAAATGTAGCGACTTGACTCCAGATATCCCAAAACAAATTTTTTCCAATAATTTCATTGTCATGATCACATGGAATCAATTACTAACAGACTAATCATTTTAATAGGAATAGTATACTCGATATATACCTAAGTCTTCTATTAAAAATAAATTTACTGACAACTATATTATTTTCTTCTATATAAAAAAATTACATAGAAGATAACTCTAATCCTTCTAGAAAATCCAAACATATCTTTTATTGAACACTTATTATATTCATTTATAAATAACTATAATAAGGGTGAGATCAAGTGCTCACTAAGTGTAAATTATAGTGGGTCAAGTAATAAATCAATGGGAATAATACTTATGACATGGTAATAAACTAAAAATACATTCCATGTAATCAATAAGATTATAAATTACTATATAAAAAATATTGAAACTTAATAACTAGAAACAAATTACATTAAAAAACAATATAAGGAAAACTCACTATGGGAAGGTATGAAACAATGAAAAATTAAATTTCATTAATGAACTAAAATGAACTATATCTATAAATATGTCGATGAAAAATCTCATGGATGAATAATAAATGAAACTTTATTGAGGGAAATACTTTTTTAAGTGACATTAGGTCTAAGTCATATTAAACCATATTACCATCAAGACAATTCAAAAGAACGTTTAAAACTAGGGGTAGGAAATCATTTTTTCAATTATTTGTCACAAGAGAACCTATAGATGCATCTAAAAGATATATAAAGTTTTGGTTACTCCTATCATATTTTTGTCCACATATTTCTTCATACTGAATAAGGAAAATAAATATTGTTCTTTATTAAATAACTATACTGAATGAAAAATTAGAATTTATAAAATATTCCACATTTAAGATCCATATGTAAAATTGTATATAGTTTTAAAAATAGTAACATTCATGATAAATGGTATGAAAAATTTAGGGTAAATTCAATATTCCATGATCACATGTGATTGAATATTTCATGGGGATTAGAAAATAAATCAAGGTAGTGAATGAGAATACCATCCTTTTCTAAATCAATCAAAAATTATATATAGGAATAATAATTATTATATGAATATAACCTAACACAAGTAGAGTAAATTAAATGGTTTATCTAATGATGGTTTTATAATTTCCTTGATTGTACCTTCCATTTAACAATAATTTACATTATTCGTGAGGAAAATAATCAGTAATCATTCCAAAGTGTCCCATACCACTTTGAAATATTTTAAATATTATTCCTTGTGCATGAATAAAATTAAATTAAAGCCTTAAATAAAATGATGATTAATTAATTCAGGATATAATATATAAAAATTATAAGTATATACACCCTAAAAAATATGCAAGTGGTGAACATAATATTTATCTCATAAATTTAAAAAGTGGGACAAGAATCCCTTAATAATGTAGTAATAACTTAATTGGAAGAACCGAATGTAATAATACATAAATTAAACATTTAATTTCCATGTAGATTATAGAATTATAGGTAATACATGTCAATGTGGTAGTATTTACACCATATATATGAAATTAGGTGTACAAAAATTATGTATGCATTACATAATGAAAATAAGACCACAATCCCCAACCATGAGTTTCGTTTAACGTGAACATTATTTAACATAATGTATAATAAAATTATGTTAATTTTATACGTGAATTAGTTCATATTTTAGTTTTATAGTTATTATTAATTCACTTATTACCATGTTTTGTACAATCAATTAATCAATTAATTTTACATCAGGTGCTTAGACCAAATTCGGTTTGTGTGTTAAAAAACTATTGTTAGAAAAATATGATCAAATGTTCATTATAGAACATCCATATAATAATTTTAATGACATAATTATCATATTTATACGTCAATTATACTTTTAAATTAAATATTTGAATACGGTTATGAACAATTAATCATTGTTTCAATCATAGAGATGGTAGGTCGTACGTACGCTTGAGTAGTGTTTCCATTTTTTAGTGATCATTATCGAATGAAGGTAAGTAATACCATATCATTCATAATTGATCATGATATAATTAATAAAATTGTATTTAACCATATATATATATATATATCATGATGTTAAAATGGAATCACATCATGTTGAGGAGGCGGTAGTCCACAAATCCACTAATATCATTATCAGTTATTAATTTTGTGAAAGGGTAATAACGGAAATGAAATATAAAATTTTCATGAATTTAATTATTTGATTTAAATAATATTTATTTTTTGTATGTATCATATGATTAATTATAATAAGCATTTATACAATCCATGTATCATGTGAATGAATCACATTTCTTTGAGGGGCGGTAGTCCACAATTCCTCAAATGATGTTATCTTATTAAAATAAAAAATAAATTATTAAATGTATGTTATATAAAAGGATTAATGAAGTATAATACGCAATAAATATCATATATTACAATAAAAAAATTTAAATAATAATTTCCAACTGTGAATGTTGGTAATGGAAAAATAAACGATTGTTGTTTCATGAGGATTTGTTCACCATACATAGAAACAATATGTGTGTTACCCATTAAATGGATGTGTGTTTATTTTTTGGATGAATAAAATGAAATAAAATCCTATTATATTGAGTATACCTTTTTTGTTATAAAATAAATGAATAATAATCATATATGGGTGTATACTAAAAATGAAATTAAAGAGCTTGAGAGAAGACATTACCTCTTAATCACGTAACTTCTTTTACCTTAAAAAAAATTCCTTAGAATTATTTATGAAAATGTGGAGGATTCTGGGATTAGGGTAGGGTTTTTGGGGATATACTATGGAATATGTTGGTATATCTAATATAGGTTTAGGGGTGTGAGGAATGGGGTGACATGGTGGCCTTTTATAGGGAAGGAAAAGGACTCACTTATTTTTTTAAGATTCAATTTAGGTGTACACATGATATTATCTTAAAAAAGACATACCAAAAAACCATAAAATATTGTTAATTTCCATGATATTTCTAGAAAATGGGTTTTGGAAAAGTGTAATGGTAAATTTGGCCCCAAAGTTAAAGGATTAATCTTTTATTATTATTAATTTTTCCTTAATAATTGTAATTAATTTTAATCTCTTTCACTAATCATTTTGAACAAAAAGTTGAAATTATTGAAAATTATATATTATTATTAATCCAAATAAGGAATAAATTTCTAAAAATGTATATCTAAAAATTGAGAGAAATTTATTTAATATTCATCCCTTATGCAGAACAATAATATGGGGGTTTAATGTAAAAAGGTCCCGAAGATTGAAATTAATTTACATTCAATTTCAATGTGAAATTAATACCAAAAACCTAAACTGTACTTATTGATAAATATATGACCTAGTTAAAATTTTAAACCAATTTAAAACATAATTTATTGCTATTAATAATATAGAAAAAAACCAAATTTAAATAGAGATTCAATATTTTTAACACCTAAATAAAGAAATATATGTTTCTAAAAAATATCAAATATTTACCCTAACACGATTCATATGACTCAAAACAAAATATGAAGTATGTTTTTACATTTTTAATCAATTTATGAGTCAAAATTCAATTTTAAATGGGTTTTTATTAAATGGTGGTAAAAATACATTTATAAAAATATAGGTTTTTATGTGTCAAATAGGGTTTGTTATAATATTATGCATATAAAACATAATGGATAATTATAAAAAAATATTTGATTAATTTTATAAAAAATATGTTTCTTTAAAATAATTATATACATTTAACTATTTATTTTTATTAAGACACAACCCTAATGGAATCATAAATATAACAATATTTTTTATCCAATTAGTTATTATTTTAGTTTCATTTTAATTAGTAAACACTGTCTTAATTTTATATTAATATAACCTAAAAGAAATAAATATTTAGTTAATAATATTCATAACCCCTAAAATAATGGCTATGTTATATCATTATTCAATAAATTAAAATATTTTAATCATATGTTATTTTTTAGTTAAACTCAGTCTTCTGTATAACAAACACTATCGAGGATGGTTGCTCTAGCATCTACCATCATCAATCGAGGAAGGTCTTTTTTCTGTTTAATTAATGACAAACCAATTTTGTGTGTATTGAAATATATAGAATCTATTTTAAATAGTAAATATATTTTAACTTATCCTGATATTATATTACCACACCGGCATGTTATCACGTTCCATACAGAATATCAAATACTCGGTTTTTTAATTTAGATTTTCATGGCGTCACATTCTCCCCATATTATTTAAATTTAATCCTCAATATTTTAAACATTATAATGGAAAAATATTTTTCTATGATTCCTATGTTGAAGTCCAATATTATGAGCAGTTATTATAAAACATCCTCTATAAAATAGAGAATGTGATGTAAAAATGTTACATGAACAACCATGTAAAAATATATCTATATAGGATAACATTATTGGAAAATATAGATGTGTACATAGATATAAAGCATAAATACGCATATAGATTTGTGTTGGTCATTAATCAAGAACAATTGAGTTATCAACATAAATATAAGGGCCACAAATCCATAATCCTTTGATTATTTAGAAGGTCTTAGTTCTACAGAAACTAAGGATTTAGGGTGACACTTATTTTTTATCATTTTCATAATGTTAATTGATTATTTTACTGACCATGAATATAATGAATCATTTTTACTTTATAGGATTCAATTTCATTGGAAGAATCCAAACTTTTGGTTTTTCTTTGATCAAATTATAATCCATTATTTTACAACCAAAATTTATTTACCAATAATGAATTGTTAATGCTTAAAGGAGAAAAAGAAACATTTAAAGGATCTTAATTCCTATAAAAGTATGAAATGTCTAACTATTTCCCTTTAACCATCTTCCAAAACCAATATGGTTAATATATTAATATTTAATCCTAAAAATTTATACTTTAGAATCATTATTTACATTTATTCATAAAATAGTTTAACTAATAACAACAAAAAAATTAACCAAGACAATTAAAAGGTTAGTGGTTCTCCTGAAACCCACATCATCTTTTAGTCATGGGTTTTAGACCTACAACCTCACAGGATAAGATTTTTTGTGAACAAACTTATAAGTTTTCCTTTTCCAAAACAATATTAATATTATTTCTAAAATATTAAAGGTGGATATCATTACAATTATGTTAATAACAAAATAACCTTTTAACAATAGTTTTCAATACAACCTCAATAAACAAATACATCATCCATTTTATTTTAACATAGTTCCTTCCTTGGTCTAATGATTATCTATAATATCTATAGGATTTATAAGCCATGAAACAATAATGTCATTCTAAAACACCATTGGTTTAAAATAGGTAACTTATTATGTATACAAATCTATAATAAGGGTTTATAAGGAAAACAAGGATAAAAAAATGTAGATCCATGTATAGTGTCCATCTAGATGTATAGTAAGGCCCATTTTCATGTACCAGGTTACCCCGTTTTAGGCATAAAACACATTTTCAGAGGTGTCACTAATAGTTAAATCTGTGAAAAATCCACACCCACTTGTAATATCCAGACAAGTATGTATTTCAAGAGAGACCCACATTATCTATACTTTAACAAAAAAATTTGGTATTCCATATATACTTATTATCATATTCAATCTTATTATATGTTATATAACCTATTTTTTCCTAAATGTAGTCCTCAATGCTACTAATAAGCTTCTTTAGATGCCAACTATAAGAACCCAAAACAAGATATTGGGAAGCTGTTGTCTATTACTAATTACATTATCATGATTATAGGGAATCAATATTAGAAGGACTGATTAGTTTAGTAGTCTTGGTAAACCAGACACCTACATGATTCTTGTATTAGGAATTAATACACTAATTACGACATATTTTTTTCTTTATAAAAAAAATAACATTAATAATAATTATAATCCATATAGAAAATCTATTAATATCTTTCATATTATGCATCTTGGATCCATAGGGAATGGAAGATAATAAGGAAAATATCAAATGTATAGTATAGATAAATAATGGTAGATGAAATAATGTATTAATTTTAATAATTATTATTATGTAGAAAATAACTAAAAATACATTCCATTTAATCAATTAGCTGAGAAGGTACTGCCTAAAAAATATGAAACGGTAATAATTAGAAATAAATTCTATTCAAAAAACAAGACATAGAAGAATCACTATGGATAGGTACGAAAGTAAGACACTTTCCATTTAATCAATGAGATGAAATGAACAATAAACATATATATTTTATCCACAAATATCATGGATGAATGATAAGTAAAAAATACTATAAGGGAAATTATTTATTTGTGGACATCATGTCTGAGGCACATGAAACCCTCTTACAGTCGTGACTGTTCACAAGAAGGTTTAAAACAAATGGTAGATACCCATTTCCACACAAAAAAAAATTCATGGCAACCTATCGACAAATCAATGAGTTAAATAAGTTATACTCTCCTCCAGTCATTGGCTTTCCAAATAATTTCACATACTGAATAAAAAATTAACAATATTTCTTATGAAACAACATGTATGGAAATATAAATATTAATTTTTCAAATATTCCCCACTTAAATCCCATATTTAAAATGGTATACATTTTATGAAATAGTAATATACACGAAAATGGTATAGATAATTTGGGGGAAATCATATGTTCAATGATCATAAGAGATTGGATATTTTAAGGGGACAATCTAATAAATCAAATAATAGAATGTGAATACTATCCCTAGGGAAATAAAACAAAAACCAACCGTATGTATAATAAGGATAGTATCAATACAACATACACCATCTGGAGTAAAATTGAGGGTTTATTTAAAATGGGTATATAATTTAATTGAATGAAAATTCTCCCAAAATATCAGTAAATCAATTGTTTAGGAAAATAATCATTAAGAATTCAAATATTTCTCATATAACATGAAAACATTTTAAATCATAATCCTAATTATGGAATGAAATTAAATGGAATAATTAAATAAAATAATCATTAATTAATTTAGAAAATAATATAAAATAATTTGATGTATATACACTAAAAAAAGTTGTAAGAGGTGAACATGACATTTATCTCATGAATTTAAAAAGAGATTGTATAATCCCTTACTAATAAAGTAACAAATGAATTAGAAATTAATAGGTAAAAATAAAAAAATATAACACCTCAAAACCATAAAGATAATATATTTTAGGATATTACATATCAATGATTTAGTATGTTCACTATAAATAAGTAATTATAATCACAATAATAATTTATGCCTCACGGAATGCAATTGAGTTAATAGTCTATTACCTTGAGTTTTCTTCCAGGTGAACGTTATTTAACATCCATCACAATAAAATTTTGTTAATTTTATACCATATTTAGAACCTTTTTCATGTTTATAATTTCTTTTATTTCACTTATTATCATGATGTTTATGAAATCTTAATCAATTATGTTTACATTGGTTGTTTGGACCATATTCGGTTTATGTATCAAAAAGAACATTCATAGGGGAACTATGGAAAAATTGGTCTTTATAAAATTTATACATAATAATAGTCATTAAATATTTATCATATTTATACATTATTTATAATTTTTAAATCAATCTTTCAAAATTATTTTGAAAAATGAATCAATGTAACAATCATGGGGACGGAAAGTTGTACGTACGCATGAGTAACATTCCCATTTGTCAACGATCATTATGGAAAAGAAGGTAGGTAAAAACAATATCATCCAATAATGATAATTATATAATAAGAACCATATTATTTAATCATACATACTTATATATTAAATTATTATGATTAAAAAGGAACCACACCATGTCGATGTTGTCATAGTCTACACATCCATGTATACTATTATCACTTTTTAATTGTGTGAAAGGGAAAAGGAGAAAATTATATATATATATATATATATATATAAAAGGTAATAATGTCATTAATATGAAAAATATTTTCATTATGTCTCAAATGTTTAATTATAACCATCATTTATACCATCCATGTATCATGTGAACAAATCATATTTCTTTGAGGGGCGGTAGTACACAATTCCTCACCTGATGTAATCTGATTAATGTAAAATGGAATGTATTAAATTAATGTGTTATAAATGGATTGAAGAAGTATTGGTTGAGTCAATAACATTTCCTTATAAATTTTTTTTTCTACTATGTTTTGAAAATCACAATCCCATTTTATTAAAAAAATTATCTTTCTCTAAGAATATATTTTTTATGGAATATTTTCTTTCACTAAGAAAAGTTTTATCATTAGCAAGGTTTTTAATGTATTATTCAAAATCTTCTCAAAACCAATGAGAACATTTTTTTAATTAAAAAATTCGGATCCTTATCAAAAACCTCAGAAACATACAGCTCCATAAGCTTCCAAGCATCTATTTTTAGACTCTGAAGTCACTAATATTCATTTAGTAAATTCCCAGAAATTCAGACGTTGAAGTCTTTGAAATTATGACTCCAACTTCTCCAAAATCCAGACATTGAATTCTCTGATATTCAGACTCAAAATTATCTAAAATTCATACAATGATGTCCTTAGAATTCATACTATGAAATCTGTAGAATTCAAACACTAAATTCATGGATAAAAAAGAATACGAATATATATTTTTGTAGAAACATTTTTTTATATATTCAGAATCTAAATTCTATATTTCCTATATTCCAATTATAAATAATTTTTTATGTCGTTTTATTTTTCTTACATATTGTTCAAAATTTATCAGATTCGATTTTACATAAGGTTCATAAACATTATAATATTTTTCTAACATGATAAAATTTAGTTACACATGTTTTTGTTACAATAAAAATGATGTCATACTATTTGTTTCTAACTGTTGGTTGAGTATAACGTTTAAAGATCCCTTAATGATTCAATGAAAAATATGATCGTTGGAGGTGGGAGATAACCGTAGAAGATTTCCCTATGAATAAGATGTAATTTTAATGAGGTCATTATTGTTATATGATCCTCAAGATTACATGGTGTTAAGTTATTTATAGAGGGAGATAGACTATCATTCCATGTGTGATTTCTGAACAACTTGTTCAACAGTGAACATCTTGCGGAACCGTGAACATCTTGTTCAGTTTACTTTGTGCCACTATGATTGTTGCTAAGTACAATCGAGGGATTCTAGGGATATGAAGGAAGATGTGTCAAATACCGTAATGTTCGAGGACTTCCAGGGATTTGAAGATCGAGGTGTCGACTACCACAATGTTCGGGGGCTTTCGGGGATAGCAAGGTAGACTCTGATACACTTGTCGAGGGATTACCCTAGTGTGGGCAAGACAGAATTTGTTGAATTTATAAATCAAGGGATATTTATCCAAGGTTGTTGGATACCCTTCACATTGGGTTAAAATATTTACTACTTATTTACTTTTTTGTTACATTTTTAGTTCTGTAGTATTTTTTAAGAAATAAAGTTTAACATTCTTATAATTTCTTATAAATTTATACATTGATAAATAAGATATTATATTCTCTGAGGTAGAATCCTTAATTATGATATTTTTTTACGTTGTTTTATGTCTAACCGATTTATGTTTAGGATTCTTTTATGGTGACCTGGGCACTTCAAATTATCCCTTCATGTAAGAACCAATGATTGTTTGTGAATTTACCTTCTTTAATTTTCTTAAACATAGATTTCCTTAAGGTTAAAAGAAAAGTTTTATTAACATAAATTTCACCATCCATTGTAATTGAGTGTCTACATATTCTATTTAGATCTTATAATTGGTATCAGAGAATATCCATGAATTACCTATACTTACATATAAGTTTTATTGAATTTTTTTTTGCCTTCTTCTAATTTTTTTGTTTATATTTTAGTTCCTCAAGTTTTGATTAATTATTTTTACCTTTGTTAATAAAAATCTACTACTGACTTGTTTTGAGGAGAAGATATTTTCTTATATAATGGAATGTATAAATTTTGGTTCAATAGACATCCTAAATCCTACCAGACCACCTATATTTGATGGAAATGATTATAAGTACTAGAGAGATTGGATATAGACATTTGTCATTAACACTAGAGCAGGAAACTTTTTCATGCTCACTGGGGATTACAAAATTCTAGATAAAGAAGTTCAAATACTCAACAACCAACAAAAATTTGAATATCAATTAAACTAAATGGTACTAAATACATTGTTGTGTTCTTTGACCAGGATTATATATAGGCATATAACATCTTGTGAAGCATCAAACTATATTTGGATTAAACATGTAGTTACAAATTTTTGAAATCCTAAAGTGATAGCAACTATAAGAGCTATGTTAAGATCTGAATATGATGGATTCTTATTACCTTACAGAGAACTATTTTCAAAAAATATAGTAAAACATTATGACCATTTACAGCAGTCTTCAAACTATTTTAGAAAAAGGTCTTGATTTTGAATTTCTTGTTGACATGACAACTGACATCATGCCAAATAATTGAGAATCTAAAAGAAAAACTATTTATGAGAAAATAAAAGTATCTAATATTAATCTTGATGAGTTATATGGAACTCTTATTCAGTGTGAATCAAAAATAAATAGAGATGAAAATTTCAATAAGAAAAAGAATAGTAATGGAATCGTATCCTTCAGTACTACATCTAAATCAAACACTCTGAAATGTGCAACTAGATCGAAAGTAAAAAAGCTGTTGATATTTCTGAATCAAGTGAATGTGAACAGTCTTGAAATTAATTATCAAATCTTGTTCAATGGATAAATAATATTTTGGGATGGAATGATTTTCAGTATAGATATTAGAATAAATAAGGAAAAGACGTGAGATATTCGATGTAACCTCTTGTGAATGAAAAAATGGTAGGACATATCAGACCCGATTGTCCTTTGATTAAGTGAAAATATAAGAATGAAAAGCATTCTGGAAGGAAAAAATTATGTTTTAAAAATACTAGGCTATGGTAGTCTTGAAATAAAAAGATACCTGTTGTGCTAGTATAGGGGGATCTTTAGATGATTCTCTAGAATATAAATCTCTTGGTTAGAAGATAATTTTTTTTACATTCAGAGTTTCCATGGAAAATCATTCTCTTATGGACCATATGTTCTTCAAGAAATGAATTAGAACATTTATACTTTCAATCCCAATTAAAACAAAAAAATCAATGATGATTCTTTAGGTGATGATTATTGAATTAAATTCATTCAAGATGAATTAATGAATTTGGAATGTATAATGTACGGGACATTATTTAATTACGTAATGTAACTACACTAATTTGAGTAAAATGGGAATTAAAAAATAAATGTAATGAAAATGGAATCATAGTAATAAATTGAGATAGATTAGTTGCTAAAGATTATAATCAACAAGAAGAAATAGACTATGAAGAAACATGTTCTCTAATTGCAAGACTTGAATCTATTCATATTTTACAATCATTTGTAGGATTCTTTAATATCAAACATTCTCAAATGGAAGAGTTATTTCCATAATGGATATGTTCATGATGATTTTTTTGGACAACCTCTTGGTTTTAAAGACACAAATCATTCTATTCATTTTTTCAATCTTATCAAAGCTTTATATGGTCATTATCAAGAACATAGAGCTTGGAATGATATAACCAAAATATTTTTGTCACAAAACAAATATGTTAAGGGAAATGATTACCCATGTCTTTTTATTAAGAATGATAAGAATTTTTTGGTAGATTAAGTATATGGTTAATACATTATATTCTGATCAAATCAGAAATCTTTAACTAATTATTTTACGAATCTAAGGAAATCTGAGCTTGAAATGAGTTTGATGGGTGATTAAACATTTTTCAATGGTTTTCAAATTTCTCAAAAACAAGAAGGATCTTATATATTTCATCTTCAGAATATTAATGATATTTTTAAAATTTATGGATATCACATTACTAAAAGTATAATCACTCAAATCGGTATCTCAATTTCTCTTCATCTTGATGAACCTAGAAAACCAGTATATCAATTGTATATTGGATAAATGATAGGAGGTTTATTATAAATAACAACTAGTAATCAATATATAATGTTTTTTTATTATCTTATGAAAAATATCTATCTAATCCAATAGAATAGCATTTAAAATCAGTGAAAATATTTGTTCGTTATTTTAAGGGAACCATGGATTTAGGAATTTTTTATTGGTCTAGAAATGATTTTGTTATAAAAAGTTTTATGATGCTAATTTTGGTGGATAAAGAATGGATAGAAAAAGTACATATAGAACTTGTCATTTCATTGGAGATTCATTTTTTTCTTCGACATATAAGAAGAAACACTCATTATCACACTCTATGGCTGAAGCTGAATATGTAGCAGCTATATGTTGTTGTGCTCATGTATTGTGGGTGAATTGAACACTCATAGACAATGGCACAAGTTTTACCGAAACAAAGATATTGTGAGATAATACAAGTTCCATTTCCAAAATAAAAAACTTGTCACATCACCCCCGTCAAAAAATACCTAGATATTAGGCTTCACTTTTATAGGGATCACACACTTAAACAAGGTATAATTGTTCAATTAATCAGAACACAATATCAACATGCTAATATTTTTACAAAATATTTATCATATTATATATTTTCATATTTTAAAAAAGTTAGGAATGATAATTGTAAGATAATCTCCCTTATTAATTTTTTCTAAAACCTATATCTATACATAATGAAACTCATTTTCATTGGGGGAATACATTAAAAAAATTCATTTTTAATTTTTTTGCTGAACCTATAAATTTCCCATTTATTTAACAAGACTTTTCAAAAACTAAAAATTTTCTTTTCCTCAATAAAATTTTATGGAATCTTAGAAGAACCTTATCAATACTGAAAATTGTTTCTTGGAAATCCATAAGTAATTTTTCTTTACGTAAATATTTATAATTGATTTTTTATTTTTTGGTATTTTTATCATATTTTATGAAAAAACTATCAGATTCACATTGTACAAATCTGGTTTTTCCGTAAAACCTAAAAAAATTGGAATCTTCCAAATTGTTCATCAGAATTATTCTCAACCATCAGATATAATAATGATTATATCAATCGTTGTATTAAATCATTAATTAGAGCCATTGCCTTGAATCCTATATAAAGTCCCCCTAATCTGTGTCCCACATTATCCTTTCAAGACTTCTTACACTGATGCTTTACCCCACTACAAATCTATCATTCAGTTTTCCATGTTTCCATACACTCCGGATGTTGCTCGAAATTTTATCACATAATCAAGTTACTTCAATCAAGGAAATCATGGACTGGTAAATATACAGGGAATGGTTGGTCGACGCAAATTTCTTGGATATTGATAATTCATTGATTATAGTGAATGTCCAGATGAATAGATGGAAATGTCTATGTGATTCTATGATGAGGAGTCTAGATCCTGTTTATCCTGACCTTTTCATAGAATTTTATGATATACTACGTTTTTATGAAGATGTGGAAAAAAATATTTCTTTCAAGAGATATGGTAAATCCTATTCATTTTCATTCAATATGGCTTCAAATATTCTTTGTATTCCTTATCATTGTGAAGTAATATTTTCCTCTCACAAGTTTCCTGATAACATTGGTTATTTTTGGAAGGTAATGTAAATTAAGTACCTTGGCCTCAAGGGAGTTAAATCTATAAGGATCAAATATCATTCAACAAACTACATGTTTTTAGACTTGTGGTTATATGGATTTCTCATTCTAAAAATGGGATGCAATTACTCTCTAATGAAATTTGATATCATTATGTTTTATTTTTTATTGAACCTTGGAAAAGTAAACATGGGAATTTACATCATTTTAAAAATAACTTACATAAAGAATGGAAACCAAAAAATTCATATTATCATGTATCCAGTCATCATTTCGAATATCATTGTGAGTTTATTATAATCCTTTAAAATTACGAGAAGTTCTCAATCCATAACCTTCAAGATCATTTTGATATGTGATGACAAGCTCAGGAGGATGAATGTTGGTTTAGTTTTAAATCGGGATAATGTCATGATCTTTCTAATAGTGAGATTAAAGGATTGATCTATAAGAGGTAAGTAGAATAATCCTCCCAGAATACCAATAATAATAGAATGGAGAGAGAACCGAAATCCAAAAAAATATTACATTTTAGAATCCCAGTATGCACCACCAAAGATGAAAAAGAAAAAAAATCACTAATGAATTTCTAGAAAAACTGAGAGATCAGAAAAAGAAGAAGATGATGATGAATAAAGAAAGATATGAAATAATCATTTTAGATCGTATTAAGAAAAATTCATTGAAAATATAGGTAACAAAAGATCTGGAGAAACAATATAATGAAAAGAAGCTAAAAAATAAAAGCTCAAAATCTAAAATCGTCCAAGACCATCTCAAGGATACTAAGAATGCCTCTGATAAAATCTAAGTACATAAATCTGTTCACCAAGAACCACATATAGTAAAAACTCAATGAATAAAAATTTCAATTCGATAACCAATTGTGTAAGAATATATATCTCAACAAAAATATGCATAAGTTGAAGAAGAAGAAGAAGAATTGGAAGAAGAATAAATTGAAGATGTGATTAAACAAATAGAAGATTAGCATGAGTAGTAATTTTATTCAAAATAGAATTTGATCATGACTTCCCAGGTTGATTCATCCAGGATAATTAAATATGGGAAATAGAATGATGTATATGATGAGGTTGGTAAACTTACCGATGATGAGAGCATAAACCATGTTTTTATTTATCCTAATGATATTAAAGAAGATTTTGAGTGATAAAAGGTTGATGAAGATAATTTTATTAATGTATATGATAGTTATAATGAGTCTTCCATGTCACATAATGTTATTTACAATGTTTATAATGGAAAAAATGTAGTTGATAACACACCAAAAAAGGCTATTGTTGTAAAATCTAAGAAGGTTGTGGGTGAACCATCCAAGAGAAAAGATGAAGAGTTAGATAATTTTTCCTCACCATCAAGGGAATCCGCTTATGAATCACCATCCTAGATGGGTGAGTAATTCATTGTTCAATCTTTAAAGAAGTTACTAAACACAATATCTTTGATACCAAGTATAGATTTGAGATGTTAGTTGCCTCACCATTCTTTAAATCTAAATACAAATTTGATAAGAATGCTCATGGAAAACTTTATCAAGCATAAAACAGTGTTCAAGACTTTCCATATTGGTTATGAGGCTCATAGGAGACCGTGTTAAAAAATAAACGAATGTTATGAGAGAATGGTTGGTAGCATGAAAATCATGTATGAACTACAATATTCAATAACATATTCTTTTCTTTAATCAGATGATAGAATCAAAACATTATATTTTTTTAGAAAAAAAATAATCTTTAGAAAGTGACCCATATTCAAGAGGATATAGATTTGAATGGAAAGATAAATTTAGTTTCTCTAAATTTAAAGAGGGGAATAGAAATCAGGGGAGATTTAGAATAAAATTTCCGACATTAAAAAGAGGTTGTAATGCGTCAGGCATAAATTTTGAAGTCTTAAGAAAAAAATCAAGGATATTGAAAAGAAGAATTAGGATCATGATCAGTTTCTCAAGAGGTTTTCGGATGATCACAATGAGATGAAAATTATTAAAGGATTCCTTTAGAAAGCTCATGCTGATGGATAATAAGGATTAAATATTTTCTTGTTTATCCAAAAAAAATTGTATTTTTTCCCATTTAACAATATTTACTATCACTAAGAAAATAATCATTCCTTATTTTTTCCTCTATATCACTAGCCTTTCGGGTTTAGTTTTTTTCACTATCTCCATACCATTTTGAAAATCACATAGGAGAAAAGAATGACCAAAATAATGTTATGTAAAAAGAAGGGAGTTCCCTATGAAAGGTATAGGTTATGAAAGGGGGAGTCTTTCTAAATAATATTTTTCTTATTCATGAAAAAGTAACACCTCTGAGAATGGAGAGAATACAATCCATAGGGATATCAAAATGTAATGGGGGTTTTGTTGTATTTATTATGGATCATAAGTAGAGGGAGATAATTTTTCTAAAATACGTAACGAAAAATATTTATTCGTTACATTCTTTTTCAAAAGTTTGTTTGTGATTTCTAAAAATAGGGAGGTTTTTTAGTTAATAATGCTTCCTTATGACTTTTACTTTTATCTATTTTATTAATAATCAAAAAAAAATTTCTATGGAAAATTATCTCTCTCAATGAATTATATTTATAATAGAAATGTTTATTTCATTAAGAAACGTTTTTTCCATATCATGGTTTTTAATTTCTTATTCAATGCCTTTTCTAAACCATGTGTAACCATTTTTTATCTCAAAAATTAAGATACTTACCAAAATCCTCAACAACATACAGTTCCTTAAGCACCAAAGTCTCTATTTTTAGACTACGAATCATTTGATATTCAGAGTCCAAATTCTTTGAAATTCATACTCCAAATTCAATAAAATTCATACTCTAAATTCATTGAAAATTAGACTAAATATTCTCTGAAATTTAGACTCTGAATTCACTGATATTTGGAACCAAATTCTCTGAAATTTTTACAATGAATTCCTCAGAATTAAGACTGGAAATTCCTTAGAATTCATATTACAAATTCTTAGAAAAACTGAATAAGAATATATAATTTTCTAGAAACTGATTATTTATATGTTTAAAATCTCAATTCTATATTTTCTACATTTTGTTTATACATATTTCTTTAAGATTCTTTATTTTCCTACCATATTGTTCCATCATTATCAGGTTCTATTTAACATAAGGTTCTTAAAGTAAGAATATTTTTATTACATGATAAAATTTCTTTACACTTGTTTTTGTTACGATGAAAATATTGTAGTTAATTTGTTTCTAACTAAAAATTGGTTGAGTGACACATATACAAGTCCCACTAAGTTATAAGAAAAAATATGATTATTGCTAGAGAGAGCCTACTATTAATGGTTTCCTATAAATATGTTCTCACTTGAACAAACTCAATATCTATATATAGTCCTGTATAATAAATGTTATGATGTGATTTCAAGATAGAGAAATAATGACGTGCCTTTTTCAGTTTATAAACATCTTTTTTAAATATGAACATCTTGTTCAGCTTGCTTTGCAAGACTCCAATTACTACTATGTAAAATCAAGCGTTTCTGATGATAGAAAGACAGAGGTGCTAAATACATTAATGTTTTAGGACATTAACAGATAGGATGACAAAGGTAGAGACTATATTAATGTTTCAATTATTTTGGGGATTGTAAGATAGACTCTGATATTCTTATCATGGGCTTACCCTGGTGGGGGTAAGATATATATTCATGAATGTATATATCATTGGACCTTTATCTCATGTTGTTGGACACCCCACTATTTGGTTTAAAAGATTTCCTACTTCTTAATTTTTTTTGTTACATGTTTTTATTCAACTATATTTTTTTAAAAAAGAAATTATAAAATTTTTATACTTTCTTATACATGTATTCATTGATAAATTAGATTATATATGCTCTATGGTAGAATCTTTTTATGATAATCATTCTTATGTTTCCTTAATTTTAACAAATATTTTTTTATGCTTCTTTTAATTGGACATGACCCCTTCCAATTATCCCTTCATATAATAACCAAGGATTTTTTTTGAATTTATCATGTTTAAATTTGTTAAACATAGATTTCCTTAATGTTAAAAGAAAATGTTTTTAAACATACAATCCCCCCTCTAGTAATTGAGCATCTACATATTCTATTTCAATCCTAAAATATGGATACATATTAAACATCATATATATCATTATAAAATAGATATTCAATTATAATGGCCACCAATTAAAATTGATAATGGAAAAATAAATAATCATCACTTTTAGAGGCGTGTGTTATCCATACATAGAAACAATTTTTCTGTTACCTAGTAGATGGAAGTGTATATAATTTTTTGTAAATCCATTATAATAACAACATCATAGAATATTTATGATGCATTTCATTTTATAAAACAAGGGAATTAGAATATTATATGGTGTGGATAATGGAAGTGAAACTAAAAATCTTGAGAGAAGATGTTATCTAAAAAACAGGAAACCTCTTTTGGTTTGATCCAAAATAATCCTTGGTTTTCATTCATATTAATCGATGTCTTAGAAGTAAAGGTAATGGATAGTGGGGATCGATTTTAGTAGATATTTTTAGGGCCCAAATATCATGAGATGTGTGATGAATCGGGATAAGTGAGGTGCTTTTATAAGGAATGAAAATGGATCCCTTCAAATTTTAGGAATCCAGTTAGGTGTACACATGATATTACCTAAAAAAACTCATAAAAAATAAAAAAACACAATAATGGATGGATAATAGACTATATATTTCCATTTAATGTTTTTTGGACTGGTGTATTGGTGGATTGGGACCTTAATATAAATGTTTATATCTTTATTATGCTTAAATTTTCATCAATAATTGTAATTAATTGTAATAACATTCATTGATCATTTTGGTAAAAAATTATACATTATTAGACATTATAAATTATTATTATTCCAAATATGGATTAAAATTTTCAAATATCCAATCACATAAGTGGCCAAAATTAATTTAAAATTGACCCCTCATATGGGATGACAATGTAAGATTTTAAAGAAAAAACTCCAAAGATAATATGTTTTTACATTAAATTTCAACGAAAAATTGATCCCATTAACCTAAATTGAATTAATTAAAATTTATATTGTCAAATAAAACATTAAAACCAATATAAAACATAATTTATCCATGTAAAAAATATAACAAAATGATTTTTTGAACTAAAATTCTATATTTTGAACTATTCATTAAAAATTGGTCTACATCCAAAAAAAGATACCATAAACTAATTTTTATGTTTATAATTAAATAGATATTTATTTTGACATATTATATATATTAATGACTCAAAAATAAAATTTAAAATTGGTTTTCCATTAAAAGGTGGTAAAATTATCTTTATAAAAATATTTGTTTTATGTGTAAAATTGTGTTTGATATAATCTTATGCATATCAAAAATAATAAATAAATATAAAATATATTTGATTGAATGTATAATATATATATTTCATTAAAATAATTTACCAAGTGTAATTAATTATTTTTATTGAGATAGTACTTGTTTTGGAGGATAAATATAATCAATTTTCATTATATATCCAATTTGTTCTTATATTATCTTTCAATAATTAGTAACCAATGTATTAATTTATATTTATATAAACCACGAAATATCATTAGAGGGTTAATACTATTAATAATTTATAACATAAAGGATAGTTTATATCATATTATATTAAACAATAATATTTTAAGAATATATTATTTTTCGATGAAACTCTATCTAGCATATAACACATGTTATTAAGGAAGACCGATCTTACTTGTAATGGAATATATAGAGGAAGGTTTTTCTTGTGTGAAAAGTAATATAATAAGATGGTTCATGTATTAAAATATATAGAATCTATTAAAAATAGTAAATATAATAGAATGTATCCAAATATTATATTACCTTATGTGTTTGGTGTCACGTGTCATACTGGTTCTCGAATACAATGTTTTCACATTATATTATCAGGGCATTGTAAAAATGGTATCATAATACCACTTCATTGATTAGATATTTATTTGACATTCTCACTCCATAATGATAATATGACCACATGTCAAGAATATGATTCTTAATTGATTAATGTTTATGGGAATATCATTCCAAACAATCTCATTATTCCCAATCTAGTTTATTTTAATGTTATCTTAAGCATATATTATCTTTTGTTACATATATCCCAAATCAAATTTTGATTGATGGAAGTAATGTTTTATATTATGAACTAACCAATAATTTTATATATGTGAAATAAAAAATATATAATTTTTTTGGAATAAATATTTATTATCTGGCTATTGATTTAAATTTATTGGTATTTTTATCTCTGATGGTTGGAGATAAAGAAAATATATTGAATATATTGCTATTGTATGGGATATTTTTATGTATTTTTGAAAGAATATTATATTCTTCCATAGAATCATAATGTTTAGTTTTAAATAGAACTCATTCTTGGTGAAATATATATTTTAATGAATCCATATAGAATGGCCCCAATAGAGAATTATGAATTAAACAAAAAACTCCATGGGAATCCTGACAAGGGATTTATTTATACAAGTTCATCAACTTTGGGTTAACATATTCTTTTTAACAATAAATTTAGGTATATTTTTATCTACAGTTATTATCGAGAATATAACAATATCATAGTCAATTATATGTATCCACTTCCCCATATTGAGTGTTTGATTGATAAATTTCAAGGAGCACAATACTATTTCAAAATTTATCTTTGATCATGATAATATCATTTTAGGGTCAATATTGAAGACGTACAAATGAATTTTTGCATATGTCTTATGGATAATATGAATTTTTAATTATTCTATATGGTCTTACTAATTCCCAATTTATCTTTATTAATTTAATAAATATTCATTGGAGATTACCATTATTAGTTTATTTTGTTATTTGTAAAGAATATTCTTATATATTCAATGAAAATTAAATAGCTTGAAAGTAACATGGGTATCGTACTTAAGATCCCTAAGGAAGATATTTTTTATGAAAAATTAACAAATTGTGAATTTTTTCTATAATAATATTCAATTTTATGGTTATATAATATCATATGAGTGTATATCGATGGATTCAACAATTATAAATGATATTAAACATTACTCTAGAAAAACCATTATGATTGAGATCCATAATTTCTCAGGGTTTGGATGGATACTACTAATTTATTGTGGATAATTTCTCAATGTTAAATAATCCACTCACTATGTTAACTTGGAAGGGATACCTAATACTTTGGATAGATAAATATGATGAAAATATCATGTATTTGAATAGAAGGATTGTTTTTACCCATGTTTATATATTACCCAAATGAAGAATTTTTTTCTGATATATAGTGATCCAACAAAGACCAAAATGGGATGCATCCTCATGTATAGTGTAATTGATATATCTAATACCTCACACAAAAGAATGGTTTATAAGAATTTTTTTCCAACTCGATATTTAGAGTTAGATGTGTTAATTTTTTTATTAAATATATGGATGCATTATATTTATGAATAATTTTTATATATATATATATATATTTAATTAAATTATTCACCAAAAATGAGTGGAAAATATGCCATATAATATGGTTTTTGGTTGACAAATGACTATTATAGCTCAATATATTACAACTCAGCAAAAGTGAACAAGATAATCAATGCTTTATGTTTAAAAGATCATATTAGATTATCTATGATGATGATCAGTAATGATATAATATTTCATGTTTTTAAATGGATAGATCAAGAAATATTTAATGAAGATAATAAATATTATATTTCTCAAATTATTTTTCAAATATATATCCATGTGAAAATTGAAGAGTCACAAAATGAAGATGTGGAAGTGAAGAAGAAAGTCAGAAATTATCCTAAGTTCAATATAAATTTTTATATAATGAAAATATTTAATAATTGTGTATGTTTTCTATAAATATCATATAAGAATAAGGATCTGTTGGATAAGGCTCATAGTTCATCATACTACATTAATCATAAATCAATTAATATACAGATATATGAAATTCTATTTCTCGTGGCCCAGAATTAAGTTGGATATTACAGAGTATGCATCTAAGTTCTTGAAATGTTAGTATATTAATGTTGATAGAAACATATAAAAGGGGGGTTTCACATTCATTATCTATATAATAATTAATGTGGTGAGAAACACCATAGATTTTTTCATCAGACTTACACCATGGATTTTTTTCATCTGACTCCCCAATACTTTTGAATTCCTTAAAACTATTTGGGTTATAGTCAACAACCCTATGAATTCAACACACTTCATTAATATTAATTAATAATTATATCATGATAATATTGTTATAATATACATTAATAATGTTTTAAAAAAATTTAGTACAACATTATATTGTCACTAATTGAGATATAAAGTTTACCTAAATGTTCTAGTGATGTGCTCAGTATGATCTGGATATAGAAATGAGTTCCAATACTAAGTATCATCCTCATAAAAATGTTTAGTCAAAGGAAACATAAAAACCATCAAGGATATTATACGATATTTTTTATGTATTTAAAAACATTTTAGGAACAACACATTTTTCTCGTTCAGTTTTCATAGTAAAATATCATTCACTAAACCATCCATATAAATAATTATTAAGACATTTTTGGAAATAATTTTAGAAATATAATTTTTTGGGATGAAGTTGGAGAAATAATGTTATTGGGACCCATGATAGGTGAGGAAGTGGAATAGAAATTCAGAGCATTCATCAGTATACAAAGGTCATTCAATGTTTATAAAAAATATATACTAATTATCATCGGTGATAATTGGGATTAAAAGGTATTGAAAAGTTATTCATGTAAATTTATCCATATAAAAATTTTATTAAAATGCTAATGAAATGAAATTAGAGACCAAATTATATTATATCCTTAAATATACATGATTGAGTTACAATGAAAGATTATTGATTTTTCACATCCACTAAACCACTCTCATGATTATGATGTTCTCAACGTATCTATCATGAGGGAGTACATAGTAGCTCTATCACATATACTAAACATAGAGGTCTAATTGATGGAGAATGATCTTTCTTATAAAGAAAAAATTATTGAAATCATGGATTTTATAGATACTATTATAGGGAACCAAAATTCTCATCTAGTTAATTTTTATGGGAGGAAACATAAAGTTGATATAGCTTCTCAGGAACATGGGGATGTGACAAAAAAGGTATATCCTCATTTCTCATATCGAAGTTCTGGATTTTTAAAATAAAAATTCATTTTTTGTGGGGTATAATATAATACCATAATATTTTATGGTTTATTTATCGAAAAATAATTTTTTAACATGATAGATTTTATATTATTTAACTCACAATTTAATTGAAATATAATATACTATAAAAAATTTATTAATTAATGTGAAAGTTATTTCATAACCATTGTATTAGGGCCCATGAATAAGGTTATCTAATTTTTAAGACATTTGTGGTTTCAATGAATTCAATTCTTATAGTTTTTTATAAGTTATAATAAAAACTATTTGAAAGAAAAAGATCTTTGTTTTCTGAGGGAAAACCCATTTTTCGTGAAATTTGTTTTTATCTAAATAAATTATATTTACAACTGTTTTATAATTAATTTTATAATATTTTCATATTTTTTATTCAATAAATATATATAAAAGATTATATAATACTATTTATAGACAAGGGATAGGAATAAATATTATTTTTGGATTAAAGAAGTATCTATTATTCAAACTAAACAACTATTTTAATAATATTTTGTCCACATATTTTTCAATGATATTTTTCCACTTATAGAAATTGAATCATGAAAATGAATTTCAAATTCTGAACCATTAGATACAAGAAGGGTAAATATATATATTATTTGTATTCATTATCCATTATAGACATAGTTAATATTCTACACCTTAGTTAGAGTAAAAAAAGGATAAAACTGGGATAAAAATATGAGATAAGCTCTCAAAATCAATCTAACGCGTTCCTTTATTTAATTTTATGGAATAAATTCATCCATAAGAACCTAAAATTTTAATATATGGAATATTTTTTCTATTTGAAATTGTTAAGGAGATTAATTTTATTATAAGCGATGAAAATTCAAAAAATTTACTCCCTTGAATTTCACATATCTAAAAAATCATAATTATAAAAAGAGGATAATTTAGGATACAAAAAATTGAAAATTATTTTTTTTGTCATTGTAATTTATTTTAATTTCAATTGATGAAACAATTACTTTAAATTATTAGATAACCTTGAAACAGTTCATGTGCATATAGTAGAAGAATATTGTAAATTCTTACAAAAATATAAATTAATATTTTTTAGTTATAGTGAACCACTAATTTTATAGATTATTATAATTATATTATAGTTTTTTTAGGTTTTATATATGAATTTATTTTCAATCATGTCATTTTCAATGTCATATTATGTGAATAGTTCTTAAACTAGCATTAATAATTTTTTTTCATTAAACTGTTTTATTTAATTATTTAAAATTCATTAAAATATTGAAATAAATGATTAAGATGGTAAATGGTATGATATTTAATCTTTTGGTCACATATGATATTTTCTTAACTTATATGTAAAATTATAACTTTATAACATTTAAAATTTAATTATTATAGTTAATATAAGAATTTGTTGATTACGGGGTTAAACCAAATGGTACGGTTTGAAATGACATAAAATCCCATATAAATTTCACTATTTGATTTTATTTTGACTATATCCTTTTATAATATAATATCTATATATTTATAATTATCATTTATTTAGAATGACTTAATTATATTCAAATATTTTTTGTAATTCCAAGGGTGTCCTTTCCCTACCTTAAGAGAGGACACCCCTTATCTCTTTTCATTACACCAAATTGAGACATCTAGATCAAACAAAACCTCTCAAATTATCTTACTAAAATACATAGTAATAAATTCGATGCTTTTTTATTCTTTAATTATCATTCCATGAGTCCTTATGAAGGGATCTAAAGGAGGCCAACTGACAAAGAGTTATTCATTCTACACGACATCTTTCAATTTATTTACTCTTTTAGAGTATCTAAATTTATGGTATTAAAAATTAAATAATATATTTAGCATAATTAATATTAAAAATATATATATTATGATAATTTCACTACTATTATCCCCCCTCTTTTCCATCAAATTGGATGTGAATGTATCACTTATGCATACATGCGGTGTACTACCTCCATGTAGTGATACAATTCATTTTCGATCACCATAACTCATGGATGGTTATTATTATGGATATTTATATTTACATATGATATTTATAATATAACTATTCTTATATAATTATAATATTATATCTACCTTATTACTTTTCAAAATTTTGTAAAATTATAAATTTGATCATGTGTACGTGTAGACAACCATATCCATAAAGAGATGAGATTTTTTTTCATTTCCTATTTGCATTTATTTTAAGAATGTTATATTTAATTAATATATATCATATATATTATATAATAAATATTTTTTATTTTTTATTTATTATATACCTGTCATTATTTTAAACTATTGAAATGTTACAATAATGTTCATGTGTACATACAACCTACCATCAATATGGATGGTGTAATTTATTTATTATTATATAAATTTTATTTATGATTATAAATTTTTATATAATGAATATATATATATATTTTATATTAAAATTAATAATCTATAGATGATGAAACCATGGTAAATTTACAGTTACTAGATCTACCATATTGAAATTCTCATGAAATAATGAAAAAGTTAAAACCCAGAAACGATGATTTTAATAAGGATTAATTAATTAATGTGTGTTAAAATATCACAAGGGGATCAAGTATGATACTATAAGTATGTACAAGAATCTTTTTTCTATCAATAATAAATTTAAATTTATTATTCATGAGTTTTGAGGTCCCTCAAGGCTAGTAGAATTTGAGGTAAGGGATTTATATTACAATCTAATTGTTTATTAGGAGTGTATATAATTCTTTTATGATATACCCTTTAATAATTTCATTAATTTTGATCTACTATAGTTATTTTTTGAGATTACAATATTTCTTTCAATTTTCCTCTCATTAGTTTCTCAATCGTCCAAAGTAATAGTTTTTTAAAGAAAATTGAATTTATTTTTTTCTTTTGTAGAAAATAATTTCTCTTTAATGAACATATTATCTAAAAATGTTTTCAAGAATGTTTTTATTATACTCCTATTCTTTTTAAAGTCATTTTACCCATTTTAACTTCAAATTTTTAACTTATTATTTTTATTCTTTTTTAAAAGTGGTACATTATCCTTTAATGAAAATGTGAATGAAATAATTTTATAAAATACATGTAATAAATGGCATTTACATCCATAATAACCACTATATGATATGAGTCTAATTTTACATTTTTCTGGAATATATTTTCCAATAATAAATATTCGTTAATATTTATGATATTTCATGATTTTAAATTATTATTTAAAAAAGTAAAGTGATTTTTTTCAAGAGATATTCCAATGATAATTTATTGTAATTTTCATTAATTATAAAATCCTATGATGTTATAGAGGATTTATTTGGGATAAAATGAAATTATAACATTTTTTGGATGTTTTGTTGTTATGATGATTAAAATTTCATTGAATCCCATTTACTTTTCCATTTTTTATGTAGTGATGAATTTTTTTATGATCTTGGGGAATGAATATGAATTTATTTATTACTATATGATGGATTGTTCAAGAATTTTATATCCCTACAATGAATTATCCAATGGTTAATTTTTTATGATCTAAAATATTACATCAGAGTTTATTTAAATCATGAAAAAAATAGATTATACAATAGGTTATTCCATGCTTGAAATAGTGTAAATGGGTGGTATTCCCATTCCCGAAATAATAACATGGGTGGTTATCCCATTCCTAAAAAGTTATGAATGTATTGGTGGGTAGAATTTAAAAAATATGTCTATAATTGTGATTATTCCACTCTTTTATGAAATGATCTTTTGTAAATTTAAGGCTCTCATAGATCATATTATTGTATTTATTTATCATTCATATTTTATGAACTACAATGATATAATCCATTATTCATTTTTATTATCATAGAACTATAGGGTTGGACTTTAAAAGGTTAATATGATGTTATCATACTTGTTAGGTTCATTTTATGTTTAAATGAACCTCGATATCTCCCTTATTTAAAAACAATGACTATATGATATCACCATTTCTTATGATTTATTTTACCATGGATATAAATTTTATTTATGTATTATGTGTCAAAGAAGGGTTCCAGTAATGATGAACTATGTGCTTGAACTGGTAGGTATTATATGAACCAGTGTTTATGTATATATATTTGCAAATACACTAGAGATTTATGATTCTTTCTTGAATCATTATTTTCTATGTTGAATATTAATCTAATAAGATGACATCTTTATATTTGAAATGTATGGGTCAATATATCACCATTTGGACAGGTTCAATATAGACTTATTGATGAAAATAAGAAAAATATTTACATATATCTTTTCTATGAAATTTATAGGATTTGATTCCTATTATCTAAAGAAATATAGTGATACGATGATTTTATATGTTTGTACTTTGAACAAAAATCAAAAAAAAATTCCCATAGCATGTAGTATTATTCTCATTCATATATGTTTATATACATTGTCCATATAATAAGACACAAAACATTGAAAAATAGATATCATATATTTCCTATATTAAATTCGCTCATTTGTTGTAAAAAATTACCCCAGAATGAAAATTATCCTCTTGAGAACTGCATATGAAAACTGAACCCAAACTAGAAAAATATGCGATTACATTTTATCATGTACATGATTCAAATCTACGAGAGACCATAAACAATAGTTATGTTCGTGTTGATCCCTATTATTATGAGATGCATCATGAAGTCAAGAACACTCAACTCGGAGACATCGATAGTAAAAAATCCTTTCTGTTTAGACACTTATCGATTCGTGATGGGTATCATTTTTCCCAATATTGTCATACAATTCATCTAAAATTAATTAGTGCACTTTTTCCACATTCATATCACATTTTTAAAATTTCCCACACAGTTGAGGAATATACAAATAAACATGGATCTCTTATCTCGTGATAATCCATGATGCTTGTCTTAGTCCAAATCAAATAAAAAAATAAAAACATCATAAATATATAAAATTTTGTCACAATGATTGTGTCACTCAATTTTTGTTTGGATTTACTTTATGGACCTAGTGTTTCAATAATAATATTCCATTAACTTCAATTACTTCTCCATTATACGGCGCAAAACCTCCCATTCACCCAAGGTTATTCAATGAACCATTATTTTGATGAATACATAATAATAATTTTTACGCATGATACAAATATATGATGGAACCACATATGAACTATGTGTATCTTAATACTTATGATTATAGGATTTTCAGTGATGATCAGGTTAACTATCTTGGTCTGAGTCTATGATTTCATCAATTTTAATTACCATTCATAGTGTATGGTCTTCATTTTCACATCATGTTTTTCTAAATAATAATCTAGTGTAGGATGGAATATTATTGGTAAGAATAATGTGTGTATTTTTACTTTTTATTTCAATATATAGTTTGACATATGAAACATAACATTCAAACAAATACACATCTCATTACCCACTTCCACTAACAAAAAATTAAATTGAAATCCTATATAAGTTTGTTTCTTACAAGTATTTTCCAATCAATATTCAATACCATCTTTTCATATACCACACATCATTCATTAAGTCTCCAAATAACCATTAATATTTCATGTATATTAGTAACAAGTAATTCTAGTTTGAAAAAGGAAACCAATTATTTGAATTGATACATGTGGTGTATATAAATGCTATTAATCAGAGGCAGGTTGTTAACCTTCATCTCTCAATACTAATGTCATGGATCCCATAATTCTAAATTTTTCAGCAATAATTCTCTATATACATGTTTCATTTCCCCAATTACCAATTAAATTTATTATAGTTATTTTTTATATCATCTCATTCATTTTCCAACATTTTATTGTGCTTCTAGATCTTGATCGCTATTCAGTTTTTCACATAATTTAATCATTGATCAATGCACCATGCCCACAAAAATTATGTACCTATCGTTATGATAGTGTAAAATGATATAGGATCTTGAAAAATTCATGATGGGTTTATGTAACAAACAGTTATTTTAGAATTTATTTTAATCAAGTAATATATTCAATAGAATGTCTATTCAATACTGTGCTTACACAAACTGCAATACAATATATAAATATGATTACATGAATATGAGATTTATAATCATGCCATTTCTTTCATTGGTAAAAATTTGAATAACCATATTACATATATATATATATATATATATAATTTATTTACATAAAAACATAAAAAATGAATATTACATTGATTATCAATTGGATGGAAATTAAGATAAAATATTTTGAAGTGAAAATTTATATGTTTATCTTAATAGAATAATTTAATCAGTATTATCAAATGTTTCTAATAACATTAGTAGATTATATATTCAATTTAATGTATTAAATTTATTATAAATTTTTTCATTGTAATTGAATAATAATAAATTCATTTTATTCTTCAAATTTTGTTTCCATAAAATGTGTTTATTTTCATTTTGTGCATGAAAATTATAATTAAAATGTAATTACTTTATAAATTTGATTTATAATATTAGAAATATTTTTTAAAGCATCATTTTAGAATTGGTGAAGGTTGAATGTTTTTTATTTTTAAAAAACTAATTTGTGTGTTAATAGTAAAAAATAATGATTTTTTGAAAATTACCATTTCATTTTTATATATATGTGTAATTTAAAAGTAACATTATAATTTGGTTTTTTTTAATGTTATATAATAACCATTATATGAAAAATAATCTAATTAATTGAATATAAATCAGTATTATATTTGATTTTTTCATATGTTCATTTTTATGATTTATAATATTTATATATTAACCGATTTTTTTGTAAATTTTTTTCAATGATATTATTATCAATTTATTTCAATTACAGGGATTTAATACTTAAAATTTAACGTCATCTATTTTATTAGGATGTTTAAATTTTCAAAAAAATTTAATTTCATTTTCATTCAAGATTAATAATAATCATAGTAAATGATTACCACCATAGAAAAAGTTAAAATGGGTTTAAAAATTTAAAAACAATGGTATTAATTCTATAAATAATTATAAAACACTATTTTATTCCTCATATGACTATATTTCAAACAGGCTCATCCTATATTTGAAATTATTTAAATTTATTGTATCATTTTCCATTGATTATGAATTTATAATATTTTAATGTAAAAAAATTGACAAAATGTTACTCCCCTTAATATAGTATCTCTATATTGTTTTCAAAGGAAAAAAATAATCTATAATATTTTTAATTGGTTATATTTATATTTAATAAATTTTTTATATAATATTACTTTTTTTATTTTTCAGTGGTATTATAAATTTCTTGAACTCTTATGCAACAATGATGAGATACATGAATTTAAAAACATTAAAACAAATATATTTTCGAAATTATAATGTTATATTAATTTCATCGATAATTAGAATTTATACGTTATTATGTTAAAGATTATAAAATAATTTAATTGTTTTATTTATTGGATCCTAGGGAACATTTTCCAATTGTCCTAAAAAATAATTTCAATGATATTAATGTTTAAAATTTATTTTTAGAAATTTTATAAATTATAAAAAACAAATATTGACTAAATTGTATGAGAATGGTTTGATAATTTCATTATTGGTTTGTGTATTTTCAACTTGTTATTTCACAAATTTATTTAATCCAAATTAATGCTTGAGAAATGTGTTTCAATTATTAAGGTTTAAATGGGCTTACTGGGGGTTAACAAAAAAGATAAAGATTCAAATGTCATAGACACAAGTCAAAATTCTAGTTCATGATCACACATCAAACATATCCTCAAATTTTTCACTTATATGGAACATTTTAGCCATTTAATATGACTTAAAACATATCATATAGTAATATTTCAAGTAGGTACAAGCTTTTCACCCACATCACTTATAAATGTGCATCCCATAACCTCTCTTAAACAAACATATTTATCCATTTAGATCATCCATGTTATACACATATACATTCATAGAGTACATACCATATTTTTAGTCACTCTATTATTCCCAAAGAGCATCCTAATAAGGCTTAATGTGTAATCCAAAGGTTGTTTTCTGAAGAAGTAGCACAACTCTAAACTGAGTAATTTCGTTTCATTCCGTCTTCTAACTCTTTCAATTCTATCATAGGAATAATTTAAAACATTATAATCTATTATATATAAAATATTTTTTATGATTACTATTAAACCCTTACTCTTCTCATTTTTTACACTTATAGGAAATGAAACTTTAATGTGTGCTTATGTGTGGACTTCCACCTCCACAAGGGGATGTGATTCATTTTCAATCACCACATAACTATGATGGTTATTTTGTTGGATTAAATTAATATAAATTATATTAATGAAATTATCATTATCATTTATAGATTATATATTTGTTACCTTCTAACCCCTCCACCCATTATAAAATTATAACATCGCTTCTGAATTTGTGTGGATTATAACATTCCAAAAATGATATTATTTATTTCACATATACATATTCCATGGATGATTAAGAAAAGAATAACATAAACTTTTTTTCACTATTTAATTATTAATATTAGGTATATTTTTGAATAAAATAAATATTGACAATAGTCATTATACTGATGTTGTTTTGGGATTATGAATCGAAAATCCTCCAAATGTCTAATTTAAGATTAATTGGATTCATAATTATTTTTTCAATTATAATAAATAAGATAAATATAATAAATATAATTCAATTAACATGATTTCTTAAATAAATTTAAAAAACAAATATAATTGTATTATTCTATAGTTATAGAACATATGAAACTAGTCGAAACTTGGGATAATAAATTTTCCATTAAAACCATATTTCAAATATTTCATTTAAAAATATTTCCCCTCAAATAACATTCTCATAAAATCATTCCATTATTTTTTAATTTATATTCACATTTAATTTACAATTAATTTTTACTTCATTCAAGAAAGACTAATTGGATTTCTTCAAATAATTTCTAAATGGCATGCTTTTGACTTTTTATATAAGTGTGAAATTAGTATTATCTATTATTATATATACTATAAATATATTTTACTTTTAAAATAATAAATATTTATTTTTAATGTTATATTAATGTTTTCCATGTTTATTTTAAAATAAATTATTCTTTCAATATTTTAGAAATATTTATTTAAATGTTACTAAAAAGGATATTTTTATTTTTTTTTCACAAATGGGTTTGACAGATATTTTAAAGGTATTCTCATCTATCTAACAATATTTTTTGATTATTTTGATTTACTAGGGATATATTATAATTATAATATACACATAAGATCTATTTACAGCTTCTAATCATGTTGTTTTATATATTTAATACTGAAAATATTATCATTTTTATGCTAGGTTGTCAAAAAATATATTGATTATGTATTGAAATGTTATTTCATTATTACATGTGGTGAATTTTTTATATATATTAAATGATGTGTGGGGACCATTATATCCCATTGATGCATTGATAGGTATTGTGAGACAAAATATCATGGGTATTTACCCTATTTCTACCCATTTATTTATGATATCTCATAAAGAATCATTGAAGTTATGTTTATAATTTCATGACTGATGTAAATGATTATAAAATTATAAGGTCTAACATTATGAATTTCATAATTATAAAATCATATATTGTTATCCATATGATTATTAATATTTTTATCCTTATATATACTTCATAATGTAGTTATTAATGGTTTTTATGTAAATATTTTGAGGCCATAAGAGAGGAAAATGAAAATTTATTCAAAATATTTTTTGTGATATACTTTTAATAAAAAGTTTGAAAGGAAAAAACATTATTTATTCATAAGAAACTATTTATTTATTATTTCCTGTTAATTAATTCTCATTAAATATTTTATAAAATACAGTGGGAATAAATTATATTTCTAGAGTGGGCGATTTTATTTAAAAAGAAATTCTATGATAATTATGATAAAATGAAAATATCCTTATGTGTTTTCATAAATTAAAAATAGAATAATGATTTTAACATTTATTTTACATCCCGTAATGAGTTTATTTCAGGTCCTCAGATTCCAAATATCATTCTTCAGGCATAAAGATGAGTATGGAAATATATAAAGGACTATATTTTTATAATGAAAATCATTATTAAAAGAAGTGAATATTATTTGAATGAAACACGAGTTTAAATTTAAGAATTAGATATTCTTTGAATAAAATATATAATTATTATAAGTATGTACATTAAATTATAAGGGTTTGATATATTGGATTTATTCATAAATCATAAATACTCAAAACGGAAAAGATCACCAAAATATAAAAAACATTATCAATTGTTATAAAGTATATAACTTTTTTTGTTTACTTTATGGGGTGATACAATTAGAACCGAGGGAATTTTTTAGAAAAAAATATATTCTATGATGATTCATTTTAGGATATTTTAATAATTTTACATACCATCATGTGTTAACAAGTTAATTTTTTATCATAATTTTAAAGGCATATATACCCATTTGAGGTTTCATGTGATTTGAGATAAACACGAATAACGATATTTTTGGAAAATTTTTAGGGAATAAAACCCATAAGATTAGTATTTTTCTTATGAAATTATTATTTTACAAATAATGAGTTTATATATTCTATCCATATGTTCATAGGTATCGATAACCATTATGATTTATTAAATATTTGATCATTATGTAATTAAATTAAATTGAATAAGAAGGATATTTTACTTAGGTAATATATGATTTTTCATATATATATATATATATTCATCATATTGAAATGCGATTTGAGACAATGAGATTAAATTTTATTTTTAATAAGTTCACTATAATGGTAACATTACATTAGTAAGGTAAATGGACATATTTGTTTGGATATTATAAGAGTTTATTTGAGGATGAAATGGTGAATTATCTTTTAGAATCATATATGGTTTTATTGTATCTTAAAACAATGTCATTGTATTTATGGAAAATAATGAAAAAAATTACTAATTAAATTATTATACAATATATATTTTTATTAGTGAATTTATGAGTGACCGATGTAATTTAGAGATAAAATTTATATTTATCATGTAAGAATATGTAATCAAACCTTTTATTTTTTTTTAACGTAGTGAAGATCATTTTTAATATTTTTTTAGCTATTTATTTATTGAATGGTTTATATTAAAAATGGGTTTTTATTGATGAGTATTTTTAGATTACTATCTTATTTCATTATATGATGTTTTATTCATATTGGTTAATATCATATCTTTAGAGAACCATTTTGGTTTTGGTTTTTTTCTAAATAATGTAGGAATAATATTTTATACTTTTATGGATCTTCTGATCACTTATAAGTTATTTTTGAGCTTTAAGCACTTAAAATTCATCTTTTAGATTCATTTCTTAGAGTAATGAATGTGAAATAAGTGTAAATTGATCAAAGTATTAAAAAATATGATACTTTTCATATGTAATGTTAGTAAATATAGTATGTATATTTTTTCATCATCATTATCATAAAAGTAAAACAATAAATAACATAATTTAAGAATATAATGAAATAAAAATGTAATCTATTTACATTCATTTCATATGAATTATGGGTAATTCTTATCCATTACATGTTTATAGATTTTTTTCATTATGTTTATCATAATAATGTTCTCTCTCACTCTCTAGTATTCCATGGATGTTATTTTTCTCTTCCATGTCCATGTTTTCACCTCATGGTAGTGTTATCCTTTTCCGAGAACTTGGTATTGTGTTATTACATGTGAACATCATATTAACATTTTTATCTTTTAAAAAGTATATTTTATAATTATTTTTTATGTTGTAGGTTTTAAAAAATGAAATTTTTTATTTTAAAAGTTTCTTTTCCTTTATAATATTTTATTTTATCATCCACTGCCTATAATTGTTTTTAAAATAATCTGTTATACCATTTTTCTCAGAAATAAGATAAAATTTAGGTGAGGTATATTTTATATTGTGGTTAGAGTTTAACACACCGTGAATTTATAATTTATTTTTTAAAAAAGTACTTTATTTGAAATTGTGTGGTATACACAACATTGAGTATAAATGAACCATGATATATAATAGAATAAGTATTATTTAAATACGATTATTATAACCAACATTATTGTTTAGAAGGTATGAATATGAATAAACTTATTATAAAATATATTTTTAATTTTTGAAAAATAAAATAAAAAATTATCCATACATTAATTATTAATGAGTTGAAAATGTGGAAAAAATATTTTAAAGGTGAAAGATATATTTTCCATAAAATCATTTTTATGTGAAAAATGTATTTTTATTTTAATAAATAAAATTAATCAATATAGATAAATTATTATACAGTAATATATAGAGAAAATAAAAAAACATATCAATTAACATTCATTTAATGATTGATATTAAAAAGTTAACGATAATCAACATATTTTAAGATTCAAAAATACATTTTTTTTAAATTGGTTTTATTTTATTTCAATAAATAATATTAAATTAAATTATGAAACATTATTAAGTATAATTTAAAAAATTGACATCATTTTTTAAATCATCATGTCATAATATTGATGGGATGAACTTTAAAAATTTTCTTAAAATATTTATTTTTCAGTGTATAGGGAACAATATGATTCTTACAAAATTATCATTTATTTTCTTAATATAAATAAATTTCAATACCACATTTTATTTTTTTGGATATAAATATAAAATACATATATTTTATTCAAAATAATATAATTAATTCAATAAAAATTAGTATTATATTTTATTTTGGCATGATTTCATTTTCATATTTAAAATTAATTTTTATAAAAACTATTTTCTATTCCATTTGACAAACATATAATTTAATTAATTTAGGAAAATAATTATAATTTAATATTGATAAATTAATTTCATATGTGGTATTATAAGGTTCAAATTTTGAAAATATTTCCTTTTCATTTTCATTCATATTGAATATTAATCATAGTAAAAGTATATCACCATGGTAAAAAGTAAAATGAGTTAAAAAACATTCAAAACAATGGGATAAGGTCTAAAAGTAAGTCTAACACTTCAATTTATTTATATTCATGAGTTTATTTCTATCAAAATAAATCGTTCATTTAAATTATGTAAAATTGGAACCATGTATCTTTCATTGAAGCCTTTATATTTTAATATCATGTAAAAAATTATAAAATTTGTCTCACATTAATTAAATATATATAATATGTTTTCAAAAGTATTAATTAAATATAATAATTCTTATATATTATTATTTAGGATTTTAATAAATATATTTTGATATCTTTTCAATATTTTTATATATATTAAAATATCATTATAGTCTTTTTCAATGTCAACACAGTACTTCTGTCAGTAGTATTAAAATCATATAAATGATTTAAAAAACATGAATATTAATATACATTAAATTAATTATAATGTATAAGTGAATTTTTATGAGTTTATATTTTAATTCCCTTATAGAACTGATGTCCCTAATATTGTATTTTTTAATAGTCCAAAATATGAAATAAAATAGTATTGAATGTTTAAACATTATTTTAAAAATATTATAAAATTTTTAACACATATATTTACTCATGTGGATTTAAAATATTTTACCACGTATTTTATAGATCATTTATGTTCCACATTATAGTTTGAAAATTTTTTTAGGGATCTTTAAAGTGTAAAAAAATTTATAATGGCTCGGGTTAAATAGGGCTAACAAGGGTATTAAACAAACCAATAAGGATTAAAATAGACCCGAAAATAACTTATGTTGTATTATTAAATAATATTTATAACTCATACTCCATTTATTCTAATATATATTCCTATGTATATATTCTACATGATTTATAAATATATATTATATATTAATTTTTTTGGGTTTTACAGGTTTACCACCCACTACACCTATAAAGACGAATCTCCTCTATAATATTCATTAAATATAAAAATCCATTTATTTTATAAAATATCTAAATAATTATCTTATTATCATTCTTATTAACATTATATATCTTAAATAAATACCCAAATTCCATCTTTAAAAGTATTAATGTGTAAGATAAAGGAGTATTTTCAATGCAGAGGTATAAATCATAATCCAGTACATTTATAATATCCCATATTCTACCTCAATGAATTTTATCATTACCGTAATAATATAATAATGTAATTATATTACTTATACATAAGTTTAATTATTATTTCATAAAAACCATTTTTATCTCCTTTCTTATCCTATAGGAAATGAAAACATAACTCATGTGTATGTGTGGACTACCACTACCTCAAAGAAATATGTTTTGTTCTGTAATGACTTCTTCAAAAAGTTTTTTAATATGATAGATTTATGTAGTATATACAATATTAATAAAAAAATATGAATTTTTATAGATAAAATATTAAATAGTTTCTTACCCATCCACCCATTAAAAATTTATAATGTCGTTCGTGCGTATTTCTGGACAACCATATACAATAAGCAGTGCGACTTCATTATCAAATATTCCTTTTGTAGATGATTATAAAATTATATTTTATATTGTTAAAATTATTAATATTTCAGTATTAATAAAATTAACATGATGTTATCATAACCTATGTTACCATTTCTAACCTACTCATGACTTCCAAGGATGAAAAACTCAACATCTGCAAAACATCAAATGAAAACATAACAGATTTTGTAATTAAATATTTCATGTTAATAAATAAATTTCAATGAATAATTATAATGTATTTTACATTATAAATATTATTAATAATGAATACGAATAATATGAATTTAGTATTCATTAGTTAAAGAGTGTAAAAACCCATTTGGAACTTCTGATAATGGATTTTCCTTTAAAACATTGTTTTAATATTTTCTATTAAATATAATTCTCATCCAATAACGTATTAATAAAATATATAAATATTGTTCATAATTTTTATTGTTTGTTAAATGTAATTTGAATAATTTTTTTCATTCATTAAAAATTATACTTGAAGATCATTTCAAAAAAAAAATTACATAACTCAATTTTTTTTCCTTTCATTCAAATGATTTAAGAGAATTTTCTAATTTATAGTTTATTACATGAATATTTTCATGTACAATAATTTTTTTGTTTTCTTTTAAATTTATGACATTATTTTCCTTATTTATTTCCAAACAAAATAATTTTCTTTATATTATAAAAAATAAATTACATTTTTCTCAAAATAAACGCTTATTTTACTCATATTTTCAAATAATGGTTAAAAAAATAATTTAAATTTATTTCCTTCTCTATGAAAATATTTTTTTTATTTTTATTTTTATTTAATAGGTGTATACACTAAGGATAACATCCACTTTATTTCTATGGATTTCATATGATCATGTTGTTTAATTATTTAATTGGGAAAAAACATTGTGGCTTTGGAACATTTTCAATATAAATATTTATGTTGATTAAATATAGGATTTTTATTCATTTATTTCAGTTGATGAAATTATTTTACATATAAAGTGATAAGAGGAACCCATTATTATACCTTCATTCATCGATTTGCCTCATTATACAAACTAGGTTGGTTATTTTTTGTATGTATACCAAATAATTTTTGATGTCTTCGAATGATGATATAAAGGTATGATTGTGATATCCTAGAAAAAGTACATTATGGTATGATTATGATGTCCATTATAATGTATTTCGTAGTTATGAAATCTGTTATGTTCATCCTTGTGATTATATATAATTTCCCTTTTGATATATTAAATGTTATAGTTGTTAATGGTTTCCAATGATTTTTTTATTTCATATGATAGGAAGTTGAACATTGAGATAAAATATTATTTATGATCACATACATGTAAAATAATTGTTTTAATCTACATGGATTCATATTATTTATTAACCACCCATGATTTAGGATTTTTAATTTATGAATTCTTTTGAAAAGTTTTATTAAAAATGCTGTGAAAAAATTTGATTTCACTATTAAAGGAAGTGATAATTTTATACATAGATTTTATTAAATGAAAAGGAATACATATTTATGGGTTTTCATGAATTTTAAAATGATAAAGTTTTTACATTTTTCGGTATCATTTTCCGAGAATAGTATTTTACATCCCACATTTTCAAAGGTTTTCCCCATTGTTTATGGGTGTGTAATTATTATTTCAACGAAAATTATTTGGTTGCGTGGATAATTAATAAAATAATATAACATTATTGGAATGAAACATTATTTTATAAAATAATATTCATGTTTTTTTATGAATAAAATTTATATTGAGTGGAAGTTTCTAATTTATATTGAAATGGATTGGATTGTAAGAGTTTTTAATTATTCAAAAAACCAAAAAACTAAAAATATCATTAAAATTTTAACAAGTGAAACCCTTCTTATAAATCTTGAAATTATGGGTTGTTTATGTTATGGTGATATTGAGTTTACCTTTACTTTATAAATAAATTCAATTCCTCATATTCTAGGTTATGGTTTTTATAACAATAAATTATGTCCTTATTAAACCTTATAGTATTTTTATACTATCGTGATAAATATAAATTCACACTAGGTTGTTTTAACCTTTTTTACAAATATATATCCTCTCATTTTTTGTTCAAAAATATTTGAATATAAAATGAAATGACATTTGTGGTATGAAATATTATTTTAAATTCTCGAAACCATTCATGAGATTATATATATTAACATTGGGATATCAATTCATGCTATGATGACCATTGCCATTCTATATGAAATATTTTATATTTTTTAATGTTGTGAAACATTATCCTCCAGAATAATTTTGTTCAATATTTTTCAATCACAAAAAGTACCTTCATTTATATATCTTAAAATACATTAGGTTTATAAAGGAAAGGTACATAGTATTTTCCATGTTAAAAATCAACAACATGAATCTTGGAAATAAATTAAGTATTCTATTACTAGGAATACATGTTTCATAGTGTGTGTAACTTTTTTAGAATTTTAAAAGTGAAAGGCATCAGAACAATATTGTTCAAACACAAAAACAGATTCCTTCTAATAATATTATTTTATTCCCACTAAGAACCACATATTTTGTGGCTTAGGAAAAAATTATGTAGAAAATATAAATTAATAAATCATTTTGATTCCCTTGACCAATTTTCGCTATTCTTACATGGTCCGCCGACCTAGGAAAAGATTAATATACCCAAATATTCCCCATATATTTTGGTTCATATGATTCATTAATTTCAAGTGAAATTAAAATTTCAAAGTACTTTGGCCCTCCTGAGTAATGAAATCCTCATTCAAACAACTTCATAATATATATTATGTTGTTTCGTTAAACCCTATAAAATCTAAATGGAATAATCATGGATTATTGTAATTTCAATTGTTATTCCATGTTCATCTATCTTATATTTGTTTGAGTAAACATGTTGAAAATGAAATAATATTTTATATTCCTTTTCCTCATGTACATTCCCATGCTTATGTTGATGGTATTTTTTCCTCATATATATCCCATATTTATAAAAATTTATATTTGAAAAATATAATGTATTTATTGAGGCATATATTCATTAAATCAATTGTTTAAAAGTAACTATTTACCAAACCAATTCATATAAAATGTTAGGTTGGAATAATAGAATAATGATATAACTCATTATGAGTTTCATTGATTATCCTTATTGTAATGTTATTTCAACACTATTGTAAATATATTTCATAACTATTTGTGGTATAAAATTTAAAAAAAAATTTATGGTTGAAATTTTGTTTCTTCATTAAAATATATAAATAACACTATATACTGATACTACCCATGTGAAGATAATAAGGCCTAGAAATAGTGAAGAGAGCTACGAATGAGTTTTCTTGGTCAATAACTATAAATCAGAAAATGTTTAATGAGAAGCATTGATAGATTACTAGAAAGGTTCATTATTTGTTGTTTTAACATTATAAATTCAATTTTTTAAGATTACTTTGAAAATTTATTTTTTTCATCATGAATGTTATAATTTTGAGGGACACATGAAAATAAATGTAAAATCTTTTTTACTAAATGATCATTACATTCTGCTAGTATTGTTGTCTTAGTGGGAACCTAGTCCTGAATATATGATTCTTTGGTAATTTATTATTTTTTTAAATGACTATTAAATCCTGTAGAATTTCCATAGATGTTTCTAATTTTATAAGTAGATATATAAATCTAATCAATTTCTAACTACACTATGACTACTAATATTCAATAGATAATATAAAAAATTTATTGATTTCTTATTTCACCATATTCTTAGAAAAAAATTAGATGGATCCACTCAAACACACTCCCCATCTCAACTATGGATGTCTAGGTTATCATTGAATGAGAATTTTTTCATTATCTTTGGAGTATTATTTTAGTTAGAGAGGTGTCTTCAACACGAGAGAACGATTCTCCATGAAAAAATAGTCTTCACTAGGATAAGATTTCCTGACTGAATGGTTCATGAAGATGATTAAGATAAAATCAGATCTAAATATTGGGATTCTATATCAAAAGATTCTTATAAAACAATTAATAACTTATATGTAGAAGAAATTATAAATTTATTTTTATATGAACATCATCCATAATATCTACAACACCGTATGATTTTTCTCATCAAACACCCTACAATAAGGGGTTGGTGTCACCCATATTATAAAATGGATATATTATCCAAAAATATATGTCATATAATTATTTAATATAGATAAATAATCAGATCTTTAGATTATCACACCATCCTATAGTTAATTTATATAGTAAATAGAAGTCACTCAACTAGTGATAGAAACAGCTAGTGTTCTGATGGGAGCGTCATATATTAATAACACAAAATATAAATAAATAGCTCATATATAGTCTATAACATAGGATTATATATTAATTGGTTGTCTGAATGAAATATCATTACATTTTTTATTGTGATTGAATTGATAAGAAAATTTTTTGGTCATCCAGATACAGATTCCAAAATATTTGTTAATCCAACAAACACATTAATTAGATCGAACTACAAAAACATTGTTAGTTTTTTATAATTAAACATCACCCTAAAAGATATTAAATTATTCACCATCTTAAAATGACAAGGTTTAAAAGAACACATTTTGTAAAATTCATAGTAATCATGGAGATGGTATCCCTTACCCTCATATGAGATTCTTGGTCTGAAAATTTGTCCCCACTGTGAAACATTTCCAGAAGTCTTACAAATAAATGATATAGACAAAACTTTGACAAGTTTTAATATCCTCATACTACGTATTGAATATTACTTATAATTAATTAGTTTGTATTTTGATTTCCTCTGGCATGTTGGGTTTTAAAAGTACTCTGACTCTTTTCATTGTGTTTTAATCCATTGTAACATAGAAATATCATGATCCAGAAACTAAATCATATGATGAGATAATTATTAAATTATTTCGTAATAATTTCAAAGAAGATAGTTAGTAGATTAATTAAAAAATGAGACTATAATCATCATTTTCCAAGGAAAAATATGTAGAGATAAAACCATCATTCATCTCACTATGAATATAGAATCTTGGAAATTTTTAATTATCCTTGAAACTTATTCCCACATCCCGATGTGGTAGGGTAAAGGTATTGGTTTTATTACATACCTGACAAACCAAATCATCTCTACAATGTATATGTTTTTAGACTTAGAATTGTGATATCTAAATAGCCTTATAGATGTCAACAACAGAAAAAATTCCACAAAATAATTATTTCCCTTCTTAAATTTCTTTTTGATAAGATCAATTTTCATTGATATTTCCATCTATGTGGAGGTTCGATTAATGCTCCACCCTTTAAACTAAAAATTTACAGATACAGATTTAGGATCTACTTTTATTGGGTGACTCTATCATATTCATTGGACTCATTATACATCCATTGAATATAATATTTCATAAAATATGACTCCCTATCACTATATTATTTAATTATATTCCCATAAAGGTAAATATTTTTCTATGTGATGCCTCAGGATGAAATGATTCATAGAAAAGGAATATCATTATTTGATTCTAGAATTAGTGTATCATTCAAGATGATATACCCATGTAAGGAAACCATATACAAAAATTGGAGATTAAGTAGAAAAAATATATGAACACTTGAATTTGATTGATGAAATGGTTGGATGAGATTTCATTTAATGAGCTCGATGTCATTGGCCATTTTTTCAATATTATTTCCTATTAGCTCTTCTAAAATACAATTTGAAGATCCACCTCTTTAATAAAAGTGAATTGAAAAATATTATCTCTATTGTGAAATTTATTGAAATATATAATGTCATGTGAGGATTAATATCATGTGATAAAGAATAAAAAATTATCATGTAATAACTTCACTAAGTATGAATTTTTGGAGCTCCTAACCCTCAGGTCATGTTTCCCAAATCATGAAACAAAATTGATCACGCCTAGAATTTAACTAATAGGAATTCCAACCATATAATCTTGATGAAATCTAACCAAAATTGTTTTATGCTACCAAAAAGTTGTACCTTATCACTTGCACCATTATCTCACACCCTGTTACTAAAACCCAGCACCAAAAAGGATGTTCCTCAAAGGACGTAAATAACATCGTACAATACATAAGATAAAAGATGTATTAAAATAATCACTATTCATAGAGTTTTTTTAAAAAATTAATGAATCTCGTCCCCTTATAATTTTAGGATATGACCATCTCTGATAATTGACACAACACAACAATCAACATGAGAATACGCGTGCTATATAAGGTATGTTTCAAACCCCCACGTTAGCATATGGATTCTCCCAAAACCTGATCATGTACACTCAGTGTTTCCTTAAAGGACCACACTCAATCATCAGAGACTTCCAATTTGGGATCCCATTCACTTATTCAACTAATTCAAAGTAGTTTTTTTTATTTCATCTCTATATCAAAGAGAACTATATTTTTAACATTTTCTGGTGTACCAACATTTCTCTATGTGGAGTCACTCTTGGACTTCATCGCTATATCTGCACCCATGTTTTTTACTGTGTTATAAATATCCCAAAGACATATAATTGGGTGATGATAAACCCAAGTCACATAGATATTCATACCATTCACCTAGGTAACCTACAATGTATCTTATTTATACAAGCTCCCTCCATGACCTACTGAAACAATTTACAAGGTTAGGAATACCTATTAACTCCAATGGGGTCATGTATTTCCTTGTAAATTTAGATTGGTCATTAAATCCAGTATTTTTCTTTGGTTTTCCTCCAAAAAAAGACCCACAATGTATTAATAGAAATTCATTCATTTGATAACATTGGTCTCTGTCATTATGTAATTAGTAAAGCCTCTAATGTTTTAATATTCTCTTACTGAATACCATAAATTTGTTTCCCAATATTAGAAGCATTAAGTAGCTTCCCGTGAATCGTTTCCTCTTCCTTATAATCTAGGTATGTATATAGTTTTTCGATATTTTGTAAGATTCAAACTGTCCTCATTAGATCATGTAACTTACAAGCCTAATCCTCCTTCCATGTCCAGTAACCCATAGATGAGAGTTGAACATGTATATATCAGCCACCATATGTGTGTAAGAACAATCCATGTCAATGATTAGTATCTCATACCTCAATACACACTATTAATTCATAAATATCATGTGAATATGATCAATTTTCTTTCCAAACCCTTCTTTATTTGGAAATATTTTCTAATACTATGGTCCTCATTACTCACTAAGTTACCAAAAGATAACATATATACATGAATAAATATCAATACTTCTAGGTGTAAGATCTTATAATTTCATCATTAATGATCGCATTCCCAGGATCCAATCATATTATCATACATATCATGGTAGTTTGATCTATTTTATTTCCCAACACTTCCTCATTTGTTTATATCACCCTTGAGATTAATCTTTTTTACCAAAATAGTTAACAATATATGGAATTCGGACCACCATATATGGGCTTCCTACTACCTGTATGCCCCAACAATGTCCACACTGATGATCTAACACATGTTCCCCTGTTAGTGACATATATAATGGGTCTATGATATGTTTTATGCCCAAATCATTCCCAATTTTTTTATAACACCTACGATTACACTCCACTTTCCACATATAGTTTCTAATAGTTGAGATATGGATAAGAATGTATGTGCCTCCATTCAAGTGTAAGACCCCAAAATATCCATATTAATGATCTATTAGAATTTCCCCCATCGACGAGAAATAAATATCAAGGGCCTCTAATCTACTGTAATCCCAAACCAAGCCCTCTCAATTTTAGGGGCCAATAGAGAAGATAAATGAGAAACTATCTCTTATGAGTAATTTAAATGTAAAAATTATTAGTTTTAGTTACCTAGATTTCCTATAACATTAATTTAAAATGGATTTAATAAATTCCATTCTTAATAATTTTAAACTACATCATATAGGTCTTAGTAATATGACCATAAGGAATATGATCTTGGATATTTGTTTCATGTCATTATGGTATTAAACTTTGTTATTTGATGCATGAACCTAAATGGTGATTAATTATTTCATGGAATCATGACCGTAACATATACCATGTTTGCACTTGTAACATGACCTTAATATAAATTCCAAGTCCCATTTATATGAAAAAATTGGTGGATTTTAATTCACTTAGTGGGGATATTATTAATCCCCTCTAATGGGACTTATAATAACTACATAGCATCCACTACCTCCCAAAATATTGATAGATACAACAGTACCCAATTAAAATGGTTTAAACCACATCACAGCCTACCAATAAATTGGAATGATTGAGAGACTTCAACATATACAGATGTTCACATCGGTGCATGGTATCAATAAATATCTCTCAAGGATTTGGTGACTTATATTTTCAATAGTAGTGGTATCAGGATTATGTATTAAATATATAATAGACTACAAAACATGGTAATAAGTCCCATTAAGGGATGATTCAACCTCTCATCTCCTCAACCATCATTAAATCCAAATTTTAATTACCATGTTCCAAAAAAACACATGCATTTTTCAATAAGTTATGAATCAACAGAATATTCATGAGGGTAGGGTATATGGGGGACCATAATAATTATTCATGGTTGTGGATAAATATGAGACACCCTAGACCCACACACATGAACCTAGTTCTAGAAACATATTCATTTTATAGTCTTTTTTATACATAATATAGTGACCCAAACATAACCATACTTAATTACAAGTAAGAATAAAAACTGTTAATTCACATAAATTCCCATAAAAATTATGGGTATGTATATTAAAAAATTATTAAAAACCATTTAATAAAAAATAATTTTATTCTAATGAAATGATATATTTACCACTAAATGAAGAATTTATTATTTTAAAATTAGAAGACAACATTTCTATGAAAAATACCACACAAATGAAACTATTTTATACATATCATATTTAACAATATTCATCATAAAATAAGGAAATAGAAACACAAGATGGGTAACCTAAAACACCGAGTAAGGGTAAACAAATGACATAACTATCAAAGATAATACGTGAGAACAATATAAACATATAGGTATGGGAGAAACCCAAAATGATAACAATACATCAAAATTAGATTATAACCAATAAAACGTAGATCATATGTCATAAATCGTAATATTTGAATATTGGAATAAAGAAGTAGATTTCATAAGATTAATATATCAAAATAATGAAATAAAAATATAAAACAAGACGTCATATGAAAATAATTAATATCACTACCAATACATAGAACAAAGATTATAATAGTAGATTTTTTTTACTCGTCATCCCATTATATATTATCTCGTGAAATATAGAACATTACCCAATGCATTAATGGGAAGTCTATATCAAGGATCACCAATAACAAAATAATATATACATCTATATGTTTATGACATAGAGAAATAACTATTAATTTCCTAAAATTATAATTAACCTGGGAATGAAATGGGTTGTATGAATATTTTCAAAAAACAAGATCATAAGATATCAAGCGAAAAAAGGGGGATTATGAAACTCAAAGGTTGGACTGGGAGAATGATAGTAAAAATAACCATATAAAAATCCATATATAAAACATAATATATTCATAGGGTAGAATACATACAACTAATAATATTAGGTTTCAATAAGAAATAGTATATGTCAATGAATGGAAATTACTTCAGTAATGAATAAAGTAATAAAAAATGAGTGGGATGATGGGAAATAAAACTATAAATAACATTAATAAAAATAAATAATAATATAATAGTTCAATGTGGTAATATATAAACCATATAGATTAATATATGTGCATAATAAAAATCATGTCACAAAGAATGGAATTTATGGTGAAAAAGAAATCTACCTTTAGTATTGTGTGAATAAAAAGAAGAAAAAAGAGATATAATGATACATAATTTAAAAAATAAAAAAATAAAATATTTTTATTATACATGAATGTAATAGGTAATCTATTTCAACATAATAATGAAAATATGGTGCAAAATATGAAACATATCTCAATGACTTTAAATTGATATTGTGAATCCTTAGATTACATAGACAATTTTTTAGATGTTCTCCAAGATATTGTATTATAAAATAATACTCAATAATCATATATTTCAAAAATCATATTAATAATAAATACCTTATATATTAATCATTCATATTAATCAATAATATTTTTAAAACCTAAATATAGTTTATATTGACCAACTGTATATATTGTTTTATACCCTCATTTTCTCTTTCAGTGTAACTGTTATAAGTAACATTCCTTGTTCATTATTAAATAATCTCCATAATTTAATATTTATATATTATTAATCATTATAAAATAAAATTATAATATATAAATATATTTTCTAAAATAGGTTTTATTTATGAAGGATTTCATTGTATGATCGTTATTGGTGGTTAAAATCGCTATGATCTTTTAATACTAATTTCATTAATATAATACTTAATTTTTTTAATGAGTATTAATCATGTCATTAATATATAATTTATCAATTTAATGTACTTTTATTACGATACGTGTAATTATCTGATAAACATTTGAAATTCATCATCTATAGTGGTGGTGAACTAACCATAATACATGCACCATTTTCATTTATTTGACTGGATTAGAGGAAGGTAGATAATAGTACATCCATTAATATAATAAAATTTATATAAACTAATTATACTTAATAAATTATACAATTATGGTTTTATAAAAGTTTCATGTGGTTGAAAAAGAATAAAAGGAATAAAAATTAAAATGAGTGATTATGAGTTCTTACATTACAGTTTGGGATAAATCGTTCACTAACATGATAGAGAATTTGAAAGGTGGTTTTTTATGATACCTGAACCTGTAGTATGTGGATATGTATTTGAATAATACTATTTTTTAGGTATTTGTTGAGGTAAGATGATTATGTTGTGAGTAAAATGGGGAGGTGAAGGTTTCCGTTTAAAATTGGGAGAGATCACGATTTTTATAAATACAAATTTATTTATATAAAAAGGAATGAAATTTTCAATAAAAGAAGATAATAAAAATTTTAATTATAGATTATTATATATGTTAATGTACATTAATCCCTTAACTATACATTTTTTTTATATTTTTTACACTTTAACTCCATATTTAACCCTTTTATCTCATTTTAACCTTTATTATGGTGAAATTGGTTTACATTGCTGACTTATTTATAATAAAGAAAATTATATAAACATCATTAAATTATATTTATTATAATTATCTAAACAATGGAATTAATTTTACTTAATTGAATTTATAAATTTGATAAAAATTAACTTCTATATGAGTAAACATAACGTAATAAAAACATTTAAAATCCATTTTTAGTATAAAAATAAGTACTGAGGAATATTATTTTGAATTACACTAATACCCAAGAAATTTACTTATTTATGATTAAAGAATGGAGGGATGTTTTATTTTTAAACCAATTTATTACCTAATTTCATCATTTGAATTCTTAATAAAATTAAAGGAACCAAAAATGGATTCCTGTTAGATTTAAATTTAGTTTACGTTCAAAATGATAATAATAGACTTTTATATATATAATATTTTTTTTAAATAATTTATTTTAACATTTAAATACATAATTTATTATAAAAATGTTTTTAAAAAATTTAATTTCATGCCTCTGAAATAAAAATTTATTTTATTTATAGAAATAGTATTTTAACTATTCACCAAAAAATAATCCATCTTAGGGAATTAATAAAAAATTAAAACTAAGATTATTTTTTAGTAATTAATTAAAAAATATAGGTCATTTTTTGAACATATATTTATAAAAAATTTAAATTTAAATTTAAAATATAAATAGAAAATATAATGAAAAAGTATTAGAATAAAAAAAAGTAAAAAATGTACTGTTATTATTCTTATTTGATATATATTTAAAATTAAATGAGTGTCAATTTTCTTAGACAATAAAAACTCTTTTTATTATAATCCATAAATGGTGATATATTTAATTTTTTATTAAAATTTCTACATAATTAGAATAGTTCTCTACAAAAGCATCCCTTTTTATATTAATTAATTTTAATAACATCCCATTAATTTTTATAATTTAACCTAAACTATTTAATGTATAAAATATATTATTATTAAAAACATCAAATTATTATTTAATAATATAATGATTAAATTTACAGAATTTTTAATTTCCCTATATTTTTTCATTTTTATAAGGGTTTATATTTAATGGGATTTTCGTAATTGTATTTTTTATTTTATTAAGATATGTAATAGGATGTTTTTAGTTTTGTGTTTTTTATAATAAATTGTATTAAAAATTATATTTATTTAATGGAAAATGGATACTAATATCTCATAGTATTACATTCTTCCCCATTAAAAAACTACCATTATCAAAAATTGATTTTTGGTCAATGATGAAAATATATGAAGTTGATAGTAATATACATATAAATCTAAAAAAATTTAAAAATGAATAATTAAAATCAATAAAAATATTATGACTAAAAGAAATATTTTTCCATTATAATTGTATTATTTATAGATAAGAAAATAATTTACTCAACCAAAAAACTAAAACCAAAATAGTTATTATATCAATCGATAAAATTACTAACATGGAAAAATAATCATAAGTGTCTTCTAATTTTACACCTTGATTTAAACCATTGATACATTCAATCTAACTGTAATATAACTATATCTTCATGTTACCGTTTTAGTAAAACCACGTTTTCAAAAAGTCCCTCCAACTTAATATCAATAATCCAATCCCTATAAATATATAAGTATCATTTTGTCAATATCATTATTAATATTTCTTAAACATTAAATTCATAAAAACTAATACCAGTATAATTATATCATAAAAATTTTCCCAAATAACATTAATAAAAAAATTAATATACACATTAATCATATATACTAAAAAAAATTTATTATTATTTTCGTAAAATAATATAACTTTTCTTGATATCAAATTACTTTTCTTCCCCCTAGGATATATCATCTTATATTCACAAAAGAAATTAACCCACTCTCCCAATGATGCATATTTAAATAAAATTAAGATAACATATCAACCCTATGGTCTATTTGTACCTCAATAATTTATTCTTCATAAAATCCCAAAACAAATCTCATTATATCATTAATAATAATAAAATTAATAAAATAATACCTCAAATGTGAAATAAAAAACAATAAACATATTATAAAATGATAAACATAGTAACAAATAATGGTTTCAATGTCACTTAAATTATCCACATCTAATAAAATATTAAATTGATAATTAATTTGATACTATATTTAAAATTGACTGAGACACTATATACCTACACTACCGAATCTAGTGCTCAAAAGATATTTCACTAATAATAGTTTGATACTAACTAAAATGACACAAATATAACCAATAAAATTAAAATTTAAATAGAAATTATCCTGTTACATATATACCCAATACATTTCAGGTTTATATTTTTATAGAATTTCAAAAATCCTTTAACTAATGAAACCCATCTCTTCAAAATAAAATAGTAATTTTTCTAAAAAATTAACAATTAACTATTTTCTAATTATTCTTAAATATATCACCAAAATAATTATAAACACTTAAAACCATTCTATAAATATCGTATGTAATAATTTTTTCCATAATGTAGGGAACTAGAATCATAAGAAGGTTGAGCCCAAACACTCCTTAATGGTAATCATAAGGCATAAAAAACGTATCATAAGTGAGGATAAGATGAAAATGTTGGTATAAGAACATAATCAACTTATAAGAATTCCGAAAAAGGAAATCATAAGAGGTAAATCCTATATCATAATTCATTAATCATAACATAAGTATTTTGGCAGAAAAAACATTTCATTGGATTATGGAATCATAATAATATAGAAACAATGTAAAACATGAAATCATAAGCATCATTCAGGGCTTACTACCAAGACACCCTATCATTTTCCATAGATTCTCATAGTGGATTGTTCTCACTACGTAGTCCATTAAAAATAAATTCATGGGAGGGAAAACAATAAAAAATTATTTAGAAAGATACATAATTTTGATCCCACCAATGAAATAATATTTATTATACTCATATGTTTTCCATGAAATAAATATTTCATAACATTAGAAGATCATAATTATCCTAATAATGAAAATTATATCATATAGGTTCAGAAAAAACATGATTATAAGTTTTATAGAGAATAAAGGTGCATTATATCAATCATATATGGGATTATATGAACAAAATGAAATTCCCTTGAAAACATACTATAAACTAATAAAATTCAATCATAGGTAAAAATGTAGGTGGTACCCCAGTCCCACACTCATAAAACGGGTGATAAAAACATACCTTAAACACTGAATTTGATGCACATACTTGATTATAAGCCCAATCATGAATAATGTATCATTTACATTATGAGGGAATTATTAGGTAAATAGTTTAAGAGAGTTAGTTATACTATTTATCTTGTAGAAATCTTTTCCATTGTTTCAAAGGGTAATGTTTTCCAATATATATGAAGCTACATATTCATAATATTACATCAATATCTCTTATAACTCTTCTAAAGAAGATATTATTCCTGAAATATCATAAGTATTACTTTTATTCATTAATATGTGAAATGAAAACATTATAAATTGGTGATATCAGATTTTAAGTAAGGGTAAACATAAGCAATAATAAATTAATGATCTTAAGAGAGCGTTAGATATGAATATTGGTTTAGTTGGTATATATAAAAAAGTTAAAACCAAAAATTCATAAATCACAAATCATTAAGTGATACATTTTATAATACAATGCATGGACCAAAATAGTGTAGAAACATGATTCAACAATCATGATACATGATATCATAGCATATGAAAGAGAATAACCATACAATTGTGGTGTAAAGCAAATCATAAAAAAACCTTGTGAGTAATCACATTATTCCCATTTCTATGTGAACAAACATATAATGTTAGTGCTTTATAATTTATTAAAAAATAAATATACCGACACTAATTTAAACAAACTTAATATTTACTTATGTGACTAGATTATAAGATATATATATATAAACCATTTCATTATAGGGAGATATAGGGCCAAACCCATCATCAACCATACATTTTTTTCACCATATAAAATATATCATCCTAATACCATAAAAAATCCATGGAATTAAAATGGGTTTCATATCTTCTAAAAATGTACTAACATATGTAAAAAATTAATTATTTCATAAATAATTTCAACATGATATACAATTGGAAAATAAATGGTGGTATTTAAATATATTCAGAAAAATTCATGGTTAATACCATTATTTTAATATAATAGGGAATATAAAATTTATAGTGTCTCAAAAATGGTACACATTAAATTAATAATTTTCCGATTCAATCAATGTATAAGTGATAGGTCAACATCATTAAATAAGAGGAATAAAAAATATTATATTCAAAAATAAAAATAATTTGAAGAATAATTACATTTATATACTGAAGATGATTAGTCAACTCAAAGGGAATAATGTATAATTTATTTGACACTAAAAAATAATTTATAATACATCTAGATAAATAAGTTAGATGGTATGTGTAATAACCATTTTCGTTATTTCACACTGAAACATAATTTATTAAATAAAACCTTCACTTTATACAAAATAGAATATTTAGATTTATAGTGTCTTTGGGGATTAGAAACATTAAATAACAACATAAAACAAGAAATACACATCTTTATTAAAAACATCATTTACATGACCTCAGACATTATTTGATACATAACATTACATGGGATATCCTGAGAACATTCCAAAGAATAGGGTGACCTATAATGCCCAGTAAGGTATAAAAGAAGGCATAACATGATGAATATAGTACATGTTAGGAAATAGGAAAATCGATGGAGCACAAGAGATTCATGAACATGAAGGTATCATATATCTTGATTATCAATAAATGGAATTGTGGAAATAATATTTAACATGATAGTAACATGACTGATGGATCATTTCACATGGAGAATGATAAGACCCACATTTCACATGAATTATTAGGAGTATACCATCATTTCACATGACGTATAATGATACTAATATTTACCAAAATCATTAGAGCGCTATCAGGGGGAACCCTTCTTAATCCTTTCATTCCATGCATAAGTGTTCCACATGAATCATACCAAATGAAATCATTCAATGACATAATTTATTCCATGATAAAGGAATGTAGAATAAGTACATGAAACTCTAAAATCAATATGTAAATGTGTGTAAAGGTGGATATCCATTATAGAAAAATGGGTATGGTATTCAATACATGATGATTTTCTCTTGGAAAAAAATCATGGTGCAATTTTGGTAGCATAACGATGTGACATATTAATTTATAAAAATGGTAAATGATTGAGAAAGGGGTATATTATCATATGTAAAAGAAATGGAAATTAGGTGGGTCATATAGATACATCTCTAAGCACATTTAATGGAATTTAGATTTATAATATAAAATAATTTCTCGAAGGTAAATGAGGAGAGAGAAATCCCTTATGGAATTCTGGCATGGTAACGGGTGTACTTGGGAAATTTAAATGATGGGTAATGGGGTCTCTAATCCTTAAAAAAATATGGAGGAATGTATGGGGGTGGTGAAAGCTCATACCCGAACATTTTAAATTGAAAAATGGTATAACAATATAATGAAATTTTGAAAAAAATGAGAATGGATAAAATCCCTTACTTAGAAGTCTGAACCAAAAGGATTGGGGGGGATTTAGAGAGGATTATTAGTAGCTTAGGGATCATTTAGAGGATTCTAGATAGTGGAGGTCGGAGTTTTTCATGCTCCAATGGTTTTTAGTGAAGAGGAAGTGGGAGCTAGGGTGGGTTTATATAGGAAAAGCTATTAAATTCGTTATTATTTTGGTACTGGACACCACACATTCAAATAATCAAAACCACAAAACAACTGATAAATTTTCCAAGGTTTTTTCCAAAGGGGAGTGGAAAAAATTATTTAATAAGGCCAATTTCCTATCTTCTTAATATAATAGGCTTAATTATGTGGAGATGAGTCACACTCTCAACGAAATCAATTTAAAAACCTAAATTGTTTTATAAGTGTTGGAGTGTCCACTAAGGAACCATAAAATTAATCCAAAAAATATAAAATCACATTATTTTAAGGTTAAAACATATATTGGCCGAATATAACTTTTATATTATTTTATAATATATCTATTTTTCATTATTATGTCATAAAACCCATTATATATTTAAATGGCACATAATTTTTACACAAAAATTCCGTTGTCTCAGAAAATAATGAAAAATGCACCGTTAGATAATTTCGATGTCCTGATTCCAAAAATAATATTCATATCATCAAAATAATTTTCTAAATATGTTATTTTTTTAATTTTAAATTAAAAAACAACCATTTATTAAAAATTCGTGTGTTTATACATAAACAAATTTCAAACCAGAATAAATATTACAATTGTATTAGTAAAAATTATTCCATAATTTATATCTAATAAAAACTAATTTAGTAATAATGTTTCATTACAGTATAATTAAATTAAAAAATCCAATAATTGATCAAAATATGTTTCTTAATTGATATTAACTAGAAATATGTTTTTCTTTATAAACTATTTAAAAAGTAAAAATAATAAAATGAATTTATATTCTTTATAAAAATTGTGATAGGGTATTGTTACATTACCCCTTATAACACCCCCATAAGACAAAAGGGAATGGTGTTTGATGGTGATAGACTCTTGGGGTGGTTCCGATAACATCTATAGAGACACCAAACCTGACGTACATGGACATTACATTACTTTTACAGAACACTTAATACATAACAAAAACCAACACTCAAGGATCATAATAGTTTAGTGTCTTTGGAAACTCGGAACACAATCTTCTAATACTGGTGAAAGATCTTCAACATTTACCATAAAGATCTACCCTTTTTTTCTTACCTAAATCCTTTCTTTATATCATGGGGAAAATAAAGCATAAAAATGGTGAGCTCAAATTCTCAGTAAGGGTAAACATAGAAAACATAAAACAATCCATAAACATTTGAGTGCAAAAACATGAACATAAAATCTAAACATCAAAATCTTGAGAAAAGACATAAATCTTGGAAGTAAGTAAGGAATATATCATAAATGAACATCAATCATGATAAAATAGAATGGGAATAAAACATGTAATTTTGGAAAACCATTATGCACTTGATACGATTTCCACATTAGCCAAGGAATTTCTTCTAAGACCATCTTAGTGAACAAATTCTCTTTTTGAATCGAGTTCACTCTTTGTTCCAGTCATGTATCACTGAACTATATTAACTTACCATTCCAGCCATTTTTATCTCCTAAGATATAAATCTTTACTCAATGCATTGGAGGGAGATATAGGTCTTACCCATCTCATAATGAAATCATTGTTACGTGTGCAATAACATAAACATAAATCATTCATCATAACCCAAAGAATAAAATGGGTTTCATAAACATCATTCCACCATGACATAATCCATATAAATAAAATGGATATCATTTCATCATATGAAAAGTGAAACCATGTAAATCATAGAGACATTATACTTGAAACATACATATATGAAATAATGTCATCATATATGGAAAATGGTTTTGATAAAACACTTGAAATGAATTCATGAGGAAAATATCATTTCATATTCAAAATAATTTTCTTTTCAAAAAAAGCCAAGAAATTTTAAAATAAAAGTATTTTGTCGAAAATAGTCAAGAAATCCTGTATAGTAATCTTCATGAACATAAGGCACTATAAAACTGTTAAAATACATTCATTCTATATAAGTTAAAAAAACATTCTTCTCGTACGTTAAATGGAAAAGTCCAAAAGTACCACGTATGGTAATAAAAAAAATATTCCTTCCATAACACAAGTTAAAAGTAAAATAGGGGTATACATGAAATTAAACATACGTTTAATAATATTAAATTTCTTATTAAAAACTTTTTTATGGACAAGGATGAAAAATAAAACCCCAGTAAACACTTTCGTATAAACAATCTCGGATAAGAACAAGATTGGAATTAATATTCAATACCTTATCTCTGATATGCTTCTTATGTATCTAAACCTCATGTATAATGATTTAAATAATTTCATTGAATTATTACAGAATCATATTCATTGTTATGATATTATATATTGTTCACATATGACTTTATATTACTCATTCTTTTGTAAATTCCATGTTAAAGCAGTGTTTTGGGTAAAATCGTTTCATTTATCGTACGTGTTTCAATTTGATATTCTTGATATTATTACTTATACCCTGATTTAATTAATTCAAGAATGTAAAATAATATTTATGTATAATATATATTACTTATATAAATATATATGATAGATCGATAAATGGAATGAAATACACCGTTCATGGAGACGGTAGGTCGTATGTACGCATGAATGCTGTTTTCGTTTCCTTGTTGAATTGAATGGAATTAAGAAAATTAAACATAAATGTACATAAATATAGTATCATTATTATGTAATATATTTCTTGATTATTTATTATATATATACTTTATAATCATACATGAATGGTTAATCATGGAAAATGAATCTCATCGCGTTCGTGGAGACGGTAGTCTGTACGTACGCACGAGCGATGATATCAATCCCATGATCGTGGAATTGTATTGAAGTGTATGTATAATATTTTAGAATCAATATAAATTTATAATAGTCATATATAGTTATTTATTTACACCACTATACCCATCCATGTACGGTGGTGGTGGAAAACAGATTACACCACGGCGTGGAGATGGTATTCCGTACATACGCACGCGCAGTGATTTTGTTTACCGTAGGATGGATATAAGATGAAATAGGGTTGTTTCATGTTTATATTAACATATCAGTACACTATTTAGACTAATGTTATTACTTTATAATGAAACATCTAAACAAGAGGATGTATAAGAAAGAAGAAACGTGAAAGAATCGGTTGAAGAGATTACCTCTTCCTTGACTGGCCTCCTTTAAACTTCCTATTATGGGACTAGATTCGGTCTTTTGAGAAGACCAGAACCTCCAGAATATTAATAGGGAAGTTTAGAAGAGTAATGGTCAGGGTTTTTCCATTCTTGAAGGATCAATGTTGAGTAAAGAAAAGAGTTAGGAGGTGCCCTTTTATATGGGAGGAGAGGGGTACCTTTTGAAACCTCAAAATTATTAATTTATAATAAATTCAAACCCCACCTAAAAACTTCCAAAATGACTCAAATCAGAACATATATGATATAAGGTTGTAATCTCATGAACCAATAAAATTTAAAAATATTGGTAATTTATTATAAAAATTAACAACTTGATTTATCCTTATTTAATCTATTTAATTTTATTTGTGGTTATAAGATTCTAAATTTTAATTTGTGGTAAATAATTACTTATGGGTTGTTAATTGTCCATAATTGGATTATTTATGACATTTTGGACCATATAAATTTTAATTTATAATTTTTAAATATTTTTTTGATTTTTAAACAATTTTATATTATGTTATTTTTATAAATTAACAATAGTGTCAATTTGGACACTATTCATTTATTTAAATATAAATAAAATCTGAACAGAATATATATTCAAACAAAAATATTTAATTGATTCATAACATGTGATATTTATCAAAAATATTAGTGGATCACATTAAATAGTTCATATAATATTTGTTTTAATATTTTTAAAACCATATATTTTATATTTCAATCAATAAAATAATTTCAACATCACTATAGTGTCACATTTAATGATAATTATTTCATCCCTAAAAATTATAAATAAATTCACATGATATATATAATTTAATTATCTTTATTGAGACTATTCATTCTCGAAGCTTCATGATATTTGTCAATATATTAAAATTATTATACTTATAGGATATAAGAGAGTGACATGTTGTCACTTTCTTTAGTATTAATAATAATTAAATTATTTTCAGGGTCAAAAGTCCATAAATTTAATCCATTCTGACCCTTAGGTGATATGGGTTGACTTTTAGTAATCCAATAGAATTTTTCCAGGTGTTACAGTTATTTTAAAATATTATTTTTACCCTTAATTACTCTATTTACCATTAACTACAGTAAATAAAAATCATCGTAATTACTATTCATAAAATAAAAGTAACCTATTAACAAAATTTGAACCCACTGAATTCAAATATGGAATCCATTTTTCAAAATTCAAAACACATAAGTTGCATTAATTAATTTAAAATTATTCCCATTATTAAGAAAACCGGTTTTAAAACATGAGACATTTCTAAATATTGAAATGTTTTTACCTATGAATTCAATGTAAAATTAATGGTAACAAGATAAATTATATTAAATGGTAAAAATATATTATATTTATACTCTCTAACCATTAAATATTATAACTTAACATTATAAATTATTGCGATGAAAAAAATTGTTTTTTATTAAAATATAGCGTGTTTTTATTATTAAATAAAATATGAAAGTTATCAGAACAATATGAAAAATTTATCCAATGTAAATTTTTATATCCTGATTCCAAAGAAGAATTTTATTTTGTCAAATTGGACTTATAAACATTTAAAAAACAAAATTTAATGTGGGTGCACCATCAAAAGGTAGTAAAACTTCATTATTTGAAAAATACTTATTTTACCCAAAAAAATTATTTTGTTCTCATACCATGTTATACAAAATGTGTAGGATTAATTATAATGTCATAAAATTCAAAATGTATATACTACTATTCAAAATGTCTAGTTCATAATAATATTATAATAATATATCGTTGTTTAGTGAAACCCGATATTGCATACTACACACGCTATCAAGGAAGGTCGCAGTTTCATGTAATGCAAGCGAAGTCAAGGTTGCGTAGAGTAATATCTACTTTTGTTGTTTCTTTTATCACAATCAAAACTTATTTCATTTATATATTAAACAAAATATATACATAATGTTTCGTAGAATAATTTATACAAAATGAACATGAAATTGTGTGTAACACGGGCCAAAAATAGTGTTGTGTATATTGCAAGACAATACGGTGTTGCGTATAGCACAAGCTAATTTTTGTGTAGAGTATAACACAAGACATAAATGAAATTAAAATGAATAATTTTCATAAAATCTCGGGTTGTTACATTCTACCCCCCATAAAATGAATTTTTCCCTCAAAATTCGTTGGGGGTATAAACGGTTTACTACTTGAATGTTTATTTCATAGAAACCCAAATCATAAAAATGAATACTAAAGAATAATTTAAAAAAATGAATTTTAGAAACAAAACAGATACCCAAAGTAACTCATCACTTGGGTTCCCACATAGGAGAACAAAGGTGAAAATATGGATATGGAAGAGAAATCTAACCATCATGTTCTGATGGATAGTGGTAGATAACAGGGCTATGAAAAAATACAACTGTCACAGTGCCATAAATTTGTGATGATCTAAGGTACCATATGATTCATCAGATTTTTGAGCACTAGGACAACATTTGTAGTTTTCAAGATCATTTCACAAATGATGAAGAATTATCGAATTAAGAGAAATACTTACATGATTTTGGTACACTCTTAATGTTGCTCGTTCCTCCAACAATTTCCACTCCATCTCTTAAATAAATGAATTTGAATTTATCTTTTGTGAAGTTTTAGCAGTTCATACAATAGAATGACAGGTCATTCCAACTATCTCAAACATAAGATAGCAAAAGTTATATACATAAGTCCATCTATGGTGAGATTAATCAGATATGGTTCCAAAATAGACTTATACTTCATCTATCATCCTTCTTAATAAAATAAAACTAGCTTCTACTAACCAGATACTTCATGCAGGCCAGTGGTAGGAGATAAAGGCATGTCGCACTTCGGTTGTGGGTTCGATTCCCACAACCTTGTCTGGCACGAAGGGTTCTCGCACATCATATGGGTTGTCCTTTTTTAAATCTATACTATTATAACATAACAAAAATATCTATCCTTAAAAAATACAATATGATGTCAAAATTAATCTATTCCAATCTTTAGATTTGTCCAAAGTACTTCTGTCCAATATCATAGTATAAATAAAATGATTACTATAAAGGTTATCTACAAAACATTGAATACAATCATTTATCTCCCATATATCATAAGATATATATATCTTGTTGGTCAAATTCTAGTCATGTGAATTCCTTAATCATGTATTCTCTTTAAAAATGATTACCCATTTACCCTTAGTGAAAACATGAATGTTGTCAAAAGTTAACTCTTTCAACATACCAAAATCCGAAAAATCTATATACTAAATCCATGATATCACATTGTCCTTATACCAGTCATGAGCTCATTAATACTATCAAACATCTCATTATCACCTTATCATTTCATTATGAACATATCATCTACCTTCCAAAAATATTTGAGTAACCATTCATGGTTACCGGTACAATTCATCATATTCTTTAAAAAACTCAAGGAAAGACAACAGTGTATCAATCCTTAGATTTTTCTTTATTCCATAGTACCATATATTATTCTTGATAAACATACAATCATTACACTAACTTCTTAAACCACTTACTGAGCTTCATCATTTCTGTCATCTAATATATCATTTGTAGTCTCTTCATCATCATCAACGTAAATACTACCCTTACGACCATGCTGATTCTCGTCATGAAATTTTCCCTTATATCATTGATTTGCATAATGCTCGTACATTCCAAATTTAAGACATTTAACCGTTGTTGATGTCTTAGCTATACCATTATCCTTGTCCATGGTGTTAACTGAACCTTTTCCTTTACAACTACTGGCTTTGTGTCCTTATTTTTCACACCCAAAGAATATTCTAGTTCCTTTGAAACATTCTCCTTGATTCCACTTACCAGATGATTTACATGGTGGAAATTGAACTTTCATTCCACTATGATCATCTTGAAACTTCATCTTTCTCTTATTAAGTGAGTTCGGAAACATATCAAATTTGAGGTTATTGATCATATTATTATATTTATGATTAGGCATAATAACGATGTTTGGAATTCCAAATCCCGTTTAATTTGGTTTCTCATGAATAATATCATTCCATTGTTCATCATATCCTCCATTCTCATGAATCTTCCTGTTTCCAGCCATTTTCTAAAACCCAAAATTAATATTGTGAGAGGAAAAATCATACTAGGAAAACAACATAATCAAGGGGAGTACATTCAATCTCTAATATCTTAGGCTTAATCGTAGGTTATTCACAATTTTTATCATAATTCTAGGACTATAAACTATATTTATACATAACCTTTGGAGCATCCCTAGACATACCACAAAAATATATATAGAGATCTCACTAAATTTTTCGCATCCTACTTTCCACAGGTTAACTAATCCTCCCTTTGATAACAACTGTAGAGACCCAAAACCTAAGTTACATAGACATTACATTAATTTTTCAGAATACTTAATACATAATAAAAACCAACACTCAAGGATCGTAATAGTTTAGTGTCTTTGGAAACTCGGAACACAATCTTCTAATCATGGTGAAAGATCTTCAACATCTCTCATAAAGATCTTCCCCTGTTGTTTTCTTACCTAAAACCTTTCGTTATATCCTGGGGAAAAGAAAACATAAAAAGGGTGAGCTCAAATTCTCAGTAATGGTAAACTTAGAGAATATAAAAAATATACATAATCATTTGAATGAATAAACATGAACATAAAATATAAACATCAAATTCTTGAAAAAAGACATAAATCTTGGAATTATGTAAGACATATATCATAAAGGAACATCAATAATGATAAAATATAATTGGAATAAAATATTTAATTATGGAAAACCATTAAGCACTTGATATTATTTCCATAGTATCCAAGGCATTGCTGCCAAGACCATCTTAATGGACAAAGTCCCTTTCTGAATCGAGTTCACTCCTCGTTCCAGTCCTGTATCACTGAAGCAGATTAACTTACCGTTCCAGTCTTGTCTATCTCATGAGATATAAATCTTTACCCAATTCATTGTAGGGTTATATAGGTCCCACTCATCTCATAGTAAAATCATTCTTACGTGTTCCACAACATAAACATAAATCATTCAACATAACCCAATGAATAAAGTCGGTTTCATAAACATCATCCCATCATAACATAATCCATATAAAACAAATGGATATCATTTCATCATAACAAAAGTGAAACCATGTAAATCATAGAGACATTATACTTTAAACATACACATATGAAATAATGTCATCTTAGATGGAAAATGGTTTTGATAAAACACTTGAAATGAATTCCTGAGAAAAATATCCTTTCTTCTTCAAAATCATTTTATTTTCACAAAATGCCATGAAATTTTAAAAGAGAAGGATTTTGTTGGAATTATTAATGAAATCTTGTAGATTAAGATTCATGAACATAAGACATTACAAAACCGTAAAAATCCATTCATTCTGTATAAGTTAAAAAAACATTCTCCTCGTACTTTTAACAGAAAAGCCAAGAAGTATCGTGTATGGTAAACAAAAGAAACATTCCTTCCATAAGACAATTTAAAAGTCAAATAGAGGTAAAAATGACTTTAAACATACGTGGAATTATATTAAATACCTTATTAAAAAAATTTGTGGGCAAGTATGTAAAACAAAACCCCAGTAAATACTTATGAATAAACAATCTCGGATAAGAACGAGATTGGAATAATTATACCTTACCTTATCTCCGATATGCTTTGTATGTATCTGAACCTACTATTTTATGATTTAAATAATGTCATTGAATTATTATAGAATAATATTCATTATTTTGATATCATATATGTTTCACTTATGACTTTATATTACCCGTTATTTTGTAAATTCCTTGTTAAAGGAGTGTTTTGGGTAAAATCGTTTCATTAATCGTACGTGTTTTGATTTGTTGTTCTTGATATTATTACTCATATCCTCATTTATTTAATTCCATAATGTAAAAAATGATTAATATATAATATAAATTCACTATATAAATATATATGATTGATCGATAAATGTAATGAAATAGACCGTTCATGGAGACGGTAGGTCGTACGTACGCATGAATGCTATTTTCCTTTCCTTATTGAATTGAGTGGAATTAAGTAAATGAAACATATATGTACATAAATCCAGTATCATTATTATGTAATATCTTTCATGATTATTTATTATATATATACTATATAATCATACTTTAATGGTTAATCATGGAAAATGAATCTCATCACGTTCATGGAGAGGGTAGTCTGTACGTACGCATGAGTGATGATATCATTCCCATGATCGTGGAATTGTATTCAAGTGTATGTATAATATTTTAGAATAAATATAACTTTATAATAATCATATATACTTATTTATTTACACCATTATACCCATCCAAGTAAGGTGGTGGTGTAAAATAGATTACACCATGGCGTGGAGACGGTATTCCGTACGTACGCAAGCGCGGTGATTTCATTTTCCATAGGATGGAAAGAAGATGAATTAGGTTTGTTTCATATTTATAAAGACATATCAGTATATTATTGACACTGATGTTATTACTTTATAATGAAAAAACTAAATAAGAGGAAGTATAAGAAGGAAGAAACTTGAAATAATCAGTAGAAGAGATTACCTCTTCCTCGACGTGCCTCCTTTAAACTTCCTCTTAAGGGACTAGAGTTGGACATTTGAGAAGACCAGAACCTACAGAATATTAATAGGGAAGTTTAGAAGAGTAATGGGATGGGTTTGTCCAAGATTGAATGCTCGATGTTTTTTAATGTGGAGAGTGAGGAGGTGCCCTTTTATAAGGGAGGAGAGAGGCACCTTTTGAAACCTAAAAAATATTAATTTATAATAAATTAAATCCCCACATAAAAACATCCAAAATGACTCAAATATGAACATAGATGATATAGGGTTGTAATAAAATCATCATATAAAATTTTTACATGTTGTTAATTTATTTTAAACATTATCGACTTGATTTATCCTTATTTAATCAATTTAATTTTATTTGTGGTTATAAGATTCTAGATTTTAAATTATTATAAATAATTACATATGTGTTGTAATTTTCCCATAATTAGATTATTTATGACAATGTAGACTATATAAATTTTAATTTATAATTGTTAAATATTTTTGTGATTTTTAAACAATTTTATATTATGTAATTTTTATAAAAAAACTATAGTGTCAATTTTGACACTATTCACTTATTTGAGTTTAAATAAAATCCACACAGAAGATATGTTCCAACTAAATGCTTTAATAGATTCATAACATATCATATTTTTCAATAAAATTAGTGTATCACATTAAATAGTTCATATAATATTTATTTTAATATTTTTAAAACCATTTATTTGATATTTCAATCAATAAAATAATTTCAACATAAATATTGGGTCCCATTTAATGATACTTATTTAATCCCTAAAAATTATAAATAAATTCACATGATGTAGACAATTTTATTATATTTCTGGAGACTATTCATGTTTGATGTTTCATGAATTTTATCAATAAATTAAAATTATTATACTTATAAGATTTAAGAGAGTGACATGTTGTCACATTCTTTGGTATTAATAATAATTGAATTATTATCATGGTCAAAAGTCCATAAAATAAATCTATTCCGACCCGTAGGTGATATGGGTCGTCTTTTAGTCATCCAATCGAATTTTGGCAGGTGTTAGGGTAATTTTATAATCTTATTCTTACCCTTAATTACCCGATTTACCATTAACTACAGTAAATAAAAATTACCGTAGTTACTATTCATAATATAAAAGTAATCTATTAACATAATTTGGACCCACTGAATTCTAATATGGAATAAATTTTTCAAAATTCAAAACACATAAGTTATAGTAATTAATTTAAAATTAATCCCATTGTTAAGAAAATGGGTTTTAAAAGTTAAAACATTGTCAAAGATTGAAATGTTTTTATCTATGAATTCAATGTAAAATAAATGTTAATGACATAAATTATATTAAATGGTAAAAATATATTATATTTATACTTTTAAATAATTAAATATTACAATTTAACCATATAAATTATTGCGATGAAAATAGTTGTTTTGAATTAAAATATAGTGTGTTTTCACTATTAATTAAAATATGAAAGTTATCAGAATAATATGAAAAATTTATCCAAAGTAAATTTTTATATCCTAATTTCAAATAAGAATTTTATTTTTCCAAATTTAACTTATAAACAAGTCAAAAACTAAATTTAATGTGGGTGTGCCATCAAAAGGCGGTAAAACTGCATTTTTTAAAAAATACCTATTTTACACGAAAAATTTATTTTGTTCTCATACCTTGTTATATAAAAAGATTAAGATGAATTATAATGTCATAAAATTCAAAATATAGATAATAATTTTCATAAAGGTAATTTCATAATAATATTATAACAATATATCATTGTTTAGTGAAACCCAGTATTGGGTACTACACACGCTATCGAGGAAGGTTGTGATTGCATGTAATGTAAGCCAAGTCAGTGTTGCGTGTAGTTAATGATCCCTTTGTTGTTGCATATAACATAATAAAAACTAATTTCATTTATACATTAAACAAAATCTATACATAATTTTTCGTTTAATAATTAATACAAAATCAACTTGAAATTGTGTGTAACACGATCCAAGAAGAGTGTGGCGTATATTGCAAGCTAATACGTTGGTGCATATAGCACAAGCTAATTTTGGTGTAGCGTAAAACCAAGACATCAATGAAATTAAAAATAATAATTATCATAAAATCTCGGGTTGTTACAAAATCACTCGGGTGGAAATCTCTATCAACATCCACTTCTCATGTAGGCTATTCCGTTCAAGCTTAATGTGCCGAAGCTCATCTTGGGAACGATCAATATAGAAGGCCAATGATGCTAATTTCTATCTGAGGTCCGATAAATGGACTTTGTATATATCAATTCAACTCGATGAGGATATTTCTTACTTTGTATATGTAAATTGGATTTGTTAAATCCCTATATATATACTAATCATGTGATCACTATTTAACACATATATTAGAAAAAAATAGAATTCATAATGGCATTTTGTAATCCAAAAAAACAAAACATTGGAATTTCATATTTTATATAATCATTTTAAATTCTAAGACATTTAATTAAATCAAGAGGAATTTTGATTAATAAATGTTTTGTTCATTATAATCTTCCCCCCTTAAAAATTATTCCCACAAAATTTTCTTTTCCCAAACTAATATAGATGAGGATAACTCTACTTCAACACTTCCTCTAATTCCCTTGTTTCTTTTTTAGGCATATGGTTTCTCCACAACATTTTGACAAGTGGAATTGTCTTATTTTTTAGAAATTTTACCCTATGATTGAATATCATCACCAGCTTTTGTTCATCGTAGATTTCATTATCCAATGGTACCAATAATTGATTGAGTACAAACGATGGGTAAGGTATGTACTACCACTATAGTTTTACAAAGTAGACATCGTGCTTGAGATAGGTTTGGTGGGAGTGCTAGTTGATAGGACACTACTCTAATGAAATAAATTATCTCAAAAGTGTCATTGTACCTTGTAATGAGCATTCCCTTCTTCCCAAATCTCATAACACTCTTCCACAATGATACATAGAGAAATACCATGTATCTGACATCAATCTTTAGGGCTTGCTGACAATTATCGGAAATTCTCTTCAGTTGAATTGGAGAAGATTTAATGTCTTGTTGGATGGTCTTATCCTTCTCTACCATTTGATTGAACATTTATGGACCTAGACGTTTTCTCTCCCCAACATCATCCCAAAAATTTGGTGTTCTGCATCTCTTCCCATATAGGCCTCATATGGATCATTTTGGATGATTGAGTGGAAACTATTTCTGTAAGAGAAATCAATAATATAAAGTTGTTGATCCCATTATTCATTAAAAACCATTGATAATTCTCTCAACATGTCCTCAACAGTTTCGATAGTCTGCTTAGATTGGACCTCAGTTTGAGGATGATAATCCATATTGAATTTATTCTCAGTATTCAATGTATATTAATGACTCTTCTAGAACATAGAGGTGAATATTTTATCTCAATCAAATTATGTATATAGTGGTACTCCATGGATCCTTACCACATCACTAATATATATGCATTCCTATTGATCAAATGAAAAATCTTGAAAAATTGAAATGAAGTGTGAAGTCTTTGTAAGACGATCCATAAAAACCCAAATATAATTTTTTACATTTAGATGTCTTTGTATATCAGGTGACAATGTCCATGGTGATGTTTTCCCATTTCCTTGCTGGTATGGGTTATGGTGGAGTCATACCCTTAGACTTCTACCTCTTAGCCATCATTTGCTGACATACCATGTACTTTGATGTACACTCAGTGATCTCCTTCATAAGTTTATCCCACCAATAATGCTCTCAGAGATGTTGACACATATTTTTGTTTCCTCTGTGAATTGATAATTTTTAACTATGTGCATCATCCAAAAATTATTTATTTAACTTCGAATTTTATGGAACACATAGCCTTGTCCAAAATTTCAAAACTCTTTCTTCATTAACATTGATCTTTGGGGATTTCCATTTTCTAATAGATTCCACTTTATTTTGAATTCACACATCATCCTTTTGAGCATCTATTAACCTTTCCATAACAAACATTTTAGAAATGATTTTTGAATGGATTATTTTTTTCAATTCATTATGATTCTCATGACCATCTTCAAAAAATATATAAATATTGGATCCTTTAAATTATCATCAATTATCATCAATTCATTATGATTATCATGACCATCTTCAAAAAGATGGTTCTATGATACTTTTCACTGATTATGGATCCTTGAATAACATCATTGTTAAGAATAAATATCATTTTCCTCATATTGATGATTTGTTTGATCAGCTCCAGGGAGCGCAGTATTTTTCAAAGATTGACCTGAGACCGGGGTACCATTAGTTGAAGGCAAAGGAAGCATATGTTCCAAAGACTGTGTTTCGTACAAGATATGGCCATTGTGAATTTGTAGTAATGCCTTTTGGGCTAACCAATGTACTTGCTGTATTCATGGACATAATGAATATAATTTTCCATGAGTTCATGGTTAAGTTTGTGGTGGTTTTCATTGATGATATTTGGGTGTTTTCTAAAAGTAAAGAGGAGCATGAAAGACATTTAAGGGCTATTTTGAAAATCTTAACAGAAAAGAAATTGTATGGGAAATTCAGCAACTGTGAGTTTTGGTTGAATCAAATTTCTTTGGATGGTCACATTGTTTCTAAAGATGGAATAACCATTGATCCTGCAAAAACAAAGGTTGTTGAAGAATGGCCAAGACCCACAAATGTGACTGAGATTCATAGCTTCCTTGGTTTGGAAAGCTATTACTGAAGGTTTGTTAGAAATTCCTCCCAGTTATCTAGTCCAATGACAAATCTAACTTGGAAGGGTGTTAAGATTATCTAGAAAAAATAATGTGATGATTTTCTTCCGGAACTGAAAATAAGATTTGTGAATGCTCCAGTTTTGGCACTACCTTTCAGGAATGGGGAGTTTTTTATCTACAGTGATGCTTCATTGAAAGGACTTGGTTGCATCCTAATGACGAATGATCAGATAATTTATTATGCTTCACGACAGTTGAAAACTCATGAGTTAAATTACCCTACAAATGATTTGGAATTAGCTGTTGTTATCACGACCCTTCCTCGGGCCCCGTGCCTTGACTACCCCAAACCCGCCTTCCATAGGCTTGGGGTTGGCGACTAGCTCCAAAGGCATAAATCCCGATAACTGGGAAGTCATTGGCTTTATAAAAGTAAAAAAACACCACAGAGTACAAGAGGAATTAATGCACTAAGTACAAATGGAAGGGCTGAAAATTAAATGGGCCAGAATACAAACACAATCGAAAGTACAGCTACAACTGAACGAATGTACAACAGAATGACAAGCATACAGAAGAAAAGAAGTAGATCCTAGGTTTTCCACCTCGATCCTACCTGAAAGGTAGGTACAGATAGCATAGCTCCTGGATCGTCCACCTAGGATCATACATGAAGGGTAGGTACAGATATCCTCCACAATTCCCTCACCTGTCAACCTCCTCTAAGTATCATCTCGTCGTGAAGTCCATCTCTGGATACTGACTCGTTGTGAGGTCCTCCTCCGGGTACTGTCCAGTCCTCGAACACTGGGCCTCTATCAGCGCTGCTAGTCATCTGCAACCAACACAACGAGGTGCGGGAATAGCCCGTATAGGGGTGAGTATAATGATACTCAGTAGGTACCCTGATACCCTCAAGGTCTCACTAAATCCAACAACGATAACCACAAAGAAGGATCTCAATAGATAACCCCCTACTTAGGTATAAGCACATACTTATACCTAAGTTATCAAGTAACCCATCTCAATAATGACGAAACAAAAAGGTTAAGAAATCAATGGATAACCACTACCTAGGTATATTCCCATACATATACCTACGTTATCAAGTGACCCATCTCAATCATGAGGTAAACACAAAGGCCATAGACTCAGCTCAAACAAGGATTTTCATTATCGAAACCGTAACTGCTGAAGAGCCCCGTCTCTAGAGAGTACAGTGATCCTGTCACGACTCCGAGGTGCTGCTCACTAACCTAATACTACTGAGGTACTCCTCCTGTCGAGTACCACAGGTCATCCACCCAAACACAGTAGTGCTACCCGTTGGGGTCTGCCACCCAAACACGGTAGTGAATCCCCCTAATAGACTGTAGAGGTACTCTCCGGACAAGTACCGCGGGTCTGCACACAAACATTATAGTGCTCTTTCCACCACGGGTCTGCACCCAAACGAAGTAGTGCTCCGTCCACTGGGCTAGTCGACTCACTCCAAGTCGAGTCGGTGAAGCAGTCGTCAGGTCTCAGCCGGCTACACGGTCTCCGTACTACGTACGCTCGTCTCCGGGAGGGTCTGCTCCACGAGCTACAGGTCGATACTCAATTTATCTCAAAGTCAAATGAAAAAGTATCTCAAAGGACCGCCTCTTCATAGGGGTCTCAATTCAACAGACGGAGCGTCAATCAGACACCCGGTCTGTGAGTTATTAGACTTTTCGTCCTAGGGGCCTGGTTGGTTTTGTGTACGAACCACCCTGGCCGTATCTCAACTATACCCCGAACTCTCATAGGGTATACTCATAGGGACCTTTTCTTAACGTGATTACCAACGCCGCTAACGGTTCGTCAAACGGAAGTTCGGTCTGAAAGATATCAGCTTTTCCGTTTGAGGGGCCCGTTTGGATTTCAGGTACAATCCAACCCGGACATACTCCAACTATGGAAAAAACTCAGGAGAAGTATGCCAAAAGTTCTGTTTGATCAAGAGGAATCCAACTAAGTCAACGGCATGTCAATCGGACATCCGGAGCTCAAGTTATATGCGTTTTCGCTCCGTGGGCCCAGTTTGTTTCGGGTTCGAACCCACCCAGCCGTACACAAAGTTCTCTTAAACCTTGAGTGTAATATACCGAAACGACTGTCTCTAGCCAAAGATCACATCACAGCTAATGGTGCGTCGATTGGAGGTCTGTAGCCTAGGATATGGGAATTTAAAAAAAACTGCCCGAGAATAGGGGGTTCGGGCCCGGGCCGACCCGGCCCGAGACCCCTTGGGTCGGCCCGAACTCGGACGACCTGAACCGGGTCTGGGTCCAGCCCGTTTGGGCGCTGCACGGCCCAGCTTGGGCAGGGCCAATGTGGCCTACTCGGCTGGCCGAGCTGAGCGGAACAACGGGGAGGCGCACGCCCCCTGATTGAAGTGACGCCCCCCCCCCCCCACATGGGGGGCCGCTCCCTTGACCGCAGGGGGTTACGACCCCCGGTCACCCCTCTGGTCACACGCGGTCGCGGGACCACCGTCTACCACCGCGGCTTCAGCGGCGGCAGATCCTCCTGGCAGAGCGCTGGGCACCACCGCCTCCTGGCCGCCATCTGGTGCCTGCCGCCGCCTTCGGCCGCCGGTGCCCCTGTGCCGATGTGGCGCTAGCAGGATTTTCCACGGACCACCGGACGCACCCTGCGGTCCGTTTTGCCTGCGGTCTTCGCCGGTGGTCCTCCCGAGACCGGTACTTCTCTACTAAGTCTTCAAATCGCGACTATGGCCCGTTCTGTCGTCGCCCGACGATCCGCACATCAAATAAACAAACCGCGGCCTCTTCGCGGTTTCCCAGCACGGCACAACGCCACCGTGGCTTTGTTCGACTTCAACGGTGTGGCGCGACGGTGGTTCAGTTCTCCACCCATCTTTCATTATTTCCGCACGGTGCAACGGCACCACGCTGCCTTGCTCGTGCCGCAACAAAGTCAAGCATCAAGGTGGGAGGAGAGTCGGCCATGTTCATGCAATCCGACCTCCTCCCGTTATTGTGATAACAGGCGGCCAAATTATAAAACGATGAATGGTGACGAAAATATTCACGAACAAAAACAATAAACCCCCTACCACAAAATTGATGTCGCACGTCATCAAGTCGCGAAAGTCGAACGTCGGGGTAGTCGGGTGTTGCGAAATAATGGTATTGATTCCGTCGACGTCGAAAGAAGAAGAAGAACGTTGTTGTTGGCGATGATCACCGCGGTCGGATACTTCTCCCTTGTCACGGAGGAGGAAGAGGATGAAGAACCGTTCTTCGCTGGAGAATGATGTTCTTCAACGAAGGAGATGAATTTCTCTTCGCAACTCAAGATCTTTTTCCCCCAAAATCTCCACACAACCCAACCAAAAATAAAATAATGTTTCTCCCTTATTTTATTTTAACCATGCCAAGCATAAAAAGTCAAATTTCAAACACTTCATTGATTAAGAGTTTCAATAAATTAATTAAAGTGTGAGTTGGCATGAGTTATGAGTGGGAGAGGGAGAGGAGGAGTTACCCAAATAATGGGGGAGTTAAGGAGTTACACAATTAAACACAAGGGGTGTTAAATGGGGAAAAGCTCGTGGGAGTAAAAGGGAAGGTTAAGGGTTGGGGTTTCATGCGGACCCCACCACCCTTGGTCATACCCTCTCTTGGGAACTTAGGTGGGGTGTGGCCTTACCTTCAACATCCCTATGGAGAAAATAACTTCCACTAGAAATAAATTTTAACACTACGATTTAGTTAAGACTTATCGAATCCCCAAAATTAACAACCTCATGTGACAAAAACGCATCTGTTCTTAATGACCCCTTATGAAATTATTGGCGATGCGAGTTCATCGGTGCCCTTGGATATCAATTCTGGGCACCGGTTCAAAAGTTAGAAAACCCGCTCGTTCGTTCACGGAACGTACCCGAGCTAAACTTCATAAATTGATTCCGGGCACACCGTGCCTCGGAATCAGGTTCCGTCAGAAACTGCATTCTTGTAAAATTCCTATGAAATTAAGAAAAAATTCCTTGAAATTTTTGAGTCGTTACATTACTCCCACCTCAGGGATTTACGTCTCCAAAAAGCATTAACATAAACTAGGGATACAAAAGTGGTACTGAGCACGCATCTGAGCCTTCCTCTCCCATGTGCTCACCTAAGGGTTCACGTGCTACCAGTGAAAGCACACAAGAGGAATCGACCGTCCCCGTAAGAACCACTCCTGTTGATCCTCAACCCCTACTGTATCCCTATGGAAGTCATCCAGTCATCGATGTCCAAATCCCTGAGATCGATTATGTGTGAAGGATCATGCACGTATCTCTTCAGCTGAGGTACGTGGATGATATTATGCACCCAGGGCTACTGAGGTGGAAAGTTCAAGCGGTAAACCACCTCACATAACCTGCTGAGGACCTAGAAAGTTCTGTTGAACCTCGGAGATAACTTTCCACCTCGGCCAAATCTCCGTAAACCTTGTCCAGGTAAGACACGTATAAGGGCATGATTTTCATCCTCGAACTCTATAGGTCTCCCTTTCCTGATTAGAACTAAATCTCAAAACTCTTGCTACCACGTGGGTGAAGTTGGCAGACTCAAGAGTGATCAGCTACTCCTTCCTATGCATGATTCCATCCTGTGCTGCCTAGGTTTTCCTTTTCGTCGACCAAGGAAAACCCCATCCCAACCTTATAGATAAACCACAACCTTTTTGCCTAATACTGTTAATCTGTGTATGAACTGTGGATCCAATACATACTCAGACCAACATCTTAAGGCCTCGGCGCTTCCACCAAGAGATTCCAACCGAAACTCTCACCTCTTGGGTCAGATCACACTGTCGGCGTAAGTGTTATTATCGAGTCTCCTCCCAAGGTATCTCCTGGCATGAGGGTCAAGTCTACGGCTTACCGGAAACTCTAGGTCTGGGACAAGATTCGTGGAAGGAAGGAATGATTCATATCTACATCTGTTACTACAACAGCTAGTAGTGTACATAGACTATCCCATGAATCATTCTTAGAGCCATTGGGTCACACTCCTTGACCGCATGCAGCTACTCTCTTCCCCTGCCGTCCAGCTCCCTGAGCCTAGCGGGGACTACAAAGTCGGGTGATTGTAAGATGTCGAAATGTACACCACCCCATGCTTCTCTCCTAGCTCTGCTTCCACGTTTGCTGCTCTGCAGATTCATCATTCCTTGAAACTTCCTCTTCTTGAAACATTTTTATATGACCATGTCTCTGATACTGACGCCAGTTCGCATCTTCCCACTGCAAACATTCACTGGATATAATCGAACATCCAAAGAACATTCAACCACAAAGGTTCTCTCTAGCACCCTATCATATGTAGTAATTCATAGAGGAAAGAGTTCTTACTCGTATATCCTTTAATCACACCTCGCTCTGAGGTCCGAGCTCTAAAGCACTGATCATATCGTATTCATCAAGTACTAAGAATTCTCGGTACACCTCGATGAATACTCAGCTACCGATATGTCGTCCTTCCAAAGCTATAAAAGCTCTTGAAAACCCTCAGCCACTTCCTCATGCCAGTCCTCAGCCGCCTGTGAGTTGGTCTCACATCGGAACATGAGGGAATATGATGTTGGAACACGTGTAAGGCAGTAATCCTACATGTGTCACCTACTGGTACCGCCGGTTGTAACTGCTGACCAACAGGTAGTGATGTATAGCTGACACACTGCCCAAAGGCACAATCTCAGGCATCGGTCCACGAACCGAAGCCTCATCACTATGCAGACCATCCTCATGGTCACTCACTGGAAAACACTAGTATCCACGTCCACCATCCACTCTACTGATGTCTCATCTAGGCGGAAAACTCTAGCAATTACCTCCAGCCAGTCTTCTGCTGTCTGGGAATCTTCCTTGCCTCGTAACCTCGGAGGCCACTACTACTGGAACTTGTGCAACATGCTCTGCCAGCGTTCAGATTTCGCTAGTATGGCTAGTGGTATCTTCTTCCCAACAGGTGGTGGTGCTACTGGTACACCACCCGAGGGTGCCAACATAGTAAAAAGGGCCTCGCACCGGAGCCTCGTCGCTCAGTGAGCCGTCATCATCTATTATCTGAGAACTTCAACTGACTGTCTGCGTAGAGACATCCTGAACAGATGCGACATGGTCAAACGATTTATACCTGGTGATCTGACCTGGTTTGAGCTGACTTTAAAACTTTTGGAAACACACACGCAATCAGTATTTTCGTGCACAATGTCAGAAATCAGATGTCAGGGTCCTGGTGTACGGATACGTCGGCCACCGCACCAACACTGGACTCCTTGAACTGAAAACCACACTCAGTACCCTTAAAACTATTGCTTCATAGAAAGAAAATATCAGAGTCCTATGTTCTGCGGTAGAACCGACTCCTCTGATACCAATTTGTCACGCCCCATCCTCGGGGCCCGTGCCGTGACTACCCCAAGCCCGCCTTCCATAGGCAAAGGGCTGGCGACTAGAACCAAAGGCATAAATCCTGATATCTGGGAAGGCATTGCATTTATAAAAGTAAAAAAAATACCACATAGTATAAGCAGAAGTAATACAATAAGTACAAAAGGAAGTGCTGAAAAGTAAATGGGCCAGAATACAAACCCAATCGAAAATACAGCTACAACTGAACAAATGTACAACAGAAAGACATGGAGCTGGAAGAATAGAAGTACCTCTTAGGTCTTCCACCTCAGATCCTACCTGAAGGGTAGGTACAGATAGCACATCTCCTGGATCGTCAACCTCAGATCCTACCAGAAGGGTAGGTACATATACCATCCACAACAGTCTCGCCCGTCAACCTCCTCTGAGTATCGTCTCGTCGTGAAGTCCACCTCTGGATACTGAATCATCGTGAGGTCCACCTCCGGGTACTGTCCAGTCCTCGAACACTCAGCCTCTGTCAGTGATGACCGTCATCTACAACCAACACAACGAGGAGCGGGCATAGCCTGTGGAAGGGTGAGTATAACAATACTTAGTAGAGACCCCGATACCCTCAAGGTCTCAATAAATCCAACAAAGATAACCACAAATAAGGATCTCAATAGACAACCCTTACTTAGGTATAAGCCCATACTTATACATAAGTTATCACGTAACCCATATCAATCATGAGGAAACACAATGGTTATGAAATCAAAGGATAACCACTACCCATGTATATGCCCATACATATACCTAAGTTATCAAGTGACCCATCTCAATCATGAGGTAATCACAAAGGTCATAGACTCATCTCAAACAAGGATTTTCATTTTGGAAACCATAACTGCTGAAGAGCCCCGTCTCTAGATAGTACAGTGATCCTGTCACGACTCTGAGGTACTGCTCACTAACCAAAGACTGCTAAGGTACTCCTCCTGTCGAGTACCGCGGGTCAGCCACCCAAACACAGTAGTGCTACCCGCCAGGGTCTGACACCCAAACACAGTAGTGTCTCCCCCCTAATAGCCTACAGAGGTACTCTCCAGATGAGTACCGTGAGTCTTCACCCAAACAATGTAGTGATCCATCCGCCATGGGTCTGCACCCAAACAAAGTAGTGCTCCATCCACTGGGCTAGTCGACTCACTCCAAGTCGAGTCGGTCAAGCGGTCGTCAGGTCTCAGCCGGCTACATGGTCTCCGTACTCCGTACGCTCATCTCTGGGAGGGTCTGCTCCACAAGCTATAGGTCGATACTCCAAGTATCTCAAAGTCCCACGGAGAAGTATCTCAAAGGACCGCTTCGTCATAGGGGTCTCAACGCAATAGACGACACGTCAATCGGACGCCCGATCTGTTAGTTATTTTCCTTTTCTTCTTAGTGGCCCAATTTGTTTCGTGTACAAACCAACCCGGCAGTATCTCAACTGTACCCCAAACTCTCATAGGCTATACTCCTAGGGACCGTTTCTCAAAGTGATCACCAACTCCACTAACGGTTCGTGAAACGGACGTTCGGTCTGAAAGATATCAGCTTTTCCATTCTAGGGGCCCCGTTGGATTTTGGGTACAATCCAACCTGTCCATAATCCAACTGCATCCAAACCCCAGGAAAATTATGACAAAAGTTCTGCCTCATCAAGATGAATCTAACAAAGTTGATGGAATGTCAATCGAACGTCTGGAGCTCAAGTTATAAGAATTTCCGCTCTGCAGGCCCGGTTGGTTTCGGGTTCGAACCCACCCGACCATACCCATAGTTCTCCAAAACCTTGAGTGTAATATACCAAAACGGCAGAGTTGATCCATGGATCGCATCGCAGCTGACAGTGCATCGATCGGAGGTATGTAGCCCAAGATATGGGTGTTTAAACAAAAACTGCCCGAGAATAGGGGGTTCGGGCCCTGACCGACCCGGCCCGAGACCACATGGTTCGGCCCGACTGGGTTGACCCAAATCGAGTCCGGGTTCAGGCCGTTTGGGTGCAGCTCGGCCTAGGCGGCCCAGCCCGGCTCGGTGGCTGGTTGGCCTACCGCGCTGGCGCGACCCGTGTGGCCTGCTCGGCTGGCCGAGCTGAGTGAAACAGGGGGGAGGCGCGCACCCCCTGATTGAAGCCCCCCTCCCCCACGTGGGGGCCACTCCCATGACTGCCGAGGGTTATGACCCCTGGTCCCCAACTTGTCACGCGTAGTCGCGGGACCGCCGTCTGCCGTCGCGGCTTCAGCCACGGCGGATCCTCCTCGCGGCGCACCGAGCGCCGCCGCCTCCTGGCGGCCGGCCGGTGCCGGCCGCCGCCTCCGGCCACCAACGCCGCCGTACCGGCATGGCGCGCCGGCAGGATTTTCTACAGACCACCGGACGCGCTCCGGTGTTCCGTTTTGCCTACAGTCATCGCCGGCGGTCCTCCCAGGACCGACACTTCTCTGTGAAGTCTTCAAATCACGACTGCGGCCTATTCTGTCATCACCCGACGATATGCACATCAAATATAAAAATTGCGGCCTCTTTGTGGTTTCTCGGTGTGGCGCGATGGCGACGCGGCTTTGTTCGACTTCATCGGCGGGGTGTGACGGCGCCACGCTTCTCCGCCCATCCTTCATTATTTTCGCGCGGTGCAACGGCACCACGCTGCCTTGTTCATGCCGTAACAAAATCAAGCATCAAGTAGGGAGGAGAGTCGGACGTGTTTGTGCAGTCCGACCACCTCCCGTTATTTCGATAATAGGCGACCAAATAATAGAATGATGAATGAAGTCGAAAATATTCACGACCAAAAACAATTAATCCCCTACCTCGAAATTGACATCGCACGTTGTCGAGTCATGATAGTCGAACGTCGCGGTAGTCGGGTGTCGCGGAAGAACGATATCGATTTCTTCGACGTCGGAAGAAGAGGAAGAACGTTGTTGTTGGCGATGATCACTGCGGTCAGTGACTTCTCACTTGTCCCGGTGGAGGAAGAGGATGAAGAACCGTTCTTCGCTGGAGATTTATGTTCTTCAACGAAAGAGATGAAGTGCTTTTCGCAACTCAAGAGATTTTTCCCTCAAAATCACCACACAACCCAACCAAAAATAAAATAAGGTTTCTCCCTTATTTTATTTTAACCATACCATGCATAAAAAGTTCAAATTTCAAAAACTTCATTGATTAAGAGTTTCAATAACTTAATTAAAGTGTGAGTTGGCATGAGTTATGAGGAAGAGAGGGAGAGGAGGAGTTACCCAAATAATGGGGGAGTTAGGGAGTTATACAATTAAACACAAGGGGTGTTAAATGGGGAAAATATCGTGGGAGTTATAGGGAAGGTGAAGGGTTGGGGTTTCGTGCAGACCCCACCATCCTTGGTCATACCCTCTCTTGGGAAGTTAGATGGGGTGTGGCCCCACCTCTATCTTCTCTATGGTGAAAATAACTTCCACTAGAAATAAATTGTAACACTACAATTTAGTTAAGACTTGTCAAATCACCAAATTTAACTACCCCATGTGACAAAACGCATATGTGCTTAAGGTCCCCTTAAGCAATTATCGGCGCTGCGAGTTCATTGGTTCCCTCGGATTTTAATTCCGAGCATCGGTTCAAAAGTTAGAAGAACCCACTCATTCGTTTACAGAACATACCCAAGCTAATCTTCAGAAATTGATTCCGGGCACACTGGGCCTCGGAATCAGGTGCCTTCAGAAACTATGTTCTTGTAAAATCCCAAATAATTTAAGAAAAAGTATTTCCTTGAAATTTCTGGGTCTTTACAGCTGTTGTTTTCGCTTTAAATATTTGGAGGCATCATTTGTATGGAGTAAAGTGTGAAATATATACCGATCATAAAAGTTTAAAGTATATATTCACTCAGAAAGAATTGAACATGAGACAGAGGAGATGGCTAGAATTAATCAAGGATTATGATTGTATAATTCATTACCATCCGAGAAAAGCAAATGAAGTGGATCATGCTTTGAGTCGAAAAAGTAATGCATCATTAACAATGTTGCGTTTGGAACGTGATCCTTTGGTTAAGGATTTGATGATCTTTGCCATAGAATTTGTTTGTGCAGGATTTCCTTCTATTTTGTTTTAGGTAACAGTGAAATCTTCTCTATCAGATGGAATTATGCAAGCACAGAAGCAAGATAGTGAGTTTTAGAAAAAGGTTGAGCTGGTTCGAAAGTTCATCGAGACACTACTTAGATGTATAGAGATCTTCAAGAGTATTACTATTGGGACGGAATGAAAAGAGATATTGTTGATTTTACTGTGAAGTGTTTGACTTGTCAATAGGTTAAAGAAGAGTGGCAGTTACCGAAAGGGATTCTTTATCCTTTACCATTGCCAGAGTGTAAATGAGAGAATATATCCATGGACTTCGTTGTGTGATTTCCGAAGACACCTCGAGGTAATAATGCAATCTGGGTTATTATTGATTGCTTGACTAAATCTGCTCATTTCCTTGCCATACAAGATACTTTTTCCCCAGATCAACTTTCCTGTTAGTATCATAAAGAGATATTTAGGTCACATGGAGTTCCTCTCTCCATTGTATATGACCGTGATCCCAGGTTCACTTCTATCTTTTGGAAAGGCCTTCAAAAGTCGTTGGGTACTGAATTAAATTTTAGTATATCATTTCGTCCTCAATCAGATGGGAAGTTAGAATGAACAATTCAGAATTTGGAAGATATGCTATGTGCTTGTTCGATGGATTATCATGGATGTTGGGACCAACATCTTTCTTTGGATGAGCTTTCTTATAATAACAGTTTTCATTCTAATATACAGATGGAACCATTTGAGGCATTATATGGGAAGCGGTGTTGAACTCCAGCTTTCTGGGATGAAGTGGGTGAAAGGAAGTTGATGGGACCAGAATTGGTAGAAGAGTTGGCAGAAAAAGTTCATCTGATACAAAGACACATGAGAACAGCTCAGAGCAGGCATAAGATTTATGCGGACAACATGAGGAAGGATCTCTCTTTTGAGGTAGGTGATCACGTTTTTCTCAAAGTATCACCATGGAAAAGCGTGATGTGATTTGATAAGAAAGGAAATATGAGTCCAAGGTTCATTGGACCATATTAAATTCTGGTGAGAGTTGGATCGGTTGCATACCAAGTGGCTTTACCTCCGAGTTTATCCCAGGTACACAATGTTTTTCATGTTTCAATGTTAAGGAAGTAAATGCCAGATCCATCTCATGTTTTGAGTCCTGAAGTGGTTTAGCTAGAAGAGAATCTATCTTATGAGGAACAACTGGTCCAGATTTTTGACCACAGGGAGCAAGAGTTGCGGAATAAGGTGATTCATCATGTAATGGTTTTTTGGAAAAACCACATGAGTGAAGAGGAAACATGGAAATCTGAAAATGCAATGAGGGATAAATACCCCCACTTATTCGATAAGTAAATAAATTGAAGGGATGCAATTTTCTAAAGGGGGGAAGGATGTAACATCCCATGTAAGTAATGAATAATATATATTCTTATATATGTCTATTTGTGAATTAGATAGTGTTTTAGAGGCTTAAAATGAGAATAAATCCAATCATAAGCATGGAATACACTAATATTTTTAAAAGATTGCTTTACCACCTTTTGATGGAGAACCATTTTAAATCAATCTTTTGACAATATTATAATATATATTTGTCAAAATATACCTATTCTTTATTATTTGGACATTGAAATTTACATTGGATAATTTTTTGGTATTTTTCTGACAATGTTCATTTTTTAATAAATAGTGAAAAATACTACATTTTTTATCAAAACTGCTTTTTCATATAATTTAATTATGTGGTTAGATTATCTTTTTAATTTTTTTAAAGTTTAAATAGAATATATTTTTACCATTTAATCCAATAGTGGTCACTGGAATTAATTTCACATTGGAATTGGGCATAATCTAATGCCAAACTTTTCATAGATATTGTTTCAAAAAACCCGCTATTTGTTTTGACAATGGGAATTATTTTTATATTAATTATTGAAATTTCTTTGTTTGGAATTTGGTAAAATGGATTCCATATTTGGAATTAGATGTTCCAAATTATGTAATTAAGACTCTTTTATTTTCGGAGATTGTGAATAGTAACGACCGTAATTATCGTTAATTATCTTGACTAATTAGTAATCAGGTAGTTGAGGATAATAAAATAATATCATAATAATAAAAAATGACACAAAAATGTGACCTAATACTACTGGATTTTTCATGTCCGACCATGGGATGCCTTGTTCCAAACTTAGGGACCCCATGGATCACTTTTGTGTGATAATGACTTTTTATCTTTTTATTTTTAAAGAAAGTTAAATATAACAAAGAATGTGTCACCTGAGTAAAACATTTTTAATTTTGACTACATAAATGAGCTATTGAACTATATATAGTCATTGGAATGCTAAAACTATTTTCTAGATCATAGTATTGTTATTATAACATTAAGAAATTAAATAAATTAAATTAATTATGACATCATGATGATGCAGCGGTTACCTCATTAATGAACGATTTAAATAAAATGAAAAGATAATGTAAAATCTAGGACTTACACTTGTAAAATACCTATTGTATGAGTATATTTCGAACCCTTAACACCTTATACTCGAAATACATAAATGTGAGACCTTTAAAATTCGAAACTCATTTGAAAATAAAGTAACATTTTATACCTTTCCAAGAGTGCCCCTCCTCTCCTCTTATAAAAGGCCCCCACCTCTACCCCCTTACACAGACCACTCAAGCCTTTGGCTCGGCCAAGATCTGATCAATGTGTCTCTATAAATACCTCTAATAAACCTAATAATCCTTACCTTAGGCAGGAAGCACTTCAATAAACCCTTTTTGGTTCAAACCAATGGGAGTTACCCGATTTAAAGGCAATGTCTTCACTTGTGTTCTTTTGTTTTATTTTGCTTCTCCAACCCCCTAAACTCTTTTTATTCATTTATTTTGTAACAACAACAGTATATTAAATATACTAGGATGTTTTTATAATAAGGATTAGAGCTACACTTACACACAAATACAACTAATGGTTAAAGAACATACGGTTTCTATGGATGGCGAATATCTGCCTCATGAAACGATGGTTGTTCAATATTCTTTTAACACCTTTAAAGGTGGCCATTATGATGTCACTATATTTATATATGATATATAATATGTTTATGTTTTACATAAGCTTCTTTATTTCTCATTTTTCGCACACCTTTATGGTTTTCATTATGGGTAAACGTGATATCTTCATTTTAGGAAGTGCGGACTACCGCCCCCTCAAAGTGATTTGATTCGTTAATGCCATATGTGGGATGAATACGGGATGGAGTTAATGATATTATATATGATATTATAATGGAATTATAATATACCTTTATATCATTATGATTCCATTCCAAAAAATATGAAATAGAAATGAAAGTAGCGTTCATGCGTACGTACAACTTACCATCATCATGAATTGTACATTTCATTTCATACCTCTAAATGATATGTAATATTATAAATGCATGTATATACTGGATATATATGATATATATGATATCTAAATCATTATTATAACTTTGGATATAATGGATACATGAACAACTTGTAATTATAAAGAGTTTATTTTTGAATCAAGTACCAATGATCGTTAAAATGTCCGTTATTAACTTAAATAATTACATAGTGTTCATGACATGGTAATAAGTGATATAAAAGGAATAATTAACTTGAAAAAGTTTCTTAAGAAAGTAAAAATTAACTCATGTTTATTATTCAGGATGTTAAAGAATGATCGATTCAAGTAGGACCTGAGGTAAGGGGACTTCTTAACCCAATTTCTATTCTTTGGGTTAATCTCCTACCTTCAAATTATTTCAGGATATTATTATGTCATATCTTTTATTTGTACTTTCTTTATGTGTACTTATAGTGAATACACATAATAGATTTATTTTATTTTAAAAAAATGATCTTTCTATGGAAATTCGTCTCAATCTCATTTCATTGAGGCATATTTTGTTATATACACACCTTTCTTTTATACGGTGTAAAAACCCCTTTGACATTTACGTTTACTCAAAAGGAATATTTTTATATGAAGCGTTTACTAAATGACAAAACGGAATGTTTTTTTTCGTACGTATATGGCGAGAATGACTTCTCTGCCTCCGTGACCATTATTTGAGTTTCGGCTTCCTCTACAAGCCTTATCTTTTTTCTTAATGAAAAATAAATACCATGTTTAACTTTTCCTTTATTCTGGTATTGAAAATGGATTTGATAATGTTTTTATTATATTAATGTGTTAATGATATCTTGTGATTGAAATGTGGAAATGTTATGTTTCCTCTATACATGTTTTATGTGATACGATTATGTTATGATTCTTGGGGATTGTTTATGAAGACGGGTGGTTCCATGATAAACTAAAGGTGGGTGAGCCCGATATTGCTCCAATGCAATGGGTAACGGAAAGGAGTTAAACGTTATGGTTTCCCCGAAGAGATTTAGGGAATATACTATGATGGGTATTCCAAAAGTAACCATGAGGATTACTACCTACGTAAGAATTTTATGAATACCTCAAGTTACCTTTATGTCTTATGATTTCTATGATTTATTCATGATTTGATGAGGTATGTTAATGTGCTTATGTTTTATGAGTAAAGTATGATTTCATTGATTCTTATATATACATGGACTAATGTTTCCATTTCGTACATTTATATCCCTTACTGAGATTTTTATGCTCATCCCAAGTTTTTGAAATGTTTTTCACAGGTCAAGGGAAAGGTACATGATATGATTATAGTGTCAAGGAAGTGGCAAGAAAGAATCCATGTTTTGTTTTAAATATGTTTCCATTGATGGGAAAAGTGAATATTGTTTTTAATGTAAACACCCTGTTTAAATGTGGAATTTAATTCATGTTTTAAGATATAATTATCTAAAACTCTAAACCTGAAAAGATCCTCAATGCGTAATCTTGTAATAACTCATGATTAAGTAATGATTAAGGCTGGGGCCTTATAATATCATTTCAAGATATAAACATAGTCAATGCTTTACCAAACCATTTTTAAAACCATTTAAAACTTTTAATAAATATATTCTGTAATCAAAGTTTATCATACCACTTTGAAACTTATAAATAAATTAACATATAAAAACATCAATGTCCATATAAATAAATCCTTCAAACTATTTTTAAAAAATGGACACGAATGATAAAGATTTAGAAGATGAAACATTTCAAATATATAGAATGATATTTTAGTTAAAGTTTTTTTAACAAAATGAGAGACTCTTGAATACAAATAATACAGAAATGAGAATGAATAAGAACTTTATAATATCATGAGTATAATGGTATTCATTATATAATATGACAATAGACATTATATACAATATATAAGTGTGAATTGGAGCAATGCAACAATGAAGTCTCAATGGAATGTAAATTGAGACGAAATAGCTTATAAAAACTGTATCTTTAGATTATGGATAAATGAATTACATAATTATGTGTGATATATAAGCATAAAATCAATATAAGTAGATATTAAGAGTGAAATTCGAAGGTCATTCACACATATTTATAACACGTTATGATCAAGAAGTAGATGTTCAACCACAAAGAATTGAAAGTGGATTAAAAACATCTCTTATTTAAATTTGACAGTGTAACATTGTCAGATTAAAATAATGAAAATGAGATGATGAGATATAAAAGGGTCTCTAATCACTTGAAAATAAAATTTATAGAAATATGGATATTTAATAACAAATCCCAACATAATAATATGTAAATAAAAAGATATTACAAAAAAGAAGTCTTTTAAAAAGAGGAGGTCGAATGATTCCCTTACCAATTTCGTAACATACAAAACATATACCCCATGAAAGATGGATAATTTAATAAAGATGTAGATATCACTATATTTAAGTATATTACACAACTAATATGATCATGGGAGGTATATACACAAAACAAAAGTTAATAGTGAAAAATATAGCATGAATATCACAGGAATAAAAAGTGAGAAAAAACGCATTACTACATTGTAATCAGTTGATTCGTATTACCAAAAATTAATAACCACCAAATTAATAACATAATAACATGAATAGAAAGAGAATCATGATAATATATATCAAATTCCAGTACATTATACACCACATGCAACAAATATGTGGCGAACAATGGAAATCTCACAGAATTAAATGTGAGATAAGAAATCCCTTACCACGTTGTAATCAATCGTGTCGTCTGACCAAAAGTTAATAATTGCCAAATGAATAACAGAATACCATGAAAATGAATAGATTCATGATAAAATAATTATAGTGATAGTACAAAATACACCACATGCAATTAATAAGTGGCGAACAATGGAAATCTCACAGAATTAAAAGTGAGATAAGAAATCCCAAACAATGTTGTAATCAATCGAGTCATATGGAAAAAAGTTAAAAAACACCAAATGAATAATAAAATACTATGAATATAAAGATAATAATGATTATATATTTCAAATTTTAGTACACAATACACTACAATAAAATAAAATGTGGCAAACAATGTAAATCACACGGAATTAAATGTGAGATAAAAATCACTTTCCTCGTGTCTGACTTGACATGTTTGTTCCATGTTCTTCCTGAATAATAAACATAAAATAATTTATAAATGATTATGAACCATTTTTCAAGTTTATTATTCCTTTTATATCAACTATTACCATGTTATAAACATCGTGTAATCATTTATGTTAATAATGGTCATTTTGTCGATATTTGTTACTTGAGTCAAAAACTAACACCTTATAATTACACGTTGTCTATGTGGTCAAGAGTCCATTATCTCCATAATTATATTAATGATTTAGATATCATTTATATCATATATATCTAGTATTTATTTATTTATTTATAACAGTACATTACATTTGGAGATAAGAAATGAAATGCACCGTTCATGGAGACGGTAAGTCGTACGTATGCATGAATGCTACATTAATTTCATTTTCCTATTTTAATTGAATTAAAAATAAATGATAAATATTTATATTATAATTACAGTATAATATCATATATAATTTCAATATATCCATTCTTTATATGTCCCATTTATTGTATGAACGAGTCATATCACATTGAGGGGTGGTAGTTCGCACTTTCTCAAATGAAATTATCACATTTACTCATAATGGAAACCATAAAGGTATGATATAAATTAAAAATACCAAATTATAATGAAAACATAAACATAATATATATCATATATAAATATAGTTCCATCATAATGGCCACCATAAGAGGCGGTAGGAGATATTTGAACAATCATAATTTCGTGAGGTATTCGTTTTCCACCCAAAGAAACAGTATGTTATTTACCCATTAGATGGAAGTGTGTGTAAGTGTAGATCTAATAATTCACATAACTAAATCCTAATATATTTATAATACTTTTTTTTGTTATAAAATAAATAAATAAAAACAGTTTAGGAGTTGGAGAAGTAAAATAAAAGAAAAGAATTTAAGAGAAATTGTTACCTTTAATTCGGGTAACTCCCTTTGGTTTGAACCAAATGGACTTTTTGAAGTTCCTTCTGCCTAAGGTAAGGCTTCTAATATTAATAGAGGTATCTTGAGAGGTTATTTGGGATGGGGTTGGATGATCCAAGAGGCTTGATTGTTGTGGGGAATGAGTTAGAAGTGAGGGATTTTTATAAGGGGGGGAGGGGTTCTTTAAGAAAGTGTGAAAATATTATTTTTTTATACAATGATTTTCGGTTTCTAAAGGACAAAAAATAATTACTGTCAAAGATAAGATGACTCATGGTCGAAATAAATTTATCCAATAATAATTGGATAGGTTTTGGATGTTATTTTAATATTTATAATCTTATTTATTTAAATCATTTATTAATGTCGTAAATACCGTATCATTTTTGTGTCATAAATAATTTTATTTATATGAAGTATAAAAATTATAAAAAAAATACCATGATGTAGGAAATATTTTTATCTTTCAAATTAATATTTATAGTCTAAAATATAACTTATAATACCCTATGTAAAAATTAATTTTCTAAAAGATATATGTTTGTGCCATTTTGGTCTTTACTTTAAATTTATTAATCTAAAGTTTCATTATCTCTCCCAAGTGGCTCTATGAGGTCCAAAAATTTACTCAAATATGCCCATGGTCGGAAATTACTCATCCAATATGGTTATTACATGTTCTAAGGTAATTTTGTATTATTATAATGTTCTTTTTACCTTGAATTTCCCTATTTTCCTTTAACTACCGTGAATAAAAGTCAAAAGACACTATTCACCATAAAATTTTTTCATCTTATTAAACAATGTTTTACATACTAATAAGAACCATGTGTGTCAGATTTTCGAAATTCAATTCACAGAAGCAGTAAAATTTCATTTAAATGAAAAGAGTTAGTTTTTTAACTACTACTTAGTGGTTTCACTATTCATCAAAAATTGAAGTATTTTTGAAAAATACCAACAATTTAGCCTAAGATATGTTTGATATACCTAATTAAAAAATTATTTCTATTTAAAATAATTCAAAACATAGAATTTTCACTAATTAATTTAAAATTAATTTCCATTGTCAAAACAGAAAACGTGTTTTTAAGAAACAATATCTGTCAAAAGATTGACAATTGTTTATTTCCAATTCCATAGTAAAATTAATTCCAATGACCACCATTGGATTAAATGGTAAAAATATAATATAATTACACTATAAACCCAATTAATAAGATAATCTACCCATATAAATATATTATATGAAAATGAAGTTTTGAATTAAAATACAGTATTTTTCACATTTCATCCAGAAATTAATTTTATCAGAAAAATACCAAATATTAACCCAAAGTAAATTTTTATGTCCCGATTCTGAATAATAATTTTATTCTGTTAAATATAACATATAAAAGTGACCAAAACTATTTTTAAAAAGGGTTCACCATCAAAAGGCGGTATGTGGACCTTTTAATTAATATTATAGTATTTAAGCTCAAAATTAGCTTCATTCCTATATTAGGGGTCTATATTTTATTGGCTAAATGTAAAAACATTTAACAAACATGTATAATCATATTTTAGTTTGTTATGTCCATTCCTGCCAATAAAACATCAAGACATTAACTACCATTTAAAATAATAATATTTTATTATTAGTGTGCAACGTAATATTTTAAAGAAACTCGTTGTTTCTGATCGGGTAATCCAACAAACATAGCATCCCGATTAAAGTAAAATTAATATTTAAATCATAAATATTAAAAAATATAAAAATATTATATCCTTTATTTACCTGAGATGTTATATCCTACCCCCTTTGGGGAATTGCATCCTCGGAATTTAAAAAATTTTGATTGGAAACATATTTTAAAGTCTTACATCAGAAAAAGAGTTAATAAAACTATCACTTTGAAATAATGTAAGATAAGTACAAAGGATTCCCAAGACAATAGATACTAGTATTACATGAAAACATGGATATTGAAGAGAAACTAACTCTCATAGATTAATATAGTGTGATAGAGAACTTGATCACGGAAAGATAATCACCACAATACCATAAATTTGTGGATGGGTAAAAATCTGATGATAAAAGAGGGCTTATAACATTTTTTATTCAAGATCATTTTCATTGAGTTTAATAATTTTATTAATAACTAGACTAATATTGTACATAAATATACATACATGTCATGTATAGTGTAATCCTTTAATAAAATTCTACCACAAACTCTTCTTTTCTCTAAACGGTAAGTATTTAAGATGAGTTGTTCATATTGAAAGCACTTTAATAAAATTCTAGAGAATAACATGATCCAAAAAATATGAACCATATATTTCCCCCATCTTTATAAATTAACCAAAACCAAAATTGGTTAGTACATGATCAGATAATTCCAAAACGGATAATACATTATAAAAAGAATTACTACTCTTAATCTCAAAAATTCAACCAAAAGTACCCAAAGTTAAAGAAAGACCTTTCAATAAATAGTTTTCCATAAAATTATTCAACGTAATCCAAACTAATTTTGAAACCCAAATCTCAGATGGATTTAATCACATAGTCTTCCAAAATAAATATTAACATATATCTCCAAATAAAATCGACTACTCTTAAAGTCTCATACTGAAGTGTATTTAACCAAGTCACATATTATCTATGATAGTTTAATCATTTATATAAAAAACACAAATCACAAAATATCCAAAAATATAAACATAGATTATTCTAAAATAATATTTCAACCATTTCTCCAAAAAGTAAAATACCATAGTATTTTATTTTCCTTTAGCATATAGTGTTCCCAAGAGAGAGAATGACTTCCAAAATTTCCTTTATTACATAATAACCTAATCATTCCTTTTTATACTATGTTTGTCCATTTGATAAAACATATGATCCCATGTAAACATATTCTTGATCCATAAAATCATTTAACTAAAAATAATTAGTCATAATAACCAAGGACTTCACGTAGTCCAATGGTAGGTGATAAATCCCAATCCCACATTGGTTGTGGGTTTAATTCCCGCAGCTTTGTTCGACATGATGGGTTGTCACATGATCTGTGTGTTGTCCTTTTTAAAAAACTATAAAATTTCATAACATTAAAAAAACTAATTCCTCAAAAATAACTGTAACATATTTTATCCTCAATGGTTATCTAATAGCTTTCATGTGGAACCCAAAAATTTAATAATCATTTATCATCTTTAAAATAACTATGATGCTTTATAATATGCTAACCATTCTGGTTTTGGAACTTTTGCTTAAATAACACCCTATCCTCTAATGTTTTCTAAACTGACCTATGATACCAACTATATGGACCCAGCCTGAAACATAATAATCTTGAATTATGTCAAGAATTCTCATTGAGGATCTTTTTAGGTTTAGATTATTAGATAATTACGCCATAACTATTACATAACAACTTTAATATTACATGTAGACACTATTAATAAGTATCCATTTTTTTATAAAATAAATACTCTTAAAAAGAAACATGTCTAATTCCATGTTTTAGACTGCATGACCTTTCCATGATCTCATCCATGACCATATTCATCTTTAGGTCCTGTGGAAAGCATTTCAAAAACATGGGATGAGCATAAAAATCTTCGTAAGGGTTATAAAATAAGGAAGGAAAAAATTATCCAATCAATAAATAAAAATCAATGAAACCATACTTTTCAATCATAACATAGATTACGAAATCATAAGATTTATGAATGACACACAGAAATAAAAAATAATAAAATGAACTTCTGGAATTCATAACATACTTACTTTTTATCCATCACAGCTACATAGGGAGTCAAATTTGTAAGTCTCATCACAGTATATTTCCTAATTCTTTTAGGAGAAACAGTATAATTTACCTTCATCACGTTACCCAAGGCAATGGAGATCTAACTCGCGCTCACCTGCCCGAGGTTTATCATGAAACCACCCATATACGTAAACAATTCCCAAGAACCATAACATATTCGTAACACATAAAACAAGAATAAAGAAAATATACCATTTTTGAATTGCAATCTCAATATATCATTTCAAGATATAGACATAGTCAATGCTTTACCAAACCATTTTCAAAACCATTTAAAACATTTAATAAAGAGATTTTGGAATAAAAGTGTCCCATACTACTTTGAAACATATAATTAAATTATAATTTCAAATAATTAATGTCCATATAAATAAATCCTTAAAAACCTTTTCAAAATGTGGACATTAATGATAAAGATTTATAAGAATAAATCTTTAAAACATTTAGAACGATATTTTAGTTAAAGAATTTTTAAAAAAAATGAGAGACTCTTGAATACCAATAATTGAGAAATAACATTGAATATGAACATTATAATATCATGAGAATAATGGTTTTAATGATATAATATTCCAAGTGATAGTATATACACCATATAAGAGTGAATTGGTGCATTGCAACAATGAATCCACAATGGAATGTAAATTCAGACGAAATCCCTTATAAAAAAAGTATCCTTAGATTAAGGATAAATCAATCACATAATCATGTGTGAAAAATAAGAATACAATAAATATAAGAGGATATTATGTGTGAAATAATATGAGGTCATTCAAACATATTTATAACACGACATAATCAAGAAGTAGATGTTCAACCCCAAAGAATTGAAATTGGGTTAAGAAGTTGTCTTATAGAAATTTGACATCCTATAGATGTCACATTTAAATTAATAAAATGATATGATGAGATAGAAAAGGGTATCTCATCAGTTGGACATAAAATTTACAGAAATAATGATATATAATAACATATCCCTACAAAATAAGATGTAAATTAAAAGATATAACAAAAATAAGTCTTTTAAAAAGAGGAGGGTGAATGATTCCCTTAACGATTTTGGAAACATACAAAACATAAACTACATGAAAGATGGATCTTTTAATGATGATATAAATACCAATAATTTTAATTATATTACCCAATGAATACAATCATGGGAAGTTCATACACCACACAAAATTAAATAATGGAAAATATTGCATGAATCTCACGGGAATAAAATGTGAGATAAAGCGAATTACCACGTTGTAATCAATGGATTCATATGAACAAAAGTTAATAAGCACCATCTGAATAATAGAATACCATCAATATAATTAGAATAATGATAATATATATCAAATTATAGTACACAACACCCCACATGCAATGAATAAGTGGCGAACAATGGAAATATCATGGAATTAAAAGTGAGATTTGAAATCCCTTACCACGTTGTAATCAATCGAGTCATATGAAAAAAAGTTAATAAATACCAAATTTATAATAGAATACCATTAATATAAATAGAATAATGGTAATATATATCAAATTTCAGTACACAATACACCACATTCAATGAATAAGTGGCGAACAATGGAAATATCACGGAATTAAAAGTGAGATAAGAAATCTCTTACCTCGTGTTCGACCTGACTTGTTTGTTACTTGTTATTCCTGAATAATAAACTTATGTTCATTTATACTTGACTAAGAACAATTTTTCAATTTTATTATTCCTTTTATATCACTTCTTACCTTTTTATAAACATCATCTAATCATTTGAGTTAATAATGGTAATTTTGTCGATATTTGGTACTTGAGTAAAAAATGAACACCTTATAATTACAAGTTGTCCATATGGTCAAGATTCCATTATATACAGAGTAATATTCATTATTTAGGTATCATATATATCATATATATCCAATATATTTGTATTTATAATAGTACATAACATTTTGAGACAATAAATGAAATGCCCCGTTCATGGAGACGGTAAGTCGTACGTATGCATGAATGCTACATTCATTTAAATTTTGTATTTTAATTGAATTAAAATATAATGATACATAGTTATATTATACTTCCAGTATAATATCATATATAATTTCACTAATGACGTCCTTTATATGTCCCATGTATGGTATGAGCGAGTCATATCACTTTGAGGGGTTAGTAGTCCTCACTTCCTCATATGAAATTATCGCGTTTACTCATAATGGAAACCATAAAGGTAAGTTATAAATAAATAAAAAATGATAATAAAGAAAACATTAAAATAATATATATCACATATAAATACAGTGCCATCAAAATGTCCACCATAATAGGTTGTAGGAGATAATCGAACAATCATCGTTTCGTGAGGTGTTAGTTTTCCACCCACAGAAACAGTATGTTATTTACCCATTAGATGGAGGTGTGTGTAAGTTAAGTTCTAATACATCTCATAATACCATAATAGTATATAGAGGATACTATGGCTGTTATAAAATAAAGGAATAAAAAGACTTTAGGTATTCGATAAGTAAAATAAAATAAAAGAATTTAAGAGAAACAGTTACCTTCAATTCGTGTAACTCCATTTGGTTTGAACCAAAAGGACTTCTTGAAGTGCCTTCTGCCTAATATAAGGATTATTAAAGGAAGATAGGTATCGTGAGATATTATTTTTGTAGGGCTAGGATGATACAAGGGGCTTGAGAGGTGTGTGGAATGAGTTAGATAGGAGGTCTTTTTATAAGAGGTAGGAGGTGTTCATTAGGAAAGTGTGAAAATATTATTTTATTATATAATGATATTCATATCTAATGGTCCAAAACTCATTAACGTCAAAGTTAAGATGGATCGTCATTGAAATAAATTCATCCAATAATAATTGGAGTGGTTTTGGATGTTATTTTAATATTTATAATCTTATTTATTTTAATCATTTATTAATGAGATAAATACAACATCATTTTTGTGTCTTATATAATATTATTTATATGATGTCTAAAAATTATAAAAAAATACCATGATGTAGAAAATATTTTTTAATTTCCATTGAATATTTATATCCTCAAATATATATTACATTACCTTATGTAAAAATTAATTTACTAAAAGATTTTTGTTTGTGTCATTTTGCTCATTACTTTAAATCAATTAATCTAAAGTGTCATTGTCACTCCCAAGTGGATCCATGGGGTCCTCAAATCGACAAAAATATGCATATGGTTGGGCATGACTCATAAAATAAGGTTATTACAAGTGTTAAAGGTATTTTGTATTATTATAATATTCTTTTTACCTTGAATTACCCTATTTACCTTTAACCGCGAAAAATTAGTCAAATGTTACAATTCACCAAAAAAAATCATCTTATTAAACCATATTTTACTTACTAGTAACAAACATATATGTAGTATTTTCTAAATTCAATTCACAAATGCTTTAAAATTTCATTTAAGTAAAAAATTCGGTTTTTTAACTACATGTTAGTGGTTTCACTATTCATCAAAAATTGATGTTTTTCAGAAAAATACCAAAAATTTAGTCTAAGATATATTTGATATTCCAAATAAAAAAAGTTTTTCTATTTTAAAAAATTCCAAACATAGAGGTTTCATTAATTAATTTAAAAAAAATTCTCATTTTCAAAACAAATGGCATGCTTTTAAGAAGCAATATCTGTCAAATGATTTCCAATTGTTTATGTCCAATTTCATAATGAAATTAATTACAATGACCAAAATTAGATTAAATGGTAAGAATATTATCTAATTAATCTTTAAAACCAATTAAAAAGATAATCTAACCATATAATGAAATTATATTAATAGGAAGTTTTGAATTAAAATTTAGTATTTTTAACTATTCATCAAAAATTGAATTTTATTAGAAAAATAGCAAATATTTACCCAAAGTAAATTTTGATGTCCTGATCCTAAAGAAGAATTTTATTTTTTATAATAGAACATATAAAATTGACCAAAACTATATTTAAATAGGGTTCACCATCAAATGGAGGTATATCGACCTTTTAATTAATATCAGAGTATTTATGCTTAAAATTAGATTGATTCATATTTTAAGCCTCTAAAATTTATTGGAAATTTTTTATAAAATTTAACAAACAATTATAATAATATATTAGTTAGTTATGTTCATTTATGCCAATATAACGTTCTAGGAATTTCCTACCATTTTAAATAATAATATTATATTATTAGTGAGCAACGTAAGATTTCATAGAAATTCGTTGTTGTGTATCGGGTAATCCATCAAACATAGAATCCACTTTAAATTAAAATTAAAATATAATTCATAACTGATAATAAATATGAAAATATTATATTATTTAATTACCTAAGAAATTACAATTAGAGGAAAAATATTTAAATATTTTAATAGGCTTTCCTCTAGTATTGGGGTATGTGATTCATCTTGGGATATTGAGAAAAAATTGACAAGTATTACAAATTTATTATTAATTTTATGGAATATTGTGGGGGATACATTGTAGAGAATTTATATGAAAGAGGTAGTGAGGCCACATGAATATTATATGATGAATAATCGAAATTAAATTATTTCTTTTGCATCATGTGCATAAAATAGATTGCAGTATAATGTGGGATCTCATTTATTCCTTAGAATGGCATTTCATCCTTAAATGGATGATAAGTAGAGGAGAAATGTCCTGACCTTATATGTAAATATATCTACATGTGATCTTAATATTGTTTATCCATGGGTAAATAACATTCATTGAGGATAGTTTTTCTATAACAGTAGAAACTAATAACCCCTTCAATGAACTATGTTAAGAATTGTAGGGGAAACTATGTGGATCATTATTCTAGAATAATAACAATAGTGAGATAGTAATTATTGGACCAATTATGATATAATGTATGAAAAATATTTTTTAGATGATTCCAAACATATGCAGGAAGATAAAAATCATTAGAACTCTTATACAAGAAATATGTAAAGGCTATTGGAGTTTTCAATTATTGATATTTCTTTCTTAAGGGTTTCTACACATCATAGACTATAATGAAATAATATGGACTAAATTATTACTCACTTTTTTTTCACCTTTAAATTTCTTAAATGGAATTATATAAGTTTTTCACAAATGTTCACCGATAAAATAGATGTTTTAGATTCAGGAAATCTTCCCCAAATATTATATTAAGTCATTTAAAGGTTGAACCAATTCCAATATAAATATGTCATGGTTTATAATTAATATATCTTATTCCCAAAAAACATAATTTTAATAGAATAGTGTATTTTAGAGTCCATATTTTATCCTTAGGGGGAATAAATATCCCTAAATCCATGTGTATAGAGAATCATTTATTATCATATTTCATTTTCAAATGTTAAAATTTCATTTAAAAACTATCATATGAATAAATACACCTTATAATATATATATATATATATTTTTTAAATTAACATCAAAGGATTTGTTTTCATTAAATATTATTTCATATACTTATTAGTAAAATTTATTTTATTTCCTTTATGATTGTCATTTCATTTATTTGAATCAATGAAATCCATTTCAGAACTACCATAATCATTTCAATTATTAACAACCAAAATAAAAATACCAAAAAATGATGAATTAAAATATAATAAAAAAGATAAATAAGTATCCATGATACATTAATTACCAAAATATCCATTTATAATATTTTATTTCTTCAACTAATTTTTTATGGAATAAATTTCAGAATACGATAATAAACTAAATATCAATATTGTAATAATTCAAGAAATAAAATTCATAAGAAAAAACAACCATCCAAGGGATCTAAAAATCATTACGAAATAAATTTATATCAAAGCGAGCACTCAATAATTATGAAAGAATCCATTAATTGTAAAAAATTTGATTTGATTAATTCATACTACTGTTATATTCATCTTATATATCTCTCAAAAGTAAAATGTTTAAAAATTTATCATATTAATTGAAAATTTTAAAAATAAACATACCAATAAAAATTCAAAAGGTAATGATATTCATTATGTTTTAATACTTGTATCTCCCAGATTCTATTTCATTTTTCCAATTGTTCATCCTTTATATCTTCATTTTGAATTATTTGACTCTCAAATTAAGATATGATAGTTCTGGTTTTATCATGATATTTATATATATTAAAACATTAAAAATTCACTCCAAAAGTACTTCAATGTATTCATATGTGAATTAAAACATGTTTCTCAATATGTAAATTGTTATGATACCATGGGTGAAAGCACTGGGGAAAAATATCCCAGGAGTAGTTCTTTCTCTTCCTTCATCTTCTTTATAGTGTGACGCCTTCTTTGTTTCCTCTAGGATAATGTTTTGTAAAAATCATGGTTTATTGGTTAGGACTTCAAGACACAATAAGATCTTTGTCAAATCATTAAATTTTACACTTATTAAAAGGATAATGTATAATAATTATTTCTGAAACCATTTTTATTTCCATTAATTCAATATTTTTCATCTTAAAATAACCACATCATAATATTTGTAATTATTATGTGATTTTTTCATTCTATATTCATGGTTATCCAAACTTTTTCAAATCTATCCCATTAATTCAGCAGAGGAAAAATCATCAAAACCGATAATTTTAGGTAGTATAGATTGAAATTGAAAATGTAAATAATTATGAAAATATATTACCAAATTATAACTATAAAATTCCCCCAAACATAAAAATTAACATTTCTCAAAGAAAAACACATATACCAAATCATTTATAAAACATAATTTGATGGTAGAAACATCCAATTAATTATCACCACCAATATTATTTTATAAGTAACAATTTTAAAATTACAAAATTTTCTATATTAAAATTCCAAATCATACAACCTTTACGAATCTATGTCTTAAATAATCCCCTTTTACCCACATCAATAGACCATTATTTGGTATTCATTTGCCCTCCGGATATACCTTACTATAAAACTATTTATTTCATCATTTAATTATCAATTATCATGAGTTATAATTAATCAATAATAATGTAATTTTTAAACATAAACTTTAAAGGTTTCTATATATCACCTTTAAGGAAAAAAATAACACTAATTAATATAAATTTGAAAAGGGTTAGCTCTAGGGTTAAGGGTTTATGTGTAATTATGTGAAAATAATAAAAATTCATAAATATTATGTTTAATATGTATTTTAATTCACGATCTATAAATTAAAATAAATAAACACTCCACTCTAATAAATATTTTTATGATGATATCACACATCATATATGGTGAACATGACCCAAATAGCCTAAAAGTTACGTAGATAGATCCTTATCATGACTTTATATGTTTTCCTAAATCATTATTGGTAAGAGACTATCATCTCAAGTCTCATAGTATAGTTGGGTAGTCATATACCCTCTAAGGATGGTCAAATATAAATAAATGACAGTGTTTTAAATTATTGAAATAAATCAAAACAGAAAAATATACATAAGTAAATAATACAAATTAGACTCTAGTACACATGGATGAATTACAGATATGACCTCTAGTCTTATGGACCATCATTGGGGGAAATGATATATATTGAGGATGACCCTTTAAAAAGGAAACTTGGAAGGAAATATTCTAGTAATTGTTGGTTCCTACAAAGACCAATAAAGTTCATGATCAGTAATATTTACTTGAAATGCATGAGAACATAAAACCAATTAGGTGACCGTAAAAGTGTCAAAATTATAGTTATATACAAATGTGAAAATGGTATATCAATGTACTCTTTAATGTAAATAAACTAAATAATTTTAACTAAAAAATTTGTATCAAAATTGTAGTAAATAATACATGTAAAACAAAATAAAAAGGATACGTTGAGATGAAACTCACCATATTGGGAGTATCCCTACCTATCACACCAACAAAGATCATAGTACACAATATCTACAATGAACAAATCTGGTAACCCATGATTCTCATTCCAATAAAAAGAGAGTGAGGGTTAACCACCCTTCTCATTCTATAGAAATTATATTCGGTATAATTGGGTATGTATATCTAAGATGTCCATATTATCAGGGAATAGGAGAACGGGGTAATATAAAGGAAATGAGTTATGATATTATTACTAACATCAACTTGTTTACTAGTATAACGTGTACCTAGTAATGTTTCTAAGCATACAAAAAATAGATCTTCCCAAATTTGACCCCCTCTTTTTTTTCTTCATGCATAATTATTGTATCTTTTATCGTCGTAGCTTCCATTAAAATAATAAATTCAACACTAAAATAGTAATTCTTGGTTCCTTTAACATAATTTAATACCAAATTCCTTTTTAACACTTAAATATTTCACCATAATTAAAATAACCATCATGTTATATAGTTCTTCAGATAATGATGTATATAATAATTTTTAATCATTATATATCATCATGTGAAGTGTAAAATTAGTTCCAAACATAACCTAAAGTATTAAATTTTGAAAAATTTTCTCAATAAGAAACCAAGGAACAAATAAAAAATGATAGAAAATAATGTTGTTAAAAAATCAACCAACCAATATTCTAATAGGTAATTCAAATAATAACCTATAGAACCAAGGGTGTAACAATACATGACTAAATTTACAAGTTTACTAATTTAGGGCGTATACAATTTAACTATGACTAGATATAAAAAAAAATTGATTCGACATTATTTCAATATCATAATAAATGGTTATGTGTAGTTCTTTCACTTCAAATACATTTAGGTAAAGGTATGTGAGAATTTATTAGAAATCATGTAATCATGAAAAAATGTGATATTATTATACACAAATAGTATAAAGTATAATATAATTATTCCTTAAAGGGGATTCGTAACATTAATCTGGAAAAATATTGTATAACCAACCAATTATTTGGTGACAGTACTTTTTAGTATGACCCTTTCATAAGTCATATTATTAATTTTTATTTATCTTCCTTAATTATTGACAATACTGAAGATAAAAATATTACATTAATTTTTTATTTTATATTTTAATCACTTTCATCAATGAAAAAGTTAACTATAACATTCAAATTTAATCTTAATATACTCATATTGGTTATAAATGTTGGAATATTCATTTTTTTTAATCCAAAGTCCCCTAATGTCATATCATATTCATTTAAAAAAACTATTGTAACTGGGGATTTTATTAAACACTGATGAACTAATTTTAATTCATGAAGAAGTTTTAATTCCACTTATACTACTTATTCCATGTTACAATATAATCAAATTATTTAAACATTTTATGTTATAATTGAAACATATCAATATAATGTTAAGATAATTATAGTTCATGTTATCCTAGAGGATTAATTTAAGTTTTTACATCAACTAAATATATACCTTGTGTGGTTCAGGGATGATTGAAACCTTTATTATTGTTCCCCAATTTCTGAAACCATCAAATAGTGTTTGAGACTATACATTACAATCAATTTGGATCTGGTGGAAGACATGAATAATTGGTAATTATGTGAAATTAATTACCACAAAATCCGATGATAAAATGGTTAGTTTTTCTCAGAACGAGGTATATTAATTACTAAATAATTAAAAAATACACTTTTCTTCCACTAGAATTCACCACAAATGTAAATTCCATATGTATTTCCCTTTCATTTAAATTCATAGGTAATTGGGGAAACAAAATAGAGGGATGAAATAAAAAAAAACTATAAGTGATAAATAATAGAAATAGAGAATAATTAAACATTATGGGTTAAACATTAGGAAACATAAAAGAACATGATAATTTTGAAAAGAGTAATAATATGGTTAAATGAAGAGGATCCATAATGTAAACACATATACAAGAGACATATCATGATAATAAAAGGATCACAAGTATTTTTTTCATAACACTATAAACAATATACAAGGAATAACATGGAAATGATTCCATAACATAATCATGATACATGCATAAAAATATCACCGTAGATCATCATTGGGACTTACAAAAACAAATTACCAAGGTTTTTTACTAAGGATTCCTTACCCAATTCATTATTCTCTTATGAGTAACTTACATCAATTAAATATCTCAGTTTTCACATTTCATTAAAGAGCTATCGTGGTTCACCCTTTATGTTACCAAGGCTATTTACGAAGGTATCATAAAATTTTACAAGGGAATGATTTGATGGTATCATGAACATGTTATATCTAGAGATTACATCATTACCCAATCCATTGGTCTACTAAGAGTAACATACATCAGTTTACCCAATGCATTATCGCACAATTACAGATCACCATTTATATGTCCTAATTCATATGTTCCACTTATGGGAGTCCTAAATAAATAAATCATTAATCAAAGAATGAACCCATGGAAACCAAATAGGTATCTAATGAATGTCTGTATAATTATAAATATTATTAGATAAAGGTAATGAATTATAGGTTATATACATAATATAAAAGAAATGGTACAAATTTTAGTTAATTATTGCCCCAAAAAATTTACGTATGGGAGTATAGGTGAATAACCATTAATTATAACAACCATTCTAGGATATTTACAGTGAATGAATTTATTTAATTTAGTTGATGAAAACTAAAGACAAAGTAAGTGATGAATAATTGTCTAGATAGATCATATTTCTATCATACTACAATTACATCGTAATATGTACATATAGAAGAGAGGTAAAATCTATTACAAAGATGGAGTGTGAAAAAGAAATTGGACATTGGTTACACTTTGGGTGGGAAAGAACCAATTTCGATGGATTAATGCATTTATCATGGTCAATATCCTACAATTTGACTTGGAAACTATAGGATGTTAGGAATTAAAAATTGTACAAAATCAATTGAAGTAATTATACAAAATAAGTGAAGAAGTGTACATTCATTTGAAAATTATACCAATTGAATTTAAATACAAAACATATATTAAGATCAATTGTTATAGATCAGAAATCAAATGCAAATTATCAAAAGAATTTCCTAAAGAGTGTAAATATAGGTATGCGGTAAGGACCCGTTCACAATGAATTATAATTATGGAAGAGATATACAGGACCAACACTTTTTATAATTTTAACCACTTAACACATCTGATCCAAATCATGTCTACTTATGATGGTTCTATAGCTATAGGAATTCATGAACATTATAATGGATTATATAGGTATTATGTTGATAGGGAATGGTATTATATTATTAATAAAATAGTATATAAATTTCAACAATGAAATAAAATAATGAATCATATTGGAAAAAAAGGACTTTGAAATTTTATACAAAGGAAATAAAAAATATTGGTCAAGAACCCTTATTTAGACAAAGTAACAACTGAGGAATAAAATATGATGACATAGAAATAAATTCACAATTTATTATTAAATTATATTCATAGTAGTATGGTTATTTAAAATCACATTACAACAAAATAAATATATAATCATAATATTATACAAAAGAAGACATTGAATTGAATGAAGTGGAGGAAAAAAGATCCATTGCCTTTTGAGGATTCTTCTTAAACATAGAGAGGGACTCTTTAGAACCTAAAAACCATACGTTAGGGACTCTTCAGAGGGATATTTAGATATTAATATATATTAAAGGCTTTAGTGTTGAAATTAAATAGGGGATGTGGTATTTATACCTGAAGAGATATGGTTTTAGAATTAAAATATAGGGTATTTTATTATATAATCATAATACTAGTGGGTAATTCGAATAAACAACAACTTTAGAGATATCTGATGAGTGAAATGAGTTGCTTATATTTCCAAGGGTTTACTAATCCACAACATACCTTCCAACCCATCTAATTATTTCATACAACAAAAAAATCAATTTTATCTTAAAATTCCAACTGTTTCTTCTAAAATGTAATGTATAAATACATAAATTAAAAATATGTTTTATATATATTATAAAATTTTTTGAGGAAATACTATTTTTTAAATAAATTTTAATTCATATTAACATATTAATTATCTCACAAAATCATAGTTCATTGTAATGGGTCAATGATATCATTTTTAATAAGAAATCAACATTGTTAGAAAAAATATAAAAATATACCTAATATATTTTTTAAGTGATCAATAAAAAATAATTTTCATTTTATAAAAAATAATTATATAAATATTATAAATCCTTATTTTAAATAAGTATCCATATTTATTGAAATTTATTAATTTCATCGAAAAAAACATTTTGGTCAATATTAAAATTACTTTGGACTTCGTTAAAAGGTATTATCAATTAAATAGTATTTGTAATATTATTCAATGAAAATAAGTTTTTTATAAATATTATATATCTATCATAAACACATTTATAAACGCAAATTTTTATTGTCTAAAAAATTTTACAATTAAAATTATATCATCAAATTATCTGTTTAATTTTCCTTGTTGTCATTTCCCTTGGTGAGTAATGTTATTATGATGTGTAATGACCGTTATAAATGATCATATTAAAGTATTAATTAACAATTATATTTGTATAAATAATACAATGAAATGTTTGGGGTGTTAGATTCACCCACATAGAGAAACAGTTTCACCACTATTTTATACATTGAATAGAACTTGTTAAAATATTCTCTTAATTGTTATCTATATTAAAAAATATTTTAAACACCATGGGGGGTTTCTTTGCTATGTGGTCATACTAGTTATACTTAAACAAGTATTATAGTGAAAACTATTATCAATATTTTGATATATACTAAAATATTTGGAATTTTAATTCCAAAAAATAACCAAATTCTACTCGGATACAAAATCAGTGTAACGACCCAAAGTTTCATTAATGGAACATCTCTCTTGATCTAGTTAAATATCTCTTTATGAAAAATGTTTCTATAAGATGTAAACTTATTTGTTTTTATGTTATGAATTTTGACTGTTGCAAATATAGTCGTTGAACAGTGATCACATGAATAGTATAAATATAGGACTTTAACAAATCCAATTTACCCAGAAAAAGGATGTGATGGCATCATCCAGTAGAATTTCCCCATACAAAAGCCATTTTTCGGAGCTCGAAAAAGAGGTTGCGTCTTTGGGCTTCACCCTCGACCAAGCCCAAGCCGAGATTCATCATGTCAATATCGAACATGACCGTCTATGGTAACAATGGAAGTTGATTGAAATTACCACTCGAGCGATGTTATCCGAGCCACCCCATGAGTCTGTCACCATCGCACACCTTACCCTTAGGTCTTATGCGGCTGTTTTAAGGGGTTATGTAACAAATAAGTAGTACTATGTTAATGTACATTAGTTTTTTATATGATAATGAATATAATTTCTAGTCATTTTTGATATATTGTAAATAATTTTTAAAGTAAAAATTGTGTTTTTAGTTATTATTTAATTAAGAATTATATTTTGTTAAAATTAAAGGGTTTTTGAATTAAATAATATTTTAATAAAATATTATTATTATGAAATTAATTTTTATTAAATATAAATGATTTTATAATTTTATGAATGCAATTATAATTTTTATTAAGGTTTGAAAGCCATTTCTGTCAAAACCCGTGAATTTTTTTAAAATGTCGGTTTTTATTTTAAAAGTGAAAATTAACATATTTAGAAAATTATTTAGATAGAATAAATGTTATTTCTAGAATCAGAATGTCAAAACTATCCAACGGTGAATGTTTCATAATTTTCTGAGATAGTCAAAGTTTTGGGTAAAAATTAAATACCATTTAAATATATAATGTGTTTTATGTCATCATAATAACCCGGTAGTGATGTAATAAAATACTATAAGCTTTATGTTCGGAAAATATATTTTTTAACATTAAAATAATGTGATTTGGTGTTTGTTTGACTTACTTTTCAAAGCATTAATGGACCCCTCAATACTTATTTAACACCTTGTCTTTTTAAATTAATTTACATGGGAGTGTGACTCACCTCCACATAAGAAACCCGATTATTTTAAGAATTTCGTACTTTGGACTTATAAAATATTTCATTCTTCTTAACTTTACCAAAAACCATGGGCAAAAATCATGGGATGGTTTGTGTTTTGGATTAATTTAATATAAGGGGTCCCAAACCTAAATAATAAATAATTCCTTCACCTTTCCTATATAAACCCACCCAAGCTCCCACTTCCTCCTCACTAAAAGCCTTTGTTGTTCGTCCAACCTCTTACCAACTCTCTCTAGAATCCTCCCAAGGTGCCACAAGCTCCCAAGAAGCCTCTCACAATCCTCTCTCTAGCCTTTGGAAGCAGACTTCCAAGTAAGGGTTTTTTCATCCTTTATCATTTTTGTCAATTTTCTTTAAGTTGTATTGCCCTTTTAATTTCAATTATGAATGTTTGGGTATATTTTTAAACCTCCCCCATACTTCCCTCTTAATTTTTGAATAATGTGAGACCCCTTTATCTCTCATTAAATTCCTCCCATGTACACCTGTTACTATACCGAAATTCTGAAAGGAACTTCTCTCTCTTCTTTTACACTCAAGCAATAATTTAATATCATGAATCTAAATTCCATTAAAATAGCTGGGACATGTTTCTATATGTCCTCCATACTTTCCATTAAATGTAAATATTATGAGGAACCCCTTTCTCTCTCATCATCCATTTTTATGAATTCTTATGTCACGCCGTTACACTGCCGAAAATCGCACCGATTTTCCAAGCCAATGCCATTGTGTAGTGGATACCTTTCCCATTTCTCCATCAAGGGTATTAACCTTTATGCACATTGAATTATTGATTACAAAGTTTCATGTATTAATTCCACATTCCTTTATCATGGAATAAGTGATTATGTTTTATGAATCCATGTTTTATGATCCATGTGGCACACTTATGCATGAAATGAAATGTTTAAGAAGGATGTGCCCTTTTAGCGCTCCAATGCATTAGGTATAGTATAGTATCATAATACGTCATGTGCAATGAGTGTTGACTCATGCTAATTCATGTGCCACTAGGGTTTACTCGTGCTTCATGTGAAATGAGTATTTACTCATGCTCTATGTGCAATGAGCCTTTGCTCATTCTAATTCCATGTTAAGTGTTGTTGCCACATTTGTAACACCTGAGACTTTTATGAGAAATATTTTGTTTTTATTTTATATAAATCATCAAAGGAATCTTTCACTACACACAACACCAGCTTGGCATGCTTTACAAGAAATTGCGGCCTTCCTCGGTAGCTTGTGTCATACGCAATACCGAGTTTCACTAAACAACAATATGCTACTAAAATATTATTAAAATTAGCCGTTATGAATAGTAATAACCACTTTTTGAAATTTTTTAAATTTTATTTTTCAAAATGGACTTCATTTTTGGATTTTGAATATCAAAATTAGCTTAGGATGAAATTTTGGAACTTTTCGGATAACTTTCATATTCTGATGAATAGTGAAAATTAATAAATTTTAATTAAAAACAACTTTTTTAATCGAAATAATTAATAGTGATAAATTATTAATTTTATTGGTTTTAATGTATATTTAGAATATATTTTTACAATTTAATACAATTTTGTTCATTGGATGTGATTTCAAATTTAAACCAGACATAAACAAGTGTCAATCTTTTGATAGTTATTATCTATTAAAAACACGCTATTTGTTTTGACGACGAGAATTAATTATTAAATTAGTTAATGTAACTGATATGTTTTTAATTTGGTAAAATAAACATCATATTTGAATTCATAATATCAAATATAACTTAGGCCTAAACTTTGGTATTTTTCTGAAAACATTCAATTTTTGATGAATAGTGAAACCACTAAGTGGTAGTTAAAAAAACTGAGTTTTTTTCATAAAACTTAATTTTACCACTTCTGTGAGTGGAATTTCAAAAATCCAAGAGACACGGTTGATGTCATTAAGTAAAATGTAGTTCAATGAGATGAAAATAATTTTTGGTGGATAGTAACTTTTTTCTTTTTTTACCACGGTTAAAAGTAAATAGGGTAATTAAGGGAAAAGTGTTATTATTATTATCCTAAAACATGTAATTATTCTATTGGATAAGTGTTATTCGACCAAAAACAACCCTAGGAATAACATATTACCATTTAGGCCCACTTGGATTAGATTAGGACATTTATTATCAATTTATTTAAAGAAGGGTTAAAATAGTTAAAATCAATGTTTAATAACTAAATCATTTTTTATATAGAGTTATTCATAAGATAAATTTGACTATAAATATTAATTATAAATCTAAAAATATTTCATACGTAATGGTATTTTATTTGTAATTTTTAGACATTAAATAATTTAATTTATTTATGACACAACAATGATTCAGTAATTATCTTATTAATGAAATATTGACATAATTGATGGTATAAATACCCAAATAAATGTAATTTGACACTTTTTATGACTTCCACTAATTTTATAGGTTAATATGACATGTTAGTATTGATTTAAGTAATTTTTTCGAACTAATCATTCTGTTATGACTTTCACAAAAATCAATCACCAAATAGTGTCAAAATTGATATCAAATAGTTTTTAAAACAAATATTATATTATTAATTGTTATTTTATTCCTAAAAATCTAATTTTCGGCCAAGATACTTATCTCATGATAGTTATATCATTAATGGACCACTTTGGGGTCTCTTGGATGTATATGGTATGTTTATTAACTATACAATAGAAAAATAAAAAGTGACATGGTAAATTTCAATCTAATTAACTAAGAGTTAAAACTAATAGATAAGGTTACTATAATGACATAAACTTGTTTAACTTCCATTGGATGAAAGGATTTCGACCCATCACCACCTTAGCTTCGAAATATAACAATTTGGAGCTATTACAAACCGAATATGACTTTATAATAAAATAATATATTTAGTTATTCCAAAGGTGCCCCTCTCCTCCCTTATAAAAAGGCACCTCCTCCCCCTCTTCCTCACACCACTTTGAGACTTCATGCTCGGCCAACCCCTGCCAATTTCTCTTCTCCACTTCCTTATAAATATCCTATAGGTTATTTTCTTCTACAACGACCTATTTTATTGCCCTAAAAGGAGGTCTCAAAGAAGCACTTCAAAGAAGAGGTAATGTCTGTTACCGATTCTTTCATCTTTATTTCTTCTTCCACTTCTTCTTCTTTAGTTGTTTCATTATGAAGTAATAACATCAGTATCACTCATATACATATATGTTATTATAGGTATGAAACAACCATATTTCACCATGTATCCATCCTACGGAAAAAGAAATCACTGCGCGTGTGTATGTACGGAATACCGTCTCCACGCCGTGGTGTAATCTATTTTCCCCCACCACCATACTTGGATTTGTATAATGGTGTAAATAATAACTATTTATGATTATTTTAAAGTGATATTGATTCTGAAATAGTATATATACACTCCAATACAATTCCACAATCATGGGAACGATATCTTCGCTCGAGCGTACGTACGGAATACCGTCTCCACGATACGATGCGACTCGTTCTACATGATCTTCATTGAATAATGATTATATAAATGAATTGAATGAATTGAATGAATTAATATGATATATATTACTCTAATAACATTCTGGAAATGAGGTATCTATAACCTAAAGAGAATAATAAGAATTTATTCGACAAAACACGCAAAAGAACAAAAAGTAATAAATACCCGAATAACAAGTAGTAATGAAATATTACTAATAAGAAGTTAAGAATATGACCATATATGATATCATAACAATTAGTATGATTCTATAATAAGTCAATAACATTATTTAAATCATTATACCGGAGGTTCGGACACTTACAAAGAAAATCGTACCTAATGTAAGGGAAATATCACAATCTCATTTTTATCCGAGATTGTTTATACTCTGGAATTTACTGGGGTGTATTTTATCATCCACATACATGTTTCCTTAATATTTAATATTATTTCCATCCACCTACAATTTCTAAAATCCAATTTTACCCTTTGGAGAGTTTTTAGTAAAAGATATGAAAGGAATCTTTTGTCGTTTTTCGTACGAGGTACTTTTTGACTTTTCCGGAAAAAGTACGAGAAGAATTTTTTTAAAATTATACGGCATGAATGGATTTTTAAAACATTATTTCCAAGAATCATCCTTTACAAGTTTTCAAGTTTATTTTTAATCAACTTCTTCTAGTTTAAAATTGTATGACATGTTATGAAAGGAACATGTTTTTGAAGTAGAAAGGATATTTTCCTCAAGAATAGAGTTCAAGTGTTTTATCTAAGATAATACAGGGTTCTGTTTCTATCCTTATTATTACATTGATTTGATTATGTTGTGATGGAATTATTTTTATGAATTTCTTTATCTTATATGAATTGTTTTATGATGTCATGTTGTTTAAGAATTCCATTTTTATTACATGGGTTATGAAATAATGTATGATTTATGATTTTGTGGCACACATAAGAATGGTATCATTATGAGATGGGTGGGACCTATATCTCCCTCCAATGCATTGGCTAAAAATTTTATATCTCATGAGAAAGACATGGCTGGAATGGTAGGTTAAACCGGTTCAGTGAAACAGGACTGAAACGAGGAATGAACTCGGTTCAGAAATAGACTTTGTCCACGAAGATAGTCTTGGAAATGATTCGTGACTAATAAGAAATGATTCCCTATGATTATGTGTGTATTCCACAAAGTTTCATGTTTAAAGTTATGATTATTGGGATTACATTTCACTACTATGATTTATCCCATGTTATGAAATTATGATCTCTTTTGCAGGTTAAGATTTCCAAAAGTTATTCCTATGTATATGATGTGATTGATATTTCTTTTGTTTACCCTTACTGAGCATTTGAGATCACCCTTTTGTATGTTTTCTTTCCCCAGGTCAGGAAGAAGGTTATTAATTAAGAAATGCCAAATGGGACTATAGATATGATGAAATAAATGAGAGACAGTGTAGACGCTTTATGAACAAATTGTTTATGTTTCCCAGTTTCTGAAGACACTATACCTATATAGTCCTTTCCTGGTTTTTTTATATGTTGTAATAAGTATGTTTCAATTTTGAAGTAATAACAATGTATCTAAAGTATTGGTCGTTATAGTTGGTATCAGAGGAAATGTATAGTCAACCTTTGGAAACTGGGATGTGAAAGCCTTAGTAAGAACCCTAAGGATAAGTCTAAGCATAGAACACAATCTTAGTGTTTTATAAATGTCCATGAATAACCTATGATAAGACCTTAAGTGTGAAATCTTATTCTTGATTATGTGGTTTTCCTATTATAATTACTGTTTCTCACACTATTATTCTTCGTTTTAGTCAATGGATGGAACCCGAAGGAACAGTGTTAATGTGGAATGAGACGGGCAATGCAATGATTGTCCCCCTGAGCAACCAAATGTTATGGGAGCTGGAATGAAAAATCTTGTAGCCATGCTCACACAACTTTCTCAAGCTGTGAATCATGCAGGACTTCTAAACGAGCAAAGGAAGGACCAACATTCTGTTGAATCCTTCATGAGGCAGTGTCCACCTTCATTCAGCGGGTCTACTGATCCATTAGTAACTGAACAATGGATTAGTACTACTAAAAAGATATTTTCAGTTCTTCAATGTTCTGAACATGATAAAGTCATATTAGCAGCGTATCGTTTCGAAGGTGATTCTGATCAATGGTTGAATCTTATCAAATAATACGATGCAAAGATATGAAATTGAGTACATAGAATGGGACGAGTTCAAGAACTTATTTTTAAATAAGTACATCCCACGTATTCTTCAAACAAAGATGGAGAAGGAGTTTCTTGAACTAAAGCAAAAGGATGATGAATATGTTGGTACCTATGAAGAAAATTTTACAAGACTTACAAGGTATGCTTCTGGGATTATTATCCAACCTGAGAGTAAGATCGATCGATTCTTTAGTGGCTTAAAACCAAGTCTTCGTAGGGCCTTAGCCATAAGGGACTTCAATAGCTACGAGGAAATCATTCGATGTGCTCTCAAAGTTGAGATGGAGATTGGTGTAACCCATCAGGAATATGGGTTTGATAAGAAGAAGAAAATGGAATTCAAAGGAAAATCTAAAGAGCACACTCAAAAGAAGATGATTTTTCCCTTATGCTCAATGTGTGGAAAGAAACATGGAGGGATTTGTCTTAAAGGGACAAGTAAATGTTTCAAATGTGGAACGGAAGGTCATCAGGCATTTGAATGCCGCAATGATGGGAAGAAGATGTCTAATGATGCAAACAAAGGAAGGGACACACAGAATGAACCTACTACACTTCAATGTTTCAAGTGCAAGGAGATGGGGCATTATGCCAATCAATTCCCAAATCTAAGGGTTGATGATTATGGTTGACATCAACAAACTCTTAAGGCTAATGACAAAAGAAAGTTACATGCAATTTCTATCAGCGATGTGGAGTACGATAACGATGTGGTGGAAGGTACACATATCATCCACTCTAAAGTAGCAAATGTTTTATTTGATTCTGTATCCATCCACTCATTTATTTATAATGAATTTTCTAATGATAGCACCGTATTACCTCAACAATTTGATGTTGAGTTAGCTGTGACAACCCCTAAGGGCACAACAGTCGCATCAAAAGTTTATAATTCTTCCCCGATTGAAGTTTGTGGGAAAGTGCTTCCTGCAAATCCTGTGATCCTTCCTATAGTGGAATTTTATGTGATTCTTGGCATGGATTGGCTTTCTTTATATGGAGCTCATATCAATTGCCAAAGGAGGAAAGTCACATTTCATATTTCAGATCAATCTATGATCATCTATCGATGCAAGGATGAACATATCCTTCCAGTAGAAATTTCTTCCATCTCATGGGTCTTGATTCCACTAAATTAAGGTTATTTATCTCAAATGGTTGGTGAGAAAATCACGATTAAGAATATTCCCATTGTACGTGAGTTTGATGATGTCTTTCTGGAGGAATTGTCGGGTCTTCCACCAAATCGTGAAGTTGAGTTTTCAATAGAACTCGTACCGGGTGCTTTGCCTAATTCAAAGACACCTTATAGAATGGACCCAATTGAGTTGCAGGAATTGAAGAAGCAACTCCAAGAAAATCATGATAAGGGATTTATCCGCCCTAGTGCGTCACCTTGGGGAGCACCTGTTCTATTTTTTAAAAAGAAAGATGGATCAATGAGACTCTGCATTGATTATCGAGAACTTAACAATATCACTATCAAGAAAAAATATCCTCTCCCATGCATTGATGACTTATTTGACCAACTACGAGGAGTTCAATACTTTTCCAAGATTGATCTTCGTTTAGGGTATCATCAATTAAGGGTCAAAAGGGAGGATATACCAAAGGCAACTTTCCGTACCAGGTATGGACACTATGAATTTATAGTGATGTTGTTTGGTCTTACTAATTCCCCTGCTATCTTCATGGACCTGATTAATAGAGTCTTTAGAGACTATCTTGATCAGTTTGTGGTAGTCTTTATAGATGCTATTCTGGTATATTCAAAGAGCAAGTAAGAACATGAAGATCACTTGATAATTATATTGAAGACCCTAAGAAAGTAGAATCTTTATGCCAAATTTACCAAGTGTGAATTTTGGCTTCAAAATGTTTCATTTTTGGGTCACATAATCTCAAAAGAGGGGATATCTGTGGATCCAGAAAAAACTGAGGTTATCCAAAGATGGTCGAGACCAACAACAGTAACTGAGATCTGATGTTTTCTTGGTTTGGCTGGATATTATCGACGTTTTGTGAAATATTTTTCACGATTATCTAATCCACTCACCAGGTTGACTCGGAAAGGAGTTATGTTTGTTTGGACAGAATAATGTGAAGAGAATCTCAAGGAGTTGAAAAAAAGGTTATCCAGTGCACCTATTCTCACACTTCCTTTTAGTGGAGAAAGGTTTATGATCTACAGTGATGCATCCAAGAAGGGATTGGGGTGTGTTCTTATGAAAAATTATATGTTGATAGCTTATGCCTCACGACAATTGAAAATACATGAGAAAAATTACCCAAATCATGATTTCGAGTTAGCTGCCGTAATCTTTGCATTAATGATTTGGAGGCATTATCTTTATGGAGAAAGGTGTGACATTTATACTGATCATAAAAGTTTAAATTATATTTTCACACAAAAGGAGCTGAATATGCGCCAAAGAAGATGGTTGGAGCTGATTAAGGATTACGACTGCTCAATCCATTTCCACCTTGGGAAAGCAAACAAGGTGGAAGATGCATTAAGTCGACAAGAACATGCCAGTTTATCCATGATGAGGATCACAAAAGATCCAATATTTATGGATTTACAAAGGATGGATCTTGGAATTATAATGGAAAGGTAAATTTTTTATCTTTCTCAAATTAATGTTCAACCATCTATACATGTGAAGATTAAAGAGGCACAGAAATAAGATGTCAAGTTACAAAAGAATGTGAGAAATGTTCTTGAATTAATCCTTGATTGTGATGGGATAATATAGTTTAGGAACCGGGTATGTGTTCCTCCCATCCCAGAATTAAAGAAGGAGTTTCTGGATGAGCCGCATAGTTCTTCATTTTCTATTCATCCTGGAAGCACGAAGATGTATAGGGACCTGACAGAGTACTTCTGGTGGGATGGCATGAAAAGAGATGTTGCTGAATATGTCTCTCGATGCTTGGTTTGTCAGCAAGTTAAAGCTGAGATTCAGAAGTCTAAGGGGATGTTACAACCATTACCCATACCCGAATTGAAATGGGAAAACATCACTATGGACTTTGTCACCGGGCTTCCAAAAACATCCAAAGTCAGTAATCCTATCTGTGTCATAGTTTATCATCTTACAAAGTCTGCACACTTCATTGCTATTAGAGACGATTTCTATCTAGATCAGCTTTCTAGGATATATGTAAAAGAAGTAGTAAGATTGCATGGAGTACCACTTTCTATTATATCTGATAGGGATCTGAGGTTTACCTCAAAGTTCTGGCGAAGTCTTCAGCATACTCTGGATACAGAGTTGAGTTTCAACACTACTTATCATCCTCAGACAGACGGTCAGTCTGAGAGAACAATTCAAACTCTAGAAAATATGTTGAGAGCTTGCTCTATGGATTTCAAAGGTGGTTGGGATCAACACCTACCTTTGGCGGAATTTTCTTATAATAATAGCTTTCACTCCAGTATTCAGATGGCTCCTTATGAAGCTCTCTATGGAAAGAAATGTAGGACTCCAACTTGCTGGGATGAAGTTGGGGAAAGAAATCTATTAGGACCTGATCTTGTTGATGAGATGGCAGAAATGGTCCGATCTATTCAACAACACATAAGAGCAGCTCAGAGTCGACAGAAATGTTATGCCGAAAACTGAAGAAAAGACCTAGAGTTTGAAGTGGGTGATAAAGTTTTCTTACGAATATATCCCTAGAAGAGGGTCATGAGATTTTGAAAGAAGGGGAAGTTGAGCCCTAGATATATCGGTCCTTTTGAAATACCGGATCGTGTTGGGAAGGTAGGTTACCGATTGGATCTTCCACCAAATCTCTCTCAAGTTCATGATGTGTTCCATGTATCTCTCCTGAGAGAGTACATACCTGATCCTTCACATGTACTCAGCTTAGAAGTTGTACCGCTGGAACAAGATCTTTTTTATGAAGAACAACCGATAGAGATTCTGGATCGCAGCAAAAAAGTACTAAGAAACAAGACCACTCGTTTGGTGAAAGTTTTATGGAGGAACCACCAATTAGAAGAAGTGGCATGGGAGCTTGAGGATATGATGAGGGAGAGGTATCCTCATCTGTTTGTTACAAAGTGACGAATTTCGAGGATGAAATTCATTTTAAGGGGGGTAGAATGTAACACCTGAGATTTTATGAGAAATATTTTGTTTTTATGTTATATAAATCATCAAAGGAATCGTTCACTACACACAACACCAGCTTGTCTTACTTTACACGCAACCTCTGCCTTCCTCGATATCTTGTGTCGTACGCAATACCGAGTTTCACTAAACAACGATATGCTATTAAAATATTATTAAAACTAGCCGTTATGAATAGTAATAACCACTTTTTGAAAATTTTTAAATTTTATTTTTCAAAATGGACTTCATTTTTGGATTCGGAATATCGAAATTAGCTTAGGGGGAAATTTTGGTACTTTTCGGATAACTTTCATATTCTGATTAATAGTTAAAATTATTAAATTTTAATTAATAACAACTTTTTTAATCAAAATAATTAATAGTGATAAATTATTAATTTGAGTGGTTTTAAAGTATATTTAGAATATATTTTTACAATTTAATATAATGTTGTTCATTGGATGTAATTTCAAATTTCAACCAGACATAAAAAAGTGTCAATCTTTTGATAGTTATTATCTTTTAAAAACATGCTATTTGTTTTGACAACGGGAGTTAATTTTTAAATTAGTTAATGTAACTGATATGTTTTGAATTTGGTAAAATAAACATCATTTTTGAATTCATAATATCAAATATAGCTTAGGACTTAATTTTGGTATTTTTCGGAAAACATTCAATTTTTGATGAATGGTGAAACCACTAAGTGGTAGTTAAAAAAACTGAATTTTTCATAAAACTTAATTTTACTGCTTCTGTGAGTGGAATTTCGAAAATCCGAGAGACATGGTTGATTTTAGTAAGTAAAATGTAGTTCAATGAGATGAAAATAATTTTTGGTGAATAGTAACTTTTTACTTTTTTTCCCACGGTTAAAAGTAAATAGGGTAATTAGGGGTAAAAGTGTTATTATTATTACCCTAACACAAGTCCTAATTCAATTGGATAAGTGTAATTCGACCAAAAACAACCTTAGTAATAAAATATGACCATTTAGGCACACATGGATTAGATTAGGACATTTATTATCAATTTATTTAAAGAATGGTTAAAATAGTTAAAATCAAAGTTTAATAACCAAATCATTTTTAATATAGAGTTATACATAAGATAAATGAGACTATAAATATTCATTAGAAATATAAAAGGATTTACTACATTATTTTATTTTATTTGTAATTTTTAGACATTAAATAATTAAATTTATTTATGACACAACGATGATGTAGTAATTATCTTATTAATGAAATATTGACATAATTGATGTTATAAATACCCAAATAAATGTAATTTGAGAAGTTTTATGAATTACACTAATTTTCTAGGTTAATATGACATGTTATTATTGATTTAATTTATTGTTTTCGAACTAATCATTCTGTTATGATTTTCAAAAAAAAACAATCACCAAATAGTGTCAAAATTGACATAAAATAGTTTTTAAAACAAATATTATATTATTAATTGATATTTTATTCCTAAAAATCTACTGTTTAGCCAAGATACTTATATCAGGATATTTGTATCATTAATGGATCACTTGGGGTCTCTTGGATGTATATCGTATGTTTATTAACTATATAATATAAAAATAAAAAGTGACATGGTAAATGTCAATCTAATTAACTAAGAGTTAAAACTAATAGATAAGGATAATATAATGACCTAAAATTGTCTAAATTCTATTTTATGAGATTATTTAGACCTATACCCACCTTATCTTTGAAATATATCAATTTGGAGCTATTAAAAACCGAATTTGACTTTATAATAAAATAATATTTTTTGTTATTCCAAAGGTTCCCCTCTTCTCCCTTATAAATGGGCACCTCTTCCCCTCTTCCTCACACCACTTTGAGCCTTCAATCTCGGCCAAACCCTGTCAATTCCTCCTCTCCACTTCCTTAGAAACATCCTAGAGTTTCTGGTCTTTTTCAAAGACCTATTTTAGTGACCTAAAAGGAGGTCTCAAAGAAGCACTTCAAAGAAGAGGTAATATCCGTTACCGATTCTTTTATCTTTATTTCTTCTTCCAAATCTTCTTATTTTGTTGTTTCATTATGAAGTAATAACACCAGTATCACACATATGTTGATATGTTATTATAAGTACGAAACAACACTATTTCAATATCTATCCATCCTACGGAAAAAAGAAATCACTGCGCGTGCGTACGTACGGAATATCATCTCCACACCGTGGTGTAATCTATTTTCCTCCACCACCTTACTTGGATGGGTATAATGGTGTAAATAATAACTACTTATGATTATTTTAAAGTGATATTGATTCTGAAATAGTATACATACACTCCAATACAATTCCACGATCATGGGAACGATATCTTCGCTCGTGCGTACGTACAGAATACCGTCTCCATGATGTGATGCAACTCGTTCTACATGATAATCATTGCATAATGATTATATAAATGAATTTAATGAATTAATATGATATATATTACACTAATACCATTCTGGAAATGAGGTATCTATAACCTAAAGATATGAATAAGAATTTATTCGACAAAACACGCATAAGAACAAAAAGTAATAAACACCCGAATAACAAGTACTAATGAAATATTACTAATAAGAAGCTAAGAATATGACCATATATGATATAATAACAATAAGTATGATTCTGGAATAATTCAATAACATTATTTAAATCATTATACAGGAGGTTCGGACACTTACATAGCAAATCGGACCTAAGGTAAGGGAAATATCACAATCTCATTTTTATCCGATATTGTTTATACTTTGGAATTTACTGGGGTGTAATTTATCATCCACATCCATGTTTCCTAAATATGTAATATTATTTCCATCCACCTAAAATTTTTAAAATCCAATTTTACCCTTCGGAGAGTTTTTAGTAAAAGATATGAAAGGAATCTTTTGTCGTTTTCCGTATGAGGTACTTTTTGACTTTTTCAATAAAAGTAGGAGAAGAATGTTTTTTTATCTTATATGACATGAATGGATTTTTAAAACATTATTTCCAAGAATCTTCCTTTACAAGTATTCAAATTTATTTTTAATCAACTTCTTTTAGTTTAAAATTGTATGATATGTTAAGAAAGGAAAATGTTTTTGAAGTAGAAAGGATATTTTCCTCAAGAATGGAGTTCAAGTGTTTTATCTAAGATAATATAGGGTTATATTTCTATCCCTATTATTACATTTATTTGATTATGTTGTGATGGAATTATTTTTATGAATTTCATTATCTTATATGAATTGTTTTATGATGTCATGAAGTTTAAAAATCCCATTTTTATTACACGGGTTATGCAATGATGTATGATTTATGATTTTGTGGCACACATAAGAATGGTATCATTATGAGATGGGTGGGGCCTATATCTCCTTCCAATGAATTGGGTAAAGATTTTATATCTCATGAGATAGACATGTATGGAATGACAGGTTAAAACAGTTCAGTGTCACAGGAGTGAAATGAGGAATGAACTCGGTTCAGAAATGGACTTTGTCTACTAAGATAGTCTTGGCAATGTGTCTTGACTAATAAGAAATGATTCTCTATGATTATGTGTGTATGCCACAAAGTTTTATGTTATAAGTTATGATAATTGGGATTACATTTCACTACTATGATTTATCCCTTGTTATGAAATTTTGATCTCTTTTGAAGGTTAAGATTTCCAAAAGTTATGTTCCTATGTATATGATGTGATTGATATTTCTTTTGTTTACCCTTACTGAGTATTTGAGCTCACCCTTTTGTATGTTTTCTTTCCCCATGTCAGGAAGAAGGTTATTAAGTAAGATATTCCAAAAGGGACTATAGATATGATGAAATAAATGGGAGACAGTGCAGACGCTTTATGAACCAGTTGTTTATGTTTCCCAATTTCTACATACACTATACCTATACGATCCTTTCATGGTTTGGTTATATGTTGTAATAAGTATGCTTCAATTTTGAAGTAATAACAATGCATGTAAAGTATGGGTCATTATAACATTTCCATTTTATGATTATCATGCCTTTATCATGCCTTTATGTTCATGTTTTTCTTATGATCTATTTGTATGCCTATTGTATAACATGTATTGTACTTCTCATGTTATTCCATGTGTACTCCCTTAATGGGCTTTATAGCTCACCCTTTTCTTATGAATGTCCTCAGGTTATCCCATGCGAATGCTATGTACGAAGGAATGTGGTGGTCATGTAAAAGATATTTTCAATAAAGATGTTGTATTTCATGTTTTAAGTTTTTATGTAATGATCCTAAGCCCCAAATACACTAAACCTCTTGATATTCTTTGATGTATCAAGTGAGTTTTTATGTAATAAATCATTTTTAAGTTCTAATAAAAAGCAGGGTTGTCATATTCAGACTCTCCAACCACATACTTCCTAATCTGGTTAAAAAAAGAATAATTTTTTATTAAATAAAATTAATATAAATAAACCACCATGATCAAAACATAATTTTTTTTAAATTGGGTATATTAACTAATAAACACATGATTAAATAGACATTTATCTCACAAGGAATCTCTAAATATACAAATTTTTTATATGTATCCATTGAGTTTTAATTCATTATCATATAGGGAAACATAATAAAGGGTGGGCTATTAAAACAAGAAAGGGATAAAAAAAAGTTAATAAATGAACATAATTAGTAAAACATTAGTCTTGATAATAGAGCATTAACATGAGGAAAAGATACATAACATTATCATATGTATAGGATACATATCTTTATAAAAAAATGATCTAAATTATATAAGGCATAAAAAGATCATAAGTACATGAGGAATAAAATTGAAATGTTTCTAAGCATGATACATTTATAAAAATATCAAAATAGATCATCACTATGGTGTCTTAAAAGATATTTCTATGATTTTTTACCAAAGTATTTTTACCCAATGAATTAGTCTATTAAAATTTACATACAAATGTTATCTCTATGACTATAATCATTTCATTAGAGTTATATCAGGGAACACCATTCATATTTCCATGGATGTTCATTAAGGTATCACAAAACATTACTAGGGTGTGATTATATGTTATCATAACATTTCATCTCAAGATAATACTTCTTTACCCAATCCATTAGTCTCTTTATTATAATTTACATCATTTAACGCATTCTCATTTCCTAATTCATTGGAGTGATATCAGATTGAACAATTTTTATGTCTTCATTCATGTATGACATAGAATGGAAACTTATATAAATCCAACAATAATTATAACATGATCCCATGTAAAATAAGAAAGTATCCAATGAATGTAATGATATTTTTATATACCATTCATTCGAGGTCAAAAATTATAGTGAATTAACACCATATAAAATAAATGGAGTATAGTTTAGTCAATAATTTCCCCCATTGAAGCAATATATGGGTATCTGGGTGTATACTATTTAATATAAAGAAACATTTGAGGGTATTCACTTTGAAAGGAATGATTACACATAACAGATGATAAAGAAAGACAAAGGTAGTGATAGATCATTGTGTATAGAGATAATATTTCCACCATACTCGATGTACATAAGAACATGTACATGTACAATAATGTTAAAATAAATGTGACATATTATGAGTGAAATATTACATGAAAATTGGATACAAATTGGGTGTCAAAGAGCCAGTTTTATATGGATTAATGGTGCTATCAAGGTGAATATACATCAATCAGATATGTAAACAATACGACGTTCTTAATTAAAAAGGGTAGTGACCCAATTGAAGGAATGATAACAAGAAGTAGTGAAGAATACACTAATGAAATATTGAAATTAATTGAATGTAAATATCAATCCAATTATTCTTATCCATTATTATTTATCCTAATGTTCGTGTGAATTATCTAGTGAATATACAATGGGAATTTCCAACTAGGTGCATAATAAGGTCACATTCACCATTGACCAAAATGATTTCTAAGATAGACACAACCGACTCATTTTGAGGTTTTAATCCTTATATTCACCTAATCCAAAACCAAATAAACTTTTTTTATCTAGATAGTGGTGTCAATTATAAGAAAACCACAAACTTTTTGTTACCAAATATACTATGGTTTTATGGATATAGGAAACCATGAACATTAAAAATGATTATGAAGTTTGTATAATGAGAGGTAATGGTGATATATCATTGATAAAATAGTATGGAAATTATAATAACCACACATAATAATATTTCATATTGAAATAATATGTAATATAAAATCTCTTATGAAGGTAGTCGTAATAGGGGAGAGGAACCCTTATTTTGATAGAGAAAAAACAAATAAAAAATACTATACTTAGATGAAAATGAAGTCTATAACTAATAAGAAATCATATTAATTGTAATAGGGGTATTTAGAATAACATTATAACATATAAAATTGATAATCAAATGCTTATACAATACAATAACTTGATTCGAAAGAAGTCGGAAAAAGATCCCTTACCTTGGGAGGATGCTTTTTAAAGTAATAAAGGGATTACTTAGATCCTTGAAACAAAAATGGTGGGACTCATGTGATGTTTATTATTATATAAATCACGATCAAATGATTTTTTATGTAATTTTAGGGAAATGGGGAATTTTTATTTGGGGAGTGGGGGTTTTTAGGGGTTATAATATAGCTTATTTTATTATATAAGCCAACCACTTGGTGATAAAATTAATTACAAGTAATTTAATGTATAATTAATTATTTAGATAGTTTTATTAGATATTAATGTCCTTATTAAAATTAAAAATATCTAAAAAACACACAATTAAAGTACACAAATAAAAAAATTATTTTTTAACATAATATTCCATTTTTTTGGATTCGAAATGTATGTTATACTTTTTTAAATTATAATTATTATATTTAAATTGATTTTAGTACATATTAAATTATATTTTTATTAAATAAAATCTTTTATAGTTTTTTATCATTCTGACATAATAATTATCAAAAAATTTATAGTTCTATGTAAAGCTTCAATTTTTACACTTTTACATAAAAATCAACATTGTGAGAAACTTCCAAAAAAATATCCATAAGATAATTTTTATATTATGATATAATATATGAATTATATTTTATGGAAATAATTATTAAAATATAAGAATTTATATCTTCAAATAAATATCCATATTTGATGAAATTTATCATTTTTATATAAAAATGAACACCCTGACCATCATAGAAATTACTTAGGACTCTGTTAAAATATATATTCATTCAAAAAGTGTTTTGTTAGAGTATTTCATGAAAATAAATCTTATCTAAAACATCTATATTTCTAATAAATAGTTTTCTAACAGAATATATTTATTGTCTCCAAATATAATATGATATTTATTATAACATTAAACAATCCATTTACTATTCATTCTTGTAGTTGTGCATGATGTGTATAGTTTTTTAGAAATGTAAAAGTATTTATATGTTCTCATAATAAGAAATTAATTTAAAAATAATGGTTTTATTATGAACATAATTAAATTTTAATAGGGTTACATAATTTCAGCCTTTCTTTATATATTAATGTGTGAATATATCTTATAAATTGTATCGATTGAGTTTATATCATAGATAAAATTAATATTTTGACTATTTAAATACATTTTACCGAAATCATATATATGAGAAAAGTTAAAAAATAAAAAATAAATAAACTAGGAACTCAATATAAAATTTTAGAATAAAATTTAATTAACAATGTCTTGTATTCAACACTTAAATCATTAAACATAATTGAAGATATCAAAATATAGCATAATGGTATCATTTAATTCATTTTAGGAATATAATAATTCATATTTATTATTTTGAAAAACTAGTGTCAGATTAATACAATGTCTAATATTTGGGAATTTCATATGGTTTGGAACCACAGATCAATGAAATAGTCTTGATGTGTCTTCGTAGATAATTAAATGAAACAAATGCACCCTTAAAAACACAAAATTACATTCCATATTTATTTAAAAGTAATTAAACTTATAACCATAATCACATTTTTGAAAACAAAACTAAAACCTTCCAAAAAAAATTGTTAAACACCTATATAGATATTCTACTTATTAGTTGAAAAACAGTTAATAGATTTGTTAGACCTAAAGAGACCAAAATCCCTCCCTAAATAAAAATATCCCTAATTAATGCACTGACCAATATATTAAACACAAATTTCCCATATATTTTGAGGAAATTCATTCATTATAACCCCTATCTATTCAAAACACATTGGTATTAACATTATATTTATAATATTGGATAATTGTTAATTATATGATATTACGACCTCAAACCCCAAAATTAATGGTTTATTCGATATTGGGAATCTATTTTTAGGGTTAAAATATTGATTGTATAGTTTAATGTTTTCAGAAATGTAAACCACCAGATGAAATGTAATGTAATCAATGATAATATTATGAGAAAAAATCCAACTATTCAAAAAAAAGTTACCACTGCAAGACAATAAATGTTATTCCTTCCCCATGAAAGTCATCAGGAATCTAATTAAGTCCTATTAATCACCCCATAATGGATCTAGATTCCTTCATAGCCTCATATGATAAACTCATAAATCATTAACATAGGAATATATTCTATTACTTTAGACTCAACATATGTTATCTTTCAATATAATCAATGGAAACTAGCTGAGAAATTTTCACAACCTATGGTGTGAACCACTCCCCAATTCATTATCCATTAGTTCACAAATGGACTATTGGCCACTAACACACACTATATTTCATATCCAATAGAACAAAAAATCCATGATAAGATATGTAATATACTTAATTAACTTTACTTTTTTACCCCTACCATAAATAATTAGGGAACACATTTTCAAGTTTTTTGACATAAGAAAAAGTAATAATTCAATAATGTAGCCTTAATTAGACCTAACACTGTCTAAATCATTGTAAAATATCATTTATCCACTCATTAATTTACTCTCAAGCTAATGATTGATATTATGTTCTCCCCTCAATGCATTATCACACTCCAATGAAGGAATGCATTGGATGGCTATGGATACTACACAACTAACCAATCCTAGACCATCTGCGATGAATCCAGAAGGAAAAATAGTCCAATGATCCCCATCTAAATTTATGTGGAACAAATTATTCATATTCATTTCCAAAGAATAATGGGTATGAGATAAATAAATTTTCTACACTAAGGATAATGATAAAAAATGATAAGGAGGTGATCATCAGCATTGTAAGTTAATGTAGTTAATATATATATTTGAAATGTAACACATTGAGAATCTAAATACCATAAGGGTGATTCAAAATCCAACAAATTGTTTATTATCCTATGATTAAATGGATAGTAGGATTCACAAGTACAACCATGACATTTAACGGTCGCCAAAAGTCGTCACTAATGGTCTATAGAGGCCGCCTAGTGTCCGCCAAACGGTGGAAACTTTTGGCCAGTCGCTATTGCTATCAGCGACTTCCATTTGGCGGACGCTGTCAGTGCCACTAGAATCACATACAGTGGCTGCCAAAAGGCGTTCGATGTAGGCTGTACCTAGAGCGACTGCCAAATGGCGGCCGCAATGGGTTTTTAATTTTAATTTTTTTAAATATCAATTATACAATAAAATATAACCACATAAATCTCACCATTCATCTTCCATGCTCCACATCCGTCATCAAATATAACTGCATAAAAAAATTTATTAACAAAATTAGTACTGAATAAATCTTATTAACAAATAATTGAAACAAATTAATATATTTCAATTCAAACTTACTGTAATAGATCAAAAAAATTTGATTTTAAAAATATATTCATAATTTCGATTACCATTTTAAATTTTTTAAATTGTTAATTCTATAGTTCTAAATAGATTGTTTCCCTATGATTTCAGGTCAATCTGATGTCGTTCGCTATGAATTTGGTCGTTTATGCCACCATAAGTGCATTTTCGGTCACCGTAGGCACACAGAACCTTCGATTGACATGCTGTCTACCCGAACACTTCACATTTCACTCACCCGTTTTTTTCATATGATTTCAGACCATTTCGAAATTGATCGGCCAGTTTGGACCCCCCACGCATGTTTCTAAAGAACGCCTAACACTTAAAAAAGGCATATTCATCCATATTTTTCAAATCAGACATCCGAATGACGTCTCATCTCCTAGTACACATCACGAATAAAAATTATATTGTTGCCATCTTATTTTAGGTCAATCCGATGTTGTCTGCTATGAATTTGACCATTAAACGCCCATTTTGGCCTTTTTGACACCAGAAATGTGTTCTTTATCACTACCAGAGCATATAATCTCCGATTGACATTTCATATGCATTGACACTTCACAATTCACTCACCCATTGTTTTCGTCTAATTTTAGGTCAATCCGACGTCGTTTGGCCGGTTTGGACCGCCCAATGCACATTTTTAATGCACGCTCAACACATAAAAAATGCATATTGAGTCGTACTGCACAAAACACACATCTGATTGACGTGGTGTCTCCACGTACATGTCATGAATTGAAATTCAATTGTTTCCCTGTGATTTCAGGTCAATATGATGTCGTCCTCTTAGCATTTGACCGTTAAACGCCCATTTTCCCTTTTTTGACACCCGATGTGCGTTCTTGATCACCGCGGGCACATGGCATATCTGATTGACATGTTGTATGCCCGACCACTTCATATTTCATTCAAAAATTATAATCACCTGATTTCAAGCCATTCCGATGTCATTTTTCCGGTTTGGACCACCCCACGTTCATTTTTGAAGCGCGCCCAACACTTAAAAACACATATTGAGCCGTACTGTGCGAACCGCATGTCCAATTGATTTGTCGTATCCTTTTACACATCAAAAATAATAACTAGATAGATTCACTATGATTTCATGTCAATATAATGTTGTCCGCTATGAATTTGATTGTTAAATGCCTGTTTTGGCCGTTTATGACACCAGAAGTGCGTTCTCGGTCACTGTGGGCACACGACAACTCTGATTGACTTTCCTTCTTCCCGACCACTTCACATTTCACTCACCCATTGTTTTAATACGATTTCATACCATTCCGACTTCATTAGGCCTGTTTGGGCCACCCCATGCGCGTTTCGGATTCGCACCCAACACATAATAAATGCATATTGAGCCGTACCGAGCAAACTGCATGTTCGATTAAAGTGTCGTCATCTCATACACGGAAAGAATAATAATTAGATTTTTTCCATTGATTTCAGGTCAATCTAATGTCGTTTTATATTAATTTGAATGTCAAAATCCCATTTTGGTCGTTTGTGACACCAGAAGTGTGTTATCGGTCACCGCGGGCACACGACACCTCTAATTTACATTCCGTCTACCCAAACACATCACAATTAACACACCCATTGTTTTCTTCTGATTTATGGAAATTCCGACATCGTTCGACCGGTTTGGACCGCCCCACGCGCGATTTTGAAGCACGCCCAACACTTAAAAAAGAATATTGAGTCGTACCATTAAAACTGCACGTCTAATTGACGTACCGTATCATCGTACACATCACGAATAAAAATTATATTATTTTGCAGTGATTTCAGGTCAATCTGATAGAATCTGCTATGCATTTGACCGTTAAATGCCTGTTTTGGACATTTGTTACACCAAAAGTGTGGTCTCGGTCACCACGGGCAGATGACACCTCCGATTGACATGTTGTCAGCCCGACCATTTCACAATTTACTCAAATATTGCTGTCATCTGATTTCAGCCCATTCCAACATCGTTCGATCGATTTGGACCACCCCACGAGCATTTCTGAAACACACCCAACACTTAAAAACAAATATTGAGTCGTACCATGCAAACCACATGTCCAATTGAAATTTCATCACCTCGTAAACATCAATAATAATAATTATATTCTTTTACTATGATTTCAAGTCAATCCAATGATGTTCTCTATTTATTTGACCGTTAAACGCCCATTTAGGCCGTTTATGACACCAGAAGTGCATTCTTGGTCTCTGAGGGCACACAACACCTCTAATTAACATGCCATCTTCCGAACCACCTCACAATTAACTCACCCATTGTTTTCGTCTGATTTAATGCAATTCTAATGTCATTAGACTGGTTTGGACCGCCCCACGCGTGATTCTGAAGCGCGCTCACCACTTAAAAAATGAATATTGAGCCATACCGCGCAAACCACATGTTCGATTGATGTGACATCTCCTCGTACATTTCATGAATAATAATTAGATTTTTGACCTCTGATTTCAGGTCAATCCGATGTCATTCGCTATGTATTTGACCGTTAAACGCCGGTTTTGGCCATTTATGACACCAGAAATGTGTTCTCGGTCACCGCGGGGACACAACTCCTCTGATTGACATGTCTTATTCTTAAAAACTTCACAATTCATCCACCCATTGTTTTTTTCTTATTTCATTCCATTCTGATGTAGTTCGTCCTGTATGGACAACCCCACGGGCATTTTTGAAGCACCCCCAACACTTAAAAATGAATATTGAGATGTACCGTGAATACCGCACGTATGATTGATGTTTCGTATCCTCATACACGTCACTAATAATAATTATAATGTTTCCCTATGATTTTAGGTCATACCGATGTCATCCACTATGCATTTGACTGTTAAACGCCCTTTTTGGCAGTTTATGACACCGTAAGTGTATTCTCGGTCACCGCGGGCACACGACACCTCCGATTGATGTGTTGTCTACGCAAACACATCACAATTCACTCATTTGTTGTTTTCGTCTAAATTTAGGCCATTCCAACATCATTTGGCCAGTTTGGACCATCCCACATGTGTTTTGGAAGCATGTTCAACACATAAAAACCACATATTATGTCGTACCATGAAAAATGCACGTCTGATTAATGTGTCGTCTCCTCTTACACAACAGGAAAAATAATTATATTTTTTCTGTGATTTCAGGTCAATCTGATGTCATGCGCTATGAATTTGACCACTAAACGCCCGTTTTTCCCTTCTATGACACCAGAAGTGCGTTCTCAGTCACCTAGGGAAAACCAAACCTCTAATTATCATGTCGTCTACCCGAACACTACACAATTCACTCACCAATTTTTGTCGTTTGAATTCAATTCAATCTGACATTGTTCAGCCGGTTTGAACCACCCCACGCACGATTTTGAAGCGTGCCCACCACATAAAAAATGCATATTAAGCCGTACCGTGCAAACCGCATCTCTGATTGATGTGACATCTCCTCATACATGTCACAAATAATAATTAGATTGTTTCTTTATGATTTCATGTCAATCTGTTATCGTCCACTATGCATTTGACCGTTAAATGCTGGTTATGGTCGTTTTTGACACCAGAAGTGCATTCTTGGTCACCACAGACACACGGCACCTCTGATTGACATGTCTTCTACCCTACCACTTTTGAATTCACTCACTTGTTGTTGTAGTATTATTTAAGGTCAATATGACATCGTTCACCTGGTTTGGACCACCTCACACGCGATTTTGAAGCGCGCCCAACACTTAAAAAATGCATATTGATCCATACTACGGAAGACACATGTCCGATTGATGTGTCGTCACCTCTTAGACGTCATGAATAATAATTATATTGTTTACCTATGATTTCTGGTCAATCCGATGTCGTCGGCTATGCATTTGACCATTAAACACCTGTTTTGGCCGTTTATAACACCAAAAGTGTGTTATCGGTCACCGCGGCTACACGAAACCTCTGATTGATGTCCCATCTGACTAAACATTCCAAAATTCACTAAACCATTGTTGTCGCCTGATTTTAGGACAATTCGATGTCGTTCGGCCAGTTTGGCCACCACACGCATGTTTCTGAAGCGCGCCCAACTCCTAAAAAATGTATATTGAGTCGTACCGCGCAAACCGCATGTCCGGTTGACCTTCTGTATCCTTGTACATGTCATGAATAATAATTATATTTCTTCCCTGTTATTTCAGGTCAAGACGATGTCGTTATCTATGTATTTGACCGTTAAACACCCGTTTTGGCCATTTTTGACACCAAAAGTCCATTTCGGTCACCGCGGGAACATGAAACCTCTGATTGACATTCTGTCTGGCTGACTGCTTCAAAAGTCACTCACCCATTGTTGTCGTATGATTTCAGGACATTCGGATGTCATTCGGCTTGTTTGGACTGCCTAACACGCGTTTTTAAAGCGTGCACAACACTAACAAAATGCATATTGAGTCGTACCGTGCAAACAGAACATCCAATTGACGTTCTGTCTCCTTATACACATCATGAATAATAATTAGATAGTATCCTAATAAACCTATAATTCTAAAGATTTCGAAAGAGTTCTTGGGCTTCTCCCAAGAAACAACTGCCTAAAAATTCTCTCCATCCACTAACACATCTTCCTCTGAGATTGTTTGACCCAATAACTATACCTAATGAATACAAAAGTGACATATATATAGCATGTCATATAGTCAATTATCTATAAGTGTAATCTGGGTGATTTCAAGATATTGGGTATGATCATCATCAGTCTTGGAGTGCACAAATATGTCATTTACAAATACTAAAACAAACTAATCTAGGTAAAAATGGAAGATTCTATTCATCAAGGATATAAAAACTTCTACAAAATTCATTAACACAAATCAAATTAATTCAAGAATTGGGTTCATCCTCATCTAGATTACCAATATCACTGCGATGTTCACTAACAATATTCGGAGCCTACAATATATATCAATATTATGTATCTTAAACATATCAATAAAATTCAATCTGAGTATGGTTTGTTTTATTGTTTACCTGTGGTGCCAAATTTTAAGTCATAATTTCATCGATACACGATGAAATCTTTGACAACCTCTCCTCATACACTACATGTCACAGCTGAAACTGCGCATCTATATTGCGCTGCATATCCTGCATGGCAGTATCTATCTTAGTTTTTGTTTTCATCCCTGAATCTCTGCATGCACCCGTCTCATCTTCCCTATCAACTGCACATTGTGGGACACCACCTCCATAGGTCAAAGAATAACAATGACCATCACGTCCCATGACACTGTGAAATATTTCATCACTACTCACAGTACTACAACATTGCTCCTCTGGAAACTCTGCAAACCAACTGTCAAACTGAGCCTATATCATATAATGAATCATTGAACAAATATGAATAATTTATATAAAAAAAATTAATTAGTAAATAATTTTCTTACTATAACACTTGCAACATCGAGATCACCCACCCTATGAGTACTCATCCATATGGACATCCGATCGATTGGCTCGCCGCATTGGTGTAACTATAATAAAGGGGTTCACCATGTTATACAACAAAATTTTTAAAATATGAATAAATATTGAATTCTAAACTTACATCATGTCTAAGCTGTGACACATGTCGAGTGCCAAGTCTGGAAGCTGTGCCCTGCGTGGCCCGATTATGTGAATGACGAGAAGACTCGGTCAACATTCACTGTAGAATTTTTAGCACACCCACAAATGTTGTCCAGTGATCTGTCTTCACACTTGACTTGTAATATTTCCATAATTTTTGGCATTTGGACATACATACAGCCCAAAACTCATCTGGACAGGATGTCAAATTATCCTCTTAAAAAATTGTTATTAGATGAGACAATAATAATAACAATATCATGAAAAATTAAAAATTGAATTTATCTGGACCTCCCTCCATAATCTATCCCTCGTATCCTGGGGGAAATAAATCCATTCATGAGTCATGAGAGGGAATCTGTGTGAGTCTAGTATCATATTCCCAAACTGACGACTCAATACAGTAGTACATTCTCCAACAGGATGAAATGTGTCATCGAATAATACATTCAATCGGGCTCCAGAGTTCCAGGATCAAACCCCTCTAATAAGACCCCTGTGTTTGCTAGAAGATGCACTAGATCGTGATAAACATATTTTCATAATTTAATTACAATATAAATTAATGATTAGAAGTAGTTAGGCAAATATACATATAAAATTACCATCAAATAATTTAGATAAATTAAAACATACATACTGACAACATTAGGTGAACCACTATGACCACCTTGTGACATACCTACATTAAAATAAATTATAGTTAAATCAAACAATTTTTATACATATATAACTCATAACTATTTTTACAAACAACAACTGGGGATATAATTACAATTTTCACTAATCATGCAAGTCTATTGTATCTCGTTCAACTATCTCTCTGGACCATTGTATATCTTCATCTTGTACATATAATATTTTTTGGGCGAGTGTTTGATCATGAAATGAAACAACGTCAGGTTCCTCTTGGTAAATCAGAAAAACCCCTCTTCTAGACATTTTTCCCCCAACATTCCAATCAGAATCAATGCCAACAATGTAAACATGTTCTGCCTACAATGTCAGTATGAAGGGCTCATTTCTTACTCTTTCATCTTTATATACCATATTACTAATGTTTAATAATGTAAATTGGATGTTATCAACTTCGTTACATGAACCTAATCGACCCAATCACACCTTAACAATATGTGTTTTATTCGACGACAATAAATAACCTCAATAATATCTCTCATCAATCAATAATAATAACCTGCACCAACAAAAGAACAACCAAAATCACTATTGTGTGTGGCTTAGTTCATGTCAACATCCCTAATATGAAATCGGAATCCGTTAGCATCCAAAAACATTAGCGACAAGCTGTAATAAATGGGCCATCAGCGAGTTGGTTGAGTTCTTTGCTCACATGATGGGTTAAGTCACGTAACTTTTGAATCTGAAAACATTACATATATAGTTTAATGGATAAAAGATTGTCAAAATGCAACTAAGTTTCACTATGAGAATATTAAATGAATTATCCGTACATGAGTGTTGAACCACTCATGAAATGTGTTGAAATGATGTTTTTGGATTTGATAGTCATTTGCACTGGGACTTTCACATTTCAACTCAGCGATATGCATCCTAAATCACAAAAAAATATAATGTAAGCAATAAAATAAATATAGAAAAGAAATACACATCAACTCTGAAACATACTGTATCAATTACAGAACTGATGGAGTGTTTAACAACACATATCGATGAGCATGAACCCACTCATCGTTTTGCATATCAAACGTTATTCCTTCACCAATTGGACCCTCGTCATTCTGGGAGGGTTTATTTATATTTTTTTCAACCTCATTAATATATGAAGCATAGAAATTAGTATACTAATCCATTAAATATCCCTTGGCTATTGAGTATTCATGATGAGATTTGTTGCTCATATATCGTTCCAATGTATTTAAGTATCACTCTATTGGATACATCCACCTGAATTACATGGGACCACCATCAATGACTTCACCAGTTAAATGCATGTTCAAGTGACCCATGAAATCAAAAAAAGATGGTGGAAGGGTTTTTTCATGGTGACATTGTGCATGTACAATCTTATCCTATTACTTTTTCAAATCACTCATTTGATGATTCCTAGAACAGAGCTGTCTAAAAAAATTAGAAACTCCAATCAACGGTTCAACCACTTGTGAAGGTAAGCAATCACGAATTTCTATAAGAATCAACTGTTTAAGTAGAATATGAAAATTGTGACCTTTCAACCCCTTTAATTTCATTCCCGTCATATTCAAAATCTTGGAAATATTACTGCAATAACAATTCGGCACCTTAATGGTCTTCCAAATTGATAGAAATGTTTTTTTATATTTTTTACTCATTGTGTACTGTGCAGTAGGCATGTATGCTCGATTACCTTCAACCATCTATAAATGTAATGGTTTTCTCAATCCCAATTCTTGCAAATCACATCGAGCATTACCACTGTACATTGATTTCCCATTGAAACCTAAAATGGTGCATAATCTATTATCACATACGTTTTTTCATTGTGCATCACATCCAAATTATGTCTTAAAATATTATATTTCTAATAAGGAAATTCCAAAAAAAATAATCTGTTTCTTCCAATTATGATTGTTCTGTCTATTTGCAGCAAAGAATGGAAGGCAATGTAGGAACCAATAAATCTTGAAAATCATACATTGTAGGGATGTTTTCTTGCTCAAGTTGTGCACAAATTTAAACCCCGTATAATATTTTTGGCGATGGCTCATACTCTCTATACGAATCAAATGATACACAACCTTTTAAGAACATACGCAATAGAAGAAGAAAGCATATGTGATCAAGATATGCCCTCTTTAAAATTTTCTTAATCCATAATGTTTTTCTTCTCTTATTACAACAAGGGCATGCAAATTCTCTTTTTGAAATCCAATCTGATAAGATAGCATACGCTAGGAAATCAATAATTTTCCATAACAAATCAGCCCAGAGTATAAACACTTCATTACCTACCATGTCAAATGACATTACACCATAGACCCAAAATTCATGAAGCTCATCAATCAAAGGTTTCATATAAATATTGATTTTATCAACTGGTCCTCTGGGTCCATCAATTAGAATTGACATAAAAAAAGTTTGCTTCATGCATACCGATAGGGGAATGTTGTATAAAACCAACACCATTGGCCATGTACTATTTTTTTCAACAACCAATGAACTAAATGGGATAAAACCATATGCTTCCAATCCAAATTGAATATTACGATCATCTCGGGATAAGTCTGGGTGTCTTTGATCAAACTGTTTCCATGCTAAAGAATCTACCGGGTAAGCAAATTTATCAACCTCTTTAATTATCTATGAATTCCAAGTCATCAATTTAGAAATTTTTGTTGATAAGAAGAATCTCTTCAATCTTGTTTTCAGTGGGAAATGACGCACCTGTTTAGCAGCAACTAGTTTCCCTTGATTATGGACTCTCCTAGGAAGAATCTGACTACCTTGATTAATCTGATTGGTCTTCCACCTCGATGTTCATCAATAACTACAAATATTTAATTGCACATTCTCTTTTCTTAAGAACATACAATTATTGTTACATGCATCAGTGGTATTATATGTAAAACCAAGATCATCAGTTATCTTCTGAGCTTGATATAATGACTCTGGAATCTTCGCTTCAGTAGGGAGTACCTTCTTCAACAATACCAACAATACGTCGAATGAGGTGTCTGAACACTGGTTCAAGGCCTTCAGGTGTAACAATTCAACGATGAATGATAGTTTACTAAATTTAATGCATCCAGGAAATAATATAATATCCGCATCGTCAATAATTTTAAAGAATTTTAATGCTTCTCCATCTGTAGAAGAACGAGGATTACTCGATCCAACGTCATCATTTACGACATTACTGTTTTCAGGTTGAAACTGACGCTTCATATCATTGAGAATTATGTTCTTCAAATAAATAATTCTTGAATAAACATCCATATGAATACTTTATGGGTGATTAAATGAAATAGAATCTTCTCCATGGAAATTCCATGTCTTATAGTTTTTTAAAAACCTATTCAAATACAAATGTTCTCTAACATTATCTCATTTGAAGAGATATCAATTTTCACATTTTCTACATGTACAAGTAATCATATTTCTTGGAAATATGTTGGTGAAATCCATAAATCTCTTAATCCCCTCATAATATTTAGCAAAAAACCAATCATTCATACCAATCAGGCTCTTATGCATATATTTATTTAATAGAAATAAAAAGTGATATATCTTATTTAAATTATAAAAAAATCACATATCATTAAAATTTAAAAACCAATCACATCAAAGCTAATTTGAAGTATAAAAAAATTAATTGTAGAGGACTCAACCATGGGTATTGGGGTGTAACTCGATTGTGGATCCATGACAGAACAACGACATGATGACAAGGATTCGACGGCCAGACTGGAAAGGGCCAGAACCATTGGACGAAGCATGGGAGGGTTCTACACGATGGGGAACAATGGACTGGGAGGGTCCAATGAAGGCATGATGTGATGACTTGTTGGGGGGGATGCAACAGGGCTGGGATGGGACGAAGGCAGTGGGATTGTCTGAAGGTGCAGTGTGAAGGTAGGGGGTGGGTGTTGCCGGGTCGTAGGGGTGTCAGGTTTGCTGGGGGCACAGGGTAGAGGCCAGGTAGTGTGGGTCGTCGGGGTTGTGGGTGGCACAACGCGGAGGAAAGGGGTGGGGGTCACTAGGGGATGGGGTCACCGGGGGTCGGGGTCACGGGGCTGTTTATGGGTTCGGGGAGGGAAAAATTAGGGCGTGTTTGTTGGAGGAAAAAGTTAGGGTTATGTGTGTAGAAAAATGATGCAGCCGCCATTTGGTGGCTGCTGTTGATAGTATTAGAGGCTGCCAAATGGTGGCCGTTATAAGTCCACCGTCATGAATGTAAAAAATTATAGTAGTGATTCCAGAGTGTCATATTTTATTTCTTCTATTATTAATTAATGTTTTATAATATTATATGTTATCCCTCGCTTATGAAATCTTTTCCCCATGATCATGGTGAGTATACTAACTTATTAACCTGATGTAGAGGAATTTATTCTATCATTTTTAATTTTTTAAATAATTATCTTTGATTATTAATTTAATTCATTCATAGAGATTATTTCCTATAATGATATTGGTTGGGTCTTCTGATGGTCCCTTTTCCAATATAATCCACCCAAATTATTTCTTTGGTATGGATGATTAACACCACACATAATGATATTATTCTTCTTACGATAAAGTTAGGAAGTGTGGTGGGTGAGTTTTTAGGATTTCAACACATGTTTAGTAGGATATCTAAATTTATTTTTCTAAATTGGTAGAGAATTCCTGACATCACATTCTATTTTGAGGTGAGATATCAACCACTATACATTGGAAGATATAATATATTAGTTCACATGTGATTTTAATGTACTATTTATTTATATATGGAAAATGTAGGATGTGGGAGGTGAATCATTTTGATTCATTCACTATGTGTGCGATAGAAAAAGAAAAATATTTTAATAGAATAATGATATTGACCAAATGTTGATTCTTATAAGGATTTGTAACATTTTATTACACTAAATTCAATATTTTTTATATTTCATCTTACCACATTGAACCAACCTTATTTTCATGCTTCATTAGAATAGATAAAAAAAGTCAAAAAATGAATGAGGATATATAATAGTTAGTAATGCTGATAAGGACATTAACTTAGTAAATCATATATGTTATTCTTTGATCTTAAAAGTTTTTATATATTTGATTCCCATAACCAGAAATTATAAATATGGGGGAATTTATGGGGAGCCAAGGCCTCCACTCTTTTTCCATTCGTACTTTCTAAAATCATTTCATAATTTTTAATAAAAAATTTAAAAAAACTGATTTCTTATTAATTTATATTGAAATATTATTTAGATGCAAAAATCTAGAAATAATTTGTTTTGGAGTTATCAATTATATATTCTATTACCAATTTATATCTATAAGTATATGAATAATAATATGAATCTAGATAATAAAACATGAGTAAATAAGAACCAAATCCAATGTAATTTTTATAATATATGCTGGAGGGAAATGATATAACTCTTTATAATAACGATACCTATACCACGAAGAAAAAACCTCCAAAACTAAACCATCATTGAAGGAGATATAATTCAACTCCTAAAGGATGAAATGTTTAATATGTTGGGTATGATATCCCATCTCAATTATACAACATATAAGAAAAATATAAAATGGGATATAGAATAAATAATTAAAATTAATTTAATTAATGAGGAATACAACAATGATGTTTAATAAAAACTTAAAGAATCCTCAATGAACCATTAAAGGTGGTCTAATACAATAAGTTCCAATACCCAATCATCCAATTCATACATTGTTTGAAGGAATGTTGGGAATATTTTAAGAATAATTGGTATAGTTTATCACATATTATTCTTAAACTAATCCCCCTTAGTGGAAGTAGGATTCCCGAAGTCATATCTTTTAATACATGGATTAAAACAAGGACACAACCCTATAAGTAATTTTTTATGTTAAGAAACTAAAGTGGCCACTACATGATCCCATGATTGGTTTCCTAGATTCATATCACTTGGAGGATGAAGAGAAATATAAATCAAATAAGGGAGAAAAACATTTCTAATCATTATTTTCCTTCAAATCATATTGAAATCCAATTGATAACTAACATTAACTGAAACTAAATTGTATATTTATCTAAAATGTTTCATTCCCAAGACGACATGGAGGAAGCAATAAATGGGGTGGATAAAGTTGAGGAGACACTAGATGATTTTTTGATACACACTAATATGATTAATGATGTTTTCATATATTTTAAACATATTTAAAATCATACTACCCAAACTAAATCATAATATAATACACTTCCCATTATGTTTGAGATATTTGCAGTGAACATCAAACTATCATAGGATTGAATGAATGATTTATCTGTGGTTATAATAACTTTTTTAAATGAAATTAGGAAAGGTAAAATAAAATATCTGTAAGGAAAATATTGATATATTCAATTTGAAAATAAAATAAGAAGATAAATGTGAATAAGAAGGATATCAGATGAAGCAAATGGGATTGATCCTACATACTAGACTTACGGGGAGAAATGAAAAGTAAAAAAATGGGTGATGATAAAAAATGAAGGAATATGGAACTAATGCATCAAATATAGAAGCTAAAGTAACTAATTATGTGTTTTTTATTATCATCGATTTCCTAATGCTATCTATGATTTTAGACTCATGGGAATCCTTCCATTCAAAATGGGAGAATTTTTTTAAAAAAATTTGATTTCATAGAATTTTGAAAAGCATTATCTTTTGGATGATGAGTGTGTACATATTATTTGAGAGGGTTATTCTTGAATCAGAACCAATATTAGTAGTTTTATTATTCAATTTAATGTTAGGAATATCGATAGACTGAGAAGGAATATTATTCTCATTTTGATTCGGGATAATATATGTTTTTCCCACATTCACTTGCACTGCGTGGAAAATTACTAAAGGATATATTTTCATTGCTTATGTATTACACAATTAAAACCTATAAAATATGACTAGAACATTGTGTAGAATTTATTTAAATAAATATCTCATTCATGGATAAAAAAATTTTGGATTACATTTTTGTCCATATGGATGATAATAGACTGAAAATTCAGTAATAATAAGGATTACTACAAAATATGAAATTTGTGGATGTTGTATTATGTGATTAATATGTATTTGGAAATTAGAAAAATGTATATTTTAAAAAAGTAGGTATAAAAAATGATAATAGATATTTTTCACCCTAAATTATGGTGGCCTACCCAAATATATTTCCTTAACAAGACACAATTTCATCTAATATTCATTGATGACTCAATGAGGAAATTAGGTGTTTAAATTCTAAAATGAAAATATAACCTATCTATAATTTTTTAAATTTTTATGTCTTTCTTATATTATGATTCATGAACAAGGATAATATTCATGAAATTTGACAATAGTGGAAAATATGATAATAAAACATTTAGGTAAGTTTGTGTTAGTAGTTGATTTTTTTATGAAGACAGTTCTATATACACCTTATTAGAAACATGTGGCTAAAAGGGTGAATTGAAAATTAAATGAATTTTCAAGGAGTATGAGGCTCCACACAAGTATACAATAGAACATCTAGGTAGAGGTAGGGAATATGATAGAATGTCTGATCAGAAAGAGTGCATCTGTATTAATTGGTGAATGTATACTCAAGTATCACTAGAAACTAAAGTAGGTAAGTATCAATCATTTAAGATTATTTTCATTTCTTAGAATTTGAGAATATAGATGATGATGTTTGGGAGAATCTTGATGAAAAACCAAGATCACTTTTTTTAGTGGATGTGATGTTGTGGAGTTTTGAAATAAATAATGGGATGATGAGTACAAGATGATATTGATAATATAAAATTTAATATTTAATGATGTTTTCCTATACAATATTCTGCATACAATTAAACCTGATAGGTGACATAAACAATCAGAATGTTAGGTTAATGTAGAGAATGAAGTTATACCATAAAAATCAATAAATAATATATTGGATCATAATCATTTAGTATATTTGAATTTATCAATATGGGTTAGAAGACATTTTATATAGTAATCATCATAGTTACACTAATATTTATTAAATAGTGGTAGAGATAATGAAATCATAATAGTGGAAATGTAGTTAAAGTTATTGAGAATATGGGAATTTGTCACTAAAGTGGATATTTAATCATTATATGATAAAAAAACAATGGAAAATGAAATTTTTCCATAAGTAAATAAATCATTTCTTAAAATTGGATATATTTGTTCAAGGAAGAAAATGATGCAAAAAAAATACGAAAATTAAACGTTCTTGGTAAAATTATTTCAAGTGATTGATGGAGTGGATTTCAATAAAATTTTATCTCATATAGTGCATATTTATACCATCCAAGTGTTTACTAGAATAGTTATATCAAAGGATATACAACTTGAGTATCTTTTTGTAGACACATTTTACTTTTATAAGTATCTTGAAAAAGAAATTTATATAGTGAAACCTAAATTACAATATGAGTTAGGAATGAATGACACAATTTGAAAACTAAAAATAAGGTTATCAAAATCTATGTAGGGAAAAATAGTGTAATAATAAATTTTATTCATTCACGAGTACAAAAAATAAAAATATCTTGTCACGGGTCAATTATAATATTTTCTGTATTTTATTGATGAAAATATTTTTTTTATACATATATGACCTGATCATTGTATGATCATGTATTCCGAGGATTGATTAACTAAAAGTGTAAATGTATGAGGATTTTTAAAGAAAGATCATTAAAAACATTGTTTTATTTTGTGGATTAATCTAAATAAATTCCATACAAATAGTGCATTTATGTTATTAAATCATGACTGTATTGGAATGGTTTTGAGTAGATAAGTATGTTGGATAAAAATATTTTTGTCATTACCCCTATATATATTATAAATTATAAACTTTTAAAGAAATAATGAAAATATAAGTGTTTGATTACATAGAAAAGGTGCCTTGTGCATCAGTTCTTGGAATCTAGATGTATATAATTGTCTTTACATGACCACATATTGTTCATGTAATGGATGTTTTGATATGGTACATGGTTAACCCAAAAAAGAAACATTGTGATGGTATTAAGGGTAATCTATGGTATCAAAATGGAATAAAATAACCATCTATGTGCTTTGGGAGGGGAAAAAATTTCAATGGTATGTGGATTATGTGCTTAAAAGATATTTTGATGACTAGAAGAGTACCAAAATTTTTGTGCATTTTAATGAGGAACATTATTGTTTGAGATGTATTAATAATAGTAGGTTTTGTTCCTATCAACCATAATGTAATAAACATTTCAATAATAAATTTGGAAGGATATGGTTTGTATGAAGAGTAGATTGAATGGACTGTAGAGACATCTAGAATAAAACATATTCAACTCCAGTAGTTTGAGTGTTGTACATTTTGCAAGGAACCCATTATTTCATGACAAAAAAATCATACTCAGTAAAAGAACCATTTTATTATTGGCATCATATAGGGTGGAATTTTTAAAATTAAAAATGATAAGTTCAAAAAATAAACTGATTGAAATGTTAATGAAGATGATAATGATTGAGATGTTGAGGCACTCTGGTTCCTCTGTTAGTCCTTATTGATGAATAAAGAATGATTGGTGGAATATAGAGGAATATTGTGAGAGCATAGAAAGTAATGTATGTATTATTTCATAAATCATCACCTTGAAACTGGATCCTTTGTGGGAAAGCCCCATTTGGTGAGTGAAGAAGAGAACAAACTCATAATAAGTTATATGTGTATATATGGTACAATTAAATGAGTTCATATTATAAATAAATATATATGGGGGGGGATAGATGTAATGGTGAATACCAATCACATTGATGAATATTGTATAACTACTAGTGTATCATACTATACACCAAAACACTACTCTCAATGTTCAACCTTTATGTTTTTGATTTCCAGGGTTCCATGGGCAGTGATAAGTGTTTACACTAATTGGATATTTTATCTCCATGAACTCAATTACACCAATACTATATCTTAGTGATCATATTATATTAATTTTTAAAATTAAAATGATTTTTACTGTAGAACTACTTTACTTTATGAACTTATAATGAGATAGGATTCTGATACTCTTAAATTTTTCCCTAAAAAATTACCTATGAGATGGGTAATTTACTCTAGCTCTCTACATATGAATTGATTATTATTGATCCATTTAAATCCTACGTCTTTTTAGCATCGTCTTAGTCTTATTTCCTCCCATTTACTCTTCTTCTAGAATCGACTAACATTTTTCCCCATGATATTTCCATAAAAATGACCACCTTCACCTTAAAGCATCATGTAATCTAGAACCATTTATGGCACGTATTTGGATATTAAGGTGTAATTCCCACGGGTAATGGTAGAAAAAAACTGGACAACCAAAATTATTTTCTAGTTTCTATCAAATAAACATTATATGATATTCAGATAAATCATATTAACATGATTATAATTGGCATCTGGGATTTGAATGATATTTCATAGAATAACAAATTTGAAAGTGTGCGTCTCTATGATTATTAAAATCAACTAATAATGTTTTAAGAATTTTGAGATCTGGTTTTCTAAATAATATAATAATACCTCATCTATAATAGATAACTTTTGGGGTTCTTACTATTTTAACAACCAAGTTCCATATTATCCTAATCCATCTAATAAATTATTTTAACATTTTTTGCAAGGATGAAATTAAATAAGTTCCAGATTAATTAATTATATAGACAGTAATAGTAAAATTAAACTGAGATGATTAAGGCTTTGATGATTTATCAAATTGTTTCATATATTATATCAATGAATTGTGGAACAATGTACCAGGTGAGAAACTTAAGGTAAATGGATTTATAAAAGTATTTCTTGTTAAATTATGATCATTTTATTCTATTTTCATTTAATATAAACTGATACAGGGATTATATTTTTGGTAAGTGGACTCTCTGTGAAAACATTAGAGTATATGAGATTTTGATATATGTATTTTTCTATTATGAAAAAATGAATGGTTTGGGGGAGTGATTAATCCCTATTTATATATATTTATAAACTGTAAATTATTTATTATTCCATTCCCATTTAAAACATGTGGGAATTATATTCATATTCCGAATATAGGAATAATTTTAAATTAAATGTTAATATGGAATTAAGGCCTAAAATTAATGATTTATTTGATATTTCATAATTAATTATTGCAATCATACCATTGGGGAAATGTCTCCATGTTTTCACATGTGGAAAAATCAAATTTTTAAATGAATGAATCAAATTTCAAGAGGATCATATATAATTATTCTCATCAATTCAATACATATTTATTAGTTAATAGATGTTACATCATCCCCTCGAATGGAACGAGGTCTCTTACATACTCTAGATGAATCTACTCCCAATATGCATGGATCCCAATTTTGTGTTACTAGAGACAACGACAAAGCATAATCTCACTAATGCTACCCTATATCTATCATTGTGACTCATTAACATCCAATATATTCTATATTAACTATTTATTACTGTTTCACATGTCAATGTATCCTTTAATCCTTAACACGTCACTAATATGTGAATAATAGAATCATATCCTCTAATTGAAACAATATTCCCCATGTAATGGAACCTCAAAACCAACTTTGGATATGAACTTAGCAAAATAAAATGAGAATTCTAATAATCTATTCTGGTGCACAGGCTAACATTACAAAAAAATCAGTGAAAATAAAATTAAGGGTCACCATAATGTTGCTTCATTTAATCAATAGATCTTAATCCATCACTATGACTCCAATTCCCCTTGTAAAACATTATCAATTTATAATGCACAGAACATTAGGAGTTGAACATAGCCTAAAACATATGAATCTAGTATGATGTACCAATTTATAATGATTATCATGATGATCATGTGAACAATAATAATGTCATAGGGCGACATCTAGGATCCTAATATACATTTTTATAACATTTCAGGATAAAAAATAAATGAGAAATCCATATCATAAAAAATGAATAGAAGCGAATACTATGATCATGGGATCTAAAACTAGATCTTATTGGATCTTGACAAGAAGGTTGATAGATATAACAACAACAAAATATGAAGGTGATTTTTGAGCCTTAAAATTGAGGAGTATCCATTAGGTAAAGTCACTCTTCGACTCATATACTTTTTTTATTTTATTTTCCATTCTATATATTTTATGTTTTTCGTGCACTCTCATATGGATCACATATCCAAGGTAATAGAGTGATACAACAATTTTTGGCAGACTATGTGGGGTAAAAATGTGTAGTGTTTTTATGTTTGACTAAAAATACTCTATATTTAAACATTTTTCCCAAATGAGATAAATATATTAGTTTTCTTTAATGGTAGGAATAAAATGTATCCATTGTTTCAATTACATCACACTTCTCCTTCTTCTCTAACCATGGTTTATTCCATAAATTCCCTTCCTTATCCCATCCATAATACAATGTAGTTATATTTTAATGAGGGGATTCGATCATAGTTGTTAGATTTTTAAGTAGACTATATATCTTTTTTATGGTAGATTATTATGTATTTATAGGGGTCACTTATTCGTTCAAGAAATCATTCATACTAATATATGTAGTAGGATAAAAGGGGTCATACTTATATTATTATAAGGTATTATATATTTATATAAAAAATTAATTAGGTATTTATGGATGAATGGGATTGATTTTTGTCATTTACTAGTGATTGGAGCAAAAAATGATAATTTTTACAAAGAATTTAAACTCATCGGAATAAACCAATGAATACCCCCCACATTTATCAAGGACTCTTTAATTATCATATCATTTCTATATATTTTATTTTATTTTAATTCAATATCACTCTTTTTTTGTATTTCATTATATAAATAAACAAAACAAAAATAATTTATAATCAAATTTTATTTATTTTTAATGTTTCTCTAAGAAAAAACATTGTTTAGATACATAGATACACACATAAAGGATCTAAAAAAATATTATTTATATATTTATAGCCTTTTACATGGTCTTTGAAGGTTTAATTTCTCATCATTTCTAGGTATCCAAATAATTCAAACATTCTAATTCACACTTTGTAAATACCTTAGATGGTTTTCTATAAAAATTTAAAAAACAAAAGGAATTTGGGGAAAACATTTTAGAAAAAAATACTAGAATGGTCTCAGAAAATTGGCCATTCAACTAATAACTTTTTACAATGTAAAAAATTTAAATCTTCTAGTGAAGGAAGAATGTGATGATAGAAATTCCTGTTGTAAGAAATGAAGTAGGCGCAATAAGATAAATTCAAGATCTATGTGGTGAAACAGTTGAGGGAATAATAGGACCAAATCACCTCTATGACTAAATATAAAATGATACAATAAGTGGAAGATGATCAGGTTGTTCTGTAAGAAAAATATTTTGTAGATAATATTATCATGTCAACAATAATGTTTTAGGATAAAATTCAAGAAAAAAAAACTACCCAATCATTATGAAATATTATCAGAGTTTTTAAATAATAATAAAGGGATCCATACAATTAAAAATTAGGGTAAATTTATAAACTTAAATTATTTATTTATAATTTTATTAAAACTTATCATTCCACTAATTTCCCTTAAATTTAAAATTAATACTCTGAATAATTTTTCAAGACCATATAATCTTTAAAAATGATGATACTACCATAGAGGATGTGGTAATCCATGAAGAATTAACAAATTCACATAAAGGGGGAGTTAAAGAAGATTCCTGGATGGAAATATATAATGAATAAAAAATTAGATCTAATATAAAATGAAGAATTTTTTTTAAAACAATCAATCTATTTAAATTTTTTTCAAATTAAACTATTTACAAGATCCCATTACACTTGGAATATTAATACAACCCCAATTGTGTATGCCCTATATACATTAATTGAACAAATTATAAGTGAATTGGAATTCATGGAATAGGGGACTATGTCACCCACTAAGAGAAATGGTGAGGTTTTTATAGAAAATATACAATTAGAGATAATATTTATCAAGAATAACTAAAACACAAGACACACCGAGGATAAACCTATACACATATAGTTGGTTTCATGGCTCCTAAAACTAAAAACAATGATACCCCTTACTTCATCATCCTATACCAATTTTTTAATGAGTTTTCCACTATAAAGTTGGTGGAAAATTCATACATAAACATGAGGAATAACTAATAATAAGGGATTCACGATCTTTAGAAGAATAATAATATACTGGTTTCAGTATAAAAAACTCAACCAGTTTTAGATTTAGGGTCAAACATAAACTTCCAAGTTATTGGGTGAATATACTCATCACCCACGTGGTGGGGGATTAGATAATATTCTTTTATATTTTCTATTTAATTTTAATTGTTTTCAATTAATTTAGTATATTTTTAAAATTTTATTATTTAAATGATTGATAGTTTCACCAATTAGTATTTATCATATCAACTCACAATGAACTAGAAAAATAATATTTATGTTTTGGTTATCCTACATTTTAATTTGATTATAATCCCAGTAATGTTTATAATTTATTACATCAAGGTGAAATAATTTCTCCTTTATATGGAAGATGATATCACATACTATAAGAATTAATGTTTTCTATTATTGTTTAGAGTGTTTTTGGGTTTTTTGGAGCATTACTAAATAATTTGACAAAGATAAATTTTATTGGAATATTTTACAATACAGATTAATTTGAGAATCTAATGTTTTAAATGAATATTTAAATGGCTTTCTCTCCCAAAATTCAAATATAAAAATTTAATAGTCCATAATTACATGTGAATCTTATGTTCAAAAATGTTTTACACTTTTAATCTTTCCAAACTAAGAGGTTTCAAAAGATTTTTGAAATATTTCTTGATTTTTACATTTTCATGAGAGTATCATGTCATGATTTAGTGACTCATATTATTGAATATAAATATGACATCTTATTACATGAATATTCAATAAATCTCATTATCTTCCAATCTAGAATCATATAGGTTAAGATTCTTTAGAATCATTGATACATAAAAAACTCATTCATATGCGATCAATATCATATCCCACTAAGTAATTAATAACTATCTCCATTCTTAGATATATCATACATAAATATTTTCTTCATAACCATGGGAAAACATAACACAATCAATTGTGATATTTGATGCTTTGTAAGGGAAAATATGGGGGATATCAATGATCACTTATTCATAACAAAATTGTAATTGTATGATTACACGATCTTAACATTTTAAACTCATAACCCACATATAATTGATTAAAATATTGATTAAATGAGTAAATAATGTTATTTCATAATACATGAATCTTAAAAGAAATAAATTACATGATCTATGAGTACATAATAGTGTCTTTATATATATAAGTTTCTAGCATACACATAATCATAGAAAATAATTTATTTAGTTAAGGATCACTGTAATGACTATCTTAGAGGATTGGGTTCACTACCCATTCTATACAATATGTAGTTAAGGCTCACACACAAAACTATCATAGTGTACAAAGTTCCGTATTAAATTGGGTTCACTCACCATTCTAATAATTATAATCTCAACAGAAATCCATATTTACCCAATTAGTTAGAGTGATATATAATTCCAATCCTACCAATTATATAATAAAAATAAAACATATTTGTGCCAAAATATAATAAAATATCCATCGTGTCATAACTCATGGAAAAAATGATAAAACATTCATCATTTCATTATATAACCACATAAGGGAAATTTTGGTTTTCATATTGGTTTCATCAAAAATTAATTAACCCATGTAAATAAATTAGTTTCATAGAATAAATCTTGAATTTTCATCATCCTAATATATCTAGAGAAAGAAAAAAAATTTTATTGTTGGATAATTTCCGTTTTAAATAAAAATTAATTTAAAATTATTTTCACGTCGATGAAAACTCATTTAAAAGATCAAAGAAACATTTTATAAGTAAATCACCATTTGTACATTCAAATCATTATTTTAAAATCTAAAAATTTCCCAAATATTTATCAAATAATTTTCACTTCAAATATTCATCTAAAATATTAAATTATTATTTAATTTATTTATTTTTAATGATGGTGGGAAATATGATTCATGTGATCTACATTAGGCAACAATTCATTATTCCTTAGTTGTAAAAAGTAATAATTTCCTCATTCCAAAAATGAAAATTGGACTAATTTTAAACCATTTTTAAAATTATATCATGAAAATAATTATTTTTCTCAATCATATGATAATATAAAAAACCATGTTTATTTTAAAAAAACCGATATTGAGTAAAAAAGGATTTTCAACTAAAGATACTAATAATCTGGATTATCAAAACAAAATTATTTTAGACTCTTTGGTCTTAATGAGTGAAAAATTAAATAAAAACATTTAATATCCATAATTAAAAAGAGGAAACAAAAATTAATGAGTTTATTGAGAGGTATATCCAATAATTCTCACATCAAATAGTTATTCAGAAACAATCTTTATAAACAATGAGGTTGTAAAATAAATCTCTTACCTTCAGATTTCTTTTCATAAAAATCACATTAACCTAATGTATAATAAATTTAAATTTTTTAAAATTATTTAAAGGAGTAATTTACACACTTATAACATCATATGTGTTTCACTTATAACTTTTTTACAGCTATTATAAATAACTCTATTAAAATCATCATTTTCGAGTGTTAACTGTCTTGTTTTTTTGGAGAATTTCAGTTTGTTAGTATCGGTCCATGTATATTGATCTCGGGTTTATAATCATCATAAATTTAATTATGATATAAAAATTATATATATTAATTAAATATATATATTTATAGTCATCCATAAAATATATTTATAGACGAATTAATGAATCTATTCATGGAGATGTTTGGTCATATGTCTGCAAGAATGATGTTTGAACTAATTGAAATATAGATTAAAAGAAAGATCAATAATAATTCAACTTTCATGAATCCTTATATATATATGTATCAAATATATTATTAAATATATCCTTATTTCTAAACAATCAATGTTTAAATGTGAATTGAACCACATAAGTTTATGGTGGTGGCAGTTCACATGTACGCATGAGAAACATTATTGTTTTCCAATGGATAAGAAGGTAATAGGATAAATATGATATTTTAATTAAAGAAGAATAATTATGTCAAAATGATCATATATAATCTTTTTACCCATCATAACAACCACCCATGAATTTTTACTATGGAAAATTAAATAGAAATATGCATGGAAGAAGCATTCTACATATAGGTAAAAGATATACCTTTACTTATTATTTGATGGAAAAGATGTTTCATAATGGTAGTTAGAAAATAATAATATTTTTGTAAAATTTTGATTCCACATTTAATATTTTATTATAAATATATTATATTTAAATTGGATATAAAAATAAATAAATTAAAAGAGGTCAGGTTGGAAAATTATATCTTCTTTGGTTGGCCTACTTTAGATACATTGTTAAGGACCCTTGAAATGGTATTTTAAAAATACTAGAATTTAGAATTGGTTAATAGGGACGTTTATAAGTTATCTTGGTATGGTTTTATTGAAATTGATGACTCTATGTGAGGGAAATAAATTTTTTAATGGGATACCATTTATAAAGGATGGAAAGGACCCACTTAGAATTAAAAAAAATATTTTAATATGATTTATATCATTCTAAAATATAATTCTTTTAAATTTACATTAATTATAATAAAAAGGATATATTATTTTAATATCATAATACAATGAAATTTAAATTGGTTTTGGTTTATTTTAAAACATTATTTTTTGGTTTAACCCCTTCGTTGACTACTTTAATCTTTTACTGCGGTAATGAATTTTTTTAATGCTAAATGGTTATAGTTTTATTTATAAGATTAAATTAAGTAAAAAATGGAATTTAAGACTGTTTTTGGATAATGTTGGGACCATAACTCACTGATTTAAGCATTCTTTACACATTTTACCATTACCAAGGTGGAGAAATATTTTAATATATATAATATTCATGATTAACAAAAATGATTGTGAAGTCATTAAAAAAATTATTCAATTATTATTCCATATTCATAATCCATTTTATCAAATTCAATTCAACGAAGTGGTATATATTAATTTAAAATTAAATCTAAAAAATGTAATAAAATTATTTTTTCAATAAAAATATTTTTTGAAGTATATAAATTTTATACTATAAGAAACAAAAAATTAATTCCACTTACAATAACTATGATATTCAAAATATAAATCGACTAATTTTACATTTAAATTTATAATAATTTTTTACATTCTTATAATGAAAATATATATTTAAATAAAAATAAATATTTATCACTACTCATCAAAAAAATCAATCTTTTTAATAAAATTATCAAAATTTCACTATAAACTAAAATTGAATATTTGATTTAAAAATTGATGTTTAGTTATTAATATAATGGTTTAAAAAAATCATTTCTATTTATTAATTTTATCTTCTAACAAAAATTAAAAAACCCCATTTTTGAGGAAATATCTACTTTTTATGAATCTAATGATTTTTCAAAAAATTGAGTACCTATATATTTTTTATCTTAAACATTTAAATATATTTTTTACTTTTTTTATTGATATTTAATCCACCAATTTAACATCACGGTAATAATAGAATACTATATAGGGGTTGTGTATATCACAATCTATCAATATAATTCTAGTTGAAGATAAATATATCATAAATATCAGGGTCTTACACTTGACAAGAGATATAAAACATGATGTTTTTGTCAATATAAATATTGTATATATCACGAGTTATGTAAAATATGAATGATGTACCATATTGAAAATATCTTTTCAAATATCACCCTCTATTGAGCCTACCCTCACATATGTCTTTTTTAATTCCATAAAATGATGGAAAATGTTCTTAGGTTGAAACATTAAAATCATATCATCCATAACTACCAGAATATCGATAATTCCATATTATTTCATTAAATGAAATTATGGGGATGAATTTTTTCAGCGAATTCATAGAGGATTGATTGTATACTGGGAAGATGTTTGGGGCTTTCAATCACATGTGGGAAGGAGAGTTTATTGTAATCTATAAAATCATGGATACGTCTATTTAATTTTAAATTATTTATAAAAAATAAAGTAATAAATTTGGAGTGGAATAAGAAGAAGAATCATAAAAAATTTATTATTGATATGTGGACCACCAAAAAATGGAATGTGTTGGGATGGATAAATCATATAAAGATGATTTGGTGAGAAACATTACATTGATTGTCACTATTTTAAATTATTCATAGTGATTTTGAGATTCAAACCCCTATTTACCAACATTTATTTTTACATCTAAACAACAATATATTACAAGATCGTTGTTATATACATCATGGCATCAAACGTTTAGAACGTTATGAACATTATTGATCATTGACTATGTAGAGGCCCTACCATAGAAAACTAGAGTCTGTTTATTACATTAGTAAATTGTTATAATTATGAGGAATAAAATCTAGAATGAAAATAATAGAAATTTATAAAAACTCGAATACATACAGGATACCAATTTTTCAGCGGGTAGTATAAAAATCTACACAATTCATAAGAAATTCTAAGAAGCTGCATCCTTGAAAACTCATTCAATGATATTCTTTAAAACATTGGGAAATGAATCATAATAATGGTGATCAAAATATCCTTAGTATGGGTAAGTAATGAAAAATAAATAATGAATCAATAAAAAAACTTACATGGAAGGGTATATAACTGAGAACACATGCCATAAAAATAACTAGATAGGCATAATAAATCTGGAATGGTGAGAAACAAAAAACTAATTGCATTAAAAAATACAAAGGGAATGAAAAAATTTTATAGAATACATTAAAAAATAGTCACATTGATAAATTATAACAGAATTTGAAGTGAGTATATGATTAATTTTTTGAATTCATTTTACATAGGAACATAGAACCGTTATCTTCCTGACCTATTCTCAAGAAGGTTTAAAATAGTCTGATTTGTCCAAATGAATAACTTCACGAGATTATGGATGTATAAAGAGGATTTCATTAACAAATCCTTAACCTTTAACATACCAGTCTATTCTTCTTAGAAACTAATGTAAAGGTTTTATTTCCAACTGATTTCATCACATGAGACTACCAATTAATTCTGGGGATATCTATAACTAGACCCAACCCATGTCATAACAATCCAAATATATCCTCATATATCAAATAAAATATTTATTAATTAAAAATGTTCCTTATCATAAAATATCTATATTGAATAAAAAATAAATATTCATAAATAATTCCCCTATGGGGGTAAGTAAAAACAAGTTTTGTTGATGTTGATGAATCAAAATACAACGAATAATCATTGAAAACATCTATACGAAAATTAATCGTTAAAGATTTTAAAGTGTTCCATTCCCCTTTGAAATAGTTGAACAATAATCCATTGGTATAAATAGTATTAAATTAAAAATATAACATCATGCTAACAAATATATTCCAGATACAACATGACAATTAAAATATATAAACCATATAAAAGTTTATTGGTAAATAACAACGAATAAGTATCAATGGAATATAAATTTAGATTAAATCCCTTACATTTTTTTGACTTGTCACATGTATCTTTATATTACTGAATAATAAACACATCTTATTCATTTAATTTCATTAGTAAATTATTAAATTTTATTATTACTTTTACTTCACATATTACAACATTGCATACAACTAATCAAACAATTAAGTTGACAATTTCAATTTTTTGAACAAATTCAATTCACGTTTCAAAAATGAATTTGGTAGGTCGACATTGGTCAAATGGTTCATTATATAAACATATATATAATAATAGTAATTTTATAATTATCATATTGATATAGAAATTATAATTTGTAAAAAATTATGAATTCATGTTTTGAAAAATGAACCAATGTTTTGATCATGGAGATGGTAGGTCGTAGATATGTATTATTAACATTCCAATTTTTCAATCATCATTATTAAAAGAAGGTAAGTAAAATTAATTATTTATAGAAGGATAATTATTTTTTAAATACCATTTAATTTAATCATATATTCATATATATATATATATTGTGATGTAGAAGGATTTATATTATGTCAAGGAGGTGGTAGTCCACATTCAAATGAACGAAATATTAACTTTTTTTGTGAGTGAAAAAAGGTAATAAAGAAAATGATATATTTTATTTACAGTAATGTAATAATTTGAAAATTATTATTTATATTTTTCTAATATTACATATTTTTAATTAAAACCATCATCAATAAATTCTATATATAGAGTAAATGTGTCACATCTCTTTGAGGAGGTGGTAGTCCACACTTCTACAAACGATGTTCTTGTATTCCCAAAAAACAGAGTGCATAAATAATTTTGTTACAAAAATTATACAAAAATAAATAAATTATCAAAATCATATATATCATAAAAAAATAATGTTCCCATCATAATTCCCATCATCAAAGGTTGAATATTAAGAACAAACAATCATTATTTTATGATTTTCTAGATCACCATTTAGATGAACCAAAAGTTAATTTTTCATTAGATAGATAAGTGTCTAACTTTCAGTATAAATATTAGAACAAAAAATCTTTTGTATATTTATTATTATTATATTATTATATAATCAAGGAATAAAATAATTTTAGGGGGTGAAGAATGATAAAAATATAAAGATATCTTAGAAGGATGACATGTCTTTTCCTGGTAACTTCTTTTTTTTCTCTAAAGGGATTCCTTGGATGGATTTCTGCACAACGAGATTAATCTAGGATTAGGAGAGGGATTTTGGGAGCTTATTTTATCATAGTTTGGGAGATCTAAATGGAATTAGAGGTGTGAATAAGGGGGATGTTTTAGTGTCTTTTTACAATGGAGGTGGAGTGATATTCTTGTAAATACCAAATGGTATACATTATTGGGAGATACCAACTACATAATGTTCCCCAAAAGTGAAAAAATGAAGTATTTAATGGGATTTATGGTTATGAAAAATCTACATAAAATAAAAATGTAAATTTTCATACTCTGTTCCTTAAAATCTATGTTTTAACAATTTTATCATTTTTGTTTTCATTAATGTAACTTGTATTGTCTAACATAACTAATTTAATCATTCAGGATAAATTATGGGGTGATTTAGTATAAAATATAGTCCCTTTGAATAAAAAATTTTGAATTTAATTTTCAGAAAGAAAAATACAATTTGAGTTTTAAATTTATTGTAAAACCGGTGCATGTAACTTGCAAAAGCACTACTTTACCATGAACGATTCTAATAATGCTTTTACTATCTACGTGTCCATATGTTATAATAAAAGAACATTTTTCCCTGAATGGACCATATTTGTTTTATATGGGCACTTAAAAATAAATTTGATGTATATTGGTATTTTATTAATCATTGATCATTTAATAAAATATCATTTATTGTAAAAACATTAATATCAATTTTATCATTTTTTTATTTTAATATAATATTACATAAAATAGTATTATAATTATAATATATCACTCTAAAATCTTTTTAACATTATGTTTTTATCAAAAAAATAATGGAATAAAACAATTAATTAAATTTAAATTTCTTTTAATGATTACAAATAATTTATTCTGTTTAATTATTGAAAAAATAATTCATGTGTTAGAGTTTGTTAAGGGTTAAATGTATTATATCATCTATAAAATTTAAAGCTAAATTTAAATGTTTAAAAATATCATTTATATTTCAAAATAATATTTATAACAAAATCTATGTAGCTTTTTCTATAATCTAATTATGTATAATTTATAATGTTAAGGGAGTTCCTTTATTGTCTTTCTGCTTACAAAAAATATTGTATAGTTATCTTTCATGGAAATGTGTCTCACAGACTCATAAAATTAAAACACAGAGAGGATATCTTCCAAATATGGGCATCCAATGGCCTTTGAGTATGTGTCATATTCATTTTGTTTCTTTCGATTATGGTTTAGTCCCTTGTTAATCTTAATTTTACCTGAATCGATGTAATTAATTTTAATTACATTTACTAATATTTGTGTTCAAAACTAAGTTTATTTATAATATTAATGATTTTTTAATGATTACAACTATGTGTTTATTTTTTCCAATTTCAATTCAAATAATTTTATAAATTATGTATAAATAAAATCCTACATGCATGGAAATAAAGTAGGTTTTGAAAATGAAAATGTTCAAAAGATCATTAAATATGTGTATCTATATTAAATATAAAAATTATACCAATGAAATACTCTAGATTGATATATATGTATATATATAATTTTTCTATTCTTAATTTCAAAAAATTAAAATATAATATTCCATTAATAATTTTTTAGATGAAAAGCCGGTTTGTAACTAAAATTAAATATTTTTCACTATTCATAAAAAACAAAACAACTTAGAAAAATATGAAAAAACTCAGCCAAAGTAATTTTTTAGATTTTTAATTAAAAAAAGATGTTCATTTTGATAAATAATATTCATTAAATTTTATAGAAATAGTTTTAAAAAAGGTTCTCCATTAAAAGATAGTAAAACTTGGTCTTGCATATGACATAAGCTGTTGTGTGTAGTGTAATCTTAACATACTATTGTATAAAATGAAATATAGCAATAAAATAATTATTATTCTAAAATTAATACATTGAAATGTCTTTGGGTGTGGATTTCACAACCATCCTTCTTTGAGATGAGGGAAGAGATAACAAGATGTCGATACCTTCCATCCTCAAGATGAAAGTGATAAAAAGGCCTCGACTCCTACCTCCAATGGGCCCAGGGGTGGCAACCTACAACAAAGATATAGAAATTTGAAAACAAAATGGTAATTATTTCCATTTTTATGGAAACGAAGATTAGTATATATGATTTATCAACCTCAAACAACTCCAAGAGAGGTATATATATATATAATTATATCAAAATCCATCCCAAGAAAAATAGAAAGTACCAAGATAAAACTAAACAGTGACACAATAGCCATCCCCAACATCCATGCTAATAAAGTCCATCACGGTGTTCATAATCACCATGGAAACCTAGAAACAATTTTATATACAAAGGGTGATAATACAAGAATACTTGTTAGGGAAAATAAAATTCACCCAGGCATAGTGGGCGAAGCATACTAATTCCCCAATGAAAAAATATAAGAAACTCAAAAGCACTTATAAATGTATAATATCTACCCCAACATTACCATGTAATCCTCACCAAATAATTCAAGTCATATAATGTAATGTAGTAATCACATTTATATTCGGGTACCTCGCACCACTTCTCACTGGTTAACAACTTATTCATAAGGGAAAACATACTGATGATACCACTCTCTTCTACAAGCTACACTATCACAACCTACCCACACACACCTGAGACACACGCACCATGTCACATCCAGTACATAGATACATGGTCCAAAACTACCACACGGCTCACCTGAAAACACCTTGTCTTCATCCCGATTCCACTTAGGAAAAAAACCATATCTAACAAAACCAATACCATATGTCTGGAATTAATCCTCAGGCCATTACGATGTTCTAAAAGATTGATGGGTGATCAATTACTATAATAGGGAGCTCGGTAATTTTAGTAACCATCCATCCATCCACCCACCAGGATGTTGGTAAAGACACCCTCCCTTATAACAATGATGGTTTTTTCACAGAGTGCTCTACATGGGTGGAGTGCTTATAGAAAACATAAGGAACAACAATTTTATATACATGTGTAAAAAAACACAACCTATCCCATGGGATTCCGAACATTTAACTAGCCAAATCTTACGGGAATCCAAAAATTGAACTATAAAACCCAAAACAACATTTTCTTAAACCCTTATATGCACATACCACCACAAACAATGGTCAATTGAATGCCACATCACAACAAGCCCCATCTAAAACACACCCCCAACAAATTAATTCAACCAATTATCATTATGCATTATCAAATCATCCATATATTTAAATCCAACCCTACCTAAGAAAATACCTAAATCTATAATATTTTTTAAATGAATCAACCATAATAACCACTTCCAGGTCAAACAATGAGAGAAACTACCAACAACCATCTTCAATGTTATCGTTCCCAATTCAACCTCTCACAAACAAACACAGTATCCCTACTGAAGAACAACACCTCCCCCATCACACCCATAAAAATGATATCATGACACATCCAAATCCTATAACCCCACTCCCCATCAACTACCCATATCCAGTCCCACTACTTAACAAGTCCATCCATTAAATAAACAATCAATCTCCCATCCTAATATACCACCACACCTACCATACCTCCCCATTAACAAAATCACATTGCTACCACCTCCAAAACCCACACAAGTCACAAAACCAAATAAAACATAACAAAACACCACACATATCTAACATAGTGTATTCATATTTGGAAAACACTACTCTTTCAAATTTACTTTGATAAGTACGGTTAATCACACCTGGGTTTCCTGGGGAATCCATTTATTTACCAAAGTTTACATGATTAATCAAAATAGTATTTACAAAAATTATTCACAATGAAACAAATATAATTATAAAACATCATCCATGTACAAGAAAATACAACCAACTTCCATGATTTTTAAGGGCCACATAGCCACAAAAGATCACATCATAAAAAATGATATCAAATAAAACATGCGATCAACATCAATCCACTACCAACCCATTATGAAGTCTTTATTTCACCATTAGAAATTATCTTTGTTAAATTTGGATTTGGAAGTCTTCAAAAAATAACCTTACTACATCTATCCAGCATTATACGCAATTAAAGAGAGATATTAGTATCCATATCTGGAATAATAGACAACAAAACTTCACCTCATGCCAAAACATGGGGTGTGCAAGTAACAGGAAAACTCCAATGAAGACTCCCTGGAAAATTGGATTGATGGTTATGGAACAACACATGAATCCATGGGAGTGAAATTATCTTGGTGGAGAAGGAGAAAACATAATCACTCTAGGAAGATAAGGCCTAGTCTTAAAAAATTGAAATCTTATATCAATGGAAGAGAAAAAAGTTTCAGTGGAAATTAAAACTGAATCGTAGCCAAGACCATACAGATTTACTATTTTAAAATCCCCTACGTATTAGAATAATAAATATTAATTAATATCATCTGAATAACCTTTTTTAAATCCTTAAATAGGGATTTATACTCGATATACATCAAATAAAAATTAAGAGGGGAGAAACTGGAAAAACTCAGAAAAAAATAAAAGAAAGTCACTGATGGGTGAGTCACTGACAACAAGCCACTGATATTAGGTCACTGACAATAATATACTAAATAGAGGCACTGAAACTAAGCCATTAATGTTACCTACCAATACCAGACACACCAACTCCCTAACTCAGTGACGCCCTGACTTAGTGATGACCTGACTCACTAAAGCCCTAACCCACTAATGCCCTAACTCACTGATAACATGACTAACCGAAGCCCTAACACACCAATACTATGACTCACTGACACCCTAACCCACTAAATCCCTGACTTACTAATGCCCTGACTCCCCGACACCCTAAATCACTAATTTCTTAACTCATCGATTCCTCGACTCATGAATTCTCGGACACACTAATGCCCTTACTCACTGATGCCCTGACACACCGATTCCCTGACTCACCAATTCCCTAACTCACCAATCCCTTGACTCACTGATTCCTTAACCTAGATATGGAAAAATGGTAAATTTGGAAATCTCTTAAAATGCACCAACATTGCCTCCCAAATCACCCCAAACACTATATTTTGTCAATGTAATGGACCAAAATGTTCTGGGCCATTACATTAGATAACTCAAAAAGTATTCTCACCCTTGTGAATTAAAAACCAACCCTAAAAGAATGATGGGTCTGAAAACCCACCCAATAATATACCTCTCAAGGATAAAGAACCACATTAGAATGAAATATCAACATCCCAGAAGAAGCCCATTGATATTTTCCATCTGAGAAACCCCCAAGACATATCCCCAAGAACCAAATATCACACTGCCCGAATATATGAATTAGGTAATTCCTTACCCCGTATCAAGATACTATCCACATTGGGCAGCACTGACTATCCCGCATTGACTTAATCACATCCTCATTAATACGTTTTGATTAGGGAGCAGTACATCCATTCATTATACATCAGGATTTTTTCATACATCACATAATAATTAAACAACTCATCTCATAGAAAAAAGGTTCAAGAATTACATACAATGCAAAAAAATGAGTGAAACTCAATAAAACTCTTAGTATTAGGCGAACATTTTCATCTATCACTCCCAAGTACTTTCATTCTGGACACCATGTCTCCACAACCCAATAACTAAGGGAATGGTACTTCTATATAATAACTTCTCATAATGATCATGGATCTGCACCGGTTGCTCCACCAATTTTTCATCATCGTAGATATCTATCTCTCCCAAATCAATGAAATAGTAGTCATCATGAAGATACCGATGAAGCTTGAAGATATGAATGATTTCATGGATTATCCCCAACAACAGTTGCAATTCCACTGATATGAAAACTTTCCAACTTTCCCCAACACCTCCAATAGTTCAATGAACCCGGGAAAAATATTACTCCCTCTACCAATCCTCCACTGCCGACATTGAGGTGAAGCCTTCAGGAATATATGACCCTAAACATGAACTCCAAAAGACTTATCCTATGATAGGATAAAACTTATGACATTGTTATGCTACCTTCATCCTCTCATGAAAATTCCACACCTTCTCTATCATAATTTGTACCTCATTTGGACCAAGAACAGCTGCATACCCAACATCCATCGAACATAAGGGTGGATGAAACAAAATCCCATATATGGCTTGAAATTAGGACACTAAAATGGAAGAGTGATAGATATTATGGTAAGAATTTTTTACCAAGGTAATATGTCTCACCCATCCACCACTCACGTATAGAACACATTCCCATAATATTTCACCCAACGTCTTGACGATCCTCTATATTTTCCATTACATCTGAGGGTGGAATGTAGTGTTGTGGCATAACTGGGATCCAAATTCATACTACAATACCTTCTTGACATGCAACATAAAATTTTAATCCCAATATAAGATGATGGATCTAGTAACTCCATGAAGGTTCACCACCTCACCCACATACCACCGTGCTAAGGCATCCACTGTGCTCGAATACTTGATCGATATGAAGTGAGTTGATTTCGTTATCTGATCAACTAAAACCCAAATAACATCACACGATCTCTATGAAATTGGTATCTCATTGACGAAATCAATCAATATTTCATCTGACTCCAACTTAGGGACATTTGGGGGCTGTAAAAAACCATTTCAAGCACAGTGCTCAGCCTTCACATGCTGGCACAATAAGACCTTTTCCACAAACCCTATCACTTCCCACGTCGTTCATAGCCAAAAGAACTGTTACCTCGAGCCCTGGTACATCATGGAAACTACTGGTTTTACCACTAGGGGTGAGATATGAACGACACAGAGAACATCCCTGCACATTTCTACTAGAACAAACTCCTTCCCACATAACAACATATTATTCTCATAATCCTCTAAACATCATTCTGAAGGATCACACTGGTCAAAGAGGTCATCCATCACCTCCACTTATCAGTATCCCCACTAGGAATCCACTACCTTCAAACTCAGAGATGAATGTACCATCATTTGAAAAAGACAACTTCTACCACTATCCATTCTTACATCTATGTTCAAGTAATCCAAATCCTCTATCTCCCCCAAATCATCGTCATATAATCGAACCACTTCCTTCTATGACTTACTAATCATATAATCAACCTTAACATTCCCATTTTCTGAGGTGTAAGAGATATCAAAATATTAATCCACGGGAAACTCTATCCACCTCATCTACTGTAAGATTTGGTCTCGCTAAGAAAATATGTACCTCAATATCTTCTGATCTGTGAAGACTAAGAAGAACTCCCCAATTCGGTAATTTCGCATGAACATTAGTGAAAACAAGAAAGTTTCTAGTTCTAGATCATGGGTGGAATAGTAACATTCATTTGGACGTGAATTTCTAGACCCATATAGATCACTCCCTATTTATACATCAACATACACCCCAAAACTCGACAGGAAGAATCCAAAAACACCTCGAACATCACCCCTTCCATAGGTATCATGTGCACTAGAGCATTGGTCAACATCCCATTTATATAGCTTAATACTTAACGAAACACGTCACCCCACACAAAATATTGGAAGTTTCTAGTTACAGTTGTCAAAGTACCTGCTACCTGAGATAAATTATGTATAAATCACCGATAGAAGCTAGTGAGACCTTGAAAAATTGGATCCTATTCCACATTCATTGTTGATTAAAATAATTCCTTTACTTTTAATGGGTCCATTATTTCACCCTACTATAGAACAACATATCCAAGGAAGTGGACCTCTTGTTTCCAAAACTTTCACTTGGAAAACGTTATGTAGAGCTTGTGGTTTCAAAGGACCTATATGACAGTTTTGAGATGGTCGATATGCTCCTCCTATGAATTCATGTAGATTATGATGTCATCGATGAATATGATGAGGAACCTATATAGGAACTCATAAAATACGGAATTCATAATCCCCATGAACATGTTTAGTGTGTTCTTAACATATAATGACATAACCATAAAATTTAATTACTCATTCCTACTCCTAAAAGAAGTCGTGGGGATGTCACCCTCCTTCACCTTTAACTTGTGATACCTAGACCATATATCGATCATAGATAACCAACCTTCTCCCCTCAACTAGTATAATATATTGTTTATTCTTGGGAGAGTGTAACTGTTCTTGATTGTTACCTAATTCATTCTCTTGTAGTCTATGCTGAGCATTATACCACTATCTACCTTCTACACAAACTATACTGGAGCACCCCATGGCGACACACAAGGTCGTATGGAACCCTTATTCATTAGATCATCAATTTGGATATGCAAAACCAGATACATAGAAGTTTCCATATGATAAAGATCCATTAATATCGGATGATCACCAAGTTGTAATTCTATCCCAAACTCAACATCATGTAGAGGGGTGTAGGGTCACAACCCCCCAAAGGATAACATCCATAAATTCATCAACAAATCCCAGAACCTCGACCATCTCATAATTCACCAATTCCATTAATAGTTCAGCTATCAAGGAAATAAGAAGCTCTATACACTGACTGCCCACTTGACATCTCCACTCAAAAATTATAGCTACATGATGGCCTCTTGTGTTTGAAAACACAACTCATCTCTATAAGCATTAAATAACCACATGAACTAGAAAAAACTAGTTTATATCAAGGATGACATCATACAGCTACATCTGTAGAAGGAAGAGATCCTAGTTGGACTGATGTGGCCCCAACATTAGTATACATCCATTGAAAACATAAAAGAAGTTGGTATGACCATCGAATGGTTTATTAAACACCAGTGGAACAGATATTCTCTATATGGTTAGTCCCAAGGGATGACCTAGACATGGTGAAACAAAGGAGTTACAAGCATATTAATCAAACAAGGAACATGAAAGAATACTAAACAAATTGATGGTACCTCAAATAAACTATGGTCCTACTAGAACTGCTGCCTTTATAGTGTGAAACTTCCCACACCCAGATCCTATGCCCCTTGTCTATCTTCTACCTCCCTAACCCCACACTATTCGAGGTCTTAGAATTGTACCCTCAGTTTACCTCCTCTTGAACAGTTTTCACTTGGTGGATAAGGGGAATGTTGTCCAAACATCTAAAAAGATATGACTAGAACCTACTACTGAGGTGAGAACTCAACCTTCCCACCTTCGTCATACTGAGATCATGTTGGGAACCTTTCTTTGAGGTTCCCATGGATTTAAAATGAAAAGAACCTCGTACATAGGCCTGTGGGAAATTGGTGAGGACAAGACCCTTGGAATTGAAACTACCGGGTTCGTCTCCACGATGGATGAAACCCAGTAGACCCTAACATTTGAGACTTTCTGTAGACAGCCTTCCCCTTTGAAGAGATCAGGTAACTTTCCTCCTGTGGTATACCTACTTGTGTGGGCATCCTTTTCTATACCTCATCCTTATAAAGAATGTCTATGTTTTTTGATATGGTGAAGGTTATAACCACATACAGAAGAGAAGGTAAGAGTGCCTCCTCTATGAGAATCATCCTATACTCCTCATATGGAATGAAATCTAGATCAAAACATAGTAGATCATTGATCTTGATCCCCAATTACCTTACCGGAAAAGTCCCCTACTATAGGGATAATATCTCCTTCCTCTTCTCTGATTTAATCATTGATGAAACGAATTTTTTCCAAAACGCGTTCTCAAATTCAGCCCACAAAACATTAGTCTCCTACCTCTCCCTGTGGTAAAGAGTCCCCCACTAACGAGCTTATCCACTAATCTGGCTCAATCATAGTGGAACCCAGTACTCTATCGGTTCTCAGATCAATCTAATAGTGATCACTAGCTCTTCGAGCCAACTCTTTGTCTCCATGTACGAGAAAATACCCTCAAACATTCCCAGAGTATGTCTCTATAAATAAAAAATATTATTCTACAATTTACCATCATCCTCCACTTGATTGACCCTCCTCTAGTCAAATGGATCCACCTTCAAACCCTCCACTGATCTTACCACATGTGGGAAATGACTAGGAGCCATAACTAAAAGGAAAATAAGTAACTCCTAAGCCTGAGTAGTATAGAATTTTCTCATAAGATTCATTTTAACTCATTATTTATATTTATTTATTGAAAACCAGAAAATAAATGGGAAAAATTCATCATGATTCATGTACTATTCCTAGGGTCTCTAACCCACAATCAGTGTAGCCTCAACTAGCCATTAGTTAAGCTCAAAGTACTTACATTAGATTATGGTGGCTCTAATATCCTTTATCCTATCTAGTATTCTCTAGCCTATGTCACACAATTAGATTACCTAACATTGTTTACCTACCAACCCATGTTATTTTCACTATGCCTAACTCCAAAATCCATCCTATCTCTCAAAAATCATCTCTAATACCATTTTTTTCATGACTCACCTTCATCAAGATGAGTGAAGGTATATAAAGATGTCGAGACCTTCCTTCCTCGTGATGAAGGATAGATAATGACCCTTGAGTCCCACCACTAATAGGTCTAGTGGAGGCGACCAACACCAAGGGTATAGAAATGTCACAATAATGGGAGTCATTACACTTTTTATAGTAACCAGAATCAGAGATATGATGTATCAACCTCAAAAAATACTCCAATATATATATATATATGAAACCCCAATCCATACCATATGCATTTTTAAAGTAAATCTACTAAAAAAACTCCAAAGTAAGTACCAAAATTATACCTAGTATCAACACAAAAACCATCCCCATTGTATGAGCTAGTAAGATCTATCTTGGTTATCATAATATCCATGGGAACAAGAAAAAAATATTATACACATAGGGTGATAAATCAAGTACACTATGTTAGAAAAATCCCTTCTCACCCGTCCATAAGTGGGAGAAGCATGCTAGTGCCCCTGTGAGAAAAAAATAAAAATTCAAAAGCACCTAACAAGGTATAACATACACCCAAAAACTCACTATGGGACACTCAATGAATAATGAAAGTCTTGTAATGTAAATTAGTAACCCCATCGATATTGGGTCATCCTACACCGATTCCCAATGGTTATCCACCCATCCCAAATGGAATATATAATAATGCTACCCTGATCTTTCACAAGACCCAATTTCACAACCTTCCCATATACACTAGAGCCTCACTACACATTACATCTAGATCAATGAAACCTAGGACAAAACCACCACTTTTCTTTCCTGAATACACATGAGCCTTATCTTGAAGATGACTAGGAAATAATCCACATCTCACGCAGCCAATACCATAAGTCTGGCATTAATCCTCAAGCGTTTATCGCATGCCTGATGTTTCTTGGGAGATCAATGCTATGAACTGGGAATGGGGTAAATTTAATAACCATCCATCTATCCTTCTATAGGGATATTTGGAAAGACACCCTCCCTCATAATAATGAGGGTGTTCGGCACATAGTGCTCAACATGGGTGGGTGCATATAAAAATCATAAGGAACTAAACATATATATATATAGGTAAAAAACACTCATCCCATACTGTGGGATTCCAAACAAACAAACAACCCACTCAAAACATCCTTTGTTGCTATCACTACATGCACATACCACCGTGAATGATTGTCAGTTGAATACCACTTAACTACAAACCCCAACACGAAACATACCCACATCAAAATCATTTAACCAATTATCGTTCTTCATTATCAAATCATTCATTTATTTATTTCCATCCCTACACGGGAAATTTCCAAACACCGAAAATGTTATAATGTGAATAAACCATATCGAGCACTTCTAAGTCAAATAGAGAGAGAAACTACCAACAACCTTCTTCAAAGTTATCATGCCCAATTCATCCTCTCACTACCCAACCTGGTTTTCCCACATCACAATAACACCACAATCCTCCCACCCATAAACATGAAATCAAGACCCATCCCAGTCCTCAAACCTCACTTCCAATCTGTTATATAGATGTAGTCCCATGGCATACCATGTACATCTATTACACAATTAATCAATCTCTCGGCATAATACACCATCACACCACTCGTTACATCCCATGCACACGGTCACATGACTACGACCACCAAAACCCACAAAAGAAACAAAACCCAAAAGAAAAAATCCCATATCCACAACTATAAAATATTGTTTTTTCAAATTTGGCATACACTATTCATTAAATTCTATATTGATAAGTGTGGGTGCTCATACAAGGGTTTCATTCTAAGGAATCCAATTGTTTATCTAATTGTATGTGATTAATGATATTTATATTTACAACAATTATTCAAAATGAAACAAAAAAATATAAATGATCACCAATAAGATGGAAAATACTACAAATGATAGTGATTTTAGGAGGCCACACAACCATAATATATCACATTGTAAACAAATATATCAGAAAAACCAGAAATCAATATAAATCAACTCCCATCATGTTATCAACCTCATATTTCATCATTCGTATTTATCTTTATTACAATTTTGATTTAAAATTTTTCATAAAAATAACTTTACTACACCTACACTTCATGATACACAATTAGAGAGAGATCGCAGAATCCTTACCTTGAAAAATAGAAGACAAAAACTCCTCCTTGCGCCAAAATAAGATGTGTGTGAGTAGCAGGAAAAAATCAAATAAAACCCCCATGGAAAATAAGATTGATGGCTATGACACAACACAAGACTCTCCAAGAAGGTAAGGGTCTGGGTACACCAAGATAAAAAAATCTCTTGGATGAGAATGTCTCGACATAGAAAATACATATCTTATATTAATGGAATTGGAAACAATTTCATGGCCCATTAAATATGGATCATGGTCAGAACCATACACATTGACTATTTCAATGCCCCTCGAGCATTAGGATATTAATGATATAATAAATTTTCATTAAAAATCCTTTTAAAATTCCCAAAAATAATTTAATCTTCATTTATATTATTCAAAATGTAATAGGGGAGAAATTTGAAAAACTTGGAAGAATATGAATATGAGTCACCGATGGGTGAGACGCCGATAGGAAGACAACAACTGCACGCCACCAACACTAAGGTACAGATTATCAGCCACTGATGTGACCTCCAAATGACAGACTCACTAATGCCCAGACTCACAAACCACATGACTCACAGACTCCCTGACTCACAAAGGCCCTGACTCACAAACTCCCAGACTCACAGATGCCCAGACTCACCAACGCCTTGACACATCGACCCCTTGACTCACCAATTCCATGAATCAGAGAAGCCCTATATCACCAACACCCTAACTCATGGATGAACTAACTCACTGACCACCTAAATCACTGACACCCTGACTCATTTATTCCCAAACTCACTAACGCTAAGACTCAAGACACCCTGACTCACTGATGCCCCTGGCTATTTGACACCCTAACTCACCAATGCCCTAACTCACTGACACCCTAACTCACCAACAACCTAACTCACGAATTTCATAATTCACTTACATTCTGACTCACTGACAACTCAACCTACTAATTGAAAAACAATAAATTATTTAAACCATAGAAATGAGCTATATTTTCCTCCCAAGTCACTGAAATGCATGATTTTGACAATGTAATGGACCATAGGGTTCAATGTGATCACAGGAAAATTATACCAAGACTAATTTAATGTTACCCTCCAAATTTAAATGTAATCTGAGTAATAATGTTATTTATATTAAAAAATACTATTATCAGAAAACCTATATCGTAAATAGGCTTAATAACAAAAGTTCGAAATAAGATGCAATGTAAAAGGTGAATTTCACCAAAAAAACATGGGTTTCTAATATTAAAACATTCTTGAAATAATATACATATAAGATAATAAAACTATCATGTTATAATGGGGAGTGATGGAGAACATTTTTGGCTAAATGTTGATATCTCGGTCAGAAATCAAAGTTATGATAAATTTCACTAATATCATCAAAAAAGATGATAATATGACAATTTTTTTAATTCAAGACCCTTTTAAAATAGTTTAATAATTACATAACCCTATAATAATATAAGTAATTATAAATATGTATTAAAACAATATTTTCCTTTTATTAAACTTTGAACTACTTCTATTTCATCTCTTGGCACATGTTGCTTCATAGAGTGAAATAATATATCAATATCTAAAACCACATCCAATGTTAAACATAAACCATTTTATAAATGGTGTATCTTTTAAAATATTATTATCCAAAATTTTATAAATACGATTAATAAATTTACAATATGATCTTTTTATTAGTACCAACTATATTAGAATGCTCTCAAATAAAAACAATCCAAACTTCTGAACAATATCATCATATATTCTCTTCAAAAATGGTAATAACATTAATTAAAATAATTTTTTTGGTATCATGAATTCTTCCTTATACTTTAATTGAAACACTTATTGTTGAAAATATTTATAAAATCAAAAAGTGTTGTAAACTCCATCAATGATAGAATAAGACAATTTGTCAATACACCATTAATCAATTTACAAGGTAATCCACCCTTATCCAATTATCCAAATGTATCATATATTTAGTCATTCTTTATTATATCAGTAATATGGAGACAATAATGGTTATCTTTCTCTTAACCTTGTGTTTTCCACAAACAATCACATGTAATTGAATCAATTTTCGTGCAAAAATTAAAAATATGGTCTAAAATCATAAATTAAAAAGTATTGACATAAAATTCTTATATTTACCTAATTAATTTTACTAGTACATAATTTAATTAAATACTTTGATGAAATAATTCTTTAATAAAACATAATTTCATTAGTCATTCCACTATTTATGTGGTAATAACATAATCTTGACCATGATCGATTATAATTTATTGTGTATATTTCTTTCATATATGATACATTGATTTCCGTCACATAGAATCACCTTTAATTTAAATAAATTTACATCGGAATACTTTTTCTTATCCTTAAATTTATAAGGACGGTTTTATTTCTCTCTATAGTTGTAGAAAACTTGATTTTCTTTTAAGACATTTCTTGAGTGGTTAATTCCAAAAAAATTTACATGCAATAAAATGCATCAATCCATTATACACTTTATCAATATATTTCACACATATCCTCTTATTATATGTCTTCCCTATCAATCCATAATAATAATTGAATTATTTCTCACTCACTGTCTTGTTATATCCTTAATCAATTTCCCCTATTGATGAGAATGTTTGAGAAACTAGTTCCCCATGAAATATTGTAATAAGTTCATAAATCAAATGATCCTTCTTAAATTTTGGATCACATTAATTATAGAGTTTTACATCCCTTCTTCTATGAAACATTTTGAAAATAAATACAGACTCTATGTCAGATCCTATCAGAATGAACCGAAGTTTATATTCCCAGTCTGAAAATATACTTAACATAAATTGAAAATTTTATGTGTATCTAATCTCAAAATTGTAAACATGGATTCATTGTGACATTCTTCTATAAATATATTAGAAATATATCATAGGTTTATGTTTCCAAATATAATTTTTCTAAACCTATTTTACATGGAATCTTCTATAATTTCGTAAATACCAACTATAACTCCCCGACCCTTGAAGCCAAGAGACAATGCATTACTTTATTACATTGGCTTGGTTGTAAGGAAAAAAATTCCATAGTAATGAATATATTAGTTTCTTTGGAAAAACATATTACATACAAGATTCCCATTAAACATTGGGAAACATAAAATTAATAATTGTAAAAAAAAAATAAACTACATCCTTGAAATCTCATTCAATGATCTGCTTCATAACCTGGAGAAATGAAACAAAAAAATAGTGTGCTCAAATTCTATGTAAGTATATGAAAATTAGAATAAATAATTAATAAAAAATAATAAAGCAACACGTAAATGTAAATAAATGATAAAACATTCCAATTAAATAACTATATAATGAATAATCAATATGGTATGGTACGAAACTGAAATCTTATTCCATTAAACAATATAATGAAAATAATATACATCTATAGAAAATACCAAAGTAAAAAGCTCACTGAAAAATGATAACTAAAAATTAATGGGGGAAATTATGAATTATTGGAAACCATGTATCTTAGGTACATGGTGAATTTACCATCTACATATATTTTCAATATGCTTTAAACTATTATGATTTGGCCTAGTGATTTATCTCATTAGACTATGTATGCATCGAGGGGATTGAATTAACTACTCCCAAACCTGAAAAATACCAGTATATTCTTCTTGGAATAAACTGAAAATTTTTTTACCAACTGATTTCATCCCATGAGAATATTGATGAATTAATGGGATATCTATTTGTGGGCCGCACCTGTATCATGCCTGTCCAAAACATTCCTCATATATTAAATAACCAATAAAATTAATAAATAATGATCCTTATAAAAAATATGTTCATTGACTAAATAATACAAATTTAATAAAAAATACCATGTAAAGGATAAGTAATAATAATGGTTATCTATATTCAATAAGTCTAATACCATTGAAAGATCATTGAAAATATTCATTATAAAAATAACCATTAAACATTCCAATATGTTATATACATCATTAAAACATTTGAATCATGATCTATATTAAATAATAAATTAAATTAAACATATAATATCATGAGATTAATGTTATTAATTATATAAAATGTCAATGGTCAATATGTACACCATATAAAATTGAATTGGTTCATTACAAAAAAAAACAAGTCTTACTCTAATGTAAATTGTGATGAAATCCCTTATCAACTGTCTAACATGTCACAAGTATCTTTATATTCCTCAATAAAAAACATATTTTAATTATTTAATTTCATTAAAACCTTTTTTTAAGTTAATTATTATTTTTACTTCACTTATAATGACGTTTTATACAATTACTTAGAAACTTAAGTTTATAACGGTTGTTTTTCTAATAAATTTAGTTCAAGTGTTCAAAATGACATTATTAGAATGAATATGGTAAAATGGATCAGTATATAAACATCACCAAAATAATAATCATGAAATAATTGTCATATATATAAATTAATTAAACTTATAAACCCAATTATGAAACATGGTTATGAAAAATTAACCAATGTTATAATCATAAAAATGGTAGGTCATCCATACGCAAGAGTAACATTCCCATTTTTCAATGATCCTTATTGAAAAAAGTTATGTAAAATTATATATTTCCTATTTAATAATTAGATAATAAATACAATTTTATGAAATCATATATTCTTAAATTTATAGTTCTTGTGATGTAAAAGCATTCTCATCTCCTCAAGGAGGCAGTAGTCAACACGTCCACGAAAGAAATAATCACTTATTTCAGTGTCTTAAAAGAGTAATAAATAATTATATATTATATTTGAGAATGGTAATTACGTAATTATTATAATTTATATTTTATTTTTTTCAGACATTTTTAATTAAAATCAACTATAACATATTACATGCTTACTGTGAATGAATTTCATCACATTTAGAAGGTGGTAGCCCCACTTCCACAAATGATGTCATTGTATTCCTAAAACATTGTGTTCATAATGGTATATGTCATAAAATAATTACATAAGAATTAATAAATTAATAATATAATATGTTTCATATATAAAATAGTGTCTCCATTAAAATTCTCACGATGAGAAGTAGTAAAGAAAGAACGAACAATCATCGTTTCACGAGGTGGTAGTTCGGTGTCCACACAGATGACATGTTCCTTACCCATTATATGGAGGTATGTGTAAGTATAGGTATAAACCATATAATAGAAAAATATCATTATAATTACAATGCTATTTTATAAAAATAATTGATTACGAATATTTGGGGGGGGATAAATAAGATAAAATAACAGATCCTGTGGAATGATGTTATGTGTTTTTTGGGTAAACCCTTTTGGTTTTCACCAAATGCCTTCCTTAGATTTATTTCTATCCAAATTCATGATTCAATGTTGTTTTTTGGGATTCTGTAGTCTTATTTTAGCTGATTTTAGGTGAGCTGAGGGACTTTAGAGGGGTGAATGTGGTGATTGTATTTTTATAGTGGAGGTGGAGTGCCAGTTTATTAAATACCAATAGGTATAAAATATTGAGAGGTATCTCATACATCACATGCCTCTAAAACATAAATATAATTGATTAAAGGGTATAAATGGAAAATAATTACCTTAAACATCCAAATATGATATTTGTTTCTATTTTTCCATTACTTCTACGTTTCCTCAATTTTTTGATTTTGGATTTTATTATAGTAACTATCTTTATAACGTAATTATTATAACCATTAGGAATAAAATTTGGTGATATTTATTATAAAATATATAAATACATAATTATAAGTATTTTTTCTAATTTAAAAAACAAAAAACACATGTTTTATGGATCTTAATTTTAAAATACACACAAGTAAAGCACAAAAACTCTTATTTTACCCAGACCGTGCTAAAAATTTAATTTTTATCTATTGGTCAACATGTTAATTATATTAAAAAAATTACAATTTATTGACTATATTTTTTATTAAATCATATAATTCACATTTATGAAGATAATAATTCTATATTTATAAACCATTTAATAAAATATATTTTATTATAAATTAACATAAATATCATTTTTGAAATTGTCAATTTTATTTTATTTTAAAAATATCCCAAAAATACTAGAATTAAATTATATTAATTTAATGTATTTTGAATATGATATTTTCATCTAAAAATACAGGAACAATTTAATTCATTAAATTTACATTACTTTTAATTTTTTTACAATAACTTATTTTATTTTATTATTAACTAAAGAATCCACATGTCTACAGTTGTTAAGTGTTTAATGTATTATATCATCTATAAAAAATTATGCACAATTACCATGATAAAATAATAATTTACCTTTCAATGTAATTTTTATAACAAAAACTAGTTATCTTATTCTATAATCTAATGATTTATAAGCGTTGAATGTAATGAAGGTTCTTTTTTATCTTTTTATTTATGTAACTTATTATATGGGACTATATCTTGAACATGTATCCCAAAAACTGATAAAATTAGAACTAAGATCTTATGTTGTCAAAATATGTTCATCCATTGGACTTTTTACAATCTTCTTGTTTATTTTTTCCCTTAATATTATGGTTTTTTATGTTCATAAGCTTAATTTTTCCACAATTACATTAATTAATTTTTATTACATTCACTAATATTTTCTCCCAAATACTATGATTATATTATTGAATAAAAATATTATAATTATTACCACATTGTATTTCTATTTTTCCAGTATACAATTTTCATAAGTGATAAAATTATGTCTAAATAAAATCCTATTGAACATTCAAAAAAGTGGACTTTTAAGGTGAAATTCTTCAAAAAATCATTAAGTTGTTTTATATGTGTTAAATATAAATAAGATTTTGATGGCCTAAATTAGATTAATAAATATATATTTTCTCTATTTTGACATTAAAACTAATTTAAAATAAAAATTAACATTAATAATTTTTTAGATGAAAATACATTTTACAAATAAGATGCAATATTTTTCATTATTCATCAAAAAATGAATCTTCTCCGAAAAATACCAAAAATTAAAAATAAGATATTGAAATTTAAAATTAAAAAATTATCTTTATTTTTTCAATAAAATATTTATAAATGTGTTTACATTTATTTTAAATATTTTTTCACCATTAATTGGTGAAAAAACTCAGTCTTTTGTTCATCCTAAGAAAAATCAGGGTTGTGGGCATTTTAAGCTTAACAAGGGGTTATATATAAATAAATTAAAAAAACAATAATGATTATTCTAAAATTATACTATTGTTATTTTATTGGGTGTTACACATATACTATAATAACATATAATAATGGAGTCTATGGTCTTCTAATAAGGAATAATTGTTGACCCTTAGAGTAAAAGAATTCTATTTTTAGCCCAATTTTCATCTGTGATTTAGAACAATGTGAATAGAAACATATTCAATAATATATAAAAAATATAAATATATGTTTTTATATCAATTTAAAATTATTAGGTCTATATATCATAGCATTCACTCCTCTAAATAAATTAGATTAATCTTTTTATATGGTCAGTCTAATTTTACTATGTTTATATTGTTATCTCGACTAATTCTATATAAGCTAAAGAAAATCCATTTTTAGAGAAATAAACTAATTTAGATTCATTAATATAAACCCCTAAATTAAAATTAATATATGATTTATATTTAACAAACTAATTTTATCAATTGATTATGGGTGTCTCCCTTTATAACTCTCTTGATCGGAGTCAAGTGCAGAAGAAAATTTAAATAGATGACAAAAACAAATTAAACAATAAAATTACATTTAATGAATGAGATTAACAACACATAAATTATCAAATAAATGTAATTTTGATTCATCACCCCTTAATATAACTATCAATGCATGAAAGAGTAAACATCAATCACACGTGAGAGACTAAATCTAAGAAGTGAAGTACAGAAAATCATAACTGACAAAAAAAGAATGCTTAAAATGAAAATAATATTACATGAATAAACTTTTGAAATAAAAAAATAATTATAAAAAAATAAATTATAAATTATTTAATGGAAACAAATAATTCTATTTCATTTCAAATAATATTTAATCCCCATAAATTCTCTACATAGCCTCATGTTCATTGAAAATCACATGTCGTTGTACAGTAAAATGGGACGTGGCATGGACCAATATTAATGAATTCCAAGATTTCACTTCTATATCCTCCTTATCAATTTTCATTTAACTACACCTACCTTCATGATGGTTATATTGTATCTATCTACTAAAATATTCAAATCAATCTAATAATTATAGTGTAAGCTCCCATGGAAATCTCTTGAGGTATTTTTAACATTATTTTAAAATATTGAGTAATATAACTAATTTAAAGGAAATCATCCTGAACTGTACCCTAATTTATCTAGAATCTTAATATAATAACATTATATACACTCAAAATAGTGATATATACTATTAGATACTTCTATGTGTTCTTCCTCAACTCAGGACATGACGCAACATCATGATTCATAAAAATTCATAAAAGTTTCTCGCGAGAAACTACGATTAATATATTACACTTACTTGGGAGACCCAAAATAGTCGTATGATTTGAAATGAAATTACTATATTTCCCCCTCATGAAATCCTAAACATTGGTTCCTTATTGGGATGTCTCAGAAAAATTTCCTAATTCCTTTATCAAAACACAACATCATTCTTGATGATGACAATGAATCCCTGTGAGGTACTACCTGAGGTTTAATATAATCTTTTCTTCTTCATATGAATCAAATTTTCATTATGTTGAGGATTTACATTTCCTTGAAATAATTTTATGTTTATATTCTTTCTTTTCCATTCATTATAATGTATGTCCATGTCATGACTCAAGTATCTTAGTGAAATCATTTAACTTTAATAGTTATCACATCATGATTCCCCATGTTCTAATTCTAAATTTTTTAGGATCCATTTAATAATATTGAATTGTTCATAATGACTCATTGAACTCTTTTGGTTTTTCCAAACACTACAACCACTTTATACTATGCCTAGTTCCATCGTACACTTGGATCTACATCAGTCACCTGGTTCTAACCCATCCCTAACTCTTATCATACATGACACTCTGACTAGGAAATTTCTTTGAGCTTGTTGTAACATACATTTATAGTTGATTTATTTTATCTTCAGGAAAATAAAAAAATTTACTTCACTTTACCTTATTCCTATATCAATTTTTTCTTTCATATTAGTCGTATCACAATTCAAGTATCATGGAATATGGAAACTCTATCTTCAACCATGATTATCTTCTCGAAGCCCCGTTGCAACACACTAATTTTAGTTAAGTCTATATTAATCAATAGTTCCAATTCTATCAACAAAAATTCACTCGGTTTTTTCGATGAATAAGCCTATAAAATTGTTAAATATATAAATTTTCCATGAAATAATCTAACGGATCTTATAGAGCTTAGTTTCACAAAACTCATAATAAAATAATATAATTAAAACACATCATGAAATATTAATTCATGGAAGCAAAAAGAATTACACTAAAATAGAATTCAATGTAACATGTATCAAATGCCCCAATATAAAAATAATTTATTATCTTTAGGGAACAATAATATAAACCAAAATTTCAAAAGAAAATGGACAACAAGCATAGATGAAAATTAAAAAATATTAACCAAAAAAATAGATCAACTAAAAAAATAAAAAAACTCACTCCTCACAAGTTTCCAATTATGCATTATCATGAAATCTGGAATATGATTCTTCTTTTGGTCCATCATTTTTTCTCATGTTTTACATATATATTCCTGAACAAATTATAATCTAACATTCTAAAAAAATTAACACAATACTCATGATAACTATAATCTGGATTTACAATCAATATTTAGTCCATAATTATATCCATAGAAATAAAAAAAATAGACACTCCACATTATAGAAATAAAACATCACAAATAATGTGGGATTTAAAATTGGTTTCTAATTACTCTTTCCCTGATTGTTGGTGGTTCATAATGTAGTTATAAAAATTTATGATGGAAAGGTAAATCATTAAACTTTTTCCACACTTCATGATACCCTATTAAAATATAAAATGTTGGTGGTGGTTAAAAGGTGAAGGAGCGGTGTATAAAAACACTTTTCTTTTGGAGGTTTAATTTTTGAATCCTAATATTCCACTCACGGAAAAATGCTTCATTCCCTCGAGATTAACTTTTCTTACTGGGTCACCTAGTTTAGAAAAAGGTGGGTGAAATGAAGAGTGACCTACCTATGTTGATATATTGTTGTGTCGAACAATCAACTATCAGGACGTTACCCTCCAGGACACTATTCAATCTGAGCTGGTAATGGGTCCTTTCTGGCTAGGGATCTCTCTATAGTGAACCCTTTATGGGGAGATGGGTTTCATGGTGTGGTGGTTTTTAAAATTCCAAACCTAGGGATAAATTTTTTTAAAAAAAATAATTAAATAAAATAAAATACTCCTACTTTCCTATATCAAGGATCATCATTTCACCATAAATATTCGTTTCCTCAATGTCTCACATCCTTATCATTAAATAAAAAATGAAGAAAAATTAATAAACTTTTTTTTAAATATCTTCCCATTACATTTTAAATTTAATCATTTTTTCTAATTGAAATGTCATAGATATAATCTAACACCCTTTTCTGTGCCCTTACATGATCTCTTCCGGAGACTAATATTAATATTTGTATCTAGATTAGAGGATGACTGAAGGTGATCATATATATGTCCAATATACAGAAAAATGTTGTAAATTTTATTCCAAAATATAATAAGATTATAAAATTATAATATAAAATACTTTTCAATAAAATCCACACTTCTTAATGGAAGTCAAACATCTTTCCCTACTAGTAATTATCAATAGAAAAAACACTATCACACAAATATCTTCCATAATGCATAGTATAAAATATATTTTATCATACCAAATGAATTATGGTAGGAAGGATATATTTTCCTGTAATGTGAATTCCAATCAAGGTATTATATATATAACCTTATCTAATGTGGGGCTAAATGTAAAGGTGTGAAAAATATATGGTTTGAATAATTTCAATATGTTTTCAAAAATATTCATGATTACAATAGTTATAATACCATGTCCTAGTAGTGATTTATGTATCAAATTCTCTCAAGAAACAATGTATCTAAAAGAAGATAAAAACATATTATAATACCTCTCAGGGATGAGATTTAAAACATTTATTCAATAAATCATGACCTAAACAATGAGTAATTATTCATTAAATAATGGCATGAATACATTAAAATCAATGTAAAAAAATCATTTTATCAATAATATTATTTTCGAAACATAAAATTAATATGAAATTCATTTACAATGGATTATACATAAACATTTTACTGATTTTTCAATGGTTTCTCTAAAATATAAAATCAAATAAATTATCAAATTGAAAATGTCTCCTTTTTTATATTTTTAATAAAATTATATTGGGTTAATAGAATCCCTCCCCAGTAGTTGTTATCAAATAGTGTCACCACACTTGGAAATCACACAAAAAAGTTGTAAAAAAATTTCAATGAACCTAAAATTCATTAGGCTCAATGAATAAGAGTAAAAGAAAATTTCCCCATGGAAAATAGTTTCCTACTTCTAATCATTATTATGGTGAATCTGGATAATATGTGTTATTTTAAATTTATTATTGGTGTCTTAAAATAAAAAAATTCCCTTGATTCCATTGATTATAACTAAAATAGGATAATATTTCCAAATAATGTGAATGAAAAAATTTCCCCCAAAGTATTTTTCCAAATATTTCAATACATTTTTACATTAATTCAATGATGATAAAGAACACTGAGAAGTATCCAATGCATAAATAAAATATGAGAATATAAAAACTTGAAATAGATAGAGAGGGGGAAATATCCCATGAATTTGATACACTATCTCCTGACTCCCTATATGGATTTAGATCTAGCTAAATTTCAATAGTAATATACACTACCACATCCACTACAATAATGGTAGGTGATATAGTAGTGTTAGAGACCCTGGTATGTACTGAATAAAATTTTTATTGTCTACTAGCCCAATAAATTAACGATATTCTTATGTGTGGATTTTGATATCGATGGGATTATTAATGTTATATCTAGACTATATAAATATTGTTATTTTATTATTATAAAATAAGTTTTTTATTCATGTTTTTTGATTGATGAGTGAAAACTCATTTATAGACCCTCCTAATGAGCCTAAAATTCATTAGAATGATAGAACAATATATTAATAATGTTTTTTGTGAAAACAGTACACTATTAAATAATTATTTCTGTAATATGTCTTTGAGTGGAATGGGTTTTTTCAGATTATGTGTTTCTATATAGATGGGGAAAATGTTATGGATATGGTGGTTGTGTGTAAGGCTGCACTGGTTGATCAAGAAATGGTATGCCAATTGATGGGAAAATAACCCACATATTCTCTATGATAAACAAGTGGATTGAGAAAAAATAATGATTTTTGAACACATATTAATTATAGGGTGGATATGGCTGATCATGTGTGATTTTATCCTCCCCTTAGACTAAATTTGGTATAATGGATATTCAAAGACATTTGGTGGTTGGTCCTCGATGACCTTAGTCAAAATATTGGCATACTCATAACACTTCCCCACCTTCATCAATAGTACTATATTGAAAATAATATGTAAATCAATATACTATTTAGTCCCTAAGGATGACTGGGTCATGTAATATAATATCACTTTTAAGGTATTGGTCTAACGAGTAAACAAATTTCCCAATAAATGTACCTTCATAATTATGCACATTTGTCTATAAATAATGATAAAACATATAAGCTTTGATAATGTTTATCCCCTATTAAAAGGTGTATATCAACATGATATCCATTTATCTCACTACCATAAGTGAATATTACCAATCAATCTAACTGTTACAACAACACTATGAGTATTCCTCAATAGTTTTCACATATTTTGAGTGATCTTTATCATATTAGGACCCGTATTACTCATTGGTTCATCATATATCATGGATCACATCTGATAATAAATGCCTCAATTTGGTTCAGGAATTGTCTCTTTCTATTTTAGTATTTAAACAAAACATTTTTCACAGATACCCAACCCCCCACCAGAATCCTTAAAAAATAGTCTCTATATCTTTAATCATTATTGAAATTTAACTTCCACCAATATCAGCTTTAGTGTAGATAAAAAATCTAAAAGATATCCAATTATCCCACATATAAAACTTATAAAATATTCTCCAATATTATTTCCTTGAGATACACCATGAAATTATCCTCTAAGATTATATTCTGAATGAAATTCTTTTCAACTATTACATTGGTGTGGATTTCATTATTCAGAATCATGGAAATATTATCCTAATGTTTCATATGCTAAATGTTCGGTCATGGGTAGATATGGTGTTGTGGGGTTTCACCCCTTGGATTGAATGGGATGTGGAGGGAGGGGATGAAGATGGGGTTTTGAAAGGTTCAGGGGAGGGAGTGGATTTTTTAGTCAATTGTGTCTTACAATATCATATAGTGACCTCATCTAGGTGTTCGGAGAGTGGATGTTTATCCAATGGTTTATGTATTCCAGTATTATAATGGTCAATGGAAAATGGAATGATGTAAATTAATGGTAAAATATAGGGTTTTAAATGTGTTGAAAGGATAATATGGAAAGGGTTTTTGGAATGGTTTGGTTGAAAGGGATTTGATTGGATGGGGAAATAATATGGAAGGGGAAACATTTGGGAATAAGTGTGGATAAGGATTCACAAAATGAGGGGGAGTCCAAGATGTATGTGAGGAGGCTCAAGTAGCGTCCCCGTTTAGATTTTAGTCTCATCCAATTAAGGGAATATTGGATTAGTGATTGTCATGGGAACTCTTATCGAGGGGGACATGATTTATTATGGGGAACCATAGGGTTAAATTTGAGACTTTTTATACCCTTTGAAGGAATTATTTCCTTTGTCCATCATCAAATGAATTGACTTAATGGTGCACCAGCTTATTGTTCTTCCATTTCTATCCACCACATAGCCCAATATAACAAATGAAAAATATCTACTTGTATATTAAATGGATTACCATATATGATCCTAAATAGGGACATAAAATTTTTTTTCTTCATATTTGTGGTTTTTTATTCCCACAATGCATTTTCTAGCATCTTTCCCTAATGTTTTCGGCCTGATTTGACAATATTATCAAAATTTCCTTGGTTTAATGGTTGTAAATCTAAACATATTGACAGTTTTTTTGATAATAATGGATGTTGATATCTTATTTATCTTTATATATCTCAATAAATTCATTCAAAATAATGTTTTAAAAGTATTTAACCTAATTAATATTGAGTAATTAAGGAATTCTAAACTTGCAAAATATAACCATCCTCTAGAATTTTTTGACGACATTTTTTTATTTTCTAAGGTATCTTTATCATCCACTTATTTGGAGATGTAGATGGAATATAAACAAATGTACGCTTTACTAAATGAATTTATGACGTGTTTCATGCACTGTATTTTTCTACAAATGGAATAATTTTTCTTTTAGAATATGGTTTTTTGATATCTATTTTATTCTTTTGAGGTTTACTATCCCTTAGAAATGATCACAGCTTGTCCAAAATTATGTTGAATATCTGTGAAGAATGGAGAAAAGGGAAATCTAAATAATAAAAATTCTGAATGTATTATCATGCCAATGGTGTCTTCCAGTAGGTGAGGAATGAAATAGGTACAAATCAATTTTAATTTTTGATATGGGAACAACACATAAAATTAATCTTTATACATATTGTTTTATAAAAATATAATCATTCTAAAAATAATATGATGTATTTTCCATGAATCTATACTTTTATTGATAAGAAAAATAAGGACACAATTTCCCAATTTCTAAATAATTTTCTATATCATAAAAACATAGTTAGTCTAGGAAATAATCATATAAGATTTTTTGATATGATGACACCTCTATGAAATCAATATCTTCCTCCTCATACAAATGCGGTAGAAATAGACATGAAAATTTATTCCATACCACATTTTATGAACCCTTATTATACTTGATTTTAATTTTAAACTCTAGTAACATAAGAATAAATGGAATAATATTTTCTTCTTCAACCATCATGTTTAACAGGTACCTTAATGAAATATGATCATTTTGATAATCACCTTTATAGAATATGAAATATTATCTGATCTTTTAGTGGTAGGCACCTCGTAATACTACATGAAAAATGGGGGTTCAAAACCCATTGGGCACAGGTTACTGTAGCAGTACTGTAGTGGGTACTGTAGCAGCGGCGGTACTGTTGATAGGCGGTACTGTAGCGGCGGCAGGGCACTGTAGCACCAGAGGTACTGTGCGGGTACTGTAGCAGTCGGGTTACTATTCACAGAATAGGAATTTGGCCAAAAATTTGGGCCTACGGGCTATGTAATGGGCTACAAGCCCACTGGGCCTTCGGGCTATGTAATGGGTCTCCCTCTACCCAGTTAAAAGTGGTCTTTGCTTTAGTTTATTAATAAAAATGAGGCTTCGGCCCCAACCTTTTAAAAAAAATATAATGAGATGAAATTGTCTCTCTGTATTAATGTAATTAATCTAGGAATAATTATATGTGATTTATTAAATATATATTGTTCAAAATATCTAATAAAAAAATATCCTAGTAGATATCTCGAAGAAAATTTTCTCACATCATACATTAGCTAAAAATACTGCTACAGGTTTGGAGGGATTATAAAAGGGATCACTAATAGATTCCTTTTCCAAATATCCAACAATCATGTAAATGAATTTTCAAACTTAAATTTAATAATCTTTTCCAACATTTTTGTGGCTGGTTGATCTATCATGGAATAAAATTTGACGAACTAGTAGTAGAATCTAATGTGTCCAAGAAATATTTGAATCCCATTTACCATGATAAATTAAAATAGTTATTTCATTAGTAATATTTTTTGGGATCAAATTCAATTATTTAACTTAAAATTAAGTATCCAAATACATTTATTTATTGTACAAAGATGTGTAATATCTTCCACATAACTATCAATCACATTTCATTACATATTGTGATCACTAAATCAAAATTTATCAACAGTACTTTCAGTAATATCCCATAAACATAAAATTGATACATATAAATTTCCAAAAAATCTCATTCAATATAAAAGAATATATTATCTATACACCATTGAAAAGATATTAGTTCATATATCCTTTAAAATGTCATGTATTGATAGGTATAAATACCCCAAGGGAACGTAAAATTAGTCTTCAACTCATCTCTCATATAAAATAGTGTTTGGTTATTATTATATTCTCTCACTAGGAAATAATATAACCATTGACTCAATGTGATTTATAATATATGATCTATGAATATAATATGAAAGTGGTCCTTTTATATAGCTATATTCAACCTTTTTTTCCATGTACACTATTAATCCAGAAACATTTATATTTAATAGGAAATTATTATCCATATTCTTCATCATTAGTAAAACTCCTTTTCATGGTGCAACATATAGAGGACTGTCATATTTTCTATTTTTAATTAAAAAACTAATCCATGCATCTAATAGTTTAACCACTTTTTTTTAAAAACCATATTCATTGGTGGTGTAAATATTATTTTCTTGTTGATGGCTTGGTTAAGACCTATATCGTAAAAGAATATTTTATGTCTAGATAGGGTAACTAGTAACCTTAATATATTTGATTACACATGAATTCAACAATCTTATATTCTTTGAAACTCATTAAAAAATCATCTTGTTCCTTTGATGAATTTGATACAATGATCACTATTATGGTCTCTTTTCCTCTCAAAAATGAATAGAATAATGTTTTTTTGTTTATTTATATCAAGCATTTGTGTCTTGATAAATAATGGTGTGAACCCCATATTTGAGTCCCATAAAATTTAGGGTTTCCACATCACCCTTTCAATTATTGTGATATATTCATCACTACTATTATACTATTTCTTCATAACCATTTCATTACAACATTCATCATCCTCTCATCTTTTTACTATTATCTCAAAATGAATGAAAATTATTCTTCGACAATGAAAATACTATTACAATATTCTGAATTAGCTCCATGAAAAATATATTTTTCAAGGTCTATAATGAAATGATTTTTTTCAAATATAAAAATAAGAATCACTTGATTTAAACTGATTAGTTACTTCTCTATAAGTGGTTATAGAATTATTAAAATTATAGAAATATCCCCTTTATCTTCCATATCAAGGATCATATAATCAAAATTTCAAAAATGAGTTCACATACATAAACAACTATATCATTAACAATACCTCTTTGGTATTTGTTTGATCGGTTTTCAATTTGAGTAGAAATTATCATTAAAATTTCATTTTCAAATCTCAACATCCAAAATAATCCCAAATTAATGATATTTACACTTGAAACAAAATCACATCCCACTTTTACAAAAGTTTAGGATCTATTGGAATATGGAATTAAAAATCACCATGGACCCACAAAATTTGTTATATCTTCTTATAGATGACTACCAAATACTCTTCACTGAGGGATATAAATCCCAAATCATTAAAAATCATTCAATTTGAAAAAACTATCTTTAGATTATTGTCATATCTTAATTTTTTATAATTTATTCTATAATGGGTCTATTAATTTATATCTACATAATGATATATATAAATATAATTATTTTTCAACCTTATTAACATATTATCTCTCGTCCAATAATGGTAGAGAGAATGAAACATCATATACTCTTCCTTTTTTACATATTCTTGATCCTATTGTGTAGAATATCCTTCTTTCTCTTATTTCTTACATTAATCCATCTCTTATATTAGATCTTATATTTAATTATAAATATATTTCATTGTGATTTTATTTTATATTTGATTATTTTAAACCTAATACTAAGCCACATAATGTTTTATTCAATATATATTAATTCCACTGTATAAAACTATGTCATTCACCTCCTCCCTCGAGTGAGTTTTGATGTCACCATAAAGTGTACCTAGTAATTGGTGAGATAATTTTTTTGAAATATACCCCTAATGAAGATAAATCATTCCGATAAGGGACATTGGATAATCATTTTTTTCTTCAACAGTAATCCATCGAACCATCTTTTAAATAAATATGTAAGGAATGTCCTGAAGAGATGCATATTGGGACCCTGAAATATTTTTTGTTTATGATGGAATTGTAATTATGGTTAGAATTAATGAGATATTAGGAGAATAATTCGATGAAAATATTTATCTTTTTGTAGGTGAGGTTGGAATATTTGTTGTCCTTTGTCTAAATGATTTTGTTTCCCTCATTAATTTTTGCTTCAAACAATATTTTTGGTTGAGATAGGGTTTGCTATAGTATCTTCATATTTTCTAAATTATGATATTATAATAATAATATTTTTTACTAAAATAGTTATAATTTATGGGGTTGTATTCATCTTCCCCTTATTGGAGTTTCAGATAACCATGTGGGTCTTTTCAAATCTCCCAATACAAAACATCTAGTTCATTTAAAGGTAATTATGGAAATTATAATAGAAATTTGAAGGTATACAACTTCATTATAAGAACTTCCACATGTGCATAAAATTGTTCATTCACACCCACCAAATGCATTCTTATCCTTTGTGTTCATCTCTCACTCTACCAATGTTTGAAATTATAATATATTATATTATGATTATCTTCTAAAAACAATTATATAATCATAATTAATCCAGCAAAAACTAAATTGAAAACCATAACTCATGTTATCTAATGTAACTCATAGCACATTGTCTATATATAAATCCAAAAAAACGACCTTACTAAGAGACTCTTTGAATTTATCAAATTCTACACATGATTAATCTCAAAACAATAGTTCAATGTTTTGGATGTCACTCTATACCTTTCATGTCTGACTATGTAGAATTCATTTTTCTAGAAATTGTTGTTATACCTCATCCCATGTTTTTGTAGATCTATTTGTATAACTCTTCATCGAATAGTTATCTCTAATGTGGATAATGACTATAATAACATATAACATAATTTCAATAGATTAGACACAATTGTTTCTGAATGTGCACAAACCACAAGTACGATATACAAAAGAAATTGTGGGTCCTTAATGCTTAATCTACTTGATTTAAGTTTTTTTATCATCTAGATTAGACTTGGTAAAACCATAAATTTTTACACCTGGATCATGAGTAATATAATACATAGTGTAGAACTCTCTAGAAACAAATGTCATGGTCTAAGATGATTTTCTCCCAAGCTATCGACAACACACCATTTTCTTGGTTCATGTGTTAATACTGAGATTTATATTTTTCAGGTGTATTTAGGTATTTTCATTTCTTCATTTTAGGGCATCGACACAAGAAAAATGAATTCTTAATATCTAGGTAATATTCTTGTGTCTTCTGTGAGTCCAAAATTTGTGGAAAAATCATTAGTGTTTTTCATACTCACTAGTCCTACAATGAAAAAAGCATTCTACAACACACAAGTTCAAATTGTTAGAAAATATAAATTTTAAGAGAATGTTACATTTTAATATTTTTTATTTCAAAACACATAAACCCATAATTCATCTTCTTAATGGGAACTAAAAGAATAACATTTTATTCCAATCCATAATCTCTAATAGGGTTCCAAGAGTTAATAAACATATAAACATTATAAATACTTCATAAACTAAGAAATATTATTACAATAGAGTCTATGTTTTTCTTATTAAGAGTCAATGTAAGCCTTGAGAACATTTGAATTATATATCCAATGAAATTTTGGTTGTTTCATGGATTCATTATATTTGAAATATAATTTATCACAGTGATAAAAATTTATTAATTATGTGGTTTAAGATCAATTTATATGACTGATTCAGAATAAATTACCTCTTTCACACATGGATTATTCATATTAATGGGTTAGAGTTTCCATCTATATTTACCAAAATCATATGGTTAATTTCATTCATTCTATCCAATCGAAGGAAAATCCCTTAATATGTGAAATTTAATATATTATATGTATTAATATAGAACCTTAAAGAATAATAATAACAAACATTAATATTAATCTTCTAATTCTATCAATTGATTTCGGGTTCTTCCCTCCATACTGTACTCGGAGAATGTCAGTTGGATGATTAATATTTAATTATGATTCAAAGATTACTTCCCCATATGGGGTGATTAAATTCCAATGGTACTATGAAAAAAATTATAAAAACCAAAAAATGATACTAAATTAGTTAAAATTTAGTATAAAGATTTCATGTGATCGAACCCATATTGACTCTGTGTATATATTAATTTAATTAAATAAATAGAAATAGAAACTGTTTAATTAGTTTGAGAAAAGACAAATATCATTATTGATGGTAGAGTTTATATTCAATATAAAAGACATGTCAGGTTTAGGGATTTCGAGTTCCTATTCTAGGGATTCAATTGATATGAATTTACTCATTTTTATGTCAGAATTGGGTTTGTGGGGATCCTCATTCATGGAATCCATTCTCTAATCCTTTGATTTTACAAATTTATTGTTCATCTATTTGGTTCAATTTCATAAATAAGCGACGCAAAACCTTATATAGTTATAAGTGGCCATGATTTCTTAATGGTCATACATAAACTAAGATGGTTAGTTGATGAATAAAATAATACTATTCAAAACACAATCAATGGTCATGAAATTACAATAATAATGTGATTGGAAGTGATAAAAAACTTTTCAAAAAAAAAACAAAAACATGAATAATTAAATGATTCAATCCCCAAGCACACATCCCGCGAAAATCAAATAACCCGACACTAAGTGGACTACATATTCGTGCTACGTATTATGAGAATGTCTTTCTGCTGTACCAAAAGAATAAAGCCGGTGATATGGGGCTCTAGATCGTCCATCTGTCATCCGTTAGTGTCGCACATGCTCCCGCTGGTCCTAGATTATCTGTTATGGGCAGCTGTAGGCATTTTGTATTACAAAACCTCTCATTATTTCATGCAACATCATTTTAATTTTTTACACATCATCATCATAATGATGTGAACATCATTTTCATGTCATGTAATACCTCTGAGTTTTTCTCTGCATGCACAAATCACATGTGATTCTTTTCGGAACTTTTAATTAAATTGCAACATGTAATAATGACTCACGATGTGTATCTTCAATTCACAGGTTGTCTCAATGTCACAATTTCATTTTTAACAAGTCTTGATATCAAATGAAGTAACAAATAATGTAATATTTTTTTCTCCATTTTCCATCTATGATTCTCTCTCTAAAATCTATGGTCGCGCCACCAGCGATGCTTGTTCCATAAAGGATTCTAGGCATCAAATTTTCTCATATTTGTTTTATTAAAAAATATTAATAACTTCATACAATAAAACATAAAACAAATAAACTAGATAAAAAATTGTTAAGATTAAACAATTAAATACAAGAATTAATACATTAAATCACTTTAAAATATATGCATGAAAATCACTTTTTAAAGAACATTTCAAAATTAAATCAACCTTCAATGACTAAAATTATAAATGATTTAATTATCACCTCCCGCATATCTTGACCTATTATCCGTTAATAAAAGGTGCCATAAAGTGAAAAGGGAGGATTCATCACACATGACTAATTCATCCTAATAAAATATCAAGAGAAAAGTACCACTAAACTAATGTGAAGAACAATTTAATGGCAATTATATTTTTTTGAATCAATGATAGAAATCATAAAAATTTTGTACTATAAAAAAACAAAGTAAAATCAATGGAATTGAATCCAATAAATTTAAAAATATAATAAATTTTTAATTCCCTCACATACATTATATACCCTTCTATTTATATAAAATCATATTTTATAGTATGAAAGAAGGAGAGGTAGTGAAAATCAAAAGAGGATAGGTAAAATTTGACACATTTATTTACTCTGAAAATAATTTTTTGGGGTGAATCATATAGTTATATTGTTCCAAATTTATACTCTAATTCATATAATTAAATACTTTTTATAATTATGAAGTTGGATCCCAATAAATTAGTTGATATTTCCTCTTCTATTATTAATTCTAGCCCGTCACAGCCGGATAGAAGTCAGTCATGACTAAAATTCATAAATTTTACACCTATTTATTTATCCTCTCTATCTTCTAATTTGATATCCATTGGAATCATTTGTATCACAAAATATTGAATTATAGTAAGTATGATTTTCATTCAAAATAAACTATGACATAATGCACATAACTTTATCAAATATTGAGATTAAAAATGAAATTATGAAATTATATGTTTTTAATTTGAATAAATTAATTAAATTTTTTAATTCATAATATCAATATTATCATTGAATTAATGTTTTATATTTTTCAAGAAAAAGTTTATTTTGTGGTGAATAATGAAAAATACAAATATAAAAATTTATCTCTTTTTTGGAAATATAAAAAATTTTAGAATAATTTGAATGTTTATTAAAAAAAAATTTCTAATATATGTATATATATATATATTTAAAGAGTTTTACTATTCATATAGAAATATCACTTTGAGTATATAAATATATTTTTGACATTTTTAAAATATATGTAATGATTTTTTTTATTTTAAACTAATTTTAACTTCATACTCTTATAAAAGTATTGAAATTTTTCATTTGAAATTATTTTTAGTGAAAAAAAGTCTCCAATGATTTTACATATTATAATTAATCCCATTTTAATTAACATTATATTTTTCTAGTAAAATAATTTTTATACTGAAAAAAATCATTTTAAAAATAGTTTTTTCTTTACATTTTATGATGTTATATTAAAAGTAATTTATGAGGTTTATATGAATTGAATAATGTAAAATGGAATTCATATTGTGAATCATAATATTTAAAATAATTTAATAATTTAAAATAATGGTTTGGTCATTAATAAAATTAATTGATGGCTCTTCTCCCCAGTTTGTGTATCACGAAGGAAATTCCTATGGAGAGACCATTTTTGTCCTCCTCAGAACCCAATATGATAAATTAATAATAAATAGTAGTATATGGAATGACTGAACTTATATATTCCAAAATTGGGGCACACCATTTGGTGTCTTTTATTTAGTGTTATTTTTCACAATTTCATTGTATAGCTTCTTACTCCAATATTTCCCCCTTGAGTTGACTATCTTCTCTAAAATACTATGACTTATTATTTTACGAATTCCACTAATCCACTATATTTATTATGATAATGGATTTTTTATTTTATATGAATATATACTTATTAATAAATCCCCTTAACATGTGGTAATTGTAGTGTGTACCATGATCACTGTTGATAAATTGAGAAATTAATAATCCAGAAAATATTTTCTTCCTCAATAACTATTCCTCCACATTTGTTTTTTTGTTCATGGTAGCTTCATCATCCACCCATTTTTTGATACTATCTACAATCACTATAATCAATCATTCTATAATGAAATTTTGGGAATGGTTTTAATAAATCAATTACCTACACATTGAATACATTATCTTTGAAAATATGGTGTTGGGGTATCTTATTTTTTATTTTCATATCGACACCCCCTGATATAATGATAGATTTTCATAAATTATTTTTAAAATCTATGAACTATAGGGTTAATGGACGATCCATAAGATTTTTTACAATTATTTATCAAGACCAAGCTTTACTATTAAAGTGTATAAATTACATAATGCATAAACACATTGTATTTATGATTCATGAACACCTCATTTGATTACGTCATCTCCATATTGTTGGAAAAAAATATACCATCGATGAAATATTATCATTCATTAATGAAATATATAACTCTATTGACATAAAAATTAGAAAAAAAATTCATTTATCTATATAATAGGATATATTATAAAACCATGGATATGGTTGAAAATCAGTTGAAAAAATGCATGATCTGGGAACTAATATGTTAAAAAATATCCTTCCTCTATTCTATATCTTGTAGTTGTAGACATAAAAAGTGTTTTCCCACCACTTTATATGAACCCCTATTTTCCTGAATTATTATTCCAATATCTTTTAGTATTTTTATTCACTGAATTATCCTTTTTTTATCATTAATATTCAACATGCACCTTATTGATGGATTACCGGTGTATAAAACCACCTTATAGAAGATAATTTATGATTTAAACATAAATAAATATAACACCTGTGAAATAAATTATTTCACTATAGTTAATTAATTAATATATTCATTAATTAGTGTGAGTATTTCATTAAATATGTTCCACAATAAATAATTTATGCATTTTCCCAGTATATCACCCATAGAAAATTCATTCGGATAATGAATTAACTCGAAATAATTATCCCAGTTTCGATAGATTATAAAATGGGAGGACACTGGATTTATTTTCCAAATATCCAAGTGCTACATAAGATATTTTTCAAAATCAAATAGAATATTTTATATTTGAATTTTAGTGATTGGTATAGATATATTGGAATAATATTTTATAAAGTGTTGGTAGAATAATGTGATTCCAAGAAACAATAAAATACTATTTACCATGGTCAATTTTAGTATTTCTTGAATTACCCACAAATTATAAGGATCAACCACAATTCAATGACTTGATGTTATGTTACCAAGTGTAATTACTCATTGTACCATAAAGGATCATTTCGTATTAATGAGCACCAACAACTTTTCAAAAAAAAAAATTAAGACTAAATCTAAATTACTATAGTATTCTCATTATAATCTTTAATACATAAAAAGACATGAATAAATATTTTCAAAAAAACTAATTCTATATAACAAAATATTACTTCTCATAGACCACTGACAAATTAAATATTATATAGAACATTCTCAATGACATGAGATGATATGTGAATATACTCTATGATTAGGTAAAATTGTCCTTTGATTGGGTAGCTGGATCTACAAGGATTCAGTTATTACAGTTGTATCCTCTTGGAAACAATATAAAAAATGATCGACTAATATTTCATACATCTATCCCATGAATATGAAATAAATTTGATCATTTATTTTAGCTAAAATCAACTTTTTTTATTCTATTTACACTCACTATCCCATAATAGTTCTCATTGGGATGACATCATTCTATTCAATCTTTACCATGGCTAGGCCCCCCTTTTTTAGGCCAATATACAATATAGTAACCTAATATCTATTTTATATGAAAATGTATCCAATTCATATAATAATTTCAAAATCATCTTCATGAACACCTATTTCATCAGGGCTATGAATCTTCTTTGGGGTTGACACCTTGGTCGAGACAATTTTCCAGATGCACATATTGTTTGAATATAAGGTGAATAGTACCACAAATATCTTGGACTGCCCATGAAATAAACTTTCTATTATTATTTAAAAATACAAAAATAATTATTTATATTACATGGAGAAATATTAAATAATGATCAATAGTAAGGTATATTTCTCTCCAAAAAATAAATACCTTAAAGTATTTGGATGTTTCTTGAACTCAAACCATGGTGGCTTAATGACTAATGTAGTGAAACCCTAATATAAAACCCTATAAATAAGATAGGTTACTTAATATTTACAATTATTGTACTATTTTCACCACTAATATACTAATATTTACCTCCTACCATTTGATAATACGATTCATCACCCTCTCTTCTTATTGTAGTTAGATCAAAATTTATTTTTATTCTTCTTAAGCAATGATAATTCATTCAAAAAATTAATAAATAGTTCAATTACTCAATAATATTATAAGTTAAACAAATAAATTATCATCTTTATATATAAATATAAGTCTCCATTAATTTTCATTGATTATTTTGTTCCTTATACTATGAAATGACCTTATAAACAAACGATCACACCCCTTCTCATTCCATATCATGTATCAACTAATCACAAGTAGATAATGAATTATTAAACCCTAAAAAGTATATATTTGGAAATAACATTTGGTTATTTTATTGACTAGTTGGAAATATATTGTGAAACTCTCATCAGTTATTTCCCATTCCTAACATAAGACATTCACTCAATGAAATTATATTTAAACATTCACCCAAAAAATAGAGGCATTAAAACAGTTAGTGTGTTAATGGTATGTGGAATTGAAAATAATAATCTACACTACATAATACTTTGTATATTCCTCATGATGAAAACTAAAAAATCCTCAGAGTGGGAGATGACCCCAAAATCATCAATCATCCTCTTGTTTGAGGAAATTTAAATTAATTTTTTCAGAAGATATTTTTTGAGAAATTTTTTCAGAAATCGGTATGTTAAGGTGTTTATATTTAATAATATCTAGAATCTTATTTTATTAATACTTTACATTCACATTTCATATCGTCTTCCAAAATAGTTGGAGGAATGAAATATCTTGTGTTCTTATATCTTAATTAATATTGTAACTTACATCAAAATCATCCTCATTTCTCTTCTTTATTATAATCATCTTCAAATATCAGTAGATCTACAATATTATTAATTTATTTATTTTGAATGTTATTTTATGAAATATTATTTTATTACTTGTTGTTATACACACATTTTTTTATTCCTTCTAGCTTATTTCTTAGTAATATCACATCATTTGCCTCCCCTTTGAGAGTATTTCCATCTTTCCTTGTAGTGTTCATGATATCTATTCTTATAATATTTGAAAAATATATATTTCATGAAGCTCAGCTATTCCAAGAGTGATCTTTGGAATCAAAATATTTTTTTCATATATAATAATCTATTAATATATATTTTTAATAAATCCATCATGAATATCCTTAAAGATGACATTTTGGCCTTCGATGTTTATTGTTGTATATGATGGAAATTGTTGTTTTCTCTCGCATTACTAAGGTCTTATGTGTCAAAATAGAAAAAAATATCTTTCTCACTATAGATCTGCAGGGTATATGGGTGGTCCTCTATTTTAAGTTATAATTTTTCCGACCATATTTCTAGTTCAATACATTAATGATTTGACATTGGGATATCACTTTTCCCCATAGATTATAAGAATCCCAATATTATTTTTCTCCTAAATTTTAACTCATTTAGATAAAATTTATGTTCTAGTTACCACCATCCCCTTATAATAATTGTTTCTAAATATGAGGATTTTCACACAGCACACAATACAATAGATCCATTTTTAGTGTGTGGGATGATGAAAATTTGTATGGGTGTGGGGTAGTATCCATCATGTTTGTATGAAACTCCAATTTTATATCCATCAATGTAATCTCACCCACAAGATACATTCCAATTCTTGGTGTTCCCTCTCACTCTTCTAGAGACTATAATTGGGAGATATTTCGTCAAGGTAGTCTTGGAAAACATAAGGATACCTAATCATTAATCTCAAAACCACTGAAGTTTCTTCCAAGACATTTGTTGTGGATCATAATTCATAGAATAATGTCTACATATAGATCTAAATAGAGGGGATGTAGGGTGGATATATCCTATTAAACTCTTTTAATTCTTCCCATGTTTAGAAATATTTCCATATATCTAATTAATCAATGTTTTTAATGTAACTAATTACCTTCCATTCCATTGTAGGATGAATGTAATTTTTAGAAATTTTTTATCCTGCTCAACTCATGTGGTAATAGATTTAGTTGGATAAATCCAAATTAAATATTATTCTTCATCCAAGGGTAATACATTCAATTCACTCTTGCTGATTTCATCAGTTGAGACACTACTATGATGGAATGTTTTGATAGTCTGAATAAAATTATACAAACGTCTATGTGGGTCATCACTCTAAATTCTACTGAATTTCCAAATATTTGTATCATCTTGTGTAGGTTGGTATAAATATCAAATACTCATACTATGATCGATGGTACATATTAATTGATGAAACACCACCTATAGGAAACATGTTGTATTCAATAATGGTTCTATCCCAATCCAAAAATAGTAATCTTTAATGTTGATTTAATTCAGAGAACGAAGATTTTTAGTATTTATGTGCACCAGATTCATGTCCTTCTACAATAGATAAACATAAAAAGAAAAATATTATCACTCAATCTCTATATCATATTCTAGTGGTTATTAATGGTGCATGTTTCATGGAAAAATCATTGGGGTCTTACTCAGACACTAGTCTTACAAATAAAAATACAAAATGCCACAAACATGTAAAAGGAATAAAAAAATAAAAAATATTTGATAAATAATATTAATAATTAATAGATTTTTAAAACTCATAAAATCTTCATTCATCTTTAATAATGACAATAAAAAAATAAATTTTCTTCCAGAGTCATTATATTTGATAGGGTCCCAAGATATTATAAAATTTTAAACATTATTAATTCTTTGTTAACTTTGAAAATATATAATAGAAGAGTCTATGTTAATCCCATGAGGATGTAATGTATATGAGGATAATTTTTGAATAATATTTTCAAAATAAGTTTTTACCATTGTATGTATTAAGTATAATTTAAACTTATTTTAAAAATAGTGAAATAAATTAATTAATATTGAACTCTGGGATCAATTTCAGAGGATTAATTCAAAATATGTTTCCTATTCCACAAATTTATTAATCAAAATAATTATATGGGAGGACATTAAAAAGTTAAAAACATCTAAATAAAAATTTCATTGATTCTATCAAAGGAAACTAAAAAAACAATATTCTTTAAATTGACTACCCTTGACAGATTATGCTCAACCCTTAAAGAAAAAGAAAAATTAAAATAATTATTTATATCCCAAGTTTCCCAATTAATTTTGGGTTCATCTATCCATGCTACTATTGATCATAGTCGAGAAAAATAATATCGTTTAATTACATTCTAAAACCAATTTCTAATTATAATGTTCTTACATAAAATGTATTATATATGTAGTAATTCTAAAATTCCATTACTCTTGACCTATAACCCCTTAAGAAAAAATTCCACACATGATACATAACATGTGAGTGATTCATCCCAAGAAATTATCATGATAAATGAATAACTTGTCTATGATAAGGAATAAAATAAATGAAAATAGTGCTTTTGGAATCCATTATTGAAATCCAAAAATTGATTACAGGAAAATAATTAATTATAATTTACCAAAACGAAATAATGAAAGTAAAACAACATAAATAATTTACAAATTTTTCACATACCTAAGAGACCCTATTATTTATAGAAAATTGAATTCACTGTTTGACAGAATGAGATGAAGCACAAACCACTAGGGCCCATATGAAAACTTCAACATTTATCCTCTTCATAAAACATTTCATATTGGGAAAGATTCCATTATATAGTTCCCAATTAAACTTCTATGCCATATAATTAAATAATCATGAGAATCAACACACGGGAACCCTAAAAATTCTATATAAGTTTCTGGTCACTCATAAATTGAATCAATTCATCGACAGATAGAACTTGAATATGATTGAAATTCATGAACTCTACACATAATTATCTAGACCCTCTACTTTTTAATTCTATATAAACCATTAAATTTTAATAATTAAGCCTTCATTTCAACAAAAATTATCATAATGAACATTTCTATATTCATTAATTTGAATAGAATTAAATTACCAATATTTATAAAATGAATTTGAAGAAATTAATTGTAACATCCATACCCGGGTTCCACAAACCGGTTCCCCAAGCTGGTTCACTATGGGACCTCATGGAAGTATCCATATATGCCATATGCTGATGAAAAGAAGCGAGGTTCTAATATTGATCATGAGTTGACTACACCCTCTTTATCAATGTATCACAACATCAGTAATAATTGACATTAACCTAAATATATAACAATAACTAGAAAAATACGAGAATCACATGATTACCAAAACATTAAATACAATATCTAACACTAAATATTAGATATGTAATGAAAATACGTTTCATGTGTCAGTATGAAAAATAAAAAACATATTATCTCACTCAAAAATCCCATGAAGGTCCCAAATCCATTTATTGATCCCTCATCCATGTTCTATCATGTCTCATCCATCCATATAGTTCCCTTAACCTTATCCATTCATAAAACCTTGAAATCTATTCTGGTACCAATCTGGTAGCCTGAGTTTGGTGTGACTATAACTTAGTTTTCTAGCACCGAAAGTTTCTAAAAAATATCTAGTAAAATAGTGTATACTGTTGTAAAGAGAATAAACAAAGGAAAAAGAGTAAATAGTTTATATTTTTTCAATTACTCGTTATTTTTTCACATAATCCTTGAGTTCTTAATGACACCTAAACTCTCAATCATTCATAGACCTATGTCGAATTCTGAATTATCCTCATGGGATATCATATATCTAAATTCCATTACTATCATTCATCATCTAAATTCATACCTAAATTCAATTTTTACCATTCATCAACTAAATTCATATTTGAATGTCGTTTTTCAAATTCATCATCACAATTCATAAGAAAATTCCATTGCTACCATTCATCGTCATAATTCAAATCAAATTTCCATTATTACCAGTCATCATAAAAATAATTATTTCAATACCATTATAACCATTCATTATCCCAAAATTTATCAGTATATTGTTTTAATGTAGCAGACATGGTCCCATTCAGAATTTTCACATATACCATTATTTCAAATGTATCACAATATCAGATTAATTAATTCACTAATTAATTAATCAAAATCAAAAATTTCATTTCCACATCATTCAATTAATTAATTCAATAATTAGATAATCCATTCAACTCAATTAATTAATTCTATAATTAATTAATCACGTAGAACTCATTAATTAATTAAAAATTTAATTATTCATAATAATTTCATTAATTAATTAAATAATTAGTAAATCCCAATTCAACCAATTTCATAATCACAATAATATTCATTAGTTAAATCAGCAATTAATTAATACAATTAAACATTCTTAATATACATATCATTAATTTTAAAATAAATAATTTAAATTCAATCAATTCAATATCCCTAATTTCAAAATCCCTGAATTAATAAATTAAATTTATGTATCTCAATTGATAATAATCAAATATAAATTCTAAAATTAAATTGATGAAATTGATTCCATGACTCTAGGAATGGAATACTAGACTACCTACCCCTAAACCAATGATGAATGTTCACTAATAGGTATCCCCAATTTGAGCGTAATACCCCTAATCACTTCGACGATAGAGATCATATTACAAATACGAGATCCAATATCAAAATAATTATGATCAATTAATAATTTATCTAGATATAATACATTATGTGAAAATATACAATCAAATAAAGATAGAATAATAGGAAAGGGAAGGGAATAAAAATGAGAAATGATTCACTTATTGTGAGAGGTATAGATATTTAATATGAGAATTCAATCATGATGAATGGAGGATGGGAGCCCAAGGAATTTTTCTAGGAGCCTCAAAAAATTATTGGAATTATTTTTGTCTCATTTCGTGTCAATTGTGTGTTAGTAAGGGGTTTCAGGTATTTATAGAATAAAATTTATGGTCAATTTAAATTGTTTACACGAATTCCCTGGAATTGTGCATGGTTTGATAGACTTTTCACCTTAACCATGAACCTCTTCAAGGGGTGGTACACGATTTCTACTATGATGGTAGATGATTCGAAAAAACCATGTGAATAACCTTTTTGGTTTAGTATGATTATTGGGATGGAGTGCACAATATGGGTAAACTATGTGTCAACCATTCACATTCCATATTCCTTCTAAAATTCTAAATTTTCACCCAAACTCACCCCAAGGTAGAACCCAAAAAAAGTTCTCATTACTAGAAAAAGAGTAACTAAAAAACATAAGAAAACTATAGAAATGTATACGTTCTCATAATATACCCACCTTATAGTAGCTCATCCATGATCTATTCTCCCAAGCATCTCTAAAATTCTGGGCTAAAATGATCAGGCCCTTAAGCCCGCATATCTTCTTCTTTCACCTAAGATTACTCGATAACTTGGTTAGCTTCCATCACACAAACACTATCGTCGTAGTATTTCACCGCAAAAATATCTCCCTATGATCTATCACACATATTGGTTGCTCCTCAAAAGATGGATCATCCTCTATCTCAACATCATCCACATCAATCCCATGAGACAGGTCGGGGTGACACCGCCAAAATTTTGACACATGAGAAACATCATTCACACCACTGTATCATTGTAGAAGATCTAATCAGTATTCCACTCGCCTGATTCTCTCCACAACCTTAAATGGTCCTATGAACTTGGGTGCCAACTTTCCCTTCCTCCATAACCTATAGTGAACTAATATAGGAAACACTGAGCGCAATACTTGTCAACCCTTTGAAAACACAAGAGACTGTCTATTTCTCTCAGCAAATGACTTCTATCTACTCTGAGCCATAACAATATGTTTCAAAATCAATGGAACCTAATGTAAAGTCTCCTACATGTGGCTAAATCCAAAAAAAATGAATGTCCAACTTCCATTGATCAATGAGGTGATCTATATTGATTACCACAAAGATCCACATATTATTCCATCTGAAACATATTCAAATAATTGTTGTTATAGGAAAACTCCACCAATGTTGGTTCGTTCTCCCATGATCCAAAAAATTCTAGGACATATGATCATATCATATCTTCAATAACATTTATAGTAAATTCAAACTGTCGATCTTTCTATTGGTGTAATTTCATACTTAAATGAACCTATATACCATGAACCATCTACTGTACCTTCCAAAAGGTGAAGTAAAATGTCATTCACGGTTAGAAAAAATCAACTATGGAACCCTCTTCAGTTGGAATATCTATCTAACATATAGATCTCTCAACTTGTTTACTATAAATGTCTCATGTATATACAATAAATGCACTACTTTTTTCAGTTAGTCCAAAACCACTAAAATAAAATCATCTTTATAAGGAATCATTGGGAGACTCAACACAATGTCCATGGTAACATCATCCCACTTCCATTTGGGAATTGGAAATGGTTTTACTAAAAATTTGGTTCATTAATACTCATCCTTCACCTATTCATAGGTGAAACATCTTGTCATGAACCTTACTATTGCCTTTTCCCAACCCTACCACAAATTTTGTCGTTGTAGGTCCCACATTATAGTCAAACCAGGATCCACCACCCACATTGAGGAATGAAATTACCACATCATATATTCCTAATTAATCATAGGAATAACAAGCATGTTCTGGAAATATGTGATTTCATCCTCATATATGCTCCAATCTGAAGGTATCTCCCCATCTTCAGTGCCTTCCCTCAAGGTAAATCATTCCAAATAATTATACTTTTTATCTCTAATCCACCTCAAGGTTTTGTACTCCACTAAAAATTATATGAATGTCATCTTCTCCCATCTCTCCTAAACCACAAAATCTATCTATGCTAGTAATGTAATCATCTTCCACTCATCACTAGAATCATGAAACGACCAAGTCTGAGTTTTTCTACTTAAGCCATCCTTTACACTATATATATTTCCAGTAGTATTTACTAGTTCAAATTCAAATGACTTAATATAACAACCCATCTCCACTATCAGAGAATAAAGTATCATTTAAAAAATGTATACTTTAGGCTCTTCTGATTGGTATACATGGTAAACATCTCACTGAATAGATAAGGAAATCAACACTTCAATGCATAAACAACAACATCCATTTAGAGGTTATGAATATTGTAATTATATTCATGTGGCATCAATTTTCAAGACCCATAATCCAAAATTTGTTCGCCAACATAAAAAAAGGAGCATGTATTATTCTACAACCATTAAAATACACCATATACTACCCACATGGATTAGTTATGATCAAGATTAGTGTCGATTCCAAGAACTTGTTCAACTCATGGAAGGCATTATCAAATGCTTCAGACCATTAAAACTTTATCACATTCGTTATAAATCCGAAAAGAGGTGGAACTAATAGGGACATATCATGGATGAACATATGATATTATCCAAATAATCTAGAAGGCTACGGATATCGAAAATATTAGTATGGTTCTCTTTATAGACAGATACATGGACCATCACAGATTCCACAAAAACACCTTCCTCCATGATTATGTGACCTATGAAATATACCCAGTTGATCCAATATTAAAAAATAGATAGATTGAAATATATTTGATGATCTATCAGTTTACTCATAGTGATTTCATGATTTTTTCCATGATTATCATGATTTTGGGAGTACACCAACATGTCATCCACACACACTTGCAAACGTTTTTCTAGATATGGATGGATGATTTTTTTCATCACATCCATAAACATAAAATGATAATTCATTGACCCATCCAAAATACGGAAAAAATCATAAATTCCATATCTACTTCTAAAAGTACTCCCCTATAAATCATAAGGTAAATATATTAACAGATGATACGCAAATATCAATTCAATATTTGAGAAGACATAGTCTCCACTAAATTGGTAAAAAAGATAGTGGGTACATGAAATATTATATCTATTCATCAATGTCATATGAATTAACATTCGGTACATAACACATAATTAAAAGGTACCAGTAGCCTTCTTTTCAATCCAAACTAGAAAACTCTGAGGCTGAGTACATAGAATGATAAATACCTTACCAACTAACACTTCTAGTGGGTTTTCAGCACTTGAATCTCTACTAATGCCATTATATATGGTGGCATAGAAACTGGCTCATCCCCTGAAATTAGGATGATAGTAAATTCCAAATATCTCTTAGGTGAAATCTATTATAATTATCCAAGAAAAAAATACTGAACCCTATCCAATATGGGTACAAATATATCATTCTTTTAACCACTATCATTCAGTAAAATACTACAATCATGGGTGGTAAGATCCCCTATTTGTTGATGACATGGCCTATTATGGCCCACTTAGATATCATATTACACACGATCAATGTAATTGTAACACATTGAAGACATTAAAGTCCCTCTACAATGGAAGAAATATAATTTGAGAAAGTTATTCCATTAACTACTTCATGCCAAAAAATATTTCAAAACCTAACATGTCAAGAATGTAGATATATGGCAAAAAAATATACTCCCCAAAATCTAGAGTTCACCCCTCATTCAAACAGATTTCCCTCAACCGTACTCCCAATACTGTATCTATTATCAACAACCCACTCAAAAAACTCTACCATCAGGCTCAAACCATTCAATTTTTTTAAAAATAAAATAATGAGAAGAAATAGTATGAAATATGGAACATCATATCAATGAATATACAATAATAGAATGGCTAATCATCTATCGTCCAACCATGATATCCACTAATGTATGATGGATTTTATGTAATTACCCTTCCCTTATTCCCTATATTGTAGTATGAGTAACAAATGTTTCACCAATATAATGATATGGGATATATCTCCAAAAAAACCTCATCCACTACCTCTTCCCTAATGTCTACTAGTAATCTGAATTCTATAATGATATGGTGTAGAATATCCTCTTACAATACTATGATTCTTCAATGATTCTCGATCATTATGTATTTGACGTAGGTTCCTATTGTACTTCTGTTGATGTCCCATCTGTCCGCACGATTGAAAATAAACCGGTGGCTGGTGAGAGTGTCTATAGTAATGTCCCGACTATCCATTCTTGTGAAAAATAATTTGGGTGACATCCAAAGTAATAGATCCTTCCTCCAGGACACTCTTCCTTCTAATACACTAGTCAATATTATCATTGAGATTCCTCTTTCTCTCACATTATGAACCGCCTAATCATCCGTTAGAAAACAACTATCCACTACTAGAATTATCGTTTTGGTTTCCCTCTACTATGATAGCCTGATCCACCACCTCATTATACTTTGTTAACAGAATGATGTAATCTTGGTACTTAACATTTCATTTATGTCCATCATAGAACCACCCTGTTGTAGTTGACTCATCTCCTAACAACAGTTGAACAAATAATTATTTGTCTATAAAGTGTTTATCATAGTACATAACAGATATTATCCCATGAGACAGCCACATGAACTCAATGGCCCTATCCTATCTCAGTTCCTCAGGAATGAAGTTCTCCATAGACAACCCAAAAAATTCCTTCCATTCCACGTCATCACTATTAAATCCATACAATTTATTACTAATTAATTCATGATATGTAACATTAAATTACACATTATACAAAAAAATATCTATAATTATATTCTGGAATTTGGTTCATATCATAACATCATGAAAATGGGATTCAATAACAATATTGAAAACATCCTTATCACGATTCTAAAATTCTATCTTTTAAAACTACATGTGATAACCTTGGGACAAAAATAAGAAATGGATGAGCTATAAATCCATGTTTGGGAATAAAAATAGAAAAAGGAGATTTTTTCTGAAAATAAGATTATATATTTGGAATTAAAATACTAGGAATCATAAACATGAACAATGAGACATAATATATCATGAAACTTATATCATCGAAAATGTAGAAACAACATGAAAAAATTGCATCATAACCATATTTCAAGGAAAAACCACTAATAAATCATTGTGAAAAAAGTCCCATAATTGAATATGTTTCACTCTCTATCCTACCATGATGTTTCATGCGACTAAACAATTCCCAATTCATTGGAGTGCTATATAATTTCAAGTTCACCTATCACTTTCATTTCATTATAATGCTTATGTGTGCCACATAAATCATACAATATGGATTCATTAATCATCATATTTTCTTATGTGATAAAGGATTGTGGGATATATTCAATAAAGTCCCAAATAAAACAATAATATTTGAATTAATATGAACATCCATTATAAGAAATTGGTATGTCATTCACTATAGCATTGTTTTGGCATGGAAGATTTCCAGTGAAATCTCAACCTCATAACAACGTCACATAAAAATTCATAAAATGGGTTGATGATAGGATAAGAGGTATATCATCAATTAGAAATGAAATTGGAATTAATAGGGTAATATAACTAAATATAAAAAATTTAATTATTGGAAATGGAAGGCATAAGATAATAAGGAACCTTTAATAAATAAGTGAACGAGATGCTCCCTAACTTGAGTGTGTGTCTCCAAATTCATTATAGGGGCTTATTGAGAGATTGAGGGTGCCCTAAGAGTAATCCAGAGAGTGGAGTGTAGAGTATAGATGCAATAAAATAAGTTTACGTGAGGATAAATTGGATATTGTGTGGGTTTATATAGGAAAATTATGGGATTTCTTTATTTTGTTGGATTTGGGATTCTAAATAAAAAATTTGACAAAACCACAAACCATCCCATGTTTTATTACCATGCATTCAACCAAAACAGATTGGTTCTAATTGTTTTTTAATTATAAGGGATGACCATAAATAAAATGGTACATTTTACTTATGTTGAGGTGAGTCATGCCCTAAAAGAAATGGTTTTAAAAAAATAAAATATTTAAATGGTTTGGGGAGTCCTAACATCTTTATGAAATTAATAATACAAACATAAAATAACATTAATTTAAATCAAAAAGAATTATTTTTAATTACTAGACTTTATAGTATTTATTAAATCACATTGGGACACTATGATCTCATAATAAGAAAAGTATATTTATATAATATTGAATTTTTACCTGAAAATTCAGTTGTCTCAGAAAATTATGAAAAATTAACCACTGAATAATTTCAATATTCTAATTATAAAAAAATATAAATTTTATATAAATAATTTTCTATATATTTATATTTTCTCTTATAACAAAATTTCAAAATTTATTAATAAATGAAGTGTTTTTTACAAGAACAGTTTTCAAACCCTTAAAAAATTACATTCAAATTCATACAATTATATCAAAAATATATATTTAATAGAAATTATATAATAATAATAATAATTTATTAAAATATTGTTTTTTTCAAAAATAAAATAATTCAAAAAAATAAATTACCTAATGGAATTTTAATATTTCCCAAAAATACTATTTTTTGTTTTATTATGTGGAAATAAATGTCACATATAAAGTAACAATAATAGGATGAAAACAAATTCCAAATTTTATAAAAACTAATGTACATATTCATAATCATTGGTATTGATTCATATCCATTCAATACACTATAAAACACCCTATTAGTAAGGTGTGCACTAGTGGGACTGTCATGATGTGTTTCTACGTATAGGGTTTTGGTTGTGATCTCGATGAGCTTGAACTTATCCCTTAAATAGTTTATCTCATTCTTAAATTTTTAGATATCAACTTAGTCTTGGTTATGAACATATACCATTAAATCTATCTCTCTCAAAATATCAAATAATTTACATTCATTGGGTATGATCCATGTGGTGGATACAATCACTTACGTTGTCTATGTCTATTTGATTTGTGAAAACACTGTTATTTTACTAATCATGTGATTACAATTCAGAGGATATCTTATCAAAATTATTGATAAATTATAATATTTTAAACCCAATTATCTAAAATAAAACAAATAATTTTCATGTGTTTTCTATAAAAATATTACATATTAAGACATATAAATAAATCAAAAGGGTAATTTTATTTATTACAGTTATGGTTGTTCCAATATTCCCCCCTAATGAAATTTTTACTTATAGATATCCATTTCCCACACTAAAACAGAATAGGGTAACCATGTTTGATCACCTCATATGGTTCCCTCACCACTTCTTAAAACATGTGGTTTCACTACAACACTTTAACCTGATGCATTTTATTATTTTGTAGAACATTGTCTCTATGATATTAGATCTTCACTGGAAGATCTATGTGTGAGATATCATTATCATATGGTACCACCTATAGATTATGTACATATGAGTGATCTAGTATGTACATTATCAAGAAGAAAAAATGGAATGCATCATGTACTTGATATAGGTAAGGTGGGAGTGCTAGTTGGTAGGCCACTACTCCGATGCGATCAATAATTTCAAAGGATATGATGTATCTGGTACTAATATTTCCCTTATTCCTAAATCTTATCCCATTATTCCAAAGAGATATGTGGAGGAATGCCATGTCACCAACATTAAACTATATATCTCATTGATGACTATCAACATATCTATTCTATCGGCTCAAAGAATCCTTTATGTTCTAGTAAATATTCATAATATTATCAACCATTTCTTAAATCATTTTTGGTCCCTGTATTATCACTCCACAACATCATCCAAACATCCATGTGTTCTACACTACTTCCCTTAAATGGAATTATAGGGTCCATTTAGATGATTGAGTGGAAACTACTGTGGTATAAGAATTCAACTAGATATAGATGTTGGTCCCATCCTCCATTAAAGTGTATTGAAAATTATTTCAACATGTATTGTAGTCTCTAAATAGTCTAATTATATTGTAAATCAATTTGAGGGTGATAATCCATACTGAATTACAACTCAATGTTTCGATCATGTAGACGAACTTTCTAGAAAATTGACATTAATATGAGATATTGATCAAATAAAACCGATATTAGTACTCAATGTATCCTTACCACTCATATTATGTGTATCTATTCAATCTCATCAAGAGATAAATCCTAACACATAATAGTAAAGTGAACTATCATTATTATATGATACCCAAAATCACAAATAAAATTGTTTCCAAAAGATTCATATGGATGTTCGATGAAAAAATCAATAGTGTTGTTTTCCCATTTTCATGTAGGTATTGGTAATGGTTGTATCACACCCTTATAATATTTCCTCTCAGCCTACACATGTTAATATAAAATGCACATGGATGAATATTTAGTGATATACTTCTCTAATATCCCAATTTTTGTGATACGATGCATCTCAATACGTCATTGTGCTTTCTAGATTGATAAATAATCTAGAAATATATGCACAATCCAACATATCCTTCTATAGGTAGAGATTTTAGAGTACACATACATTTGACAAAAAACCTATAACTCTTTCATTATTAACATTTATGTACTATAATTTACCTTTTATTATAGTTTACACATTATTTTAAATACCCACTTCTTCTATTTGGCCATTTTTTATCTTTTCCCAAATAGATGGCTGAAAAATATTTACTGAAATGATTGATGATTTTCATTTCATTATGAGTCACATGTGTATCCTGTTCAAATCTCAGAAGATCAGAATGCTCTAAATCTCTATCAATGATAGAGTTTATGAATCCTTTCTACTTTGTTCATATTTCACTTTGTTTTCCTTTCTAGGGTGGTAGTGGATTGATATTTCATTGTCCTTGATCAGCTCTAACAAACTTTGTTGGTACATATTCATTTCATTCTGTGTTAATATATGCTTCATGTTTATTTGATCTGTATATATTTCACACTTCTCCTGAAATAGAAATTGATGACATATTTTCAATGAAAATATCTACATGCCCTTCTATAGATCATGAATTAGGTATTTTAGTTTATGAAATTTGAACCTCCTTGAATCATAGGCTCTGAATTATCCAAATTTCATTAACAGACTGCCAAATCCCTTCTTCGAATCATCAGTGAAAACCAAAAAAATATCTCCACTTGTCGGTAGTGTGAGAACATGTGTATTGATAAGACTCTTTTTCAACCCATATAATCTCTCATCATATTAATAATTCCATAAAAACTTGACACCCAATTGTGTTACCTTATTCAGTGGGTTTGACAATCATGATAAATTTGACATAAATCAGAGATCAAACTCGGAAAGTCAAAGGAAAATTTGGAAATCTATCAATGATTTTGCCCCTGATCATCCATAAATTGCATATGTCCTTGAAGGATCCATAGATATTCCTTTTCTTGTGATGATATTACCCAATAATGAGACTTCATTCAACCAGACCTCACATTTTCTATACATGTAATAAATATTCACTTTTTGATATTTAATTAGTATAGTTCCCAAATGATCCTCATTCTCTTCTTTTGTTTTGTAGTATAAAAGAATATAAACTATAAGTAGTGTCACAAATTTGTCATGGTAACCTATAATAACCCTCTTCATCGTGTCTAGTAATAGTTGTGGGTAATTAGTGGGTCTGAATAAAATTATTGTTATCTTATAGTGTTAGTACCATGTATTCAAATCAATCTTGGGGATATCCTCCTTCTTCACCATAAATTTGTAATATCCTGAATGATAATCGACATTGTAGAATTATTATACTCCCTGTATCTAATCTAAAACATCATGAATAACTATAATATGATACTTTTTCTTTATCATGATCTTGTTGAACTATCAATAATCAATGTAAAGGTTCTTTAACCCATCCTTCTTCTTCATAAAGATGTATGATTTTCCACATCATGATGTAATCGAAAATACAAACCCTTTATCCAATTTCTCATATAGTTGTTTCTTAAGATCCTCAAGTTACAATGCAGCAATTCCATTTGGTTTCTTATATAATTTATATGCCCTTTGTATAATATCACTTGAAAATTCAGCCAATCGGCTAGGTTGAATATGCTGAAATTAATCGGGAAACACAAGGTGTATTCCCTCACAATTAAAATGTATTCAACGATTGTTCTTTATTAGACTCAAAAATTTGAGCTAGATACACCTACTAATAGGTCAATAATATCTATGCGGTTTATGTTTGCATAAATAAAAATTCATTCTCCTCCTTGACCTTATACATAATTAGGTGTCGATTCATAAAATGGAGAGTGATTTACATTTTTCATTAATTTATGTTGCCTCTATGTAGGGAAAGCCAATAGGAATAAAAAAAATTCTTAAAATTAAATGGAATGGATTATGAAAATGTTCAATGTGATGTTAATCCCCAAATATTGATAGGGAGGAGTTATATACATGGGATGTAATAATTTACCCATTTTTAGTTTTCACTGATATCTCTACTTCCACACATTGTGTGGGTGTCTAATTAATTCTACTAAATATTCCTGATATAAAGGAATGAAAAGAAATAGTATCAAAAAATATATTAACTATTCATGAATGAATAAATATTGTACACGTATCCACCTTGTTGTCCAGATCCACATAATATGTTTTGATTGAAAAGGCTCATCATTTCTTCACTGGAAGTTGTTGGTTTTCTCTAAAAACCCTTGGTTAGTGCATTGATTTAAAAAGTTCCCCAATTCATTATAGTTTAAGAAATGAACAATGAATTTTGGGTTTAGTGGAGTTTTCCATTACTCCATTTCCATATTGGGTTTATCCTATTAAAAATCACTTCCTTGGTAACCTTCCTTCCCACAACTAAAAACATTCCCCATTCCTGATTGGCAGTTTTTGGGGTGCTTCTTTCCACTCCATTGACATGTTGGATATCTAAATATCATGGAACCATTAGATTTATCCATCATACCACCAAAATTGAAGTCAAATTTCTTCTATTTAACCCCATGATACCATTCATATTATACAATATCCATTTTAATTTGATGTAAAATCGTATAATTTCATCATAGACATCAGTTTCATCGATATCCAGGGACTTTCATAGAATAAATTTTAGTCCACCAAATTTGTAAAAAAAATGCATTCAGGGATAAATAAAATGTTGGGGGCATATATTGAATGTCTTGTGAATTTTTCCTCAAACACCCTGATAGATTCCCTAACTTTTCCCCTGATTACAAGGAAATCCATTCAAATTTTTGTCGTAAAGTGCGAGAAAAATATTTATCGAAAAAATAATCCTGGAATTCCATCCACCCCTCATTTTATTCCCTTCTTCAAGTTTCATTTTTTACTATCCAAAACTGATCATCTTTTCCATCCATGCGATGAACTGCCCATAGAACAATATCTTTTTTAAAACATGCAAGAATGGGTAAGATCTTTTTAATGGATTTGATCTATTATTCCTCGACTAATAGATCAAATGATCCATTGAAATTTAGATTCCTTTGAAACATAACTGACTCGATGGATTATTTTTATTTATGATGGGTATTTAAAAACACCCACTCATCCATGATTCTATTCAAAACATGACTCATTAGTGAGAGAATCATCATTTTTACCGATTGCCACTCCCACTGGGTTGGGAATCTTGTTGGGCCAGTCATCACATTTCTCTTTGCAACAATTTTTACATGATTCCTTGTATTTTCTACTAATCTCTAGAACAAAAGAAAATTAGGGATAATAATTTTTAAACTATTAGACACATAAATTGGGATTCTAATGAAATTAAAGGGAAAAAATACAAAATACATTTATTTCAAAACTTATGAATTTCTATTCATTAATATAGGTTTTCCATGACTTATTTTCTTACATATATTCTTATGGATGTTTTTCTCTTCCCTTAATAATAGTTCATAATTATCTTGTGATTTTTACCAATTAATAACCCATATGTGCGATGAATTAAGAGTAAAGTAAGTCCCACTGTCATGTACCAGGTTACACCATGTCAGGTCTTGAAAATATTTTGAGAGTTGTTACCCGTTGGAATAACATTGCCAGAATCACATCCACTTTGAGTATCCAAATAGGTATGTATATGCTTGAATACCCCACATACTCTATAATTTCAAAATTTTGGGGATTTTTTGTTTTACTAAATCATATCCCAAAGGATTTTTCAAGAGTTTTCTAATCTAAATCCTGAAAAATAAACTTTTCCTATGACACCATCTATAAAAAAATAATACATTTTATTATACACTAATTTATGATTTATTACATAAAATTAAACATAAAGAAACCTTATACATCAAAATGTATAGTGTTTTTGGGATTTATTTTCCATGAATTTATTTTTGAACATGGTCTAACAAAAAATTATTGAAAACTTCTATAACATGAATCTAAAATCTAATTTCTTTTAAACTGCATGGGATAACACTGGAAAAAACATAAGAAAGTGTAAATCATTAAGGGTTATTAAGTTAATAGTCCTTGAATAAGGTGATCCATATTAGACCATAATCATATGAATGGGTAATAAAAAATTATGAATCATAAACATGAACAATGATACATGATATAACATGATAACCATAACATGGGAAATGTGGGAGCAACATTAAAACATGCATAAAAAATATAGGTCAAGGAAAAACAACTACAAATCATGGTGAAAAAGTTCTTTAAAATAATCAACTTTAATCTGTATCCCAACATGATGTCTCATTATACTAAACATTACCCAATTCATTGGAGCGCTATATAATATCGGGGGCACTCGTCAAATTCATTTCACTCTCGGGATTATGTGTTCTACATAGACCATAAAACATGGATTCAATTATCATCATATTTTATTCCATGATCATGGGATATGGAATAAGTTCATTTAATTCCCATTTTGAAGAAGTATATATTTAAAATTCCGAACACCATTTATAAAAAATGAGTATGGCATTCACTTCACAATTTTTTTGGCATGGAAAAATCAATATGATTTTTCAACCACAAAATAACGTCACATAAAAATTCAAAAAATGGGACTGTGAGATCAAAATGGTTATATCAACATTTTGAAATGAAATGGGATGAAATAGTTACATGGAAATACATTTCCCAATATTAGGAATTGGAAATATAATGCAACATCTAATAAATAAAATTGAACAAAAAAGAGAAGGAATGGATCCCTTACTTGACTATGTGACTCCAAATTCATGCGGGGGGATTATCGATAACATGGGTGTTACATATGAGATTATAGAGTGTGTTCACCAGAGTATGGATGTGTTCAAGGTGATTTAGAGAAGAAACATTTGTTCTTCGGTGTGTTTTTATATGAAAAGAGGGTGATCTTTTATTATTTTGGTTTTGACTCTATATAATAAAATAACCAAAACCCCAAACCATACCAATTTACTTCCCACTATTTCTATCAAATCATATTGGTTATAATTATATTATTTATAAAAGGTCCAAACAACAGAAAATAATTACCTTTCCTATTTAGAGGTGGGTCATACTCTCAAAAAATGGTTTTAAAACCTTAAAATATATTAATGGTTTTAGAGGATTCATAGGAGATTTATAAAATTAAATTAACAAAAAAAACTAAATTAAATTTAAAAAATATATGTCTTCATGGATAACCTTTATAGTTTTCATTAAATAATGTTTGGGTCATTATGATGTCATACTACACAATATATATTCATATTGTATTAAATTTTTACCCAAAAGTTAAATCATCTCAAAAAAATACTAAAAATTTATCCATTTCATAATAAATAAACTCTAATTTAAAATATAATAATCATTTATCTTAATTTTTTATAGCGTGGAATTTTTCCTTTATGAATGGAAAGTAAATTTATTTAAAAATGCTATTTTTAAAAATATAGTTTTAGAAAATTATTAAAATTAAATTTGACTTCATAAAAATTATATGATAATTATATTTAATAAAAATTATTTAATAAATTTTTTTATTGAAATAAAATTAATCTCAAAAATAAATCAATTCCAAAAAATAAATTAATTAATTGAATTTGAATATTACACAAAAATACTATAATTTTTTATATCAAAATAAAAATCATTTATAATGTAATAATAATAGGATGAATATATATTCATCATTCTATTTAAAATAATGTACTTATTCATAATGCTATGGTCAAAGTACATATCCCTTTAATACACCAGAAATCATTCTAAGAGTAAGGGGCATGACAGTGAGACATTCATGGGGTGGTACAACGTACGTGGTTTGTGTCGTGATCTTGATGAGCTTGAACACCTCCTGTAAACAATTTTAATCATTATTATTTTATCGGGTTTCTTATTTGTCTTTGTCAAGGTCCAAGACCAGGGATGATATCTCCACATAATTCTCTAATACATGGGCTTTAGAGGGTGATATCTTACTTTTTGTGGTCGATAATTCAATTATCCAAGGCAATTGTATAGGTTAAAACCATATATTGATACTAATCATGGGATTACTATTCAATGGCTATTTTAGTAATGGTAATGATACATAACGGTCTTTTAAATCAAATTGAATATAATAAAACAAAATTAAGTGGATGTATTTTTTGTAATCGTATTACATAATAATACATTTAATTTAATCAAAAGGGGAATTTTATCTATTAAAGTTGGCTCATTACAATCAGTATATCATGTACGAGCCTGAACATCCCACTAGTTCTTCATTGATCCTCAAAGCATATAAGTGGAAAACATGACCATATTCTTATCAGGAGTCTCTATATGGTCATGTATATTTTAGATAGACTTAATACACAACTCTACTACCTCAGTTCCATCATATCTGGTAAAAGTAAGATGGCACATCAACTAGAACACTCTTGTTAGAATGTACATTCTTTTCATAGTCATAAAATTATATCATTTCATAAATTGCAGAAAATAATAAATTTTATCTTTGAACATCTCTCCAACATCCTCACCCAACACCATCGGTGCCTCAGGTTCAACAATTGGAGGATCATCTCCCTCCATGTCCTCCTTTCATCCCCTCAATATGTTTAATCATGGAGGTATAAAGGTACATTTCCAAAAATTAACAATAGGACACAGTTAATAACATTAATACATTAATATAAATTCCCATTAATCATAAATGATTAATTTCTACAAGGAAAAAATGAGGCACTATCACTACCTTTAACCATCTTTTATATAGGTCATCATTAATAAGGTAAACACATTATCATTATTAAAGATTAACATTTGATACCCATTTCTCAAATTTGGCATCATTTTATGACATCTAATTCATATTAGGAACCATTTCCAATTAAATTACAAAACAAAGGAAAATAATTTCATGTTCAACAACTTTACTAAAATCTTTTTTCTCCTGCGGGCCTAAAATGATGCATGTCACACAAATAATCCTTAGTTACTAGAATGATGACTGAATACACTAATATCATTACATTTAGAATCACGATTCAAATCTCATAAAAACATAAAAATAATAGTCACATAACACAATAAGTGAATCCCTCTAGGTAAAATTGCATCAATTGTAACAACACACATCAGAAACATCAATCCCTCCCTGGGTACATGGATTTTAACCAAAAACATGGGTTATTAAATATCATTCACAATATCTTAGTGAATCCCTCACTCATCTTATTTTAATGTCTACCATTCCCAAATAGTAATACATTAGAAAAAATAATATAAAACTCCACTGATGCCACATTTTCACATCCTGAACCAGGTTCCACACACTAATGCCTTGATCCGGTTTTCTATGTAACCTAAAGAGCTCATCCCCATATGTCATAGGCATATAAATACTAGAAAGGGTCTATTAATAATCATTGGCAAAATATACCCACTTTATCAAAGAATCTCAATAGTAGAAATAAATTAAAATGACCAAATGATATAACCATAAAGAAAAAAATATCAGGATCCCATGATAATCAAATTAAGAAATAAATTATAAAAAAATAATCAGAAGATATTTCATGAAAATGTTGGTTAAGTGTCAATATGAAAAAACCAAAACAAATAAAGTCACTATCAACTCCCAAGAGGGTCTTGAATTAATTTTTGGTTCCCTAATCCCAACTCTATAATAAATTATCCATTCAAAATAGCTCCCTTGGCCTTATCTTATCCTGTAGCCATGACATCTATTCAGGTACCAAGAAAGTAACTCAAATAGTGAGTGAGTACAACTCCGTAGGCCACCACCAATAATATCTAAACCAATACCAAGTCAAATTAGTGTATGAAATTGAAAAAGGTATAAATATAAATAATATATTAAACTGTTTAAATTTATTTAATTTTACATTTTTAACCATATAACCCACAAGTTCACGAGGACACCATAACGCCCAATAACAACTTTTTCCCATGTAAGTGTTTGAACTATCCCAAAGGGATATCATACATATTAATTCCATTTTTAGTATTCATCATCTCAATTCATACCAATGTTCCAATGTTACCAATCATCAACTCAATTCATATCTCAAATCCGTTGTTTCCATTAATCATCACAATCCATTTTTGAATTCCATTATAACCATTTATCAAAACAATTCGTATTTGAATATCATTGATAGAATTAATCATCACAATTAATATCAAAATTCCATTTTTACAATTCTTTATCACAATTATTATCACTATGGGATTTAGATATAGCAAAAAAATTTCCTACACACAATTATCACATATATCAAAATATTAAAAGATCACATGTATCACAACAAAAATTAAATTAACGTAGAAATTAATGTATAAAAATTAATAATTTCATATTCACAAAATTACTTTTATTAATTAAAAATTTAATCATAAAATTAAATTAAATTAATTTATTCATCAATTAGATAATCATGCTAATCTCATTAAAGAATTGAATGATTAATTAATCACAACAGCTCCACTAATTAAATCAACAACTCATTAACACCAACTCAAACATTTTTTGAATCACAACCACTACCATTAAAAAATTAAATAACTATAATTAATCTCATTCAAACATACCAATATTCCAACAACTAATTCAATAATTAAATATTTCAATTCAATTAATTTAATATCCATAATTCTACAATCCATCAATTAATTATTTTACAAAAATAAATAATTCCTTTTATGAAAATCAATTCCTAATCATCCAACATAAAATAAACAATTAAATATATCAAAATTGAAATCTAGATATTTGTATTTGAATATTCTACAACCAACCTCAAAGAATGTGGGCGGACCCCCACTGAAGGATATCACCAATTTGAGAGGAATAACCCCACTCACATCAATGATAGAGATCTTGTTTCAAATACTATATCCAAGATAAAAAAACAAGATCTATTAAACATAGATATTGATATAAATACATTTGTGAAAAGACCTTTCATAAAAAAAATAATGGGAAAGAGATGGTAAACCAATCAGGGTATGACTCACTTATTGGGAGAGTTGGAGTTCATCAATTCAGGATTCGAATCTTGTAGAACATAAGATGGGAGACGAAATAAATTACTCAGGATCCTCTGAATATGAGAGGGATAAGTTATGTCTATAATGGGTCTAATTTTTTATTAATGTGGAGGTTTGGGTTTTAAAAAAAATCAGTTTAATTACAAACATGTGCAGATATTCATGGTCATGGACACATAGTGAACAAAACTATGCACCTGAACCATGTACCTCTTCCACGGGGTGCATGGACTCTCCTAATAGGGTGAATGGTTTAATAAAATCATAAGCTAGCCATGAAAATCCACTCAGTTTTGGTTTTCATATTATTTTGGATGGTTTGAATGGTTCTGGAAAATTGTGTTCCAACTATTCACTTGCCTCTTCTTTCCAAAATTATCAATTTTTCCACAAATTCACCCCAAGTTATAACCCAACAAAAATTACGAAAAACATGAAAATAAATACCTATAAAAACCGAGAAATATATAAAAATTTCAATTTCATACATTAATTAAAATTTTGAATTTAGAATATCATAATTTTATTCGTATTAGTTTTTGTGATTTTTTATAAATATTTGTTTTTTGAGTGAATAGGTAGAAACACTGCTCTTATAAAAGAAAAATTATTTTCATTAAATAATAATGATGTAAGAATAATGTACGTTTTTGTGATATTTTTTTCTATAATAAATATATATTTTATAATTATTATATTTCATTTCAAAATATTATTTTGAATATATATATATATATATCATTTTAATAATGTAAGTAATGTTTTTGTTCAAATATATATAGTATTTAATTATTTTATCTTATTAATTTAAGCTCAAAATAAACATTTTTCAATCACTTTTTTTCATTGAATTTTGAAAACTTGTAATGAAATTAATTTATAGAAATTTTAGGATTATAATCATTAAAAATTGATTATATATTTTTAATCATATTAATTAATAATATTTAATTATACTAACATAATTTTGGTTCATTATTAATATTATCCATAGTAAATATATGTCACCTCAACTAAGGGTAAAATTTCTATAATGGTTAAAAGTACAGCGACAAGGCTTCAAGATAACACATAATATATCCAAATGTATCATTTGTTGATTTTATTTCGAAATTACCCTTATCATCTTCCATGATATGAAAATTTCGTTCCACTTGAACATGGAAATGAATTTATATTATTATGAAACTTATGAAATTCCATGCGTGCCCCTCCCATCACTTATAAAATGGAACATCGTAAACTTTATAATTATTATTTTTTAGAATACTATATTAACAAAAACCTACCCAAAAAACATCCTAAAAATAATTTACATTGTAATTGATCCTATGGAAGTCTCTCAATATCCACCTAATAATGCATAATCTGTAATCCAGAAGTGCACTCTTAAAGAAGATTTAATCTTTCTTACAAATTCTTTCCATGTTTCATTCTTCTTCGACGTCCAATAAATAAAATTTACTCATCCTAACTTAATTAGGATAATATTATAATTATAAAAAAATATTATTATTATGGTATAACCATTTCTCACATCCTTTCTATTCCATGGAAAATGAAAGAATTATTCATTCATAGGTATGATGTATCATCTCCACATAGCGATGTTATTTATTTTTCATAACCACTTTAATTGGATGATTATAAAATTTGAAATAATGAAATATTATTATATTTAAAACATAATCATGATTCAAAAAGAATTAATATATTTTTAATCTTCTTACCCTTCCACATGTAAAAAAATGATAACGTTAACCGTGTGTATGTGTGGAATATCACCTCCATGAGGCAATATTATTAATTTTTAGTATCCTTCATTAATGGGTGATTATAAATATGTATAAAAATAAAATATATTTTATTTATATAAATATAGAGATGATTTAAACATGATAAATATGAATGTACTATAACTATAAAATCGAACCATTCATGAATAATGATGTTTTTAACACTCAAAATGAATATGATAATGAATTATTGTTAATGAATGGGTGTTGAAATGTTATAAGTTCATTATATATGATATTATATGTATTCATATGGTCTTGGTATCAAAGAATAAAAAATATAGATTTATTATATGGGAGGTTACGATAACGTTTTGAAGAAATTATTACTTCAGATGAGTTATTTCTATAACAATATCAATTTATTTTAAGGTTCTTTATGTTCAAAATTACTTTTAGAAAATTATATGATCCTAATATTTTATACCCCAAAAAGATTCTTTTTTATTATTCATGTTGGGGTTTATATGTTTATATTCTATCTCTTCTCAAGTTAGATCATGAATCAACAAGTATGTCACATGGAAGATACATTATTTTAAAATCATCATTCCATGTTTTCTTTCTAACTATTTTTCCTTTATGTCCAAATTTTCTTTAAAATAATTTCAAGAATTGTTTTCTTATTCTTAGAGTAAACATGAAATTATTTCTTATCATATTAGAAACTCTATAAAATGGATTACATGGAATGTTATTATCAATATTCTAATGAGGTAATTTCACTAATGGTGTAAATGGAATATTTGTTTAAACATATACAACATGAATGACATTTCTCACCACCATGACTAATATATAATTTAAAGAATGCATGAATTTTTTCCATGGTTAATTTGAAGAAAACTATTTTTCTCATTATATAGTAATATATTAATAACAATAATATTAGAATATAAAGAATTACATTTTCAAATGATTGAAAATAATTTCAAAAAGAAATTTACAATTTCATTTATACAAGAAGGTACTCAATAGTTATTTTTAATGTATTTATTTTTTTATAAAATGTTATTTTTTCTAAAACCATTCACCTCTATTGAATTTATGGTATTCCTTTACTGATGGTGGATTATACCTTATTTTTAGATCATTAACATTATTGTGGTAGTATTCTTTATATATCCCCATTATTTAGTAGAAATTATTTTTCTCCTTTGGTACATATTTGTATCATCATGGATAAATTGAACCTAAATTCTATTAATTTGATTTTGTTTCAAAATTATACCATTTATATATAGTATTTGTTGGTCGAATTTTACTAAGTAATTAATTTAATTTACTATAGAAATATTAATGTTGAACATTCATGATTTAATATAGATAATTATTGATTTATGCATAATTTTTAGAATGAATTATATTGAGGATTCAAAATACAAGTATATAATAGATTGTTAAAGTGATTAGTGGAACCACCTTATAGATAACCCTTTCATGTATCAACATGTCTCATGAAACAAAAAAACACATGTTCTATATTATATAGATCTAGTTTACGCGTACCAATTTAGTTGGAATGGTGACTTGGTTTATAAGCCTTGATGATAAGACTCACGATATCCTGTCTGAGATTCCATGATCATGAATAACTCTAATTACAAATTATCTTTTTTAATAATTCAGTTTTCATTATCCATGTAATTTATTATTTTGAAATTTTCTATTCACTATTAACACATTCATATTGATTATACGTTATTTAATTATGATAGCTTCCATAGTATGTAACTGTTTTATAGAATCTGATTTCACCATTTATTTATTTTCCTTTTCCCAGAATATATAGAAGGGTATTATTTATTATTTTAGGGTTGTATGAATTTTTCATAGGCTTTGTTTTTAAATTTCTAATATATAATGGGAATAAAATACTTATATTGTTTTCAATGGATTAGAAATTAATCGATAATGCATGGCGGGAGACCTTATATATTATACTGATATAATAATTTAAATATGAACTCTGGTTTAATATAGTATCACTGTTAGAGATTTTGTAACTTAAATTAAAGTAGCATCTATGGGATATATAATTTAAATGAACTTAGATAGCTTTATAATTATGAAAATACCTTAGGTTATTTGATACCTTTTAACATTGTAGAAATATGTATATCATTTCACAATATTCATGATGATTCTAAGATAACTCAATATGTTCCATTTTTTATAGATATTAGTGGATGAAAGGGTCTCAACATCTATAGTCAGTATAGGGATTCGCCTATAGATAAATCCAATACAGCTCATGTGGGAATTGAGTAGATCATGACCATATTATAGAATGTGACATAAGTCACTATGAATAAATTTTACCACATAGAGATAACTATTCTTAAGTATCCCAATTCACCTATTTTGGATTACAACATGCAAAAGAAGCCTCCATGTTATAATAGAACTACTAATCCATTGGTAGCTGAACAATGGACTAAGTCCCATGAACAGAAATTTCTAAATATCATATGTAATAAAAGAAAAAGGTTACCCTTGAAATTTATTTCTTGAAAATATATGCTGATCATTGGTGGTCATAGATCTAGAAAGATAATTTTTTTGTTGAAATATAAAATATATAATGAATAACTTTTAAAGATAAATTCTTCAATAAATTCATTCTGAGCGAATAAAAAACTGAAATAGAGATCTAGATCAATAATTTAATGTAGAAATAAGATGAATGTATTGTAAATTATGATGAAAAAATAATAGTGTTATCTAGTTATATTTCAGGTATATACATAATTTGGAAATATATATTGATAATTTCTTTGATAATATTTAGATGAGTATCCAATGTGAACAGGTTTCCCCATCATGTTCATCATATTATGATATATCTAAATGATCTGATAAGATAGAAAATTAATTTTATAAGTCTTATATCTTCATTTAAAATCAGGAAAATAATCGTTCATAAGTGTACTAATAAAAACATTTGTTTCAAATAAGAATAATTGTGGAATACGAATTCCAACATTTGAAAATTTTGGAAAGAAACACCCATGTACATGCTTAATCGGATCATCAATCTATGTCAAGTGTGGATAATGGGGTCATATGTCTCTTAAATATACCTAAAATAGAGAAACACTATTCTCTGGTGATTCAAATGAAATAATATGGAAAATTATTCAAACAAATTTCCCAATCATTAAAGGAAACCCCTCATGTAAGAGCACAAGAGTATGGGGAAATGTATAAGTGATTACTATAGTTGAGATAGAATTTATAAAATTTATGGTGGTAGTTATATTAATTATAACATAAAATGTATCTGATACATTTTTTGATTACGGATATTTTTAATCCTTTATATCCTCCAAGTATTCCCATTAAACATTATATTTCCAAAGAACCTTAATAAGAGAGTTATCAATCAGGACTATAGTGAATATTTTATTACAATAAGGATTCTCAGTAATTTTCCATTTTTACAAATAGACATTCCATATTTTTACACATGATTATCAATAATATGTTTGAAATTTATATAATACTTGTATTTTATTGGATTTTTAATTATAATGAAAAACATTATATCAAAGAGAATAATATTTAAATTTATCTTGGATATGTGAAATCCCTTATCTTCAGTGGGGAGACTACATCATTTGAATAATTTCTAGATCCACCAACAGTATCACTCTATTATTAAATTATTAATTAATAACGATTTATGATACCTATATATTGTAATGTAATATCGAGAATAAAGGATGTACATTTTTTTGAAAACATTGATTTTTTCTCTAAAGAACTACCTCAACATCCACCTGGGTTTGAATTTTAGATTTTTTTTCATTCCCATACCGAATGAAAAACATTAATCTAAAACACCCTATAGGGTTAAAATAGTTTCAATTTATCATATTAAAAAACAAAAACATGTGTTGTGTGATTAGGAATGTATACACACTAGGGTTTCATTATAGGGAACCTGTATTGGTTTTGTTAGGAAGAGAGATGGTTCTTCGTGGTTGTTTATCGATTATTGGAATGTCGGAGCAATTATATAAAGGAAAATAATCATCTAACTATAATTGATAATATTTTTAATCTACAATAAGGAACATAATATTTTTCAAATAGTGGTCTTCATTCCGGGTGTCATATACAATGAGTAAATAAATAGGATAAAACCAAGATTGTATTTTAAAATAGGAAAATATTTTATTTAGATTACCATGTTATGATTGATGATTTGGTCATCATTTTCCAATAATTAATATACCATTTTCAATGATGAATTATGAAGGTGAAAATATAATTTTTTATGAAGAATATTGATAATGTCTTAAATAAGTAAGAATGATTTTTTCCAATGTTCCAGTATTATCTTTACGACCTGGGTTGGATGGATTTCATATATATATTGATTCCTTTAATAATGGACTTGGAGGTGTCCAAATACAAAATGATAGATTCTTTACCGATGAATCTAGGTAGTTATATATCCACGAACAATATTATCCAACACGTGATCTTCAGTTGGATGTTATTATCTTTTCCATGAATATCTGGAGGCATTAACCTTATGGTAAAACATTGAAATTTATAAGGATAAATATTTTTATAAATACAAATTCTCATCTAAATAGCTAAAAATAAATAAAATTCAATGGCTATAATTACTCAATGATTACGGTTTCTCAATACACTAAAACTTTTGGAAGGTAGATAAAATATATTATGCATTGAGTAGGAAATATCATAGAGTTTTGACTAAGATGAGATTGAAAAAAAATTATAATAATGGATTTATTAATTTAGATTATGGTAATTATTAAGTAATGATACATATTATATATTTTTTAAATTATTTACAATCCATCCTTATTAGAGAAAATAAAATGTTCTCATCTTGATGGTTAGTATATTCAAAAAGAAATTGATGGTATGAATGATGGTAACATGGTATAATTCATTTAGGAATATTATTTTAACTTTTATAAATATTATATATGTTATATATATTCTTGAGATGAAAATAGAATTATTATATGAAGCTCAAATCTCTTGTTTCACTATATACTCTAGTACCACTAAAATTTATTTGGATTTGAAGGATCGTTTCTAGATGGATAATATGAAATGATAAATTGAATACTATGTTTCATGATACTTTGTTTTTCAATAGGTAATGGATGTTAGAGAACGTATTAATGGAGTCATAAAACCACTATATATTCCTATGATGAAATGGAATGATATTACTAATGTATTTGTTAATGGATTCCCAAAGACTCTGGGAAAGAATGAGTACATATGGTTTATTGTTGACCAACTTAACTAATATGCACATTCCCTTCCTATAGGGTAATATCTACCTCTTGATTGGCTTGTAATTCTCGATATTTCGGAATATTAGAGGCTTCATGGTATACCACATTCGATTGTATCTAATTTTGTTCATGGGTGACATATAAATAATGGAATGGTTTTCTTAAGGACCTCAAAAAAGAGAAATATTTCAGCACTTCTAATTATCCTAATATAGATGGAATATCAATAAATATTATTCAGGAATTAAAATATATTTTTAGTTCATTATGACATGACTATAAATGTATCTAGGATCAAAATTTTCCTTTGGTTGAATTTAAATATCATATTAGCTTTGATTGGAGAAGTAAAATGGAATTGTGTGAAGAATTGTATGAAAAAATATTTCATAAACCAAGTTTTTGGGATGATATTGGTGAAAGGAATTTTTTATTCCCATAACTAGATGAGGAAGAAATAGAAATATAAACTACTTCGTCCCTTGGTTCCCATTCGATGGATACACCAGGCCCACCTACCATAGGTGAGGGGTTGATGACTAGCACATGAAAGGAGTAACAGAAAATGGAAGGCATTTATTTTATACCTGTATGCACAGAGACAGAGTACACACACACACAATGAAAAATACAAGGCACCACTACTGATAGTAATGGTAACTGTTGAACATGAAGGGACCAATATACACTAGCAACTGAAATAAACAAACAAAAAAAGAAATAAAAACGATCTTTGGATATTGTCTACTGGGGATTCTAATGGAATAGTTGATACACCTCACTATTTTACATCACTGCATCTCACCACATCTATCAATCACCTCTTAGCACTGTCTAGCCTTGGAACCCAAAGTCTCAGTCAAACTCTCTATCTTCTGCACTAGACAAAACAAGTGCGGGTGAAGCCCATGTATGGAGGAGTATAATAATAACCAGTGTGGACCGTGAGACCCCTGAAGTTCTCTCAGCAATCCACAATGGTAAACAACACAATGGAAAATAACAAAGAGGTAGTACAACCAACCAAAACCTCAGACACATAAAACAATTTAATAGACTCAACTCACACCAGGTATAATAATTAAAGAATGGGAATAATGGAGATTCATCGTAAGATAAATCATTTTATTCAATTGACATGCTTGGATGAAAATTCAAAGAGTGTTGCACCACTACTGATCCACAAAGGGTCGATCTTCTTCTGATTCAAGAGGTATTTCTCTTTGGATAATCCACAATGGGTCACAATACTGCTGATCAACATAGGGTCACTCTCATGTCTATCCACGGAGGTTCGCACTATTTTTGAATCATAGAGGGTCGTGCTACTACTGATCCATAGTGGGTTTCTCTTATTCTTATCCACAGAGTGTCCCACCATGGAAAATACATGGAGGTTATCTCTATTACCAATCCAATGAGGGTCTCGCTTCAAATGATAGCAAGCCACAGGATTTTCACAACTTATAAGTATGAGTTTCAAATGTTCTTATCCTCAATTAATTTATTTTACTTCAACTTCTACTAACTCTCACATAGAGGTTACCCAGCTCACTATCTTGTATTAAATTATCCCATGCAACAGGCGGTGTGACAATCAGACGTTCAGTCTGTAAATAATATGCTTTTTAGTAAAAAGGGCATGTTGGATTCGAGTCTGATCCAACCATTAATTACTCCAACATCCCCTAAAACATGAGTGAAATATATCATTAGAATCACCCCTTCTCAAGGGTCCCAACGCCACTAACAGCATGCCAATCGGACGCCCAGTTTGCAAGATACATGTGTTTTTGTAAACTGGGGGCATGTTGTGTATGGGTCGGGTCCAACCCTGTTGGACCGACCCAACCAACACACTGCAGTGGTCCCATAAACCCCAGTTCAATTAGATAGAAATGACCAGACCCATTTTGGGTCGGGTTTGGGATAGTCTGGCCTGACAAAAGGGTCGGGCCCAAAGGGGCTCACTGGACCATGCCAGGTTTGGCCGATGGTCTAGTCCACCAAGTTGCTCAGTGACCCAGTCTCATTCGGCCCAGCCCGAAGGGCATAGTTCTGTCCTACTGGTGTGAGACCAGACCTCTGGGTGCGGGACTTTTCAACTCTCTAGGAAGCAGCACCCAGCCTGAGGCAAGGCCGCAAGGGTGGTTGGTGGTGTGTCATCTAGATAGGACGTGGTAGACATGTCGTGTCCCACCCCCACCAGCCCCGCGGACGTGGGCCCTCCTCCAGGCATGGTCAACCTACCAAATCTCCCTAGCCACCGAATGGCCCATACGTGGGTAGTCCCTCCACACCATGCTCTGTGCCATGTCTCCTCACAGTCACCCTCTACCCACGGCCTCTGGCGCAATGGTGGTCCCTTCGACGGGCCACCAGAGTCGCTCCTATGGTCTATTTTTGGATCTATATACTCCTACGGTATATATAGTGTGCCACGATCATCATGAATCCTTAAAATTTTCCTTGTTGATAAGATGACCAGTTGACTTCGAAGAACACAACAAAAACAACTATATCCAAGGGAGCAGACCTTGTTCAGGTTGGGATATGCCCTCTACGTTAGACATTATTGATCGGGATAAACATGATGATACCCACATAGTTTGAAAAATCCCCAAATCAATCCCTGGTACAAAATCCTCCCACAAGAAACAGCAATTCACAGATCAACATGTTAGTCAGTTGATCCAAGTTCATCGTAAATTTTGAAGAATGAGGAAAAAATAATCAAATATTTAGAATACATAAACCCTTACCTTGATTTTTTGGATCCGCTGATGAATTTTAATGTGATTCACATCGTCATCGATCTGTGGTCATATGCGTTTATCGTTTCTTTCCACCCTCTAGATCCAATCGTCCAAAGTTTGTCACTTCGTTCATTATTATACATTGGAGAGGGGTTCTATCAGTGGTTCATTAGGTATATACTCATATTTTTTATTCCCATAATCCAACATGTTCTATTATTAATGTAAATAAATAAAATTATAGCGATGATGTTCCCATTAATGATGCTCATTAAATGATACACATTTAAGGAGCAATTAAATTAACATCATTACGGTTTAAAAAAAATCCATTGTTGGCCCTCCATTAATGTGCCTCATCGTCACCTCATCACTAGACTGCAATGTCGCCTTCCACCACTCAACAGTGAGAAAAGAATTAAAAGAATTATATATAATTATATTATAATTTTTCTAGAAATGTCTGAAAAATAAATTTTCTGCTCGGCCATTGTCGGCTGAGGTTAATTTATTTTTAGGTGAATCCATGCATTCTGAGTTTGGTAGTATCCTTATATTATTTATCCGATCAATGGTTCAAAAATTAAAAAACTCTCCCATATGTTTACTAACCATAACATAAAAAAAGGTCAAAATATTGAGTTGGGATCTTCGGTCTTCAAAATCATGTTTCATTAGAGTGTGTGATCTCAGAATAATTCCATATAAATAAAAACGTTACACCGGATTTTTGAGACATTAAATTCTCCCAACCTTAGGGCATTACATCCCCAAAATCCAAAACAAAAACTAATCAAATAGATAGGGGTACTGAGAATGAATATGAGCCGCCCACTCCTATGTTATCTCTTGGAGATTCATGTGTTGTAACTGAACTCTTACAAGATAAATTGACCATCCACTTAGGACCCGCTCCTTTTGATCCTCAATCTCTACCAGGAACTCTGAAAACATCACCACATCGTCAATGGCCAACTCTTCCCAGTCGATGACGTGTGACAGATCATGCATGTTCCTCCTTAGGTATGAAAAATGGAAAAAATCATGCACCTGGTGAATCTATGGGAGAAGAGCTAGGCGGTACAACACCTTTCTGACTCTGCTCAGGATATGAAAAGGTCCAATGATTGTCGGAGATAGCATGTTATCCTAGAAAAATCATTGTAATACTCATTAGGGTGACACCTGAAGGAACACATGATGGCCTTCGTCAAACTCCAAGGGACTCTGTCTCCTATCAACATAAGACTTATGTCTTTTCTGTGCAGTCTTCATCCACTCCTGGATGACCTGCACTTTCTCGATGGTAGACCATACCAACATTGGATCCATGAGTGTTGAGTCCCCTAGGTCTGTTCGGCATAGGTTTGATCTGAAATGCCATCCATACAAAGCCTCAAACGGTTTCATGCTAATGGTGGATTGATAGTTGTTGTATGAAAAATCCTGAATTTACATGTGGTCCTCCCAATTGCGACCAAAGTCATGGATGTGAACATGTAGAATGTCCTCCAAGTTCTTTATGGTCTGCCCTATTTGACCATACAACTAGAGATTAATTGTAGTGCTCATGCGCATCTGTGTCCCAAATTCCCCCTGTACACTCCACCATAGTTGGGATGTAAAGTGAGCATCATGATCTGAGATGATCATAGAAATCACCTCGTAAAGGTGCACTATCTCTATGACATAGAGGCATCCCAATCCCTCTACCAGTCCCAAATCCCAGATTGGTAGGATGTGAGCTGACATGGTGATTCGGTCAACGATCACCTAGATGGACTCATTACCCCTGGATGTACATGGTAACCCGATGTCAATGTCCATCGAGATACCATCCCATTATTGATATGGTAACTCCAGTGGCTTTGCCAAGCCTTTTGGAACATGATGCTCATATTTCACTTTTTGACGAGTGAGGCATTTATAAACAAACTGAGCCACCACTTTCATCATCTGTGTCCACCAGTACTGATGTTGGATGTCCTGATACATCTTTTCAACTCCAGGATATAACGAAAAATGGGATGTATGGAACTCACTCAACATGTCATTTAGCAACGTCACTGTCACTAAGGTGTACCCTCTATAAAGCTTGATATTCTCCCCACCTATCGAATATAAATCTAGTGCATGTCCTAAGGATAAATAATCACATTAGGCCTCATTGTCAACATACACTAGTTGGGCCTCCTAAAATATATTTAAGTGTGGGGGAGTAATAGTCATAGACTGAAGGTAAGATGTTTAACCATCATCCATAAATGATATCTTCATAGCGGCTAACTACTCTATCTCCTCACTCAGCAGATACAACTGGTCCTCTTACAGAGTTCATCTACCACGGAGTAACCCTTTCCAGAGGTATAGACTACCTCAAATTCATAGTCCTATAGGAACTATAGCCATCACAATTGACTCATGTTAAGGTTATTTTGGGAGAATATATACCTGCAACTTTTGTGGTTTGAGTAAGTCGTATACCGTTCACCCATCATGTAGTTTCAATACATATTCAAGTAAAATACCATTGTCTCTAAATCTTGGTCATGGTTCGGGTAGTACATCTCATGTTGTATCATCTATTATGAGTCGTAGGCGATCAATTCTTGTTCCTGTAATAGGACACGACACAGTCCGGTCCTTGATGCGTCGCAGTAAACTACATACCCAATTCCCTCCTATAGTAGTCTCAATATGGGGGCACTATTTAATCTCTATCTCACCTCATGAAAACTCTGAAGACATTTTATCTATCCACATGGTGGGTTTTACCTTCCGTGTCAATGCTGATAAGGGTGTTTCTACTCTGGAGAAGCCAGGCATGAACCTCTGATAGCAACCAGCCAACCCCAAGAATCACCATACCTTAGTCAGACTCCAGGGAGGCTCCTAATCAAGCAACACTTCTATTTTTTCGGATCCACAGCAACTCCATCCTCCATGATGATGTCTCCCATAATGTGGACTTTCTTTAATCATAAACTGACACACTGAGATCATTCTATAAGGATAGTTCTATCATATATTATCAAGGAATATCTATATGTGTGTATCATTCTCCACCTCTGACGCTGAGTACACCACCATGTCATCAATGAATACCAAAACAAACATGTCAAGGTAAGGTTGGAGGATCCTGTTTATGAGTACCATGAACACTACTAGGGCATTATTCATGCCGAAATTCATCACCAAGAACTCATAGTGCCCTTATCAGCACCTAAAGTTTGTCTTCAAAACATCCCCATATCATACACGAAGCTGGTGATAGCATGATCTTTTGTATATCTTTGAGAACAACTGCATTTCCTTCAACTCATCGAAGTGTTCATCAAATGTCAGTCGTGGATACTTGTTCTTCATAGTCACCTAGTTCAGGCACCAGAATTCCACCCATATTATAACACCCCAATATTCCACGGTACGCTTTTCTATGAATAATGCAATACCGTGTGTTGTACGCAACTTCAAGTTCTAAAACACACCACAACCAATCAAACTAGACATTATGAATAGTAATACTGACAAATTGAAATTTTATACATTTTGTATTTCAAAATGGACTTCATTTTTTGATTCAGAATATCGAAATTATCTTAGCGTGAATTTTTGATACTTTTCGGATAACTTTTCATATTTGTATGAATAGTGAAAATAATAAATTTTTATTAAAAACAACTTTTTTAATCGAAATAATTAATTGTGATTAATTATGAATATGAGTGATTTTAGATAATGATTAGATTATATTTTTACTATTTAATCCAATGTTGGTCATCGGACATAATTTTATATTTAAACTGGATATAAGCAAGTGCCAATCTTTTGATAGTTATTATCTATTAAAAACACGCTTTTTGTTTTAACAACGGGAATTAATTTTAAATTAATTTCTGCCACTTCTGTGTTTTGAATTTAGAAAAATGGAATCCATATTAAGAATTCGGAGGTCCAAATTGTTTATAAAGGTAACTTTTATTTTTAGACATTTTTCATAATTGCTTCGGTAAATATTTTATTTACCATGGTTAAAAGGTAAATCCGGTAAATAAGGGTAATAAAATAAAATAATAATAGTAATAAATTATCCTAAAACATCTCTTAAACCTATTTTTCAATGCATGTCAAACCAGTGTCATCTTTGGGTCGATTTTGGGACCCCATGGAATCATTTGTATGTGATAATGTCACTTTATATTAATTATGTTAAAGTAAATACAATAATGACATAAGCATATATCTTTTAGAAAATCAATTTTTATATTGGGTTATATAAGTTATTTTTTATACTATAAATATTAATTATAAAGATAAAATTATTTCCTATATAATGGAATTCTATTTATAATTTTTATACATTTAATAATTAAATTTATTTATGACACAATAATGATGCAGTATTTTCCTTATTAATGAAGGAATCAAATAGTTAGTATTATAAATGTTAAAATAGTTATAATTTGAACGTTTTGGTGACATAAATATTTTCATTGGTTAATATGACATATTAGTATTTCTTAAATGAATTTGGATCAAATTAATAACTTTTTTAATAATTTAACAAAAATCAATTATTAAATAGTGTCAAAATTGACATAAAAGAGTTTTTAAAAAAAATATTATATTATTAATTGATATTCTATTCCTAAAAATCTAAGGTTAGGCCAAAGGACTTATATAATGATAGGTGTACTATTAATGGAACACTTGGGGGTCTCTTAGAAGTTTATATTATGTTTATTGACAATATAATATAAAAATACAAAGAGAAATGGTAAATGTCAAACTATTTAACCAATAGTTAAATCAAAAAGATAAAGTTAATATAGTGACCCAAACCTGTCAAAAACCTATTTATTGAGCGGTTTTAGACATATACCCACCTAAACCTTTAAATAAACCACTTTTGAGCCATTAGAAACCGAATATGAATTTATTATAAAATAATATTTCTACCTTTTCAAAAGGAGCCCCTCAACCCTCTTATTAAAGGTCACTTACCCTACCCTCTAATTCACACCTTCAAAGCCTTTTGGATTATCCATACCCTACCCAAATATTCTCTCAACTTACCTAACATCAACCAATAGGAATTAGTTTGATCATAAAGGAAACCTAAGAAGCCCTTTTGATCAAATAAAAAGTAAGAACCCGAAGAAGATATAATGTTTTCACCACCCTCATTCAAGTTCCTTTCCTCTTATACTTCTTCTTTATTTGTTATTTAATTCTAAAATAATAACTCCAGTATCTTCCATATACTGTGATATTATTATAAATATGGTACAACTAAATTAATTATTCTATCCATTTTTTTAATGACTTGTCACCATATGTGCGTACTTACGCCTTACCGTCCCCACAACGTGGTGTAATTGTTATTCAAAACATTATTATTTTGATGGGTATGATAATGATGTGTAATTCATGTAAATAATAAAAATAACATGATAATGATTCTCTATATATGATATAGAATCCAATTATATATTATTTTTATATCAAAATAATGATATTTGTTCTCATGCTTACGTACGGATTACCATCTCCACAACTCGATAAGATTCATTTTGAAGTCCACCATTCATCGATGATTATAAAAATATATTACTAATAAGTATCTAATATATGACATAATAATTCTACTTGAGATATATATATTGATATATATATATATGTATTTATGTACATACATATATCTTATTCACTTATTTCCATTCAATATGATATGAAAACAGAAACAGCGTTTATGCGTACGTACGGACTACCGTCTCCATAAACGGTGTTTTCCATTTCACATATATATCTATTACACATAATTATATTCTAAATATATATGATATATGAATCATTTTTTATATTCTGGAAGTATTGAAATCATGATCTATGTGATACAATCATGAGTAACAAGTTTAAACACGTACAATAAAGAAAGCGATTATTACCCGAAATGTTAATTTAACATGGAAATTATTATTAAATGGGTTGTAAAAAGTCATAAATGAATAATTTATGATATTATAAATATTAATATGGTTCTGGTATAATTTAATAACATACTATGGTCTTCATATAGGTGGTTAAACATACCCTCGACTAAAGTAAAGTGCAAGGTAAGGGGTTTTTATCTCACTTCTTATTCCCGTGAGATTCATGCCATATTGCCACTGTTACCTTTTGTGTGGTGTATTTAATGAAAATAATTGTATTCTTTGTGTAATAAATTTTAATTTATGTGTATTTACATCTTCATTGTATGATTCCTCTTTCATGGGGGGTATGTTTCGTATGTTACCAAATTGGTTAGGGTTAATTCCCCAATCTCATTATTATCCAAGATTTTTTATGTGTAAGTATTCACTGGGGAATTTTTATAATCCATGTCCATTTTACATAAAAATGATTTAAAAATGAATATTTTATTGATTTTTGAAAGGTAAACTTTATCAAGATCATAATTTTAAATTTTTTAAATATTTATCTGTCTAAATCTTTTTTAATTAATGTCCATGTTTTCAAAATGATTTTAAGGATTTATTTTTATGGTAATGAATGTTTTGAAATGATAATTATTTTCAAAACCTTCAAAGTGGTATGGGACACTTTGATTCGAAAATGTATTTAAATGTCTCCCTTTCTAAATTGTGTGACTTTTAAATTTTTTCATGAAAAAGGGGTATTTCTCTCAAAGAGTTTAAAAAATAATTTTCCTCTATTTCAAAATCCTTTAATATATTTTAAACATGTTTTGAAGTTGATTTGTCATGATACAAATCTACAATATTTTATTTTAGATTTTGTGATATGTTTGACTGTGGATTTGGTATTTTTATACCATTCATGGTATATGGTTAAAGTATTGATGTATCGTATGCTAATTTTAATACGAATGTTTATGTTACGTTTAAACCTTTTCATATGAGGAATGAATTGGACTTAGTTAGTGAAGGTTGGAGCCCTCTATAGCTCCTCGATGCATCGGTAGGTCTCATGAGACATACTGGTGTCTTGGCACAAGGCCTTGACAAAATCTTATTTGTAGTCTTGGCACAAGGCCTTGACTATGTGGTTATGATAGTCTGTCATTATGCATTCCATCATTATGAAAGTGGTTAGTGATATTACTTGTGATTATTCGACTAGTATAATATCCATGGGAATAATTAAATTGCATTAATTCATTTTATTTTTGCCATATTATGCTGAAGTTCATGTTTAAAAGGCTTTTGATTTAGTTATACATTGCCTTAAATGTTTATGCTTATTTATTAAAGTTTCCGTTGTATTGTTATCCTTACTGAGCATCTGAGCTCACCACTTTCTATGTTATATTTTACATAGGATTCCATGATGTATATTGTGATTGATATGCAGGGTTAAGACAAGGGATAATGGCATTAGAGAAGGATTATTTATGTTGTTTTGTATGTTAAGAAGTGTAATGTAACATTCATGTATGTAATATATTTTCCAAGACTGCTAAAACGATCGGTAGTTTGGGGATTGATTCATTATAATCATGAAAATGTATTAAAATAATGCACTGACTCTGGGTAACAGGGGTCTGGGCGTTACATTTGGTATCAGAGGAAGTTTAGCAATAACCTCGGAAGCTAGATTTAGATAAACTCTGATTAGGTCACATAAACCTAATATTGACTTTGAGGATTAGTATTGAAGGACTTCCTAAAATTTTGGTAATGTTGAGATTTTCTGAGTTTTCTACGAAAATATATCCATGTCGGGATATGAGCAGGTAGAGTCAGCTCTGGCACAGATGTACCTAGGGGTAAAACCCAGAAACACCGCTTTGAGATAGACTGGAATGGGAACTGGTGCACGACAACAGGCCTTGCTGCACTCTTGGTTACGACACTCATGGGGGATATGCTTAGGATAATTCTCATTTTCTTTAAAAACCACTATGAACGGTTTATGAGTATATATCTCCTCGAAGAAGTTTTTTTGTGATTATGGATTATATCCATAGACTTTTCAATTTACGTTAGGTATTTTACATGATTGGAATTATGAATTGTGATTCATAAACTGACATAGCGTATGCCATTGTTTAGAAATGGCGCCCAGTAGAAGGACTGAGAACTCCATAAATACGTATGATCCAAAGAGTATGAATGGTCATATAATTCATAGTACTAAGCCAAAATTTATAAGGGAATTAGTCTCCCATGTATTCTCACCATATGAAGAAATAATATCATGTGTTAGTACGATAAGTAAATAATTATCTGATTCCTATGGCTTTTAAGGGAAGAAAGAGAAGAAAAGGATGGAAAAGAGAATGATTGATAAAGGGAAGAGGGAAAAGAAAAATTTTCCCATATGTGATAACTGTGGGAAGAAACCCCAAGGAACTTGCCTAATGGGAAAGAGAGTTTGTTATAAGTGTGGAGAAAAAGGACATCATGTACGTGACTTCAAGGGTAAGAAAAAGGTTTCAAATTTAAAATGCTTCATCTGTAAGGAGTTGGGACACTACACAAACCAATGTCCAAATCTTCATAGTATGCCCCAAATGATGTTATTGGATAATAATCAAGTTATGATACTACCAAAGATGAGGATGAATTATTAGATTTCTTATATTGTTATTAGAGAATTATTTCATTTGAGTGTTGTATCAACAATTTACTGGTTATAGTAATTATGGAGTATTTAAGGATTTTACTACAGTACTATTTCATTAAGGACTTGAGATAGTGAGGAACCAAGAAAAGTTACTCAATAGCAGGTTAAATTTTTGGAAAATATATAATTGAGAGAAAGATAAACCATAATATGGTTCCTATACCGAGGTACTGATTTTGAAATAATACATGATTGATTTTGAAAAATTATATTGATATTCATGACTACCTTAAAACTGATTAATGATTTGTATATTCCATCATTGTTGGAGTTTACAACATTTTCTTTGATAGAAGGAGTATATCCAATATTCTATAAGGAATAAGGGATCATGAATTTAATCACTATGGTTTTATGGTAATTTAGGATGTTGTAGTGTTTTTAAAGAATACCTCATGGAGGCGTTCAAATTTATTAAGCGGAAAAAAGGATCTTCATTGTGTTTATCTTTCGTATAAATTTTGTACTGTGAATTTGGAGAAAAGTATTTTGGATAATTATAGTGAGAGATTATTTTTGGGTTTCCATAAAAGGACAACCCAGAGGTCGGGCGAGAACTAATCACGTCTGGCAAGGCCGCGAGACATGAACCTGCAACTGAAGGGTGACAAGAGTGTATCACCTACCACTGGACTACGTGATGTCCTATATTTAATTATTTAGTATTTTTTTAAAAAACTCTGGTCGATGAATTATAAATTCATTTTTTTGAACCCTATATGAATAGGATAAATAGAATATTATTTTTATGTTCTATTATATTTTAGAGTGAAAGATGAGTTTGTGATGGAAATTAGTTAAAGGATGGGACTCTTCTTGTCAAGTATATATTTTTCCTCTTCTATTATTCTATGAGGAAATTAATTCTTATACATTAGTGAAGAGATCTTAAAATCAAAATTGTGTTATCCTAATAGCATATGTTTTATTGAACCGGTGATATTTTAAATCATCATAGATTGATGGATTTGAGGGCCTCAATTCTACAATTGGTTGTGACTGATGACCTCAATCACTCCCTATAAATATTTAAGTTTTCCTCCAATTATGTGGCTCTAATTTCCACCAATGTTCTTATTATAGATATCATAATTTGGTGGTGACCCTTTCACTTCTCTTTTCCTCTTATTAAGACTAAATTTTATTAACTTAATTTCCGATGTGGGTTTTCCCAAAGGTATTTTCTATTTTAAAATTTTTATTTTTGAAAAATAATTTCAAATTAGGAGGATGAAATTTATTGAAGGAGGGGAGAATGTAACACCCCATGCTTCCACGGTACGCTTCTCTTTGAATAATGCAGTAGCGTGTGTTATACACAACTTCGAGTTCTAACACACACCACAACCAATCAAACTAGCCATTATGAATAGTAATAACCATTTTTTAAAATTTTAAAAATTTTATCTTTCAAAATGGACTTCATTTTTGGAATTAGAATATCAAAATTAGCTTATGGTGGATTTTTGGTACATTTCGGATAACTATCATATTTTGATGAATAGTGAAAATTACTAAATTTTAATTAAAAACAACTTTTTTAATTGAAATAATTAATAGTGATAAATTATGAATTTGGGTGATTTTAGAGTATAATTAGATTATATTTTTACCATTTAATCCAATGTTGATCATTGGACATAATTTCACATTTTAACTGGACATAAGCAAGTGCTAATCTTTTGATAGTTATTATCTTTTATAAACAAGATTTTGTTTTAACAATAGAAATTTATTTTAAATTAATTTCTGCCACTTTAGTGTTTTGAATTTAAAAAAATTGATTCCCTATTTAGAATCAGGAGTTAAAAAAATTTTAAATAGGTATATTTTATTTTTAGACATTTTAAATAATTACTTTGGTAAATATTTTATTTACCATGGTTAAAAGGTAAATCCGGTAAATAAGGGTAAACAAATAATATTATAATAATAATAAATTATCCTAAAATGTGTCATAACCCAATTTTTTGATACATTTCCGACCATGGGCATATTTGGGTCGATTTTGGGACCCCATGGATCAAATTGTATGTGATAATGACACATTATATTTATTAAGTTAAAGTAAATACAAAAATGACATAAGCATATATCTTCTAACAATACAATTTTTACATAGGTTTATATATGTTATATTTTAGACTATAAATATTAATTAGAAATATAAAATTATTTCCTAAATAATGGTATTTTATTTATAATTTTTATACATTGAATAATTAAATTTATTTATGACACAATAATGATGTCGTATTTTCTTTATTAATGAAAAAATCAAATAATTAGTATTATAAATGTTAAAATAAATATAATTTGACAGTTTTGATGACATTAAAAAAATTATTGGTTAATATGAAATGTTATGATTTCGTAAATGAATTAGTTTTTAATTAATAAATTTGTTATGAATTTATCAAAATTTAATTATTAAATAGTGTCAAAATTGACATAAGGGTGTTTTTAAAACAAATATCATATTATTAATTGATATTCTATTCGTAAAAAACTATGGTTAGGCCAAAGGTCTTATATAATGATAGGTGAATAATTAATGGACCACTTGGGCATCTCTTGGAAATTTATATTATTTTTATTGACTATATAATATAAAAATACAAAGAGCCATGTTAAATGTCAAACTATTTAACCAAGAGTTAAATCAAAAAGATAAAGTTAATATAGTGACCGAAAACTGTCAAAAACCTTTTTTTGAGAGGTTTTCGACCTATCCACACCTTAAACTTTAATGAATTCACTTTGGATCCATAAGAAACCGAATATGAATTTATTATGAATTAATATTTTTAGCTTTTCCAAAGGTTCCCCTCACCTCTCTTTTAAAAAGTCACTACCCCTTCCATCTAGTTCACACCTTCAAAGCATTTTATCTCTTCCAACCCCGGCACAAATATTCTCTCAACATCCCTCAATTCAAACTATAGGAATTATTTGGATCAGAAATGCAACCTATGGAGCCCTTTTTACCAAATCAAAAGGAAGAACACGAAAAAGAGGTAATGTTTTCACCACCCTCTTTTAAGTTCCTTTCTTCTTCAACATCTTCTTTATTTGTTATTTCCTGTATAAAATAATAAATCCAGTACATTCCATATACATTGATGTTATTATAAATATGGTATAACCATATTCAGTATTCTATTCGTCCTTTTAATGACATGTCACCATACGTGCGTACGTACAACATACCGTCACCACGTCGCGGTGTAACTGTTATTCAAAACATTATTATTTGGATGGGTATGATAATGATATGTAATTGATTTAAATAGTAAATATAACATGATAATGATTCTATATATATTATATACCATCCAATTATATATTATTTTTATATCAGAAGAATTATATTTTTTCTCGTGCGTTCATACGGATTACCGTCTCCACGACTTGATGAGATTCATTTCCAAGTCCACCATTCATCGACGATTGAACAAATATATTTCTAATAAAATGTAATATATGACATAATAATGCTACTAGATATATGTATGTATGTATGTATGTATGTATGTATGTATGTATGTATTTATGTACATACATATATCTTATCCACTTAGTTCCGTTCAATATGATATGAAAATGGAAACAGCGTTTATGCGTATGTACAGACTACCGTCTCCATAAACATTGTTTTCCATTTCACATATATATCGATTATAAATAATTATATTATAAATATATATTATATATGAATCATGTTTTATATTCTGTAAGTACATAAATCATGATCTATGTGATACAATAAAGTGTAACAAGTTAAAACATGTACGATAAAAAAAATGTTTATTACCCGAAATATTAATATAACATGGAAATTATTATTAAATGCATAGTAAATAGTCATAAATGAATAATGTATGATATTATAAATATTAACATGGTTCTTTTATAATTTAATAACATACTATGGTCTTCATACAGAAGGTTAAACATACCCTCGACTAAATGAAAGTGCAAGGTAAGGGGTTTTCATCTCACTTCTTATTCCCGTGAGATTCATTCCATATTTCCACTATTAAATTTTGTGTGGTGTATGTACATCCCATAATTTTATTCTTTGGGTAATACACTTTAATTTATGTGAATTTACATATTCATTTTATGATACTTTTTTCATGGGGTGTTTGTTTCGTACGTTTCCAAATTGGTAAGGGTTAATTCCCAAATCTAATTATTATCCGAGATTGTTTATGTGTAAGTATTTACTGGGAAATTTTTATCATCCATGTCAATTTTACATAAAAATGATTATAAAATGAATATTTTTAGGATTTTTGAAAGGTACACTTTTTGAAGATCATAATTTTAAATGTTTTAAAGATTTATTTTTCTATATCTTTTTAATTAATGTACATGTTTTCAAAATGATTTTAAGGATTTATTTAAATGGACATAAATGTTTTTAAATGATAATTCTTTTCAAAATATTCAAAGTGGTATGGGACACTTTGATTCAAAAATGACTTTAAATGTCTTCCTTTATAAATTGTGTGACTTTTTAATGTTTTCATGAAATAGGTGTATTTCTCTCAATGAGTTTTATAAATCATTTTCATCTATGTAAAAATACATTAATTGATTTTAAACTTTTTTTGAAATTGATTTGTCATTATACAAATCTACCATATTTAATTGATGGTTTTTGGATATATTTGACTGTTGATGTGTTATTTTTATTCCATTCGTGGGTTATGGGTAATATATTGACATATGGTATTCTAGTTTTTATACGAATGTTTATGTAATGTTTAAACCTTTTCATATTAGGAATGCATTGGAATTAGTAAGTGATGGGTAGAGCCTGCTATAGCTCCTCGATGCATCGGTTGGCCTCATGAGACAAACTAGTGTCTTGGAACAAGGCCTTGAAAAAATCTTATTTGCAGTCTTGGCACAAGGCCTTGACTATGTGGTTATGATAGTTTGGAATTATCCATTCCATCATAATGAAAGTGGTTAGTGATATTGCATGTGATTATTCGACTAATAGAATATCCATGTGAATAATTAAATGGAATTACTTCGTTTTATTTTTTTCTATATTATGTTGAAGGTACTGTTTAAAAGGATTTTGTTTTAGTTATACGTTTCCTTAAATTTTTATGTTTATTTATGAACGTTTTCATTGTATTGTTATCTTTACTGAGAATCTGATCTCACCCCTTTCTATGTTTAATTTATCCTAGGTTTCCAAGAAGTGTATTGCGATTTATATGCAGGGTTAAGACAAGGGATAATGGCATTCGTGAAGGATTATTTATTTTGTTTTATATGGTAAGAAGTGTAATATAACATTCATGTATGTAATCTATTTTCCATGACTGCTAAACCGATCGGTCGTTCGGCACATGATTTCTTGTAATCAAGCTAGTGTATTAAAATAAGGAATTGACTCTAGGTAACTGGAGATGGGGCATTACACACAAACTCAAACTCTCATCAATCTTCTTGGAAAGAAGCATCGAAGTTTCCCATTGTGAAATTTCGGGTCTTATGAACCCCTTCTCATGCAAGTCCTCTAGCTGTACCAGCAGCTCACGAAGCTACACAAGAGCCATCAAATATTCCAGTGTGGAAATTGATATCGTCTCGAGGTAAAAATTGATGAAGAATTCTACCTCCTTACAAGGAATTAGTCCCATAACATCCTTATAAAAAACATCCTCGTAATCGTCCACCATGACATGAAATTTTGAAATCCTATCATCCACTACACCAAGGGTGAGGCTAGCCAACTAGTGACTGATTGGCTAAACCCTCCTCTGAGAATGTTTGTCCTATGCTGAAAGGGTTTTCCTTCAATCCAATGAAATAAAAACATGGTCCCAACATAGCATACACAATGTAATTCATGTCTAAAATAGTGGATCTATGAATGAACTATGGATAGCCGGTCCCTACCAATGATGATGTCGTATAGCCTCGATGTTGCTACTAGTAAATCCCAACTAAATCTCTAACCTCCTAGTGTAATCCCACACATTCGGCACCAGTGTGTAATCGTCGAATCTTCTCTTGTAGGAGACTCTATTCCTAATGATCGATCCAATGGCTCCACCGGAATCTCAAAGCTCTGAATGAGAGTTGAGGAAATAAAGGAGTGACTAGAACTTGTGCCTTTAAGAACTGCAACTAGGGTGGAGAAGACACATATCTTACCTCAGATAATCTCTCGAGAACCATGGTCGTAGGCCTCCACTATCTGAAGTTGTGCTCACCCATACCGCTCTATTAGGTTAGGGTGGGCCACCTATGGGTGATGGCAGTAGCACCTCATACAAGCGCCCACCACCTGATAATTTTCCAACTCCCCTTCCACGTCTTTTTCCATTCGTACCTTTTTTCTTGAACTGATTCCTCTTCCTTGGCAGTCCCTCGATAAGTTACTGGTCATCTTGTACGGCTGTTTGAGCATTCGTTAGCCATGTGACCCAACCCACTGCATGAATAACAAAATCTTATTCTCTTCTAATGTCCTCTTCCATACGAACTCTGCTCCTCCGACCCTACGTCCAAGGGCTGTCTAGAGGTTTGTCTGGCACATTTGGGCCTCTACATCACCTGCCTACTGCATGCTTCACATGACTTAGCTACATGTAATCTTGTGGTGGATCTGAATGTCGATGCCCTCTCGGGAAGAATAATCTCCACCAGTATTGATCTCTCCTGCACTCCAGCTTGCATTAGAATTTTGAAAGAAATCATCGACACCCTGATCTCCCATCAGAGTCCTTGATCAATAGTTTGGTCATTAAATAAGGGGTCCTACTCCATGTCCGTGGAGTAGCAGGAGAGTTCGATAAACCGTGCAGAATACCGGGCCACAGTCAAACTACCCAATTGTTGGTGTAGTAACTCCTAAATACGCACAGAGTGTACTATTCTAGTTATAATAAGTGCACTGAAGAGGCTCATGAAGTCCAACCAGGAAAGGGTTACTGCCTTGTGTGTCTGCAGCATCAGTATCCACCATCTCCCTGATGTTCCCGAAAAAAGGCTCGCGGATAGGATCACCATCATATTTTTTGATGTATTTAACAAGGGAAAATTTCATGCCACAGCCTCCATCCAGTCCTCAACTACATGAGGATCTATATAGGCTTGAAAATTCATATGCCCCTATCATTGGAACTTGTGTAGCGTGCCCAGTTAGCACGCATTGTCTGTGGGTGGAGATGGTAGCATCCACTGCTCTACAAGTGGTGGTCGTGCTGGTACACCACCTATAGGTATTCGCGCCATATGTATCCCTTATACAGACGTTACATCACTCGTTGGATCATCTTCATGATCTCTACCTGGAATCCTGGTTATCTGTCTTTGTGGAGGAATCTTGTAAGGAAATATATGTTTCGTGGTCAAAAATTTATACCTGGTGAGATAACTCGAAAGAGATCAAGAGAAAAACATTTCCAAAACACACACAACCAGTGATTTCATGTACCAAGTAGGAAAATAGAACTATGTGTTCTTTTGTATGGATACATCATCCTTTTCACCAGCACTGGACTCCCTGAACTGATATCCAAACTCAAGACACAAAATATAATTTCTCTATTGAAAATAATTACATACTTGTATATCGTCTGGTAGAACCGACCGCCATCTGATACCATTTTTTCACGACCAGTCCCTCGGGGACCGTTTTGTGACTACCCCAAGCCCACCATCCATAGCCTAGGGTTTTGTGACTAGGACTGGAAAGGAATAACCCAAATAAGGAATGTGTTGCCTTTAAACCTATAGGAACACAAGAATAGCACACACACACAATGTAGAACATAATTCACCAATACATAGTGTAAATATAAGTACTGAATGTAAAGGGGATAGTATAAAATACCAACTGAATGGAGAATACAACAGATGAAAAAAAAACATCGGAGATCATTTTCTAAGGTCCCTACCTAAAGAGATGGTACAACTCATTGTCTGACGTCACTGTATCTCACAGCATCTATCGATCACCTCTGAGCACTATCTTTCCCAGGCACCCCATGTCTCAGTCAATATGTCTCTCATCTACCCATGACACTGCAGGTGCGGACGAAGCCTATGTACGGGTGAGTATAATAATACTCAGTATGGACCTCAAGACCCCCTATGGTATTTCAATAATATACGGAGGAAAACACCATAGTTTAAAATAACACATAGGTAGTACCACCAAGAAATACCTCAAACACATAGAAAAAAGTAATAGACTCAACTAACACCAGGTATACAACATAAAAAATTAAAAAAAACGATGATTAATTGTAAGCTAGATCCTCTGATTCTTTTGAGAGTCTTAGCTGCTAATATGAGGAGTGTTTCTCCATTGCTGATCCACAAAGTTTCATCCTACTGCTGATCCATGATGGGTCACTCTACAACTGGTACACGGTATTTCTCCCTGTTGGTGATCCACATAGGGCCTCTCTCATGTTGATCCACAGAGGGGCGCACTACTATTGATCCAAGGAATGTTCTACTACTTACGATCCAAGAGGGCTATACTCATGTCGATCCATGGAGGTTTTTTATATTTTTGATTTATGTAGGGTCACTATATTTCTGATCCACAGAGGGTCATTCTTCACTTGATAGCCATCCACGGGAACCCACACCTTGTATATATGAGTTCTGAAGGATCTTATCCGCATGTAATTAGATGTATTTAAAATAATAAGATGTATTACTTAGAGGTAACATAAAGGACAATCTTTTTATAAGGGTTCCAATGCAATAGGCAGCACATCGTTTGGACACCCAGTCATTAAGTTATAGGCGTTTTAATAAAAAGGTTCTGGTTGGATTCGAACCCGATCCAACCCAACCATACTCTAACATCTGACAAAACTAAAGTGGATTTAATCAGAAGGGGCGACTGTCTCAAGTAACCCAATACAACTGATGGTGCATCAATTAGACACTTGTAGTGCAAGATATGGGCATTTTAGTAAACAGGGGGACAATTTTGTCTAGGCATTGTCTGAACCAGTTGAACCCGCCCGACAAACTTGACCTGGGGGTCCCAAATACCCCAGGTCAATTAGATGGAAACGAGGTGACCTGGTTCAGGTCTGGGTCAGTCTAGTCCGACCTGGATAATGGGCCTCACTAGAACTAACCTGGTTTTGCCGAGGGTCCAGCCCGCCATGTCACCCAGTGACCCGGTCTCGTCTAACCCGACACGAAGTGTGCATGTATGGCCTGCCGGTGTGAGTATGGCCTTTTGTTTGTGCGTCTAGACCATCAGTACTGGTCAGGCCCACTGGGCCGCGAGTCCAGCCCTCCTACCGCTTGGGTGGCCTGTGGTGCTCCAGCCAACAAGGATGTGGCAGTCGTGCCACATCCATCCCTACGAACGCGGGGTCTCCTATAGCAGTGGTCGACGGACTGCGGATCACCAACCATCATATGGCCCAAAAGGTGGTTGTCCCTCCCCTCAGTGCTCAGTGTCTCATCTCCTCGCCACTGTAACTATTCAGTAATGGCGTGCCGATTGGTGAACTGCCATCCTCCATTCCCGGCAGCTGTCTGCTCCTACGGCCTCTATGGGGAACCACCATCACCACAAAGCCTTCGAATTCTCCTAGCTGATAAGTTGACTGGTGAAATTAGATGAATGAAACAAGAACAGGTGTGGCAGAGTACTGGGCCTTGTTCGGGTCGTCTTGTGCCCTCCGCATTAGAGTTTAATAATGGGGATAGACACGATGAAAACCACACAGCATGAAAACCCCCAATCAAAGCCCCACACAAAATCCATCCACTGGGACCTCCAATTCTCTGATCAACCTTTTAGTTAGTTGATCAGATTTAGTCATAAATTATTAAAAACAAGGAAGAAAGCATCAAATATTTAGAACTCTAAAACCCAATCTTAGATTCATTGGATCTGATAATGATGAAATATGTGATTTGCATCATCATCGATATGTGGTCATTGGAAATTTTCACAACTTGCAAACCGTTGGATCTGATCGTTCAAAGTTCATCACTTCGTTCTTCATTCTACATTGGAGAGTGACTCCACTGGCGTTTCATTATAGATTTTCCATGTTTTTTAATTCCAAAACTCTAACAAGTTGGATTATTAAAGGAAATAAAGAAAAAAGCACAATGATATTGCGCAAATTAATGATGCTCAATAAATGAGCCACATTTAATGAGACATTAAGGGAAATATGTCACTATTTCAAACAAGACATTATTGACCCTTCATTAATGCACCTCATCACTGCCTCGTTGTTTTCCCTAGAATCACCATCCACCACTCAGCGGTGAGAGAAGAAATAAAATAATTATTTTTTATTATTTTTTTATTTTTCTTGAAAATTATGAAAAATAACTTTTCTTCTCTGCCCATGCTGGTCGAAGAGAAGTCATTTCTAGGAGAATCATAGCATTATGAGTTCAATAGTTCCCTTAGATTTTTTATCTGAGAACTAGTTAAAAATATAGAAAATGCAGACTTAACATTTACTAAAATTACCTTAAAAAACATCAAAATTCGGTTCTGGGCTCTCCAGTTCTTGGAATAACATGTCTTCAAAGTGTGTGATCTAAAAATAATTCCTTATAATTAAAAAAATTTAATTTTTTGAGACATTACTCTATTTTCATATAAATTCTATTAAAAGAATAAAAAATATATTTTTTTTGATACCAGAAAGATGGATTTATAAATTCAAGATGGGTATAATGTTTTCATGAATTTATCTTAATTTAAATTTGATTTAGAGTTTTACAAGGAAGGGAAAATATGTTCCATGTACAAAAATCCACTTGAAATTATTTAATGAATTTTTTTTGTGGATTACTATTTGTAATTCCACCTTTCATTTCCAATGGTTATGATGTGTTCCTAATCTATTTATTCATGAATAAAATTCCAAAATAATTCATTTTCTCTCCGATAATGAAATCTAATTTCATCCAAATTTATTATACTATGAATAGTATATCCCATTTTATGGTACTAGAGAACATGTCTTGCAATATCGGATAACTCGAATAGTAAAGGTACATACATAAATCATCAAATAGAAGAGGTGACAAGGGAACATTAAGAACTTGTGATAAAGAACAAACCAAATTTTTTCATGAGTTGACATTGTAAAAATGATTAAGAAAAATCATTTACCGAGGGATGAATATAACCCATGATATTCCATTACAGTAATTAACAATACCAATATTATGAAACTATAGTATAATACCAATAGATTCTTTATAGAATGCAATTAAAAACTAAATTGTGATATTTCATATATAATTTTTTTTAAAAATAATCTCATTTTTTAAATTATAATAAAAATATTAGATTTGGGTGGATATTTTAGATTCTTCAAAAATAGTTGATTTATGGGTGTATAATGAAAAATACTAATTTCATATAAGTCTATCACTATTATTACATTATAATGATGTAAGAATAAATAAAAATTTTAGGAAAAATTTTCATTGAAAAGATATATATTTAAGAAATAAAATAAATAATTTAAAAATATAAAATTAAATTTAAAAATATATCGTTAATATTATGAAATATATATAATTGTTTTTCATAAAAATTTTTCTTAACTTTTTTCTTTTAAAAATTTATTTTCATGGTTATTTTAATTATTTGAATATGTTTAAAAGAAAAATTAGTATCATTTTATTTAACAGTATATAATTAATACCATTTTAATAAATATTATAATTTATTTTTCCCTAAAATTATTTTTATGTCTAAAGTATACATTTTTCTAAAATCAATTTTTCTTGTGATTTTAAGAAAAATTACATTAAAAGAAACACCAAACACTTCTAAGAGCATAATCATCTAAAATATATTCAATATCTAGAACTATCATTATTAATATAGGTAATATGCAAAACAAAATTAGTGTTCATAAAAAAATATAATCATGGTAAATATTTATTATGTAAGTTATAGGGTTATGAAAAAATTATTCGAATCCTATAGTAAAAATATACTATGAAAAATGCCTCATGTAATCCCAAAAAAGATTAGTGAATTAATTAGTTTCATTTTTTATATGCTATCTGTTGTGAAATAATTTAAATTATTGTGTAAGGATTTTATATTGAAATTATTTGAGATATATAGAACTATATGGAAAGAAAATAAGGTTTTACTAGCAAGAAAATGATCGTTTATTGATTCAGGATTAAGATTACCAAAACATTCATTAATGTTGTCCCTTGAAAAATTGAATTCTAAATCTAACACGTCTTCCATTATATTTTCTATAATCAGATCCTCGATTCATAACTACAGTTTTTTATGAGTCTCATCCTAGTAATGTAATATTATTAATATTCTATTCCATGTGTCAATAGTATCAAAAATAGAGTTCATACTAGCGTCTCAATGTGGGTTATATATTTTTCATTGTTAAAATGGGTTTTAATATTTATTATTCATATAAATGGAATAAAAAACCATCAAAATGATTTTTAAAATCATATTTATAATTAATATTTTTAAATATAATTTTATCATTTTATAGTATATATCAAATTGTAAAACTCTACATTTTTAATTAGGTCAAATAAATAAATGATGTAAATGTAAAATGTTACATCATGTGCCATTTATGATTTATTTTCTCCATAGTAAAATCATTCAAATTTATCTTCTCTTTTATAAAATTTTCATGAGATGGTCACAATTATTTCAATACTATCCACAAATTTATATTCTCCGATTTTTTAAAACTTTTATCTTCTCACCCTTCCTCATTCCAAAAAATCTCATTAAAACACTTTTATGATCCACCACTTTTCCATGGAATTTTTTATTATTATTCCATTACATATATTTTTTATATTTTCTACCTTTAGATATTTTAAATCATTTTTTTATGAATATGACAAAGTTATACTTAGTAGCGATTATAAAACATACCCATGAGATTTTTGAGTTGATGCTAAAAATTCCTCATGAGTACTTCCTTTCAAATAAAATGAATATAAGTATAATTTATATTTCAAGGAAACCTCCATATAAAACAAAAATAATTCAAATAAATGAATATATTTTTTGTTCTTTAAATTTTTTAGTCAATTTTCTTGTTAGAAAATCATTTTTTGTTTTGTTGGAGTTTTTTGTATTGAAAAAACTACAACATTTCATAATTGCTATTTTAATAACTAAGGTGGAAAAAAACTAAAAAATATTAAATTTACTTAAATGATGTTATATTTTGATTTCAACATTAGTTGTCAAAATAACCAACATCAAAAGCATCAAATTTTAGTCAGAATAATTATTTTGGGATCAGTTTATAAAACCATTGTTAAATAAATACTTACAAAATTAGTAATATTTACACATCCTAAAAAATAAATACTATGAAATTTAAAATATATTATTAATAATCATAATTTAAATATTTTATTTCGGGTTATATATTTATGAAACATCCCAAGATTTTTTGAATTTTTGTTTTGAAATTAATTAAATATGTTTGATATTTTTCATTTCAGGCAATATTGAGTATAACTTTTGTTATATGAAAGGACCAAATTATTATAACATTGTATGATACAATATTATTTGATTTTGTTATTTTAACCCAAATATATGTTTTTTTTACATAAAACACTAGCTTGTCTTAAAATATATGCAACACCGACTTGGCTTGTGTCATACAAAACATTGAGTTTCTACAAAAAAATCAATTTTTTAATTATTATTAATTAAAAAAATATAATTACAACATAACTGTTAAATATAATTAAATGAATATTAATAAACAATTTTTAAATATAATTTATAATTTTATTATATAATTAATATATATTATGATAAGAAAAATAATTTTGGGTAATTACTTTATCTGTTTGGAAATATAGATTTCTCAAAAGAACTAATTTTTATATCCTTTTGTGAATAGTTATAAACATAATTTTATAAAGTTATATAAATATAATTCAATAAAATAAATGTAATGTTGGAATTAATATTTTCAAAATTATCTCAGGGAAAATGTTTTGTATTATTTTGAGAAAAATTATTTTCCTCTGAAAAGTGAAAATTGCTTTACATTAATTCCAAACATCTTTTCCTTCTAATTTATTTATTGAGTAAAAATTATAAATTATATTTGTTTTAACATAAATATATATCAATTATAAATATATTAATCCAATTTAGGTAATTTGATTCATTTTTATGTGGATTTTATATATAAAATATTAATGAAAATTTGAACATTCTAACTTTAAAACTCACTTCCCTTCCACATCAGTTAGATTAGAATAAACATAATTTTATCATTTTTCTAAATTGAATTATGAAAAATGGAAATAAAATATTTAAATAAATTTAATATTTATAGTATAATAATATTCACTTAATTTTTTTCCAAAACAATTAGTTAAAGGGATTGAAATTAATTAAAATGATTATGGTAAAATTAAGCTTAATATGGGACTAAACCTTAAACATAAGTGGCCAAATTACCTATCCACTTTTCCAACTCCAAGTTTATGGAAATATTTCTTCGGTATAAATTTTATTATTTATTAATTTTTTGTGACTTTTTATGTAGAAACATGGGAGAAAATAATTTGTTTTAAAATTACCAACTGTGTTTCTTACCTTCCCTTTAAAAGTCTACAAACTATCACACTTCTTCACACATATCATACAACATAAGCTAAGAAAATATATACCAAATTCAATTCAAAAAATCCATTACATCCTAACTTTAATATTGTATTTGATAATATTGTCGAACAAGGAATCCTTCTATTTTAAACCAAAGGGTGTTACACGAAGAACATGTAGAATCCTTCCTCAGGCTCATTTCTTTATATTATTTCCCCACAACCAAAATAACTCTTATTACATGAATATATATTATCCTCCATATACTCAATATAATTATATGTTTTTATAATAATTTTTATACATAAAAAAACACACACATCCATTTAATGGGTAAGAACTTATCGTTCTTGTGTACGGTGAACTACCACTTCAAGAAATAATGGTTTTAGTTTTTTCCATTTCCACATATCATGGGAGATAATTATGATGGAAACTATATGTTTATAGAATTTATATGATATAATTTTTTTATTTATGATTATTTAATTATTATATAACACATACTTGATTCATTCCATTTTGTGTAGATATGAAAATTTTGTTAAGGGAATTTTGGACTACTGCATCCTCAAAGAGATGTGATTCATTAAAAAAGTACATCAAATGTATTATAGATAGGTATAGTTACCATATATTATATATATATAAAAAATAATTATAATTTAATTTTACTATTTATATAAATTAATGTCACTTAATTAGTTTCGATATTATAATGTTAAACAAAATTATGTTCTTACGTGCGTACGACCAACCATCTCCATGAATGGCTTATTCCATTTCATATTTATTTATTATATATATTATTTTAAATAAACATATAATGAATATAAATTATATTTATATGATTTATTACATTATTTAAATCATGGTATATGTATTAGGACCAAAAATATTACAATTTAAGACACATGTGAAAAACAAAGAGGATATTACCCGAAGTGAAACCATAACACATAATTGTTAATAAGATTTTTATATAATGTCATGATAAAACCATATGAGGTATTATAGGTAATAATATATTTTATAGGATATTTATTATAAATATATATTTATTATACCTATGTCATTTTTTAGTATAAAGAGATTCAAGACACTTGGTAATGGAAATTCATCTCACATTTTATTTCTATGAGATAAATACCTTATTAAACAGTCATTTATTTTTTGAGGTGTGTATAATTTATATGGATTTGTTAAATAATTTTTTCACATATATTTGTCAATATATATATATCCATTTTTTTATCTTTATTTCATGAGGTTTATGATTCAAAAGTTACCAAATAAGTACTGTAATTTTGTCTCAATTTACCACCATTGAGACTCATGCCACATTAAGCCAATATATTTTTTCATGAGATATATATACATCCTTTGAAATGGAATATCATGAATCTATTATGTTTCATGATATGTTATGTTTCATGTATTATTATTCTTTAAATTTTGTTACTATTTAACAGCACCGAATTGGTAACAGTTTATAGCTACAATTGGACCTTTTAAAGGGATTGTTTATGATTGTTATCCAATTGATGAAATATTATGATACATATCTTAATAAATATTATATTTTTTCATACCCTCTAATTTTTCATGTTATATTATATTAGTGGTATCATTTAACCACTCTTTGTAACATATTATTATCATGAAATTGATTTTAAGAAAATTCAAATTAAACCGTCTCTTTGATCATAAATTTGGGTTCCTTCATAAGAAGGTTTTATAAAATATGTTTCCTAGAATATTATAATATTCTCCTAAAATCCAAAAAATGAAATTTTTACTGATGTTTTACATTTTAAAGAAAATGTTTTTATAAAAGGAATTTTTTTTCTATTTTCCAATTCATGCACTTTACTAAACTTTTTATAGTGAATAAGGAATGAATGGAATGTAAATATTTACCCACCATAATGACCATCATTCCATTGAAGCTTAATTTACAAGCTTATGATGTTATTATTTTAAATAAAAAACATTCCTAATATTCTACATATTAATTATTTTAAAGTGGTTTTTCATTAAATTTTTTTCAAAAATGTTTTATGGTTATGAAATGATTTAATTGACCTCTAAAACATAATTTATATGATTTAAAAATTCTGTTTTCAAATAATAGGAGTTAAATGATTTTGGGGATTCTTTTTTATGTTTTAAATTTATATGCAATGAAAATGATTTTAAAATTGTTTTTTCAATGCTTTTCGCTGGGGAGCATATCATCGTGCTATGACACACTGATTGTTTCCCCACATTCCCACTTCCCACAGGTGAGTAGCATTCATCAGTTCTTCATAGATTTTTCTCATTAATCAAAATAGAATGACGGGATGTCAATTTCTACTTCCATGCATTCACAATCAGATTTTGTTTCCTAGTCTGGGTCTCTCTCATAAATTTAATTCAAAGTTCGTGAAACTCAATCAAATTGCCATATCTTTGTGGAAAGTGGTTAATTATGTTGCATCAGTCAGGACATTCCCAAGGGGGTCAAGTTAGGGATGCAACCTTTGGTAAAGAGAGTTGTCTCTTTGGGGAATCGTTGGCATGTCAGGTCACTCAAGCACATGTACACCAGGATTTTCCCTTATCAAAGGGCTTATCAAGGTCACGGAAGCCTGAGTTATCCCATGTCAAATTCATGGAATTATATGAATGATTCATGTATATGAGTTTTTCCTAGGATTCCCATTTTAAAACGGTGTATGTTGTTAGTTTAACATATAGAGGAGAAAAATCAAACTGATCAGAACACTGATAAGATAGATCAGATGGGTATGTCCCTAGAGGGGATCACCTTGAAGGATTTCCAAATTGATGTGTCAGAACACCCGTGAATATAGAACATGGATGGTGTGTTATATAAAGGGAATATTTCTCCCCATGAAGGCTAATATGGATTCCTCTAAGGGTGGATCAATGGATTATGGGTTGCGGAAATTAGGTAACCAAGGTTTACCTTTGGCTGGGATTCAACCTTGATGAGGATTCCTACATACCCTTTTTGATGATAGAGATCAAAACCCACATAGGTCAAAAGGGGGATATAGGACATACACGAGGTTAGCTACCAATATTTATGGCACGAGTTCACTTAGATGTGGAGGCCTTAGTAAAATCATGTTGGATGGGGAGGGAGTGTATATGGATGAGGATGAATGATGTCGAATTGAAGAGAGGATAATGGTGTTTGGATTGACCCTAATGGAGGTTTCCTATGTATCCTAGTTGCTAGAAATCAAAGACCACATAGTTCTAGAATGGGGAGATGAGTAACTAGTGGAAGAGACTCATGATAATGAACACATGGATAGGGACCCAAATGAAACGGAAACATTGAGATGGGGCATGATCTTTTGGAAACACAAAATCTTGAGGGAGAGGCCAAAATGAGATATGGGTGATGGGATTGAACCTTCAAAGAGGATTATTATATACTTTTTGTTAAAGGTAGCGATCAATTTCCACATAGTTTAGGAATGGGGAACAAAATTGGGGTTCACCAAAAGGATAGAAACTCAATGATTTTTCGGGATTATTCACGGTTAGTTTCCCATCGTAGGAGGGAAACTCTTGGTTGTGTGGTTGGGGATTGTTTTGGGCTAATGCATGGTTAGTTTCCCTATGGGATCATAACACCATAGGTATGTGGGTCTAGAAAAATAATCCCAAAAGGGCATATATCCCATCAAGAGGGTTCATACCTTGGAGGGACCACTAGTGTTCACAATTTTTTGGGATTGATCCTCGATTAGGATTCTTACGTAGCTGAAAGTGATGAAAACCAACGTAGTTTATAGATAAATGTCAGTACAATTTAGGATAAAATCAGCATACAGTTTAACATCCTGTGGGATGAAAGGGAATACAGTTTAACATCATTTCAAATGAATGTTTAATACTTTTTAATGTCATACGAGATGAAAGGGGCATATAGTTTAACGTCATGTGGAAAAAATGTGAACTGGCATGATATGCACGCAATAGATGGATGGTGGGATTGAATCTCAAGAAGGCTTCCTACGTAGCCTTTTTAGAAGCTCGGGGTCAAATTCCACATAGTTCTAGAATAGAGGGGACATAGGGCATACTCTTAGCTAGAATCCCAAAGAGGATATCATGTTTGATGCTTACTCTTTTCCCATGTGAGATATTATCAGTGTGAAAAACAAGTGGAAAAAATAATACCAGACAATCGTATTGCAAAGTGTTAATCCTTGAGGAGTGGATTGGGTCTTACACATGGTTAATGGACCAAAGAAGAAATAAAAACTTACTCTGAGTGGGGAGCTCAAGAGGATGTCCTTATGTATGGGGAGGATATTCTTGTCTTATATAGAGCAACCGATCAAGTTGGGTCAAGGCTTACCATAGACAACTCATGGTGTACTTGGTGACAAAGCACATCAAGAGAAGAGTGTGAGGGAACTGTTTTCTATCCCCTTCACAATCCTCTCGAGGCTTGCGACTTATACAACGATCAATGTTAAATGTCACTTGTTGAGGACTTTGGGTTTCTTGGCTATTTAACAATATGCAGCTTAGGAGATGAGGACTTGACACTTACCCTTAGGACGTACATAACATGTACCCAACCATGCTCAGGGGGAGGGACGGTACATGCAATGCCATGTAATTTTGGGGTTGTGGAGTGACCCATTGAGGAGTCCATGTTAGCTTTTCTATAAAAATAAATAATAGCCGTTAGAATTCCTATACAAAGAAACACAAGGAAGGGAGATGCAATATGAAGAACCACTCAGGGGACCATAAAATCATATCATACAAGCCTAGATGGCCACACATGAGAGGGGTTCATGGAGAAAAAGTGGTCGTACAGAGGGACATCATTATGCTCTCATGCTTCACGAAGAAGGGATTCACAAAGTAAAGAGAACAATAGAACATGGATAAAAATATCTTCGTTAGGGGAGGATCTTCATGATGCATAATAACCAAGACGAGGTATGGAGATAACATGTTTTTAGAGGGTGTTTCGTAAAGACAGATTTCTTCGTGAAGACCCAAGTACCAAAAGTGGAATCATCTATTTACGATGGAAAAAATACTTCACTAAGGGAATCCCCACATGAATAAAAGGTAAAATGGAGTTTGATGAATTTTTATTGAAAATCTCTAGTACCTTATATGATTAATATTTCCAATGAATCTCAGAGTCTACGATTCTTCATGATACAAGAATTAAAAAGATGAATGATTAGGGTGTCGATCCTTTGGAGTGATAAGAGAAATGTATTTATAGGTTATAGGGGGTGAGATGTGTTAAGGGTGTTCTGATATGAAATTTGAGCTTCAAAACCAGAGGATTATTAATTATGTTTCTCGGAGTAAAAGAAAAGTCTGTTACTCCCTCTATAGTGGTGGAAGAGGCTCTTGACTCTCGTCATGTTCCTCTGACTCATATAAGAGTCTGTAACTTCCTCCTTGGTGGTCGTAGAGGTGATATACATATTTGTTGAATAAAATTAAAAATAAAAGCCTACGATGAAGATAAATCTATTACATTTAACAATAAAACTTTTACTAGAATTTATCATCTTAAAATCACAATATTTAAATTGTTATATTTATTAAATTATGAAGGTGGCAACTTTCGCATCATTTAAAATAAATTAATATAAGTGTCATAATCACCTTAATAAGGATCCAAATGGTCAAAACATCGACCAGTGGATAATTAGGGTTTATATATACCCTAATAATAAGTTTTGTGCAGATTTTTGGGCCTTTTGATATGTATTACTATTTCAATAAAAACTATATTATTGATTTTTCACTAAATAAATATGTTCTGCATCATTAATGTATAAGATAATAAGGTAAATAAATAACTCTTAAAAATTACAAATAAATTAACATGGAAAAGAAAAAAAAATTTATATTTCAAATGAGTAATTATAACTTAATTTATATTCTGTATAAACTTATATTAAAAAAAATTAATTATTAAAGTTGAGTGAGACATATTTCACTTTCCTTTGAATAAAATAAATTAAAGGTTTTAATCACCTCCAAGTGGGTTCTAATGGATTCCATTTCCACCAAAATATGACTTAGGACAAATTATAATCATCAAATTGTATTAAGACAAGTATTAGGATAATTTTATAATAGTATATTTATCCTTAATTACCAAATTTATCTTTTACTATGGTAAATAAAATTTACTGTTGTACTATTCATAAATCCTAAAAATAAAAATTAGTATATTAATATAATTTGGACCCACTGATTCCAAATATGGAATCCATTTTTCCAAATTCAATACACAGAAGTTTTAGAAATTAAATTAAAATTAATCCCTTTGTCGAAAGAAAACGTGGTTTTGTTTAAAGCATTGCAAAAGATTGAATTTATTTAACCTACGAATTCAATGTAAAATCAAGGCTAATGACATAAATTATATTAAATGGTAAAAATATATTCTATTTATACTTTTAAACCATTCAATATTATAATTTAACCACATAATTTATTATGATGAAAAAAGATATTTTTAGTTAAAATATAGCGTGTTTTTACTATTCATTAAAATATGAAAGTTATCAGAATAATATGGAAATTTTATCCAAAGTAAATTTTTATATCCAAATTCCAAAGAAAAATTTTATTTCGTCAAATTGAACTTATTGACATGTCAAAAACAAGATTTAAAGTGGGTGTGCCATCAAAAGGCGGCAAAACTACATTTTTTGTAAATTGTTTATTTTAGTCAAAAAATTGATTGTGTTCTCATACCGTGTTCTAGAAAATGTGTAGGATGAATAATAATGTTATAAAATTCAAAATTTAGTTGATACTATTAATAACATGTAGTTCATATAACATATCATTGTTTAGCGAAACTCAGTATTGCGTACAACCCATGCTATCGTGGAAGGTCGCGATTGCGTGTAATGCAAGCCAAGTCAGGGATGCATGTTGTGCAAGCTCCTTTTGGTGTAGCGTACAACACAAGACATTAATGAAATTAAAAAGAATATTTTTCATAAAATCTCGGGGTGTTACACCTATGGGGTCCCAAAATAGACCCATGGATTCCCATTATCGACCATGATTCATTAAATAATGTTAGAACAAGTGTTAAGATAATTTTTTCAGTTATTATGATATTATTTTTTACCTTGAATTACCGTATTTACCTTTTTCTGTCTTAAATAAAAGACAAAATATATTGTTCACCAAAAATTATTTTATTCTTTTTGAACCACATTTTACTTACTAATAACAACCATGTATGTCGGATTTTTGGAAATTCAATTCAAAAAAAGCTATAAAATTTCATTTAAATGAAAAAGTAAATTTTTTTCTACTACTCAGTGGTTTTACTATTTTTCAAAAATTGATGTTTTTCAAACAAATTACAAAAAAAACAGCCTAGGATATATTTGATAATCTGAATTAATAAATAATTTCTATTTTACAAAATTAAAAACATTGAAGTGTCATTAATTAATTTAAAATTAATTTCTGTTGTAAAAACAAAAAAGTGTGTTTTTATGAAATAATAACTATCAAAATATTACCACTTATTTATGTTCAATTTCAAAGTGAAATTAATTCCAATGACCAAAATTGGATTAAATTGTAAAAATATTATTTAATTACACTTTAAACCCAATTAAAAAGATAATATTTTCATGTAAATAAATTAGATTAAAATGCAGTTTTTAATTTAAATATATTATTTTCTACTATTTATCAAAAAATGATTTTTATCAGAAAAATACCAAAAATTTACCCAAAGTGAAATTAGATGTATCGATTCTAATGAAGAATTTTATTCGGTCAAATAGAATATATAAAATTAACCAAAACAATATTTAAAGACGTTTCTCCATCAAAAGGCGGTAAATCGACGTTTTAAAGAATATTAGAGTATTTATGCTTAAAATTAGATTAATTCTCATTTTAATCCTCTAACTTTTATTGGAAAAACGTAATGACATTTTAAAAAAAATTATAATCATATTGTAGTTAGTTATGTTCCTTCCTGTCAATAAAATGTCTAGGCATAAACTACAATTTAAAATAATAATATAATATTATAATTATTTAAGTGTGACTCAGCCTTGTGTGTAACGTATGATTTTCAAAGAAACTCGTTGTTGTGTATTGGGTATGCCATCAAATATAGAAACTAATGTAAAGTAAAATTAATATTTGATTCACAAATAATAATAAATATGAAAATTTCATATTCATTATTTACATGAGATGTTACATCCTTCCCCCCTTTTGGAAATGGTGTCCTTGAAATTTTAAAATTGGTCTTGAAAAATTCATTGAAAGTCCAACATTGGAAAAATTCAATAAACCTGTCACTTTAAAAGAAAGGGAGAGAAGTACAATAGTCACCCAAGATAACAGATACTAGGATTCCAGGAAAACATGGATATGGTAGAGAAACTAACTCTCATAGACTAATATAGAGTGGTATAGAAACAGATCACAGAAAGGTAACCACCAAAATACCATAAATTTGTGGTTGGGTAAAAGTCTGATGATAAAAGAGAGCTTATTGTTTTTTTGCTTCATGATCCTTTTCATAGAGTTGAAGAATTTTATTTATAACTATACTAAGATTGTAAGGAAATATATTTACTTTTCATGTAGAGTGTCATCCTTTAATAGTATTCTATCACAAACAAATATTATCTCCAAATGGTAAGTAATTAAGATGATTTGGACACACCCGAAGTACTAAAATAAACTTCTAAAGTATCAAATAATCTATAGAAGATGAACTATATGTTTCCCCAACTTCTGATATCATCCAAACCCAAAATTGGTTAGAACATGATTTGATAATCCCTAAAAGGATAATCCTTTATAAAATGAAATACAAATCTTAATCTCCAAAATTCAACAAAAAGAACCCAATGTTCGATAGAGACCATTTAATATACGAGTTTCCTTAAAATTTTACAAAGTAATCCAAACTATGATTGAAACCAAAATCTCAGAAGGATTTAATCACATAGTCTTGCACAATAAATCGTAACATTTATCTCCAAAACATTTACTTCTCTTAAAGTCTCATACTGATGTGTAATTAACCTAAACACCTATTCCCTATGATAGGTTAATCATTTCCTTAAATAACACTAATCAACTTATGTCCACAATAAAAACATAGATTCTTCCGAAATAATATTTCAACCATTACTCCACAATAGAAAAGATAACTATTTCTTGAATAACATTTCTACATATCAAACTTCATAGTTATACATACTGTAAAAATTCATCCAAATTAATCCAATCATCAATAGATCCTAAATAATTTTAATCATTTCATCATACTAAAATGTACCATAACTATGGAATCCCTTATAAGTATAGTTTTTACTCCTTCAAAATTCTCCATGATCCATTACACATTCCTTTTCAACATATTCCATAATACATCATTCCTACAGGCAAAATAATTAATCATATTTTAAGATTCAATAATTTCAAAACATCAACTAAGAAATAATCCATATATTTCATTGCACATTTTCAGTTTCCTCATCTTCAATTGGAATGGCATCAGAAATTTGTAAACATTTATTTCTATGATCATTCTGATCCCATTACCAAACCTTCTTCGTAAGACATCTATTTGGATAATGACCATGACCACCACATTTAAAACATTAAATTGATCCATTATAAAGAAATTCATTCCTTTTCCTAGAGTTAATGGGATTCAACCTTTTTTCATGGTAGTTTCTTGCTTTATGACCTTCATTCCCACATCTATAGCATCTTTTTGTCCCACAGAAGCATTTTTCTAGGTGTTTCTTTACACATCGTTGACACATAGGTTTTTGAACATACATAACATTATGATTATTACCTAAAATTTCAAAGGGATTTGTTTCACGCATATATTATTCCTTATTAAAATCACTATAGTTCAGGACGTCAATCATGACTCTAGATAGTTGGTTAAGAATGACAACAAAATTTCTCATTGAAGCTTTAATTTCATTCAGTTTCTCATTTAGAAAATCGTCATAGTTTTCTTCACATCCACTGTTACTTTGGTCCCTTCTAGACCCAACTATTTACTAAAACCAAAAAGGTTAGTGTGATTATATCAGTAAAACATCATATAATATTTTATGAGGAGGGTAAATACTAATATTGACTTATTCATGATATATTGAACTCATTCAATTTATCTACAATAACTATGTATCTTTCTATTATTCTAACCATTATTATTATGTCACTTATTCTTAAATAACACCCTAACATCTAACGTTATCTAAACTGACCTCTGATACCAAAAATAAGGAACATACCTTAAATGTTACATAATCCTAAATTATGTCATGAATTCTCATTTCTTGTCTTTTCAGGATTAGAGTTTTAGAGACTTATGCCATAAATATTACATAAGAACATGAATATTATTGTAGACACTACTGTACAGTATCCATTTTTCATAAAATAAAAACTCTTAAAAAGAAACATGTCTAGTTCCATGTTTTAGACAATATGACTTTTCCTTGATCCCAACCTTGACCCTGGTCATCATTATGTCATGTGGAGAACATTTCCACAACATGGGTTGAGCATAAAAATATCAGTAAGGGTTATAAAAAAAGGAAGGAAAAAATTATCCCATCTATAAATACAAATAAATGAAACCATACTTTTAAATTATAACATACCTTATGAAATCATAATATTTATGAATAACACACAGAAATCATAAATTATAAGGTTAACTTACGACATTCATAACATTCATAAATGGTAGCTATCACAACTACATATGGAGTAACATTTTGACTTCCCATCATAGTATATTCACTAAATCTCTTAAGATAAACATTAATGTTTACCTCTGTCACATTACCTAATGCATTGGAGAGTTATCTCGGTCTCACCCACCCTAGGTTTTCCATGGATCCCTTGGTATACATAAACAATGCACAAGAACCATAATCTAATCGTAACACATAACACATGAATAAAGGAAATATAAAATTTCTACATTCCAATCACAATATATCATATCATGATATTGAAAAAAAAATGCTTTATCAAACAATTTTCAAAACCATTTAAATCCTTAAATAAAGCGATTTTTTGGAATCAAAGTGTCCCATACGACTTTCAAAATTGTAAAATAATTAACATTTTAAAACATTAATGTCTATATAAATAAATCCTAAAAGGAAATATTAAAACATGGACATTAATGAGAAATAATTATAAGAATAAATATTTCAAACAATTATAATTATATTTTACACAAAGAGTATTTAACAAAATGAGAGACATTTGACTTCATATAATTGAGGAATAACATTGAATCATAACATTCTAATATCATGAAAATAAACCTAATCATGATATAATATTCTAAAGGACAGTATACACACCATATAAGAGTGAATTGGTGCATAACAATAATGATGACTCAATGGAATGTGAATTGAGATGAAATCCCTTATAAAAACTGTATCCCTAGACTAAGGAGAAATCAATTACATAATAATGTGTGACAAATATAAATACACTCAATATGATTGGATATTCAGTGAAAATAAATCACAAGACATTCACATATGTTATTTTTAAAACAAAACCAATTACGAAATTGAGTTAAAATTACACTTATCAAGTTTATATTGATTACATGAGAATTTATCAATGGTGTGATTATGTGTATCAAAAGTATATCCACACAAAGGGGGGTGGAATTGAAAACAGAAATAAGAAAAAAATTCACACATAATCATATCATGACATAATTAAGAATTATAATATATAACTATGGAATAGAAATTGGGTTAAAAATTTCACTTACAATAATTCGACAGCAAAAAATGAAGCCTTTCAAAAAGATGATGTTGAAAGGTCCCCTTACTGATTTGGTAACATACGAAACATACACCCCATGAAAGAAGGATAATAAAATGAAGATGTAAAATATAATAAATTGAATTATATTACACAATTTATATAATCATGTGTAGTACATACACTACACAAAAGGAATTTGTGGAAAATATAGCATGAATATCATGGGAATAAAAAGAGAGATGAAAATCCATTACCACATTATAATAAATATAGTAGTATGACCAAAAGTTGATAACAAAAAAATGACTCATATAATAACATGAATATAATGAGAATAAAGATAAAATATATCAAATGGTATTACAAAATACACCATATTAAATAAATATGTGGTAAATAATAGAAATCTCACGGAATTAAAAGCCAAATAAGAAACCCCTTACCTTATATCTGACTTGACTTGTCTCTTCCTTGTTATTCCTGAATAACAAACATAATTTAATTTATACTTGATTAATAACCCTTTATCTAGTTTATTATTTCTTTTATATCTCTAATTAACTTGTTATAAACACTATGTAATCATTTAAGTTAATAATGGCAGTTTTGTCGATATTTGGTACTTGAGTAAAAAATGAACACCTTATAATGACAAGTTGTCTATGTGGTCAAGATTACATTATATACAGAATTATATTTATGAATTAGATATCATACATATCATATATATCCATTATATATATGTATTTATAATAGTACACAACATTATAAGATAAGAAATGAAATGCACAGATCAAGGAGACGGTAAGCCGTACATACGCATGAACGCTACTTTCAATTCTATTTCATATTTTAATTGAATTAAAATTTAATGATACATATTTATATTATAATTCGAGAATAATATCATATATAATTTCAATAACAATATCTTTTATACTTCCCACGTATGGTATGAACGAGTCATATCACTTTGAGGGGGCGGTAGTCTGCACTTCCTCAAATGAAATTAACGAGTTTACTCATAATGGAAACTATAAAGTTATTCTATAAATTTAAAATAAAGAGGCATAAAGAAAACATAAATATAATAAATATAATATATAAATACATTTTCATCATAATGGCCACCATAAGAGGGTGTATGAGATAATTTAAAAATCATTGTTTTGTGAGGGTTTAGTTTACCGTCCACAGAAACAGTATGTTATTTACCCATTATATGGAGGTGTGTGTAAGTGTAGTTCAAATACTCCTCATAAAAACATACTAGTATATTTAAGATACTTTTTATGTCATAAAATAAAGGAATAAAAATATTTAAGGTGTTGGTGAAGTAAAACAAAACAAAAGAACATAAGAGAAGATGCAGCCTTTAAACCGGGTAACTCCCATCAGTTTGAACCAAAAGGGTATAAAAATGTGCCTTATGCATATAGTAAGGCTTCTAGAAGGAATATATGGATGTATAGAGATTAATTGGGAATATGTAGGACGATCCAAGGGGTCGAGACGTGTGAGGAATGGGTTATAAGTGGTTGCTTTTTATAAGGGGGAGGATAGGCTCTTTAGGAATGTGTGAAATTATTATTTATTTATATAATTATTTTAGATTTATAAAGGTACAAAACTAATTAAGGAAAAATATATGATTACTCATGGTCTAAATAAAATCATCCAATAAAAATTTAATCGGTTTTGGATATTTTTTTAATCATTATAATATAATTTATTTAAGTCATTTATTAATGTGGTGAACACTGCCTCATTATTTTGTCAAATATAATTTAATTTATATGATGTATAGAAATTATAAAACAAATATCATGACTAATGAAATCTTTTTATCTTTCCAAATAATATTTATTGTCGAAATTATAACATATATAACTCTATGTAAAAATTTTTTTACTAAAAGATATATGTTTAAGTTATTTTTGTCATTACTTTAAATTAATTAATATAAAGTGTCATTATCTTTATTAAGTGGCCCCATGGGGTCCCAAAATATACCCAAGGATTTCCATGGTCGTAATTGACTCATATAATAATGTTAGGATAATTGTTAAGATAATTTTTTATTATTATGATAATTCTTTTTACCTTGATTGCCCTATTTACCTTTATCCGCGGTAAATAAAAGTCAAAAGTTAATATTCACCAACAATTATTTTCATGTCATTGAACCAAATTTTACTTACTATTAACATCCATATAAGTAGTATATTTTTAATTCAATTCACAAAGTGGTAAATGTTCATTTAAATTAAAAAGTCAGTTTTTAACTACTACTTTGTGGTTTCACTATTCATCAAAAATTGATTGTTTCAGAAAAATTACCAAAAATTCATCCTAGTAAATATTTGATATTCCAAATTAAAAAATGATGACTATTTTAATGGATTAAAAACATATATGTGACATAATAATTTTAAAATTAATTATCGCTGTCAAAATAAAAAGCGTGTTTTAAAGAAATAATAACTATTAAAAGATTGACACGTGTTTATGTCCAATTTCATAGTGAAATTAATTCTAATGACCCTATTTTTATTAAATAGTAAAAGTAAAATCTTTTTACACTTTAAAAACAATAAGAAAGATAATCTAACAAAACAAATAAATTGTATTAAAAGGTAGTTTTGAATTAAAATATAGTATTTTCCACTATTCATCAAAATTTTAATTTTATTAGAAAAATATCAAAATTTTACCCAAAGAAAATATTAATATCCTGATTGTAATGAAAGAATTTAATTGGTAAAATAGAGCATAGAAAATTGAAAAAAAACTATATTTAAAGGGGGTTCTCTATCAAATGGCGGTAAATCATCCTTTTAATGAATATTAGAGTATTTATGCTTAAAATTAGACTAATTATAATTTTAAGCCTCTAAATTTTATTGGATAAATGTAAAAACATTTAATTAAAACGTTTAATCTTATTATAGTTAGTTATGTTCATTCTCGCTAATAAAATAGCTAGGAAATAACTTCCATTTAAAATAAAAATATTATGTCATTATTATTTCATTATGACTCAGCCTTGTGTGAGACGTAATATTTTCAAAGAAACCCGTTGTTTTGTATTGGGTACACCATAAAACATAGAAACCCATTTAATGAAAAATTTCTATTTAATTCAAAAATATTAATTAATATAAAAATTTCTTATTCTTTATTTACCAGGTATGTTACATCATGTTTTGATCTCTCAATTTGACAAGCTCCAGTACCCCACAAACGCTCCTTGTGAACTAGGTTTTAAGGATCGGGGATCCATGGTGAAATTTTAATGAACTGGTGCACTGTGATCCATATTAAATCTTTTATGTACATCAGGTTCTTAGGATCTTTGAGTGTGCTCTATGTGAGTGTAGTTTTCCTAAAAACACTCTACGAGGAAGCTCTCTGATTGTTTTCTGTGATCGGTCACTATAATAAAGCTCTACGATTATTAATGAAAAATATAAATGTATTTGGGAAGGAAAGGCCAATGAATAATATACTTAGGATGTCCTTTCCGATGATTCTTGAAGAAAGAGATGGAAAATAATCTAGGGATCAAATAATATGTGCGAATCCATTATGATCACAAGTCTGTAGTGGCGTTACTATTACAAGGTAAAAAGAACTACCCCCTCTGCAAGAGACTTCCACTATATGTATTTGGTCTGAGGAATGAAATTATAATACATAAAGCAAGTAAGGGTGAACCATCTTATTTTTTTTAGGATTACGCCATGTCAGCACCAGTGGTTCGGGTCTGTTGAAGGTCATACATGGGAAGACCATGTTTCCGTCATTGCTGACTGCCCATTCAACAAGGACTACATTGTTGATGGTATGGTTATAGAGCCTAAGTTATCTAACCCAATGTAACACACCATCCTCATTGAATCCTTAGGTATCTTGAAGAAGGGGGGGAATGATTATTGGGACCTATTCTAGGGGAAAAATTTCACAAATGATTGGGCCTAGGCCTGTTTTTTTTTGTGCATCCTATGAGCAATTTGGCATAGATATTAAGTGGGTTAGACTATATGACGATTCATGGGATTCCTGATTCCATATCTACCATCCAAAACACATGTTTCTAGTGTTTCTAATAAGGTTTTCATCAAGGACCAACACTTTCCATCGTCATCGTGGGGAGGTCAACATCTACCTCTGGGATATCTATCTGATCTCAGGGATTCCCATTTCGAGGGAGATGTATGATGAGTTCATCACTATTGATAAAATATGGGAGGATTTAGAGTAGATTTCGTGGTTAGAAAATTAAATGATGGACTTGGTGTCAGTACGTGATGTATATTCAGTGAGGGGAGTCTATTTTATGTTGTGGTTTTGACATTTTATAAACATTCAACCAAAGAATGATAGTGAAGGGGAGGAGGTGCCTAAGAATATAACAATATTTAAACCCACCTATAACAAGAGAGATTAGTGCTATAATGGAAATTTCTACTAGAGAGTTTTTGAGGATATCCAGTTTAATATAAATGGGTATAGTGTCAGAACCAACCAACAACCAGTTTTTTGGATAGCTAGATTTTTCTATGCACTTATTTAATAGTGGATTCTTAGACTTACGGATTCAAAAACGGGAATAATGCCATGAAGATTTGTCATTTCATCCATGTTATCGATCGGGGAATGTGTCAACATTGGTATCTCGATGCTGATGAAATTGTAAAAGGTTTTATGGAACATTAGTTGGGGATGAAACCACAATGGGTGTGTGGACTGCTGCATTTTTTGTATTGATAGATTGTGTTACACATGGAATCTATAAATATATAAATCCTATTTATCCACCTATGTCAAGCTTCAGACCAACCATCCTAAATGATGTGGAGAGATTTCCATCTAAGATGACTCCATCATTAGTGTTGAACAGAGTCTAGAAGGAAGATGAATCCAACTTCTATCTGTTTTTGCTTCCAACAGGGGTATTCATTAATGAAGGGTAAGGACCTGAGGAGCATTAGTTCTATCTCATGGACTTCCGAGGTGGAGTTCTGTTGGCATGGGATTATCGCGATCCCATCTGTGAGCCATATACCCCACACCACTTTTTGATGGAGTTCTAGGGTATATAATGATTTAAACTGAATGTCCACCTAGTGGTATTTCATGAGGATCATCCCTACGCGATGATACTGGTGTGGATCTTATTGATGTGGGAGGAAGGAAAAATGAAAATTGTGTTGCCTCCACCCATAGTTGTCTATGGGCTAGTCAATGATTATGCCAAGAGTTGGGTGGCAGCCTAATGGGGGAAAATGTTTAAGTGATGAACCATTCAAGCTGGGGATGGGGTTCTTTATCACCCTCATGGTCGGGGTTGTAAAATGGAATGAACACTCTATGATGGAAGGGTTATGGTAGTGACAAGTCAAAAAAAATCCAAATTATACACCATGTGGGAGGAAACTGGATGGGGAGGACATAGAGATCCCATATGATCTGAGCTGACATGAAAGGAGGAAACCGAGGGGCTTCCATATGATAATGAATCAAGATCCATGTAAGTAGTTTCACCACATACACATACCTAATAATATTGTTTTTTTGATGCCTTGGGACACCTCAGATGTCAATAGATAATTTATTTATCCTTCCCAGATGTGGGACTGCTTCAACAATCATGGTATGGATCTTTCATATATTTTTCCTTCAAAGGACGACTTATTGGTGTCTCATGTAGAAGGGGGGAAATACATCACAGAGCTGGAGGACATGATGTATTCTCAAAGTACTCCACAACCAATGGCAGACCGATTGAAAGTACTGCTCGATTAAATAGCCCCACTGTAATTGTCTCATGCTGAGATGAGTGAATGTTTCCCTTTACATGAAGAATTTGAGGTTCCTCCAAGGGATAAGAGGCTAATAGAGGGAACACTTTGGTGGAAGGTGAGGTTACAACCATGTAGTTAGAAGAGTTTGTAGAGACACTTGAGGTATACTACAATCCATTCCACTATGACACTTATATATTTCATACAGGGTTTCTCAAATAACATTTGTCTTGTAAATGATAACCTTAAATGAAACCCCAATTTCAACATGACAATAGATGTAGATTTATGTTTTTCACCAGGGTGATTGTGATCATAGAATCCATCAGGGCTATGATAACCATGGTTACCCTTATGAAATCATTAGATCTTTCAACCATATACATGAGCCACGTCATGGGGTATTTTCTATATCATCTTGAGATTGATGCCAATTATTTAATTTATGTTAGTCCCCTCCCCCACAAAATCCATACTATTGTCCATAAAACAATTCCAACCAAGAATTTTATATTTCTATAGGAACATTTCTTCAAATTGAGTGGTACATATTAGGAGGGTTGGATGGGGCTCATGGATCACCTCTCATAATGGGAAGAATAAATATAGTGGAATTAGATTTCAACAATAAACAAATCATAGCAGTAATGGTCATGAGTAGGTTGACTGGAAGGATGGAACCAGATGTTATAGTGGTGGTGTATAGTGATGAAGACCAACCACAAGATATGGATCCCAACCAATCTGGAAAGATTCCAGAGGATGAACCTGTTGATGAACTGCTAAAATAATTAAATGAATATTAACCTACTGAACTAAAAGAGATGGATGAGACCACTTCTGATGAGGAGGATAACATGGATGTCCTTTACTGGTCATGGAAACTGATCAATTGATTTATCAAGGACATCTCACAAGCATAGTCTGTAAACTAGATAAGGAGACTTTGTCCCCAACTACGTGAAATATTTGCTGCAGTAGTGGATACCTGATTCCCTCATATTTTAATTAGGTATTAAATGATGGAGACAATATGCGAATACGACCATGGAATCTATGATGGATAGGGGTAGAGGAAGTATGTCAATACAAATAAACATCAGGAGGATAAAAAAGTGATTCATCGCTTGATGGTATGAGTGAATGAACACACCACTTTCATGGACGCATATGTGGAACACATATCAAGATTCAAGGCATAGTTATTAGATCTCATGGACTAGATGAGGTGACCATCCCAAGAGTTGGATAAAATAAATGCTGATGAGGATCAGTCATAGAATAGAGACAATGAACTATGCCACATAGCTAGTGAAGAAGTGTGGGAGATTAATAGGCAATAAAAAACCATCGTGGTAACAAGCCATAAAGTGGTAGATCATGGATGCAACACTGAAGATGTCAACCCATCTATCAAAGGGGTCAATCCAAGGGGGTAGTAATTTTCATGAACTGAAAAACACAATTTCATGATTTCTTTTTTATTTTGGTTGCGTGTATGAGTATTTTTATCTAACATGATTTTTTAATGCCAATCATATATGTTAAATAACTAGCGATCATTCTCTAAGATGATGTGGGTATTTATAGGTGTGCGAAACATGTGATGAACTTGTAATTATTTACCTTTAATAAGATATAATCCTCCAATTTCCATAAATCCAGGGTATAAATGACCACTCTGATTTTTATGGATGAATGAAGGGAGTCAAAATTAGAAAAGACGGTTCTCAAAACAGCCAAACTACCCTTTCCCGACATTCTCTAGCACACAAACCAGATAATTCCAAGGGTGCTGGAATAACATTAAATGAATGGGAATGGAAAGTGTGAATTGTGATACCCCAAAATTAGGATCACAATGAGGGTGGAATGATGTTTGAGGATAAATATTGAAATATTTGAAACACTGCATCTTCATTGCATTATCCTAAAAAGGGAATTAGAAAATGAGAGATAACCACTAACCATATTTGAAAACATGGGGCCATACTATATGTGTCTTCTAATGTCCTCTAGAACATTGACCCATGATGGAAAAATTATGGGGTGCCTTCAAGTGTGAAAGGGATTGAGGATATGAAATAGAGGGAATGAAACTAATGGTTATGGATTAATGGGTTGTTCCTATACATTCCAACACTCATGAAACTACAAGACTGTGAAAAAAGTGGATTGGGTGGGTATTTCCACATGAATCAAGATCAAACCTATTTTCAGACGAGACTACTCTAGTGATTACCAAGAATAACTTACAATTTTACGTCATGCAAGTGAGGATGATAAACACACAATTTTAATGTCCTACGGGGAGGGTGATGCATAAAATAGTTTAGTTTCACATAGTCAGGATGTTACACATAGATTAAGGTCATATTACATGGACCATTGTAAATTATTTTTAAGTCATGTTACTCATACTAAGGACTCTTAATTTAGGTTTATTTTGTTTAGACCATAATTTGGGGATAGATCGGGAAGAGTGAATGAACTTGTGTCTAGGTATGAGGCGAGGTTATTGGGTGTACCTATATATCTTGTGAGGGAATAAATCATGTTGAATGTAGTTATTAAATAATATAATGGTTAGAAACCAAGACATGGGGGGTTATTCTCTCTGTAAATAAAACTAAAGTGTCCCAAAATTATTATCAGGTATTCTAAACTTATCCATGGTTGGTCCATAGTTTAAAGTCATGTATTGAGGAAATGTCCACCCCATGAGAGAAATTTGTAGTGTGTTACCTAGACCAGTGTGAATGGGGACCAATTAGGTCCTCACCTCACCACATGTTCCTTAAATGGGGGTAAGGGCCAATTGGATGGAAGGATGCGGGGAGTGCAGATGAACCTTAGAGGAAGATTCTTGGAACCACTACATATCTCATTATATTGAGAATCAAGACACATGTAATTTTTGAGGACAATATGGAAGATGGACAATACCAAAGAGTTTAATATCCACTCAGGAGGTGAAAATCATAGCTATTACAGTGTTTAATGTCATACAAACTAGAACATTGAAATTATTAGTTTAATTGTCATTGAGTTCAGAAAAGTGGAATAGATTACAAAATCTAAAATATGTGATGCGGAACCATAAAGAAGAAATAAATGAATGATGATAAACTATTCTGCATCGCATCAAAAATTTCCAATAGAACTTACACAGTTTAAAGTCATGATTCCTAGACTAGAGGACCAGATATCCTACATTAAGGTCATAGTGTTTGGAACAGAAGGAAGTGTGGATCTTCCATGCATGAACAATATTTAATCAAATATCTAAGTCCACATGAGCCATGCTATATGACAGGAACAAGGGTGGAGAATATCATTAAAATGCATGGAATCCCACAATAAGCGATGAACGTGCGAAGTTAAAGATGACCCCATGGCATAGGTTCACCCTATCAGTGCACAAAGGTGTACATAGGTATAACGCCATGGGTGTCGATGTTATATTTGAACATGATGAAATAGAAATGGATTTGAATCACAAAACCAATATTCAAGGAATAATGTTGTTATTGTAATGAACAAGGATTACTGTTGACTATATTTGAAGCTCAGTATTCCTACCGTCTAACATGGGATGTGAATAAACTTGTGAGGGTCAGCCGCTAATAATATATGTGACATGAGATCTAATTTAAATGTTTTTTAATATCTTTTGAGATGTTGGCCCAAAACAGAAGGTAGTCTATAAGGCTGAGCATACACATCGTTCAGGGGTTCATTCAAAAATGATGATAGAAATCATAATAAAGGGACTCATGAGGCCTGAAAATGGAACGAAAGAATGTCCATGTAGAATAAAACATTGTATGTCCTAATACAAAATGTGTGTGAATGCATTAATGGAAGTAAAAGAGGTCAAGGGGCACCGTTAAGACATGATGACTTGAGATGAAGAGTGCAGGAAGGTGGAAAAAATAGGTTCTTGGACCTAGGGATAGACCTTAAGATGAAGTGTCTGAACATTCCTATGTATCCCACAAGGGTGGGAATCATGCCATATATATTTCATTAAATGTCATTCAATTTAACTTCATGTAATAAAGATTAATATGAAAGGAAAAATCTCACAGGGGTAGTACATGGAATGACTATTTTATAACCAACATGAATGGAAAAATATAATTCCACATTCCACACCACATAATCCCATTAAAATCATGGTCAAGGGACTGAATGAAAGAGTTAATTTGTTGAGCATGGGCTAGACCCAAGAAAAAACACCAAAGCATTCCATTATATCTTACAAGGGTAGGAATTAAGCTACACATAGTTATATAATTCCATGTACTTTAACATCATATGGTAAAGACACTTATGAAAGAATATGGTTCTAATAGGAATGTGAATGTCATACTAAAGAATACCCAATGTGAATGAAGGATGGTGAAGGCCACACAACATTGTGCACAATCCAATGGGTGGAGCATATGCTAAGTGGCCTGTAATGATTAAGGGACTTAGTGTGGGACCCAATGAAGAAATATCATGGTGTTATTACATATCCAAAAAGGATTGTAATCAAGCAATATATAGTTCATAAAATTACATGAAATTTAAAGTCATGCAGTAAGGACATAGATGAATGGAAGGTATTCCTATGAGAGGAATATGGTGCAGTTGTTGAAAACCCGATGTGAATGATGAAGATAGAATTCAACATCATTCCACATAATCCCTAAAGGGAATTTCTAGATGTAAGACAAAAAATTGGGAACTTTGGGCTGGTCTTGAAGACAAAATGACTTGGCATTCCTTTGAATCCCATAAGGATGAGAATCAATCCATGCGTAATTTTTGAAATGTCGTGTAGATTAATTTCATTTGGTGAGGACGTAAGGTAAATGAAGAGATAGCTGAAATGGGTACATATGATGTGTAGTTGTAATCTCGACAAGAATAGCGACAACAGTACACATCACGCCACATGATTCTAGGATACATAGGCTAATACGCAAGATTAAAGGAAGAATCCATGATACCTATGCCTACACGCAAAGATGAAATGTCTTGACATTCCAACATATTCAATATGGATGGTAATCAATCCACGGATAGTTTATGAAATCTCATGTAGTTTAACTTCATGTGGTAAGGATGAGGTATATATTAGTTTAAGGACATAGAGATCAGACTGTAGATGTAATGTTTAATGTATTGTGCATGAGATAAAAGGGAATAAAATGGTGAATCACCTTGCATGATTTTTGAGAAATCATGGGGATGGTGATAACGATAGAGGATAACTATTGACCATGTTTGCAACACAGTAACCATATGATGTGGCCTAGAAGGGGATCAAACAATTGAGAATCAATTGTTGGCCATTTTCTCTATGTGGGAGTTATATCAAATTGACATTCGAGATCCTCTATGACGTTGGCCCAAAATGGTAGGTGAGCCAAGGTGGCATGAGGCCATTCCATAGGGCATATTATCAAATATAAAATATGATGACCACCCAAATGAAGGGATGTGTGATGCATGGTGGTATATGTGTTCTCTAAAATATTAATCCTAGGAATATTATTTTATGGTTGTACAGCTCATACCATAAGGTGTATTCATATTTTATAGTTTATCATCATTCATGTAGAAAAGGATCTTATAATAATGTCATAGATCTCACACCATATGAAATTTATCATCATGTAGGAAGCAAGGGACCACTAATGGAAATTACATCATGTGGAATTTCGAATTGGTGAGAGGATTAATGATCTCCCAATCCATATTGACTAGTGTGTATGAACTGTCGGGGTAAACCTTGTTATGGTCATAAGGTACCTCTCATTTGGGCTCCAGATTTAATGGCCTCCTTCCCGGTATCATTGGAATTCTGAAGGCCAATACCATGTCACCTTGATTGAAGGAATGGAGGCAGATTTATTTGTGAAGCCTCTGGATATCTTGTTCGGATTCCACCCTAGATTGTGCAGGGCATGAAGCATTTTCTCATCGAGGGACTCCAATTCATCTAGAATGACTTTTACTAACTTGTATGACATCATCAGATCCTAGGGGCTATACAGAGGGATATTAATTTAATCTCAATGAGAAAGACTACCCTTTTTTGTACACCACAGAATATGGTGTCACCTAGGAGGAATTAAAATTCATAATCTTGTAAGCCCATAGAGCAGTGCGAAACTTGTCTAGCTAGCTCTTTGGGTTCTGACCAACCATATATTTTAATACATTATAGAGGGTTTTTTTGAACTCCTTAATCTTCCCATTTTCTTGGGAATGATAGCAATTGGTTTGATTAGAATGGATATTGTTCTTCATGTAAAATTTATTCAACTCAACTACCCAGAAGATTGTATCGTTATTCATGATGAAGACTTGAGGGACGCTAAATCAGTGGATGATATTGGGGCTCACAAAACCAATGATATAGTGGGCCTTGAATTCCTTCAGTGGAATTTACTCTACCCATATGGAAAATAAATCTGTAGTGGTTAGGATGAACCTGCACTAGAGAGTTGTAGCTAGTGGATACGGTCCCTGGACATCAATCCCCCATACTACAATGGGACAAGAGTACATGGTGTTTTTGAGAGGCTTTGGTATCTGATGCATAATGTATGTAATGATCTAACATGAATGAAACAATTTGGTGAACAAGATACAGTCACAGATCTTGGAGGTTAGATGTATCCCAGTCTTCAAATATGGGGGAGAGGTTTGGCACTCCTGATAAGATTCATACGAACTGACATGGTCTTCATGCATAACATGGTGAATATCATCCATTTGAATATAGAGAAGGATTAAACCCATCTAACCCATGATTATAGAGGATCTTCTCATGTATTGGGCCACTTGGGAGGCTGAACTACACTATGAACCAATATATTCATTCACATTCGGCTCTGTCTGTTGGTAGATTACCATATTGATGGTACTTGATGAAAGGAGATTGTGTACCATTGGTCTCCTCCAGTAATGTGGTAGGGGGACTTGGAGGTCCTAATATGGATTCACATGTGGTCATATGAACTACCTGCTGACTATCACCATCATCTAGAGTGATGAGAGAGATAAATCTTAGATGCGCCACATGGATAATCAAATCATCCTAGTCAATATCTAAAATATATTCAAAAAGGGTGGCCAAGGTATCAGGTCGACCATTCTTCGACCAAGGTACATGAGTGACTTCAGGTCGGGAAAGGAACTAGGCCATTATCTGGTGAGTGAGCTCTAACATGGGTACAAGCTCTAGCATCCCGACAATTTAGTCATCATGTATCTGTTAGATGACAAGTTCGAAGTCTCCTTTCACATGATGGTAGGGAACATCAACATCAAGGGTCAGGTCAATACCAATGATGATGGCTTGAGACTTGGACTCATTATTGGTGCAGTCTTCTGACAACAAAAACAAATAGGGTAGGATATATTATGCAGGCTTGGTGAGGATGATACATTGTCCCACTCCGTTAAGTCTTAGATCATTGATTCTCCAGCCTGTAGGGCTTCATGAATCACCGTGGAAGTGAATCTTCCAACATGGGATAACATGATCCACGAAGAGGATCACATCATTTAGAAAATATTGATCTTGATATTGCACTACATGGGATGGATGGATGGGTTGAATGTCTATCAGTTCCTAACCCTTGATTATTTTTTTGGAACAAACCTGATGGAAAAAAGATGATGGATAACTACCCACTGATCTAGATGACCTATCAAAAGGGGGACATTAAGAATATAATTTAGTGGGTCCACATGGGATAACAACTATCTCTTGTGGTGATAAAGGTAATGTTACAAACTCTGGACCACAAATACCATTGAAAAGTTTTCTCATCTCAATAGAGGAATATCTGGTCTCTGCATCAAGGAGAATGTGACCGATATATTATAAATTGTTCTATGTCTCCTGTTGTTCTTCTAAGTAACAAGGGAATCAAGGGTTCATTCATTGTAAGTCATATAAAAGACTCGCAACTTTTCGGAGATGGGTTGCGTCAGAACTAGATGTTGTAGAATGTACTGTTTGATCACTTCGAAAGTGGCTTAACACTCTACATCCCACTAGTAGTTGTCACCATTTTTTATGATCGAAGAAAAGGTATTATAGTTTCTTGCTACATTCAAAATGAATCGGTATATGTAAGATAAGTGGCCTTGAATGTCTCAGAGTTCTGAAGGTCGCTCAGAAGAGGAATATGGTTGAAGGCCTTGATCCTCTGTAGATCGATATTGATGCCTCTATACACTACGACAAAATACACCATCAATATCTTTAGTGATTATCGGCAATATAACAAAATGCATATAAATGGCATATTAATCAGTGTTAAATGAAGCCCTGATAAATTAATACATTTATAAGAACATGTTTTTACTGCTGATAAAAGAAAACCATTATTAGTAGTTTATTTTTAGTGCTGATAAAGGTATTCATTATCAGTGTGTTATTTTTAGTGCTGATAAAGGGTATCCTTTATCAGCACTTTATTTTTATCATAGATTCAGAGTATCCTTTATCAGTACTCTAATTTTAGCACTGATACTGGATCAGTGGTATATTTTTAGTGCTCATTAATATTTTTATAAATCAAATGAAATAATGAAAATTGATTTTATTAAGAAAATATTAAATTTTTTATTAATTCGATATTTATTGATAAAAAAAGAAATATTGATTATACATTATTAATTATTAAACATTTTATTAATTAAATAACTATGAAAATTAAGGTGACTAAATTGTATATATTAAATATATATATTATTGTATATAAATATGACTTATACATCAAAATATATTCGTACGCTTTAAATTATATAGTCCTATGTTTATTGAATAAGTTTTTATAATTAAAAATTAATATGAATTGAACATATTAACTATAATATCATATTACTCGATAAATAATTGAATGTTGTCTATTTTTTTCAATTTAACATTGATCAAATGTATGTTATATTGATTTTACATATATGTAATTAATACATTTTTTATACAGTGCACAAACGCCAAGCTTATCCATTTTTTTAATATTTTCAAAGTGTACTTATTCTTAATTTATTCAATTTCAGTCTATTTTAACATAGATGGAAGCACATAAAAGAATATTTTCAATAATAATGTTAAAAAATATTTGAAAAAATATATATTTATAAATAAATATATTTATAAATGTACACTAACTATATTTATTCAACTATATATTTATAATTATAAATAAATATATAAATTTTTCAAAATTATCTATATAATAATAAATTAATAATTATGTATTTTTATGTAATTATAAAAATTATATTAATTTTTCATAAATAATGAATATATTTATGATATTTATATTTATATATATTTACTATATATATATGATTATATAAATATATTTAATGATATAAATAATATTTTCTAAAAATATTTCTACAATTAGAAATAAATAAACATAAAATTATTATAAATATATTAAAAAAGGAATTATATTTATTATATGGATATTTATATATATATTTATTATATATTTACCAAAATTACAATTTTTTTATTTATATTTATAATTATAAGTCCTTTAACAACGATTCATTAATAAATGCTGATAAAAGAATCTTTATCAGCGTGGAAGAAGCGCTGATAAGTTGGGGATTTAACAGTGCTGAAAACGCGCTTAAAAATGATGATTTATCCGTGCTCTAATTTTATCACTGATTAATGTGTCCTGATCAATTATAAAAACCCATACCATTCACAAACTTGTCACGATATCAAGAGATTCCACAAAAGCCACTCACTACCCGTGCTCCTCCTCGGTGAATCGAAGCTTGGATCATACCACTTGATTTTTTTTTGCACTCCAATTGCATGAAAATCTCATATTTCATCCTATTTATGATTGTAGTTGTTATGTGGTCATTATTTCGCATGAATTCTCAGAACTTTCTCTGCTCTATGTAGGTGATTCTATGACGTAATTTTTTTTATATAATTTAATCTGCTTGCATGGTTACTTTTTATAGGCTCTATAGTTTATTTTGGTTGTGTGAAAATGTTTTGGAAATTATTTGACCTGAAATTATATTGGAATAAAAAATTTTATGATATATTTTTATGTTTCTATATAGTCCATGTTGTCAAAAATTAGTGTATGTGTAAAATTAATTATTTCAGTCATGAAAATTATGTTTTTCTACGTGCTTAAGGTGGGTGTGTATTAAAAAAATAATTTGTCCTTGTAAATTGATCATTTTGGGAATTTTAGTCTTCTTGTGCGATTCTGAGTATGAGTTGTGATGTATTTAAATATTGATGATTTTTTTAGCAATGAAATTTGTGATGTGGAAATGGTTTATTAAATTGTCTAAGTGAAGTGAAATGTGTTTTTGAATTGTATGGTGTGATTTGTGTTGATGTTCAGTTTTGTAATGGAAAATGGCTATGTGGTGTGTGTGTGTGTCTTAGTATGGTGTTCTATGGATGGGGATTATGGGTTGTTTGAAAGGATAAAATAATTTTTTCAATGAATCATAAATATTGATAGGTTTGGATGTATGTTCTTAAAAGAAATTAACATACTTTGCCAGGTTGAACATGCTGTACCCTTTTTTTAATGTGTATTGTAATTTTTTATAATGGATAGATGACATGTTTTGAAAACTATATCTATTTTTGTACAAATTTCAAAAAATAACATTGTTGTTGAATTGGTTGTGAATTTTATAATCTATGGTTTTTTTTAATTTCAATTGTTCTATAATATAGTTAATAGATTTATTAAATTATATAATTGTTTGAAAATTATGTTGGATGCGGCTATGTGATGTGTTTGATTTTAAAAGTTTCATTTTCAAGTGATCTTGGTATATTTTTTAGGTATAGCCTTGAGGTTCCCCAAGGGGTTATTTTAGAATGTTATTAATGAATTATTAATATACCTAATAGGTGTGACGTGGGTTTTTGAATTTTTTTTGTGTTTGTGTATTCTAAAATGGGGTTTGGGTTTGCACGTAGTGGAACAATATGTGTACATTGTCTGTCATGACTTGTGTTTATAAATGTGCTATGTTAGTGACATATTAATGTGAAACATGATTGAGAAAAAATAGGAGTGAATTATGGGTAACTGGGTAACTTGATTGTGTTGTGTTAGGTAATCATTCTATTTTCATAGTTAAACCATTTTCCATATAATTAATTTATTTTTCCATATGTATGTTTAATTATTTCATTTTTAGTATTACTCACATTATAATTAATTTCTTATACAAGTGGATTTTATTGTTCGAGTTAGGGTTCTATGTCAAACATTCATACTTCTTCACAATTAAAAACTTTTCACCCAGGTAGTGGTGAATTTTCAACATTCTTTCATGTTACCTCAACATACTTTGTAGGAAGGGCAATGATGTTGCCTCTAGTCAATCACAAAGCTAATCTTGATGGTTCATAGTAAAATAATTATTCATATAACTAATTTATTGTTTCATATTTCTACTTAATTAAATGTTTTTTTGTATTACTCACATAATAATTATTTTCTTATATAGGTGGAAACTTTTTTTCATGTTGGGGTGCTATGTCCAACATTCTTGCTCTTTCTCCCCAAAAATATTTTCACCCACGACATTGTGCATTTTTCACTTTCTTTTAAGTTACATGCACTGACTTATTGATAAGAGAAATGATGTTGCCTCTACTAAATCACATTGGTAATATTGGTGTTTACATAGTAAAATTAGGGTCCATAGAAGTATTATATTATATAATACTTATGATTAATTCATTTATTTTTAGTATTAATCGCATAATAATTATTTTCTTTTATAGGAGGATTTATTTGATCGAGTTTGGGTGCTATGTAAAACATTCATTCTTCTTCTACCATAAAATATTTTAACCAATTCAATGGTGCATTTATAACTTTCTTTAATGTTACCTCCGCTTCCATTCATGAAAAGAAATAAATATGCCTCTACTCAGTCATAGTGATAATATTGATGTTTTCACAGCATAATTAATTTTTATATAATTAATGTGTTATTTCATATACATGATTAATTTATTTCTTCATGTTATTATTCAGATAATAATTATTTTCTAATAAATTTCAATTTCCTGTCTGAGTTTATGTGGTTTTTTCGAAGCTTCTCATTCAGGGTTAGTAGTTCATCAGAGAAAGTCAATGGAAATTGGGGGAACATTAATAGTCATGATTTTTTTAATATATGTAATAATTTTTATTTATTTAATTTTATGATATAATTTTTTCAATTTCTATAAAATAATTATTTTCTTCTATTTTTTTTATAAATATCATTTCATTTAAATTTTTTATTGGGACATGTTTTTATTAATATATGCGGTTTGTTTCTGGTGCTTCTGGGGTTGCGGAGTGTTGTAACAGCACATTATAGTGGTGGTGTAGTGTGCTGTTATAACAGGCTGTAGTATGGCTTTTTATTATCACTTTCAAAAGCATTAATAAATAACTCATTTATCAGTTTATCTACAACACTAATAAAAACATCTTTTAGAGGTTCTTTAAGAAGCGCTCATAAATATTTTTTTTATTATTTCGTTCTAAATTACCGATAAAGGTTTTATTTTTCAACACTTTTCTGGCACTGATAAAAGTCATGTGCTTTTAATATCACTCACATTTTCAGTTGTTTTCTAGCACTGATAAAGGAAATTTTTCGGGATCTTAAATTATTATTTTATATAGTGATATCTGAAGAAAAATCAATGAAATTTTCTAGAGGTAACAGAAAATGAATAATTCAAGTGTTTTAACTTCAGATGGAGGGAGTGGAGGAAGACAAACAATTTCTCAAGATCATTGAGAAGGCCATGATGGTTGTAGGATTTTATCGCAAAATCATTCACATAGAATTCCCTCAATGTCCTAAGGATTGAATTTAATACGTGATGCATGGAACGATGATAGGTGTATACTGCATTATATAGATTGAAATACATTTTGTGGTAGAAAAAGTAACCCTGTGGTTCCTTGAAGGTGGTATACTTCACTTCCTCAGGGGCTACATAGATTTGATTATTTCCAAAATACATATCCATTAAGGAGAGAGATTGGAATCAAGTTGTTGCATTGATCAATAGCTCTAACCCAAAAGGGGGAATTCATCTTTCTGGATGTAACGGTTGAGATTCCAAAATTCAATGCCAACTCAGATTTGTCTATTCTTTGTCTTGAAGTTTGCAATATTGGATAGACAATTTGGGTACTACAATTCCTTGAGTATGTTTTCTTTGATGAGCTTAGCATCCTCGACCTCGACTGTGGAATTGTGGGAGGGGTGCATCTTTTTGGGAGGATTCTTGAACCCATGATATATTATTTGGATACCAAGATTATGGAATGCAACCATAGGATCCAGTTGTTGCATCCCACTATTTCTTCACAGAAATGCATCCCAATATTTCTTCATAAAATCCACATACTTTTGTTTCTAAACTACATACAGAGTTGGGTTGATCAGTGTAGGTCTCAGGTCTATCTCTGTACCAGGGTTCTTTTGTACCAACTTATCAACGGTTGTGGAGAAAACTTTCGTAAACAATGAAGTAGCATCATCAAAATATTATTTATCATATATATTGGTAGGATCATCGATAGATGGAAATTCATCCGAGTTAGATGATCTTGAAGAAATGTGGGTGCAAGCTGGTGCCGAAGTGGAATATTTTATTAGGGGAACCCTATTATACTAAATCCATGGTTATGAAAGTAATCAATATGAATCTTTTAGGCCATCAACTCAAAGTTCTATGCTTCATAATATCAAATAAATAGTGACACATTGGTTTGATTCGTTTCAACCCAACCCAGTGGAACAAGCCCGTATGATGTATTGTTGTTCTCAAGGTGTAAACATTCAGATTCCTTATATGGGTAAGGGGCTCTAAAATTACCTAAGCTTAATTTATTTCATATTATTAAGTAATCATCATGTGTTCATTAAACATGGGAATGTACTTTCCAATTATTCTAGAAATGTTGAAGTAGTGCCCTATGTATCGGGTCATGGCCTCCAACTAGTGGATTGTGAGAATGAATGTATCATCCAAAGATGTCCTTGGGTCTACCGTATTTGTAGTGCACTTGACCTCATTGGCCTAAACCATCTTGAACTTGTTCATATAATAATTGGTGACAATGTCTAGGGATTCATAAAAAGAAATGGGAGAGACATCCCCTTGAAGGGCACCCACCCGACCATTGAGGGAGTAAATATTCCATTGGTAATATGAGAAAGGGACTTCCATAAGCATGTAAAGCCATGTAATTTTCATCAATGCATTGTAAGAGGTGTCCTATGAGACAACCATTAACTAATTTCTAACAACTAAACCACCAAACTTGGACTTCAGGTAGATCTTTCCAACCAGTGTCTGATCCTTCCTATCATAACCTTGAATCTTCATGTCAAAGGGACAAATGTCTTTTTTAGATAGTCCTAGCTCGTTGAGTGTTCAGGTCGGGATGATATTGATCCTAGATCCAATATAGACTACACAACAACGGAATTTGACGCCAATGAATAGACCAATAATGTATAGTGATAAGATTCTCTCCTATATGTGGGAACCATCATCTCCCCTTGAGAACAAAATAACGACCAAACATTTTGTATGTTCGACTTCCACCATATGGAAGGCTTCCATAGCTGCTATCTCTATCTCAAATTGGAGGGGGATTTCTAAATACTATGATCGATCACAACACATGTTTGATGATTGGTGGAGTTCCTTGAGGATAAAAATCTTTGCAGTAATGCTGGAAAGGTGTTTAAGTTCATCATACTTCCACGCGAGGTGCACACTTATTCTGAAATAATGTTACTCTGCCGTAAGAGCCATGACATGAACTGCTAGATGAACTGGATGATTCTGATTGGTTCTGGGAATGTCCCATTGTGTGGAAGTAAAAATGATAGACTGACCACAAGAAAACATCAAAATGACTGAGGCCTGACTTTTGCTGAACGTGGTAGTTCCAATAAAGATCAAGGAGGCTCAGCCTGATCATGCAATATTAATGGCAGTGGGGGTGAATATGAAAAAACTGGATGAGAAAAGTTCATTTTCTGAGAACTACAGTGGGCCACCTATCTTGTCTTGGTGGAATATATGGCTTAGCTGGGAGCACTGGCGTGAATATTCTTATGATTCATATACCCATGACCCCATTGACACTGGCATCGTCTGGGGACATTAGGAGGTTATGTCTTGAACCCTTCGTCATCAAAAACAATGTAATGGTCAACTATCTTGACAATATCCAGTAATGCATATTCCTTATTTTCACTTGATGTTTTCTCCATTATTGGGGGTATTTTGGGGGAAATCCTTTTCTCCGAGGGAATGATGTATCCGTGAGTATGGGATGGATTTGGTACAGGCAAAGTGATTTTTATTCCCTTGTGTGGTTGAGGTTTTCTCTCCTGAGAGGTTGTAGGATGAGATATCGACACATAAGTAGTAGTTGAAGGTAGTGTAGAGACTTAAAGTGGATCAGGCTGATTTAATCAATCATGGATAATACCATAGGCATGGGCGAATTCCCTATGAGCTATCTAGTCATTATAATTTTTAGACACATAGCTAGAAACCTACTACCATTCACCATCATTGTCACTATCAGGCTTTACAATCACACATGCCCCCTGATCCATAGTTGGTACCAATTTGGCCATATTGTTATTGACCAAGTCTTAGATCCCACATTCAATCACATTGTACTGCATGAAGGTATTCTCAAGGAAATAGTTATCGGGAAAATAGTTGGGGAGATCTTTGAGATCTACCTCTTTAGACATCCTACTTTCTAGAAACAAATGAATTCCATTATCCAAGGCATTCTAAAAATATCTAGGTACATGAGCCTCATTGAATTATTAGGTCTGGATTCCATGATCCAGGAAAGGGGATCTAGGTGCCTAGGCCTGCCAATAGGTTGGAAGATCCTGGAAATTAGGTGTAACCTGGTTTTCCCACCTTGGGAGTGGTGGTGCAATATGGACCGGCACATTCCAATTTTTAAGAAATCAATTCTTAGATGGAAACTAATCCTGAGGGTGCGGCCCTTGGCGAGGATGTGGAGGTGGCTCTATTGGTAACAACGCTCACTATCTATGTGCCTATATCAATGAAATAGTTGCAGTCTCAGCCTTGGAGGGTCTTTTTATAGGATATGTATGTGGAAATTCGTGTGCATTCTTGGCTTGCTACAAGGCTTCCTAGATATGCTGCGAATTATTATAGAAATCTAGAAATTATCCTGGAATGTTCTGAGTGATGAGGGAAGGGACTAGATTAGTCTTCTTAATTATCTATTCACATAGTTAGATGTTGTTCTTGAGTTAGCAGCATATGGAGTAAGTTTGTGAGGCCCTTTCACCTAGCAACAAATTCTACAACTCGATTATCCGGCATTTTCATTCCCTTGAAGAGGTCATCAATACTAGTCATTCATGTGGTGGAACTGAACTGGTATAGAAACTTCCTATAAAGATCATCCCAACAAGATATGGAACCTATGGGAAACTCTATGAACCAAAAAAAGGTGGTTCCTTCCAGTATTTTTATGAACCACTAGAACATAGACGCTTCTGGATGTACTGGAGTTACATGCAAGGGTACACACCTTGAAATAAAGTTGGTCAGATGCTGTAGAATATCGATCATCCCATTTAAAGGGGATAAGGTAGGGTTTCCAAATCCTGGGGGGTGCATGCATATCTTTCATCCATTCCAATTATGGTTTCCCATCAGGTAGGATCACTACCATTTAGGTTTCCATATCCTCGAGGGAATCTATTAGAGTATCCGTTGGATCATCATGGAAAAGACTTATTTCATGACAAGGGTCCTAGACCACCAATGCATTGGAAGGTTTTTAAATGTTGTAAGATGGATGAGAGGGTATTGGGGTGGCTGGTGGGATGACCTAAGGGGCATCTGGAGGAACCTATGGAGTGTCCAGTAGAACTTGAGTAGGGGCCAGTATAACATGACTCAGGTCTTGAAGAGGATTATCACATAGCTATGGTTGAATCACCGATACATATCATGCAATATTTCTATAAACTACATCTTGTACCTAATCTATTTGGGCAGGGATATCGAGATCACCTAGGGTAACCTCCTTGAGGGGGATATATGCCTACCCCTACTACCCTGGTTGATGGTTACAATAATCTGGTCGTTGTTTTGCCATGTGTTCAGCAAGGATTTCAAAAAATATATTCTCCTATTTAGAAATCCACTAACATAATTAAACCATTTAGGATATTCCACCCTCTTATGTACTGAACAATATGGGTCAAGGATTTTATGGTCCTAGAATGCTATTTACACTTTTTGGGGTCTTGACTGAGAGGAAATGACTCAAAAGGTGCTAGAAGGGAATGAAAAGATCTTTGATGGTGAGTGTGGACACCATTTGGGTCTTCCAAATGTTGTGTTTCCTGAGTGGGCTATTCATCTTTTCCAGACCCTATGCAGATGCCACCTTCCAATTATATATCATAAAATACCATGTTCACTTTGAGGACACCCAAAGGCATATCCTTGATATAAAGAGGTGAACCTGATTGGTGCATGGCAAGACTAAAATGTAGGGCAGCATATTTCTGCAATTCATGAATCCAAACATGTTGGGAAGCCTCTTTAATATCTATTTGGACCAAAATAAATCATTAGAAGCATAATTGTTGGATAAAACTATGATAACAGGGAGATGAAAGGTGTTGAGAAGTAGGGAGTGTGGCCAAATATACTAGAAAGAACTACTATCCTATGTCATCGAAGTGTTATATTATCTTTGTGTAAGATAATTTTCTATGATGGAGATGGAAATGCATCATCCATAATGTTATGTAGAGCCTCTAATCTCATCCTAGGTGAGGGACTCTAGAATTTTGATGATTATAGTTGTAAATGGACAAACCTTCTCAGGGAGATGGTCTACTATTATAATGTCCCACAAACATCTCATTTCAGAATCAGGATTTGGTCCTTGGTTTCCCCATCCAACGACTGGGGGTGGTTGATGGAGAAATAATGGAACTGATGTATAGCATTGTAGCTGTAGACTAGTCGATGGAGAGTACAGTACACAAGCTATCAATCCCTTGTAATATTGGATAGTCTCTCGATGAATGCACAGACTATATCATCATATACATATAGGATTGGGTACCCACCACTACTTCCCACACAAGGGTGGTGGTCATCGGTGGTGGATCACACTGTTGCTGGTCATTGGATAGTCCCAATAAATTTTTTCAGTGATATCTTATTGAAGTGGAGAATGATCCTGGTGATGACAGAGAAGATTTCAAAGCAATACCCTAGAAATGTGCCAAATCATCCTCCACCTGTATGTATCTACATTTGGAATCCAGGATCTGTTAAACCTCACTTTCTAGAATGACGAGGCTGATATGCCGAGTTGAAACCCATATCCTGGACACGAATGATATGGGTGAAGGTTTCATCATTGGATCAATCCCCACTTCAGATTCTGAAAGGAAAACATGCTTGATTGGTATATGATGTTTCTCACATCTCTTCCTCTAGTAGTGATGACCCTTCCTCCTGCCTCAGGATCATTCTTCTAAGAAGGGTTGATCTTTTACATGGAAGGGACCTCATATGGGGTTGGTATTGGAGTGGTGGGGGACCTACTATTAGATGAAATGGGGTGCGGGTGCACCTAGAAAATTGTTTTATGGAACACAGGGATTCCCTCCATGTTTATGGGTTATAGGGTGAGGAGGACCTTCGCTCTAGTTGATGTCATCATCTGAAGGGCCTCCTATTGAGCTGGTTATGATGCGTGGAGGCCCTTAGTATTGATATTCTCTGATATTGAATGATCTTCCATACCTAAAACAATGGGAATGAGGAGGACCTTCATGTCGGGTGTCAAAAAGAAGGGTGATCTCCTCTTGGATTGATGATGGTAGTATGGGGAGGGCCTCCATATTGATGACAAAAGTGTAGAAGACCTCCAATTTTTTTGGGTGTGATATGGGTAGGATATCCATACTGAATTACATCCCCATGGGCCAGCCCACGATGGTTTTTTTCTTGAGTTAGTGATTGGGATGATCGACACAGACTACCTAGGGGACAGCGGGGGCATCAACCATGATCAGGCATATTCATTCACTTTCTTCATAGTGTTAGGGGGATGATAAAACACATCAGTGGGGGATCATACTATTCAATAAATAAGGAATGATATCCCCTAGAGGTAATTATTCTATGTTTGAACATGACATTGCCTTTGGGTCAGCTAAGCAAGGGCCAAATCTTCAAGGGTATGGACAACTACCCCTCAGTCTACGGGACTAGCAGATAACAATAACATGGCCTCATGGGATACCTCCTTGGAGGCTCCCTAGATAATGTCAAATCTGGGATGGTCCAGACATTCCATACCTAATTTTTGTATGGGAGTGAGTCATAAGAGTGTTTCAGGTAGAGTCCCCTGATACAATTAATGGTCATAGTGGGGAGTAGTGGTGGCATATTCAGCCCTTAGGCGTGATGGTAACGTTGGTGGGGCATATAAACCTCCAAATCATTATGTTCCACATCCCTCATCATGATGACCCCCTCCAATTTTTATCATTTAACAATAATATCTATGAACCTCATTTGAGTAAATATAGAGGGTGATATGGGATGTGGGTTCCTAATAGCTATACTCTTGGGAGTTGCCGAAGAAGAGGTGAATCTGTGTTGGATTTCAACATTTTTATTTCCCCTGCCCCTACATCTTTGGGAAGGAGGAGATCAGAGTCCTACAGCTGTATCTTGGGCCCTAAAAAACAATAAGATCCAGCCATCAGTACATATATTATTGAAGTGATTCCCAGTAACCCAACATCATTCATTCTTTCATGGTTGGTTAAAGGATAAACACTAAAAAAATTGCAGACCGGGATGGCCAATGATTAACTACCCCATATCCTATTGAATTTAATGCCATGATCATTGTTTTCTTTGTGGGAATAGGCACCGGATAGATAGAGCTGGTGACACACTCCGTTTTTGATGCCTTGAATTATACTAGTCCCTATTATGGGGAGATGAGATCCACATTGGGCTCACCATTTTTGTTTATGATGCTCTCATCGGGGTACACATCGTCTGTGTAAACATAGTCGATAATTACTACATTCCTTCTTTCTAAACGTGGGTGGAATTCATCACCTCTTTATAGACATTTACTCTATTATCTGAACAAGATGATGGGAAGTCGGTTTCTCTTTCTATGAATTCCCCCTTATAATATGTTTCCTAGTATGTATCTACCTCATATATTTGAGTCATTGTTTGTGAATCTCATTCCTAGTATGATATCTTTGTGGATGTTGGTTAATTACGCTGTTTCAATCAAGAAATTCCCAAGGGGTCATGTTTGTGGATTATCCTTTGGTTAGAATAGTAGTCTCATAGGGGAATCACTGGCATGTCTAGACGTTGAGCCATTGGTACACCTTGATTTTCCCGTATTATAGGTCATATAGATGGTGCGGAAGCTGGAGGCATCCCACGTTGAATATGAGAAATTATATTCGGGATTCATGCCTCTGTGGTTTTCCTCATCTTCCCATGTTTAACAAAGGTTATGCTGCGAGTTTAATCTCTGCTGGAGACGAATCAGACTGATCATAACACTAAAAAGAGTGGATCAAATGGGAAGATCCTTAAAAGGGAAGACATGGAAGGTTTACCAAATGGATGGGTCAGAACGTCCGTGGGGACATACTATGGATGAAATGTCCTAGAAAGGGATGATTTTACACTTTGAAGGATAATAAAAATACCTCAATGAGAGGATCATAGAATGATGGGTCCCAGAAAGTGTTCTCCCATGTTTACCATTGGATTGTATTGAACCTTGAAGAGGATTCATACATACATTGTGTAGAATAGAGGGATCAAAAGCCACATAATTTGAAGGGGTGTTTTGGGACATACAGATGGTTAACTGCACATATGGATGGAATGAGATCCCCATGATGTGGCGGATAGGTTAAAATCAGGATGGATATGGACAGAATGTTAGAGGTTTAGGATAAATTAAGTGAAACCAATTATAGGATGGTTGTGCTGGGATTAAACCTCATAGAGTATTTCTATATGTCCCTGTGTCTTGGTATAAAAGTACATGTAGTTATGGAATGGGTCGATGAGTCACCAGAATATGCGAATCATGATAATAGAAAAATGGATGGGGACACTATGGAAATAGAACCTTTAGGTTGGGTCATGATCTTCCAGGATCACAAATGATCGAGGGAGAGACCAGGATGAGAAATGGATGATGGGTATGAACCTTCAAAGAGGTTTCATGTGCACCCTATGCTAAAGGAGGAGATCAAATTCCAAGTACATCAAGAATGGGGAACAACATTGGGGTGAACAAAAAGTATAAAAACCCAAAGAAATAATGGTGCTTACACAATGAATCTTCCCATCATAAGAGGGACACTCTTGGTTAGGTGGTTGCCGATAATGTGGGGCTTATGCGTGGTTAGCTTCCCGAGGGGATCAGAAGACCTCATAGAGGATGATCAAGGAGATTAATCCCAAAACGTGAATATGTTTTATTATAATGGTGCATCCCTATAAGGGATCACCATAGTTTTCCGTTTATTGGAATTAAACCTCGAGGAGGCTCCCTACGCACCTTAAATGGATAAAAACCCATGTAATTTAGAGATATAGTTTTCTATCATGTGGGATGAAAATAGAATACAGTTTAACATCATGCTGGATGGAAGCTACATACAGTTTAACATCATGTGGAATGAAAGAAACATATAGATAAAAATCAAATGGGACGAAAGGGGCATACAGTTTAATCTCATGTGGTAAAAATTTGAACCGGTGTGATATGCACAAAATAGATGGATGGTGGGATTGAACCTCAAGGAGTCTTCCTACAAACCATGTTTAGAAGACATAGATCAAATTCATCATATTTAAGAAGAAAAAGGGTATGCAAAATTTGATTAGATAGAGACACAAGTAGGAACTCATGGTCGATTCTTACTACAATCCCATGTGATCTATGCACAATGTGAGAAACAAGAGGCAACAAAACACCTGACGGTCATTTCATAAAATGTGAATCATCAAGGAGGGGAGTTATGATTACACATTATTTGCATCCCAAAATGTAAATTGGGTCTTACATCAGGATTGAATCCTAAGGAGGATGTCCAGATGTTTGGGTTGGATATTTTCATCATATAAGAGCATCAAATCAAATAGTGTCGGGTCTTACGTTGAGACTACACAAAGAACACATGGCCCCAACGAATAGTGGGAAAGATGGAGTGATAGGTTATTGGTTCCCATCCCCTCCACAGACCTCTTAGAGTTTTTCACTTGTGGACTCATCATTAATTAACATAGTGTGTTTGGTATGTGGGGTGTCTTGGTAGTTTAACATTCTGCAGATCAGATGATAAAGACCGCTTCCAAACCCTTATAAAAAACATAACTTCTACTCACTCTTGTTTGGGGGGTGGGAAGGGACATGAAATTCCATGTAATGTTAGGTTTGTGGAGTGATTTATTTGGTTGTAAACATTAGCATCCCTATGTGATGAAATAATATTTGTCAGCATGCCTATTGGAAGAAGAACAAATAATGGAGATATAATATGAAGCACAACTCAGCAGACGATAAAATCAATTCTTACAAGCCTAGATGTTCTCATGGAAGAAGGGTTTATGATGAAAAAGGGGTAAATGAGAAGGTATTTTAGAAGTTCTGATGAGTCATGAAGATAGTATTCAAGTAGGAAGAGTCCTCTCAAAGCATGGAGAAAAAGATCTTCGTGATGGGAGGAGCTTTGTGAAGAATAATAACCCAACCGAGGCATGTAGTCAACATGTTCCTTGATGGTGTTTCATAAATACATAATACTTTTTAAAGACCTAATTATCCAAATAGGTCTCCTTACTTTGTGATGGCCAAAAGGATTCCTGATGGGAATCCCCACATGAAGTAGAGGTAAAATGAAGAAATGGGAATGTGGTTTTGCAAATATCAAGTACCTCAAATGATTCATTTTCTCAATGAATTGTAGACTAGAAGATTCTTTATGATACAATAATTCATAAGGTGAATGGAAGGTTGTCAATAATTTGGAGTGATGGAATATGGGTATTTATTTTCACTATGGGAGATATGCTGAGGGAATACTGCGAAGTAATTCATCCTATGTAACCAGAGGTCGATCCGTCTAGTTTCTCAAAGTCGCAGTGGTGTCTGTCAATCCCTCTAAGGAGGTCATAAAAGTTCTTGACTCCCAAAATGTTCCTAAGCCTTCAATATATGTCCATCACTTCCTCGGTGTTAGTCATAGTGGTATTATCCATGCATCATTGTTTTTTTTTGCATTAGAGGCATTCTAGTGGAGCTTCGTGGGAAAAAACAAATTGGTAAAATTTATGTTCCTTTTATGATTTATTCCAAGGATTGGAATTTGGTTATAAAAAACTATTTTCAAAATTTTTTATATGATTTAATGGGAAAATGTTTTCAAAATTATTTCAAGCCTTAATTATATGTTTCTAATGTATTTTCAATGAAAATGGTTATCAAAAACGGGTTTCTGAATTATTTTTTAAAAAGATAAATTTTTATTTTCATTATGAAATGGTTTTACAATAATATTTCCAAATTATTCTCCATCTAAGATGTTATCTCTTAGTGTTAATCATTCTTTTCTAGGAAATGGTCCCAAGGTTCCATTCATATTCATTCTCTAAATGGTTTATGTATCTATGGAAAGATTTTTATGAAACCCATTTCTCTCTCATGCTATATGATTATGAAACTCATTCCACTTCCATGGGTTTTATGCTTATGAAACACACTTATTGTCATTGTTATTATCTGATAAAATTATTATGAAACCTATATTTTTTCATATGTTATGAACTGATAAAATGATTAGGAAACCCATTTTATTTCATGAGATATGAATAGATGTTAATGAAACTGAAATTTTTCTATGGTTTACGATATGGTGAAAATTTTATTATATTTTGGAACATGTATGCATGATTTTACTATGAGATCGGTGGGACCTATATCTCCCTCACATGAATTGGGTAAATATTTATATCTCTTGATATAATGATGGTATTAAAGTCATCCAGCATAATACACTAAGGGAAGATGTGGAAATCTAATCCTTACGAGGAAAATGTTGTGACTGGTGATGGTGGCATTTCCCACTTTGTATCTCTAGTCACCACAATGATGGTAGATGGGGAACCCATATCTAAAATGCGAAGATGGGGAAACCTGATTCACTATGGGAAGATATGGAAACTTCTTCCTTACCATGAATGGACTGCAATGGGAGATGGTGTTGTTCCCGACCAAGTAGCTGTAATCTACATGAAGTTTCTTGATAAGTTATAGAAATTTGTCTTAACTAATAATGAATAATAATATATACTTATGTGTATTCCAATACTCCATGTCTTAGTCCTATGTTATTAATTCATGTTTAATGCACTTTATTTCATTATGATTCAATCCATATGAAATACTAACCTTTGTATCGTGATTCATGTTTTTTATATGAAGTCTATGATATTTTAATGTTATGATCACATTATCAAACCCTTATACTCATGTTTATTATTACATATACCCATTTGTTACCATTATTGGGTATCTGATCTCACCCCTTATTTTTTCCATTCACATGTTATGAAGATATATTTTAGGTGTCATATTTTTAATTGAGATGCTAGTATTTATGAACCTATTGGGAGACAATATAGCGCACACATGCACTAGTGTTTATTATTACATGTTTCAAAAGTCACTAAACTAACCTAGTATATGGGAATCTATTTGGTTAATGTATTAAGTATTTTGTAAAAGAGTTGTGTACTTTATTTGTACATTATAATTGGTTATTGTAGTTAGTAAATAGTGATGTTTTATTCAACCATTGGAAACTATAATAAGAAAAAATTAGTGAGATCCCAAGGTATATTTATATGGATATGTCTAAGGATATGTCTAATGATAAGTATGAGGATGAGTAAACCTTTATGAAAATTTATTGAAATTTAGGTAAAGGATAGAGTGAGTGGCTTCCTAAAAATAAATACCTATCTAGAAAATACAAGTGGATATAGTTTGGGAAATGATGGACTTACTAGTAATAACACCAACAAGGTGTGTTAGACCTAACTCTTGTGTAACCTATTATATATAAATAGACCTTATATTTCACTTGGTCTTACACTCTGTAGGGATATTCATTGGGAATTCATATAATTTTCATGAGAAATCATGATGGATTTAAAATTAAGATCAATATTAATAACATTGGATAATTCTAAGGAGTCAACTATTAATGAAGGTTTTATAAATTATAAATCCTATAATCAGTTTTTTATGATTATCTGGTTCCTCAATATGATAACTATTTCTTACTCAATTATTTATAGTTTTATTCAATGGTGTGAACCAAGAGGAACTCGGTTAATAGTGAATGTGATTGATAATTTTTTGATGTCCAACCCAATTAAATGGCCACCAGAGTAAAGAAAGTTGTGATCATGCCTACTTAGTTTTCATGGAAGAGGACTAACAACCTTTACCTTAACAAACTCTCAAACATTAAAATTAAGAGAAGTAATGGGTTTTCTATTATTTTGGGTAATAGAGAGAATGTAGTAAAGAAGATTAACTCTACTTTTTGTCAATATTGTGGAGAGAATCACCCATGTGAATGTCATTTCATAACATGAGTTGTTTTTAAAGTGTAAAATAAGGACCCAATAAAATAAAATGATAAAGAAACATGAAGGGGATCGTTAATGAAATGTATAAAAATATTGTAATCTATTATACATCATAAAAGGAGAAATGATTTGAGTTAGGATTGAATGGTCATTATAAAAATTTATTCCCTAAGTGGAAGTTATTGATGAAAATAATCATGGTGGTAAAAGTAATGGTTATATTGATAATGATGATGATTCTACATATAAAATGTGATAGGGATGCGGTTTTATTTAACCTGATGTGGAATACTTCTTATGGATTATGGATGAGGTGGAATAATTGAAGTTTTAATGTATTTTGATCGAAGAATTATGTTATATGAATGAAACAAATATACAATTAATATCCATTTTAAATATTTCAATAATATTTCCAAGATTATGTTGAATGTTTCTGATGGACAGTAGATGTTATTTAATGATAAGGGGATATTTTGACTATGGGAATATTACCCTTAATATGTTTCGTATATTAACATAATGTTGTCTTGATAAATATATTTTGGATATGAATAAGTAAATTGGACATCACTAATTACCTTAGAACAAATTAAGTACTTGTTGACAAGTGGTCAGTACTTTCATTAATTAATATTACAATATATTTTGATTTATGTAATATATATAGTAATTTTAGGAATAAGGAATCATTTATATTTTGGAAGAGGATTTATGGAAATTTGGTTTATTACCATGTTTTAAGAACATATGATAAAGTTATTCACATGTTTGTAATATGAAAAGAAAGAGCTACTTTGTGATATATGGAGGATCAATGTTATGCTAATTTCATGACCATTTTCTTAATGTTTCAAATATTCATCATTTAGATGGTTTACAATGTTATTAGTTTTGGGAATGTTTAATATAAACTTCATATGAATATTGTGATATTGAATTATTCTCTCACCACATTTGGATTCATGAAAATTAGATAAACTGCATAGAAAAATTGTGTTGATAGTAACTGAAGAGAGATGAGATGAATTATTGTAGATATCATGATAAATTTGATCATCATGACTGAAACAAATTCATCTTCTCTTTTGGAGAAAGGGGTGAAGTGGAAATTGGTCAACACACAACCAAGGGGTGATGTTTTACTTATGAAAGGTAATGAAATAATGTAAGTGTAAATTCTCGAGAAAATTCATTAACTCTAGGGAAATGATCTTAAAACCAAAAGGTTATCCTAATATATTATTTTACAATAAATCAAATGTTCTCTTATATAATCAATGATATAAGTATTTTTGGTTGTTAACTTTCATATAACTAGGAATTTTATCACTGACCTCCAAAACATGATAGTTATACTGATATTCCATGTCTACATTTTCACTTTCCACCTATATTATCTGAGGACGAAATGCAGCTATGAGTTACTTTGGATAACAATTATGGTTACAACTTTACCTATTTGAATGAATTTTTATTGTTAATTTTTACAACGTTGTTATCTACTAAATAAATTTAAAAGTATTAAACCATTGATAACACATATAAATTTTGAGGGTGAAATTCATTTTAATGAGATTATATTATAACACTCAAAGTTTTTGGGATTTTATTTCAAAGTAATTTAATCTATTTAATATTTTCCACTTCACATAACACTAAATATATCTTTTTTTATATGAAATAACCATGTTATTATTGTTGTTTATGCTTCACCATGATAATATTTCATTATACGTTACACCTAGTTAAGTTAACGCTTCATGCAACATTGGGATGTCTTGCATTAAATGCAACATTGACTTGGTATTCATTAAATACAACACTATGTTTCTATGAATCAGAATTTTTTTATTATAATTAATTAAATGTGATAGTGATAAAATAGATGTTGAACATAATAATATGAATTGTAATAACCAGTTTTAGAATAATAGTTATAATTTTTTATAGAAATAAAACATATTCATTATAAAGGATATAATTTCTGGTAAATTATTTATATATTTGAAAATGAAATTATCGTAATAAAATTACTATTTATATCCTTCTATGAAAAAATAATAAAATATATTTTAAGAAATTAATAATTTTAATTTTATAAAATAAATATAATTTATGAATTCAAATATTTTTAAACTTTCTTAGGGAGAATCATTGGGTTTTTTAGAGAAACATCAATTTTTAGTTAATAGTGTAAAATACCAATTTTTCATTCAAAAATACTTTTTCATCTAATTTATTTACATATTTGAAGTTATGTTATAAGTTGGTTTTAAAATAAAAATAGTTCAATTATATATCTATTAATTCAATATAGGACACTAGATTCATTATTATTTGGAATATATATATTAGAGCTTAATGACCTTTAGAATATTCCCTCTTTTGAAAACTATCTTCCTCTCCACAGCTGTGAGATTAGAATTAAACATAATTGTTCCAATTCATTGAATAGAATTTGTATAAAATAAATTTAGTAATAATTATAATATTTATTTTCTAACAATATAAAGATAATTTTTGACCAAAAATATTCCTGAATGTTACTAAAATTAATTATATTGACTAAGGTAAAATTAAGCATAAGAGTGGAATAAACCTTAATATTTGGGGACATAATGAAATTCCCACTTGTACAACACCAATTCTATTAACATATTTCGGCCATATGTTTCCATTATTGAGTTTTTATAGACTTTTTTTAGTAAAAAATGTGGGCACACCTGACCTGTTTTCAAAAATGTGAAGTCTGTCCCCTCCATCACCCTATAAAAGACCACCACATCTATCCCATATTCACACCTCACAAGTCACTTATGTTTAGAAGATATCATCAAAATTTACTTCCCAACATCCCTCAAATAATAATTCAAATCTCTATATAGTTATAAACCTAACAAAGAAATCCCTTTGGGGAAACCCAAAAGGAGTTACCCAAAGAAGAGGTAACGTCCGTCCTCAATCTCTATTCCTTTATTTTAATTTTACACTAACTAAATTTGTATTATTAATTTTTAAATAATAGAATCATAATAAAAAATATACATAGATGTTTTTTATGATAATATTTAAACCTATACATTCACACACAACCATATAATTAGGTAACAAACTCCCTATTCCCACATAAAGAGAACAATTGCCTCAAAAAATGATGTCGTACATTTTTCCTTTACCACCTATCATGGTTGTAAATTATCATGGAACTTATATTTTTATCTAATACATATGATATATATGATTAATTTTTCTAATTATTTAATTATTAAACAACCCGTACCTTCATTATTTTCATTTTCTATAAATACGATAATTTTATTTGAAAAAGTGTCGACTCCCTACTGGTCAAAGAGATGTGATTCATTTACACAATACAAGGAATGTATTCAGTTTTTGTTTAGTAAAATTATATGATATATATGAAATAATAATTCTAATTTAATGATACATTATATAAATATATACACACACATATGTCATTGATTTTTTTTCTTTTGATATTACAAAGAAAAATGAAAACATCATTCATGGGTATGTATGACAAACCATCTCCATGAACGATGTATTCGACTTCATATTTCATTATTCAATACATTATTATATATATTAGTAAAATTAATATAAATTATATTTATTTTTTTTTAAATTATTAAATCATGATATAAGTGTGAGGACCAGAAATATAACAAAATATTACACTAGCAGAAAACACAGTAGACATTTCTTGAAGTGAAACATTAAATTGGAATGATTAATATGTTGGTAATCTAATGTCATAATTAAATCAAATATGGTATTGAATATAATAATATGGTTCATTAAAATATTTAAAATAAACTTATATTTATTATACAGGGGGATTGTACAAGTAAAAATAGAGTCAAGACATACATTAATGGAATTTCATATCCATTTTTATTTCAATGAGATCCATGCCTTATTCACCACACATTTATATTGTGGAAAGTGTATAATAACCGTGGATATCTTATATTATAATTATACATAAATTTATGTGTATTTACATATCCATTTTATGATATTTCTTTCACGGGGTTTATTTTTCAAAATATACCAAATCGGTAAAGTAATTTTATCTCCATTTTCCTTCCTGAGACATATGTCACGTTATGCCCCTATATTATTCATTCCATTGAATTAGGATTAAATTTTAGTAAATTGAAAATGGTTTATAGCTAAAATCTGACTATTTATCGATTTTTTTCTTTATTATGCTCACACTGATGAAATATTATGAACTATATATAATGAACTCTCATGATTTTTCTTGACCCATGGTTATTCATGTTATATCCATGCACTGTTACCATTTTTTCATTCTTTTTTATATGAAGATCAGGAATTTTTTTAGAATGCTGGACATTACCCTTCTCTTCGGTTGGACATATCTATTCCTACAAAAAAAATGTTTTCTAAAAATATATTTCAAAAAATATTTTATTTTTCTCCTATGATCATTAATGTTATTTTTACCAATTTTTTAATTTTTTTTAAATAATTTTTTTAAAAAATAATATTCTTATTGTTTTTCAAGTCGAGGTACTATTATGAACCTTTTAAATAGAAAAAGGAATTTTCATGAAGAATAGATTTACCCACTGTAGTGAATGTCATTCCATTTTAACTTATTTCAAATGGCTACAGAGTTCATTATTTTAAAGATAATGTTTTCTTAATGCTCTATATATTCATATTTTCAAGATATTGCTTCTATGAAAAAGGATTTCTAAATAATTATATTTAAAAACTATTTCAAATGATTTTCTAATCTCCCTTTTTATGTTCTTATAGTGTCGATTTCATTGAATATTATTTTAATGATTTTTAATATTCATATAAAATTTTTAAAATTATATTCAAATTAAAAGGAAATTAAAATTTTTTCAAGAATCTTTTATAAGTTTTCAATGGAATTTATTTTGGAAGTTATTTCTTGAAAACATTATATATTTCCAAATAATTTACATAAAATGGTTTTAGAAAAGAATATATGTTTTAGAATATTTTTTTAAATAATAAAGGATGTTTCCCAAAAGAATTATTATTAACGGATATTCCCAAATTATTTTCCCTCAATGATGACATATATTAGTGTTACTTATGCCATTCTGGGAAATGATACAAATGATTCATTCATAAAATTTTTATGAATGGTTTATGTTTTGATGGCATGATTCTTAAGAAACCCATTTCTAATTCATGGGTTAAATGTTAGTAAAAATCATTCATCCTCGACATGTTTTACACTAATGAAACCCTCTTATTTTCATTGGTTATTATTTTGTTAAATGATTATTAATCATTTCTTTTCCCACAGGTTATGAAACTATTTAATGTTTCTGAAATCCATTTCATTACAAGTGTTATAATAGGATGTTTTTGAAAACTGTCACTTTTTTAGATCATGATATGGTGAATGTATTAGTATATGGTAACACATTAATGAATAAAGTTATTATAATATAGGTGGGACTTATATCTACCTCCAATTTATTGAGTAATGATTTATATTTAATGAAAAAATGATTGGATTTAAGTCAATAAGCCTAATAAACTATAAGAATATAGTTAAACATGATCCCTTACAAGGAAAGAAACATTATTGGGGATGGTGGTGTGTCCCACCAATTTGGTGTAGTCACCATCACGATGGATGACGGGGAATCCTAATCCACTATTGGATGATGGGAAAACCTGACCCACTATGGGAAGATAGGGTATCCCAAACCCTTATACGGAAAGGAATGTGACTGGGGATGGTGGTGTGTCCTTCCTAGTAAGTCTTATCCCCATGAAGTTCCCTGATATGTTCCAGCATTGAATCTTGTCTTTAGGGAATGATGTTACATATTTATGTGTATGCCAAAATTATATGTCTTACTCCAATGTTATGATTTCATGGATTATTCTATATATTTTATTATAATTCTTGCCTTTTGAACTATTAAACTTTATTCCATGGTTAATTTTTTTGATATGCAGGGTATGATCTTATAATGTTATGATAATGTCCACATACCCTTAATCTCATGTTTATTCTTACATATATCCCTTGTTTACCATTTCTGGGCATTTGAGCTCACCCTTTTATATACTTCTATTATTTTTTTATGAGGATATATTTAATATATGATATGTCCCAACGGGCAGATTGTCTTGGAGAACCAAGTGGGAGATAATATAACTCACTCATTTACTAGAATTTATGATTACATGTCTCTAATATAACTAGATTAACATGGTGTTTGGGATTTTTATTTTAAAATGTTTTAAGTATTCTGAAAAAATGATGTCATTTCTATATATCTTAAGATTGGTTTATTATAATTTATTAATCAAAAAACACTTCAATAGTGATCTTACTTCTGAATTCTAAAGAAAAATCCCATTGGAATACTTTGATATTTAGAAATGAAAAAAATAACACTATATTTCACACACATACCAACAATCACATAGTACTTGCCAAATAATAAATTGTATTCTATTATATATAATATTAATCAAATATAATAAATTCTAGATAAAAACTAAAGTATTTTATAGTTTCTAAAATAACCAAAATAATAAAAAAATCATAACAATCTTGCACTCCATTATCTATGAATTGGGATCAACATATAGAAAAATGAATTATGAAAATATAAAGAGTATATGTATAAAAGAGTCTATCCCCAAATAAATCAATCACTATAAAGGCTATTAACATTCCATGTGAAGGATAATAACTACAATAGATGTTACCATCATATGTTAATAATAGAAATATATATGTTACAAAATTATCTCTTGAAATTGAGTGATTGTCACTATTTATAGATTTTTAATTCCTCCCTTGAGATTTCACGCTCTACTATGATAATTACTCATTTCAAAATTTTGTAATGTATATATTTCATATAAAAAATTAACAGTCTACAGTAACTATAATCTTATAAAAATCCCATACTTTTCATGATAACATTCTCATTCTTCTCTCCAAGAATGTTTTCAACTATTTTGAACATTTATAGGTTTTATGATTTGGATAAACAAATTGTATGAAATCATACATTTTGTGAGTGTTTTCCCTAAATAACGAATTAGGTATCCAAGGATTGAAATCTTTCACATTTTAAATTTTTTCTATATCAATCATCAATTTGATTTATAATGACTATTTAATTAAAGGAATTATTTCGGAGCGATTTGATTGAACTAAAAATAATTTTGAGAAATTAATTCAAAACATTATCATATGTGACTATAGTAGTTTTAAATATCTAATTTAACATTATCATATATAATGGGACCTCCCTACTAAATGTACTTATCCAAATTCATTTATAGTAATAGTTCATGATGTCCCCTTATAATAGTAATGAATTATAATTCCTAGAAATCACTCACTTTGAACCAATAATTATTTCACTATATTGTCATTTGATAAAATGGACCAAATACTAATGGATTAAATAGTTTAGTAGTTTAGTATTACTAGATACATACATTATTCTGTAAATATATTTTATAACTTGAAATATAAGTCAATATTATAGTGATAACTTATCATTTATTTTAGTATATCACATAAATCATTAATAAAATCTTTCCTAGTAACCTGGGGAAGGGAAAACCTAATAAAAGGTTATCTCAATTTCTCTATGAGGGAAAATATATAATAGAATCAATAATTGGATAAATAAGTCATTAATTTTAAAACATAGATAATTAATAATAATATAATAAATAAGATTAATATCATAAGAAGGCGACTAAATCCAAGGTTGAATAACACACACCTATTGTGTTGTGTGGTAAAATATATTTTATTTCCCTAAGATATGTTGTGTATAGTTCTTACCTAAGGTATCACCAAAGATTAATGTAACAATCTAGTTATAAGGATTGAATATTTAATATGTATATTAATATTTATAAGATTAGTGAACAATTAAAAAACATAATCATCCAAAGAGAGAGACAAGTGATCAAATATTGAAAATAATTATAAATTTAAATATTTCAATGTTTATAAATAAATATATAAGACTCAAGAATAAAAAATGTGTCACGTAACCTTCCCATAATAACATTAAATTTCTACCCCTCCATTAATTAATAAATAATGGAGTATTTTAGGAAGAATACATACTAATACAAAGTAAAGAAGAAAAAAATGGTTGACATCCTAGGTTGTAGGCTGAGTCTTCCATGATCTTTCTCTCTATGTCTATCCTCTAAGGACATCATCATTATCCATTAATTTTATATCCAATTTATCATCCCCTCTATCATCACTCAATTCCTCCAGACTTCTTGATATTCTATTCAAATAAAATATTTCTTCTAATATCATTTGATTGGAATATCCTAATTTAAATCATGAATTAGATAAATATTATTACATATGGAACCAATCTATTTTTATAATTTGGATTATCTGAGGATGTCATGATTTATATATTCCAATTAAAACAACCCTACGATGTGGAGAGGAACCCTGCATTGTAGAACTTTATCATTAGACTATCATATGTATATCCATTTATGGCTATGATATAGAGATATTATCCATGGTTTAGACTCCATATTCATCAAATAAAACTTATATTACAGTAATAGTGACTTCCACAGAACCTAAAAACCCTATCCTAAAGCCTTTTTATTTAAAATTGGGTTATAGTAAGCCACAAAATAACATCTCATCCCACATCACAACCTCTATCTCTAGATCAATTTCCATAGATTCCATGAAATTAGGGAGAAACTTTTGGCATAGGTTCTATGAATTATCTAGTGGAATCAAGCACTCCATTATTTCTCCATGTTTTCCCTATGTCATATAAGTGAAAAAATGGGATAATTGTTGTTTTCTAGGGACCCTTATTTAGTCATTGTTAACCCTATGTTAACCTAATGTACACACTCGGTATCCCTTTTATAAGGCCTTTATTACCCTTATACAACCATTTAAAAAACAATTTTACCTTTTATGTAGGTCTTGAATACAATAATGCACATGTAAATAATGATAGTTTACCCTTCTGTATCCTTAAGAAACCCAAGGTTACCTTTTTCATATCATTTGAAAACCATAGGTTCCTTTACACATCTCAGGAATGAAATTTTGTAAACATACACTATGAATGAGCTACCTATATATAGTGGTTTCAACCCTAATGTAGAAATATCTTTACATTTATAGAAAATTCCTCTTACAATTATATAGTGGAAACATTATGTTTAGACAACATGTCTTACCTCTAATAAATGTTACCATTACCTTAACACTTAAGATGAAATCCATGGTCACCCTTACACATCCATTGAAATCCTCATGTTTCAATTATACAAAACCACAAATCATTATATTTTCCTTAAATAAACATTACGATTTTGTAGATAACATTACATAATGTCTAAAAACAATCCTTCATATAGGTATACAATTTTACCATTACGCAGCCTTATGGACATTCATAAGGGTATATAATAACATTTAAAATTTTCATAATAAAAAATAAAATTCCAAATACATTATTTGAACCTCCTTTTATTGAAATTAATTATTCACATGAAAATATAAAAAATTTAAATAAATATGTTAATTTCATTTGGAAATGATTATAAATATAAAAATTCATTTTAATAATTTTAAATATTTTTCTTGAAAAATATTTCCCCCATGTACCCCTACATAATAACTATGTTATTCCTCAAGCATCAAATCTAATCTGATAAAATCATAGGGAACCGATGATACTAGAAGAAATATTATCATAACTTAATTACATGATCATTTCCATAATATTGTGAAGGATCTAAATTATACACTTTTTAAAGGGAAAACACAAGAAATCACGAAGACTTTACAATTATGGTTTTGTTGAATTTGAGGCTTAAGGTAGGAATATAATAATGATTTATAACAGCAAGTATTTTAGAGGATTTCTATCGCTAAATCATAATTATTTATTCAAAAATTAAATTATCAATGTAAATATATCTATAAAATAGTGATAAACTTCTCTTCTCAGGATTATGGTTCAGGTTATGGATAATAAAAAGCACCATGAAATAATTTCACCTTCTAGAATTATCTCAATACTTTTATTTTATTTTTCTTTCAAAATAATTGTACATAATTCTTTTTGAATGTATTCTTTGAAAAAATAAAACATCCACCACATACCCCCATATAAAAAAATTATCGAGTTTTTAATTGTGATTTTATATTCCTCCAATTATAGCTCATTATTGTTTATTTTATTTTTCTTCTTTTCAATAATAGAAATAAATAAAATTATAATAAATGAACCATAAAAATTTCCCATTTCTCAAAATCGTACTCCCCCACTAGTTCCTCATAATGTAGTGAATCGCTTTTACCATGAAATCAATCACCAAAACACATAAAAATTAAAATATATTAAATACACAAAATGGGGGTAGGAATAGGAAATTTTGTTTGTAATGTGGATCTTTCCTATCAAGTTAATTCCAAAATTTTGTGGTATAAATTAGTATTAATGAAAAAAATGAATCATGGATAAGTGATAAATCAATTAAAATTCTATAATCATATTATATGTGACTTTTCACATCATTTCCTAGTCAGGTTCCAATTTAAGTTATAGTAGGTGACATGCCCTATAATCTCTCAATAATTTTGTTCCTGGTATAATTGAAAGTATTTTCCCTATTATCCATCATAGTAATAAAACATATGAAATTATAAAATAAATCAATGTATGGATAATGAGGACAAATTAATCCACATGATTTTACTGAATTCATTGTTTAAAAAATGGTGTTGGAATTTCAATATATTATAAATATAAAACATGGATACATGATATTATTAAGAAACATATGTCGACAATAGTATTATAGATAAATGATTCCTTATGTGTGTATGAAAATTCCAATAATAAACACCAAACATATTTTTATCGAGTTAAAAGATAAACTTAAATGTGAACTCCATTTTCTCATGAATTTATTTATCTCTTATCCTCTTAAATTTTATTTTGTTAGAATTCCTAGAAACTTTATTAATTAGTTTTCATATAAAGAGGACTCCTTATAGAAGGGTATGGATCATTCCATTGAAAATAAAAAGGTAAAAGGGAATAGTGTCTATATCAAAAAATAATAAATCCAAAGAATGACTTAAAACACGGGCTTCTTCATAAATTATTTTTTTAACATCTTAGACTAGACCATACATCAAGAGCAGTGATTAAAACATAAGTCAGAAAATTTTTAGCTCATACACTTGTTCTAGGGGTATGTTTCAATGGATCTTTTCAGATTATTACCACTGAAAATTAATGAGTGTCTTCATTCTTCTTCTTCATTCATGATTTTAATTCCAAAAAATTGGTGGATATGATTTAAAATATATTTATTCAGACTTGGAAAAGTAATTTCATAAAATGTTTTTTAGATTGGAATTTTATAGTTGCATATGGTCTCTAGGTTCGTATATTTTTTATGGATCATATTTTTAAGAGCCACGTAAGTTCTATCTTTACAAATTCAATAACATTTATAGGATTATTTTTTTATTTTTTATAACTTTTATAACAGTAGATTCCACTATTTTCAAGAACTAAATATGTCTATATTTATCTTCTTGATTTCATAGTTTTCTTAGTGGTCTAATTCCACTAGTTGATGATATTTTTTTACAAAAATAATCTAATGGTGGGTCAGACATATATAATTTATTTATACTATCTGTTATGTCCATAAAGTGTACTCAACCCTTTATATCCAATCCTTATAGTTTGATATAACTATTTCCATTAAAATTATATTAATTACCTTATTGTACACATTAGTTCATCCATTTGTTTACGAATTGATGGGTATAGATATATTTTGATGCACCTCATACGTATTATCTATTCTGTCTATTATTATATTACAATAGTGAGTCCCTTGGTCATCGATGTTGGCTAATATCACACCAACTAAATAAAAAATGTCAAACCTAAAAAAACCGCCCATAATATTGGCATTATCATTTTTTGGGGCATTAGACTACGCCTATTTTTAGATAATAATAACCATAATGAAGTGTGTAATAACTACATAAAAAACTATGAATGGTCCATATTAAGTGAATTCCCCATATTCCAAATTGTTAAAAAAAATATATTAGGGGATGGAGGAATCACATGTCATTTTGAAATAGTTCATGAAAAAAATTCTTTTTCTAATTTTTTAAAATATTCATGATAATATTTAATCGATGATAGCTAATATATTCAAGATTCCAAAAAAAATTAATGTCATTATATGAGGTCTTATTATGCCTCCAAAATCAAATTTATAAGATAATTGAAATATAGACTCTATATAACTCATCTGTATGAACCTAATTAAGAATTGGGCATTAAATGTTTTTTCAAATAAATAGATCCTACAAAATATAAAATCTTGGTTAATAATTTATTTTTGTGATTTTGATGAGAGAGAAAAATTGAAGGTACATGAGATGTTCCAAAATAATTCAAAATATTGAAATAACATCATATTTTACCTTCTATATTGTAGAGTTGTTCTTGTTTTAGCTGATCATTTAGTGGGTTAAGATCTGAAATTTTTTCTTTAGTGCTGTAAGGATGTCTATTTAGGTGATTAACCTCTATATTTTAACCACTTTTATTATCAAAGATCTCCCAGATGAAGTATATAAGAAGATAAACACATCAAAACACACTTGGAAGGAATCAAATTTCATCATCATGAACCTCAGGGATGCATTATTACATTAGATTAAATTATACATGTTCTGGATTTTTCCACTGAAAAAAATGTTGAAAACATTTTCTGTGGATGTGTAGTTGAGCTAGTAGTGTCCAATTTCCTTAAGGAAAAATCTATCACTTTTGGTTTTACATCAATATTTTGACACATGTCTTGGTACACACAGATATTTCTCTTATACTTTGTATTTTCTTTTAATTTATCTGTTAGTTTTTCCATTGATTTCTAGGTATTTTGGATTTATATTTTTTTGTTTTGGTTGTTTTTTGGGGATTTTATTTAGACAAATACCTGGGTAGAATGAACGTTATGAGGATGAGGTTGTGGTTTGTAAAATGAGTTTCAAACACTCCTAGTGGCATCTTTTTATGGAGATGTTGGTTGATTGGTTTATCCACTTTTGTTAGATTTATTTTGGGGTGAAAATGGTAATATTTTGGGACTTTTTTTAAGTCACTTGGTTAGGTCACACAGTTTATTTAAGCCTTTATTAAGTGTGCTGGGGGTTTCACTGTTTGCAGAAGGTTTAACTAACAATGAAGCCAATGTGTGCAGCCTAATATCTACTACACAAGGGTGAATTTAATTGTTTTCACACAGTTTTTCAAATCGTGCAAGCTCGCCATGGGACCTGATTGGGAAATAGTATTTTTGGGAATTTTTCATTATTTTTAATTGGGGTTACTCCCCTTGGACCCCCATTCAAACTCCTCCACTATATATTCCCTCCATGGGGTTTTCGCACTTCTAAGCCAGTTAATGTAGGATTCAATATGTTTTCATGGTGATTCATCACCTAGATCAAAATGATATGGATTTCTACTTCTCCTATATTTAATTCCGTTCATTTTCATCTTCTACTGAAACCTATTTTCACATGTATGAATATTTTAATGGCTATGGTTGCTCGGTTTTTGGTCTCTTTTCGTATTTAGTGCTGCTTGTGGTTGGACATAGCCTCCCATGCTTTGGTGGAGGTGCAGTTACAGTTTAGAATTTTATTCCGGAAGGTTTATCATGAGAGGTAGGATATTCTAGTCTTAATAATTATTTTATTAATTTATATTACATGATTGAGTATTTTAATATGTTTTATTATTTATGTGAGTTGTGAAAAAGTGGTTTTCGAAATAATTTTTTTATGTATTTGGTTTTAAAAAATGGGGTTTTCAGGAAAAATTTGTTGTATTTTATGTGTAAATCTTGTTGAGATTTATGAAAATATATTGTAATGTGTGTTATTAGTTTAATAAATTTTCTAACTGGTGAAAATTATATTTTTATATAGTTTTTCTATGCGTTCAGTTTAAATTTAACTTTTCATTGTGAAATTGGGTGTGTTATTAATGTAAACCCTTATTGTGTCACTTGGTAGTGTATTATAAATTATATAATTTTGAATAATTATTTATATAAGGTGTGATAAATATGTTTTAAAATGGTTTTGGTGTGCGGTTGAATATATAGGAGTATTTTGGATACAAATTTTTTGGTAAAACTCTTATGGTGCTTCTTGAAATTGTTTTAAAAAATGATAAAATGTCATACTAAATTATGTTTGAAATGCAAAGAATGATTGGGAAAGGATTTGGTGAGTTTAGGCTTTTAAAATAAAATTTTGGTGTGAAAGTTGTGATATTTGACTTGTAATGATTTTTTTGTTTGAAGAAATGTGCAAGTGTCTTTAGGTGATATGTGAAACTTGATTGAGCACAAAAGGTTAGCCCAGGTATCTAGGTGGGAAGACTAGGAAAATTATGTTAGTGATTCAAAAGTGGCATTATCCTGGTATCTATTAGAATGATTGAGGATGTCAACCCTACCAAAATAATTATGAGTTATTGGAGACAACTAGGTTATTGGTATCGTCCATACTAGTGTCTTGTGCATGAGAATGTAGTTCATTGGGGTTTTAATGCCACATTTCACAGTGATATGATGTACATAGTGTACCATTGTTAGCTAGATCCTAAGAGTATTTTCTATGAATCTTTTTCATTATTTATATTGTACATACCATTGTAATACCGTGTGTTTTGTTTGTAATTTCAGTATCAAGTCTGTTTTATTTAATACTATTCATTCTTTAATGTTTCTATCTTGAAAATTGTTTTTATTAAAAGTTTCATCTCTTTAAATTTGTTACTATCATTTTCTGTTAATGAAAACATGGAATAATTTTTTCATATAATGTTTATAGAATGGAATATTCACTTGGGTATAATACTATTGGTCTTAGGTTTACACCCAAATTAGGCCTTTGTGTGTATGTAGATTTTTTAATGTTTTAAAAAGGTAAGGAAAAGGTGTTTGGAGATGGTGGTTCATGTTGTTATCATCTTTCCTTGGTTCAGTGTTGTGGATATGGCTTGAGGGCGATGTCCCCGTTTTAGTGTGGTGGTTTTTTAGTTAAAATTTCTACTAATTTTTAGTTGTATCCCTATTTGGATTTTTTAAAATGTTTTTTAATTAAATTCATAATTATTGTTAAGACTTGATTGGTGTAGATTTCATCTTCGGTGTATTTAGTATTATTGGTAGTTTTATGTTTCTATACCCAAGTAAGTAGTTCCCAAACCATTATTTATGAAACTCAAGAACTTATTCCAGCCTATAGGGAAGGGGAATGCAATTAGGTTCTTACAATAGACAGGGCCGGGAATCAGTTTGAATGGAGACCCGGCTTAGTTTGTGAGAAAATGGTATCAGAGTAAGTTATACTATTTTGAGATTCATTCCTTGAAGAAGAGTATAGGTAGGAAAGAGTTATAATTTTTGGTGCATTATGTTCTGGTTATGAATGCAATTCTTAGCCATCACTCCTCATGACGGGACCCAATCCACCAAGGGGATTCAGGTTTTATCTTAGTTATTTGAGTCTTCTGGTTCACTGAAGATAGTGGAAATGAAATGGGAGTTTGGTCTATGGTCTTAGTGAGCTCACAGTGCATGGATAGACATGTGGAGCCAAAAAATATTTCCAATAACATTCCCCTTGAGAGTGGTGTACTAGGCATAGGTACTCCAACCATATGTCCATTTTTCCTATAGTCACTAGTTCCCTACTACATTGCTACTGTGACTTCTTTTGTTTTAAGAGTTGTTTTAAAAACCCTCATTCTGGAATTTTGAAAAAAATTATCTAATTAAAAAATGGTTGGTTTTCAAAAGGTGTAATGTGGGTTTTTATAAAATTATTTTGAATAAAACCATGAAAATGTGGTTTTCTTTTAAAATTGTTTGAGTGGATGTGGATGATTTTAACAGGATTGAATTTTTATAACAAAAAGATGTTTTATATTAAAATTCTGGTTGTCTAGAAAAGGGGAAATTTATTTTATAAAGGGGTTTGGAATCATATTTAAAATGACACGATATGGGTTTTTAATTAGATGGATACTGATAAAATGGGGGGTTAATGCAATTGTAAGTGTTTTGAGAGGGGTGAAATGTTTTGGTAATTACTTGTAGATTTTGAAACCTAGTTTTATTTGAAATGGATTTTTATTTTTGGTATATTAAATGTTTGGGAATCATTGTGAAATTTTGTAAGGAAATTGATTCGGTATTTGAGAAAATGGATTTATGGGATGAATTATTATTTTTGAAGGTGAAAAGGTGTTTTCTAACCTTTTGTACTCTCATGAATGACCACATGCATGAAATATACATGGAATGTTGATTGGTGCCTGGTTTGGCATGAGAAAAAAATGTGTGAGACTTCATGAGGTAACATTGGTGAATATGTTACCCACGAATCATGTTTTATTTTAAATGGTATTTTTTATGGAAAATATGATGTTCTTAGTTTTATGTAGTTGTTTAGTATATTTCTTTGTGATTTTGGATTGTTACATTCACGGTATTTCAGTATTGAATAACCTTCTTGTACATGAGAATTTTGATGTTGTATTTTTTCAGTGAGTCGATTTGAGATAATGGTCAATGTGTTTCTATGGAAAAATTATTTTGATACCATTGATGATATTTCCTTTTTTATTTGGTGTCTATTTTAGTATGTTTTATCAAAGGGATAGTCTTATTGGGTCTATGTCATTCCCTTATTTGGAAGTGTTAACCATAATAAAAAGTTGATATGTCTGAAATCGGGCCACTAGTGATTCATCGTTGGAAGGTACTCAAGTTGATTAATGTGGGAATACTCTTATTGGGTTTTAGGGTTTAAATTTTACCTCTTATTTTTCCGATTAAGTAAATCCTCTAACGGGATAAGAGTAGATGTGGAAGCAGTTGAAATTAATCATGGTTTCTTGAGTTTATCGATCTGTCAACGGTGAAGTCGAGCATCCCTATGATTGAAGGTCTTGATTGAAAGTGGAGAAGGGAATTATAGTGGGGAATGTAGGATGCGACCTTGGTCTATAGTCTTGGCTATTATCTTTAAATGGTATTTGGATATTTATTTAGATTATATCTATGTAATAGATTGTGTTAGGACACCCTTGTGGAAAAAATGTTTATAAGAGGATATTGTTGTTATATATAGAAATCATGTACTGATTATGACTTGGTTTATGGTTCCTCTTCTTGTAATTTTTGTATCTATCTTAATAGTTATGTTTTGTGATGATTTGTAGTGTCATGTTCTCACTCAAATTCATGGGAGAAGGTTGTGAAACATTTTGAGCACCTCTGTTAGGATTCAAGTGTTTTTTCCATTGGGAAATTCAGAATTCCTCCATTTAGGGGAAGGTGTCTTCTATATGACTTTCTTCTTGATGTTTCTCATTCGAAGTATAAAGGGGTGATGTGTAAAAATATTATATTCCCTTATCTTGTTGAAGGTTCCATGTGAGGGTAAGTAGATTTTTGGATGTTCTATTTCGGTTGGTGTTGTTTAGTTCTCAGAAAGGTTTCTTCTGTCACCAGTAGAGAATGTTATTTTTAGGGGTTTTAAATACCTCACAAAAAGGAAGAATATATTTTCTATCAAAAGAGCTCCATCCATATGTCTCAGAGTCAAGTTGGCATTAAGTAATTAAACTATCATTTTTAGGTGGTCTTGACATAATTTATGTTATCAATATTGGAAATGTAGAAAATTTTAGAGTTCTACATAGCAATTTTTTTGAGTGGTCCAGTTTTGTGAAAATAGGCACTGGGACCTCTTTTCCATGTCCTCACCGATCTAGGTGGGAGAGTTCCTCCTTGGTCACAATGATGCATATTTTCCTTTTTTCCTTGAATCTTAGTGCTTTTACCCTTGTGGGTGTGAATATATGTGTGGTTGTCCATGTATGAACATCATTGTAAGTCCATTTCTATTTTAGTTTTGATTTGGGATCATCTAAGAATGGTAATGTTATTAGAGTGCTGAAGATTCTTCTAGTAGGTTTAGAGTCTCATTAATCTGGTCCCCTGTAGTCAGATATTTGGTGTTCAGGATGTTCCAATGTGGTCCAATGTCAGTCTCCAATATTTTACTACACAAGTTAGGTAGGTATTTTGGTTCTAAGGGAAGGGATACCCACAATGGGTCTCACTGGAATTCCTCTGGAATAAATTGATGTTGGATTATCCCTTATGGTGGTGAGTTTTTCTGGGCCTCCCCCTATTTGTTTCTAGATTCTATCTAGGGTTTAGGTTGTTTCTTATAGTGGGGAGTCCATCCGGGCCTCCATCAGTCAGTAATTAGGATTCATTGTTAGCTTTAGGTGGGCATTATAATCTTATTGGGAATTTTTAAGGTGTTTGTCTTAGGGTGTTGGATGGGGTATGGTGAGAGGATAAATTACATAGATCGATCAACTAGAGGTAATTTCACTTTTCGGGTGGGTGACACTTTTCATGGATTTCATTTTGGGTCTTTGTGTCCAATTTTTATTTATTTTTATTTGTTGGTTGGGTTATTTCCTCAATAACATTTTTTCATCAAGAATATTGCTAATGTGAGAAGGAGTACCAGTTCTATTTTCTAAAGCACATCATTGGGAATTTTCATGGGAATATTGAATTAATGGTGGGTGGATTTTTCACTCCCATATTATTTCATCATTTGTACCATCTTATGATTTATCTCTTTGTTTTCCTTCCATGTTCTGGGTTTTCTAGATTTAAATTTTATGTTTTGGAGGTTTGGGTGATTTTCCTTAGAAAAATTCTCGGTTATCATGAAAGGTATGAGGAGGAGGTGGTGGTTTTCTAAATGACTTTGTGACACTCTGGGTGGATCATTTTTATAGGTATGTTTATTTTTTGGCTTATCCCCTTTAGTAAAATAATTTTTGGGGTGAATTAGAAAGTTTTGGGAACTTTTTCCATGTCACCCAGTTAGGATGCACAATTTATATAACTATAACGTAAGTGTGAAGGGGGCCTCATGGTTTTTTCATGGTTTAACTAACCATGCATCCAAAGTCTGTATCCCATCATTTTCAAAACATGGGTGGGTAACATGGTTTTCAAATGTTTTTTCTAACCGTGCGAACTAACTGTGCATCCTGCTCGGGAAAGGGTATTTTGGGGTTATTTCATTCTCTTTAGTGGGGGTTTGTCCCCTTTCACCACCATTCAAACTCCTCCACCGTAAACACCTTCAATGGGTGTTTTTGGAATCAATATTCCCCTACAGTGGGATTCAAGGTGTTTTCATGGTGATTCCTTACCAGGATCAAAAAACATGTGTTTTTTTCTTCTCCTCTCTTACTTTTATTATTTTTCCACTTCTTCCTTTACAAATAGTGGCTGCATTGTCCAATTTTCATGGCTATATTTTTTTGGCCATTGAAGTTTGTCAATATTAGGGTTCCATGTAGTTGGACCTAACCTCACTTTTTTGCGGTCGAGGAGCGGTTGCGGTTTAGAAATGTCTTACACAAGGTTCTTCATGATAGGTAAGTGATTACATGATTAAAAATTATATTAATAATTTATATTACATTATTGAGTATGATTATAGATTCCATAATGTATGTATTTGGTGGAAAAGTGTTTTTTAAAACAATTTGTTATGAATTTGGTTTAAAAAATATGTTTTCCATGAAAAAATGGGTGTATTTTATGTATAAATCATGTTGTGCTTCTTGGAAATATTATTTAATGTGTGTGAGTAGTATATCAAATTTTATGAGTGGTGAAAATCATGTTTTGAAATATATTTTATGTGCATTAGGTTTCAATGTGGAATTTATATGTGAAATTGGGTGTTTTATCAATTTGAACCCTTGTTGTGTCACTTGGTAGTGTTTGAAAAATTGTGTAATTGGTTTACTTAATTGTGAAAGGGCTATGAATTATGATTCCAAATGAAAATGGGGTGTGGTTGATTTTAAAATAGGATTTTGGCTTCAATTTTGGTGTAATACCTTTTTCGTGCTTTTTGTAATTGAATTATATATTGTTTAACTGGTTTACATAATTATGTAAGAAATGTAAAGCATGTTTGAGAATGGTTTTGGGTAGTTTATGATTTTAAAATAGAATTTGGGTGTACAAGTGGTGAAATGTGATGTGTAATTCCTAGTTTGGTAGATGAAATATGAATTTTGTGTTATATGACATGTCAAACATGGTTGATCACAAAAGGGAAGCTAGGAAATCTATGTGGGAAGAGTCTGGCAAGTTTTCATGTGATTTAGAAGTGTACTTGTTTCCCTTTCAATTAAAATGATTGACGATGACAACACTACCTAAATAATGATGATTTATTGGAGACCACAAGGTTATGGGTTTGTTCCCTACTTGTTGCATGTTCATGATAAGATAATTCGTTGTCATTCCACTCCATCATTTCACCGAGATATGATGTACCTAGTGTCCCATTATTAGCTAGTGATTGTGGGTATCTCTTGTCACTAGTGCTCAGTTTTTATGTTGACATTATCATTAGCATACAATGTGTTCAGATGTTAATTTTAGAATAATGTGTTTTTTCTTTAAAATTGATGAGTCATTAATGTTTACCACATGGAAACTATTTGTACAAAATGGTTCATATCTTTAAAATTGTTAATAAAATTTCCTATTTATAAAAACATGAATGATTTTTATGACTTTTAATGTCTATAGTATGGAATATTTTATTGGGGTGGAAACTTATTGGGATTAGGCTCACACCATAAATACACCATGGGGTCTTAGTAGATATAATAATAGTTGATACAGGTAAGGGAAAGGTCATTGGAGACGGTGGTTAAGGTTGTTATCTTCCTTCCTTGGTGTAGGGTTGGGGAGATGACATGAGGGCGATTCCCTTAATCCATATGGTGTTTTTTCGAGTTAGACATCCTATACATTTTTAGTTGTATTCCTCATGATATTTTTTCTAAAACTATGTAATTAAATTATGAATTTTTTAACACTTTTTTGTGTATGTTGTTAGATTTGGTTTATTCAGTATTGTTGGTTTTTTTTGTTTCTAAACTCTGGTAAATAATTACCAAACCATTATTTAGGGTACCCGAGCACCTATTGTAGCCAATGGGGATAGTGAGAGCCCTTCAGGCCTTTCCATGGACTAGGATAAGTTCCATTTTTGTTGGAAATATGATTTTGTTTCTAAAAAGCCTTCCCCCATAGTTAAATTTGAAGCATCAAAAAGTATCTCAAGGGGGTTTTCCTGTATGGACATTGCATTATCATTGCATTATCATTGGGTTATTCTTTATTTTCTTCAGATATTAAATTTCATTCCTATAATCATCATTAAAATATAATTATTCTTTATTGTCATGTAATCTAGAATAATGAATATAAATTATTAATAAATCCTAGAAAACTCATCTCTCAATTCCAGGTTCCCCACAAATGATCCAATATTTGTTACAAATGTTATAAAGGGGAAAACTATTATCACATAAAACATCAATTTATAAACCTCATTAACGTTTTTGGGAAATGATGTTCCCTAATACTATCCACTTCTCATCTATGATGTGAAACTTTTATAAATTCAAAATATGATTCTTTGTAGTAAATTTTTAAATAATGTTTCCATTTATCACAATAAATGATCAAATGGATTTCCCAAATTTGAAATGTATATTAAAAATACCTAAAATAAATAATTTATTTGAAATCAAAATATACTTACCATTAACATTTTTATTTTACCTCATACATTTCACAATCCAAAATGAATAATTTAATATGAAAAGGTTCTTAAATGACATTTGAATATTGTCTTATCTTGGTCTTCTCAGGGAATGGATACATGATATTCCTTCTAAGAAATTATAATGTGTTCTTAAAACTCTCCAAATTAGTATTTGGTCGATGAATGGGTTGGGAATGTGTAATTTTTTAGTGAATTTTCTTAGTTTCTTATGATCAATACACAATCTCTATAAATTTTAAACTCACATGGGAATTAATTTACTTTTTCATTTTCCACAGTGGTTAAAATGGTTTTCATAGGAAAAACATGGATCAGACTAATCTATTTTGAGTCTGAAATTTGATATATGATATCATATTCAAATAATTTATAAATTTCATTCCTTACTACCACCATTTTGGTGGGGTTTTCCCAAATACGAGGCAACATAATAATCTCATAATCCCCTTTTAACTTGATTTTAATTGATCGTATTTTGGCCTTAATTCCCATATTGTCTCAAAAACTCTACCCTATGGATCATATGTTTTATTTCATAAAGTTAATCAAGTATTATTATGGGATTTTGGATATGTTATTAATAAATTTTTAATGGATATTTTTCTCATTATATGGATATACATAATTCCCACCACATAGAAGAGAGTTTATTTCCAAATTTCTTGATTTTTCATGTTATGAGACTGAATTTAAGTTCCCCGCTTCAATATATTGAATCTACTTGTAGACACCGATAATGTACGTAACTCCTAGAGGAAGTTTCGAACAGATGAAGTGAAGTCATATTCGGACACAGAGGCCCGGTCTGGAGGACCTAGAAGTGGTGCACGAAATTAAAGGGCACCGGCGCGGAAGAATGTTGTTCACGCAAAGGGCTCCTCAGGTTCTCGAAAAGGAACTGGCGCGGTACACAATGTTTCACGCCCGGTTCTACACGGGGAAGCCTTTCGTGCCGACGGGTCCTGGCGCGGATGATTTTATGCGCCGCCCTGTTTCCATGATGGAAAATTCCTATAAATAGAAGGCGACCTCAAATGTTTTGGGGTTAATGAATTCAGACCATCTCTCATGTGCACAATTCGGACTCCCATGCACGCAAGATGTCTTCCAGATAATCCACCTTTTCGTGAAACCTTTCCTGGGGGTTCACCATTGCACGCAACCCCAAAGGCATCAATGAATTTTCTAACTCCTCCGGGTTCTACCTTTGTGCGGAATCCTTGCCCTTTGCGCGATGCGCCCTCTAATTGTGCGCAATCCCTTACAAATTCCACGCACTCCCTCTGTTAGGTTTCACCATGACTTAGGGATCGGCCATTGCCCCCCACACACACTCCAAGCCCTTTGCGCGCAATCTCCTAGCCACGTGCAATTCCCCTGCCCCAATTGTGCGCCAACCTAGAGTTTTGTGGGAAAACCTCATCTTAGCACGCAAAACCCATGATCCATCACCTTGACGCCCTGGGTGCCTCTTTGCGCCGGTGCCCGATGTCTTCCATACTGGGCATGCACGCCATGCGTTGTTTTCCCGTACAGCCTTCCAGGATCGTACGAAGTAACCTCAAGGTCCCTTGGGCAGTGTTTCCCATTGCGTTGCTTTGCCTCATGCTTCTTCGCATATGCACGCTAACGGCTATTGTTTTTTCGCGTAGCCACACAAACGTGGACCCCTCGATGGTTCTCTCTGTGGTCCCCCTTCACCATGGCCATGTTGATGCTTTCCCTCCCACAAGGGGTAGAGGGTGTTGGGAATGTAATCCCTAGGGGTGTGGAACAAACCCACCTCATCCGAGCTGCATGAAGTTAAACTGCCAAGAACCTCATCCTTGACACATGAGGTTAAACTGTGATCTGACCCCCTGACTCGCACGTAGGGTCCCCCCAGCTCGTACATTCTTTACGCCTCTCATATCTAGGGGAATGGATTCTTCCTCACATGGAATGATATCCTCCCTCTCGGAGTGGCGTTTGTCCACGGGGGAAAGCCTGCCTTATAGCATAAGCCCCTAGCCTCTCTTGCGGAAGGTTGCACCCATGCACCTCCGTACTTCCCCATTGCCAAGGCCAGTGGAGGGTGTGATAGGGAACGAGTCATCTCCTTTTTTCGGTCCCAAATCCCTCTCCCTCCGTGCTTTGTCACACCACGGGCCTCCATCCTAGAGTAAGCCCTGAAACCAAGGGCCGCTAACCACATATAAGCCATTGTTTCCTCTTTGGGCCGCTCAACGCGTAATCCCCTCTCCACTTCTCACGGACACACCCTTCGCGATGTGATCGTCTGGTCCCTGCTGTCTCTTGTTTCTCACACCAAGCATGACTCAAGTGAGTATAGAGTGAGCATCGACCATGAAATCCTCTAATGCTCCTCCTTATAGCATAATCCCAATCATAGCGAACTACGAGGACTTTGATCCGTGGTAACACATGGTACGTAGGAAGCCTCCACGATGTTCAAGACCACCACCCGGTCGTTCCGACTTCTTCACGTCGGTTCACCAACCCTTTCGGCCACCTCAGAGCATAAGCCCCAAATTTCCCATCCCGCATGACGTTAAACTGTATTCCCATCCCGCATGATGTTAAACTGTATGCCGCGAACTACGTGGACTTTGATCCGTGCTAACACATGGTACGTAGGAAGCCTCCACGAGGTTCAAGACTAGCACAAAGTTGTTCTGAGCCCCTTTGCATCGGTTCACCAACACCGTTATGGGCCGCCTTAGAGCGTAAGCCCCATACCCATAAATATGGACCACCTTAGAGTGTAAGCCCCATATTTCCCATTATGGGCCGCCTCAGAGCGTAAGACCCATATTCCCCATTATGGGCCGCCTCAGAGCGTAAGCCCCATATTCCCCATTGTGGGCCACCTCCGAGTGTAAGCCCCATATCCAACACCCACGTCCCATCCTGACCTCTCCCTCAAGCCCATGCGCCTCGAGAAACTAATTCCCAAGCCCGGAGGTCTTACATCCTCCAGGATCCAATCCATGCATTCATTCTCACGAGTCACCTCTTCTGGTGTCCCACCGTATCACTGAATGACATGGTCTTTGGTTCCCTGCCATGGGGATACGTAGGAAGCCTCCATGAGGTTCAATCCCCTCTTCACTCCATCACCCATCCTGATCCCTACTCGGGCCGCCACATCCTGATGGGATCATGCAATCTTATTCCACTACATAGTATCTGGGGTTCCGCCCACGTGCTAGCCCCAATATCGGTGTTCCCCCTAGGGGGTCCTTCATTCTGATCCACTCTAAGTGATCCGAACAGTCCTATCTATCTCCTCCAAATGTTAAACTCGTGGCATACTCCATGTTAAACATGGGAAGCTGAGGATAACATCATATGGTACACAATTCACTGCGTTTGATGTGGGATGCCTCGGGCTTCCACGCCCTCGAGAATCCCTATAATAAGGGATAGAAGACAAGAATGCCGAATTTCCTAGCGTCGAGACATGCCAACGACACCCCAGCGTGATCATTCTCTTCACCAATGTTTTCTGCCCTGACCAGACCCCTTAGAGCATCTCGAAGGAAGCAGCGTAATTAACTGGTGTCCATGCAAATATGGCACCGAGAACGAGGTTCACTAATATGTCTCAAATATATGACGGAGGCCTAGACTAGGTGACGAGCTCCGAGGAGGAATCCACATAAGGAAGAACCGACATCCCATAATCCCAGTTTCGATCAAGGACCAGATGTCCCTGAATAAGGAACAGATGTCGCCCGCCTTTGGAAAGCGAGAATGTGGGGCCTCAAGCCGTGCAACCTCCCATGTGTGACGGATGCGCGCGCACCCCTATGAAAGTGTCAGAAGCACTATTGTTTAAAATAAATCAAATCATCTTATTCATAATTTAATAAATAATCCATTAAATTTGATATTATTAACTCTTCCAACTTGAAATCAGTTGTTCTAGATGTTTTTTTCTCACATATAATGTGATATTTTCAATAGAAAAGTGATCTACTATGGCCTAGAATTCTTGGATAATACCTAATTGTTAATAGGCTCTGTACCTACTTTATAAAAAATTAAATTTTTTGAATTATTTCTTCAATAGTTATTTATGGTGTGAAGAATGATTAAGTGTATTGTGGTGGCTCGAAGAGCCATCAGAATGATTCCTTTACAAACATTTATGATTTTCTATGATCTTTTTAAGAAGCATGTTCCCAATATAATTGGTGAATGTGAAAATTTTTATTCTTATTTAATGGAAATAACATATAAGTCAATTGTTAAAATCAAAAAATTCACTCAACTAGCTCATCCTTGAAGAATCTCAATTGAAAAAATAGTGTATCTATTTTATATTTTGACCACTACTATTATGAGAATAAATTATCTTATCATCAATGACGAAAATATAGAGTGATACATGATATTTATGGATGCATCAAGAATACATAAAGCATTATAAAAATATAATGATCTGATATTTTATGGAATTGAAAATTTCTAAGGATCTTAACACTATTTATGAAATGGTGGGGGTGATAAAAGATGATATGGTCTTACATAAGATTACAATATCATTTTGATCAATTTCCTTCCATTTGGTACAACATTCAATGAAAAATTTCCATACTTTGGAATTTTTGGATGGATTCTAAGACATGGATGTTTATTTATACCATTTAATTATTTCATGAATATCTCGTTAATGTTTTCCTACTATAATATTCTTTTACTTAGTTAAATTTCAATGTAATAGAACTAAATAACTTTAATCTAACTTTATTATGTTTTTAAGGTCAATTTAGTCACTTCCTTCTTAAACATTTTCATTACCACTTATTTCTTCATGTATTGTTCTCCACATAGGTTGGTTTAATCTTCACGAATATATTATGGAGTCCCATACTTTATTTCATATACTTCATTAGGAAATTTATTATGCTTAGTTGGAAAAATTTACATCACACTACCTTTTTATCCTTCTCACACTCTACATAACATTCATTATTTTTTAATATAGAATTTTTCCTATATTTTTCATCTTCTCTATATGTTCTTTTAAATGGTTTTATATATTATCCATCTTTTATTCTATCCCTTTATCCTTGAAAAAAATATGGATTCGATATTGATGTTTCACTTGTTGATGGTTAATAATAATAATTTTCTTTTGGATGGAAATTATTGACAATCATACTGTTGGTGTGGATATTTGAAATGTCTTTGATAAGGCTATTGTTTTTGAAACTATTGTTGGTATGGGGGATAAGATGGGTAGTGTTTATAGATTGGGGTATTTCGTAGTATTGATAGCTTCAAAATCCAATTTTCTCGGAAGAAACTTCAACCCATGGATAATTTATTGACATTTCATTGGTCGGAATGATTCTTTACAATTATATATCTCGTTTACTTCATCAAATTGATCATTAAGTTGGTTGGGTGATGAAAACAAACCAAATATTTGATAATGGACCACATTCTCACTCACATCCTTCAAATCTAACCATATTACTAAACATTCTATTATATTATTTGTGATGTATGGAATATTTTTTTAACTCAAATATAATACCTCATATATTCCTTTTTTTCCTAGTACCTCTAATTCTTAATTGTTAGTAATTTTTCTGATCTCTTCTTAATCAGGATCCTAGATTTTATGGGGAAGTTTTCACTCAAATATCCTTTAAATTATGCAATTAATATTTTCGTATAATTTACCAGTAATCCGTCATTGAAGAATAATAAAATTTATTTTCCAAGCACGACATGATATGGGATGATTGTACCATACACATTCAATATTTCCCAACACTCATAGAACCTCTGTGGATGATTTTTTGATGGGACAGATCTCCATCATTATCACTATGCTTCAAGGTGATAGGAAGAATATTTTAAATAAATATCATTGAAGTACTTACCATTCATGAATCTCATAGGTTTCTAAGACATTAAACTACTCCATTATTGGGCCTTCAATTGAAAATGGGAATTCTTTCCTCTTAAAATGATCTTCAGCTAATCTCATTGGTTTATGAATTGAACAAACAATGTTAAATTTTTAAATATTCTAATATTGGTTATATCCTAAAAGAAAATGGAATTTAGGCTTCACTAGAATCATATTAACATGTAATTTGAATCCATTTTGTAATTCATACATGGTTAATTGATTTTGTTGATTGGAAAATGGGGGGTGGGGGTGGTATAAAGTCCCTTAAAGTCTAGTTTAGGTATTTTCAATGATTATGGGCTCAGAGTGAATACTATAATTATCACCTGAATAACATTGTTAATATTATGGAAAATTAATATATAATATATGTATTATAATTTTATTTAAAATTTCTCTTTATGTCATTATTAACAGTGAATAATTCTTCATTAGAGAAATTATTAATTCAATTTCCCATTTATATTGAGAAAATCTCCTCCTACGTGGGGCCATATTTTGACACAAACATATCATACATTTTATAAATAGCTATTTTATTTCTCTAAGGGATGTTGTTTTTAGTTGTAACTTAAGTCGCCTATATGAATGAGTACACAAATACAGTTTTCACTAGTGAAAAAAACTATAAGTTGATTATGATTTTATTAAGGAATGAATAATGAAACCAAACCTAAAAACCCTAAAAAATATATAAGTGGTATTTTTTCTGGTATTTTTATATGTAAGTTTGTAATTTTATTTAAAAATCAAATATCTTTTATTTTATAATTTATTTACTGAAATCTTTCAAAATAAATTCCCCTTTTAATCGCTAATTATGTTTTATTATGAAAATAATAGTCCTAAAAATTTATTTACATTGGACTACTCTCCCTATGACGTGTGAAATAAAAAATAAACATTCATTGAATTATATTAACCAATCCGGTAACAATATTCCTATGAATTATGGTTTGATCAAATTCAAATCCTCACATGATTAGTAATCAGTAACCACTAACCGGTTAGAATTAGAGAAATCCAATGATGTGATTTAAAACAAATTATAGGGAGAAAATAATTCCTTATTAATGGAAATTAAAAGATATTTATATTTTAAAAAATCATATTAAAATTAAATTATGAACTAAAATATTTCAAAAAATTAAATTGAAAATGGAATAATTCATTCAAATAATGATTCTAGACTCAAGTATCACAATTGTGTCACTTAACCATCCAAAATAACATTATTTTATAACCCCTTTATTAAGAAACTAGTAATATATTTTTGATGAATAGAATACATGTTAAAACAATTTAAATAAGAAACAAAATAGTAGCAATCATATGATGTAGTTTGTGTCTTCTATGATCATCCTCTATATTCATTTATCTACATAAAAAAAGGAATCCCCCTTAATTTAGATGAAAAGATCATATTCATCAATCATCATTACAATCCTCAAATCTTCCATATCTTCTCTTTAGTCAAAGAATAATTATTTTATCTTCGGATTTGGATTTCATTATTGTATGCATGCATTTATTTTAAATTATTCTCTCTCAAATATCACTCCTTTTATCATATGAATAGCCTATATAAGTTGGGATTTTATTGTTCTAGTGTTAGAACCACTATTTCATTGAGACAAACCTTTAACTTCATCTCTTCCTCTTTATTCTATCCACTTCATGGCTATAAATAGCTTTGGTGTATCCAACATCCCAATAGAATATCTTTTATATTCAATGAAAACTCTGTACATTCAAATCTGGACCCTCTATAGTGCATGAAAACCTAATTTTGGGGCCTATTTTCTTTATACTCGGGCAACAGTAATCCAAAATTCAGAAACTCGATCGACAATATTGCCTATTGATTAGGTTCAAACTCTATGGTTTATATAATACAAGACTGAAACATGAGATATAGAGGGTGTGATTTATCTGTTGGAATTGAGCATTAAATTCTTCCACCATGCCATCCTAATGAGGTGTAAGATGTAGAAATAGTGTTGTAGTGGTGTTTTTATGTCACTTATACACCTTGGTTAACCTTAAGTTACCCATAAACGTGTGTCAAGTGTCCATTACATTGATAATTTCATACCCATATTAAACCATTATAAGAAAAATGTTACCTTATATAGAACTGAACAAAATTTTATTATCATTATGATGAAAATGTTTTTCTTTGGTATCCTTAAGAAAATCAAGGTTTACTTTATTTAGAATTGGAAAACCTATGGTACAGTTACATAGTCCATATAAGAAATGCGATGCCATTATGTGATTCTTTGAATACCATTAAACAGTGGTGTATACCCTTACGTAGTGACCTTATTACAATTGCACACATTATACATACCATTAAACTATGGAAACCATACCTATACACTATGAATCTTAACACTACACACCACTTTCTTTACCATTACACAATAATTGAAATTCAATTGTAAGATGAGGTAGCTTATGAAATCCATGGGATACCCTTATGTAGAACCTTAAATAAATGTATTGCTCTTACCAAGATTTTAGGATTATGGATATACCATTATGCAGATCTATAAAAAGTCTCCTATGTATAGGTAGAATATTTTACGGGCACATATTCATAATGAAATGTGAAATGGTAAAAGCATCAAAAAATTTAAAAATAAAAATTAAACATCAAAATTAACAATTTCCACCTATTTCCCCCAAATTCAATATTCCATTTAAAATTACCCACATTTTAGTAAATCATTTATCTACATGAGTAAAACTAGTATAACATTAAAATTTAGTAAATAAACTAATAAAAATTAACTAAAATTTGGGTATCAATGACATATAAATATAAATAAACACATGGATAATAAAAACATGGTCTATAATGATAGATTGCATAATACTAGTCAACATAACCTTACCATAATGTAATAATTCCATGAAATCAATGATACAAAATTGGGAATATTCCAAAAACACAAACTAGTTTGTCTCATGAGACATACTAACTCTTTAAGGGGCTATAATGGGTCATTCCCAAACATACTCATTTCAATGCATTCATCATATGAATGAATTCAATAAAAATTCAATACATATTCAACATAAAAAATAATATTCAGAAACTATTATACAAAATGTTTATATTATCCACATTCAATAAATTGAAGAACATGATTAAAATCCATCCATGGTAATTTGTTGGATTCTATAATTAGGTAACAACCTTAGTAATGTTTAAAATTCACTAAATAATTTTTAAATTGATGAAAATACTTTTAAATTACCATTGGAACATTTCCTAATGAAAATAATCAATGAATTTTTAAATCATTTCTTTAAAATGTAAAAATTTATTTCATATTAGGGAAAAATATTTCCTTAAAATTAGCCATAGAAAAATGAAAAATAACATTCATGGAAAATAAAATTCATAATGGTTGGAAAATTCATTCTAGTGGTATGTATTAAAATAAAGGATTCATTCAGACCATCAGTAAAAATATTCTGGTATGAAAAATAAAAGAATTTTACATTTAATCATTTTTAAAAAAATTCAATAAAGAATAAAAATGAATTTAATCAATCATTATTGTTTTACAAAAACCGGAGTGAAAATATTTTAATGAATGTAATGTCATGGAAGAACAATATACCCAACTCAATAAAAAATTTAGTTTTTTGTATAAATATTATGTTTGTATTTTGATTACATATATGGAGGAATATAAAAAGAATAATTTTTATTCTAAAAATTAACTATTATAGAAGAATATATGTGGGGATTATTTTAAAAAGATCAAATAATTCCCCCAATAGAAACTTAAACATAAAAAAACCTAAATAATGATAGATTTGTGAAATAAACCTTTACCTAATGTCCAATATTCATCATAAGTTCTTTTAAGATCCAATAAAATAAGTATAAATTTATTATACTTATATTAAAGAATCACATTTAAATTTATAATATCATAAATGGTTATCTTATAATATCTTATCACTTTTCATCAAAAGTAATTCATTATCATCGTCATTTTGGGTGTTATTTTCTTCATTTTTAATTTATCTATCAATCCATAAAGTATGGTTCTTGTATCGTGATAATGGGTCATTCATATACAAAATTTATATAACATACATATGTATTATTATTCACAAATTATTCACATGAAAATTGAATTGCATCTCTTCATTTTGGTGGAAGTCCACAAATATTCATTAGAGACATTGTAATTTTTAATAGGTGGAAGGTTAATAATGTAAATGACATATTATACATACATAATTGTAATTATTTCCCAAATAAATTATATATATATATTTCTGGCCTTCATCTTTATATCCATCCATGTTAATACATGATGAAAATATAATTACAATGTTATTCGGAGATGGTAGGTCATATATATGAGCAAGTGAAGTTTTCATTTTCCATAGGATATAAAGGATGTGGAAAATGGTTTTTCCATATACAAAGTAAAATCAATGTATACATAATATACTAGTTTCATTATATTTTTTTGGGTATGATATATTTATAGGATTTACAATAAGAAAAAAGCATTTAATGAGTCATTAACGACGATTACATCTTCTTTGGGAGACCTCCTTTATCATACACCTTGATCCCTATTAGGATAGTCTTAAAAGAAGAATAAAATATCAATAATTATGTTTGGGAATATATTATTTTTTGAGAGATATTATCCAATCTATAGTGGTTATATTTTGTTTGTATGGGGGATAATGGGTTCAATTTTTTACGTGCGGTTAGAGAGACATATGGAATTACATAAAAGACATAAAAAATTTGAATTCATTTACTTGTGAAAGTGACATAAAATTGAAATAAAATTGATGATAATATAATATATGGACCAAATAAATTTGACCGATTATATTTTTATATGTTATTGTGGTATTATATCCCTTATCACTTAGTTTAACCCCCCCCCCCCCCCCCTCAATAAACTCATTGTAACCATAACCATCATAACATTTTTTGAACCTTATTATTATTCATTATGATTAAAAATTAAGCACACCTTATTAACTAATATGTTTTATTATGATTTAAAAAATTGAATATGTTTTCTAGTATTCAATTTCATGAAGTGGCTTCAATAAATTTTAATATAAGTTCATGAAAAAAAATGAAAACAATTATTTGAAAAATATTTATTTTAAGCCTAAAAAGTTATATTTATAGTTATATTTATATATTTATAATTATGTAAAAGAAAAAAATTATGAAAAATTATTATTTATAATTAATCACTAAAAAAACTATGTTAAATAAATATCAAACAATTACTCTAACATTGTTAACACATGTTAAATTTTAAAAATATTAATTTAGAAAAATAAAATTACTAAATTTGATAATTTAGATTTTAATCACATTTATAAATAAATATATGTTTATTATTTTATATTTTATTTAGTAATAAAATATTAATATATTTTAATATTGGTTGTTACATTCTTCCCCCTTCAAAAATTTTACACTATAAATTTCTAGAATATTACCTCATGAACACATGTTGGTATTTCCTCATCGTATGTTCTTCAGGATCCCATGTCGTATCTTTTATATTTTTATTTCTCAAAAGTATGATTACCAGATGATCTATCAAATTCCTCAAATATACATCCTTATTATTAATAATTTGTAGATTCTCTTCATAGTATAACAAATCCTGTTCCAATTTTATTTCCTAAAAAATGAGCACAAGAGGTCGTTCTAGTATTTACATCCTCAATAAAGAGATATGAACACATATTAAACATTAGAGAGTTATGTTTAATTTCTAACTTGTAATCCATATCTCATATTTATTATATAATTTCCTGATGTCTAATTACTTTTTGAACCGGTTTCCTATTCTTATCAAAGCCCACAACATCATTCCATGAAGATACCTTTATGAAAACATGGTCATCGACTTTAAATTTTAAATCCATCCATTGGTTCTCTAGAAAATGTATTTTCTATATTGATATTCTTTAATATGATTTTTTATAGTCTAATCATTCATTAGTTTCTCCTCAACAATATATGGGACTTGAATATTCCTTTCACCAACTTCATCCCAATATACTATAGTATAATGCATCTTTCCATATAATGACCATTATTGTGGGATTTGAATGATTTAATGGAAGATATTGTTATATTTGAATTCTACCAAGGATAAATATTAGTCCCACCTACCTTGGATTTCTGGTAATCATAAACTCAGCATGTCTTCTAATGTATGAATATTACTTTCAGAATTCCCATTTGTTTGAGGATGATAGGTGGTGATAAATGAAAATCGTGGATCATGATCAAATACAATCAAAAGATTTTCAACATGAAATCTCATTACTTCATTAATATAGACTCGTGTGAACCACTCAAGTGGAAAACCTTACCTTATAGCAAGGAAATGTGTATACTTGTAAGGTCATCAACAATAACCCATATGTAATAATTCATTCATGGAGTATTTATAAATCCTCTGACAAATTCAAAAGTAATATAATCCCATTTCCACATTGGAATATATATATATTTCATGAATCCATTAATATATTTTAGATCAACCTTTACCTATTTAATAACATATAATATTGATAAATTTATTGAAATTTTACATTTCATATTATCCCACAAAAATGGTATTTCAAATCCTTATACATTTTGTTGCTACCATGGTGTATAGAGAAATTTGAGCAAAGAGCATTATCAAATAATTCTATTTTCATCTCATTCACAGATAGAATAAATACATTTTTTAAAATCTCAATATACCATCTTTATAGATAAAATATGCTAACATACCTTTATTCAACGCTTCTATTTTAGTTGGAATATTCTTATCATCATGATTGGAAATATTAATTTTGTCCAATAAGGCTGGTTTGGAAATAATTTGTAATAGATGTGACATTTCTCATTCCATAATTATTTTCATAATATAATTTACTAAATCAATAAAATAATGATTTTTTATAAATATAATTTTCACAAAATCATTAGAATATATCCCTCTCAATACATCAGTCACCTTGTATTCCATCCCATGGGGTTAGGTACACAGTAATCATAATACTTTATTAATTATAACTATCACCTTTTCCTCTTGTTGGCCACTTTTTGTGAGAATAGAGATTAAAAAATTTATTTGTCCACATATATTTCACATCATCCAAAATAATGGTAATTTCCCCTCCCTTCAATAAAAGTATTAAGGATTCTAACACAATATAATGGGTTGGATAATATTTTCATGAATCTATAACCACCTTCTCTCATAGGAAACATCTCTATAATTATGAAAAAGTACACATCTATGTCCTTTATTCGATACTTCACTATATACTAAAAATTAATCCCTTCGTATTTTTAATTTCATTTTTTGTGTATTGATAAATGTCCTATTTAATTATTCAAAACATTATTTACTTTATATTCATAATATGAACATAAACCCTTCATATTTTAACCTAGGTACTATGTTATCTACATGCAAAATATTAATAAACAAGTATTCGATAGTAACTATATGATCCAACGAGGTGTTCGAAATCATTACACTAGTTGATGAACATGATAAGTGAAATTTTTTAGGATCTTACACTAGGAGGTTCTATTTTTATTTCATCAAGAATTAAATTTTTGTTGTAGCAGCTTTGATGTGTGGGATTCAATACATTTCTGTAATGATATCCCTAAAAAGTTAAAATTATTATTTTTTCCCATGAAAAATCATGTGATTCCATTGGATGAGAATATTTAATGGAGATGATTTTTCCTTAACTCCCGATGCCAGTGTTGTAGATCACCGCAACTAGTGATAACTGATCATATTTTCTTTCATGGTGATTGGTATAAGGGAGTTTGGAAATATATTTGGAAAGTTATTAACCATCATGAATTTGATAGACCGAAGATGGTAATGATTGAAGAATGGTTTCAAGGGGTAGGACATCTTGGGACAAAGGTAAAGGTTCGAGGGATGGTTCTCTCTTTATCTAGTTGGGTACTATGGGAAGCTCACAATAATTCTAGGTACGATTCCATGATATATGGTTCTCATAACCAGGTATAGGTGAAACTTCTTGTGATTGAATTGGGGGTGTTGACCAAGGACATATTTAACTCAATAACTTTAATTCATTTTCTTCCAAGCTATTTCATGTCTATCAATACTAGGAACCATCCCCATGGACAATGGGTTATATGGACCCCATATCTTGGTATTTAAACTAAACGTGTATGGTTCATGCTTTCATGGGTTGGTGAGAGGGGGTTGGCTGGTCTGGGATAGTCGTGGTTATATGTTCTTAGTGTTTTTATCTTTTTTTTAATTATAGTAACTCTATTCTTACAGAGGTTAAACCCTTGGCTAGAGGTTTAACCATAAACAAGAAATCCAATTTTCATATTTAAAAAGTGGATACCAACTCTGCTATATTGGATAAGTACCTTCTTCAGAAAGATGATGTTCAATGGGAGTGGGTTTACACATTAAGGTATTATAGGATTTATGTGAATCAAAATATTATGATCAGACACACATCGCATGATGGAAATTATGTGGCTGATTTGTTAGTAAGAAAAGGTATATCAAGATAGAGATTAATCATTTAAAACACTCTCGGATCCTGGCATGATCATTGTAATATAATTTTTAAATAGTAAAAAATTGTACTACACTACTTCATCCGCCCTTGATAATTCTTCTTGTATGTGGGTTTTCTTTTTATTGCATAAAAAATAAACCTTCTACAGACTAGATGATCCATGGAAACTTCTTACCTATGTATTATTTATTACTCTTTTTCAATTACATTACTTTCATTCTATTTGAAGGATCAAATTACTTTTCCTACAATGATACAATTTGGAAAGTAAATAAAATTTTAAATCAAAACTTGCATATTCCAAATTTTTTAAATAACCCATTTTCTCTAAGAGTCTTCAAAATAATTTGAAATAACAGTTTTAGACATCATTGATTTTAGATTATATCAACAGATCATCAAAAAACACCACAATGAAATTATTATCATAATCCTTGAATAATATATTAATGATATCCATAAAAATATTGGTTAAATTAGTCAATCCAAATATAATTACAGTAAATTCATGTTTTCTATAACTTGTATTAAAAGAATTCTTTGAATTTTCATCCATAATTAATTATAGTTCATAATAAATATAAAGAAGAATATTATATTAAAAATATTAGGATCTTTCAAGATTATCAAATAATTCACCAATGTGGGGGTAGATGATGCTTATTACCTATATTAATGATATTAATTTTATATACAATCAATACACACCCTCATAAACCCCTCCTTCATCTTATCCAAAGGAATAGTGGATCCCCACGTTGAAAACATGTGGTGTATAAATCGTTTATCAAATAACTAATATGGTTTTCTAATTTGTATAAATAATTCTATTATGGTCATCCTATAGAGAGTCTTATATATAGGCTTTTATTAGGTATAATATCAATGGAAAACATGATATCATTCATAGGTGGGATTAAAGGTAATTCTTATTGAAATACATCAAGGAATACATGCACAATAGGCACATCCTTCATTCAAAAGATATATTTCACATTCATAAGATTTGTGTTATCTTATTCTCCATTAATTTCAATAAATATATATAATTGAGGTAGATTCATACATGATTCATATGATTTAGTCTTTACTTGGATGAAAATGGAATGAATATCTCCATTATAAATCATAATATTCTTCTCATAGCAATAATTTCTCTTATTAAAATTCAAATGTCAATCCCTAAAAAGTATTATATCATAGTAAACCATAGGTTAAATATTTTAATTTTAAAATAGAGTATGTTTATGTTTCATAGTATGGAGTGACAAGAATGTCTATATTATAGTTATTTTCAAATAAGATTATTTACTGAAAAGTCTGTTCATGTGGTGCAAGGGAAATATATAGTTTTTTATAAACATGGAAGAAATGAAGGAGTGTTAATATCTGGAATGAAATAATGAATTAACTAACTTTTAGGCTATTCTGAACAGACCACCCACTAAATAATAAAAAACATAAACAATAGTTATAGTGAACGTATAATCTTCGCCTTACTCTATAGGATTTTAATAAAGTAAATCCATCGAATATTTGAGAAATCCTTTGAATAGTTCCCTATATTGTTAATGTTTAAGAATTAGAAATTTTTTGTTTCTTTTATTACCTTGCAATCACTTGCATGATGGATTTTCTCTCTACACTGAAAACAAAATCTCAATCCCCCAAGAATATTCCACGGTCTTTCTTTCTAAAATTAATACATGTTATAACATTTTCCATTCCATTCTTCCCATTCTCCATATTTACTTTTCTAGATTTCCTGTTTTATTTATTATTTACATTTTTTTCATGAAACATATGAATTTTTGAATTATTTCTCTATTAATATACAAATTGATATTACTTGCACATATACTAACAATTTCTATTGGAATAATACCCCACAAAATTGAAAAACCCATCCCATTAAAAAATAGTAAATATTACTCAATTGATTATGTAAATAATCAATATCATGAGTTTTTAAAATTGTATGGTTTACTTCATATTAAAATAAAATATCAATCTTTTTTATTTATATTGAGGAATTACCTATCCATCATAGGTCATTTCTCATGCGGAATGTTTTTAAAAAGATTATGTCTTTGAATTTCTTCTATATCATATTATTTATTTAATACAACCCCTTATTATTCTATTTAAAAGTCTACAATTGATAAATTTTTACCCTAAGAGGATAAAATTATATGATAGATTTTTCACTTTCACAAAATCAAAACTATGAAATATATTCTCTATGGAAATTATCCATTGCTCAGTTACAAATGGATTATCAATAGTATTAAATAATTGGGGTTTTTGTCACATTAAATAATCCAATATTAAAAACCATAATGGGGATCAATATGGATCTCTATATATGAAATGTTATTGGTCATAACATGAGTCAACTTCCATAGAGTAGTTATAATTTTTTAATATCTATCTCTAGTTTCAACACTAACATAATTATCATGCATTTGAGGGAAATATGTATATATATTATCTACATTGATCTATTTTCCATTAAATCAATTATAAACCATCTATAAAAAATAGAATATAACAAATAAGCTCATAAAATTATTGATTTTAAATCAGAGTTCATGATTTTAAATATGATGTAATACTTGACATAAGTTAAAACATTGTGTATAAATATTTTCATAGTATATTTTAGAATATCCTCAAAAGAGAAATTATTTACAAATATTTAATAATTACTTCCAAATATCATCTGAATCAACCTAATAATAAACATAGAGTGTGTCTAGATATGTGTGTATTCTTTGGTCGAGTCATTATGAACCAATGATAATAGAGTTTACAATGAATCCACTCCTTTCATAGTTTTAACCACTATAGGTTTTGGTACTAAAACCACATTCACATTCCATTCTCCCAACAATGGTTAATTTTTTTAGAAAACTACAAAGTCCTTGTATTAAAAAATCATTATTAAATTTTCTCATGCCTTGACTAATCCTTATTGTTTATCAATGGATTATATTCTCTAATATATGCCTTCCTATATTTAGTTCCCTAGCTATGTAATATACATTATTTGATATCAACTATAACACCTCAACTCTAGTAACTTGAAGACAGTGGTTACAATAGTATATTATAATAAATACAATGGATCCCATTGCAATGGATTAAATGGTTTAGTAATTTTAAAAGACTTTAGAAATACGTGATTCTCAAAATATATTTAAAAATATGAAATGAAACTTTTTACTCTAGTGATAAATTTTTAATTTCATAAATTATATTCATGCAATCATTTATAAAACCCTTCCATGTAACCAGGGGAAAAGAAAAAATAATAAAGGGTGGGCTTAGATACCCAATAAAGGAATATATACAACCGAATTTGTCATAGGATTAGTAAATCCTTATTTATATGGTATATAAAAAATATAAAAAAACATGTTATAAATAATATCATAAAAAATGGGACCAAATCTAAGGATTACATAGAAATATAAATAATCACATAGAAGATAAAATAAAGTTCCATAACTCTAAAATACATATTACCATATATCACAATCTTATGTTCATATAGTTATTCAATGAAATCAAAAAAATGTATGTCTTAAAAAAATTATCGAAATATATTTATCTCATCAGACCTAGCTATGAATCCATGAGATATAAAATTCTATAAAATATTGTATTAATTGAATTGAATTATTCATATGAAATAAATTATTTACAATTTAGTTCACAATCAATATAAACATTCATTTTTAAAACACATCATATGAAATGATGATATTTTCAACATCGAATAAATAAAATAACGTGATAAAAATTCATCATGATTAATATGGTGGATAGTATCATTATATTATATCCCTATAAAATCATAACATTAATCAATGATTCATTAAATATATGAAATTATAATTTAAAATATCAATGTAACATTTATATAAGGAAATACCTTGTTCATTTTTAAATCAGTTATTCAAAATCCTAAATTTCAAAAACCTTAGGAAACACATTTTCATTGATAAGAACCATGGAAAAATTTTACGTATGCTAAAAGGTAAATAGTAATCCTGATAATATGAATGTTATTTTTTGTGGTAACCAATGTAATAATGGTTTTGTTCACACCATACAAAAATTGTCTAATTTTGAAAATTATTAGAAGATTCATTATATTTTTTTATATCCTATATGCGTATAGAAGAATGTAATAAATAAATAGAGATTATTAAACAAATTATTGAATATATTATAAGGAAAATTTAGATTTTAAATAAAAATTTTCCTAAAAGAATAGAAAAACCAAGGCAGTATTCTATAAAAATATTTTTTGATATTATTACTACATTCAGAGATGAAAATGAAATAAAAAACATAAAAATTCATTAAATAACTATAATAGAATAATATATATGTTATCTAAGATATAAATTTCATATATTCTCCTAAAAAATATAAAATATAAATAATCCCAAAGAATGATGGGATTGTGAGATAAACCCCTACCTCAGGTATGGCTTACTTTGAATGTTATTTTATACTATGATGTAATAGATTAATATGTATTTTACTTTTATTAAAATGTTGTATTCATAATTTATCAAATAAATGGTTTACTTATTAAATCATAATGCCCATTCATTATCAATCATTCTTTATTATTTCCATTTTTATTATTAACTACACCATTTTCATATATGTTTCAATTTGGAAGTTAGATTCATTATATATTTATCATTGTTCCATAATATCTAGTATATTAATAATGATATAAATATAATATATATTAATTATATACATATTTATATTCATTAATTAATTTTTAAATTATTAATATATCAGATTGCTTCTTAAAGGTGGTAGTCCATACACATTCACAATCGATGTTATTAATATTTTAATTATTAAAAGTATAAAAAAGTAAATAATATATTATATTTCAAAATTACTATATATGACATAAATATAAACATAAATTCATTAAATCCATCTTTATAATAATCCTAGTAATGTAGTGATGAAAATTGTAGACACCGCTATATTGATATAATAGGTCGTACGTATGCACCAGTGATGTTTTCATTTTCTATTCCATGGAAAGGAGTTGGAAACAGTTGTCCCATATTCATAACAAAAGATAAATATATTTCTACACTAAACTAATTATTTTAGAATTGTTACAATATATTTATATGAATTATATGATCAAATAATAATTTAAATAGTTAATAAAGGTGATTACCTATTCATTAAGGGAATTATGTTGGATTACACCTTAATCTGTTTTCTTGATGGACATAGAAGATAACCAGAATCTCATAAATAATGTTAATTAATCTATGATTGTTTTTTAGGGTTATTTTTTGAAATATAGTTCGTAAATTTTTTCTATTATGTTCCAAAAAATTGTTTCCTTTTATAGTTGAGGGGTGGGACACACATGTAATTATATAAATGATTTAAATAATGTAAGTTAAAATTCATGTACAAGTGGATCCAAATGGACCAAACATATAAGTTAAGATAATATTATATTGAAATATTTTTAATCCATAATATTTGTAGGTATTCAATTTTCATTTTTTACATATCTCATAGTTTACCCATGATAACCTCGTTTTAATCATACCAGTTGTCAAAAATTATCAATATTTTTACTATTCATTATGAAAAAAAAATAAGTTAAAATTGTTACATAATATTAATTATTCTAATCGAGCATATTGAATCCATTTCATAATATTTTATTATGAGGATGTTGAGAAATTAATTTTAATTTAATTTCACAAAATGCAATGAATGTAATAGTTTGAGTAATGTTTTCATTAAGAATAAAAATTATTTTATAAAACAATAATGTATAATGATGATTATAATGTAATTAATATAATTAATTTAAATAAAATGAGTCTTATTTCCTTTAATAACAAACAAAAGAACTATGCAACATTGAAAATACTAGATTAAAATAGAAGAACAAAAAACAGTTTTTATTTGAGAAAATCAATATTTAGATTTCTAAAATGGAATTCATATGTTTCAATAATTAACATTATATATTTATATAATTAATATTACTTCTTAAAAATATATTTTACAGATTTTTTACTCTTTAAATTTATTCTTATATCCTATAATAACAAAAAAGTTATATTTTTGGTAAAATCGTTATTTTTTTCACTATTCACCAAACTATCAACTGTTTTTTAAAAAACTAATAAAATTACCCTAAGAAAATAATAAAATGTTAAATTTATAATGAAATTAATTTATGAAAATTTAATTTATAAAATTTGGGTATTTATGTTTTAATCTAATTATTTAATAAGTTTATCTATCGTATCCCAATTTTTTCTTTATAATGAAATGCTTACATATAATAATTTAATGTTAGGTGTTTCAAGAAGTCCTATTTGGATTTAGATATTGATATATAATAAGAAATGAAATTCTATTACTCCATGTCCACCCTTAGAAAATTTATCATTTTGAAAATCAATTTATTATCACCTGAAGTGAACCCCATCAAAAAAATAAGATACCTACCAATAATAACCAATAGAGAATTGTAAGGATCAATATGTTCAAATAATATATCAATATCATCAAATATAATAAATCGATAATAATTTTTTCATTCAATATCGTACAGTGGGTGTCAAAATATCTATTTAGCCTCAAATTAAATTTAATAAATGGAAATGATTTCCCATAATAATATGTTTTGATGTGATCACTTCAAATTTTACTAGTTTATCACATGGATGTATAAACCACCTATTTATAATTACCACCATTTCAAATTTATCAAATCAACTTTTGTGTGGAAAAAGACTAATGTGGTGTAACTACCTAATATACACATCCCTAATTAATGAGTCTTATTATCATTATATTATATGAAAATAAAATTTTCCACAAAATAGATTTTAAAGGTGATAATCAATAGCGCACTGAGTAATACATTCTAACTCACATATATCATAAATGAGCCACACGATTATTTTTATCAAATATTCATTTACTCTAAAGAATCCATAGCTACTCAATCATGAATTAGTTCTACCTATTCCTCAAAAAATAAACAAATTTTCTTGTATATTTATTCATTCATTTTATAAAAAAAATTGATAACCCAATAATTAATCTTTTTCTATTAATTACGAGATATATGAAACATTCATTGAAACACATTTTTAATTCCATAACATAACCAAATTACAATATTAATTAAATTTTATTGAATAAATTGAGTATTATTTTAACAATATATATATAATAATTTTTAAATATAAATTTATTAATGTTTATTTCATTCTACCATAATGATATAGATCATCATATTGTACCTATAAAAAATTTTAAAAATTATCATAAGGAGAAATAATTTTTCATTTCATATAAGACAAAATATATTGTGAGGTTTTTCTATTCTACATCCCTTATTCCTTTCCTGGTCAATGAAACTCATTAACATATTTTATACCCACCAATGAAAATTTATACCAGTTATAGACGAAAATAAATCCATATTTAATCCTAGAATATTCGTGTAAGACATTTCTGTTTAACAACTCATGAATGTGTTACTATAGGATTTTGACACCTATAGTGTCTCCATAAACTATGTTAATATCTTTTATAAGTCATAAATTTTGATAATGATTTTCTATTGTAGAATTTTGTGGTCTCACGTATTAAGAAAATAAATATAATGAGTTATGAATCATTGTAAAATTAAACACCACATTTTTAGTCAAACAGTGCCAAAAACATATCCTTGCCTACTACCTTTAGAATGAATCACCCAACATTCTTACTTCCATGATGCTTCTAAATTTACAAAATTTTGTAATTTTCATACAATAGTTGATTTTTCATCTGTTCTCCATGGATTTTTTTTCTATATATAAGTATTTAATAAATATATAGATAAATATTTATATTTCAAAGATATTATGAGTACTATTTTACTAAAATAAAGGATAACTCCTTTAATATTTTTAATGTGGGGTTACACATGGTTCTCATAAAATTGTATGCTACCACATTTGTTTCAAATTATGATTATAAATTGACATCTATTAAATGGTATGTAAATGATTTATCTAGAAGTGTGATAACATAAAAATAATATTAATGGATTGTATTTAATGAAAATAAGGCCTAGATGTCAATAACAGTTCGACACAATTATTTAATCACCCTAAAACAATTCTCATTATGAAAAATTATTAAAAAGATACCATATAAATTCCAATTAATCGAGAAAATATTAGATCTCACAAGCCACAATATTACATTATGAATATTTTTAAAGGACTATATGGCTCTTCAAATGGAGGATTTACCTTTTATCATTATTTCTTTCTAGGGGTTTCATTAATCAGTGATATTGTTAGAAATATCTCTAATTAATAATTATGAGTTATGCTTCTTCCATATTTAATTGAACTTAGGTAACATAAATAATAATTTATTCCCTAATTAAAATTGTTTTTAATAATTAAAGGTACTCAATGTGATCATAATGTTTGAAAAGATTAAAAATTTATCCAAAAAAATTCAAAATGTTTATATAGACACGTTAAAATTATAATCTTATATCACTTCTTCTTTTACACACGATTTATAAACTATCAGAAATAAATAAATAATGGTTAAATTAATGATTCATCCATGATATAATAAAAAAGTTATGTATTGGTATATCCTAGTGATTTATTTAAATTAATATTTTATTATTATGACCTCCCCCATTAGTTCCTCCAAAAGGTACACCTAGTACATCTTCAGCCACTATCCATTTAATGTCAATTCAATTATCTCTTCACATTTCGTAAATTTTATTACCCCAAATGGTAAATTCATTACTATGAATGTTCTTTACCATCCATAATATATCTTACTAATAATTAATTTCATTACGGAGTATTGATTAACAATTCATATCTTGAATGAATGTCCCTTTTCAAAATTATTCTTATTAACTTCTCTTTTATTTTTTTTATTTATTCTATTCTAAAATGGTCATCTTCTAATTTCATCAAAATCCAGCATCAATAATATTTTATGATTTCATATGTCTTCTAAATGTGTATTCATCTAATTAACTTCCATGAATTTTCTATGATCCTCTAATATAATAATATGGATACTCTTCTCCACAAAATTACCTATACTGGATCATTCCTACAGGTTTTTATTAGTAGTTCTATAGTCACAAAAGGTTATATTAAACATTTGTCTCCAGTATTTACAATGGGGACTGAAAAAAATATCCAAAAAACATTTTACCCCTTGGTTTGAGGCATATACTATCACACTGGTTTTTGGGTTGTATGGTTTGGATGTATTTTGAATCATACATCATCAATTCCTCTATTATTCTATTACATGGGTGATACCCCTAGTCAAATGACGATAACTCGAGGAATTATAAATATCAAAAAGTTTTTATTCCTGAAAATATCACAATCATTTGATACATAATTTCTTATTTCCATTAACTCAATTTATTTGGACACATAATCTAAATATATAAATATAAAAAAACCAAAATCGGTCATTAAGGGTCCCATTATTTTTATATCCCACATGTCAGTGATTCCACATAATCTCAATGGTCTTTTAGAATTTCATATCTTTTACAAAAAAATTTATTGAAATAATATAATTTAAAATTCATAAAAAATCATAGGAATCCTTAAATATTGTATGTTTTCACAATCATGTATCATGAGTACTATTTGTTATTTGATGAGGGAAAAAGTATCACACACAAGTTCATGTGTGATATAAATTAAGTGAAAAACATTTTAAATTTAATGAATGAAGTATAAAATCATTTAACCATAGGAGATTATTTCTAAATATATATAAAACCACTTATAATACATCATTTTGGCCTTATGTATCTAAGTATTTTTGTTTATTTGGAATTTTTAATAGGTGATAAATGAGAAGATAATAAATATAATCTTGATAGAAAAACATTTCCACAAATATCATGTTAATATAGTCACCTGGAATAATTTCTTTCATGGTTACCTTTAATAGAGTTTTTACATATGTGGTATAAGTTTTCAAACTTATGGTGTATACCATTAGATTATATAGGCCTCCTTTTTTATTGATCACGATAATAAATAAGTATAAAAGTAGTACCCATTTTTTAAACATTTCCACTAAATCATTATTTTGGTTAAATACATAATTTTTGAATGATTAAAGGAAATAATCACCATAGTATCAGGTAAATATAATCTAAATAAATAAATTTAATTTAATTATCAAGAAAACCTTTTCAATGGTTTCATTTTTTGGATGATGAACTCTCTAATGTCTTTAAATATTGTTAAAGTTACGGAATTTTCCATTATTTATTTTAGCAAAGTACTTCACCAATTTCTTAATATAAATCATTACATAATATCTAAAATAATTGGTTTCCATGCGGTGGATTCATTCTCGTTAATTGCTTAGGTGATGGGTGATATATCATTAAAAGTTTGGTTCAACCAATACAATTTTTTTCATAATTTATTGTTTTAAATTAATTTAGGTTATTACATAATTTCCCAAGATGAAAGTTTTCAATATCACTCTCATCAATATGAAAATAATATAAATAAATACAAAACACCCCTAAATTTTTAAAAGGTTTACTCACAATGTGGGTGACTACATCATTTTGGGTTCCAGTGAATCTGAGGCCCATATTTAATAATAAATATGATGATTTTTTACATTTTCTATCTCCTGATTACAATCTCTAACAAGTTTTACAATCTCTTAATTTCATAATTGTATTGGATCCCCCTATTTTAAAATAAGAACATGTTCTTAAATTATAATATATTAAAAAATCTCAAGGATGACTTAAAATATATATAATATCTTATAAAATCCCTAGGAATTAAAAAGATTTATTCATAATTCCTCTTTATCATGATCTCGATGTCCAAAATATATATAATGATACTAAAGTCTTCTTAATCTTCCACTCAATCTAAATATCATATTATTTTTAATAAGGATAACATTTTACTTTCAATATATTCCACACAATATCTAATATCATCTTTTTTATTTAATGTATTCATTGAAATTTATGGACTAATAAATATTTATAAAATTTATAATTTCTTGAATAACTGATCACATAAAAGACAATCTATAATAATCCCTATAATGATTTTAATTCCCTTCTAATCATAGTGGATCTATAAATAGTGATCCTAAACTGATTATAATTATAAAATGATCATTTGGGTATACATACCATGATCATCAATAAAATACAAAAAACATTCAACACTTCTTAATTAATATTGTTCATGAACTAATTTTAGTAATTTCTTTAAAATAAACCATAATTAATTACTTTCAAGTCATTATATTTGAAAATACAAAGGAATCAAGCTATGATCTTCATAATTAATCTTCATTTCATTCATCTTCTAATTTATATGTAATATTACATTCACTAAAAAATAATTATATGTTATATTTAAAGTTTTTCATATCATTATTTTTATTGATTAAACATAAAATTCATTTAAAAAACTATTTTATCCCAATCAGATATCCTATAAGTATCACTTTGAATTAAAACTAACTCTTTTTTATTATACACTAATCATTACATATCTGATTAACCATATATATTCTTCAGAATTCAAATTTCAACCTTATGTATTAGCAAATAAGTCATATGTATTTAATGTTGGCCTTTACATAATCTCTAGTAATCCTTACATATTCCTCAAAACTTTTAAGGTGTCCTTATATATTAGCACTTACATATTACATTTTTCATAGGATAGACCATTCAAATTTCATTTTTATTAGGAAACAATTATGTTTTTCATTTTTTATTGGACAACCCTTATGTATTTTATTTTTATAGGGAAACACTTCCATATTTTTTTGATCCCAAGGAAACCCTTATATATTTCCTTTTCCATTTGAAAACCCTTTTTTACTCCAAGTATATTCAATGGTTCTACTTTTGTATAGAGTACCTTGAAAATAACTCCCATAATTTGACACCATAAATTTCTCTATAATATGTCTTAATACACCCCATCCCAACATCAAACTGCTTTAGTTATCTCAAAAAAAAACAAAATCCTCTAAACACCTCAAATGATTATCATATATTTAAGGTAACAAATACAATACACCTTCAGCAATTCTATGGGTTCTTAAACAACATCCTTTTTATTTTTCTATCAACACAATAATTCAGACCCTAATTTATCAAATAATATCATTTTTTTAAATGATAAAATTATTATAACTAGAATACTAGATAAATAATTTTTTATATATTTTATCAAATAATGGGAAGAAAATTATTTCAATGTAATTTTGATTCTATTCTACTTAACAAACTAACTCAATTTTCCTCTTTTTTGGTAAAAATAGTATTAGAATCCATCCTATATTATAAAGGATTTTTGTATAACCCCCTATTGGAATATAATATTAATAAATGATGTCCATTGAAAAATATTTCCGTGGGAGGTAAAATATTTAAAATAAAATTCAACCTTAAGCCTTCATTCATTACTTTGGCATATAATTTTTTAAAATATCATCAATTTTATCCCTTAAGGGAATACATTCTAGACTCACATTTTCTCTATAAAGATTCTCCTTCACAAAAGTAAATATGAGGTCAATGTTTTTAGTTAAAGAGTGTTTCACCTGATTCCTGGAAATATATATTTCAATTTAAGTATCAAAATAAATTATCAAAGGCTTCTAAATTAATAATTTTATTTCTATTAATTTCTTTATCATCCAGATCATATGTGTGTATTCATTTTTAATAGCCACATACTCTTCCTTAGTGGTACTTAACTCCAGTTTGTTTTTCCTCTTGCAATTTGAGTATACAGATGTTTCTATGAGAAAGAATATACAAACTGATTTAGATTTTTTGACATCAAAATATTTATCTCAATCATCATCATCATATTAAAACAAATTAATAAGATAACATATTTTATACATCATCACAAAATTCATCTTTCCTTTGAGGTATTTTAGAACTCTCAAAGTAGACATCAAGTGTGATTATTTTTGGTCACTTTGACAACATCACAACAAAAATAATCCGGGGTCTTGATGAACAAAGATAAAGTAAAAAACTTTTCATACTTAAAATTCATTTGGATTCATAATTTGTCTTAAATAATCCTTTATAATCTTCACCATAACATTCATGGGTGTGATTAATATTTTTGAATATTTCATACTAATTTTTTTCAATATTAATTATCATATTTTCCCTATGAATGAGTGATTAAATATTTATTTTCACTCCTTGTAAACCCAGGATGAAATTAATTTCTCTAAGTAGACATCTCAATGTCCATCCATATTTATCTAGATAATTCCTCCCATGAATATTACTTTACACCTATAAAACAGATACCTTAAACATATCAAATTATAATAAGGGTATCTGTTCTCATATCCTTCACATAATTAATATTTTCCACTATCCCTTTATTCAATTTCATATCTTTCATGAAGTCTTCCAAATTCTGAATATTATGCTCTTAGGGAATGTTTCATCCAATATAGGGTTTTCTTTGTCCAAAACAACATTATTTAATCACATTTAAGAACAAAAAATTTAATATGTTTAATATATACTTCTTATTCAATCTATCCATTCAAAAAATTATACATCACATCTATTTGGTAACTTTTGTATTGATTACAGAATCCAATAGCCAACAACATGTTTTTTCCATTACATCTTTCAACAAAAAAAATTCTATTCAAAATTAACTCCTTGAACATGAGATTTTTTTTCTACACTACTGTAGCCTTGTTTACTGTAAAATAACAATTATCTATTTGACTATTTTTAAACACCCACTCTGTTACAATGACACTCTTCCTCATTATCCATATAAAAATATAGAATTCATGTCAATATACTCTGGTTACACATTCATTGAGTCTATCAATTTATTGTGATAAGTAGGCTCAAAATCTAATTATGGATCAACCTAAGAAATAATTATTTTTTGGTTGAAACTATCTACCTTTTTTAAATACTAAATTGTTTATCATGGTTCCACATGCACTTTTAAAATTTTATGTTTCAATTCATAATATTCAATAAAACCATAAACCAGAATGGTCTAATTAAAATCAACATCACCATATCCAAGTACATTTCCAGTTTCATCTTAACTCATTTTTCTCAAATTCTGTAAGTTATCCACTCCATTATTTTTAAATTATTATTCATTTTAAATACAAATGTTTTGATTATTTTTAGAAACATTAACATCATAACATTACACCAACATGTGTATTCATTTTTAAAAAAATGATATTTGGTAATTATACCATAAACACTCACTCCTTTGCTCTCTTATAAAATTTTACATTATTAATTTTTAATCTTCATAAAACATGGACTACCAAAAATATTAATGAAATTCACAACAGTTTATTTTAAAAAAAATATTATAATTTAAAATATAGAATTTTTTCCTCAATAAGAGCCTATTTTTAATGATTAAACAATACTAATAAAATATATAAAGGTATTTTTTTTGAAAATACAAATTTTAGATATCATGTTTGTTATCATCTCTGCCAATCTTTTTATTTCCATCTCTATAACTCTATTTTTTAAATTATTATATTAAATGAAAGGTTGATGCTTTGATCTATGTTTAGAAAGATAGGATAAAAATGAATTTATAGTAAACTCTCGTCCATTATCAGCACTCATCCCCTTGATATAGACTCCAAATTCCTTATCAGTATTTCTTCTAAAAAATCATGAACATCATCAAAAACTATAGACTTCTGCTTCATATACATCACATTAGCCATACATCTAATATCATCAATGAATGTGATGAAAAAATAACAACACCTTGAGTATTTATGTCTCATTGTCACATATAAATCTAATTAAGTCAAATAAATAGAACTAATAGACCTTGTTTTTACACTTTTATGGATTTATTTTATCAATTTTTGTTGTTTATTTGTTTTAAAAATATACACCCTTTATCACTATAGTTGATATTGGTCACTTACCAAATATACTCCTAATATTTTTCTCATACTTCCTTGTCTATGATGGAAACATATTTTATGTGTAGCATGTTCTTGAGTATTTAATGCCTTGTAAAAAGAATATATTTAAATTATAATCAAAAAAATTAAAAATATATATTTTTAATTATATCATAAAATTTCCATCCATTAATATTATGATGAGCCAATAATTACTCATAAAACTAATATTTATACCATTATAAAAAATTTAATGACACTCAAAAAATTCTGTTCTATTACCATAAAAAAATAAAATTTTGAGTTGGTTCCCTATAATGGACATATTTTTACTATTTATTGCCTATATATTATAACTGTTTAATACTAATATATTTCATATCACTTAGTGTGTTTAATTCAATGATACTATAATGGGATAACATCCATAGAGTATTTCTCATATTTGAAGTACATATTAGCCCCTTATTATGATGAAGACCATGAAGATTATAATTATATTCTTAAATATTTATAAGTTATGTGGTAGGATGAAATCATCTGAATGGACATGGATTATACAAGATATCCATTTCATTAAATTCTTAATACATAGATGCTTCCTCCAATTATTTTTTCACTTTGAAATATCTATGATAAGTGGTTATGATAATGTACCTATCTATAAATATTGTGCATGTTCTATGTGTCACTGGATATTCAAATTTGTATACATGTTTATAGGTCCTCATACATGTTATTATTATTAAATAATATCCTGAATTAAATAAATATATATTTATTAATTTGAAAAATGATTATAAAATATGCACACTATGTGGAAGGACACATAGGGTAACTCATGAGTGATATACAATTAAGGAGCAGTTTATGAAAATATTTAACCCTTCTGGAAAATTTAATTAAACATATGAGGAGAATTGATTGGAATATTACTCTCTAATTAAGTCCATTCCCATTGTGGTTTTTTCTATGACTTCGATTTATGGGATTCAAAGAATGATATATAAATTAAATAGTTTATAACTATAGAAAGAAAAATTCATAATGAGATATTGACCTAAAACAGATTATATTATTTGGAAAAATTTGGTGGTGGTTATTGTCCTTGAAACATTAAAAATTTACTCTCTGAGGAGAATAACAAGTTTCAATATTTTTATCTTTGACATTAGATGATTTATCATAATTCCACAATGAAATAAGACCATAGGGAAACATAAAAAGATTATCCAAAACATCAGTTAAATTCTATACGACCATAATATTAGAAAAAGTTTTATTTTTAGTATTCAATGAATCTTAATTATTTAGTTTATATAAATTATATAAATATTTAGTGAAATGGATTATATAGTGATATTAATTTTTTAAAATAAATTTTCAGTAATCAAGGTTCAACAAATTCATAGGATATTTGGTGGATTGATTTAATGGTACAATGCGAATGGTATAAAAAATATCATTTAAATGAAAATTTATTATTAATTGATATTTATATTATCCCTGAAAAAAAAATTTATTAATAAAATAATAATAATAATATTATTATTATTATTATACATAAGATTATCTAAGGATTAAGAGACTGGATAAAGACCTGTATGAAATTATCAATTAACAACGTAGATATTTAAAATATATTATATCATTTATATTACATTCTTGGATAAATAACTAACCCTCTAAAGATTATTCTATCTAATATAGACATAACTTTATCTAGAATTCACTTAATAATGAATAGAATTAGTCTTCCTCCTCCATTTTTAGAACACAATATTTCTCTGTAATAATGCTTTATTATCGGAATAAGTTCTTATGTTGACTACTGTGAATAATTAAAGGGGATCAATATTCATTTCTAGAATGAAATTATCTATTTAGATCATTATGAGTATTTTTACAACATGTGTTTATTTCTTATAGAGTTATTCTTCCCTGAAATTCTTTATTGAATAGATGATACAGTGGTATAGATTAGTTGGTTTGACAACGAAGTAAAAATTTTACCCAAAAGTTATTATTAATTTTATAAATTAATAATAAATTATATTTTAATGATCATTTAACATTGATTATTTGGTCTGTATTCATATTTTTTTGGGTATAAATACAAAGAAACCAAAACAATATCCATTTTTGGGCATGGTACTGACCACATTTGTTACACATTATCACCATTATGTGGTATCAGAGCAGTCAAATATTAATTTGTATTCATTTATTCTTTTTTGAAAAATTTATGAATACTATGTTACTTTTTCATTTTTGGATTATTTATAATTTATATGAAATTATATATGATATTTTGGTTCACTTTCACATGATGAATATTATTGAAAAAAATGAATACATCTCAAGGATCCCATTTGGTTATAAAAAACAATTTTTTTAGGATAATATTGTACAATATATTCTATTACTAAAATATACGAATCATATACATAAATTCACTATACCTAGATGGTTATGATGAATTAGGACTCACCATGTGGATAAGAATACCAAGATTCATTACACATTATTTGTTAAACTAGAAAGATGACAAATTTGCTGATAGGTTTCATGGTGTGTTGCCAGCATATATGTTGTGTAACACATACAATTTCATCCCATGAGATACAAGGTTTACATGTGTTCAAAAGACATAAATTTTTTTAATTAAACCTCATTTGTCTATTTCTACATGATAAACTCAATGCATATTAGATTACACAGTGCGTTAGTGGCGTGAATATCATGTAACCCCTTAATGTTCATGTGGATTACATGATATGTCCATAGGCATGTTTCATGGTTTTACATAGTGTTGGATACATGGATTAATCAAGTTATGATAATATTTTAACTTGTAGTTATTATTTAGAGGAAACACCGAGAAAGTTTTTACAATATGTAAATTAATTACATGGAACGGAATCTTAATTTTGATATTAAAATGAATGAAAAAAGATTGTTGTTGGTGTCCATTCAATGTGACAGGGTTTTACCAAAAATAAAAAACATAATTATTTTTAGTTTAACTTTTTAAACAACATTCCATGTTTTGTGGGAGTTTATGATATGCACATCATAGACATTAAACATAATACAAGTTACATTTATTATACTATTTTGTGTGTAAAAAATTTCAAGCTGACAACTCATTTTGATTCATAGATCTATACTTCGTGTAATATCATCCACGTCATGTATTCTTCCTGTCATAGGTGTATATATTACATGTACAAGACTTTAGAGAGCATGTTGTGTAGTTTAGATGTGTAGATGTAATTTTACATCCAATATACATTATGTACATAAATAACATTATATTAAATAAAGGTTTTTAATCGATTTAAAATTACATTTAATGGGAATATCAATAATCGATTAGATTTACAATATATATAACTATATGAACTTATTAATAAGATAATTAATTCATAAATTTTGGACATTTATCTTCATAAAAACATATTTTAATGAATTAGATCTAGTTTATTTAAATTTTTATTTGTCTAATGTGTGTATGCTCAAGATATTAGATGAATTAGGTTTAACACACCTAAAAGTTTATTGTATAAATTAATTGAATGCCTTAGATAGTTTCCGCTACATGATGCACCAATCTAAAATATAGACTTATTATATTAAAAAATATAATTAAGAAGTATGACTATTAAAACCTTGTAATTAAATTCATGTGAATAAATAGGAGTAACCACATTAAAAAAATATAGAAATAAAAAAATATATAATTTAAAAATGATTTATATTCAATTATTTTGGATGAAACAACTTTGAAAATCATTTTATACTTAAAAATATATTTCAAAAAAATTGTTTTATTTAAAGAAGATATGTACATTATGATTAGAAAATAATAAAAAAATATTGATTAGATTAATAATAGTTTACCCAAAAATTATATTATATAAAATACAAATTAATAATACGTAACATTTTAAAATTTTATTTTCCTATATAAATAGTTTTCCCCTATATTTTAGGATTTCATTTATATATTTACATTTAATATTTTAATAAAAACTAATTTAAAAATGGAAAATAATTCATTTATTAAGAATACAAAGATATGCTAAGGATTGTATTATGGGATTTTTCTAAAAATAATTATTTTTAGATGTGTAGTGAAAAAATATGTTTTTTAAAATAAAATTAATTTTCTTATTATATAATTTTTTATACGACCAAATATTTATTTTATATATGACTGCATAATTTTAGAAAAAATTTATTTAATTTATAAACCCATATTTTATATTTTAAAATTTAGGTAATACATTCTCTAAATTTTTTTTAATATATTATACATTGTTATTTTAAAATTAATTTTTATCACATAAAAATAAATCGAAAATTTAGATTTATTAGGTCCACATTGGATAAAAAGTTATATTTATTTTTTTTTTGATGGAAATTTTAACTTAGTTAAAAACATGATACAATAGTAAATGATAAAATGTAAAAAAGTAATAACTTTAGAGTTAAAGGTATTTTAACATAATAAAAATATGTTTATAATTGTTTTTATGAAGTTTTTCTCAGTTTTAAATGTTTTTAAAATAATTATTTCACTATTTGGAGTCTCTTGACTTGTTTAACATGTGCTCCCTCTATATTGAGTTGAAATATTTAAAAAATTTCATTTTCACCAATTATAAAAAAATAATCTCATCGCACCATAATAAAACTCTTAAAAATTAGTTTCCCTCTTGAAATCTACAGATTTTTAATTACCCTAGATTATTTATTCACTCTATTTATTCTTTAGTCTCCATAGAATATCATATTCTATCTATTTTAAAGGGATCACCCAATGAAATCAAAAACTGCTCAATGTGAGTAATCATTTTTACATTTCGTATTTTCTCAATTTCTATTTTCAAATTATAATATTAATGTAGATTTTTAATTCATCATGAATTTTTTATATATTTAATATTATTTTTATGTGAATAATAATTATTCACTATTTCCCTTTTCAGTTTTGAAAGATTAAATTGTAGTATTTTGTTGTTATAACTATAGCCTCTAAGATGCAACGTGATTAATTTTCCTTACAAACCATACAAGGCTAGTTTTTTAGGTGAATTTAATAAATAATTTATTTATTCCTATATTTTTTAATATTTATAAATAATAAACCATATTACTCCATCCTCTCATTTTATGTAAAATAAAATCATTATCCATGAATATTTTTCTACTACCGCCCCCATGGAATGACAGATTTCCCTTTTTATTTTCATTACCTTCATTCATGGAAGGTCCCGTGAAATGGTTTATTAGATAAAAGTTATTTTTTTATATCATTATGGTTTAATTTTGATAAATTAGAGATCATGTTAAATGTCCTATCAACAAATGATCATCGTTAATACAATCGTTTAAAATAAGCATGCAATGTGGAAAATCATCATATTTAAATTATGAAATATTTTAAAATACATAAATTATTATTCTAGTTATTTAAAATATGGAAATATGAAAATAATAAAAACTAAATAAAGTAATTATGCTATAGGTATAGTGTTATTACAACCAAATGATATCATAATCATCCTTCAATCATTGTATGTTCATGTTTGGGTTTATTTAACCACACACATGAAAAATATATTCATTTATAACATGGATGAATATGAGAATTTATTTATGAGTATAATATGATTTAAATATGTAAATGATGTATTTTTTATGTTCTTGTATGGTTATATATAAATTTCCCTCATTAATTAAAAATATACATCTCATTTGTTGGGAATCACCGAAACATGATCATCACTGATTTCATCCTCATGGATTTTAACCAAAACTACGATGAGAAAAATTAATACCGTTATATATATAATTTTTTATAAATTATATGTTAACCCAACACCATTATCCTAGAGGCAATGTTTTTTATCAATTATATTTCCATGATTACAAATAATAAAGCCATGAATGAAAAAAGAGTTAAGTAGTATTTTTAATCTGAAAACATAATTGAGTCTCTTATTACAAATGACTACATTAATTGTGAAATAATTTCCCTCCTAATTTTTATTTTTTTAGTTCAAAAAATTATTTTGTCTACCATATCCTTGTAATGTATTACTAGTACACTTATTTTATTCTTGAGGCATGGGAAAAATATGGGTGAACTCAAATTTTCAGTAAGGATAATTAATTGAAAAAGAAATAATGAATCAATGATAATAAATTAATATGGTATTTAAAATAACATAACACATATTTTGTGTTATCAATATATGTAAATGATGAATAATATAAAAAAAGAAATTAATGTAAACACATACCATTCAAACAACTAGATTAGGTAATGTAAATATAGGAAACTGATAAACTGAAACACAATCTATTAATCAATTTATTGAGAATGAAATGAATCTATAGATATTTTCACACAAAATTTCTTGTATAATAAAAATTTAGACTTAATGATGGAAAGGATAAATTTTTTTACATAATGTCTCAGTAAAATGAAATCATATAATGTCAATACCTTTCATAAGATAGATTAATTTAAGGGTGAAATCCTATTGAATTGTTTCAACTTATTTTTCTCATAATAACCCATAGATTCATCATGGGAGTATATAATGTCTGGGCCCCACCGTTCATTTCCAGTATAATGCATTATCTGTATTGAATTATCAAAATAAATAATATTCCTTATCAAATAACTGCATTGAATGAGAAATACAGATTTATAAATAATTTTCTAGTTAATAAGACAACATTGAAAATTAATAAAATGTTTAAAATTATTTACAGTTTAGGATATTGTTAGATCTATTTTAAATGAGATAGATAATTAATGGTAATTCAATTATTAATGAGCATATTAAATAGAATATTTCATTGAGGCTAAAAAATAAATCATTATAGTGAATATAAATCATTTCCTTGTCCAAATCAATCAAAAACCATCAAGAGAAATTATATGGATGGCATCAATACAAGGTATCCCATGTGGATTAAAAATATATATTTTTTCATTGATTAATTAAAATAATAAAATTAAAAAACTATTCACGAAAAAATATCCTTTTCGTTGAAAAATAATTCAAAAATATACTCCTCTTTGAAAAAAAATTGCATTTTTTTCTCTGAATATCCATTTTAAAAATAATTTCATTTGAAATAAACCTTCTAAAAATTAAAAGGAATATTCAAAATATGTTGTTCGATAAATCTACTCATGTCATACTAGGTAAAAATTAACATTTCCTTTGAATGGAAAAAAGTGTTTGAAAATTGATTTGTTCATAAAAAGATATGATGATTAATTTAAAAACATTCATAATTGAGAAAAAGGTGTACAAATTTATTTTATGTTTCTTTATCTATAGGTTGAAAATATTTTTTTCAAATGTTTTTTAGAAGGTATGATATTTAAATGAATATAGGTTCTCTGACTAACTAAAAAATGATGTTGGGTTTTCATAAAACATTTTCTAAAACATCATAGTATGAAAGAGTGGAAAAATGTTAATAATAAATGAAAAAGGTCATGAGTAGCTGTAGGAGATTAAAATTAAATGTTTTATTGAAAAATTATCTAATAAATTCCATGAATGGAAATTCAGATACATATAATATCAAATAAAATAGGATTGTAAAGTAAACAATTCAAAAGGATGTAATGTTAAAGTGAGATTAAATAGATGTGAAGATTATGTGTAACAACTATAAATCTACATAAAGGATGTAGAAATATGAAAATATATAGTAAAATGTTTTTACACACATAATATTATAATATTAATGACTATGAGGATGTAATATCACACAATTAAAAGAAATTGAGTTCTGAAATTCTATTCCGCTTGGTAAATTTTATCTCAAATCCATTTAAATAAATAATAAAAGTTGAAACAAAAAATACCAGGTAGATATAATTTTTCATGATATAACATATTAAACTTGGCCTCATATACAACTAATAAAAGAAATTTTTGTACAAAAATTAAGTATGAATCTGGGAATGAAAATAAGACAAGAATTTCATAACATGAGTTTTCATTTGGGTAGACATCCTTTAACAATATGTATAATAGTTTTAAACATGATAATAACATAATGAAAAAACCAATTAATAATTATTGTTTCATATATTAATATATTATAATATTTTATTTATTTATTTTAATAACCTTTCAATATTTTAGCAATTTTTGGTGTTAATTTCCTACTTCTTCGAGAATGTTCTAACATCATTATTTGTTGTTATAATTAATTATATCATGGATGAATCTACTGAATAATGTAAAACATGATTTTAATGTCATATATATATAACATATATGTATCTGGAGCTATAGTGTTTGGATATATGAAAAGAAATGTACCGTTGATGGAGACAGTAGTCTGTAGGAATACATGAAAGCTATATTCATTTCATTGTCGTATTTGATAAGAATGATAAGTTAATGAAATTTTTATACATGAAGATTGTGATTATTGTAACTTATTTATGTAATATATTTTATATCTGTTTATTATAGTTATTGTTAATACATTTAATGTATAGTGTGAACAAATCACATTGCTTCAAGGGGCGGTAGTCCACAATTTATCAAAGATGTTATAACATTAACAAAAAATATAATGTATTAATGTAACATGTTATAAAAGTATTAAGGAAGCATAGAGTCGTAATATATATCATATATGTCATATATAAATATTTTTTCCCTAATAATGGCCACATGAGAGGTGGTGATTAGATAAAGGAACAATCATCATTTTATGAGGCGGTAGTTCTCCGTACATGTAAACAATAAGTTTGTTAATCATTAGATTGTAGTTTTTGTTAATTTATGATTAAAAAATGACAAAAAAACATAAATGTATATTTATTTTAAATGTTTCATCACATAATCATGATTTAAAAACAATTATGTTTCGGAGTAGTAAATGAAGGAAAATATAACGTTGGAAAACATTAGCCTAAATTCTGGTAACTCCTATTGGTTTTTTCCAACGGGGTTACGAGGAAGGATTTCTACCAAAATGGATGATTAATGGTATATTTTAGGGATTTGGGATGATATTTTGGAATATATTGAGAAATAATAAGTTGTTTGACAGGTTTTATTAATTCAGATATGTGGTGGTCTTTTATTGTGAAAGAGGTGTGACACTGTTGTAATATTTTAAAAAATGAATTCTTCTCTCATTTTTAATGTTTCAAGTGAATCCAATAATGGAAAAAAAAATTATATAATAGAAGATACATTAAATATATTCCCATAAATTATATCTTGGATAAGTTTAAAGGTCATTTTGGGACTTAAGGTTCATTTTTAGTCCCTTATTAATCTTAATTTAACAATAATCATTATAAATAATTTTATTCACTTTCACTAATTTTTTTGCCAAAAACAATGACATATGACATATTATAAATTTTTCTGATTCGAAATATGGTATCCTTTTTTCTAATTTCCAATTAATGATTTTGTAGAAATTGATCTATATTTAATCTAACTGGCAGAAAAAAATGCATGTTTTTAAAGTAAAAATATTATAAAAATTTCTATATCTTCTTAATAAATATCAATGTAAATTTAATTCAAATTACGTAAATCAGATTACTTGATAAAAATTTTATCTAAATAAAAATTAAAATATGTTTAAAATATGATTTGTCCTTATAAATAAATTATAAAAAAGTAGTTGTATTGAATTAAAATTTAATATTGTTAACTATTCAATAAAAATGATATGTTTCTGGAAAAATATCAAAAGATCACCCTAAAATAATTTATATGTTTATATATCAAATATGAAGTTTATTTTTGACATATTATCTCAATTAATGTTTCAAAATTCATATATAAAATGTATAGTCTATTAAAAGGTGTTAAACATTTCTTTATAGAGATATGAGTTTTAAGTGTAAAATTGGGTTTGTTCATATCTTATACCTATAAAACCTAATAGATGAATATAAATAATATTTGATAGAATATATAAAATATTTATTTCATCAAAATAATTCGCTAATTTTATTTAATTATGTTTTGTAAAAAAATTATTAAGGAGATTAAAAATAAAGACATTTCTTTTTTTATATCCAATTGGATCTTATTTTCATTTCTCATTAATTATTATCCAATGAATTAATTTTATATTTACATAAACCATATATTTTCATAGGTAAGATAATACTATTCATAACCACTGATATAACAGTTAGTTTGTATCATATCCAATTAAATAATAATATTTTAAAAATACAGTGTTATTTGGTGAAACTTAGCCTTGCATGTATCACACATTATCGAAGAGTGTAGCTCATTCATATAACAAACCCTATTAAAGAAGGCCTCTCTTATATGATATTGATGATAACTTAGTTTTTTGTACATTAAATTCTATAAAATATAATATATTTATTTATGATTGTAATGGTTTAGGTTAACATATTATCCTTTTTACAATTGGTATTCTGTATCACAAAAACTACTATATAAAATTTTGAACTTTTGAATTTAGGAGTGTTATAATATCCCAACCAAAATTAAATTTCATCCACGAAAATTAATCTGAATATTGTTAATATATTTTTTGACATATCTTACATTTAATTCCAATATCATGAAAATGTATCATAAAACATTATATATAAAAGAGATAATATAAAGTATAAAGGTTACATGAACTACCATGTAACTTGGTCTCAAGTAGGAGAAAATTATTATCTTGTGAAAATAATTAATTGAATCAAAAAACAAAAATATTTATAAGGAGTGAATGAGGTCATCAATACCAATCATTTTAATGAATAATATAAATTTTAGGGCCTATGATCCATAAATCCTTGATGATTTAAGAGACTATTGGTTCAACAAGAATACTGGTATTAGAAATACCTTTTATTTAAAGTCCTTTTACAGATATTGGGTTATTATTTTACGGACCTAGAATATTAGGAATAATTATAACATGATAGGTTTCAATTTTATATAAAAAATATTATTCTTTTTGTGCTTCAATAAAATTTTAATTCTTCCCTTTACTCCTAGAAATTAATAAAAAAATGATATTTTTGGACCTAAAACACTAAAAAAACCATTAAAGGATTGTAATGAAAATAAAAGCGTGAAAAGTATATATATTTTTCTCTAACTATCTTTCAAAATAAAAATGGTTTATATAATAATCTCTAATCCTCAAAAGTTATATTAATGTTTTTTCATTAAAATTTATTCCTTAGATTATTTAACTAACAACAATGAAAAATAAACCATGACTATATGTATGTTAGTGGTGGGGATAAAACCCTTATTATCTTTCAGACATGGTTTTATGACCCGTGGCCTTTCTAGGATTGATAGGTTTTCTCCCAATATATAATATGTACATTTCTAAAACCATAATAATATAATTTACATTATAAATCTATTCGATATACATCAAATTTAATCATTAAATAAACTCTTCACTATGGTTCTTAATGCATCATTAATATATAAATATGTCATCTGTCTATTTCCTACATAATCATTTCCATGAACAATGGTTTATTCTTTATGAGTGTGTATGGACACGGTAAATGACTAGGATCACCACATTTAATGCAATAAAAAAATACATCCTTAGGATGAGATTTGTTTCCTTCTATTGTAACATTTATTTTCCCTTATTAATCATTTTCTCTATGTCCTCATTAATTACAAGTAAATCCTTTCATTGATTCATTAAGAAACATTCATGGGTGTCTCCTTCCACACATATAAAATGTTGGAAATTGAGACTTCTTTTATTTATGGTCTCCACCATTTGATATCTTAGAAACCTCCATTATTTTGTTCTATGGTGTGTTCCAATGTTAGAAAAGGTAAATATTATTAATCATTTTTTAGGAAAATTAATTTTTTATAAACATTATATCCTTCACTCCATTAAAAACACATTATTTTTCTCATTTTAACCAACTTTTTTCATGTTCTATTTTAACATGAATCCTTCAGGTTCAATCAGTTAAATAAAACTAGAAAGAATAGAGTGAACAAAAATAGTATTTTTGAGAAAAGTATATAATCATTTATAGAATATCCAAATCATGACTCCATGTTTTTAAATATAAAACACCCTTTGTTTAACTTTGGTCATTATTTGTCATTATCTTTTAAAATTAATCATAATGAATTGTTAATAAATTGTGGATTAAAATAATCATATCCCATGAGAATTTCAAACCAGGTGTGCAGTAAGGTCTGTTGTTATGTACTAGGTTACCCTGAGTCAATCTCAAAACTCATTATCGGAGCTAGTACTCCAAGTTATATATTTTCTATAACCATTTCCATATGTAGTATCGAGATAAGGAATTTTATCTAGGAATACCCCTTAAACCTATATCATAACAAAATTCTAGGACGATGTTATATTCATATAATCAAATAAAACATTAGGGTTATGTTCTTTAATTAATTTTTTTCATAATTCTAGATACCCAGGTTACAACTAAAAATACATTGATACCAACTAGAGAGGCCAAAACCTTGTAAGTAAATTTATTAATTTATATCAATTATGTTTGAATGATTACAAGGAATCAATCCCCAAATGACCGAAGAGATTAATAATCTTGGAAAACAAGATACATACATGATAATTCTATTATAAAAGAATACAATACTTATAAAATATTTTTTTTCTTATCCTTTTACATTATATGTAAAATTATTATTTATTCTATCATATAATTTTGAATGATTTCTTAATATAAATCTAGGATTCTTGCAGAGAGGGATAAAATAAGGTTGAGCTCAATTCATTAGTGAGGTTATGTAAATCAAAATGGGAGAAATAAAGAATCAATTAGAATAAGTAAATATGGCATGGTAAAAAACTGAACACACGTTCCGTGAAATCATTTAATTTAAATGATTTATATATGGAATTATAAAAAATTAAATCAAATGTAATTCAAATTAGTAGATAAGGAAATGAAAATATGGAAAATGAAAAATTTAAATACATATCATTAATATATAAATTGTGAATGGAATGTATCCATAGATAAATCAAATAAAAATATCATTGATAGTAATGAATGAATAAGAATGAGGGAAATTATTAATTATTGGATATCATGCCTTAGGCACATGAAAACCTATAATGTCAATACCTTTCACATGACAGTTTAAATTAAGGGTTGAATGCCAATCAATTTGAGCAGCTTATTTTCCTTGTGAGAGAATGTTGATTCATTGAGGTGCAATATAATGTCTGGGTCCCACCAGTCATTTCTTATAAAAATAAATCATTAAATTCAACAGAGAAAACAAATTACATTCCTCATCAAATAACCGTATTGAATGAGATATATAGATTTATCAATAATTCCTCAGCTAGTCAAATAACTAAAAAACTAAACACTATATGAAAAATGGTATATAATTTAGGAAATAGTAATATCCATGATTAATGATATGGATAATTAGGTAATATTTTATTCCCAATGATCATATGAAATTGAATATTTCATGGTGAGTGTCAATGAAATACAGGAAGTGAGTATAAATAAATTTATTGTCCAAATCAATCAAAAACCACCTAGAGATACTACATGGATTGTATTAATACAATATATCCAAGGTAGAATTAAAATAGAGGGGTTTTGTTGTTGATTAAATTAACAAATAACTTTTAAAAAATATTATTGAGGAAAATATCCATTCATTTGAAAGGCATTTTGAAAATTTTTGTCTTTGAAAATTAGTTTTATAATTATTTTATCTCAAAATATATCTTTTAGTCTTGAAAATTAATCTTCAACAAAATGATAACATATAAATATATACATTTCATGTAAGGTAAAAAATAAAATTTCCTTTTTTATGTTTAAAAATTCTTAAAAAATTCCCTGATCGGAAAGTGATAAAAAGATTCCCTAAAAATGTACATAAAATAAAACATAATAATTTTTTATTTCACAAGTAATTTTTTATATTTAAACAATATTTTTTAAAACCCTTTTTAGAAGACATTATTTTTCAATGAAAATAAATACTCAGACTAACTAAAGAAATGGAGTCAAGTTTTCTTTTATCATTTCTAAAAATACCTAAGTACCAAATAGTGAAAAAAATGATACCAATACATGATAAAGGACATGAATAACTATAGGATATTAAAATTAAATGGTTTATTGAACAATTATACAGTTATTTCATATAATTTATGTTCATGTATAAATAATCTCAAATAAAATGAGATTGTGTAATAAACCATTGAAATGGATTTATCATCGAAGTGATAGTCAATCAATGAGTTTACTATGTGTATCAACTATAAATAAACATAAGTTTATTGGAAATAAGAAATATATATATTAAAATTTTATTACACACATAATCATATAATATTACATACAAAGAAAATGTATTATAAATCAATAAAAATAAATCGAGTTATGAAATTATATTCAACGTGGTAAATTTTAACTCAAATCCCCTCAAAAGAAATAACTCAAATGGAAACTCAAAATACAATTTGGATATAATTTTTCATGATATTACAAATCAAAATTGGTATTATATACAACATATAAATAAAATTGTGTTTACAAATATTATATATGCCTCATTGAAATAAAATGAAACATGAATTTGTTACCACATGTCTCTATTATATTTGGCATATGTTAACATGTTTATAATAGTTTTTAACATATTACTAAATTATTACAAAACAATATTAAATCCTATTTTATCATATATCATTATTTTATAATATATTATTACATGTTTTTTAATAACCATTCCGTATTTCAACTATTTCAGGTGTTAATTTCCTAGTTTGTCGAGTATGTTTTAACTTTATTATTTATTATTATTATTAAATATATCATGGTTTCATCATATATAGAATAAAAAGCATGATTTTAATATTATATATATCTACTGTATATGTGTCAATAATTATATATATTTTTGTATATTAGAAATGAATTATTCCATTAATGGAGACTATAGTATGTATTTACGCAAGAACACTACCATCATTTCATTGTCATATTTTAAAAGAATGTAATGTAGTTTATATGAATATATATATATATTATAATTATATTATCATATATATGTATCATATTTCATATATTTTAATAAAAATTATCCTAAATAGACACCATTTATTGTGTGAATGAATCGCATTGCTTTGAGTGGTCTATAGTACATACTTCCTCAAACGTTATTATCTTATTAAAGAATATTTTTGACAATTTTTATGTAAATTTATCTGAAAAATGATTTACTTTATTATTTTTAAATCCAAATATGTTTTTGCTCATGTTTTCATATTATTTTTCATTAAAAAATTTCAATAGTCTATTTTACAACCCTTTTTTACTATGTGTAGTTTAAAATATGATATTTCTAAATATAAAAAATGTTTTATTTATCTACAAACCAAAAAATTTATTTTCCATATGAATTTCTATTTATAAATTATTTTTCCCTTTTCAATGATATATTATTGAAGATTAATTTTAAAATACCCAATTTTAAATAATTATTTCACTTTTCTATTTTGAAACATTTATGTCTTTTTTAATAATCCATTATTTAAGATTATAGTGAAGGAAGTTAAATTTTTCATGATCTTTTCACTTCATCTTTTAAAATATTATTTTATTTTTTATGTACCAAATATTAAAATTTAGTTTTAAAAGGTAAATATTTTCCAACAGTCTTCATTTTCCCTTTTCTAACATTTATTTTACATGTGACTCTAACTTAAACTTGTACATCAAAGATAAAAGTGGTTCATAGAAACTATTTTAAGACATCTATTAACCTTTTTATTTTTATCCCAAAATCATTTATTTACATAGAAATTTTTTTTCATCAATCATCCATTGAATTTTCTTATCGGATACTCTTTTTCGGAGATCTAGTTTCAAGTGTTAAAAATTTATAGTCGTAGGGTAAATTTTGGTATTACTATCTCTAAATTTTATGAAACTCATTTTTCATTCCATGGAATATATGTGATGTGTTGAATGATTTTTATCAAGTAGATCACATATATATTGACCATTAAAGGTTGGTTTCATTTTTCACCATATAATGTATTGGTCATTCTTGTTTATATTATTTAGTAAAGAAATTTATCAAGGACATTTTCTAAGTTAACTAGGTTTATAATATTATATGTGACAAATTCTATATTATCTATATTCATAAAATTTAATTTTAATACGGTTTGGATTACCTATATTCGCAATTTTTAGCATAAAAATGAGTTGGGTTTGATATATTTATAAGATTAATGTGAAGATAATTTGGATTAGAATCATTCCCAATTTTAAACATGAACAGCATGTAGATAAGCTATATCCACAACATTGATCCTGAACATAATGGTGTTAGCTATGATATCAACGTTTTTATTTCCTATTCCTAAGTCTATGAAATAATAATATTTTGTATGATAATTTTCTACTCAGTATATATTTTTTAATATCTGCTTTTTCAGACTCATTTTCCATGTTGTATGATTGGTGATTTGAGATTAAATTTCATTTAATCAGAACATATAGAAAACATTTATAATTCCATGTCATTTTTACAATATATTTTTCTCATGTTCATGTCATCCCACGTTATTATGATCTAAACATTAATTAAATATTATTAATATTTAACATATAAATTTTTTGACATCAAAACGTTCTTCTACTTCTACTCTCTGTGGTATAAAGATGTGTATAACATATGACAAGTATAAAAGGGAGTGTACTACAGTTTGATTGTGGATCATTGTTCACATGTATCATATAATAATTTTTTTAAATAGAATCTTAAAAGGCACTAAACATTCTATTCTTGTCATTTTTTAAATTATTTTTAGTGTTAATGTTTAACTTATTGAAATTTAATTAAATTAATGTAGTTGTATCTTACTATTTATCAAACATAGTGTTATATAATGTGGTTTTATCCCTGGATCTTACATTATGGTTTAGGGAAACTAAATCGTTATCAAAGAAGGGATAAGTTATATTTTTTGGATTAGTTTTTGTATTTCTTTGAGATTAGGATAATATAAATTAAATAAAAACCATAGTTTAAATCCAGGGTATTGCTCTATGTGTAAGATAACTTCTTATGCATTTATAAGGTTTTGAATATGTGGTTTTTTTGAAATCCCATTCAATTTTGGATAATAGAATGTGGATGTGAGAGTGGAATAGACTCATCTATAGTTAATCACCATGAAAAATATATATTGAGAATTAATTTAGTTTTAATTTTGTTCATGATGATTTAGCTTAAGAAGCAACACATGGCACGCAACTCTTGAGTAGTATGTGTTGGAAAATTCACATTGACTTTATGAACTATTATAATTAATTTAAATATTTTTCAATTTGAGGATGAGTTGGGTTGTAAAACCTAATAAATAAGTAATTTGGAAAACTAGGATAAACTAGATATGTGATATATTAGTATATTTATATCATAGTTTTACCTATAATATTATAGGTTAAACCAATTGTGTCATTAGAAACATCTTAGTATTGAGTTCCCATATTCATATGATCTTTTAATATGGTTCTTTGTGATATTATAATAATAATTTTGTATTTATTGTTTTGTTGGAAACATAATCTTATAAATTATATAATGGATGTTTTGTCTCTAGAAACTTCTATGATTATTATATTGAGACAAATTTGGCATACATGGTTGAGAATTATAAGAGAATACTAAAAAGAGGGAAAAATATGTTTCATAATCCTACCTAAGATAGAATGTTAGATATCTCTCTAGAAACATTATCACTAGACATGTATATATATTTTTAGATCTTTATATATTTTCAATTTTAAATGATAGTTAAAATTATGAGATTATGGTTTATTTAAGGGGATAACGCAATGCCCAAATATTATACTATATGTATTTCATGTAAATAAATATAATGTGTTTGATATATTCCTCTATATGTAGAAATTAAATAAAATGAGTCAAGACAAATTATATGAATATTTTTAATAAATTCAATGAACAATAAAACCTCTAGTAAATAACAATATTCTATATTAGAAATGTTTAAAAAATGTGATTCAGAACACTTAATGTTTTCAAATGGTATTCTTCCATAAACTAAATGTTTCTATATATATATATTAAATTAATTATAAATAAAAAATTATAATATTCATATTTTTAATTATTAAAAATTATCTTTTTAATTGAAATGATAAATTATATATTATCCATGGATGAATTTTTTATATTTTACTAAAATAATTTATTTTTTGTCAATACAGATGAACTATATATTTTGATAATAATATCATTTTTATAACATTATCAAAATAAAAAGTGAATTAATAATTTTCAAAACCTTTTTATATGATAAAATATGTTTATAAAGTAAAATAATCAGTTGTAAAATATTTATATTATTTTATAGAACATATGATTGATGTTTTAGAAACATGAATTATATTATACTCCAAAAATTAGAATCATTTTATAATATTATAAATAAGTTTTTAGAAATTATAAAAAATATGTATTACATAAAATATTTCATATTTTTGGTCAAAATATTCATATTACTTAATAATTTCAATTTTATTTTTATGCATAATGTTTTGATTACTATGATAAAATTTAAAGACCTGGATAATAAACAAATGGTTATTTTCAAAGAGATGTTTTGCCGATATTGTTTGATTATTACATAACAAATTAAATTCATATATTTTATATAAATACTTTGATATTATTTTTACACATATATAAAAATATATTATCATTCATTTAATAAGTAATTAATTTTATATAATATGTAGAACACGTATCGGAAAAAAAATTCATCAAAATTGTTTATATATATAATTTTTAATTTTAATGTTTCTTTTGTCTTTTTATGAAATTTATCTAGATTTTATTGAACAAAAATTTATGTTTACAGTATAATAATTTTATAGTACTCGTTTCGTTATATTTTTAATAAGAATAAATTTCCTAGGTAAAAATGAGTTACTAAGGTAAAAATGAAAAAGTTACAATTTAAAAACCAAATGATAAATGTTAAAAAGATGCTTAAAATGGAACCAAATGAATGTTTTATAGTTTATCTACCTTATCCTTACCCATAATCTTCGTACACTAATTTATATATCAATTTCAATCTTTTTTTCTTTGAGTTGTGTCATAACATTATTATGAAGTAATGAGAAGTTATGAAAATTTCATTTTATCCACTTATAAATGTGGATCCATTCCCACAAAATATTTGTGATGTGTTGGTCCCAGATGTAACCTAATATGTTCCCTAAGCTCAGTGGGCCACATGGCCTCAAGAGAATCTCCCTAAATACTAGAGTATATCGACTAGCTTCAAGAGACTATAGTGTGTCTATGAAAAGTATATGCCATCATTACCGAAGTATAGTGCATTGGTTAAATATAAAATGAGGTAAATAGAATAAGATATTAAATTAAACATAAAGGACAATTGAATATAGATTCATTAGTAACAATAACTGAAATAACAAGAATATCATACAAGTATAGAACAACTGATTATAATATTTTATGTCACTTAAAAACTAGAAATCATTGATACAAGATAGTAGGAATTAAATGTTTGAAAAAAGAATAAAAGAAATCAAAAAAATCCCAAGAATTCTAAGCTCTGTCTTGGCCATCTGTTATCAACATCCATCCTTAATGGAAATAAATCAATTAATTGTAGCCATATGCTACACTTTTTAACACATGCATTCATGTAATCTAATCTGAGTACCGAACAGATCGCTGAGAGGGTGTGAGAGAAATCTCAATGGGACACCACCAATTGTGTATATAACATTCGTCTTGTGTAAAGTAAATGTTATAGTCTTAAAGCATGAAAATATAAAGTAAATCAGCACGATGTAACTTAATATTGAAGTACCTACTTTATCCCTCAATTGGCGTCTGAATATAACCAGTCTATTAATTTATTATTACTAGTTTATAAATAAATATTTTTACAATAGTGAAGGTTCAATGTTATGATAATATAACCTGCAATGAAATTGGATAATAAATTTTCATGGTAAGAACAAAGAAAATATTGACCATAAGGGTCTCAAAATCAGTAATAAATATATCCTGGATAAGGATAAGAGTGTAATCCAAGGAGTATAGTCCATGGAATCTCACAATGAGATAACTACTGAGTCCATGGAGTTAAACCAACATTAAAAGGGGGTACGAAATGACTGGGCCTGATGGGCTTTAAACATTTAACCTAAATTTAAATTCTATATCAAAATATTATATCCAAGGAAACCTTTAATAATATATGAGGGATACTATGGTCACTTACCAGGCATCCAATAATAGACAAGGATCGGGATCTAGGTGGTTCTCTACCTTAGAATGTTGTATCCTGAAATCAGAATGGGGTTCCCAAGTTCTCAATTCATTCCCTAATATTAATCCAATGGGAGATCGAGTTGGGCCAATCATATTTAATTATGTAGTCATGTAATATTTTATTTGTTTTAATCCCTTCACTTAATTCGTTTTATAATTTTAAGTAGAATGAGACATTTTAATCATGTAATCATTACTCAATAAGTCCATTTTTATCAAGCATTTCCCTTAATTAGTGTGACAAATCCAAATAGAAGGTAGCTTTTATTAATCCATTTAAGGAATATTAAATAATTAAAATTCATTTCAATATCTTTCATTAACATAGTAAGGGGTTATATAGACATTCATCCAATTAAACATTCAGATTTAGTCCGGTTAAGCCATATACTTAGTCTACTAGCCAATTTCTCATTCACATTTAATTACTAATTTCAAGAATTTACCATAGGCGGGTTAAGTGGAAGGGACATGGTATTTTCCATTCACCATTACATGATACAATAAGTATATATGATAATGTGGACTACTAATAATGATGGCATGGTTGAGTACATCCAAAAAATAGATCAAAACTGTTAAAATGAAAAAATCTATATTTATGGAATAACATCATATATGGGGTAGATGGTGTTATTGGGGTTGCCACCAAATACTAATACCATATATAGAAATATCATAATCAGTTTTTTATATTGATTATAAGCTTGACATATAAATTCAATAACAACACACGATGAAATCGGTTGGCCCCACATGATAATTCCAAAATCAATGAACTTGAGAGAAGAATTATAGATCACATTTCCTATAATTTAATTTCAAAATACTAATCCCTAAACCTTAAAAACTAAACCATACATTAAAATCATAATCCTAAACCGTGAATATGATCTTTATACTATGATATAAGCCTCTAATTAAGAAGATAATGTAGTAGCTCTGAGAAAAAAAAGGAAAATGATCACACCTTTATAACTGTGAAAGAGAATGAGGAGAAGATTAGAAAAAAAGGACTTGAGTACTTATCGTTGTGTGTCTAATGTGATGAAAAAATGATCGATTAGATCCCAGAATAAGGAGATATTAAAATCCCTACCTTTGGCCTTGAAAAATTTCTAAAAGGGAAGAAAAAAAGCTCAATATCTAATAAATGAAATTAGGAAGAAGGTGAAGGGTTAATTAGGTCATTAAGGGTAAAATAGTAAAATTATATTGAAGTTAGGTGGTGAATGGTTTAACTACACAGTTTTCCAAACTTTCTACCAACCATGCATGGGTACCTAGGAAAGGAATGCAACATGCAATGTTTGGTTTCACATTTTGGGAAACTATGCACCAACCATGAAAATGGATCTGTCCAGAAATTCACCATCCCTACGATTTGACATACTTATGTGGCAGTCCCACACAGTTTTTTTAAACCATGCCCAAAGATAATTTCCCAAAAAGATGATTATTATGGTTCAAAAAATCCCCGAACAGTATTGGGACCTTTACTAAAACATTAATAATCCACATTATTCCCAAAATAAAAAAATAGATATAAATTTAATGGATTCACGCCTCAGTGAAAACTAGGTTCTTACAGTCTACCCCTAAAAATAATCATCCCTGAGTTGACATTTCAATGGTGTAGAAACACTATATGAGAAAAATTCTACTGATTGATCATGTATGTTAACCACACACTTCCATGTATTTTCCTACACGTGGTCATGCATCAATAGAACCAGTACTTAAGAGACATAATGAACATAGATAACCTCTGTGCTCTAGCTGATGATGCATACTATATTCTCCTCAAAAGAATACCCATAATCAAACTCAACTTCCTCAAGATCAGTGGTAAGATACCAGTCGGCATGGTATTGGAAATGTTATGATTCATGGAAGACTTCATGCATGGAATAATACCTCTAAGGTAGTAGCAACTGATAGACTACTAGACGGACTTCTTCGATGATCTCAAACATACTTATGTAATGAGGAAAAAACGTCCCGTAATTCTGTATTTTCTTCTACCCAAGGCTAGGTGATACCTGAAGGGAAATCATGATCCCCAACATCCAAATTTATATGTTAGATATAACAATAAACATATTATTTTTTTCATAAATAGGCAGTATTCATACGCTTTCTGATCTTCTAAACCTACACTAAAATCTCAAGAAAGTGATGAGGATTTTTTTTGGGATAAATCACCTACAGCTAGCCAGCATAGAGGTGTACGACATAGCCTACCATATAATTCATCCAAAGTGTCCATAAGAATTGTCACCTGAAAGATGTTATAATAGAAAAAATCAATGATTTGGATATGATTTTCCCCATAAATGGAGAAATGAAGTACACATGCTAAAATAATATCCTCAAGATCAAGGATTTTACATTCTGGTTTTCCATTACTATGAGGGTGAAAAGATATGTTTATAAGCACCATATTTCCATAGCCTTACGTAATCCTTTCCGGAATCATGATGTGAAATGGGCATCCCAATATGAAATGACAGTATGAGCGACCATGTGGAATCGTATGTTTTCATAGACATAATTTTTTACCAACTCATCATTTGAGAAATCCTCCTGAAAATGAATGAAGTGTGTTGCATTCATCATTTAGTCAATGAAAATCCATATAACATCTCTACAATTAGGTGACCTAGGTAAACCGACTAAAAAATCAATAGAAACATCTTCCAATTTACATTCGGGGACTAGAAGCAACTGTAACAAGCATATAAGTATTTGGTTCTCCATCTTCACCTACTGATATGTTGAACACATAGTAATAAAGTTGGTTATCTGACGTTTCAACCCAAGACAAAAACACTGGAATCACATGTCTCGATACTTATTAGAGTTTGCTGAATGAACTGCACATAGGGAGGATTAGGACTCCTTCATCAAATCTTCTATCCAATCTGTATGGACCAGGAAACATCCATGGATTAATAGGATGACTTCTATATTGAAAGAAAAATCCATAGGTGAGTTATCTCCTAATATACTCTCATGAAGCACTGAGCCTTTAGGATCTAAAAATTCTATAATCTTCATTTTCTCACAGAGGGAAAGTGGTAAATGAAAAATATATGAGATAATACTTCTTCTGAAAATAGTGAAACTCTTGGTGTAGCTTTGAGAAGATTACCACTAAATTCCATTCATCACTGGATTCCTTTACTTCTTGTACTTAATTTATCTGAATCATTTTTTCTGTAACCACATTTCCCTTCGTATGCATATAGGCATGCTCAAAATCAACAGATTCAGAATATTTGACCCATCACCACTGTCTAAGGTTCAAGTCATATAAATTAAAATATATATTTGAGGGTCTTGGGGTCCATGTAAAATAAAAAGTGCTCTCCTAACATGTTGTCTCTCTATAAACATAAGGTTTGGAAAACTGCTACTAGCTCAAGGTCGTTCATTGGGTAATTTCTCTAATGATACATCTACTAATAAGATCCATTCGAAATAAATCTATCTTCATGAGTCTTCAATGCTATAAAATTGATTCCTGATGAATCATATAAGATGGTATAACAAATACCTAGCTCATGAATAATTAGAACTGGTTCTGAGACAAGCCTCCCTTTCAGCTTCTGAAAGGCTCTATTGCATGCTTCTAACAAAAAGAATTTGAAACACTTATTTTTTAAGGATAATATGAGGTTAAAAAAGGAAATTTTATTGTTTTATGAAATGTATGTAATACCCATCCATCCCTAAAAAACATTGTATATCAAACACATTTTTGGGATGATTTTAGGACAGTGTAGCACTATCATTTTTTGGTAAATAGATACACCTGATTCTAAGATAATATGACCAAATAATTAAACGTTTTTATCCATATGTGGAACATAACAAGCATGGAATAAAGATGATGGTATCTCATTGTACTGATAACAATCTCAAGATGAATTTCATTGTCTCTAATATTTTAAGTATACACTAAAATGCCATTTAAAAATATCCTAACAAAATAATCCAAATAGGGGGGAACCCCTTATTCATCAGATCCATTAAAATAAAAAGTACATTCATAAGACCGAATGATAAAATAAGGTACTCATATAGACCATAACTACTATAGAAAGTTGATTGTGGTTTGTCAGATGGCATGACAAACACCTGATGATAACCAGATGTCAGGCCAATCTTACATAATACACTCTTAAATTGGAGATGGTCAAAGATCAAATCTATTTATTGTAGTGGATACTAGTTTTGACCATAATCTTGTTCAACATTCTATAATCCACATATAGATGTAATGTCCCGTAATCTATCTTGGAGAAAATCATGGGGGAACCCCAAGAGGATGTATTGGTAAGTATAAAATGTTTTTCTTCAAAGTCCTCTAATGAAAAAATGATATTCTAAATCCATGTATGTGTCATCTTCTATAAATGGATGGACACTGAAGCTACTTATGGAACAAGATTCATTGTAAAATCTTCCCCTTTATTAGGAGGCATGCTAGAAATATCCTCAGTAAAGGCATAATTAAAATGATCCACTACTGGAGGGAAATCATCTTTTCGTAAACACTGATTCTCCATGACCAGATTTGATATCTGGGTAGTAACTCTACCTAGCTCTTGATGATTTGGTCCCTCTCTACTATCTTGGACAACCCGATCATCATAATATAGATAAATGATGCCCTCTAATGACATAAATGATACCCTATATTGATATCAATCTATAAAACCATTATACTAAACAATATACTCCATCTAGAGAATGAAATCGAAGACTGTAATCTAGAGAAGAATGAGGTTCCATAAAAAAGGATAATTAACTACCTCAAGGGGATAACCCCTTCATTGGACCATACCCTATATTCATACCCATAGAGGTGTATCTAGGTTCATTACACCATAGTATTACCATATCTCCAGTCTAAGACTTCCCTTAATTGATACAAAGATAACAAGGATTGAAGAACCTGTCTCAAATAAAGAAGATACTATGGTTGATGCCACATGAATAATATCTCTTACTATTAATGGCCCTATATCTTAATCATCAAGGATTGGCTATAGTGCATGAAGTTGGTCTGATCAACATCCCAATGTAGTAGATGAAATACTGTGATCATAAATACACTGTTGGAACCCCTGGTGGTTGGGGGTCTGGCATCCACATCCATGACTTCCTCCTCAGCTAGTCCTGTCAATTTTATTCCAACTCCCCACCTGGGAAGGATTAAATTAACCTGCTCCAGGAGGTAGAGCTGGTGCAGATCCTTTTCCATTCGAAGATGGAGTAATGTTCCTACAAAACATTGGAAATTACCCATATTTACACAGTCCCAAAACTCCATTTCGTCTCTTTAACAATGAGGATTCAGGTGCCCCCATCATCCACATTGATGACACACTTTGGTGCTATTGATACAGGCACTCTGATTTTCACTATCCTGATAAGAATCCTTAAGATATCACTTCCTACCACTAGAAGAAATACTGACCTAATGTGGCACTTTTCCTCTAGGCCTAGTACTATTGTTTTCCCTCATGTTACACTCAGTGATAAGAGCCTGATTGTCTATCTCAAAAAAGGTAGGCTTGTGAAATACATACACCTTTGTACGAATGGAATATTGGATCCCATCCTCAAAACATTTATCATGTAAAATCTCATCACTAACTTAAAGTGGTACAAATCACTACAACTACATGAAATTCATTGAATACTATATAACTAACATATAACCCTATTTGATAAGCATGAACTTTCTAGATCTGTTAAATCTTAGTTTCTACGGAATGAACATATAATTGAAGACATTCTTGAAATCAACACACAAAATGCATTGATGATGACCGTCATGGGTAATCACATCCCACAAATGCTTAGCAGAATCCTGAAGCATGTATGTTGAATGATTGAAGCTACTCACTAGAGGAGTTTTAAAATGCTCATCATAGACCTCAAAGATTTTAGCCAAGACTCAGTAGCCTCTAGACAGCCATACCCTGTGAAACTAGGAAGATGATTCTGCAAGAACTCATGAGCTAGATCAGCCATCGTAGGTGAAAGCACTGGACAACTATATGTGGGATGCATCAAACATAAGAGAATATCAAGAACAAGGGAACCAGTTCTTAGCTCTAGTAAATTAGGTGGTACCTGGAGTGGTATTCCATGAGGTAAGAGTGGTGCCTCAGTGCCCCCCATGTTTTGTGCATAATTGCCGCCACCTTTCTGGTGTACGATACAAGGACTCTGTGGTGGAATTTTACAAAAAATTCAAAGAAAAAACCTCAAAAAATCATAATAAAAAATATATAATAATAATAGAAAGATTAACATAATAATGATCACTTCCCATGTCATGCTATCCCATGTACCCACTTAGATTACTAGGTATTTGTAAGTGCTCAAGTATAATATTCTTTACGTATGAAACATAATTACCCGATTCACTCCTTTGACATTCATAAAAATGAAAAACCATGATAAGGATGTGAAACCATTTCATTATAGATTTCATGACTCAATTTATAATGGATATTTATTCCCTTGGAGTCCGTTCCTATACAACTCATCAATGAAAACGACTCCCATTTATTTATTGCATAATGGATTGACTTAGATAATTGCACATCCCACCCCATCATGGATCATACACATCAGGAATTGAGATAGTAAATCACTCAATCAAAACCAAAATTAATACATGAATAAAATCACTATCACATCATCACCCAACTATCACAATCTTATCAAGCAGTGAAAGCAAATGAAATGCACCTATATGGCATTGAAATATGTATGACAAGTGAATTCTAGGTTCTTATATAATGCATGTAAGAACGATACTTCCACCAATCTCACCAGGTAGAGGACATGATGGTATCTCAATTATATTAATAATCAACAACACCACACTACATGTTCATCACCCAATTGTGAAAAAATATAAACTTTAATATGTAAAATAAGAACAACAATTTTATTTTTGGTAACTTATTTTTTACCCCAAACATGGGTTCCCGATACCCAATCACAGTTTATGACCAAGTTCATAGAATTTATAATCTATAATATATTTTCTCAAAATACTAATTCAATGAGGGAACCTCCTTTAATACCACATTGGGACTTACCGGACCCAAATGTCACTTAACATATTCCCTGAGCTCAGTGGGACATTTGTGCTAAAGCATGTCTCCCCAAATGCCTGCAGCTTCTCACTAGTAGTGAGGGCATAGAGTGTGTTCATGGGGAGACTATTCCGTCACTACAAAAGATTTTGGCATTAGTAAATATAAACTAATGTAAATATAGGAATAAATTCAAGTAAACTGAAAGCACAGTGGAAAATAGATAAAATAGTAACAATAACTAAAATAACTGGAATAACATAAAGCATACAAAAAATTATGATGATATGTCATGTCACTGGAATACTAGAAGACATGGATAAAATACAGCAGACCTAACAAATTTCACAAAAGTAAAAAGGGAAATAAAAGTCTAGCCCAAGCATCTTGATCTCCATCTTGGTCATCTACTCTCAATCTCTATCGTAAATAGCATGAAATCAAATGTTAAAAGTCATATGATTATATTTGTCAATAATATAATTAATGTAATCTACTCTAAGTACCAAATTTCGACCGAAGAGGGAGTGGGATAAATATAAGTGGGACAAAACCAACTATGTCTATAACATCCATCCCATGTAATGAAAATGTAATAATGGGAAAGCATTCATATATAATGTAAAGAAGTAAAATAGAAACTAAATACCTAAGTACCTACATTATCACATGGATACTGTCTAAAAATATCCATTCCATTAATTTATTATTACCAGTTTATAAATAAGTAAAATTTTTACAATATTGATGGTTCCAGGTTATGACAAGGTAACCTACAAATGACATTTTATAATGAAGTTCCAATGTAATAATGAAGACAACTTAGATGACAAGGGTCACCAACTCAGTAATAACTATATCCTAGATAAGGTTAAGAGTGCAATCCATGAATAATAGTCCAAGTAATTCTACAATTTGATGCTTACAATTTCCCTAGAGTTCATAAAAGGAAAAATGGGGCTAAAACAATATTTGGCCCGATGGGATTTAACCATTGCACCTAATTGTCAATTCTGGACCCAATAAGTGTATCCAATGAATCATTTAATAATATATAAAAGATCCTATAGTGTTATACCGATCATCTAAGAATAGATAATAATCAGGATCTAGGTGGGTCTCACCTTAACCAAGTTGTATCATAGAATCGAAATGGGATTCCAGAGTGTTGGATGCACTCTTACATAAGAATCCATTGTGAGATCGAATCCAAACACATAAAAAATAATTATATAGTCATGAAATATTTCATGTATATAAATCATATACTTTAATTAGTGTGATACGTTCAGGTATCAAGAAATCCTTTAATCAAGTAATAATTAATCAGTAAGTCCATTTGGTTTAAGCCTTCCCTTTCATTAGTCTGATAGGGCCAAGTAGCATACAAACCATTATTAATTACAATTAATACATATTCAACAATAAATTTTCATTATTATATCATCCATTAATATGGTTAGGGTTTATATAGACTTGTATACTATAAATCAATCACATTTAATTTTTTCAAGTCATATAATTAGTATACATTCTATTTTCCCCTTCACATATAATTATTAGTCTGAAGCACACACCTTAGGTGGGTAAAGTGGAACTGAAATGGTACCTTCTATAAACCATTACATGATACAATAATAAGTTATGATATATATTCTTATCATTAATGTGGTAAAGATCAAGAACAACCAAACAATGGATCAATAGTGTTAAAATGATAAAACTACACTTTTGGAATAATAACCTACATTGTGTGGATGGAGATATGTGAATAACCAAAAAAAACCTATCACATATATGGATAGATAATACTCATTAAGATATGATTATTATAATCATGAAAAATAAATTCAATAATAGAATAGACAAAAATGGTGGGCCACAAATGAAAATTCCAAAATCAACAAACTTGAGGGATGTGATATAGACCACCCACCATGGGATTGTAAAATCTTTCTTCTCTAATATCAGCCACTACCTTATCTATGAATATTTTAGATCTGATAAAATGTGAAAACACTAACACATCAATAACTATGTTGAGGGAATGAGATGAGAACAATAACTAAAAAGGACTTGTGTACATATCATTGCACATACAACATGTTGAACAGAAGCTCGATCGGGTCCCGGCCGAAGGAGATCTTCCAACCCAAAGCATTGGACTTCATAGAGCTCCAACAGGGAATAATAAAATGTAAACCCCCCAAAAACATGGATTATGAGGAAGGATGAGGCTTAACTAGATCATAATGGAAAAAATTGTAAAATTATCCTAAAATTAGCCTCTACACGGTTTCGCAGTATAGTATTCTAATACATGTACCAAGCTTGCATGTGTACATAGTAATGAAAGGGGACAGTAATTGTTAGGTCACATAGTTTTGGAAATCAAGAACTAACCGTGCGGTAAGGATCTATACAAAATGTCCCCATCCGCATGGGTTTTCATAACCATGTGGCCTTCCTTCATAGTTCTCTCTAAACTATGCACTACAAGTATTTTCCATAATATATGGGTTTTATGTTCCAAATAAATCAACAGACACCATTGGGACCATAACCAACCCATTATGCAGCCATTTTAAGAAACAAATAATGGATTTGTATGAAATTTATTGGATCCATACCTGAGTGAAAAACCAAGTTGTTACAATTCTATGCACAATCCAAATCGTTATGTTGACAAACACTCTAAACTAGTATCTTCTAATATTTCTCCAAATATACTATAATCCTTTTCCATTACAATATAACAATCTTTGGAACCTTAATGTGTTGCCCATTAGAAAACATACAAAGGGAGAGGTAATGTTCTGAACCTAACTCTCTTATTTTGTTTCTTATTCCACCCCCTAGAACACCTTATAATATATAAAATTATTATAAAATATGTATCATTAAAATTATTTAATATTATTAGTCTAATAGAATATTTATTTTCTATCTTTCCACAAATCCTTTGAATAAATTAAGATGTTTTTATGTGTATGTTAGAAAAACTACCTCCGTAAAAGGCATGTTCTAATTTTTGTATCCTCACTACGTGGATGAATTTAAAAATGTATTTAATATATAAAATTTTCATTTATGAAACTTTCAATTTTCTATAATTATATTATCATACATTCTATAAGTGTTATCAGTAATAAAAAATCATTGTAAACATAGTCTCTTTAAATGAACATTTCGATGAACCTTTCTTAATTTGATTCTATTTTGTGAAAACCAAACTTCCTGTATGAATTTTGTGAAAATTGAATAATAAATGACATAAAAATAAAAACAATTATGGATATTATGATGCTATTTAGAAAAAATATTTTTCATCGATCAATTTATCAAGAGAGTTTATGAAAAATTGACTAACCCACCTCTAAAAATTTCAATTAGAAAAAAAAATATTTAGAAAAACCAAAAAATATAATAATTAATAAACCTTATAAAATGAAATAAATATTTAAAATGTAATAATGAATGTTTTTAATAAAAATAATTTTATTATTTAAGATGACTTTCATATCATTATAATGAATTGAGACCCGAGATAAGGGTAATTTGTCCCTATTTTTAATTACATGATATGTGTTTGATATTGTATACTAGCACTTGTTTTATATGCTCTAAAAAATATATATTTAATTCAAATATCATTTATATCATCCATTTTATTGTATTTCAATGTTCATTTCATTGCAACGCTCTAATGTTACTTTTATAAATTTATTTCTATTACAGTAATGGTTTTTGTTTCTTGGTTTTCATTTATTAAGATATGATTTGTATTTACCATTTTCTTCCATTTGTGGAATTTATTTTGTTCATGGATTTAATTTATCATAAATTTTAATAAAAATTAATGAATCTAAAAATGAAAATCATTTTATACCATTAATTTATTTTAAATTCAAAATATTAACAAATTATGTGGGGTTTTTTTGAATCTCAATTCTCATCCATTGTGTTGTGGTTATTCATATTGAACTTATTTATTCAAATTTTGGAACATTCATAACAATATTTTTATTATATACAATTTTACTTTTGTCATTGGGATTTAGATTCCTTAAACAAAACCCATATTCAAATTTCTCTTTCATCATGGATTATGATATCCGTGAAGGATTTACTTAAATAAAATTTTCATTCTTTGATAAAAAAAGTTATTCTTTGATAATAATTATTATATGATTCATTAATTCTTATATTTAATTTTTTATAATATATTTAATTTTTTTACATATGTAAAATTATTTTTTTAACTCTATGATATTTTATCTCTGAATTTATTTCCCATAAAAGTGTTACATATTTATGAAAAGTAGCTCATCTACATTAAAGATCAGATTTCATACATTTATAACTTATTTATTCCTAAAAATGATATACTTTATTATTTTAAAATACATATATTTGATGAAAACCAGTGAAAACAAAACAATGTTTTCATCCATTTCAATCTTCATTATTCCTTTGATGGGTTTTCATCTATTTCCATCTACATTTTATAAAAATTTTTGGAATGTGGTAATTTAAAATATTAAGGTCAAATGACAAAAAAATATTAGGATTGTAAAATAAAAAAGTAGTATGAAAAAGAGTAAACATTTGGGTAATATGGGAAAACAAATATTTAGATTCATTGAATGAACATAAGAGGGTTACCATGAATGTTCCAAAAATTTATGAAATAACTTATGAATTGATAATTGATGTTTAGAAATATGGTTATGAATATTTTAATTAAACATTATATTCCATTTAACCTTACTCATATCTCATTATATTCCATTTAATAATTACATTATCCCTTTTCATTGTTAGCCTTATAACAATTTATTGAATAATTCACATCTTACTTCATTTTTATCTATTCTGAGGTAGTAGTATGACATAAAGGAATGTTGGGATTTTCATAGACCATTAATTTTAATTCCCTAATATCCATCTTATAAAAATTTTTCCAGCCTAGACATAATGAAATAGTAGGGATTTGAGGCAAAATAAATTATAGTGTATTTTGACATCATTCCAATATAACTTTATAATTCTTTTTGAAACATCCCTTTTACCAAATTTCATAATTCCTTGAATTATTTACAGATATAAACTGTATTTTAATCGTTATTGATGATATTTATTGGGATATACAAAAAAAATTTAGGAATCAAATAAATATTTACTAAAAATGGGAATTCAATCCTAAAATTCCTAATATAATTTCCATGAAATGAAAACTTCATTAATGAATAACTTTAATACATTCCTTGGTTTCCTCCCAACCAAGATGTTACTAAAGTTTTGAAGAAAAATGTACTAATAATCATTTTTCTAGGGAATTATAGTTAAAAATGAATAACAAATACAAGAAATATATTATTTCTAGAAATTTTTAATGTTATATTTAGATATTTTTTGGTTTTATTTGTTTTATTGACTGGTGTGGTCTATTTTTTCTTCCCCTTACTCTTATTTAGTGTTCCCATCCATTTTTCATAAATAATATTTGAAATACCATTAAGTGATTCATCATTATTCCCATAATTAAAATAAAATACCTTTGATTTCATTATTTTAAATTATCTCTAAGAACCCCAATGGGTGTATTACATATATCCTTTGGTAATGGGTTTATTTTTAGATCATTTATCATTTCAAATTTTACCTAAATTAAGTGGAAATCTCACCTTCATCCTAGGGATTATAAATATTTATCAATATGTTATTTCATTTTTCCCTTAAGATTATATTTTTTCATCTATTCATTTAGTATACTTAGACAGATTAAAATAGTGTTTATTTTCCCCCAAATGAAATAAGAGTACCCCATCCTAGGAATTGATGTTGGATATTCTATTTTTTTATAAATAAATTCCCTATATTAGTGATATTTCACTTCTTATTCGGTTTTTAATATGAGGAAATCATTGGGAAAGAAAAATTTCCCCACATTCACAAGAACATCTTCCAAGATTTCAAATAGTTATTTGATAGTTTTATCAATAATTTTTAATACAAATATTTTAAATCCTCATTCTCAAAAAAAACCCAACCAATGAAATATAGATGACACATACACCTATATCACGAATGGATTTATCAAAAATTCATGATCCAGTATACATATCATAGCAAATCTACCCAAATAATAATAATTAGGTGGAAGCCTTATTTTAACCACTTCTGATCATTCATCACATTGAATTTTCACTCCTACATCATCCATATTGTTTGTTGGATTTTATTGAATAATAGTCATACACAAACATTTTTTACATTTAATCATTGAATAAAGTTTATATATACAATATTCATATGATATCTATGAATTTATTTTGTTGATAATCTACATTACATTGTCATATACTACATGGGATGGAACTGGAAGGCTAGTAAAGTTATACCTTGGGTTATATTGAAATTTTCTGAAAAATCCTTCTTGTCTTTTTTTCATTCCAATTACTCACTTCATTTGGTGTATCATTTTTGTTTCTTAATTCCTACATCTCATTTCCTTAAAAATATAATCCTCAATAACATTTTATGTTTACTCAAATTTATGTATGCTCTATAATATTATGGTTTTCCCTCTTATTCTAGAACCTTACTCTTATACGGAGTGCACATGGAGGTATCATGAAATTATTTTAGGAAATTTTCCCCAAATTGAACTAAATTTTCATTTGAAAAATATTAGGTGTTTCATAAGTGTTTTATTGATCTACATATTTATCTACAGCTACAAAAAACACTACTACTTTCTTATAAAATATGTGATCTTCGACAACAAAAAAGAGAGTTGATACTCTTGTTCTAATAGATAATATTATCATGGTTTGGGTAGTTAATTATTTAGATATGGTCTAAGGGTTGAAATTATAGATAAATATAATGAGATCCATGCTAAAATTTTAGAAAACTCATTATAACATGTCCCTGAGTTAATGTTCTCCAAATTTTCAATTTTTTACATTCTTATTTTTGAGTAATTAGTCAAAAGATTGACCTATATTTATTTTTAATGAAATTTAGTGGATTTTTAAATACCACAAATAATTCTACACTATTTACAAACCATCAATATTGTCTTGGAAGGCATAAAATATATTAGTTCCATTACTTTTAAAATATAAAATTATTTTCTACAGATAGGGTAGTACTACAGTACTTTAAATATATAATGGTGAATTTAATTTCATAGACATGATTTACACAAAGGTTTTTAACTAATTATTCTCAAAGAGTCATTGAATTCCACATATTATAGGGCCTTATTCTCTATTCCACTTTAAAAAATTGAAATATTTTACTAATACATCTTTTACAATTTATAGAATTTTTTTAGTAGGATTCCTCCAGATAAAACAACAATAATAACACTAAATCTATGTTTGAACATCAATAATAACACTAAAACTGCGTTTGATTGAAAATTAAATAAATCCAAAATCCCATCCAAAGGATTATCCCATGATTTTATCAGTTCATTAATAAACATTTATATAATTCCAATATCTAAAAGCATTATTCTTTGTCATATTACCTAAAATTAATATTTTCATTATAATCTATCATTATTTCTTAGAGAGTGGTGTAATTCATTAAAAAAATATTCAAGTTTATCAGATGCAGTTATAAATTATGACAGTGGTCCTCTTCTCAATATTCAGTCCTATCCTTTAGTTTAAAAATGAATTGCACATAATATTTTCACATCAAATAAAACATTTTTATTCATGAAATTTTCATATATCTCTAGGATATTTGAGATTTGATAATGTCAATCCTCACATTCCATGCCATGAATAACTTGTTAGGAATGATTCTAGATAAGATTGATATCAACATAATGTTTTTCTCTTGTATGGAAGTTATTGTCATGACCCGTCCTCGGGGCCCGTGTCGTGACTACCCCAAGACCGCCTTCCATAGGCCAGGGGCTGGCGACTAGCACCAAAGGCGTAAATCCGGATAACTGGGAAGGAATTGCCTTTATAAAAGAAAACAAACACCACAGAGTACAAGGGGAAGTAAAACACTAAGTACAAAAGATAGTGATGAAAATTAAATGGGCCAGAATACAAACCCAACTAAAAATACAGCTACAACTGAACAAAAGTACAACAGAAAAAGACATCAGCTGGAAGAACGGAGGCGGCTCCTGGGTTTTCCTCCTCGGATCCTACCTGAAGGGTAGGTACAGCTAGCACAGCTCCTAGATCGTTCACCACAGATCCTACCTGAAGGGTAGGTACAGATAGCCTCCATAATGCTCTCACCCGTCAACCTCCTCCGTGTGTCGTCTCGTCATGAAGTCCACCTCCAGATACTGACTCGTCGTGTGGTCCACCTCTTGGTACTGACTCGTCGTGTGGCCCACCTCCAGGTACTGTCTAGTCCTCGAACACTCGGCCTCCGTCAGCACTGCCTGTCGTCTACAACCAACACAATGAGGTGCGGGCATAGCCCGTGCAGGGGTGAGTATAACGATACTCAGTAGGGACCCTGAGACCATCAAAGTCTCACTAAAACCAACAAGGATAACCACAATAAGATATCAAAAAATAACCTCTACTTAGGTATATGCCCATACATATACCTATGATATCAAGTAACCCATCTCAATCATGAGGAAACACAAAGATTATGAAATCAACGGATAACCACTACCCAGGTATATGCCCATACATATACCTAAGTTATCAAGTGACCCATCTCAATCATAAGGTAAACACAAAGGTCATAGACTCATCTCAAACCAGGATTTTCATTATCGAAACTGTAACTGCTGAAGAGCCCCGTCTCTAGAGTGTACAGTGGTCCTTTCACGACTCCGAGGTACTGCTCACTAACCTAAGACTGCTGAGGTACTCCTCCTGTCGAGTACGATGGGTCAGCCACCCAAACATAGTAGTGCTTCCCGCCGGGGTATGTCACCCAAACACAGTAGTTCACACCCCCTAGTAGCCTGCAGAGGTACTCTCCAGATGAGTACCGCGGGTCAGCACTATCACACAGGTAGTGCTCCGTCCACCATGGGTCTGCACCCAAAGAAAGTAGTGCTCCGTCCACTGGCATAGTCGACTCACTCCAAGTCGAGTCGGTCAAGCAGTCGTCAGGTCTCAGTCGACTACACGGTCTCCGTACTCCGCACGCTCTTCTCTAGGAGGGTCTGCTCCACGAGTTACAGGTCGATACTCCAAGTATCTCAAATTCCCATGAAGAAGTATCTCAAAGGACCGCATCGTCATAGGGGTCTCAACGCAACAGACGGCGCGTCAATCAGACGCCCTGTCTGTGAGTTATTACCATTTTCGTCCCAGGGGCCCGGTTGGTTTCGTGAGCGAACCAACCCTTCCGTATCTCAATTGTACCCCAAACTCTCATAGGGTATACTCATAGGGACTGTTTCTCAACGTGATCACCAGTGTCGCTGACGGTTCGCCAAATGGACGTCTGGTCTGAAAGATATCAGCTTTTCTGTTCCAAGGGCCCGGTTGGATTTCAGGTACAATCCAACCCGGCCACTATCCAACAGCAACCAAAACTTAGGAGAAGTATGCCAAAAGTTCCATCTCATCAAGAGAAATTCAACGAGACAGACGATGCGTCAATCGGATGCCTAGTCTATGAGTTATTGGCTTTTTCGTTCCAGGGGCCCGGTTGATTTCGTGAGCGAACCAACCTGAACACACTCCGACGGCATCCAAACCTCGAGCGGAGTAAGCCAAAAGTTTGGCCTCATCAAGAGGAATTCAATTAAGTCGACGGCATGTCAATCGGACGTCCGGAGCTCAAGATATGAGTGTTTCCTCTCCGAGGGCCCGGTTGGTTTCGTGTACGAACCAACTCGGCAGAACCCAGAGTATTCCGAAACCTTGAGTGCGATATACCAAAATGATCGTCTCGATCCAAGGATCGCATCTCAACTAATGGTGCGTCGATCAAAGGTCCGTAGCCTGAGATATGAGCAAAATACCAAAAAGAGTTAGAAAACGGGGGTTTCAGGCCCGGACCGACCCAGCCCGAGACCCCCTGGGTCGGCACGAACCGGGTCGCCCCGACCTGGGTCCGGGTCATCCGAGCTGGGAGTGGCCCGGCCCGGAAGTTTGGCGCGCTGGCGCGCGTCGCCAGCTGGCGCGGCCGAATGACCGGGTCGTTCGGTTTGCAGGGGGGGCACTGCCCCCCACGTTTTTTAACAGCGACCCCCCTTAATGGGGGCCGCTCGTTGGCCGGACGGGGGTTTGAACCCCCGACTTCTCACCTGTCCGGCTGGCCGGTTTCTGCCGCCACGGGACCGGCGATGGCCGGTCCCCTCCTTTCTCCGACACCGGTGGCCCGCTTCCGGCCGCCTGTTCCCATGATCTGCTGCGGCCTTGTATCAGTCGCGACCTTCATTCGTCTAGTGCGGCGCGACGGCGCCGCACCCCTCCGCCGTGGCCCTGCTCCTGTCGCGGTGCTTTTGCGGTTCTCCGGCGCGGCGCGACGGCGCCGCGACTTGAATCAATTTCATGGCGCCGCGCGACAGCGCCGCGCAATACTTTCTGCTCGATCCCGTGCGGTGCGACGACACCGCGCCATTCCCGTTCCAACCACATTAGAAACAATAACATGGAAAAGGGAGGAGGGTCGGCCGTGTTTGTGCGGTCCGTCCCCCTCTCGTTAATCGTTAGCAATTGGCCGTATTTTCACGAAGAACGACAAGGTAGTATTCACGAACAAAATTAATTAAACACAACCCCTACCTCGAGCGTAGCTTGAACGGAGGTTCGTCGAACGAGGATTCATCACGGAAAGAGACGTCATGAAAGAAGACATCGTCGGGGTCGCGATAATAGGCGTCGCGGTAGGAGACGTCGTGGAAGAAGATGTCGCGAAAGGAGACGTCGCAGAAGGAGACGTCGACCTCCGAGAAATCCGACGTTCTTCGCGTTCTTCGCGTTCTTCGTTTTCTTCGACGTAGAGGATTAAGAAACTCAAGTCTCCCTTCGCTTTTCTCCCAAAGCTCTCAAGAAACAAGCCTCCAACACAAAATAAAATAAGTCCCTTACTTATTTTATTAACACAACTTAAGGTTTGAAATTCAAGAGTTTGAAATTCCAACACTCACATTAAACACACTTCATTATTATCATGAGTTATCAAAAACATAAGTTATCAAATTTAATTGTGAGTTGAGGGAGTTAAGGAATGTGAAGGGGTGGCGTTCGTATGGGCCCCACCACTCTCATAACCTTCCATGGGACGTTGGGTAGTTACCCAACTTCCACCCAAAGCTTATATCCACTAAGAGAATATAAAAATTGTAGTTAAATTTTCATTCTATCTTCCATAATTTTTATCAACCTCTCTCGTGAAAGCACAACTCCGAAAAAGGGGTTTCTAAGAAATTACCAGCGCTGTGGTTTTATCGGTGCCCTCAGAATTTGATTCCGAGTACCGGTTCAAAATTTAGAAATTCCCACTCATTCGTTCACTGAACGTACCCGAGCTAAACTTTAGAAATTAATTCTGGGTACACCGGGCCTCGGAATCAGGTGTCGTCAGAAACTGCATTCTTGTAAAATTCCAAAGAAAATTAAGAAAAAAATTTCCTTGAAATTCCTGGGTCTTTACATTACTCCCGCCTCAGGGTTTTACGTCCCCGTAAAGCTTCAACACAAACAAGGGTTAAAAAATCGGTACTGAGAATGCATCTGAGCCTTCCGCTACCATGTGCTCACCTGGAGGATCCCGTACAGTTGAATAAAGCACACAAGAGGAATCTACCGTCCTCATAGGACCACCCCTGTCGATCCTCGATCCCCACTGGAATCTGAGCGTAAGTCGCCCTGTCATCGACGTTCAACCCCCTGAGGTTGATGATGTGTGAAGGATCATGCACGTATCTGCTCAGTTGAGATACTTGGAAAACATCGTACACCTGGTGAAACTGAGGTGGATGGGTCCAGCGTTAATCCACCTCGCCTACCCAACTGAGGCCCTAGAAAGGTCTGTTGAACCTCGGAGATAACTTGCCACCTTGGCCACATCTCCGTAAACCTCATCGAGGTGAGACCCGTATAAGGACGTAATTGTCATCCTCGAACTCTAGAGGTCTCCAATTCCTATTAGAACTGAAACTCAGAACAACTTCTACCATGAGGGTAAGGTTGACCGACTCAAGATTGATCGGTCGCACCCTCTTGTGCATGAGTTTATCCTGTGCTGCCTGGGGTTTCCTTTTCGCCGACCAAGGAAAACCCATCCCAACGTTTGCCTAATACTCTCAATTTGAGTATGAACAGTTATTTCCCATTCCATACTCAAACTAACGTCTTAAGGCCTCGACGCTACCACCAAGAGATTCCAACCGAAACTCTCGCCTCGTGGGTCAGACCACACTATCGGCGTAATTTTGATTATCGAGTCTCCTCCCAAGTTATCTCTAGACGTGAGGGTCAAGTATACAACTTACAGAAAACTCTAGGTCTTGGACAAGATTCGTGAAAGCAAGGAATGATTCATATTGACGTCTGTTACTACAGCAGCTAGTAGTGGACACAGACTGTCCCTTGAATCATTTTTAGAGCCATTGGGTCACACTTCTTGACCGCATGCAGCCGCATTCTTCCTCCACCCTCCATCTCCCTGAGCCTAGCAGGGATAACTAAGACGGCTGGTTGTAGCATGTTAAGATGTACACCACCTCATGCTGCTCTCCTAGCTCTGCCTCCACGTCTGCTGCTTCGCAGACTCATCTCTCCTTAAAGCTTCCTCTTCTTGAAACATTTAACATGATCGAGTCTCTAATATTGGTTCTGGTTTCCTGTTTCTTACTGCACTGTGCAGTCTTCATCCGCTCCTGGATGATCTGCACCTTCTGTGCCTATGATCTGGAAGAGCTGCTAAAATTTCGCCTTTGCCAAAAAGAGAAACTCGGTCTCATCCCATGGATGAACCACACTCATTGCCTAATACAGTCAATACTGACATGAATGATGTATTCATGCCATGGATGACGTCGTAAGGCCTCGACCTAACTACCAAGAGATCCAACTGTCACTCTGGCCTCCAAGGTTCGAGTCACACTGTCGGCATCAGTGTGAGGTCACTGGTTCTCCTCCAGTAGAAATCTCGAATGTGAGGGTCAAGTCAACAGTTTTAACTGGGACCACTCAGTATCAACCAAACAAAGGGACAGGAAAGAAAACATCACAAATATAAGTGTCTTTTTTTTATTGCAGCTCATAGTACAGAGACACGAATACAACAACAATATGGAACTAGAAGTAAAAGGGACGTATCCACTAGTTCTGCTCCTATCCACCTGCTCCCGGAGCTCTATTGCCTTGTCCACTTCTCGGCTGTTTCTTAAGAACTTGTCACTGCTTCTGCCTCGGTGGCTCCTCCAACGCCTGTGGATCGACAGTGCGGGGGGTTGGACAGTCACGTGCCAGGTGACCCTTACTACCGCATTCAAAACACTTCCTGTTCCTCGTACGACTGGCTCTGACCCCACCCCGGGTGCCCCGCACCACCGGTCCTAAAACCCGAGATCGCCCAACTACTGGTCTGGTCCTCCTGGACCTCTGCATCATCTGTCTACTGCCCACAGATGACTCGACTATTGATCGGAAAACACACGGCAAAGGCAGCCGCTCCTGAACATGCTCGAGGTGTAGAGCTACTGGAAAAAACTCCACCCTAAAGAAGGTCTCAAAGTCTTCCCATGTGAAGGTCATCTCATCGCAAAACAGGAACAAGTGGCTCCACCACCTGCCTGTTGTTTCCTGAAGAAGGCTGGCAGCAAAGATCACCTTGAAGTCTGCTGGCGTCCCCACTATCCTGAAGACTCTCACCATAGCCTCCAACCAATACTCAGCCGCCTGCGGGTCCGTCTCTCCCCGGAACCTGGGTGGCCTCTGGCGCTGGAACTCATGCAGCGTGCTCAAGTGGTGTGCATCGCATACTACTAGGGATGGTGGCATCGGTGGCCCAACGTATGGTAGTACCTCTGGTGCCTCCATTGGTGCCTCAACTGCAAGAGGGCCCTGTACCGAAGCCTCGTCGCTCGGTAGGCTGTCAGTACGCACATCCGTCTGGGCTCTAGTTGGTCGTCCGTGAAAAGGCATCCTGAAAGAAACAACGTGACACGGTAAAACGTTTATACCTGGTGAGCTGACCTGGTTTGAGCTGACTTGGTTTGAGATGACTTTTAAAAACTTCTGGAAACAGACACACAATCATTGTTTTCATGCACAAAGTCGGAAATCAGTTGTCAGGGTCCTGGTGTATGGATACGTCGGCCGCCCGCACCAACACTAGACTCCCTGAAATGAAGACCATACTCGGTACCCTTACCAATATTTCTTCATAGAAAGAAAATATCATAGTTATAAGTTCTACGGTTGAACCGAATAATTAGATACCAATTTGTCACGACCCGTCCTCGGGGCCCGTGCGTGACTACCTCATGCTTGCCTTCCATAGACCAGGGGCTGGCACCTAGAACCAAAGGCGTAAATCCTGATAACTGGAAAGATATTTCATTTATAAAAGAAACCAAACACCACAGAGTACAAGAAGAAGTAAAACACTAAGTACAAAAGAAAGTGTTGAAAAGTAAATGGGCCAGAATACCAACCCAACTGAAAATACAGCTATAACTGAACAAAAGTACAATAGAAAAAGACAATAGCTGGAAGAATGGAAGCCGCCCCTGGGTCGTCCTCCTCGGATCCTACCTGAAGGGTAGGTACAGATAGAGCAGCTCCTGGATCATTCACCACTGATCCTACCTGAAGGGTAGGTACAGATAGCCTCCACAATGCTCTCGCCCTTCAACCTCCTCTATGTGTTGTCTCGTCGTGAAGTCCACCTCCAGATACTGACTCGTCGTGTGGTCCACCTCCGGGTACTGACTCGTCGTGTGGTCCACCTCTGGGTATCGTCCAGTCCTTGAACACTCGGCCTTCGTCAGCACTGCCCGTCGTCTACAACCAACACAACGAGGTGCGGCCATAGCCCATGCCGGGGTGAGTATAACGATACTCATTAGGGACCCCAATACCCTCAAGGTATCACTAAAACAAACAAAGATAACCACAAGAATATCTCAATAGATAAACTCTAATTAGGTATATTCCCATACATATACCTAAGTTATCAAGTAACCCATCTCAATCATGAGGAAACACAAAGATTATGAAATCAACGGATAACCACTACCCAGGTATATGCCCATATATATACCTAAGATATCAAGTAACCCATCTCAATCATGAGGTAAACACAAAGGTCATAGACTCAGCTCAAACCAGGATTTTCATTATTGAAACTGTAACTGCTGAAGAGCCCCGTCTCTGGAGTGTATAGTGGTCCTGTCACGACTCCGAGGTACTACTCACTAACGTAAGCCTGCTGAGGTACTCCTCCTGTCGAGTACCTCGGGTCAGCCACCCAAACACAGTAGTGCTTCTCGTCGGGGTATGCCACCCAAACACAGTAGTGCACACCCCCTAGTAGCCTGCAGAGGTACTCTCTGGACGAGTACCGCGGGTCTGCACTGTCACACAGGTAGTGCTCCGTCCGCCATGGATCTGCACCCAAACAAAGTAGTGCTCCATCCACTGGGCTAGTCAACTCACTCCAAGTCGAGTCGGTCAAGGAGTCGTCAGGTCTCTGTAGGCTACACGGTCTTCGTACTCTACACGCTCGTCTATGGGAGGGTCCGCTCCACGAGCTACAAGTCGATACTCCAAGTATCTCAAAGTCCCACGAAGAAGTATCTCAATGGACTGCCTCGTCATAGAGGTCTGAATGCAATAGACGGCGCGTCAATCGGATTCTCGGTCTGTGAGTTATTAGCCTTTTCGTCCTAGGGGCCTGGTTTCTTTCGTGAGAGAACCAACCCGACCGTATCTCAACCGTACCCCGAACTCTCATTGGGTGTACTCATATGGACCGTTTCTCAACGTGACCACCAACGCTGCTGACGGTTCGTCAAACAGACGTCCGGTCTGAAAGATATCAGCTTTTCCGTTCCAAGGGCCCGGTTGGATTTCGGGTACAATCCAACCCGTTCACAATCCAACAACAACCAAAACTTAGGCGAAGTATGCCAAAAGTTTCGTCTCATCAAGAGGAATTCAACGAGACAGACGGCGTGTCAATCGGACGCCGGGTCTGTGAGTTATTGGCCTTTTCGTTCCAGGGGCCCGATTTCTTTCTTGAGCGAACCAACCCGACCACACTCCGATGGCGTCCAAACCTCGAGCGGGGTAATCCAAAAGTTCTGTCTCATCAATAGTTATTCAACAAAGTCTACGGCACGTCAATCGGACGTCCGGAGCTCAAGATATGAGTGTTTCCGCACCGATGGCCCGGTTGGGTTCGTGTACGAACCAACTCGGTAGAACCCAAAGTATTCTGAAACCTTGAGTGCGATATACCGAAACGACCGTCTAGATCCAAGGATTGCATCTCAACTGACGGTGTGTCTATTGGAGTTATGTAGCCCGATATATGGGAAAAAGACCGAAAAGAGTCGGAAAATGGGGGTTTCGGGCCCGGACCGACCCGGCCCGAGACCCCCCGGGTCGGCCCGAACCGAGACGCCCCGACCCGGGTCCGGGATTGCCCGGCGGGGCGCGGCCCGGTGCGCGGCGCTAGCTGCCTCGGCCGAATGGCCGAGCCGTTCGGTTTCCGGGGGGCTGCCCCCCGCGTTTTGTAACTGCGGCCCCACTTAATGGGGGTCGCTAGCTGGTCGGCCGGGGGTTTGAACCCACGGCTTCTCACCTGTCCGTTTGGCCCACCCCGGCCAGCCGGTTTCTACCGCCACGGGCCCGGCGACAGCCGGTCCCCTCCCTGCTCCGACGCTGGCGGCCCGCTTCCAGCTGCCGGTTCCCATGCTCCGCCGCGGCCTAGTATCGGTCGCGGCCTTCGTTCGTCCGGTGCGGCGCGACGGCGCAGCACCCCTCCACCGCGGCCCCGCTCCAGTCGCGGTGCATTTGCGGTTCTCTGGCGCGGCGCGACGACGCCACGACTTGGTTCAATTTTACGGTGTGACGCGAGGGCGCCGCGCATTACTTGCCGCTCGATCTCACGCGGTGCGACGGCACCGCGCCATTCCCGTTCCAACCACATTAGAAACAATAACATGGAAAAGGGAGGAGGGTCGGCCATGTTTGTGCAGTCCGGCCCCCTCTCGTTAATCGTTACCAATTGGTCATATTTTCACGAAGAACGACAAGGTAGTATTCACGAACAAAATTAATTAAAAACAACCCCTACCTCGAGTGTAGCTTGAACAGAGGTCAATCGAATGAGGATTCGTCGCAGAAAGAGACATCACGAAAGAAGACGTCGTCGGCATCGTGATAAGAGGTGTCGCGGAAGGGGACGTCGCGGAAGAAGACGTCGTGGAAGGAGACGTCGACCTCCGAGGAATCCGGCGTTCTTCGCGTTCTTCGCGTTCTTTGTGTTCTTCGACGTAGAGGATTAAGAAACTCAAGTCTCCCTTAACTTTTCTCCCAAAGATCTCAGGCAACAAGCCTCCAACCCAAAATAAAATAAGTCCCTTACTCATTTTATTAACACAACTTATGGATTGAAATTCAAGAGTTTGAAATTCAAACACTCACATTAAACACACTTCATTAATATCATAAGATATCAAAAACTTAAGTTATCAAATTTAATTGTGAGTTGAGGGAGTTAAGGAATGTGAAGGGGTGGGATTTGTGTAGGCCCCACCACTCTCATAACCTTCCATGGGAAGTTGGTTAGTTACCCAACTTCCACCCAAATCTTAAATCCACTAAGAGAAAATAAAAATTGTAGTTAAATTTTTATTCTATATTCCACAATTCTTATCAACCTCTTTCATGAAAATGCAACTCCGGAAAAGGTGTTTCTAAGCAATTACTGGTGTTGTGGTTGCATCGGTGCCCTCATAATTCGATTCTGAGCACCGGTTCAAAAGTTAGAAATTCCCGCTCGTTCGTTCACTGAACTTACTCGAGCTAATCATCAAAAATTAATTCCGGGCACACCGGGCCTCGGAATCAGGCGCCGTCAAAAACTACGTTCTTGTAAAATTCCAAAGAAAATTAAGAAAAAATTTTCCTTGAAATTTCCTGGACTTTACAGTTATTATGATTCTTAGGGATCCTCCCTAAAATTAGGAAAGTCTATAACACATTATAGTTGTCTCCTATGGAATTCATGGAATATCATTGATGTGTTGTCAAATATTATTCCCATTCATTCCAAGGTAAACAATTTCAATCATATTTTATTTTTGGGTGAGTGAATAACATACCTCAAAATCATGATTGAAATCTAAAATAATTATTTATTAAAAATACTCCATTGAGTGACTATATTTCCACTCATGCTCCTATGACCACTAAGAGAAAATACAAGATACAAATTCTATATAAAAAATTAAAAAACAATGATTAATAAATGAGAAGACCTAAATTGATCGAGAAACCTATAATGGTATTCTACAATTTTTTGGAATATTTTTTCCCTCAATTATTATAAAAAATATGGCTTTTTCATAGGAATATTAAATCATAGTAAATAGATGTTTATGATTTTAATTTATATTTTACATCATAAGAAACACAACTATGACGACATAATAATGATTATATTTCAGTATTAGTCCATAAAAATAAATTTATATCCATAAAAACCTAGAAATAGAAACTCTTTGATCATTCACTCTTAAATTTCATAATTTAAAATTCTAATTCAAAAAACATAACTTATAAATAATTACTCTTTATGAAAAATCACATGTAAAAATTTAATTTAAAAGATGGTTTTAAAAAAATTATAATCTTATTTAATTGTGAATATAATTATGATTATTAGTTACAAAACTATCATGTAATTAACATCTATTGGTTAAACATTATGCAATACTATTTTAATCTTATTAATAATTCATGAACAAAAAACTTACTCAGCCAATTGGTTAATTAAAACCAAACTATAAAAGAACAAATTTTTATCCTGAATAATTTTATAACCAAGGAATCTCATTATAATACTATTTTTTATCACCCAAAAATTATATTTATATAATAATTAATTAGATAATAATATAATAAAATAAATAAAAATATAATATTAAATTTATGGAACACTTCCCTTATAAATATCTATCATTCAATATGTATTCATCCAAATTATCGTAATTTACCATCCCTTAAGGTGACTATTTAGTAATTACTAACAAACAATCAATCATCAATGAATAATCTAGCACAAGGGATCTAGAATACATGAAATGAGGGAAAAAAAATTAAATATAATACATTATATAATTAATTAAGTTTAGTCATTATAAATTCAAAATTCAAGTCTTCTACATTCAAGTTCTATATGTCCTAGTTCACTTTAAAATGTGAAAAGTATTATAATCCATCTAAATTATTTAAAACACTAAAAATTTACAGTACTAAGAAATCATGATGTATTAATATTCATTGTTAAATAATGAATGTATCCCCAATAATCCTCAAATATTTTTACCACCATACATTATATGCTATGTTAATATTTCATATCTCTCTTATTATTGAATGGAAAATATTATTTTTATTTAATATTCAAAAAACAGAAAATCTATAAAAAATATTCCATAATTTCTAAAATGTATTCATTTATGATTTGAATTCAATATATCCATATATAAATCTTTACATCATAGAGCTGAAACATTAAAATAATGTTTCTTAGTATGTCATTCTGAATTCTCACCTCTTTATTGTTGTGTGATAGATCATTTTAATCTTCTGGATCAATGTTATGTGAAACTAATTATGAAATGTCTAGGGATTCACAACATAATTTATTTTCCCTTATCCCTTTAAATTTTATTCATATACAATGGTTGTGGAGTATTAATTGTGTACCATTCCATATTTATTTCCTAAAATACAAAATTTATTATTTTAAAAAATAACAATGTTAATATTATTAAAAATAGATGTATTGTTATCTTTCTGAATTAAAATTCCTCAAAACATCTCCAAATACTTCATCCAATAAAAAATTTAAAAAAAATAAATGAATATGTTTTATATATTCAAATTTCCATTGAAATTGATTTTAAAATGATATACATCATTTAAAGTAGCTATATCATCTGAAATAAATTCATGATAACCCACAAATCAATGATGAGGGTAATATGGAAATTAAGGAGGATATAACCTTAGTACAATAACATGAATTAATTTACTAACATCAATATAAGTTTTTGTGTGCCCAATCCGTTCCCTTGTGGAATATATTTTGGTTTCATAGTAGTTTGGTGGAATGCACATGGAAGATGGCTCTTTAGTTGTTAGTTCAATACCAGGGATTATTTTAAACCTTGTTTGTTATATTGATGTTTATATTTTGTTCTATGTTAATGTAATTAATGTTTTTTATTAACCTATCTAATATATTGTTATGTTTGTGTATCTGGGAGGTTGGGATTCTTATTTGAGAGGTATCTCGGGTGGTAATTATGTTAAAGGGTATTGTTTTTTCCATTCAATGTTTCATTTTTATTCCCACATATGAAATTAGTTTCAACGGTATTTAATGTGATAAATCATATTTTCAATTAATTCCTTATTTTTTGAGAACATGTGTTTTTTGGTGTTATATTAGAACATGAATCTATGATGTATAATTTTTTGTGAAAATTTTCTAGAATTTAAAACTACATAATTAATACATTTATCACTTCATTATTTTTTCCAAGGTAGTATGACTTGATTTACATATTGGAACTGAAGAAAGGCTACATTTCTATCCATTAGGGTAATTCAATACTTTTTAAATTTCATAAGGGTGATGTTTTAGTTTAAATTTGATCCATAACATGTTTTATTTGAAGGATTTTGTATCATGGATGGTTGTTTCAAGGAGATGACTATGTCTTAGTTATATGTCTTTATTTTGATATAATTAGTTCATTTCATTGTGCTGATTTATAAGTGAGTGTTAATCCAAAGAGAAATTGGGTATTAATATTTACAATATAGTAGATAGTGTTATGATTCACAGATTTAACCCTTTGACTAGGGAGTAATATTTAATTATTTAAATTGCAAAATAATGTTCATTTATATCATCTACATTTAACATTTTATGGTCATGCTAATTAATTTTGGGTAAGATATTTTGTACCATGATTCAAGTAATTCATGTTTCAGAAATATTTTACATCATAATATAACCCAAAGCATCATTTTTTTAATATTATTCTTTTTAATTATCAAATCCTTTATTTTATAACTCTTCACTCTATTTTTAATTCCTCAACATAAATCTTGGGAACTATATAATTCCCCATGATTTCTTGAAATAAATATTCAATGAATTTTAATCATTCTTCCTCTAAGAGGGTATATTTTCATAAATTATTTTAATAGATACTTGATTCTATCCGTTCATATATTTATCATGTATTCTCATGAAATTTTATGGAAATGGGGGTGGTGAATTTTTTTGGGTGATTGATTATGTATTTATAATGATTTTATTATATACATTTGAATACTAAGTGTTTTTATTCAATAGAATTTTGTTTAATTCTTCTTGAAGAGACATCTTTTTCTGCGAATTGTATTTGTTTTCAAAATTATTTTCATTGGTTTTCAGTGGTTATAAATGAGATATAAAGATATCATTTTAATCAGTATGATGATGTAGGTCCAAATTTAATGAATTTTTTTTTGAAATCCCCACATATTGATGATTTAAGAAAGATTTTTTAAAAAAAAATTAGTTTCAAGATGTGCTACATTGTTTATAATAGAGTACAAGGATTATTGGAAGATGAAGTGAACTTTGGAATTTATATCCTTAAAATATTTTTAGAAGAAGTGTAATTTAGAGTCATCATCTTATTTCACATAATGAGATAATGTGAAATAAAAGTTTGAAATCTAAAATGAGTGTGATAAGATAATAGTTCTATATACTAACACATTCATTTTGAAAGAACCATGATGGTATTTCCAAAAAATACAATGGGGGAGATTGAATATCCCACTTTTTGTATGAATTATATTTTTTGAAAAAATTATTATCATTTGTTGTCGATAGTGTTATATCAGATATGAATATATCATTATAGTCAATATGATGAAGTAGTTTCATGTTAATGGAGCTTGGATGAAATCCTAAAGTCTCATTGATTCATGAAATATCTAATAAAGAAATTGTTTTTTGAGATGTGATATATTGTTTAAAGAATTATATGGATTATTGGAAGATGAATATATCATTGGAATTAATATTTCAAAAATATTAAAAGAATCAGTTGAATTGAAGGTCATTAAATATTTTTCTGTTGTATGAGAACCACGAATGATCTTGAAGAACAATTTGATTCATATTTCCATTAAGATAAATTATAAAATGCCTTAATGATTTATATTTCACAATTATCATAAGTTTTTTGGAAAACCTCTGATGTAAGACTTATGAAAGAAATGGGGATTAAAGTTTATTCTAATTTTATTGTAGATCGATTGTAAATATGTATACTGATAGAAGATTAAGAAGATAAAATATTTTCTGTTCAAAATCTGACGATGATAATGTTAATTGAACAAAGACTACATATCATGACAAATAAGATTTGTGATGGAAGATTTTGATTTTTGAATAATCTAGATGATAGAAAAACAACATGGGTGTTATTTTCTATGAAGATGTTATAGATGGCCGTGTTTCCCAGTGTTTGAAAAAAAAGGGCTACAAAATTGGGAATTTATTTTATGTAAATGTAAGGATTTTTTTTAAAATTAGTTCATGAAGAATAGTTCATGAACCATGAAGGATAGTTTCGGACCACATGGGAGGTATGAGGAGTAGTAATGGAAAATTTAGAACGGATAAATTTCTCATAGTAGCACTATGTAGACCGTGAAGAATGGTACTTGGGCCTCATAAGAGAAAAGGTTTTCAGGGGTACTATACTTTGAAAAAGGCTTGAAGTTTGCAGTGAAGCCTGATGTTAGTGAAATTGAGGTAGTGACTCATTCATCAACTATATTTTCCACCAAAAAGAATGAAAGGAGGTACAAGAACCATATTGTTGAAAATGGTTCAAATATTATCATATCCACTATGAAAGAAGTAATGTGTTATGTGGACCATGTAGTGAAAATGGTTCACAAGTGCCTTTCAGTACGAGGAGACCTGAAGTATATAGAGGGGGAAGTACCACATTGATAATATGGGTAAATCAGTTTAGCAAAATCGAGATTATTATTTTTCCATATAAAGGTCACTAATCCATTCATTAGGATATAGAGAATATTAATTGAGACCATCTCCTCTGCTAGAATATCTCGGGTAAGTTAGAGATATTTCATGAGGGATAATTATAAGAAGGAGAAGAAGTTTTTTGGGAGAATTATGCGAAGAATAATAGTTGTTTGAGATATGATTTCGTGAATGTGGATGTTTTCTACAGATTCAGTTAGTTGAAAGGTGGTTTAGGGGCTCTGTAGTCTCTAACAAAAGAGGAAACACATAGCATATCCAGTCCATTAAATAAAAAGTCCATCATGAAGCAAGTTTAGTCCACCGAATAAGTGACCGACTATGAATGAAAAATAAGAGCACTAAAGGAATGAAGGTCCATGAAGAAAAGGTCATCCATGGAGCAGGGGTGGACCAATGAGTATCGATAATACATGGAGAATCAACTATCAGTGAAGAATAGATGGTTCATGGAGAAAGATGATGCATGTGAAGCACTCACAGTATGTGGTGTTAGACAGTATGTAGAAGAAGAAAAAATGGTACACATAAAGAGAATGTTATCCAGAGAAGATAGGGAACTCTAAAACAAGACCATGTATTGCAAGAGGTTGTTGGATGATTTTTTAATTATTTTAAACCATGTGTGTACCCAGTTGTTACGCAAAAGGAAGATAATTGTATGAACACACAATATTCTTATATTGAGAAGATCTGTACATGCACCAAAACTCATATATTCAACAACAAAAAATAATTTTATAAGAATAATCTAGTGGAGAATCCATATTCAGTTATTCAGGACGTACTAACTGTGATGATACTAAACTGAACGGGTATTCATTTATTTAATAATCCAAATGTATGTTTGTAATTCTATCAAGATTAAAAATAAGTGATAATATATGACTTTATTTTCCACGTAAGAAGAAAGTGGGTAGAAGTGAAGAATAATACAAAAAGTGTAACGATTTTTGTTTCTTTCTCAATAGAGCTAAGAATGGTTGCTTTAATGATTCTAGGAAAGTAAAACATTGAAATAATAAGAAATAAGTAGTAATGTGACATCCAAAAAATATCAACAGGTGGAAGGATTTTTTGGTTTTATAATCCCTTATCAATAAGGGAAAGGATGTATTGGGAGGCAGAATTAATATCTATCCATGAGCTTTAAAACATGCACTGTATGATTGTTTTCAAAGTAACTCATGAGTGTAAAGGTATATCCTACTCATGGTAACATAAAAATGGATGTTTTATAGTTTTTGTATGGTTAGGATTATTTCCAACCATTCCAAGGACATTGTTACTCTTTTTGATTAGTGAATCTTGTAAAATATCATGTGTCATCTTTACAGATTTCATGTACTTTCATGCGAAAGGAAAAGGGAATAAGATAATCATGATACTAAAAGGTATAATAGGTACTGTGATAAAAATTAACAATTGGATTAAAATGTCCCCAACACTGATTCACCCTTTATTAATGGTGGGAATATCCCAAATAGGTCCTCTAAATTCAGATAATGTAGGTGATTAAAGAAACAAAAATCATTTAATTTTGATAGTGTGTAATTTTCATTTTTTGGGTTCTTTGAGTAGATCAATATAATTGATTAATTTTATAATGAAAATAGATCCTATGGGTAGTGTAATAGTCATTCTATAAAATTAAAAGTGTTGGTTTTCTATTCTACATCATTATTATTATTTTTATGAAATATTTTTCTAATGGTATAGGTATAATGGATTAGATCATGTGGTGCTATGGTATTAATAAAAAGATTACATAGTGATTTCTATGTGTATATATCATATAAGATATTTTTACACTACCATTGGAATGAATGAAAGATAAATAAATTTATAAGATAAATAGAATAGGATTTGTGTCGATAATTTGATGAATATATTAAGTATTCAATAATTGATTAATTTCATGATTAATGTAGGTGGTCATTTTTAAATGAAAATGAAGTAAATGAATTAATGATGATTTTGATTTTGGATGACGTTGATAATGGATTCTTTGAGATTGATCAATATATATTAATTGAAAAAACCATTTACTAGGCCATTAAAATGATTTTTATTATTGATTTAATTAACGTGATATGTGGTTTGAGGTAAAGGATACTATTATGGATAGTTGTGAGGAAGAGGTTATGGGATAGTTATAGAGGTTACCTGAAAGGTTTTCAACTCTAGAAATGGATTTTTATTTTATTATAGAATTTAAAATGTTTTTTTATTTCATACACACCTCCACCCGATTCATGTGACCTTATAGGCCAGCCATATGATATTTTGGGTACAAAGAGAACCCCCGACAAACCAAATGAGCTTGGAAATAATGGTTGACTACTCCCCCTCCACCTCTCATCATTTTAACCATAGAGATAATTTTTTTTTGTATATGGTTCATATGGTTCGGGAATGACGTTATTGTTTATGGTTGTGGTATGAGGTTAAGAAATGTTGTAGTGGTATGCAGACAACGGAAGGGTTGGTGGATTAAGATAAATTTTGTTCGATGGAGAGAGTGGGTATATAAATGGGGAAATGGATGTCCAATGAATTATTTTTTATATTTCATGTTCATTATTAATATATTTTATATATAATTAGAGAGTAATGTCCTGGTATTATATTATATGTGACTGTAATGGGCTATGATATTTTTTTATTTAGTAAATATTTAATATGATTCATCTACATTGACCTCGGTGTTTTTAGAGGTGATATTAGAGAAATACCATTCATTGATTCCCAAATTGTTTATTAAAAATTATTTTGAAGATTTGGTAATTTCTATGATGATTAGGGAGATGTATTTTTTTATTTCCAAAAAGTGGTGATAAAGTATTATTTTTTCAATGATTATTTAGTCTTAAAAAAGTTATCTTTTATTAGAGTTACACTCAACTATTGATAAAAATATATATAATATTTTGTAGTTATTTTAGAATATAAATACCACGTAGGATTACCTAATTTGACCGAAAAAAATAGTTTCATTTTATATTTAACATCAGAAAATTTTCAAATAATAAAATATAGTTTTTTATTGCACCATTTCAATTTTGTTATTATTTTATTTACATTTATATGTTGCAATTAAAAACTAGTTTCCAGAAATAAAAAACTAAAAACCATATAAAAATAATATAACACATATGAAAAACTATAAAAAGATTAACCAGTTATATAAAAAAGAGGAATGTACCAAATAAAAATTCTTGCCTCATTAATACTAATTATAAAATGAAAATTAATTATAATTCAAGTGTTATATAATATGTGATAAAATATAAAAAATTGAAAATTTATTTTATTTGAATGAAATTATATCTTGTTAAAAATAATAAAATAATAGATAAAAATCACCAAGTAATAAAAAAATTATTTAAATATCAGTTATAGTTGTAAAAATTCAACTTGAATCATTCTGGATAGATCAAAAAACAAATTGAAATATAATATATTTCAAACAGTTACAAAAAATCAAAAATAATTATTCTAAATTTTTATGATATTGTGAACATGTTTTTAAATTGATTATTTTTTTAGATTTTATGAAATTTATCATATGTTTACATTGAAATAATTAATATAATTTTACATATCAGTTCCGAATGAGTATTTTTTATAAAGTTAAAAAAATGTTTTTGATCAATTATTTTAAATTTTTATGAAAATATTATATTATGATAATAATATTTTTCATTTGATGCATATTTCTGTAAGTAAAAAATAATTTTATTAGTAAAAAGGCATTTTTTCTCGTTCCAAACAAATCACATGTCAAATCGACATGTAGTTTTTTTAGTGGCACAAATGAATCATTGATTAATATCTGATTTTTTAGTAAATTATGATGTCAATTTTTAAATATTTTACCAATATATTAATGATTAAGAAAAATATAGAAAATTAATTTTTATTGTAAAATTGCATGATTAATTGATGTGTGTATTTATTCATGAGATAAAAAATATTTTATAGATAATTTTCACATTTTTTCACAAAAATTAAATGTCATTTTTGGTTTTTTAATTATTGGATAATATTCAATAATCCAGAGAAAATTTTATTTTTTTAAATATTTGATACATCATTCTAGAACTAATTCTTTTCGAACTCATGTATGTTTTTCTTAAATGTGAAAAATTAATCAATGTCTATTTTTTGAAATCTTTGTTACATTCCCTGATCATTTACACAGTTTTTATTACTTGATTTTTTCTATGTAACATTATAAATTTTTATTCATGATAATAAAATTTGAATCATTGATTTCATATCACAAATTGGATTGATGTGTAGTTTTTTTATTCATGTGAAAAATTTATTATGGTCCATTATTAAAAAACTACGATAAGATAAGTATGTTTAATCATTTATGATCATTTGACACATTAATATATAACTTGATAAACTTTATATTGTAAAAATAAACTTATATAAAATCAAACATGTCAGTAATAAGAGAATTTTCCATATATGTAAAAATTGAATCAAATATAATTTCTATAAAAATTTTCAATAATATAATCTTTATTTATCAGTTATGTTTGTTTCATACTTTCCTATAAAATAATGAATAATAATAACATTAAAAGAGACAATTTGTATCATTTTTTCCACATCATACATCATGTTGAAATGTGGTTTGTTTATAAAAATCATATATGAATCATCAAACATTGTCCAAAATTGTTATAAAAATACATATTTGATTTTCTCAACTATGATCATTTAACACAAGTCAGTGGAACTTATTATATATGACTATTTCAAAAAATAAAATTTTGACACCAAAAAATAACATAAAAAATATAATTTTACTAAAGAAAATCTACTTCAAGTTTAATTTAGAAGGATAAATAATTACATTAGTGATAGTAATACACCTCTTTGTGATGTTTTTAAAAAAAATTTACTCCATGTGTAATACCCACACATTCTTAAAAAATATATTTCTCCATTAATTTGTTTCATCATTTTTGGACTACTAAGAAAATGTAGATGTATAAATATTTATGAATTCCTTTTTGGGGATCTGAGTTTATTGACATATTATGTTATTTTACATAATTTAATGTTTTTTATACGTATAATATTTTCCATTAATTTGTTTAAACAATAAAAAAATTATAAATATAATAAATTTCATATCATATATGTTTTAATATTTTGATGTATTTATTTTTAAATAAATCCTTATCCATTTATATAAGTCCATAGGTTTATTTTTCAAATTAATTATCCTCATACCATATAATTCATGGTATATTAGAACCACTCTATCATAGGAAACAGGCTTGATAACACATATTATAAAATATTTAATTGAAATATTATTTAAAAAATATTAATAAATCTATATTACTAATTCCAAATGAATGTCATGTGTGGTAATTTTTTTCATATCATCACATTAGATTTATAAAATATTTCAAAATATTACATGGAGTGACACATCATCTATTTTTAGGTATTACATCATTTATTTTTTAACCAAACCATATCTATTTTCAACTTTTTCAGCCATTAGAGTTTTTGAAAAAGGCGAGGAGTTATTATTTAATGTTTTATCACTTTTTTATGATGATTTTTTTTACATGTCAAAGGCCACACTACAATATAACTCATTTGAAGGAAAATAGAGATGGGTTAATTTAACCATTGGTATTAGTGATTGGTCATGCTAAATAACAAAGCGGTTACTACATGAAGCCTTGTGCAAGAGATGAATTGTACTCTAAAATAAAGGGTTATTCTACAACGTGACCTAGGGCATATATGATCGTCTTTCCCAATTTTTCATAGGAGTTGTGAATTGAAATGAGACCCTTGGGGTCACATGATAACGAGACCATTGAAAAGAATTATTTTTCCAAAAAGGATAGTTAGGTTGTTATAGTAAACTTCTAAGTTTATTTACTATTAAATATAATTGATTTTAATTATTGAATATTAAGTAATGGATACCCGATTTCCCCTAGTAATATTTGCATGAGTCAGTTGGGATATCCCATGCTTGGTCTCCAATCCAAGTGACTTCCTTCCCATTTGTGTGTGAGTTCATGAACACTCTATCCTAGTGGATCAATAAAGGAAAGTATACTAGTTTTCTTCATCAATTCGTCATTTCCCTTTATATTATATAATTTTCCATTAATTATACCCTAATTTATAGATTATGTCATATATTTTGACTAACCCTCGATTGAGTTTAAATTGTTCGGTGAAATTCGACATGAATGATTATAATAGATCAATGTAGATGGTATCTAAACATTTCTAAAATGTTACATATATATCCATTTTTTTGTGACATGTGGTCATTACAATCAGGGATATTTTACACTAAATTTATTTAAATTGTTTTCCATTATCACATTAATTGTGGTATGTTCTAGTGAAAGAATAGATTTATTTCAATGTGATGTAACTTTATTATAGGCCCTAAAAGGTAATGAGTTTAATTTAAAGTGATGAAAAGTATTTAATTTAGAACAAAATGTATTTTTCATTGATATATAATGGATTATAGGACAATTAATAGGTCTTAATAGCCTCTTTTTGGGTTGGAGATGTGTATGGTTAAGAAATTTTATCCTAATACTTAACCCATATAGAACATTAGAGTTGATTTATAGACTATTAAATTATTTAAATTGTATATGTAGTTAGTTTCCCCCATTAAATTTATGAATCTAGGTAGTTTATACTACTTTTTGGGATATTATTTTATGTTTAGGGTGTGGGGGATGACTTAGATTAGTTTTAAAGTTTGTTGGGCGTTATTCCAAACTTAATTTATATAGATTTTTTACATTGAATAAACTATTTTAAATAGATTAATGAATTTTTTTTAAAATTTATTTGACATTTGAACCTAACGATCCTGGAAATGTAATGATGTGTAATGTGATTCCACTTTACTAAGGGTTTTTTGAGTATATGATTTCATTTCCAATTACATCGGTGCATCCTATAGTTAGTCATAACATGTCCATTAATATTGATTACCCCTATAGCATGGGACGTCATTCCATTTATATTATGATATGGTATGATATGTAATACCATGTCACTTTATGTTATGAAAAGATACACTATGCCCATTTTTTACCAATTGAATATGAAATCTCCTCCCTTGTGTGATATTAACATAGAAGATAATGAGATTCATATATACATACGGTTAATTATAATATAAATTATCATTCCCCTTATAAAGATGAGGCCTACGGTTATGGATGTTTTTTTATATTGTGACTACATACATAGATATGATTATTATTGAATTGTACAATATTGTAGTTAGGGCGTGCCACCTAATACTGTGTTATTTGTCTAGGAATGTATGTCATCATATGAATTGCTTCCCCAATGATGTTATAAAACATATTTTACATGTTATTAGGATGTACTACTGTGGTTCAAGTTATTATTCTATGACGAGATGATATTCTAATAGATTATTATTTAGGAAATGCTGACCAATTTTTACTACTTTTTATATGTTCATAAAAACTTATCACTGGATGAATTAGCCATGTTAACTCTTTAGTTTCATGTGTAGAACTCATGGTTATAGCATTTTTTGTTAATGTTTTTATATTATTTAGTTATGATAATATCACTTTAAATATGATATTTAATTTTTTAGATATTTTTAGTGAAATTTTTATGGTCTTCCAATGAATTTTACAAATCCATTGCTTATGTGGATAAATTCCCAAGTATATTTCATGATTCATGATCTATGATAAGGAAAAGTACATATTAATACTAATTTTTTGGCTTAATACAACTTCCTCGTATTTTAATGATTCCAAATCATAATTATAATGATTGTAATGAATTTTTTTGTTAATTATTTTATTTTTTGGAAAATCTTGTATAGTTTTATAAGTCCATAACATAATGTACGTACCATCCATATGTGGAAAATCTATTTTACATGAAGGATATGTGACGATTTCGTACTAAAAATATGAAAAAACTACATACCATGAACAAATTATATCTATGTTTATTAATTCTCATTCATTGAAGTTAATGTGATCGCCAGTGTAAGGATCCTACCACCAAAAGAAATGAATATACCTTATGAACCAACAATATTCCCTCATGGAGAAATCTATTAATAATTTAAAGGTATGTAAATTTATTACAATATTTGTACAGAACGAAGATGTTATTATAGTGACCGCAAGAAGAGATGAAGATATCATGTGTATAAAACTACCTACCATCAGAAGGAAAGTGACTACTAAGAGAAGAAGATTGTTGACCACCTGAAGAAAATAAACTACCATTTGTATGAATGCAGTTTTCAGGCCATTGTTTTACCAAATTATCATTCCAACCGACCATTCACAGTAATTATGGGCCAATTTATATATGCTCATGTGATGAAAAGCTACAACATCTATCTAAATAAATGAATAATTTTCAAATCTCTAACACCTACTTATAGAATCATTAATTATAGAGTCACAAAAATTAAGGCTATAATGGATCCTCCACAATGGAAACATTTTTATGGAATTATTTTTAATAAGAAAACTAATTGTGTTCAAAGGAAAGGTTTTAAGAGTATCATATACAGATAACAAAAAAGAAAAATATGTAATTACTTTTCTTATAATGTATCATTCAGAACCCTTTATGACACTATATTTTCTCGCGTCTTGTTAAAAATTGGATGGAGGATTTTAAGGTGAAATTGTAATAAATTTTAATTAAAATACCTAATCAGATTGAGTTGCACCGAAATTTTATAAGTTATATATATTTATCTTTCTTTTATGCATTATTTTCACATTTTGTTTTTTTATTCATAAATAAAGTCTCCAGTACAGAACTAGATAGTACTAGAAACTCTTTTACAAATATCATCATTTGTAAACACATGTATAACTATGGAAGAGGTCATGTGTTACTTGGGAAACATATATCCCATGAAAAAATCTAGAAGAGGATTTTATCAAGGACTCTCCAAGTATTTTTGTTTTTAAAACCCTGATATATATAGTGGATGAGTTTATTTTATAATAAATGTCATAGGAGTGGGTTATTACTTGGTAGTTGGGATTCGGTATTGTATTTAGACTGAACACCTAGTTTAAATTATATTATTCCATATTCCTTTTTCTGTTTTACTATTTTAAAAAACAAATTGGTAACTATTTTAAAACTAATAACAATATATTTCATGGATACATGGCTTAAATAATTTTTTTATATTCTATTTTTGTTTCAATTAATTTTTTTTAAAAGTTAAAGTATTTTTCAAATTATTTTAACTAAATTGTGATCAAGATTTTTAAAATATTTTCTAATGATAAAATAATATAAAGTTAAAATTTTAACTAATTGGGAATATTTTATAAATTGGGGGATTAAAATATTATATCATTGTAATATAAATTTTAATTTCAAACTCAATTAACCATATTTTTTGGAGTTCCACTCTGACCAACATATGATATCTAAGGAATAATTTTTAAAATTTATTTTATATTAACATAAAGTTTTACAAAATAAATATTAATTTACTAACTGACTTGAATTATAGAGTTTGAGGATACAATTAAATAAGATAAAATTTTCACTAATTTTATTCATTATTTTAATAGGTAAAGGTATGTTCACGGGAAAATTATAATGAAAATTCAAATTGAGTTCACGTTCTTGGATATTTGTACTTTTATTGAGGAAAAATATAAAAATAACTAATCTTCTAGAGATTAGTGAAGAAATGAAAATATGTTATCTTATTATTGAAACAATAATGAAATGAATTCAAACTATTTTTTTAGTGGAATAATAATTTAACATAATATCTACATGTTCTACATCCATTTAAATTTCGGATACTATAGTTATTTCTAATGAGGGAACCTTAAATGTTAATGAAATGTTTTTAAATATATATACTACTAAATTTCACATATTAAATATTAATCCTAATGAATTAATTTCTGATATTTATCATGGGTTTAGTGAAATCAAAAATACTATGAAAGCATAAGGAAAATAAATTACAGACAAGAATTGGGTGATGTTCTATGGTTTCAACCTGATATATGGTGAGTAACTTCAATTTCCATTAATAAATAATAAGTCATCAGAAAATTAAAAGTAATTAATATAATTATATATATTATTATATATGAAGGGGAATTGTATGTAATCAAGGAGTAAAGAGTTGAAATGATGTACAAGTTAGGTTTATTCAATAAATAAGTCTAAAAAATAATATATAAAATCAGATATTAATGTTCAATTCATGATGAATTTCCCTCATACAGTGATGAGGAAATGTCTCACCTAACCTAGAAATCCAATAAATTATATCAGAAAAGAAATTATAAAAAAAATACTAACTAAAATTGAAATTATAACAATAAAGGAAATTAAAGGAAGGAGCGTAAAATGGTCGATTCCACTAATGAGGAAATCTTATATGAGGGAAAATTAAATGATTATTTAAAGAATATTATCCCAAGATGGAATATAAGAAAAAGTGTGAGGAAATAGTTAAATGGGACAAAGTTTATGGAATCCACTTTGACTTTATTTGGGGACAGTTCAAGTGAATCTAACTCAAGACGATGTGATAAAAATGATAGAGGTAATATCTATTTCATGAAAAACAATTATTAGGTACTACATTTTATTCCTGCATCTACTGAATATATTTAATATCTCTATATGAATGAAAAAAATTAAGAAAATCTGTCCAGCGATTATTTATTGAAAATTTTAATTTTAAATAAGAAACATTTAATGAGTTGAATGGTAAATAAAAAAATTAATTATCATTATTGTACTGTTTATTTTAAAACTTAATTTTCTAAAGAACATGACGAGAATGATCTATTATTATGATAAAATAATGAACATAATATGTCTAATTAGAAACACAATAATTACATTTAAAGATTCACAAATGGTAGAGAAACACCTATAAGGATGATTGATAAACTAGATACTCTTAAATATACCATTTGAACTGGTTACCAAACAAGATAAGGGAATATTTATAAGAATAAATCTGGATCTAGTTACTGTTCTACATAGTTTGTAAACACTTGATATTTTTTAATAACAAAGAATGTTTTTATTTCTGTAATATAAGAATATATTTATAGGTAACCATTCAAAATATTTTTAATTGCAAAATCTCTTATTACAATCATTTCCAGACAAAATAAAATATGGGAAACAAAATCATTTCTTAATTAAAATTTATTGTTGGAATCCCACTTAAGGAGTACCAATATGAACCTATGGTATCTGGATAGTTGATGTTTCTAAGATATTACTATGGACTACTCAGGTTTCCAAAACCTTATCAATGTTGATTGTGCACATGTCACATTCAGTGAAAACATGATTAAAAATATAATTTTTCTCATTCAAGTCTGTTACATTTTTCGTATTTTTATTTCAAAATTATTATTATCAGATGGATTAAACTATAGTCTACTTAGAATATCATAGTAATGTGATGATGGTTTTTATGTTAGGGTAGAGGATAATTATTGAAATATCTATGACGCTTATCAAGTATTTGTGTTCACATTCATTTTCAATGATAATTATTATGTTGTTCATTTAAATTAATTATTTTCAACAAATAATTCATTGTTAATTTTTTTCTTAAATAAACATGGCTTTGTTATAAGATAGTAGGCTATTATAACTTGCACTCACTTTGGAAGCTTAATAAGAAAGGGTTATTCAAGGATCAACCTAAACTAGAATTCCCAATGATAATTTTTGTTAACCATTTCAAAAATGGAAGTATCATAAATTATATTTAAATCCAATGAAATATCCTACAACTAATCAACCCCTAGAGTCCATTCACAGAGGCATTTTTTGGAACATATAACATTTATAGATTAGTTGTTAAGAACAATTATTAAATTTTTTTTAGATGGATTATCTAGATTCACCATGGAATTATATTTACATCAAATAAATATTGTTTTTTGTTATTTTTTCATGTATAAAGAATATCTATAAACTCATGATGGATGTACAATTATGATCAAAACTAGAGATCATGATCATGTGATTGAAAATCAAGACTTGGAATATTTCTACCCATTTCTTGGATAGAGTCACAAATTTTAAGACCATAAGAGTCTACAATATAATATTTAGTTGAAATATGAATTATAATTCTTCAATAAATTTTATGACCAATCTTAATGAGTATGATTTTTGTGTTTATTTTAACATGGAGGCTATCAATTCAGTTTGATATTTTGTTAATAAAGTTCTAGTTAGACCTCCTTTAATGAAACCCACATATGAGTTATGGAATGGCAGAATACCTAATTTTATTTACCTTATATTTTTTAAAGTTATACATACTCAATAAAAAGGGCAATATATTAAATTTTGTATCAAAAAGTTAAGAAGTAATTTTTCTTTAATATTTAACATGGAATAATTCATAAAGGGTATTTAATAAAAATTCATATTTTTTGAATGATTTTTTTGATTTAAAATTATATCAAATAGATTCACATAAACATATACACCTTTAGGGTACCTTTAGGATGTAAATTCTGACCAAGATATCAATGTTCGGCCTAAGGATAATTCTAGAAAACCTGCTATAGAAAAGTAACCTAGTTCTATGTATTGGTTTAAACCTAAACATATAAAAGATAACAAAGTTCAAAATAATTGTATTCCTAGATCAATTAGTACTCAATGAGAATTCCACTAAATATAGCTATAGGATATCTAGATAAAGGAAATAATATTTGATATTCTATTTGAATCATTTTTGAACATAAATCCTTTTTTCTATAGCAAGAATATTGTAATACCGTAGAATTAAAAAATCCTAATGACTAGGTAATGGAAATGAAAAAATTGAGAAACCAATTTAAACAAAACAGATATTGGGAACTATTTGAAATACTCAAGGACTAACAAAAAATTTTCACTAAATGGTTGTTTATAAATAAATTGTATGAGTCAGTCACAATACATACAAATAAATAAATAAAGTTTCACAATGATACATTCACGAAGAAGGTATTGAAAATAATGGTACTATTTGACCATTAGAAAGAAATTAAGATATCATAATTTTTCTTGCATATATATAACATTTGGAAATAAAAGTATTTTAAATGGAGATCAAGAGTGTATTCATAAATGGTTATAAAGATGTGGATATTTCTTTCATCCAATGAAATTTTAAATCCCCCATTTTCCAAATTATGTATTATTTGAAAAAAAAATTATATAGTTTGAATAATGATAATGGAGATTTCTATAACATTATCTACTAATTTTTTATGTCTTAATATGTTTAAAAGTAATATATTAATCTAGTTTATTCATATAAGTATTTCAAAGAAATATTTATTAGTAACAAACAATGCTGATGATATTACTATTTCTTGATTAAAAAATTATTTTCTTAAAAAAATATAGGAAATGATGAAAAATTAATTTCATATGAGTTTCACGGGTAAGTTAAAGACCTTTATTATTTTTCAGATTTTTCAAAATAAGGAATGATTTATTTTAAATGAAATTAATACAAAATATACCATTTGTAATATTTCCAATGTATAGTACTAAAGGTAGTCATACTCCCTTGGATACAGAATATAAACATGATCTTGTTGAATGTGGGACAATAGTAAATAAAACCATTTATAGATGTAATATTGTATATTTAATACACTTAACAACTATTTGACCAGATATTATGATCCGGGAGCATGGAATCCCACCATTGTATTACATAACATTACATAGCATTTGACAAAGACATGATCTTTTAATGTTTAGTTTCTTAGACAAAAGGTGTAAAATACATGAAAATATAAAACATTATTCTATTAAACGTGGAATAATTATTAAATTTTCCTACTATGTACATTTATTAAATCTCATAACCAGTGGACATACACCATAGGAATGGGTGAGCATAAGGATAAGTAATTGAAAATAAGTGAAAGAATTTACAAGTGATCTGGACAAATATTGATAAGAACATGAGGAATGTAGGTTTGGATTGAAAAATATTTCATGAGTCATATTATAAATAATACATCATGAATCATAACATGGAAATATGTCTAAAACATTTAGTTTAAAAACTCAAAATCATGTCACTTTGTTTTGTCACCGAGGTGTCATAAAAATTTCCATGGTTATTCACCATGGTATTGTAAAATATGTCATCTCAATAGATTAAATTCTTTACCCAATGCATTACATAGATATCAGTGTGAACCCTTAAATTTTCTTAAATTTAATGTGCTCCACATTTAACATAATAAAACATATCATAAATAACCCATGGAGAATAGGGGAAGGCTTTTTTATATCAAAATCATGGCATTCGTTAAATTGCTTGAAAACAATATCATTATGTAATTTATAACACATGGAAATGGAAGTGAGGGTTTTAGAAATGTTAATTATAGTATAAAATAAATCATTTTTACTTACTGGTGAATTAACTTCGGAAAATAGGTTTAAGTATTCACATAATGAATGAAACCAATTTCTTGAAAAAGGATAGATATTTTTAGAAAAAAATTTGGCAGCATAACAGATTTTAAACATGGTTTTAGATGACAAATAAATACACTAAATGGTATCTAATTAATAAAAGAATCAAAATATAGTAATGTGATAGAATAAAATTTATAGAAGATGATGGTATGTAATTTTGAAATATATACCACATAAAAAAAGAGAACTTGAAAGTAAAATGAAAGTTGAGATTCCCCTTACCTTCAAAAGAGACACCAAAAACATGAAGATCGAGACTATTGGGGATTGAGTACACCTTAGGGAGACTCCATGGGAGGAATATAAATATATATTTATTGATAATGATATGGTAATGAAGTATAATTCGGAAATGGGTTGGTATATATAGAAAAAGTGAGGGTTTTTTTTATTAATTTATTTGTCCACCTTAGTACTGGTATTTAGAAATCCATTGGCATTCCCATGGTATTTTCCAATCATATTGGACACATGGAACACCTATTATATTATTGTAAACCACCTGATATGACCAGAATTTTATATTACTTATTAAATCATTATAACATAGTAATTATGTCAGTGAACATACTAAAAAACACCAACATTATTTTTACTATTCATGAAACAGTAAATATTTTATAAAATTATCATTATTTCACAATAACCTAATATTGATATTCTAATTATAAAAATTTAATTAATTTCATGATAATAATTATCTAAATAGGTGAAATTTAACTATTAACTATAAAAATACTTATTTATTAAAAATAATACCAAACATAAAATGCATTGTAAAATGCAATGTAAAATTATTGACATTTGAAAACAAAATTACAATATTTAAGTAAATAATATATTTTTAATAATAATATTTCATTATTATATAAATTATTAATAAGACCCCAGTTTTATTTAATAATTAATATCTCTCATAAAATTACAATGTTTACCTGAAAAAAATCAATTTATCAAATCACATATCAATTTTTAAGCTAAATAATTCTTAAAATGAAAAGGTTGAATATAATTTTTTTTATACAATGTGATTAAATATTATGTAACTAGGGCCTTGACACATAAACCCTAATAAAACTGAAATTTGACCAATGGTAAGTTGCGTTATGGTTACAAACTCTTGGGGTGGCTCAGAAAACATCATATCAATATTAATTTCCACTAACATCATCTTCTCCCGTTAGAAATTGTTATCAATCTTTACATGTTAATTATCATAATGGGATTGGTCAATAGTGAAGCACAATGATTCTACATACTCCCATTCTATAAAAAATGAGATTTTTTATGGAATCCTCTAATTTTATGGGTCCATCGACTCTTCTTCCTTTCTATTTTTTCCATTTTCATTTCTAAAAATAAAAAATAATTATAATGTTAAATTAATTATTTATAGTATAGATTCCAACAATCATATTGGAAAATCTTCTTAATGAACCAATAGTCATAATTTTCCAATGGTCACATAACAGTGGAATACTAATAGTCACATATCAAAATATATTCATATAATTATTAATGTGATATAGTTTTCTTGAGTGGAAAATAATATAACATAAATTTTCAGGAAAAAATTATCATTCAAAAAGTTTGGGTCATCAAATTCTTCCTCCCATAATAAAATTCTTCGCCAAAATTTTATGGCATTCCCTCTATTGTGAAAAGGTGGGTGTATTTTTTCCTCTTTGTTTCCTTGGGTTCCCATGTCACATAATAATATTTTTGGGTTCTCTAGAACACTTTAACAAGGTGGGTAGTCTTGTTGCGTATAACCTTGTCTTTATGCTCTATGATATCCACTGAATACTCCTCATAAGAGAGGCCATGTTCTAGTTGTACCACCTTCAGATTTGGTACATGTGAAGGGTCGTGTATATACATCCTCAAGAGATAAACGTGAAAGAATCATGAAAATGAGTTAGATTTAGAGGAAGTACAAGGATATAGTTCACTTATCCTATGTTGTCAATGATTTCATAGGGGGTGATGTACCTGGGGATAATCTTACCTTTCATCCCAAGGTGTAGGATTATCTTCCATGGTGATATTCGGATGGCGACTATGTCAATAACAGCAAAATCCATATCCTATTTACAGTTTTTAGTAAAAGACTTCTACCGAATCTGAGAATTGTTATTATGTTGTTTGATGGAATGAACATTTTCTATCATTTCATTAACAACATGAGGCCCAAGAAGCATTCCCTCACAATCTTCATCCCATCAAGTCATTGTTTTACACTTCTTTCCATATAGAAAAAATACTTTTCTATTTGAATACTCAAATAGAAATATTTATTGTATCAGAACTCAACTAATTGGAGATATTGATCCCATCCACCATTACATTTTATTGAGAATGTTATATAAATTATCTCATGTTTTTTAATAGTCCTTTCATGCTTTCCATCAATTTGAGGGTGATAGAACATACTAAAATTCAATTTTATATTCTGATCATGGTGAATACATCTTATAGAATTTTGATATAAACATTGGAACATGATGATAAAAGATAGAAAGCGGTACCCCATGCAGCCTTACCACTTATTTCATGTAAATAATGGATAGTTGTTCAAGAGAAAAGCCTTTCTTAATAGAGATAAAATGTGCAGTCTTGGTGAGATGGTCCACTATAACCTATATCGCATTATTTCCATTGGATATTTTTTTGGGGATATTAGTGAAAAAGACCATTGATATATTTTCACACATCTATTATGATATGGGTAGTGGTTGTAATACCCCTTTAGGAAATTGTCACTCTGTATTCACTAGTTAACACACCAGGAACCTTATAGTGCAGTGGGAAATCTATCTTTTCATGTAATATTTCCAATAATGGTCAAGAAAGGGCCTACACAATTTTGTACATCCAGGATGTATAGAGAAAGTAGATCATATGCTTCATCCTTCAACTCCTTATTTATTTCAATAATATATGGAACACATATGCTTGAATGATATTTCAGTATGACTTCTTGATCAATATTGAACTCAAGAAACATCCAACTCGTCACAACCTCTATCATCATCTATTGCAAAGGATCTTCATTTTTTGATCATGTCATGTAATGATTGTTTAGAAATAATTTTGAATAGGGTTTATTATTTAGCTTCCCTTAAAATTAAAATTTCCAGTTTCACTAGGAATTTGATAAAAGGGTCTCCTTGAATCCTCATCACTATCAACAAAACATGGTATTTCCCAATTAATGCATCATCGGCTTTCTTTTCTCTTCGAGGATGATAATGAATTGAAGAATCATCATATCTACGAAGTTCCAACCATCTTTATTGTCTCAGGTTAAATTTATTTTGCTTGAAAAGATACATTAGACATTAATAATCTACTAATATATCATATTTTTTCCTTTAAATATATTGCCTCTAAATCTTCCAAGAAAAAACAATAAAAACCAGCACCAGGTCTTGCATATGATATTTTTTATCGTGAGGCTTCAATTGTCAAGATAGATAATCAATAACCTTGTGATTTTGAAAAAGGACATGCCCAAGCACTTTCATATATGCAACACTAAAAAATGTATCCTTATCCAATAGAGGGACGATTTAACACTGGTGCCGCAACCAATAACATGTTTATCTAAGAGAATCATTCTTCACACTCCATTATTTAGATCAAATTAACCCCCTTTTGAGTTAACATGGATAGAAGATCATAAATTATGAATTATTTTGAAAACAATCCTTTAATATCCCTCTAAACCAAGGAAATTGTGAATCTACGATACTATTGTTGGATGGGTCCACTCTTTTACATCCCTTTTCATTGAAGTTTTAAATTAGATTTCTTCATTGGTTACAGTTTCCCCTAACAAATCAACTTATTGTAAACGAAATTAATATTTTATAGGCTTTCCAAATAACCTATCCTTCATTATATTTTGCAATATAACCCATATATGGCCCTTATTCTCCTCATGATTTTTGAAATATATCCAAATATCATCAATAAAAACTACAAAAAATCCTATCAATGTAGTCCTCAAAACATTATTAATTAATTCCATAAAAATAAAAGTTTCATTAGTGAATCTTAAGGGGATAATAATAAACTCATAATGCCCATATCATTATCCAATGGCGATCTTTGGAATATCATATTTTTTCAATTTCAATTGTTGATAACCACAGAGAAGATCAGTCTTGGAGAATAATTTATCCCCAAAAATCACATCAATTAAATCATCAATTCATAGAAGAGTTTACTTTTTCACCACGGTGATCTCGTTAATTTATTTATAAAAAATTCATAACTGCATTGGTCCATACTTCTTCTCTACAATGAGAATAGTTTCTCCCTAAGGAGACACACATGGATGGATAAAAACCTTCTAAAAAATATCTGGTTTTTTCTTCTATAATTCATCAACCTCAATATTTTCTAATCCATACGGGGTCTTTGAAATCATCTTGTAACTAAGAATGAACTAAATAGAGATATATACCTCTATTTATGGGGGAGGTCAGGGTAACTCCTCAAAAAAAATCTAGGTAATCATGAATTATGGTGACATTCTCTATTCATATACTTTCATTTACTTCTTCATTGTCACCAACCATTTCCATTAAAAAGGCTATGGGTTGGGCTTCTAGGCAAAGATCACTTTGAGATACCTGTCCTTTGAGGACATATTTAGGTTTTCTATTCATGACTACCAATATTTAATTTCTTTTAAAAGGATATTTTTCTCTTTTTAGAGAATACTAGAGTTTATATATAGTTTTTATACATGAATAATCCCACAAGAAGTATAGAATCATAACTCAACTTTTATAAGATTAGGGATAGATCCTATACTCTTTGAAAACATAGAGGATATAATGGAATGTGTGGAACCAAAAATTTAAACAATTACTCTCTATCTTTGAGAGAATAATGAGAGTACCTTCCACCATATCATAGGGATATCAACTTCATCCTTCATGATTGTGAAACCACAACCGTGCTCCCTTGGTATGTGCTAAGGTTGATGGTCATTCCCCTCCTCTACCCTCATATTTGGACAGTTATTAGAAAATTTACCTAGATGTACCCACCTAAAGAATTGGAATTAATGTGAATTATCAACTCTCTTCAAATTTCTGTTAATGTTGATAAGTTGAGGTTTCACCTCACTATGATAGTTCTTAGAGATATTTCCATATCTTCCACATTTGTAACATTTGTATCCCATTAGAATGTAGTTCCCAAAATTCTTCTTCTCACACTTATTACATCTGTAAAGTGTCACATGTTTCTGACCCTTCCTTGGTGAATGATCCTACTTAAAATGAGATCCAAATATCTCTTATTGTTATTTGATTTGTTAGACCACTATATCTCACTGGACACCATATCGACCTTCATATAACATTGTACTATCTCCTCATAACATTCATACTCTCGATTGGAAATTTTATTCAATATATGGGGTCATAGTCTAATGATGAATGAATAAATATTTAGATTAGAATCCAAAAATCTTGAGGTGTTGTGAAAATTCATTGTGATGTTCATCTCATTGATTCGAACAGATTTCTTTTCCTTCTACTACATATCCAGGAATTTCTTCTTCATTTTGGATCACATTGAACAGGGAAAATATATTTTGGGCGTAGTTCCACTGAACTCTTCCCACTCTATAGCATCAATATTCTTTATTGGATTTTATTAACTAATTTCAGCCACTGATAAGATTCTACATCTATATAATACATAGCCTTGGTGAATATTTCTTGTTTTGAACTACATATTAATGAAAATACCTTTTTGATAGAGCATATCCAATATTCAGAAATCAATGGGTTTTTAGATCACTTAAAATTTTGTGGTCATCGAAGCATAAATTACACAACATAAATTTTTTCACTTCATGTTGAGTCTAGTATCTCAGCTTGATTAACCTTATTTCTCATAAATCAAGGCAGTTGATTGATCATTTTCATGATGTTTTCCATTCTGGCTTCTATAGTATGGTAATCAGCATCCGGTCTGGTTCACTCACAATTCATGTGGTTTCTCCTATTTCATTCTCTTTTATAAAAGAATAAATTTTGAGTGAGAAATTTATTTCATTTAATAATATTATAATTATAAGGGAACTTTTATTTCATTTAACATCATGTGTATACATGTTATTCAATAAAAAACTAAATTTTCTATAAATCCTCCCAATAGATCATAAAATTTTTGTGAATAACCTAACATATTCCCTAGGAGAGTGAAACTAGTAGTGTATCAAGGCCCTTTCTTGTGTTCCAGGTTACATTGAGTCTTGACTAAAACACCTTGTTGGAGTTGTTTCCCCTTGGTATATTTGTTCTTGAAACAAATATAATTGTTTTTATCTAGAAAGGGAATTATTTTTTTGGAAACCAATTACATAATACATCAAAAAAATAAGTACATATTTTTTTATATTTAAAATTTTCTCTGAGGTACTTACAACTATTTTCAAATACTAATTTACGAAAATAAATAATCTTATATTTGATTCAAACTATAGTATCCTACCTTTTTATTACATTTATTTACATATAATTTTTCAAAAAAAAAGATCTTCAACTATTTAGTATCTTCGAAAAATGTTACATATTACATGAAAGCATAAAAAAATATTCTATGACACTTTAAAGAATTATTTAGGGTTCATCCCATGTACATTGATTACATCTCAGAACATAGGGACACACACCAAAGGAAATTAAAATAATAAGGCTGGTTAGGGGAAAACAAGTGAATCAATTTACATGTGATGTTGCGAAATATTAATAAGTGTCACGACCCATCCCTCAGGACTGGTTTCATGACTTCCCCAATCCCCCCTTGCATAGGCTAGGGGTTGGTGACTAGCACCGAAAAGGCATATCCTTAAAATGAGAAGGAATTGCCCTTAAACATGTATAAAAACACAAACTAGAAAACAATAAGAAGAAACCATGATTTAAAACTGTTATAGTATAAGTGTGTGCTGAATGTAAAGGTGTTGGAATACAAGCCCAAATGAAAAGATACAACTACAACTAAAAACCAAAAACAGCACTCAAGATCATCCACTAAAAATCCTACCTGAAGGGTAGGTACAACTCATCTCCACAGATCTCAACATCAACTGTCACAGCCATCCATCATCAGGTCCCAGCTCTCTGAGTCTCAGTCAAGGCAACCCATCATTTTCATAAGACACAATAATGTGTGGTTGAATCCCACGTAGTGGTGAGCATAAAAATACCCAGTAGGGAACCCGAGAACCTTGATGGTCACTCATAATTCCAAAAAGGAAACCCAAAAACATGATCCCAATCACAAATCACAAAAAAAATACATAGAACAAACCAATTATAACTAAATTATAGAAGTACAGATGATTTTTCATAAGGATGGATTATCTTATTCTATAATGAAACGGTGCAATTGATTCACACATAATTGCTACATGCTGATTCACCCAGAATTTCTAGGTACTGATTCACACAGAATCGCTCGGTGCAGATTGAAAAAGAATCACTGGGTGCTGATTCACACAGAATTTCCAGGTGGTGATTCACACAGAATTGCTAGGTGCTTATTCACATAGAATCGATGGGTAATGATTCCCAAAGAGTCGTTGGGTGATGATTCCAACATAATCGTTGTGTGATGATTCACACAGAATCCTTGGGTGTTAATTCACAAAGAATCATGGGGTGCTGATTCAAACAGAATCACTGGGTCCTAACTAACACAGAAAATATGGGTGCTCATTCACATAGAATAGCTAGGTACAGAGTCCCACAGAATCGTTGGGTGCTGATTCACACAGAATCGTTGGGTGTTAATTCATACAGAATCGGTCAGTGATGATTCACACAGAATTGATGGATAATGATTCACACAGAATCTTGGGGTGCTAATTCACACAGAATTTCTTGGCGATGATTCACAGATAATCTCTCTTCATTCAATACGTCTCATCAATGCACATGAATCCCGCTCATAGTACGCTTTTTTCTGGGATAAATTACTCCTTAAGACATCGGTTGTATTTCAGCCGACACGATGTCCCATGAGGATGTTAACTCATTATCTGTCATGTCATAAGGGTCCCAATGCAATAGAAGATGCATCAACCAGATGCCTGGTTTGTAAGTTATTTTCATTTTTGTGCCTAGGGCCCTATAGGATTCAGAATCAATCCAATCCAGTCATTCTAAAAACTTCTCCAAACCAATCATGGAGTATCTCAAAAGGGAATATCTCAATCCAAGTATCCCATCATCATAGAAGGTTTGTTAAATGGATGTCTGGTTCACTAAATATGATCATTTGAGCGTATCTGGGCCAGAATGGTTATGGGTCCAATCCGACCCATCCTGGGACTACGCGACTCAGTTCGGGTCTAACCCAGCCTGACCCGAACTGGCATGGGTTGGTCCGGTTGGGTGGGGCCAGCGACCGCCCTGACCTGCTAGCTGGGCGTGTCCTTCCGTGCGATACGATTCAATGCGTTGGCGCGGATCTCAAACCGAATGGCCCCCAGCTTACCGAGCAGCTGAAGAATTGTTGTTCGTCTCATCAATTAGTGGCACCACATGACACCACCACGTGGTCCGCAGGACCTTTGGGGCGTGGGTCCCCCTTATTTTGTAGCTTTTATGTCGGGGATCCATCACCACAGTACGTGAGGTGCACATCCTCTCCAACACGGTCGTCCGGTTTCCGGCCACCCCTTCGGGACATCCGTGGCATCGCCCTCTTCTGTGGCCAGCGAGGACCAGCCACCTCCTTCTTTATCAACGCATGCCGCTGGTGTCGCACCGATGGATCTTCTATGGCCCACCAAGTTAGATCTTATGGTCTGTTCTTCCTTCTAAATGCGTCTATGGCCCCTCAGGATGTCTCCATCATTTCTGGCCTCTCGGATCCGCTTTCTGTTGAGTTGAAAATCATCCCACAAAGAACGCGATGAAAAACAAGTGGTAGAGGTTCTGGGCCTTGTTCATTTGGACTTCTCTATCCATGTTATCATTATAACAAGTGGGAGTAGTTTATACATCACATTAAAAATAATGATAAACCCCATTCAATTTCCCCCACAATTACAACCTAAAAAATTCAAGAATGAGGAGAAGAATACCAGGAATTCTTGAATTAATTGAAAACCCATACCTCGAAAATCATTGGAGTCATCATGGAGGTGGAAGGAGAATCCTCCCTTTGTTGAAGCCTTCTGCGTTCATCACTCATGGTTCGTTTCCACCTGAACATCCGTCTCTGCCGGTGGAAGGAGTTTTATCACTTCACTAGAGTTTCCTTACATGAAAAAGCCACGTCAAAAACTCTACCTCGAGCCCCTTTTAAATAGTGGAGGAAATGGGTGGGAAACGTACTGAGAAATTAATGTGGAACATTAATTATCAAAATTAATGTTCCACATTAATAGACGTAATTAATACGCCAAATTAATTATGAGAGGGGTGGTTATGCAACAAAGAGAAACTAGGAATTTTAATATCCAATATTAAAAGTCTAACTTGCTATGCGGTCCCTGCTACCACTTCACAACAAGCAGTAGGAAAAAAATAACAATCTTTATATTATTTTATTATTTATTTCATAATTTGTAAAAAATACATTTTTTACCATACCAACAGTGGTTGAAGTTAATAATACACTAAGAGAATCTCATAACTACAGATTCAATGGTGCCCTTGTATTTTTAATCCGATCACAGGTTCTAATGATAGAAAAAACCACCCATGCATTTACTGAACGTACCTTAGAAAACGTTCAAAATTTATTAATAGTCACCCTTATCACGTGTTGGTCAATATTAGGATCTTCCTATGGGGAAAACACCCTCAATATCTCAGTGGTACTCTAGGATTTTCAATATGAGTTACCATTTAGAAGTTAAGGATTTTACAATAACGTAACGGTCACATAATTATTTTATTCACGGACAAAAACTATCTTCCACTGGTGGCCCCTGCCGGAAAATGTTAGTTTCTTCATAAGGAAAGCCGATCCTAATGTTTCTAGCAGTGGTCTCTAATTATTAATTAGAGTCACCATTTGTGAGTTACAAACATTTGAAAAATAAAATAATTGTATTTAATAATTTATTATCATTTTTTCCATTTTTTGTGTTTTCTTACTCGAGGCATGTTCCAACTAAATTTAAGTCATTCCTAGGATAGAAATACCATCCAGAATGAAATTGTTCGCTCAGATTTTTAATCTGACCACCCATTTAAGAGATATTTTACTTTTTCAGGAAAACTACCCACATGCGCTATTTATAGCTTAACAGTTTTTTCGATGGATCATTCCTAGTACTCTAAGCCCTAGAATCACACGCCATTAATTTATCAGTCTTGTAATAATTTCACATAATTAAAAAATTATATAGAATTTCTGGGATAATAAATTCTCTTCACCTTAGGACATTATGCCCCCGAAATCCGAAGTAATGGAAAATACAAAAAATGAGGGTATTGAGCATAAATCTATGCCTCCCACTCCCATGAGCTCTCCTGGAGGTTCCTGTGATGCCACAAAACTCACACTGGAGGGAACGTCCATCCAAGAAATAGTGGCTTCTGTTGATCCTCTATCTCCATTAAGAACATTGTAAATGTCAACCCATCTTCAAAGTCCAACTCTCCCTAGTCGAAAATGTGCAATAGATTATGCACGCATCTCCTCAGTTGTGACACATGGAAAACGTTATGCACCCAATGAATTTGTGGGGGAAGAGATAGGCGACACTCAAACTCAAAAACACTATTGAGAATATGTAAATGTATGAGGAACCTCATAGATAGATTTTTTCCATGGCCAGACCTCCGTAATCCTCGTTGGGGTGAGACCCGAAAAAAGACATTGTCTCCCTCCTCAAACTCCAAGGGTCTCCGTCTCCTTTCAGCAAAAGACTTCTGCCAGATTTATGTAGTCTTCATCTGTACGTTGATAATATACACCTTCTCTATGGTTTCTTTTTACAACTCTGGACCCATAAGTGCTGACTCCCTTGGGCCATTCCCTCAAAGAGGTGATCGGCAAGGTAACATGTACAGGTAAAAAATGGAGCCATGCCGATGGTGGAGTGATAACTATTATTGTATGCATACTCTAATATTAGAAGGCGGTCCTCCCAACTTTGGACCAAATCAAGGAAAAAAGAACAAATTATATCCTTGACTGTATGGTCTAATCCTGATGGTATGTGATGCTTAACCTAAACATGCAGACAAGTGAGGCACTGTGATACAAATTCTGCCAAGACTTTCTTCCTGCCCACCCACCAGTACTGATGCTGGATGTCCTGGTACTTCTTCACCGCACCCAGATGTACCACCAATGGATGGTTCATGGAACTACCTCAACACCTCCTCTCACAGCATCACTAGTACTATGGTGCATCCTCTAAAGAGGAATACGTGGTCCCCACATTCAGAAAATCCATCAGGAGACTATATTGGGGAAATCTGAGCACGTCGGTCCTCCTAGTTCAAATTCCCAATCTAAGTCTCCAAAAATCACTCAAGGAGTAGGGGAGTGATAGTCATAGAATAGAGGTAAGTTGATCCATCACTATGCACATAGGATAATTGCAATGCGGCTAGCGGCTCTGTCACCTCACTCAACAACATTAACCTAGACATCCTGCTGAGTGTGCCTCCAACCACATTCCACTTCCCGAGAGAGTATACTATCTAAATGTTAGAGTCCTAGAGTAACTCCAGCCCTCGTCGCCATCTCAGGTTCTGGTGCATCTGTGAGAAGATATACCTGAGACTCTTTTGATCATAGTAGATAGTAAAACAATATCCCAACTATACTCTCAACTACTAGTGCTCTGCGGAAGCCATCCGATATGAAGTTGTAGATATTAGTTTCTTCCTTGGGTAAAAGTAAAAGAATAATTACCCCTCCTTGTGGGGAGGTAATCCTGGAAACATCTTTTTAATGGATGTTCCCACACTCCACCTCTATAATTTGGAAATGAAAACATCGAAACAGTTTCTTCCACAAGGGAAAGGTTGATCGACTTAGGAGTGATCGGCTACTAACTCTTATTCATGAGTTTATCATGTGACTCTTGGGTTTCCTTTTTCACTGACCATGAAATCCCCCATTCTAATGTCGTAGACATACCAAAACATTTGTTTCTAGAACAGTCAATCTGAACAAGATCTGTGTATGACTATTCCATACCCAAATTAACTTCTTTAGGCCTCGACACTTCCACAAAGAGATTCTATCTAAAACATTGTCCTCAAGGGTCATATCTCACCATCGACATAAGTGTGATTATTGAGTCTCCTCTCATAGGTATCTTCAGATGTAAGGGTCAGGTCAACGTTTTAACCAGAGACTCTAGGTTTTAAACATGATTCGGGGCATGGAATGGTTAGTACCTATGTAAATTTATTCAAAAGATAGTATTAGACACAAACAGAACCATGAATCATTCCGGGAGCCCTTTGGTCACACTCCTTGACTGCATGCAGCTACTCCCTTCCCCTATCTTCCAGCTCCCTAAGCCTGGTGGGGACTATATTTGGGTGGTGGTTTTAACATGTCAAAATTTATTCCACCACATGCTAATTTCCTAGATCCTATTCCACGTTTTATTCCTTATAGATTAATCTATCCCTATTAATTTCTCTTCCCAAAACTTTTTTCACACCCAAGTCTTAGAGACCGAAGTCGGTTTCCAATATTCTCACTGCTAACATTCACTGGATGTATCTTCTCAGCCAAAGAACATTCAACCACCAAGGTTCTCTCTACCACACTAACATAAGTAGGAATGCACATAATAATATTTCTAGATCAGATTTCCCTAATCACACTGAATGCATGACTGATTTTCTCATATCGACTGTTAATGGTTTTGGTGCTCTACTAATGGGTATAACAACACTCGAGTAGAATCTTCAGCGATTATACTTTTTATAGTTAGTTGTTATTAGTTGATTGTATTTTGATTGGGGGGGTTTTTTGTAGAGCTTATGAAGTAATTTATGGATGATGATTGATTTAAAAAATTCATAATTATTTGGTTGGTTTTATTAATTGGGATGTATGCTTCTAATATCCTTGATCATTGCTTTATAATGCACTAAATTATTACCCAGTTCACAGGATGACATTGAACGGAATTCTCATGTGTTAACGATTTAATCAAAACCATAACATAAAATAGGTTTCTAATAATTTCAATTAATAGTTTTTGGTAGTGTATTTGTGGTTCCAATAATACACGGAATCCACATATTAATGAAACATCTCATTAATCCTTGATATATAATGTTCAACAAACACAATGTTAACTAAAATAATACTCATTGTGTAAAATCACTCAATCACTTAATATACCCAAATCAAAACTCACCCCAATGGTAGATTTAGTCAGCCATTAAAATTACTATTAATCTATGTAAATATGTATATGGTGATGAATTATAAATAGTGAGAAAATAATGGGATAAGAAAAGAATAGTGCATTGAACACACACACGATCGTTGAAGATAGTTAAAAAAAGACATTCGATTGAATGAGGAAGAAAAATAATGGAAGGTGTTATAAATTGATTTAATCTATTTTAAGAATATTAATATAAAACTATAAAAAGTGGATAAGAATAAAATATTTTGATGAAGAAGCATGCATTAAAACATAATTGCAAAAAAATTACTTATAAGATTACAACAATGAAGAACACAAAAGTAATTGAAATTAAAGAGAGAAAGAAAAGTCTCTTAAGTGAAAAAATGAGAATGGATGGTCCTCCCACGATTTTGGTAGGGCTTTGGTCATGCCAATATATGATCCTCTCTTCTAAAATTCTAACAAATTTTATGGAAAGGAGGGGGGATGTGTTTATAGCCCAAGGAGTTGGACTATTTGCATTCCAAATATATCCCCCCAATTGTCTCACTATTTTCCTAGTCCAACAGATAAATCTTGATATATCTTCTTTATAATAGTTTTATATAATATTTTTTTCCGACTAATCTCAAAATTTGGAGTCATTTGGACTTGTGGAACCAACGTTGTCGCGGTTGGAGTAAACCATTCTAATTTTTCCATTTCAAACTAGACTTTTCAGAAGGTTGAAATGTGAATTGGTTTTTTAATAGGAAGATGCCCTCAAATGAAAATAGGTTCTTCTATAAAGTTTTCTGATCATATAATTTATTTCACATTAAAAACTCCCAGCTTTATTTGAGGAATATATCCTAAGAAGTTTCATGAATAGTGTTTAGATTTTAATTTCGGACCAAAATGGAGGGTTGGACTTCAAACATTAGATGGGAACCTAGTTATTGTAGTTGGAACTTAAAATTTTTATCTATGATTAAATTGGATTATTGAGAAAATATGGTGGAGTTTCATGAATTTTTGGCATCAGGATTTAGACTAGTCGCTCAATCATCATGGCTGGGCCAGTTTCATCCCAAATTTATTGTGTCTTCTTGGGTGAACCATATGACCCTCCAAATGGAAGATTTGTCCAATGGTTCCTTCTAATTAAATGTTTTAATTTTTGTTAAAACACTAAATAATAACAATCACGCAATGGAGATATGTTTGGTGAGAGTTATTATTAAAACATTAAACATACTTGAATGTGTATGAATTCAAATAGTGATCTAAAATTATATTAAATATTTAAATATTAATATTTCACAAAAATTATGCACATTTCAAATAAAATTAGTAAATGTAGTGTAGAATAAATTATGAAAATATTAATAACAAAAAATCTCCCTCACTTAATCTTGTTCATGTCCTCATTTTCAATAAATATAAAATCATAACAAAATCATTTTTACTCACCAAAAAATATTAAAATTTTGTTTTCCCCAATCAGGGGAGTATTGGACAATTTCACTCATCCATATTGAATTCCACAACAAGTTATTATAGAAAAAATGTTATAAAAGAAATTAATTTTTTCATGCTCAAATTTATAAATGGAAAAAGGTGGTGCATAAAACGTACTCCTCTCAATATGATACAATTAATTTATGATGTTTCCCTCACTCAACATCCAAAAGTGAAAATCTTAAAGGTTTTCAGTGCTCTCATCATCCACTCCATATACTAACATACTCAAAAATCAAGAGGACTTTTTTGGGGGTTTTCTGTGGCTATGGGAATGTTGGAATATGATATCCAAAAGATAAGAAAAATTGGGTAAAACACCAACACAGAAAAAGAAATGAACATTTTTTTTATGAAACAAGACATGAAAGGAAATGGAAAAACTTATTTATGAGGGAATGAAAAATTTAAATAAGATATAAAAGAGGAAAGAAATTTGAAGATGATGAGAAGATGAAATATTTTCACACCATGAAACATCTCTCAATGAAATAAGTGTTCTTTTTTTATTTTCATTTTTTGAAATTGAAACATGAAACAGATCTAACACCCATATCCCAACCCATGATTGTTCTCCTAAAAACTCTAATTGTAATATTTATAATAATATAAATGGTTGAGTAAGAGTAATTTTTGACCCACCCGAGACAGAACCCATTTTTATTTTCATGTTTTCTTTTTAATTTTATTTGTTTGATTTTTTTCATATTTCTTTTGAACACTTTTCAATATCATTTGTACATGATAGAAATATATAAAATCCTAGAACCCACTGATGGAAAACCTCTCCCCCGCACTTAAATTGATGCTTGACCTCAAGCATATGATAATATGGTGAAAATCAACAAAAGGGTACCCCAAATGAATTCCATTCCCCCACAAGTAAATTTTAAAAAAATTATGAAATGAAAATAAATGTTGAAATCGGGTGGGATAAGGTATTGGGATAGTAATGTGGATATAATCAAAAGGTTTTCATAGTCTATAACGAGACTTCAAAAGTAGTATTAATATAAGGTCAACGGGAGGATAATTGGTTATTGTGACTCTCATGAGGTTCATAAAATGATTCTATCATATTAATGCACACCAAAGCTGTAAATTCTGCTAGAAGGTCTAGAAACTCATGATTCACAAATGGGGGTGAAAAAGAACACATTCTGAAAATATGGCCATAGGTATCCTGTCATGAAAGAAAATATTTTTCCTCATTGGTGGGGAAAATCATTTTCTAAATCAAAATAAATTGAGCATTCAAAGTTTGTTGGTTTTGACACAATATTCCTTACACAAATTTATTAAGAAACCAAAAAATTAGATGAAACCGTGTCTTTTTTCTCCCCAAAATGGTTGTAAAAAATTGGAAAATTTAAAGGTGAGTAAGTATGACTTTTGATTTTTCTTATTTTTTTAAATAAAGTTTTTGCTGTTTAGTTGTTTAGGTTTATTTATGTTTTTATAAAGACAGACCCACACAAAAGAGAATGAGGAAAAGAAAATGGATTGATAGAGGATGTGGTAAAAAATGAAATCCAGGGGTCAAAGATGAAAGAGGGAGACAAAGGAAGATATATATGTAGATTGAAAGGGACAGAGGTGACCCTTGGTTTGGATTTTGTGGGTCTTCATCTCCATCAAGTTGTGGGTCTACTATAGAAGTTGTGGATTCTATGGAAGTCAATGTGGTTCCTAGGATGTGGGTCCTCTCTTGGTTATGTTTTAACCTATGTCGATTAACTGTGAATGTCCTTTTGGAAGAGGGGTCTGGGACATTCACTGCACCAAATGTGTATACATTATTAATAAGAAAAGGACCCCCACAATAATAATTAAGCATACATGGGTGAAGTCGAAATCGATAATTGAAGAGAATTACCTTCTCAATTTTATGGAACACCTTTCTCAGGATGTGTTTTTCATTGAGTGCCTTATCCTTTTCATTGTACATATTGGAATTCTCATAGGATTCAAATTGAAGCTCCTCTAGTTCATCCAACTAAAACAATCTTTCTTCTCCAGATTTTACATAATCAAAATTGCAGGATTTGAAAACCCAAAATGACTAATGTTGGATTTCAACTGGTAAATGAAATGATTTACCAAAAACTAGTCTTAAATGAAACATAAAAATGGTTGTTTTATAGACAGTTCGATAATCCCAAAGTGTTTCACCAAGTCTTTCAGGGCAGTCTTTTCTGGTGGGTTTTACAATTCTCTCATGCACTCTTTTGACTCCTTTATTATAAATTTCATTTATACCATTTGTTTGGGGGTGATATGTAGTTGATTTTTTATGTACCACACCATTATTTTTCAAAAAAGAATCCATGGTTTTGTTACAAAAATATATTCCTATGTCACTTATCATGGTATGTGGTGTGCCAAATTGGGAGAATATTTGTGTCTTTAGAAACTCTCTAAAAGTAAGTGAATCATCCTTTCCAGTGGTTTTGGCCTTGACCCACCTAGAAACATAATCAAGTGCAAGAAAAATGCATGAGAATCCATTGGAAGGAGGGAATAGACCCGTGAAATCGATGCCCTGAACATCAAAGATCTCATAAAAAATTAATGGCTTTTGAGTCATTTCATTTCTATTTTAAATTTTTCCAAACTTTTGGAAAGTGGGACATGATTAATAGAAGTCATGTGAGTCCTTGAAAATTGAGGTCAAGATGAATCCATAGTCTATGACTTTTCAGGAGGTCCTTTTTGGTCCAAAGTGAACACTTCCATGAAGTGAGTGATAGAATTCTAAGATATTGGAATTTTCATCTTCATCAATGCATCTCTTAATTACCATGTCAGACTCAGTTTTCTAAAGATTATTATCTTTCCAAAAATAGAACTTTGAATCAGTTTTCAACTTCAATTTTTGTTCATTTGAATCATTTTTACGGAAAATACAAGCAACCAAGCAGTTTACAATTGGGTCATCCCATGGTAACTTTGGAGTGAGAGATCAAAGTTTCTCAGTGGGAAATTAATGATCAATGATTTAGGAATGAGAATAATTAGAAATCCTACTTAAGAGATCATCCACAGAGTTTTATTTTCCTTGTCTCTACTTGGTTTCACTGTCAAACTCTTCGAACATTAAAATCCATCTTATTACCCTCAGTTTGGAATCACTTTTCTTGAGTAAGAACATTATGGCAGAATGTTCTATGAAGATGATGATTTTGGAACCTAAGAGATAGAGGTATAATTTATCTAAGGTGAAACCCATGGCTAAAATTTCATTTTCAGTCACACTGTAGTGAGATTGAGTTTCATCCAATGTTTTTGAGGAATAATAGATGAAATCATAAATTTATTTCTCTTCTTTAACCAAGAGCATCCCCAATGTCCTTATGAGAAGCATCACATCTCAATTCATAGGGTAAGGACTAATCTGGGGGTTGGATTATCAGCACGGACCTAAGAGAAATTTCTATTTCATTGAAGGATCTCTTTCTAACCTCATCAAAATAGAAGGTGAAATCATTTTGAATTAACCAAGTGAGTGAGAGGGAAATATTTCTGATGTTATAGATAAACATCTGATAGAAACTGGCATGACCAAGGAATTAATGGATGTCTCGAACAAAAGTGGGTGAAATATGTGATTGGATGACTTCAATTTTTGAAGGATAATCTTCAATACCATCTTTTGATACTATATTCCATAGAACAACCGATTTTTCAACAACTAAGTGACATTTTAAAAATCATAACATAAGTTTACACTTGACAAACTTATAGAGGAATATAGAGAGTGAATTCCAATAAGATTAAAATTACTCACAATAAATGGTGAAGTCGTCCATGAAGACTTCCATGCAGTGTTCAATGAATTCAGAAAAGATACTCAACATACTCCTCTAGAATGTTGAATATTCATTGCAAATCCAAAAAGAATTTTTCTATATGAATATGTTCAAAGGGGAAACTTAAAGTAGTCTTTTCTTTGTCCAGATGTGGTATTGGGATTTGGAAGTAGCCGGTGTATCCATAAACAATAAAATAGTTAGAATTTCCGAATAATTATTCTACAATTTGATCAATGAATGGAGGAGGGTAGTGATATTTTCATGTTTTAGCATTCAATTTTTAGTAATCAATGCACAAATTCCATTTGTTCTTTACTCGAGTTATGAATCCCTCTCTATGTTCATCTGTGAAAATAGTTATCCCACTTTTCTTAGGAACAATTTGAATTGGACTAACCCATTAACTATTAGAAATTGGGTAGATAATGCCAGATTTTAGAATCATGGTGATCTCTTCCCTAACTACCTCATGTATGAGTGGATTGAGTATTCTTTTTTGTTGTCTAAATTGTTTGGATGATTCCTTGAGATGGATTTGATGCATGCGAAGAGTAGGGTTGATTCCTGGTATGTCATCTAGGGTCCAACCTAAGGCCTTTTTTCTTTCTTCTAACACTTAAACAAATTTTTACTCCACGTTTTTAGTAATTGAAGTAGATATATTGACTGGATAAGAGTTATCATCAAAAAGGAATGCATATTTTAGGTGTTCAGGTAGAGGTTTTACATCAGTCTCATCTTTCGTTTTTGGGTTAGACAACTTAAGAATGGAGGAAGGGAATTCAGTTTCATCAAGTTCATTTTCCTTAATATTGTCCATGGTTGATCAATATATATAGGAGATGATGTAGGATTCAAGGGATTTTTCCGGATCCTCTAGATTAATGGAGTCTATGAATGAGAGGTCCATACCAACTTCACCATTTATTACTTGGTTAATCATGGTGCATATTTCACAAGATCCATTGTCATTAGAACATGAAGAACATGATGGATTGGGTTTCAATTGACTCTAAGAATTTTCATCGGAAGCACATATTTAGAATACATAGTTATCCAAAGATGGTTATCTCATGCTTAGAAAATGTTGAACTTGCCAATTGGTCACCAAATTCCATGGATAAAATGCTGGAATAGACATCAATCATGGCCTCGCCGTCATTAAGAATGGTCTTCCTAGAATATGTGGAGATCGAAAAGAGTTAATCTCAACATCCATGTAAAGGAAATATAAATCAGTAGGGAAGATAAGATCATTCACATGAATAAGGACATATTAATTTATACCCTCAGGACTAGCCGCACTTCGACTGGCTAATTGAATGACAACACCGATTGGATGTAAGGGACCAAGTCCAACGTTAGAGAATATGGATTTGGGCATGACATTAATTAAAGATCCTATGTATATGAGTGAATCGTCATATTTGGAACATCCAATATAGAAAAGAACTATAATGTTCCATTGATATTTTCACTTTATAGGAACAAACTATTGGGATGAAACATTTTCGAAGGTTCTATGTTTCCTTTTGTGGGTGCACAATTCCTTAAAAAACATGGCATACATAGGGATTTGTTTTATGGAATCTAAGAGTTGAATGTTGACTTCAACATGTCTAAACATGTCAATCATTTCAGGATAGGGTTCAAAGCACCTCTTTTGATTACAAACGGCTTGAGGAAAAGGAATTAGGTTCCTAAGTGGAATTGAAGGAGGTGAGGGAATGGATTCAAATTCTTTTGGAGATTATTTTTCTTTTCATTGTCTAGGTCGACATTTAATGTGGGTTTTAAGGACTTATGTTTTGGAATATGAATTTTCTTCCCCGATCTAAGTGAAATTTCACATACATTACACTTGGGTTGGGTAATGGTTGAGTTGGGAGTTGGGAAGTATTTGATTGTTGTTGTTGGTTCATGTGGAATGAAAGTTGACCAATTTCGTTTTTCAATGTGTTTGAGGATGGAATGGGTGAAGGAGGTAGGATCTTCCAAAAACCCTTTCCTATGCATTCTTGGAAGATGAGGCTTGTCCAAGATTGGAATTTCCATGATTTTGGTTCTTGGGAAAGTGATTGTATGGGACTGGTAATTGGGGAGGATCACTAGGATAGTGGAATCCATGAGGAAGAGGAGGATTGATTCATTGAGGTTGAGGATGAAAATGGTTATTTTTTGGATGTTACCAACACCATCACCATATTGGAATTGATTTGGGTTTTTATGACGGTATTTAAGGGGATGAGAAATGGGATTCCCATATCTAAAGATATGGTTACGTGTGGAAGAGATGGTCTCATAATGGGGTTGGGTGAATTTTCTAACAAACTGACCTAATTTGAGGGTTGGGGATCTGCTAAGAATATTCCACATGGTGATCCATTGTTCTAGATGAATTTTATTGATCTTATTGAAGTTTTGAACATGTGTCAGTTGGATGAGATTGGGAGCTATAGATTCCAGAATTCGTGATATATCTAGGGAATAAGGATTGTGTAGAGATACCGTTGTGGATTTGTAGCCACAGTTAGTTGTTGCAAAAGACCTATAAGTTCACTCATCGACTCTGTCATCTTTTTAGGCTCTATATATTGATTATCTTAATCTTGTTTGACTTGAGCATGTTCTTGAGTATGGAATCCTTGTGTGTTTGTATCCATGTTACTTGTGAGATCTCTTGTAGCTGGAACACTTTTATCAACAGGAGCACTGCCACTTGCGGCACCAAGGAGAGTTCACTCCATAGACAATAACCCCTCATAAGAGTATTGGATCAATATTTGGTTAGGGAATTGGTGTTTTGGGAAGGTTTCAATAATATTTTTAACCTCTCCTAGTACTCATGGAGTAATTCATTTGGGAATTGATGAATACCGCATATTTCCCTTCGGATAGATACAGTATGAGAAGTAGGAAAGATTTTCTCTTAAAAGGGTCCCTTCATGTCATTCCATGTGGTTATAGAACTTGGAGGGAGGTAGTAAATATATGACTTAGCAGTGTTAGCTAAAGAGAAAGATAATTCCTAGAGTTTGATTTATTTCTTAGAAACCCCATGAGACTTCATGGTAGAGCACGCCACATAGATCTCATTAAAGTGGAGATGTGGATCCTCACCAGAAAGCCTGTGGAAATGAGGGAGAAGATGAATCAAACCCAATTTGAGTATGAAGTCAGCCTCTCTGTTTAGATTTTTAATACCAAGAGCTGTATAATTTATATCAGGGGAAGAAAGTTAATTAAGTGTTTGCTCCCTTTAATTTCCCATTTCTAATATTATTGGTGGGCTATGATAGGTTCTTGAATGAGTTCAATATCTCTTATGTTCCTCCTAAGATGGAAATGTGTTCGCTCAATTTATAAGTCAAACAAATATGTGGGATTTTTTTGGAAGGATATGGGGAATTCAGAGAGATTCTGTAAGAAATAAAAATATGGGTATTTCCTTGTGTTTTTTTAAGATTATGATTTTTATGAGAAGGTGGGATTTTCTTTGTGTTATTAGTTAAATTTTTTTCAATTTGATGTATGTTTTTGTTTTTTTAAATAACCAGAAATTAACTACTACTTCGTTGAACCATCCCAAACTATGGTTCTATTTGAAAGCACAACTGATTTTCGCCTATCGACGGTTCAAGGTTTTGGCGCTCACTAATGTGTATAATCTCACCCAATTCGAATCCTCAGTAATGATACTTTTTAATAGGCAATTTTTTTCATTGTTTTTTGATTGGGGGGGTTATGAATATATTATGAAATAATTTATAGATGATTTTTGATTTAAAAAAATAAATAAATATTGGGGTGATTTAATTATTAGGGATTTAAGCTTATGATATCCTCGAGATTTGATTTATGTTGCATTAAATTAGTACCCACATCAAAATATATTATTGATCTGAATTCCCAAATGTTAAAGCATTAATCTAAGTCGTAATTTATCTTAGGGTTCTAATCATTACCATTACTTGTTTATGGTAGTGTATTTGTGGTTCTAATAATCCATGAATTCCACATATTAAAAAACATGTCATTATTCCATGACATATAAAGTTCGTCATTAATGATATTAACTCAAATAATACTCATCGAACAAAAGATTTCAACCACTTAATATCCCTAATTTATAACTCACCCTAATGGTAGATTTACCCATACATTAAAATGATTATTAATATAGTTAAATATGTTTAAGGTGATGAATTAAATTGAAAGTGAAAAGAAAGGGATAAGAAAAGAGTAGTGCGTTGAACACACACATGATCATTGCAGAGAGTTAAAAAGATATTAGATTGAATGAGGAAGCAAAATAAGAGAAGGGGTGAGATATTGAAGAGGAAACTTTCATGAAAACAGAATTACAAAAAAGTCATACAATATTACAACAATGAAGAACACAAAATTAAATGGAAACAAGGAGAGAAGTAAAGGTCCCTCAATAGATAACATTTGTATGGAAGGTCCTCCCATTCCATTGGAAAGGCTTTGGTCATTCTAATATATGATCATCTCTTCTGAAATGCAACCTATTTTTAGGGAAAGGAGGGGGATGTATTTATATCCCAAGGAGTAGGACTGTTTGCATTGAAAATATATGCATCTACTTTTCTCACTAGTGTTCTCATTCAGAAAGCTGAATCTTGAGATATATTCCTCTTCAATGTTTTAGATAATAATGTTATACTCTATAAATTTGGAGCCATTTGGACTAATGGAACCAATTTTATGGTGGTTGGACTAAACCATTGAAATCGGTCCATTTCAATCCTGACTTTTTAGAAGGTTGAAATGTAGAATGGGTTTTTGAACTAGATGGTCCCATCAAATAAAAATAGTTTCTTCTATAAAGTTGGACGCACATGTATTTTATTTAACATTGAAAAATACCATGTTGATTTGATTAATAAATCAGGATAAATTTCATGAATAGTGTCTGGATTTTAATTCCCCACGAGAATGGTGGGATGGATTTTAAAGCAACAATTGGGCTCCTTGTTCTGGTTGTTTGACCATAAAATTTTTATTCATGATTACTTCCAATAGTCACAAACATTTGGGAGAGTTCAATTAAATTTTCGCATTGGGATAATGTCCAGTAACTCAATCATCATGTATTCTCTAGTTTCTTCATAGATTATTTGGATCTTCTGGTGTGGACCATATGACCCTCCAAATAGATGATTTAGCCAATGGTTCTTTCTAATGAAATGGTATAACTTTAGAAACAGACACCAAAAAAGAAGAATCGTGCAATTCAGATAACATGGGTGATATTTATTATTAAAACATTAAACAGACTTGGATCTGGATGAATTGAAATAGTCATCTAAAATTATATTTAATATTTAAACATTATTATTTCTCACAAATTAATAATATTTAATATACAATATTTAAATAGGGAATATAAAAAATTATAAAAATATTAATAACATCAGACATCTCACTTGGAGGTCTGAGCCCTGAAGCACTATTTGAATCGTATTGATCGAGAAGTTGGAATGGTCGGTACGCCTCGATGAATACTTAGCAACCGAGATGTCATCCTGCCGAAGAAGTAAAAGCTCTTGGGAACGCATACCCCTTTGATTTTTATGGAAAGATACCCCTTCTCTTGGGAAGGTTCTCATTCTATGTCCATAGAAGAGTCACTTCATCGTAAGATCAGGGTAATCTAAACTCTACCATCTCCCTACAAAGCCACATAGAATGCTCACTGCCAGGACCACCATCAAATCTAATGGTTCCCTGGTTAGATTGAAACTCAGTCACCACCTCAAGCTATTCCTTAGCCACATGTAATTTGGAATCCACTCAGAACCTGAGGGGTATCTTTCATTGAAACTTGTGTAAGGCACTGAGCCTATATGTGTCCTCTACAAGTTGTTCTTGTAGTAACTGCTGACCAACGGGTAGTGGTATCGCTGGGACGCCATCTGAAGGTACCATCTCCGGCAACAATCCTTGTATTAAAGCCTCATCACACTGTAGACCATCCTCATAGTAGTGTATTGGAATCCTGAATGGCTGTCTTCATGGAGGCATCATGAAAGGTAATAAAGATGAACCACAATATATAACATATACCTAGAGATCTGACTGAAATAGATCTAAAAGGAAACAACATTTTCAAAACACACACAGCTAGTGTATTCGTGTACTATGCCGGAAACCAGAATTCAGGGTCCTGGTTTATGGATATGTTGGTCACTGCACCAACACTGGACTCCCTGAACAGAAACCCAAACTCAAGACACATAGCACTATTGATCCGTCGAAAACATAGACACTTAGTTATTATGGTAGAACTGACCACCTCTGATTCCACATTGTCATGACACGTCTCCCAAGGCATGTGTCGTGACTACTTCAAGCTCACCTTCCATAGGAACAGGGTTGGGGACTATCATCGAAAATGTGTATCCCTAAAATTGGAAGGCATTGTCTTTAAACCTGTACAAACAAACAGTACAGAACATAGTAAGATGCAACTACAGAGTAAAACTACTATAGTATATGTGTGTATTGAAAGTAAAGAGGCCGGAATACATGACCAACTGAAAATATACAACTAAAACTAAAAATATAAAATAGATATTGATATCGTCCACCGAGTATATTACCTGAAGGGTAGGTACAGATCATCTCCCCAACTCCCCATGTCAACCATCACTGTCTTCCATCATCAGCTCCTAGATCCTTGAGTCTCCGTCAAGGCTACATGTCATCTATACTAGACACAACAAGGTTTGGGGGAAGCCTTTTCCGGGGAGTGTATAAAACTACCAAGTGGGGACCCCGAGACCCCTGAAGGTCTCTCAAACGCCCAAAATGTAATACCACATAAATGATCTCAATCACAAAGCAAAAAACAAAAGTCAGATCTCAAAATATGTATAACTAAAGTAAGAAAGTACATATGATTAGTCGTAAGGATAGATAAACTTCTTATTTTAAGAGTCTCTGCTGATGATTCACAAATAATCTCTTGGTGCGGATTCATACAGAGTGTTGATTCACACAGAATATCTCAGTGGTGATTCACAGAGAATCGTTGGGTGCTGATTTACACAGAATCTCATTGTGTTGATTCACATAGAAGCGCTTGGTGATGATACACAAAAAAACGATGTGTGATGATTCACATAGAATTAATGGGATCTAATTCATACAGAATCCCTAGGTCTGATTCACATAGAATTGTTGGTTGGTGATTCACATAGAATTGTTGGGTGCTGATTCATGCTGAATCACACGGTGCTGATTCACAGAGAATCGTTGGGTGCTTATTCAAACAGAATTGTTGAGGGATGATTCACACAGAAATATTGGGTGATGATTCACACAGAATTTGGTGTTTCTGATTCACACAGAATCATTGGGTGATGATTCAGACATAATCGTTCTTCATTAATCACATCTCAACCAAGCACTGGATTCCCACTCATAGTATGCTTTCTTCTAGGAGAAACCGCTTCTCAAGCCATTATTCGTATTTCAACCGACAAAAAGTCCCATGTGAAAGTAACCCCATGATCCATCATGTAATAAGGGTTCCAACGCAAAAGATGAAGCATCATCCATATTCCTTATCTATAAGTTATTGGAATTTTAGTGTCTATGCCCCAGTTTGATTTATAGTCTATAAAACTCGTAAGTACCCCAATATTATCCAAAACACTCGTGGAGTACCTCAAAATGGACTGCCTCGCTCCATGGACCCCATCGTCATAGACAGTTCATCAAACGGATGCCCGGTTCATAAGATAAAGTCATTTGACCGTATCTGGGCCCGAAAGGGTTGGGTCCAATCAGACCGAGTCGGACTCACCCAGCCTGAGCAAAGCATGGGCCGACTTGACCTGGTTTGGGTCCACCTAACCTGGTCTGGGTCTTACCTGGGCTGGCCCAAACCAGCCTGTCCCAGCCTGGTTGAGTTGGGTCATCGTGAGCTCATCCCACTAGGTCGCTGACTTTCCTAGCCCACAGGTTGGGAGTGACACCCCGGGTGACGCGGCCCAGTGCACTATCGCGTCTCCCCATCCATGTGGCAGCAAGCTTCCTGAACAGCTCAAGAAGAGCCATTCCAATCATTAATTAGCGGCACCACGTGGCCCTGCCACATGGTCCGTAGGACCCTCGGGGCACAGGACCCCATCCGGTTGCATCTTACATGTCACAAATCGTTCACTGCAATGCGCAACGTCATACCGGCTTGCCAACATGGCCGGCCAGTTTTCGGCCGCACCTTCCGGTCCACCACGACACCATGTGGTGCTGCCTTAACCACTAGCACTGGTCACCGATGACGTCGCGCTGGTGTCGTGCCGATGGATCTTCCATGGACACTGGGTGAGCTATTTTGGTCCGTTATTCATTCTAGACACTTCTATAGCCCTCACAGGATGTCTCCTTCATTGCGTGCCTCCCGGTTCCACTTTCCGTTGAGTTGAAAATCATCCCACCAAGAACTCTATTAAAAACTAGTGGCAGAGGGTTCGAGCCTTGTTCGTTTTTCCCATGCCCTCCACATTATCATTATAACAAGTGGGAGTTGTTTATATATCACATTAAAAATAATGATAAACCCCTTTCAATTTCCCCCAAAAATGACCACCTGAAAATTAAAGAACTAGGAGTATAATCATGGGAATTGTTGAATTAAATGACTACCCCTACCTTGAGAATATTTGGAGTCATCGCGCTGGTGGAAGTGGAAACCATGCTTTAATGAGTCCTTAGGCATTCTCCACTCCCTGTTCATTAACGCCTGAGCTTCCGTCTCTGACAGTGTATGGTGTCGCATCACTTCACCATAGGTTCCTCACATGGAGAAGTCACGTCAAAAACTCTACCATGAGACCCATTAAAAAACAGGGGGAAATGGGTGGGCAACACACCAAGAAATTATTGAAGTTCATTAAATAATGTAATTAATGTTCCATATTAATTGATGTACTTAATGTGTCACATTAATTATGTGGGATATGGCTACACAACCAAGAGTAACTTGGAATTTTAATATCACATATTAAATGTCTGACTACCTCTACAGTCCCCACCATCACTACTCAACAGGTAGAATAAAAATAAAATAAAATAACAATTTTTATGTTATTTTATCATTTCATTCAAAAGTCTCAAAAACTATCATTTTCACCTGACCAACTATGGTCAAAGATAAGAATCTCTTATGATATTCCCAGAGATTTGGATTCAATGGTGCCCTCAGATTTTTAATTCAAGCACTAGTTCAAAAGATAGAAAATTCCACCAGCACGTTTACTGAACGTACCTTTAAAAAGTTCAAAAATTATTAACAGTCACCCTTGACCCATGCCAGTCGAGGTTAGACTTTTACTAATGGTAAAGTTCCCTCACGAGCTCAACGGTGCTCCCAGATTGTCAATCTGAGTTACTATTTAGAAGTTATGGCCTTTACAATGTTATAATATTAATTTATTTATTTTTTACGGCTAAAAACTAACATTCACTTTCATATCGCACAAGAAAATGTTAGTATATGCCTAAGGAAATCATACCCTTGCGAGTTCAGTAGTGGTCTCATATTTTTAATCCAAGTCACCATTTGTGAGTTGTAAGCATTTAAAAAATAAAATAATTTTATTTAATAATTTTATTTATGGTTATTCCATTTTTTGGTTGTCTAACTCGAGGTTTACACTAATTAAATTTAAGTTGCACCAAGGGTTTACATGACATCTTGAATTCAATGGTTCCTTCAGATTTTTGATCTGAGAACATGTTTAAGAGTTATTCCACTTTTTCTGGAAAACTTCTCATGTGTGTTATTTAATGCTTTAATTTTTTTTTGACAGATCATTCCGGGCACTCCAGGCATCAAATTCGCATGCTGTTAATTTTCATAGTCTCACAATAATTCCATAAAATTAAAAAAACATAGAATTTTCGAGACATTACAATAAGAACATAAGGAAAATATTTATATAATTAGATAGATATCAATAGGTATATCATAAAAAACATAACATGAATCATAACCTAGAAATATGCCTACAACATTTACTTTAGGCATTCAAAATCATATCACTAAGGTTTTTCACCAAGGTGTCCTAAAATTTACTCTAACGCCCTGACCCCGGTTACCCAGAGTCAGATCATTATTTTAATACATTGGCATGATTACAAGGAATCATGTCCAAATGGACAGATTAGTTTATCAGTCTTGGAAAATAGATTACATATATGAATGTTACATTACACTTCATAACGTACAAAAACAACATAAAGAATCCTTTATTGAAGACATTATTCCCTTTTCCTAACCCTGCATATCAATCACAATATACTTCTTGGAATCCTGGGAAAAAAATAAAACATAGAAAGGGGTGAGCTCAAACGCTCCGTAAGGGTAACCAATACAGCGGAAACTTTCATAAATAAGCATAAACATTTAAGGCAATGTATAACTAAAAAATTCTTTTTAAACTTAAACATCAACATAGTATGTCAAAAATACAATGAAATAATGCCATTTAGTTATTCATGTGGATATTCTACTAATCGAATAATCACATGAAATATCAATAACCACTTTCATAATGATGGAATGCATAGTGCCAAATTTAATTTCTGTGTCAAGGGCTCGTTCTAAGACCTAAGGTATAATTGTAACCGGATCCCAACCCGGAGAGCCTCTGTAACCAAACTCCAACCAGGAGTGCCTCTAATAACCGGACACCAACCCGGAGTGCCTCTAATAACCGGACACCAACCCGGAGTGCCTCTAATAACCGGACACCAACCCTGAGTGCAACTAATAACCGGACACCAACCCGAAGTGCCTCTAATAACTGGACACCGACCCTGAGGGATTAATTTTACCATTCCCCAACCCGGAACATACTATTCCAACTCATTAATCATAAAAAGAGGATGAAATATAACATAAACATTCGTATTAAAAGTAGCATAAGAAATGCCAAAACATTAATCATAAACCATTAATGGCATAAAGATAACTCATCCATAGTCAAACATATCACAAAACCTTAAATACAATATGGAAGATTTGTATCATAATAAATTAACTTCAAAGAAGTGTAAAATATAACAAAGGATGTTGAAATAGATGAAATCAAAACTACTTGAGAGAAATATATCTATTTCATGAAAACATTTAAATGTCACACAATTTGGAAAAGAATTCATTTAAAGACATTTTTGAATCAAACCATCCCATACCACTTTGAAACTTTTGAAAGGAATTAACATTTTAAAAACATTCATGTCCATATAAATAAATCTTTAAAACCCATTTTGAAGACATGGACATTAATGAGAAATATTTAGAAGAATAAATATTTAAAACGTTTGAAATGATGGTTTAGTAAAAAGTCCCTTAAAAGAATCCCTTTGAAAACTCTTCCATACAACATGGATATGGATTATAAATATTTCCTAGTAGATACTTACATAAAAACAACCTCGGATAATAAAGAGGTTGTTAAATTAACCCTTACCAATTTGGTAACTTACGAAACATACAACCCATGAAAGAGGTATCATACAATGAATATGTAAATACACATAAATTAAAGTGTATTACACAAAGAATAAAATTATGGGCAGTACATAAACAACACAAAAGGTAATAGTGGCAATATGGCATGAATCTCACAAAAATCAGGAGTGAGTTGAAAACCTCTTACATTGTACTTTTCTTTGGTTGGGGGTAGGTTAACCTCCTCTTCTTCGGGTTCTTCCTTTTGATTCGATTAGAAGGGCTCTTAGGTTGGCTTTCTGACTAAAGTAAGGCCTATAGCATGAAGTTAGGGAAGTTGAGAGAGTATTTTGGCAGGGGTTGGCTGAACCAAAAGGCTTTGAATGTGTGAATTAGTGAGAAGGGGGAGTGACCTTTTTATAAGCGGGGTGAGGGGCACCTTTGGAAAAACTAGAAATATTATTTTATAATAATTTCATATTAGGTTTTTAATGGCTCCAAAGTGTATTATTTAAATGTTAAGGTGGAGATGGGTAGAAAACCACTCAAACAATAGAATTTAGACAGTTTTGGGTCATTATATTATCCTTATCTTTTAGTTTTAACTATTAGTTAATTAGTTTGACATTTACCATGTCACATTGTATTTTTATATTATATAGTAAATGATCATACTATATAAATCCAAGAGACCCTCAAGTGGTCCATTAATGATTAAAATATCATGATATAAGTCTCTTGGCCGAACCTTAGATTTTTAGGAATTTAATATCAATTAATAATATATTATTTGTTTTAAAAACCCTTTTATGTCAATTTTGACACTATTCAATAATTGATTTTTGTAAAAATCATAACAGAATGATTACTTCGGAAAAGGTTAATTAAATAATTCCTAACATGTAATATTAACCTATAAAATTAGTGTAATACATAAAAAGTCTCAAATTATATTTATTTGGGTATCTATAATATCAATCATTTTAAATTTTCACTATTATGGTAATTACCACATCACTGTTGTGTCATAAATAAATTAAATTATTCAATGTCTAAAAATTATAAATAAAATACCATTATGTATTAAATCTTTTTATCTTTCTAATGAATATTTAGAGTTGAAAAACCAACATATATAACCATATGTAAAAAAAATTTAAAAGATATATGCTTGTGTCATTTTTGTATTCATTTTGACTTAATTAAAATAAAGTGTCCCTATCACTTACAAGTGGCACCATGGGGTCCCAAAATCGACCAAAAGATGCCCATGGTTGAAAATGTATCACAATATAAGGTTAGGACACGTTTTAGGGTAATTTATTATTATTATAATATTATTTTGTAACCCTTGTTTACCGGATTTACCCTTTAACCATGGTAAATAAAATATTTACCGAAGTAATTATTCAAAATGTCTAAAAATAAAATTTATCTATTTACACAATTTGAACATCCTGATTCTAAATATTGAATCCATTTTTCCAAATTCAAAACCGATAACTGGCAGAAGTTAATTTAAAATTAGTTCCCGCTGTCAAAACAAAAAGCGTGTTTTTAAGATATAATAACTATCAAAAGATTGATACTTGTTTATGTTCGGTTTAATTGTGAAATTATGTCCAATGACCACCATTGTATTAAATGGTAAAATTATATTCTAAATATACTTTAAAATCACTCAAATTCATAATTTATCACTTTTAAGTATTTTGATTAAAAAAATATTAATTAAAATTTAGTAATTTTCACTATGCATCAAAATATTAACATTATCCGAAAAGTACCAAAATTTCACCTTAGGCTAAATTCGATACTCCAAATACAAAAATGAACTCTATTTTGAGGGATAAAATTTCTAAAATTTCAAAAGGTAGGTATTACAATTCATAACTGCTATTTTGATTGGTTGTGGTGTGTTAGAATCTCGAAGTTGCGTACAATGCACGCCATTGCATTATTCAAAGGGAAATATACCTTGGAAGATTGGGAGGTTTCATTGTAAATTTCTGATGTCCCCATTCTAAAAAGTAAATTTATTTAGTCAAATTGAATATATAAAAGTTTAAAATATTGGATTTAAAAAGGGTTTACTATTAAAAGTTTGTAAAAGTGCAATGCTGAAAATGAATTTGTTCGTAAATTATGTCTAAGAAACTCATAATATGGATTCTAAAATTATAAGGATTATATAAAGTTTAAAATTTAGTTAATACTGTTCATAACCTCTTTTGAACAGCTTGTTTGGTAAGTCATGGTGTGCTTGAACTCGGTGTTGCGTGTAGTGCAAGTTATTGAATTATTTTGAAGAAATAACACACTATGAAATCTTGGGGTGTTACATTCTCTCCTCCTTTAATAAATTGATTCCTCGCAATTTGAAACTGTTCTTCGAAAATAAAATCTTGAAAATAGAAAATATCTTTGTGGGAAAACCCACATCCGAAATTGGGTTAATAGAATTTAGTCTTAATATGAGGAAAAGGGAAATGAAAGGGTCACCACCAAATTATGATCTCAATTTGGAGAACATTGGTGGAAATTAGAGACATAATTGGAGGAAAAATGAAAATATTTATAGGTAGTTATTGATGTCATCAATAATAAACAAGTTTAAAATTGAGGGCCTTAAATTCATCATTCTATGATGATTTAAAATACCATCGATTCAGAAAAACATATGGTATTAGGATAACACATTTTTTTGTTTTAAGATCCCTTCACTACAGTATAAGAATTAATTTCTTCATTGAATAAGAGAAGAGGAAAAATATATAATTGACAAGTAGAGTCTCATCCTTTAACTAAGTTGTACCACAAACTCATCTTTTACTCTAAAATATAATAGAACATAAAAATAATATTCTATTTATCCTATTCTTATAGGGTTAAAAAAATTAATTTATAATTCATCTAGAAGAACAATTAAAAAATGACATTATTTAATCCAGGACATCACATGGGTCAGTGGTAGGTGATACACCCTTGTCACCATTCGTTTGTGGGTTCAAGTCTCGCGGCCATGCCCGGCACGACGGGTTGTCGCCCGACCTCCGGGTTGTCCTTTTATGGCAATCCAAAATAATCCAAACTAGAACAATCTAAAATACATCAGTCCAAAATTTATAAAGAAGTTAAACACAATGAAGATCATTTTTTCCGCGTAATAACATGTAAACACGTTCATCATGTATTCTTTTAAAACACTGCAACATTCTGAATTACCATAAAACCTTATTGATTACATTCATGATCCCTTATTCCTTAAAGAATAATAGATATACTCCTTCAATCCAAAAATGTTGTAAACCCCAACAATGATGGAATATAGAAATCATTAATCAGTTTCAAGGTAGTCAAAAATATCCAATATAATTTATCCAAATCAGTCATGTATTATTCTAAAATCAGTACCTCGGTATCAGAACCATATTATGGTTTATCTTTCTCTCAACGATATATTTTCCAAAAATTTAACCTGCTATTGAGTCACTTTTCTTTTTTCCACACAATCCCAAGTCCTTAATGAAATAGTACTGTAGTACAATCCTTATATACACCATAATTATTATAACAAGTACATTGTTGATACAACACTCAAATGAAATAATCAATATAAGAACTCTAATAATTCTTCTTCATCTTTGGTAGTATCATAACTTGATTATTATCCAATAGCATCATTTGCGGCATAGTCTGATGACTGGGACATAGGTTCGCGTAGTGTCCAATCTCCTTGAAAATGAATCATTGTACATTTGAAACCGTTTTCTTACCCTTGTAGTAACATACTTTGTGTCCTTTTCCTCCACAGTTATAACATACTCCCATTCCCTTCAAGAATTTTCCAAGGTGATTCTTTCCACAGTTATCACATATGGGAAAATCCTTCTTTACCTTCTTCCTTTTATCTGTCCTTATCTCTACCATCCTTTCCTTCTCTGGCATCCCTTCAAAGCCATAGGACTCCGAAAATTCATTACTTATCTTATCAACACATGATATTATTTCTTCATATGATGATAATATGTGGGAGACTATTTCCCTTCTAAATCCTGGATTAAGACCATGAAAGATATGATCCTCCTTACTCTTTGGATCATGCATATTGTTGGAGTTTTCATTCCTTCTATTGGGCACCATTTCTAAACAATGTCATAAACTAGATCAGTTTATGAATCAAAATACATTATTTCATACTTATAAAACACTTAACATAAATTGAACTATTTATGGATATAATTCATAAGAATGAAAATGTTTTCTTTGAGAAATTATATACTCATAAACCCTTCATAATGATTTGTAAAGAAAATGAGAGTTATCCTAATCATATCCCTCGGGAGTGTCATAACCAAGAGTGCAGCAAGGCCTGTTGTCGTGCACCAGTTCCCATTCGAGTCTAGATCAAATCGTTATTTTTGGGTGTTACCCCTAGGTACATCTATTCCAGAGCCGCCTCTACCTCCTTGTATCCAGACAGGGATGTATTTCTCAAAAAACTCACAAAATCTCTACAATACCAAAATTCTAGGAAGTTATTCTATACTAATCCTCAAAGTCTATCTTAGGTCTATGTGCTCTAATCAGATTTTATCTAAATCTTGTTTCCATGTTTATTTCTAAACTTCCTCTGATAACAACTATAACGTCGCAACCCCAGTTACCCAGAGTTGGTGCATTATTTTAATACATTGGCATGATTACAAGGAATCATGTCCCAAAGGAGTTATTAGTTTAGCAGTCTTGGGAAATAGATTACATACATGAATGTTACATTACACTTCATAAGTTACAAAAACAACATAAATAATCCTTTATGAAAGACATTATTCCCTTGTCATAACCCTTCATGTCAATCACAATATACTTCTTCGAATCCTGGGGAAAAAATAAAACATAGAAATGGGTGAGCTCAAAAGCTCTGTAAGGGTAAGCAATACAGCCGAAACTTCCATAAATAAGAATAAAAATATAAGGCAATGTATAACTAAAACAACAGCCTTTTAAACTTAAACATCAATATAGTATGGAAAAAAAACAATGAAATAATTCCATTTACTTATTCACATGGATATTCTACTAATCGAATAATCACATGCAATATCAATAACCACTTTCATAATAATGGAATGCATAGTGCCGAATTTAATTTCTCTGTCAAGGCCTCGTGCCAAGACCTAAGGTATAACTATAACCGAAACCCAACCCGAAGAGCCTCTATAACCGGACTCCAACCCAGAGTGCCCCTAATAACCGGACACCAACCTAGAGTGCCTCTAATAACCGGACACCAACCCGGAGTGCCTCTAATAACCGGACACCAACCTGGAGTGCCTCTAATAACCGGACACCAACCTGGAGTGCCTCTAATAACCGGACACCAACTCGGAGGGCTTAATTTTACCGGTCCCCAACCTGGAACATACTAGTCCAACTCATTCATCCTAAAAAGTGGATTAAATATAATATAAACATTCGTATTAAAACTATCATAAGAAATACGAAAACAGTAATCACAAACCATTAATGGAATAAAGATAACTCATCCATAGTCAAACATATCACAAAACCTTAAATACAATATGGATGATTTGTATCATAATAATTCAACTTCGAACAAGTGTAAAATATATCAAAGGATGTTGACATAGATTAAATCAAAACTATTTGAGAGAAATATATCTATTTTATGAAAACATTTAAATGTCACACAATTTGGAAAAGAATTCATTTAAAGACATTTTTGAATCAAACCTTCCCATACCACTTTGAAACTTTTGAATGGAATTAACATTTTAAAAACATTCATGTCCATATAAATAAATCCTTAAAAACCATTTTCAAGATATGGACATTAATGAGAAAGATTTAGAAGAATAAATATTTAAAACGTGTGAAATGATGTTTTAGTAAAAAGTCCCTAAAAAAATCCCTTTAAAACTCTTTCATAAAACATGGATATGGACAATAAAAATGTCCTAGAAGATACTTACATAAAAACAACCTCATATAATAAAGAGATTTTGAAATTAACCCTTACCAATTTGGTAACTTACGAAACATACAACCCATGAAAGAGGTTTCATACAATAAATATGTAAATACTAATAAATTAATGTGTATTACACAAATAATACAATTATGGGGAGTACATACACCACAAAAAACGTAATAGTGGCATATGGCATGAATCTCACAGAAATAAGGAGTGAGATTAGAACCCCTTACCTTGTACTTTTCTTTGGTTGGGGGTAGGTTAACCTCCTCTTCTTCGGGTTCTTCCTTTTGATTTGATCAAAAGGGATCTCAGGTTAGCTTTCTGACTAAAGGAATTCCTCTAGGATGAAGTGAGGGAAGTTGAGAGAGTATTTGGTCAGGATTTGGCCGAACCAAAAGTCTTTGAATGTGTGAATTAGTGAGAAGGGAGAGTTCCCTTTTTATAAGAGGGGTGAGGGGCACCTTTGGAAAAGCTAGAAATATTATTTTATAATAAATTCATATTCGGTTTCTAATGGCTCCAAAGTGTATTATTTAAAGGTTAAGGTGGGGATGGGTCGAAATCCACTCAACCAATAGAATTTAGATAGGTTTGGGTCATTATATTAACCTTATCTTGTAGTTTTAACTCTTAGTTAATTAGTTTGACATTTACCATGTCACATTGTATTTTTATATTATATAGTTAATAATCAAACTATATACATCCAAGCGACCCCCAAGTGGTCCATTAATGATAAAAATATAATTATATAAGTCTCTTGGACGAACCTTAGATTTTTAGGAATTTAATATCAATTAATAATATACTATTTGTTTTAAAAACTCTTTTATGTCAATTTTAACACTATTCAAAAATTGATTTTTCTAAAAATCATAACAGAATGATTACTTAGGAAAAAGTTAATTAAATAATTCCTAACATGTCATATTAACATAGAAAATTAGTTTAATTCATTAAAAGTCTCAAATTATATTTATTTGGGTATCTACAATATCAATCATTTTAATTTTTCACTATTATGGTAATTACTGCATCACCATTGTGTCATAAATAAATTAAATTATTTAATGTCTAAAAATTATAAATAAAATACCATTATGTAGGAAATAGTTTTATATTTCTAATTAATATTTATAGTTGAAAATCCATCATATATAACCCTATGTAAAAATTGTTTTTCTAAAAGATATATGCTTGTGTCATTTTTGTATTTATTTTGACTTAATTAAAATAAAGTGTCCCTATCACTTGCAAGTGGCACCATGGGGTCCCAAAATCGACCCAAAGATTCTCATGGTCGAACATGTATCAACCAATAAGGTTAGGACACGTTTTAGGGTAATTTTGTATTATTATAATATTATTTTTAACCCTTATTTACCGGATTTACCCTTTAACCATGGTAAATAAAATATTTATCAAAGTAATTATTCAAAATGTCTAAAAATAAAAGTTACCTATTTACACAATTTAAAAATCCTGATTCCAAAATATGGAATCCATTTTTCCAAATTCAAAACAGAGAAGTGGAAGAAATTAATTTAAAATTAATTCCCGCTGTCAAAACAAAAATCGTGTTTTTAAGATATAATAACTATCAAAAGATTGATACTTGTTTATGTTCGGTTTAATTGTGAAATTATGTCCAATGACCAAAATTGTATTAAATGGAAAAAAATATATTCTAAATATACATTAAAACCACTCAAATTCATAATTTGTCACTATTAATTATTTTTATTAAAAAATTTGTTTTCAATTAAAATTTAGTAATTTTCACTATTCATCAAAAAATTAAAGTTATCCGAAAAGTAACAAAATTTCACCTTAGGATAAATTCGATACTCCAAATCCAAAAATGAAGTCCATTTTGAGAGATAAAATTTCTAAAATTTCAAAAGTTAGGTATTACTATTCATAACAGCTAGTTTGATTGGTTGTGGTGTGTTAGAATCTCGATGTTGCGTACAATGCACGCCATTGCATTATTCAAAGGGAAACGTACCATGGAAGAATGGGATGTTTCACTATAAATTTTTTATGTCCCCATTCTAAAAAGTAAATTTATTTAGCCAAATTGAATATATAAATGTTTAAAATATTGGATTTAAAAAGGGTTTACTATTAAGAGTTTGTAAAAGTGCAATGCTGAAAATGAATTTGTTCTTACATTATGTCTAAGAAACTCATAATATGGATTCTAAAATTATAAGGATTATATAAAGTATAAAATTTAGTTAATACTATTCATAACCTCTTTCTAATGGTTTGTTTGGTAAGTTATGGTGCGCTTGAACTCGGTGTTGCGTGTAGTGCAAGTTATTGAATTATTTTGAAGAAATAACACACCATGAAATCTTTGGGTGTTAAATTTACCATAGTTGTTAAAAATGTATCATAAAATGTGTAATATATAGAAATTAAATTATTTTTCCCATTCATTGGATTTCTGAATGGGCACACCATTAACTTGTCTTAAATTTCTTGTGATAAAAATATATCACAATAAAAAATCCAATAAATAACCCATGGTGAATAAAATAAACTATTTCATATAAAAATCATTGTTTTTTAAAAAGATCATGAAAACTTAATTGTTAGGTCACTTATAACCCACAAAAAGGAAATGGGGGTTTTATGTATGTAAAATCCAGAAAAAATAAATAATTTTTACAACTTGGTGAAGACAACTAAAAGAGAAATATAGTTGGGTATTCATATAAAGAAGAGAAAATAATTTCTTGAGAAAATGAGAGAAATTTTGAGATAAAAAGTGGGTAGCGTAACTGGTATGAAACATGTTTTTAGAGAAAAAAAAGACAGAGGGGACAAGGTTATCCCATCTATAAAAGTATCTCAACATAGTAAAGGGATATAAAAACCATTACAAAAGAACATCGTATGAATATTTTAAAGACATGTCACATTTATAGGGAAATAGAATGGAAATTGATGTTGAGATTCTCCCCACCATGAAAAGTGACTCATAAAACTCAATGATTGGGACCATGGTGCCCGAGGAAACCTAAGGAGGAATAAATGTGAGGTAATAATTTCATATATTCATTGATAATGAATTAAAAATGAATTATAATGGAGAAATTGGTGTCTATTTATTTCAAAAGTGAGGGTGTTTCTTATCAATATCCATCGACACCTCAATATTGGTATGTGAAAAGCCATAGTCTTTACCATGGTATTTTCTCATGGTATTGGAAACCTAGGACACCTATTACATAATTAAAATCCACAAGAGTGTAAAATGATTTCATATTACTTATTATATCATTATGAAATGGTTATGATGTAATTAAGAATATCTAAATACTCAAACTATATTTATACTATTCACAAAAAACTGATGAATTTTCTAAAATTCTAAAAAACTCACTATAACCAAATATCAAAATTATGATGTCGAAAATGAATTTTATTTTATCATAATAATTAACTAATTATTACAAATTTAACTATTAACTATATAAATTATTATTTATTAAAAATAACAGCGGACATAAAATTCATTATAAAATGCATACCAAAATTTTCAAAAACATTAAAAAAATTATATTATATTTCCAGTTTTAATTAAATAATACTATTTTAATAATACAATTTAATTATTACAAACATTTCTAATTAATCGTTATATTAATATAATAATTCATATTTCTAATAAAATAATTTTTTTAACCCAAAAATCAATTTATAACATTCCATCTCATTTTTTAAGAAAAATTGTACAGAAAATGGAAATGTTGAAAAAAAAATTTAACTTATACCAAAGGATTACATTTTATGTAACTTGGGAGTCAACACATATCCCCTTATAACACCCTCCTAGGAATAAAGGATAAGATGTGTGATGGTTATGCAATCTTGGGTGGCTCAAATAACATCACATGGGTGGTCATTTCCACTCACTTAAACTTATCCCTAAGGTAATTTTTTCTATCATATAATGTTGAAGATCTACACGGGATTGGCCAAGAGAGAATCCCAATGATGATACCAATTTACGAAGCACCAAAATACAGGCTTCATATAGAATGATTCTACAGGATGTGGATATTGAATCTTTTTTTACGAATTAATTTTCATTTTTCATTTCAACTTATAAAAAATATTTATAACATTAAAATTATTATTCAGGGTATAGTTTCCAATGCTCATATTGAACAACAATAACCATTGTCTAACATTCATCAAACAGTTGAAACATGATGATAACATTTCAAAATAAAATCAATCAATTATTTATGTGATATTGTTTTTTTGAGTTCAAAATAAAATAACACACATTTTTATGAAACAATTATCATTCATAAATTTCTGTACATTATAGTGTGTGTTTGTGTGTGTTCTCATTTTCCATCAAAACCAAAATAATAGCATTTAGTTTTTATTTTTTATTTTAAATACCTAAAAAATAAAACTCATCTAGGGTTTTTTAATTCTATAGAAAACCCATTTTATTTATTTAGTTACTCATATTAATATTTCAATGGTTTTATGGAATATATTAATATATAATGTAGAAAATATCACTTTTGGGGATGTTATCTAGTTTCAAGGTGTAGTAAAAAGTAGAAATTTGTTTCCTTATCCACTATTTTATCTATGTACATAGCTGTAGAAACTTTTTGTTCATATATTCTATGGATGAAACAAACATTACAAGACAATTTAAATTAATTTTTTCAAGTCCCTATAAACTTATTTAATAAATGTTCAATAAATACCCCCATGCTTCATGTATCACAATCAAAGAAAACAATCATATTAATATAAAACATCTCTTTCTAAAAGAACATTTTCAAAAGGTGATATAACTATTGAATCCATTGGTACTAAACATCTGCGTTCTAATAAATTTATATATCCCTTTAATGATGTGAGAATCAATTATAACAGACATGAATTATATATCATAAACTATGTCTAATTATTTCATTTTTATCCTTTATACATATATAAATTCTAATTTTAAATGTGTAAATATATTTTATTGATCTTATCCATAAAATTACAATGATGTTTTATTTAAAATATTTAGTTAAATAAAAAATATTTTTTACATTCAAATACTATGTATACCTATTCTGAACAATTTTTCATGCGGTCATTATACATACTTTGGAACTCAACTCGTAGGGACACTACAACAGCCATGGAATATCAATCACAAGGTCACTATAGTTACCTCAAAATGATATATGTACTATTAGTATACCTACTATTCTATCTGAGCAAATTTGATCACATGTATATTTTACCTACCAAGAGTATCGTGTACTTATTATTTTTTAATAACGTAATTTTGTAAGTAATTTCGTAAAATTTTATTTTTATTTATTCTTTAAATGGTTGAACTTTAAAATTTAAATTACAAAATTAATAGATGCACAACTTTTTACATGAGAACCCCATTCTTATTTTGGATACTACACCTACTAAAAAATCATTATTTGTGAGAAATTTCTTCAACTAAAATCTCTTAATCATGAAACATTCACATGAATCTATACTATCCAACATTGAATAAAAAATTAGAATATTTTGATGATGAAGCATGGTCCCTGTGTCGAACCTCTAATCAAATCGCCTCCTATAGTGAACTCAAATAAAAGAGATTATCAATCGAGCGTTGTATCTAACCTATGGTGTCAATATCTAGTATATTTCCCTTTTATATAGAGAAAACATAAATTTCTCAATGGGTTTGTATGAAAAAATTACTATTTTTGGAATGCTAATAAAATTTATGAATGGGAAGGAGAATAGAATGCCTTTTACCCAAAACCTATGCAAGAATTTTAAGAGTTTATAAAAATTTTATGGGAAAAAATATGGCATTTTGACCATGATAAATGAATAACTAATAGATTCTTCATTGAAAATAGGATAAAAGTTGGAATCTTCCACACTGGGGTGAGTATTAGAATTACCAGATTTTTGATCCAATCAACTATACTTATTTCAAGTATCAATGTGAAGTAGAGTATTTTGTTTTGAATGGAACTCCTAGAATAATATATTCTTTAATGATAAATTGTGAATGTAGGTTGTTAGAAAAGTTTATTCAATATTTTTTCTATCTAGTAAAATAACACATTAGAATATTGAGTCACCAAGACCTTTTCCATTATTTTGTGATGAAAAAATGGGCTCTTGGTCAATTTGGAAGGATATGTGTTGATGAATATTAACGAGTTATGTAATCCTCACCAATGTTCAATTCCTTGACATTCCAAAATCATATATCATCATTTTTGTAATCAAATGAACTAATAGATTATGAGGTGGATAAAATAACATTCTTATATAGTCTAAACCTATATAAAATAACATTTAGAAATATGTGAGTTAACTGAGAAATGTAGAAGAAATATTGGGTGTCTTATTCGAATAAGTTTAATGAGAAATTTAAATATTCAAAATACCCAGTTAGACCAAAATATTTTCTAATATATGGATTGAACCATATTAATGTATTTTTTATTCTAATTAAGAAGTGTAATATTAAATATTAATGAAGAAAGCCGATAATAATAATAAAATTTAATGGTTGATCTTGACGTTGAATCATGGGTGGGCCATGAGAAACCTGGGGGATTCTTTCGAGTAATGTCATTTAGACCTCTTAACCCTTATTTACCCTTACCATCAAATGAGGAAGAGTTTTATTCCTAGTTCCTTTCTAATACTGATGTGTAAGCTAGTGGTTATAATCTTTAAAAGGAAGATTTTTTTGACTCTGATGAAGATGAAAATGGCATAGATGGATATATGGTAATGGGATGTACTCCTAGACATACCCTTAATGAAAAAACTTCTCTATGAGATATGTCCCCAGGATATTTTATTTTAGGTATAGACTATATATATTCATATGAGGATGATGACAATATATTAATTCCACATGGACATGGTTAAATTCCCATCACCACATCAAAGTTTGTATTAGAGGGAACTCTAATTGTTGAAATAGAATCACAATAAAGACTTTTCTAATCTTAATTAATATCCTCAGTAGACGAAAATATGTAGGAAATTTTTTTCCTACTCACACCATGGATGGTAATGAAGATGTTAAAGTTATCTTTAGTTTTGAAGATGTTAAATCTACTAATAATATGGTTCATGAAGGGGATATTAATGATGGTTACTCAAAAAGACCTAGATTAAAAGAAGATATAGCTATGTTAAATGGTAGGAATTAGTCTTGTGATACATCTACTTCAATCCATTGTATATATTATATTTCAATAGAGGATTGAAATGATTTCAAATCATATGTTACGGGTGAATTCAAAGATGTGTTACTATGTTTTTGGAAATTATTTGGAGCCCACTCAATAAGCAGAAATCAACATGATAATAATTTTTTATTATAATGGATATTTAACTGAATTCCCTCTCAAATTGATCTTAATGAGAAATGAGATTATGGAACTAAAAGCTCATATAGGTTCTCTTTATTATGATTAAATTTATAAGAAAATATAGTTAGATCCAGGATATCTATGTTTATTTTTATAACCTTATATTTTTCCTACTCCAACTTTTTATCTTTTTATTCATCCACCTATTAATGAAGATAGAATAAGGGGTCCTATTAGATATGATTTAAAGGATGTGTTTTATTATTTCATGTAGTTTAGGGAATTATTGTTTGATTATTTTTTTAAAAAATTATAATAAAACTTCGGAAATGATAAATAATGATTTCAAATAGCCTTCTAAAGATAGAGAAACAATCAAGGAGGGAATTGATTTCTATCTTAGGTACCTCATCACCAAGAAATATTTAAAGGGTATGATCATATCTATTGTTTTGTATCATAAGATTTCACCTTTTACTTACACATTTATGTATTATATTGAGTATTTTATGATATTGAACCTATTGTTGAAATCCTCCGTGGAGAATAAAGAAGACATTCATCAAGCATTGGATCATTGACCTCGATATGTGTTTGATTTTAACTGGCATATGGGACCCTAGCATTAAACTTACAATATGGTTGTCTTATCTCAACCTGTTACTATTATGTCATTAGCCCCTACTACAACATCCTTTTCCCTTAATAAGTTTGGCTTGACTCTTAGGAAAGCATTCGAATACATCATTACCTTGTGTATGTTTGTTTTAATTGGTCACCCTGGTTCCACCTCTACACCTCATAATACACCTTCTTCCCAAAACCCCCTTCCAATGTAAAGGTTCCAATCCTTCCTTTAGATATATGTGATATTCAATTATAATATTCTAACTAGAATTCATGATTGGATAATCTTGTAACAATTTTTGTAATCTCTTTTTCAATATTAACTAAATTCACTATATCTATTCACTTTTTTTTTCTTTTGACCAATTATTTTTTATCTTTCCCTACTATCTTTTCTTTTATAATCCATAAAGATGGGGTAATCATATGTTGAAAATGCTATGAACTATGAACACGTTTATTATTAAATGAAATTGATAAAAAACGATATACTGAGGTTAGTTTTTATATATGTTCTTAATTTATTTCTTACAATTATCAAGATTTTTTATCATATAAAAGGATTACTTTTTTAATATTAAATCCATAACATCTTTATTTTAATGACCCAAAATCATATTTATCATTTTATTAATTTGTTTTTTGTTTTTTGATATTTATATTTGATCTATCCACTCATGAAAAAATGGATAAGTATAGATCTTTCCATGCATACCTACCATATGAAAACAATCTACTGATCATGGAAGTCTAGTGACCATGTTCTACTTAAAACATAAAGAAACATCCAATTGTGTGCCAATTGTATATAAGTATAGTACTAACAATGCATTTATGTTCACATGTCCAAATGTGTAATGAACCTACCACCGGAAGAAATATAATCTATTGTTTGAAAAAATGTTGTATCCTCATGAATAAATCTAGTCACCATATGAAGGTATTTAAAATGTATCCTTATTTTGTTCTAAGCGTGTGTGTTAATTCAGAGATCGCTAAATGAGACGTACATACCACGTGAATAAAATTACCTACCATAAATGTATATGTTTATAAACCCATGTGTTATTATAGAAATTTCATAAATTAAAATACATACCATTATAGACACCACCTAAATATAAGTACCTATAATGAGAATAAGAGTATTGAATGCATGAAGAAATGTCTTACCACATGATGAAATGATATTTTTATACTAGTGTTCATACCAAGTTTTCAGGATAACAGACTTTTACTAGTGGCCATGAACAAGAGTGGCCACACCTATGTAAATACAACCTAATATTTCTAAATAAATTAGTAAAGTATTTTACAATCTCTAATAGGCAGTTTTCAATTCATTAATTATAAAGTCAATGAAATTTAGTTCACAATGAATTATCCATATTAATTTATTTTGGAAGGAGTTATTTTTAAGAATAAAACCTAATTATGTGCAAAGGAAGTGGGGAAAGATTTTAATATATATAATAATATATTAATATATACAGTTACTTGTTATCTGAGGACCCACTAAGAATAATTTACAACACTCAAGTATTCTATGGAAACTATGAAAACTCGATTGATTATCTTAAAGGATATATGCAAATAAATTTTAAAAAATGAACATATTAAGATAAAAATAATTTTTACATCTCTCAAATCTTTTTAATTCTATTTAATTTTAATTTTAAATTTGGTTTTTTTAATGTTTTTATTTGTGAACATTGTATCTTGTATTGAATTGGAGCATTCTAGACCCTCCTTTTCAAATATTTTTATTTTAAAACCCATGTATTACTATTGATGATTTTGTTCATTCCATTTAAAAATTTAATCTCAAGTAAAACTGTTTAAGTGGCCTCTACCCTACCTTGCACTTTATTTGTATTTATTATAAAAAACCAAATCTAAGTTGTTGATAATTTTTTTAAAACAATATTTTTTCGGTATTTTATTACCATGTAGATGGGATTAAATCTTGGATAAAGGTATAACCCTTATTGAAAATTTTTGTGTTCTTTGTTTCTTATATTTTTCACTTTTTTAACAAAATACCATTATCCATTTTGAAACTAACAATAGAACCATAATTTGATACTTATCTTTAATAAGTATTTTTTATACCATGTTTGAAGCACACAAATTAGTTTCAAAAGTTAATGTTTTTCTAAATTATTTTAACTAAGCAATTATCTTACTTTTGAGAAACATTTCTAAATATTAAATTATATAAAACTACTTGTTTATTTAAGTGGGAATATTTTATTAATTATGGGACATAAATGTTAAATCATTTTAACAATTCATTTTACTCTCCCCCACCCCCGAGTGTTCCACTCTAATAAATATGATGATTTATATATAGAGAATAGTTTTGATATAAGTGGATATACCTGGTGAGCACTTGAGTCCATTTTTTTGGGTGACCCTAGTATTTTATTATTTTTTACCATGATATACATGATCATCTCATGAGTGATATTTTTTTATATATGACTTGTGTTACAATATGGTAGTTTATATTCATATATAATGATATATGTTGTTTGTATATGGTTATATCATAACAGTATTTTCCTTATTATGTTTTAAACTATGGTATACTATTATTAATATTTATTATTCTATGATTTGTTTTATGGGTATCAGAGGTTTTAGTATCCCCATGATAATGTATAGAACCATATATTTGGTCAATATCCTCTCACATACAGAGATGTATGATTGATTTATGTGGCACGAGGTTCATTCATGATGGATGTGAACTAGATCAGGGATGATAAAAGGGTGTCTCAGACCATTATTTTTATTTTTCATAATTAGTAGGTATTTGGTAAACATGAGATAGGTTGTCGTCAAAATAAATGATGGACCTTATTCCAAGGAGTAGATAATCATTATAATTGGAAGGTCTATGATACTAGGGTTAGTATTATTTATTGTGGTTGTCAATGATAAGGATTTATATTTTCTAATAATTGGATGTTTTATTTGTTAATTATTTGTTTTAATATTCCTCAAGGTATAGATATGTGATCATTTAGGTAGTATTCATAGAATCTAGGCTTCACATTGTATTAACGTACATTATTATGATTAATAAACATGATTAATATATCAGGTATAATTATTTATAGTGTTAGAATCAACTTATATGGTGTTTTATTATATAACATGATGGTTCATTATACTTAAATATACTCATATTTTGATGATTTTATTATTTTTTAATTGTGTATTATTTTAGTCTTATATTTTTCAGGACTTCTCTCTTAGGAGTGGGAAGTTGGAGAAATAAAGAATTATTGGGTTATCTGGAACCCTATTATGTAGGTTATATGTCTAAAATAGTTGGATTTTATACTTACTAATTTTTTTCCTTTCTTTAATATAAAAAATAATATAAATGTGTTCTGAGGTGTGAGTTAAAATTTTACTGACATGCCATCGCAGTTACCCCTAGTTATGAACTAAAACGATAGGTATAAGCATTCCCCATTGATTATTGAATCAGAACTCCCTATTATATATATATATATTAAACATATTAATTATAATTTATAAGATATTAAAATTGATGTTATTCAGTCTATTTTACCTAGAGCACTTTGAGTGTTTCCTTTTATGTAATTTTTTATGGGAGGATCTTAGTTGTAAAATAATCCTTTATTTACTGGAGAGGGTCGAAAACTATATTTTAATAATTGGTTTGATTCGTTGTAATCAATTTCTGACTATATTTTAGAAACACATGAGAGTGGTTAAGTATTTATATATATATATATACTTCAAGGACTAGCAATGTACTTGTGGGGAGTTACAGTCTTTTTTTGATAATTCCACTATCAAGACACTGAGAGATGATAATTCTTGGATGTTTATGCATATGGTTCATGAAATCATGCCATTGATAGATTATATCCCATTTTTTACCAAATTTCAATAGTTTTTACCCTCATTAGAGTGTGATAAGACTACCAGGGTTCATTATATTGAGAATGGGAAGAGAAATATGATTCATTCTCATGTGAAAAAAAGTCATAATAAGTTATTTTTTTATATCATGGACTAGGCCCTTATTTTTTAGGGAAATCTAGTTTGTGATATTACTTCTAGGTAATATAATTATTATGTTTAGTCCAAGAGTTTATTATTGGGAAACTAGAATATTATTTTATATTTTTTCTATTATATTAGTGATGGAGAGTAAATTCATGGAAATGGACCTTCTTATTACCTATGTAGGAGAACTCCTCCAATATTTTATTAGCATAGATGTCTAGGGTATACTCAGTCACAGTTCAACCAATTTCCAATAGTTTTTTTTCATGATGGAAAATAAGGCATATATAATAATTTCTTACCGATTTTCTCATCAAGCTGTAATTTGATTGATGGCTACACTCCAAGATTTAGATCACGATCAAGTATTGTATCATATAGTAGTCATTTGAGTTTCCTTATTTGTTTAGGGTGAGTAAGTAGTTATTGTTCATTGTATCAATATTGGAATCATAGTGTTTCTCCTCAAGGTAGTCATGGATATAAGGGCTGGGGTATGGGTTTAGTGTCAGACAATATCCAATCCATCGAGTTGATTTATATAGATCATAGCATGAGACCCTTTATAGTTAGAAGTATAATCATAGTACAATAAATCAATTGGTTTATTTTATTTTATATTTTTGTATCATAATCATTTATATCCACCCAATTTGTATATAATTAAGGGACTATGATAATGTATCTATATCATATGATATTTGTTGATGCACCCTTGAAGGTTTTATCAGTGGGTATCTAAAGGTTTCCAAAGTATACCATATTTATCGTTAGATATATAAATATCTAGGAATTATTCATATATCAGATATTCAATTTATATGTGATATTAGATATCAATTAGTTAGATCAGTATTAAGAACACATCATCTACCATCATCAATAGGTATCATTCATTTCTACTAAGTGTTATTTTATACCCTTTTCAATTTGGTAAATTTTTTATAAATTCATTTGGGACATGATTATAAAATCTTAGTAGTCAATCAGCATAGTTCACTGGAATTTTTCATGATGATGAAGATATGTAAAAGATTATATTTCTTCCCATTACTGAATAGTTCTATTATTTTTTACTGATGAATTATTGTGGTCGGAAAATAAGATATAGGTTGACTTTATGATTGACCTCAGACAAGGTTCGGAGGCCATAACCATTCCTCTTTATATAATGGATTATATTAAAATTTTTAAGAAGATAGTTCAATAAAAACCCACATATCAAATGAAATTATTCACCTGAGAAGATGCCTTAGGTGTTCTCCAATATTTATCACTAATAGGGTTGATGTGTCATTATATTTATGTGTGGATTACAAGAGTTTGAACAATGATATATTCCTGAACCAGTATCCTTTTCGTCATATTGATTATCTATTTGACTAGTAAATAGGAGACAAACTATTTTCATTGGTCAACGTAAGTTTGGGTAATCATCATATGTGTGTTAGGATATTATAAATTAATCATACAACCTCCAGGGGTTGGTGTGTCCAATATTAATATATTGTGATGTTATTCAGGTTGAAAAAAAATGTCCATGTTTATGGCCCTAATGAATAGGCAAGAACATCCTTATCTAGATTCTTTTTTTATAGTTATTTTTGATAATATTCTAATTAATTCCAAATAAAATGAGTTTTATAATGAGTATTTGGATATTATTCTAAATACACTATGAGAGTATAATATATATGAATATTTTAATAAGTGTATGTTCTGGATCAGTACAATATTCTTCTTGGGGAACATGATATCAAATACTAGAATATCTATAGATCAATAGATGGTTGGGGTTGTGATTTCTTTTAAGATAACCCAATTATATTTTTTATATTTTTAGATTCCTATTTTTTAAGATAAAATAATATATTTATTAAGAACTTCTCGAAATTGGTGATACTGATAACTATAATTCATCAGACACATACTCTAGGATCTGGTGCTCATAAATACCTTCAATATATACTGTCTTTGAATAGAACAAAAGTGACCCAATTTAAGCTATAAATAATTATAATATCACCAAAAATATTTATTCGTATTAATTCAAAGGATCTTTTAGGTTTATAGTTTTAGATATTTAGGAAAAACTATTATCAAACAGAGACCATGCCGTTATTTTCAAATTGATATTTTTTCTTCTATATAATAAACAACTTGATGGATAATGAATCTTCAATATATCCAAAAAAGATCTCTAAAATAATAGTATTCTATACATATTTGGTCTAATACGTTTCTTCATAAATAGGCGAAAGGAAATATAACAAGGGTGGGCTGAAATTCCAAATAAAAATAAAATTTATATCTAAAGAATTTGTTGGATAAATAATTAATATCCAAACAATTCCATATAACTGAAAACAGGAGATTGAAAATCCATGTATAAAAAAATAAACAATCACATGTGTAACAAAAAATTATATTCAGAGTTATGGAATCCATATGATCGTAGATATTTTACCATCATGGGATCAACCAAGAGATCATTATTTCCATCAACATAGGATCAAAGATTTAATTAATTTCATTAAAGTCGCAACCAATAAATAAAAAAATATTTTGGTAGGAATACACCCAATTACAAAACATTTTGTCTTATTATACCAACTGATGCATTGAGGGTTTGAATAATACTACACCCACGCATCACTTCTTAAAGTTGAATGCAGTGAGCACATTAATGCTATGAATATCAATAAAAGGAATATTAAACATTAATTATGAATACATAAGCATATATATTGATAAACAAACATATAGATTTCTTTTAAAAAATCCCATTCTAGTAGAAGGGATAAAATTATCCCAACACATCCAAAAAATAAAGGATTCTCAATCAACACATAATTAATTATCCTAAGTGATCAATAAAAATTTGTATCATAATAAAAAATATATGTATTTTTAATAGTTCTATAGTCAATACATGAAAAACATTATATATAATAATCCCTCAAATTAACACTATATAAAGTAAGGGGTATATTGTTAATTCAATAATTTCCTACAATCAATTGATTTAGGGAACCTCGATGAACACCCATAAATAATTGTATGGAAATATATAGTGTTCATTTTGAAAAGGCATTGGAATCCAAATCATTCCTATAATTGAGGGTGATTTTCCAATGATGGGTCACTTATTTAATAGAAAATAAAATTACATAATCCTTGTTGAGAAAAAATGTAGATGGTAAGATTTGAATAATTTCCTCCATCAGGCATAAAATATTTTAATGGGAAATAAATTATATGAAAATAAATTTTTATGAGTTTTAAAAAAATCTCTTTGTATATAAGAATAAACATTGATTTTATTATAAAATTTATTTTATAATACATGGAGAGTAAAAATATCCTTAAAGAAACCATAAAAATGTAGAGAGGAAGTTTCATACAAAGGATAGAGATGGTTGAAATATGTGTTCACATGGATGATAAATTAAATAATATATTTCAGAAAAAAAATCATGTTATCATAAAAAGATGTAGTTACAAGTAAAAATAAAAATTTATTTTCAAAAATGTTTATAGAAATTTTTAAAAACATTTACTTTGGAAAATAATCCCTAATAATAAATCTTTGAGAAAGCAATATTTTATCAAATGAAATGTGGGGTAGATGATATACTATTTTAATTTAAACTGATTGAAAATGTATTTAATAATTTTAAATACATTTAATGAAAACCCACAACCTAAAAAGAGGAAGTAAAACATCCCTATAAATAGTGGTATTGTAAAATAGGAATTACAAAAGAGATATTACATAAATATGGTTTATAGATATAAAGAAATACTTTGGAGGGAAATGAAAATAAAAACAATGAGGGGATACCATTATTAAATTGGATGATAAATATACTTAATAATGCTATACTTTTTATAGGGAGAAAATTCATCATGGAGTAATATTTGAATAAAAAGTATCATTTTTCCAATATAGAAAAAGAAATTATTATAAAAATATTATGGAGAAACAAACAATTCTTTGATGAATGACGTTCAAGAAGATGCATTATAACTTAATGTAGGAAGTAGAGTTTACGAAAACCATCCCAAAATGGGTATAATTGAAATCAAAGGCTATTTAATGAAATAAAACTATATGGATCTCCAAAAACCATGAATTTCATGAATTTGGATAAATAAATTCATTAGGGATTTAATTTCCCCATAATAAAGACATTTTTTTCTGTAATATCTTACATGTTTCATGGATTTGAAAATAAGAAAAACAAATGCTTACCTTAATTATTGACTTCGACTATAGTTATTGAAACCAACATATTGAACAAAAATTATGTTAATAACATATTTTAAATCCTTTTTATCTCTATACTTAATTAATAATTGTTCTCTACATGTATTTTAGTTAATTATAATCTACATTCAATATTGTTTGTGAGTAATATTGATCATTATGAACTAGTTCCATAATAGTGATTTTATTATTCATTATTTTACCAAATTTCATAATTAAAAGATCATAAAATGTACAATAATTTATTCTTTTTTATTTATTTAAATTTTTTTAGTTTCATTATATTGAAATTTTGGTGACCATACATAATCATGAAATCTTTGATGAGAATGTCTTAGTGATTCTGCATGAACGAATGTTGGTATACTAGTTAATGATTTTAAAATTAATATAACCATTCAAAAAAGGAATATTTTATTTTTTTATTTATATCATATATTATTATTTATAATATTCTCATATTAATTCATGATATTATTCTATATAATTGTTTAATTAGGTTATTAGATGGATCCAAACCTGAACATGCCATAATTGATGGATGATTTTGATTAAACAATTTGTTCATATTTGGAATAATATATATATTATAGAATTATGATGATATTATATAAATAATTTTATGGTTATTAATTATATTTTAATTTTTATTAATAAATAATAATGACACTAGATAACAAAACAAGATATGTTACTTTGTGGAGGTGGTTGTCCGCATAATGCTGAATTAACCTTTTCATTTCTAGAAGAATGAGATGGAAAAATAGTGGAATAAAACTTTTCTCATCATAAAAGTATTTATATCATTACAGTCACATTTACTCTAAAATTTCACCATTATAGATATCTAATACATTGGGTGTTGAAAATGGAAATCTCCAATTCATGGAGGTAGTAGTATGCACAACACATGATTGACTATTATGTTTTCCTATATAAAAATGGTAATTTTAATTCATATTTAATACCTTATAATAATAAAATTATGTATATAGACATTACTAAATCAATCATATATTTGTTATAAAATTATATTTTTGAAGGTAAGAATTACAAAATGTTAGGGAAAAACTATTCACATTTAGGACTAGGGATTTCCCTTAGAAGACTCCTTCGAAATGGTGGACATAGTATTGTATTTTGTGAATAGGGGAAACAAAAAATGAATATAATTCTATGGGAAGAAATATGGACAAACATTTACGAGTAAATATAATTTTTATGTTTTTCTTGAAGCTCTGGTGGTAGTCCCCTTTTATAAGTGGCGGCAATGAAATATTTTTAATTATTTCATATTAATATAAATATATCACATGTTTCACCTTTCAATCAGACTCAATAATAATAAATAATGTATTTGAAGATATTATAAGGCCAATAATACCACAAAATTTAAATTTAACACATGTTTTAACCATGTTTTTAATTACATTACACTTAGAATTTTCAACTTTACTTTATTCGGTTTTAATGTGATAACTAATTTTTATCTTATTAATTTAATTTTGGTTTAAATATCTTGATTTGATATATTGGAATGTGGAAATGTTATCTTTACTTCATAATTATGTTATGTTTTATGATTATGTTATTGTTATTGCGCATTGTTTACATATATGGGTGGTCCTGTGATAAACTGAGGGTGGGTGAGCCCGAGATAGCTCTCCAATGCATTGGGTAATTTGACGAAGGTAAACGTGATATTTCTCCTAAGAGATTTAGGGAATAGACTGTGGTGGTTATTCCTAGTGTAACTCCCTACGTAGCTTTGATAGTTTGAATATATGTATTATATGGATGCCATAATTAACATTTATGATTTATGATTTTTCTGTGTTATTCATAAATCTTACGATTTCATAAGGTATGTTATGATTGAAAAGTATGGTTTCATTGATTTGTATTAATTGATGGGATAATGTTTTCCTTCCTTATTTTAAAACCCTTACTGATATTTTTATCATCATCCCAATTTTTTTGAAATGTTTACCACAAGACTTAAAGATGAATGGGTTCAAGGATGGGATCAAGGAAAAGTCATGCTGTGTAAAACTTGTAACTACACATGTTTTTTTAAGAGTTTCTATTTTATGAAACAATGGATACTGAGTAGTAATGTCTACATGTAATATTCAAGTTGTTATGTAACAGTTATGGCCTAATTCTCTGAAAATCCAAACCTGAAAAGATCCTCTATGTGAGTTATTCATTTAATTCAATATTATGTAATGTTATAAGGTTGGGTCCTTATAGTTGGTATCAAAGATCAGTTTAGAAACTTTAGGGATTAAGAGTTTTCTTTGGAAACATGTTTAGTACCTATATCTATTATTTCAGTTAAATAATTGTTTTATAACTATTTGAGATCAAGGAAAGTCAGTTACAAATGGAAGGATGAGGATCTCAAACGACATTCATATCTCTTCCTGATGACATGCTTCCAATAATTATTACAAAGTCATGTTCGGGTGATTTTGAAACTTTTTGTAGCATACAACTCACTTGCAAGCATCTGTTTGAGATATCAAACACCTCCACTATACCTTGTTATCATCATGGATCATGGGTTGTATATAGACACATCCGATTTTCACAATATTATCGTATTTTCAAGAATGGTAAATATTATCAAGGCATTTTCAAATATTTTACATTATCACAAGATTTTGAAGCATATAATGATTTTAAAAATGTTGCTGAAGACAGAGACCCTTGAGAAACCTATTTATATTTGAGTTTACAATATAATCTCTTAGATAATACCTTTGGTATTTTAAAAAAAACCATTAATTTAATGTTTCAACTCAAATTCGGTCCGACTATTATATATAAATCATGTTTTATAAGATGTTTTGAAATTATATATCATACATGATTATTTTCTGAAACTGTTTATTTGTTAACATCCATATGACCCATGTTGTATAAGGTGTATTTGGATGGAGGAAGAAAATGATTTTGAAGGATCTATAAATCATTTTTCTGATGCATGGTCCTTCTACCTACATGAACAAGATGATGATGAAACCAAATGGACACCATGATCAAGGTATGATGTTCCACATTTTGGGGATTGTTTTATTTTATCATATGGTGCTGAAATAAGACTTCAAGAATTAAGATGTTGAGATCATAATTAATTAGGATGAAAATTATAGGTATAAAGAAACTATTGAGGTTAAAACATGTTAGGGTTATTTTTGAGTTTTATAAAAATGACAACCCGTAGGATGGGTGACAACCTGTCACATCTGGTAAGGCTGCAGGAATAGAAACCACAACTAAAGGGTGACAAGGGTGCATCGCCTATCACTAGCCTACTTGAAGTCCCTGGTTAGTATGACTTATTATTTTAGTAAAATGTTTTTATGGAACAAGAATAAGTTGATTTTTGAAACTTATGTTATATCAAATGTATATAATTGTTATGGAAAAATAATTTAGTGGTTATGTTATAAAGGTTGTTGTGGAAGACGTTCTCTCTTTTGAGGAAATAGTATATGCCTAAGGAAGATAGAATACTATGGATTTAAATTGTGGAATAATGCTTGAAACTTTAGTTTGGAAGAATCTATGTTTTTATTGTGGGAATATATTGATTTGGTTTATTTATGAAAATAATTAACCTATCATAGAGAAGAAGTGCTTTGGTTAATTACTTTTCAATATGAGACTTTAAGGGTAACTGATGTTATTTGGAGATAAATGTAAAGATATATCTTAGAAAACTATTTAATTTAATCCTTATGAGATTTTGATTTCAATCTTAGTTTGTATTACTTTTGAAGAATTTTATGGATAGTTATTTATTTAATGGTCTTTGTTGATCTTCGGGTATTGTAAGACAAATTTTGGAGATTAAGAGTAGCTTTTTTGTAATAGATTGTCCTTTTTGGGTATTATCAGATCCCGCACTAACAATTTTGGTTTTAGTTGATGTCTAATTGCAAGGGAAATATATAGTTCTTCTTTTTTGGACTTTGTGATTCTATAAAAGTTGATTCGTGTGATTTTAATGTGACCAAGTCAGTTTGATTACTCAACAATTGGAGAAAAGATGAGTTTGAGGTAGGAATTTAGTAAAGGATGAAAGTCTACATAACAAGTAAGTGTGTTTCCTTATGTTTTTAGTTAAGATTATAAATAAATTCCTTAATGAAAAGTAACTTAAAACAAAAACCTTTTCTATTTACTTTTCCTACTAGGGAATCCAAGACTGTTTAACCCATCACAAGTTTGTGATTTTTTGGTGGTTAACTTTCTCCTAAACAGGTTTTCTATCACTATCCATCAGAACATGATGGTATTTTTCTCCCCCATATCCATGTTTTCATGAAATCCTAGTTTCTGTTGTCTCAATTAACCTTTTTAATTCTCTTCCTTTATTTTAAAGTGATTGTTTTATTGACTCTTTTTTCCGATGTGGGGATTTCAATGATGTTTTGGAGCCCAATTTTAAAATTATGAGGACACAATTCCAAAAATGGGGAAGGATGTAACATCACAGATAAATAAATAATAAGAAAATTTTATATTTATTAATATTTTTAAATTAAATATTAATTTTACCTTAAAGGGGTTGCTATGTTCGATAGCGTACCTGATATGCAACAACGGGTTTCTTTGAAATCTTACGTTGCACACTAATAATATAATATTATTATTTTAAATGTTAGTTAACTCCTAGATGTTGTATTGGTGGAAATGAAAAAAACTAACTACAATATGATTATACATGTTTGTTAAACGTGTTTACATTTATCCAATAAAATTTAGAGGCTTAAAATGTGAGTGAATCTAATTTTAAGCATAATTTACATTAAAAGGTCGATTTACCGCTATTTAATAGAGAACCCACATTAAATAAATTTTTGGTCACTTTAATACATTTTTATTTGACCAAATAAAACGTTTCTTTATAATGGTGACATTAAAATTTAATTTGTGTAAATTTTTGGAATTTTTCTGATAAAGTTCATTTTCTAATGAATACTGGAAAATATTGTATTTTAATTCAAAACTGTGTTTTAATATAATTTATTTATATTGATAGATAATATTTTTAATTGGTTTTAAAGTTTAGTTAGAATATATTTTTACTATTTAATCCAATTTTGGTCATTGGAATTAATTTCACTTTGAAATTGGATATAAACAAGGATCAATCTTTTGATTGTTATTGTTTTTTAAAAACACGCTATTTGTTTTAACAATGGGAATTAATTTTAAATTAATTAATGTCACATCTATGTTTTTAATTTAGAAAAATACACATCATTTTTTAATTATGAATATCAAATAATGCTTAGGTTAATTTGTTTGTATTTTTATGAAAAATGTCAATTTTTATGAATAGTGAAATCACTTAGTAGTAGTTGAAAACTGACTTTTTCATTTAAATGAAATTTTACCACTTCTGTGAATTGAATTTCAGAAATCCGACATACATGTTTATTATCAAAAAGTAAAATGTGGTTCAATAAGATGAAAATATATTTTGGTGAATAGTAACTTCTCTACTGTTATTTGTCGCGGTTGGAGGTAAATAAGTTAATTCAAGGTAAAAAGAATATTGTAATAATTCAAAATTAACTTAAAAAATGTCTTAACCTTATTATATGAGTAATGTATGACCATGGGCATATTTGGGTCTACTTTGGGACCCCATGGAGCCACTTATAAAAGATAATGACACTTTAGATTAATTAATTTAATGTAAACGCAAAAAATACATAAAAAATATCTTTTAGTAAATTAATTTTTATATGATGTTATATAAATTATATTTTCGACTATAAATATTCATTGGAAATATAAAAATATTTCCTACATCATGTTATTTTTTTATAATTGTTATATATCACATAAATTAAATTAATTATGACACAATAATGATGTAGTATTTACCTCATTAAGAAAAGATTTAAATAAATAAGATTATAAATATTAAAATAACATTCAAAACCAGTCCAATTCCTATTGGATGATATTATTTCTACTATGAGTCATATTATATTTGACATTAATGATTTTTGGACCTTTAGAAACCGAATATCAATATATAATAATATAATATTATCACACTTTCCTAAAGATCCCCTCCTCTACCTTATAAAAGAAGACAACTTCTAACCAATTACTCACATCTCTGAAGCCTTTTTTCTCATCCAACCAATGGAAAATTAAATTCCCTACATCCCTATCCTCTTCTTAGAAGCCTTACCTTAGGCAGAATGCACTTCAAGAAGTCCTTTGGTTCAAACCAAAGGGTGTTACACGAATTAAAGGTAACAATTTTTCTTAAATTGTTTTCGTTTATTTTACTTCTACAACCCGTAAACTCTTTTTATTAATTTATATTCTAACAACACTAGTATACTCAATATACTAGGATGTTGTTATGAGAAGTATTATAACTAATCATACACACACCTCCATCTAATGGGTGAAGAACATAATGTTTCTATGGATGTCAAACTAACACCTCACGAAATGATGATTGTTCAAATATCTCCAACCGCCTCTCATGGTGGCCATTATGATGGAATTTTATTTATATATGATATATATTATGTTTATTATTTCTTTATGATTTTGTATTTATCCACTTATAGAAATACTTTATGTCTTCTATAGTGGGTAAAAACGTAAATCTCGTTACAGGAAGTGCGGACTACCGCCCCCTCAATGTGATATGACTCGTTAACGCCTTATGTGGGGTGTATAAAGGATGGAGTTAAAAATATTTTATATGTTATTATAATGGAATTATAATATAACTATGTATAATTATGTTTTAAATTCCATTAAAATAAGAAACAGAAATGGAAGTAGCGATCATGTGTACGTACAACTTACCGTCTCCATGAATGGTGCATTTCATTTCTTACCACTAAATGTTATGTACTATTATAAATACACTTATATAATGAATATATATGATATATATGATATCTAAATCATTAATATAATTCTTAAGATAATGGATATCTTACCACATGCTCAACATGTGATTGTAAGGTGTTCATTTTTTTTACTCATGTTCCAAATATCGACAAAATGACCATTATTAACATAAATGATTACATAATGTCTATAACAAGGGAATAAGTAATATAAATGGAGTAATAAACATTAAAAAAGATTCTTAAGAATGTATAAATTAACATTAGTTTATTATTCCGGATATTAATTAATGAATGGGTCAAGTCGGACACAAGGTATGGGATTTTCATATCTCACTTTTAATTCCATGAGATTTCCATTGTTCTCAACTTATTCATTGAATGTGATGTATTATGTACTGAAATTTATATATTATCATGACTCTTATTATATTTATGGTATTTTATGATTCAATTTTTGGTTATTAACTTTTGGTCATACGACTCGATTGATTACAACGTGGAAAGGGGTTGTCATCTCACTTTTTATTCCCGTGAGATTCATGCTATATTTTCCACTATTTAATTTTGTGTGGTGTATGTACTTCCCAAGATTGTATTCATTTTTTATTATACTTCAATATATGGGTATTTACATCTTAATTTTTTGATCCTTCTTTCATGGGTTGTATGTTTCGTAAGTTACCAAATCGGTAATGGAACCTTTAAACCAAATTTACATTCCTTGGGATAATCTTCTAAATAATGATTATGTCATGATGTGATTATGTGGGGAATCACTATTTATTATTTTTTTGTAATTTAAACTCCCTTTTATTGGGATATACTTTTGATACACATAATCACTCCATTTATAAATACACAACTCATCGATATGAACATGATAAGAGTAATTTTAACACAATCTCTATTTATGGAGTTAAACATCCTATTCATTGGTGTTTTTTTACAAGAATATGTGTGAATGTACTCTGATTGATTTAATCTGAATATAAAATCATATTGAGTGTGTTTATATTTTTCACACATAATTATGTCGTTGATTTATCCTTAACCAAAGGATATGTTATTTATAAGAGATTTCATCTCAATTTACATTCCACTGAGACTTCATTGTTGTTATGCACTAATTCACTGTTATATGGTGTATATACTATCCTTTGACATATTATATCATGAATACCTTTATTTTCATGATATTATAATGATCTGATTAAATGTTATTCATCAATTATTTGTATTCAAGCATCTCCCTTTTGACCGAAAAACTCTTTAACTAAAATATCGTTTTAAGTGTTTTAAAGATTTATTCTTATATATACTTCTAATTAATGTACATGTTTTTAAAATGGGTTTTAGTATTTATTTATATAGACATTAATTTGTTCATATTATAATTTAAAAGCATCAAATTGGTATGGGACACTTTGATTCAAAAATATCTTTTTAAATGGTTTGAAAATGATTTGATAAAGCATTGATTATTTCAATATCATGATTTGATATAGTGGAATGTGGAAATGTTATCTTTCATTTATAATTGTGTTATGTGTTATGATTATGTTATGGTTATTGGGAATTGTTTACATATACGGGCGGTTCCGTGATAAACCTAGGGCGGGTGAGACCGAGATTTCTCTCCAATTCATTGGGTAATGTTACTGCGGTAAACGTGATGTTTTTTCAAAGAGATTTAGGGAATATACTGGGATGGGTATTCCAAGTGTAACTCTTTGTGTGGCAATGATAGCCAAAATTTAACTTTGATATGGACGCATTAGTAACCTTTATGATTTTTGATTTGTGCATGTTATTCATAAATCATATGATTTCGTAAGGTATGTTATGATTGAAAAGTATGATTTAATTGATTTGTATTTATTGATGGGATAATGTTTTCATTCATAATTTTAAAACCCTTACTGAGCTTTTTATTCTCATCCCATGTTTTTGAAATGTTTTCCACATGACATAAAGATGAATAGGGTCAAGGATTGGATCAAGTAAAATTCATGTTGTCTAAAACATGGAACTAACACATGTTTCTTTTTAAGATTTTTTACATGATGAAAAAATGGATACAGAGAAGTAGTGTCTACATGTAATATTCAAGTTGTTATGTAATAGTTATGGCCTAATTATCTAAAACACGGAACCTGAAAAGATCCCAAATTTGAATTATTCATTTAATTCAATATTATGTAATGTTATAAGGTTGGGTCATTATAGTTGGTATCAAAGGTCGGTTTAGACAATTTTAGGGATTAGGAGTTTTCGTTAGACACATGGATAGTCCCTATGTCTATTATTTCTGTTAAATCCTTGTTTTATAACTATTTTAGATCAAGGAAAGTCATTAAAAAATGGAAGGAGGAGGATCTCAAATGACATTCCTATCTCTTCCTGTTGACATGCTTCTAATAATTATTGCAAACTCATGTTCGGATGATTGTGAAACTTTTTCTAGCATACTACTCACATGAAAGTAGTTGTTTGAGACATCAAACACCTCCACTATACCTTTTAATCATCGTGGTTCATGGTTTGTATTTATAAAAATCCTATTTTCACAATATTCTCATATTTTTAAGAAAGGTAAATATTATCAAGTAATTTTGAAATATTTCACCTTATCACACGATTTTGAAGCATATTATGATTTTAAAAATTGTGTTGATGAAGGAGACCCTTGCCCAACCTCTTTATATTTGATTTTACAATATAGTATCTCAGAACATACCTATGGTTCTTTAAAAGGACCATTAATTGAATGTTTCAAATCAAATTCGGTCCGACTATTTTATAAAAACCATGTTTTATCAGATGTTTTGAGATTATATGTCATACATGATTATTTTCCAAAACTGTTTATCTGTGGACACGCATATAACCCATGTTGTACAAGGCGTATTTATATGAAGGAAATAAATGATTTTGGAAGATCTCTAAATCATTTTTGTGATGCATGGACATTCTACACACATGAACAAGATGATGATGAAACCAAATGGACACCATGATCAAGATATGATGTTCTTCATTTTGGGGATCATTTTATTTTATCATGTGGTTATGAAATAAGACTTCACGAATTAAGATGTTGAGATCATATTGAGTTTGTATGAAAATTAGAGGTATTAGGAAACCATTGAGGTTAAACCATGTTAGGGTTATTTTTGAGTTTTATGAAAAGGACAACCCATATGATGGGTGACAACCCGTCGCATCCAGCAAAGCTACATGAATCGAACCCACAACGTAAGGGCGACAAGGGTGTATCACCTATCACTAGCCTACTTGAAGTCACTAGTTAGTATGACTTATTATTTTAGTAAAATGTTTTTATGGAACAAGAATAATTTGATTTTTGGAAATTATGTTTTATCAAATTGATATCCTTAGTATAGAAAATTGATTTAGTGATTAAGTGATAATGGTTGTTGTGGAAGACATTCTCTATTTTGAGGGAACATTGTATACCTAAGTAAGATAGAATACTATGGATTTCAATTGTGGAATAACGGTTGAAACATTATTTTGGAAGAATTTATGTTTTTATTGTGGACATATGTCGAGTTGGTTTATTTATAAAAATGATTAACCTATCATGGAGACAATGTGATTTGGTTAATTAATTTTCAATATGAGACATCGAGATTAAGTGATTTTATTTGGATATAAATGTTAAGAGTTATCTTGGAAGATTATGTAATTAATTCCTTATGATATTTGGGTTTCAATATTAATTTGGATCACTTTTGATGAATTTTATGGACAGTTGTTTATTGAATGGTCTTTTTTGAACTTTGGGTGTTGTTAGACAAATTTTGGAGATTAAGAGTAGTTTGTTTTGTAAAAGATTATCCTTTTTGGGTATTATCTGATCTTGCACTAACAATTTTGGTTTTAGTTGATGTTTAACTACAAGGGAAATATAGAGTTTTTTTTTTGATTCTGTGATTCACTAGAAGTTGATTCATGTGGTTTTAATGTCACCAAGTCAGTTTCATTACTCAACGTTTGGAGAAAAGATGAGTTTGTTGTATGAATTTAGTAAAGGATGAAAGTCTACATGATAGGTAAGTATGTTTCCTTATGTTTTTAGTTAATCTCATAAATAAATTCCTCAACAAAAAGTAACTTAAAACAAATTCCTTGTCTCTTAACTTTTCCAACTAGGGAATCAAAGACTATTTAACCCATCACTAGTTTGTGATTTTCAGGTGGTTAACTTTCTCCTAAACATGTTTTCTATCACTATCCATCAGAACTTGATGGTTTCTTTTCTCCTACATATCCATGTTTTCATGGAATCCTAGTTTTATTTGTCTCATTTAACCTTTGTACTTATCTTTCTTTATTATAAAGTGATAGTTTTATTGATACTTTTTTCCGATGTGGGGATTTCAATGAAGTTTATGTGCCCAATTTTGAAATTGCAAAGACGCAATTCCCAAAAGGGGGAAGGATGTAACATCCCGGATAAATAAAGAATATGAAATTTTCATATTTATTAATATTTTTAAATTAAATATTAATTTTACTTTAAAGGGGATTCTATGTCTGATAGCGTACCTGATATGCAACAACATGTTTTTCTTGAAATCTTACATTGCACACTAATAATTTAATATTATTATTTTAAATGGTAGTTAACTCCTAGCCATTGTATTGGAGAGAATTAAAAAAACTAACTGAAATATGATTATACATGTTTTTTAAATGTATTTATATTTATTCAATAAAATTTAGAGGCTTAAAATGTGAATGAATCTAATTTTAAGCCTAATTTACATTAAAGGGCCGATTTAACGCCTTTTAATGGTAAACCTACATTAAATAAAATTTTGGTCACTTTAATATATTCTATCTGACAAAATAAAATCATTATTTAGAATGGGGACATCAAAATTTACTTTGTGTACATTTTTGGAATTTTTTTGATAACGTTCATTTTCTAATGAATATTGAAAAATATTGTATTTTAATTCAAAATTTGGTTTTAATATATTTTAGTTATATTGTTAGATTATTTATTTAATTGGTTTTAAAGTGTAATTAGAATATATTTTTACCATTTAATCCAATTTTGGTCATCGGAATTTATGTCACTTTGAAATTGGACATAAACAAGTGTCAATCATTTGATAATTATTGTTTTTTACAAACACGATATTTGTTTTAACAACGGGAATTAATTTTAAATTAATTAATTCCAATTATATTTTTTGAATATAGAAAAATAGACATCATTTTTTAATTCTGAATATCAAATAAATCTTAGGCTGAATTTTTGATATTTTTCTGAAAAACATCAATTTTTATTGAATAGTGAAATCACTTAGTAGTAGTTAAAAAAACTAACCCTTTCATTTAAATAATATTTTATGGCTTCTGTGAATTGAATTTCAAAAATCCAATATACATGGTTGTTATCAAGAAGTAAAATGAGGTTCAATAAGATGAAAATAATTTTTGGTGAATAGTAACTGTTGACTTTTATTTACCGCTGTTAAAGATAAATAGGGTAATTCAAGGAAAACAATATTGTAATAATTCAATCATACTTTAACACATGTCTTAACCTTATTTTATGAGTAATTCCCGACCATGGGAATCTTTGGGTCTATTTTGGGACCTCATGGAACCATTTATTTAAGATAATGACACTTCAGATTAATTAATTTAATGTAAAGGAAAAAATGACATAAATAAAAATATTTAGTAAATTAAATTTTATATGGTGTAATATAAATTAAATATTCGACTATAAATATTAATTGTAAATTTAAAATGATTTTATACACATGGTATTTTTTTAATAATTTTTAGAAATCACATAAATTAAATTATTTATGACACAATAATGATGTAGTATTTACCTCATTAAGAAAAGATTTAAATAAATAGGATTATAAATATTAAAATAACATCCAAAACCTCTCCAATTCCAATTAGATGATATTATTTAGACTATGAGTCATCTTATCTTTGAATTTAATGATTTTTGGACCGTTAGAAACCGAATATCATTATATAATAAAATAATATTATCACACTTTCCTAAAGTGCCCCTCCTCTCCCTTATAAAAGGACACCACTTCTAACCAAATCCTCACACCTCTCAAGAATTGTTTTCTCATCCATCCTCTTCCCAATTAATCACCCTACATCCCTCTCCTCTTCCTAGAAGCATTACCTTAAGCGGAAGGCACTTCAAGAAGTCCTTTGGTTAAAACCAAAGGGAGTTACCCAACTTAAAGGTAACAGTTTCTCTTAAATTGTTTTCTTTTATTTTCGTTCTCCAACCCCTAAACTCGTATTATTCCTTTATTTTGTAACAAAACAGTATCCAAAATATACTTGGATGTTGTTATGAGAAGTATGAAAAATACTTTTAAACACACCTCCATCAAATGGGTAAAGAACATAATGTTTCTGTGGATGGCAAGCTAACACCTCATGAAACGATGATTGTTCAAATATCTCCAACCACCTCTCATGGTGTCCAATGTGATGGAACTGAATTTATATATGATATATATTGTGTTTATGTTTTCTTTATGCTTCTGTATTTTTTCATTTATAGAAATACTTTATGGTTTCCATATTGGATAAATACGATAATCTCATTAGAGGAAGTGCGGACTACCACCCAATCAAAGTGATATGACTCATTAACGCCATATGTGGGACGTATAAAGGATGGAGTTAATAATATTTTATATTATATTGTAATATATTTATATTATAACTATGTATCATTTTGTTTTAAATTCCTTTAAAATAAGAAATAGAAATGGAAGTAGCATTAATGCGTACGTACGACTTACCGTCTCCATGAACGGTGCATTTCATTTCTTACCACTAAATGTTATGTACTGTTATAAATACATGTATATACATGATATATATAAAATATATGATATCTAAATCATTAATATCATTCTAAAGATAATGGAAATCTTACCACATGAACAACTTGTAATTATAAGGTGTTCATTTTTTTTAACTCAACTACCAAATATCGACAAAACGACCGTTATTGACTTAAATGATTACATAATGTTTATAACATGGTAATAAGTAATATAAAAGGAATAATAAACATTAAAAAAGGTTTTTAAGAAATTATAAATTAACATTAGTTTATTATTCAGGTGATTAAAGAACGAATGGGTCAAGTCGGAGACTAGGTAAGGGACTTTCTTATCACACTTTTAATTCCATGAGATTTCCATTGTTCGCCACTTATTCATTGCATGTGGTTTATTGTGTACATACATTTATATATTATAATGATTCTCATTATATTAATGGTATTTTGTGATTCATTTTGTGTTTATTAACTTTTGTTCATATGACTCGATTGATTACAATGTGGTAAGGGGTTTTCATCTCACTTTTTATTCCCGTAGGATTCATGAAATATTTTCCACAATTTACTTTTGTGTGGTGTATGTACTGCCCAAGATTGTATTCATTTTGTAATATACTTAAATATATGGGTATTTACATCTTTATTTTTGGATCCTTCTATCATGGGTTGTATGTTTCGTAAGTTACCATATCTATAAGCGAACATTTAAACCCAATTTCCATTGCTTGGGTTAATCTTCTAATTCCTGATTATGTCATGATTTGATTATGTAGGGAATCACTATTTATTATTTATGTACTAATTTCCCCTCCTCTTTATATGTATATAATATTTATACACATAATCACTCCACTGATAAATTCTCAACTCATCGATATGAACATGATAAGAGTAATCTTAACTCAATCTATATTTATTGAGTTAAACATCCAATTCATTGGTGTTGTTTTTACCAGAATATGTGTGAATGTCCTATGATTTATTTACACTGAATATCCAATCATATTGAGTGTATTTATATTTTCACGGATAATTATCGTTGATTTATCCTTTACCTGGGGATACGATCTTTATAAGAGATTTCATCTCAATTTACATTCCATTTAGACTTCATTGTTGTTATGCACCAATTCACTATTATATGGTGTATATACTATCCTCTGACATATTATATCATGAATCCCTTTATTCTCATGATATTATAATGTTCGGATTAAATGTTATTCGTCAATTATTTGTATTCAGGCTTCTCTCTTTTTATTAAAAAAACTCTAACTAAAATATCGTTTTAAATGTTTTAATGTTTTATTCTTCTAAATATTTCTAATTAATGTCAATGTTTTCAAAATGGTTTTTTGGATTTATTTATATGGAAATTAATGTTTTCAAATCATAATTTAAAAGCTTCAAAGTTTTATGGGAAACTTTGATTTATAACTATCTTTTTAAAGGGTTTTGAATATGATTTGATAAAGAATTGTTTATTTCAATATCATGATTTGATATAGTGGAATGTGGAAATGTTATCCTTCCATTATAATTGGGTTATGTGTTACGATTATGTTATGGTTATTGGGCACTGTTTACGTATATGGGTGGTTCCGTGATAAACCTAGGGTGGGTGAGCCCTAGATAGCTATCTAATGAATTTGGTAACGTGATGCAGGTAAACGAGATGTTTCTCCTAATAGATTTAGTGAATATATTCTGATGGGTATTCCAAGTTTAACTCCCAACATAGTTGTGATAGCTACAATTTAAGTTTGATATGGATACCATAAGTAACCTTTACGATTTATGATTTGTGTGTGTTATTCATAAATCTTATGATTTCGAAAGGTATGTTATGATCGAAAAGTATAGTTTAATTGATTTGTTTTTATTGATGGGCTAATGTTTTCCTTCCTTATTTTATTACCCTTACTGAGCTTTTTAGGCTCATCCCATGTTTTTGAAATGTTTTCCACAAGACATAAAGATGAATAGGGTCAAGGATGGGATCAAGGAAAAGTCATGTTGTCTAAAACATGGAACTAGACATGATTCTTTTTAAGAGTTTTTATTTTATTAAAAATGGATACTGAGTAGTAGTGTATACATGTAATATTCGAGTAGTTATGTAATAGTTATGGCCTAATTCTCTAAAACTCAAAACCTAAAATGCTCTTAAATAGGAATTATTCATTTAATTAAATATAATGTAATGTTATAAGGTTGGGTACTTATAAACCAAATGTCAAAAGAGGAATATTCCTATAGATAATCAGAAAGCTGGTGCAAGTAATGGTTACATTGAGGATGATAATGATACTAAAGAGTTAACGTGAATTTAAATTGTTATTATTGTTAATAAAGTAATGATTAATTTACTAATGTATTTATGTATTTGGATTCAAAATTTATGAATGATGAAATATACAAGGACTGTTTTACTTGTGTTTTTTTACATTGTATTTACATGTTTAGGTTGGATTGGTGAAGTGATTTATTGACAATATAATATTTTTGCTAAGGGAAGATAACCCTCAATTTGTTCTTTATGATATGTTAATGTTTTGTGGATAAAGAAATATGAGACATGATTATGTAAATTGGACATTATTGATTACATTGGAACTAAGTGAGGACTTGTTTATATGTAGTATATGCTATCTCTAATGATGTTTACAACATTTTTGGATATAAGTATTATAATCAATATACTTTGGAATGAGGATTTGTTCATTTTTTTCCAAACGGATTAATAGTAATTGTAGTTGTTACCATACATTACACACAATATTGTCCTTCCTCAATGGTGTGTGTAACACGCAAGACTGATTGTAACCTTACTATAATATATTATTAAAAATCTTATTAAAATAAGATATGACCTAGAAATTATGTTGATGTGTATGAATAATATTGAAAAAATTATTAAAATATGTTTACAAAAATACAAGATAAATTCTTAGGTTACCAATTAATTATAAATGAATATGAAAACTGATTGAACATAAATGAAAATACCATTATAGTCACAATGCTATCTTAGCCTAGTAAATTAAAATAATTATAATTGGTATGTGAATTTCATAAAACACATAATTTATATATTAAATCAAATAATTTTTATATTTATCCAATATATTTGAAAGACGTAAGATATGAAGGTCCCCAATTTATGCATAAAACCCTATGTTTTTATTAATCTATATTTTACCACCATTTAATAGAGATTCCAATTAAAATAAAAAAATTTATACCTTTATTGATAAATTTTTGTAAAATAAAAATTATATTTTTTAAGTGAAACAAGAAAACTAGGCTAGGATAATGTTTTACTATATTTATTTAAGGTATCATCTTTTAAAAAAAGGTTAAAATTGCTAGATTTTTGTTCAAAATGCATTTTACATTTAATTTATTTTTAGAGATCAATTTTATTTTAATTGGTTCAATAGTTTAGTATGATAATATTTTTACAAATTAATCCAATATAGGAAATTGGAAACAATTTAACATTAATATTTGGTATAAAAACACATTAAACTTTTAGATGTTTTTAAAATAAAAACCTGCAGTTTCATCCCATTTGTGGGATTAATTATAAATTAATTTCTCCCACTTATGTAATTAGAAATTTAAAAATGGCTTCAATATATGGAGTTAGAATAATTTATAGTTTATAATAATTTAAACATCATTTTTGACCAAATAGTAAGTAAAACTAATTAAAATTAATCACATTTGTCATGGCCAAATTAAGATTAATTAGGTACTAAACCATATATTGGAGACCTAGAATGACCAATAAACATTTAAAAACCCCCATTTTCTGGCCATATTTTTACCCTATAATAAATTTTATTGACCCCGGTCCTTTATTGGATCCCCTTGAAACGTGAATAATATGGGTGGAATTCTCTCTTCAAATATTTACAAGTGTGCCACTCCACCTCCACTTTAAAAGGACACCTACTCTACCCAGTACACACACATATATAAGACCTATTATGATTGTTTAATATATCCCCAAAACACTTTCCAACATTCCTCCCTTAGTCATTGAATCCTCATTTTTGGATGAAATACTCTCAAGGAAGCCTTTTGGAACAATCTAAAAGGAGATACCTGATTAAGAGGAAATGTCATCTCTCAAACTACTTTCCTTTACATTCCTTCTCCTACCTCTAAAATATTTACTAAATTATTGAATGAAAACAAAAGTATACTAAATATACTATAATTTTTTTATTCTAAGGTTTTGACCTACAGTTACACAGACATCCATCTAATGGATATCGAACTTATTGTTTCTGTGTATGGAAAATTACAACCCCAAAAAATGATAATTCATTTCTCCATTACCACAATTCATGGTAGAAATTATTATAGAATTTATATATATATGAAATATGTAATATTTATTTTTTATTTTAGCTTCTATATTTCTTTTACAACCCATGTTGTTTTACATTCCATTTGGTGTTAATAAGATAATCTCATTTGAGGAGGTGTGGACTAACACCCCATCAAAGAAATGTGGTTCATTCAAACACAAAATAGAATGTATAAAGGATGGTTTTAGTGAAAATATATTATAAATAATTATATTACAATAATTATATATAAATATAAAATTTTAATTTATATTCTTTCTTCCAATATGACCATAAAAATGGAAACATCTAACATACATATGAATGACTAACCATCTCTATAAATGGTGTATTCTATTTCATACAACATTTAGCTATAAATTATTATAATATAAATATATTGGATATACATTATATTTATATCTAGATTTACATTATGTAATCTTGATATAATTACAAGGAAAACGATATAACAAATTGAGACTCATGTACAGAATAAAGCGAATATTACCTGATGTAAAGACTTAACATTGGATCGTTAACAAGCTGATAATATAAGGTTTTAATCAATTCATAATTGCTAAAAAATATATTAATATTCATCAATAAAATATTTATAATATAAACATATTTATTGTCTATGAATATTTTATGGGTATATAGGGATTCAATATAAAAGTTAAGTTGAATTTCATCTCACTTTTATATTCAATGAGATTCCAGTTTAGTTCACCACTCATTAATTTTGTGAGGTGTATGTACTTACAAAGATTTAATTATATGTATATTATACATAAATTTATGGGTATTCAAATGTATATTTTATGATACTTATTTCTTGTTGTTTATGTTTCAAAAGTTATGAAATTTGTAAAATGTTCGGTCTCCATTATACTTTTTGGAGACTCATATTTTTATGTACATAAACTTTTTTTTCAAGTTGAATATATTTAAATTTTACATGATATATCTTTTATCTCAATATATTATTGATATTTTAATCATCACATAATATTCATTTTCACACATGGAGATTATTAACCAAAGTTATCATGTTATAATATTTTATTGAGTCAATCTCCTTTAATTTCGATATTGCGTATGTTTATGCTTCAATTGATTAAATTTTAAAACAAATTTCTCAATAAGTTCAAGACCTTTCTTAACCTCAGGTTATTCATGATACATTTATTTATTGGTCCATTTTCTAGTCTTTGTAATATAAGATAGTTACGAAAGTATTTTTAACAAAATCCTGACATTCCCCTATTTTCATTCAGAAATCTAGGTTTTCAAGAAAATGATTTTCAATACTATTTTACATTTATCTTATAAAATATAATATAATATTTTAACAATTTTCTTACTTTTATCAATCTCTTCAAATAATATTCTTTTCAATTTCCGAGAAAAAAAACTTTTCTTACCTTTTACTATGAAAAAATTATTGTTCTTTTGGCCTCGTACGATGTGTAAATATTTACCTACCATCATTTCTTTGATTCTCACTTTGGTTTTTAAAGGGTTAATCTTTAAAAATAACATTTTAAAATATATTTTCATGAAAAATGGGTATTTAAAATTTTTAATGCTTCTTTTATATTTTTTCAAGAAAAATGGTTTTCATAATGTTTTCAAGATACTTTTATATGTTTTTAAGAAAAAATATACAAAATATTTTGAAGATTCATTAATAATTTTTCATGTATAATTATTTTCAAAATGTTTAAATTCTATTTTTATATGTTTTCAAGGTACTTTTGAAAAAAAAATTAAAATGATTTGAATCTTATTTTATAATTTTGTAAGAAAAAATGTTTTCAAAATGATTTCATGCATCCTTCATAAGTCTTCAAGGAGTTTTATATGAAAAATATTTTCATATGTTTATATGTATTAAAATTACTTTTTCAAACAAGAAATGATATTTCCCTCAAGAAAAGGTTTTAAAAGATATTTTAAATATTTTTTTCATCTAAATTGACTTATATTGATGTTAGTCAGTCTAATATATATGTTCCATTCATATCATTTCTACGAATGGGTTATGCCTCATTTCGTGGTCTTTGTGAAACCCATTTCTCATTAATGGTTAATATGTATGTCAAATCGATTACTATTTCACTAGTAATGATTTTTATGAAATGTCTACAAAACATATAATTTTTATATAGGTTGTGATATGTTTACAAATTTTCGTTACCCATTTCATTTCATAGGTTATGATATATTTATTTATGATATTCTGGAACATGTTTGAGTGATGTAATTTTGTCGTAGGTGGGACCTAAATCTCCCTCTGAGACATTTTCTAATGATTAAAATTTTATGAGAACGATTAAGATGGTCTTGGGAGTGAACCTCCATTACTATGATGATCAGGGTAATTAAATATGGTTATTATGATGGTATCAGGAGGGAAATCATTTTACTATTATGGATATGGGATTAAAAAGTGACTACTATGATGGTATGGGGAGTGAACCCATACTACTGATATGGTCATTGTAGTTATGCCGGATACTATTGAAGTAATTATATTATTATCTATTTTCCACATTTCAATTTTGTATTATTATACGATGATTTCAGGAGTTATGGTCTTCATTTAGTTAGATTCACATCTCATGAACTTCCAATATTCATTTCATGATTTTAGTAATGGTTTTTGATATACAGGTTATAATCTTCTATTTTTTATGAACAGTTTCTCATACCCTTATACTCATGTTTATTCCTAAATGTCTTACTTGTTTACCTATACTGAGCATTTGATATCACCACTATTATGTTTACTTTCCCCAAGTTATGATGATAGGTACTATTTTTTATGATTATTAGAAGGATTATAGTTAAAAAGAACCTAGTAGAAGATTATTTAGCTCACTCATATTCCAATGATTATGTTTCTATGTTTCCAAAGGAACTATACCAACAACAATCCTTGGTCATCTATTTGAATAATATATATGTATTATGTAAAGGTAATGTAATTTTAACATTTTGATGATCAAGGGTGTCTATAACAGTCCACCTTAAGAAAATAGTTGGATGGTATCATTACTTTATATTCCATGTTGAATATATGATCTTGAAGGATGTCAACATAGATGGAAAATACTTTTATAAGAACACTTCCAAAAACACTATAAAAAAAAGTTATCAAGAATTCTATTATTTGATACCATGTGATTACATATAAATAATAAAATATTATAATATAATTTAGATGAAAATTCATGAACCATAACTTCTAAAGAGGTAATATATTTTTGATATAATGATGAAAATTAATGTTAAATAATAAATGTGTTTTAACAAAATTTTATTAATTATGTCATAATATGAGAAGTTATAGGTGACATTCAAATGTTATTTTCAAAGAGGTAAAATGAAAAACCATTTTTAAATAACATTAAAAATAAATCACAATTATATATCCTTGAAAATTATTTAAATATATTTAAAAAAAATTGGAGGATAAAATATATAATCATGAAATGATTAATTCATTTTTTAAAACCATTATAGTTTCCCACAAAATAAATAGGACAATGATACTTTATTTTGAAAAGGAGTAATGAGAATAAAAAATATAATTTGAATACTATATATTTGTGTTTAAACTTATGATATTAAATAATTTGATGAATGAAATAATTTGAACATGGAAGAGAATGTACAATTAAAGAGGATGAAGATTATTCTTAACCATGTTATGTTTTAATGAAGAAATAAATCCATCAATTGATAATAATTGACAAAACAATAAATCAAAAGGAATTCATGAGAGTGAAATTTAAATCCCATGAAACTAAAATTAAGTAAAATTTAATTCTTTCATATGGTATAATATTCTCAACTTATATGAATAAAAATCAAAAAGAATTCATAATTCAATAAATGATAATTAAGTATGAAAAATCATATAGAAATAGTAAAATTTAAATCGATTTTTTTTTGATAAAAAACATGAAATTAAATATTAAATTCAATGAATATAATTAAAATGAATATATAATTTTTAAAATAGGTAGTATATACCCCATATTAAATAAAATAGTTGTATAATACGATGCTTTTATCAAATAGGAATAATTTGGTATGAGAAAAACATACCTTAACTTTTCAATTATTATATAATACATTTAGACTCATATATAATAAAAAAACCATCATAATAACTCATTTTGGAATCTTATTTAATTTTATTACCCTATATGATTTTCTCATATAACCATTCATTATAAATTAATTGTTTATTTTCATTGTCAGATGTTAGTAACCTTGATTGTTCCATATGAGTTTCATAGTGGACTTATTTGTTCTAGTTCATTATTTAAATTTTCACCATTACATTAGTATTAATGGTACTAGGATATAAGTTTCAAAAATATTTATACATGTACCAATTTTATTTCATGAATTTTTTAGTTTTGATTCGTGAAGATTTAATTAGTGAAAAGATTGTTTTATGTGATTTACCAGTACCACCAGATTAAGTTATAATGATTAATCATCTTTTTCATTATAATTAAATAATATTAAATAAGTTATAATATATTTTCTATAATACTTTTTGACTAAAATTTTTTTTCTATAACCATCCGTGAATTTGGTGATGAAAAACGACACACATCACCCACATAGGTCATGGTCATTGTGGAACACGGACAATTTTTTAATTTTATAAGTGATGGGAATATTTATAAAATTATCCAGTTATATTTATAAAACTATAATCAAGTCCTATATATCATTTTTATATATCGAATAAATTTTTATAATATTTATTTAATTAATTTAGTGAAAAATATAAGACTTCATTCGTTGAGTCCATAGTCTGTACGTACATCATCCTTGGAGGTGGTAGTTCACACATATGCCCGAGTGTCGTCTTCATTTTTTAAATTTTGTTGAGTAATGAATAAAAAGGTATTCATTTTAATTATATTATAAATTCTATAAATATCATATTCATTAATTAAATATAAATTTAAGACTATCCATGTTTGTTGGTTATAAAAAATACCATTAATGGATTCATAGAGGCAATGGACTTCGCATATGCATGAATGATGCTCTCATTATCTATGGGGGAAAGGAAGATAGTTGTTACGAAATTAACATAATAAAATATCATTATACTAATAATACTTATTTCATTATATCATGATGTTTAAAATATATTTTCCAAGGAAAATATAGTGACTAATAATGTTAAGAAGTGTTACTACTCCAATTAAGCCTTTACACCGTCTCTTGGAGGACCTCAGTGAAATGGAAGATATTATGATTTACATTGGATCAAGGAGATTCCAAATATGGTAGATGGAATTAAGGGAATTAAAATGGATATATTTTAAAGATGAATTATAATTTTTATAGTACATGTAAATGGGTGGTGGAAGAATCCTTTTCTAATTTAGGGGACAAGATACTTTTAATAATATAAAAGTGAAAACCATTAATCGTGGAATGTGTGTCAATGAATAGAAAATAATCGAGCCTTCATGAAAATTGGGACATTAAAGACATTATAATAAAAATTAATATAATTTTTTATGAAAATTAGAAATTTTCTCATTAGTTTTAACTTTTACTATAAGTTATTTTTATCATGTTAACTTATTTTTTACCTCATAAATTAATTTTTATACAAAATTAAAATAAAAAATTCCTTATTATATAATTTATGTATTCTTATGATAAATATAAAAACAATATTTTAATAATATATTTATTGAATCGAGTAAAATTAATTCTTCAATTATATGTGTATAACACATTAAAATAGTTTTCATAAAAAATAATACTAGGGACAAACAATGTTGATCATTGATTAATAATTTAAACTTAATTCTTCAAATGAAAAATTTTACTTATTAAATACATATTTTTTTAGTAAAAAGTTATCATAAAATATTCTTCCATTCAAATATCCTAATAATGTAACAAAAGTCATCATATTTGTAAAAATGGTATTTGGTTTTTTTTACATAAAAATTAATCATTTCTGAAAAATTTCCAAATTTTGTCATTATTTTATTTTATTTTGTTAAGTGAAAATTTTAATATATCTTTTTCAAATTAAAATTCAAAAAATTTTCAAATTTAAATATACTTGGATATATAAATTATATTGAAAAAATGGTTTTGTAAGAAAAATAACCTTTTAAAATTTTATATCTTATTTTTTTAATTTCTATCAATTAGAAATTAAAATAAATTCAATCTATAATTAATATCAAAAATATAATTCCCTATTATTTTACGATAATAAATTTATTTTCATAAAATAAAAATTAATTGTTCTTCAAAAAAATTATTATGAAAAAGACTTTTTAACAACAAAATGATCTTATCAGTTATTTAGTTATAATAATTTATTTATATCACTGAAATGGTTTTAAAATAGCCATTATTACTCTTCCTATAAATATTATAAAATTTAGATACTTCTATTTATACCTTCAAATTCAATGGCTAAATTATAACATCTTCATTTGACATATATTATTTTATATAAAAGTATAAAAATTTGTTTTCGTACAATTTTAGGTTTATTGGAAACTATTCAGTATAATAATTATTTTAAAGAGAATTAAATATTGAAATCGCAGGGTGTTAAAAATTCCAGATCCATATCAGGATTCTGTTTTGGGTCAGCATAATGTGTTAGATATTCAGGCGCTTTTGCGCACAACATATAATAATCAATATCGTGGGAATTCGAGGCATACTATTATAACTATGGAGGTTATGTAGATAACATGTGTCCAATATATCTATGTTTCATGATATATTAATCTCTCCTTAGATAAATTTATAATAACAATAGCTACTAGTCATCAATTTAGATGGTTCCTTTTTATACTTGTATAGATGTCCATGGCATTCACCTTTCTATTGGATAAAGACAAGAGAGTCATCTAATATTTGGTTGAGTCTCATTCAAGACATATAAGGTAACATTTAGTTGATCTATAATTAATTATTGACAATAAATTATAAATCATTCATATTGGGATTTATGAATTTGTCCTTGATATTTTTATATATAAAGACGTGTTTTATTATGATTATTGCCAATATTGGGACACAATCATAAAAAGAAGTAGTGGATATTTGTTCTAATGTATTTGGGTCACATTGATGTTAATTTGAATGCCAATATTATGTCTTATCGGTAACCACTACTTTTAATTTTCCATACAATTATTTTTTTATTTAATTTTTCTTATCATAAAAGATACCACCTTCACCCTCCACATGCATTAATTATGGAAAATGTTGAGTTGGAGGAAAATATGTCATTTCATATGTGACTAGTTCCTATTATATAACATATTGAAAAGATCATAAAAATGAATATGGTTTACATTTTTTTATTGTAAGAATATGAATATTGGAAAAGATAAGTGGTATTGTAAGGATCATATGTGAGAATAATGACTATATTTTTTTATTGTTAAGGATCAGTGATGTTACTGAAGGTTGTTCCACAATATATTGGATAGTATGGAACAAAATGAATAATTACAAGGCATGAATTTATTTAAATACTTTCCAAACAATATATATTTTTATGTTTTGGACTTTTCTAGAAGTTGGGGGAGGCATATATTCTTTATTTTAGGTTCCATCCACTGTTTCAGACTGCGATTTTACTAAAAAAAGAGGTTAACACTACAACATAAGGAATTTGGTTGTGAAAAGGGTTGGGTAAGATTAATTTTTTGTTTACCTGGATATTAATAATAAAACACATATAGGTTGTGTAATGAAGATCTTAACAAGAGATTCATTGTGTAGTGATAGAATGGGTCACTACACTACATGACCCTAGGTCCATGTCATTAGTTTTTCTAGTTATTCACTGGATAGGTGAATTGAAATGTGACCCTTAGGCTCACCTCATAATGCGACCCTTATAGGAAATTTTCTTCTGACCAATGGTGGAAAATATACAATGGTTGACTAGTCGGTTGTTTTAAAATTTTAATAAATGTTTTAAAATGTTGTATATTGAATAATTGATCATATGTTTCCCCATATATTATCCAAATCTCTTCTTTGGTGACACCTTTGGTTCCTCTGAATTCCATTTGATTTATATAATATTTTTTTTAATATTTAATAAATATATATCTTGGGGGATTTCAATATTTATGGTTTCCATTTTTGACCCATTTATTGTTAATTTATATTTCTTTCATATCATTATCTACCTATTCTAACATAATTAAGATATTTTTTTTAAATTTTAAAGATATCATAGATTAATGAAAAATACCACAATGATATTTGATGGGATATATTCATATAGATCAAGATATGTGGTTCCTAAAAAGTCCTAGATGGTTATATATTTCCATTATTAATTTGATATGTGGTCACACCAACTATAAGCACGTGACTGGAAATTAATTGAAATATTTTTCATTCATCACATTAAAAGATGGTATGTTTTATTAGGGTTATACATTGTTTTTATAATATATCTTTATTTCATGGACACCAAAGACTACCAGGATCATTTAATGTGTTTTTAATTAAAGAATTTAGACAATGTTGTGTGTCCCCTCGATAAACTATAATGTAGAGGAACATGAATAGGTGAACATATCATCCTTTGGTATGAGATGTGTGTAGTTAAGAAAGTACCACAAAAGGGTTGACCCTTATATAAATTTTGAGTTTCCTTGTAAAATATTGTCTTTCAGGGATGATATATGTGGTGATTGTTAAACATTTCATTGTATATATTTAATTAGGTTATACCATGGTTTATGATATGTTTTTAGGATGGGTGTGTGAGGTTTAACCATAATCAATTATAAATTATGCTATTGTTATTACAACTGTAATGTTCATGGAATGTATTATGTTGAATAATATATTTATTAGTCTATAATATGATTATGCCTGATATAACAGGATATATTCCTCTTACTCTCCTTACTATTTTATGATGTGGGATGTGGTTCCACCTGAATATGGGTTGTTTTAAGAGAGGCACAATTTTAACAATTATTCGGGTATTGCATATGGTACGAGGTGACATGTCCATTCACATTGATGACACCTATGTAATGGAATGAAAATATCATTACATTATGATATGGTAGAAGATGTACATACCGTTTTTCATATGCTATTTTAGGGGAAATTATTAACATTTTTTGACCCCTTGAAGTGGGAAACACTTCCCATTATGTGTTACATCCATGGAAGGGGATGAGAATACAGTGATATTGAATGTGATTTTCTATATTTTTTCATGTTCCAAGAATGGTGATGTTTTTATATCTTATGATTATGCACACTGATTGTGATGTTATGATCTCTTATGGTATTGTAGTTGATATGTGATGCCTTCTAGTTTATTTCTTATCTAGGATATTATACTTAGTTATGGATTCTTATCACATGGAATATATTGCACTGATGTGACTTATTATCGTGACATACATCATATCTACTAGTTATTATGTAATAAAAGTTTTATGTGACCATATATTATGTCTTGTGATTTGATCTCATGTTTTTATTTTTTTATCTAGACTCTCCTAACACATGTAATATCAGGTATGGTCACTCATAAGATACATGTACATCACCCATGGTTATGAAATTTATTATTGTTTTTTTGTTTTTGATTACTAACTAACTATAATTTCACATTGTACAAGATTTTTTCATATCGAATTTGATTAAGGATACCCTTGGTCATGGCCTTTTATGTTTCACTCACTCCTTTATCAGGTGCTCTAATAACTGAGTATATTTTATTGTTTATGATCATGAGTAAGGGAAATGGATTTCAATTAGTTATTATTGTGTTTTGAAGCATGGTTTGGATCTTGGATAAAGGATTGAATGATGAATTTTGTCTATTTTTAGGGTGCCACAATTTTTTTATTTTGGATAAATCTATACACGATTAGCCCATATGAATTTTTTTATTTCTATATAACTCATTTGAAATTAAAATATTTCATTTTGATATTTCTAAAAGTACATTATCATAATGTTGATATATCTTAATCCTAATTGGAATATTCTGCATTAAAATATTGTTATACATTATTATTAATATTATCACTAAGATTTAATGTTATGTATACCTGAGTTTATACTCTCTGTATGGTCACTCATAGAACCTCATCATGGGTTGGTAGCCTCTTGCATATGAGGAGGTATTCTTGAGGAATCTATCACCCAGTTTAATCATGATGGAGGTGAATCAGGTTAGGGATTCCACATATTAATTGATCATAGTGGGAATCTAACGATCCTTTAAATATTTAAAAATTTAAAAATAATTATTTGAAAAAATAAAATTTTATGAGTTTAAATGGGGTATATATATTTACATTTCAATTTAATTTAATAAAAATAATATATAATCTATTATTTTCTCTTAAAATAATGTTATAACATATTTTTTTCTTGTAATGGTTTCCTTGAGATTTAGTTTTTTTCAAAAATAGAAAAATTGGGGATTTATAAATGTAAAAATATTATAATATATCGATCCCTATTAAAATTGGTTTAATTGAATTTTTCTTGTTGATATTATAATTAATTTTAAATAATTTTAGATATTTTATTTGATTATATAAAACTCATTTTCAATATCATCATGTAAAAATTTCTTATAGTGATTTTTGGGATCTCTCTGAAAAGAATTATTTTGAGAGAATAGTAGAAAAATAAAAATTATTGAAAAATTATAATTTTTTGACATTAAATAAAGTAATTTAAAATATTCATAATGTTATATATTTTTTCATAATGTAAAATTAGTATTATTTAATTATATATAATCTAATTATTTACTAAATAATTTAAAACCTAATTTATTTTTCAATGAAATTTTTTAGACATAAAATGCATTTTCTAGAAACATTTTTGGTTTAATTTTTTGCAGTTATATTAAAGTTGATATTTTCCAATAATAGAAAATTAATATTGAAAGTTGCATTAAAATTTTCTAATTGTTGGGTTGAAATTTTATAAATAGGTCCCTTTTATCTTTTATCAATATGATTAGTAACAATGGTAAAAATGATGTCATCGTGGCATGGGTAAAATGAGTAAAACATGGTTAAAACTATGGGATAAGGCCAAAAAAAATCTCTATATCATAAATTTATGTTAATTGATGATTTTAACATTAACTTAAACATACTTCCCCATAAAATTTAATTTCAATGCAATTATAATTTAATCAAAATATAAAAATTATTTTCAAGTTAATACTAAATACCAAATGTCACTTTCTCTCAATTATTATGTTGTTGTAATATGAATATAGAAAAAAATTACATAAGACAAAATATAAGTGCTAAAAAAATCATTATTAAACTATATTTATGATAGAGATTTATTTTTATAGTAGTATTATAATTACATTGAAGTCTTATGCAACTCTGGGGCATTAATTGTTCATACTCTAAAAATTTAATAAACATGATTTCAACAATATTAAATATAGTATATTTTTTATTTATTATTGTTAATCGTGAATTTATAATATAATTATAATTTATAAAATATCCTGAAGGATTTTATATTCAAATTCCATTATTTTCATTATTATTTTAAATTCATGATAATTGAATAGTCACCAAAATGGCATTCAATGGAATTTCAGGTTTAAAAAGTTAATTTTAATCCTCAAAAAATTATAAATGTACAATCATGAAATAATTAAATGGGAAAATTTTAATGGTATCATTCATTGTTAAATTATGTACTAGTTTTTATTTTTAAAATAGCATCCAGGACCCTTAACGAGTTAAAATAATTTAACAATGGTTAAGGTGGAAGGTGCATAAAAATAGTTTTTACTAAATATATAAGGTTTAAAACTACCTAAGAAGTTCTATCGATTCTATTATTCGATCATATTTTGATGTTGTCTTCCATAACTTCGAATATATATCCATATGGATCCATTTTACATTAGTTAGACACATATTATATATTAATATTTTAAATATTTATAATACTAACCCCAATTAGAATTATAAATTGAAACCACATATCCTATCTTCATCATACTTATTGAGCCACATAGGACAAAAAAATCCTACCAAAATTTAACACCTTAACCTTACAAACTGGGTCTAAGATAGGGTTTCCACACGACCTCATGTGTACCTCCACATATGAAAGAGGTTCTTAAATAGCAATAGGGGCCTACAAAATATAGTGGGGAGATGGTTCCCCTAGACTGAGATGAACATCAGATTATATAAACAGAGTGGTAAAAATATTAAATAAATAATTACTAAACTAATAATGACCAGTGTAGGAAAATAAACCAATATAACCCATTTATAATTTTTATAGAATACCATATACGAAAGCCAAAATAAATAAAAATGATATAAAGTACAGTACATCATAAAAATAAAAGAATATGTTACAATAAATATAATCAAAACTCTATCCTGTAACATCTAAATCCTTCTACTTACCTATACAAACCCATAATCTTCAAATATATATAAATATATATATATATCATCATAATAGATGAAATGTTTTTAAATAATATAACTATCCATTCCATAACTGTGTAGGTTTAGTGCCTTTGGAAACATAAACATATAAATGACTGACTCATCACATATCTACATCATCTATCACAATGTTTTTCATAACTAGAAGCCTTCTTTGACATATCATTCATTGTACCTTTATTCGTAACTTTGGGAATTCATGCATAAGAAAGGGTTAACTTAGATGATCAATAAGGGTAAAAATGTGAGATATCAATGGTCACTTGAGAATAACATGAACAAAAGGGTATGAGAATATGACCATGATGTTTTAAAATCATATGTTTCAAATCATAGATGGAAATATTGAGTCACAAAAAAAATATTGGATGTTCATAACAAATGAAGCATGAATGAAGTAATGAACATGATCCATGAGAGCCTTACTGTGTGATCATGGGTATTCCTATGAGGTATATATCTTTTTTTAGTTTCGCTCCTCAATTTTGACATAATGTGAGTTATTAATGAGGCAAAGTAATTACCAGGGGAATCAAGGATTGTATATAGCACGAAGGCCCTATTTTTAGAAAAGATTGCTAGACAACATAGTTAGTAGAAACATTTCACCCAAGCCACACACTTTCCGATTTGTATGTGGGGTGGTGAATTCCTTGTAAAAGTGCCACAATATTTGGGGAAATATTGTCATAGGGGGTCATGCATGTACAATAGTGCCTGACGCTTTTATAAAAGGCATTGGGAATGGTTTTTTGCATGGTCAGTCAAACTATGCACATGAAACTATCTAGGGTCTCTATTGATACTATGAAGGGTGCAGAGTTAGTGCATTATTTGGCCAACCCTATAGCCAATCCGTACAACCATTGAATTTTTAGTTAAATGATCATTTTTTCATTGATGAGTTAAAATGTTTAAAGCCAATTTTATCTATAATGGACAAATGGAGGTCCATTCTCCAGTTTGAGCCATTTTAAAGCCTATATCATTGAATGGTCACCAATTTATCATCGAAACATGTAATTAATCACTATCATTCTTTTTTGATATGTGTTAGTGAGTTGTTCATTCCAATTATGATGCTATTACTTTTTCTTTGTATCAAAAAAGTTATTTGCGTGCAAGATAATATTTCATTTTATCATAATTTTCATTAATTAATTGATTTTCTCATAATCTAAATTCAATTAGTGATTGATACAGGATGAGTTATCTTCTACGGACCTAACACACATTTTCTATACCATTACCTCATGTTTTGGTGTTTTAGAGAATAGTTTTTATATTTCATGTTGTTGGACTTCCCAGTGGTTCTCCAATAATTAAAAAACATGAATAAATTGAATTAAATGGATTGTGTAGGTTTTCCCTTAGGTTCGTTTTATGGTTACAGGATATTTATCCTTAACATAGGACACCCATGGGGTGCACCACTACTTTTTCCTTATTTTATACCACCCCATTGGGTGCGTGTTTGATATTTGATGATTTTTTTTCTTGTTAAATTGAATTAAATGAATTGAATTTATTTGGAGAAGGTCATTCCTCTTTTTCTAGGTGTTTAATTGATGTTGAATTAAATTTTCTAAATGGATTTTATACATATTGTGGAAATTTGTTAGATGAACTCATAGAACATGTTCAATTATGAAATAATGAATGAATGGATTATTAGTTTGATTATGGTAATAGATTTGATGGTTGTTATGGATTTGTTTTTCATTCTAGAAAAATGTAATGGATATCTATCCCATGTATATTTGTTATAGTAGTAGATTTCATGGACATGTTTCCTCCATGGGTATCTACTATCTATACTAAACTTGGCTTCTCCAAGATGATGTGTCACCTTCCCAATCGACCACGCCACCTCTAAATTTTAAAGCCTCCTTGTCCTTATGGTCTCTACGTGATGGGGGTGCCTGTATTCCCCATGATTCCTCAACGTCGCCATCCAGTTTAGGGTTTCCTCGCTCCATCTGTTTTCTACGATGATGAAGTAAACTTCCTCCCGTCTCCTCCCTCCGCAGTCGGCATTCCGTCCATGAGCTTCGTCTTTCCACCATGCATCCAAAAATAGTCGACGAAGCTTATGGTATCATTTTTATTTCTGTAGGTTTTGTGATTGACTACTCTTGCAAATAATTTTCTTCCAACCTCTCTTCTCGCAGATTGCAGTATACATCCATTATTCCATCGGTCTTATTGTATTTGAGCATCAGTAAGTATCATCATGTCCTTTATCGATTTCTCTGTATCTAAATGTCTACATTTTTTCAATCTCTCAGATCCCACTGGACATACCTCCTCACCATTATTATGGCCTGATTCTTCAACAAATGCATAAAAGTTCCCACTCTTCATCCCATGTGATGACCGCTGAGTGATTCTGCTCATGTATCAATCTATTGTAAGTTCATCCACAATATATCTCCTGGTGTTCTACTGGGGAAGCAAGATGTCAAATTATCTCCATCTACTTCAAAACGAGCCCAACTTTAACACCAATATACTACCCTATCTCGCACATCTACTTCTACAGTTGTAAGCAAATACTACCAGAAACCAACACCTCCATTTTATTCATATTCCTTGAATATGATATCTTTCGACAAACAATTTAGGTCCATGAAATTTGAAGTTACAGGTTGTTACTACTATAATGAACTATAGAATAGGAAAACCCAGTTTCTATAGTTTTAAAATTATAATATAAATACAATATTATTAAAACTATCCTGCTAATATCCATGAATTATAATTTTGTAGTCTGTTTCAGGTGGAATACCACCCTACTGTACAATATAGTATCTCTTCTTCCCATGAAACATACAGAAATAGCATCAATGGTACTTCAATCAATTCCTTAAAAATTTATTTTAGAGGTAAAATAGTTCGTATTTTCTCTATCAACCTAGTTCAAAACATTATTGCAGTTACTGAAAAAAAACTCACATGATTCGTTGTGTTTGTATCTAATGTCATTTATGGATTCAGAAAGAAACATTTTCACAGTATGCATTCACCGTCTAAATTTAGGATGATAATTAGTACGGTTTTCCTACAGAATTAAATGTTTTCACATATAAAAAGGATTTGTTGTCAATTGAAATATCAAATTTTAATATTCAAAATCATCCCAGTTCAACAGAACAAAACACATACAAGGAAATATTCATTAGCGACAATGAAAACTACATCAGCAATTTCAGTAACAGATTCATAGAAAATAAGGTAATATCTATTATATTTTCGTAATTTCATTAATATAGAAAATATGCAAAGTGTTAATCCTATTATTATTTTTATATAGGATCATCAGAGTAGTGGTTGTACAAATGTAAGTAGTGGATATAAGAAGAGTCAGATACAATATATTATATTATCTTCATTTTCTTTTCCCTTCTTGTAATTTACATGTGAATATATTATTTATTTTATCATTATAACACAGGATCATCAGAATGTTGAATATTTTCAACTCACTGCAAAATGTTGAATCAGGATTTGTTACATCATCTACGGTTTTATCAACAATTCAGGTATATATATGTTATCTTCTATACACTCTGTTTAACAATCCCTTATTTTAATCCTTCAATACAGTTTCTTCGAGAACCACTATTTCATTTAACTACATTCTATATGCAGAAAAATCTACTGACTAAATTTGTTAGTGAAGATGGTGGTGGGAAATATCATAATATACTATATGATAGAATGGGTAGAACATGCCAGAAAAAAAAATCTAGAATTCCTAATTAAGGAGAAATTAAAAGACAAAACATAAAAGAATGAATGATATTATCTGCATATATGGAAGGTAATACAAAATCAGTAATTTATCTCTTCCATTTTCATCTATGTAATAAGATTAAATATTACTTTCAAAAATAGTATTTATATTTTTATTTCACAATACCATTAAATTAAATCCAATCTGCACAAATGAAACGTGGTGTGATATGTGTTCAACAACACTGCAAAAAATACATGATGTACACCATATATTGTTGTTGTTTTATAAGGTCAACTGTGTAAAACACCATTGTATTCATATTGATAACACACACTTAGAGTTATATTCATTTCCAGTATTATATTATTTATTTACATTAAATGTAATAAATATTAATTCAGGGTATCATGATGGAAATTATTGCAATAGGGATTACTGTATCTTCATTTTGGAGATATAAATCTTCATCGAATGGACCAGATGTGTGGGGATGCATTTGTTGTGGAACTTTTTCTAATGTTTCTGTCCTTTGATTCTTCTACCTGTATTATATATCAATCTTCAATCATGTATTTCAAAACTGGACCATTTGCATTTTCAAGATTGATCAACCCTATTAACTAAGGGCATTCTATTTCCTATTTTTCATTTGTTAAATCACCCTTTTAAAGGTGTATTTGACCATTTGAAACTATTCAGTACTCATCCTTCCTGTTTTTATACAGGTATACCTTACTTTTTTCATTTTCCCACAGCCATGTATGTCTCTATTTCTGTTAATGTTGCAATAGTTTTCAGTTCCAGGTGGTATTACTTCAATTATACGCATTCAGCTACATTTCTATTATCCCGCCTCTTTTAATACAGTTATACCTCACAATTTATAATTTCCCACATCCATGTATGTGAGTTTTCAGTTTATGATATAGCAGATTTCAGTTGTATATAGTCTTATAGCCTATAAATGTGTTCAGCTTTAATACAATGATCATTCCTCTTTTCATGCAGGTATAGCTTACAATTATAATTTTCTCACATCTACGTTTATCTGTATTTATTTTTATACTTAAGAAAATTTCAGTTGCAATCAGAATTACTACCTCTAAATGTGATCAATTTCATTGTAGAGATCTTGCCTCTTTTCATGCAGGTATAACTTACATTTTTCATTTACCCATATCTATGTATGTGTATTTCTATAAATTTTGATGAAAATTTCAGTTGAAGGCAGTCTTAATGCCGCTAAATGAGTTCAACATCATTACAGTGATGCTGACTCTTATCATGCAGGTATATGTTACCTATTTCATTTTCCCATGTTCATGATTCTGGTTATATCTGTTTATGTTGATGTAGATTTCAGTTGCAGGTACTCTTATTGACTCTTAAATTTTGATTATTTTAATTTATTTATTCTTTCTGTGATATTTATTTTCATTTTACATATTCTGTTATAAAAATAACATTCTAAACATGTTTCGTAAGCCCACATTTTTCCTGTTTTTAATCATCTTAACGAAACAGTTTAACTTTGAATATTCACAACTATCCAGGTTTTTCAATAATCATTTTTTAGATTTGATAGGTGTTCATTCATTAATGTTTTGTGTTTTCCACCAATCGTCAAATTCCATTTGGGAAAAGTCCTATTTTTTATAAGTGGACCATTTCAATCAATTATATTTTAGTAATCAGTTTGTTTTACAATAATTGTTCTTCTACATTATTTTCTTTGTATATTTCTGTTATGCAGCTTCTTTAATCAGACCGGGGAATGATAGAAGCGAAGATCCTTGATTGAAATGACCTCTCTCAATCCCATAATTTCATGTTTGTCTCTATCCACATACGCTTTTTACAAAACATGCTCTACAATTAACTGTTGATTTAATATGTTTCAATTAATTGATGTCCATTGTGTGGTAACCATCAAATCATTAATGTGATTCCAATGGTTTTGAAGTGCATGGATTAATTCTTTTTAATATATAAGGTGTCTTCTTAATGCAATTTTTTCACCTGAATGCCTGAGCTACGCCCTCAAAATATATGTACAAAATATTTAACTCGAATGCATCTCCACCAAAATGAATAAAGTACCCCTTCTGAGGGTACCAAAAAATTTTGGTTTCCTGAGTACCATGGAATATACATCCACTTTTTAGTTTCCAAATAACACAATCTCCAGTTTAACCAATTTAAATTTGTAGAAAATGTCACTATTTTTTTTGTTTCTCAATGAAAGTAATTCTCCATAAGTGAGTAGATTCCCCATTAATAAAATACTAATATTTGTAGTAGATGTATGATTATATGAGGTATGTAAATCTGTATAGGTGAACATATTTACCATTCAAATTATTTTCCAATTTATGTTGATTGATGTTAGGATCAACTGTGCTTTCTATTTTTACATATTTACTAGTTTAATTGATTTAGCACTACTGGATTTATATTGTTTCCATTACGATGATCTTGAAAATACCTTGGCATGATATGGGTGACCCTTATATAGATGGGGATTACCAGTTATGCAATCCAAATTATCCTTAGGTGAGAAATGATATCTTTCATGTAGGTTCAGATTAAACTTTAGGCAACTCAATATGCCCTTTACATGCCATAGTAACGACCCTTGTCTGAATTTTACCACCCTTCCATGAATCATGATTATCATTTATACATCAGATGAAATCCATCCTTACTCTTACATGAACATATAATACCCATCACTAAGTTTCATTATCCTCACATGATTCATAATTCATATTTCATTACTAGATTAAAAATGAGCTTACCCTTTTGCTAACATATAAGACCCTTACGTGAGGCATAGTTAACTCCCTGTAGTACTATATTTCTCTTATCTAAATGAATTATGTTCGGTATAAGAAAAAATAAAATGAAAAAGGATGAAACTTTCACAACCATATGATACATCATTAACTCACACTATTCTGATTCTCTCTACTATTAAGTTGTTTGGTTGCAGCACTCCTGCTATTTTTTCATAATAGATATCTACCATTTACTCACATTCAATTTTAATTACATATTACAGGGATCAAAATAGATGTCTACCAGTTGGCTGCTGATATGTTGACTCCAATGCATAATCCATGTGCAGGGAATTCCTTTTTCATTACCGGGTGTTGTGTAATTTCAACGGTTTCATCATCCAAAGTCTATAATCATGCCCCACCTCCACTACATTTGTTGGATACTTCATCAATTGCAGAATCCAACTTAGAGCAGTGGTATGTTCTATGGAGTGCTCAATTTTGGACTACCCCAACTCATTATCAGTTCCTAATTACATCACCCTCTGACCACTTGTGCATGTGTTTCATTATTCCCAAACCACAATCTTGAATGGAAGTTTCTGTTGACTATTTCATTGTCTGGTTGGAATGTAAACCTTTTGACATGTTACAGAATATAGATTTTTCGTTATATATCATCACTACTTGAAAATGAACATTATACCAACTCCTAAATTGATAATAAAAACACACAACACTATACAAACCTTTAGTCCTAAAATTATTAACATAACAGTTTTATTCCTTCATTATGAATATCATTATTTTCAAATATTTTCAATATTATTATGAAATTATGTTCCATAAATAGTATTATATTATTTATAAAAACAATTAATTTATATTGTCATTCGAATACATGGACGGAGTACTAGTTAATTTTATAGGATGCATTGGGCCTTGTTACCCCTTCGATATTGCTTTCATGGAATCATGCTGGACATAATCTATTGATGATATTCAAGGAATCTAATAAGGTCATTTTCATGTTTCTATTAAGATTCTCTTGGGACTCGATGTGGACTCCCTGGTCTTCTTTACCTTGGATCCATCCCTTCTATGTCTAACACTTTTTATTACTCTGTTTGGCCATTATGGATTACATTTTATTATATGGTGTGATCATGTTTGGTATTTTACTTAGGATAATACGATGTGTCTATGGTTCATGTTGTTACTATATTACATAACAAGGTCCCTGTAGATATTTTCATTATTTAAAAAAACCCCAGAAAGGTGATTTGACTCTAATGGGTCGACTAGAGAGTGTCATTTGTTTATTTTATTATAACTTCCTTTGTTAATGGAGCTTAACATTTTTTTGCAGGGATCCATGGTATGCTAGATAGTATCACTATACTTATTTCACTTTACATTCAACAATTATATACGTGTGATATATGACACGCTTCTTTTATTTATATCTCATATATTGGATTTTTTATAGACACCATTTATGGTGGCCTAATGAGGGTTATCTCACACCCCATTAAGGTTGGTGGTGGGTACCCATTAATACATCATGGATATGATTAGGGAACTTGGAAAGTAGCCACTATATTATGCTTGACATTCTTGTTCCTTATAAGTAGTAGAGCACATGACTGATCTTTCCTCGTGATGGTGTCATGTATTTTTCATTTTGGTCTTTTTCGTATTTGGATAAATGTGTTATACTTTATTATTGTATATATATTTTCCTATTTTCTAGATACATGACATGACACATCATTTTTTATATGAGATTACCTTTTTCAATGTTTATTTATTATTGTATTTGATATTTATCTTCTAAGTTGAAATCTTACAACATCTTATACTATCAATTTTGATTACTAGTATTATTTATCACTCTAACGTGAGGGAATAGTCTACCAAAATACACACCCAAGGACCTCAATGTTAGTCTATAGCCTCTGATGTATACGGAGGTGTGCTTATGGCCATGTTACCCACCAGATGAGGGCACAAATTAGTATAATCCTTGTTAAGATACTAAAAAGAGGTATAAAAGTGTAATTCTTCTTTGAATTCTTATTTTTCCATAATAGATAAGAAATTAATAAATTCTTGGGATTTAGTAATGAGTTGTTCTTGGGAAATATTGACCCATGTATGGAGAAAATATAAATAGTCCTAAATGGAAATTTTCCTTTAATTTATTTTTTCAATTATAGTTGATTTTATTCCATCGTTGCAAGATACACGTGAATTATGATGTTGTTATTGATGTGATTTAGGAATAAACTACAATTTCTAGATAAGTTGAGGTTAGTAATATCATAAATTATTATAGTAACCTATTAGGAATCACTTGTCGAATATTATTCCATGCAATACATGATGCATTTTTTGACTACATGAAATTGTGATATATACCCCGTTTGATATATTTGTTATCCAGATAGTTTTATTCAATGAAATTGATAAATAAGGTTGGTAATTATTTTTTTTTTTCTTAACCTAGATAGTTTCTTTCTGATTAGGATATAGCAGACACCCTATATAGGCAACTATATAATTTTGAGTCATACACCATTGATCACAAAGATTAGAATGTGTTATCATATGGACTAAGTGGATTAAAAATATTTCAACTCAAGAGGAGTATGTGTACTTATGTATCTGATGTGATTAACAATTTGGATCAACTATTTAATGAGAATTGATATAATTGTAAATTAAAATGGAAATTCAACTTCTGAAACAGAGAACATGACTTTGATCTTGATTTTGAGTGGGTATTAGGCAGTGTCTCTGGTGATGTTTTTGATTTTTCTACCAAGTAATGGCTTTAGGATCTAGAAGAGGGGTGTGATCTATTTGTAGGAAGAAATTGATGCATCGTACATTTTTAAGTTTGATCTTCATTATCGATATTTCCAAAGTTATGTGTTTATAGTTGTAGATACATTCCTCCATGATGATTTCCTATCATATGATGAAAGTGTGAAATTACTAGACTTTGGTGGTGGTGGTCCATGGGATACCATTAGATCCGCATGTAGTAACAGCTTCATCCCTTGTAGTTGTTTTGGATATGGGTGTGGATTCATAGTTCTGTGAGTTTCATCTATGAAATATGCACACATTTCAAGGAGCACTATAGCCTACATCATTTATGGTAGAGACAACTCTTCTGTTCAAATAGTAGAATCCTGCAATGCTTTTAAGGGATGATGTTATTTATGATATGTGGATTAAGACTACTATTCCGATTTTCCGGCATCTTCATAAACCTCCTAAGAGGAGAGTAAATCTCACAACTTATATGTTTTGGGGAGAAACAAAGAGATGGTGGGTGATTTAATCCAAGATGATGCACTGTGAGATATGGTTTTGTGGTATTTTCAATCCTGGTATTATGGATTCATTTTCCATGGGAATCATGGAGAAACTTAGGAAAGTTATTTTTTGTGTCTGGAAAATAGAATGATAGTGATTTTGGAAAAATAATTATGATTTATAGAGCCTTAATTTTTCACCAATATATCCTGCTAATGAGCTATCGAGGGTGAGAATATTTTAGAAATGTCTCACCATGCTATTCAATCATATATCAATCAGTTCAAGTAGATGACTATTATTGAGATAGTGAAACATGTGATGATTACATTTCAGAACACGAGGGAATATGGTGGTGAATAGTATGATAATTTATCCTCTAAACCTATTGTTTTGAACAACTTCTTACATGAAGCATCATTTAGAGACCTCTTATGAGGGGAGTAATAGATAGGCTATTGGTGATTGTAGTGATATATTCATTCACTGGTGTGTGGGGGGGAGGGATATGAGGAATTTGTGTGATTGGTACCCATTCAAGTGTCCATATTCTGATAAGATGAAGGACATGTACTGCTTCTATAGGAACTTCCCTTCAGTAGTTAGTGGAAGTTGATCAACTCAGACTCAAGGTTTAGGGGAAGGATTCCAAACTCCATGGAATTCTAGCTGCTAGAAAATTACTGATCATTTAGTTCAAGGTGGTAGTCATGGACAAGAAATCCAGTTACTAGTTGTACCAAGATAACATCGTATAATTTCTCCAATTAGTTAGTTTTTCCACATGGACATAGTTCAAGTTAGATATATTCCATATATCCCAAACGTGGTGAGTAAAGAGTCAAGAAATATATGGTGAGAGGCACGGTCATAGTAGCATATACTGAATTGTATTCTCTTTGATTGAAATATATCCATCACAATGTTTTATATGTGTACCTATAGTTGAGATTCTTAGGCTTGTTGTTCAGTTTTCAAGGATCTTATATTTAATGACACTCTATTGAATATTATGTCAAATTATTGGTGACAGTGCAAGGAGTTCCCCTTGAGATATTAGGGTGTCACATCATATGAAATAATTATTTCTATGAGATAACTGGGATTGATGTCATACTTGGGATGGACTGGATAGTTTCTTAGCATTCTCATGTCAATTTCTATTGTCAAAGGGTGACTTTCACATCACCGTAGGGAAAATTTTTGATTCCCATGTGTGAATGGGATGTCGAGGAGAGCCAGTATGGAATAGAACACCATGTTCTATGTAGGATGACATCCATGATAACTATTTTCTATCTAGATGACCATGTATTATGTCACAAATATTTCTTTATAGTTATTGATCGTTTTAGGGAATTTTTGTGGGATTAATTTTCTATTTTAGCTCCTAAGATAAAGGTGGGGTTATCCATCAAGCTAGTGACATGAGAAGCACCTATATCCATTCCTCCATATATGATGGATACTAAATAGTTATAAGAGATTAAGAAGAATCATGAGGATATAATGGAAAATAATTTTTTACAATTGAGTACTTCTATGTGGCATTCTCCAATAATTTTTAAAAGTAGGCCGAAGGTACCCCTAGTCTATGTGTGGATTATAAATAATTAAACTATTTGAGGATGGGGAATGGGTATTCCTTTCCATATATGGATGATATTTTCAATTATATCTAAGGATATCAAGTGTTATTGAAAATTAAATTGAGATCAGATTCTCACTGGGTATATGTTCAACCTATAGACATACCTAGTATAGATTTTCAAAGTAGTTTCGGTCTATATGAATATCTTGTTATATCGTTTGGTCTCAAAAATTCACCCTTGGGTTTTATGGAACTGATGAACCGAGTTTCCCATATATATATGGATTTATTCATGGTGGTATTAATGGACGATATTACGGTGTATTCTCACAATCAACAAGTACATTCCAGACTCCATGAGATAATTTTGGATATATTGAGACAGTATTAGTTATATGATGATCTCAAAATGGGCCACTTTTGGATTCGTTGGTAGTTGTATTCATGGACGATATCTTGTTGTATTCTCACAATAAAAATTACTATTTAAAATATATTTCCATATTTTTGGATACACTAATAGAGAATAAATTTTATTCTAATCTTACAAAGTGACACTTTAGAATGGATAAGATCTACATTCTAGGTCATGTTATAAAAAATATAAGAGTATCAGAGGACCCATAGATGGTGAGAATTGTAGTTTACTGGGATCATCCAAATAAGGTCATTGAAATATAGAGTTTCTTTGATATATCAAGTTATTATAAGAATTTGATTCGTGAATTCTCAATGTTAGGAGAACCTCTAATGAACTTGAATAAGATGGGTGTGATATTTCAATGAACATATCCTTGTGGGAAATCCTTTCAAGAGAGTAAATGGAGACTAGCTTCAGAACTGGTCATTAATCTTCCAGAGTTGGGAAGGAGCTACCTTATGTATTTTGATGCATGAGATATTATGGTAGGAGTTGTTCTAATGAAGGTGGGTAGATTCATGGGGTACGTGCCTTGAAAAATAAGGCCACATGAGAGGAATTACATTGCACATGATCTTGACGTCGTTCATATTGTTCAAGCTTTTCTTTGTTTGTGGAAATATTTATTGGGAGATAATTTTTTATTGTATATGGACCAAAAATACCTCAACTACATATTTTCATAACTCTGAATCAGTGGTAGAAAATTTTGGTTGAGTACCTACAATATTTCTCTTTTTATCTTACTTTTTCACATGGAAAAGGAAATGAAGTGGTTGATGACATGAGCTAGAGGATTAGAGAACATTAATTTTAGGAGTCCAATATTGAGTGGAATATTATAGATTTATTTTCAAGGATTCACTTGGTTGTGTATGAATTTATAGGCTTGACATTCCTTTCTTCATTTATACAGTTGTACAATGTTCTAGATATAGTAAGGATGAGACATTTATTAGATTCTAATGGCCTGGTCCTATTGGAAAGTGTGGCAGGTGAGGACTCACCTTCTAGTCAGATCATAGGCAAGGATGAAATTTTGTGTCTCCATGGTCATGTATGGTTCTAGTAGAAAAATGAGATGAGTTTATATGACATTTATTTTACTCAGTTGAGGAAGTATATCTTGAGGTTACCAAGATGTACAGAGACTTGTGTCACTAGTATTTGTAGTTGGGGATAAAATTCAGGGCTGTTGATTTTGTTCGAAGGTGTTCCACATGTTAGCAGGTGAAATAGGAAACTCAGTGACAAGATGTAAATCAATAGTAGTTACCCATTCATGATTGGAAAAGAGAAAATTTTTAATGGATATCATTACTAGTTTGATGAGTTCACCCCAAGGAAATGATTTTTATTGGTTGTTTTGGACATCCTCCAAGAGTTTGTTCATTTCTGAACGACTAGGTTGACCTTCTAAATGGATCAGTGTGGGAGTTTATATATCCATGGGATATTTTCAATTTATTTTTTTACTTAAAATGTGGAATCTGATTATTACAACCGGTTTACAACTCATTTCTAGATTAGTTTTTAGTGGTTTTTGGGTACACTTCTTCCTCTAAGCACAACATACCTCCCTCAGATTGATGTCCAGTTAGAGTGTACAATTCAGGTGCATGTGGAATGGTTCTGAGAATGTGACTTACATTATGGGGATCATTAGAGAGGCATATTCACTTGGTTTACTTCTCATATAACAATTGTTTTTAGGGGAGGCTTTAGATGGAAACCTATGAAGCCTTGTATGATAGGCCTTGTTGATTTCCCCTATACAGGCTAGAGGCAGGTGAGGAAGCATTAATATCACTACATCTCAGGGAGGAGAAGTCATATTAAGTATATTTGACGTATAAATGATTGTATTTTGAATAAAATTGATATAAATTTTATGTCGATATCTTTCAATGACCAATGGAGTATGAGGTCGACGATATAATCTTTTTACATATCTCACCCAGACTGGGACAAAAACCAATAAGGGGATGGGGTATGCTTTCATAGTGATATTTCATTCCATTTGAGATTCTAGAGATGGTTTATCTGATATCATATCAGTTTCAATTATATCAGAGGTAATGGTCCATGCATAAGTTCTTACATGTATCTTAGTTGTGTCACTATCACTCATACTTCTCTCGACTATGAAACTGGATTAGGTGTAGTTATAAGAAGATACATCTGTTAAGAAGCATCATATACATATCATTGACAGGAGAAAAAATGTTCTCCAAGTGTGGTTAGTTCCTCAATAAAATAGATATGGAAGCATAATAATTTTACCAAGTGACACATTGGAGTGGGAGGATGACATACATTCTCAATGGCCAAATTTATTCTTAGAGGTTTCTTAACCACCCTTGAGAGGGAAATTTGGGGTTCAATTTCTTTAATAGGGGAATATTGTAAGATACCAAGATTCCTTATGAGGTAAAAATATATTTTATTTCATTTTAACTCCATGGTTTGGTCATAATATTGGTTCTTAATGAAATCATAGGTGTATCAAGGGTCTTTGGGAATTCTCCAGATCATAGAGGCCAATTTTATTGAAAATTAATATAGGTTATAAGGTAAGTAGAAATTGTGTTACGAAAACCTCATGGTTACTCCTAATTGTGTGAGGTGGTCTAGACCTCTAACAAATGAAGAAAAGTTTGGGAAACCATTTAGAAAATGGTAAAATTCCAAGTGAGAGCACTTGTAGTTTTCAACAGATTCCATGGGCATGATTTTTGAATAGTTAGATAAAATGTGTACACAAATCCTTATGGGGTGTCCCTTTATAATTTTAATTGTGTATAGTTGGTGCATAGTTTGGATAACCATGTTTCCATACCCTATGACCCTATAATTTTGGGACAAATTTTTATTCCTTAATGAGTTTAAATGTTTAACCCATCATTTTTTCTTGTTTATATAAAATAGAGGGAGTCAATTTCTCTGATTTGAGACATATTTAATCCTATATATAGGCTTAACACCGTTTTGATGTCTAAACTTAGAATCAACAATGTTGGTCATGTTGGATCGACTTTGGTGATTTCATAATTCCTCTTATACGTTTGTTAATTTTTCTTCGTATCGGAGAAGTTTTTTATGCCTAGTATACTCTTCCCGATTATAAGTATTTTAGACTATTATTTATTTTTCTCTCTATATAGATCAAATCATAGCTCATTACTAGACTATTTATCTATTAAATACCTATGGTAGGTGGTATATACCATTCCCTTCCAAGAATTGACTCTTTATTTAATTAAATGTTTAATGTGAATGAATTGAAACATGTTATGTACCAAATTCAGTAAAATTTTATGGTTAGAGGTTGTTTAGCCTCAACCAAGTCCACGCATGGGGTTAACCCCTGTTGTTTTGATGTTATACCACCCTATTGGGTGTCTGTCAGTTCACTAATGATATAGAAGATTGATAAATTTAATTAATTTAATTTAGATGATTCGAAGAAGGTTATTCCTAATTTTCAAAGGGTTTACAGGGTGTTGGGTGATTAAAATTTATAAATGTATTTTTTTGGATTATTGAAATGAGTTAGATGAATTCATTGATTGTTTTTAATTATTAAATGATGAATGTATTGATTGAATATTTTATTATGGAAGTGGATTCCTTAGTTGGTATACTATGGATCCAGATTACATAGGATCCCACGTACATTTCTCATAAGGATCTTAATTATGATAATGGATGTTGTGGACCTATTTCACCCATGGGCCTGATTCCGTAAGATTCTCTAGGAATTTAAACCCCTTGGATCCAACTATCTAGAACTTCCATTGGACATAGTCTATTAACCTTCTCCATGGACTCCAAATATATCATTATTGAGTTTCCATCGAAATGCTCATGGGAATCGATATGGATGCCTTGGTCTTTTATACCTCGAATCTATCCCTTCATGGTCTAACACATTAGATTACATAGTTTTGACAGTTTGGAAGATATTTGTTCATACAGTCTGACCGTGATGGGTATTTTACACATTATTATATGGCATGAACAAGGGGGATATTGTTATTTTATTCCATGGATAGTACTTTGTGGATAATTGGCTAGTTTTACATTTATCAATATTATAGTTATTTGACTCCAGCTAGTAGATTAGACAGTATCCCATGTTTATTTATAATTATAGATACCCATATCATGGGAGTTTAAATATTTTTTCTGGAGTCCTTGGTAGGATATATAGTATCACTAGACTTATATCACATTACAATTAATACTTTTACACTTGATATATATTGTTCACTGGTTTTGTTTATATCACAAAGTCAAGATTTTTTATAGACAACATTGGAGTTGGACTGCTGAATGTTTTCTCAATCCCTGTTTTCACCATCGTTGGGAACCCAGAAAGACTTCAAGATTATAGGTAGGGACCATAGAAAGAATCCACTATATAATGTTCAAATTGCTTGTTTCTTATGAGCATGAGAGAAAAACGCTAATCTAGGACCATGATGTTATCTAAATATTTATTTTTGGTCTCTTTTGTATTTTGATATATGTATTTTATAGGGCGCATGTATAACTATTTTACAATTTTTTATGAAATGGCACAACATTTTATATATGATATTACATTGGGATTTTTAATTTTTTAATTTATTGGATGTTTACCTTCTTCGTGGATGATTTACTGCTTCTATTATTTACTATTTCAATTACTACCATTGTGTTACAATTTTACATGAGATAATAGTCTCTCAAAATACACACCATTGGACTTCTTTTCTAGTCAGTATCCTATGGAATTTTGTAAGGAGTTCTTGAGGATATGTGACCAACTGGATTAGAGAACCATTTAGTGGCATTTAGTTTAGGACATTACAATAACATTGGAATAAGATATAAGTTTTTCTCATACACATAACCATATATAATCATTTCCTTTGTAGTGTAGGATAAATTCCATTATAATCATAGTGGAATGGGTTCACTCCCAAAATCATCATAGTTGTCAAGGTTTACTTCCAAGACTACCATGGTGGAAAAGCCCTTCTAGACTACGTTCACTCCCTATTACAACTCTTTTTATGTCAGGAGATATCAATCAATACCCAATGAATGGTATTTTGATATAGTTCCGACATGAACTTAGTTATAACGTAACCACCATCCTAGGTTACAATGTAACCAATCTCATATATTATAAGTTAACCACCATCATTGGTTACAACATAATCATCATCCTTGGTTATAATGTAACCAATGTCACATAATGAAAACAATATATATATATATATATATATGTATACCACATTATCAAAAATCAGTTATCATATCAAACCCCATTAAAATAAATAGGTTTTTAAAATAGTTTATCATAAAGTTATCCATGAAAAAGAAATGGGCTTCACAAACTTATCATCATCCCATTATAGTAGAACTCGTTTAAAAAGAATCATTTTTATAAAAATATTATCATCATAAGAAAAATACATTTAGATAAAGAATAAGTATGGTATATTTTAATCATATCCCTATTAAAGAATAATTTAAATCAATGGTTTTTCTCTTTAATGAATAGGAACACCATTAAAAGATCATTAAAACCTTATTGTGTAAAATAACCATTCCATTTGGAAATAAATTCACTAAAATATTAAAATTTATAAATTATTGTGGAAAATATTTCTTTATAAATGACCATGTAAACTTTTCAAATAATATTTAATTCATTAAGCATTCAATATAGTCGAAAATTCCATTCATATAGTATATGTTAAAAGAAAACATTCCATTTCAACTTTTTAGAAACAAAATAAAAAAAGTACAACATTTAGAAAATGATAAAAAGATACCTTTTAAAAATAATTTAATAAATTTTAAATTAATAATAAAAAAAATTTAAAATACTAAAAACCTTTACTAAAGCCTTTTTATAAAACATTGATGTTTTAGGAGAATGCGTTTTGATTGAGGAGAAAAATAAACCCTATTTTCCCTAAAAACCTATTTTAGGTAACTTGAGTATGTAAGGTAAGGAAAAAAAATTTAAGAATTTTATTTTCAAGAAAAAGATAGATGATATTTAAATTCTTCAATTTCATATTATTTAAATCATAATATTACATCATCAGAATCATAATCATAAATAATCCGGATAAAAAAATGTGAATACAACATAAAACCCTTACTACTTTGGTATCATTTGAATGAGAAGTCCCATCAAAGAATGAAACTTATTTTGATATTTAATTCCCATAATATTTCAAAACAATCAATATAAAATAAATTCAATGAAATTATATACACCTAAAAAAAGATATAATTTTTTTATAACACTTGTGTCCCAGATAAATTAAACTACGAGGAAAATCTCTTGCCCTATGTTTGAATTCATTTTTACATATTGGATCCTACTACATAATAAATACTGATTTGTTAAATATATATTATAGATCCATAATCATATATTTTATAAAATCTTAGGTTTACATATAACCTCTTATCTCTAGTTGTATTACAAGTATTTGTTAAAATCATTGTTCTAGGTGACATCTGCATCATTTTTCATGTATGTTTTGGTTTGATATTTTTTTCCCTGTATTTTTATCATTGTTAAATCATCTCCAGAATGTGAATAATTGTAAAAATTTTATATATATTAATTATATATATATTAATATTTATCCATAAAATAAGTGATATCATAATGAACTACATTGTTCAGGAAGACGGTGGGTCATACATCCACATGAATGTTGTATTCATTTTATCAACGAATAGAATGAAATAAATGTAAATAATAAATATTCATTTAACAATCATTTTTATATCAAATATATAATATATATTCATTAAATAAATCATTATTATAATTCATGTAAAACCTATATGAAAAATGAATTGTAACGCTCTATGGAGGTGGTAGTCCACATATACGTAAGATCAACATTATCTTTTTCCACTGTTTTGGATGGTAAGAAGGTTGAATTTATATTGTAATTAAATAATTATAATTATTTTGAAATTATTATATATATAAATATTAACCCCTCATAATTCACATCCATAAAATATGTTTATGAGAAATGAATTGTGTCACAACGTGGTGACAAAAAGTCATACATACATGTGAGGGATATTTATACTTCCCATTTGATAATCATAATAAAATTTATTTATATTCTAATTATGGAATTTTCATTTTAATAATAATATGACATGTTTAGTGGAGGTAAAATAACATTTAAAATAAATTGTTCAATTAAAGATATTACCTCTTCTTTGAAATAACCTTTTTAGATCTTATATTAAGGGATTCAAGGATGGTATTTTTAAAAAACATGAACTACAAATAAAATTCCATGAAAGTGCATAAATGATATTAGTAGATTTATGTTGATATATATTTCTAAATTCGGTGAGAATTAGTGAAAGGATGGGGGTTCTTTTATATCTTTTGTGACAAGAACCCTTGGAATTTCTTGAATGTTTAAAAGGTATTAATGTATTTATCAAGAAAAATTGTTATAAATGGAATATAAAGTTGTATTTGGTGAACTTTTCAACCATTTCTTATCTCTATTGTCCTATTTAATCATTTTTTTATTTTTTAATAATTTAAATAAAATATTATTTTAATAAAATATAATTATTTTCAATTTTGATACACTTCATTTAATTTGATTTAAAATAAATAAATAGAAGTTCTAATTAGAATATAATTATTTAATATTACACTAATAAGTCATGATAATAATAAAATTTTATGAAACATGTTAAATAAATCATATTATATTATTTTTAATATTTTCAACCATTCTATATATTTTTTTAATCGGATAAATTCTTATCGATGTTTCATAATCATTTGAGGTCATTATATACTTACTAAAAATAATAAATATATTTCTATCTCGAAAAAAAATAATTTACATAAAAAAATGTATACCAATATTTGGTCATAAAATTATTTTCCATATGAGGACACATAACTGATATTTAAAACTAAGAGGGTGACATTTTGTAACATTCTTTGATTTAAATATTATATAGCTCATTTTCATAGAAATGTGTCCATTAAAAAGAAAATTGGAGGCTAAGGTGATAATGGCGTAATTATCTTCATCTAATAAGAATGAGGATGAAAACTTATCACTTTTTAACTTATATTTTTCCTACATTAACATTATTTACATTTTATCGAGGAGATAAATTTTACCTTGATTACTATTCATATAAGAAAACAATAGAAAATAATTATTTAAAATATTTGATCCTCACAACTAAAAAATGGAATAAATTTTATTTCATTAAATTTATATTAAATTTAGAAATTAATGTTTAAATAATCATGAAAAACACGTTGAAAACTACTATTTTTAAAACAATTTAAACTTAATATTTTTTTTATTCAAATGTCATGCTTAAAAAATTAATAGAATGTTAAAAAAAGTTAATATTATATATAGATAATAAATTTTATTAAAATAATTACCCATTAATTATTAATATAATTTCTTAGGATGAGAATTCATTGTACAAATAAAGACAGTTTTTCAAAAAAATGCTCTTTTATATATAAAAATTGGTTTTGTAATACATTCAAACATAAAATTTTTTATAATGAATTTAATTGGAATATTTTAATTATAAAATTAGTAATTTTAGTTTTAAACCATTTTTACATAAATTTAATCATCTTATATTCCAAAAAAAAATACAATTTTCAATGAAAATCATTATTTTTTTACTATTCACTAGAAAATCAATCTTTTCAAAAAATTGTCAAAAATTGATCCTGAGATAATTTTAATATGCTGGTTTTATATTTATTTTCACTTTATAAAATATTATTCAAAATTATCTTGATATTAATCATAGTATTTTCATACAAAAGTCAACAAAATATTATATTGAACAAAACATATTTTTTTAAACTAAAATGACATTACTATAAATTGAGGGATTATTTACTATGGACATTTCAGTAAATCTATATTAATTAGAAAATATATATATGTATATTTTAAAAATCAGATGATTCGAATTTTACATGTTAATTTAATTGGTTGGTTATAACTATCACGTAGAATAATAATATTTTAATTGTATATCATGGTTCATTTAAACTCGATGTTGCATATAACAAAAGCCATCAATGATATAAAATTTATTTCAACAAAATATTTCACTAAATATTTTGGTGTTACATTACCTCCTCCTTAAAAAAATTTATCCTCACAATTTTAACATGTGATCAGTAATCAATGTCTTGAAACATGAAAATTAATTTCTAGAAGAACACATTATAAAAAGGGTTAATAAAACATCATCCTAATAATACGTAAAGGAAAATTTGAAAGTCACCGCAAAACAAGTTCTCCAAATAGTATAACGTCAATGGAATGTAATATTAGAGAAAAATAAAGGAAATGTAATGCCCAAGGACTAATAGAGAGTGATTGAGAATATTTTCAAGATAAATTTAACAACCACAGAACCGTAAATTAGTGTAGGGCTAAAAGACCATAAATTCATTGGAAATGATGTTTATATGACACTGTTTCATTCTTAAGATACTTTTTCAAGAGTTTATGAATTCTTTTTCAATAAATACTATGATCATTAAGAAACATGCTTACCTGAGAATTAGAATTTCACCTTTAATGAATTTCCAACACAATTTTATCATTTTCACCAAATGATGGGTATTTGAGATTAATTTTTCATTCATGTCACGCTAAAATAAACTTCTAGTGGACTCAAAAAGCATATCAATATATTCCTCCTATATTTATGAATTAATGAAAAAATAATAATGGTTTTCGCAGTATAGTTTTCAAATTGAATAAACTATCATATTAAGAAAGACAACATTAATGTTCAAATACATAATCACGTAAATAATCTCAACACAAAAGAATGTTTCATTCTCAAAGGCTATAACATACCCTTTAGCTTACACACTTAAAAATTTTATTTAATTCTTCACAAAAAATCATTCATGCTAAATTTATAATTAAAACTAAGGGTTACATATACCTCAATCCAATGAAACATCTCTCAAATATGATTAATCACCATGATAAATCAAAATATAATATTTTAATGTATTTAATTTCACCAATACACCATGAATAATATTTTGATACTAACATAAAAGTTAATCCTTAACATGACTATAAATATCTGTGAAAATATCACCTACTTAATGAATCACTTTTCAACCATTAGAATTATCATTATATTTTAGTCTACTAAAACATAACTAACTGAGCATAAAATTGTATACCACCCCTGATGGGTTATTTAATCATCAATTGATTATTCTTCGTAATATAGAGAATAATTTACAAATAAATTCAAAATACAATCACTTGAAAAATTAATAATGGGTTGTTAATATCATTTAACATATGATCAACTGTAAAAACTATAATCAGATGATCGTTTCTGTAGCTATTGAGTCAACCTCACATGAAAAACAACATTTTCCATAAATTAAACTAGTCTTTATTCCTATAATAAGTTCCCATGATATTGAACATATTCCGTAAATCAAAAAATTAAATAAAAATAATTTAATATGAATTAATATATATTTTCATCAACAAATAAATTTCAATGCCATCAATATTATCCAGAAAATTTCAATCATCTCATTATCCCAACTAATAATATGTTTTTAAAATCTATTTTGTAACAACCCTTAAAAGATTCTTTATCCTTATATCCAAAGAAATCATTTCTATAGAAATTATAAAACATAATTCTATAATCATAATACATAAACACAGAAATCCTAACACATCATGGGTATTTCCTTTTTCTAGGAATTATCCATTGGATTTGAATAGTGTCTCAAATAATTATTATATTCCCCACTCATAAGACATTAAACTATAAGTGGTACCCACAAATGATATTCATTTCCCCACATATAAATATTTATTTTCCCTAATAATTTATTATACTTATTCCCTTCATTACAACAATGAAAATTGTCATATTATTCTCATGATATATTCACATAAATTCATCTTCAAATATTATAAATAGATAAGAATCGAAATCTTCATTACATCATAGTCACCACCACTCAATCTCTCAGTGAACCCTATACATCTCTTCTTTGGTGAGTAAAAGAGTTGGTTAAGGATGGATTGTTTAATCATATATCATGATAAACAATTATAAATAATCAAAAGTTTTCACACCCAATATCTCATTTTATTTGGTTTCTCATGAGGAAAATAATTACATTGTCCATCAGTGTTAACATGAATCACCTTGGTTCTATCCATTGACTAAAACCAACAAACATAGTTTGAGCAGTAATAGACATTGATAGGAATCATGAAATATATTTTATAGGATGTCTGAATCAGGAAACCTCCTTTTCAATATTTCATAGATTAGTTTTAGCCCAAATAATCCATTATTATTTTGAAAACATCATGATATTAATCTAAACATAAACATATCCATAGGGTTCTCTCTAATGTTATCTCTCCCTTTTATCTAATGGATAACTAAAAATTTCCATGATAACAAATATAGAGACCTATAGTTTCCATACATATAAATCAAATTATAATTTATAAATATTCAATAGATAACATGATAATCCCTTCATGAATCATGTAGGTCTAGTTCATCTAAAAACACTGACATATAAAATACAGGATCATAACATATCTACATCATCACCCACTAAGTTCCTCATTACTAGAGCCCTTATTTGAAATATCATACCTATTACCTTTCTTCGTAAACTGGGGAAAGAAAAAAAATAAAGGGTGTTCTTACATTCTTAGTAAGTGTAAAAATGGAATATACTATTGATCACTTCAGATTAACCTGAAAATAAGGGTATTGAAACTTTAGAATGACATTTGAAAATCAAACCCAACATACCATAGACTATAATCTTGAGTCATGGAAGAAATATTGGTTTTTCATATGACATGAAACCTAAAATAATCAAAGAACTAGATCCATGAGGGAATAAAATTGGAATAATACATAAGTTTATAACAAACATATAACAAAAGAAAATCTTTAATATTAAAGGCTCATTGACATGAGTAAAAATGTGGAATCGGTTCACTCCCCATACCATCATAGTTTTCAAGGTTCTATCTCAAGACCTTCATAGTTGACAATGTACCATACTAAACGGGGTTGAAACAACATTTCTCCCAGGTTTATCTCTTAATATATCAATCGTCATACAATGAATTAGTGGGGTGGGGGTACATTCCTAATCTATCCTTAAGAATAACATAACCATCATCTCTGTTTGTAATTTAATGGTCATACATGGTTATAACATAACAACCATACTTAGATATGACTTAACAACAATCAAATAAATAAAACCACACATATGTATTCCAAATTATCATAAAAAATTCATTATATCAGAACCCATAATAAGAAATGGGTTTCATAAATAGTTCTTCATAGAATTAACATGTCTAAAATGAACAATTTTCTTAAACATTTCATCATTTCATCATATTATAACCCATTGAAAAATGAATGACTTTTACAAAAGTATATTCTTCTCAAACATAAACCATTAAGAGAATGAATAAAATTGTAAGCCTTTAATTATATCCCCAATAATTCATAAGGGGAATTTATGGTAGTTTTATTTTAGGAATATAAACCTGAGTAAAAGATAATGATTTTTTTGGGGAAAATAACCATACCATTTTAAAATAAATTCATTAAAATATAAATATTTCAAAAATATTGTGGAGGAAAATTAATTTTAAAATAACCATAGAAACATTTAATGTTATATTAAAATCAATGTTTTCTTATTGGATCCAAAAATTATGTTCATTTTATATATGATAAAATTTTACATTCTTTTTTACACTTATGTAAAAAACAAAAAAAAAAGACCTCATCCAAAAGAAGACAAGAAGATTACTTTTGAAACATTTCATAAAAATTAAAAATTCTTAAAAAATTCATTCAAAATCAGTGGCGAATATTCAAATACTTATCTAAAATAATTAGAGAAATCATATATATGGAAGAATAAGTTTTTTTGACCTAAGAAAGAAAAAATGTAAATTTTACAAAAAAATATTATGTCTCTTGATTACATAAGGTGAGAAAAATTCAATAAAAACGTGAATTTCAAATAAATAAAATTTAGAGAAACAAACACATGATTTTAAATATATGTAGATCATATAGTCTCATCATTATAAATATAATATTAAACAATCCTGGTAACAATGACATTGAAATATAAAACACTTACATCTTTTGTATCATTTAAACAGTATGTCCTAGGAAACAATAAACATTATATGGATTTTGGAATATTCATAAAATTCAAAGAAATAATTATAAAATATGTTAATGAGATTTATATAGCCCACACAAAATAAAAAAGTTGTGTATAAGGAATATTTCCCACATAAATGAAAGTGTGATGAATATCATATACCTTAGGTTCTAATTCCTCTGAACGTGTTGGAAACACCATGAGAATAAATATTGGTTGACATGAGTATCTTAAGAAGGGGGTGGTGAATTGAGTTCCTAATAAAACTTTCTATAGAAATATGTTTGAAAAAAATCACCTATTTTAATTAAAACATCGTTGTCAATCCAAACCGAATAATGTTATATGCTTGGATTTTTAAAAAATTTCTCAATGTTTGATTAAGACTTCATTAAAAAAAATAGGTAAATTAAGTTATAATTTGAAATAAATTTATTTTATAAATACATTATATAAACACTAATTAATACTAACTCTCAATGTGGTGGTTTTATTTATAGTGAAACCCAAATTCATTTCAATGATTATATATGAATGAAAATAAAACACAGAATTAAATTAAAATAAGATATTTAGTCATAAGTTGAGATCAAATCCCCTCGACTTGGAAATTAATAATTTTCAATAACATTATATAAATATAATCTTGATCCCTAAACTGTATTGGGTATAAAGACAACAACAACAAGGTATCCAAGCCATTTAGCAACCTCTACCATAATAACCGTGGTAAAAAAATAAACATATGCCGCATATGGAACTTTTCCACCACACCATGGGTAAATATATAAAATTTGAAAAAAGAATACATGTATGATCTTCCATCTATATAAAATTAATAGTGTTCATTGATTAAATAGATTTAACCAAACACTAATAAAATATCAATTCAACAAAAACAAATAGAAAGTATAACGTGTAGAAAAGATAGTGTTGCTTAGTCTGAGGTTCTCTGAAGCATGAGGCATAATGAATGTTGCTGGGATACAGGTTTGAATAATTTTTGTTGAGAAATGTATTGAAATAAAAAAATTTAAGCCCTCTATGGTCTGACTAGTTTGATGGAATCATATATTTTATGTGATCCACTCTTCCATAGTCGGTTTTAGGTAAGGATGATTCATTTAAGAATATTCATTTCATAGATTACTTGATATTTCTTTCTCATGTGACCAACTTTCATTCACTCATTCAACAGTTTTTTTCATGAGGGTGACTTCTTTTAATATATATCATTGTAGGACAGAGTGTCCATTTTAGGGATAATCATCTCAGTATCCTTCTTCCTCATACATTGATCAAAAATAATCATTAATTCTATCTAAATTAGTTTGTTATTAACCATTAAAATAATCCATATCCTTAAATTCAATAATTTAGCCAATATTAATTTTTAATTCCCAAAACCCATAATAATGATAGTTAGTCATTATGGAGGGGACTCATGTCTAGTGGTGGTTCATTCTAATAGTGGGTTAGTTTGGAAGTGATACATTTAAACAAATTTCAAGACATGTTGATGGTAGGTCAGGTCTAGTGGTGGCTCATTTTTAGTGCTAACTCATCTCAAACGTGATTCATCTTAATGGTGACACATCTCAGCGGTGACTCATCTCAACGATGAATCATCATAATGGTGATTCATCATAATGGTTACTTGTCTCAATAAAGACTCCTCTTAATGATGACTCATCTCCAAAGTGACTCATCTCAGGGATGTCTCGTATCAAAGTTAAATCATCTCAATGGTGAATTTTCACAATGCTATCTCATCTCAAAGGTGAAACTTCTAAATGATGACTCATCTCAATGGATAGTATATTAAAAAATTATAAAACTTTTTAATAAATTTATTTATATAATAAAATTTCAACATAAATATATAATTGGATAAATCGATAATTAGCATGATTTGCGAGCATTGAAACAATGAGGTTCAAATTATCAACCCCTTTTTTATGTTCACAAATCATGGAATTTTATAAACAAGGTATAGAATATCATATTGATTATAATTGATTGGATTAAATCTAAAAAAATAGTATCCAATGTATTTAATATAGATGATATGAATGGTATAGATTAAATAAATTTCGAATAAATTGTGTGGTATCAAGAAAAAACATTAATGATGGTATAAAAGGATAACATCACTGTAAAAATTTTAAATAAATGACATTTTAACTCTACCTTTTGGGGATTATCAAAAATTAAATAGAAAACTAGGAAATGAAAATAATAAAATCTGAATTAAAAAAGAATTTCCATTTATAGATAAAAATTTAATGAATTACATAAAAAAATACATACAACAAAATGAAAAAAACATCCCTATAAATGAATTAAAATCTAGTATCAAAACTTCTTAGTATGATTAGTTGGAATAGTATTTTATGTGCCCTTAACAGAGGTAGAGGGAATAGATTGAGAGATTCATGAAGAGCTAATTGTGGTTAACAATGCTGGGACAGAAACAATAGTGGTAAGGATATAGGTAGAATATATAATCTTCCTGATGATCACTAGTCAAATATTTTGAACTGCTTCTTGTAAAGAAAAAATGAGATGTTTTAACCAGGATGGAAAAGGTATATTGGGACCTTGGGTAATATTCAGTCTGAAATATATCGCATTCTAAAAAACATGATACCCCCTTTCTAGAAGAATATATAATAGAAGTATATATAACAACAAGTTCAAAAAACATTTTCACACCAACTATTTTCTAACTAGTTGAAGGAACAATATATTCTTCATTAGCATGATCTACATCTACATGACTAACTCTGTGGATTACGAAAGGTTAAAATTACTCCCCCTTAACTGATGTCGACAACTCCTCTATAGTAGCTCAATCATCATATTGATGTAAGCATGGTCTCTCCTCAGATCTAGAAGAAAAGGAAAATACTAGAGAAGAAACAGGTGTCTCATGGATCTGAACATCCTCTTCACCAATATGGCCATCACAACCATCATGATATATACTACCATTACTATCATCATCATCTATATCTCCCTCATATTCTCTATATCCATATTTCTTAACTTTATCATATGCTTACTTTTATCATCATCCCTATTTTATTTTTCATTACCATTTTCTTCTTCATTTCTATTTTCATCATCATATTTTTCTTCTTTTTCTTCTTCATATCCATTTTCACCATTATCAGATAAATAAACAATTTCATTAGAATCCTCAATATATTATTCTCAAATTTACTCATATAAAATAGTATATATCACTAGTAGATATCAAGTAGGAATATCTACACAAAAGTAACTATAGGAGGGTTCTTAGGAAATTCAGGGTCACTACACACATCGATTGAGAACTCCTACTCCTCATTACATGAGATAGAAAACTCTTATTCTTTTTCATCTAAGTACACATCCAATCTATCTATCTCTAATCTAGGAACTACAAGATTACATGGTAATTTAGTTTGATCCATGAGATATAAATCCTCACAAATATTTCCAACATAATACACCCACTGCCACTTCTAGGGTATTAAATTTATTTTCATCCTCTTCGCAATTAAATTGGTCCAGAAAAAACCTCCACAATTAACCTTGGATTATTCTTCCCCATCAAATAAACTCTTGGCCTCCAGCATGAAAAAATTGAACATGGAACAAAATAGATATTTTTACCTCAAATATATCTTACAAATATCCATCATATAGACATAAAAATATCTACACAAATTTATTTTAAATCTACTTTTAATAAACTAGATAAGGTAAACATATATTTATCTCATTGTCCTAAAATCACATTTCTATGGGCATAGAATGTGCAGAATAAACATTAACCAAAGGAAACACTAACATGAAGCTCAATTTTATCGGGTCTTCTCAAAGTACCATCTCCAGTCATGTCAGGTAAGGAAACATCATATATAATTGAATCATTATAAACTAGATTGGATCCATAATATTCATTTGAAACACCTTGATGGAGAAAATTGATATATAATTCCCATTGAATTTAAGATAATAAAACAATTTTTTCGTTTATCCTACTTCAAACTAGTGTTTTTATTCTCCAAATTAAAAATTGATATTCTAATAAAACTGATAGACAAACCGATGATAGAACAATATCTCATTGTTTGGGAACCACTCAGACCATCCATGGTCCTTCATTAATCTATATTCTAATAAAATTATCAATTGAAACCACTAAGAATGTACTTCCTTCTGAAGAACTATTGTACACATTACATGTTATAGGTTTTTCAGATCGACTGTAGATCATGTTGATTCACCTTTAAATTTATTCAAATTACGCGACACATTAGGAGATGAAACTACTTCTCACATCACTATGACGATTTCAAGAAAGGTGGAAGGATCGAATGAGGTTGGAAGAATGAAAAATTTTGGGAGATAAATGGTTTAGAATAAGGTTTGGGAGTGATAGTTAAAGTGTTGAAATTAGATTAAGAGCCTAATTTTTATCATGTTGGAATTTTTAAAAATGAAAATTTAAAAAATAAAAATAACAATTAAGTCATAAATAAATAAAATATTTAATGTATGAAACAAAATCTAAAATATATGGTAATTAAAACTATGGATTGTTACCAATGGTGGGTTGTTCCAATGGTGGGTAAACCCCAATGGTGGTTAAAAACCAGGTGTGGTCAAACACAAACAGTGGGTAAAATAGAATGGTGGGTAAACTACAACAGTGTGTAAACTCTAATTGTGAGTCATAAAATTTATGATCATCCAAAATTAATAATTAATAATTCTTGTTTGATGTAATTCATTCCCTCATAATTTAATGGTATGTCAAAAATATTTGCAAGATTATGTTATTTACCAATGTATTTTGGTGTTATATCATTATTTTGGAAATGAACTCTTAAAAAGTGATGAATAACATAAATGAGTTTTGTTTTAGATAAAGTTATGGGAATTTTATAAATGTCTATAAAAAATTTATTATCACTATTTATAAGGTCATGTTATAATTTATGGCCATAGTATAGTAATGTCGGTATCAACCAAAACAATTAGGCATAGCTACAAGTATGAGATATTTATTCAACTTCAGTAGTAGATAGTGAAATTGAATTGTTCTTCTTAGTGTGCTACGAAACTAGAGGCTTTCCCAAAATAGGACATGTTCCATAGGTGACTTTTCAACCTAGATTATAACCACCCCAATTAGTATCCAAATAACTAACTAAGAAAAGTTCTTCCCCTCACATATAATACAATACTAAATTATTTGTATATTTGAGGTATTTGAAAATAATTTTAAATGTAATTAAATGTGGTTATTTTGGATTTTTTTTGAAAATGATAACACATAAACACACTAAATATAATTTTATGCAAACTAGAAGTTTGGTTGAGAAAAATTCCAATCATACCTCTATACATAGTTTGATCCACTAGTTACAAAACATCTTCAAGATCAAACGTACAGGTGCTACTCATATGAGTTTAACTACATTTACTGTTATCTAAACCAAAACATTTTAAAAGGTCTCTAGTATATTTTCCTTGATTAAAATAATTCATTATTTATTCTAAAAAATATGAAATCCAAGAAAGAATTTTAGTCCACATATTTTACTCATTTCAAATTATTTTGGAATCATATTTGGAAAATTATTACATAAATAATTTTTATAAGGTCTACAGACAATATAATCTATATATAATTGAACTACTAAAATATCTTTTAAAGAAAAAATAATATAAAGTGTTTGATCATATATACCTTTTTAATACCCTTTATAAATATAGAAAATAATGTTTATATCATACTAAGATGTAGGAGCTTATTTTAAATAATATAAGTATTTTTTAGTTTGAAAGAATAATTTGTAGAATAAGGAAGTTGAAAACATAGGGGCTTTTCAAAAGAACTATCCTCAATTATATAACCATTAAAGAATGAAATTTTACAATCCATTTGATATAGTTTGAAATCAAGATGTTCTACCAAAGATATAAATATTATAATGTATTTAGTTCAGCATACTTGTGCAAAGGTTTCCTCATATTCTATACCCTATTAATGACAATACCCTTATAAAACAAGTATAGCCTTACTTCTTATTGTTATTCCAGATTTATCAACCTTCTTTATAAACACCCAATTAGTGCATACAATTATTGTTTCATTAGGTCTATCAACATGTGGATAAAATTTATTTATTTTAACTTGATTAAGTTATTCATATATATCCACTGTCTATATGACATCATTTATTGCAGCAATCTTGTTCTTAGGTTCAAGATGAAAAAAATTTCTTGATGTTCAACCCGGTATCATAGTGATTCTCTAGTTTGTGTACCTCCATATATGTCTCCAACTGCATAATCTAGAAGTATGTAATTTAGAGTTCTAATAGATATTGAAAAGGATGGGATGGTCCCCTAATGGGCTTCTATAGATTTAGGTTCATGCACTAGATGTTCCTTAGAACTGGATGATTTTTCTGCATGCCTTACAATAGTATCACTCATTATTTCATTTATGCATGAAGTCAATAGATCAACCAATAGGTTTTAAAAGGTTCTTTAAAAACATTTGTATTTTCTCATCAAAATTTACATGGATATACTCATCCATATATGTGGTTCATTTATAAGATACACTATTTGTTGAATAACCAATAAAAAATAATTCATCACTTTTTTAGAAAATCATTTCAAGATTATCCTCAGTATTAAGAATAATGATATTGCATCTAAAACTATAAAGTTATTATCCTTATGAATTATATTATTCCTAATTTCATAAGGTTTTTTCCTATAAAATAGGTCTAATTAGGATTCTATTAATTATATAATAGGCTTTATTCACATACTCAAACCCAAAGTAGAACAAAAAGAAAAATTTATTAATAATTGTTCAAGATGTCTTTTGATATGTTCTCTTTAGCCTTTATACAACTCCATTATGATGAGTGGGGGATCATGGGTGCATATATATTTTGGTTGTATCCATTTTTTGAGTAAAACCATTCAATGTATTTATTTTCAAACTTAAGTCCATGGTAAATTCTTATGGCCTTAATTATTTTCCCATAGGGGTTTTCTACATATTTCTCATTCTTGTAAAATTAATAGAAGGCTTCACTTTTGTGAGATGAAAATAATAACCATGTATACTTATAAAATTTATCTACAAGAATTTATACATAGTTGTTATCATTAAGACTATAAATTTTATATGGTCCAAACAAGTCCATGTGAACCAACTCTAGAGGATGAGAAGTTGAAAAAAAAATTATTCTATTTGAATTATATTTTGTTTTGTTTCTCTTTTTGAAATGGGTTAAAGAATTTTTCACATTGGAATTCGGGTTTTAATATATAACTGACTAACCCTTTCCTAGTAATATTTCTATGTGAATGAATGTTTTAGGGTCCTAATATCATTAGAATACGTCAAGAATCATTATGAAATTCACATAATTTTTTTTAAAAAAACTAATGAATAAATTCTATAAGAGTACACAATTTACATTATAAAATTATTAAACCCTAAATCATTTTTAGAATTGAAAAAACAAAAACAATATTTTATAAATTACACATGAAAATAATCATAAAATAACTATGAGATGCTATGTAGAGTTTATTTTAAACCATAAAAAAAGTACATCAAAAATTAAAACTGAGTTACAATTACCAATGTGGAAAAGGATGAAGATTTTTTGTTTGGAATAGTCACAAAATATGAAATGACCATCATGATCTTTTATTATGTTCATGAAACATGAGTAATCTCTTATCATATTTCTAGAAAATCTTCATTCCATGTACTATAGACTTTTGCTAGATCTCTTCAAGCAGTTCTCCAATAAATTAATTATATACCCAGAATGAATTTTGTAGCCAAAATCCATCAGTCCAAAAATGATAGTGACTAGAGATTTAGGAACCCATATTTTCTTCATGTTTTTCTTATGTGAATATTGTAAACTATTTGAAATAAAAATGTCACGACCTGTCCTCGGGACCCGTTCTGTGACTACCCCAAGCCCGCCTTCCATAGGCCAGGGGCTGGCGACTAGAACCAAAGGCATAAACCCAGATATGAGGGAAGGCATTGCCTTTGTGTAAGAAAAAAACACCATAGAGTAAGCAAGCAGTGGAAAACACTAAGTAAACTAAGGAAAATAGTAAGTTCTGGAATGTAAATGGGCCAGAATACAAACCCAACCGAAAGTAAAGTACAACTGAAAAGACAGAATAGGTGCGGGAAAGTAATGTAGCAACATCGAGCCGTCCTCTGGAAATCCCACCTGAAGGGTGGGTACAAATAGTCTCCTCTACTCCTCTGCTCCAGTCGTCTGCTCCGTGTACGTCTCGTCCAGTGACCCACCTCCAGGTACCATCCAGCTCCATGAGCTCCTACCTCGATCAGCGATGTCCGTCGTCTGCATCCAACACAACATAGTGCGGGCATAGCCCATTCAGGGGTGAGTATACACTACTTAGTAGGGACCCCGAGACCCCCGAAGGTCTCCCAGAGTCGACGAAGGATAATCCATAAAGGAAATATACAATCATGATGTAACAACCAACTCTACTAGGGTATATTCCCATACATATACCTAAGTCATCAATTCCAGTTCGGCTCCAACATCCGAGCCCAAGTTTGGTCTAGTCCACACAGGATAGCACAAGTCCAATCCACATATTATAACACAACCCAATCCAAATAGGAAAGCAAGTCAATCATATAGAAGATAATGATTGAAATTAATGACTCATCTCACATAGGTATACTTCTTTGTAAGACGATAGAGATGATCCGATTTAGCCACTGATTCATCTAAGCAGTCGGACCCACAAAGGATACAAGACCATCTACCCTGCTGGACCCACGTAGGATACAAGTACAGAGTCAAATACTGTCGGACCCACGTAGGATACAGGAACAGTAGTCACGTACTTCCAGACCCACATAGGATACAAGAACAGTAGTCTTCGCCGTCGAACAATGGAGGATTCCAATACGGTCGTCGTCGCTGCCGAACCCACGGAGGATCACAGTACGGTCGTCATCTTCGTCGCAGTCGCAATCAGATCTAGGGTTTCCGCACACAGCATGCTCGATTCCGGGAGGGTCCGCTCCACGCGCCAAGGGGGGTTGATACATTAACTGACATGAATTCCGTATTTTATGTATCCCAAAGTTTTGTCTCGTCAATAGGAACTCAACGCGACCGACGACGCGTCAATCAGACGCCCGGTCTAAGAGTTATTGGATTTTTCGTCCTAGGGGCCGAGTTGGTTTTTAAGTCAAAAAAAAACTCGACCATACTCCAACTACATCCAAACCTTGAGAGTAGTAAGCCAATGAACCTTCTCCCTGAGAGGAATCCAACAAAGTTGACGACACTTCAATCGGACGTCCGGAGCTCAAGTTATAAGTGTTTCCACTCCGAAGGCCCGGTTGGTTTCGTGTTCGAACCAACCCAGCCATATGCAAAGTTCTCCGAAACATTAAATGTAATATACTAAAATGACCTCCTCGATCCAAGGAGCTCTACACAACTGACGGTGCGTCGATCGAAGGTCCTTATCCCAAGTTATGGGTGTTTGAACGAAACTGTCCGAAAATAGGGGGTTTGGGCTCGTTCCGACCCGACCCAATACCCCCTGGGTCGGACCGAACCGGGTTGACCCAACCTGGGTCCGGGGTCCGGCCTAGTTGGGCATGGCTCGGCCCGGCTGGTGCGGCCCGGCCCAGTCGGTGCGGCCCGGCCCGACGCGAGGGTCCGGCCCGGCCTCCCTCCCCTGAGCACCGGTGGCCGGCGGTTCCGGCCTCCCTCCCCTGCTCCGCCATGGACAAAGGCCACGGTCTTGGTCCGACCGGCGTGGCGCGACGGCACCGCGCCCCTCCGCCATGGCCCGCCCCGGCCACGGACATCCATGGTTCTCCGGGGTGGCGTGACGACGCCGCGCCCCTCCTCCACGGCCTGACTCCGGCCGCGGCTTTGCTCGGCCTCAACGGCATGGCATGACGGCGCCGCGCTCCTTCACCGTGTGATATTCCTCACTCCCGCGCGGTGTCATTGCAATGCTCCACCTTCGTTCCATACCACAATAGTGAACATCAACAAAGGGGTAGGAGGATCAGCCATGTTCTTGTGGTCAAACCTCCTCCTGTTAATTTTATAACAGGGGGCTACGAAAAATTAATAATGAACGCCAAAATTAGACACGAACATAAATCAATCCTCTACCTCGATAATGAGTTGATGATCGGTGAGCGTTGCGAAAAACGACGTCGCGGGGTGAGGCTCTATAAACGTTGTTGGAGATCATCCGAGGTGGGGCGGCGTCTCACACCGTCTATGGAGAGGAGAAGAAAGTCATGACGATCGCTCATTGCGGTGATGGCGTTCTTTGTCGAGGTCTTGACATTCCTCGCATTCTCCAACGAAGAAGATGAAAATTCCCAAGGCTTTGTGTATTTACTCCCAATTCTTCTCACACAACAACCACCAAATAAAATAAGGTTCAGCCTTATTTTATTATTCCCATTCCATGAATTCGAAATTCAACTCTTAATTAAATACATTGATTAACTTAATCAAATAATTTAATGAGAGAGTTGACTATAATTGAGAGGGGGAGAGGATGAGTTATACATTACATATAGAGGGGGTGTTATGAAATTTAAGGAGGTGGAGGCTCGTGTGGGCCCCACCCCACTACCTCACAACTTACTTTCCCTTAACTCATAAACCACTAGTGGTGTAATAAAAAATATAATTGTAAAACAACTATATTTTTATTCTTCACATTTTTAACAACTCCTCCTGAGCAAACACACCTCCAAAAAAGGTGTTCCTAAGCAATTACCGGCGATGCGGTTTCATCGGTGCCCTAGGACTTCGATTCCGAGCACCAGTTCAAAAGTTAGGAAAACCCACTCGTTCTTTCACTAAACGTACCCGAGCTAATATTCGGAAAATGATTTCGGGCACACCGGGCCTTGAAATCAGGTGCCGTCAGAAACTGCGTACTCATAAAATCCAAAAGAAATTAAGAAAAAAAATTCCTTGAAATTTACATGTCTTTACATTACTCCCACATCAGAGCTTTATGTCCCCGTAAAGATACATCACAAACTAGGGGAACAAATGAGGGTATTGAGCACGCATCTGGGCCTCCCGCTCCCAAGTGCTCTCCTGGAGGTTCTCGTGCTGCCACCTGATGTGCACTAAAGGAATCGACTGCCCACATAGGAACCGATCCTGTCGATCCTTGATCTCCACCGAGACCTCCGCAAAAGTCACTACGCCATCAATGTCCAGCTCCCCATGGTCGATGATATGCATCGGGTCCTGCACGTACCTCCTCAGCTGAGATACGTGGAAGACGTCATGCACCATGTGCAACTGAGGTGGTAGAGCCAGTCGATAAGCCACCTCGCATATCCTGCTGTGAACCTGGAATGGTCCGATGAAGCGCAGAGATAACTATCTGCCCCGTCCAAATCTCCGTAATCCACATCAAGGTGAGTCCTGTGAGAAAATGTGGTCGACACCCTCAAGCTCTAGTAGTCCTTGCCTCGTGTCAGCATAAGACTTTTGTCGGCTCTGAGCTATCCTCATCCGATCTTGGATGACTTGGACCTTCTCTATCATAGCCTAGACCATCTTCGGTCCCACAAGTGCCGACTCCCTAGGGTCTGTCCAACAGAGAGGTGATCTTCAAAGTCGGTCGTACAATGCCTCGTATGGTTACATCCTGATGGTTGAGTGGTATCTATTATTGTACGCAAACTTCACCAAGGGTAGGGGATCCTCCCAGGTGCGACCAAAGTCGAGGACACATGCACGGAGCATGTCCTCGAGAGTCTTAATGGTACTCTTAGTCTATCCATCCGTCTGAGGGTGAAAGGCGGTGCTCAGATGTAGCTGCGACCCGGATGCCTCCTGCAACCCCTTCCAATGCCGAGAAGTAGAATGATCATATAGATCGGAGACGATAGATTATGGCACACCATGAAGCCGTATGATCTCCTATACCTAGAGGCATCCCAAGCTCTCCAATGAGACCTGCTCTCTAATGGGTAAGAAGTGGGCCGACTTGGTGAGTCGGTCGACAATCACCCAAATGGAGTCGTGACCTCTGGAATTACGTGGAAGCCCAGTCACGAAATCCATAGATATCTCATCCCACATCCACTCCGGGACCTCCAGGGGCTGTACCAAGCCTTTTGGTATCTGGTGCTCGGCCTTCACCTGCTGACAGGTAAGGCATCGAGAAACGAACTCTGCCACAACCTTCTTCATAACCAGCCACCAGTGTTGTCATCTAAGATCCCGGTACATCTTCACTACTCCCAGATGTACCTCAAAAGGGGAAGTGTGAAACTCTCTTATCACCTCCTCTTGTAGAGTAGTTGGTACCATGATACGTCCTCTGAAAAGGATGACGGGCTCTCCACCTACCAAAAATCCATATGGTGCCTGACCAGTGGAAATCTGGGCACGCCGCGTCTCACAGTCAATGTCCCCATGCTATATCCCTCTGACCCACTGATGAAGTGGAGGTGTGACTGTGAGCGACTGAAGCAAGTCTGCCCCATCTCTATCCACGAAGGATATCTACAAAGAGGCTAGCTGTTATATCGCCTCTCCAAGTAGTTGAATGCCCATCCTCCTGCTGAGAGAATCGGATACTACATTCCCCTTTCCAAGAGTATATACTATCTCAATGTCATAGTCCTGTAGGAACTTGAGCCACCGTCGTTTTCTTAGGTTCATGTCCTTCTACGAGAAGATGTACCTGAGACTCTGGTGGTCAGAATAGACTGTAATGCACTCGCCCATTAGATAGTACTGCCACATATTCAGAGAGAAGACCACTGCTGCTAACTCCAGGTCATGGGTAGCGTAGTTCTACTCGTGCTGCCTCAAATGTCATGATCCATAGGCGATCACTACCCACTCCTGCATCAGGACACAACCGAGTCCGGTCCCTGATGCATCATAGTAGACTACATACCCTACTCCCTCCTCTGGTATCTTAAAGATGGGTGCACTGGTCAATCTCTGTCTTAGCTCCTAGAAGCTCTGTTGACATCTGTCTGACCACATGAAGGGTTTCCCATTCGTCATAAAAGATGAAATTGGTGCCGCAACTCTAGAGAAGACTGGCACAGATCATCGATAGTACCCAGCCAGACCTAAGAAACTCTGCACCTATGTCACTCTCCTGGGTAGCTCCCAAGCTAACACTACCTCGATCATCATAGGATCCACCACAACTCACGCCTCAGAGATGATGTGTCCCAAGAAGTGTATCTCACGTATCCAAAACTGACACTTCGAGAGCATAGAATAAAGCTGGTGCTCTTGGAGTGTGTCCAGTACAACCCCCAAGTGGTAGGCGTGCTCTTCCTCAGTAGTCGAGTATATCAACATGTCCTCGATGAAGACAACGACAAATCGATCGAGGTAAGGCTAGAATATCTTGTTCATGAGACTCATGAACACTTCTGGAGCATTGGTTACGCCAAAAGTCATAACTAGGAACTCATAGTGGCCATACCGACATTTGAAGGCCGTCTTCTGCACATCCTCATCTCGAACTCTGAGCTGATGATAGCCTGACCTGAGGTCTATCTTCAAGAACCACTGTGCTCCCTTGAACTGATCGAAGAGGTCGTCAATCCTTGGTAGAAGATACTTGTTCCTCACTGTCACCTGGTTCAGGCGACGGTAGTTGACACACAATCTGAAGCTCCTGTGCACCATCTTGGTGAACAAAATCGGGGAAGCACAAGGTGAAACACTGTGTCGGATGAATCCCTTGCACTGCAAGTCCTCCAGCTATACCCGTAGCTCTCGAAGCATAGCGAGAGCCATCTGATATGATGGAGTAGATATTGGGGTTTTCCCAAGGTACATGTCAATATAGAAGTCTACCTATCTGCGAGGAGGTAGTCCTGGAACGTCGTCAGGAAAAAAGTCCTCATACTGACCCACCACTACTGGAAAACTCGGACTCCGCACGTCAACTGCTCCTAGGATGAGGCTAGAAAACTGATGAGTGATCGGCTGTACACTCATCTTCTTGAGTCTATCATGTGCTGCAAAGGCTCCCTTCTCACCAGTGAAGGTGAACCTGCTCCCATCCATGTGAATACACCACACCTTGGGCCTAATACAGTCAATCTGAGCATGGACTGTAGATAACCAATCCATACCCAAGATGAAGTCGTAAGTCCTCGACGCCTCTACAAAAAGATCTCAGCTGATGCTCTGGCCTCCTAGAGTAAGCTCACACTGTCGGAACTAGTGCGTATTCATCGAGTCTGCTTTCTTAGTAGTCTCTAGCCGTAAGGATCGAGCCAACGGTTCCGTCGGAATCTCTGAGCTCCGAACAAGGGTAGTAGTAATGAAATAATGATTTTCTCCTGTGTCTATAGGAACTGCAGAAAGGGTGGAGTAGACATAGATAGTACCTCGAATCATCTCTGGTGCGCCGTGGTCGTAGGCCTCCGTTGCTTGAAGTTGATCCTCTCTCTTCCCTCCAACTCCCTGTGGTCCGGGTGGACCTCCTGGTGGTGGTGGTGGTAAAGCCTCAAAGTGTCACCCACCACCTACTACTCGAACAGCTCCCTTGCCTTGTCCACCTGCTCCCTGTGGACCACCACGGTCAACCATATACCTCTTCTAGGGTGGTCTCTCAACCATCTTCTACTCCTCTGCATGGCGGGTCGGGCAGTCACGAGCCATGTGGCCCTGCCCGCCGCATGCGTAGCACTGTCTGCTCCTCGTAAGACTGGATCTGCGCCGTGTTCCCTGCACATCTGAGCCAGTGTCTTGAGGTCGCCCACCTGATGGTCTGGTCTGCTTGGAAACCTGTTACATCCATCGACTACCAGCTGCATAAGACTCAACTACATGCCGCCATGCGATAGGTCTTGCTACTGGTGAAAGCTCAGCAAAAAAACTATTTACGAGAAGGGCTCGCTCCAGTACTCATTCCTGTGTTGGAATGCTGAGGGAGATCATTGATGCCCTAATCTCATGCCTCAATCCCTGCTCGAAGGTCTGGGCTCGGAAGAATGGTTTCTGTACCATGTCCTTGGAATAGCGCGAGAGATCGGTAAATCTCGCCGAGTACTGGGCTACCGTCATGTTGCCCTGCTGCAGTTGTAGTAGCTCACGAATGCGAACCGCACGGAGGGTGGCTGGGACGAACTCCGAGCGAAAGAGGCTCTTGAAGACTGACCAAAGGAGAGATTCCTTGTCGTGCACCTGGAGCATCAGGAACCACCATCTGCCTACTACCACATGCAGGAGGCTCACTGCAAGGATCACCATGAGGTCAGTTGGTGTCCCCACTAACCTGAAAACTCGAACTACAGCCTCCATCCAATCCTTGGCTGCCTGAGGGTCCATCTCCCCGTGGAACCTGGGCGGTCTCTGACACTGAAACTTGTGCAGTGCACTATGGCGACTTGCACTCTCAACGGCATGAGCTGGTGGTATCAGTGGATCGACGGGTAGAGGTACCGTCGGTTCCTCCACTGTAATAGGGCCCTGCACTGAGTCTTCGATGCTCGGTGGGCTGTCGTCTCGCACAAAGCTCAGAACCCTAGCTGGCTGCCGTCATGGGGCCATCCTAAAAAGAAATAGGTGTACCACGGTCAAAAAAGTATACCGGGTGAGCAGACACAAAGTAATCACAAAGAAAACATTTGAAACACACATGCAATCAGTGTTTTCTTTCACTGAGTTGGAAATCAGAAGTCAGGGCCCTGGTGTACGGATATGTCGGCCGCCGCACCAACACTAGACTCCCTGGACTGATATCCACACTCAATACCCTTAACACTATTTCTTCACATAGAAGAAAGATCAGAGTCTTGAGTTCTGCGGTAGAACTGAACTCCTCTAATACCAATTTGCCAAGACCCGTCCTCGGGACCCATGCCGTGACTACCCCAAACCCGCCTTCCATAGGCCAGGGGCTGGTGACTAGAACCAATGGCGTAAATCCCGATATGAGGGAAGCAATTTCCTTTATGTAAGAAAAAAAACACCACACAGTAAGCAAGAAGCGGTAAACACTATGTAAACTGAGCACAATAGTAAGTGCTGGAAAGTAAATAGGCCAGAATACAAACCCAACTGAAAGTAAAGTACAACTGAAAAAATAGTACAGCGGTCGAAAAGTAAAGAAGCAACACCAAGCCATCCTCTGGAAATCCCACCTAAAGGGTGGGTACAGATAGTCTCCTCTGCTCCTCAGCTCCATCCGTCCACTCCGTGTACGTCTTGTCCAGTGATCCACCTCTAGGTACCGTCCAGCTCCACGAGCTCCTACCTCGATCAGTGCTATCGCTGTCTGCATCCAACACAACATAGTGCGGGCATAGCCCATGGAGGGGTGAGTATACGATACTCAGTGGGGATCCCGAGACCCCCGATGGTCTCCCAGAATCCACGAAGGATAATCCACAAAGGAAAGATACAATCACGATGTAACAAACAACTCTACTAGGGTATATTCCCATATATATACCTAATTCATCAATTCCAGTTTGGCTCCAACATCCGAGCCCAAGTTCTATATTTTCCACATTGGATAGCACAAATCCAATCCACACAGGATAACACAACCTAATCCACATAGGAAAGCAAGTCAATCTTATCAAAGATAATGATTGAAAGTCAAGACTCAGCTCACATAGGTATACTTCTTCGTAAGATGATAGAGATGATCAGATGTAGCCACTGATTCATCTAAGCTGTCAGACCCACAAAGGATACAAGACCAGATAAGCTGTTGGACCCACAAAGGATACAAGACCAGCTACTCTGCCGGACCCACGTAGGATACAAGTACAATGTCAAATACTATCAGACCCACGTATGATACAAGAATAGTAGTCACGTACTACTGGACCTGCATAGGATACAAGAACAGTAGTCTTCGCCGTCGAACCCATGGAGGATTCCAGTACGGTTGTTGTCACTACCGAACCCACGGAGGATCCAAGTACAGTCGTCATTGTCGTCGCAGTCGCAGCAAGCTCTAGGGTTCTCGTATATAGCATGCTCGATTCCGGGAGGGTCTGCCCCACGAGCCAAGGGGGGGTCGATACATCAACTAACACGAAGTTTGGATTTGATGTATCCCAAAGTTCTGTCTTGTCAATAAGAACTCAACGTGACCGACGTCGCGTCAATCAGACGCACGGTCTGAGAGTTATTGGCTTTTTCGTCCCAGGGGCCCGGTTGGTTTTTAAGTCAAAACCAACCCGACCATAATCCAACTGCATCCAAACCTCGAGAAGAGTAAGCCAAAAGAACCATCTTACTAAGAGGAAACCAACAATATCTACGGCACGTCAATCGGACGTTCGGAGCTCAAGTTATAAGTGTTTCCGCTCCGAAGGCCCGGTTAGTGTCGTGTTCGAACCAACCCGGCCGTATCCAAAGTTCTCCGAAACCTTGCGTGCAATATACCTAAATGACCGCCTCAATCCAAGGATCGCTACGCAACTGACGGTTCATCTATCGGAGGTCTGTAGCCCATGTTATGGGCGTTTGAACGGATCTGTTCGAAAACAGGGGGTTTGGGCATGGTCCGACCCGGCCCAATACCCCTGGGTCGGCCCGAACCGGACGATCCGACCTGGGTTCGGGTCCGGCCCTGTTGGGCATGGCCCGGCTCGGTGCGGGGGTCCGTCCCGGCGTGGGCAACCCTGCTTGGCTCGGGCGGCCCAGAACGGCACGGGCAGTCCATCCCGGTGCGGCCGGTCCTGCCTGGGTGCCCGCACGCTGAGCGGACGTGGGGGGGGGGGGGGGGGGGGCGCTGCCCCCTTGCTTTGAAACGGTGGACCCGAGGGTACGCCCTACTGAGTTGGCCGGGGGTTCAACCCCCCTGTTTTTCTGGATCTAGCCGACCGTAATGGCCGGCCGATTGTGTGGCGCGGGACCATCCAGTCCCGCTTCCTGAGGGCCGGCGGCCGGTGCTTTCGGCCACCCTCCCCTGCTCCACCGCGGCAAAAGGTCATGGCATTGGTCAGACCGGCACAGCGTGATGGTGTTGTGCCCCTCCGCCGCTACCCACCCCAGCCGCGGCCCTCTTTGGTTCTCCGGTGTGGCGCGACGGCGCCACGACCCTCTGCCGCGACACGACTCCGGCCGTGGCTTCATTCGGCCTCAACGGCACGGTGCGACGGCGCCGCGCTCCTTCGCCACGTGATATTCCTCATTCCCGCGCAATGTCGTTGCACCACACCGCCTTCGTTCCATACCACAACGGTGAACAAAAACAAAGGGGGAGGAGGATCGGCCGTATTCGTGTTGTCCGACCTCCTCACGTTAATTTGATAACAGGAGGCTAAGAAAAATTAACAATGAACGCCAAAATAATCCACGAACATAAAACAATCCCCTGCCTCGATAACGAGTTGACGATCGGTGAGCATTGCGGAAAACGACATCACTAGGTGAGGCTCCGTACACATTGATGGAGATCGTCCGAGGTGGAGCGGCTTCTCACACCGGCTGCAGAGAGGAGAAGAAAGGCACGACGATCGCTCCTTACAGTGATGGCGTTCATCGTCGAGGTCTTGACGTTCCTCACATTCTTCAACGAAGCATACGAAGATTCCCAAGGCTTTGTGTATTTTATCCCAATTCTTCTCACACAACAACCCCCAAATAAAAAAATCTTGACCCTTATTTTATTAATCCCAAGCCATGAATTCAAAATTCAACTCAAAATTAAATACATTTATTAACTTAATCAAATATTTTTATGAGATATTTTACTTGTAATTAAGAGGGGGAGAGGATGAGTTATACATTAAATCTAGAGGATGATGTTTAATGGGGTGTTAGGAAATTTAAGGAGGTGGGGGATCGTGTGGGCCCCACCTAACTTCATCACAACTTCCTTTCCCTTAACACATAAACCACTAGTGGTGTAATAAAAAATATAATTGTAAAGCAACTATATTTTTATTCTTCACATTTTTAACAACTCCTTTTGAGAAAACACATCTCCGAAAAAGGTGTTCCTAAGCAATTACCGGCGCTGCGGTTTAATCGGTGCCCTCAAATTTCGATTCCGAGCACCAGTTCAAAATTTATGAAAACCTGCTCGTTCGTTCACTGAACATACCTGAGCTAAACTTCGGCAAATGATTCCGGGAACACCGGGCCTCATAATCTGGTGCTGTCAGAAACTGCATACTCGTAAAATCCCAATGAAATTAAAAAAATCCTTGAAATTTATGGGTGTTTACAAAAAACTATATTGCATCCACATGAATAATAAATGGTAGAAAAATTTCAAGGATTGGATTTTGGGACAAAAGTACTCTTGAATACTCTCCCCTATCCTACATGATAACCTGAACTAGTAATATACTTAATTGAAATTTTTTATCATTTAATTTGACTTAATATTAATGTTCCATTAGTAAACCTATAAAGTTAATTATTTAATTGATCACTATAAAACATCAGTTCAACATTTTACTTCAACAATTGAGCTTTCTTTTATTTTTATACAGCAAAATCAGATTTCATATTTGCAGATAAATAATGTGGTTTCTATAAAATTATGTATTTTACATTCACCTCATTGAAGTAATCCTCAATTATATTATAGTATTAAATTATATCATTATTTTTTATATTATCATAATTATGTTCATCTCTATAATTATTAGAATTATGTATATGAGATACAATAGGAACCTGAGATATGTTTGTCATGAAGCACATAACTTATCTATTAGGAATTTATTTAGGATTTGAGTCTGAGTCCGATGATTTACCATCAGATGAACTCCGATTGAATTTATTTCATTCTTTTAATTTATTTCCTTATCATCATACTAATTTCAGTACTTTCACATGGGATTTTAATTATTAACATGTACTTTTCTTTTTCACTCATAATAGGTAATTTCATTTGAATTATCATCATTTTTCTAGTCTTTCATCCAATTTTATCTATTATCATACATTCACTTGTTACTCAGTTTTATAAATAATTTCCTTTTATTATATATCTTCATAAACCTTCTGGTTGTATGGTATATTTATAAATCAATGTTGGCTACTTATTCCTCATAATTGGAGCTTTCAGTATGTACTTATTCCTTTTATTTTTGTTTTGGTGAAATACTCTTGATGGCTACAAAATTACTCTTTGGTTAATATTTATATTCATATTAATCCTTAATCTCATCCTCAAACATCATCATCTTCTTGAATCAATTACTTCATTGGTATTTTTCAAATATCATTGGATAATGTTATTTAATCTGATGGTCATGTCCATTTTTCAAGAATACATCACAATATTTGCATGCTTTGATCATTATCTAAAATTAGATTTCCCTATATGGTCATTGTATTCACTAACTCATTGAACCTGAGACACATCTCAAATATAATCTCATCAGGATTCATCTTGGATGTGTAATATTTTATTGTGTAATTATTCAATATCATTTCTTTGACATTAGTAGTTCATTTATGAGAAAGAACTATTATATCCAATATTTCATAATCTGTTTTACAAGAATATATCTTCTTAAAGTCTTCATCAGCTAAATAAGTATAAATAGAATTCAATGATTTGAAATTTTTATTATATGAATTATTACCAGAATCAATCCAGATAATCCTATAATTCTTATGTAACTTGTGACGTCCTGACGTGAGTTTCATTCAATGGTTCCCTAATCTGGTTGACCATAGGACCTCAGGCCCAACTATTTATATTCTGAAGGCTACTGACTAGCAGCGATGATATAATATCGATCATCGAGTGACTATACCTTTTTTAATCAAATCCTCAAAACAATTAAAAATAAATAAATAATATCCAAAAATATATAACCAAAACCAAAATAAGTCTACTATCATATTCTGGACACAAAAAGAATACAATATCCAAACTAAATTATTATATATGACCTACCAGATTTGTGAAAAGTTTCAAATGAAAAACCAAAAATACAGACACATTAAACATACAATAAGGGCATGATACCATGTTCGGTTCCCTCATCCATACTCCATCACATACCATTTATCTAACATATTTCTCTTTCCGTTATATTTTCCAACAAACATAAAGTCTATTGAGTTATCGGTCGGGCATCCTGAGTAGGTTGTGAATACAACTTTGTGGGCCAAAAATAATAGCATCTAAAATAATATAGAGTATATAACTGTGTGTGATGTTTTATAAAGAATAAAATATAGGAAACAAGGTAAATATTTATATATTCTATTATTCTTTATTTAACCACATAAAACCCACATTTGTGTGGTCACTCAAACCATCAATACCTTATTTTCCCAAATTCATAGTTTGAACATTCCCCATGTGATATAACATATCACAATACCATGGCTATCAATTAACATTTCAAGTCAATTCATAGTATGTACAATTGGAACTATAGTCCAATGCTATCATTTTGGGCCCAAAATACTATGTCTAGAAATTAGTGGGTATTTGAATAATTTGTATGTGTCCCAAAACTCATTTATTGCTAGGGGATTTTGAATCATCAATACATATCCCACACATATATATCAATCAATCAAATATTGTATTTTCTATAATAAGCCCATGTCGCACCCATGTATATCATAAAGTCACATGTATAACAATATCACAATTTCATAAACATCATGTGTAATAATCATTAATATTTTTATCAAACATTCTCTTTATGGGGTAGCAATTCAATTATAAATTCAATATCGGTTCATCACATTAATCACATGGACAAAATAAAACCATTTCAACATTAAACCATTTAGGTTATGCCATCAATCATATAATACTCATTGTTAATTTATTTTTACTCACATTAGTTAACAAATTAAAAAATACCAATATCCCATTGATTTTATAGTCACACTATTCCATTAATTAATTGACCAGTTAATTAATCAAATCCCACCAATTTCAATTCCCCCAATTTAACCCTAATCATTGTCACATGGAAATTAAATTAAATCGATTCGATCATCAATGAAATTTATTAATCTTAGAACTTTCAATTTCCAAATAACATACACATAACTAAATAAATACTATGGTATTTTTAATTTGTATCACCATTGTCAAAGTTGTTGATGAATTCTCTAAAATATAAATCAACACTTGAAGTGAGAAAATATGGATCACAATGAATAATGAGATCTAGATCTGAAACCTAGATCCAATACCAAAATAATCATGATCCATCAAACATAGATGTAAACCCATTACCAATAGAGAAAGGCTATACCCATTCTATCTGAGAAGGGAGACATGATAGAGAGATAACTATTCTTGAAGAATACACATACTCATAGAGCTACAGATCTATCCATTCATCATTTGATTTATACTGAATGGTGCTTGAGAGCCCAAAGAGTTCATCAAGATGACTCCAAAAATGAGATAAATGATTTAGGGTCGATTTGGGTTGAATTTGTGGGATAATTGGGGGGTTTATGAATTGTTAATCTATTTTTTTTGATAATTAACCCATAGACACTATTTCCAAAATAGGGGTGAATGGTTTTCCAAATAATGTTCCTAAACCATGCTCCACTTATATGAGGTGAATAATTACTCTTAATAGGTCCCTGGTTTTGACAAACAATATTCTAGCAAAGAAATCCCTATATGTCTAGGGTTAAACGGATTGCTGGTGTAGGGTCCATAGTTTGGGAAAACCAAGAGACAATCATGAAATGACCAAAATCCCTCCAACAACATTGAAAATTCACCCAATCATGCCAAAGATAAATCCCAAACATGATATTATAATAACCAAGAAAAAAATTTTGAGATATCTCTAAAAAAATTAGGATCGTACAATAGCATTACCTTATAATAGCTCATCCCCAAGCTGTACTCTCTATAAAATCTTTGATTCTATGTTTAAATTATTAGGCCACATAGAATTCATATCCACTTATCTTTCCCATGTTTCTTTTTAATCACACCCATGATTCTACAATACATAAACTAACATAATGGATTTTCCCCATAACACTTTCTCACAAAGTTCCAATGGAGGTATCAGATGATCCTCAAAATTAACATTGATCTGAATCTCAACATCATCCACATCGTTCAGATGAGAATTTTTGGGATGATACCTCTAGAGTTTTAACACGTGAAAAAACTCATGTATAACACTATAACTCTGTGGAAGGTAAAATAAGTATTCCACCACCTGATTCTCTCCATAAATTCAAACATTTCAACAAACCTAGGTATAAACATTCCCTCTCCTTTAATCCTATTGTGACCTAGTCTAGGAACCAACAGAAGAAAAACATGATCACCCTTTAAAAAAATAAAGGGGTTACCTTCATCCATCAGCATACGACATTTTCCTACTCTAAGACACATCCATATTATTGTGAATTATATGAACATATTCTAACATGTTCTTCACAAGACTCATTCCTAACAAGTCTAACACACATGCATTCATCAAACAAAGTGGTGGTCTACATGGCCAACCATAAAGAGGCTCATATGGATCCATATGAATATTTTTTTGATAACTATTGTTATAGGTGTATTCCCCCATTGTTAGGTGATTCTCCCAATATTTACAAAACTCTAGGACACACTCCCCTTGAATATCTTCAAGAACCTATATAAAATGCTCTGACTACCCATCTCATTGTCTGTGGAAATTCTTACTCAGGAAAACATATATTCTAATTACCTTTTGTAACCCCTAACAGAAGCATGAAGTAAAACATGAGTCAAATTTTGGAATTATAATCCATGGTACCCCATGCAGACAGACTATCTCCTGAATGTACAAGTCTAAAAACATATCCACTTAAAAAGTCTCCCATATAAGAAAAAATGTGGTGCCTTATTCAAGGGGTCCACAATCACCCAGGTTGCATCATTCTTATGCGGTTTCCTCAGGATACCCACCACAATGTCCAGGGTAACATCATCCCACTTCCATTCCAATATGGGTAAATTTTGTAGTAATCCAACAGGTTTTTTTGTACCCCTCATTTATTTTTTTATAGCTATAGAATCGTGTCACAAATCCTTAATATCCATTTTCATATTCGGTCGCTAATATTGTTGATGTAGGTCACATTACATCTTGGTAAAACTCAGATGCACTGCCCACATTGGCAAATTATATTCACACATCAACTCCTCGTGCATACAAGTATGAATAACTACACGGCCAAAAACATTGATGATCTAATACTCATCTACAGTTAAATAGGAATGAGTATTCCTACCTTCAATTCCTTCCTTCGATACCAATCAATCTCGATCTCCCTACTTATTTTCCTTAAACTATCTTAAATGTTTATAATACTTTGAAACTAATATGAGTGTCATCAACTTCTAAATCTCTTGAACCACAATGTGTTTCTCAAGTAATAAATTCATTATTTTCCACTCAGAGCAAAAGTCCTGATAACCTATGTCTATTTTTCTATGTTAGAGTGTCAATAACATTATTTCCATTCTCGTGTGTATATTTTAGATCAAAATTGTATGATTGTATATTATCAACCCACCTCTACTACTAATTATTCAAATATTTTTGAGAAAAGATATACTTTATAGCCTTTTGATTAGTATATATAGTTATATTTTCACCAAATAGATAATGACACAAGAATTCCAATGGACAAACCACTACGGCTAACTTGTTTTCATGTGTTGGGTAGTTCTGTTCATCTGGACTCAACTATCATAAACCATATGCCACAACTCAATGTCCCTACAACAACACTACTCCAAGAACAATCCTAGAATCTTCAAAAAAGACCATACACTCCTCACCTAATTCAATAAGGATAAAAAACCATGTCATATTTAAACTCTTATTCATCTCTAGGAAGAAATTATCACATGCTACAGATAATTAAATGATTACCCCTTCATGGTCAATCATGAAACATGTTCATCCAACTGGGAAATATCCTAAATAAAACTCTTACAAAAACCTACTAACCCTAGAAAGTTATGGATATCGAAAAAATTCCTAGTTTGATCCAATGAAACAACTGCCTGAACATTCTCCCAATCCGCTAACACCCCTTCCTCCATGAACGGTATGGCCCAAGAAGTGTACCTGATCAATAAATAATATACACATAGATAACTTGGTGTATAGAAAATTATTTCATAGTTTACTCATGATGATTCCATGATATTGGGAAAGATCGTCATGAGTCTTGGAGTACACCAAGATGTCATCCATAAACACAACCATAAACATATCTTATTGTGGATGGAAAATTTAGTTCATTAATTTAATAAACACATATAGAGACTTCATTAATCCAAACCACATCACAATAAACTAATAAATGTGATACCTACTTCTGAATGTAGTCTATAGTGTGTAAAATGGTTGAAAACTCAAATTATTATACCCTGATCTCAATTAAATTGTGGATAAGACACAATCTTCCATCAATTGGTCAAATTGATCATTGATATGAACAAGAGGATATTGGTTCAACACATTTATCTTGTTCAACATCCTAGAATCAATACATAGGTGGAGAGTCTAATCATTATTCATAGAAAACAAAACTTGTTATCTATAGGGTGGTGTACTCAGAAAGAAACCCACTTTATCCATTCAATCTTACAGTTGATTATTCAGAACATGATACACTATTGGTTCTATTTTTTGGTGGAATAGAAACTAGATCAGTCGTCAACATGAACTCAATTATAAATTCCACATATCTTGTATGTGGTATCCCTAAGAAAACCTCACAAATCATATCTAGAATTAATCCACTACCAGTGGAAACACATCCTTCTTGACACATTCCTCGTTCAACAATAGACTTGAATACATTGTGGTGAGCACAAAAAGTTGCTATTAAACTGGCCCAACATGGTTGTGCTTGATATCCTACTATCCATAATGGATATTATTTTCATGAAAAGGCACTACTATAAAACATGACTTTAATAGAATTATAATACCCCCTTATCAATGATAAAAAAGTGTTGACTAACGTAGATTGGTTAAAAGGCCTAGGATTTTATCAACAATTGAAAATACATGATAAAGGAGTTCGTCGTCTGTGATAAAAAAGAGTTAATAAATTACAAATATATCATGGAATTTAAAAGTGCTGATGAATGAAACCATTTGTTAGAACATTTATTTAGCACTACTAAATGGACCCTTTATCATCACATCTAAAATAACTTAATGTGGATAATTTGTCATAATTAATAAATGTGTAGATAAAGGAGTCTTTTGTAAGTACTACTGAATGTGCTAATAAACTAAAATACTATTGTGTGAGGTTACAACACACAAATAAACTAGAAACCAATCATTCTATAGTGTGTTTTAACAGCACACTGTAGCACTAGAAATAGCATTATAAATTAACAAAACTAGATAAAAAACATAATTTAAATGAAATAAATTTTAAAAGATTTATACAACAAAAACACTATTAGAGAAAAAAATGAACTCCCCTATATAAGGAAAAAAGTAATATTTTGGTAATAATATAAGTATATAAATTAAATAGTAAGTGTTCATTTTAATCTAAACATTGAGTAATACCCAAAACACTATGTATTATATTGCATTTCAGTTTATGTTTGCACGTCACAACATGTGTTGTTCATATTCATGAATTCTCACTATGAAAATTTACTAAATAATTATTAGATAAAAATGATAAAAAAATTATTAATGTACCAGTAGATAAAATGATGAGAAAACAATCTATACTCCTTTTCATGGATTTGTAAATGTGATGCCTATTTTAAATTAAAATTACAATTATATATTTTAAAGACACACTTGGATTCATACCAGTCACACTATAAATCGAATTGTGGTGCATCTTAATCCTACCCATCGGTAGTGAATTATTGATCATTTTCCTAACGTATCATTACAATATTAATTCGTTTCTTTGGATTTCAATAGGCCGCATGTTATTTTTACTAATATGGAATTTTAAACTCAAAACATGCAATTTGGGTCATACTGGTTGCATCATGTGTGGGTTGTATTTGAGAATATTTCATAAGAGTAAAAAATGATTTATATATAATGGTCATAAATTATCAAGATAATATAATCTTGTTTTCATAGTTTTAAGTGAGTGACACTTTTTGTACTAAAATGTTACGTTTAAACTGATAACAAACACTTGTAGTCATACCAAGATCATCGTGTTTCAGAATGAGGTGAGGATGATCCTTAACATCGTAAATGAAATATAAATTGTTTTCCTAAACTATCAAAACAATACGAATGTGTTTTCATGGATTTTGATAATTCTATTTGACTTTTTTAGTAAAATTAATGTCAATTTTGAATAAAAAGATGCAATTAGAGTCATACCGGTCACAAAATGCATTGAATTGATGTGTGGATGATTTATACATGTCCCTAATGACTTATGTATTGTTTTATTAAAGTATAAAAACAATCCAAATGTGTTTCCTCGGTTTCGAGTATGCTACTTGTGTTTATTTACTAAAATGTAATTTCAATCTGGAAACAAGTACTATGAGTCATAGAGGTTACATTGTGTGTGGTTTTGATTTGATACTGATAAATACACATCAAAAATGAATTATCAATTTTTTTCCAACATTCTCAAGATAATGTGGTTGTGTTGTCTCCATTTTAAATGAGTGACACATTTTTTATAATAGTTTGAAACTAATAAAAGGAACTTGGGGACATATTTGGTACATCAAGTATAATATTGAGGTATTGATTATTAGGTATGATTCTGAAAAGGTAAATATACAATATGAATACGTTTTATTAGTTTAGAGTATGTTAGTGGTATTTTTGAAAAACATTATTGTCAATTTTGAATAAAAAGACACACTAAAAGTCATACCGGTCACACCATGCATGGAATTGAGGGTATGAGAATTCTTACACATCCCATATGGCTTATTGATCATTTTAATAAGATATAAAAATAATCCAAATCCATTTCATTGGTTTGGAGTATGCTATTTTTTCCTAAAATGACATTTTAAACTAAAAACCATCATGTTGAATATTACATGTCATATCGTGTGTGGGTCAGACATGATAATGATTCTTTCATTTAATAAATAGATTATGAATCTTTTTCCTAAATTATTAAGTTGATTCAAACTTTATTTTTTGTTTTTTTAGTGAGTTATTTTTTATTAAAATGTCATTTTTAAACTAATAATGAATAATTTGAGTCATATGGAGGACATCACGTATTAGATTAAGGTGAGGATAATTTCCGCATGTCATTAATTTCGTATAGGTTGATTTCATAATGTAAAAAAACAATAAGAATTTGTTTTATAGGTTTTGGGTCTTTGAGTTGTCTTTTTTACTAAAATTATAGCTAATGTTGGAGAGGAAGAGTCACTTAGAGTCACATCGGTCACACCGTGAATCAGATTAAGGTGCAGATAATTTTTAGACATAAAAATGACTTTTGGACGATTTTCTTAAAATATAAAAATAATGTGAACGTTTTTCCTCATCTTTGAGTATCCCACTTGTGTTTTTTACAAAAATGTAAATTTTAAGAGGAAACTCACACTTTGAGTCATACTGGGCGCATCCTGTGTGGGTTTGAAGTTAGAATAATTCATAAATGTAACAAATTAATTATGAATCATTTTCATAAATTATAAATACAATCCAAGTGTGTTTTTTCTATTTTTATTGAGTGTTATTTTGTCTATTCAAATGTCAATTTTCAACTAATGACAGACAATTTGAGTCATACTGGGAAGATTGTGTATCAGATTGTGGTGAGTATGATTCCCATATATCACAATAACTTATGAATCACTTTTATAAGGTTACAATACAATCCTAATATGTTCTTAAAGTTTTGAGAATGAAAATTCTATTTTTCCAAGAAAAAAATGTTAATTTTGAATAAAATGATGTTCTTGAAGTCACACAGGTCCCACCATGTATCAAATTAAGGTTTGGTTATTTCCTACATATCCCAAATGACATATGAATAATTTTACAAATGTATAAATACTATGTGAATATGTTTCCTTGGTTTTGAGTATACCACATGTGATTTTTTTATTAAAATATCATTTTAAACTAGAAACCCGCACGTTGAATCATACATGGAATACCATGTGTGGCTTTGATGTTAGATTAACTCGTACACTACATAAATGAATTATAATTTATTATCTTAAATTATCAAGATGATATGTTTATGTCTTAAACGTTATTAATAATTGACACTTTTTTGATATAAAATGTCTATTTTAAACTAATAATGTGTACTTTGAGTCATATCAGGAGAATCATGTATCAGATTTTGGTCAGACTGATTTCTAAATGTGATAAATAACTGATGGATCATTTTTTAATGCCTTAAAAAACTAAATTTCTTTATCACTTTTCATTAATGTCAGAATTCTATTTACAAAAATTGATGACAATTTTGAATAAAGAGATAGAGATTAGGTCATCCCAGTCACACCATGCTTTCGATTAAGGTTTAGATGATTCACAAACATCTCAAATGAAAGATGTATCATTTTCCTAAAGTATAAGAATAATTTTATTGTGCTTCCTCAATTTTCAGTATGATAGTAGTGTTTGACGTGACACTGATTCCATCACAACCCAAATGAATTAAGAATAATCTTTCTTAATTATCAAGAAAATATGTTTGTGTTTTATTGTTTTTCATTGAGTGAAACATTTTTTACTAAAATGTAAATATCCTTATTTTCATTTTTTTATTGATAATGATGCTATTTTTTAAATTAATAATCTTGTAAAAATGTGACATTTTACATTGTGAATGTGGACATTCATAAAGAATGTTAATTTTATAGATCTCACAGAAATAATGATATTATATCATGAATCTAATTTATGCTCAAATAGAATAAATAATTCCACCACCCACGAATTTGAAACCATTATATTATTTTTTTATACAACTTAATGATTTGGTCAATGAAATTTTGTATTTCATTATTTTATTAGAGGATTTTGATCAAGAAACTTGAATATTTTTTAAAGATGTATTCTATGGGTTTTTTGTTGCTTCACTATTTCATTTGATGTAGGTTTTTCAATTTCAGGGATTTATCCATAAGCTAAATTATTTTAAATAGATGAAATATTTTCTATGACAATAGCCCTCCTTGTTACATAGAATCTCTCAATATTGGTCATCCTCCAATAGTTCTCTAATACATATGTTGGCTTTGGTGGTTAATTATATACATATTTATTTAAATATTTAAGATTAATTATATACTGGTTTGATGATTGGATTCGTGTAGTATGACTCTCAAGTGACTATTGGCTCCACTAGCCAGGACTTTTCTTTTCAGTATAGAGAAGTCATAGGAAAGAACCTTGATCTGATTTCTTTAGATTATTCATGTTGAGTGGTTTCTTCTACATTTCTGTAATTTTTAATAGTACTTGGAAGGTTCTAATTGAAATTTTATCCTATTATAATTATATTGAATAAAAATTGTTTTTTTCAGAAAAATTCCTTACCATAAATAGTTATTTCAAATCACTTAAACAAGTGGTGATAAAAATAATTTCAACAATCCACCTAAAAAACCCACAATGTCTCTTATCTTAAGTGATCGGTGTTGTGAACACTGTTCAAAATTTTTTCTCAAATGAAACCTTCGCAATATACCAATTATTGTACATTTCCCTACAATTTTTTTCTTCTTATCAATCACTTAATATTCTCCTATAACTCGGTCTCCACTGTGGTCTCAGTGACTGCCTCCTCCACAATCTTGGTCTCTGACTCTGACTCCTCCTCCACCTCCACCTCTACCTCTCCCTATGCCTCTTTAAAATTTACTAATAATTTTATTGTTTAGAGGTTATTGCTTCTAAAATATTATATCCTTTATTATATTACAACATTAGAAACAAATAAAAATTAATATATATTTATTTTAACACAAAATACCCACACCCTTAATATATTTATATGTTTATAACTCATACTAGATCACAAACATAGTAGAAAATCACCAGCATTTTTCATCAACATACATTCTAACAACAAGTACGCTTCCCACTCATCTATAAACAAATTTAAATTTTCTTTTGAGTGTGATGGTTGTCATAAATCTTGTTATTACTGATAAAATATTGAAAAAAATGATTATGAACTATATTTAATGATATTGGAATTAACTAGGGAAATTGAATTTTGGGGTATGCTGGTCTTTTCATTCTTTATGATCTATCTCATAAATTTTCAAACATAATATCCATAATACTTGCCATGAACTTTCTTTAGACAATCCAAAAACAATGACCAAAATAAGTAAATTATTTTGAAAATTTTAGATACATAAATATTTCAACATATAACTTTATTTTTTTTATTTTTTGCAATCCACTGGCTTTATATCTTCAAACATCGGCTTCATTCCATGATTTTTACAATATTTAGTGACCACCTTATCATAATAAAAATTATTCTTAAAACAAAGAAAAAAACATATAATTTTAAGTTAATATATAAAACATTGATTGAAATTTATTAAAAAATCATAATAAACATAATTTTTGTTCATATGTGTGGATATCTATGCATTGGATCCAAAGAAAAAATATTTGGCGTATCCAGAGTCATTGTGATCTGAATCTACTTCTTCCTAAAAAACAAAAACAAGTAAGAAATGAAAAAATTAAAAATATATTTATTGTGATTTGAATGTTGTATTTTTCTTTTTCACTATGGGATTAAAAAATTGTGTTTTCTTTGTTGTTTTTTTATCAAACTCTTTGAGTGACCCATTTAATTCTTCTCAATTTATTCCTTATCCAGAGTAAAAATTTTCAATGAAATTATCCATAGATTGATGAATCACAATCATGTTACCTATGATTTTCTCCCTATATAGTAGTAATATAAATTAATTTATAAAATATAAATATTTATTATCGTTAATAATCATATTATTTCAGAATTTAGATATACGTATTATGAAAAGGTACCTTATGTATGTATTCACAACTGATATGCCTTATCATTCTTTCTTGAGAATATCAATTATAAACTTGATAAAAATAAATTCTATAATGAATGTTCCATGTATTTCCTTTTCATATGTAATTTAAGACATATTCAAAACATTAAAAGTTTTATCCTCATGAATTTGTAATGATAATATATGATTCATTGGAACTACAGGGGCTAAGTTTCTCTTAGAATTATATTTTTGTCTCTGGGTTGAATCAATTGATATTCTTGATTTGACCTTCTATTTCCCCACCACATTACCCATCTGTAATATTATTCCTACCTGGATAAATTTTTTCATCAACCATTAATGGGTTTTCATATGAATGTTTTTCAAAGGTGTAGCTCATGTGTCTTTATAAAATAAGATGTCCATGCGATGAATTCCCAAATAATATCATTGACTGTTGTAATATCTGGATCATGAAGTTGGTCAAGAAACTCAACAGTCATCTCATGAGCTTCCTTAATCCCTACTATTGTGTTATATTTTGTGAGTTCTTTATGGGTTATCCTTTCCGCTAGTATATTTTAAGTTATACCCCTCCCAGAAAGGCAATATGTGGGTTTGGAAAGATACAAATAAAAAAAAATTCCCAAGTACATTTTTTGAAATATAATGTTATCAGAAGTTGTTTGATTCAAATTTAGGATAACAATTAATTAAAATATTTATTACCTAATTTAAGGTACAGAGTGGGGGAATGACTATCCTCAAACCTAATGGGATCATTTTCTTCATGTGTGGATCATTGGTCCACCACTAATTCTCTTTTATTCTTTCTCATACATTGGCATGCTAAACCAAATTGAACAATAATATCTTACTGTGAGTTTATTTATGTCTACAATTATCTTGCCAAATTATATGTATCTTCATGTGGTTTTATATTATTTAAATATGTTCAATGTGAGAATAAAAAATATAATCCCCTAATGTGACCATATTTTCTTGGCCACTTCAAAACTACTGATAGTGGTTTTCATTCAGTATGGTAACTGCTAATTTTTGTTTCTAAATCATATAAAAATTATGAGAAAAACTCGAAATTTTTATGTAATACAATTATATATCATGAATAATTACAAATATTTCAAACATACAAATATTTACCATACCCTTTTTAAGTTTTCATCAACTAGCGTACCCGTCAAATTTACACAAGCCTCATTTAATAGCCCATGATGTGGGATGGAAGTGTATTTAGATTTTTGATTAATCAATATTCATATAACAAAGGAAGATATTTTACTTCACATCATATAACTATACAATTATTTTTGGTTTAAAATACATACCACAAATTGATTCTCTAATAAACCATACCATATCCTTATATTGTGATAGGGGTATGCTGGATTTAATACATGTTATTTATTTTCACAACTCTTTTTTTGTTCCATAAATAAAGTATTATAAATCAATTATGATAAAATAAATAATTTCAAATAATATATGATAAACTAAAATTCACAAAAATTATTTAACATTGAGATTGATGATGAAATAATTCCATGTTTCCTGCATTATAATGTGTGTATAACTAACTAGTGGGAAGGTCTTTAATATTTCCTCGGTGTCCCTAATATGTAATTTCTAAATAATAGTTTGGAAGCATCTATGGGATTTTCCAATATCTTTTAAGACATTTATATTACAAAAAAATTCCAAAATAAATGAACCCATCATGGAATAAAGGAATTTATTTTAATGTGTCATCGTATAATTTTTTGGAATAATGGATAAAGTATATTATGAAATTATCATTATATATTTCCAATGCATTTACTTCATTATAGGTTGTATGTGAATTCATTAATCAATATTAATCATCAAAATTATTCTTGTTGTAACACCAATATAACTAATGAAAATTTATTTTTGGGGGTAATAGGTTGGCCATTTGATTCCAACCAACCTCAAATTTTTTACCCTAACTTCTTTCCTTGATAATTTTATTCAATACTATGATGTTGTGCCATTTTTTTTCATCAACAAGCTATGTAACCTCTAATAATTTTTTCAATTCATCATCAATGGTATTTTATTTCATGGTATTTGTAGCATCATCATTTGTAGAACACATTTTCTACATGTCTAGTAAAACATTTAATTTATCCTGAATAACAATAATATAAACAAGTAGCAATAATTTTAGAAGGGAATAATGAATTATCTCTTGCAAACATGATGAACTCTTTAACTCCATATTAATACTATTTTTTCAGACTATTAGAATTTATCTAGTTTGAAGGAAATGGATAATGGAATTTAACTCTATCATCACACTCTTTATCATCATCTACACCTGTGTTTCAATAACTACTATGAGTATTTTCCATCACATAATGGGTACTAGTGATCATTTTGGTTGACTACTGCATAGAGTAGATTTAAAATCAAAGAAGAGATGAGGGATGAGTCTCAAGCCACAAAAGGAAATATTACTATTCAGAATATAAAGCTGGTGATGATGATAATTTCATCTATAAAAACTTTTAAATTACCCCAACTTAATTTAATAATTTCAAGTCACATCAAAAAATTCAAAAAGGTCTGTGAATCTACCAGGAGATGATCAACTCATCCCCACTAAGTTTCCCCGACTCTATTCTAATATACTAGTCATTTTCCCACCTTGTATCTCAATTATAAGAGCTCTATATCCTATGAGGTTTGTGTGTACAATGTGAGTACAAAAATAAAATATTACCTACTAAGAGGGCCCCTAAAATATAAAACAAAGTATATATTTGAGTGGATATTCAAAGTTGTAACAACTCTATATAAACATCTATGTCAAGTCATTGTGTACTAACCAGGACACCATGATAATCAGATGTAGCAAATTCATTTCAACCCATCTAATCAAACTAATCCTACAATAATTTTATACCCCGGTTTTTTCAGGACATTAAAATAATTTCACTAAAAAGAGGATAACAATTGATTCACACTACGAGAAAAATTTATTTATCTCCCACTAGAAATAACCACATCATATGTACCATGAGAATAAACGTCATCACCCTAGAATCCCTAACTATCTGTAAGGGTGACCATTGAATTTACTTATTCCATCCGAATAATGAAATGGGAATAACATAGCCATTTTTTATAGGTAGTTCATTTGAAATAAGGGGTAGTATTAACATAATTGGTTCCCTTAGGAATGAACTCACACTAGGTTCCACAACACATTAGTTAAACCTAACATACAAAAATGATAAAGGGGGACAAAAAACAACACAAATGTCACATCACCTTCACCCTTGACCTTGACGAATCACTAACATTTCTATAGTAACTAACATTATAACATGCAATACATATCCCTCATTTAATACCCATCATATTATAATATATGATAAATATTAATTTTACCATATCCACACATGTATTTCTTAATGAAAAATATAGTAATCATTCATTAAGGGGTATATTAATAATAATTCCAAATAATATCAAATAATAATTCAAATAAAATATTATAAGGAAATATTTATAAAAATTTAACAATAAAATAGATGCAAGTTAAGTTTAATACAATAATATTCAATAAAATTAAACTAGAGAAGAAATTAATGTAAAATTAAACAAAAATCATTAGTTAAACAATCACTAAAAATATATACAAATACAAAAATGAAGACATTATAAAAAATATATAAAATGCATATATAAAAACAATAACTAATATGGTATTGTAAACATCATATTCCATAATTGAATAATAAAACCTAATGATCACTATTGTATTTTTCTTATAGCATTTTTAATATATAATAATTCATCAAGATAATATATTACCCATGCTTCCTCAATTCTAACATAATTGAAACCTAGAAATTATTTTTAAAAACAATTGGTTTATCACATGTATACTCTAAACAAAGTCATATTCAAAAATAACCTATGTATAATTTTAATTATGGCTTCTAAAGTATTAAATTTCTAAAATTTATTTCACATTCCATTAAATCATACAACCAACCAGAAAATAAACTCAATAAACACTTTTTAGTTAACCAGCTTGAATTTATCAATTCATTTATGGAAAAATTAATGTAATCATAAATAAGATATAATAGTTCTAAGGATCACTAAATTTTATAATATTCAATACATGGTTAACATAACACCTTTAATAATTCTTCCATACGGTATATCATTATTCCATTTTTCAATCATACATTTATCATGTGAATTTTTATTCATATTTATATTCAAATTGTGTTTGAACAACAAAATATAATCAAATTAATTAAAATATACAAGAATAATAATAAAATTCTATCATTTTATGATATAGTAATAAATATCATTTATTCATTCAACTGCATCACCAATGTGACACGAATCGTCTAATAATAATAATGAAAAAATATGAACCAATCAATCTATTAATTTTTATAATTTTAATTTGTTCAGTAGATAGACATATATTAAAAATTATTCTTATTGTATTAAAAAAATTTATCTTTATGTATGTCATGTTGTGGAAACATGATTAAATCAATGAAAATTCATAATATCTAATTGTTAAATAGAATTATTAAATACAAGATCAAGATAATTACAATTTGTTATAATAGTGGATCGAGATGGAGTTCACAATGGTATCATACGAGGATGGGATGAGTTTATAGAGTAGGAGTAAAATTATGTAGGTATAAATAAGTGAGAGAGAGAGAGATGAGATTTTTGGTTTGTCAGGGTTAAGAACATCACAAAACAACATACAGTGTAACCCAAACAAGTAATCAAAAATATTGTAAAAGTAGAAAATAACATGCATTGGATTCTAGAATTGATTCTCCTAATCGAACATTGAGGTGTATGAACAACTGTAGGGGTGTTTTGAGAGAGCATGAGAATCATGATTGAATGAATCCTGGTCAAGGTTATATTAAATACATTGGGGAAAATTTTTTCCATGCCCGGAAAAATTCTAATGTCGATCCCTTTTCTCATCGCTAAATTGATATGCACAAATAAAAGGAAACTTTATCAGTGCTGTTTTAGTGCTGAAAAAGATGAAACTTTATCAGCGTTAAAAATCATTGATAAAATAAAACATTATCAGTGCTAATGTTTTAGTATAGATAAAGGTTCCTTGTATTAGTGCTAAAATATTTGAACTGATAATGGATTTATAATTAAAATTATAAAAAATTTAAATATATTTATTTAATTAAATAATTATTTATTATAATTTTATAAGTAATTAAATATATAATTTGTAAATTTTAATTTCATTAAATAATTTTAAAAATTGTATTTTTTTATTTGCAATTATAAATATTCCCTTTTGTAAGTATATGAAATATATATTTATACATATATTTATACATATTTATTTGTATTTATAAATATATTTATATCATTATATATATAATTATATATATATATATTTATTTAATAAATATATATAGATATAAATGTAGTAAAAATATTCAATAAAAAAATATATATTATAATTTTATAAATATAAGTATATTTATATAATTATATATATTTTTAGTATTATATTTATATATATACTAAATATGTATAAATAAAAAATATATTCATTATTTAAATATATTTATTATAATTTTACAAATATTAAAATACATATTAATTTGTTTATAAATATTTTATTAATACTACATAAAAATAATATTTATATATATATACTTATATATTTCTATAAATATATATATCCTCCACAGTGAAATTTAGTGGTATGTTACTTCCCCCATGGGTCACGACGATGTTTTGAGTTCGAGTCTCACCGAGTACATCCTTGCATTATGTTGTCTACTTTTCATGGTAATATAGCTCCTTTACCCGAAAAAAATGACGCCTCAACCTCAACTTATATATATATATATATATTTCATATTAATTATTTAAATAAAGGTATTATGTTTTTATAATTATTAATATATATATATAATTAGTTATCCATAATCATATATATACTTATTTAAAAAATAACATTTATTAATTTATAAATAAGTATAAAGATATTCACATGGGACATAATTTCACATTTAAACCCATACTGATACAGCTTTACCACATTATCATTTTCCCTCACCAAATTTGTAATAATTTTCTGTAAATTAGTAAGGTGTCATTTATAGTCCATCACAAACATGATCCCCTGAGTAAACCTCATAAAAAAAATTTCTTACTCATTTCTAAGCCATTTAGAAAATACTTTCTCCATGAACATCACCTAAAATCAATTTCACTCCAAATTCTATAATTCTCTATCCTAAGTCTGTATTTCCCAAAAATATATCACTTGACCATATAACAAGTAAGTAGCCAGTTTCACTCTCTTCTTAGTAGGACTCTCTATGGGGTCATGTATCGTTTGTATGGACTTGATGCAAAACTCATTTGCCACTAGTCTACCATCTATGGTAAAAGTCAAAGGGTGATGCAACTAGAACTCCATTATCAGATCAAACATACTCTCCACTACCCACCTTGGGTCTCCTTCCATAAATTTCTAGAATCTGGGGATGTTCTATTGGTACTGCTCCCCAACATCCTCACCCGACATTATTTGCATCTCAAGTTTTACTATTGATGGATCATTTTGATCCATTACCTCTTGTCATCCTCTCAACATGCATCATCATGTAGGCATATATCTAAATTTTGAAACGGAATCTCAGGACACAGAACACAACATTACCACATTTACATAAATGAGGTTCACAATAATCCATAACAAGTCATTCCCCCAAACCCCTCTACATAGTAAATATTGAGGCACTTTCAATACACGTAACCATCCAACATCTAAGTCATGGTTAACTAAGGGTAAAATCATTAACATTTTCCAATTTATCATTAAAAAATCAGGTTTCCACAATATTTATCATTTTACAACATTCAAATCATATTAAGATCCTTTTCATTTACATCAAAAAATCAGAGGAATGATTTTTGATTTAACGTCGTACCCAAAAAAACCCCATGTGTGCCTAAATTGAGGCATCCCAAAGTAATTCCAAAATTCCTTGAATGGTTCAATCATACTCAAATCTTATTCCATACCGAGCAATTATTAAAATATCAAAAGAAAATAAGAAAGAATAATCACATCACATAACAAGTGCATTACTCATGGTGAAATAGCATAAAATAGAAACAACAAACATCAATATAAAAATGTCCCACACTGGGTACTTGGGTTTTACACTACACATGGGTATATTACTCCCAATAATGAGAACACAGCCAAGGATCAACTATTCTTAGCATCTTTTATACATTTCCCAAAGATTAATACCAATAAAAATATAAAAATCATCCTCTAAAACCAGTTTATGGCATCTTAACCCAAGTGACAATCACAGGTTCCCCATGCTAGTTGGGAAAATTACCCCAGGTGTGCCTCCATGTATTCTAGGGGATTCTGACAACTAGAGAGGTTCTATTATCAATCATTTTGAGACTATACCCTCTTTATCAAAGTAGCATAAGAACAAATAATGAATAAAAAATATCCAAAAGATATATCCATAATCATAATTATACTATTATCATATGATGGACCCAATAAGAATAAAATATTCAAAACTAAAGAATAAGATATGACATTCTAGATACTTATCATGTGTCTTATAAAGAACCCAAAGTAAAGACACCAATAAATCCCAAGGGTGTCCTAATACCAGGTCTGGTACCCTCAGCCATGCTCCATCCTATATAATTTATCTAACATAGGAATCAATCCATTATCCTATCATAAAAACTTGAAGTCTATTTGTGTACTGATCAGGAAGCCTGGTTATGGTGTGAGTACAACTCAGTAGGCTGCCATGAATGGAATCTAAAATAATATCCATTTAGTAACAATATTTGTAGTTGTATAAATAATAAAATAATATAAACACGATAAATAGTTTACATATTCAAATATTCATTATTTAACAACATAACCCCTGACTTACTAAGGAAACCCGAAACATCAATATCTACTTATTCCATTGTCAGTGTCTAGTCTATCCCCATGGGTTATCATATATCATAATTCCAAGGTTATTGATTAACATTTAAATTCAATTCATACTACATCTAATTAGAAACATAGTCTGATGCCAACATTTTGGGCCTACAATATCATTTCTAGAACCTCATGGATATTTGAAGAAAAAAATGTGGCATCCCACCTTTTTATAACATAAACTTTCATTACATTACACAAAACTGAGGATATTTAAGGTTTAGTGTCTTGGAATCCAGGAACATAATACATGAAAACAACATAAAACATTCTTATTAAACACTTTCAAGGCTTCTCCTTAAGTTCATCCTAGGTTCATTACTGCATCTCACAACCTGGGGACATACATCAAAAGAAAGGGTGAGCAGAAGGTCCAGTAAGAGAAACAAGAGAAACATTTTACATGTGAAATTGAGATACCTCAATAAGGTCTTGAAAAGTACTTTAAGGCATGACAAATAAATCATTAGGCATATCATAATAAAAAAAACGTTTTTCATAACTTGAAGATGTGGCTACAACATTTAATAAAGACAATCATTTCCATTTCACCAAGGTCCATCCCCAAGGATTCAATAAAAATTATCAAAGTTATTCACCAAGGTATCAGTCCAGATGGTCATCTCTAGAGATTAAGTCTTTACCCAATGCATTGGAGCGCTATCAGGGCACACCCTGAAATTTGCCTTTATTATCATGTGAGCCACATATATCATCATCAATCATTTAATAAACAACCCATATAATATATAAGAAATGGGTTTCATTTCATAATCATAACGTTTTAAAAACTGCTTTAAAGACATTATCTTTGTGTCACTTTAAAACCCACAGAAATGGAAGGTGGGTCTCATGTATATAAATCCCATAATTTAAAATATATAATTTTGGAATATATGTGAATACCCCAATAAAAGATAGATCTTTTAGTAATCACTTAATAAAATAAAATAACTTTAGAAAAAGAGAGAGACATTTTGAGGCGGAAATTCTGCAGAATAACGACTATGTTTCGGGGTTTTAGAAAACATTGAAAAGAGAGGGGATATTGATCAAACTTTCATAAATGACCCAAAAAACAGTATAGGGACAGAATATAAAGGATATATGAACATGGTAATGAAATTTTAAGTACATACCATTTTAAATGAAAAACATGGATGGATGACAAAAATTAGATTTCTCTTATGAAAATTCGGCAACCTAACGGCGTCACTTAAACTTCAACAAAAATGAATTGATGAGATCAAATTGGGACTCTCATAATATGAACATAAAAGTTCAGTATGGTAGATTTAGGTATCATACCCTAACATAATAAAAAGGAACATGAAAGACTTGACATGAAAGTAGAACTTTAAAAAAGTAGAAAGGTGAAAGAATCCCTTAAAAATTTGGCAGCCTAACGGCGCCACTTAAACATTCTTAAAACGAATTGATAAGAGCAAGAGGGGGTCTCTAATCATAAGAACATGAAAATGGAAGTAAGAGGAATATAAAATAGCATCCAAAACAAAATATCATGGATCATAAAAGAAATGACATAAAAGAGATTACCTGAAAAGAAAGAGAGAGGTAGGATCCCTTACCTTAAAACGTAACTCTTAAAACTCAATGGTTTGGACCTGGAGGGCTTAGGGGAACCTTGGGATTACTACTTGGGAGGTAATGAGACCAGACCTTCGTTGGGAATGATTTTGGATTCTAAAGGATGACAGGATGGCTTGGTATTTATAGGGAAAGTGAGGTGATTCTTTAATAATTTCAAGGGACACCTCACAAGTGGTTTTCTCAAAACCATGGGCTCTCCCATGGTATTTCCCGTGGAGTTAGGCCACATGGGACCCCAATAAAATAATTCATCACCTTTGGTCAGACAACCCTTAAAATACCTCATGACATCTTCATGACACAGTTATGATGTCATTAAACATACAAAAACCCTAAAACTTCATTTTTACTATTCACTGAAAATACATCTTTCTTAGAAAAATCCCAAAATATTACCTTAACCAAATATCGATGCTCTGATTAAAAATATGAACTCAATTTTATAAAAATAATTTTCTACATATTTTTAATTTAATTTTAAAATTAATACACTACTCACGGAAAATTTATTTTTTCATAAAAATCCCCAAAAATTACCATAACATAATATCGATGCTCTGAGTTCAAAAATAAAGCCCATTTTATAAAAATACTTTTCGAAATATTTTTAATTTAATTTTTAATTTAAAAAACACTATTCACCTAAAAAACTAATACTTGACTAATAATTTATGAAACCGTTATTTACCCATTTTATTGAATCACATTACCTAATAAAGGTGTCTAAATTATATTAAAACTTTCTTTAATTGAGATTACTAATCCATTTGTCCACATTACTAATCCTAAGAGTAAAATCACTATTCATAATTTACTATTCATCAAAAATTAAGTTGATCTTATTAGACTCCAAATTCCTTACTGAACTCTTTTGCAGAAGACCATTTTTTGAAAATCATTACACATCATTAATTATTTAAGGTTTACATAAATATTTTAAAATATCCTTTTTTCAAAATTCATCAATAAAATATATCCTAAAATTATCCGGACATTTTGAAATTTCACAAACTTCACTAATGGAAGAAATCTCAATTTATTAATCCCAAAGGAATACACAAAAAAGTTATGGTATTGTCACATAGCCCCTTATAATACCAGCATATGACCTAAGTGTAAGGTGTGATATGGTGAGATAATCTGAGGGAGGCTCAGATAACATTGCCCTAGTAGTAATCTCTACTAACTCGAACTTCTCTCGTAGGTGTTTCTGTTCAAGATTGACACACTAGAGTTCGGCTTGGGCTTGGTTCAAAGTGAAGCCCAATGATGCCACCTCCTTCCCAAGCTCTGATAAGTGGGATTCGTAAGGTTCGAGTCTACCGGATGAAGCCATCGACTCCTCTTTCTGCATTAACCATTAACATCTCTATTAAATCGTTAAGAGTAAGATAATATATTATTCAAAAAGTTTGGGTCGTTATATTCTTCCCCCCTTAAGAAATTTCATCCCCTAAATTTTATACTAGAGGCCTAGATGAAAAGTTGAGGGTACATTTTCTTCATTGTTTCCTCAGGATCCCAAGTCGCTTCTTCATAATTATGATTCATCCACAACAGTTTCACAAAGTGGGTAGTCTTGTTTCGTAGAACCTTGTCTCTACGGTCTAAGATCTCCACTGGCTTCTCCTCATAAGAGAGGTCATGTTCCATTTGTACCACCTCTGGGTTCATTACATGTGAAGGGTCGGGTATGTACTTCCTCAAGAGAGATACATGGAAGACATCGTGAACATGAGCTAGGTTCAGTGGAAGTGATAAACGATAGGCCACTACTCCTATGCGATCAATGATATCATAGGGGATAATGTACCTAGGGATGAGCTTCCCTTTCTTCCCAAACCGCATGACTCTCTTCCATGGAGAAATTAGAAGGAAGACTTTGTCGCCAACACAAAACTCCAAGTCCCTTCGACGGTTGTCTGCATAGTTCTTCTGCCGACTCTGAGCAGCCTTTATGTGTTGTTGGATGGCATGAACCTGTTTTGTCATATCTCGCACAGGATCAGGCCCAAGAAGCTTTCTTACACCAGTTTCATCCAAAAAATTTGGAGTTCTACATCACTTTTCATACAGAGCTTCATAGGGTGCCATTTGAATACTCGAATGGAAGATGTTGTTATAGGAGAACTCAACTAATGGGAGGTGTTGAACCCATCCACAATTAAATTCCACTGAGAATAATCTCATAATGTCTATGAGTGTCTCAATTGTCCTTTCAGATTGGCCATCATTTTGAGGATGATAGGCTGTACTAAAATTCAATTCAGTATTCAGAGCATGTTGAAGACTACTCCAGAATTTTGATGTGAATCTTGGATCATGATCAGACATGATGGATAGTGGTACCCCATGCAGCCTTACCACTTTCTTTTACGTATATCTTGGCAAGTTGATCTAGATAGAAATCTTCCAGAATAGAGATAAAATGGGCGGTCTTGGTGAGATGGTCCACAATAACACATATCGCATTGTTTCCTTTGGATGTTTTCAGGAAACCAGTTACAAAGTCCATAGTGATATTATACCACTTCCATACTGGTATGCGTAGTGGTTGTAATACCACCTTAGGAAGTTGTCATTTTTCCTTTACTTGTTGACACACCAGGCACCTTGTAGTGTAATTAGCAATGTCCCTCTTTATCTTATCCCACCAATAATGATCATGAAGGTCTCTATACATTTTAGTGCTTCCCAGATGTATAGAGAAATTAGAGCTATGAGCTTCATCCATCAATTCTTTATTTATCTCCAGAATAGATGGAACACATAGTCTTCTGTGAAATTTCAGTACACCCTCTTGATCAATATTGAAATCAGAAAACTTCCCATCCATCACAGCCTCAAACTTCTCCCGCAACAAAAGATCTTATTTTTTAGCCTTCTTGATCTTCTCTAGTAATGAAGGTTGAGAAATCATTTGGGATAGGGTTGATGATGTACCTTCCCTTACAATTCCCATGTCAAGGTTTACTAGATATTTAATCAAGAAATATCATAGGATCCTCATTGTTTCCAAAACAACAGGATCTTTCCTGCTTAACGCATCCACAACTTTGTTTCCTCTTCCAGGGTGATAATGAATTGAACAATCATAGCCTTTAATAAGCTCCAACCATCTCCTTTGCCCCATGTTCAACTCTTTCTGCATGAAAATATACTTTAAACATTGGTGGTCAGTGTATATATCACATTTTTCTCCATAAAGATAGTGCCTCCAAATCATTAGAGAAAAAAAAAACTACAGCTAGCTCTAGATCATGCATAGGATAATTCTGCTCATGAATCTTCAACTATCGAGATGCATAAGAAATTACCAAGTCATTTTTAATGAGGACGCACCCAAGCCCTTTCAGAGATGCATCACTAAAAATAATGAATCCTTCTCCGATAGAGTGTAGTGTTAACACAGGTGCAGTAACCAATTTCTTCTTCAACTCTTGGAAACTTTCCTCGCATTCCTTTTTCTAGATGAACTTAACCCCTTTTCGAGTCAACTTATTAGTGGATTAGAAGTCTGTGAAAAGTTTTTGACAAACCTCTCTTAATATCTTGCTAAACCAAGGAAACTAAGAATATCAGTTACTGTTGTGGGTTGAGGCCACTCCTCCACAACCGTTGTCATTACAGGGTCAACCGAGATTCCCTCATTGGTTCCAATGTGCCCCAAGAAATCCACTTATTGTAACCAAAACTCACACTTTCTAAACTTTCCAAAGAGCCTCTCCTTCCGCAGAGTGTTCAAAATAACCCTCATATGATCTTCATGCTCCTCATGACTTTTTGAATATATCAAAATATCATCAATAAAAACTACCATAAAGTTATCAAGGTAGCCCTTAAAGACTATATTCATCAAATCCATGAAAATAGCAGGAGCATTAGTCAAGATGAAGGGCATAACAGTAAACTCATAATGACCATATCTTGATCGGAAGGTAGTCTTTGGAATATCTTCCTTCTTCACCCTCAGTTGATGATAACCAGATCGAAGGTCAATCTTGGAGAAGAATTGTGCCCCACGAAGTTGGTCAAATAAATCATCAATTCTTGGAAGAGGGTATATGTTCTTCACTGTGATCCTGTTCAGCTCTCTATAATCAATGCATAGACGCATTGATCCATCCTTCTTCTTCACAAAGAGAACCGGTGCTCCCCAAGGAGACACACTCAGTCGGATAAATCACTTCTCCAAAAATTCATGGAGTTCTTTCTTTAACTCTTCTAGCTCCACATTTTCCATTCTATACAGGGTCTTTGATATCGGTTGAGATCCAGGTACGAGTTCAATGGATAACTCTACCCCTCTTTCTGGGGGAGGTCCAGGTAACTCCTCAAGAAATACATCCATGTATTCCAAAACAATCGGAACATCCCCTATTAGTATACTCCCTTTTCCTTCTTCATCATCACCGATTAACTCCATAATTAAAGCTATAGTATATGATTCTAGATACGAATCAGTACGGGATATCTCTCCTTGGAAGATAATTATTGGCTGTTTATTCAAGACTACTGAGATTTCCTTAATTCTGCATTTAACCTTAACATTATTCATTGAGATCCAGTCCATCCCTAGTATAACGTCAAATTAAAACATGGGAATTACTACTAGATTTGCTATAATATTGTGCTCACAGAAGTAATCACTAGAGTCTCTAAACACTGTTCATGCATGGATAATCCCACTTGGAGTCTTGACTGACAATTCTACCTCAAGCAGTTTGGGGATTGATTCTATATTCTTTGAAAACATGGAGGAAATAAAGGAATGCGTAGAACTAGAATAAAACAAAGTACATGCTAGTTTTTAGAGGACAACAAGAGTACCTGCTACCACGTCGTTCGGAACTTCAACTTCAGTTTTTGTTATAGAAAAAGCACGACCATGCTCCCTTGGCCTTTGCTAAGGTTGATGGTGATTCCCCTCCACTGCCCTCGGATTTGGACAGTGATTAGAAAAGTTCCCAAGCTGTCCACACTGGAATCATTTGACTTCGGGTAGGTCCAGAACCATCTTTCCTCTGTCGTTATTGTTGGGAAGTTGAGGCTTCAACTCACTATGAAAATTCTAAGCAATATGGCCTTCTCTTCCACACTTGTAGAACATGCCACTTCTGATCTAGCAATGCCCTGAATACTTCTTCCCACATTTATTTATTGTGGAAAGTTGCAATTGCTTTCCACCTCTTTCATGATCAAAGCTTCTTCCCAGGCTTGGTTCTAGAGCTCTCTTCTTCTCATTAGATTTGTGAGACCATTGTGTCTCACCAAACTCCAGTTCGACTTTCATTTCAATTCGAACTATTTCTTCATAGCTATCATATTACATGTTGGCTAGATTCTTCCACAGATGAGGTTAAAGTCCACCAAAGAATCTATCACCATTCCCATTAGGTTCCATGACAAATCTTGAGGTATAATGGTAAAGCCTTGTGAAGTTCATCTTGTAGATTCCAACAGATTCATTCCCCTTCTACTTCATCTCGGGAAATTCTTTCTCCATTCTCGTTCTCATCGAATGAGGGAAATACATATTGAATAATATTCTCCCAAACTCTTACCACTCTATAGATTCCATCTATCCTCTTGGATTCATGTTTTTGATCAGTGACCACCACTGATCAGCTTCTCCCTCTAGTCGGTAAACAACAAGGGTGACTTTTTCTTGTTCCGAACAATGAAGTACAGAAAATATCTTTTCAACGGAGCTTATCCATTGTTCCGAAACCAATGGGTCAGTAGATCCACTAAATGTTGGTTGTCTTTGATGCATGAAGGACTCAATAGAATTTTGTTACCTTCATGGTGAGATCGGCCTCTCATCTTGATTCAAGTTATTACTTATAGCTTGAGTTAGTTGGTTCATCATTCGTATGAATGTTTCCATTCCGGCTACCATCAGAGGGTCGTCAGAACATGGTGCATTGCGGTCACCATATGCATGGTTCCTCATATTTCCCGCCATTTTCTAAAAGAATAAAACCTTAGTGAGAAACTTATTTCATTTATGAATATTTTAACTAAGACTTCATTCTTATTCAATTACATTTTTCTATAATTCCTTCATAATGATTCATAAAAAGCTTGTGATTAACCAAACATATCCCCCAGGAGTGTCGTAACCAAGAGTGCAGCAAGGCCCATTATCATGCACCAGTTCCCATTCGAGTCTAGCTCAAAGAGGTGTATTCAGGTTTTACCCATATGTACATCTATGCCAAAGCCGCCTCTACCTGCTCGTATCCAGACAGGGATGTATATGTTTGATAAACCACTTACTCAATACTTACCAAAATTCCAGGAAGTTTTCCTATATTTAAACTTTCTTATAGGGTTCTTCCTAAAGTTTTTATATCCTAATTTCCACAAATAACTAAACTATCCTTTGATACCAACTGTGGAATCCTTCCTTTTTATAAGATAAACATTCATTACATTACACAAAACTGCGGATCTTTAAGGTTTAGTGTCTTGGAAACCAGGAACATAATACATGAAAACAACATAAAACATTATTCTTAAACACTTTAAAGGCTTCTTATTAAGTTCATCCTAGGTTCATTACTGCATCTCATAACATGGGTACATACATCAAAATAAAATCTGAGCAGAAGGCCCAGTAAGGGAATCAAGAGAAACATTTTACATGTGAACTTGAGATACTTCAATAAGGTCATGAAAAGAACATTAAGGCATGAGAATGAAATCATGAGGCATATAATAATAAAAATAAAATTTTTCATAACATGAGGATGTGGCTACAACATTTAAAAAAGAGAATCATTTCCGTTTCACTATGGTCCATCCCCAAGGTGTCAATAAAAATTACCAAGGTTATTCACCAAGGTATCCGTCAAAATGGTCATCTCTAGTGTTTAAGTCTTTACCCAATGCATTGAAGCGCTATCAGGGTGAACCCTTACATAAGACATTATTATCATGTGATACACATATATCATCATCAATAACTTCATAAACAACCCATATAGCTGAAAAGAAATGGGTTTCATTTCATAATCATCACATTTTAAAAACTGCTTTAAAGACATGATCTTTGTGTCACTTTAAAACCCACAGAAAAGGAAGGTGGGTCTCATGTATGTAAATACCAGAATATAAAATAGAAAATTTTGGTATATACTAGAATACCCATAAATAAGAGACATATTTGAGAATTCACTTAATAAAATAAAATAACTTTAGAAAAAGTGAGAGAAATTTTGAGACGAAAGTTCTGCAGCATAACGACTATGTTTCAGGGTTTTAGAAAACATTGAAAATAGAGGGGACATGGGTAAAAAATTCATAAATGACCCATAAAACAGTAGGGGATATAATATGAAGGATATATGAACATGGTAATGAAATTTTAAGGACATACCATTTGAAATGAAAAACATGGAAGGAAGACAAAAATTAGATTTCTCTTATGAAAATTCGGCAGCCTAACAGCGTCACTTAAACTTCAACAAAAATGAATTGACGAGATCAAATAGGGACTCTCATCATATGAAAATAAAAGTTCAGTATGATAGATATGGAGATCATATCCCAAAATAATAAAAAGGAACTTGATAGACTTGACATGAAAGTAGAACTTTAAAAAAGAAGAAAGGTGAAAGAATCCCTTAAAAATTCGGCAGCCTAACGGCGCCACTTAAACATTCGTAAAATGAATTGATGAGAGAAAGAGGGGTTCTATCATCATATGAACATGAAAAGGGAAGTAAGAGGAATATAAAATAACATCCTCCAATATAATATCATGGATCATAAATGAAATGACATAAAAGAGATTACTTGAAAAGAAAGAGAGAGGTATAATCCCTTACCTAAAAACGTAACTCTTAAAACTAGAAGGTTTGGACCTTGAGGGCTTGGGGGCACCTTGAGATGACTCCTTGGGAGGTAATGAGACCATAGCCTAGTTGGGAATGATTTTGGAGTCGAAAGGATGAGATAATGGATTGGTATTTATAGATAAAGTGAGGTGATACTTTAATAATTTCAAGGGACACCTCACAAGTGGTTTTCTCAAAACCATGGGCTCTCCAATGGTATTTCCCAAGGTGTTAGGCCACATGGGGCCCCCAATACAATAATTCATCACATTGGGTCGTAAAACCCTTAAAATATCTCTTGATATCATCATGACACAGTTATGATGTCATTAAACATACCGAAACCATAAAATTGCATTTTTACTATTCACTGAAAATTCATCTTTCTCAGAAAAATCCCAAAATTTCACCTTAACCAAATATCGATGCTATGATTACAAATATGAAATACATTTTAAAACTTTCATTAAGTGAGATTACTAATCCATTTGGTCACATTACTAATCTTATGCATAAAATCACTATTCATAATTTACTATTCATCAAAAATTAAGTTGATATTATTAGACTCCAAATTCCTTACTGAACACTTTTGCAGAAGACCATTTTTTGAAAATCATTACACATCATTAATTATTTAAGGTTTACATAAATATTTTAAAATACATTTTTTTCAAAATTAATCAATAAAATACATCATAAAATTATCCGAACATTTGAAATTTCACAAACCTCACTAAAGGGAGAAATCTCAATTTATTCATCCCAAAGGATTACCCAAAGAAGCTACGGTCTCGCCACATAGCCCCTTATAACACCAGCATATGACCTAAGTGTAAGGTGTGCTATGGTGAGAGAATCTGAGGGAGGCTTAGATAACATTTCCCTAGTAGTAATCTCTACTAACATGAACTTCTCCCGTATGCATTTATGTTCAAGCTTGACATGCTGGAGTTCGTCTTGGGCTTGGTCCAAAGTGAAGCCCAACGATGCCACCTCCTTCCCAAGCTCTGATAAGTGGGCTTCATAAGGTTCGAGTCTACCGGATGAAGCCATCGACTCCTCTTTCTGAATTAACCATTAACATATCTATTAAATCGTTAAGAGTATGTTAATATACTATTCAAAAAGTTTGGGTCGTTATAAAAATTGTGACCCCTAAATTGTTTATCACTATGGGATTTTGAAACAAAATTCCACATCCCACACACATATATTAGTCAATGACATATGCTCTTTTGAAAATAAGTCTTTGACCCACACATGTATATTATAAAATCACATGTATCATAATATCACACATATTATAATTTCATAAACATCAAGGTTAAGAATCATTATCCTCCTCTTCAAACATTCTTGTTATGTGGTACAAATTAAATTATCATTCAATTTTGGTTCATCACTTTATTACTAAGGAAACATATATAAGCATTACCCCTTTATATAATTTACGTTAATCCAACAATATCATAATCCTCATTGAAAAATAATTGATACTCACATTAATTTTCCAATTATAGAATCATAATATCTCATATATTTCATAATCACAATATTCCATTAATTAATTGAACAATTAATTATTCCAATTTGACTAAACACAATTTCCCCAATTTAACATAGAACATTATCACATGGAAATTAAATAAAATTGATTTAATCATCACTGAAGTTGACCAATCATAAAAATTACAATATCACAATTATATACAATTCATTAAATCAAGCCTATAAGAATTTTAATTTAGAACACCTACGTCAAAATTGTTGATGAATGATTGCTAGTAGAAATCCAAAATTAAAGCAGAATAACGAAGATCACAATGAAGAATGAGATCTAGATTTGAATATTATATCCAAGACTAGATGAATCAAGATGCATCAATCCATTATATAAACCAATAAAAATGGAGGAAAATTACCCCCTTCAGTTGGGGAGGAGAGACTTGGGAGAGAGAAACCTAATCAGGATGAAACCACTTAACCTCAGAGGTGTAGATCCATCAATCTGGCCATCAATTCATCACAAATGGTGTTTGGGAGCCCTAGGAAATTATTTTTAGGCCTCTAAAAACAATATCGGTGAGTTTGGGTCTAGTTTAATCATCATTCAGTGATATTCTGGGGGTTTAGAAATTTTTAATTTTATGTTTTAGATAATTAAACCCACACACACAATTTATAAGTCATGGGTTCATGGTTTTCCAAATGGTGACCCTAAAATATAATCCTCTAATGGGAGGGTGTTCGGTGTTACTATTAATAGGGTTCATATATTGGAAAACCATATGTTGATCATATAATTATTCTTTATCTAGGGTCACATGGTTTGACGAGGCCAGGTTCATGGTCTCATAAAACTGTGTTCCAATTGTGCACTGCCCAAAACCCCTAAAAAATATCCAAATTCCACCTAAAAATGATCAAGATAAATAAAAAATAATGTATAATCAAAACAAGTCAAATGTGTACCAATAAATGAGCTTCTGATATCTCTATAAAAGTTTAGGATGTTATATTATTTGTATTTTTCTTCTATAATTAAACATTTTTCATAATGATTTCTTTGAATATGCATTTTCATATTTATTTTCCATTGTGAATAGTTATTTCCATTAAATAAAGGAGTTTTATTGGTATAAAACCCATCTTGTCTAATATCCATTTAAAGAAAAATGTTACCATTTATAGAAATTTAATATCGTTAAAACACAACTAAAATCATAGTAAAAATCATATTAAAAAACACTGTTACTAAATGTAGTTTATAGTGAGTATCTCATGTGGGGGTAAATTGAGTACCCAATAAAAATTTATATTAAAAAGTTTAAATAAAACACCCTATTTTAAGTAAAATAACCCAGTTAATAAAATAAGTAGATAGATATATGTTTTAATCTTTTTATATAGATTTTTATTGTGTCATTAAGTCTCAGTTAAAACAATATATAGAAATTACTTTAACATTAGAAATAAATTTACTTAATAATAATATTATGTAGACACTAGTTATGAAAAACTCTATAAATAGTTTTTTTCTAATAGTTAAAAAAATTATGTTAAATCTTAGAAATGGAAAAAATGAACCTCATAATTAAAACAAGAAGTTCAGTCTCATGATGATACGTAATTCCCTAAACTTGAAATATCCTACTACTAAATATATTTTTTTTAAAAATATTGATCTATAGCCTCAAAAGTGTATAAATAAAACAACCATAAGAAATACAGGATTTTTAGGGACCTCTTCCATAACAACTATGGGAATAAAATAAACACATGCCACACATGGACCTCTTCCATAACACCATGGCCAAACAGATAAAATTATAATAAAGAAGATATCTTATATCACCTAGTTATAGTGAAAGAACATTTTGTCTTGAAAAAATAAGTTAAAAACACAATAATCAAATTTAAATACAAAAAAAAGAACAAAAATTTATATATGTGTAGAAAAGTTCTAGTATATCTGTCTAATGTGGTCTGAAGCATGAGACTCCTTCAATGTAGCTTCGAGAAAATATTGAGTCGTTTTTTGAAAAAAGAGATTAAAATATATTCTTTTTAATATCACTTTGTTATGAATGGTTAAAGAGGGTGTTATTTTCAATTTTATCCACTAATCCATAGTTGTTAACAGGTAATAATTTTTTGTGTATGTATCTTTAGTAAATGGCACACTTGATAATATAAATGTAGAGTGAAAATTTGAGGAATAAGTTTTTTAGTATCCAACAACCTCATACATAGATCCAACATAGTCATTGATATTTCTTTCAATAGTTTAATATTAACCATTAAAATAATCCTTAGCATTAAATTTAATAATATGGCCATAAAAAATATTTAGTACATAAAACCCAAAATAGTAATGTTGAGTCATTATGGTGGAAACTCATGACTGATGGTGATTCGTACTAATTGTGAGTTAGGATGGATGTGGTACATTTTCACTAACAATCTGACATGCTGATGGTAGTAAATCTGAGGGTAGGTCAGGTCTTGCGGTGTTTCATATTCAATGGCGACTCATGTGAATTGTGACTCATCTCAACAATATCTCCTCTCAATGGTGACTCAACTCAATAGTGACTTATGTCAATGGTGATTCATGTAAACAATGAATCATCTCAACAGTGATGAATCTTGGTGGTTAATTGTCTCAATAGTGACTCATCTCAATGGTTAATCTTCTCAATAGTTACACTTCTCAATGGTGACTCATCTCAAAAGTGACTCATATCAGTGATGACATTTCTAAATAGTTACTCATCTTAATATTGATTTGTCTTACTAGTGAATCATTTAAATAGTGAACTTTTTCAATGGTGAGTCTTTGATAAACCTATCCAACTTTTCTCCATGTTTTATTATATTATAAAATGTTATCATAAATCATAAAACTCATTAAAAATATAACCAACGTGATATGTGAGTTATTAAAACAAGGACATGCCAAAAATAAATATGGATTTATAATAGATATATTATACAATCATATTCATATATATAACAACATATTTGGTTTATTTATAACCTTTTATCACCTGTTTGATAATAATTCCTTAATAAAATCACAGTTTCTGATGATATCTGCTTCTATTTTCAAGTATGTTTTAGTTCAATAGTTTTGTTACTATTTTTTGATCACGATTCTATAATTTACTTAATGTTAGTCTTTATATAAAAATAATATATATTCATTATATAAATATACATATATATATATATATTAATTTATAAAAATAGTGATAAAAATATAACTAAACCATTCATGGAGACGGTAGGTCGTACGTACGCCTAAACATTATTATCATATTTTTAGTAGATGGAAAAAATAAATGGTAAATAAAAACTATCCAATACCAAAACATTATTATATCATAAATATTATATATATTCATTAAATAAGTGTTTTTTAAAATCCATGTGAAAGAAAAAAATCACATTGCTTTGTAGATGTGGTAGTCCACACTTAAGCATGATCAATGTTATCGTCTTCTAAAAGACTGGAAGGTAATAAAGTATATATGTTTTTATAATTTAATAATTGTTATTATATAATATATGTCATATATATATTAATTTCCCAAATTTGGATTTAACATAAAGGTGCCTCAGACACGTTTGGACACATGGCCTCAAGAACATTTTCCCAAACGCTAGCGGCTACTGACACACAGTGAGGGCATTGGGTGTGATAGTGGGGAAAATATGCCCTCGTTGACAGAGTGTAACACAATGAAATAAATATTAATAAATAGTGGTAGAATTAAATAGAATATGATTGAAACAAAAATGATGAAGTCAGATAGATAAATATCCAAGTATCAAACCATTAAAATGATAATGCATAACGTTATATGTTTTAAGAATGCATTCAAAATAGGATACATCGTAACCAGATACAGATACAATACAAGTGCAGAAATAGAAATAAAACTCAGAAGCACCACAATCATCAGCTTGGTCCCATGCTCTCCTACTCTTTTTCAGCAATCAAGTACCTGTATAAAGATGCTTTCCCTTCTCAAATCTTGAAACCAGAAAATCAATATGGTCCCAAAAACATAACCCAAACAGGGTGTGAGACTAATCATAGTAGGAATCCACCAACGATCCTTTCCAAATAGTCAGTGAATATATATGCAACAACAATAAGGGATAACAGTAAATAGGAATTGTTGAAGTAACTATCCATTTATTTTGTTTATGTTCTTTAGCAATTAAGTTTCATTTGGGTGAAACTATCTCGAGATTCGGCCTTAGCCTGCCAATCCCCCGAATAGAAGTATACCCAGCAGATGTCTCAGAAGATCATCTAGATAAAAAGTGAAGATGGAATCTAGGATTATGATTTGTCTTAGATGTTGCATCATAAGTCATTCTATTTCAGTCAACATGTTCGGTGAACTTTACAAAGCTCTTAAAGTCTGGAATAGGCCCGTCTACCCCTCGTACCAATGTAACCATCAACATGTGACATGAACATTTCACTTTTAACCATATTATAATTTCAACATTTAATCATCTGTTCAGTTTCTAATAGAGAAAGTCCTAGGTATCCCCCAATGGACCAAGGATTTTCTCGAAATTTACAAAGAAGACTCTATGATCTTGACAACCAAAAAAATGGTTCGCTCATGGCCCTTATGTATTTAACCTCTTGAGTCTGTCCATTTCCTTCTAACTGAGAAAATGGATCACCCACTATAAGCAAGGTTTAATTAGTCACATGAGACTGAACATGTCTTTTAACCGAGACTATGGGTCTCCCATGGATGATTACCACTTTTATACATTTATCATTTTATTTAAAATAGATATGAATTAAACTATCACCTGTATTTAAACATAACAAGTCACCTGCGAAATTTACATAGTAGAAAACACATGAAATTTATACTATTTCATGGTGTAAATCATAACAACTCACGTGGGAATTTCATATAAAAATATATAATTTTAATCAACCACAAATGGGGAAAACATTAACAAGACTCAAATGCATTCTTTCCAAATGGATAACCACATGAAACGCTCCTTTGGGGTGTCCCTAAATAAAATAATTAGCAATCATGTGTTTTAATTTTCATATAATTATAGACCTAAACATCATTAGGTATCAATAGGTTTCCACTCTTGAGAAAAACAAAACCCAAAAAATGGCCTCATATCATTTTGGCACATATAATCAACTCAAAATTTTACGACAGGCATAATAACACCTACCAAAAAGTGGTATAACTAATATAATCTGACCCCAGCCCTCGAATCGGCATAGAATGTGGTAGATCTAAGATAATGGGTAAATGTTTCAACATTGAATAAACTTCTCAAGTACAGAAATCATCAATAATGTCTCAATGCGAATAAATCTTTTACTAAGAGGAATCCAATGAGATTGAAGGCACTAGAATCGGGTTCCAGATGAAGAAACAAGAAAATAATCAACTCTCTTGACTCCTTGTTCATCACCAAGAGGGTGTTCTGTCCAAGAGAAGATAAAATGCGGCTACCACCCATTTTAAATTAAAAATTAATAGTACACATCATCTACATTAGTATGCATGACATGTATATCATTTTACGATTAATAAATTTGACGACTTACTTTACATGTCATGCACCGACCGTGCCAACATGAGTATATGGCATGTATGAGGATGTACATGGTGTATAGGGGATTTTTCTTCCCTTTATGTCCAACAAAAGCACACACCATGTATCCCCATCCAGCATAGGTAGGGAAAATAGTGTATACATAGTATTACATGTTGTGTTCTACTAAAACAAAAAAAAAATTATTCTATTTTCTTTATTTTCTAAAAAACAACCCAAATAAAAACAAACATAAGAAATACATACCTCTTAAGAAGAATCAGGTTCTTACATATATACAATAAACCCATCATAATAGCCATCTATAAAATATAGTGATGAGAAATAAATTTTATCACCCTGTGGAGATGTTAAGTCATATGTACTCACAATAATAATAATCACATCCCATTTGATAGAAAAAGGGTGAAAAAATGTGGGTTGATAATCAAAATAACATTTCTATATATTTATAATACAGAATTTAATATTTTTTGACGAATATTAAAAAAATGGGGGTATAATAGTAATGAAAAATAAATTTATTGGTTACAAGATTACCTCTTCATTGAAATAACTACTTTATATCTACTCTTAATGGGTCTAGGGTTAGTATTTTGGAAATACAACAACATCTATAATGATTCTATGAGATTGGATAAGAGAAATTTATATATTTTTGTTTATCCTGAATGCAAAATCCTAGGTAAATAAAGAATTTGAAATTTTCATATTTAATAACATTTTAGAATTAATTATTAAATTTACATTAAATAGTTTTCTATGTTCATTGGCATAGCCGATACACAATAATGGGTTTCTTTGAAAATCATACATTGCACACAAGGCTGAGTCATAATAAAATAATAACAATATTATATTATTATTTTAAATGGTAGTTAACTCCTAGCCTTTGTATTGGCAGGAATGAACAGATCTAACTATAATATGAATATACATGTTTGTTAAATGTTTTTACATTTGTCCAATAATCTTTAGATGCTTAAAATGTGAATTAGTCTAATTTTAAGCATAAATACTCTAATATTCTTTAAACGGTTGATTTACAACCTTTTAATAGAGAACCATATATAAATCTAGTTTTGGTCACTTTTATATGTTCTATTTGACTGAATAAAATTCTTCATTAGAATCCGGACATCCAAATTCACTTTGGGTAAAATTTAGGTATTTTTTTTGATAAATTTCAATTTTTGATGAAAATTAGAAAATACTGCATTTTAATTCAAAATTTCCTTTTAATATAAATTATTTATATTGTAATAATATCTTATTAATTGGTTTTAAAGTGTAATTAGATAATATTTTTACCATTTAATCCAATTTTGGTCATTGAAATTAATTGCACTTTGAAATTGGACCTAAACAAGTGTCAATCTTTTGATAGTTATTATTTTTTAAAAACAATTTTTTTATAGTGATAATTAATTTTAAATTAGTTATTTCCACTTATATATTTTGAATATGGTTAAATAGAAATAATATTTGAATTTGTAATATCAAATATATCATAGGTTGTATTTATGGTATTTTTTTGAAAAACATCAATTTTTGATGAATAGTGAAACCACAAAGTAGTTGTTAAAAACTGAATTTTTCATTTATATGACAATTTAACACTTCTTTGAATTTAATTTTGAAAATAAAAAATACTTGGTTGTCATTAGTGAGTAAAATTTGGTTCAATAAGACGAAAATAATTTTTTTTAATAGAAACTTTTCACTATTATTTACCGCAGTTAAAGTTTAATATGGTAATTTAAGGTAAAATCAATATCATAATAATAAAAAATTACCTTAAAATTTGTCATAACCTTATTGGATGAGTCGCGGTCGACCACATGGATCCTTTAGTCTATTTTTGGACACCATGGGGTACTTAAGTGTGATAATTCCACTTTATATTAATTAATTTAGAGTAAAGGCAAAAATGACATAAACATATGTCTCTTAGTAAATCATTATTACATGGGGTTATATATGTTATATTTTATACTATAAATATTATTTTTAAAGATAAAAATATTTCATACATCATGGTATTTTTTTTATAATTTTTAGGCATCAAATAAATTAAATTATTTATGTCACAATAAGGATGCAGTGTTTACCTCATTGATAGATAATTTAAATAAATAATATTATAATGATTAAATTAATATCAAAAAACAGTACAATTATTATTGTATGATTTTATTTTGACCATGATTCATCTTATATTTGAACTTAAGGTGTTTTGGAGCTTTCTAAATCGAAAATCATTATATAATTAAATATTAGTTTCACAAATTCTAAAGAGTCCCTCCTCCCCCTTATAAAAAGCCATCACTTCAAACCCATTCCTCACACTTCCCAAGACCTTTGGCTCATCCAAACACTGACCAATTAATATCCCTGAACACATATCTTCTCTTATAAGCCTTCCCTGAGGCAATAGTCACTTCAAGAAACCCTTTTGGTTCAAACCAAAGGGAGTAACCCGATTTAACGGTAACATATTCACTTAAGTTCTTTTGTTTTATATTACTTCTACAACCCCCTAAACTATTTTTATTACATTATTTTATAACAACACCAATATCCTCAATATACTGGGATGTTATTATTGGGATGATTTGAACTACACTTAGACACACCTCCATCTAATGGGTAAAAACATATTGTTTCTGTGAATGGAAAACTAACGCCTCGGGAAACGATAATTGTTCCGTTATCTAAAACCGCCTCATATGGTGGCCATTATGATGGAACAATATTTATATATTATATTTATTATATTTATGTTTTCTTTATGCTTCTTTATATTTAATTTATATCATATAATTATGGTTTCCATTATTTGAAAATGTGATAATTTTATTTGAGGAAGTGCAGACTACAACACCCGCAAAGTGATATGACTCGTTCATACCATACATGGGAAGTATAAGGGATTGATTTATTGAAATTAAATATGATATTATTCTTGAATTATAATATAACTATGTATCATTAAATTTTCATTCAATTAAAATATGAAATAAAAATGAAAGTAGCATTCATGCGTACGTACGACTTACCGTCTCCATGAAAGGTGCATTTCATTTCTTATCTCGAAATGTTATGTACTATTATAAATACATATATATATATACTGGATATATATGATATAAATGATATATAAATCATTAATATAATTCTGGTGATAATGGAATCTTGACCACATGGACAACTTGTAATTATAAGTTGTTCATTTTTGACTCAAGTAGAAAATATTGAAAAAACAACCATTATTAACATAAATGATTACATAATGTTTATAACATGGTAATAAGTGATATAAAAGGAGTATTAAACATAAAAAATGTTACTTAATCTTGTATAACATAACTTATGTTTGTTATTCAGGAAGAAGAAGGAAAAAATAAGTCAAGTCGGTCACGAGGTAAGGGGCTTCTTATCTCACTTTCAATTCTGTGAGATTTATAAGGTTTTTCACACATTTATTGCATGAGGTGTATTATGTACTATAATTTGATATATATTATAATCATTATCTTTATATTCATGTTATTATATGAGTCATTAAGTGGTTATTAACTTTTGGTCATACGACTCGATTGAGTACAACGTGGTAAGGGATTTTCATCCCACTTTTTATTCCCTTGAGATTCATGCTATATTTGCCACTATTTAGTTTTGTGTGGTGTATATACTACCCATTATTGTATTCATTGTGTAATATAATTTAATTTATGGGTATTTTCATCTTCATTTTATGATCCTTCTTCCATGGTGTGTATTTTTCGTAAGTTACCAAATCGGTAGGGAACATTTCACCCACCTCTTTTTAAATGACTTCTTGTTGTTGTTTTTTTTAATTTACATCTTCTTATGTTGGGATATGTTCTAATATATCATTATTTCTGTAAATTTTATGTCCTAATGATGATAAACCCTTTTTTCTCATCAACTCTATTTCTGAATTTTAAAGTGACGTCGTTATGGTGTTGATTTTTTTAAGAGAAACTTTTAAACCAATTTCCATTCCTGGGTTAATCTTCTAATTCGTAAATATGTCATGATATAATTATGTGTGGAATCATTGTATTTTATTTATTTTTTTAATTATACTCCCTTTTGTGTGGATATCCATTTTATACAAATAATCACTCTATTTTTAAATTCCCATGTCATCGATATTAACATGATTGGAGTAATTTTAACTCAATTTTCATTAATTGAGTTAAACATAAAAGTCATTGGTTTTTATTTAAAAGAACATGTGTGAATTTTCTATGATTTATTTGCACTTAATATCCAATCATATTAAGTGTATTTATATTTTTCACACATTATTGTGTAATTTATTTTTCTTTAATCTAAGGGTATAGTTTTTATAATGGATTTCATCCCAATTTACATTCCATTGAGACGTCATTTTTGTTTTTAACAAATTCACTCTTATATTGTGTATATATTGTTCTTGGGAATATTATATCATGAATCCCTTTTTTATCATGATATTATAAAATTATAATTCAATGTTATTTTTCAATTATTGGTATTCAAACATCACTAATTTTTTTAAAACTCATTAACTAAAATATCATTTAAATTTTTAATGATTTATTCCACTAATTATTTCTCATGAATGTCCATGTTTTAAAATGGTTTTTGGGATTTATTTATATGAACATTAATGTTTTAAAATTTAAATTCTTTTAAAAGTTTCAAAGTGGTATGGGCCACTTTGATTCAAAAAAAGATATTTATTAAATGTTTTAAATGGTTTTGAATATGGTTTGAAAAAGAATTGTTTATTTCAATATCTTGATATGATATATTGTGATTGGAAGGTGGAAATGTAATCTTTATTTTATTCATGTGTTATGGGTCGTGATTATGTTATGGATATTGGGCATTTTTTTGTAAATGGGAGGTTCTGTGATAAACCTAGGTTGGGTGAGCCTGAGTTAGCTCTCTAATGCATTGGAAAACATGATGGAGGTAAAAGTAAATTTTTCTATTAATAGATTTAAGGAATATACTGTGATGGGTATTCCAAATGTGACTCCCTATGTTGTTTTGATAGCTAAAATGAAATTATGTTATTAATTCATATGTAACATTTACTATTAATGATTTCTATTTGTTATTTCTATATCTTATGATTTTATAAGGTATGTAAAGATATAAAAGTATGGTTTCATTTATTTGTATTTATTGATGGCATAATGTTTTCCTTCCATATTTTATATCCCTTACTGATCATTTTATGCTCATCTTGTGCTTATGAAATATTTTCCACATGACTTAAAGATGAATAAGGTCAAGGATGGGATCAAGGAAAAGTAATGTTGTCTAAAACATGGATCTAGACATGTTTATTTTTAAGAGTTTTAAATTTATGAGAAATTGATTCTGAGTAGTAGTGTCTACATTAAATATTCAAGTTGTTATGTAATAGTTATGGACTAATTCTCTAAAACTCTAAACCTGAAAAGATCCCCAATGTGAATTCTTGACATAATTCAAGATTATGTATTGTTTAATTCCTAGTCCTTACAGTTTGTATCAGAGGTCTGTTGAGATAACTTTTGGAGATTAGGGTGTTATTTATGAATAACTAACATAACCAAAATAGTTAGAATATTATAAATATATATAGTTATTTTAGATGAATTTAATGAGTTTAAGATAACATAAATAAGTCTATCTTAGTATTTACCCTCTTCATAAGATATTTTGTGATGATTTTACTGGTATACTAACACGAAGATTTTTGGTTTTAGTAAATGGCTGCATCTATCAGGCACCATTGTAATAGTGAAAGTGCGAGAGCTATGACGGTTTTCAAAATCAGCAACTAAATGAAATGGGAGCTGCAATGAGAACTCTTATGGTTATTCTCAACCAACTACCTAGAGTAATGATTGACCACATAAACCATGGTTATTTTTATAAGGAATCATATATGCATGAAACAAATCCCTATGGATGTTCAGGTAAGAATCATAAAGGTATGTATGTTGAAAAAACAATGAGTCAAGGAAGTGGAAAGAAACACCTAAGAAAATGCTTCAAAGGGATGAGAAAATGCTACAGATGTGGGAATTATGGTTATAAATCAAGAACCGGATATGGAAAAGGATGCATCCAAATGACTCTAGGAAATGGAATGAATTTCTTTTTGAAGGATCAATTGAAGTATTTAAATGTGGTGCTCATAGTCATTATAGAAATATATGTCATGCAAAGAAGGTTCGGGAATGAGATCAGCAGGATCATACAAATATATGTTCACCAATTCCTAATGTCAATCAAATTGAAGATGAGGAAACTGAAAATAACCAATGAATGGTATGAATTATTTCTTAGCTGATGTTTTGAAATTAATGAATCTTAGAATATGATTAATGATTTTTTTGTAGGAAAGAAGTATTATGGAATATGATGGAAAAGATTAGATAATGGATCATGATGAATATTAAATGAGTAAAATGTTTACATATAAGGAATTATTGATTTATGATACATTTTAGGATGATGAAATGCTTAAAAGTATTAAGGTTCTATTGATTATGGGATTACTTTGGAATAATGTTTCAAGTATGTATAACTATGAAGTTTGATATGTTGAAATGTTATTCAAGAAATATTTATCTTTTCTTTTATGAAGTAATGATTGAAATATTATTTTTGAAGAATCCATGTTTTTATTATGGACATAAGGTTATTAGGATTATTTATGTAAATGATTAACCTATCATAGATAATATGTGTTTAGGTTAATTGCACATCAGTATGAGACTTTAGGAATAGTTAATGTTTTTGGAGATAAATGTAAGATTTACTGTGGAAGACTATGTGATTAAATCCTTCTGAGTTTTGGGTTTCAATGTTAGTTTGGATTACTTTGAATAATTTTAAGTAAAATTATCCATTGAATGTTATTTCTTGAACTTTGTGTTCATTTTTTTATTTTGGCGATTAAGAGTACTATTTGTTTTTATAAAAGATTATCCTTTTTGGGATTATCTGATCATGTACAAACTAATTTTGGTTTTGGTTGATGTCTAACGATAGGGAAATATATAGTTCATCTTTTTTAGAATATGTGATACTATAGAAGTTGATTCTAGCACTTCAGGTGTGTCCATGTAATGATGATTACATAACGTTTAGAGAAAATATGAGTTTGTGATTGAATTTTATTAAAGGTTGACACTCTATATGAAAAGTAAGTATATTTACTTAAAATATTAATGTAGTTATTAATAAAATTCTTCAACACTAAGAAATGATCTTAAAGAAAAAAAACCTATAAACTCTATTTTATCATCAAACTTTTATCTAACCAAAATTTTATGGTATTTTGGTGGTTAAATTTCTATGATCTAGTTCTCTACCACTCTTTATTAATCTATGAGAGTTAGTTTCTCTTCCATATCCATATTTTCATGGAATCCTAGTATCTGTAGTCCTGAGGGACCTTTTTTACTTCTCTCCCTTTATTTTAAAGTGATACTTTTTTGTCTCTTTTCCGATGAAGAAATTTAAATGATGTTTCCAAGCCCAATTTTAAAATTGCGAGGACGCAATTCTCAAAAGGGGGGAAGGATGTAACATCCCAGTTAAATAAAGAATATGAAATTTTCATATTTATTAATATTTGTGAATTAAATATTTATTTTACATTAAAGGGGTTTCAATATTCAATGGTATATTAGATATGAAACAACGAGTTTATTTTAAAATTTTATGATGCACACAATGCAGAGTCATACTAAAATAATATTAATATAATATTAGTATTTTAAATGATAGGTAATGCCTAGCTGTTATATTGGTCGGAATGAATAGAAAAAACTACAATATGATTATACATGTTGGTTAAATATTTTTACATTTATCCAATAAAAGTTAGAGTTTTAAAATATAAATTAATGGATTTTCAAGAAAAAATACTCTAGTATTCTTTAAAAGGTCAATTTACCACCTTTTGATGTAGAACCCTCTTTAAATATATATTTGGTCACTTTTATATGTTCAATTTGACCAAATAATATTGTTCATTATAATCGTGACATCATAATTCACTTTGGGTAAAATTTTGGTATTTTTCTGATAAAATTCAATTTTTGATTAATAATAAAAATATTGTATTTTAATTAAAAACTGTCTTTTAATATAATTTATTTGTATGTTTAGATTAAATTATTAATTTATTTTAAAGTATAATAAGATTATATTTTTTTCATTTAATGTAACATAGGTCATTTGAATTAATTTCACTTTGAAATTGGACATAAACAAGTGTCAATCTTTTGATAGTTATTATTTCTTAAAACACGCTTTTTGTTTTGACAATGGGAATTAATTTTAAATTAATTAATTCCACTTATATTTTTTGAATTTTGTAAAATAGAAATCATTTTGGAATTCGGAATATCAAATATATCTTAGGCTAAATTTTTGAAATTTTTCTGAAAAACTTCAATTTTTGATGAATAGTAAAACCACTGTGTAGTAGTTAAAAACTGACTTTTTCATTTAAAGGAAATTTTATTGCTTATGTGAATTTAATTTTGAAAATAAAAAAAACATGGTTGTTGTTATTATGTAAAATTTGGTTCAATAAGATGAAAATAATTTTTGATGAAAGGTATGTTTTGACATTTATTTACCACTATTAAAGGTAAATAGGGTAATTCAATGTAAAAATAATATCATAATAATAACAAGTTATATTAAAAGTATTCTTAACCTTGTTGTATGAGTCATGATCGACCATGGGTATCCTTGGGTCTATTTCGGGACCCCATGTGGCCACTTAAGAGTGATAATGACACTTTATATTAAATAATTTAAAGTAAAGTCAAAAATGACTTAAACATATATCTTTTAGTTAATTAATTTTTACATGGGGTTATATTTGTTATAATTTTGACTATAAATATTATTTTTAAAGATAAAGACATTTAATACATCATGTTATTTTTAATAATTTTTAGCCATAAAATAAAATAAATTATTTATGACACAATAATGATGCAGTGGTTACCTAAATAATAAATGATTTAAATAAATATGATTAAAAAGATTAAAATAATATCAAAAACTTTTCAAATTCTTATTGAATAATTTTATTTATACCATGATTAATATTATATTCTACCTTAATTAGTTTTCTACATTTAGAAGTTGAAAATCATTATATAATTAAATAATTGTTTCACACATTCCTAAAGAGCCTCTCCTCCACCTTATAAAAAGACATCACTTCAAACCCATTCCTCAAACTTCTCAGGCCCCTTGTCTTATCGAAACTCTTCCCAATTAATCTCCATGAATACCTATATTCCTCCTACAAGCCTTAACCTAGGAAAAAGGAACTTAAAAACCCTTTTGGTTCAAACTAAAGGGAGTTACCCGATTTAAAGGTAACATCTTCTCTTAGGTTATTTTCTTTTATTTTTATTCTCCAACCCCATAAACTCTTGTTATTACGTTGTTTTATAAGAAACACAGTATCCTCAGTATAATATTATGATTTCATGAAGAGTATTCGAACTAAACTTACTCACACCTCCATGTAATGGGTAAAAAACAAACTGTTTCGGCGGATGGCAAACTAGCGCCTCATGAAATGATGATTGTTCAATTATATCCTACTACCTATTATGGTGAACATTATTGTGGAAATTTATTTATATATTATATATATTTTTTATTTTTTTATGCTTCCTTATTTTAAATTTATATCCTACCTTTATGGTTTCCATTATGAGTTAACGTGATAATTTCATTTAAGTAAGTGTGGACTACTGCCCCCTCAAAGTAATATGACTCATTCATACCATATGTGGGAAGTATAAAAGATGTATTTATTGAAATTATATATAATAATATAGTGGAATTATAATATAACTATTTATAATTAAATTTTCATTCAATTAAAATATGAAATAGAAATGAAAGTAGAGTTTATGTATACGTACAGCTTACCGTCTCCATGAACGACACATTAATTTCTTATCTCCAAATGTTATGTACTATTATAAATACATATATAGATTGGATATATATGATATATATGATATATAAACATTAATATAATTTGTGATCTAATGTACTCTTGACCACATGGACAACTTTTAATTATAAGGTGTTCATTTTTTACTCAAGTACCAAATATCAACAAAACGACCATTATTAACATAAATGATTATATAATGTTTATAACATGGGAATAAGTGATACAAAAGGAATAATAAACATAAAAAGTGTTATTAATAAAGTATAAATTAACTTTGGTTTATTATTCAGTATGAACATGGAACAAACAAGTCAAGTCGGACACGAGGTTAGGGGTTTCTTATCTCACTATTAATTTCATGAGATTTCTATTATTCGGCACTTATTTATTACTTGTGGTGTATTTAGTACTTATATTTGATACATATAATCCTTATTCTTTTTATATTTATGTTATTATGGGAATAATTTTGTTTTTATTAACTTTGGATCATATGACTCGATTGATTACAATGTGGTAAGAGATTTTCATCTCACTTTTTATTCTCGTGAGATTCACGCTATATTTTACACTATTTCCTTTTTGTGGGGTATGTACAGCCCATGATTGTATTAATTTTGAAATATAATTCAATTTATGTGTATTTAAATCTTCCTTTTATGATCCTTCTTTCATGGGTTATATGTTTCAAAAGTTACCAAATCGGTAAGGGAACTTTTCACCCTCTTCTTTTAGAAGACTTATTTTTTGTTGTGTCTTTTAATTTACATCTTCTAATGTTTGGATATGTTATTCTCTATCCATATTGTTGTAAATTTTATTTCCAAGTGATGAGACCCAATTTTTATCTAATCACCTCATTCTCTGAATTTTAATGTGACGTCGTTAGGCTGAGGAATTTTTTTAAGAGAACTTTTTAGCCCAATTTATATTCCTTGGGATAATCTTCTAATTATAAATTATTTCATGCTTTGATTATGTGTGGAATAATTGTTTATTTATTTATGTTTTAAATTACACTACCCATTTTTTGGATATACTATTGATATACATAATCACTCCATTTATAAATTCTCAAGTCATCGATATGAACTTGATATGTGTAATTTTAACACAATTTCCATTCATTGAGTTAAACATCCAAGTCATTGCTTTTGTCTTAAAAAGAACATGTTTGAATGTCCTATTATTTATTTTCACTTAATATCAAATAATATTGAGTTTATTCAAATTTTTCACACATTATTATGTAATTGATTTATTCTTAATATAAGGATACAATTTTTATAAGGGATTTCGTCTCAATTTACATTCCACTAAGTCTTAATTGTTGTTATAAACTAATTCACTCTTATATGATGTATATACTATCCTTTAGAATATTATATCCTGAATTCATTTATTCTCATGATATTATAAAGTTCTTATTCAATTCTATTACTCAATTATTTTTATTCAAACGTCTCTCATTTTGTTAAAAACACTTTAACTAAAATATCGTTTTAATTATTTTAATGATTAATTTTTCTAATTATTTCCCATTAATTTCTATGTTTTGAAAATGGTATTTAGGATCTATTTATATGGACATTGTTGTTTTAAAATTCTAATTCCATTAAAATTTTGAATGTGGTATGGGACACTTTGACTCCAAAAAATCTATTTATTAAATGTTTTAAATAGTTTTGAAAAAGGTTTCATTAGGCATTGTTTATTTAAATATCTTGATATGATATATTGTGATTGGAATTGGAAATGTTATCTTTACTTTATGTTTGTGTTATGTGTTATGATTATGTTATGTTTATTGGGAATTGCTTACGTATACTGGTTGTTCCGTGATAAAAATTGGGTGAGTGAGACTGAGATAGCTCTCCAATGCATTGGGTAACGTGACAGAGGTAAATGTTAATGTTTCTCCTAAGAGATTTAGGGATTATACTGTGATGGGTATTCCAAATGTTACTCCCGATGTAGTTGTTATATATAAAATATAATTATGTTATGAATGCCATATGTTACCTTTATGATTTATGATTACTGCGTTTTATTCATAAATCTTTTGATTTCGTATGGTCTGTTTGATTGAAAAGTATAATTTCATTGATTTGTATTTATTGATGGGCTAATGTTTAAATTATTTATTTTATAACCATTACTAAGCTTTTTATGGTCATACCATGTTTTTAAATGTTTTCTATAGGACTTAAATGTGAATAGGGACATGGATGGTATCAAGGAGAAGGAATATTGTCTAAAACATTGAACTAGACATGTTTCTTTTTAAGAGTTTTTATTTTATGAAAAATGGATACTAAGTTGTAGTGTCTACATGTAATATTCAAGTTGTTACGTAATATTTATGGCCTAATTCTCTAAAAAATTCAACTTGAAAAGATTCTCAATGTTAATTCATAACATAATTCATGATTATGTAATGTTTAAGGCCTGTTCCTTACATTGATGGCTCAATGTGGCATTAATAAGGGAAATGAGGGGTTCCTTTTTATAATTTTGGTGAGATTCATCCTTGTAAATTTTTAAAAAATTATAATAAATTAATGTCATTGTCAAGAAAAATGGGTCCATGTGGACAATATATGGATAGGGGTAAACTTTTAGACCATGTATTGGCCCAATTGACATATTGTAATTTAATTATTTTTATGTAATTTCATATATATTATTTTCAAGAATAATTTTTATTTTCAACTGATAAACTTTTTATTTAATTTGTCTATAATTTTATAAAGACAATGTTGGAAATAGAATATAATTATTTAACATGAAAATAATATGTCGTATTCATCTAAAAAATATTGGATTAAATTAACATAAAAAATTATATTATTTGTAATGTCTTTATAGTATATTAATATTTTTTTTGATTAATTGTAGAAATAATGCATTATTATTGCATAAGAAGTTATGGTCATTATATAGTAACTAAAAAATATAAATAAGTTTCCATCAGGAAAATAATTTCATTAATCTCATAATATATAGTTGGATTCATTAATGAAATGATTTTCTCTCTATTTGGACACATAAGAGATATTTAAAACTAAGAGAATGAAATTTTGGGACTTTATTTTATTTTATATATTATATAGGCGATTTTCATGGAAATGTGTCTATTAGAAAAATAAATTTTGATCCAATGTTGATAAGGGTAGAAATAAATTAATCAAATAAAGTTTATGATTAATAATAATGGAATTATAACTTATTTTTAACCAATATTAACCTTTTGTCAAAAAAACAAGATTTTTGTAATTTAACTTTTATCAAGGTGATAAATTTTTCCATGGTCACTATTCATGTTGATAAAAAAATGGGCATACTTACCTAACATGAATCCCTTGATTTATGATTTGGAATCCATTATATCAAATTCAATCTTTATTAGAGGTAGAAATTATTTTATAAATAAGCTCGAAACATGCGACAAAAACATCATTTTAGACAAATACATTTTAATCATAAAACCAAGTCTATTATAATCATATGACTAAAAAAAATTAAATTAGCATTAATAAAATTTATTTTAAATATAATATATACTTTAATTAAATATATCCACCAATAGTTATTAATTTGATTTCTTAAGATAAAAATACATTTTTCACATAATAACATTTATTAGAAAAAATGATCTATTATGTTTAAAAAAATATTCTACTAAATTAAAATATAAAATTTATTAAAATGGACATAATTGTATTAATATAAATATAATAGTACTTAATTAAATATGAAACTATTTAAAAAATATATCTTTTTACTTTCTTGAAATATATATATAAATTTTAATAAAAATATGAATTTTTCAATATTCACTGGAAAATTGATATTTTTATAAAATTATCAAAAGGTAATCCTAAGATATTTTTAATATGAAGATTTCAAAATGGTGTTCATTTTATAAAATTAAAATTAATTTTTTTAGAAATTATTTATAATATTTATTCCATATATCAATAAAAATATTTTTTTAGAATGAAACTTATTATTGAGGAATAGAATAAATTTACTAAAAATTTAGTGATCCTTACAAAGAATTTATCAATATCATTATATTTATTTTTAAACTTTTTTATAGTTCCTAAAATTATTAATCATTATGACACACTCTATTTTAATAGGTAGGTTATAACTGCAACATCAAATAATAGTATTTTTACATTATATCATGGTTAGTTTAATCATGGTGTCGAATTCAATAAAAGCCTTTAAGTATATAAAATGTATTTAAAAACAATAATTAATAAAATCTATGGGTATTAAATTGAATATTGAAACATCCAACACAGTTCCCTTTCACTTCACCATATCCCTAAACAAGAAATCTTCAAGCGCACAGTAATTCCTATGTAAGATATGAGTCCATGAATCAGAAGGACCAATGAACCGTAAAATAATTGAATGATATAATAATGTGAAATCCATGAGAGTATATAGGGTAAATATATCAAAAAATTATATCACACAAGTTAAAGTCAAATTTCATTTTCTAGGAGACCATTTATACTAGTTTTGGATCCATACCGGAAGGAACATCGATCGTCCACCAGACACATCCATCCTCTCAGGTTGGGATAGTCCCAAACATGGATGACACATCTATTCATAAAGGTATAGTTAAATACATTCTCATATCATGTCAAACACATACCTATTGGGGGATATTCTACTAGGTCATACATACACAATAAATTATTGAAGATATAATAATTGTGCATATGATACAGGATGCAAATGATAGATAAGAAATCACATAATGTCAATAAGTATCATCATCAAAACAATCAATATGAAAGAAACAAAATCACGTGTCAAGGATACATGAGGAAAACGCATGTGATAAATAATTAAACATATTATTATCATTGGAACACATTCACACCAAAAAAAGAAACTAAATTTGGAATTAATGAATAAAAGATAAGGATTCATACCACAAGTCTAGAAATGATGATCATTGAAAATGCTACCGTACAAGTCCAAATTCACCACCAGATACTAGAAATATTCCAGGTTTAAAACATTTATAACACTAGAACTTAGTTAAAATTAGAACCACTCCCAATAAATTTAGCTCAATTTCAACTTACCAAATATTATCATCTACCGACAATGTTAATTTTCCATACATCACCTAGAATCGAAATCATTGAAAATATATTCTGATGCTTTCAATGATCATAAAAAACCCCATTATATCTTTTCAAAACCATTATATTTGACCAATAAATCCATTATATTACTAATTTAGACCAATGATTAGAGAATATAATTTATCATGGACAATGATTAACTTACCAGATTAGATTCACATGACCAAACAGGTGTTCAGTCATTAATTATAGAAGTTGTAAGTTATGAGGAGAGACCAAGTATGCATATAGAGGTCTAGGATTATTTGCAAATTGAATGAGGTTAATGAGAAACAAATTATTTCTCCAGGAATTAAATCTTCTAAAACTAGCTACATTGACTATGTAATTCATGGATTTATAAGTAAACTTGAGGATTGGCCAATATACCGAAACATACATCGCTTTAGCTATAAATCACAACGTTGCATTCATTTAATGAATTTTATTTTAACATAATAAATTAGTTTCATATCCTTAATTAAATGTTCATTGATTATTTATATAATATATCCACTTCATGAATATCAAATCACATTACGAAACATTCTTGTAGCCAAAACATGCATTATTTGGACCATTTTATTCTCTGAACACATTAACATGCCTAAACACATTTAATTAAACACAATAGATTTAAAGAATATAAAATTAAGAAAATAAATAGATTTAGGATGTTACAAATACCCCCACACCCATATAAACTTATTATCCTCAAGAAGAGTCTATATAGGTTTTCTCAAATAACCCTGGACACTACTCCAAAATATTTTTCTCTTGCTCCCATGTCTCCTCGCGAAAATGTATGGGCTTACCTAGGACCTAAATAAGAGGGAAAATATTTCAATTATATAACCTTTGATATTATCCTTCTATATAAATATTTCACCCCAATAATATCTATCTAGTTCCACCTCAACATCCTCAGAGATAAGAACAATCACAGGATCAGTCTCATACCTTTGAAATTGAGACATGTGGAAAATAATGTTCTTACCTTAATACCTCAGAGGAAGGTCTACCCAATAAGTCACCGTCAATTTGTGTTTAATAATATCTAAAACCATAATATACTTTGGTTCCAACTTATCCTTCCTCTTTATAGGTATATACCCCAACCGAGGAGAAAACATTAAGAAAACCATATCACAGAAAATGAACTCCAAGGGTCATCTCTTAAGTCAGTATAATATTACAGCCTATTATGATCCATAAAAACTATTTTTTTATCAAATGAACCTCCCCATATGTCTCATCTGATATACTCCATCCAAAAACTACCGAATCACTATCCTCATAAAAACATAGAGGTGAACGATAACTTCATCCATACATATCCTTAAATTGGGACATCTAAATTGAATTTTAAAATATATTACTATTGTATAACTATATCAATGTAACGTAATCATTACAAGGACCTATTAAATCAAAAAAACACTCGATGCATATCCTTTATGTCTTGAATCATCCTTTCTAATTGACCCTCTATCGAAGGATTAAATGATGTACTCGACTTCATTTGGGTAGTCATCACCTTCTATAAGACATTCCAAAAATGTGATGTTATCTAGTAATCCCAATTAGATAGAACAATTAATTCCCCTCCATGAAAACATATGATATCTCATAAATAGAGCATTCCAAGATCATACATTGAGTATATCTCCCAGATCGGTATGAATTGAGATACCTTATTCAAACAATCCACAACGACCCTAATAATATCTCAACATATCTAGGTCCTAGTAAACCCTAAAACAATGTATATTTTCACATTACCCCACTTATACATTGAAACTATAAGTGGTTGGAGTAACTCGTGAAGTCCATGATGCTCGAATTTAATTTTATGATAATCTAGACAACGGGAAAAATATGAAATGTATCTATTCATGATTGACCACTATAAATAGCACTAGACATTGTGATACATATTGGTAGACCTCAAATTAGATACCAACCATGAAGAATGAGAGACACTCATTATCTTCTCTCTCATTAAAGATGAAACTATCAACCCTATATGATGTCAAAGTTCAACTCATATTTAAAATCCCAACCTAAAACAAAACAAACTATTTCCAACCTGTCACGTATCATGATATTCTATATAACAATATCTTGACTTGAATTTATAGATTCTTCAAAAAGGGATTTGATCATTATGGGTTCAAAAACTGTTTCCCCACAATCCTCAAATCTTCCCACCTTCCAGTCTTCCAAGAAATCCATGTGCTTTCATCCCACTCCCGAAATTCATTATCCCACTTACTTTATTATTCTTCTCAAAAAATCTACAAAAACACTATTTTCATTGGGATTAAACTCCATAAAAAATATAAACATAAAAAACTCTATCCCATACCTCTGAAAAATATTATGATCATACTAAGACAATAAGTACCACAAACTCATATGTTCCATATACATGAAAAATCAATCACTAAAAAGGTAGTGTCATAAACAATTAAGTGTATATACAACCTCCAATAACTCCATGACATGTGTATGGTATTTACACACATGGGGTCCTAGCTAATGAGGCCTTTAAGTGACTACCTTACAACCCTACATATGAAATGATCCTAAGACAATTCTAGATGCATCACTCTGAAGGATATATCCAACTCTAGGATTATTGTGAATAAGGATCAATGTCAATGCTATACTTTTTCAGCTCTAAGAAAAATTAATCACACAAATACATACATTATAACATTGCTTTGTTCTTAGTTAGAATGATCATGGGCACTACTAGGTCATAGATTTTCTGAATGAATCTATTGTAGTACCTCGTAAATTTGAGAAAAAATATTAATACTCAATACATTTCTTATACATTTTCGAGACATAATTACATTATCCTCCCTAGAATCAATTGGTATCCCTACTTGTAAAAAACAAATCATAAGAAAACACACGATTTGTGTCCAAAAGTGACACAATGAATACGTGGAATGAATCAAATGTTCTAAAAATGGCTGAAAACATTATCTATAACAGCCTTATAATTTTTAAAATATATTTTATCTCTTTCGTATATTGTGTATCAACCATCATCGAGTTTCAATGAACCAAAATATACTATTTGTAATATTTTTTAAACATAACATTCATAACCTATTCATTATATATGGATGTATAAATAGTAATTATTATATTTTAAAAATTAAGTATAATTTTTTTAGATAAATACAATATATTTATCAATAATCACTTAACTATTAGTAGAGTATTTAAATTATTTGAAATTACATTTTTTTCAGAAAATACAGTTTTTATTGGGTTTTGATAAAAAATAATTAATTATTTTTATACACTTTTAAAATAGGATTATGGAAAAAATAACTTCATTTTTTTAATCAAAAATATAAAATTAAACTGAGGATAATTTTTTATAATTTTCTGAAAATATAAATTTTTCGAGGAATAGTGGGTTTTTCTTAAAAACTACTTTTAAAAAATGAATTTTCAAAGATCCGTCCAGTTTAAAAATGTTATGAAAGTATAATTAAATATATTTTATTATAAAAAAAATAATGTGGATTTCTTATATTAAAGCATTTTATATATTTGAAAACATTCTCTATAGAAAACAACCATTTCATCGCGTCTTCATGGTTTACATTAAATTAATTTTCCCCACATAAATGAATTAAATTTGGAAAAACGTATTATATATTTAGAAAAAAAATAATTTATTATTTATAATAAATTTTAAATTAATATTTTTCATTATGAATAGTAAAAACACTAAAAATTAATTTCAGTTGTTAAGGTTAAAATGAATTTATTGGGGGTTAAAATAATAAAAAAAGGTTAAAATGACATGTAAACTAGTAGAATTCCTATTTTCCTGAAATATATTGACCTTATGTAATATTATTTTATATAATTGTCTTTTTTGTTTCCCTTTATCAATTGAAAAATTTCTTTTTAATTTAATCTCTTCAAATATTCTAAGAGTGCCATCTCCCCCACTTATAAGAGGGCACCCCCAATCCTCTAATATTCCCACATAAGAACCAATTTTGGGAATCAAATAAATACCCAAAAAAGTTAATAAAACCAATCAAATTAATCTAAGGTCAACGGTTTCATCACATAAATATTATAGGAAGGATTTAAGTATAAAACAAAAGTTGTTCCCTGAAAAAGTGGTATAATTATAGCTATGCATTTTTGTTTTATTTATTCTTCATAAACATTCAACAATTATTAAACTATGATGTTATAATGATATCAGTATATAACATATACTAATATTTTATTATTATTTTTCCACAACCCATGTTTATTTTTTCCTCCATCAAATGGGAAATGAAATTATCGATCATGTGTGTTGAAAACTACCACCTCACGAACCGATGTATTTTGTTTTCCATCACCACCTATCAAAAGTATATATAATGATGAATTAAAAGTATATATATATATAATATTTATAAAATTTATATACGAATTTAGTTATAGTTTCATATATAAATTCTTTCTTCCAATCCTTCATAAAATGATAACATTTCTCGTGTGTATGTGTGGACTACCGCCTCCAAGAAGCGATGTGATACTCTTTTCATTTAATATTTACATGGATGTCAATAGATATATATTTAATGAATATATATGATATATATGATATATAAATTATTTTTTAATGCTGATATACTATTTACTTATCTTTTGTTCCATCCATCTAGATAATGATAATAAGGTTCATGTGTACATATGGCCTATCGCCTCAATAAATGATGAAAATAAATTTTAATCTCTAACTCTTTTGGATTAATCTAAAAAATATTTATATTTATATATAATTAATATATATTATAGTTGTATCATTTTAAATATTTTTTATATTATGAAATAATGATATATGTTAATATGATTGAAAATATCAAACCATAATATACATGAAAAGTTAAGCAGTTATTACTCAAAATGTGATTTTAACCAGGAATTGTTGATAATCATGTAATAAAAGGTCATAATAAAATAAAAAGTGGTATGTTATTTGTGGTCATGGTTCTATAATATATATATATATCATCAAATATTTATTATACTAAAAGTTTTAATGTTTATGAATAATGTTAATACTTGAGGTAAAGTATTTATGGTATCTCTATTATTTTATAAGATATAGGCCATATCTTCCACCATTTGATTTTTTGTGGTATATATACTACCGATTTTACATGTTATATCATGGAAAAATAATTTCAATTATTTTTAATATTTTATTTTTTGTTATTATTTAATGGTTCTTATCATTCAAAAGTTGCCAAAGTGATATGGGATTTTCATCTCACTTTTATTTTCATGGGAAACATCTCATATTCACCGCTTGTTTATTTTTTTTGGGTTATATAAAACCCATTATTATGTTCGTTGACTCGTATTATGAAAATTTTGGTATATAAATATCCACATAATGGTTTTTATTTCCTAGGGATTATAGTTTAATATTTAAAAAAGTGGTATGCGTTTTATGATACAATATCATTATATATTCAGATTAGTTTGGATTATGTTTCAAATAATTAAATCATATGACATACCTCTCAATAAACTCTTGAATTACATTCTCATCATGTTTTTTCTAGGGAATATATTTGTTCTCTGCATTTTAATCTCTTTATATTCTCAATATTACATAAGAATGTTTATTATAAAAATAGATTTTATTTCTCTCTTTGGTTGAAAATATTTTCTCTACCAGGTTAACATTTTCAAAAAAAATTAAAGGTTGTTTTTACTATTCTCTAATGATTTTTATTGTTATTTTTACCCATTTTTTCTTTTTTACAATATCTTTTAAAAATAGACTTCTAGTCATTTTTCATAAGTAGTTATTTTTTAATTTCTACTATAAATTTGAAATGAATATTTGTTTAAATATGATTATCATTCATGGTATTTCCTACTGTCATGAAAACTCAATGATTTGATGTTACTTTTTCAATTTAAAAATTTTATTATAAAAAATATTTTCTTTAATATTTTTGATATTTAATATTTTAAAATGATTGATTTTAAAGTGAAAAATATATATTCCTCATGAAATTTTCCAAGAAATCTTTCAAAAAAAATCCATATAATATGACATCCTTGAATGATACATAATCCCTTTAAGGTATATGGTACAATGATACCACCATTATTCATTATATATATGGTTTATGTTTACATTGACATGATTTTTATGAATCCCATTCCATTTTCATTTGTCATTATATGATTAAATGATTAAATGCTTTTGAAGCCCGTTTCTCTTCCAGAAGTTGTGTTATTAAAAAATGGTTATTGAAGCAATTTCATTCCATGGGTTCTTATATGGTGAATGTTTTATGATCTTGTGGAATTAATGTATTTTATTTTCATTAGGTAATAGTTTTTACATATATTTCTTTCCAATTAATTGGGTAAATATTGCTAATTCATGAGATAAATTGGACTATAATGGGGAGGGAACCCAATTCTGAAGGAGACATTTTCCACTACGATACTACTACGAAAAATCCATGACCACTATGATGGTTTTCTTGAGTGAACCCAATACACTATGACATCTTTGGAAATAAAACATTACTACTTAGGAAATTATTTTATATTATTATGTGTATTCCAATAATCTATTTTTTATTCCAATAATATTTTATCATGTATCATGTTCTTTGATTCCTTTATTATTCATGTCTTTTGAAATTTTATGTTTTTATAATGAATCCGTATTATGATATTCTCAATGAAGGGTATGTATTTCAAAAGTTAATATAATGATATAATAGCATTATGATAAAGTTATATGTATGATACTGAAAATTAATTTTTATCAAGAGACACCCAAAATCAAGGTATTTTGAAATGATATATACAAGGACATCACTTCTTACAAAAGACATACAGTCAGAAGGGAAGGACCCTATACTAAGGTAAACCTATAGTCTGGCCGTAGCACTCCCTTTACAGCAAGACAATCGACGATAAAGTTTCAACCCTTTATGTGTGAAGTATTTCCATGTCAATGAGGATCAAGAGGTTGCATCTATTTATTAGGTAAATAGGGTACCAATGGGTTCTATCTTTTTTGAGCAAGAATTTGACTGGTAGGTTAGAGTATAATTTTACTACATAGATATTGATGTTGTGATCATAAAATAAAGAAATTATTGTGGGGAGGGCCCTGGTTTCTACTTCTATTGTGTATCCCATACCAAAAAAATGTTGAAACCCATAATGTTAGATTCCCAAATATCACAAACCAACCATCCTTCTCTCATAATCCCTGGATTCAAGAGTTATCCATGTTAAACTTAATAATAAAAATGGGTGGATTCCACTTGACCCATATATCGATCATAGAGTTGTCGTCTCTTATAGGATCGTTGGAGTTCATTTGGAAGGAGGCCACCAGATCCTTCTCTATCATAAGAATAGAGGCAAGATTATACATCAAGGACATAAGACTAACCTTTAAGAATATGAAAAAGCTTCGAGATCCCCCATGCTCTTTCTTCCTCATCTTTAAAAGGACCCACTAAGTGGAGGAACATTCCATGCCACAGATCTTAATCTCATGAGGACTATTTTATGATCCCTAGAACAACCTAGAAAAGAAATCCATCTAACTGCAACATTGAATAGGAGTTCTTATCCCATGCCAACCTCACCCTCTCTCTTTCAAAAAACAAATTCCATGTTGGAATTGAGATTTTACTATTACATAACATGCATCAAGAGGTGATTTTAGTTCCATTACTATGAATATTATCATCTTTCAGGATTTCTTTGTTGTGGATTCTCTAAATCAAGAAGTTTAGTTTCATTGGGATCTCATTTCACCAAAGGTGTTCTGCCCACCCATCATTCATATATCTGTTGTGGATTGACACAATTAAGGAATGGGATCTATAGTAACTAGATGTTTTATTTGAGTAAACACATTTTCTGGGCCACAAGAATGTATTATATTATCATAAAAAATTCTCGACACATCTTGAATAGTGGTTGAGATGAAACCTGGGCAAATACGAGTTTGGTTGAATGGTATATCTAGAACATGGAATCTTGGAAAGAAAATTCTATACCCAGCATAGTTTTACTTCCATTATTGGATGTCACCTCTACCAATCAACCAACAATCCCTTTCATTTAACATCATGAGATAATCATGCATGCATTTCTCTAAGGATGAGAGGTTTTTGTGTTTTCCTTCCAAGTTGTTCCAATGCCCCCATATCTGTCACAAATGAATCTTCCCCAATGGTTATTCCACTCAATGATATCTCGAGATAGTTTTTCATACTTTCCTTGCATACATTCAGTGACATTCCATAGGTTCACAAACCCTTTGTTGAATTTATTGGCTATCCCATTCCATGAATCCCATCGACAGTTTACCTCTTGCATGTTTTCCTAGATGAATGAGTTAAGGGTTTTAACAATCATTAAAATGGTCCCATGTGGGTGATAATGGTGAAGGCAGGAATTTGGATTGATTTCAAGACACATTAAGATTGGGTGATCTTTCCATATATTGAGAGAAACGTTTTTTTATTATAAATTTGGGCCTTGTTTTTTCTAACCAAGTTTTCAAACACAACCTTCTTGATCATTCCATTCGATATTGGGACACTAAAATATTCCATTGGGAAATTCATTCTATGAATTCCATGCTTCTCATGGATTTTTTGTCTGTGGATACTGGAGCATATTCTTGGAATGTATAAAATTCTCTTAGAGAAGATAATGAGTTTACCACCCCATATTTAGTAGAATTCCATGATGTTTTGAAGCCGATGATCAATCTTTTTCCTTCCATTCATAAACATAAAAATTTTATCAGCGTATATATGGTGTGACATGTCGCAATATCTAGTTTTTTATCGTAAAAGAAGCATGCATCCACTTGAAATATCTTTGTGGATGTTTCTTTATAACACATATTGGGAGAAAATGAACAACATTGGTGAGTTTTATTCTCCCTGGCTGAAGCAACATCCATATAAAAAGAATAGAAAACATATTATCATAAGTTCCACTATTTTCCATTGGGAATAAAAACATATAATGATCCGGTATTTGGCACACTCCCAGAGGCTGGTCTGGTGCAAAGATTTCAGGATAAAATTTCAAGTCATTCTATCATATTCTTTGTCCTTATAAAGATTGATCATGATTCTAGACCTAGTAAATTTTCTTTTCGAGGTCTTCCACCATCTCATTATAGATCCCAATATCCCCTGGATGCTTTAGAATTTCATTAATCTTTGTTGTTCATCTAAAATGATTCACAGGAGGAAGTGAATATTGCTTTTATTAATTATGATTTCTTGGATCTTCTACGAGAAGCTTCATATTAATATAGGTATTTATTGGCCAATATTTATATTCCCTTGACCTTGGGGAAAGCACCAACCTAGAGGTGCATAATTATATGGGAAGACATCCCCCTCTAAATAATTCATGAAAATCCTTGATGGAATGAGATTTAATAATTACACATGAAAAGACATAGAACATACATGGGAAACCATTGGGGCCAGGAGCACTCAATGGCTTCTAGGAATGTATAGAAGAATCGATCACCTTTTCATCTAGTATTGCATCCAACACATCATTATCATTATCATTATCAAACTATGGATGTTGCGCAAGAAAGAGCCTTTGTTGTCTGGGATTGGAAAAGTTCCACCCCATAGGTTGCTAGGACCCACGTGGAGGATACAGAAATGGTTAACAACAAGATTTATGGAAACATTAATATCACTTGTTTATGTTTTATGTTCTACTAAAATATTGATACACATTGTACACCTCCTTTCTTTGACCATTGATATCTCACCTGTTTACCATTACCGAGAATTAGAGCTCACTATTTCTTATGTTTCCTTTCCCGAGTGTATGAAAATGATTTTCTGTATAACATGTTTGAAAAGGGTTCTAGTAATGAATAACTCATCGGTAGATCATTTATAACTGTTATAAAATATTTTTTATGTTTCTATGTTTCTACATTTCCATGTTTCCAAAGTCACTAGAACTATTTGATTTTATTGTGGATAATTGTTTTATGTAATGAATATTCATTTATTAAGATGTAAAATAAATGTATGAAATTTCTGGTTATTTTAGTTGGTATCAAAGAAAAATTTAGGCAATCCCTTGGAAACTATGATGAAGAAAAAATTGTTTATATCCCTATTGATATGTCTTTTTATGTGTATATGGATAAGCCATTGGATAATAATAACTCAATCAAATTATCCTAGAAATGTTTTGAGCATAGAGAATGTGATTTTTACGAAATTACTTCACTGTCTAGATACTATACATGGTTATGGATCTTGAACAGTTTTACCAATGGTAAATAACTATTAAAAGGGTATATTAGACTTTTAATCGATTATCACCATGTACACGATGACAATAAATACACAACACGTGGTTTGACACTCTCAGGAGATATGTTTTGGAAATTCAAAGCCTCTATATGACCATCATGAAGGAATTAAATAGATGATGACCAAGAATGACCATGATTAAACCTTAGTTGTTATAGGTTGAAAATCATTTTTCATGATTTCATAATCCTATGAATTATTTTTCATTATTTATCACTCTAATCATATTTCCCAAAAGTCATACATACCATTTTAGTTTTAATAAGGTATTAAATATATTATCATGAGGTTGAGATGTAAACGGGTATGAAAAAATATTAAATTACCCTATTTAATATTAGTTTTACAAAATTTTATATATTAAGAATAGTATCAAGGAATTTTAATTTATTTCCTTAATAGTTATATGTTGATGTAGTAGTGGAACCCCATAATGGAATGATTATCACATCTTAATCCTATGCTTCTTCTCTAGTTAATTTTTATGGGAATGTGCTTCTTGAAAATATTTTTTTTTCATTTTATATTTAAATTTTATGCAATCATGGGCATGGATTATCATTCTTAACATAAACCATAAAACAATTACTAGTTAAGGGATGTTGGGTTTGATATGGAAAACTAAAATATGATCTTCTATCAGTGTGAGGATAATTATGATCCTCCAATAGAGATGAAACCGATTGTATGGGTCCTAATCCCTATTCAAAAAGAAAATTTTCTCTTAAATGGTTAGGGATATATTCAACATCGATGATATAAATATTTTAAAATAGTTTATTGATATATTTCTTAAATAGTTTCATAGTATTCCACCAAATCATGTACTTGAGTTCTTAATAGAACTCATACATGGGGCTACACCTATTTTAAAGGCACCATATAGAATGGGCATGATTGAGTTAAATGAATTGAAGATGAAAATCTTGTATAATCCTTATAAGTAATTTATTCATCAATGTATGGCATCTTAGGGTACACCTTTTCATTTTGTTAAGAATATGGATGGATCAATGCCACTCTTCATTGATTATTGGGATCTTAAAAATATCAAAATAAGGAACCAGTATCCTCTATCCCATGTTGATGAATTTATTGACTTACTACATAGACCTCAAGACTCTTCCAAAATTGAAATTCATTGTAGATATCATCAATTAATGGAAAATAAAGATATACTCCAAAATTCATTCTATATAAGGTATGATAACTACATGTATTTAATGATTAAATTTCAAATAACTAATTCCCGCATTATATTTAAGGATTTAATTAATATATTATTTAGATATTACCATGATCAATTTGTGGTAGTATTTTTATATGATATTCTTATCAATTCAAAGAGAATTAATAGTAGTAATGTCACTATATAATTGTCTTTAAGGCCCTATTGATGGATAAATTTTTTAAAAAATTTATAAATTGTTAATTTTGTCTATAAAGATTAATTTTTTATTTATATAATTTCAAGATAGGGAATATAGGTGGATCCATCAATGATTGAGGCTAACAAACATTTTCTGAGACTTATTTTATTGACTAAGATCCAATGTTTTCTTGTTTTGACTAAACAGTAAGAACTGTTTTTGGATAATTTCTCAGGACATTTGTAACGCCCCGGTTTCAGAAGCCGCCCAGTGGTTCCCCATATCCAGTTGGTGACATGGCCTCAAGCATATTTCCCTGAATTCCAGACGCTGCTGACTAGCAGTGAGGGCCTTAGGTGTGAGAGTGGGTAATCAATTCCTTAATTGGCAGGGAAACACAATGGATGTAAAACAGATAGAAATAGAGGAAGTAGTAAAACATGCAATAAGTAAACAATGGAAGACTGAAAAGTAATAAGAATCTAGGGAACATATATAATGATTCATGATACATATATCTAGGAAAGCATCCAAACACATCACAATGCTAAATTATAGTGCTAAACCAAAGTACAAAAGAAAACAATAAACAACTCCCCAGCATCAAAAGCCTCAGCTTGGTCCCATGATCTCTAGTTCCAAAGAAGTCATGTACATGAAGTAGAAGGCTACTTTACCTTATCTATACATGCAACAATATAATCTGTTTGGGCCTAAAATCCTGACCTAAATATGGTGTTAGACTAAATCTCATTATGTAACCCTATGGGATGTACTCCCAATGTAATCCTCTCTGGACCTACCAAGAAAACAAAATAAACCCTGTGGGAAGTACACCCAATCTAACCCCTCTGGTTCAGCATTATCATATACTCTATGACGAAGCACTCACCGTCAATTCTCCATATAGTCTTGTATTGGTAACTAAAAGGCACTTTGGGGAAGCACATATGTGTCCTTCCCCATGTGGACCGCATCGAGGAACTACAAACACTTTGAGGAAGCACTTACGTTAATTTCCCATATGGTCTCGCATCATAATAGTAAAAACTGACACTCTGGAAAATCCCCCACGTCGATTCTTCCTATGGTCTACTACACCAGGTTCTCATGACCCAGTGTTAGTCAAACGAGCACAAAAATACATGGCATCCAAATTAAACCTCAAGATCTACTTTGAAAAAAAAATCTATAGCATAACAACATGTCATGTAAAACACTCCATTCTAACAATTCTATGCATGGAAAATGACGCAGCAATATTACAGGAATAACTAAACCAAACGTTCATAACAAGAAAACATAGGAAAAACCAATATAGCGTGGAAAAATAAACCCTATTCACAACATAAAACCTCTATCTAATCAACCAAGTCATGGAAGAAAACATTAGTGATAAAAACATAAACATGCAATACCCCTTTCAATGGTATTAGTAACTTTTTCACATATAACTCAAACAATAAATATGAAAAGGTAGAAACCACCTACCATGGTGTTGTAGGATCAATATATGTGGACCTCAAGCCTTTAATCGCCCTAGAACGCTGAATATATACAAAAATATCTAAAACTCTCAACCCAAAATATCTCACGAGAGAGAACGAATCAAAAGAAGGTGTTCAATAAAAAGAGATAACTCACCGATGTGATTCCAATGCAACTGGAGATGTTTAATTTGGATAACGCACACTCCATCAGGGACTTGGAGAAGATCCAAATTGTACAGACGCTCTCGGATGAACTAGGTCGAGAAGAGACGTATTCTGTTTGTCAGACACAACCCCAGTCTATTTAATGGAAAAAAATATAGAACAGGGTGTTTACTTTAGAAGTACACAATGTGTACTTTCCCTTACTGGCCCTTGCATTAGGCGGTCTCCAGGTCACCAAACATGGTCGGGTGCTCGGCTGTTACACAGCCAACACACGACTACCTATGGTAACAGAGTACACAACGTGTACTCATAAAGTTCATAGTGTGTACTTAAGAAATTTCTATAAATATTCCTTTTTCTCAAAAACAATAGAAAAAAGGAAACATACCTAAACAGAAGATCCTGGTTCTTACAAACTTCCCCCATTGAAGAAAATTTTCCCCAAATTTCCCTAGCATGGCAGCGTAGAAGAAGGAGGATCCTCAAATAGCTCTGGCCACTGTGATCTTACAATGACCTCCCTCCCCCATGTCTCATCTTGTACTCGCTTGTGCTTCCATAGCACTCACACCCTATGAATAGACCATCCACAGAGAACCTTCTCACTTCAATCAGCAATCTGGATAGGATGCTCTTCAAATGAGGTGACCACCTATAACACAACCTCCTCAGGATGAAAAACATTAGATTGGACAAAGAAGTAACGTCAAATCTGAGAAAAACTTGAATGATTTCCTATATATCATGGTACCTCTAAGGTAACTGTAACTGATGGGCAACCAGCACGACTCTCCAACACTACAAATGGCTCAACATACCTCGGTGAAAGCTTACCCTATATCTTAATCCTCCTGTGTCCCAACCTCAGTGTGACACATAGGAAAACTTGATCCTCAACCTAGAAATCTAGAGGTCATCTTAGTTGATCAGTATAAGACTTTTTTCGAGATTGTGTAGTAGCCGTCCTCTTTTGAATCAACTATATCTTCTCTGTGGTCTCCTGGACAAGATGAGGCCCCATCATAGCCGCCTCTCCTACCTCCAGTCAACATAAGGGTGATCGGCATGGTCTTCTGTACAAAGCCTCATAAGGTTCCATATAAATAGTCACCTAAAAACTATTATTCTAGGAAAAATCCACAAAATTTATGTGCTTCTCCCAAGAACCTCCAAAATCTAGTATACAAGCTTGAATCATGTCCTCAAACACATGAATCATATGCATGGATAGAGCATCTATCTGGGGATTCTACGCCTTACCCAGAAGTACTTGTGTACACAAATCGTTCTTTAATCCCTGCCAGACCTGAGAAGTAAAACCAGAACGTATGTCAGAAACAATGCACTGTGGAACTCCATGTAAACATACAATCTCTCAGATGTACAAACATCTGTGCTCATCAACACTGAAGGTCTCCATTATTTTAAATAAGTGAGAAACCATCATGAGTCTATCAATGAATACCCACACAACATCGTTCCCTTGAGGTGATCTCAGTAAACCTGTCTGGAAATCCATCTCGACATCGTTCCACTTCCACTAGGGAATGGGTAACTGGTGAAAAATCCCTACTGGTCCCTAATGCTCGAGATTTAACTGCTGAAAGCTGAAACACCTCACGAAAAAATTAGCAATATCTCTCTTCATATATGGACACCAATATTGCCAGTGTAGATCACGATACATCTTGGTGACACCAGGATGAACTGCCCAAACTGAGGAGTGAAAGTCCCGCAATAACTCCTCGTGTTTGACTCCTGCCAACCATATGCACCCATAAAAATGGAATATATCATCCTCACATATGGTTCATCCCGGAATAGGTTCCTCTCATGACACACATTCCCAGAGGAATATCCCTTCAGAATCTGATAGCTACCTCATTTGAACACGGTAAAGAAGAGTAGAGGTAACAGCTATAGAAGACAGAAACGTATGCCCCTGTCTGGCATGCACCTCCAAATGCATCGTAAAGAACATAGCCATAAGATGCCACTTAGTACTAGCCTCTTGAACTTCCTATATCTGAGTCCTTCTACTCATCACATCAGCCACATCATTGCCTTTCCCAGGCATGTTGGCATGCTCATAGTAAAAGAACTCAAGGTACTCAACCCACCTTCGCTGACTCACATTCAGGTCACACAGAGTGAAGATATACTTGAGACTATTGTGGTCAGTGAAACCCACAAAATGCTCTCCCATATGATAATTTCTCCAATATTGTTAGCCAATAACAACTTTATCCAATTCAATAATGTGCGTCAGGTAATTTTTCTCATTTGGCCTCAACTGCCGAGCCCCGTACGCGACGACTCCTTCTACCCAAAAAAGCACCGCTCCCATCCCGATACCTGAAGCATCACAATAATTAATGTAGCTCATTCTTAGATCTGAAAAAAAAACTTTATCAGTGCTGAAGTGAACATCTCCTTCAGATCCTGAATGGCTGACTCACAAGAATCTGTCCACAAGTACATCACACCCTTCTCAGTCAGGCCCTTTAGTGGCACTGATAAGCATTCAAAATTTTGTATGAAATTCCTATAGTATCCAGCCAACCCTAGAAAACATTTTACCTCAAAGAAGTTCTTCAGCTGCTCCCAAGAAACTACTTTTCTTACTTCAATGGGTCTACTGACACTCTTGTCTCTGATATAACATGACCCATGAAATGAATCTGGTCCATCCAAAAGTGTCATTTTCAGATCTTAGAATATAAATGATGCCCCCTGAGTGGACTTAGAATGATCTCAAAATGGGTATCATGGTCATATCGAGTGTAATAGTACAAGAAGATATCGCCCACAATCACATCCATGAAGGAATCTATGTATGGGTGGAATACTCAGTTCATCAGTTCCCTGAAAACTGCAGGTGCATTCATGAGACCAAACAGCATAACCACATACTCGAATAGACCACACCTTTTCCAGAAGGCTGTAAGAGATATATCAGATGGTCTAATGTGAAACTGATGATAACTGAATCTCAAGTCAATATTTGATACCACCCGGGCTCCTTGAATCCAATCAAAGAGATAATAATTCCTCGAAAAGGGATATCAGTTCTTGGTAGTGAACTGGATCAACCTCCAATAATCTACACAATGTTTGAGTATATCATATGCCTTCTTCACAAACAAGACAGGTGAACCCCACGGGGAAGAACTGGGTGGGATAAAACCCTTTGCCTACAACCCCGCCAACTGCTTCTTGAGCTGCTTCAACTCTACTGTAGACATCTTGTAAGGAGGAATGGACACATGTGCCGCTCATGGAACAAGCTCAATAGAAAACTCTACCTCTCACTCCAGTGGGAAACCTGAAAATTCATCTGAAAAGACATCTCTTAAAAGATCCACCACTGGTGGAAAGTCCATCTGTGTGGTCCCCTGGTCATCTAGATATAGTCTATCAATATAGGCTGGAACTCCTCCAAACCCATGATGCCCAGTTCCGGCTCTGCTCATATAGAAATCCCATTTTCCCTTATGAGGAAATGATCCTCCCTCTGGTGATGTAAAAATCACCCTACGGCGATTGTAATCGACAACTGCCTGGAAAGGAACTAACCAGTTCATTCTGAAAGTGACATAATAGCCTATCATCACTAGGACATAAAGGTCTCATAAGATGTGACACCCACCAAAATCAATAGGGAACTCCTTGCATTTTCGTACACTATCCGTTTTTTCCCTAAGGAAGTGTGTAACATCAAGATACCAGCAAAGGAAAAGATATAGATCCCAAGGCCTTACACTATAGCAACATATATAATGTTATGGGAAGCCCATGTACCGAAAAGAGTAGAAGCTAAATCTAAGGCAACTAGGATCGTACATCGAACAGTAGATGGTCCGGGAACTTCTCCTACTGCGTGTACTCAAGTATAAATGTTTGGCCTGCTCTATTGCACTATGACTTTACCTGACCGCACTGAGCCGGTCCATTGTATTGTCACTGATAGCCTAGAAACTGTCTACCACAGCCACGACCTCCACCTCAGCCTGAATGGCCCGAAGAACTCTAGTTCCCAAACTGATAAGAAACCGGTGGCACTACTCAAGTATAAGAAGCCATAGAGTAACCCCTATCACTAGATTGTGGTTATACTATCTGACAAAAGTTTTTAAGATGACCCATCTTGCCATAAGATCGACACTCCATCAGGTCTCTCCGGAAATGTGTCCTCGTATGCCTACTCTTCCCACACTGGTCGCACACCACCTGGCTACTAGAAGAAGTGTCTCTCCTCCTTAAATCATCGGGTGTGGACATCCTAAAGTGCTTCCTGCTGTTAGTGGGAGGGATACTAGCATTGGATGTCAAACCAACCTGGCTCATAACTCTAGAATCCCTCAAATTATGCTTCGTGATCAGTTCCTGGTTGGTGATAGAAGGGATGAAAGTCAACCTGAAGATATTCAACTCCGATCAGATGTTGTGCCTCAGACCATCCTCAAACTTTCTTTCTAGGAATAACTCATCAAAATCTATAATAGGCGTGAAGTGATGCATCTCAGTGAAGTGAGATGAATACTCCATAATGGAAAGAGTACCCTGATCCAGACTCATGAACTCTTAGGATTGATCAACCCTCAAGGTTTCCTGATAGAATTAATCATAGACGGCATGCTCGAACTCACCCCAGGGCATAACCTGCTAGAATACTTTATCTGAGATCACATCCCACCATCTCTTAGTGGAGTCCAAAAGAATGTACATAGAGAGCTTCACCCTTCTCTTAGGAGGTGTCTCGAAATTCTCAAAAATAGAATGCATGGATTTTAACCATGACTCTTCATCCTGAGATCTTCCTTCTTCAGTGAAAGTGGGAAAATGTTAAGGATGAAAGAGCAGCATCAGCTCTTCCATGGATGGGGCAGGAAGCGGTACTCCACCTAAGGTCTGCATGAACCTCATAAAACCCTCTCGGAACTATGCATCTGCACCTGTTCCCAGAATGACATATTGTGCCAAGACTGTCTCAACTAGAGGATCTGCTAAAAGTCCTTGATCAACCATGTCCAGTGTTTGATCATTTCCCTGTAACTGGTATAAAATTGGAGGACGTATCAGTTGGATGACTTTTCAAGGTCAAGCGCAGACCTTAGATAAATATTATTAAGGATAGAAACTAGAAGTGCAAGAAGTTAATACGAGAAATAAATCATTCATGTTTTCCAAAACAAGGTTACATGGCGTGTATTTTAACTACACAGTTTGTATATTTATGCTTCCACATAGGCGTGTACTTCTACCAAAACATGTCCCGTAACACCCCATACACGGCATGTTTTCCTAACACACACCATGTACTTGAATACTCTTCCCCTGTCAAAGTTTCCTTACAATGCTATGCCACATGGTTCTCATAAAATAAGACTAGATGATGTGTTATTACCAGACACAACATGTACTAGATGAACTTCACCTACCTGTGTTGTTAGTTACACGGGTTACTCTACATAGCGTGTTCTAGCAAGTCATGGTGTGCACTAAAAGATTTCACTGACCCATGAGGTTTGTTACATAGATGGATTCAATGGTCACACTAAATGGGGTATTAAAGACTGGGATGGTGTGTATGAACTAATCATTATCCATTCGTGTCATTAGTTGCACTGGCAGACACAGGATCTAAACACACAGTGTGTACTTCTAGTACACAGCAGGTCCCACCAGGATTTATCCTGACCTTGTGTCTCTTCCCACACATCTAGTGACACGGTTAGAGACTACACGGCATGTACACAAAGTACACAGTATATACTTAAGAAAATATTTTCTTCCCGAATAGAAGAACAAATGGAATGTATTCATAACTAAATGGAATGTATTTTTGGTTTCTCCAGACAGCATGCCTTCAAAACAACCCAGGAACCCAGAAACACACTGAAATGAAACTTTAGGTGCCATATTTCGATCTGTGAGGGGCCATACTCCTCGTGAATCAAACCTTGGCATCTAATACATGTCATATAAAAGCATAATAGATTAATGATCCACTAAATTATGATCCATGTGGGGACCATAACACCTCAAAAACCAATGTTTGTAATTCATTAAAAAACCATACCCAAAATTAATACCCTATCAAAAAACAGGTATTTTTTCAAGGAATCTATAAAAAAACAATCATATCTATATCAACACCTATCACAACAACATGAAATCACTAAGGAATCCTAAATGGCTTTCCAAGAATGCATGACATATGATCTCTAGCAAGTACATATATGATGCATGAGATGGAATACCCTCGTCTCATTGGGTTACAACAGAAATAAAACCTCAATAATATCAATGATGACAACAAAAAACATGTGTATCACTCAACAGTGAAAATTAAATTAACTGTAATCTTCCAAGACCAGAAAAAATTGCAAAATGAGTTAAATTTGATTTTCCCTGTGCACAGGTTAGCTACTCCTAGGCACAACCAATTTCCAAGTACCTATTCCTTCCTATCCTTGGATATAGGCCCCCAATAGTATGTCAAAAAGGAATGATTCCTCTGATACCACTTTGTAACGCCCTGGTTCCCTAAGCCACCTAGAGGTGCCCCGTACCCGGTTGGTCACATGGCCTCAAGTGCATTTCCTCGAACACCAAAGGCTACCGACTAGAAGCGAGGACCTTGGGTATGATAGTGGGGTAACAATGCCTTTATAGGTAGAGTAACATAGCAGAAGTAAAACAGATAGCAACAGCCAAAGTAGCAAAACATGAAATATTTAAACAGTGGAATACAGAAAAGTAATAAGCAGGTGGAGCACATATATAATGATGCATTATTCATAAGTATATCAAAGTAGCCAAACATGTCACAATGCTGAAATATAGTGCTAAACCAAAGTACGAATGAAAATAGTCAACAACTCCTGAGCATCTCAATCCTCAGCTTGGTCCCATGCTCTCTAGCTCCAAAGCAGTCATGTACCAGAAGTAGAAGGGAACTTTACCTTATCTATATGTGTAACAATATAATCTGTTTGGCCCCAAAATCATTACCCAAATAGGGTGTGAGACTAAATCCCAGTAGGCTACCACCAAGATATCTGTTCCTTATAGTCATTGAATATATATGGCAGGCAATAAGCAAATGAAGCAGTAAACAAGGATGTACTCGAAGGTAAAAAATCCTTCAGTTTCAATGCATTCAAACACAACATATCAAGTAACTAGATAACCACAAATAGGTAACCCTTTAGGATGTACTCATAGCCTAATACCCTCTGGTACTACCTAGAAAACATAGGAAACCCTCTGAGAAATACACACAGTCTAACCCCTCTGGTTTATCTTTAGCATAGACTATCTGAGGAAGCACTCACCGTTAATTCCCCCTATAGTGTCATATCTGTAAATAAAAGGAAATCCGGTGAAGTACCTACGTATCATCCCCCCTTGTGGCATGTATAAATGAAACTAAAAACACTATTAAGAACCACCTATGTCAATTATCCTTGTAGTCTCGCATCGTAACAGTAAAAAACTGAGCCTCTAAAGAATCCCTCACGTAGTGTTTTTTTACTAAAATTTCATTTAAACTAGAAACACTTTCTTTGAGTCATACAAGTAAAATCATGAGCTGGTTTCATATGACACTGATTCCATCATGGTGCAAATGAATTATGTATAATCTTTCTAAATTATTTAGACAATCTGTTGGCATTTTATTGGTTTTAATTGAATGATACCTTTTTTACTATAATCTCAATTTTAAAATTTAAATATCCTTATGTCCATGATTTTCTATTGATAATTATTCTATTTATTAATTAATAATATTTTAAAAATGTGTCATTTTAAAAAATGAATGTGGACATTAATAAAGAATGTTACTTTTATAGATCTCACATCCAATTTTGATATTATATCATGCATTTAATTTATGCTCAAATAGACCAAATAATTCCACCACCCACCAATGTTAAACCACAATATTATTCTTTTCTAAAAATTCCTTATTTTTTAATGAAATTTTGTATTTAATTATTTTTTTAGGGGATTTTGATCAAGAAACATGAATATTTTTTAAAGATGTATTCTATGGATTTTTTGGTGCTTCACTATTTCATTTGAAGTAGCATTTAAATTTTTTGGTATTTATCTAAGTTAAATTCTTTTAATTAGATGCAATATTTTCTATGACACTATCCCACCTTGATACACACAATCTCTCAATATTTTTCGTCCTACAATGGTTCTCTAATACACATGTTAGCTTTGGTGGTTAATTACATACATATTTACTAAAATATTTATGATTAATTATATACTTGTTTGATGATTGGATTCTTGTAGTATGACTCTCATGTGACTGTTGGCCCCACTACTAAGGACTTTTCTTTTCAGGGTAGAGCAGTCATAGGAAAGAACCTTGATCTATTTTTTATATTATTCACGTTGTGGGGTTCCTTCAACATTTGAGTAATTTTTAATAGTACTGGGAATGTTCAAATAGAAATTTTATCCTATGATAATTAACTTGAAAAAATTATTGTTTTTTTTCAGAAAAAAAAATACTTATCATAAATTGTTATTTCAAATCACTTAAATAAATGGTGAAAATATTATTCCAATATGCCACCGTAAAAACATCCACAATGTCTCTTATCATAAGTGATCAGTGTTGTGAACACTGTTAAAAAAAATTTCTCAAATGTAACCTTCGTAAGATCCTCATTATTGTACATTTAAAAAATATTTTGTTTCTTATTATCCATCACTTTATCTCCTCCTATGACTCGGTCTCCTCCATGGTCTCATTGACTGCCTCCTCCACAAGCTTGGTCTCGGACTCTGACTCTTCCTCCACCTCCACCTCCACCTCTCCCAATGCCTCTTTAAAATATACTAATAATTTTGTTATTTAGAGGTTAGTGCTTCTAAACATATTATTTCCTTTATTATATTAATACATGAGAAACAAATAAAAAAATAATATATAGTCATTATAACACTAATTATTCACACCCCTAATATATTTATATGTTTATAAATCATACTAGATCACAAACATAGTTGACAGTCACCAACATTTGTCATCAACATACATTCTAAAAACATGTACACTTTCCACTCATCTATAAACCAATTTATTTTTTCTTTTCAGTGTATAGGCTTTCATAAATCTTTTTATTATTGATAAAATGTTGAAAAAAAATGATTATAAACTATATTTAATTATATTGGAATTAACATGGGGAATTGCCTATTGGGGTATGCTGGTCTTTTCATGATTTATGATATCTCTCATTAATTTTCAAAGAAAATATCCACAATCAGTGCCATTATCTTTCTTTAGGCAATCCATAAAAATTGAACCAAATAAGTAAATTATTTTGAAATGTTTTTATACATAAATATTTAAATATATATCTTTATTTCTTTCATTTTTTATAACCCACTAGCTTTATATCATCCAAAATCTACTTTATTCCATGATTTATCCTATATTTAGTGACCGCCTTATCATAATAATATTCTTGATAAAACATATAGAAAACATATAATATTATGTTAATATATAAAATTTTGATTTCAATGTATTAAAAATTCATAATACACATAATATTTTATCATTTTTTTGGATATCCATGCATTGGATCCAAAGAAAAAATATTTGGGGTATCCATATTTATTGTGATCAGAATATACTTCTTCCTAAAAAACAAAAACAAGTAATAAATGAAAAAATAAAAATATATTTAATGTGATTTGATTGTTGTTTTTTTCTTTTTCATTATGGGAATAAAAAATTATCTTTTGTTTTTTTTCAAAATCTTTGAGTGACTCATTTTTTCCTTCTGGATTTTTTCATTGTCCAAAGTGAAATTTTTCATAGAAATTATCCATAGATTAATGAATCTCAATCATGTTTCCAATGATTTTCTCTTTATATAGTATTAATATAAATGCATGTATAAAATATATAAATTTATTATCTTTAATAAACATATTATCAAACTATTTAGATTGTTTTATTATGAAAAGGTACTTTATGTATGTATTCACAACTGAGATGCCTTATCATTCCTGATTGAGAATATCAATTGTAATCATTATTCAAATAAATTCAGTAATGAATGTTCCATGTATTTCCTTTTCATATGTAATTTAAGACATATTAAAAACATTAAAAGTTGTCTCTTAATGAATTTTTAATGATAATATATGTTTCCGTGGAACTAGAGGAGAGAAGGTACTCTCAGAATTTTATTTTGATTTCCATGTTGAATCAATTGATCTTCTTGATTTAACCTTCTATTTACCCACCACATTACCCATATGTAATATCATACCTAACTGGATAAATTTTTTCATCAACCATTAATTAGTTTTCATATGAAAGTTTTTTAATGGTGTAGATCATGTATATTTATAAAATAATATATCCATGCTATGAATGCCCCAATAATATCATTGACTATTGTAATATCTGGATCATCATGTTGGACAAGAAAATCAATAGTCATATCATGAAATTCCTTAATCCCTACTCTTATATTATATTTTGGGAGTTCTCTATGGGGTATCCTTTCCCCTTGTATATTTTAAATTATACCCTTCCCAACAAGGCGATGTGTGGGTATTAACAGATATAATTAACAAAAAATTGTCCTGTGTACAATTTTTAACATATAATGTTATCAGAAGCTGTTTGAATCAAATTTAGTATACAATATTATTAAAATATTTATTACCTCATTTAAGGATCATAGTGGGGGAATGACTATCCTCATACTTAATGGGATCATTTTCTTAATGTGTGGATCATTGGTCCACCGCTAGTTCTCTTTCATCTGTTCGCACACATTGGCCTGCCAAACCAAATAGAATAATAATATCTTACTGTGAGTATATTTGTGTTTAAAATTATCTTTCCATATTATATGTATCATCATGTGATTTTATATTATTTAAATATGTTCAGTGTGAGAGTAAAAAATATAATCCCCTAATGTAACCATATTTTCTTGTCCGCTTCAAAACTACTTACAGTAGTTTTCATATAGTATTGTAAATGCTAATTTTTTTTATAAACCATATAATAATTATGAGAAAAACTAGAAACTTTTATGTAATATAATTATAAATCATGAATAATTATAATTATTTCAAACTTACACATATTTCCCACACACTTTTTAAGTTTTCATCAACTATGTTACCCTTCAAATTTACATGAGCCACATTTAATAGCACATTATGTGGGATGGAAGTGTATTTAGATTTTTGATTAATAAATATTCATATAAAAAATGAACATATTTTACATCACATCATACAATTATACAAATATTTTTGGTTTAAAATACATACCACAAATTTTTTCTCTAATAAACCATACCATATCCTTACACTATGATAGGGGTATGTTGGCTTTAATACATGTTATTTATATTAAAAACACTTTTTTGTTCCATAAATAAACTAATATAAATCAATTATGATAAAACAAAAAATTTCAAATAATAAATTATCAACTAAAATTCACAAAAATTATTTACCATTGTGATTGTTGTTGAAAGAATTCCATGTTTCTTGCTTTATAATGTGTGTATAACTAACAGGTGGGAAGGTATTTAATAATTCCTCAGTGTCCCTAATATGTAATTTCGAAAAAAAAGAGTCTGGAATCATCTAGGGGATTTTCCAATAGCTTTTAATACATTTATATTACATAAATATTTCAAAATAAACGAACTCATCATGAAATAATGAAAATTAATTTAATGTTTCATCGTATAATTTTTTGGTAAAATAGAGAAAGTGTATAATGAAATTATCATTATATCATTCAAATGTATTTACTTCATTATAGGTTCGATGTGGATCCATTAATTAATATTAATAATCACAATCATTCTTGTTGTAACCCCAATATAACTAATGAAAATTGACTTTTTTGAGGATAATAGGATGGCCATTGGATTCCAACCAACCTCAAATTTTATACCCGAACTTCATTCCTTGGTAATTTTATTTAATACTATGATATTGTTCCATTGTTGTTTTTTTCATCAACGTGCTATGGAACCTCTAATAATTCGTTTATTTCATCATTAATGGTATTTTATTTCATGGGATTGGTAACATCATCATCTGGAGAACACATTTTCTACATGAGTAGTCAAACATTTAATTTGTCATGAATAACAATAATATAAATATATAGCAATAATTTTAGAAGGAATTAATGAATTCACACTTGAAAACATGATGAACTCCTTTACTCCATATTAATACTATTTTTTCAAACTATTAGCATTCATCCAATTTGAAGTAAATGGATAATGGAATTTAACTCTATCTTCACAATCTTTATCTTAATCTACACCTATGTTTCAATAACTGTTCTGAGTATTTTTCATCCCATAATGGGTACTAGTGATCATTTTGGTTGACTACTGCACATAATAGATTAAAAAACAAAGAAGATATGAGGCATGAGTCTCAAGCCACAAAATGAAATATTACTATTTAGTATATAAAGCTGGTTAGGATGATAATTTCATTTATAAAACCATTTAAATTACCCCATTTAATTTAATAATTCCAGTCTCATCACAAAATACAAAAAGGTCTGTGAATCTACCATTAGATGATTAACTCATCCCCACTAAGATGAACTGACTCTATTCTAATAAACAAGTCCTTTTCCCACCCTGTATCTCAAATATAAGAGCTCTATATCCAGTGAGGTTTGTGTGTACAGTGTGAGTATAAATATAAAAAATTGCATACTAACAGGGCCCCTAAAATATACAACAAAGTGTATATTTGAGTGTGTGTTCAATGTAGTAAAAACTCCAAATAAACATCTATGTCAAGTCATTGTGTACTAACCAAGACACCGTGATAATTAGATGTACCAAATTCATTTCAACCCATCTAATCAAACTAATCCTACAAAAAATTTATACCATGGTATTTCCTGGACATTAAAATCATTTCACTAAAAATAGGATTACAATTTAATCATACTTGGAGAAACAATTATCAATCTCCCTATAGAAGTAACCACATCATATGTACCATGAGAATCAACGTCATCTCTCTAGCATCCATAACTGTCCTAAAGGATGACCTTTAAATGTGATTATTCCATCCAAATTATGAAATGGGAATAACATAGCCATTTTTTATATGTAGTTCATTTGAAATATGGGATAGTATTAATATAATTGGTTCCCTTCGGAAATAACCTCACACTAGTTTCCACAACACATTAGTTAAACCTAACATATACAAAACGGTAAAGAGGGACAATAAACAACACAAATGGCACATCACCCTCACCCTTTCCCTTGATGAATCACTAAAATTTATATAGTAATTTACATTCTAACATACCAAACATATCACTCAATTAATACCCATCATATTATAATATTTGATAAAAATTAATTTTATCATATCCACAGATGTATTTCTTAATGAAAAATATAGTAATCATTCATTAAGGGTTATATTAAAAATCATTCCAAACAATATCAAATAATTATTCAAATAAAATATTATAAAGAAATATTTATCAAAATTTATCAACAAAATAGTTACATGTTATGTTAAATACAATAATTTTCAATAAAATTACAGTAGAGAACTAATTATTATACAAGTAAACAAAACACATTATTTAAACAATGAATAAAAAATATATACAAATATAAAAATGATGACTTTATAAATAAAACATTAAATGTATATATAAAAAGTATAACTAATCTGGTATTGTAAACATCATATTCCATAATTTAATAATAAAACCTAACAATCACTATTTTATTTCTCTTATTGCGTCTGTAATACATAATAATTGATCAAGATTATATATATCCCACGCTTCCTTGATTATAACATAATTAAAACCTAGCAATTATTTTAAAAAAAATTGGTTTATCACATGTATACTCTAAACCCACTCATATTCCAAAATAACCTATGAAAATTTTCAATTACGGCTTCTAAAATATTACATTTCTAAAATTTAATTCACATTCCATCAAAGCATACAACCAACCACAAAATAAACTTAGTAAACACTTTTAAGTTAACCAGCTTCTATTTATCAATTAATTTGTGGAAAAAATTAGTGTAATCCAAAATATGATATAATAGATCTAAGTATCACTAAATTTTATAATATTTCATTCATGGTTAACAGAACACCTTTAATAATTCTTCTATGCGGTATATCATTATTCTATTTTTCAATCATACATTAATGATGTGAATTTTTATTCATATTTATATTCAAATAGTGTTTGAACAACAAAATATAATCAAATGAAATAAAATATACAAGAATAATAATGAAATTCGATCATTTTATGATATTGGAATAAACTTCATTTATTCATCCAACAACGTCACCTTTGTGACACTAATCATCTAGTAATAAAAAATAAAAAACGTGAACCTATCGATCTTTAAATTTTTAGGATGGTGATTTTTTCAGTAGATACACATATATTAAAAATTCTTCTTATTGTCTTAAAAAAGTTCATCTTTATGTCTCTTTCATGTTGTGGAAACAAGATTAAATCAATGAAAATTCATAATATCTAAATGGTAAAAAGAATTATTAATAAAAAAATCAATATAATTAAAATTTGTGATAAAAAGGGATTGAGATGGAGTTCACAATGGTATCATACGAAGATGGGATGAGTTTATAGAGTTGGGGTGGAATTGTGTAGGTATAGGTAAGTGAGAGAGATAGAGATGAGATGTTCGGTTTGTCAGGGTTAAGAACATCACAAAAAAACACAGAGTGTCACCCAAACAAGTAATCAAAAATATTGGAAAAGTATAAAACAACATACATTGGAATTTAGACTTGATTTGATTGATAAACCATTGAGGAGTATGACCAAGTCTAGGGGGGTTTCGAGGGAGCATGAGAATCATGATTGAATGACTCATCATTAAGGTAATTTTAAATATCCTGGGGAAATTTTTTTCCATGCCCGAAAAAAATCTAATAACGATCCCTTTTCTCATCAGTAAATTGATATGCACAAACAAAAAGAAACTTTATCAGTTCTGTTTTAGTGATGAAAAAGATGAATCTTTATCAGCGTTAAAAGGCATTGATAAAATACATCTATATCAGAGCTAATGTTTTAGCACAGATAAAGGTTCCTTGTATCAGTGCTAAAACATTGGTACTGAAAAAGGATTTATAATTATAATTATAAAAAAATGTAAATATATTTATATAATAATATAATTATTTATCATAATTTTATTATTAATTAAATATATAATTTTTAATTTTTAATTTCATTAAATCCTTTTTAAAAATGTATTTTTTTTATTTGTAATTATAATAATTCAATTTTATAAGTATAGGAAATATATATTTATAAATACATTTATACTTATTTATTTATATTTATAAATATATTTTTGTTATTATATATATAATTGTATATTTAAATATATTTAATAAATATGTATAAATATAAATACATTAAATATATTCAATAAAAAATATATATATTATAATTTCATAAACATTAGTATATTTATATCATTATATATATTTTTAGTTTTATATTTATATATATATTCTAAATATGTGTAAATAAAAAATATATTCATTATTTAAAAATATTTTTTATAATTTTATAAATATTTAAATACATATTATTTTTTTTATAAATATTTCAATAATACTACATAAAAATAATATATATATATATATAGCCTCCAGAGTGCAATTTAGTGATACGTAGCTGCCCCTATGGGTCACGACGATGTCTTGAGTTCGAGTCTCACCGAGTACATCCCTACAATATGTTGTCTACGTTTCTTGGTAATGTATCTCCTTTACCTGAAAAAACTGACGCTTCAACCTCAACTTATATATATATCGCCTATTCATTATTTAAATAAACGTAATATGTTTTTATAATTATTTAAATATATATAATTAGTATTTCATAATCATATATATACTAATTTAAAAAAAATTTAATATTTTATAATAACTTTAAATGTATAGATTTATAAATATAATAAATATACAATAATAAATAAATTTCTTTATAAATGTTTATTTACAATTATATTTTTGATAATATTAACGAATATATAATCATAAATACATGCATTTTAAAAATGAGTGAAATTGATTAATTAAAAATTGGTACACCTTAAAATTATTGAAAAAATGGATATGTTTTATTAATTTAATATAAATTATTAAAAAATATGGATATATATATTGAATTTAAAATTAATACATAATTAAAATACTAAAACACTGTGATTAATTATATATCAATAAATAATAGAAAATCATTAAATTTAAAAATAAAATACAAAATGAAAAATATGGAAAATGAATAAATAATACCAAACTGTAATAATCGTAATAATAAATAAATAAATTTAATCTATTAAAATCATAATATATTAAATTTATGTTGTTATAAAGTTATTCTAAAAGATAATAATAATTTAATAAATTACATAAAAATTTGGAGTATGTGTTTCTATATATAATTTCTTTAATTGTGTAAATATTTATGGGTGTGCATTACGTATAGGAATTCATTAATTACATACATGTATGTGAAATCAATGAAACAGATGACATTTGATATATGTTAAACTAAAAAATCAAACAACATTAAAAATGAATAAGTCATTAATATCTGTTTAATTATTTCATTTTATTTAATTTCTATATATTCATATTAAATATATATTATTTATTACTATTTAAAATTAATATATATATATATATATTATAGTTATTTATCATTATTAATAATTGATTCATTAATTATTTTTTAATTAATATTGAAATTTATTCATTTTTAGTTATTGTTTAATTATTACTTTTTTTTAATATATCAATATTTAATATATACTATTAATTAATATTTATTATCTACATGTATAAATATATTTAATTTATTCATTTTTATATTTAATTATTTAATTAATAAAATGGATATTATTTTTCGTAATTTATTAATTTTTTATTTTTATTTGTTTAATTGTTTCAGTGTCTTAATTTTAATATTTATATAATTAATATATAGTATTTATTAATTTTTATAATCTCTTTATATATACATTCGATTTATTAATTTTTATCAAAAAATATTTAATTAATAATAGTTGTACTATTTTTAATAATTTTATTTGTTTTGTTATTTCATTTTACATTGGACCTTTGGCAGCCCTAAAAATAAAGTGATGATAAAGGGAACCCTTTATTAGTGCTTTTTTAGAATTGATAAAAGGTTCCATTAATCTAAAAAATGTATATCATTCACAAAGGGAAAAACTATTAAATGGGATCTTTTATAGTATTGAGGAGATGTGAATTTCATTTTCCTATGGTAATATTCTTTGTGGGATTGGTACGTCACTAACATTTCCATACCCATAATTATTATAAAGCATGAAACATAAAGCATGTAGATATCTCATAGAAAACAATACTCCCCAACCTAAAGAGAACACCCCTTCCACAAGAAGATCTCTCTCGACCATACTCCCAAAAGTGCTTTGATCATCATAAACATTCTCACAATCTCCACCACCAAGATCAAATCGTTCAAATGTTCTGAATATATAAAGCAATAATAGGCACCAGTTTTGAATAATACACTAGAAATCGTAGTAACAACAAGAACAATACCTCGAACTATAAACCATCCATCCTCTCTATCCATTAGTCTAGGCTAAATGGAATGAAATTATCCTTCTCCTCTTTGTTTTGATGTATTATGAGTCCCCTGAGCTACACCAATCTGCTAATATAGGATCTCTATCCAGGAATCACCTTTTCCACTTCCTCGACTTCCATAGAAACTATAACTCCCACTACCAGACGGATGTGGGGTATGAGATCCCCTTCATGTAATCTTGTTCATCATAGATGTCCCATGATTACCAATGTAGTGTGGGTTCATATAGAACCAATATAGGTGTCCCATAATGTCCTTGTATCGACACTATATAATATGTTAGGCCACTATCTATGAATGTGACCTAACCTATCACACATTTGACAGATCAGTTGAGTAAGATCATGTGTAACTGGTCCATCCCACATGCCTATCTTTTCTCCACATACCTAATCAACATTATCAAAACAATGATTCTATATCATGGAATTCTTACCCCCGACCATCCATTCGAAACCACCTATCCTCCACTAAAAATCTCTTTCAGGTTCCCCTAAAAAATGAGAGTCTGATACGCCACTTCCAAAAAATTATTCAGCCTAAAGATATTTATATGGGACATAATTTCACATTTAAACCCATCCTGATATAGCTTTACCACATTATCATTTTCCCACACCAAATTTTTATAAAATTTCAGTAAATTTTAAGGTGTCCTTTATAGTCCATCACAAACATGATCCCATGAGTAAATATCATAAAAACAATTTCTCTTTCCTTTCTAAGCCATTTAGAAAAAAAATTCTCAATGAACATCACTTAAAATCAATTTCAATCCATATTCTATAGTTGTAAATCCTAAGTCTGGATGTCCCACCAATGTATCACTTGACCATTTAAGAAGTAGACAATTTCACTCTCTTCTCAGCAGGACTCTCTATGTGGTCATGTATCATTTGGATGTACTTAATGCAAAACTCAGTTTCCAATAGTCCACCATCTAGGGTAAAAGTCAGAGGGTGATGCAACTAGAACTCCAATGTCAGATCAAACAGACTCTACACTACTCACCTTGGGTCTCCTTCCATAAATTTCAAGAATCAAGGGATGTTCTATAGGTACTTCTCCCCATCATCCCCACTCGACATTATCTGTATCTCAAGTTCCACTATTGATGGATCATTTCGATCCATTACCTAATTTCATACTCTCAATATGAATCACCATGTAGGAATATAAATACATTTCAAAACGGACTTCCCAGGACCCAAAACAAAACATTAACATGTTTTCATAAAATGGGTTCACAATACTCCATATCAAGTCATTCCCCCGAACTGCTATACATAGTCAATATCAAGGCACTATCAATACCCTTAACCATCCTACATCTAGGTCACAGTTAACTAGGGGTAAACTGATTAACATTTTCCAATTTATCATTAAAAACACAAGTTTCCACAATTTTTATTATTTTATATTATTCAAATCATATTAATATCCTATTCATTTACATCACAAACCAGAGGAATTATTTTTGATTTAACGTCATACCCAAAAAAATACTATTTGTGCCTAAAATGATGCATCCCACAATAATTCCAAAAAACCTTGAATGGTTCATGTATACGGAAATCGTATTCCATACAGATCCATGATTAAAATATCAAAAGAAAATCAGAAATAATAATCCCATCACCTAAAAAGTGCATCACTCAAGGTGAAATAGCATGAAATAGAAACAAAAAACAGCAATATAAAAAAGTAACACCATTGGCAGTTGGGGTTTACACTATAAATGGGTATATTACTCCCAATAATGAGCACACAACCAAGGATCAACTAATATTAGACTCTTTTATACATTTTCCAAATAGTAATACCAAATAAAATATAAAAAACCTTTATATAAATTCAGTTTGTGACATCATTACCCGAGTTACACTCACAGGTTCCCCATGCTAGTTGGGAAAATGTCCCCAAGTGCACCTCCTTGTATTCTAGGGGATGCCGAAAACTAGAGAGGTTCTATTATCAATCATTGGGAGACTATACCCTCTTTATCAACGTAGCACAACAACTGATAATAAATAAAAATTATCCAAAAGATATAACCATAATCATAATTAGACTATTATCATACGATGAACCCAATAAGAATAAAATATCTAAAACTGAAGAATAAGATATGAAATTTTAGATAATTATCAAGTGTCTTAAAAAAACCCAAAAAAAAAGACACCAAAAATTCCCAAGGGTGTCATAATACCATGTCTGGTAGCCTCATCTATGCGACATCCTGTATCATTTATCTAACATTGGAATCATTCCCTTATCCTATCATAAAAACATGAAGTCTATTTGTCTACCGATCAGGATGCCCGGTTAGGGTGAGAGTACAAATCGGTAGGATTCCATGAATGGAATCTAAAATAATATCCATTTAGTAACAATTTGTCAAGTTTTATAAATAATAAAATAATATAAACACGGTAAATAGTTTACATATTCAAATATGGATTATTTAACAACATAACCCCCGACTTCCTAAGGATAACTGAACTATCAATATCTACTTCTTCTAGTGTCAGTGTCCATTCTATCCCCATGGTATATCACATATAATAATTCCAATTTTGTCGATTAACATTTCAATTCAATTCATACTACATATAATTACAAACATAGTCTAATTCCAACATTTTTGGCCTAGAATATCATGTCTAGATCCTCGTGGATATTTGATGAAACAAATTGGGACCCCTAACGTTTTTAACACTAGGGGATTTTGAAACATCATTCCACATCCCACACACATTTATTAGTCAATAAAATATTCTCTTTTGAAAATCAGTCTTTAACCCACACATGTATATCAAAAAATCACATGTATCACAATATCACATTTTTAATTTCAGAAACTTCAAGGTTAAGAATCATTAACCTCCTCTTCAAACATTCTTGTTATGTGGTACTAATTAAATTATCATTCAGTATTGGTTCATCACATTATTACCATGGAAACAAATATATGCATTACCCCTTTATATAATTTAGGTTAATCCAAAAATATCATAATCCTCATTGACAACTAATTGATACTCACATTAATTGGCCAGTTAGAAAATCATAATATCCCATAGATTTCACAATCACAATATTCCATTAATTAATTAAAAAATTAATTATTCCAATTTGACCAAACACAATTTCCCCAAATTTACATAGATCATTATCACATTCAAATAAAATAAAATCGATTCCATCATCAGTGAAATTGACCAATCATAAAAATTTCAATATAAGAATCACATACAATACATTAAATCATGACAATGGGAATTTTAATTTAGAACCCCTACATCAAAATTTTTGATGAACTCTTACCAATAGAAATCCAAAATTGAAGCAGAATAACCAAGATCACAATGAAGAAAGAGATCTAGATTTGAAAATTAAATCCAATACTAGATGAATCAAGATGCATCAATCCCATATATAAACCCCTAAAATGAAGGAAAATTATCCCCCTTCAATTTGGGAGGAGAGACATGGGAGAGAGACACCTAATCAGGATGAAACCACTAAACCTGAGAGGTGTAGATCCATCAATCTGGACATAAATTTCTCAAGAATGGTGTTTGAGAGCCCTAAAAAATCATTTGGAGGCCTCTAAAAACAATATTGTTGAGTTAGGTTCCAATTTAGTCATCATTCAGTGTTTATTCAGGGGGTTCATGAATTTTTTATTTTATTTTATAGATAATTAAACCCAAACACACAATTTAAAAGGCATGGGTGCATGGTTTTCCAAATGGTGACCTTAAAATATATTCCTCTAATGGGCGGGGGTAAGGTGTTACTCTTAAGAGGGTTCATGTATTGGAAAACAATGTTTTGACTATATAATTATTCTTTATCTAGGGTCACAGTGTTTGACGAGGCGAGGTTCATAGTCTGAGAAAACTGTGTTCCAATTGTGCACTACCCAAAACCCCTAAAATATACCCAAATTTCACATAAAAATTCCGATGATAAATCCCAAATAAGGTACAAACAAAACAATTCAAATTTGTACCAATAAACATGCTTCTGATATCTCTATAAAATTTTAGGATTTTATATGTTTTTTATTTTTCTTCTATAATTAATCATATTTCAAAATGACTTCTTTCAATATGTATTTTCATCTTTATTTTCCATTGTGAATAGTTATTTCCATTAAATAAAGGAGTTCTGTTGGTAGAAAACCCATCTTCTCTAATATCCATTTAATGAAAAACTTAATAAATTATAGAAAGTTATGATCTTTAAAACACAACTAAAATCATAGTAAAAATCATTTTGAAAAACTATGTCACATAATGTAGTTTAATATGAGTATCTCATGTTGGGGTAAATTGAGTACCCAATAAAAATTTATATTAAAAAGTTTAAATAAAATACAACAATTTAAATTAAATAACCCAGTTAATCAAATATATAGATAGACAAATGTTTTGATCTTTTAATAGAATTTTTTATTCTACGACTAAGTCTCAGTTAAAACAATATATAGAAATAAATTTAACGTTAGAAATAAATTTACTTAATCAAAACATTATGTAAACCCTGTTATGACAAACTATATAAGTAGTTGATTGTTAATAGTTAAAAAAAATTCATATTAAATATTAGAAATGGTAAAAAATGAACCATAGAATTAAAACAAGAAGTTATGTCTCAAGATGATACGTAATCCCCTATACATGAAATCTCATACTACCAAAGAGATTATATAAAAAATAATGATCTATAGACTCAAAATTGAAAATAAAACAACCATAATAAATAAAAACCTTGTAGGGACCTCTTCCACAATAACTGTTGGAATAAAATAATCTCATGCCACACATGGACCTCTTCCATAACACTATGGGTAAACAGATAAAATTACACTGAAGAAGATATCTTATATCACCTAGTTATGGTGAAAGAACATTGTTTCTTGAAAAAATATGTCAAAAAAACACACTAATCAAATTTAAAATCAAAAAATAAAAAGATAAATTATATATGTGTAGACCAGTTATAGTTTCTCTGTCTGATGTTCTATAAAGCTTGAGACTCCTTGAATGTAACTTCGAGAAAATATTGAGTCATTTTTCGAAAAAAAATAGATTAAAATAGACTCTTTGTAATATCACTTTGTTATGAATGGTTGAAGTGGGTGGTATTTTCAATGTTATCCACTAATCCTTAGTTGTTTTCAGGTAATAATTATTTAGGTATGTCTCTTTAGTAAATTGAACACTTGATCATGTGTTCACACTTAGCCAACATGCATGCATTCATTCCAATTTTTTTTTAATGAGAGTGACTTATTTGAGTATATACAATAGATGGATAGAGATAAAATTTCAGGAATAATTTTTTGAGTATCTAACAACCTCATACATAGATCCAACACAATAAATAATTATTATTTCATTATTTTAATACTAACCATTAAAATAATCCTTATCATTACATTTAATAATATGGCCATCAAAAATATATAATACATAAAGCCAAAAATAGTAATGTTGAGTCATTATGGTGGAAACTCACGCCTAATGGCGATTTATAAAAACTGTGAGTCAGGTTGGATGTGGTACATTTTCACTAGCAGTCTAATATGCTAATGGTAGTTCATCTAAGTTTAGGTCAGGTCTTGTGGTGTCTCATGTTCAATGGTGACTCATCTGAATTGTGACTCGTCTCAATAGTATCTCCTCTCAATGGTGACTCAGCTTAATAGTGACTTATGTCAATGGTGACTCATCTCAACAATGAATAATCTTGATGGTGACTATTCTCAATGGTGACTCATCTCAATGGTGAATCTTCTCAATAGTGACTCTTCTCAATGGTGACTCGTCTAAAAAATGACTCATATCAATGGTGATTTTTCTAAATAGTTACTCATCTCAATATTGATTTGTCTTACTATTGAATCATCTAAACATGGAACATTCTCAATGATGGGTCTTTTAAAAACCTATCCAACTTGTATCTAGGTTTTATTATATTATAAAATGGAATCATAAAGCATAAAACTCATTAAAAACATAACTAGTGTGATATGTGAGGATTAAAACATGGACATGACCAAAATAAATATGGATTTATAATAAATATATTATACAATCATACTCATATATATAACAACATATTTGGTTTATTTATAACCTTTTATCAACTGTTTGATGATAAGCCATTAATAAAATCACTGTTTCTGATGATATCTGCATCCATTTTCATGTATGTTTTAGTTCGATTGTTTTGTTACTATTGTTTTGATCACGATTACATAATTTCATTAATGTTAGTCTTTATATAAAAATAATATATATTCCTCATATAAATATATATATATATATATATTCATTTATAAAATTAGTGATAAAAAATCAACTAAACCATTCATGGAGACGATAGGTCATACGTACGCCTAAACATTATTATCATATTTTCAGTAGATGGAACAAATGAATGGTAAAAAATAACTATCCAATACCAAAAAATTATTATCATATATATTATATATATTCATTAAATAAATGGTTATTACAATCCATGTGAAAGAAAAATGAAAACAATATCACATTACAATGTGGAGGTGGTACTCCACACTTACGCATGATCAATGTTATCATCTTCTAAAGGACTAGAAGGTAATAAAGTATATATGATTTTATAATTTAATAATTATTATTATATAATATATTTCATATATATTTATTAATTCCATGAATTTAGATTCAACTGAAAGGTTCCTTATACCCATTTTAGAACATGGCCTCAAGCACATTTTCCCAAACGCTGGGGGCTACTGACACGCAACGATGGCATTGGGTGTGATAGTGGGGAAAATATGCCCTCATTGACATAGTACAACACAACGAAATTTTTTTTAACAAATAGTGGAAGAATTAAATAGCATACAATTGAAAAAAAAATGTTGAAGTCAGATAGATAAATATCCAACCCTCACACCATACAAATGATAATGCATAATGTTATATGTTCTAAGAAAGCATCCAAAACAGGATACATTTTAATCAGTTATAGATACACTATAAGTGTAGAAATAGAAATAATACTCAAAGGCATCGAAATCCTCAGCTTGGTCCCATGCTCTCCTGCTCTTATGTGGCAATCAAATACTTGTATAATGATTCTTTCCCTTGTCAACTCTTGAAACCATATAATCAATATGGTCCAAAAAACATAACCCAAATAGGGTGTGAGACTACTCTTAGTAGGCAACCACCAATGATCTTTTCCTAACAGTCAGTGAATATATATTCTACAACAACAAGGGATAACAGTAAATAAGAAGTGTTCAAGTAACTATCCATTTATTTTGTTTATTTTCTTTAGAAATTATGTTTCATTTAGGTGAAACTATCTTAAGATTCAGCCTTAACATGCCAATCCCCCGAATATAAGTAAACCCAGAAGATGTCTCAGAAGATCATCTAGATAAAAATTGAAGACGGAATCTAGGATTATGATTTGTCTTTGCAGATGCATCATAAGTCATTCCATTTCAGTTAACAAGTTCTGTGAACTTTACAATGCTCTTTATGTCTGGACTAGGCTCATCGACCCCTAGTACCAATGTAACCATCAACATGTGACATGACCATTTCACTTTTAACCATATTATAATTTCAGCGTTTAATCATTTGTTTAGTTGCTAATAGAGCCTATCCTAGGTATCCCTCAATGGACCATGGATTCACTCGACATTTACATAGAAGAGTCTCTGTTCCTGACAACCAAAACTATGGTTCTCTCACAACCCTTAAATATTTAACCTCTTGAGTCTGTCCATTTCCTTTCAACTGAAAAAATGGATCACCCACAGTAATCAAGGTTTACTTAGTCACATGAGACTGAACTTGTATTTTAACCGAAACTATGGATATCCCATGTATAATTACCACATTTATCCATTTATCATTTCATTAAAAAAATATTTGAATTAAACTATCACCATTCTTTAAAAACAACAAGTCACCTGGGAAATTTACATAGTAGAAAACACCTGAAAATTATACTATTTCATCGTTTTAATCATAACAAATCACGTGGGAATTTCATTTAAAAATATATAATTTTAATCAACCCCAATAGGGGTAAAATAAAAAGACTTAAAGGAATTATATCCAAATGGATAACCACATGAATGGAACCTTTGGGGTATCCCTAAATCAGTCAATTAGCAATCACATTCTTCAATTTTCATATAATCATATACCTAAACATCAGTAGGTATCAACATGTTTCCACTATTGAGCAAATCAAAACCCCGAAAATGGCCTCATACCATTTTGGCACATATAATCAACTTAGAATTTAATGAAAGTCTTGATAACACTTACTGAAATGTTGTATAACTGATATAATCTGACCCCAGCACTTTAATCACCATAAAATGGTGTAGATATAAGAGAATGGGAAAATCATTCAACCTTGAATAAACTTCTCAAGAACAAAAATCATCAATAATGGCTCAATGATAATAAATCATTTACTAAGACGAATCCAATGATATGGAAGGCACTAGAATAGGGTTCCAGATGACGAAACGAGAGAACAATCAACTCCCTTGACTCCATGTTCATCACCAAGAGGGTGTTCTATCCAAGAGAATATAAAACGAAGCTACCACCCATTTTAATATGAAATTTAATAGTACACATCATCTAAATTAGTATACATGGCATGTATATCATTTTACTGTTAAAAAATTTGACTTCATACTTTACAAGTCTTGCATCCATCATGCCAACATGACTACACAGCGTGTACTCGGAAGTAAACAGTGTATAGGGGATTTTTGTTCCCATTCTGTCCAACGAAAGCACATATCGTGTATCCCCATCCTATACAGCTAGATCCCATTGTGTATACATATCATTACATGGCATGTTCTACTAAAACATAACATTTTATCTGTTTTCCTTTTTTTCTAAAAAACAACTCAGATGAAAGAAAAAGAAGAAACCCAAACCTCTTAAGAATAATTGGGTTCATACATATATACAATAAACCCATCATAATACCCATCTATAAAATATAGGGATGAGAAATAAATATTACCGCTATGTAGATATGGTATTTCATAAGTACTCATGAGAAAAATAATCCCATCCCATTTGATGGAAAAAGGGTGAATTAAGGTGGGTTGATAATCAAAATAACATATCTATATATTTATGATAATGAATTCATTATTTTATAAAGAATGTAAAAATCTTTTTGGAGGTATAATTATAATGGAAAATAAATTTATTGGTTACAAGATTACCTATTCATTGAAATAACTACTTTGGATGTACTCTTAAGGAATCTAGGGTTAGTATTTTGGGAATACAACATCATCTATAATGTTTCCAAGGGATTTGTTAAGTGAAATTTATATATTATGGTTTATCTTTAATGTAACATCCTAGGAAAATAAAGAATATGAAATTTTAATATTTATTAATATTCGTGAATAAAATATTAATTTTACATTAAATGGGATGTTATGTTCAATGTCATATTCGGTATGCAATAACGGGTTTCTTTGAAAATCTTACAATGCACACAAGGCTGAGTCACACTAAAATAATAATAATATTATATTATTATTTTAAATGGTAGTTAAATCCTAGACTTTTTATTGGTGGGAATTAACAGAACTAACTATAATAGTATTATACATGTTTTTTAAATGTTTTTACATTTATCCTAGAAAAGCTAGATGCTTAAAATGTGAATGAATCTAATTTTAAGCATATAAACTCAAGTATTCATTAAATGGTAAATTTACAACCTTTTATTAGAGAACCATATTTAAATCTAGTTTTTTTCACTTTTTTATGTTGAATTTTACCAAATAAATTTATTAATTAGAATCGAGACATCAAAATTAACTTTGTGTAAAATTTTATTATTTTTCTGAAAAAATTCAATTTTTGATGAATAGTAGAAAATACTATATTTTAATTCAAAATTGCCTTTAATATTATTTATTTATATGGTAAGATTATATTTATAATTGGTTTTAAAGTTTAACTAAATAATATATTTACCATTAAATCCAATTTTGGTCATTGTAATTAATTTCACTTTGAAATTAGACCTAAACAAGTGTCAATCATTTGATATTTATTATTTCTTAAAAACAAGATTTTTGTTTTAACAGCGAGAATTAATTTTAAATTAATTAATCCCACTTCTATGTTTTTAATTTTGTAAAATATATATCATTTTTTAATTTGGAATATCAAATATAGCTTAGTCTGAATTTATGGTATTTTTCTAAAAAACATTAGTTTTTTATGAATAGTGAAACCACTAAATAGTTGTTAAAAACTGACTTTTAGATTTAAATGAAACATTACCACTTCTTTGAATTGAATTTTAAAACTATGACATACATGGTTGTTATTATTAAGTAAAATTTGGTTCAATAAGATGGATATAATTGTTGGTGAATAGTTACTTTTGACTTATTTACCACAGTTAAAAGTAAATAGGGTAATTCAAGGTATAAAGAATATCATAATAATAAAAACATTTACCTTAAAACTTGTCCTAAACTTATTGTAAGAGTCATGGACGACCATGGGAATCCTTGGGTCTATTTTGGGACCCCATGGGGCCACTTAAGAGTGATAATGCAACATTGTAATAATTCATTTAGAGTAAAGGAAAAATTGACTTAAACATATATCTTTTAGTAAATAAATTTTTACATGGGTTTATATATGTTATATTTTAGACTATAATTATAATTTTGAAATATTAAAATATTTCATACATAATTGTATTTTTATTTATAATTTTTATACACCATATAAATTAAATTATTTATGACACAATAAGGATGCAGTGTTTACCTCATTAATAATTTATTTAAATAAATAATTTTATAAAGATTAAAATAATATCCAATACCTATCCAATTATTATTGGAAGATTTTATTTTTACCACGATTCATTGTATCTTCTACCTTAATGAGTTTTGGGGATTTTGAAACTGAAAATCATTATATAATTAAATATTAGTATCACACATTCATAAACAGACCCCCTCCCCCTTATAAAATCCCTCACTTTAAACCCATTCCTCACACTTCTCAATCCCCTTGGGTCATCCAACCCCAACCCAATTAATCTCCATATATCCCTCTATTACTCTTATAAGCCTTACCTTAGGGATAATCCACTTCAAGAAAACCTTTTGGTTCAAACCAAACGGAGTTACCCTATTTAACGGTTCTGTCTTCACTTAAGTTCTTTTTTTAATTTTACATCTCCAACCCCCTAAACTCTTTTTATTACTTCATTTAATAACAATAACAATATCCTAAATACACTGGGATGTTTTTATGAGGATTACTATAACTACACTTACACATACCTCCATCTAATGGGTAAATAACATATTGTTTCTATGGATGGAAAACTAACGCCTCAAGAAAAGATGATTCTTCAATTGTCTCCTACCGCCTAATATGGTGGCCATTTTGATGGAACATTATTTATATATTATATATATTATATTTATGTTTTCTTTATGCTTCTGTATTTTTAATTTATATCATACCTTTATGGTTTCCATTATTTGTAAACGTGATAATTTCATTTGAGGAAGTGCGGACTACAACCCCATCAAAGTGATATGACACGTTCATACCATACATGGGAAGTATAAGGGATAGAGTTATTGAAATTATATATGATATTATACTTGAATTATAATATAACTATGTATCATTATGTTATCATTCAGTTAAAATACGAAATAGAAATGAAAGTAGCGTTCATGTGTACGTGCGACTTACCGTCTCCATGAACAGTGCATTTCATTTCTTATCTCTAAATGTTATGTACTATTATAAATACTTTTATATACTGGATATATATTATATATATGATATATAAATCATGAATATAATTCTGGAAATAATTTAATCTGGACCACATGGACAACTTGTAATTATAAGGTGTTCATTTTTTACTCAAGAAACAAATATTGACAAAATGACCATTATTAACATAAATAATTACATTATGTTTATAACATGGTATTAAGTGATATAAAAAGAATAATAAACTTTAAAAAGTTTACATAATCAAGTATAAATTAAGTTATGATTATTATTCAGGAAGAACAAGCAACAAATAAGTTAAGTTGGACACGAGGTAAGGGGTTTCTTATCTCACATTTAATTTTGTGAGATTTCTAAGGATTGGCACTTATTTATTGCATGTGGTGTAAAGTGTACTATCGTTTGATATATATTATCATGATTCTCTTTACATTCGTATTATTATTTGAATCATTAGGTGGTAATTAACTTTTGGTCATACGACTCGATTGATTACAACGTGGTAAGGGATTTTCATCTCACTTCTTATTCCTGTGAGATTCATACAATATTTGCAACTATTTTCTTTTGTGTGTTGTATTAAATGACCATGATTGTATTCACTGTGTAATATTCTTTAATTTATGGGTATTTTCGTCTTCATTTTATGATCCTTCTTTCCTGGGCAGTATGTTTCGTAAGTTACCAAATCGGTAAGGGAACCTTTCACCCTCCTCTTTTTAAATGACTTCTTTTTGTTGTTTTTTAATTTAAATCTTATTATGTTGTGATATGTTCTTATATATCATTATTTATTTATATTTTATGTCCTAGTTATGAGACACCCTATTTCTCTTATCAAATCACTTTCTTAATTTTAAAGTGATGTTGTTAGGCTGTCGATTTATTCCGAGAAATTTTTAATCCAATTTCCAATCATTGGGTTAATCATCTAATTCATAATTATTTCATGCTATAATAATGTGTGGAATCATTTTTTGTTTATTTATGTTTTAAATTCCACTCCCTTTTTGTGGATATACTTTCGATACACATAATCACTCCATTGTAAAATTCTCAAGTCATCGATATTAACTTCATAGGAGTAATTTTAACTCAATTTCCATTAATTGAGTTAAACATCCAAGCCATTGGTTTTGTCTTAAAAATAACATGTGTGAATTTTCTATGATTTATTTTCACTGAATTTCCAATAATATTGAGTATATTTATATTTGTCACATATTATTATGTAATTGATTTATCTTTAATCAATGGATACCGTTTTGATAAGGGATTTCGTCTCAATTTACATTCCATTGAGACTTCATTTTTTTAAACCAATTCATTCATATATGGTGTATATACTGTCCTTTGGAATATTATATCATTAATCCCTTTATTCTCATGATATTATAAAATTATGATTCAATGTTATTTTTCAATTATATGTATTCAAACGTCTCTCATTTTTATAAAAAACTCATTAACTAAAATATCATTTAAATTTTTATTAATTTATTCTTCTAAGTCATTATAATTAATGTCCATGTTTTAATATGGTTTTTAGGATTTTTTTAATATGGAAATTAATGTTTTAAAACGTTAATTCTTTTAAAAGTTTCAATTTTGTATGGGACACTTTTATTCCAAAAAATATCTCTATTAAATTTGTTAAATGGTTTAGAAAATGGTTTGCGAAAGAATTGTTTATTTTAATATCTTGATATGATATATTGTGATTAGAATGTGGAAATTTTATCTTTACTTTATGATTTTGTTATGGGTTATGATTATGTTATGGGTATTGGAAATTTTTTACATAAATGGGATGTTTTGTGATAAACGTTGGGCCGGTGAGCCCGAGTGAGCTCTCCAATGCATTGGGAAACGTGACAAAGGTAAACATAAATTTTTCTCCTAAGATATTTAAGGAATATACTATGATGGGTATTCCAAATGTGACTCCCTATGTTGTTGTGATAGCTACAATGTAAGTATGTTATGAATTCCATAAGTTACCTGTATGATTTCTGATTTCTATGTGTTATTTATAAATCTGATGATTTTGTATGGTAAGTTATGTTTGAAATTTATGGTTTCATTGATTTGTATTTATTGATGGTATAATTTTTTACTTCATTAATTTATAACCCTTACTGATCTTGTTATTCTCATCCCATGTTTATGAAATGTTTTCCATAGGACATAAAGATGAATATGGTCAAGGATGGGATTATGGAAAAGTCATGATGTCTAAAACATGGATCTAGACATGTTTATTTTTTAGATATTTTATTTTATGAGAAATGCATAATGAGTACTAGTGTCTATATGTAATATTCAAGTTGTTACATAATAGTTATGGCCTAATTCTCTAAAACTCTAAACCTGAAAATATCATCAATGTGAATTCTTAACATAATTCAAGATTATTTAATGTTTAAGGCCTAGTCTTTAAAGTTTGTATCAGAGGTCAGTTTAGATAACTTTTGGATATTAGGGTGTTATTTAAGCATAAGTGAAATAACCATAATAGTTAGAATATTTGAAATATCCACAGTTATTTTAGATAAATTTAATGAGTTTAAGATAACATGAATATGTATATCTTAGTATTTACCCTCTTCATAATTTATTATATGATGATTTTACTGGTATAATCACACATGACTTTTAGATTTTAGTAAATGGATGGATCTAGCGGGCTCCAATGTAATATTGGATGTGAATAAAACTATGACGGTTGTCAGAATCAGTAACTGAATAAAATGGGAGGTGCAATGAGAACTCTTGTGGATATTCTCAACCAACTATCTAGAGTACTGATTGACCACCCGAACCAGGGTGATTTTTATAAGTCATCATATATGTGTGAAACAAATCCCTATGGATGTTCATGTAATAATCCTAAAGTTATGTATGTTTAAAAAACAATGTGTCAAGGAAGTGGAAAGAAACACCTAGGAAAATGCTTCAAAGGGACGAGAAGATGCTACAGATGTGGGAATCAAGGTCATAAAGCAAGAACCTAATATGGAAAAGGAAGAATCCAAATGACTCTATAAAAGGGAAATAAGTTCCTTTTGATGGATCAATTGAAGGATTCAAATGTGGTTCTCATGGTCATTATACAAATAGATGTGATGTGAAGATGGTTCGGGAATGTGATCATCAGGATCATAAAAATATATTTTTACCAATTCCTAATGTCATTCAAATTGAAGATGAGGAAATTGAAAATAACCAATGAATGGTATGAATTATTTCATAGATGATGTTTTGAAATTATTAAATCTTATAATTTGATTAATGATTTTGTTTCTAGGAAAGAAGTATTATAGAATATGATTGAAAAGAATGGATGATGAATCCTGAAGAATGTTCAATGACTAAAAAGTTTACATATAAGGGATTCTAGAGTTATGGTAAATTTTAGGATGATTAAATGCTTAAAATTTTTACGGATCTATTTATTATGGGATTAATTTGGATGAATTTTACAACTATGTATAAATATAAAGTTTGATATGTGGAAATGATATTCAAGAAAAATTTATATTTTCTTTTGAGGAGTAATGATGGAAATATTATTTTGAAATAATCTATGTTTTTTTTGGACATATGGTGATTAGTGTTATTTATGGAAATGATTAACCTATCATAAAGAATATGCGTTTACTTTAATTACACACCAGTATGAGACTTTAATAATAGTTCATGTTTTTGGAGATAAATGTAAGATTTAATGTGGAAGACTATGCAATTAAGTCCTTATGAGTTTTGGTTTTCAATCTTAGTTTAGATTAATTTGAAGAATTTTAAGGACAATTATACATTTAATGGTATTTCTTGAACATTGGGTTCTTTTTTTTGAAATTTTGGCGATTAAGAGTATTATTTCTTTGTATATAGGATTATCCTTTTGGGGATTATCTGATGTTTTACTAACCAATTTTGGTTTTGGTTGATGTCTAAAGATAGAGAAATATATAGTTCATCTTTTTTAGATTATGTGACTCTATAGAAGTTGATTCTAGAACATCATGTGTGTCCAAGTCATCATTATTACATACCATTTGGAGAAAAGATGAGTTTGTGAATGAATTCTATTAAAGGTTGACACTCTATAGGAAATGTAAGTATATTTACTTACGATATTAGTCTAGTATTTAATAAAATTATTCAACTCTATGAAAGGATCTTGAATAAAAAAAACTATAAACACTCCTTTATCATCATAATTTTACCCAACCACAAATTTAAGGTATTTTGGTTGTTAAATTTCTATGATCTAGTTCTCTACCACTCTTTATTAATATATGAGAGTTATTTTCTCTTAAATATCCATGTTTTCAAGGAATGATAGTATATTTTTTCTTGGGTGACCTTTTTACTTTTCTCCCTTTATTTTAATGTGATATTTTTATAGACTCTTTTTCCAATGTGTGACTTTCAATGATGTTTCCAGGCCTAATTTTAAAATTGCGAGGATGCAATTTCCAAAAGGGGGGAAGGATGTTACATCCCAAGTAAATAAAGAATATTAAATTTTAATATTTATTAATATTTGTGAATTAAATATTAATCTTACATTAAAGGGGTTTCTATGTTCAATGGCATACCTGATACACAACAACGGGTTTCCTTTAAAATCTTACGTTGCACACAATACCGAGTAATACAAAAATAATAATAGTATAATATTATTATTTTAAATGGTAGTTAATGCCTAGCTATTGTATTTGGTGGTAATGAATAGAACACACTAAAATATTATTATACATGTTTTTTAAATGTTTTTTCATTTATCCAATATAAGTTAGAGTCTTAAAATGGTAAATAATCTAATGTTAAGCATAAATACTCTAATATTTTTTAAAAGGTCGATTTGTCACCTTTTGATGGAGAATCCTATTTAGATATTGATTTTGTCAATTTTATATGTACTATTTGACCAAATAAAATTCTTCATTAGATTCGGGACATCAAAATTTTCTTTGGGTAATTTTTTTTTATTTTTCTGATAAAATTCAATTTTTGATGAATAGTGGAAAACACTATATTTTAATTCAAAACCATCTATTAATATAATTTACTTGTATGTTTATATTAAAATTTTATTTGGTTTTAAAGTTTAATAATATTATATTTTTACCATTTAATCTAATTTTGGTCATTGGAATTAATTGCACTTTGAAATTGGACATAAACAAGTGTCAATCTTTTGATAGTTATTATTTCTTAAAACATGTATTTTATTTTGACAGTGGGAATTTTTTTTAAGTTAATTAATTCCACTTATATTTTTTTAATTTGGTAAAATACGCACCATTTTTCAATTCATAATATAAATATATCTTAGGCTAAATTTTTAATATTTTTCTGAAAAACATCATTTTTGATGAATAGTGAAACCACTAAGTTGTTAAAAACGTACATTTTCATTTTAATGAAATTTTACTACTTATGTGTATTGAATTTTGGAAGTCCGAAATACATGGTTGTTATTATTATGTAAAAGTTTGTTCAATAAGATGAAAATTATTTTTGATGAAAAGTGTGTTTTGACTTTTATTTACCACGGTTAAAGGTAAATAGGGTAATTCAAGATACAAATAATATCATAATAATAAAATATTATCATAACATTAGTCATAACATTATGGGATGAGTCATGGTCTACCATGGGTATCCTTGGGTCTGTTTTGGGACCTCATGGGGCCACTTAAGAGTGATAATGATAAAGTAAAGTAAAAAATGACTTAAACATATATCTTTTAGTAAATTAATTTTTACATGGGGTTATATAAGTTACCATTTCGACTATAAATATTATTTGGAAATATAAATATATTTCCTAGATCATGGAATTTTTTTATAAATTTAGACATAAAATAATTTAAATTATTTATGACACAATAATGATGTAGTGTTTACCTAATTAATAAATGATTTAAATAAATAAGATTATAATGATTAAAATAATATCCAAAACTTGTCAAATTCTTATTGAATAATTTTATTTAGACCATGATTCCTATTATATTCGACCATAATTTGTTTTGGACCTCTAGAAGCCGAAAATCATTATCTAATTAAATAATAGTTTCACACATTCTTAAAGATCCCCTCCACCCCCTTATAAAAGGTCATCACTTATAACACATTCCTCACACTTCTCAAGCCCCATGTCTTATAAAAAATCTTCCCGATTAATCTCCCTACATACCTTTATTCCAACTAGAAGACTTTTCCTAAGAAAAATGAACTTAAAGAAACCCTTTTGGTTCAAACTAAAGGGAGTTACCCAATTTAAAGGTAATGTCTTCTCTTAAGTTCTTGGTATTATTTTTCTTCTCCAACCACATAAACACTTTTAATTACAATATTTTATAAAAACACCAGTAACATCAATATAATAGGATGTTTTTATGAGGAGTATTAGAACTAAACTTACACACACCTCCATCTAATGGGTAAATAACGTACTGTTTTGGTGGATGTCAAACTAACGCCTCAGGAAACAATGATTATTCAACTATCTTCTAATACCTCTTATGGTGGAAATTATGATGGAAATGTATTTATATATTATATATATTATTTTAATTATTTCATTATGCTTATTTATTTTGATTTTATATCCAACCTTTATGGTTTCCATTATGAGTTAACACGATAATTTTATTTGATGAAGTGTGGACTACTACCCCCTCAATGTGATATGACTCATTCATACCATACATGGGAAGTATAAAATATGGATTTATTGAAATTATATATTATATTATAGTTTAATTATAAAATAACTATATATCATTAAAATTTCATTCAGTTAAAATATGAAATAGAAATGAAAGTAGCGTTCATGCGTACGTGCGGCTAACTGTCTCCCTGAACGGCATATTAATTTCTTATCTCCAAATGTTATGTACTATTATAAATACATATATATACAGGATATATATGATATATATGATTTGTAAATCATTAATATATTTTTTCAGACAATGTAATCTGGACCACATGGACAACTTGTAATTATAAGGTGTTCATTTTTTACTCAAGTACCAAATATCGAAAAAATGACCATTACTCACATAAATGATTATATAATGTTTATAACATGGTAATAAGTGATATAAAAGGAATAAAAAACATGAAAAAGTGTTCTTAATCAATTATAAATTAACTTAAGATTATTATTCCAGAATAACAATGAACAAACAAGTCATGTCGGACACAAGGTAAGGGGTTTCTTTAACTCACTTTTAATTCTGTGAGATTTCTATTATTTGACACTTATTTATTACGTGTGGTGTATTGTATACTTATAATTGAAATATATTATCTTGATTATATTTATATATGTTTTTATGTGAATCCTATGGTGGTTATTAAATTTCGGTCATATGACTCGATTGATTACAACGTGGTGAGGGATTTTTATCTCACTTTTTATTCTCGTGAGATTCATACTATATTTACCACTATTTATTTTGTGTGGGGGAATGTAGTGCCAATTATTGTATTAATTGTGAAATATAAATCAATTTATTGGTATTTAAATATTTATTTTATGATCCCTCTTTTATGGGGTGTTTGTTTCATAAGTTACCAAATCCGTAAGGAATCCTTTCATGCTCTTCTTTTTAAAAGACTTATTTTGTTGTGTATTTTAATTTATATATTTTTATGTTTGGATATGTTCTTATATATCCATATTTCTATAAATTTTATGTCCAAGCGATTAGATAACCTTTTTCTCAAATCAACTCATTTTTATAATTTTAATGTGACATTGTTAGGCTGACGAATTTTTGTAGGAGAACTTTTTACCCAATTTCTATTCCTGGGGTTAATAATCTAATTATAAATTATTTCATTCATTGATTATGTGAGGAATCATTTTTTATTTATTTATGTTTTACATTTCACTCCCATTTTTTGTGGATATACTATTGTTATACATAATCAATCCATTGATAAATTCTTAAGGAATCGATATGAACTTGATAAGTGTAATTGTAACACAATTTCCATTAATTTACTTAAACATCCAAGTCATTGTTTCTGTCTTAAAAAGAACATCTATGAATGTCCAATGTTTTATTTGGACTTAATATCCAATAATTTTGAGTTTATTTATATTTTTTCCTCATTATTATGTAATTTATTTATCCTTAATCTAAGATACAATTTTTATAAGGGATTTCATCTCAATTTACATTCCACTGATACTTAATTGTTGTTATAAACCAGTTCACTCTTATATGGTGTATCTAATATCCTTTGAAATATTATATCCTGAATTCATTTATTCTCATGAAATTATGAAGTTCTTTTTCAATGTTATTCCTCAATTATTTCTTTTCAAATGTCTCTCAATTCATTAAAAACACTTTAACTAAAATATCGTTTTAATTGTTTTAATGATTTATTCTTTTAATTCTTTCTCATAAATTTCCATGTTTTAAAAGTCATTTTTAGAATATATTTATATGGGATTTTTTTTTAAAATTTTAATTCATTTAAAAAATTTAATGTGGTATGGGACACTTTGATTCCAAAAAATCACTTTATTAATTGTTTTAAATGGTTTTCAAAAAGGTTTGATAAATCATTGTTTATTTCAATATCTTGATCTGATATATTATTATTAGAATGTGGAAATGATATCTCTCATGTATGCTTGTGTTATGTGTTATGATTATGTTAGGATTATTGGGCATTGTTTACGTATACTAGTGGTTCCATGATAAACCTAGGGTGAGTGAGACTTAGATAGCTCTCCAATTCATTGGGTAATGTGACGGAGGTAAATGTTAATGATTCTCCTAAGAGATTTAGGGAATATACTATGATGGATATTCCAAATGTTACTCCATATGTAGTTGTGATATATATAATATAAGTATGTTAAGAATTCCATATGTTACATTTATGATTTACGATTTCTGTGTGTTATTCATAAATCTTATGATCTCGTAAGGTATGTTTGATTGAAAATTATGGTTTCATTGATTTGTATTTGTTTATGGGATAATGTTTTCCTTCCTTATTTTATAACGATTACTGAGTGTTTTATGCTCATCCCAGGTTTTTTAATCATTTTCGATAGGACTTATAGAAGAATAGGAACATGTATGGGATCAATCAAAATTCATATTGTCTAAAACATGGAAAAAGACATGTTTATTTTTAAGAGTTTTTATTTTATGAAAAATAGATACTAGGTTGTAGTGTGTACATGTAATATTCAAGTTGTTAGGTAATATTTATGGCATAATTCTATAAAACATTAAACTTGAAAAGATCCTCAATGTCACTGCATGACATAATTCACGATTATATAATGTTGAAGGCATGGTCCTTATATTGAAGGCTCAAAGTGGCGTTAATGAAGGAAATGAGGGGTTCCATTTTATAATTGTGGGGAGATGCACTATTTTAATGTTTTTAAACATTAAAATATATTAAAGTCATTGTCAATAAAAATTTGTCCTAATGGATAATATATGGATAAGGGTAAACTTTTAGACCATATACTGGCCCCATTGACCTATTTTAAAATGATTATTATTTTTATGTAATTTCATATATATTATTTTTATAAGAAGTTTCTATTCTTAAGGTAAAAACTATTTATTTCATTTGTCTAGAATTTTATAAAGACAATGTTGGAAATTGAATATAATTATTTAAATTGAAAATCATATGGTGTATTCATCTAAATAAATATTTGATCAAATTATCATAATAAATTATATTATTTAAAAAAAATTAAAATATATTAATATTTTTTTTAAATTAATTGTAGAAATAATGCATTGGTATTGCATAAGAATTTATGGTCATTATATAGTCACTAAAAAATATAAATAAGCTTCAATCAAGAAAATAATTTCATTAATATTAGAATATATAATTGGATTCATTCATGAAATTCTTTTCTCCCTATGTGGACACATATGAGATATTTAATACTAGGAGAATGAAATTTTGGGGCTTTATATTATTTTATATATTATATGGTCCATTTTTGCGGAAATGTGTCTATTAGAAAAATAAATTTCTTTCAAAAGTTGATAACTGTAGAAATAAAATAATAAAATAAAATTTATGATTAATAATAATGGCATTAAAACTTATTTTTAACCAATATTATCCTTTTGTCAAAAATCAATGATTTGTGTAATTTAACTTTTATCAAGGTTATAAATTTTTCCATGGTCACTATTCATGTTCACAAAAAAATGGACCTACTTACCTAACATGAATACAATGATTTATTATATTGAATCCATTATATCAAATTAAATATTTATTAGAGGAAGAAATAATTTTATAAATAAGTGTGAAACATGCGACAAAAACTTCTTTTTAGACAAATACATTTTAAGCATAAAACCAAGTCTATTATTATCATATGACTACAAAAATTTAAATGAATGTTAATAGATTTTATTTTAAATATAATATATACATTTAATTAAATTATTCCACTAATAGTGATTATTTTATTTCTTAAGATAAAAATACATTGTGCACATAATTATATTTTTCAGAAAAAATTATATATTATGTTTAAAAATGTTTTCAAATAAATTAAAATATAAAATTAATTAAAATGGTCATAATTGGATTAATTTAAATATATTAGGCCTAAATTTAATTTTAATCTTTATAAAAAATATCACTTTTTAAATTCCTGAAATAAATATAAAATTTTCAAAAAAAAATTGAATTTTTCAATATTCACTGGAAAATCAATATTTTTTTTAAAATTATCAAAAAATAATCCTAAGATAATTTTAATATGAAGATTTCAAAATTGTTTTCATTTTATAAAAATAAATTTCTAATTTTTTAGAAATTAATCATAATATTTATTTCATAAATCAATAAAAATATTTTTTAAGGAAAATTATTATTGGAGAATAGAATAAATTTACTAAAAATTTAGTGATTATTACTAAAAAATTATATATATATTTATATTTATTTTTAAAATTTATTATATTTCATAAAATTTTTAATCATATTCATACCCTATAATTTAACAGATAGGTTATAACTACAACATCAAATAATAATATTTTTACAGTATATCATGGTTAGTTTAATCATGGTGTCCAATTAAATGAAAGCCTTTAAGTATATAAAATGTATTTAAAAACAATAATTCATAAAATTTCGGGGTATTACATCCCATATTGAAACATCTACCACAATTCCCTTTCACATCACCATATCCCTCAATAACAAATCTTCAAGCGCATAGTAATGCCTGAGTAAGATGTTAGTCCAAGAATCAGAAGGGCCAATGGACCATAAAATAATTGAATGATATAAGAATGTGAAATCCATGAGAGTATATAAGGTAAATATTTCAAAAATTTATATCACACAAGTTAAAGTAAAATTTCATTTTCTAAGAGACCATCTACACTTTCTTTGGATCCATACCAGAAGTAACATCGATCGTACACTAGACACATCCACCCTCTCAGGTAGGTATAGTCCCAAACATGGATGACACATCCATTCATAAAGGTATAGTTAAATACATATAAATTGCATTCCAAACACATACCTATTGGGGGATATTACACTAGGTTATACAAACATAATAAATTATAGAAGATATAATACTTGTTCATATGACACAAGAACCAAATGATAGATAAAAAATCACATCATGTCAATAAGTATCATCATCAAAACAATCAATATAAAAGAAACAAAATCACTTGTCAAGGATACATGATGAAAACACATGGGATCAATAATTAGTCATGGTATTATCATTGGTACACATTCACACAAAAAAAAACGAAACTAAAATATATAATTAATGAATAAAATTTAAGGATTCCTACCTCAAGTCGAGAAATTATTATCAGTGAAAATGTCACCGTACAAGTCCAAATTCACCACCGGATGCTAGAAAGATTCATAGTTTGAAACATTTATAACTCTAGGATTTAGTTAAAATTATAACCAAGCCCAATAAATTTAGTCATCACCTTCTATATGACATTCCAAAAATGTGATGTAAACCTGTAATCCCAATTAGATAGAACAATTGATTTCCCTCCTTGAAAACACGAATATATCTCATAAATAGAGCATTCCAAGATCATCAATTGAGTACATCTCCCAGATCAGTATGAATTGAGATACCTTAGTTAACGAATCCACAACCACCCAAATAATATCTCAATATATCTTCATCCTTGTAAACCCTACACCAATGTCTATTGTCACATAACCCCACTTATACATAGGAAATATAAGTGGTTGGAGTAACCCTTGAAGTCTATGATGCTCGAATTTAATTTTATGATAATCTAAACAATGGGAAAAAACATGAAATGTCTCTATTCATGATTGACCACTAGAAATAGTGCTAGACATTGTGATACATATTGTTAGACCTCAAATGATATACCAACCATGAATCATGAGAGAAAATCACTATATTATTTCTCATTAAAAGTGGAACTATCAACCCTATATGATGTCAAAGTTCCCCTCATCTTTCAAAATCCCATCCTAAAATAAAACAAACTATTTCCAACCTATCACATATCATGATATTATATAGAATAATATCTTCAAATGACTTCACATATTCTTCAAAAAGGTATTTGATCATTATGGGTTCAGAAAATGTTTCCCCACAATCCTCAAATATGCCCACCTACTAGTCTTCCAATAAATCCATGTGCTTCCATCCCACTTTTGAAAATCATTACCCTATATAATTTATTATTCTTCTCAATAAATATACAACAAACATTATTTTATTTTGGAGTAGGCTCCATATCAAATATAAACATAAAAAATTCTCCTGCCCATACCTCTAAAAACGATGAAGGTAAAACTAGGAGAATAAGTACCACAAACTCATATGTTCCATATACATGAAAAATCAATGAATAAAAAGGTAGTGTCATAAACAATTAAGTTTATAGACAACCTACACTAACTCCATGCCATGTGTATGGTATTTACACACATGGGGTCCTAGCTAATGAGACCTGTAAGTGACTACCTTACCACCCTACATAAGAAATGATCCTAAGACAATTCTAGACGCATCATTGTGAATGGTATATCCAACTCTAGGATTATGGTGAATTAGTATCAATGTCAATGCTATAATTTTTTTAGCTCGAATAAAAATTATTCACACAAATCCATGCATTATAACATTACTTTTTTCTTAGGTTGAATAATCATGGCCACTGCCAGGGCATATATTTTTTGAATGAATCTCTGGTAGTACCTTGTAAATTTTAGGAAAAAATTAATATTCAATACATTTATCATTAATTTTCGAGACATAATTAAATTATCCTTCCTAGGATCAATTGTTATCTCTAATTGTGAAAACAAATTCCTAAAAAAACACACCATTTGTATCCAAAAGTCACAAATTGAGTAGTTGGAATAGATCAAATGTTCCAAAAGACTACTCAAAACAATATCTCTAACAAACTGATATTTTTTAAAATATATTTGATATCTATCATAGATTTTGTATCAAGAAACATCGATTTTTAACAAACCAAAATATACTATTTGTATTATTTATTAAACATGACATTCATAACCTAGTCATTTTATTTGGTTGTATAAATAGTAATTATTTATATTTTGAAAATAAAGTATACATTTTTAGACAAAAAAATATATTTATCAATAATCTCTTAACTGTTAGTAGAGTCTTCAAATTATTTGAAATCACAATTTTTTTGAAAAATATTCTTTTTATTAGGTTTTAAAAAAAATAATTAAAAATGTTTTTACACTTTTAAAACAGGAATTTGGAAAAATTAACTTCATTTTTTGAATCAAAAAGAAAAACTTAACTTGGGGATAATTTTTTATAATTCTCTGAAAAGAGAAATTTTTCGAGGAATTGTGGGTTTTTATTGAAAACTACTTTTTAAAAAAGAATTTTAAAAGTACCATCTAGTTTAAAAATTTTATAAAAGTATAATTAAATATAGGTTATTGTAACAATATTAATCTGAATTTTTTATGTTAAAAAATTCTTTACATACGAAAACATTCTCTATAGAAAAAAACCTTTTCATCGCCTCTCTATATTTTATATTAAATTAATTTTTCCCAGTAAAATGAATGAAATTTTGAAAAATGGATTAAATATTTAGAATAAAAAAAATTTATATTTTATAATAATTTTAAATTAATATTTTTCATAATGAATAGTAAAAACACTAAAAATTAATTTCAGTTGTTAAGGTCAAAATGAATTTATTGGGGGTTAAAATAAAAAGATAAATGTTAAAATGACCTGTAACCTAGTATAATTCCTATTTTATTGAAATATTTTGACCTTATGTAATATAATTTTATATAATGATCCATTTTGTTTCCTTTTATCAATTGAAAAATGTCTTCTTAATTTAATCTCTTCAAATATTCTATGAGTTCCATCTCCCCCACTTATAAGAGGGCACATCATATCCTCTAATATTCACACATAAAAACCCATTTGGGGAATCAAATAACTACCCAAATAACATAATAAAATCAATCAAATTAATTTGGAGTCAATGGTTTCATCGTATTACCATTCTAGGAAGGATTTAAGTGTAAACCAAATGTTTTTCTCTGAAAAAGTGGCATAATTATAGCTATACATTTTTGGTTTATTTTTTCTTCATAAAACTTCAACTATTATTCATCTATAATGTTATAATTCCCTCAGAATCTAACATATACTAATATTTTATTGTTATTATTTCCATAACCCATGTTTATATTTTACTCCATCAAATGGGAAATGAAACATCAGATTATGTGTATGGTGAACTACCACCTCACGAACCGATGTATTTAGTTTCCCATCACCACCTATCACAAGTATATATAATGATGAATTAAAAGTATATTTATATATAATATTAATAAAATTTATATACTTATTAAGTTATTATATCATATATACCTTCCTATCTTCTAATCCTTCATAAAATGATAACATTTCTCATGTGTACGTGTTGACTACCACCTCTATGAAGTGATGTAATAATCTTTTCATTTAGTATTTACATGGATGGTAATAAAGATTTATTTAATGAATATATATGATATATATGATATAAAAATTATTTTTAATGTTTATATAATATATACTTATCTTTTTTCCATCCATCTAGATAATGATAAAAAGGTTCATGTGTACATATGGCCTATCACAACTATGAATGATGAAATTAATTTTCAATCTCTATCATTTATGGATTACTCTATAATATATATATATATAATTAATATATATTATAGTTGTATAATTTTAAATAATTTTTATATTATTAAATAATGATAAATGTTAATTGGATTGAAAATATCAAACCAAAATATAGATGAAAAATTAAGCATCTATTACCCAAAATGTGATTTTAATAAGGAAATATTGATAAACATGTAAAAAAGGTCACAATAAAATCATAAGTGGGATGTTATTTTTGGTCATGGTTCTATAATATATATATATATATATAATAAACCAATATTTATTATTCTAAAAGTTTTAATGTTTATGAATAATTTTAATACTTGAGGTAAATGATTTATGGTGTCTCTTTTATTTTAAGAGATATAGGACATATCTTCCACTATTTTATTTTGTATGGTGTATACACTACCAATTTTACAAGTTATATCAGGAAAAAATTATTTAAATTATTTTTAATATTTTATTTTATATTATTATTTAATTTTTCATATCATTCAAAAGTTACCAAAGTGATATGGGATTTTCATCTCACTTTTATTTTCATGGGACACATGTCATATTCACCAATTGTTTATTTTTTTTGGTTATATACAACTCATTAGCATGTTTATTGACTCGTATTATGAAAATTTTGGGATATATATATCCATATAATGGTTTTTTATTCATAGGGGTTGTGGTTTAAGATTTAAAAAAGTGGTAAGTGATTTATGATAAAAAATCATTATATATTCAGATTAGTATGGATTATGTTTCCAATGATGAAATCATAAGATATACCTCTCAATAAACTCTTGATTTATATTCTCATCAGGTTTTTTCTAGGGAATATATTTGTTACTTCCATTTTAATCTATTTATATTCTCAATATTCCAGAAGAATTCATAAAATAAAAATATATTTTATTTCTCTATTTGGTTGAAAATATTTTCTCTACCAGGTCTAAAGTTTCTAAAAATATTTTAAAGGTTGTTTTTACTATTCAATAATTATTTTTATTGTCATTTTTACCCTTTTTTACTTTTTACAATATATTTTAAAAAGAAACTTCTAGTCATTTTTCATAAGTAGTTATTTTTGAATTTCTACTACAAATTTGAATTGAATATTTGTTTCAATATTATTATCATGAATGGTATTTTCTACTATCATGACAAATCAATGATTTAATGTTACTGTTTCAATTTTAAAATTTTATTTCAAAAAATATTTTCATTAATATTATTGATATTTAATATTTTAAAATGATTGATTTCAAAGGGAAAAAGATATATTCCTCATGAAATTTTCCATGCAATCTTTCAAAAAAATCCATATAACATTACATCCATGAATGTTACATAAGCTCTATAAGGGATATGGTCCAATGATACCACCCTTATTCTTTCTTTATATGGTTTATGTTTATATTGACTTGATTTTTATGAAACCCATTCCTTTTTCATTTTCTGATATATGATTAAGTGATTAAATGCATATGAAGACTGTTTCATTTCCACAAGTTATGCTATTAAGCAATGGTTATTGAATCCATTTTATTCCATGGGTTCTGGTATGATGAATGTTTTATGATCTTGTGGAATTCATGAATTTTATTTTCATTATATGATAGTTTTTACATATATTTCCTTCCAATAAATTTGGTAAATTTTGAAATATCATGAGACAAATTGGACTATAATGGGGAGGGAACCCAATTTCTAAGGGGGCTTTGTCCACTATGATTCTACTAGGAAGAAACCATGACAACTGTGATGGTTTGGTGAGTGAACTCAATCAACTGTGACATCTTTCGAAATGAACCTTTACTACTAAGGAAATTATTTTATACTATTATGTGTATTCCAATAATATATTTTTTATTCCAATCATATTGTCTCATGTATCATGTTCTTTGATTTTTTATGATTCATGTCTTATGAAATTATATGTTTTTATAATGAATCAAGATTATGATATTTTCAATGAAGGGTATGGCTTTTGAAAGTTAATATCATGATTTAAAACCCTTATGATAATGTTATACATATGATACTGACAATTTATTTTTATTAAGAGACACACAAAATCAAGGGATTTTCAAATGATATAACCAAGTACATCACTGCTTACAAAAGTGTTGCAGTCAGAAGGGAAGGACCCTATACTAAGGTAAACCTATAGTCTGACCGTAGAACTCCTTTTACATCAAGACAATCAATGATGAAGTTTCCCTCCCTCCATGTGTGAATTATTTCCATGTCAACGAGGATCAAGAGGTTGCATATCTTGATTAGGTAAATAAGCTACCAATGGGTGATATCTTTTATGAGCAAGAAGTTGACCGATTGGTTAGAGTTCGATATTATTACAAAGATATTGATGTTGTGATCATGACATAAAGAAAATATAGTGGGTAGGTCCCTTGTCTCTACTTCTATTGTTTTTATCATACCAAATAAATGTTGAAACCCATAATGACAAATCCCCAACTATCAAAAACCAACCATCCTCCTCTCATAATGCTTGGATTCAAGAGTCGTCCATGTTAAACATAATAATAAAAATGGTTGGATTAAACTTGACCCATATTACTATCATAGATTTGTGGTCTCTAATAGGATCATTAGAGTTCATTTGGATGGAGGACACCATATCCTTCTCTCCCAGAAGAAGATAGGCAATATTATACATCAAGGCCATAAGACTAACCATTAAGAATGTGAAAATGCTTCGAGATCCACCATGCTCTTTCTTCCCCATCTCCCAAAGGACCCAATGTAACATCCCAAGTAAGTAATTAATAATAGATATTTTTATCTATGTCCATTAATGAATTAGATAGTGTTTTAGAGTCTTAAAATGAAAATAAATTCAATCTTAAGCATGGAATACACTAAATTTTTTAAAAGATTGTTTTACTGCCTTTTAATGGAAAACCATTTTTAAATATATCTTTTGACAATTTTATAAGCTATGTTTTTCAAAATTAACTTATTCATTATTATTGAGACATCAAAATTTACTTTGTGTGAATTTTTGGTATTTTTCTGACAATGTTCATTTTTTAATGAATAGTGAAAAATACTGTATTTTACATCAAAACTACTTTTTAATCTACATTATTTATATGATTATATTATATTTTGAATTGTTTTTAAAGTTAAATTAGAATATATTTTTACCATTTAATCCAATGGCTGTCATTAGTATTAATTTCACTTTGGAATTGGGCACAAACTAATGCCAAACTTTTCATAGATATTGTTTCAAAAAAACCCACTATTTGTTTTAACAACGGGAATTATTTTTAAATCAATTATTGCAATTTCTGTGTTTGTAATTTGGTAAAATTGATTACGTATTTGTAATCATAAGGTCCAAATTATGTAATCAAGATTCTTTTGTTTTTGGACATTATGAATAGTAACGATGGTAATTATCTTTAATTATCTTGATTAATGAGTAATCGGGTAGTTAAGAATAATAAAATGATATCATAATAATACAAAAAGACCACAAAATTTGTCCTAAGGAAACTGTTTGTCTCATGGCCGACCATGGGATGCCTTGTGACAAACTTGGGGGGCCCATGGAATCAAGTTTGTGAGAAAGTGACTTTCTATCTTTTTATTTTTAAAGAATGTTAAATGTAACAAAGAATGTATCACCTAAGTAAAATATTTTTAATTTTGTCTACATAAATGATCTTTTGGACTATAAATATCCATTAGAAATCTAAAACTATTTCCTACATCAGGATTTTTTTATAATTTTTAGACATTAAATTTATTAAATTATTTATGACATCATGATGATGCAGAGATTACCTCATTAATAAAGGATTTAAATAAAATGAAATGATAATGTAAAATCTATGACCTACACATGTCCAAAACCTATTGGATGGGTGTATTTCTAACCCTTATCACCATATCCTCGAAACACTTCAATGTGGGACCATTAAAATCTGAAACTCATTCTAAAATAAAGTAACATTTCCTTACATTCCAAGAGTGCCCCTCCTCTCCTCTTATAAAAGCCCCCACCTCTACCTCCTTACCCACACTTCAAAATCCTTTTTCTCGGACAACCCCTGCCCATTTTGTCTCTCCACTTCCCTCTCTTACTCCGTGAAGCCTAAATTTGGGCAGAAGTCTTCCCATGGAAGCCTTTGAGCTCAAACCAAAGGGAGTTACCCGATTTTAAGGTAATGTCTTCACTAGAGTCCTTTTGTTTTATTTTTTTCTCCAACCCCCTAAACTCTTTTTATTCATTTATTTTGTAACAACTCCAATATCTTAAATATACTAGGATGTTGTTATAAGAATTATTCTAGCTACACTTACACACACCTACATCTAATGGTTAAAGAACATACTGTTTCCGTGGATGGTGAATTTATGGCTCCCGAAACGATGATTTTTTCAACATTCTTTTAACACCTTAAAAGGTGGCCATTAAGATGTCACTATATTTATATATGATATATAATATGTTTATGTTTTCCTTAAGCTTCTGTATTTTTCATTTTGTGCATACCTTTATGGTTTCCATTATGGGTAAACGTGATATCTTCATTTAAAGAAGTGTGAACTACCGCCCCCTCAAAGTGATTTGATTCGTTAAATACAATATGTGGGACGTATAAAGGATGGAACTATGATATTATATATGATATTATACTAGAATTATAATATACCTTTATATAATTATGATTCCATTCTATAAAATATGAAATAGAATTGAAAGTAGCATTCATGCGTACGTACGGCTTACCGTCTCCATGAACGGTGCATTTCATTTATTACCTCTAAATGATTATGTAATATTATAAATTCATGTATGTACTGAATATATATGACATATATGATATCTACATCATGAATACCATTCTGGATATAATGGATACATGAACCACTTGTAATTATAAAGGGTTTATTTTTTACTCAAGTACCAATGATCGTTAAAACGACCGTTATTAACTTAAATAATTACATAGTGTTCATGACATGGCAATAAGTGATATAAAAGGAATAATGAACTTGAAAAGGGTTCTTAAACAAGTATAAATTAACTCAAGTTTATTATTTAGGAGATTAAATAATGACCAAGTCAAGTCGGACCCGAGTTATGGGACTTCGTCTCAATCTCCTTTCGTTGAGGCATATTTTGTTTTATACACAACCTTATTTATATGGTGTATAAACCCCTTTTACTTTTACATTTATTCAAAAGGAATCTTTTTATATGAAGCGTTTACTAAACGACAAAAGGGAATGTTTTTGTCGTACGTATTCGGCGACAACGACTTCTCTGCCGCCGTGACCATTGTTTAAGTTTCAGCTTCCTCTACAAGCCATACCTTTTTTTTAAAGAAAAATAAATACCATGTTTTACTTTTCTTTTATTTTGGTATTGAAAATGGTTTTCATAATTTTTTTATATCAATGTGTTGTATTGATATGTTGTGATTGAAAGGTGTAAATGTTATGTTTCCTTTATGCATGTTTTATGTGATACGATTATGATGAGGTTCTTGGGCATTATTATGAAGATGGGTGGTTCCGTGATAAACTATGGGCGTGTGAGCCCGATATAGCTCTCCAATGCATTGGGTAACGTGAAGGAGGGAAACGTTAAGGTTTCTCCGAAGAGATTTAGGGAATATACTATGATGGGTATTCCAAACGTAACCAAGATGGTTACTCCCTACGTAAGAATGTTATGAATGCATAAAGTTACCTTTATGTCTTATTATTTCTATGATTTATTCATGATTTGATGAGGTATGATAAAGTGATTATGTTTTATGGGTAAAGTATGATTTCATTCTTATGTATATATGTACCCATGTTTCCTTTCCATATTTTTATATCCCTTACTGATCTTTTTATGCTCATCCCATGTTTTTTGAAATGTTTTTCACAGGTCAAGGGAAAGGTACATGATATGATTATAGTGTCAAGGAAGTGTCAAGAAAGAATCCATGTTTTATTTTAAATATGTTTCCATTGATGGGAAAGAAGAATACTATCTTTATGTAACCACGTTGTTTATATGTGGAATGTAATGCAAGTTTTATTATCTAATTCTCTAAAACTCTAAACCCGAAAAGATCCTCAATGTGTAATCTTGTAATAACTCAAGATTAAGTAAGGTTTAAGGCTGGGGCCTTATAGTTGGTATCAGAGGTCGTTTTAGATAACTTTAGGAGTTTGAATTTTATTAAATGAATATCCAAAAATATTTTTTTTGTGGTCAAATTGAAGTGATATAGTATTTGAAGATTACCATGTTGCTTCATCTAATACATATTTGTTCAGAATGGTTTTCCACAGAGGAAACATGGAAGCGGTGCTAGGAAGGCATGCAGAAGGAAATAACCTTCCGAATCAGCATCCTGAGATTTTCAGAATTGGAACTGAACAGTTTGTTGCAGTAATGGCGCAGTTGACTCAAGCGATAAATGGTGGTGGTATCCATGCACGAGGTTAGTCAGATCAACCGTAGAGGAACATGTTAGTGGTGGAACATTTCATGAGGAAACATCCCCCATCATTCAGAGGATCATCTGGCCCTGTGCTAGCTGAAGGGTGGATTAAATCACTGGAGAAGATTTTCGATGTCATGGGGTGTTCAGACAATCAAAAGGTTAGTCTTGCTATTTACCATTTGGAGGGTGAAGCAGATCAGTGGTGGTCGATGGTTAAAAATATCAGGGACACTGATGAGATCGATGCTCTCGACTGGGATGAATTCAAAGGTATGTTTCTTGAAAAGTATTTTCCTAAGGCTGTTCGACATAGGATGGAAAAACAATTCTTGGAGTTGAGGCAAGAGGATGACTCAGTGGCTACCTATGAAGAAAGGTTCACTCGATTGGCAAGGTATGCTCTAAATTTTATCTGAGACCTTGATAGTAAAATCAATCGTTTTTACTCAGAATTAAAGCCAAAATATCGAAGGGCATTAGCTTCTCGTGAGTTTAAAAGTTATGAAAAACTTGTTCGATGTGCTGAGAAGGTGGAAATGGAGTTTGCCGATGATCAAGTGTTCTATAACAATTAGCAGAATAAGAGACCAAGGTGGCGGGAGAAAGGGAAAAATTCTTCAAAAAAGTCTGATGGTAAGAAATCTAAGTTTCCAGTTTGTGATAAATGTGGCAAAAGGCATGCTGGGGAATGTCTTCTGAATTCTGTAAAGCGCTACTGATGTGGTAATATGGGACATAAGGCTCGTGATTGCACTGAAAAATATCAAGGTGAAGGTAATACCAAATTTGATTTACAGTTAGTGAAATGTTTTAAGTGAAATGAGATGGGTCACTATGCAAATGAGTGTCCGAAAAAGAGCATGATTGATTGGAAGAAGTTAGACTACGAGCAGAAAGGGGTGGTGAAATCCTTTGAAACTACTTGAACAGATGTCGGGCCATCAAATGAAGTTGTATCAGGTACTTTGTTTGTTTCTTCAGATTATGCCAGTGTGTTGTTTGATTCGGGGTCTACACATTATTTCATCTCTGAAACCTTTTCTAGTAAAATGGGAATACCATCTCAAGAAATGACTCTTGAAGTTTTGGTAAAAACACCTGGGGGAAATTTTGAGGCAAAAATAATTTATAAGAATCTTCCTATCCTTATCTGTGGAAAGAACCTACTTGAAAACCTTATTGTTCTACCTCTAGTAGAGTTTGATGTTATCCTGGGTATGGATTGGCTCTCTATTTACCATGCTAAGATTGACTGTAGAGCTAAATAAGTTTCTTTTCAGAAATACTTTCAGTTTGTGTACAAGAATGAAACCTTACTGTTGATAACTTATCAAGAGGACAAGAAACTTGTAAAAGATGGAAATGAATGTTACCTTGCACACATTGTTGAAAACAAGGGAACTGTTCAGATTAATGATGTGCCAGTGGTAAATGAGTATCCTGATGTTTTTCATGATGAGTTGCCTAGAATAATACCAGATCGGGAAGTTGATTTTACTGTTGACTTAGTTCCGGATGCTAAGCCAATTTCAAAACCCCCTTATCTAATGGATCAAATTGAAATTTTAGAGTTTAAAGAGAAATTGCAAGATTTATTATAGAAAGGTTTCATTCGACCTAGCACATCACCATGGGGTGCTCCTGTTTTATTTGTTAAAAAGAAAGATGGTTCGATGAGACTTTGCATTGATTATAGAGCCTTGAATAACATCACTGTTAAGAACAAATATCATTTGCCTCATATCGATGATTTTTTTGATCAACTTTAGGAAACTTAGTATTTTTCAAAGATTGACTTGAGATATGGGTACCATCAGCTGAAGGTAAAGGAAGAAGATGTTCCGAAGACCGCGTTTCGTACAAGATATGGCCATTATGAATTTGTAGTAATACCTTTTGGGCTAACCAATGCACCTGCTATATTCATGGACTTAATGAATAGAATTTTCCATGAGTTCTTGGATAAGTTTGTGGTGGTTTTCATTGATGATATTTTGGTGTTTTCTAAAAGTAAAGAGGAGAATGAAAGACATTTAAGGGTTATTTTGCAAACCTTAAAAGAAAAGAAATTGTATGGGAAATTCAGAAAGTGTGAGTTTTGGATGCAACAAATTTCTTTCCTTGGTCACATTGTTTCTAAAGACGGGATAACTGTTGATCCTTCAAAAACAAAAGTTGTGGAAGACTGGCCAAGACCCACAAATGTAACTGATATTCGTATCTTCCTTGGTTTGGCAGGCTATTACCGAAGGTTTGTTATAAATTTATCACGGTTATCTAGTCCAATGACTAAGCTAACTCGGAAAGGTGTTAAGTTTATTTGGATAAAAGAATGAGATGATTGGTTTCAATAATTGAAAAAAAGATTGGTGAATGCTCCAGTTTTGGCACTACCTTCCAGGAATGGTGAGTTTGTTATATACAGTAATGCTTCATTGAAAGGACTTGGTTGCGTCCTAATGTAGAATGATCAGGTAATTTCTTATGCTTCACGACAGTTGAAAACTCATGAGCTAAATTACCCTACACATGATTTGGAATTATCTTCTGTTGTTTTCTCTTTAAAAATTTGGAGGAATCATTTGTAGGGAGTAAAGTGTGAAATATATACTGATCACAAAAGTTTAAAGTATATATTCACTCAGAAAGAATTGAACATGAGACAGAGGAGATGGCTAGAATTAATCAAGGATTATGATTGTACAATTCATTACCATCCGGGAAAAGAAAATAAAGTGGCTGATGCTTTCAGTCAAAAAAGTAATGCTTCATTAACAATGTTGCGTTTGGAACGTGATATTTTGGTTAAGGATTTTATGAACTTTGGCATAGAAGTTTTTGGTGCAGGATGTTCTTTTATTTTGTTTCATGTATCAGTGAGATCATCTCTATCAGATAGAATCAAGCAAGCATAGAAGCAAGACAGTGAGTTGCATAAAAAGGTAGAGCTGGTTCAGAAAGGTAAGTTTCCTGAATTCAACATTGATAATGATTGCGTTTTGAGATTTGGGAAGAGATTGTGTGTGCCTTGTGATTCACAGTTGAAGAGATAGTTGTTATGTGAAGCTCATAGTTCTCTGTTTTCAGTTCATCCTGGCAGTACTAAGATGTACAGAGATTTGCGGGAGTATTACTGGTGGGATGGAATGAAAAGAGATATTGCTGATTTTACTGTGAAGTGTTTGACATGTCCACAGGCTAAAGTAGAGTGGCAGTTACCGAAAGGGATGCTTCAGCCTTTACCGGTGCCAGAGTGAAAATGGGAGAATATATCCATGGACTTTGTTATGGGATTACCCAAGAAATCTTGAGGTAATAATGCAATCTGGTTTATTGTTGATCGCTTGACTAAATATGCTCATTTCCTTGCTATACGAGATACTTTTTCCCTATATCAACTTTCCCATTTTTATCTTAAAGAGATAGTCAGGTTATATGGAGTTCCTCTCTCCATTGTATCCGATCGTGATCCCAGGTTCACTTCTAACTTCTGGAAAGGCCTTCAAAAGTCGTTGGGTACTGAATTAAATTTTAGTACAAAATTTCATCCCCAATCAGATGGGCAGTCAGAACAAACAATTCAGACCTTGGAGGATATGTTATGAGCTTGTTTGATGGATTATCAAGGAAGTTGGGACCAACATCTTTCTTTGGTTGAATTTTCATATAATAACAGTTTTCATTCAAGTATACAGATGGCACCATTTGAGGAATTATATGGGAAGCGGTGTCGAACTCTGGCTTTCTGGGATGAAGTCGGTGAAAGGAAGTTGATGGGACCAGAATTGGTAGAAATGATGGCAGAAAAAGTTCAGCTGATTCAGAAACACATGAGAACAACTCAGATTAGGCAGAAGAGTTATGTAGACAACAGGAGGAAATATCTAACTTTTGACGTAGGTGATCATGTTTTTCTCAAAGCCTCACTATGGAAAAGTGTGATGAGATTTGGTAATAAAGGAAAGCTGAGTCCAAGGTTCATGGACCATATGAAATTTTGGAGAGAGTTGGATCTGTTTCATACCAGGTGGCTTTACCTCTGAGTTTATCTCAGGTACACAATGTTTTTCACGTTTTGATGTTGAGAAAGTATATGCCAGATCCATCTCATGTTTTGAGTCCAGAGGTAGTTCAGCTGGATGAGAACCTATCTTATGAGGAACAATCGGTCCAGATTCTTGACCACAAGGAGAAAGTTTTACGAAATAAGGTGATTAATCAGGTAAAGATTTTGTGGAAAAACCACATGATGGAATAGGCAACATGGGAATATGAAAATGCAATGAGGGATAAGTACCCTATTTTATTCGATAAGTAAATAAATTGCGGGGACGCAATTTTCTAAAGGGGGGAAGGATGTAACATCCCAAGTAAGTAATGAATAATAGATATTTTTATCTATGTCTATTAATGAATTAGATAGTGTTTTAGAGGCTTAAAATGAAAATAAATCCAATCTTAAGCATGGAATACACTAAATTTTTTAAAATATTGTTTTACTTCCTTTTAATGGAAAACCATTTTTAATTCTATATTTTGACAATTTTATAAGCTATGTTTGTTTAAAATAAACTTATTATTTATTATTTGGATATCAAAATTTACTTTTTCTGAATTTTTGGTATTTTTCTGACAATGTTCATTTTTTAATGAATAGTGAAAAATACTGTATTTTACATCAAAACTGCTTTTTAATCTACTTTATTTATATGATTAGATTATCTTTTGAATTGGTTTTAAAGTCAAATTAGAATATATTTTTACCATTTAATCCAATGGTGGTCATTAGGATTAATTTCACTTTGGAATTTGGCATAAACTAATGCCAAACTTTTCATAGATATTGTTTCAAAAAAACCCGCTATTTGTTTTGACAACGGGAATTATTTTTAAATCAATTATTGCAATTTATGTGTTTGGAATTTGGTAAAATGGATTACATATTTGGAATTAGAAGGTCCAAATTATGTAATCAAGACTCTTTTGTGTGTGGACATTTTGAATAGTAACGACGGTAATTATCTTTAATTATCTTGATTAATGAGTAATCGGGTAGTTAAGGATAATAAAATGATATCATAATAATACAAAAAGACCACAACATGTGTCCTAAGGCTACTGGTTGTCTCATTTCCGACCATGGGATTCCTTGTGTCAAACTTTGTGGGGCCATGGAATCACTTTTGTGAGAAAGTGACTTTTTATCTATTTATTTTTAAAGAATGGTAAATGTAACAAAGAATGTATCACCTAAGTAAAATATTTTTAATTTTGTCTACATAAATGATCTTTTGGACTATAAATATCCATTAGAAATCTAGAACTATTTCCTACATCAGGATTTTTTTATAATTTTTAGACATTAAATTTATTAAATTATTTATGACATCATGATGATGCAGCGATTACCTCATTAATAAAGGATTTAAATAAAATGAAATGATAATGTAAAATCTATGACCTACACATGTCCAAAACCTATTTTATGGGTTTATTTCTAACCCTTGTCACCTTACCTTCGAAAAACATCAATTTGGGACCATTAAAATCCGAAACTCATTCTAAAATAAAGTAACATTTCCTTACTTTCCAAGAGTGCCCCTCCTCTCCTCTTATAAAAGGCCCCCACCTCTACCTCCTTACCCACACTTCCAAAGCCTTTGTCTCGTCCAACCCCTACCAATTTTGTCTCTCCACTTCCCTCTCTTACTCCTTGAATCCTCAATTTGGGCAGAAGTCTTCCCAAGGAAGCCTTTGAGCTCAAACTAAAGGGAGTTACTCGATTTTATGGTAATATCTTCACTTGAGTCCTTTTGTTTTATTTTGCTTCTCCAACCCCCTAAACTCTTTTTATTCATTTATTTTGTAACAACTCCAGTATCATAAATATACTAGGATGTTGTTATAATAATTATTCGAGCTACACTTACACACTCTACATCTAATGGTTAAAGAACATACTGCTTCCGTGGATGGTGAATTTATGCCTCCCGAAACGATGATTGTTAAACATTCTTTTAACACCTTCAAATGTGTCCATTAAGATGTCACTATATTTATATATGATATATAATATGTTTATTTTTTCCTTAAGATTCTGTATTTTTCATTTTGTTCATATCTTTATGGTTTCCATTATGGGTAAACGCGATATCTTCATTTAAGGAAGTGTGGACTACCACCCCCTCAAAGTGATTTGATTCGTTAAATACCATATGTGGGAAGTATAAAGGATGGAACTATGATATTATATATGATATTATACTGGAATTATAATATACCTTTATATCATTATGATTCTATTCTATAAAATACGAAATAGAAATGAAAGTAGCATTCATGTGTATGTACGGCTTACCGTCTCCATGAACGGTGCATTTCATTTCTTGCCTCTAAATGATTATGTAATATTATAAATGCATGCATGTACTGAATATATATGACATATATGATATCTAAATCATGAATACCATTCTGGATATAATGGATACATGAACAACTTGTAATTATAAAGGGTTTATTTTTGACTCAAGTACCAATGATCGTTAAAACGACTGTTATTAACTTAAATAATTACATAGTGTTCATGACATGGAAATAAGTGATATAAAAGGAATAATGAACTTGAAAAAGGTTCTTAAACAAGTATAAATTAACTCAAGTTTATTATTCAGGAGATTAAAGAACAACCAAGTCAAGTCGGAACCGAGGTATGGGACTTCGTCTCAATCTCCTTTCGTTTAGGCATATTTTTTTTATACACAACCTTCTTTATATGGTGTATAAACTCCTTTGACTTTTACATTTATTCAAAAGGAATATTTTTATATGAAGCGTTTACTAAATGAAAAAAGGGAATGTTTTTGTCGTACGTATATGACGACAACGACTTCTCCGCCGCCGTGACCATTGTTTGAGTTTCATCTTCCTCTACAAGCCATACCTTTTTTTAAAGAAAAATAAATACCATGTTTTACTTTTCTTTTATTTTGGTATTGAAAATGGATTTCATAATGTTTTTATATCAATTTCTTGTATTGATATCTTTTGATTGAAAGGTGGAAATGTTATGTTTCCTTTATGCATGTTTTATGTGATACGATTATGTTGAGGTTCTTGGGCATTATTATGAAGATGGGTGGTTCCGTGATAAAATAATGGTGGGTGAGCCCGATATAGCTCTCCAATGCATTGGGTAACGCGAAGGAGTGAAACTTTAAGGTTTCTCCGAAGAGATTTAGGGAATATACTGTGATGGGTATTCCAAACGTAACCAAGAGGGTTACTCCCTACGTAAGAATGTTATGAATACCTCAAGTTACCTTTATGTCTTATGATTTATATGATTTATTCATGATTTTATGAGGTATGTTAAAGTGATTATGTTTTATGGGTAAAGTATGATTTCATTCTTATGTATATATGTACCCATGTTTCCTTTCCATTTTTTTATATCCCTTACTGATCTTTTTATGCTCATCCCAAGTTTTTTTGAAATGTTTTTCACAGGTCAAGGGAAAGGTACATGATATGATGTTAGATTCAAGGAAGTTTCAAGAAAGAATCCATGTTTTATTTTAAATATGTTTCCATTGATGGGAAAGAAGAATACTATCTTTATGTAACCACTTTGTTTATATGTGGAATGTAATGCATGTTTTGTGATCTAATTCTCTAAAACTATAAACCCTAAAAGATCCTCAATGTGTAATCTTGTAATAACTCAAGATTAAGTAAGGTTTAAGGCTGGGGACTTATACCCAATAAGTAGAGGAACATTCAATGTCTCAGAGAATGATCTCACAGGCACTATTTTATGATCCCTGGAACCACCTAGAGAAGAAATCCAGCTAACTGCCGCATTGAAGTGGAGTTCCTATCCCATGCCATCCTCACCCTCTCACTTTCAAAAAAAAATACCATGATTGCTTTGAGCATGTACTGTTATATAACATGCATCAAGAGGTTATTTTAATTCCATTACTATGAATATTATCATCTTTCAGGATGTATTTGTTGTGGATTCTCTAAATCAAGAAGTTTAGTTTCATCGGGATCTCATTCCACAAAATGTGTTCCACCCACCCGCCGTTCACCTATATGGTGTGTATTTTAGATACCCACACATGACATACATGGACATTACATTACTTTTTTAGAATACTTAATACATAACAAATAATGACACCCAGGGACCGTAATTGTATAGTGACTTTAGAAACTCGGAACATAATCTTCTAATCAAGGTGAAAGATCTTCAATATCTCCCATAAAGATCTTCCACTTTTGTTTTCTTACCTAAAACCGTTCTTTATATCTTGGAGAAAAGAAAACATATAAAGGGTGAGATCAAATTCTCAGTAAGGGTAAGCATGGAAAAAATAAAACAGACCATATACGTTTGAACGTAAAAACATGAACATAATGTTTAAACATCAAGATCTTGAGTTGTGAAATAAATCATGGAGTACGTAAGGAATATATCATAAAGGAACATTAATCATTATAAAATATCATGGGAATAAAACATATAATTCTTTCAACCATTAAGCATATGTTATGATTTCTATATTAGCCAAGGCATTGCCGCCAAGACCATCATAGTGGACAAAGCCCATTACTGAACTGGGTTTACTTGTCGTTCCAGCCATGTCTATATCATGAGATATAAATATTTACCCAGTTCATTTGATGGAGATATAGGTCTCACCCATCCCATAATTAAATCATTATTACATGTGCCACAAAATAAACATAAATCATTCCACATAACCCAAAGATTGAAATGGGTTTCATAAACATCATCCCATCATAACGTAATCCATATAAAACAAATGGATATAATTTCATAATAAGAAAAATAAAAACATTTAAATAATAGATATATTATATTTGAAAAATAATCATACTAAATAATGTCATCTTAGATGGAAAATTGTTTTGACAAAACACATGAAATGAATTCTTGAGGAAAATATCCTTTATTCTTCAAAATCATTTTCTTTTCACAATATTCCATTCATTTTTTTAAAAATATATTTTGTTGAAAATAATAATGAAATATTGTAGAGTAAGCTTAATAAAAATTTGTAGTTATGAAACCGTAAAAATCCGTTCATTCCATATAAGTTAAGAAACATTTTCCTCATACATTTTCCAGAAAAGTCAAAAAGTTCATCATATAGTAAACAAAAGAAAGATTCCTTCCATAAAACAATTTAAAAGAAAATGTGGGGTAAAAAAGTCTTTAAACATACATGGAATAATATTAAACACTTTATGAAAAACATTTTTATTGACATCGATGAAATATATAACCCTAGTAAGTACTTACGTATAAGCAATCTCGGATAAAAATGAGATTTGCAAAATTATCCCTTACCATGTGTCCAATTTCTTCCGTACGTGTCCCAAACTCATGTATAGTGGGTTTAAAAATATTATTAACTTGTAACATAACCATAATAATATTTATGATATCATATATGATTCACTTATGACTTCATATTACCTGTTCTTTTGTAAATTCCTTGTTAAAGCAGCATTTTGTGTAAAATCGTTTCTTTTATCGTACATGTTTCAACTTGTTTTTCTTGATATTATTACTTATATCGTGATTTACTTAATTAAAAAATATAAAACATTATTTATATATAATATATATTCATAATATAAATATATATGATATATCAATAAATGGAATGAAATACACCGTTCATGGAGACGGTAGGTCGTACGTACACATCAAAGCTGTTTTCATTTCCTTATTGAATTGAATGGAATTAGGTAAATGAAACATATATGTACATAAATACAGTATAGTTATTATTTAATATCTTTCATTATTATTTATTATATATACTTTATAATCACACTTGAATGGTTAATCATGGAAAATGAATCTCATCGCATTCGTGGAGACGGTAGTCCGTACGTACGCACGAGTGACAATATCATTCTTTAGATATTAAAATCCTATATAAGTGGACTATATATCATATATATAAAATAATAATAATGTATTATTTATTATTTATATCATTTATACTCATTATTATACCCATCCAAATGATGAAATGTTTGAAAAAAAAACTACACCACAACTTGGAGACGGTAAGCCGTATGTACGCACGTGTGGTGATTTTTTCATTCATAGGATAGATAAAATAACTAATATGGTTGTAAAATTTTTATAATAACATCATAGTATATATAAGATACTGGAGTTAATATTTTAGAACTGAAACAACTAAGATGTAGGATGTGGAAGAAGAAATGATCTTGAAATAGGTGGTGAGATATTTACCTCTTCATCGGGTTCGTCCTTTTGATTTGATCAAAAGGGGTCCTAAGGATGGATTTATAACTAAAGGAAGTCTTATAGGATGGAGGGACTAAATTTTAGAGAGTATTTGGGCAATATTTCACCGAGGCAAATGGCTTTGGAGGTCTGAATTAGAGAGAAGGGGGAGTTACCTTTTATAAGAGGGGTGAGGGGCACATTAGGAAGAACTCAAAAAAATTAGAATAAATTTATATTCGGTTTATAATGGCTCCAAAATGACTTATTTAAAGGATAGGGTGTTTATGGGTCTATCTAATCTCAACAAATAGGTTTTAGAAAAGTTTAGGTTACCATTGTAACCTTATCGTTTAGATTTAACTCTAAGTTAAATAATTTAACGTTTACCGTGTCTACTTTTATTCTTACACTATATGGATAATAATCATACTATAAACTACCAATAGAACCCAAATTGGTTCATTAATGTCATATATATTATTATATAAGTATTTTGGCCGATCCTTATATTTTTAGGACGATTATATTAATTAATAATATAAAATATTTTTTAAAAACTCTTTTATGTGAATTTTGACACTATTTGGTATTTTGTTTTTTCTAAATTCATAACAGCATTATTACTTCGAAACAAATTCATATAACAAACCCTAATATGTTATATTTACCTATGAAATTATTTTAAGTCATAAAAAGTCTCAAATTACATTTATTCGGGTATTTATAATATCAATTATGTTAATATTTCATTAATAAGGTAATTACTGCATCATCATTGTGTCATAAATAAATTAAATTATTTAATGTATAAAAACTATAAATAAAATACCATTATATAGGAAATATGGTTATCCTTCTAATGAATATTTATAGTCGAATTTATCTTATGTATGACCCTATATTAAACAATGTTTTATTTATTAATTTTTTATTTTATCTATTTTAACTATTCTTTAAATAAAATAATAATAAATGTCCTAATCTAATCCAAGTGGAAATAAAGGGTAATATTTTATTCCTAATGTTGTTTTTGGTCTAATTACACTTATCCAGTAGAATTAGGATATGTGTTAGGGTAATAATAATATCATTTTTACCCTTAATTACCCTACTCACTTTTAACCGTGGTAAATGAAAGTTAAAAGTTAATATTCACGAGAAATTATTTTCATCTCATTGCACCAAATTTTACTTATTAATATCAACCATTTCTCTTGTATTTATGAAATTCCACAAACAGAAGTAAAAAAATTTAGTTTTATATAAATTTCTAAATGCTCCTAGGAGGTGGGTAAAAGATGGTAAAAAGTTCAATAAAATTTTTATATATCTAAAATTATTATAAAATGACTCCAATGAATTACATTGAACTTATATAGGTATTATGTATCTATTTTGACCTAAAATTAATTTAAATTAAAAAAATTATTATTTAAATAAAATTCGATTTTAACGAATAACTCATTGTTTTCACTATTCATCAAAAATTGAATGTTTTCATAAAAATACCAAAAAACCATCCTAGGATAATTTTGATATTCCAAATCCAAAAATGAAGTCCATTTTGAATTATAAAATTTATAAAATTTCAAAAAGTGGGTGTTACTCTTCATAGTGGCTAGTGTATATAATATTTTAATAACATGTCGTTGTTTAGTGATACTCAGTATTGCGTACAACACAAGCTGTCGAGGAAGGTTTATCTTACGTGTAACTCAACCCAAGAATAGTGTTGTGTATTCTACAAGCTAATATTGTGTTGTGTATAGCAAAAGATAATATTGGTGCTGCATACACCACATGACATTAAAGAAAATAAAAATAATATTTCTCATAAAATCATGGGGTGTTACATTCTACCCCCCTTAAAATGAATTTTAACCTCAAAATTCGTCGGGGTTATAAATGGTTTACTACTTGAAAGTTTCATTCATAGAAACCCACATCGTAAAAAGGAATACTAAAACTTAATTTTAAAAAATAATGTATGAAATGTAACGGTTACCCAAATTAACTCATCACTGGGATTCCACATAGAAGAACATAGATGAAAATATTGATATGGTAGAGAAACTTAACCATAATGTTCTAATGGAGAGCGGTAAAGAACATGGATATGAAAAATTCAACAATCACAAAGACATAAATTTGTGATGATCTAAGTTACTATCTAGGAAAACGTTTTTGGTTTTCAAGATCATTTCCCTAAAGTTGAAAAAAATTGGAATTAGATGAAATACTTACTTGATTTTGGTGCAATCTCACCATTGGTAATTCCATGAAAATTTTCCACTTCATATCATTTTGAAATGATGTTGAATTTTTCATTTGTGAAGTGTTAGTAGATCATGCGATAGAATGATAGGTCATTCCATCTGTCTCTAACAAAAGGTTAACAAAAGTTATTAAATATACATAAGTCCATCTATGGTGAGATTAATCATATATGGTTCCTAAAATTGACCTATAATTCATATATCATTCCACATAATAAATTAAAACTAATTTAGACTAACCAGGGACTTCTTGTAGACCAGTGGTAGGTGATAAAGGCCTGTCACACTTCAGTTGTGGGTTCGATTCCCCCATCCTTGTCCGACGCGATGGGTTGTCGCTCATCCTACAGGTTATCCTTTTTCTAAAACGTCACCATTATAACATTCCAGAAATAATATCAAAAAAAAAGGTTCTAGTACTGATGAATACTATCTGATGTTCAACATAATCCATTCCAACCATAAGACTTATCTTGTATACTTCTTTCCAAACTCGTAGTATAAAGAGAATTATAGCTGAAAAGGTTATATAACGAGCACGTGAATACCATTATTTATCCCCCATATATCATACGATATATCTTGTTGGTCATAATCCAAACATGTGAATACCTTAATCATGAATTCTCTTGAAAAATGAATACCAATTGAACTTTAGTGAAAACATAAATGCTGTCAAAAGTAAACTCTTCCCACATACCAAAATTCTGAAAATTCTATATACTCAAACCATGATATCACTTTGTCATTATATCATTCATGAGCTCATTAATGTTATCAAGAATATTATTTTATCCTTATCCATTAATTATGTGCATATCATCTGCTTTCCAAAAATATTTCAATCGCTTTTCATGGTTACTGGTACCATATAATTATTGAAAACAACAACAAACCAATAAATAGATATTCAAATATTCCACAATACTAAAAATTAGATTCCACAACACTATTTTGGAATCCCATTACATAAACACTAATCATTACACCACTTCATTGTCATATTCAACATCACCAATAGTGATTTCATGTGACTTCTCTTTGTACTTCTCCTTGAGAGGTTGTTGATGTCGATCATCGTTAACCCGTGGATTAGGGTACTGTTTATCATACCTCCACATTTCCTTGCACATTAAGCATTGATGTGTTGGTGGTGCATTCTCTACAGTCATTTCTCTATTCACATAATTAGTTACCTTTTTCCATTACTTTGGCACTCAGCTACTCGAGGACCTTCATTTCCACACATAAAACATTTTCTATCCCCTTTAAGACTATCTCAACCATGCTTCTCTTCACACTTTGAGCATAACGAAACATTTTTCATCTTTTCACCATAGTTTTGTGATTTTTTCTTGAACTTCATCTTTTGTTTCTTCTCAAAACCATGAGATGGATATGTGACACCAAATTCCAGTTCCACCTTGATATCACAACAGAAATATTCCTCATAGATGCTGAAGTATCTTATAACTAATTCCCTTCGCAGACTTGGTTTTAAGCCACTGAAGAATCGATCAACTTTACTTTCAGGTTGGATGATAAAGCCAAATGCATATCGTGAAAGCCTTGTAAATTTTTCCTCGTATATATCAACAGACTCATCATCCTTTTGCATAAGAAAATGGAACTCATTTTCCATCTTTGTTCAAAGAATACGAGGTAAGTACTTATTGAAAAACAAGTTCTTGAGCTCATCCCATTCCATGGATTCAATTTCATCCTGGCGCCTTGTATTCCAAAATAGAGTCCACCACTGGTCTGCTTCACCTTTTATATGGTAAACAGCTAAATTAAATTTTTCATGCTCTGAACAGTGAAGTATGGAAAATATCTTTTCAATGACATTGATCCATTTTTCAGCAACAAGTGGATCAAAAGACCCACTGAAAGAAGGTGGACGTTGCCTCATGAAGGACTCAATTTAATATTGTTCCTTTCTCTGCTCATTTGGAAGTCCATAATGATTCATATCTTCTATAAGTATAGAAATAAGATTTTTCACTCCATCTCCCATAACATTGGTTTGTTCAATAGGACAATCATTGCATTTCCCAGTGCATTGATCACTAACTTGGTTCCTTTGGGTTCCAGCCATTATCTAAAACCCAAAAAGAATAGTGTCAGAGGAAAAAATCATACTAGGAAAAAAGCATAATCTTGGGGAGTAAATTTAATCTATAACATTTTTGGTTTAATTCTAAGATTGTTACCATAATTCTTGGACTATAACCTACACTTATATATACCCTTAGAGACATCCCTTGACATACCTTAGAAATATCTCTTGGGATTTCACTGAAGTATTCACATCCTAGTTTCGAAAGGTTAACTAATCATTTCCTCTGATACCAACTATAGACATCCACACCTGATGTACATGTAAATTACATTAATTTTGTGGAATACTGAATACCTAACAAAAAATGACACCCAAGGACCATAATAGTTTAGTGTCTTTGGAAACTTGAAACATAATCTTCTAATCATGGTGAATGATCTTCAACATATCTCATAATGATATTCCCCTTTTTTGATTACCTAAACCCTTTCTTTATATCTTGGGGAAAGAAAACATATAAATGGGGATCTCAAATTCTCAGTAAGGATAATCATGGAGAAAATAAAACAAACCATATACATTCGTACATAAAAACACGAACATAAAGTTTAAACATCAATGTCTTGAGTTGTGAAATAAATCATGGAGTACATAAGTAAAAGATCATTAAAGAACATTAATAATGATAAAATGGCATGGGAATAAAACATGTAATTGTGGCAACCATAAGTCACATGTTATGATTTCCATATTAGCCAAGACATTGCCACCAAGAGCATCATAGTGGACAAAGTTCATTACTGAACCGGGTTTACTTGTCGTTACATCCATGTCTATCTCATGGGATATAAATATTTACCCAATGCATTGGAGGGAAGTATAGGTCCCACCCATCCCATATTGAAATCATTTTTACGTGTGCCACAAAATAAACATAAATCAGTCATCATAACCCAAAGAATAAAATGGGTTTCATAAACATCATCCCATCATACCGTAATCCTTATAAAACAAATGTATATCATTTCATCATAAGAAAAATCAAAACATTTAAATAATATATACATTATACATGTAACATAATCATACTAAATAATGTCATCTTAGATAGAAAATAGTTTTGACAAAACTCATTAAATGAATTCTTGTGGAAAATATCCTTTTTTCTTCAAAATCATTTTCTTTTCACAAAATCCCATTTAATTTTAAAAGAAAAGGATTTTGTTGAAAATAATAATGAAATATTGTAGAAGTCACTTCATGAAAATTAGGCGTTATGAAACCATAAAAATATTTTCATACAGTATAAGTTAATAAAATCATTCTCCTCTTACTTTTGTCAAAAAAGTCAAAAAGTTCCTCGTATGGTAAACAAAAGAAATATTCCTTCCATAAAATAATGTGAAAGTCAAAGAGGGGTAAACATGACTTTAAAAATACATGGAATAATATTAAACACTTTATGAAAAACATTTTTATGGACATAGATGAAAAATATAACCCCAGTAAATAGTTACATATAAGAAATCTCAGATAAAAATCAGATTTTCAAAATTATCTCTTACCTTCTGTCCAATTTCATTTGTACTTCTCCGAAACTCCGGTATAGTGGTTTTAAACATATTATTAACTTGTTCGATAACCATAATAATATTTATGATATCATATATGATTCATTATGACTTTATATTACATGTTCTTTTGTAAATTCCATGTTAAAGCAGCGTTTTGCGTCAAATCATTTCATTTATCGTACGTGTTTCAACTTGTTGTTCTTTATGTTATTACTTATATCTAGATGTACATAATTCCAGAATTTAAAACTTGATTTATATATAATAAATATTGATCATATAAATATATATGATAGATCAATGAATGGAATGAAATACACCGTTAATGGAGATGGTAGGTCGTACGTATGCATGAACGTTGTTTTCGTTTCCTTCTTGAATTGTATGAAATTAAGTAAATGAAAAATATATGTACATAAATCCAGTATCGTTATTATGTAATATCTTTTATGATTATTTATTATATATACTTTATTATTATACTTGAATGGTTAGTCATTGAAAATGAATCTCATCGCCTTTGTGGTGGCGGTAGTCTGTACGTACGCACGAGCAAAAATATCATTCTTATGATATTAAAATAGTATAAAATTGGATGGTATATCATATATACAGAATAATAATAATGTTATATTTTTTATTTATACTCATTTATACTCATTATTATACCCATCCAAATGATTAAATATTTGAATAACAAACTACACCATGACGTGGAGACGGTAAGCCGTACGTACGCATGTGTGGTGAGTTTTTCCTTCATAGGATGGATAAAATAACTAATATGGTTGTAAAATTTTTATAATAATATCACAGTATATACAAGATACAGGAGTTATTATTTTAGAATAGAAATAATAAATGAGTAATTGGATGAATAAGGGATCTTGAAAGAGGTGGTGAGATATTTACCTCTTCTTCAGGTTCTGCATTTTGATTTGATCAAAAGGGATCCATAACATGGATTTTTGACTAAAGGAAGTCCTCTAAGATGAAGGTAGAAAATTTTAGAGAGTATTTGGGAAGGGTTTGGCCTATCCAAATGGCTTCTTAGGTGTTAATTAGAGAGAAGGCAGAGTGACCTTTTATAAGAGGGGTGAGGGGAACCTCAGAAAAAACATAAAATATTATTTTATAATAAATTTATATTCGGTTTATAATGGATAAAAAGTGACTTATGTAGAGGAATGGTTGTGGATGGGTTGAAATCCTCTCAACGAATATGATTTATACAAGTTTATTTCACCATTTTAACCTTATCATTTATATTTAACTCTAGGTTAAATAATTTAACTTTTACCGTGTCTCCTTTTATTCTGACACTATATGGTTAATAAACATACTATAAAATGACAATAAAACCCCATTTGGTTCATTAATGACATATATATTATTATATATGTATTTTGGGAGAACCTAATATTTTTTAGGACCATTACATCAATTAATAATATAATATTTGTTTTTAAAACTCTTTAACGTCAATTTTGACACTATTTGGTATTTTGTTTTTTTCTAAATTCATAACAGCATTATTACTTTGAAAAAATTTATTTAAACAACCCTAATATGTTAAAGTAATGTTGAAAATTTTTTTTAATTCAAAAAAAGTCTCAAATTACATTTAGTGGGTATTTATAATATCAATTATGTTAATATTTCATTAATAAGGTAATTATTGCATCATCATTGTGTCATAAATAACTTACATTATTTAATATATATAAAACATAAATAAAATACCATTATATAGGAAATATTTTTATCTTTATAATGAATATTTTTAGTCTAATTTATCTTATGTATATCCCTATATTAAAAACTGTTTTAGTTATTAAACATTGATTTTAACTATTTTAACTCATCTTTAAATAAAATAATAATAGATGTCCTAATCTAATCCAAGTGGACCTAAAGGGTAATATTTTATTCCTAAGGATGTTTTTGGTCGAATTATACTTATCCAATAGAAATAGGATATGTTTTATGATAACAATAATATCATTTTTTCCCATAATTACCCTATTCACATGTAAATGTGGTAAATGAAAGTTAAAATTTACTATTCACCAAAAAATTATTTTCATCTCATTGCACCACATTTTACATACTGATATCAACTATGTCTCTCGGATTATTGAAATTAAACTCACAGAAGTGGTAAAATTATGTTTTATGTAAATTTGCAAATGCTCCTAGGAGGTGGGCAAAAGATGGTAAAAAGTTCAATACAATTTTTATATATCTAAAATTATTATAAACAGACTCCAATGAATTACATTGAAAATATATAGGTATTATGAATATATTTTTCCCTAAAATAAATTTAAATAAAATAAATTATTATTTAAATAAATGTCGGTTTTAACCAATAACTCAGGGTTTTCACTATTTATCAAAAATTGAATGTTTTCAGAAAAATACCAAAAATTTACCCTATGATAATTTCGATATTCTGAATCCAAAAATGAAGTCCATTTTGAAAGATAAAATTTCAAAAATTGGGTATTACTATTCATAACGGCTAGTTTATATAATATTTTCATCACATATCGTTGTTTAGTGAAACTCGGTAATTGCGTACAACACAGGCTGTCGAGGAAGGTTTCTCTTGCGTGTAACTCAAGCCAAAAATACTGTTGCATATACTACAAGATAATATGATGTTGTTTATAGTGCAAGATAATATTGGTGTAGTTTACAACACAAGACATCAAAGAAATTAAAAATAATATTTCTCATAAAATCTCGAGGTGTTACATTCTACCCCACTTAAAATGAATTTCTCCCTCGAAATTCATCGGGGTTATAAATGGTTTACTACTTGAAAGTTTCATTCATAGAAACCCACATCGTAAAAAGGAATACTAAAACATAATTTTAAAAACAAATGTATGAAATGTAACTGTTACCCAAATTAACTCATAACTGGGTTTCATCATAGAAGAACATAGGTGAACATATGGATATGGAAGATAAATCTAACCATCACATTCCAATGGAGAGTGGTCGAGAACATGGATATGAAAAATCTGACAATTACAAAGAAATAAATTTTTTATGATATTAGGTACCATATATGACAATATTTTTGGGTTTCAAGATCATTTCCCTAATGTAGAAAAAAAATTTATTTAGAAGAAATACTTACTTGATTTTGGTACAATCTCACCGTTGGTCATTCCTTGAACAATTTCCACTTTATCTATTTATGAAATTAAGTCGAACTTGTAATTCATGAAGTGTTAGCAGATCATGCGATAGAATGATAGGTCATTCCAACTGTCTCAAACAAAAGGTTAGAAATAGTTATTAACTATACATAAGTCCATCTGTGGTGAGATTAATCTTATATGGTTCTTAAAATGGACTTATACATCCTATATCATACCACATAAAAAATTTAAACTAACTTAAACTAACCAGGGACTTCTTGTAGGCCAGTGGTAGGCGATAAAGGCCTATCGCACTTCAATAGTGGGTTCAATTCCCGCATCCTTGTGTGACGCGATGTGCTGTTGTCCGTCCTACATGTTATCCTTTTTCTAAAACATCGCCATTATAACATTCTAGAAATAATATCGAGAAAAAGTTTCTAGTATTGAACAATACTATCTGATGTTCAAATTAATCCATTCTAACCATAAGATTTATAAAAAATACCTTTTTTCCAAACTCGTAGTATAAAGAGAACTACTACTATGAAGGTTATATAACAAACACATGAATACCATCATTTATACCCCATATATCATAGGATATATCTTGTTGGTCATATTCCAAACATGTGAATACCTTATTCATGTATTCTCTTGAAAAATGAATACCCATTGAACTTTAGTGAAAACATAAATGCTCTCGAATGTTACCTCTTTCCACATACCAAAATTCCGAAAATTCTATATACTCAAACCATGATATCACTTTGTCCTTATATCAGGCATGAGATCATTAATACTATCAAACATATTATTTTATCCTTATCCATTCATTATGAGCATATCATATACTTTACAAAAATATTTCAAACACAACTCATGGTTACCAGTACCATATAATTATTGAAAACCACAAAAAACTAATACATAGATATTCCAATATTCCACGATACTAAAAATGAGATTCCACAACACAATTTTAGAATCTCGTTACATAAAAACATAATCATTCCACCACTTTGTCTTCATATTCAACATCACTAATAGTGATCACATATGACTTCCCTTTTTTCTTTTCCTTGAGAGGTTGTTGATTTAGATCATCATTATCCCTTGGATTAGGGCATTGGTTAGCATAATGCCCCATTTTTTCACTTGAATCATTGAAGTGTAGGTGGTGCATTCTCTGAAGTATTTTCTCAATTAACATCATTAGCTACCTTTTTCCCATTACTTCGACACTCAGCTACCCGATAACCTTATTTTCCACATATAAAAAAGTTTCTAGTCCCTTTAATACAATCTCCACCATTCTTCTCTTCACACTTTGAGCATAACGAAACATCTATCTTCTTTTCACCATAGTTTTGAGATTTTTACTTAAACTCCATCTTTTGTTTCTTGTCAAAACCATGAGAAGGATATGTTACAAAAAATTCTAGTTATACCTTTATAGAAAGACTCAAAATTTCTTCATAGCTACTGAATTCTCTTATAGCTAATTTCCTTCAAAGACTTGGTTTTAAGCCACTGAAGAATCGATCAACTTTACTTTTAGGTTGGATGATAATGCCAGATGCATACTGTGCAAGCCTTATAAAATTCACCTCATATATACCGACAGATTCGTCATCCATTTTTTTAAGCTCCAGGAACTCCTTTTCCATCTTTGTTCAAAGAATACAAGGGAAGTACTTATTGAAAAACAAGTTATTAAACTCATCCCATTCCATGGATTCAATTTCATCTTGGGGACTTGTATTATTAATTAGATTACACCACTGGTCTGCTTCACCTTCTAAACTACAAATAAATAAAATTACTTTTTCATGCTCTGAAATATGACGTATGGAAAAAATCTTTTCAATGGTACTAATCCATTTTTCAGCAACAAGTGGATTAGAATACCCACTGAAAGAAGCTGGATGTTGCCTCATGAAGGACTCGATAGAATATTGTTCCTTTCTCTTCTCATTTGGAAGTCCAGAATGATTCATAGATTGTGTAAGTATCTAAATAAGATTTTTCACTCCATATCCCATGAAATTGGTTTGTTCAAGAGGAAAATAATTGTATTTCCCAGTGCATTGATCATTAACACAGTTCCTTCAGGTTCCAGCAATTATATAAAACCCAAAAAGAATAGTGTGAGAGTAAAAAACAATACTAGGTAAAAAAACATAATCAAGGGGAGTAATTTCTATCTCTAACATCATAGTTTTAATTCTATTATCGTTACCATAATTTTAGGACTATAACCTATACTTATACATATCCTTAGAGACATCCCTAGACAATCCTTAGAAATATCTCTAGGCATTTCACTAAAATATTCGCATCCTAGTTTCCAAAGGTTAACTAATCTTTTCCTCTGATACCAACTGTAGAGACCCACACTTAACGTACATGGACATTACATTACTTTTTCGGAATACTTAATACATAACATAAAATGACACCCAAGGACTGTAATAGTTTAGTGTCTTTGGAAACTCGTAACATAATCTTCTAATCATGGTGAATGATCTTCCACGTCTCCCATAATGATCTTCCACTATTATTTTATTGCATAAAACCTTTCTGTATATCTTGGGGAAAATAAAGGGTGAGCTCAAATTCTCAGTAAGGGTAGGCATGGAGAAAATTAATCAATCCATATACATTTCAACATAAAAACATGAACATAATGTTTAAACATCAAGATCTTGAGTTGTGAAATAAATCATGGAGTATGTAAGGAAAAGATCATAAAGAAACATTAATCATGATAAAATAGCATGGGAATAAAACATTTAATTGTGGCAACCATTAATCACATGTTATGATTTCTATATTATCCAAGTCATTGCCACCAAGACCATCATAGTGGACAAATTCTATAACTGAACCAGGTTTACTTAACATTCCCTTGATGTCTATCTCATGAGATATAAATCTTTACCCAATGAATTATAGGGAGATATAGGTCCCACCCATCCCATAATGAAATAATTATTATTTGTTCCACACAAAAAACATAAAACATTCATCATAACCCAAATAATAAAATGGGTTTTATAAACATCATCCCATCATAATGTAATCCATATAAAAAATGGATATCATTTCATCATAAGAAAAATCAAAAGATTTAAATATTAGTTACATTATACTTGAAACATAATCATACTAAATAATTTCATCTTAGATGGAAAATAGTTTTGACCAAACACATGAAATTAATTCTTGTGGAAAACATCCTCTCTTCTTCAAAATCATTTTCTTTTAACAAAATGCCATTATATTTTAAAATAAAACGATTTTATTGAAAATAAACATGAAATATTGTACAAGAAGCTTCAGAAAAATTATGCATTATTAAACTGTAAAAATCCGTTCATGTCGTATAAGTTAAAAAAACATTCTCCTCGTACTGTTACCCGAAAAGTCAAAAAGTTCCTCATATGGTAAAACAAAAGAATGATTCCTTCCATAACACAATGTAAAGGTCAAAGGGGGATAAACATGACTTTAAACATAAATGGAATAATATTAAACACTTAATGAAAAAACATTTTTATGGACATGGATGAAAAATATAACCCCAACAAATACTTACTTATAAGCAATCTCAGATAAAAATGAGATTTGCAAAATTATCCTTTAACTTATGTCAAATTTCTTTCGTACGTGTCCGAAACTCCAGTATAGTGGGTTTAAACATATTTTTAACTTGTAACAAACCCATAATAATATATATATATATATATATATAATATTATATATGATTAAATTATTTCTTCATATTACAAGTTCTTTTGTAAATTCCATGTTAAAGCAGTGTTTTGAGTTAAATCGTTTCATTTATCATACGTGTTTTGATTTGTTGTTCTTGATATTATTACTTATATCTGGATTTACATAATTCCATATTGTAAAACATGATTTATATATAATATATATTCATCATATAAATATATATGATAGATCAATAAATGGAATAAAATACACCGTTCATGGAGACAATAGGCTGGACGTACGCATGAATGTTGTTTTCGTTTCCTTACTAAATTTAATGGAATTTAGTAAATGAAGCATATATGTACTTAAATCTAGTGTCATTATTATGTAATATATTTAATGATTTTTTATTATATATACTTTATAATCATACATGAATGGTTAATCCAGAAAAATCAATTTCATCGCGTACATGGAGACGGTAGTCTGTACATACGCACGAGCGAAACTATCATTCTTTTGATATTAAAATCGTATATAATTGGATGTTATATCATATATAAATAATCATATTAATGTTATATTTACTATTTATATCATTTATATTCATTATTATACCCATCAAAATGATGAAATGTTTGAATAACAAACTACACCACAACGTGGAGACGATAAGTCGTACGTACGCACGTGTGGTGACTTTTCCATTCATAGGATGGATAAAATAACTAATATGGTTGTAAAATTTTTACAATAAAATCACATTATATAGAAGATACTGGATTTATAATTTTATAATGTAAACAACAATGAAGGAGGAAGTGGAAGAAGAAAGGAACTTGAAATAGGTGGTGAGATATTTACCTCTTCTTCGGGTTCTTCCTTTTGATTTGATCAAAAGGGATACTTAGGTTGGCTTTATGACTAAAGTAAGGCCTATAAGATGAAGGGAGGAAGGTTGAGAGAGTATTTGGGTAGGTTTTGTCCGAGCCAATGGGCTTTGTAGGTGTGAATTATAGAGAATGGGGAGTGCCCTTTAATAAGAGGGGTGAGGGGAACCATAGGAAAAACTTAAAATATTTTTTTATAATAAATTCATATTCGGTTTATAATGGATCCAAAGTGACTTATTTTGAGGCTAGTGTGTGTATAGGTCTAAATTATATCAAATAATAGGTTCTAGACAAGTTTAGGTTACCATTTTAAACATATCATTTAGATTTAACTCTATTTTAAATAATTTAACTTTCACTGTGTCTTCATGTATTCTTACATCATATGGTTAATAAACATACTATAAACTACCAATAGAACTCCAATTGGTTCACTAATGTCTTACATATTATTATATAAGTATTTTAGAAGATCCTTATATTTTTAGAACCATTATATCAATTAATAATATAATATTTGTTTTAAAAACTCTTTTATGTAAATTTTGACTATATTTGGTATTTCGTTTTTTATAAATTTATTAAAGCCTTATTACTTAGAAACAAATTCGTTTAACCAACCCTAATATGTTATATTATCCTATAAAATTATTTTAATTCATAAAAAGTCTGAAACTACATTTATTTAAGTATTTATAATATCAATTATGTTAATATTTTATTAATAAGGTAATTACAACATCATCACTGTGTCATAAATAAATTAAATTATTTAATGTCTAACAACTATAAATAAAATAACATTATATAGGAAATATTTTTATCTTTCTAATGAATATTTATAGTCGGGTTTATCTTATGTATAACCCTATATTAAAAAAAATTAGTTATTAAACTTTGATTTTAACTGTTTTAACTCTTCTTTAAATAAAATAATACTAAATGTCCTAATCTAATCCATGTGGACCTAAAGGTTAATATTTTATTCCTAAGGTTTTTTTGGGTCTAATTACATTTGTCCAATATAATTAGGATATGTTTTATAGTAATAATAATATCATTTTTACCCTTAATTACCCTACTCACTTTTAACCATGGTAAATGAATGTTTAAGGTTACTATTCACCAAAGAAATATTTTCATCCCACTGCACCACATTATACTTACTGATATAAACCATGTCTCTAGGATTTTTGAAATTCAACTCACAGAAGTGGTAAAATTATGTTTTTTGTAAATTTCCAAATTCTCCTAGGAGGTGTGTAAAAGACGGTAAGATGTTCAATAAAATTTTTATATATCAAGAATTATTATAAAATGACTCCAATGAATTAAATTTATCTTATATAGGTATTATGTAACTAATTTGACACAAAATAAATTTAAATAAAATAAATGATTATTTAAATAAAAATTCAGTTTTAACCATTAACTTGGTGTTTTCACTATTCATTCCTTGAACAATTTCCACTTCATCTCATAATGAAACGAAGTTGAATTTGTCATTTGTGAAGTGTTAGAAGATCATGCGATAGAATGATATGTCATTTCATCTATCTCAAACAAAAGGTTAGAAAAAGTTATTAAATATACTTAAGTCCATCTGTGGGGATATTATTCATATATGGTTCATAAAATGGACTTATACTTCATATATCCTACAACTTCATAAATTAAAACTAATTTATACTAACCAGGGACTTCCTGTAGGCCACTGGTAGGTGATATAATCCTGTCGCACTTCGGTTGTGAGTTCAATTCTTGTTTCCTTTTCCGACGTGATGGGTTGTCGTCCGTCCTACAGGTTATCCTTTTTCTAAAACTTCACCATTATTACATTCTAGAAATTATATCGAAAAAAGGTTCTAGTCTTGAAAAATACTATTTGATGTTCAAATTAATCCATTCCAACCTTAAGACTTATCCAAAATGCATCATTCCAATCTCATAGTATAAAGAGAATGATGACTAAAATGGTTATATAACAAGCAAGTGAATACCATCATTTATCCCACATATATCATACGATATTTCTTGTTGGTCACGGTCCAAACATGTGAATACCTTAATCATGTATTCTCTTGAAAAATGAATACCCATTTAACTTTAGTGAAAACATAAATGAGGTCAAAAAGTCAACTCTTTCCATATACCAAAATTCTGAAAATTTTATATTCTCAAACCATGATATCACTTTTTCCTTATATCAGTCATGAGCTCATTAATACTATCAGAAAAATTATTTTCTCATTATCCATTCATTATGTGCATATCATCTTCCTTCCAAAAATATTTCAATCACTTTTCAAGGTTACCTATACCATATTATTATTGAAAACCACAACAAACCAATACATTGATATTCCAATATTCCACGATACTAAAAATGAGATTCCACAACACTATTTTGGAATCCCATTACTTAAACACATAATCATTCCACCACTTCATTATCATATTCAATATCTCTAGTAGTGATCGCATGTGACTTCCCTTTGTCCTATGCCATGAGAGGTTGTTTTTGTTGATAATCATTGACCCTTGGATTAGGTCATTGGTTTGCATAATGCACCATTTCCTTACAATTGAAGCATTGAAGTGTTGGTGGTGATTTCTGCGCATTCTTTTCTCTATTCACATCATCAGCTACCTTTTCACCATTACTTTGGCACTCAGCTGCTTGATGATCTCCATTTCCATACTTAAAACATTTTGTAGTCCTTTTAAGACAATATCCACCATACTTCTCTTCACACTTTGAGCATAACAAAACATTTGTCATCTTTTCATCATAGTTTTGAGATTTTTCCTTAAACTCCATATTTCGTTTCATGTCAAAACCATTATATGGATATGTGACACCAAATTCCAGTTCTACCTTGATATCACAATGAACAATTTCTTCATAGCCACTGAAGTCTCTTATAGCTAATGTCATTCGAAGACAAGGTTTTAAGCCACTGAAGAATCGATCAACTTTACTTTCAGGTTGGATTATAAATCCAAATGAATACAGGGAAAGCCATGTAAAATTTCCCTCGTATATCAAAACAGATTCATCATCCTTTTTCTAAAGCTCAGGGAACTCATTTTCCATCTTTGTCGAAGAATACGAGGGATGTATTAATTGAAAAAAAAGTTCTTGTACTCATCCCATTCCAGGGATTCAATTTCATCTTGGGGCCCTGTATTCTTAATTAGAGTCCACCACTGGTCTGCTTCACCTTATAAATAGTAAAAAGATAAAATTATTTTTTCATTCTCTGAACAGCGAAGTATAGAAAATATCTTTTCAATGGTACTGATCCATTTTTCAGCAACAAGTGGATTAAAAGACCCACTTAAAGAAGCTGGACGTTGCCTCATGAAGGACTCAATAGAATATTGTTCCTTTCTCTGCTCATTAGGAATTCTAGAATTATTCATATCTTGTGTAAGTATAGCAATAATATTTTTCACTCCATCTCCCATAACATTGGTTTGTTCAGGAGGACAATCATTTCATTTCCATGTGCATTGATAATTAACATGGTTCTTTCAGGTTCAAGCCATTATCTAAAACCCAAAAAGAATAGTGTGAGAGGAAAAAATAATAATAGGAAAACAACATAATCAAGGGGAGTACTTTCAATCTCTAACATCTTAGGTTTAATTCTAATATCGTTACCGTAATTCTAGGGCTATAACCTATACTTATACATATCCTTAGAGACATCCCTAGACATACCATATAAATATCTCTATGGATTTCACTGAAGTATTCACATCCTAGTTTCCAAAGGTTAACTACTACTTTCCTCTAATACCTACTGTAGAGATCCACACAAGATGTACAAGGACATTACATTACATTTTCGGAATACTTAATACATAACAAAAAATGACACCCAAGGAGCGTAATACTTTAGGGTCTTTGGAAACTTGAAACATAATCTTCTAATCATGGTGAAGGATCTTCAACATCTCCCGTAATGATCATCCAATTTTTTTCTTACCTAAAACCTTTCTTTATATCCTAGTGAAAATAAAACATATAAAGGGTGATCTTAGATTCTCAGTAAGGGTAATCATGGAGAAAATAAAACAAACCATATAATTGGTACATAAAAACATGAACATAATGTTTAAACATCAAGATCTTGAGTTGTGAAATAAATCTTGGAGTACATAAGGCATAGATCATTAAGGAACATTAATCCTAATAAAATTTCATGGGAATAAAACATGTAATTGTGGGAACCATTAATCACATGTTATGATTTCCATATTAGCCAAGGCATTGCCGCCAAGACCATCATAGTGGACAAAGTCCACTACTGAACCGGGTATACTTTCCATTCCAGCCATGTCTATCTCATGAGATATAAATCTTTACCCAATGCATTGGAGGGAGATATTGTTCCCACACATCTCATAATGAAATAATTTTTACTTGTGCCACAAAATAAACATAAATCATTCATCATAACCCAAAGAATAAAATGTGTTTCATAAACATCATCCCATCATAACGTAATCAATATAAAATAAATAGATATCATTTCGTAATAAGAAAAATCAAAACATTTAAATAATATATACTTTACACTTGAAACATAATAATACTAAATAATTTCATCTTATATGGAAAATAGTTTTGACAAAACACATTAAATGAATTCTTGAGGAAAATATCTTTCCTTCTTAAAAATCATTTTCTTTTCCCAAAATGCCATTCAATTTTAAAACAAAATGATTTTGTTCAAAATAATAATGAAATATTGTAGATGAATCTTCATGAAAATTAGGAATTATTAAACCATAAAAATCCATTCATGTTGTATATGTTAAAAAAATCATTCTCCTCTTACTTTTGCTGGAAAAGTCAAAAAGTTTCTCGTATGGTAAACAAAACAAAGATTCCTTCCATAACACAATGTAAAAGTAAAATAGGGGTAAACATGACTTTAAACATACATGGAAGAATATTAAACACTTTATGAAAAAACATTTTTATGGACATGGATGAAAAATATAACCCCACTAAATAGTTACGTATAAGCAATCTCGGATAAAAATGAGATTTGAAATATTATCTATTACCTTCTGTCCAATTTCATCTGTACCTATCCGAAACTTCTGTATAGTGGGTTTGAACATATAATTAACTTGTTACATAACCACAATAATATTTATGATATCATATATTATTATCTTATGACTCTATATTTACTGTTGTTTTGTAAATTCCATGTTAAATCAGTATTTTGCGTAAAATCGTTTCATTTATCGTACGTGCTTTGACTTGTTGTTTTGATATTATTACTTATATACAGATTTACTTAATTCAAGAATTTAAAAATTTATTTATATATAATATATATTCAGCATATAAATATATATGATAGATCAATAAATGGAATGAAATACAGCGTTCATGGGGACGGTAGGTCGTACGTACGCGTGAACGGTGTTTTCATTTGCTTATTGAATTGAATGGAATTAAGTAAATGAGACATATATGTTTCTAAATCCAGTATCATGATTATGTAATATATTTAATGATTATTTATTATATATATATTATAATCATACTTGAATGGTTAATCAAGGTAAATGAATCTCATCGCGTACGTGGAGACGGTAGTCCGTACGTACGCATGAGCGACAATATCATTCTTTTGATATTAAATTCGTATATAATTGAATGGTATATCATATATACAGAATCATAATAATGTTATATTTATTATTTATATCATTTATACTCATTATTATACCCATCCAAATGATGAAATATTTGAATAACAAACTACACCATAACGGGGAGACGGTAAGCCGTATGTACGCACCTATGGGGACTTTTTCATTCAAATGGTGGATAAAATAACTTATATGGTTGTACATTTTTTATAATAACATAACATTACTTAGAAGATACTGGATTTATTATTTTATAATGTAAACAAGAAAGGAGGAAGTGGAAGAATAAGGGAACATGAAAGAGTTGGTGAGATATTTACCTTTTCTTCGGGTTCTTCCTTTTTATTTGATCAAAAGGGATCCATATCTTAACTTTTTGACTAAAGAAAGGCCTCTAGGATAAAGGTAGGAAATTTGAGAGTGTATTTGGGCAGGTTTTTTCCAAGCCAAATGGATTTGGAGGTGTTAATTAAAGGGATGGGGGAGTTCCCTTTTATAAGAGGGGTGAGGTGCACCGTAGAAAAAACATAAAATATTATTTTATAATAAATTTATATTCGGTTTATAATGGATAAAAAGTGACTTATGTAGATGCCTGGGTTTGGATTAGTTGAAATCCTCTCAAAAAATATGTTTTAGACATGTTTAGGTTACCATTTTAAACTTATCATTTATATATAACTATAAGTTGAATAATTTATCTTTTACCGTGTCTTCTTGTATTCTGACATTATATGGTTAATAAACATACTATAAACTACTAATCAAACCAAAATTGGTTCATTAATTTCATATATATTATTATATAAGTCTTTTGGATTAATGTTTTATTTTTTAGGACCATTACATCAATTAATAATATAATATTTGTTTTTGAAAACTCTTTAATGTCATTTTTGACACTATTTGATATTTTGTTTTTTCTAAATTCATAACAACAATATTCTTTCAAAACAATTTATCTAACCAACCCTAATAAGTTATAGTAACGTATAAAATTAGTGTAATTCATAAAAAGTCTCAAATTACATTTATTTGGGAATTTATAATATCAATTATGTTAATATTTCATTAATAAGGTAATTACTGCATTATCATTGTGTCATAAATAAATTACATTATTTAATGTCTATAAAATATAAATAAAATACCATTATATAGGAAATATTTTAATCTTTCTAATTAATATTTATAGTCGAATTTATCTTATGTATAACCCTCTAATAAAAAATATTTTAGTTATTAAACATTGATTTTAACTATTTTAACTCTTCTTTAAATATAATAACAATAAATATCCTAATCTAATCCAAGTGGACCTAAAGGGTAATATTTTAATCCTAAGGTTGTTTTTGGTCGAATTAAACTTATCCAATAGAATTACAATATTTGTTATGGTAATAATAATATCAGTTTCACCTAGAATTACCCTATTCACTTTTAACCGTGGTAAATGAAAGTTAAAATTTACTATTCACCAAAAATTATTTTCATCTCATTACACCACATTTTACTTACTGATATCAACCGTGTCTCTTGGATTTTTTAAATACAACTCACAGAATTGGTAAAATTATGTTTTATGTAAACTTGCAAATGCTCCTTGGAGGTGGGTAAAAGATTGTAAAAAGTTCAATACAATTTTTATATATCTAAAATTATTATAAAATAACTCAAATGAATTACATTGAACTTATATAGGTATTATGTATCTACTTTGACCTAAAATAAATTTAAATAAAATAAATGATTATTTAAATAAATGTCGGTTTTAACCAATAACTCAGTGTTTTCACTATTCATCAAAAATTGAAAGTTTTCAGAAAAATACCAAAAATTCACCCTAGGATAATTTAGATATTCCGAATCCAAAAATGAAGTCAATTTTGAAAGGTAAAATTTATAAAAATTTTAAAATTTGGTATTACTATTCATAACAGCTAGTTTATATAATATTTCAATAACACATCATTGTTTAGTGAAACTCGGTATTTTCATACAACACAAGCTGTCGAGGAAGGTTTCTCTTGCGTGTAACACAAGCCATGAATAGTGTTGTGTCTACTACAAGCTACTATGATGTTGTTTATAGTGGAAGATAATATTGGTGTAGCATACACCACAAGACATCATTGAAATTAAAAATATTATTTCTCATAAAATCTCAGGGTGTTACATTTTACCCCCCTTAAAATGAATTTCACCCTCGAAATTCGTCGGGGTTATAAATGGTTTACTACATGAATGTTTCATTCATAGAAACCCACATCCTAAAAAGGAATACTAAAGCTTAATTTTAAAAAATATGTAAGAAACGTAACGGTTACCCAAATTTACTCATCACTGGGTTTCCACATAGAAGAACATAGGTGAAAAAATGGATATGGAAGGGAAATCTAATCATCATGTACTGATGGAGAGCGGTAGAGAACATGGCTATAAAAAATCCAACAATCACAAAGCCATAAATTTGTGATGATACAAGGTACCATCTAGGACAATGTTTTTTGGTTTTCAAGATCATTTCCCTAAAGTTGAATAAAATTGGAATTAGAAGAAATACTTACTTGATTTTGGTACAATTTCACCGTTGGTAATTCCTTGAACAATTTCCACTTCATCTATTAATGAAATTAATTTGAATTTGCATTCGTGAAGTTTTATCAGGTCATGCGATAGAATTATAGGTCATTCCACCTATCTTAAACAAAAGGCTGGAAAAAGTTATTAACTACACATAAGTCCATCTGTGGTGAGATTAATCATATGTGGTTCCAGAAATGGACTTATACTTCATATATCATACCACTTAATAAATTAAAACTAATTTAAACTAACCAGGTACTTATTTGAGGCCAGTGGTTGGTGATAAAGGCATGTCTCACTTCGGTAGTGGGTTTGATTCCCACATCCTTGTGTGACGTGACGTGTTGTCATCCGTCCTATAGGTTATCCTTTTTCTAAAACATCTCCATTATAACATTACAAAAATAATATCGAAAAAAGGTTCTAGTCTTGAACAATACTCTCTGATGTTAATCTTCATCCATTCCAACCATAAGACTTATCCAAAATAATTTTTTTCAAACTCATAGTATAAAGAGAACGATTACTATGAAGGTTATATAAACAGCACGTGAATACCATCATTTATACCCCTTATATCATACAATATATCTTTTTGGTCACAGTACAAACATGTGAATACCTTAATCATGTATTCTATTGAAAAATGAATACCCATTGAACATTAGTGGAAACATAAATGCTGTCAAATGTTATCTCCTTCCACATACCAAAATTCCGAAAATTCTATATACTCAAACCATGATATCACATTGTCCTTATATTATTCATGAGCTCATTAATACTATCAAACATATTATTTTTTCCTTATCCATTCATTATGCGCATATAATCAGATTTCCAAAACCATTTCAATCACTTTTTATGGTTACTGGTACCATATAATTGTTGAAAACCACAACAAACCAATACATAGATATTCCAATATTCCACGATACTGAAAATGAGATTCCACAACACTATTTTGGAATCCCGTTACATCAACAGTTAATCATTCCCCAACTTCATCGTCATATTCAACATCACCAATAGTGATCGCATGTGACTTCCCTTTGTCCATTGCCTTGAGTGGTTGTTTATTTCAATCATCATTAACCCTTAGATTAGGGCATTGGTTATCATAATGCCACATTTCATTGCACTTGAAGCATTGAAGTGTTGGTGGTGCGTTCTCTACATTCATTTTTCTATTCATATCATTACCTACCTTTTTCCCATTACTTCAGAAATCAGATGCTTGATTACCTTCTTTTCCACACTTAAAACATTTTATAGTTCCTTTATGAAAATCTCCAACATGCTTCTCTTCACACATAGAGCATAATCAAACATTTGTATACTTTTCACCATATTTTTGAGATTTTTCCTTGAACTCCATCTTTCATTTCTTGTCGAAACCCTGAGATGGATATGTTACAATAAATTCTAGTTCTACCTTGATAGCACAACGCAGAATTTCTTCATATCTACTAAATTCTATTATAGCTAATGCCTTTCGAAGACTTGGTTATAAGCCACTGAAGAATCGATCAACATTACTTTCAGGTTGGATGATAAAGCCAGATGCATACCATGAAATCCCTATAAAATTCACCTCATATATACCAAAAGATTCATTATCCTTTTTCATAAGCTCAAGGAACTCCTTTTCCATTTTTTTTCAAAGAATACGAGGGAAGTACTTATTGAAAAACAAGTTCCTGAACTCATCATATTCCATGGATTCGATTTCATCTTGGGGACTTGTATTCTTAATTAGAATCCACCACTGGTCTGCTTCACCTTCTATATGGTAAATAGATAAAATGAATTTTTCATGATTTGAACAGTGAAGTATGGAAAATATCATTTCGATGGTACTAATGTATTTTTCAGCAAAAAGTGGATCAGAGGACCCACTGAAAGAAGATGGACGTTGCCTCATGAAGGAATCAATAGAATATTGTTCCTTTCTCTTCTCATTTGGAAGTAAAAAATGATTTATAGCTTGTGTAAGTATATAAATATGATTTTTCACTCCATCTCCCATAACATTGGTTTGTTCAGGAAGAAAATCATTGCATTTCCCAGTGCATTGATCATTAACATGGTTCCTTTGGGTTCCAGCTATTATCTAAAACCCAAAAATAAGAGTGTGAGAGGAAAAAATAATACCAGGAAAACAACATAATAAAGGGGAGTACTTTCAATCTCTAACATCTTAGTTTTAATTCTAAGATCATTTCTGTAATTCTAGGACTATAACCTATACTTATACATAACCTTAGAGACATCCCTAGACATACCTTATAAATATCTCTAGGGATTTCACTAATGTATTCGCATCCTAGTTTAAAAAGGTTAACTAATCCTTTCCTCTGATACCAACTTTAGTGACCCACAGTTGACTTACATAGACATTACATTACTTTTGCAGAATACTTAATACATAACAAAAAATAACACCCAAGGACCATAATAGTTTAGTGCCTTTGTAAACTCGGAACATAATCTTCTAATCATGGTGAAAAGATCTTCAAAGTATCCCATAGTGATCTTCAACTATTGTTTTCTTACCTAAATCCTTTATTTATATCATGGAGAAAAGAAAAGGTGAGCTCTAATGCTCAGTAAGGGTAATCATGGAGAAAATAAAACAATCCATATACATTTGAACATAAAAACATGAACATAAAGTTAAAACATCAAGATTTGGAGTTGTGAAATAAATATTGGAGTATATAACTCAAATATCATAAAGGAAAATTAATCATGATAAAATAGTATGGGAATAAAACATGTAATTGTGGCAACCATTAATCACATATTATGATTTCCATATTATCCAAGGCATTTCCACCAAGACCATCATAGTGGAGAAAGTCCATTACTGAACCAGGTTTACTTACCATCACAGCCTTGTCTATCTCATGAGATATAAATCTATACTCAATGAATTGGAGGGAGATATAGGTCCCATTCATCCCATAATGAAATCATTCTTACTTTTGCCACAAAATAAACATAAAACATTCATCATAACCTAAAAGAATAAAAATGTTTTTATAAACATCATCTCATCATAACGTAATCCATATAAAACAAATGGATATCATTTCATCATTAGATAAATCAAAACATTTAATTAATAGAAACATTATACTTGAAACATAATCATACTAAATAATGTCATCTTAGATGGAAAATAGTTTTGAAAAAACACATGAACTGAATTCTTGTGGAAAATAACCTTTCTTCTTCAAAATCATTTTCTTTTCAAAAAATGCCATTCTATTTTAAAAGAAAATGATTTTGTTAAAAATAATAATGAAATATTTTACAGTAAGTTTCATGAAAATTAGGTGTTATAAAACCATAAAAATCCATTCATGTCGTATAAGTTAAAAAAAACATTCTCCTCATACTTTTGCCGGAAAAGTCAAAAAGTTCCTCATATGGTAAAAAAAAGAAAGATTCCTTCCATAAAACAATGTAAAAGTCAAAGAGGGGTACAAATGACTTTAAACATACATGTAAGAATATTAAACACTTTATGAAAAACATTTTTATGGACATGGATGGAAAATACAACCCCATCAGATACTTACTTATAAGCAATCTCAGATAAAAATGAGATTTGCAAAATTATCCCTTACCTTATGTCCAATTTCTTTTTTACGTGTTCGAAACTCCTATATAGTTGGTTTAAAAATATTATTAACTTGTAACGAAACTATAATATTATTTATGATATCTTATATGATTCACTTATGACTTTATATTACATGTTCTTTTGTAAATTCCATGTCAAAGCAGCATTTTGGGTTAAATCGTTTCATTTATCGTACATGTTTCGACTTGTTGTTCGTGATATTATTAATTTTATCTGGATTTATGTAATTCCATAATTTAAAACAAGATTTATATATAATATATATTCAGAATATAAATATATATGATTCATCAATAAATGGAATGAAATACATTGTTCATGGAGACGGTAGGTCGTACGTACTCATGAATGCTGTTTTCGTTTCCTTATTGAATTGAATGGAATTAAGTAAATGAAACATATATGTAACTAAATCCAGTATCATTATTATGTAATATCTTTAATGATTATTTATTATATATACGTTTTAACCATACTTTAATGGTTAATCAAGGAAAATGAATCTCATCGCATACGTGGAGACGGTAGTCCGTACGTACTCACGAGCGACAATATCATTCTTTTGATATTAAAATCATAGATAATTGGATGCTATATCATATATAAAGAATAATTATAGTTTATTATTTATTATTTATATCATTTATACTCATTATTATACCCATCAGAATGATGAAATGCTTGAATAACAAACTACACCACGAAGTGGAGACGGTAAGTCGTACGTACGCACATGTATTGACTTTTCCATTCATAGGATGGATAAAATAACTAATATGGTTGAAATTTTTTATAATAACATCAAATTATATAGAATATACTGGAGTTATTATTTTAGAATGGAAAAAACAATGAAAGAGGAAGTGGAAGAAGAAAGAAACATGAAACAGGTGGTGAGATATTTACATCTTCTTTAGGTTCTTCATTTTGATTTGCTGAAAAGGGATCATTAATATGACTTTATGACTAAAATATGTCCTCTTGAATGAAGGGGGTAATGTTTAGAGAGTATTTGGGTATGTTTTGGCCGATCCAAATGTCTTTTGAGGTGTTAATTAGAGAGAGGGGGGAGTGCCCTTTTATAAGAGGGGTGAGGGGATCCTTAGGAAAAACATAAAATATTATTTTATAATAAATTCATATTCGGTTTATTATGGCTCAAAAGTGACTTATTTTGAGGATAGTGTCTCTATAGGTCTAAATCATCTCATTCAATAGGTTTTATAAATGTTCAGGTTACCATTTTAAACTTATCATTTAGATTTAACTCTAAGTTAAATAATTTAACTTTTACTGTGTCTTCTTGTATTCTTACAATATATGGTTAATAAACATACAATAAACTTCTAATAGAACCCCAATTGGTTCATTAAGGTCTTATATATTATTATATAAGTCTGTTGGACAAACCTAATATTTTTAGGACCATTATATCAATTAATAATATAATATTCTTTTAAAAAATCTTTTAAGTCAATTTTGACACTTTGTGGTATTTTGTTTTTTATAAATTCATAAGAGAATTATTACATCTAAAATAATATATATAACCAGATCAAATATGTTATATTAACCTATAAAATTAGTTTAATACATAAAAAGTCTCATATTCCATTTATTTGGGTATTTATAATATCAATTATGTTAATATTTCATTAATAAGGTAATTATTGCATCATCATTGTTTCAAAATAAATTAAATTATATAATGTCTAAAAAATATAAATAAAATACCATTATATAGGAAATATTTTTATATTTCTAATGAATATTTATAGTCGAATTTATCTTATGTATAACCCTATATTAAAAAATGTTTTAGTTATTAAACATTGATTTTAACTGTTTTAACTCTTCTTTAAATAAAATAATAATAAATGTCCTAATCTAATTCAAGTGAAACTAAAGGGTAAATTATCATTCCTAAGGTTGTTTTTGGTCGAATTAAACTTATCCAATAGAATTGGGATAGGTTTTATGGTAATAATAATATCATTTTTACCCTTAATTACCCTATTCACTTTTAACCATGCTAAATGAAAGATAAAAGTTACAATTCACCAAAAAATTGTTTTCATCTCATTGCACCACATTTTACATACTGATATCAACCGCATCTCTCGGATTTTTTAAATTCAACACACAGAAGTGGTAAATTTTAGTTTTATCTAAATTTGTAAATGCTCCTAAGAGGTGGGTAAAAGACGGTAAAAAGTTCAATAAATTTTTTATATATCTAAAAATATTATAAAATGAATCCAATGAATTAAATTGAACTTATATAGGTATTATTTATCTATTTTTACTTAAAATAAATTTAAATAAAATAAATTATTACTTAGATAAAAATTCGGTTTTAACCAATCACTCAGTGTTTTCTCTATTCATCAAAAATTGAATGTTTTCTGAAAAATACCAAAAATTCACCCTAGGAAAATTTCGATATTCCGAATACAAAAATTAAGTCCATTTTGAAAGATAAAATTTCAAAAATTGGGTATTAATATTCATAATGGCTAGTTTATATAATATTTTAATAACATATCATTGTTTAGTGAAACTCAGTATTTGCGTACAAACAAGATATCGAGGATGGTTTCTCTTGCGTGTAACAAAATCCAATAATGGTGTTACTTATACAAAAAGCTAATATGGTGTTTTGTATAGTTCAAGATAATATTGGTGTAGCATACAACACAAGACATCAAAGAAATTAAAAATAATATTTCTCATAAAATCTCGGGGTGTTACATTCTACCCCCTTAAAATGAATTTCTCCCTCGATATTTTCCGGGGTTATAAATGGTTTACTACATTAATGTTTCATTCATAGAAACCCACATCGTAAAAAGGTATACTAGAATGTAATTTTAAAAAATAATGTACGAAACATAATGGTTACCCAAATTAACTCATCACTGGGTTTCCACATAGAAGAACATAGGTGAAAAAATGGATATGAAAGATAAATATAACCATCAAGTTTTAATGGAATGTGGTGGAGAACATGTCTATGAAAAATCCAAATATCACAAAGCCATAAATTTGTGATGATATAAGGTACAATCTTGGACAACGTTTTTGGTTTTCAATATCATTTCCCAAAAGTTGAAAAAAATTGGAATTAGAATAAATACTTGAATGATTTTGGTACAATATCACCTTTGGTCATTCCTTGAACAATTTACACTTCATATCTTAATGAAATGAAGTTGAGTTCGTCATTCGGGAAGTGTTAGCAGATCATGTGATAGAATGATAGGCATTTTATCTATCTCAAACAAAAGGTTTTAACAAGTTATAAAATATACATAAGTCCATCTGTGGTGAGATGAATCACATATGGTTCCTAAAATGGACTTATGCTTCATATATCATACAAATTAATAAATTAAAACTAATTTTTACTAACTAGGTACTTCTTGTGGGCTAGTGGTAGGTGATAAAGGCTTGTCGCACTTCGGTTGTGGGTTCGATTCCTGCTTCCTTGTCTGACGTGACGGGTTGTTGTTCATCCTACAGGTTATCCTTTTTCTAAAACTTCTCCTTTATAACATTCCAAAAGTAATATTGAAAAAAAGGTTTTAGTCTTCAACAATACTATCTAAGGTTCAACTTAATCCATTCCAACCTTAAGACTTATCCAAAATACTTCTTTCTAAACTCGTAGTATAAAGGGAACGATTACTAAAATGGTTATATAACAAGCACGTGAATACCATGATTTATCCCCCATAAATCATACGATATATCTTGTTGGTCATAGTCCAAACATTTTAATACCTTAATAATGTATTCTCTTGAAAAATGAATACCCATTTAAATTTAGTGAAAACATAAACGATGTCAAAAGTCAACTCATTCCACATACCAATATTCCGAAAATTGTATATACTCAAACCATTATATCACTTTGTCCTTATATCAGTCATGAGCTCATTAATACTATCAAACATATTATTTTCTCGTTATCCATTCATTATGTGCATATCATTATCTTTCCACAAATATTTTAATCACTTTTTAAGGTTTCTGGTACCATATTTTTATTGAAAACCACAACAAACCAATACCTAGATATTCCAATATTCCACGATACTAAAAAATGAGATTCCACAACATTATTTTGGAATCCCATTAAATGAAAACTTAATCATTCCACCACTTTGTAGTCATATTCAACATCTCCAATAGTGATCTCATGTGACTTTTCTCTGTCCTTTTCCTTGATAGGTTGTTGATGTCGATAATCATTAAACCTTTGATTAGGGCATTGTTTGCATAATGCACCATTTCATTTCACATGAAGTATTGAAGTGTTGGTGGTTCATTCTCTATATTCGTTTCTCTATTCACATAATTAGTTATCTTTATCCAATTACTTCAGCACTTATCTGCTCGATGAACTCTTTTTCCACACTTAAAACATTTCTTATTCCCTTTATGACAATCTCCACTATGCTTCTCTTCACACTTTGAGCATACCGAAACATTTGTCTTCTTTTTTCTAATGTTTTGAGATTTTTCCTTTAACACCATCTTTCGTTTCATGTCAAAACCATGAGATGGATATGTCACACCAAATTCCAATTCTACCTTGATAGAACAACACCCAATTTCATTATAGCTACTAAAGTCTCTTATAGCTAATTCCCATCGAAGACTTGGTTTTAAGCCACTGAAGAATCGATAAACTTTACTATCAGGTTGGATGATAAAGCCAGATGCATACCATGTAAGCCTTGTAAAATTCACCTCGTATATACCAACAGATTCATCATCCTTTTCCTTAAGATCAAGGAATTCCTTTTCCATATTTTTTCAAAGAATACGAGGGAAGTACTTATTGAAAACCAAGTTCTTGAACTCATCCCATTTGATGGATTCAATTTTATCTTGGGGCCTTGTATTCTTAATTAGGGTCCACCACTGGTCTGATTCACCTTCTAAATGGTAAATATATAAAAAACGTTTTTCATGATCTGAATAGTGAAGTATGGAAAATATCTTTTCAATTGTACTGATCCATTTTTTGAAACAAGTGGATTAGAAGACCACTGAAAGAAGCTGGACGTTTCCACATGAAGGACTCAATAGAATATTGTTCTTTTCTCTGCTCATTTGGAAGTCCAGAATGATTCATAGATTGTGTAAGTATAGTAATAATATTTTTCACTCCATCTCCCATAATATTGGTTTGATCAGGAGGAGAATCATTGCATTTCCCAATTCATTGATCATTAACACAGTTCCTTCGGGTTTCAACCATTATCTAAAACCCAAAAAGAATAGTTTGAGAGGAAAAAATCATACTAGGAAAACAACATAATCAAGGGGATACATTCAATCTCTAACATCTTAGGTTTAATTCTATGATAATTATCATAATTCTAGAACTATAACCAATACTTATAAATAACCTTAGAGACGTCCCTAGACATACCATAGAAATATCTCTGGGGATTTCACTAAAGTATTTGAATCCAAGTTTCCAAAGGTTAACTAAACCTTTCCTCTAATACCAATTGTTGAGACCCAAACATGACGTACATGGACATTACTTACTTTTGTGGAATACTTAATACATAACAAAAAATTACACCCAAGGACCATAATAGTTTAGTTTCTTTGGAAACTCGGAACATAATCTTCTAATCCTGGTGAAAGATCTTCAACATCTCCCATAAAGATCTTACACTTTTGTTTTCTTACCTAAAACCTTTCTTTATATCCTATGGGAAAGAAAACATATAAAGGGTGAGCTCAAATTCTCAGTAATTGTATGCATAGAGAAAATAAAACAAACCACAATAATTTGAACATAAAAACATGAACATAAAGTTTAAACATCATGTTCTTGAGTTGTGAAGTAAATCTTGGAGTACGTAAAGCATAGATCCTAAAGGTAAATTAATCATGATAAAATAGAATTGTAAAAAAACATGTAATTGTGGTAACCATTAAGAACATGTTATGATTTCTATATTAGCCAAGGCATTGCTGCCAAGACCATCATAGTGGACAAAGTCCATTACTGAACCGGGTTTACTTGCCGTTCCAGCCATGCATATCTCATGAGATATAATTCTTTACCCAATGAATTTGAGGGAGATATAGGTCCCATGCATCTCATAATTAAATCATTCTTACTTGTTCCACAAAAGAAACATAAATAATTCATCATAACCCAATGAATAAAATGGGTTTCATAATCATCATCCCATCATAATGTAATCCATATAAAACAAATGGATATCATTTAATCATAAGACAAATCAAAACATGTAAATAATAGATACATTATACTTGAAACATAATTATAATAAATAATTTCATCATATATGGAAAATATTTTTAACAAAACACATGAAATTAATTCTTGTGGAGAATATCCTTTCTTCTTAAAAAACAATTTCTTTTCACAAAATGCCATTAAATTTTAAAAGAAAACTATTTTGTTGAAAATAATCATGGAATCTTATAGAGGAAGCTTCATTAAAATTAGGCCTTATGAAACCGTAAAAATACGTTCATTCTGTATAAGTTAAAAAAAACATTCTCCTTGTACTTTTTCCGGAAAAGTCAAAAAGTTCTTCTTATGGTAAAAAAAAGAATGATTCCTTCCATAACACAATGTAAAATTCAAAGAGTGTTAAAAATGACTTTAATGATACATGGAATAATATTAAACTTTTTATGAAAAACATTTTTATAGACATGGATGAAAAATATAACCCCAGTAAATACTTACGTATATGGAATCTCTGATAAAAAAGAAAATTTTACAAATTATCCCTTACCTTATGTCCAATTTTTTTGTACGTCTCCAAAATACCTGTATAGTGGGTTTAAACATATTATTAACTTGTAACATAACCATAATAATATTTATGATATCATATATGATTCACTTATGAATTAATATTACCTGTTCTTTTGTAAATTCCATGTTAAAGCTGAATTTTGGTTAAAATCATTTCATTTATCATACGTGTTTCGACTTGTTGTTCTTGATATTTTTACATATATTCTGATTTACATAATTCAAAAATGTAAAACATGATTTATATATAATATATATTCAGAATATAAATATATATGATAGATCAATAAATGGAATGAAATACAGTGTTCATGGTAAGGACTCTGTAAGTGCGTCCGGGAGACCCGAGATCAAATCTAAGAGGATACATTATTTCTAGGTAATGTAGCAGTACTGTAGCGGGAACTATGCAGTACTGTAGCAGGTACTATAGTGGTAACTGTATCCGGTTCTGTTTGGAACTGTAGCAGCCAAGAATATGCCCCCGTTTGGGCCTTCAGGCCACCGATTTGGTCCCCGAGTTCTATAAGGCCTTCGGGACACCCAGGCCTTCAGTTCAGTAAGGCCTTCGGGCCACCCCAAGGCCTTCAGGCCACCTTAAGTGCAGATGGAAACCAGACGACCTATGGGGAACAAGCTCTACAAAGAGGATAAGCAAGGATCTTTCACCATAGCAGCAGCTAAACGGATTGAAAGAATGATAGGGCATGGAACCTACCATTGGGACAAGCCTGTTCATTCACGGGAATACCTTTCCGAACAGCCATGCGAAGGTGGAGAGCTGATTTCACGTTGAAGATGCGGGGGAGGAGCAGTTTCAAGTATTTAGTCTGGGTTGTATGTAATGTTTGAAGACTATGGGCAAATGAATTCCTCCAAGGCCTACAAGACATGTAATACTTACGCATACTGGCCTTTTAAGGGTTCCTCCTCACCCCTTGAAAGTTGGATTGTCAAAAATCAATAAAAAATGAAGGCCTCTAGGCAATTTGAGACAGAGAGAGATGGTGACGGTAGGTCGTACGTACACATGAACGCTGTTTTCGTTTCCATATTGAATTGAATAGAATTAAGTAAATGAAACATATATGTTCATAAATACAGATTAATTATTATGTAATATCTTTCATGATTATATATTATATATACTTTATAATCATACTTGAATGGTTAATCATGGAAAATGAATCTTGTCGCGTTCATGGAGACGGTAGTCCGTACGTACACACGAGCGACAATATCATTATTTTGATATTAAAATCATATATAATTGGATGTTAAATTATATATAAAGAATCATAATAATGTTATATTTTTTATTTATATCATTTATACAAATTATTATACCCATCCAAATGATGAAATGTTTGAATAACAAACAACACCACGACGTGGGGATGGTAAGTCATATGTACGCACGTGTGGTGACTTTTTTCAGAAATAGGATGAATAAAATTAAAAATATGGTTGTAAAATTATTATAATAACATCATAGTATATATAAGATACTGGAGTTATTATTTTAGAATGGAAACAACAAATAAGGAGATAGTGGAAGAAGAAAGGAACATGAAATAGGTGGTGAGATATTTACCCCTTCTTCGGGTTCTTCATTTTGATTTGATAAAAAGGGATTCTTAGGATTGCTTTATGAATAAAGTAATTCCACTAGGATGAAGTTATGAAAGTTGAGAGAGAATTTGGGCAGGGTTTACCTGATCCAAATTTCATTGGAGGTGTGAATTAGTGAGAAGGGGGAGTGCCCCTTTATAAGAGGGGTGAGGGGCACCTTAGAAAAAACTTAAAATATTATTTCATAATAAATTCATATTCAGTTTATAATGGCTTCAAAGTGACTTATATAGATTCTATGGTTGGGATGGGTCTAAATTCTTTCAACCAATAGGTTTTAGACAAGTTTAGGTTACCATTTTAACCTTATCATTTAGATTTAACTCTAAGTTAAATAATTTAACTTTTACTATGTCTTCTTGTATTCTTACACAATGTGGTTAATAAAATTAATATAAACTACCAATCAAACCCCAATTGTTTCATTAATGTCATATAAATTATTATATAAGTCTTTTGGCCGAACCTTATATTTTGTGGACCATCATATCAATTAATAATATAATATTCGTTTTAAAAACTCTTTTATGTCAATTTTGAAACTATTTTGGAATCTGTTTTTTCTAAATTTATAACAACATTTTTACTTCGAAATAAATTCATATAACCAACCCTAATATGTTATATTAACATGTAAAATTAGTGTAATTCATAAAAAGTCTGAAATTACATTTATTTGGGTATTTATAATATCAATTATGTTAATATTTCATTAATATGTAATTACTCAATCATCATTCTGTCATAAATAAATTAAATTATTTAATGTCTAAAAAATATAAATAAAATACAATTATATATGAATTCATCTTATATTTCTAATGAATATTTATAGTCTCATTTATCTTATGTATAATTCTATATTAAAAAATGTTTTTGTTATTAAACTTTTATTTTAACTATTTTAACTCTTCTTTGAATAAAATAATAATTAATCTTCTAATCTAACCCATGGGGACCTAAAGGGTTATATTTTTTTCCTAAGGTTTTATTTGGTCGAATTAAACTTATCCAATAGAATCAGGATATGTGTTAGGGTAATAATAATATCATTTTTACCCTTAATTACCTAATTCACTTTTAACCGTGGTAAATAAATGTTAAAAGTTACTATTCACCAAAAAATATTTCCATCTCATTGAACAACATTTTACTTATTGAATTCAACCGTGTCTCTAAGATTTTTGAAATTTGACTCATAGAAGTAGTAAAATTATGTTTTATGTAACTTTGCAAATGCTCCTAGGAGGTGGGTAAAAGACGGTAAAAAGTTCAATAAATTTTTTATGTATCTAAAATTATTATAAAATGACTCCAATGAATTATATTGAACTTATATAGATATTATGTATCAATTTTGACCTAAAATAAATTTAAATAAAATAAATGATTATATAAATAAAAATTATGGTTTAACCAATAACTCGGTGTTTTCACTATTCATCAAAAATTGAATGTTTTCAGAAAAATACAAAAAATTCACCCCATGATAGTTTCGATATTCCTAATCCAAAAATGAAGTCCATTTTGAAAGATACAATTTATAAAATTTCAAAAATAGGGTATTACTATTCATAACGGCTAGTTTATATAATATTTTAATAACATATCGTTGTTCAGTGAAACTTGGTATTGCGTACAATACAAGCTATCGAGGAAGGTTGCTCTTGCGTGTAATGTAAGCCAAGAATAGTGTTGTGCATTCTACAAGCTAATATGTTGTTTCATATACCACAGGATAATATTCGTAGAGCGTACAACACAAGACATCAAAGAAATTAAAAATAACATTTCTTATAAAATCTCAGGGTGTTACAAGGATAAACACAATTAAGGAATGGGAGATAAAGGAACTAGAAGTTGTATTTGAGTAAACACATTTTTTGGGTCATCAGGAAGTATTATATTATCATAAAAATATCTCGGCTCATCTTGAAGTGTTGTGGAGATGAAACATGGGTTAGGACAAGTTTGGTTGAATGGTATATCTAGAATACGGCATCTTGGAATGAAAAGTCTACACACATCCTAGTTGTAAATCCAGTATTGGATTTAACCTCATCCAATCAACCAACTATCCATTTCGTCAAGCATGATGAGATAATCGTGCATGCATTTCTCTAAGGATGACAGGTTTTTGTATTTTCCTTCCAAGCTGTTCCAATGTCCCCCATATCTATCACAGATGAATATTCCCCAAATGTTATCCCCCTTCAATGATATCCCAAGATAGTTTTTCATGCCTTCCTTGCATACATTCAGTGAAATTCCATAGGTTCACACACCCTTCGTTGAATTTACTGGCTATCCCTTTCCATGAAGCCCATGGACACTTCACCTCCTGCATGTTTTCCTAGATGAATGAGTTAAGGGGTTTACCAATCTATAAAATGTTCCCCATGTGGGTGATAATGGTGAAGTAATGCATGGGGATTGATGTCAAGACATAGTAATATTTGGTGATCTTTCCACAGACTAAGAGAAATATATTTTTTCATATTATAAATGTGGTCCTTTTTTTCTAACTCGGTTGTCGGACACAACCTTCTGGATCATTCCATTCGAGATTGGGACACTAATATATTCCATTGGTAAATTCCTTCTAGTAATTCCATGCTTCTCATTGATGTTTTGGTTGTGCATACTATATCTTATTCTTGGAAAGTTTTCAATACTCTTCTAGAAGATAATGAAATTCCCACCCATCTTCGGTAGAATTCCACGATGTTTTGAGGCTGATGATCGATCTTATCCTTCCATTAATAATGATAAATATGTTATCAGCGTATATATGTTGTGACATGGTGCCATATCTATATTTGTATCACAAACAAAGCATGCATCCACTGGAAATATCTTTGTGGATGTTTCATGATAACCCATATTGGGATAAAATAAACTAGGTTGGCGAGTTTCGGTCTCCCTGGCTCAAGCCACATCCATATTAAAAGAACACAAAACACTTTCCCATAAGTTACAATATGTTCCATTGGGAACAAAAACATATAATTATTTGGTATTTGGAACATTCCTATAAGCTTAAGTGGTGCAAAGGTATCATGATAAAATTCCAATTCATTCTATAATATTCTTTTTCCTTATAAAGTTCGATCATTATGTTAGACCTAGTATATTTTCATTTTTAAGTCTATCACTATCTCTTTCTAGATCCCAATAGCCTCTGGATGCTTTAGAATGGCATGAATATTTGTTGTTCATCGAAAATAATTCACATGAGGAAGTGCATGATCCTTTTATTGATTATTATATCAAGGATCTTCTACGAGAAGTTTCATTATAATATAGGTATTTATTGGCCAATATTTATATCCCCCTAGACCATGGGGATAAGCACCAACCTAGAAGGGAATATTTATCTAGGAAGAAATACCCCTCTAAATAATTCATGAATATCCTTGATGGGATGATCTTTAATAATTACCCATGAAAATACATAGAACATACATGGGAAACCAACAGAGCCAGGGGAACTCAGTGGATTCAGGGAAAGTATAATAAAATTGATCTTCTTTTTATCTAGTCTTGCTTCCAACACATCATTATAATTCTCATTATCCAACTATGGATGTTGTGCAATAAATATCCTCTGTTGTCTAGGAATAAGAAAGTTACATCCCCTAGGTCACCAGGACCCACGTGGAGGATACTGAAGTAGTTAACTGCAAGATTTCTGGAAACATTAATATCACTTGTATATGTGTTGTGTTCTAGTAAAATATTGATATGAATTATAGACCTCCTTTCTTTGATCGTTGATATCTCACCTGTTTACCTTTATCGAGAATTAGAGCTCCCCATTTCTTATGCTTTCTTTCCCGAGTGTATGAAATTTGTTTTTGTATTCTAGGTTTGAACAGGGTTCTAGTAATGAATAAGTTATGGGTATATCATTTATAACTCTTATAAAATATTTTTTATGTTCCTATGTTTCCCTGTTTCCGAAGTCACTATGAACTATATGATTTTACTGTGGATAAATTTTTTATGTAATGAATATTCATTTATTAAGATGTAATATCTATGTATGAAATGTCTGGTTACTGTAGTTTCTATCAGGGAAATGTTTAGGTAAACCTTTAGAAACTATGATGAGAAAAGATTATTGATATCCCTATTGATATGTCTAGGTATGTGTATATGGATAATTATTTGGATAATCTTAACTCGATAAAATTGTCCTAGAAATTTTTCAAGGATATAGAATGTGGTTTCTATGAAATTACATCCATGTATAGATACTATAAGTGGTTGTGGATCCTGAGAAGTTTTACCTATGGGTAATAACTATTAAAAGGGTATATTAGAATTTGACTAAATCATCACTAGGTACACGATGAAAATAATTACATAACACGTGGTTTGACACTCTTAGGGAATATGTTTTGGAAATTCAAATCCTCTATATGAACCATCATGAAGGATTTAAATAGATGATGACCAATAACGACCATGATTAAACCTTAGTTTTCATAGATTGAAAATCATTTTTCCTGATTTCATAATCCTATGAATTACTTTTCATGATTGATCACTCTAATCATATTTCCCAAAGTTCATACATACCATTGTAGTTTTAATAAGGTATTGAATATATTATGATGAGGTTGAGATTTAAATTGGTTTGAAAAAATATTAAATTACCCTATTTTATCTTAGTTTTACAAACTTTTATATATCAAGAATATTATCAAGGAATTTTAATTAATTTCTTTAATAGTTATATGTTGAAGTAGTAGTGAAACCCCATAATGGAATGATTATCACATCTTAAGCCTATGCTTCTTCTCTAGTAATTTTTTAGGGGAATGTGCTTCTTGAAAATATTTTTTTTCATAATCTATTTAAATATGATGCAATCATGGGAATGGATTGCCTTTCTCAACAAAAACCACACAAAAATTACTAGTTAAGGGATGTTGGGTTTGATATGGAAAACAAAAATATGATTTTCTGTCACTATGATGATAGATATGATTCTCCAATGGAGATGAAACCGATGGTATGTGCCCTAATCCATATTCAAAAGTAAATTTAATCCAAATGGTTAGGGATATACTCAACATTGAAGATATACATATTTTAAAATAGTTTATTGATGTATTTTTGAAATAGTTTCACAGTATTCCACCAAATCATGTAGTTGAGTTCTTAATAGAACTCGTACCTGGGGCTACACCAATTTTAAAGACTCCATATAGAATGGAAATGAATGAGTTAAATGAATTGAGGATGAAAATATAGTATAATCCTTATAAGGAATTCATTCATTAATGTATGACATCTTGGGGTACACCTTTTCATTTTGTTGAGAATAAGGATGGATCAATGTCACTATTCATTGATTATTAAGAGTAAAAAAATATCAAAATAAGGAACTAGTATCCCTTACCCTATATTGATGATTTTTTTGACTGAAAACATGGACCTCAACACATTTACTAAATTGACATTCATTTTAGATATCATCAATTGAAGGAAAAGGATGATAAACCCCAAAATTCATTCTATATAAGGTATGAGAACTATATATATTTATTGATTACATTTAAAATTACTAATTCACCCATTATCTTTAAGTATTTAATGAGTATATTCTTTAGAGATTACCATGATCTATTTGTGGTAGTATTTTTATATGATATTCTTATCTATTCAAAGATAGTTAAGAGTAGGAATATCACTATATAATTCTGTTTAAGGCCCTAAGGATGGATAAATTTTTTGAAAATTTAAAAAAAAATTAATTTTGACTACAAAGATTAATTTTTTATTTATATAATCTCAAAAATTGGTATATAGGTGGATCCATCAATGATTGAGGCTACCGAACATTTCCCGAGACTTATTTTAGTGACTGAGATCCTATGTTTTCTTGTTTTGATTGAACAGTATCAATTTTTTTTGGATAATTTCTCTTGAAATTTCTAATTCCCTGGTTTCGGAAGCCGCCCAGATGTGCCTCATATCTGTTTGGTCTCATGGCCTCAATCACATTTCCCTGAACTCCAGAGGCTGCTGACTAGCAATGAGGGCCTTGGGTGTGATAGTGGGGAAACAATTCCCTCATTGGCAGAGTAACACAACAGAAGTAAAACATATAGAAATAGCATAAGCAGTAAACAATTCAATAAGTAAACAATGGAAGACTGAAAATGTAATAAGAATCTAGAGCACATATATAATTATTCAAGATACATATGTCTAGTAAAGAATCCAAACACATCACAATGCTAAAATAAAGTGCTAAACCAATGTGCGAAAGAAAACAATAAACAAATACTCAGCATCGCAAACCTCAGTTTGGTACCATGATCTCTAGCTCCAAATAAGTCATGTACCTGATGTATAAGGCCTCTAGCCTTTTCTATACCTGCAACAATATAATCTGTTTGAGCCTAAAAGTTTGACCTAAAGGGGGTGTGAGACTAAATCCCAGTATTCATCCACTAAGAGATATGTGCCTAATAATCCATGAATATATATGGTATTTAATAAGAAAAAGAAGTTGTAAACAAAGAAGTAATCAACAATAAACATTCTTACAGTTTCAAAGCATTCAAACACCACATATCAAGTAAGAAGATAATCCCAAACAGGTAAACCACTGGGATTTACTCACAGCCTAATCCCCTCTAGCCCTACCTAGAAAACCCATGTAACCCTATGGAAAGTACACACAATCTAACCCCTCTGGTTCATCATTATCATAGACTCTATGATGAATCACACACCGTCAATTCCCCCTATAGTCTGGTTTCGGTAACTAAAAGATGCTATGTGGAAGCACTTACGTCTCATTCCCCATGTGGACCGTGTCGAGGAACTAAAAACACATTGAGGAAGCACTTAAGTTAATTACCCATATGGTCTCGCATCGTAATAGTAATGGTAGACTCTATATAAAATCCCTCATGTCGATTCTTCTTATGGTCTACTACACCAGGTTCTCATGACCTTATGTAAGTCAAATGAGCACTACAATACATGGTAGCCAAAGTGAACCTCAAGATCTACTTTGCTAAAAAAATCTACATCATAACAACATGTCATGTAAAACACTCCATCCAAACAATACTAGGCATGGAAAATGACTGAGCAGCATAACATGAAAAACTAAACCAAACTGTCAAAACAAGAAAACATGAAAAAAAACTCCATATCATGGAAAAATAAACCCTATTCACAACATAAAACCTCTATCCAATCAACAAATTCATGACCATAAAACATTAGGGATAAAAACATAAACATGAAATACCCCATTCAAGGGTATTGGGAACTTTTTCACATATAACTCAATGAATAAATAGAGAAAGGCATAAACAACCTACGTCGGTGTTGTAGGATCATTATAGTTGGAGCTCAAGCCTTTAATCTTCCTAGATTTCTGAATATATATAAATACATCTAAAACGTTCAACCCATAATATCTCACAAGAGATAAAGAATCAAAATAAGGTGTTCAAGAAGAAGAGAGAACTCACCTATGTGATTCCAATTCAACTGATGAAGTTTAATTTGGAGAATGGATGATTCATCAGGGGATCGACGAAGATCTGTATTGTGTGCATGCTCTCGGATGAACTAGGTCGAGAAGAGATGTGTTCTATCTGTCAGACGTGACCCCAATCTATTTAATGAAAAAAATAAAGGACATGGTGTGTACTTTAGAAGTGCACAGCGTGTACTTTCCCTTACTGGCCCCGGAATTAGGCGGTCTCTAGGTCACCATACGAGGTCGGGTTCTCAGATATTACATGGCCATCACACAGCTACCCGTGGTAACCGAGTAAACATCGTGTACTCATAATGTAAACAGTGTGTACTTAAGAAATTTCTATAAATTTCCCTTTTTCTCAAAAACACCAGAAAAATGGAAAATACATGAAAAGAAGATCTTGGTTATTACAAACTTTCAACCTTAAAGAAATTCGTCCCAAAATTTCCCTAGCAAGGCGATGTAGAAGAAGGAGGATCCTCAAATAGATCTGGACACTACGATCAAACAATGACCTTCCCCTCCTAAGTCGCATCTTGTACTCACCTGTGCTGCCATAGCACTTATACCAGAGGAATAGACCATCCATGGAGAACCTTCTCACTTCAATCAACAATCTGGATATGATGCTCCTTCAATGAGGCGCCCACTTATAACTGATCCTCCTCGGTTTGAAAAACTATATATGAGACTAATAAGTAACGTCAAAGATTAGAAATGTGAAAGATTTCCTACATAGGATGGTACCTCTGAGGTAACTATAAATGATAGGAAACCAGCCCAACCCTCCAACACCTCAAACGGCCTGACATACCTCAATGAAAGCGTACACTATATCCTAATCATCCCATGTCCCAACCTCAGTTTGACATGTAGGAAAACTTGATCCTCGACCTCGACCTCCAGAATTCATCTCAGTTGATCAATATAAAACTTCTATCAAGACTGTGCATCATCCATCCTCGTTTGAATCAACTATATCTGCTCTTTGGTCTCCAGGACATGATGAGGTCCCAGCATAGCCGCCTCTCCTGCCTCCATCCAACATAAGGGAGATCGGCATGGTATACCATACAAAGCCTCGTAAGGTGCCATCTAAATATTCTCCCAAAAACTATTATTGTAGGAAAAATCCACAAGAAGTATGTGCTTCTCCCAAGAACCTCCAAAATCAAGGTTGCAAACTCATAGCATGTCCTCAAGAACCTGAATCATACGCTCGGATATAACATCTATCGAGGGATTGTACACCTTACTCAAAAGTACCTATGTACCCAAAGACTTTTGTAATCCCTTCCAGACCCAAGAAGTAAAACAAGCATCTCTGTTAGAAACAATGCACTGTGGAAGTCAATGTAAACATACAATCTCTCAGATGTTCAACTATCCTAGCTCATAAACACTTAAGTTCTCTTTGATTGACAAGAAATGAGAAACCATCATGAGTCTATCAATGAAAACCCACACTACATTGTTACCTCAAAGAGATCTCGGTAAACCTGTCAGAAAATCCATCGCGACATCATTTCACTTCCACTAGGGAATGGGTAACTGGTGAAAAAGCCCTACTGGTCATAGATGCTCGGGATTTACCTGCTGATAGGTGGAACAAATCCCGATGAAACCAGCAACATCTCATTTCATACCTAGCCACCAATACATCAAGTGTAGATCATGATACATCTTGGTGACACCAGGATGAACTTCCTAATATATGGAGTGAAAGTCCTGCATTAGCTCCTCATGTATGTCTGCTGACAGCCATATGCACCCATAATAATTTAAGATCTCATCATCACCTATGTTCCATCCAGGAATAGGGTCCTCTCATGACACACATTTCTAGAGGAATAGGCCTTCAGAATCTGATAGCTACCTTATTCGAACATGGTCAAGAAGAGTAGAGGTAATAGCTACAGAAGACATAAACGTCTACCCCTGTCTGCCGTGAACCTCCAAATTAATCTCAGAGAATAGAGCCATAAGATGTGACTCACTACTAGCCTCTTAAACTGACTATATCAGAGTCCTCCTTCTCATCACAACAGCCACATCATTGCCTTTCCCAGGCGTGTAAGCATGCTAATTGTCAAAGAACTGAAGGTACTCAACCCACCTTCGCTGACTCAAATTTAGGTCACACTGAGTGAAGATATACTTGAGACTATTGTGATCTGCGAAAACCAAAAAATGATATCCCATATAATAATTTATCTAGTAGTTTAAGCCATGAAAAACTGCAGCCAATTCAAGATTGTGCGTCGGGCAATTCCTCTCATGTGGCCTCAACTGCTGAGACCCATACACGACAACTCCTTCTCCATACATAAGCACCGATCCAAGACCGATACTTGAAGAATCACAGTAATCAATGTATCTCTTTCTTGGCTCTGAAAAAACTAGTATCAGTGCTGAAGTGAACCACCCTTTCAGCTCCTGAAAGGCTGACTCACAAGAATCTGTCCTCAAGTACCTCGCACACCTCTTAGTCAGGACCATTGGTGGCACTGCTAAGCGTGGAAAAATCAGTATAAAATTAATGTAGTATCCATCCAACCCTAGAAAACATTGTTCCTCAAGAAAGTTCTTCAACTCCTCCCAGGAAACTACTACTCTCACTTCTCTGGGTCTACTGACAATCCTATCTCTGAGATGACATGACCCAAGAAGTGAATCTAATCTATCCAAAAGTGGAATTTTGAGATCCTAGCATATAACTAATTCCCATTCGGTGTACTCAAAATGATCTAAATATGGTTAGCATGGTCGTATAAAGTGTGAGAGTACACCATGATATCACCCACAAAGACCAGCATGATGGAATCTAAGTATGGATGGAACACTTATTTTATTAGCTCTATGAAAACTGTAGTCGCGTTTGTGAGACCAAACAGCATAACCACATACTCGTATAGACCATACATTCTCCAAAAGGTTGTAAGTGTTATATCATATAGTCTAATGTGAAACTGATAATAACCAGATCTCATGTCAATATTTGAGAACACCCGGGCTCCCCGAAGCCGATCAAATAGATCCCCAATCCTCGGCAAGGGATATCGGTTCTTGACAGTGAACAGGTTCAACCACCGATAATCCACAAAATGTTTGAGTATATCATTCGCCTTCTTCACAAACAATACAGGTGAACCCCACGGGGAAGAACTGGGTTAGATGAAACCCTTTTCCTAGAACTCCTCCAACTGCTTCTTGAGATCCTGTAACTCTGGTGTAGCCATCCTATAATGAGGAATGGACACTGGTGCAACTCATGGCACAAGTTCAAAAGAAAAGTATACCACTCACTCTGATGGAAAACCAGAAAAGTCCTTTGGAAAGACATCTCTGAAAATATCTAACACTTGTGGAAATTATATCTATTAGGTCCCCCGGTCATCTGGATATAGTATAGCAATATGGGCTATAACTCCTCCCAACACATGATGCCTGGGTCTCGCTCTGCTCGCATAGACATCCCATTTTCCCTTATGAAGAAACGATCATCCCTATGTTGATGTGAAGCACACCCTATGGAGATAGCAATTGACAACTGCCCAGAAATGAACTAACCTGTCCATCTTGAGAATGACATCGTAGCCTATAATCTCTAGGACATGAAGGTCCCATAAGATGTGACACCAACCATACTCTAGAGGGAACTCCTTTCACTATCGTACACTAGCCATTTTTCCCCAACTGAGTTTCTAATGTCAAGATATCAGCAGAAGAAAAGATACAGAGCCCAAGGCTCTCTACAATACCAACATTTATAAAGCTATGAGAATCCCCGGTATCGAAAAGAGAAGAATATAAAACTATGGAAACTAGAATCTTACATCAAATAGTAGAGGGTTTGGGATCCTGCTCCAACTGCGTATACTCCAGTACAAAAGTCTGGCCTGCTCTATAGCACTATGACCCCGCCTGACCACACTGATCCGGTCCATCTTGTTGTCACTGAAAGCCAGGAAACATGCTACCACAGCCACGACCTCCACCTCGGCATGAACGGCCCGAAGAACTCCAGTTCCCAAACTGATGAGAACTGATGGCACTACTCTTTTATATAGAGTCATAGAGTAAACCCTATCACTATCCTTTGGTGAGAAGATCTGACAGAAATACTGAAGATGAACCATCTTGCTGCAAGATCAGTGCTCCGTTGGGTCTCTCAGGCAATGTGGCCTCATATGCCTACTCTTCCCGCACTGGTGGCACACCACCTGGCTACCAGAAGAAGTGTCTCTCATCCTTCAATCATCACTTGACGACCTCCTATGATGCTTCCTGCTGTTAGTAGGAGGGATACTAACACTGGATGTCAAACCACCCTAGTTCACAACTCCAAAATCCCTCAAATTTTGCTTTGTGATCAGTGCATGGTTGATGATAGAAGTCGTGGAAGATAACCTAAATATATTCACCTCTGATCGGATTTTGTGCCTCAGACCATCCTCTAACTTCCTTTCTAGGAATAACTCATCACCTCTTGGAATAGGCGTGAATCAATACAAATCAGTGAAGTGAGAAGAATACTCTATAATGGAAAGAGTACCCTGCTCCAGGCTCATGAAATCTCAGGATCGATCGACCTTCAAGGTTTCCTAATTCAATTAATCATATAAGGCATGAAACAACTCACCCAAGGCCATGACATGCTGGCATCCTTCCTGTGAGATCACATCCCTCAATCTATTTGTGGAGTCTCGAAGCATGTACCTAGGGAGCTTGACCCTCCTCTCTGGAGGTGTCTCAAGATGCTCCAAGAAAGAATGCATGGCTTCTCACCATGACCCTTAAGCCTGAGATGTTCCTTCATTGGTGAAAGTGGGATGATGTTGAGGCTAAAAGACCCATGTCTTCACTACCATGGATGGGTAAAGAAGCGGTACTCCATAATTGGTTTTCATAAACCTCATAAAGCCCTCTCAGAACTGTGCATCAGCACCTGTGTCTGGAATGACAACTTGTGCCAAGACTGGCACAACTGAAGGATCTACTAGAAGTCCTTGATCTGCCATGTCCAGTGTTTAATCATTTCCATGTAACTGGAATACAATCAGAGGACGTCTCAATGGGATGACTCCTCATGTTCAATCATATACCTTAGATCAATATTATCAAGGACTGAAACTAGAAGTGAAAAAAGGGAATATGAGAATGAAATCATTCATGTTTTCAAAAACAAGGTTACATGACATGTATTTTATCTATATAGTGTGTATCATTATGCTTCGACATAGGTGTGTACTTCTACCAAATATGGTTGTGTAACACCACATACACGGCATTTGTTTCTAACACGCGTCATGTACTTGAATACTCTTCCCCTACCTACGTTCCCTTACAGGGATAAACCACATGATTCTCCTAAAACAGGACTACATGACGTGTTATTACCAGACACGACGTGTACTAGACGAACATAACCAGCCTGTGTTGTTAGTTACACAGCTTACACTACATGGCATGTTCCATCATGACATGATGTGCAATAAAAGATTTCACCGACCCATGTAGTTTGTTACACGACTAGATTCAAGGGTTACAATACACGGGATGTTCAAGACTGACACAACATGTATGAACTAACCATTATCCATTCATGTCGTTAGACACACTGGCAGACACAGGATCTAAAAACACGGTGTGTACTTCTAGTACACGGCATGTCCCACCAAGATTTTCCCAACCATGTGTCTCTACCCACACAACGAGTGACACGGTTAGAGACTAAACAACATGTACACATAGTATATAGTGTATACATAAGAAAACAATTTCTTCCCGAATAGAAGAACACATGGAATTTATTCATTACTACATGGAATGTATTCTGGGTTTTTCCATATAGTATGCTTCTAAAACTAGCCAGGAGCCTAGAAACACACTGAAATGAACATTTAGGTGCCAAATTTTGATCCCTGAGGGCCCATACACCTGATGAATCAGAGATTGGCATCTAATACATGTCATATAAAACCATAATAGATTAATTATCCTCCAAATTATGATCCATGAGGGACCATAATACCTCAATAACCAATGTTTGGTATTCATTCAAAAAAAATCATACACAAAATTAATACCCTATAAAACAACAAGTATTTTATCAAGGAATCAATAACAACAGTAAGCATTTCTAGCACAACATCTATCACAACAACATGCAATCGCTAAGGCATCTTAAATGGCGTGGAAAGAATGCATGACATGTGAGCTCTATCAAGTACCAATATGATTCATGAGATGGAATACCCTCATATCATAAGGTTACAATAGAAATAGAACCTCAATAATATCAATGATAACAACAAAAAACATATGGATCACCCATCAGTGAAAATCAAATCAACTGTAATCCTGCAAAACTAGAAAAAATTGTAATACGAGTTAAATTGCCTTTTCCTAGTACACTGGTGAGCTACACCCAGGAAAAACATATTTCCAAGTACATATTCTTTCTTATCCCTTGCTATAGTCTCCAAATTGTAAGTCAAAAATAAATAATTCCTCTGATAACACTTTGTAATGCCCTGGTTCCTGAATCCACCAGAGGTGCTCCGTACTCGGTTGGTCACATGGCCTCAAGTTCATTTCCCCGAACTCCAGAGGCTGCCAACTAGCAGCGAGAGCCATTTTTATGATAGTGGGGTAACTATTCCCTCATAGGCAGAGTAACACAGCAGAAGTAAAACAGATAGAAACAACCGAAGTAGTAAAACATGCAATAAGTAAATAGTGGAATACAGAAAATTAATAAGAAGGTGGAGCACATGTATAATAATGCATGGTACATATGTCTAGGAAAGCAGCCAAACATGTCATAATGCTGAAATATAGTGCTAAACCAAAGAAAAATAGAAAATAGTAAACAAATCCTCCGCATCTCAACCCGCAACTTCGTCTCATGCTCTCAAGCTCTAAAGCAGTCACGTACCAGGTGTAGAAGGGCACTTTCCCTTATCTATATGTGAAACAATATAATCTGTTAGGCCCCAAAAGCACGACCCAAATAGGGTGTGAGACTAAATCCCAATAGGCAACCATCAGGAGATTTGTGCCTAATAGTCAGTGAATATATATGGAAAGCAATAAGCAAATGAAGTAGTAAACAAGGATATACTCAGCAGTAAAATTCATATAGTTTCAAAACTTTAAAAAACCACATATCAAGTAAGTAGATAATCATAAATAGGTAACCTTCTAGGATGTACTCACAGCCTAATCCCCTATGGTCCTACTTAGAAAACACAAGTAACCCTCTGGGAAATAAACATAGTCTAACCCCTCTGGTTCATCTTTAGCACAGACTATATGAGGAAGCACTCACCGTCAATTCCCCCTAGAGTATCATACAGGTAACTAAAAGGAACTCAAGGGAAGCACTTATGTCTCATTCCCCCAGTGGACTGCATCAAGGACCTACAAACACTATGAGGAAGCAATTACGTCAATTCCCTCTATGGTCTCGCATCATAAAAGTAAAAAATAGACCCTCTAGAGAAACCCTCATGTGGTGTTTTTTACTAAAATGTCATTGTAAACTAGAAACACTCCCTTTGAGTCATACAAGTCACATCATGAGCGGGTTTGATATGACATTGATTCCATCACGTCACAAATTAATTATGAATAATATTTCTAAATTATCAAGACAATCTATTGGATTTTTATTTCTTTTCATTGAGTTATACTTTTTGTACTTAAATATCAATTTTAAAATGTAAATATCCCTATTTTAAAGTTTTTTTATTTAAAATGATGCTATTTTTCTAATTAATAATCTTGTAAAAATGTGACATTATATATAATGAATGTGGACATTCATAAAGATTGTTACTTTTATAGATCTCACAACCAATTTTGATATTATATCAGGCATCTAATTTATGATCAAATAGACCTAATAATTCCACCACCCGCTAATGTAAAACCACTATATTATTCTTTTCTAAAAATTCATGATTTGTTCAATGAAATTTTGTATTTAATTATTTTTATAGAGGATTTTGATCAAGAAACATGAATATTTTTTAAAGATGTATTCTATGGGTTTTTTGCTGCATCAATATTTCATTTAAAGTAGGTTTTTCATTTTCAGGGATTTATCCATAAGTTAAATTATTTTAATTAGATGCAATATTTTCTATGACATTGTCCCTCTTCGATACACATAATCTCTCAATATTGTTCGTCCTCCAATAGTTCTCTAATACACATATTGGCTTTCGTGGTTAATTACATACATATTTATTTAAATATTTCTGATTAATTATAGACTTGTTTGATGATTGGATTTGTGTATTATGACTCTCAAGTGACTATTGCCACCACTACTAAAGACATTTATTTTTAGTGTAGAGAAGTCATAGGTAAGAACCTTGATATGATTGTTTTTAGATTATTAATATTGAAGGAATTATTCCACATTTCAGAAAATTTTAATAGTACATGGAATTTTCTAATAGAAATTTTATCCAATTATAATTAATTTGATATTTTTTTCAGAAAAAAAATCTTTGGAATAAATTGTTATTTAAAATCACTTAAACAAGTGGTGAGAAAAATTATTTCAATAAGCCACCTAAAAACATCCACAATGTCTCTTATCTTAAGTGATCAGTATTGGGAACATTGTTCAAAAAAATTTCTCAAATGCAACCTTCATAAGATCTCTATTCTTGTACATTTCTCAATAGTTTGGTTTCTTATTATCCATCACTTCGTCTCCTCTTATGACTTATTCTCCACCATGGTCTCAATGACTACCTCATCCACAAGCTTGGTCTCTGACTCCGACTCTTCCTCCACCTCCACCTCCACCTATCCATATTCCTCTTTAAAATTTACAAAAAATATTATTTTTTAGAGGCTAGTGATTCTAATCATATTAATTACTTTATTATATTACTACATGAGAAAAAAATAATAAATAATATATAGTCATTCTAACACTATATCTTCACACCCCTAATATATTTATATTTTTATAACTCATACTAGATCACAAAATAGTAGACAATCACCATCATTTTTCATCAACATATATTTTAACAACATGTACGCTTACCACTCATCTATAAACAAATTTACTTTTTCTTTTGAGTGTGATGGTTTTCATAAATCTTGTTATAACTGATAAAATATAGAAAAAATTGATTATGAACAATATTTAATGATAATGGAATTAACGTGGGAAATTACCTTTTGGGGTATGCCGATCTTTTCATGCTTTATGATCTCTCTCATAAATTTTCAAACATAATATCAACAATCGATGCCATCATTATTCTTTAGACAATCCAGAAACGTTGACCAAAATATTTAAATTATTTTGAAATGTTTTGATACAAAAATATTTCAATATATATCTTTATTTGTTTCATTTTTTGTAATCCACTGGCTTTATATCTTCAAACATCGACTTCATTCCATGATTTTTCCTATATTTAGTGACCGCCTTATTATAATAAAATTATTGATAAAATATAGACAAAACCATATAATTTTAAGTCAATATAAAATTTTTTGATTGTAATGTAATAAAGTTTTATAATAAAAATAATTTTTGATCATTTGTTTGGATATCCATGCATTAGATCTAAAGAAACAATATTTGGGGTATCAAGATTTATTTTGATCGGAATCTACTTCTTCCTAAAAAACAAAAACAATTAAGAAATGAAAAAAATAAAAATATATTTAATGTGATTTGAATGTTGTGTTTTTCTTTTGCATTATGGGAATCCAAAATTTTATTTTGTTTATTGTTTTTTTATGAATCTCTTTGAGTGGCGCATTTTTTACTTCTCAATTTCTTCGTTATCCAAAGTAAATTTTTTCTTAGAAATTATCCATAGATTAATGAATCTCAATCATATTACCAATGATTTTATCTTTATATAGTAGTAATATAAATGCATATATAAAATATAAATATTTATTATATTTAATAAACATATTATCTCAATATTTAAATAGATGTATTATGAAGAGGTACCTTATGTATGTATTCACAACTGAGATCCCTTGTCATTCCTGATTGAGAATATCAATTATAATCTTGATAAAAATAAATTCATTAATGAATGTTCCATGTATTTCCTATTCATATGTAATTTAAGGCATATTCAAAACATTAAAAGTTGTCTCTTCATGAATTTTTTATGATAATATATGTTTCTATAGAACTAGAGGGTAAAAGGTACTCTCATAATTTTATTTTGATTTATAGGATGAATCACTTGATCTTCTTGGATTGACCTTCTATTTCCCAACCACATTACCGATATCTAATATCATACCTAACAGGATATATTCTTTCATCAAACATTAATGGGTTTTCATATGAATGTTTTTTGAATGTGTAGCTCATGTATCTTTATAAAATAATATGTACATGCTATGAATTCCCCAATAATATCATTGACTATTGTAATATCTGGATCATCATGTTGAAAAAGAAACCAAACATTAATCTCATTAGATTATTTAATCCCCACTCTTTTTTCATCTTTTGGGAGTTTTTTATGGAGTATCATTTCCCAGAGTATATTTTAAATTATACCCCTCCAAAAAAGGGGTTGTGTGGGTGTGGACAGATACAAATTACAAAAAATTGTCCCATGTACAATTTTTGAAATATAATGTTATCAGAAGAAGTTTGATTGAAATTTATGATAAAGATTAGTTGAAATATTGATTACCCAATTTAAGGTACACAATGGGGGAATGGCTATCCTCAACCCTAATAGGATCATTTTCTTCATGTGTGGATCATGGTCCACCACTAGTTCTCTTTCATCCTTACTCATACATTGGCCTATCAAATAAAATAAAACAAAAATATCTTACTATGAGTATATGTGTGTCTAAAATTATCTCGCCATATTATATATATCTTTATGTGGTTTTATATTATTGAAATATGTTCATTGTGAGACTAAAAAATATAATCCTCTAATGTGACCATATTTTCATGGTCGCTTCAAATCTACTAACACTAGTTTTCATACAGTATGGTAACTAGTACTTTTTGTTTCTAAACCATATAAAAATTATGAGAAAAACAAGAAATTTTTCTGTAATACAATTATAAATCATGAATAATTGCAATTATTTAAAACTTAAACATATTTCCCATACCCTTTTTGAGTTTTCATCAACTAGCTTACCCTTCTAATTTATACGAGCCTCAATAAACAGCACATGATGTGGGATGGAAGGGTATTTATATTTTTGATTAATCAATATTCATATAAAAAAGGAACATATTTTACTTCACATCATATAATTATACAAATATTTTTGGTTTAAAATAAATACCAAAAATTGTTTCTCTTATAAACCATACAATATCCTTACATTGTGATAGGGGTACGTTGGCTTTAAAACTTGTTATTTATTTTCACAACACTTTTTGTGCTCCATAAATAAACTATTATAAATCAGTTATGATAAAATAAATAATTTCAAATAATATATTATGAACTAAAAATCAAAAAAATTATTTACCATTGTGATTGTTGATGAAAGAATTTCATGTTTGCTGCATTATAATGTGTGTATAACTAACTGGTGGGAAGTTCATTGATATTTCCTCAGTGTCCCAAATATGTAATTTCTTAATAAGAGTCTGGAAGCGTCTATGAGATTTTCCAATAGATTTTAAGACATTTATATTACAGAAATATTCCAAATTAAATGATCTCATCATGGAATAATGAAAATTATTGTAATGTGTCATCTTATAGTTTTTTGGTAAAATGGAGAAAGTATATAATGAATTTATCATTATATCTTTCCAATGTATTTACTTCATTATAGGTTGGATGTGGAGCCATTAATCAATATTAATCATCACAATAATTCTTGTTCTAACCCCATCATAACTAATGAAAGTTTTCTTGTTGGGGATAGTAAGTTGGCCATTTGTCTCCATCCATCCTCAAATTTTATACCCTAACTTCATTCATTGATAATTTTATTCAATACTATGATGTTGTGCCATAGATTTTTTTCATCAACAAGCTATGTAACCTCTAATAATTCAATCATTTTACCATCAATGGTATTTTATTTCATGGGATTGGTAGCATCATCATGTAGAGAATTAATTTTCTACATGAGTAGTGAAACATTTAATTAGTCTTGAATAACAATAATATAGATAGATAGCAAAAATTTTAGAAGGGATTAATAAATTCTCTCTTGAAAAAATGATGAACTCTTTAACATCATATTAATAATATTTTTCCAAACTATTAGAATTCATACAATTTGAAGGAAATGGATAATGGAATTTTACTCTATCTTAAAACTCCTTATCTTCATCTACACCTATGTTTCAATAACTACTCGGAGTATTTTTTTCATCCCATAATTGGTACTACTGATCATTTTGGTTGACTACTGCATAGAGTATATTAAAAAATAAATAAGAAATGAGGGATGAGTCTCAAGACACAAAAGTAAATATTTCTATTTAGTATATAAATATGGTGGTGATGATAATTTCATCTGTAAAACCGTTTAAATTAACCCATATTAATTTAATAATTTCAGGTCACAACACAAAATACAAAATGTTCTGTGAATCTTTGATGAGATGATCAACTCATCCCCACTAAGCTGCACCGACTCTATTCTAATATACTAGTGCTTTTCCCACCCATTATCTCAAATATAAGAGCTCTATATCTAATGAGGTTTTTTTGTACAATTTGAGTATAAAAATAAAAAATTACATTTTAACAGGGCCCCTATAATATACAACAAAGTATATATTTGAGTGTGTTTTCAAAGTTGCAAAAACTCAAAATAAACATCTATGTTATGTCATTGTGTACTAACCAGGACACCATGATAATCAGATGTACCAAATTCATTTTCAAACCATCTAATCAAAGTAATCCTACAACAATTTTATACCATGGTTTTTCCTGGACATAAAAATCATTTCACTAAAAAGATGATAACAGTTGAATCATACTAGGAGAAAAAATTATTTATCTCCCCCTAGAAATAACCACGTCATATGTACCGTGAGAAGAAACGTCATCCCCCTAGCATCCATAACTATCCTAAAGGATGACCATGAAATTTACTTATTCCATCCAAATAATGAAATGGGAATAACGTAGCCATTTTTTATAGGTATTTCATTTGAAATATGGGGTAGTACTAACATAATTGGTTCCCTTAGGAGATAACCTCACTCTACGTTCCACAACACATTAGTTAAACCTAACATATAAAAAACAATAAAGAGGGACAAAAAAAACACAAATTTCCCATCACCCTCACCCTTTCCCTTGATGAATCACTAACATTTCAATAGTAACTAACATTCTAACATACCACACATATCCCTCACTTAATACCCATCATATTATAGTATATGATAAAAATTAATTTTACCATATCCACACATGCATTTTTAATGAAAAATACAGTAATCATTCATTAAGATGTATATTAAAAATATTTTGAAATAAAATCAAATAATTATTCAAATAAAATATTATAAGGAAATATTTATCAAAATTTAACAACAAAATAGTTACATGTTATGTTTAATACCATAATTATCAATAAAATTACACTAGAGAACAAATTATTAAACAAGTAAAAAAACATTAGTTAAACATTGAATAAAAAATATATACAAATATAAAAATGAAGACTTTCTAAATAAAACATAAATTGCATATATAAAACCTATAACGGATCTGGTATTGTAAACATGATATTCCATAATTGAATAATAAAACCTAACAATAACTATTGTATTTTTTATAGCATTTGTAATATATAATAATTGATCAAGATTATATATAACCCACACTTCCTCAATTCAAACATAATTAAAACCTAGAAATTATTTTTAAAAAAAATTTGTTTATCACATGTATACTCTAAGCCCACTCATATTCAAAAATAACATCTGTATAATTTTAATTATGGCTTCAAAAATATTTCATTTCTAAAATTTAATTCACTTTCCATCAAAGCATACAACCAACAACAACATAAACTCAGTAATCACTTTTCAGTAAACCAGCTTAAATTTATCAATTCATTTATGGAAAAAATTAATGTAATCATAAATATTATATAATAATGCTAAGGATCCCTAAATTTTATAATATTTGATACATGGTTCACATAACACCTTTAATAATTCTTCCATGCGGTATATCATTATTCAATTTTTTAATCATACATTCTTCATGTCAATTTTTATTCATATTTTTATTCAAATTGTGTTTGAACAACAAAATATAATAAAATGAAATAAAATATACAAGAATAAGAATAAAATTATTTCATTTTATGATATAGGAATAAAATTCATTTATTCATTCAACTACATCTCCTATGTGACATTAATCGTCTAATAATAATAAAGAAAAAATATGAACTTATTGATCATTTAATTTTTATGAAGGTGATTTGTTCAGTAGATACACATATATTAAAAGTTCTTCTTTTTATCTTAAAAAATCATCTTTATGTGTATGTCATGTTGTGGAAACAATATTAAATCAATGAAAATTCATAATATCTAAATGTTAAAAATAAATATTAACGAAAACATCAATATAATTACAATTTGTTATAACGATGGATTGAGATGGAGTTCACAATGGTATTATACGAATATGGGATGAGTTTATAGAGTAGGGGTGGAATTGTGTAGGTATAGGTTAGTGAGAGAGAGAGATATATGTGAGATGATTGGTTTTTCAGGGTTAAGAAGATCAAAAAATACATAGAGTGTAACCCAAACAAGTAATCAAAAATATTGGAAAAGTAGAAAATAACAAACATTGGATTCTAGACTTGATTCTTCTGATCAAACATTGAGGAGTTGGACCAACTATAGGGGAGTTTCGAGAGAGCATGAGAATCGTGATTTAATGACTCCTGGTTACGGTTATTTTAAATAGACCGAAAAAAAATTCCATGCCCTAAAAAATTCTCATGATGATCCCTTTTCTCATCGATAAATTGATATACACTAATAAAAGGAAACTTTACCAGTTCTGTTTTACTGATGAAATAGAAGAAACTTTATTAGTGTTAAAAAGCATTGATAAAATACATCATTATCAGTGCTAATGTTTTACCACAGATAAAGGTTCCTTGTATCTGTGTTAAAACATTAGCACCGATGAAGGATTTATATGTCTAATTATAAAAAATATAAACATATTTATATAATTATATAATTATTTATTATAATTTTATAATTAATTAAATTTATAATTTTAAATTTATAATTTCATTAGATCTTTTTAAAAATTCTATTTTTTTATTTGTATTTATAAATATTCAATTTCATAAGTACAGGAAATATATATTTATAAATATATTTATACTTATTTATCTATATTTATTAATATATTTATATCATTATATATATAATTATATATATATTTAGTAAATGTATATAAATATAAATATAGTAAATATATTCAATAAAAATATATATATATTATAATTTTATAAATATAAGTATATTTATATCATTATATATATTTTTAGTTTTATATATATATATATATACTAAATATGTATAAATAAAAAATATATTCATTATTTAAATATATTTATTATAATTTTATAAATATTTAAATACATATTAATTTTTTATAAATATTAGAATAATACTAAATAAAAATAATATTTATATATTTATATATTTATATAAATATATATAGCCTACATAGTGCAATTCAGTGGTACGTAGCTTCCCCTATGGGTCACAACGATGTCTTGAGTTCAAGTCTCACCGAGTATATCCCTGCATTATGTTGTATACTTTTCTTGGTAAGGTAGCTCCATTCCCCAAAAAAACTATCGCTTTAACCCCAATATATATATATATATATATATATATAATTCATTATTTAAATAAATATATTATGTTTTTATAATTATTAAACTATATATAATTAGTTATTCATAATCATTTATATACTTATCTAAAAAATAAGATTTATTAATTTATAATACCTTTAAATTTATATATTTAAAAATATAATAAATAAACAATTTTAAATATATTTCTTTATAAATGTTTATTTAAAATTATATTTTTGAAAATATTAACGAATATATAATCATAAATACATGCATTTTAAAAATGAGTGAAATTGGTTAATTAAATAAGTGGACACGTTAAAGTTAATAAACAAATGGATATGTTTTATTAATTTAATATAAATTTTTGAAATTTTTTGATATATATATTGAATTAAAAATGAATAAATAATGAAAAGCCTAAAACATAGTGATTAATTATATATTAATAAATAATATAAAATCATTAAATTTAAAAATAAAATACAAAATGAAAAATATTAAAAATGAATAAATAATACCAAACTATAATAATAGTAATAATAAATAAATAAAAGTAATCTACTAAAATAATAATATATTAAAATTATATTGTTATAAAGAAATTCTAAAAGATAATAATATTAGAATAACTTACCTAAAAATTTGGTGTATGTGTTTCTATATATAATTTCCTTAATTGTGTAAATATTTATGGGTGTACATTATGTATAGAGATTCATTAATTATGTATATGTATGTGAAATCAATGTACACATGACATTTCATATATGTTAAACTAAAAAATCAAACAAAATTAACAATGAATAAGACATTAATATGTGTTTAATTAGTACATTTTATTCATTTTCTATATTTTAATATTTAATATATATTATTTATTACTATTTAATATTAATATATATATTTTTTACTTATTTTTATTTATTAAAAATTGTTTCTTTAATTATTTTTAAATTAATTTTGAAATTTATACATTTTTAGTTTTTGTTTAATTATTACGTTTTTTAATATATCAATATTTAATATATACTATTATTTAATATTTATTATATATATGTATATATATATTACATTTATTCATTTTAATCATTAATTATTTAACTAATAAAATTGTTAATATTTTTCATAATTTACTGATTTTTTATTTATTATTGTTTACTTTTTCCAGTTTCTTCATTTTAAATATTAATATAATTAATATATATTATTTACTAATTTTTATAATTTATTTATATGTACATTTAATTTGTTATATTTTATCAAAAACTATTTAATTAATAATAGTTGTACTATTTTTTAATAATTTTATTTGTTTGGTTATTTCATTTTGCATTAGACCATTGAATACCCTAAAAATAAAGTGCCGATAAAGGGAACTCTTTATTAGTTCTCTTTTAGCATTGATAAAAGGTTCCATTCATCTAAAAAAATTCTATCATTGATAAAGGAAAACAATGTTAAATGGGCTCCATTATAGTATTTACAGGATGTGAAAGTCACAGTCCTATGGTAATATTCTATGTGGGATTGGTACATCACTAACATATCCATACCCATAATTATGTTAAAGTATGAAACATAAAACATGTAGATATCTCATAGAAATAAATACTCTATAACCTAGAGAAGACACCGCTTCCACTAGAATATGTCTCTCAGCCATACTCCCCACAGTGCCTCGATCATCATAAAAATTATCACAATCTCCACCACTAAGATCAAATCATTCACATGTTCTGAATATATAAAAGAATGATAGGCACCATTTTTGAATAATACACTTGAAACCGTAGCAACAACAAGAATAATACCTCGAATTGTAGACCATCCATCATTTCTATTCTCCAGTTTAGGCTAAATGGAATGAAATTATCCAGACCCTCTTTGTTTTGATGTAGTATTAGTCCCCTGAGCTACACCAATCTATTGATATAGGATCTCTTTCCAAGAATCACCTTTTCCACTTCCTCGAATTCCATGGCAAGTAGAACTCCCACTGTTAGACTGATATGGGGTTGGAGATCCCCTTCATGTAATCTTGTCCTTCATATATGTCCCATGATTACCAATTTATCATGGGTTCATATAAAAACTCTATAGGAATCCCATCTTGCAGATGTATCGGCACTCTATAATTGGTTAGTGAACAATATTTTAAAGTGACCTGACCTACCACACTTTTGATAGATCAGTTGAGTAAGATCCTGTGTAACAGGTCCACCCCTCATACCTCTCTTATTTCCACATCCCAAATCAACATTCTCAAAATAATTATTCTATCTCTTGTAATTATAACCCCTGACTGTCCATTCGAATCCACCTATCCTCCACTAAAAACAACATTCAGGTTCCCCTAAAAAATGAGAGCCTGATTCACTACTTCAAAAAAATTATTCAGCCTAAAGATATTCACATGGTACATAATTTTACATTTAAACCCATCCTGATATAGCTTTACCACATTGTCATTTTCACCAACCAAATATGTAAAAACGTTCTGTAAATTAGTAAGGTGTGCTCCATAGTCCATCACAAACATGATCCCCTAAGTAAACCTCATTAAAAAAATTTCTCTCTCATTTCTAAGCCATTTAGAAAAACATTTTTCCATGAACATAACCTAAAATAAATTTCACCCCATATTATATAGTTGTATATCCTATGTCTGGATGTCCCACTAATGTATCACTTGACCATGTAAGAAGTAAGTATCCAATTTCACTCTCTTCTCAGCAGGACTCTCTATGTGGTCATGAATAATTTGGATGGACTTAATGAAAAACTCAATTACCACTAGTCCAACATCTATGGTAAAAGTTAGAGGGTGATGCAACTAGAACTCCAATGTCAGATCAAACATACTCTCCACTACCCACCTTGGGTATCCTTCCATAAATTTCTAGAATTGAGGGATGTTCTATTGGTACAGCTCTCTAACATCCCCACCCGACATTATCAGTATCTCAAGTTCCACTACTGATAGATCATTTCGATCCATTACCTCATTTCATCCTTTCAATATGAATCATCATGTAGGCATATATCTTCATTTCAAAATAGACATCTCAGGACCCAAAATACAACATTAACACTTTTACATAAAAGGGGTTCACAATAATCCATAACAATTCATTCCCACAAACCCCTCTACATAGTCAATATCAAGGTAGTATCAATACCCTTAACCATCCTACATCTAGGTCACGATTAACTAGGGGTAAACTCATTAACATTTTCCAATTTATCATTAAAAACACATGTTTCCACAATTTTCATCATTTTAAAATATTAAAATAATATTAAGATCCTTTTCATTTACATCGAAAATAAGAGGAATGATTTTTTATTTAACGTCATACACAAAAAAAAATCTCAAGTGTGCCTAAAATGAGGCATCCCACAATAATTCCAAAATTCCTCAAATGGTTCATGCATACTCAAATCTTATTTCATTATGATCCATGATTAACATATCAAAAGAAAATCTGAAAGAATAATCACATCACATAACAAGTGCATCACTCATGGTGAAATATCATGAAATAGAAACAACAAACATCAATATAAAAAAGTCCCACCCTGGGTACTTGGGTTTTACACTTTACATGGGTATATTACTCCCAATAATTGGAACAAAACAAATGATCAACTATTCTTAGCCTCTTTTATACGTTTCCTAAAGAGTAATACCAAAGAAAATATAAAAAAACTTTTTCTATAACTAGTATGTGACATATTAACCTGAGTGACACTCACAGGTTCCCCAAGCTAGTTGAGAAAATGACCCCAGGTGTGGCTCCCTGTATTCTAGGGGATGCCGACAACTAGAGAGGTTCTATTATCGATCATTGGGAGACTATACCCTCTTTATCAAAGTATCACAACAACAGATAATTAATAAACATTATCCAAAAGATATAACCATAATCATAATTAGAATATTTTCATATGATGAACCTAATAAGAATAAAATATCTAAAACTGAGGAATATGATATGAAATTCTAGATACTTATGAAGTGTCTTATAAAAAACCCAAGATAAATACACTATGAAATCCCAAGGGTTTCCTAACACCAGGTCGGGTACCCACATCCATTCTCTATCCTGTATCTTTTATTTAACATAGGAATCATTCCCTTATCCTATCATAAAAACTTGAAGTCTATTTGTGTACCGATGAGGAAGCTCAATTATGGTGTGAGTACAACTCAGTAGGCTTCCATGAATGGAATCTAAAATAATGTCCATTCAGTAACAATATATTTAGTTGTATAAATAATAAAATAATATAAACACAGTAAATAGTTTACATATTCAAATATTCATTATTTAACAACATAACCCCTGACTTCCTAAGGAAACCCGAACCATCAATATCAACTTCTTCCAGTGTCTTTGTCTGGTATATCCCCATAAGATATCACATATTATAATTCCAAGCTTATCGATTAACATTTCAATTCAATTCATACTACATCTAATTAAGAACATAGTCCAATGACAATATTTTGGGCCGAAAATATCATGTTTAGAACCTCATGGATATTTGAAGAAAAAAATTGTGACCCCTATCTTTTTTACCACTATTGTATTTTGAAACATCAATTCACATCCCACACACATATATTAGTCAATAAAATATGCTCCTTTAAAAATAATTCTTTCACCCACACATGTATATCATTAAATCACATGTATCATAATATCACACATATTATAATTTCATAGACATCAAGGTTAAGAATAATTAACCTCCTCTTCAAGAATTCTTGTTATGTGCTACAAATTAAATTATCATTAAATATTGGTTCATCACTTTATTACCATGGAAAAAATATAAGCATTACCCATTTATATAATTTAGGGTAATCCAAAAATATCATAATCCTCATTGAAAACTAATTGATGCTAACATTAATTGGCCAATTAGAGATTCATAATATCCCATTGATTTCAAAATCACAATATTCCATTAATTTATTGAACAATTAATTATTCCAATTTGACCAAACACAATTTCCCAAATTTAACATAGATAATTAAAACATGGACATTTAAAAAAAATAGATTCAATCATCAGTGAAATTGACCAATCATAAAAATATAAATATCAAAATTACATACAATTCATTAAATCAAGCCTATGATAATATTAATTTAGAACACCTTCATCAATATTTTTGATGAACGCTTTCCAATAGAGAGCCAAAATTAATGAATAATAACCAAGATCACAATGAAGAATGGGATCTAGATTTTAAAATTAGATCCAAGACTTGATGAATCAATTTGGATCAATCCTATATATAAACCCATCAAAAATGGAGGAAAATCACCCCCCCCCCTTCAATATGGTAGGAGAGACTTGGGAGAGAGAACCCTAATCAGGATGAAACTATTTAACATGAGAGGTGTAGATCCATCTATCTGGCCATCAATTCATAATGAATGGTGATTGAGAGCCATAATAAATCATTTGGAGGCCTCTAAAAACAATATAGGTGAATTAGGGTCTAGTTTAGTCATCATTTAGTGATGTTTAGGGAGTTCAGGAATTTTTTATTTTTTTATAGATAATAAAACCCACACACACAATTTACAAGGCATGGGTGTATGGTTTTCCAAATGATGACCCTAAAATATAATCCTCTAATGAGAGTGGGTTCAGTATTACCCTTAAGAGGGTTCATGTATTGGAAAACCATGTGTTTACCATATAATTATTATTTATCTAGGGTCACATGTTTTGACGAGGAAAGTTTCATGGTCTGGGAAAACTGTGTTCCAAAAGTGCACTGCCAAAACCCCCCAAAATAATATCCAAATTACACCTAAGATTTCCCAAGATAAATCCCAAATAAGTTATAATCAAAACAAGTCGAAATTGTACTAATAAACAAGCTTATGATATCTCTATAAAAGATTAGGATGTTATATTATTCATATTTTTCTTCTATAATTAAACATATTTCAAAATGGTTTCTTTCAATATGAATTTTCATCTTTATTTTCCATTGTGAATAGTTATTTACATTAAATAACGGAGTTCTATTGGTAGTAAACCCATCTTTTATAATATCCATTTAATGAAAAAATTTAAAATTGATAGAAATTTAAGATCTTTATAACAAAACTAAAATCATAGTAAAAATCATATTGAAAAACTTTTTCACCGAATGTAGTTTACAGTGAGTATCTCATGTGGGGGTAAATTGATTACCCAATAAAAATTTACATTAAAAAGTTTAAATAATATTCCCCAGTTTGAGTAAAATAAACCAGTCAATCAAATAAGTAGATAGATATATGTTTTGATCGTTTTATATATTTTTTTGTTGTGTGATTAAGTCTAAGTTAAAACAATATATGGAAATTACTTTGACTTTAGAAATAAATTTACTGAATCAAAACTTTATGTAAACTCTAGTTATGACAAACTATTTAAGTAGTTTCTAACTAATAGTTAAAAACAAATTCAGATTAAATCTTTGAAACGGAAAAAATGAACTACAGAATTGAAACCAGAAGTTCAGTCTCAAGATGATACGCAATCCCCTAAAATTGAAATCTCCTACTACAAAAGAGATTATATAAAAAAATATTGATCTATATCCTAAAAAGTGTATAAATAAAACAACCATAATAAATACAGGCTTTGTAGGGACCTCTTCCACAATATCTATAGGAATAAAATAAACACATGCCACACATGGACCTATTCCATAACAGCATGGATAAACAGATAAAATTACAGTAAAAAAGATATCTTATATCACCTAGTTATAGTGAAAGATCATTGTTCCTTGAAAAAATATGTTAAAAAAACACTATTCAAATTTACATTAAAAAATAGAAAGTGAAAGTATATATGTGTAGACAAGTTATAGTTTCTCTGTCTGATGTGCTCTGAATCATGAGACTCCTTGAACGTAGCTTTGAGAAAATATTGAGTTGTTTTTTGAAAAAAGAGATTAAAATAGAGTCTTTTTAATATCTCTTTATTATAAATGGTTGAAGCGGATGGTATTTTTGACGTTATCCACTAATCCATAGTTTTTTTTAGGTAATAATTATTTATGTATGTCTCTTCAGTAAAAGTAACACTTGATCATGTGTTCACACTCTGCCCACATGCGTGCATTCATTCCAATTTTATTTTTATCATGAGAGTGACTTCTTTGAATATATATAATAGAATGATAGAGTGAAAATTTGAGGAATAATTTTTTGAGTATCCAACAACTTTATACATAGTTCTAAGATACTCATTGTTGTTTCTTTCAATTGTTTAATATTAACCATTAAAAGAAATCCTTAGCATTAAATTTAATAATATGGACATCAAAAATATTTAATACATAAAACCCAAAATATTAATGTTGAGTCATTATAGTGGAAACTCATTTCTAATGGTGATTCATGATAATTGTCAGTTAGGCTGGACATGGTACATTTTCACTAATAGTCTGACATGATAATGGTAGTTCATCTGAGGGTAGGTCTGGTCTTACGGTGTCTCATGTTTAATGGTGACTCTTATGAATTCTGATTCATCTCAATAGTATCTCCTCTCAATGGTGAATCAACTCAACAGTGACTTATGTCAATGGTGACTCATCTAAACAATGAATCATCTCAACAGTGATAAATCATGATGGTGACTTGTCTCAATGGTGACTCATCTCAATGGTGAATCTTCTCAATAGCGACTCTTCGTAATGGTGACTCGTCTCATAAGTGACTCATATCTATGGTGAATTTTTTAAATAGTTACACATCTCAATATTGATTTGTCTTACTAGTGAATCATCCAAAAAATGAACTTTCTCAATGGTGATTCTTTTAGAAACCTATCCAACTTGTCTCCAGGTTTTATTATATTATAAAATGGTATCATAAAGCATAAAACTCATTAAAAACAAAACGAACGTGATATGTGAGGATTAAAACAAGTACATGCCAAATATAAATATTGATTTATAATGAAATATATTATACAATCATACTAGTATATATAACAACATATTTGGTTTATTTATAACCTTTAATCACCTATTTGATAAAAATTCATTAATAAAATCACAGTTTCTGAGGATATATGCTACCATTTTCAAGTATGTTTTCGTTTGATAGTTTTTTTACTATTGTTTTGATCGTGATTCCATATTTTCCTTAATGTTATTATTTATATAAAAATAATATATATTCATTATATAAATATATATATATATATATATATATTCATCTATAAAATTAGTGAGGAAAAATTAACTAAACCATTCATGGATATTGTAGGTCGTACGTACGCCTAAGCATTATTATCATATTTTCAGTAGATCGAACAAATGAATGGTAAATAATAACTATCCAATACCAAAAAATTATTATATCACATATATTATATATATTCATTGAATAAATTCTTATTACAATCCATTTGAAACAAAAATGAAAAAAATCACATTGGTTTGTGGATGTCGTAGTCCACACTTACACATGATCAATGTTATCATCTTCTAAAGGACTAGAAGGTAATAAAGTATATATGATTTTATAATTAAATAATTGTTATTGTATATTATATGTCATATATATATTAATGTCCTAATTTTGGATTCCACTGAAAGGTTCCTCATAACCGTTTGGCCACATGGCCTCAATCACTTTTCCCCAAACGTTAGGTGCTACTGACATGAAGTGGGGGAATTAGGTGTGATAGTGGGGAAAATATGCCCTCATTGACAGAGTCGAACACTACGAAGTAAATATTAAAAAATAGTGGAAGAATTGAATAGCAAACAATTGAAACAAAAATGCTAAAGTTAGATAGATAAATATCCAAGTCTCAAACCATACAAATGATAATGCATAATGTTATATGTTCTAAGAAAGGGTCCAAATAGGATAAATTGTAATCAGTTAGAGATACAATACAAGTATAGAATTTGAAATAAAAATCAAAAGCATCCCAATCCTCATCTTGGTCCCATGTTATCCTACTCTTAATCACCAATCAAGTACTTGTATAAGGATGCTTTCCCTTCTCAACTCTTGAATCCATATAATCAATATGGTCCCAAAAACATAACCCAAATAGGGTGTGATACTACTCTTAGTAGGCATCCACCAATGATCCTTTCAAGACAGTCAGTGAATATATATGCAACAAAAAATAGGGATAACAGTAAATAAGAAGTGTTCAAGTAACTATCCATTTATTTTGATTGTGTTACTTATCAATTTAGTTTCATTTAGGTGCAACTATCTCGGGATTAGGCCTTATCCTGCCAATCCCCTGAATAGAAGTAAACCCAGTAGATGTCTTAGAAGATCATCTAGATAAAAGTTAATACAGAATCTTGGATTATGATTTTTCTTAGTAGATTTATCATAAGTTGTTCCATTTCCGTTAACATGTTCTGTGAACTTTAATAAGCTCTTGAAGTTTGGACTAGGATCGTTGACCCAAGGTACCAATGTAACCATCAACAAGTGACATGACCATTTATCTATTAACCATATTATAATTTCAGCATTTAATCATTTGTTCAGTATCTAATAGAGCTTGTCCTATGTTTCCCTCAATGGACCAATGATTCACTCGACATTTACAAAGAAGACTCTATGAGCCTGAAAGCCAAAACTATGGTTCGCTCATGGCTCTTAAGTATTTATCCTCTTGAGTGTGTCCATTTCATTTTAACTGAAAAAATGGCTCACCCATGGTAAGCAAAGTTTAATTAGTCGCATGAGACTGAACTTTCCTTTTAACTGAGACTGTGGATCTCCCTTGTCTAATTACCACTTTTATCCATTTATTATATCATTATAGATAGAATTGAATAAAACTATCACCTGTATTTAAACATAACAAGTCACCTCAGAAATTTACATTGTAGAAAAGACATGAAAATTATATTATTTCACGGTTTTAATCATAACAACTCATACGGGAATTTCATATAAAAATATATAATTTTAATCAACCCCAAAAGGGGAAAACATTAACAAGACTCAAAGGCATTCTTTCCAAATGGATAACCACATGAAATGCACCTTTGGGGTGTCCCTAAATCAAACAATTAGCAATCACATGCCTCAATTTTCATATAATCATATACCTAAACATCATTAGGTATCAACAGGTTTCCACTCTTGAGGAAAACCAAACCCAAAAAATGGCCTCATACCATTTTGGCACATATAATCAACTCGACATTTAACGAAAGGCATAAGAACACCTATCTAAATGTTGTAAAACCGATATAATCTGACCCCAACCCTTGAATCGGCATAGAATAGTGTAGATCTAAGAGAATGGGTAAATCATTCAACATTGAATTAACAATTCATGAATAGAAATCATCAATAATGGCTCAATGAGAGTACATATTTTACTAAGAGGAATCCAATGAGATCGAAGGCACGAGAATCCGGTTCCAGACAACAAAACGAGAGAATAATCAACTCTCTTGACTCTTTGTTCATCGCCAAGAGGGTTTTCTGTCCATGAGAAGATAAAATGAGGTTAAAACGCATTTTAATCTGAAATTTAATAGTACACATCATCTAAATTAGTATACACGGAATGTATATCATTTTACTATTAATAAATTTGACGACGTACTTTACATGTCCCGCACCGACAATGCCAACATGACTACACGGCATGTACTACGAAGTACATGGCGTATAGGGGATTTTTCTCCCTTTCTGTCCAACGAAAGAACAGACCATGTATCCCCATCCTACATAGCTTATAAAAAAAATTGTATACACAGGATTACATGGAATTTTATACTAAAACATAACATTTTGTTTGTTTTCCTTGTTTTCTCAAAAACAACTCAAATGAAAAGAAAAAGAAGAAACCCATACCTCTTAAGAAGAATTGGGTTCAAAACATATATACAATAAACACATCATAATACCCATATATAAAATATAGTGATGAGAAATACATTTTATCACTATGTGGAGACGGTAAGTCATAAGTACTCACGAGAAAAATAATCACATCCCATTTGATGGAAAAAGGGTGAATGAAGGTGGGTTGATTATCAAAATAAAATTTCTATATATTTATAATACTGAATTTATTATTTTAGAAAGAATATAAATTTTTTTGGAGGTATAATAGTAAAAAAAAATTAATTAATTGGTTACAAGATTACCACTTCATTGAAATAACTACATTAGATCTACTCTTAAGGGATCTAGGGTTAGTATTTTGGGAATACAACCACATATATAATGTTTCTAAGGGTTTGGAGAAGACTGAAAATTACTTTTTTTAATATCATAATCCCCTTTTAAGGGGTAGGGGAACCCAAAATGACATCAAAGGAAATACCAACAATCATGTCTCCACGGACAAAATTCAAAGCCAAACAAATCATTCAAGACTTATGAGAAAAGCTCCACCCCAGCATTAAAAACATGAAGACCAGTTACACCAACCCATCACTACAAGGAAAGTTGTCCCATGAAAAAATTCACGAGCCCGGTACCAATGACAGATTCATAGCCTATCGAACGCACAAATCCATATAGCAATGACCCAGTGAAACTCTTGCTCTCAACCTCATCTGGAACATTCCCAAGTAAATGAACAGGTTGCAAAGGGCCTCAAACCACGAACCACAGGACCGAAAAAAACACCATAGAAAAACCATTTCAAGAATACATAAATTCATCACCACAAATCATCAAACCTTCAAATAATTCACGAACTCCTGTGCCTCCACTGGAGATACCACCAAGCCCTGTCGCGTTCGGCTAGCATGGAGCGATATGAGCATGTGACGCCCCAAAACACATCCAAAAAACCTCCATATTCATCACCAATTCATAAAAACAACCATCAAACATGCAATAGTGTGTAGAAACCGGAGGAAAATAACCCCCCCCCCCCCCCTCCGAACCACTCGGAAGCCAGCGGCAAGCCACCTCAGAAAACCACGACGGAGCTGTCACTACTTCGAGCTGTCCCCCCACCCGATCCACACTAGAAGCACACCAAGACCGTCGAACCATGCCGAGCCACACCAGATACACACCATCGAGACAAGCTAGAGACAACCCGAACAACACGGAAGGTCGAGGTCAATGATTTACACTGAAGCCACGGATGCCACTGAGACACCTCGAATCCATCGTCGAGGCACGCAAGAAACCCGAGTCACACCACCTCCGAATTAGGATCTAGGATAAGGTGATGTTGAGCCATCGAGAAACACTGGAGGAGGGGGGAGGAGAAGGGACCCTTTGAATAAAACCCTAGAATCAAGTTTCTCAAAGACCCCCACCACTCAGAGGCCAATCAGATAAGAGAAATTTATATATTATGGGTGATCTTGAATGTAACATCCTAGTTAAATAAAGAATATGAAATTTTCATCATTATTAATATTTGGGAATTAAATATTAATTTTACATTAAATGGGTTTCTATATTCGATGGCATAGTCGATACGCAACAATGAGTTTCTTTGAATGTCTTACATTGCACACAATGCCGAGTCATACTAAAATAATAATAATAATATATTATTATTATAAATGGTATTTAACTCCTAGCCTTTGTATTGGTGGGAATTAATATAACTAACTAAAATATGATTATACATGTTTTTTTATTGTTTTTACATTTATCCAATAAAAGTTAGATGGTTAAAATATAAATAAATCTAATTTTAAGCACAATTACTCTAATATTCATTAAAAGGATGATTTACCACATTTTAATAGAGAACCATATTTAAATATAGTTTTAGTAACTTATATATGTTCTATTTGACCAAATAAAATTCTTCATTAGAATCGGGACATCAAAATTCACTTCGGGTAAAATTTTGGTAATTTTCTAATAAAATTCAATTTTTGATTAATAGTTGAAAATACTGTATTTTAATTCTAAATTGTCTTTTAATATAATTTATTTATATGGTTATATTATCTTTTTAATTGGTTTTGAAGTTTTATTGGATAATATTTTTACCATTTAATCTTATTTTGGTCATTGGATTTAATTGCACTTTGAAATTGGACCTAAACAAGTGTTAATGTTTTGATAGTTACTATTTGTCAAAAAAAGATTTTTGTTTTAACTAGGAGAATTAATTTTAATTTAATTATTGAATATTCTATGTTTTTAATTTGGTAAAATAGAAATAATTTTTGAATTTCAAATTTCAAATATATCTTAGGCTGAATTTATGGTATTTTTCAGAAAAAACATCAATTTTTGATGAATTGTGAAACCACTAAGTAGTTGTTAAAAACTGACTTTTTTATTTAAATGAAAATTTACCACTTCTATGAATTGAATTTTTAAAATCCGACATACATGGTTTTTATTTTTAATTAAAATTTGGTTCAATAAGAGGATAATAATTTTGGGGGAATAGTAAATTTTGACTTTTATTTATTGCAGTTAAAGGTAAATAGGAAATTCACGGTAAAAAGCATATAATAATAATACAAAATTACCTTAAAACTTGTCCTAATCTTATTCGATGAGTCATGTACGACCATTGACATCATTTTATCCATTTTGGGACCCCATGGGGCCACTGAAGAGTTATAATGCAACTTTATATTAATTAATTTAGAGTAAAGGCAAAAATGACTTATACATATATCTTTTAGTAAAATATCTTTTACATGGGGTTATATATGTTATATTTTAGACTATAAATATTATTTGGAAATATAAAAATATTTCATAAATCATTGTATTTATTTTATAATTTTTAGAGATGAAATAAATTAAATTTTTTATGACATAATAAGGATGCAGTGTTTACCTCATTAATAATTGATTTAAATAAATAATATTATAAAGATTAAAATAATATCAAAAACTTGTCCAATTATTATTGGATGATTTTATTTTGACAATGAGTCGTCTTATATTTTCCCTTATTGAGTTTTGGAGCTTTAGAAACCAAAAATCATTATATAATTAAATATTAGTCGTACACATTCCTAGAGAGTCCCTTCTCCCCCTTAAAAAGACCTCACTTCAAACCCATTCCCCACAGTTCTCAAGCCCCTTGGATCATCCAACCCTCTGCACAATTAATCTCCCTACATCCCTCTCTTCCTCTTATATGCATTACCTTAGGCAGAAGGCACTTCAAAAGACCCTTTTGGTTCAAACCAAAGGGAGTTACCCAATTTAACGGTAACATCTTAACTTAAGTTATTTTGTTTTATTTTACTTCTCCAACCCCATAAACTCTTTTAACTACTTTATTTTATAAAAACACAAATTTCCTCAATATACTGGGATATTTTATGAGTATTATTTGAACTACACTTACACACACCACCATATAATTGGTAAATAACATACTGTTTCTGTGGATGGAAAACTAACGCCTTAGGAAACCATGATTGTTTAATTATATCCTACCGCCTCATATGGGGTCCTTTATTACAGAAAAATATTTATATATTATATTTATTATATTTATGTTTTCCTTATGATTCTGTATATTTAATTTATATCATACCTTTATGGTTTCCAGTATTTGTAAACGCGATAATTTCATTTGAGGAAGTGCGGACTACAACCTCTTCAAAGTGATATGACTCGTTTATAGGATACGTGGGAAGTATAAAGGATATATTTATTGAAATTAAATATGATATTATAATTTAATTATAATATAACCATGTATCATTATGTTTTCATTCAATTAAAATATGAAATAGCAATTAAAGTAGCGTTCATGCGTACGTACGACTTACTGTCTCCATTAATGGTGCATTTCATTTTTTATCTCCAAATGTTATGTACTGTTATAAATACATATATATACTGTATATGTATTATATATATGATATATAAATCATGAATATCATTTTGGTGATAATGGACTCTTGTCCACATGGACAACTTGTATTTATACGGTGTTCATTTTTTACTCGAGTAGCAAATATTGACAAAACAACCATTGTTAACTTAAATGATTACATAATGTTTATAACATGGTGATGAGTGATATAAAAGGAATAATAAACATTAAAAAGGTTACTTAATCATGTATAAATGAACTTATGTTTATTATTCAGGAAGAACAAGGAACAAATAAGTCAAGTCTGACAAAAGGTAAGGTGTTTCTTATCTCACTTTTAATTCCGTGACATTTCTATGGTTTTCCACATATTTATTTCATATGGTGTATTGTGTACAGGAATTTGATATATATTATCATGATTCTTTTTATATTCTTTTTATACTATGAATAATTAGGTGGTTATTAACTTTTGGTCATATGACTCGATTGATTACAACATGGTAAGGTATTTTCATCTCACTTTTTATTCCCGTGAGATTCATGATATATTTGGAACTATTTCCTTTTGTGTGGTGTATGTACTGACCTTTATTGTATTCATTATGTAATATAATTTAATTTATGGGTATTTTCATCTTCATTTTATGATCCTTCCTTCATGGGGTGTATGTTTCATAAGTTACCATATCGGTAAGGGAACCTTTCACCCTCCTCTTTTTAAATGACTTTTTTGGTTGTTTTTTTTTAATTTACATCTTCTTATGTTGGGATATGTTCTTCTATATCATTATTTATGTAAATTTCAGGTCATATTTATTATATACCCTGTTTTTCTAATCAACTCAATTTCATCATTTTAAAGCGACGTCGTTAGGCTGTCGAATTTTTTAACTGAACTTTCTAAACCAATTTCTATTCCTTGGGTTAATTGTCTAATTCTTAATTATGTCATGATATCATTATGTGTTGAATAATTTTTTATTTATTTATTTTTTAAATTCAAATCCCTTTTTTGTGGATATACTTTTGATACACATAATCACTCCATTGTTAAATTCGCAGTTAATCGATATTAACTTTATAGGAGTAATTTTCACTCAATTTCCATTAATGTAGTTAAACATACAAGGCATTGGTTTTGTATTGAAAATAACATGTTTTAATGTTCTATGATTTATTTTCATTTAATATCCAATAATATTGAGTTCATTTATATTTTTCACACATTATTATGTAATTCATTTATCTTTAATCTAAGGATGTAGTTTTTATAAGGGATTTTATCTCATTTTACATTCGATTGAGACTTCATTTTTTTCACCAATTCACTCTTATGTTGTGTATATAATGTCCTTTTGAATATTATATCATGAATCCCTTTATTCTCATGATATTATAAAAATTTTATTCAATGTTATTCTTCAATTATTTGTATTCGAATGTCTCTCATTTTGTTAAAAACTCATTTACTAAAATATCAATTAAATTTTTAGTGATTTATTCTTTGAATTCATTCTCATTAATGTCAACGTTTTAAAATTGTTTTTAGGATTTATTTATATGGACATTAATGTTTTAAAATTTTAATTATTTTAAAAGTTTCATAGTGGTATAAGACACATTGATTCCAAAAAAGCTCTTCATTAAATGTTTTAAATGGTTTGATAAAGCATTTTTTATTTTAATATCTTGTTATTATATGTTGTGATTGGAATGTGGAAATGTTATATTTCAATTATTATTGTTTTATGGGTTATGATTATGTTATGGATAATGGGAATTGTTTATGTAAAAGGGTGGTTCTGTGAGAAACCTAGGGCAGGTAAGCCCGAGTTAGCTCTCCAATGCATTGGGAAACATGACAGAGTTAAACATAAGTTTTTCTCCTAATAGATTTAAGGATTATACTGTCATGGGTATTCCAAATGTGACTCCCTATGTTTTTGTGATAGCTATAATTTAAGTATGTTATGAATTCCATAAGTTACCTTTATTATTTCAAATTTCTATGTGTTATTTATAAATCTTATGATTTTGTAAGGTATGTTATGATTGAAAAGTTTGGTTTCATTGATTTGTATTTATTGATGGGCTAATGTTTTCCTTCCTTATTTTATAACCCTTACTGTGCTTTTTATACTCATCTCGTGTTTATGAAATGTTTTCCACAGGACTTAAAGATGAATAGTGTCAAGGATGGGATCATGGAAAAGTCATGCGGTCTAAAACATGGATCTAGACATGTTTGTTTTTAAGAGTTTTTATTTTATGAGAAATGGATACTGAGTAAAAGTTTCTACATGTAATATTCAAGTTGTTATGTAAATGTTGTGTCCTAATTATCTAAAACTCTAAACCTAAAAAGATCCCCAATCTGAATTATTGACATAATTCAAGATTGTGTAATGTTTAAGGCCTAGTCCTTATAGTCTGTATCAGAGGTTAGTTTAGATAACTTTTGGAGATAAGGGTGTTATTTAATCATAAGTGAAATAACCATAATAGTTAGGATATTAGAAATATCCATAGTTATTTTAGATAAATTTAATGAGTTTAAGATAACAGGAATAAGTATATCTTAGTTATTACCTCTTCATAAGATATTATATGATGATTTTTCTGGTATACACACACTGACCTTTTTGGTTTTAGTAAATGGATGGATCTAGAAAGCACCAATGCAATAGTGGATGTGAAGAAAAATATGATGGTTTTCAGAATCAACAACTGAATGAAATGGGAGCTGCAATGATAACTATTATGGTTATTCTCAACCCACTATCTAGAGTAATGATTGAACAACTAAACCATGGTGATTTTTATAAGGCATCATATATGCGTGAAACAAATCCCTATGGATGTTCAGGTAATAATCATAATGATATTTATGTTCATAAAACAATGTGTCAAGGAATTGGAAAGAAACACCAAGGAAATTGCTTCAAAGGGACGAGAAGATGCTACAGATGTGGGAATTAAGGTCATAAATAAAGAACCTGATATGGAAAAGGAAGCCTCCAAATGACTCTAAGAAAGGGAAATAAGTTCATTTTATTGGATTAATTTAAGGATTTAAATGTGGTTCTCATGGTCATTATACAAATAGATGTCATGCGAAGAAGGTTCAAGAATGGGATAAGCAGGATCATACAAATATATGTTTACCAATTCCTAATGTCATTAAAATTGAAGATGAGGAAACTCAAAATAACCAATGAATAGTATGAATTATTTCTTAGATGTTGTTTTGAAATTATCAAATCATAGAATATGATTAATGATTTTGTTTGTAGGAAAGTAGTATTATGGAATATGATGGAAAACAATGGATAATGGATCATGAATAATGTTGAATGAGTAAAATGTTTAAATATAAGGGATTCCAGAGTCATGGTAAATTTGAGGATGGTGAAATTCCTACACGTATTAAGTATCTATTGATGATGGGATTACTTTGGAAGAATTTTTCAAGTATGTATAACTATGAAGATTGATATGTGGAAATGTTATTCAAGAAATATTTATCTTTACTTTTGTGGAGTAGTGATTGAAATATTATTTTCGAAAATCTATGTTTTTATTATAGACATAAGGTGATTAGGGTTATTTATGGAAATGATTAACCTATCATAGAGAATATGTGTTTAGGTTAATTACAGATCAGTATGATACATTAAGAATAGTTAATGTTTTTGGAGATAAATGTAAGATTTATTGTAGAATACTATGTCATTAAATCCTTCTGAGTTTTGGGTCTCAATCATTGTTTGGATTACATTGAAGAATTTGAAGGACAATTGTACATTTAATTTTATTTCTTGAACTTTGGGTTCTTTTTTTTCTATGAAATTTGGCGATTAAGAGTACTATTTCTTTTAATATAGGATTATCCTTTTGGGGATTATCTGATCTTGTACTAACCAAATTTGGTTTTGGTTGATTTCTAAACATAGGGAAATATATAGTTCATCTTTTTTAGATTATGTGACACTATAAAAGATGATTCTAGCACTTCAGGTGTCTCTAAGTCATCACGATTACTTACCATTTGGTGAAAAGATGAGTTTGTGATTCAATTTTATTAAAGGTTGACACTCTATATGAAAAGTAAGTATATTTCCTTACAATATTAGTCTAGATATTAATATAATTCTTGAACTCTATGAAAGGATGTTGATGCAAAATAACTATAAACTCTCCTTTATCATCAGACTTTTTCCCAACCCCAAATGTATGGTATTTTGGTGGTTAACGTTATGTGATCTAGTTCTCTACCACTCTTTATTCAGATATGAGAGTTATTTTCTCTTACATATCCATGTTTTCATGGAAACCTAGTATCTACTATCTTGGGTGACCTTTGTACTTCTCTCTTTTATTTTAAGATGATATTTTTATTGAGTCTTTTTCTGATGTGGGACTTTCAATGATGTTTCTTGGCCCAATTTTAAAATTGCGAGGACGCAATTCCCAAAAGGTGGGAAGGATGTAACATCCCAGGTAAATAAAGAATATGAAATTTTCATATTTATTGATATTTGGGAATTAAATATTAATTTTACTTTAAATGTGTTTTTATGTTCAATGGAATACCCAATATGAAACTAAGGGTTTCTTTTAAAATCTTACGTTGCACACAATGCCGAGTCGTACTAAAATAATAATAATATAATATTATTATTTTAAATGGTAGTTAATTCCTAGTCATTGTATTAAAGGAAATGAACAGAACAAACTACAATAAGATTATACATGTTTGTTAAAATTTTTTACATTTATCCAATAAAAGTTGGAGTCTTAAAATGTGAATTAATCTAATTTTATGCGTAAATACTCTAATATTTCTTAAAAGGTCGGTTTATCACCTTTTGATGGAGAACCCTCCTTAAATAAAGATTCGGTCACTTTTATATGTTCTATTTGACAAAATAAAATTCTTCATTAGACTCGAGACATCAAAATTCACTTTGGGTAAAATTTTGGTATTTTTCTAATAAAATTCAATTTTTGATGAAGAGTGGAAAATATTGTATTATAATTCAAAACTGTCTTTTACTATAATATTTTTTCCAATTAACTTTTTAATTGGTTTTAAATTTTAATAAGATTATATTTTTACCATTTAATCTAATTTTGGTCATTGGAATTAATTGCACTTTGAAATTGGACATAAACAAGTGTCAATCTATTGATTGTTATTATTTCTTAAAATAGGCTTTTTGTTTTAACAGTGGGAATTAATTTTAATTTAATTAATTCCAGTTATATTTTTTGAATTTGGAAAATAGATAATATTTTTTAATTCAGAATATCAAATATAGCTTAGGCTAGATTTTTTATATTTTTCTAAAAAACCTGAATTTTTGATTAATAGTGAAACCACTAAGTAGCAGTTAAAAACTGACATTTTCATTTAAATGAAAATATTATGCTTATGTGAATTGAGTTTTAAAAATTATAAATACATGGTTTTATTAGTATGTAGAAAATTTTTCAATAAGATTAAAATAATTTTTGATGAAAAGTAGGTTTTGACTTTTATTTACTACAGTTAAAGGTATATAGGGTAATTTAAGGTAAAAATAATACTGTAATATTAAAACATTACCTTAACTGTAGTCCTAAAATTATTGGATGAGTCATGGTAGACCATTGGTATCCTTGGATCTTTTTTGGTACCCCATGGGGCCACTTAAGTGTGATAATGACACTTTATATTAATTCATTTAAAGTAAAGACAAAAATGACTTTAACATATATCTTTTAGTAAATTAATTTTTAAACGGGGTTATATAAGTTATCCTTTAGACTATAAATATTATTTGGAAATATAAAGAGATTTCCTACATCATGGAATTTGTTTATAATTTTCAAAATAAATTAAATTAAATTATTTATGGCACAATAATGATGAAGTGTATACCTAAGTGATAAATGATTTTAATAAATAAGATTATAAAGATTAAAATAATGTCCAAACTTGTAAAATTCTTACTGAATAATTTTATTTAGGCCATGATTCATATTATATTCGACCTTAATTAGTTTTGGACCTCTATATTCCGAAAATCATTATTTAATTAATTAATAGTCTCACACATCCCTAAAGAACCCCTCATGTCCTTATAAAAAGTCATCACTTCTAACCCATTTATCACAATTCTCAAGCCCCATGTCTTATAGAAACATTTCCCAATTAATCTCAATACATCCCTATCTTCCTCCTAGAATCCTTACCCTATGAAAAAATCACTTAAAGAAACCATTTTGGTTCAAACTAAAGGGAGTTACCCTATTTAAAGGTAACATCTTCTCTTAAGTTCTATTGATTTATTTTTCTTATCCAACCCCATAAAATCTTTTTATTAATTTAATTTATAAAAAACCCAGTATCAAAAATATAATATAATGTTGTTATTATGATTATTCAAACTAATCTTACACACACTTCCATGTAATGGGTAATGAACATACTGTTTTGTTGGATGGAAAACTAACGCCTCATGAAATGGTGATTGTATAATTATCTCCTACTGCTTCTTATAGTGACCATTATGATGGAAATGTTTTTATATATTTTATATATATTTTTTATTTTTTCTGTATGCTACTGTATTTTAAATTTATATCATACCTTTATGGTTTTTATTATGAGTTAACGCGATAATTTCATTTGAGGATGTGTTGACTACTGCTCCCTCAAAGTGATATGAATCATTCATACCATAAGTGGGAAGTATGAAAGATTGAGTTATTGAAATTATATATGATATTATAGTGGAATTATCATATAACTATGTATCATTAAATTTTCATTCAATTAAAATATGAAATAAAAAAATAAAGTAGCATTCAGACGTACGTACGGCTTACCGTCTCCATGAATGGTGCATTAATGTCTTATCTCCAAAGTTTATGTTATATTATAAATACATATATGAATAGGATATATGTGATATATATGATAACTAAATCATGAATATAATTTCTTAGACGATGGACTCTTGACCACATGGTCAACTTGTAATTATAAGGTGTTCATTTTATACTCAAGTACCAAATATCGACAAAATGATGATTATTAACATAAATGATTATATGATGATTATAACATGGTAATAAGTGATATAAAAGGAATAATAAAATTGAAAAAGTTCTATTAATCAAGTATAAATTAACTTAGGGTTATTATTCAGGACGAACAAGTAAAAATAGTGAAGTTAGACATGAGGTAAAGGGTTTCTTATCTCACTTTTAATTAAGTGAGATTTCTATTATTCACCACTTATTTATTTCATGTGGTGTATTGTGTACTTATATTTGATATATATTATCTTGATTCTATTTATATTCATTTTATTATGTGAATAATTTAGTTGTTATTAACTTTTGGTCATACGACTCGATTGATTACAATGTGGTATGGGATTTTCATCTCACTTTTTATTCTCATGAGATTCGTGCTATATTTTCCACTATTTACTTTTGTGTGGGTTATATACTTCCCATTATTGTGTTAATTGTGAAATATAATTAAATTTATTGGTATTTAAATTTTCATTTTATGATCATTATTTCATGGGGTGTATGTTTCGTATGTTACCAAACCAGTAAGGGATCCTTTCACCCTCTTCTTTTTAAAAGATGTCTTTTTGTTGTGTATTTTAAGTTACATATTATTATGTTTGGATATGTTATTCTATACACATATTGCTGTAAATTTTATGTCCAAGTGATGTGATACCCATTTTTTCTAATCAACTCATTTTCTGAATTTTAATGTGATGTCGTTGGACTGACGAATTTTTGTAACAGAACTTTTTAACCCAATTTTCATTCCATGGTTTAATCTTCTATTTCTAAATTATTTCATGATTTGATTATGTGTGGAATCATTGTTTATTTATTTATGTTGTAAATTAAACTCCCATTTTTGTGTATATACTATTGATACACATAATCACTCCATTGATAAATTCTCAAGTCATCGATATGAACATTATAAGTGTAATTTTAACACAATTTACATTCATTGAGTTACACATCCAAGTCATTGGTTTTGTCTTATAAAGAAAATTTGTGAATGTCCTATGATTTATTTGTAATTAATATCCAATAATATTGAGTCTATTTATATTTTTCACACATTATTATGTAATTTATTTCTCCTTAATCTAATGATACGAGTTTCAAAAGGGATTTCGTCTCGATTTACATTCCAGTGAGACTTAATTGTTATTATAAACCAATTCACTCTTATATGATGTATATACTATACTTTGGGATATTATATCACGAATTAATTTATTATAATGATATTATATAGTTCTTATTCAATGTTATTCCTCAATTAGTTTTATTCAAACATCTCTCATTTCGTTAAAAACACTTTAATTGAAATAACATTTTAACTATTTTAATGATTTATTCTTTTAATTCTTTGTCATTAATGTCCATTTTTTAAAAATAGTTTTTAGGATATATTTATATTGGAATTATTTTTTTAAAATTTTAATTCCTTTAAAATATTGAAATTGGTATGGGAAACTTTGATTCCAAAAAATCTATTCATTAAATGTTTTAAATGGTTTTGAATAATGTTTGATAAAGCATTGTTGATTTCAATATCTTGATATGATATATCGTGATTGGAATGTGGAAATGTTATATTTAATTTATGCTTGTGTTATGTGTTATGATTATTTTATGATTATTGGGCATTGTTTACATATACTTGTGGTTCTGTGATAAACCTAGGGTGAGAGAGATTGAGATAGCTCTCCAATGCATTGGGTAATGCGACAGAGGTAAACGTAAATGTTTCTCCTATGAGATTTAGGGAAAATATTGTGGAGGGTATTCCAAATGTGACTCCATATGTAGTTGTGATATCTAAAATATAATTATGTTATGAATTCTATATGTTAGATTTATGAATTATGATTTCTGTGTGTTATTCATAAATCTTATGATTTCATAAGTTATGTTTGATTAAAAAGTATGGTTTCATTGATTTGTATTTATTGATGGGATAATGTTTTCCTTCCTTATTTTATAACAATTTCTGAGATTTTTATGCTCATCCCATGTTTTTGAAATGTTTTCCATAGGACTTAAATATGAATAGGGTCATGGATTGGATCAAGGAAAAGTTATACTATCTAAATCATCGAACTAGACAAGTTTATTTTTATGATTTGTTATTTTATGAAAAATAGATACTAATTTATAGTGTCTATATGTAATATTAAAGTTGTTATGAAATATTTATGACCTAATTTTCTAAAACATTAAACCTGAAAAGATCCTCAATTTCAATTCATGACATAATTCACGATTATGTAATGTTTAAGGCCTGATCATTATATTGACGGCTCGAAGTGGCGTTAATAAGGGAAATGAGGGGTTCCCTTTTATAATTGTGGGGAGATGCACCCTTCGAATTTTTTTAAACATTAAAATATATTAAATTCATTTTCATGAAAAATGGTTACAAATGGACAATATATGGATATGGGTAAAATTTTAGACCATATATTGACCCCATTGAACTATTGTAATTTTTTTTAGTATTTTTATATAATTTTGTATATATTATTTTCATTAAAATTTTCTATTTTCAAGGGAAAAACAATTTCTTAAAATTTGTCTATTATTTTATAATGATAATGTTGGAAATTGAATATATTTATTTAACATGAAAATCATAATTTTTATTCATCTAAAAGATTATTGGATCCAATTAACATAATAAATTATATTATTTTTAATGTTTTTAAAATATATTAATATTTTTTTAATTAATAGTAGAAATAATGCATTGTTATTGCATAAGAATCTATGGTCGTTATATAGTCACTAAAAAATATAAATATGTTTCCATCAAGAAAAAAATTTCATTAATATCATAATATACAGTTGGATTCAATCATGAAATTATTTTCTCCCTAAATAGACACATAAGAGAAATTTAAAACTAAGAGAATGAAATTTTGGGACTTTATTTTATTTTATATATTATATGGGCCATTTTCATGGAAATGTGTCTATTAGAAAAACAAATTTTTATCCAAAGTTTATAAGGGTATAAATAAATTAATCAAATAAAATTTATGAATAATAATAATCGCGTTATAACTTATTTTTAACCAATATTATCCTTTTGTCAAAAAACCAAGACTTGTGTAATTTAACTTTTATCAAGGTGATAAATTTTTCCATGGTCACTATTCATGTTGACAAAAAAATGGACTAAATTATCTAACATTAATCCATTTATTTCTGATAGGGAATCCATTATATCAAATTCAATCTTTATTAGAGGCTGAAATTAATTTATAAATAACTGTGAAACATGCGACAAAAACATCTTTCTATACAAATAAATTTTAAGCATAAAACCTACTCTATTATTTTCATATGACTAAAAATATTTAAATGAATGTTAGTAAAATTTATTTTAAATATAATATATACATTTAATTAAATTAATCCATCAATAGTGATTAATTTGATTTCTTAAGATAAAAATAAATTGTGCACAAAATTACATTTTTTAGAAAAAATGTTCTATTATGTTTAAAAATGATTTCTAATAAATTAAAATATAAAATTTATTAAAATGGAAATAATTGGATTAATTAATTTATAATATGAATAAATTTAATTTGAAACTATTTAAAAAATATAACATTTTACATTCCTGAAATAAATATAAAATTTTCAATAAAAATAAGAATTTTTCAATATTCACTGGAAAATAAATCTTTTTTTTAAATTATCTTAAAATAATCCTAGGATAATTTTAATATGAAGATTTCAAAATTGTGTCCATTTTATAAAATTAAATTTCAAATTTTTAAATAAATTAAACATAATATTTATTTAATAAATAAATAAAAATATTTTTTTGAAGGAAACATAATATTGATGAAGAGAATAAATTTACTAAAAATTTAGCGATTATTACTAATAATTTCTCAATATATTTATATTTATTTTTAAAATTTTTTATATTTCATAAAATCGTTAATCATATTCATACCCACTAATTCAATAGGTTGGTTATAACTACAACATCAAATAATAGTATTTTTATAGTATATCATGGTTAGTTTAATCATGGTGTCGAATTCAAGGAAAACCTTTAAATATATAAAAGGTATTTCAAAACAATAATTCATAAAATCTCTCAGTATTACATTGCATATTAAAAAATCCACCACATTTCCCTTTCACTTCACCATATCCCTAAGCAAGAAATCTTCAAGCGCACAGTAATGCCTGAGTAAGATGTGAGTCCAAGAATCAGAAGGACCAATGGACCTTAAAATAATTGAAAGATATAACAATGTGAAATCAATGAGATTATATAGGGTAAATATTTCAAAAAAAATTAGATCACACAAGATAAAGTCAAATTTCATTTTCTAGGAGACCATATATACATTCTTTGGATCCATATCAGAAGGAACATCGATCGTCCACCAGACACATCCACCCTTTCATGTTGGGATAGTCCCAAACATGGATGACACATCCATTCATAAAGGTATAGTTAAATACATTCTAATATCATGTCGAACACATGAATATTTGGGGGATATTCCACTTTATTATACATACACAATAAATTATAGAAGATATAATACTTGTGCATATGATATAAGATGCAAATGATAGATAAAAATTTACATCATGTAAATAAGTATCATTATCAAAACAATCAATATGAAAGAAACAAAATCATAAGTCAAGGATACACAAGGAATGCACATGTGATCAAGAATTAAACATAGTATTATCATTGGTACACATTCAAACCAAAAAAAGGCAACTAAAATTTATAATTAATGAAAAAAACATAAGGATTCTTATCTCATGTCTAGAAATGATTATAAGTGACATTGCTACCGTAAAAGTCCAATTTCACCAACAAATGATAGAAGGATTCCTAGTTTGAAACATTTCTAACTCTAGGATTTAGTTAAAACTAGAAACACGCACAATAAATTTAGTTCAATATCAACATACCAAATAATATCATCTACTGACAATGTTCATTGTCCGCGCATCGCATGGAATCCAAATCATTGAATCTAGATTCTGATTCTCTCAACGATCATCAAAAACCCCATTAGATCATTCCAAAACCATAATATTTGACTAATAAATAAATTATATTACTAATTTATACCAATTATTAGAGAATATAATTGATCATGGGAAAATAATAACTTCCCAAATTATATTCACATGACCAAACGGGTGTTCAGTCATTGATGATAGAAGTTGTTAGTGGTGAGGAGAGGCCAAGTATGCATGTAGAGAGCCTAGGATTCTTTTTGAATTGAAAGAGGTGAAAGAGAAAAAAATGATATATCAAGTAATTAAATCTTTTAAAACTAACAACATTGACTATGTAATTAATGGATTTATAAATAAAAATATGGATTGGCCAATATACCGAAACATGTATCGCCTAAGCTGAAAATCACAAAACTCCATTCATGTAATGAATTTTATTTTAAAATAATAAATCAGTTTCATATCTTAAATTGAACGTTCATTGATTATTTGTATAATATATATACTTCATGAATATCCAATCACATTGTGAAATGTTCTTGTAGCAAAAACATGCATTATTTGAGCCATTTTCTTCTCCAAACACATTTAACATGCCTAAACACATTTAATTAAACCCAATAGATATAAAGAAGATAAAATTAGGAACAACTATAGATTTAGCATGTTAAAAATACCCCCCCCCCCCCCTCTATGAACTTATTATCCTCAACATGTGTCTGCTAGTTTATCTCAAATAACCCTGGCCACTACTCCTAAATAGTTTTCTCTCGCTCCCATGTCTCCTACAGAAAATGTATGTGCTTCCAAAGGACCTAAATAAAGGGGAAAATATTTCCATTCAATAACCTACCACTTTATCCTTCTATATAAACATTTCACCTATAGAATATTTATTTTCATCCACCTTAACATCCTTAGAGTTTATAAAAATCATAGGATCAGTCTCATACCATTGAAATTGAGACTTGTGGAAAGTAATGTTCTTACATTAATACCTCAGAGGAATCTCTAACCAAAAATCCACCATTAATATGTGTTTAATAATATCTAACACCATAATATACTTTGGTTCCAACATATCTTTCCTCCTTATAGGTATATACCCTAACTGAGGAGACAACATCAAGAAAAACATATCACCGAAAATGAACTCCAAGGGTCATCTCATTTAGTCAGCATAATATTGAAGCCTATTATGATCCATAAAAAACAATTGTTTAATCAAATGATCCTTCCCATATGGCTCATGTTCTATACTCCATCCAAAAACTACCGAATAACCTTCCTCATGAAAACGTAGAGGTGAGCAATAGCTTCATCCATACATATCCTAAAATAGGGCCATATAAATTGAATTTTAAAATATATTACTATTGTATAACTATATCAAAGGAATGTAATCATTATATGAACATATTAAATAAAAAATAAACAGTGGATGAATATCCTTTATGTTTTGAATCATCCTTTCTAATTGACCCTCTATCTGAGGATTAAATTATTTACTTGACTTCATTTGGGTAGTCATCACCTTTTATAAGACATTCCAAAAATGCGACATAAACTAGTAATCCTAATTAGATAGAACAATTGATTTTCCTCCATGAAAACACATTTTAACTCATAAATAGAGCATTCCAATATTTTTCATTGAGTACGTCTCCCAGATCGGTATGAATTGAGATACCTTAACCACCCAATCCACAACCACCCAAATAATATCTCAACATATCTGGGTCCTAGTAAACCCTAAACTTGTCACATAACCCCACTTATACATAGAAACTATAAGTGGTTGGAGTGACCTGTGATGACTATGATGTTCGAATTTAATTTTATGATAATCTAGAAAATGGGAAAAAACATGAAATGTATTTATTCCGGATTGACCACTATAAATAGAGCTAGACATTATGATACATATTGGTATACCTCAAATGAGATACCAACCATGAAGCATGAGATACACTCACTATCTTCTCTCTCTATAAAGATGGAACTATCAACCAAATATGATTTCAAAGTTCACCTCATCTTTCAAAATCCCAAACTAAAACAAAACAAAAACTATTTCCAACCTCTCATGTATCATGATATTATATAGATCAATCTTTTGACTTGAATTCACAGATTCTTCAAAGAGGGATGTGATAATTATGGGTTCCTAAACATTTTCCCCACAATCCTCAAATATTCCCACCTATTAGTCTTCCAAGAAATCCATATGCTCTCATCCCACTTCCGACATTCATTATCCCAATTACTTTATTATTATTCTCAACAAATCTACAAACACATTATTTTCATTGGGAGCATACTCCATATAAAATATAAACATAAAACAATCCTCTAGCCCATACTCTGAAAAAGATTAAGGTCATACTAGGAGAATAAGTACCATAAACTCATATGCTCCATATACATGAAAAATCAATTACTAAAAAGGTAGTTTCATAAACAATTATGTTTATAGACAACCTCCACTAACCCCATGCCATGTGTGTGGTATTTACATACCTGGGGTCCTCGATAATGGACATGTAGGTGACTACCTTACCACCATACATAAGAAATGATCCTAAGACAATTCTAGACGCATCACTGTGAAGGGTATGTCCAACTCTAGGATTATTGTGAATTAGGATCAATGTCAAGGATATACTTTTTTCAGCTCTAAGAAAAATTATTCACACAAATCCATACAATCTAAAATTAATTTTTTATTAGTTAGAATGATCTTGGGAACTACCCGGACATAGATTTTTTTAATGAATCTGCTGTAGTACCTAGTAAATTTGAGAAAAAAATTAATATTAAATAAATTTATTATTCATATTCAAGACATAATTAAATTATCCTTCCTTGGATAAATTGGTATCTCTACACGTGAAAACAAGTTCTTAAGAAAACACACCACTATTATCCAAATGTGACACATTGAGTACTTGGAATATATCAAATGTTCTCAATTACTACTCAAAACAATATCTATAACAACCTGATATTTTTTAAAATATATTTTATTTCTTTCATAGATTGTGTATCAAGAAACATCGAGTTTTAACAAACCAAAATATACTATTTGTATTATTATTTAAATATGAAATTCATAACATTGTCATTATATTTGTATTTATAAAGATGAATTATTATATTTTGAAAATTAAGAATAAATTTTTTAGATAAATGAAATATATTTATCAAATATCACTAAACTGTTAGTAGAGTCTTTAAATTATTTGAAATTACATTTTTATCGGAAAATAATCTTTTTATTGGGTTTTGAAAAAAAAAATTAATTTTTTACACTTTTAGAACATGAATTTGGAAAAATTGACTTCATTTTGTGAATCAAAAAGACAAAATTATCCTGGGGATAATTTTTTATAATTTTCTGAAAAGATAAATTTTTCGAGGAATATTGGGTATTTATTAAAAAATACTTTTTCAAAATAATTATCAAATATCCTTCTAGTTTAAAAATAGTATAAAGGTATAATTAAATATAGTTTATTATAAAAAAAATTAATGTCGATTTTTGATGTTAAAACATTCTATATATACGAAAACATTCTCTATGGAAAACAAACTTTTCATCACATCTGCATGTTCTAAATTAAATTAATTTTTCCCAATTAAATGAAACAAATTTGGAAAAATGGAATAAATATTTCGAATAAAAATAATTTATATTTTATATTAATTTTAAATTAATATTTTTCATAATGAATAGTAAAAACACTAAAAATTAAATTCAGTTGTTAAGGTTAAAAGGATTTTTATGGGGGTTAAACTAATAAGATAAAAATTAAAATGACATGTAAATTAGTATAATTACTATTTTCATGAAATATTTAGACCTTATGTAATATAATTTTATATAATGATCCACTTTTTTCTTTTATCAATTGAAAAATTCCTTTTTAATTTAATCTCTTCTCATATTTTAAGAGTGCCGTCTCCCCCACTTATAAGAGGGAACCCCCTATCCTCTAATATTCACACATAAAACCTCATTTGGGGAATTAAATAACTACCTAAATAACTTAATAAAATCAATCAAGTTAATCTAGATTCAATGGTTTCATCATATAACCATTCTAGGAAGAATTTATGTACAAACCAAAAGTTGTTCTCTGAAAAAGAGGAATAATTATAGCTATGCATTTTTTTATTCTCCATAAACCTTCAAATATTATTCAACAATGATTTTATAATTCCATCAGTATCTAGAATATACTAATATTTTATTATTATTTTTCCAAACCCCATGTTAATATTTTCCTCAATCGAATGGGAAATGAAATTATCGATCATGTGTATGGTGAACTACAACCTCGCGAACATATGTATTTAGTTTTCCATCACCACCTATCACAAGTATATATAATGATGAATTAAAAGTATATTTATATATAATATTTATAAAATTTCTATAATTATGTAGTTATAATATCATATATACCTTTCTAACATCCAATCCTTCAAAAAATGATAACATTTCTCGTGTGTATGTGTGGACTACCACCTCCATGAAGCGATGTGATACTTATTTCATTTAATATTTACTTGCATGGTAATAAAGATATATTGAATGAATATATATTATATATATGATATAAAAATTATTTTTTAATGCTGATATAATATTTACTTATCTTTTTCTCCATCCATCTAGATAATGGTAATAAGGTTTATGTGTATATATGGCATATCGCCTCTATGAATGATGAAATTAATTTTCAATCTCTAGATTTTATGGATTACACTAAAATATATATATATATATATAATTAATATATATTATAGTTGTATCATTTTAAATATTTTATATATTATGAAATAATGATAAATGTTAATAAAATTGAAAATATCAATCAAAATTATACTTGAAAAATTAAGCAGCTATTACCGAAAATGTGATTTTAACAAGGAATTGTTGATAAACATGTAATAAAAGGTCATAATAAAATCATAAGTGGTATTTTATTTGTGGTCATGGTTCTATAATATATATATATATATATATATATATATAAAGCAATATTTATTATTCTAAATGTTTTAATGTTTATGAATAATGATAATACTTGAGGTAAAGGATTTATGGTATCTCTATTATTTTACGAGATATAGGACATATCTACCGCTATTTGATTTTTTGGTGTAAATACTACCCATTTAAGATGTTATATCATGAAAAAATAATTTTAATTATTTTTAATATTTTATTTTATGTTTTTATTTAATGGTTTATATCATTCAATAGTTTCCAAAGTGATATGGGATTTTCATCTCACTTTTATTTTCAAGGGACACATGTCATACTCACCAATTGTTTAGTTTTTGGTTATATACAACCCATTAATATGTTTATTGACTCGTATTATGATACTTTTTGGATATAAATATCCATATAATGGTTTTTACTTCCTAGGGATTATGGTTTAATATTTACAAAAGTGGTAAGTGTTTTACGATACAATATCATTATATATTCAGATTAGATTGGATTATGTTTCCAATGATGAAATCATATGATATACTACTCAATAAACTCTTGAATTATATTCTCATCATGTTTTTTCTAGGGAATTATTTGTTCCCTACATTTCAATATCTTTATATGCACAATATTCCAGAAGAATGTTTATAATAAAAATAGATATTATTTCTCTCTTTTGTTGAAAATATTTTCTCTACCATGTCTACATTTTCTAAAAAAAAGTTAAAGGTTGTTTTTACTATTCTCAAATTATTTTTATAGTATTTTCTAGCTTTTTTACTTTTTACAATATATTTTAAAAAGAAACTTCTAGTCATTTTTCATAATTATTTATTGTTGAATTTTTACTACAAATTTGAATGGAATATTTGTTTCAATATGACTACCATGAATGGTATTTCCTACATTCATGACAACTCAATGATTTAATGTTACTTTTTAAATTTAAAAATTTTATTTTAAAAAATATTTACTATAATATTTTTGATATTTAATATTTTAAAATGATTCATTTTAAAGTGAAAAAGATATATTCCTCATGAAATTTTACAAGAAATATTTTAAAAAAATCCATATAACTTGACATCCTTGAATGTTAATTATGCTCTATAAGAGATATGGTCCAATGATACCACCATTATTCTTTCTCTATATGGTTTATGTTTATATTGTCATGATTTTTATGAAACCCATTCCTTTTTAATTTTTCATTATATGATTAAATGATTAAATGCTTATGAAGCCCATTTCTTTTCCACAAGTAATGCAATGAAGAAATGGTTATTGAATCCATTTCATTCCATGGGTTCTGATATGATGAATGTTTTATGATCTTGTGGAATTCATGTATTTTATTTTCATTATGTGATAGTTTTGGCATATATTTCCTTCCAATTAATTGGGTAAATATTGATATATCATGAGATCAATTGAACTAGAATGGGGATGGAACACAATTCCGAAGGGGACTTTTTCCACTATGATCTTACTGGGAAAAAACCATGACACATATGATGGTTTGGTGAGTGAACCCAATACATATGACATCGTTCGAAAGGAACCTTTACAACTAATGAAATTATTTAATATTATTATGTGTATTCCAATAATCTATTTTTTATTCCAATCATATGTTCTGATGTATCATGTTCTTTGATTCCTTTATGATTCATGTCTTATGAAATTCTATGTTTTTATAATGACTCAAGATTATGATATTTTCCATTAATGCTATGGTTTTAAAAAGTTAATATAATGATATAATACCCTTATGATAATGTTATATGTATGATACTGAAAATTTATTTTTATTAAGAGACACACAAAATCAAGCGATTTTGAAATGATATAAGCAAGGACATCACTGCTTACAAAAGAGTTGTAGTCAGAAGGGAAGGACCCTATACTAAGTTAATCCTATATTATGACTTTATCACTCCCTTTACAGCAAGAAAATCGACGATAAAGTTTCCCTCCCTCCATGTGTGAAGTATTTCCATGTTAATGAGGGTCAAGAGGTTGCGTCTCTTGTTTAGGTAAATATGGTACCAATGGGTGATATCTTTTTTTAGAAAGAAGTTGACCAGTAGGTTAGAGTTTGATTTGACTACATAGATATTGATGGTTTGATCATGACATAAAGAAATTACAGTGGGGAGGGCCCTGGTTTCTACTTCTATTGTGTTTCTCATACCAAAAAAATGTTGAAACCCATAATGACATATCCCCTACTATCACAAACCAACCATCCTGCTCTCATAATTCCTGGATTCAAGAGTTTTCCCTGTTAAACATAATAATAAAATTGGGTGGATTCCACATGACCCATATTCCTATCATAGAGTTTTGTTCTCTTATAGGATCATTGGAGTTCATTTGGATGGAGGCCACCAGATCCTTCTCTATCAGAAGAAGAGAGGTAAGATTATAAATAATGGCCATAAGAATAACCTTTATGAATGTGAAGAAGCTTCAAGATCACCCATCATCTTTATTCCTCATCTCCCAAAGGACCGAATAAGTGGAGGAACATTCCATGGATCAGAGCTTTATCTCAAGAGGATGGTTTTATAATCCCTAGAACCACCTAGAGAAGAAATCCAGCTAACTGACACATTGAACAGGAGTTCCTATCCCATGCCAACCTCACCCCCTCGCTTTCAAAAAACAAATTCCATGTTGGATTTGATAATGTACTGTTACATAACATAAAACATGAGGTGATTTAAATTCCATTACTATGAATATTTTCATCTTTCAGGATGTATTTGTTGTGGATTCTCTAAATCAACAACTTCAGTTTCGTTGGGATCTCATTCCACCAAAGGTGTTCCACCCACCCATCATTATCCTATCTGGTGTGGATTGACACAATTAAGGAATGGGATCTAAATGAACTAGAAGTTGTATTTGAGTAAAAACATTTTTTTGGGTCATCAGAAAGAATTATATTATCATAAAAATATATCGGCTTATCCTGAAGAGAGGTTGAGATGAAACCTGGGTGAAGACAAGCTTGGATGAATGGTATCTCTAGAACAAGGCATCCTGGAAAAAAAGTCTACACCCAACCTAGTTGTACTTCCATTATTGGATGTCACCTCTACCAATCACCCAACAATCCCTTTCATTGAGCATGATGAGATAATGGTTCATGCATTTCTCTAAGAATGAGAGGTTTTTGTATTTTCCTTCGAAGTTGTTCCAATATCCCCAATATCTGTCACCGTTGAATCTTCTCCAATGGTTATTCCTATGAATGATATCCCAAGAGAGTTTTTCATGTCTTACTTGCAAACATTCAGTGACATTCCATAGGTTCACACACCCTTTGTTTAATATCCCGGCTATCCCTTCCATTAATCCCATCGCTACTTTACCTCTTGCATATTTTCATAGATGAATGAGTTAAGGGTTTTACCAATATATAAAATGGTCCCCATGTGGGTGGTAATAGTGAAGTCATGCATGGTGATTGATCTCAAGACATAGTAAGATTGGGTGATCATTCCATAGACTGAGAGAAATATATTTTTTCATATGATAAATGTGGGCCTTGTTTTATCTTACTAGGTTGTCGAACACAAACTTCTTGATCGTTCCATTCAAGATTGGGAAACAAATATATTCCATTGGGAAATTCCTTCTAGGAATTCCATGCTTCTCATGGATGTTTTGGCTGTGGATACTAGAGCATATTCTTGGAAGGTATATTATACACTTTGAGAAGATAATGAGTTTCCCAGCCCAGCTTCGGTAGAATTCCATGATGTTTTAAAGTCTATGATCGATATTTTCCTTCCATTCATAAAGATAAAAATGTTATCTGCGTATATATAGTGTGACATGTTTCCATATCTAGATTTGTATTATAAAAGAAGTATGCATCCACTAGAAATATCTTTGAGGATGTTTCTTGATAACACATATAGGGAGAAAATGAACATGGTTGGAGACTTTCTGTATTTTTGGCTCAAGACACATCCATATTAAAAGAATAGAAAACACTTTCCCGTAAGTTCCACAGTAATGACCCTAAATTTTGAATAAATCCTGTTTCCTAATTTTTTGTGTTTTTTTATTTTTAAACTCAACAAAACTATTTCATCTGATAACATCAGTATAATTAAAATTAGACTGTTGGGTTTTGACTATTATATGACCATTGGTCAATATGACAGCTAGAAACTAAACGTTTCGATTATTGTCTCTAAATACAAGTGATCTTGGTTAATTAATATAGAAAGAATATTTTATGGCCTCATCCAGTAGTCTCGGGCCAATCGAAGCCCATCTAACGGAACTTGGGAATGAGGTAGCACCACTGGGCTTTACTCTGGACCAAACCCAAGTCGAACTTCATCGTGTGAAGCTAGAATGGAATCGCCTTCGCGAGAAGTTCAAATTGATAGAAATTACTACTCGTGCAATGTTGGCTGAGCCACCCTCAGATTCTCTCACCTTAACACACCTTACACATAGGTCCTATGCTGCGGTTATAAGGGGCTATATAAGGAGACTGTAACTACCTTGTGTAATCCATTGTTTTAAATAAAAAAATTTATTTCTTCTTATGATGAAGTTTTTGAATTTCCAAATGTCTATATAAATATAGTATGCATATTTTTGATTAATTTTGAAAAAAATGATATTTTAAAATAATTATGTAAACCTTAAATAATTAATGATGTGTAATGATTTTCAAAAAATGGTCTTCTGAAAAAGTGTTCAGTACGGACTTTGGAGTCTAATAAGATCAACCTAATTTTTGATGAATAGTAAATTATGAATAGTGATTTTACGCTTAGGATTAGTAATGTGACCAAATGATCAGTAATCTCGCCTAATGAAATTATTAATATAATCTAGGCACCTTGATTAAGTAATGTGATTCAATAAAATGGTTAAAAACGGGTTCATAAATTATTAGTCAAGTATTAGTTTTTTCAGGTGAATAGTTTTTTTAATTCAAAATTAAATTAAAAATATTTGGAAAATTATTTTTATAAAATAGACTTTATTTTTGAATTCAGAACATCGATATTATGCTAAGGTAATTTTTGGGGAATTTTCTGAAAAAAATGATTTTTTGGTGAATAGTGTATTTATTGAAAAATTAAATTAAAATTATTTAAAAATTTATTTTTATAAAATGGAGTTCATTTTTGAAATCAGAGCATCAATATTTGGTTAAGGTAAAATTTTGGGATTTTTCTGAGAAAGTTGAATTTTTGATGAATAGTGAAAATACAGTTTTTAAGTTACCGGTGTTTAATGACATCATTAAATGATATGTTAAGTACGTAATCAATATGGTCGACTTATGAATAGTAAGATAATGTATGAGGTGTCCCAAGTGGCCAATACCATGGGAAAATACCATGGGAAAACTCATGGTTTTTCCAAAACCACCAATGAGGTGTCCCTTGGCCATTAATGCCTTGTCCCCTCACTTTCCATATAAATACCCACCCTTACCTCCTTTAGTTTTCACTCCCAACTCTCCCCCAACTAAGATCTGGTCTCATTACCTCCCAAGGAGTCCTCCCAAAGTTCCCCCATTCCCTCAAGGTCCCAACCATCGAATTTTAAGAGTTACGTTTAAGGTAAGGGATCCTACCTATCTCTTTCTTTTCAAGTAATCTCTTTTATGTCATTTCATTTATGATCCATGATCTTATATTGTAGGATGATCTTTCATATTCCTCTTACATCCCTTTTAATTCTTATATGATGATAGGCCCCTCTTTCTCTAATCAATTCGTTTTAATAATGTTTAAGTGGCGTCGTTAGGCGGCCACATTTTTTAGGGATTCTTTCACCTTTCTCATTTTTCAAAGGTCTACTTTCATGTCAAGTATTTCAAGTTACTTTTTATTATTTTGGGGTATGATCTCTATATCTATCATACTGAACTTTTATGTTCATATTATGAGAGACCCTATTTGATCTCATCAATTCATTTTTGTTGATTTTTAAGTGACGTCGTTAGGCTGCCGAATTTTCATAAGAGAAATCTAATTTTTGTCTTCCTTCCATGTTTTTTCATTTCAAATGGTATGTCCTTAAACTTTCATTACCATGTTCATATATCCTTCATATTCTGTCTCTCTACTATTTTATGGGTCATTTATGAATGTTTGACCCATGTCCCCTCTCTTTTCAGTGTTTTCTAAAACCCTGAAACATAGTCGTTATGCTGCCGAATTTTCATCTCAAAATGACTCTCTCTTTTTATAAAGTTCTTTTATTTTATTATTTGAATACTAAAATCCCTCTCTTATATATGAGTATTGACATATATACCAAAATTTTCTATTTTAAATTATTTTGTTTACATACATGAGACCCACTTTCCTTTTCTGTGGATTTTAAAGTGACACAAATATTATGTCTTTAAAGCAGTTTTTAAAACGTTATGATTATGAAATGAAACCCATTTATTTTATGGTATATGGGTTTTTTATGAAATTATTGATGATTATATGTGTGGATAACATGATAACAAAGGAGAATTTAATGGTGCACCCTGATAGATCTCCAATTCTTTGGGTAAAGTCTTAATCTCTAGAGATGACCATTTTGACGGATACCTTGGTGAATAGCCTTGGTAATTTTTATTGACACCTTGGGGATGGACCATGGTGAAACGGAAATGATTGTCTTTGTTAAATGTTTTATCCACATCTTCATGTTATGAAAAACGTTATTTTTATTATAATATGCCTCATGATTTCTTTCTCATGCCTTAAAGTTCTTTTCATGACCTTATTGAAGTATCTCAAGTTCACATGTAAAACGTTTCTCTTATTTCGCTTACTGGGCCTTCTGCTACCCCTTTCTTTTGATTTTTTCCCCAGGTAATGAGATGTAGTAATGAACCGACAATGAACTTAAGGATAATCTTTTAAAGTTTTTAAGAAGAATGTTTTATGTTGTTTTCTTTTATTATGTTCCTGGTTTCCAAGACATTAAACCTTAAAGATCCTCAGTTTTGTGTAATATAATTAAAGTTTATGTCATAAAAAGGCGGGATGCCATAGTTGGTATCAAAGGATGGTTTAGTTATTTGTGGAAATTAGGATATGAAAACTCTAGGAATAACCCTATAGAAAATTTTAAATATAGTACATCTTCCTGGTATTTTGGTGAGTATTGAGTAAGGGGTTTCCAAGGAAATACATCCCTGTCTCGATAGGAGCAGGTAGAGGTGGCTCTGGCACAGATGTACATAGGGGTAAAACCCGAAAACACCGCTTTGAGCGAGACTCGAACGGGAACTAGTACACGACAACGGGCCTTGCTGCACTCTTGGATACGACACTCCCGGGGGATATGCTTTGGTAAATTCATAAGCTCAGTATGAACCGTTATTAAAGGAACAAAGATAAAATAAAATAAAGATTCACATAAGAGTATATGATCATGTATAACCTAGATTGGAACCTAAGGGATCACAAGTTAGGATATACTTTTCTTCTACAAGTTTATCCTTCTATTCTTAAATTTTCCTTTGCATGATTATTGGCTAAGAATTTAAGCCCCATAATTATACGTTATTTTCTTAGTTAATGGTGGAAAATGGAAGAGCATTTCCCAACAACCAATGTGATAGGAAATGTGAAGATTACCCTATTAATGTTAGAAAGATGACGAAACATCAGGTTGAACATATTGTTATTATGCTAAACCAGCTATCAAAAATCACAATTAATAATGGGTACCTAGTTGAATGTTCAAATTCATCAAGGAAGAAGAAGGCAAAGTCCCAAGGATGTTAATCTGATAAAGATGATAAGGGAAAGAAGACCCAATTTATTTTTTGCAAAAAGTGTGGGAAGAGGAACCATGGAGAATGACACAAAGGAACCGGGAGATGTTTTAAGTGTGGGAAGATAGGGCATAAAGTAGCCAATTTCTTTAAAAATGGATAATGTGATGAATGGAGATAAGGTTTGATCTAATGTACCTTATACATTTCGATGTCGTAAATGTGGAGAAGTTAGACATTATCCAAGGAAATGCTCTCTTGGAATGGGTGTGAAGCATAATGAGCATCAACAATATTCGAGGACAGGGTAACAATGCAAGTCTTATGCTGAGATGGATCATGATGACTGAAGTGCATGTATCTTCTTCACAATAATAGTCTATTTCATGTGGTATTTTATTTCGTGCTCTATGAGAATATATTTTATGTTTTCTAAGATCATCGAATCACTACATAAGATGATTTTATATCATTAAGGAAAACATCTATTGTTATGTACCACATGTTGATGTAGTGAAGCTGTTCTTCTTAAAAAAATGTGATTAGGGAATTAAAAGATGATTATTATTTTGGAAGACGTTCAATATTTTGGGAACCCTGTTTGATCTGGGTAAATATATTACTACGGTATTTTCTTTGAGGAGTAAAGGTTGACTTATATTTTGAATAATCGATGAATTTATGGTGAACTTATTGTAATTTAGGTTACATATGGAAATGATAATCCAATCTTGCAGAAAATGTGATTAGGTAAGTTACTTTTTTATAAGATGATAAGGGTGGTTGATGTTGTTTGGAGATGAATGATAAAGTCTATCATGGAAGACTATGTTATGAGATCGTTCTTATAATTGGGTTTCAATCTTAGTTTAGTTTATTATGAGTAATTTTAAGGAAATTTATATATGGAATGGTCTATGATTAACTTTGGGTAGTACCATGTAACTTTGAATATTTAAAAGTAGTTTCCCTTCCTATAAGATTATTTCTTTTTAAAGAGTTGTTTTATCTTACCCTTTCTATTTTTGGGATACTGTTTATAGATATAACAAATTGATAGTTAATCTTTTATGTATTACGTGACTCTCAAGAATATGATTCTTCTGTTTTGATGAGACCAAGTGTTTTTGAATTCTTATCGTTTGGAGAAAAGATTAGTTTTGGTAGAAACATATTAAAGAATGAAACTCTACTTGAAGGTAAATATATTTCCTTGTGTTTTTATTCTATATTGTAAATGAATTCCTCAAAATTATGAAAAGGAACGTAAAACAAAATCATTGTTCATTTACGTTTCCTACTAGGTAATCAAAGACCATTTACACACATCATAAGTTTGTGATTTTCTTGTGGTTAACTTTCTCCTAATCATGTTTTCTATCACCCTACCTCAGAACTGGACCCTTTGTTTTCTCCTCCATGTCCATGTTTTTCTACATAGAATCCTAGTGTGGGTTAACTCGGGTGACCTTTGTACTTCCCTTTCTTTATTTTAAAGTAATAGTTTTACGAACTCTTTTTTTGATGTGGGACATTCAATGAAATTTCAAAACCTAATTTTAAAAATTACGAGGATGCAATTTCTTATGGGGGGAAGATTGTAATGACCCGAAATTTTGAATAAATCTTGTTTCCTAATTTTGTGTGTTATTTTATTTTTATACTCAAAAAAGCAGTTTCATTTGATAACATGAGTATAATTAAAATGAGACCGTTGAGTTTTGAATGTTATATGACCATTGGTCAATATGACCGCTGGAAACTAAACGTTTCAATTATTTTCTCTAAATACAAGTGATCTTGGTTAATTAATATAGAAAGAATATTCGATGGCATCATCCAGTAGTCTCGGGCCAATCGATGCCCATCTAACGGAACTTGGGAAGGAGGTAGCACCACTGGGCTTTGATCTGAACCAAACCCAAGCCGAACTTCATCGTGTGAAGCTAGAATGGAATCACCTTCGCGAGAAGTTCAAACAGATAGAAATTACTACTCATGCAATGTTGGCTGAGCCGCCCTCGGATTCTCTCACCTTAGCACACCTTACACTTAGGTCCTATGCTGGGGTTATAAGGGGCTATGTAAGGAGACCGTAACTGCCTTGTGTAATCCATTGTTTGAAATAAAAATTTTGATTTCTTCTTATGATGAAGTTTATGAATTTTCAAATGCCCGGATAAATATAGTATGCATATTATTGACGAATTTTAAAAAAAAATAATATTTTAAAATATTTATATAAACCTTAAACGATTAATGATGTGTAATGATTATCAAAAAATGGTCTTCTGCAAAAGTGTTCTGTAAGGAATTTGGAGTCTAATAAGATCAATTTAATTTTTGATGAATAGTAAATTATGAATAGTGATTTTACGCTTACGAATAGTAATGTGACCAAATGGATTAGTAATCATACTTAAAGAAATTATTAATATATTCTAGGCACCTTGAATAAGTAATGTGATTAAATAAAACGGTTAAATAACGGTTTCATGAATTATTAGTCAAGTATTAGTTTTTTCGGGTGAATAGTGTTTTTTAATTACAAATTAAAATAAAAATATTTAGAAAATTAATTTTATAAAATGGACTTTATTTTTGAATTCATAACATCGATATTATACTAAGTTAATTTTTGGGGAATTTTCTGTAAATAATAATTTTCGGTGAATAGTGTATTTATTTTAAAATTAAATTAAAAATATTTAGAAATTTTTTTTTATAAAATGGAGTTCATTTTTGAAATCAGAGCATCGATATTTGGTTAAGGTGAAATTTTGGGATTTTTCTGAGAAAGTTGAATTTTCGATGAATAGTGAAAATACAGTTTTTAAGTTATGGGTGTTTAATGAAATCATTAAATGATGTGTTAAGTATGTAATCAATATGGTAGAATTATTAATAGTAAGATAAGGTATGATTTGTCCCAGTTGGCCAATACCATGGGAAAATACCATGGGCAAGCCCATGCTTTTGCCAAAACCACCAATGAGGTGTCCCTTGGCCATTAATGCCTTGTCCCCTCACATTCCCCATAAATACCCACCCTTAACTCCTTTATCATTCACTCCCAACTCTCCCCCAACAAATCTCTAGTCTCATTACCTCCCAAGGAGTCCTCCCAAAGTGCCTCCAAGCCCTCAAGGTCCCAACCATCGAATTTTAAGAGTTACGTTTAAGGAAAGGGATCCTACCTCTCTTTTTCTTTTCAAGTAATCTCTTTTATGTCATTTCTTTTATGATCCATGATCTTATGTTGGAGGATGTTCTTTTATATTCCTCTTACTTCCCTTTTCATGATCACATGATGAGAGACCCCCTCTTTCTCTCATCAATTCGTTTTAAGAATGTTTAAGTGGCGTCGTTCGTCTATCGAAGTTTTAAGGGATTCTTTCACCTTTCTCATTTTTCAAAGATCTACTTTCATGTCAAGTCTTTCAAGTTCCTTTTTATTATTTTGGGGTATGATATCTATATCTATCATACTGAACTTTTATGTTCATATGATGAGAGACCCTGTTTGATCTCGTCAATTCATTTTTGTTGAAGTTTAAGTGACGTCGTTAGACTGCCGAATTTTCATAAGAGAAATCTAATTTTTGACTTCCTTCCATGTTTTTTCATTTCAAATGTTATGTACTTAAATATTCATTACCATGTTCATATATCCTTCATATTCTGTCCCTCTAATTTTATATGGGTCATTTATGAATGTTTGACCCATGTCCCCTCTCTTTTCAATGTTTCCTAAAACTCCGAAACATAGTCATTATGCTACAGAATTTCCATCTCAAAATGTCTCTCTCTTTTTTCTAAAGTTATAATATTTTATTAAGTGAATACTCAAATATATCTCTTCTATATTCTTATTCACATATATACCAAAATGTTCTGTTTTAAATTCTGGGATTTACATACATGAGACCCACCTTCTTTTTCTTGGGGTTTTAAAGTGACATAAAGATCATGTCTTTAAAGCAGTTTTCTAAAACGTTATGATTATGAAATGAAACCCATTTCTTTTATGTTGTATGGGTTGTTTATTAAATGATTGATGATGATATGTGTGGATCACATGATAATAAAGGTGAATTTAAGGGTGCTCCCTGATAACCCTCCAATGCATTGGGTAAAGACTTAATCTTTAGAGATGACTATTTTGACTAATACCTTGGTGAATAACCTTGGTAATTTTTATTAACACCTTGGGGATGGACCTTGGTGAAACAGAAATGATTGCCTTTGTTAAATGTTGTAGCTACATCTTCATGTTTTGAAAAATGGTATTTTTATTATGATATGCCTCATGATTTCTTTATCATGCCATAAAGTTCTTTTCATGACCTTATTGAAGTATCTCAAGTTCACATGTAAAATGTTTCTCTTGTTTCCCTTACTGGACCTTCTGCTCGCCCTTTCTTTTGATGTATGTCCCTAGGTTATGAGATGCAGTAATGAACCTAGGATGAACTTAAGGAGAAACCTTTCAAGTGTTTAAGAAGAATGTTTTATGTTGTTTACATGTATTATGTTCCTGGTTTCCAAGACACTAAACCTTAAAGATCCTCAGTTTTGTGTAATGTAATGAATGTTTATGTTATAAAATTCAGGATGCTATATCCACATTGTGCCATTGGGAAGAAAAACATATAATTATCAGGTATTTGGAACACTCCCGGAAGCTGAAGTGGCGTAAAGATATTAGGATAAAATTCCAATTCATTCTATCATGTTCTTTTTCCTTGTAATGTTCAATCATGATGTTAGACCAAGTACATTTCATTTTGAGGTCTTCCACCATATCTTTCTAGATCCCCATAGCCCCTGGATGCTTTATAATTGCATGAATCATTGTTGTTCATCTGAACTGATTCACAAGAGTAAGTGGATGTTCCTTTTATTGATTAGGATTTCAAGGATCTTATATGAGATTTTTCATAATAATATAGGTATTTATTGTCCAATATTTATATTCCCCATGTCCTTGGTGATAAGAACCAACCTAGAGGTGCATATTTATCTGGGAATACATCCCCCTCTAAAGAATTCATGAACAGATTTGATTAGATGATCTTTAGTAATTACCCATGAAAAGACATAGAACTTCCATGGGAAACCATCAGGGCCAGGAGCACTTAGTGGCTTCACTGAAAGTATAGAGGAATATATATCCTTTTCATCTAGTCTTGCTTCTAACACATCATTATTATTCTCATTATAAAAATATGGATGCTGCACAAGAAAGATTCGTCGTTGACTGGGGTTAGGAAAGTTCCATCCCCTTGGTCGCCAAGACTTATGTGGTAGATACTGAAGTGGTTAACTGCAAGACTTCTAGAAACATTAATATCACTTGTATATGTGTTGTGTTCTAGTAAAATATTGATACGCATTGCAGCCCTCCTTTCTTTGATCATTGATATCTCACCGGTTTTCCATTACTGAGAATTAGAGCTCACCATTTCTTATGTTTCCTTTTTTGAGTGTATTAAGATTATTTTATGTATGACATGTTTGAAAAGGGTTATAGTAATGAATAACTAAAGGGTACATTATTTATAACTCTTATAAAATATTTTTTATGTTTTTATGTTTCCATGTTTCCAAAGTAACTAGAACTATATGATATTTTTGTGGATAATTTTTTTATGTAATGAATATTTATTTATTAACATGTAATATTTATGTATGAAATGTCTGGTTACTGTAGTTGGTATCAGAGAAATGTTTAGGTAAACCTTTGGAAACTATGATGAGAAAACATTTTTGATATCCCTATTGATATGTCTAGGTATTTGTATATGGATAAGCCTCTGGATAACCCGAACTTGATGAAATTATCCTAGAATTTTTTTGAGGATATAGAATGTGGTTTCTAAGAAAATATATCCATGTCTAGATAAAATAAGTGGTTTTGGATCTTGAATTGTTTTAACTATGGGTAATAACTTTTAAAAATGTATATTAGCCTTTGACTCGATCATCACCAGGTACACAATGACAATACATACATAACACGTGGTTTGACACTCTCAAGGGATATGTTTTGGAAATTCAAAGCCTCTATATGAAAAATCATGAAGGATTTAAATAGATGATAACCAAGAATGACCACGATTAAACCTTATTTTTCATGGATTAAAAATAATTTTTCATGATTTCATAATCCTATGAATTATTTTTCATGATTTCATAATCCTAAGGCTGTGATTCTTCTCAAGTTAATTTTCATGGGAATGTGCTTCTTGAAAATATTTTTTTTCATAATCTGTTTAAATTTTATGGAATCATGGGCATGGATTGTCTTTCTCAACATAAACCACAAAAAAATTACTAGTTAAGGGAAGTTGGTTTGGATATGGGAAACTAAAATATGACCTTCTATTAGTGTGATGATAGATATGATCCTCCAATGGAGATGAAACCATTTGTATGGGTCCTAATCCCTATTCAAATGTTAATTTTATCTGAAATGGTTAGAGATATACTCAGCATCAATGATATACATATTTTAAAATAGTGTATTGATGTATTTTTGAAAAAGTTTCACAGTATTCCACCAAATCATGTAGTTGAGTTCTTAATAGAACTCAAACCTAGGGCTACACCTATTTTAAAGACTCCATATCGAATGGACATGATTGAGTTAAATGAATTGTGGAATAAAATCCAGTATAATCCTTATTAAGAATTTATTTATAAATGTATGACAACTTAGGGTACACCTTTTCATTTTGTTATGAACAAGGATGGATCAATTTCACACTTCATTGATTATTAGGAGCTAAAAAATATCATAATAAGGAACCATCATCCTCTTCCCCATGTTGATGAATTTTTTGACTGACTACATAGACCTCATGACTTTTCCAAAATTTACATTCATTTTAGATATCATCAATTGAAGGAAAATGACGATATACCCCAAAATTCATTCTATATACGGTATGAGAACTATATATATTTATTGATTATATTTCAAATTACTAATTCCCCCATTATCTTTAAGGATTTAATGAATATATTCTTTAGATATTACAATGATCTATTTGTGGTAGTATTTTTATATGATATTCTTATCTATTAAAAGAGTATTTAGAGTAGGAATATCAATATATATTTGTGTTTAAGGCCCTAAGGATGGATAAATTTTTTGGAAATTTTAAAAAAATTTAATTTTTTCTACAAAAAATAATTCTTTATTTGTATAGTCTCAAGAAAGGGTATATAGGTGGATCCATCAATGATGGAGGTTGCTGAACATTTTTCGAGACTAATTTTAGTACCTAAGATCATATGTATTATTGTTTTGACTGAACAATATCAACTATTTTTGGATAATTTCTCATGACATTTGTAACGCCCCGGTTTCGGAAGTCGTCTAGAGGTGCCCCGTATATGGTTGGTCACATAGCCTCAAACACATTTCCCTAAATGCCAGAGGCTGTGGACTAGGAGCGAGGGCCATGGGTGTGATAGTGGGGAAACAATTCCCTCATTGGCAGAGTAACACTGACTGAAAGTTAATTTATTTTTCTTATGAAAATACATTTTGAGGAAAAAGTGATAAACCACAAGTACATACAATGTATCCAAATAAAACCATAAAAGAAGTTAATCCAGATCATGACTAACAAAACTGCCCCTCCCAGCAACTATAACGTGATGTCATGTCTCCACCTTTGCATTATCACTCAACTAGCTATCCCGTGCAGGGTTGCACGGACCTAGTACCGATGGCAGAGCCATACCCTCTCAAACTTCCAAATCCGGATGAAAATGCTCTGGTAAATGCATAATGCTCTAATCCTCGTTTGGAGCTAAACCATGTAGGGTACATATTTCTTTCACACACAAAATTAAAAATAAAACCAAATTCCAAAAAAGTTACTCAAATCCCACTCAAACCAGAATCCAAAAATAGATCGAAAGTTTTCAAAATTAAAATTATAGAGGTCATGGATCCGCGGTGCATTGGTATTATCATGTAGCCATCCAAACAGCAACACACTGCCTTCATGTCAACACAAAAAATGCATCCCCAATTCACTGATGGGCACCGCACATCCAACTCATCGTTGTATTCCATCACTGATTCCATCGTTACCGGAACAACCACTCACCATCGAACCAACACATGAACCAACTATCCATTTGTAGGGGAGAAACACCGCAGAAAACCAAGGCGAGAAAACACCAGTAATAACACAAACACAAACAGAATCATCTAAAATGGAACCATTGCAGGAAAAAAGATGCATCAGAGAACCTAATCATATTGATAACACCATGAAAAGTCCTAGGAATGTAAACCATCCGATTGAGAAACAAAACATGGTAGCGTCGTACCTGTCGCACCTCTCCAAGTGACGCCCCCAACCTGTGAAGCACCATGATCTCTAACTCCAAAGAAGTCATGAACCTTAAGTAGAAGGCCTATTTCCCTTATCTATACCTATAACAATATAATCTATTTGGGCCCAAAAGCATGACCTAAATAGGGTGTGAGACTAAATCCTAGTATGCAACCACCAAGAGATTTGTTCCTAACAATTCATGAATATATATAATAGGTAATAAGAAAAGAAGCACTAAACAAGTAAGTAATCAACAATAAAAATTCCTACAGTTTCAAAGCATTAAAACACCATATATCAAGTATGAAGATAATCACAAATAGGTAACCCTCTGGGATGTACTCATAGTCTAATCCCCTCTGGCCCTACCTAGCAAACAAAATCAACCCTATGGGATGTACACATAATCTAACCCCTCTGGTTCAGCATTATAATAGACTCTATTAGGAAGAAATCACCATCAATTCCCCCTATAGTCTCATATAAATAACTAAAAGGCACTCTAGGAAGCACTTACGTCTCATTCCCCCAATGGACCGCGTCGAGGAACTACACACACATTGAGTAAGCACTTATGTTAATTACCCATATGGTCTCGCATCATAATAGTAAAAAACAGACCCTCTATAAAATCCCTCACATTGATTCTTCCTATGGTCTACTACACCAGGTTCTCACAACCCTATTTAATTCAAACAAACATAGAAATACATGGTATCCAAAGTAATCCTCAAGATCTACATTTCTAAAAAAATCTATAGCATAACAACATTTCATGTAAAACACTCCATCCTAACAATACAAGTCATGGAAAATGACGCAGCTGCATAATAGGAAAAACTAAAGTAAATAGTGAAAACTAGAAAACATGGGAAAAACCTCCATAACATGGAAAAATAAACCTTATTCACATCATAAATCCTCTATCCAATCAACCAAGTCATGGCAGGAAAACATTAGGGTTAAAAACATAAACATGAAATACCCAATTCAAGGGTATTGGGAACTTTCTCACATATAACTCAATGAATAAATAAAGAAAGGCACAAACCACCTACATTGGTCTTGTAGGATCATTATACGTGGACCTAAAGCCTTTAATCTCCCTAGAATTCTGAATATATACAAAATATCTAAAATTTTCTACCCACAATATCTCACGAGAGAGATGGAATCAGAAGAAGGTGTTCAAGAAGAAGAGAGAACTCACCGATAGAATTACGATGCAACTAATGATGTTCAATTTAGAGAACGAATGCTCTATTGGGGGCTCGGTGAATATCCGAATTGTATGGATTCCCTCAGATGAAATAGGTCGAGAAGATACGTGTTCTTTCAATCAGACGCGAACCCAGTCTATTTAATGAAAAAAAAAGATATGACACATTGTGTGCTTTAGAAGTATACAGCGTGAACATGCCCTTACTGGCCCCCACATTAGGTGGTCTCTAGGTCACCACACCTGGCTAGATGCTCGGCTGTTACACGGCCAGCACACGGATAGTTGTGGTCACCGAGTACACATCATGTACTCATAAAGTACAGGGTGTGTACTTAATAAATTTCTAGAAATTTACCTTTTTCTAAAAAACACCAGATAAAAGAAACATAACTGAAAAGAAGATCCGGGATCTTAAAAACTTCACCCCTTAAAGAAAATTGTCCCTGAATTTCCCTAGCAAGGCAGTGTAGAAGAAGGAGGATCCTCAAATAGCTCTGGCCACTGTGATAGTATAACGACCTCCCTCTCCCAAGTCTGGTCTTGTACATTCCTAGGCTTCCATAGCACTCATACCAGAAAAATAGACCATCCACGGAGTACCTTCTCATATCAATCAACAATCTGGATAGGATTATCCTCGAATGAGGAACCCACATATAACTCAACCACCTCGGGTTGAAAAACATGAGATGTGACTAAGAAGTAATGTCAAAGTCTAGAAACGTGAAAGATGTCCTACATAGCCTGGTAAATCTGAGCTAACTATAACTGATAGGCAACCAGGACGACTCTCCAACACCTCAAATGGCCGGACATACCTCGTTAAAGCATACCCTATATCCTAATCCTCTTGTGTCCCAACCTCAGTGTGTCATGTAGAACAATTTGATCATCGACCTCAAACTCCAAAGGACTTCTCAGTCGATTAGTATAAGACTTCTGTCAAGATTGTGCAGTAGCCATCCCTTATAGAATCAACTATATCTTCTCTCTGGTCTCCTGGACAAGACGAGGTCCTAGCATAGCCACCTCTCCTACCTCCATCCAATATAAGGGTGATAAACATGGCCTACGGTAAAAAGCCTCACAAGGTGCCTTCTAAATAGTCTCCAAAATACTATTATTGTAGGAAAAATATACAAGAGGTATGTGCCTATCCCATGAACCTATAAAATCATGGATGAAAGCATGAAGAATTTCCTCAAGCACTTGAATCATACGCTCAGACAGACCATCTATCTGTGGATTTTACGCCTTACTCCGAAGTACCTATGTACCCAAAACATTTTGTAATCCCTACCAGACCTGAGAAGTAAAATAGGAATCTCTGTCAGAAATAATGCAATGTGGAACTCCATGTAAACATAAAATCTCTCTGATGTACAACCATCCTAGCTCATCAACACTAATGGTCTCCTTAATTAGAATGAAGTGAGAAACCTTCATGAGTTTATCAATTACAACCCACACTGCATCGTTCCCTCTTGGTGATCTCGGTAAACCTGTCAGGAAATCCATCATGACATCGTTCCAATTCCACTAGGGAATGGGTAACTGGTGAAAAAGCCGTACTAGTCGCTGATGCTTGGGATTTACCTGTTGACAGGTGGATCACCTCACGAAAAAACCAGCAACATCTCTCTTCATACATGGCCACCAATACTACCAATGTAGATCATGATACATCTTGGTGACACCTGGATGAACTACCCAAACTGAGGAGTGAAAGTCCCGGATTAGTTCCTCGTGTATGTCTGCTGACACCCATATGCACCCATAAAAATGGAATATCTCATCCTCACCTATGGTCCATCCCATAATAGAGTCCTCTCCTGACACACATTCCTATATTAATTGGCCTTCAAAATATGATATGTAACACCCCAAGATTTCATAGTGTGTTATTTCTTCAAAATAATTCAATAACTTGCACTACACACAACACCGAGTTCAATCACACCATGACTTACAAAAAAAATCCATTCAAAAGAGGTTATGAATAGTATTATCTAAATTTTAAACTTTATATAATACTTATAATTTTAGAATCCATATTATGAGTTTCTTAGATATAATGCAAGAACAAATTCATTTTCAGTATTGCACTTTTATCAACTTTTAATAGTGAACCCTTTTTAAATACAATATTTTAAACTTTTTGACTAAATGGGGACATCAAAAATTTAAAATGAAACATCCCAAGCTTCCACGGTACACTTTCTTTGAATAATGCGATAGCGTGTGTTGTACGCAACCTCGAGTTCTAACACACACCACAACTAATTAAACTAGCCGTTGTGAATAGTAATACCTAATTTTTGAAATCATATATATTTTATATTTTAAAATGGACTTCATTTTTGGATTCGGAATATCAAAATTAGCCTAGGGTGAAATTTTGGTACATTTCGGATAACTTTCATATTTTGATGAATAGTGAAAATTACTAAATTTTAATTAAAAACAACTTTTTTAATCAAAATAATTAATAGTGATAAATTGTGAATTTGAGTGGTTTTAAAGTATATTTAGAATATATTTTTACCATTTAATATAATCTTGGTCATTGGACATAATTTTACAATTAAACCGAACATAAACAAGTGTCAATCTTTTGATAGTTATTATCTCTTAAAAACACGCTTTTTGTTTTGACAGCGGGAATTAATTTTAAATTAATTTCTGCCACTTCTGTGTTTTTAATTTAGAAAAATGGATTCCATATTTGGAATCAGGATGTTCAAATTGTGTCAATAGGTAACTTTTATTTTTAGACATTTTGAATAATTACTGCGGTAAATATTTTATTTACCATGGTTAAGGGTAAATCCGGTAAATAAGGGTTAAAAAAATAATATTATAATAATACTAAATTACCCTAAAACGTGTCTCAACCCTATTGGTTGATACATGGTCGATCATTGGCATCTTTGGGTCTATTTTGGGACCCCATGGATCCACTTGTAAGTGATAATGACACATTATATTAATAAAGCTAAAATCAAAATAAAAATGGCATAAGCTTACATCTTTTAGAAGAATAATTTTTACATAGGGTTATACATGTTGGAATTTAGAGTATAAATATTCATTAGAAAGCTAAAAAGATTTCCTACATAATAATATTTTATTTATAATTTTTAGACATTAAATAATTTATTTTATTTATGACACAATGATGATGCAGTAATTACTATAATAGTGAAAAATTAAAATAATTGATATTATAAATACCCAAATAAATATAATATGAAACTTTTAATGAATTAAACTAATTTTCTAGGATAATATGATATATTAGGATTGATTTAATTGACTTTTTTCTAAGTAATCAATCTGTTATGAGTTTCACAAAAAATCAACTATTGAATAGTGTCAAAATTGACATAAAAGAGTTCTTAAAACAAATATTATATTATTAATTGATATTAAATTCCTAAAAATCTAAGGTTCGGCCAAGAGACTTATATTATGATAGTTTAATCATTAATGGACCACTTGGGGGTCGCTTGGATGTATATAGTAAGTTTATTAACCATATTATATAAAAATACAAAGAGACATTGTAAAAGTGAAACTAATTAACTTAGAGTTAATACTTAAAGATAAGGTTAATATAAGTACCCAAACCTGTCTAAATTATATTGGATGAGTTGTTTTAGACCTATCCCCACCTCATCCTTTGAATAGTCAACTTTGGAGCCTTTGGAAACCGAATATGAATTTATTATAAATTAATATTTCTAGCTTTTCCAAAGGTGCCCCTCACCCCTCTTATAAAAGGGCACTCCTCCTTCTCTTTTCCTCACACCTCTCAAGCCACTTGGCTCGTCCAAACTCTGCCCAAATAAGCTCCCCACATCCCTCTCCTCCTCCTTGAAGCTTCCCCTTAGGCAGAAAGCATTTCAAGAAGTCCTTTGGTTCCAACCAAAGTGAGTTACCTAGATTAAAGGTAACGATTTCTCTTAAATTATTTTCATTTATTTTGCTTCTCCAACCCCCAAACTCTTTTTATTTCCTTTCTTTTGTAACAAAACCAGTATCCTCAATATACTAGGATGTTGTTATAAGAAGGATTCAAACTACACATACACACAACTCCATCTAATGGATGATGAACATAATGTTTCTGTGGATGGCAAACTAACGCCTCACGAAACGATGATTGTTCAAATACATCTTACCGCCTCTCATGGTGGCCATTATGATGGCACTGTAATTAAATATGATATTAATTATATATATTTTATATATAAGCTTCTGTAATTCCATTTTATTTCATACCATTATTCGTTTCATGTTGTATATACATACGATAATTTCATTTGAGGAAGTGCGGACTACCGCCCCCTTAAAATAATATGACTCGTTCATACCACACATGGAGCGTATAAAGGATGGTGTTAATGAACTTAAGTAACATATATAAAATATTATATTATACTGGAATAGTAATATACCTATGTATCATTTGGATTTGATTCTTTTAAAATGAAAATTAAATGGAAGTAGCGTTCGTGCGTACGTACGGACTACCGTCTCCACGAACGCGATAAGATTCATTCTCCATCATATCCATTCAAGTATTATTCTCATTTTAGGGTTAAAAATAATGTTAATATCATTATGATTATGAATAAGATATAATATACCCATTACAAACATGTCTTACGTAACCAAACATTTAAGAAGAACGAATCGATTATCACCCGAAACGACGATAATACTAAGATATTATTAATAAAGCAATGTTAAAAGATCATATATGATATCATATTAATGTATATGATTCTTGTATAATTTAATAACAATTATTTCAAAATTATACAGGAGGTTAACCTACCCCAACCAAGGAAAAGTACAAGGTAAGGGTTATTTCACAATCTCTTCATTATCCGAGGTTGTTTATACGTAATAATCTACTGGGATTTCTTTATCATCCACATCCATGTTTCTTCGAAATGTATTTCAAAACATATTTATTATTTACAAGAATATGGGTTAAATTAATTTATACCCTTGTTTGACTTTTTGTAAGAGGTTTATAAAGGAATCTTTCCGTCATTTTCAAAACAAGGTCCTTTTTAACCTTTTCGACAGAATTAAGATAAGAATGTTTTTTTACTTATACGGCGGGTGCGGTTATTTTCCGCCGTTATAAAATCGTCAAAGCTTTCCTTACAAGCTTACAAGAATATTTTCAAGAAAATGTTTTATTTTATATGGCTCTTAAATGATTTCAAAAATAGAAAGAGATATTTCTCTAAAAAGTGTTTTGATTTCATCTATGTCAACATCCTTTAATGGATTTTACGCTTATTTGAAGTTGATTTATTATAATACAAAACTTCTATATTGTATTGAAAGTTTTGTGATATGTTTGACTGTGGATGTGCTATTTTATACCATTCATAGTTTATGGTTAAACTATTGACATTTCGTATGCTAGTTTTAATCCGAATGTTTATATTATATTTCAAACTTTTCTTCAGATGAATGTGCTAAACAAGTATGTTCCGGGTTGGGGACCGGTAAAAGTAAGCCCTCCAGGTTGGGGACTGGTTAAAGTAAGCCCTCCAGGTTAGGGACTGGTAAAAGTATGCCCTCCGGGTTGGTGTCCGGTTATTAGAGGCACTCCGGGTTGGTGTCCGGTTATTAGAGGCACTCCGGGTTGGTGTCCGGTTATTAGAGGCACTCCGGGTTGGGTTCCGGTTAGAAGTAACCCCTAGGTCTTGGGATGAGGCCTAGACAATGAAATTAACATTTGACATTATGCATTCCAACATTATGAAAGTGGTTATTGATTTTTTCATGTGATTATTCGATTAGTAGAATATCCATGTGAATAAGTAAATGGCATTATTTCATTTTACTTTTGCCATACTATGTTGAAGTTCAAGTTTAAAAGGCTTTTGTTTTAGTAATTCATTGCCTTAAATGTTTACGCTTATTTTGAATGTTCCGCTATATTGTTATCCTTACTGGGCATTTGAGCTCACCCCTTTTCTATGTTTTATTTTTCCCAGGTAGTGAAGAAGTAAATTATGATTGACTTGCAGGGATATTATGAGGGGTTAATAGTGTGGATATGAAGACTTTGTTGTTGTAGTAGCTTTTCACTTTGAAATGTAATGTAAAACTTTATGTTTATATCTAGTGTTTCCAAGGCTACTAAACTAATCGGTCTTTCGAGATTTGATCTTTCTTGTGATCATGCCAATGTTACGAAGTAATGCACCGACTCTGGGTAGCTGTGGTCGGGGCGTTACAGTTGGTATCAGAGGAAGTTTAGTACAAACCTTGGAAGCTAGATTTAGATAAACTCTGATTAGAGCACGTAGACCTAAGATGAACTTTGAGGATTAGTATAGAAGAACTTCCTAGAATTTTGGTATTGTAGAGATTTTGTGAGTTTTCTGAGCAATACATCCCTGTCTGGATACGAGCAGGTAGAGGCGGCTCTGGCACAGATGTACCTAGGGGTAAAACCCGAAAACACCGCTTTGAGCTAGACTCGAACGGGAACTGGTGCACGACAACGGGCCTTGCTGCACTCTTGGTTACGACACGCCCGGGGGATATGCTTAGGATAACTCTCATTTTCTTTACAAATCATTATGAAGGGTTTATGAGTATATACTTCCTCAAAGGAGGCATTTTTATGATTATAGATTATATCCATAAATAGTTCAATTTATGTTAAGTGTTTTATAAGTATGGGATTATGTATTTTGATTCATAAACTGATCTAGTGTATGCCATTGTTTAGAAATGGCGCCCAGTAGAAGGAATGAGACCTCCAGAAATGCACATGATCCAAAGAGAAGGAAGGATCATATCTTTCCTGGTCTTAAGCTAGAATTTATAAGAGAAATAGTCTCCCATGTATTATCATCATATGAAGAAATAATATCATGTGTTGATAAGATAAGTAAAGATTTTACTGAGTCCTATGGCTTTGAAGGGAAGTAAGAGAAGAAAAGGATAGAAGAGAGAATGATGGATAAAGGGAAGAGGGAAAAGAAGAATTTTACCATATGTGGTAACTGTGGAAAGAAACACCCTGGAACTTGTCTGAAAGGAATGGGAGTTTGTTATAAGTGTGGAGGAAAAGGACACAAAGTACGTGACTGCAAGGGTAAGAAAATGGTTTTAAATGTACAATGCTTCATTTACAAGGAGTTTGGACACTACGCGAACCTATGCCCCAGTCATCAGACTATGCCGCAAATGATGATATTGGATAATAATCAAGTTATGATACTACCACAGATGAAGAGGAATGATTAGAGTTCTTATGTTGATTATGCCAATTGATTGTTGTATCAACAATGTACTTGTTATAATAATTATGGAGTATATAAGGATTGTACTGCAGTACTATTTCATTAAGGACTAGAGATTGTGTGGAACAAAGAAAAGTGACTCAATAGCAGGATAGATTTTTGGAAAATATATGGTTGAGAGAATGATAAACCATAATATAGTTCTGATACTGAGGTAGCGATTTTGGAATAATATGTGATTGTTTTGGATAAATTATATTGGATATTCTTGACTACCTTGGAACTGATTAATGATTTGTATATTCCATCATTGTTGGGGTTTAAATCATTTTTGGATTAATGAAGTATATCCAGCATTCTATATGGAATAAGGGAGCATGAATGTAATAAATAAGGAATATGGTAATACATGATGAAGGTATTCATATGCTATTACGGGGTAAAAAGGTTCTACATTATGTTTACCTTCCTTATAAATGTTGGACTGTGTGTTTGGACAGAAGTATTTTGGATAGTTCTAGTTTGGATTATTTTGGATTACCATAAAAGGACAACCCGGAGGTCGGGTGGCAACCCGTCGCGTCCGGCAAGGCTGCGAGACTTGAACCCACAACCGAAGGGTGACAAGGGTGTATCACCTACCACTATCCCACGAGATGTCCTGGATTAAATAAAGTAGTTTTTTAAAAGATCTGGTAGATGAATTATAAATTCGTTTATTTTGGAACCCTCTATGAATAGTATAAATAGAATTGTTTTTTTACGAGTGAATGATGAGTTTTGGTAGAAATTTATTAATGGATAAAACTCTAATTATAAACTAAGTATATCTCCTTATGATCTTATCCAATCTCATAAATAAATTCCTCATCATTAATAAAAGGAACTTAGAACAAAAATGTTGTCCTAGATGGTACCTTAAATCATCACTAATTTATGGCTTTGGGATTGTTGGCCTTTTCATAGCCATGTTCTCTACCACTCTCCATCAGATAATTGATGGCTAGATTTTTCTTCCATATCCATATTTTCTTACATGGAACCCTAGTATGTGTTATTTTCGGTAATCTTCATACATTCCACTCTTTATTTAAAATAGAGGCCTCATTAATTAATTTTTCGATGTGGGATTTCAACTAAGATATTTTGAAACGTCAAAAATGTGTTATCCCAATACCCTATGTTTTGTTGAACCGATGGTATTTCAAATCATCATAGATTGATGATTTTAAGGACCTAAATTTTATACTTGTTTGTGATTGATGACCTCAATCACTACCTATAAATATTTACGTTTTTCCTCCAATTATATGTCTCTAATTGCCACCAATGTTATCCTAATCGAGATCATAATTTGGTGGTGACCCTTTCATTTCTCTTTTCCTCATATTAAGAATAAATTTTAGTAACCCAATTTCCGATGTGGGTTTTCCCATAAAGATATTTTTTATTTTCAACCTTTTATTTTCGAAGAACAATTTCAAATTGCGAGGACGCAATTTATTGAAGGAGGGGAGAATGTAACACCCCAAGATTTCATAGTGTGTTATTTCTTCAAAATAATTCAATAACTTGCACTACACACAACACCGAGTTCAATCACACCATGACTTACAAAAAAAATCCATTCAAAAGAGGTTATGAATAGTATTATCTAAATTTTAAACTTTATATAATCCTTATAATTTTAGAATCCATATTATGAGTTTCTTAGATATAATGCAAGAACAAATTCATTTTCAGTATTGCACTTTTATCAACTTTTAATAGTGAACCCTTTTTAAATACAATATTTTAAACTTTTTGACTAAATGGGGACATCAAAAATTTAAAATGAAACATCCCAAGCTTCCACGGTACACTTTCTTTGAATAATGCGATAGCGTGTGTTGTACGCAACCTCGAGTTCTAACACACACCACAACTAATTAAACTAGCCGTTGTGAATAGTAATACCTAATTTTTGAAATCATATATATTTTATATTTTAAAATGGACTTCATTTTTGGATTCGGAATATCAAAATTAGCCTAGGGTGAAATTTTGGTACATTTCGGATAACTTTCATATTTTGATGAATAGTGAAAATTACTAAATTTTAATTAAAAACAACTTTTTTAATCAAAATAATTAATAGTGATAAATTGTGAATTTGAGTGGTTTTAAAGTATATTTAGAATATATTTTTACCATTTAATATAATCTTGGTCATTGGACATAATTTTACAATTAAACCGAACATAAACAAGTGTCAATCTTTTGATAGTTATTATCTCTTAAAAACACGCTTTTTGTTTTGACAGCGGGAATTAATTTTAAATTAATTTCTGCCACTTATGTGTTTTTAATTTAGAAAAATGGATTCCATATTTGTAATCAGGATGTTCAAATTGTGTCAATAGGTAACTTTTATTTTTAGACATTTTGAATAATTACTGCGGTAAATATTTTATTTACCATGGTTAAGGGTAAATCCGGTAAATAAGGGTTAAAAAAATAATATTATAATAATACTAAATTACCCTAAAACGTGTCTCAACCCTATTGGTTGATACATGGTCGACCATTGGCATCTTTGGGTCTATTTTGGGACCCCATGGATCCACTTGTAAGTGATAATGACACATTATATTAATAAAGCTAAAATAAAAATAAAAATGGCATAAGCTTACATCTTTTAGAAGAATAATTTTTACATAGGGTTATACATGTTGGAATTTCGATTATAAATATTCATTAGAAAGCTAAAAGGATTTCCTACATAATCATATTTTATTTATAATTTTTAGACATTAAATAATTTATTTTATTTATGACACAATGATAATGCAGTAATTACTATAATAGTGAAAAATTAAAATAATTGATATTATAAATACCCAAATAAATATAATATGAAACTTTAAATGAATTAAACTAATTTTCTAGGATAATATGATATATTAGGATTGATTTAATTGACTTTGTTCTAAGTAATCAACCTGTTATGAGTTTCACAAAAAATCAACTATTGAATAGTGTCAAAATTGACATAAAAGAGTTCTTAAAACAAATATTATATTATTAATTGATATTAAATTCCTAAAAATCTAAGGTTCGGCCAAGAGACTTATATTATGATAGGTTAATCATTAATGGACCACTTTGGGGTCGCTTGGATGTATATAGTAATTTTATTAACCATATTATATAAAAATACAAAGAGACATTGTAAAAGTGAAACTAATTAACTTAGAGTTAATACTTAAAGATAAGGTTAATATAAGTACCCAAACCTGTCTAAATTCTATTTGATGAGTTGCTTTAGACCTATCCCCACCTCATCCTTTGAATAGTCAACTTTGGAGCCTTTGGAAACCGAATATGAATTTATTATAAATTAATATTTCTAGCTTTTCCAAAGGTGCCCCTCACCCCTCTTATAAAAGGGCACTCCTCCTTCTCTTTTCCTCACACCTCTCAAGCCACTTGGCTCGTCCAAACTCTGCCCAAATAAGCTCCCCACATCCCTCTCCTCCTCCTTGAAGCTTCCCCTTAGGCAGAAAGCATTTCAAGAAGTCCTTTGGTTCCAACCAAAGTGAGTTACCTAGATTAAAGGTAACGATTTCTCTTAAATTATTTTCATTTATTTTGCTTCTCCAACCCCCAAACTCTTTTTATTTCCTTTCTTTTGTAACAAAACCAGTATCCTCAATATACTAGGATGTTGTTATAAGAAGGATTCAAACTACACATACACACAACTCCATCTAATGGATGATGAACATAATGTTTCTGTGGATGGCAAACTAACGCCTCACGAAACGATGATTGTTCAAATACATCTTACCGCCTCTCATGGTGGCCATTATGATGTCACTGTAATTAAATATGATATTAATTATATATATTTTATATATAAGCTTCTATAATTCCATTTTATTTCATACCATTATTCGTTTCATGTTGTATATACATACGATAATTTCATTTGAGGAAGTGCGGACTACCGCCCCCTTAAAATGATATGACTCGTTCATACCACACATGGAGCGTATAAAGGATGGTGTTAATGAACTTAAGTAACATATATAAAATATTATATTATACTGGAATAGTAATATACCTATGTATCATTTGGATTTGATTCTTTTAAAATGAAAATTAAATGGAAGTAGCGTTCGTGCGTACGTACGGACTACCGTCTCCACGAACGCGATAAGATTCATTCTCCCTCATATCCATTCAAGTATTATTCTCATTTTAGGGTTAAAAATAATGTTAATATCATTCTGATTATGAATAAGATATAATATACCCATTACAAACATGTCTTACGTAACCAAACATTTAAGAAGAACGAATCGATTATCACCCGAAACGACGATAATACTAAGATATTATTAATAAAGCAATGTTAAAAGATCATATATGATATCATATTAATGTATATGATTCTTGTATAATTTAATAACAATTATTTCAAAATTATACAGGAGGTTAACCTACCCCAACCAAGGAAAAGTACAAGGTAAGGGTTATTTCACAATCTCTTCATTATCCGAGGTTGTTTATACGTAATAATCTACTGGGATTTCTTTATCATCCACATCCATGTTTCTTCGAAATGTATTTCAAAACATATTTATTATTTACAAGAATATGTGTTAAATTCATTTATACCCTTGTTTGACTTTTTGTAAGAGTTTTATAAAGGAATCTTTCCGTCATTTTCAAAACAAGGTCCTTTTTAACCTTTTCGACAGAATTAAGATAAGAATGTTTTTTTTTACTTATACGGCGGGTGCGGTTATTTTCCGCCGTTATAAAATCGTCAAATCTTTCCTTACAAGCTTACAAGAATATTTTCAAGAAAATGTTTTATTTTATATGGCTCTTAAATGATTTCAAAAATAGAAAGAGATATTTCTCTAAAAAGTGTTTTGATTTCATCTATGTCAACATCCTTTAATGGATTTTACGCTTATTTGAAGTTGATTTATTATAATACAAAACTTCTATATTGTGTTGAAGGTTTTGTGATATGTTTGACTGTGGATGTGCTATTTTATACCATTCATAGTTTATGGTGAAACTATTGACATTTCGTATGCTAGTTTTAATCCGAATGTTTATATTATATTTCAAACTTTTCTTCAGATGAATGTGCTAAACAAGTATGTTCCGGGTTGGGGACCGGTAAAAGTAAGCCCTCCAGGTTGGGGATTGGTTAAAGTAAGCCCTCCAGGTTAGGGACTGGTAAAAGTATGCCCTCCGGGTTGGTGTCCGGTTATTAGAGGCACTCCGGGTTGGTGTCCGGTTATTAGAGGCACTCCGGGTTGGTGTCCGGTTATTAGAGGCACTCCGGGTTGGGTTCCGGTTAGAAGTAACCCCTAGGTCTTGGGATGAGGCCTAGACAATGAAATTAACATTTGACATTATGCATTCCAACATTATGAAAGTGGTTATTGATTTTTTCATGTGATTATTCGATTAGTAGAATATCCATGTGAATAAGTAAATGGCATTATTTCATTTTACTTTTGCCATACTATGTTGAAGTTCAAGTTTAAAAGGCTTTTGTTTTAGTAATTCATTGCCTTAAATGTTTACGCTTATTTTGAATGTTCCGCTATATTGTTATCCTTACTGGGCATTTGAGCTCACCCCTTTTCTATGTTTTATTTTTCCCAGGTAGTGAAGAAGTAAATTATGATTGACTTGCAGGGATATTATGAGGGGTTAATAGTGTGGATATGAAGACTTTGTTGTTGTAGTAGCTTTTCACTTTGAAATGTAATGTAAAACTTTATGTTTATATCTAGTGTTTCCAAGGCTACTAAACTAATCGGTCTTTCGAGATTTGATCTTTCTTGTGATCATGCCAATGTTACGAAGTAATGCACCGACTCTGGGTAGCTGGGGTCGGGGCGTTACATGATAGCTACCTCATTCGAACTCGGTGAAGAAGAGTAGAGGTACCGGCTACATAAGACAGAAACGTCTGCCCCTATCTATCGTGCACCTCCAAATTAATCTCAAATAATAGATCCATAAGATGTTACTCCCTACCAGACTCATGAACTACCTGTATCTATGTCCTCCTGCTCAACCCATCAGCCACATCATTGCCTTTCCCATGTGTGTAGGCATTCTCATAGTCAAAGAACTAAAGGTACTCAACCCACCTTCGCTGACTCGAATTCAGGTCACACTGAGTGAAGATATACTTGAGACGGTTGTGGTTAGTGAAAAACACAAAATTCTCTCCTAGATGATTATTTCTCCAATAGAGTTATCTATGAACAACTGCATCCAATTCAAGATTGTGTGTCTGGTAATTCCTCTCATGTGGCCTCAACTGTCGAGACCCATACGCGACGAATCCTTCTCTCTACATATGAACCACTCCCAGCCCAATACTTGAAGCATCATTGTAATCAATGTAGCTCTTTCTCGGCTCTGAAAAAACTAGTATCGGTGCTGAAGTGAACCTCTATTTCAGCTCTTGAAAGGATAACTCACAAGAATCTGTCCACAATTACTTCGCACCCTTCTTAGTCAGACCCATTAGTGGCACTAATAAGTGTGAAAAATCCTGTATGAAATGCCTATAGTATCCAGTTATTCCTAGGAAACAGTGTACCTCAAAGAAGTTCTTCAGCTGCTCCCAGGAAACTACTGCTCTCACTTCTCTGGGTCTACATACAGTCCTATCATTGAGATAACAAGACCCAAGAAGTGAATTTGGTCCATCTAAAAGTGGAATTTTTAGATCATAGCATCCAAAAGTATGAATGGAAAACTTAGTTCATCAGTTCCATGAAAACTGCAGGCGTGTTCATGAGATCAAACAGCATAACCACGTACTCGTATAGACCATACCTTCTCTAGAAGACTTTAAGAGGTATATCAGATGGTCTAATATGCAAATGATGATAACCAGATCTCAAGTCAATATTTGTGAACACCCAGGCTCCTCGAAGCCAATAAAACGAGATCATCAATCCTTGGAAAGGGATATCAGTTCTTGATAGTGAACTGGTTCAACCTCTGATAATCCACAGAATGTTTCAGGATATCATTTTCTTTCTTCGCAAACAAGATTAGTGAACCCCACGGGGAAGAACTAGGTCAGATGGAACCCTTTACCTACAACTCCTCGAACTGCTTCATGAGCTCCTGCAACTCTGGTGTAGCAATCCTATAAGGAGAAATGGACACCGATGTCACTCATGGAACAAGATCAATAGAAAATTCTACCTTTTACTCTAGAGGAAAAACTAAAAATTCCTTCAAAAATACGTCTCTGAAAAGATCAACCACTGGTGGAAATTCCATCTGTGAGGTCCCCTGGTCATCTAGATATAGTCTAGAAATATGGGTTATAACTCCTCCCAACCCATGATGCCTGGGTCCCACTCTGCTCGCATAGACATCCCATTTTCCCTTATGAAGAAACGAACCTCCCTCTGGTGATGTGAAACTCATCCTATAGTGATAGAAATTGACAACTGCCTGCAAAGGAAGTAACCAGTCCATTCTACGAATGACATTGTAGCCTATCATCTCTAGGACATAAAGGTCCCATAAGATGTGACACCCACCAAAATCTTGAGGGAACTCCTTGCACTATCATACACTATCTTTTTTTCCCAAGGAAGTGTCTAAGGTCAAGATATCAGCAGAATAAAGGATACAGAGCCCAAGGCTCTATATAATAGAAAAATATATGAAGCTATGGGAAGCCCCTATATCGAAAAGTGAAGAAGCTAAAACTAAGGCAACTAGGATCATACATCGAATAGTAGAGGGTCCGGGATCCTTCCCATACTGTGTGTACTCTGGAAAAAATGTCTGGCCTGCTCTATAGTACTATGGCCCTGCTTGACCACACTGAGCTGGTCCATCCTGTTGTCACTGAAATCCTGGAAACTGGCTACCCCAGCCACGACCTCCACCTCGACTTGAACGGCCCGAAGAACTCCAGTTCTGAAATTGATGAGAAATTGTTGGCACTACTTTTGTTTAAGGGGTCATAGAGTAACCCATATCACTACCTTTTGGTGATAATATCTGACAAAAATGATGAAGATGACCCATCCTGCCGTAATATCGGCACTCCATCGGGTCTCTCAGGAAATTTGGCCTCATATGCCTACTCTTCCGGCACTGGTAGCACACCACATGGCTACGAGAGGAAGTGTCTCGCCTCCATGGATCATCACATGAAGACCTCCTATAGTGCTTCCTGCTGTCAGTTGGAGGGATACTAATAATCGATGTCAAACCACCATGGCTAACAACTCTAGAATCCCTCAAATTATGCTTCAGGATTAGGGCATGGTTGACGATAGAAGTGATGGAAGTCAACTGGAAGATACTCACCTCCGATCGGATGTTGTGCCTCAGGCCATCCTCAAACTTCCTTTCTAGAAATAACTCATCACCTCATGGAATAGGAGTCAAGTGTTACAACTCATTGAAGTGAGAAGAATACTCCATATTGGAAAGAGTACCCTACTCCAGACTCATGAACTCTTGGGATCAATCAACCCTCAAGGTTTCCTGATAGAATTAATCATAGATGGCTTGCTAGAACTCATGCCACGCCATAACCTGCTGGCATCCTTCCTATGAGATCACATCCCACCATCACAGGGTGGAGTCCCGAAGCAAGTACGTAGAGAGTTTGCCCCTTCTCTATGAAGGTTTCTTAAGATTATCGAAGATAGGATGCGTGGATTCTAACTGTGACTCTTTAGCCTGAGATCTTCCCTTATCAGTGAATGTTAGAGGATGTTGAGTATGGAATACCCACGTCAGCTCTTCCATGGACGAGGCAAGAAGCGGTACTCCATGGAAGGTCGGCATGAACCTCATAAAGCCCTATCGGAACTTTAAATCTGCACCTATGTCCATAATGACAGCATGTTCCAAAACTGGCACAACAGGAGGATCTACTAGAAGTCCATGATCATCCATGCCCATTGTCTGATCATTTCCCTGTAACTGGTGTAAAACCAGAGGACATCTTAATGGGATGACTCTGCAAGGTCAAGCGTAGACCTTAGATCAACATTATCAAGGACTGAACCTAGAAGTTCCAGAAGGGAATATGAGAAAGAAATCATTCATGTTTTCCAAAACAAGGTTACACGGCGGTTATTTTAACTACATAGTGTGTATCATTATGCTTCCACGTAGGCGTGTACTTCTACCAAAACTAGTCGTGTAACACCCCATATAGGGCGTGTTTTTCTAACACACGTCATGTACTTGAATACTATTCCATTTCCTAAGTTCCCTTACACGGCTAATCCACATGGTTCTCCTAAAACAAGACTACATGATGTGTTACTACCAGACACAATGTGTACTAGATGAACTTCACGAACCTGTGTTGTTAGTTAAAAATATTACTCTACATTGTGTGTTCCAGCAAGACATGACATGAACTAAAATATTTCACTGACCCATGTAGTTCGTTACACGGTTGGATTCAAGGGTTCCACTACAAGGCATGTTCAAGACTGACACAATGTGTATGAACTAATCATTTTCCATTTGTGTCGTTAGTCACACAGGCATACACATGATCTAAACACACATTGTGTACTTCTAGTGCACGGCATGTCCCAGCAAGATTTTTCCCAGCCCTGTGTCTCTGCCCACACAGCCAGTGACACGGTTAGAGACTATGCGGAATGAGCACAAAGTACGCGATGTATACTTAAGAAAATAGTTTCTTTCCAAATATAAGAACACATAGAGTGTATTCATAACTAAATTGGCGTGTGTTCTAGGTTTTTCTGGATAGTCTACCTCCGATACTACCCAGGAGCCTAGGAACACACTTGAAATGAACATTTAGGTGCCCAATTTCTATCTGTGAGGGCCCATACTCCCCACGAATCAAAGCTTGGCATCTAATATATGTCATATAAAAGCATAACAGATTAATGATCCACCAAATTATGATCCATGTGGGACCATAACACCTCAATAACCAATTTTTTTCATTCATTCAAACAAAACCATACACAAAATTAATACCCTATCAAACAAAAATTATTTTATCATGGCATCTATAAAAACAGCCAGCAAATCTAGAACAACATCTATCACAACAACATGCAATCACTAAGGCATCCTAAATGGATTGGAAAGAATGCATGACTTGTGCGCTCTAGAAAGTACCTATATGATGCATGAGATAGAATACCCTTATCTCATCAGGTTACAACAAAACTAGAGCCTCAATTATATCAACGATAACAAAAAAACATGTGGATCCCCCAACAGTGAAAATCAAATCAACTGTAATCCTCCAAAACCAGGAAAATTTGCAATACGAGTTAAATTGGATTTTCCCTGTACACGGTTTAGCTACTCCTGGGCACAACCTATTTTCAAGTACCTATTACTTCTTATCCTTGGCTATAGGATCCAAATAGTAAGTCAAAAAGAAATAATTCCACTAATACCACTTTATAACACCATGGTTCCTGAATCCACCTAGATTGCCCAACACCCAGTTGCTCACAAGGCCTCAATTTCATTTCCCTGAATGCCAGAGGCTTTTGACTTGCAGTGAGGTCCTGGGGTATGATACTGGGAAAATTATGCCCTCATAGGCAGAGTAACACAACAGAAGTAAAATAAATAGCAACAATAGAAGTAGTAAAACATGCAATAAGTAAACAGAGGAATACTGAAATGTAATAAGAAGGAGGAGCACATATATAATGATGCATGATACATACATCTAGGAAATTATTCAAACACATCACAATGATGAAATACAGTGCTAAACCAAAGTACAAATGAAAATAGTAAACAAATCTTTAGCATCTCAAGCCTTACCTTGGTCCCATGCTCTTTAGCTCTAAAGCAGTCAAGTAGCAGAAGTAGAAGGGAAATTTCCCTTATCTATATGTGCAATAATATAATCTGTTTGGCCCCAAAATCATGACCCAAATTGGGTTTGAGACTAAATCCTAGTTGGAAACCACCAAGAGATCTCTTCTTAATAATTAGAGAATATATATGGCAGGAAATAAGTATATGAAGTAGTGAACAAGGATGTACTCAACAGTAAATATTTCTACAGTTTCAAAGAATTCAAACACCGCATATCAAGTAAGCAAGTAATCACAAATAGGTAACCCTCTAGTATGTACTCACAGCCTAATCCCCTCTAGTACTACCTAGAAAACACAAGAAACCCTCTAAAACATACACACAGTCTAACCCCTCTGGTTCTGCTTTACCACAAACTATCTGAGGAAGAACTCACCATCAATTCCCCCTATAGTATAATATCAGGAACTAAAATGAACTCTCAGGAAGTACATACATCTCATTTCCCCTATAGACCATGTAGAGGAATTACATACACTATGAGGAAGTGCTTATGTAAATTTCCCCTATGTTCCCGCACAGTTATAGTAAATAACATACCCTCTAGAGAATCCCTCTCGTCGATTCTCCCTATGGTCTACTAAACCAGGTTCTCACAGCCCAGTGTAAGTCAAATGAGAACAGTAATACATTGCAGCCAATGTAAACCTATAAAACTACTTGTTTAAACAATATACAACATAACAGTGTGTCTGATTAAATACTCCATCTTATCAATACTAGGAAAGGAAAACGAAGCAGTAGCCTATCTAGAAAAACTATACCAAACATTCAAAATAAGAAAACATGGGAAAAACCTCCATAACATGGAAAAATAAACCCTATTCACAACCTATAACCTGTATCCAATCATCCAAGGCATCGCAGAAAAACATTGGGGCTAAAAACATAAACATACAATACCTTGTTCCAGGGTATTGGACACTTTTGGACATATAACTCAAAGAGTAACTATAGAAAGTCACAAACCACCTACCTCGGTGTTTTATGATCATTATAAGTGAGCCAAAATACTTTAATCGCCTTAGAATACCGAAGATATATATAAATTTCTAAATACTTCAACCCATGATATCTTACGAGAGAGATGGAATCAGAAGAAGGTGTTCACGAAGAAGAGAGAACCCACCGATGTGATTTCCTTGCAATCAACGGAGTTTGATTCAGAGAACGGACACTCGATCAAAATATCGGTAAAGATCAGTTGTATAGAAACTCTCAGACTAACTAAGTCGAGGAGAGATGTCTTCTATCCATCAGACGTGACCCCAATATTTTTAATGAAAAAAAATTACATGTCATGTACTTTAGAAGAACACGACGTGTACTTTCCCTTACCGGCCCCTACATTAGGTGGCCTCTAGGTCACCACAGACAGCCGTGTGCTTGGCCTTGACACGGCCAGCACACGGCTACCCATGTTAACCGAGTACATGGTGTGTACTCATAAAGTTCCCAGTGTGTATTCATAAAGTACACAACATGTGCTTAAGATATTTCCATAAATTCCTCATTTTTTTCAAAAACACCAGAAAAAGGAAACTTACCATAAAAGAATATCTGAGTTTTACAACATTGAAATCCAATTACCAATTTTATTTTGAAGAGATACAAGTTCCTTTTAACAGATAAATTTATGGAAAAGTTTAAAGAACCAAGGAGATGATTTTTCAGTACACTTATGCTTAAATTTCTATATAGTGGATAAGGGTTTGTTATATAGTTTTATTCATAAACTAAGGGGTTATGATTCATTCTCATGAAAAATTATTTGGTTATATCATATGCCTCATAGAAATCGAAGGTTAGTGAAAAAAATTACACAACTCGTGATTTGAGGTTATCTGTGGTAATTTTTACATTAATTTTATGGAAGATTTATATACAAGGTTAATGGTGTGATATATATCTAGATCACAACATTTTAAAGTATATATTCAAATATAAAGAGTTTAATATACATTAAATAAGATAGATGTATCTGATTATAGATTATGATTCCTCAGTACATTACCTCCCAATGAAAGTGGATAACGCAGTTGAAGCTTTGAGTGAAAATGATCATGATATATTATCTATGATGAGTATCAGAAAAATAAAATATTAATGGGTTTAAAAATGATAGAATGTATAAATAATTATCTTTTCTAAATATGTGTTCAAACATCATTCCAAATTAATATTAAATATTAAAAAAATAATATTTAATGCTACTGAATAATTTAGGAAATATTCAAAAGTATAACATTTAATATGATAGAATTATAAGGTTCAATAAATTTGAATGTGTCCCATCCGAGCCATAGTTGAAGGTTGACTTTTTATAATAATATAATTGTACCTCATTCTCTATTTGTCTTGGATGTATGATGATGTACACAGATTTGAAAGAGAATTTATGGTGGGACATTATGAAGAAATATATTGTAGAGTTTGTATCTTAATTCTTAGTATGATAGAAATATTGGGTTGAGAGAAAAAATTCAAAGGGAATGGTAAAACCATTACCCATACCAGAAATTAAATGGGATATCATAAGAATATTTTTTTTATCAGACTCCCCAAAACATATAAATGTGAAATTTCAATATGAGTTGTAGTTGAACGCCATACAATGTTACTAAACATAATTTATAAAATTGGAAATTTATCTTTAGATAATCTTGAAAGGATATACATTAAGTAAGTTGTTTGGTTTCAAGGAGTACCAAATTCTATTATATCTGATCGAGATTCGAGGTTTACCACATGGTTCTGGAGAATCCATCAGTATAATATGGATACTGAGTTGATTTTCAAAACATTGTATCATTCTCATGTAGATGGTTAGTTTGAGAGAAAAATTCAAACCATAAAGGATATACTAAGATCTGTTTCTATATATTTCAAAGGTTCTAAGAATCATCACCTTCCTCTAGTAAAGTTCTCATAAAATAATAGCTTTTACTCAAGCATTCTAATGTAACCTTATGAATCCCTCTATATAAAGAAGTGTAGAAGTCCAGCATGTTCTGATGAAGTTGGAGAAAAAAATTTAACTGGACTAAATTTATATGATGAAATGGAATATGAGTTTTAAGATATTCAGAAACACAAAAGGGGAGAAAAAAATCAACAAATATGTAATATTGATAATCGTCGACATGATCTAGAATTTAAATTCGGTAAAATTTTCTTTCGTGATTTTTTTTATGGAATAATGTAATGAGTTTTAGTCCAAATCTAATGTTTGTACCAAGCTATATTATACCATTATAAATTCATGGTTGAGTAAGGACATTGGATTATCTCTTTGTGCGTCAATCAATCCTCTCCCAATTCCAAGTTGTCTTCCATGTATCTATCCGGAGGAAGTACATACCTTATCCATAACAAGTACTAAACACATATTTTATACTGAAATATCGTCATAATTCTTATGAGGAACCACCAATATAGATTCTTTATCATAGAGATAAAGTTCTACAAAACAATATTACTCACTTGGTCCATGTTTTATAGTGAACCCACTAACTTGAAAACAAAATGTTGGAACATAAGGATATGATGAGGTAGAATTATAATCTATTGTTTTTATTAAAGATATGTAAATTAAAGGGAGAAATTATTTTCATGGGGATAAAATATTACACCTTGATATTTTATGAATTTATTTTTCAAATAGATTTAATTTCTTCGACAGCTTGTGTGACAGGAACCACTAAGTTTTAAAGAACATTGATATATTACGAATTTTATTATTTTATTATTAAAATTATAATCTATACATTAAAAATAGAGGTAGTAATAATAATAAATATATTTTTTCAAATTATGTTTAAATGGTTTCAAATAAATTAAATATATTTATAAATAAGTAATTAATGTTTAGTGAAGTCTTTAGATTCTTATAAAATATTTTTTTCTCAAAGAATGATTTTAATTTCCTTTTCTAAACACATAATAAAATCATGTTTTTCACATTTAAAAAATGAATTTGACAAAAACAAGCTTTTTTGTAATAAACATGTCAAAATTATCTTAGGGTATATTTTTTAGAATATTTTTAAGATTTTAATTTTTCAATGAATTGAGAAAAATGATGATTTTTATTAAATATGTATTTTTCATTCAAAAAATTACAAAGTTACATATTTATTATAAAAAATAAAAGTAAAATTAGATAAATTATATTATTATCAATCCAATTTAGGATATTATAATTTGATTCATGTTTATTTTTTATAATAAAAATACCCAAACATATGAAATAATTTTATTTTTATTAATTCATTATATAATTATTATTTAATTTGATTTAGGATGAATAAGTGATTAATATACTGATACTCTATGTGATCTTATTATAAGTTGAGTAATGAAATTTTGGTAAATATTTTTTATGATGTTTTTAATAAAAGATGGATATATAACCTCGAGGATTGTTACATGATTTGATGATGAGGTATTTAAGAATAAAAGTTTGATATGTTTTTTGAGACACATATTGAATGGTACTGATAACCTTTAAGAAAAATGAATAAATTTATTTTGAAAAAGATCAATATATTTTTGGGGAAATTATGGATTATATTATATTTTTTGATTTTATGATTGAAAATATTTTAGCAATAAATATTAAGTAAATTTTGGGAAGAAGGTATAACTATATTTTTTGGTTTAATTTAATTTAATCATGCTGTTTTATTGAAACTATTTTTCAATTTTAGAGAATATATGATCTGGTTGTTTTCATTTTTGGAATTATTTTTATATGATATAATATTAATGAATTAGTAGGTTTCTAAAAAATTGAGCACAATTATAATATTTTTATGGGTTAGTTATATATCTAGTGATCTATGTATAGAAACTGTTGTTATCGATGAAGTTTAAAAGATTAATTTTTTAATTCGTGAAATGAAGGATTGTTTGGTATTATATCATCATGAGCTAACCATTTTATTTTTAATAAATGGAAATGAATAAGAAAAAAAATTCATTCATTCATAGATCTCAAGAATTCTAAAAATTTGAATTTAGTTCTTTAGGTTTGAAAAATTCATCTTTATCAATATTCGATTAAATGTGATATTAATTTAAGGAATAAATCTAATAAAACACAATAAAATAATGATATTTTGTGTCAAAATAGTATATCATCTTATGTTATCCTTATCAATTGTAAAACAATTACATTTATTTGAATAATAGGAAGAAAAATTTAAAGAATCTTATATGGGAAACACCACACAGCTACAGAGGAATAGTTATTGAAACACGTTCGAAATATTATTAGCATAAATGTTTAGTATAAGAAAGCCTTATTTAAAAATGATATGTTTCATGGTCTTTAAATAATAATTTATGATTTTGATGAATTTTACATAATATATTCTGAAAATATACTCTATATTAGAATACCAAAACAAAAATTATAGGGATGGGAATTCATCACAGGGGGTAGATATAATACCCAGATGTTTTTGAATATATTTATCATTAATATATTTGATGTGTTAGAGATTTTTATTGATACGTAACATCAAACATAAAAACAAACCTTGTTATATTGTATCATAGATAATGGATTGGTGAGTATTAATATGAATAATCAAATTATTAAATACGTACATATATATATATGACTCACTAAATGAAATTTTACTTATTAATTACTAGTAAGAGTTTTTTATATTGAATAAATATATCATAGGAATTAATTAATTATATATAATCTAATTAATTACAATAAAATTATATTCTTGTTTTATTTTGGTATAAACTCAATTTTAGAGTTGAAAACGTATTTTCCAAAAAAAATCATTTCATTTTTTGAAATTATGTTGTAATTGATTTCATACACTTACATCAAAATTAATATTGAAAAATCTATTCCTTATTTATAATTATAATGTTTTTATTTGGTAAATAGGTCTCTATTTTTACTCATTATTAATAAAATAATTGGTGAAACTTTTATTACTATGGTACATGTAAAGTAGCTAAGATAGGGTTAAAACTATGAGATATGGCCTAAACATATCCATAAAACTTATAATTATTTTATTGGATAAGTTTTATTAGAAAATAAAAATCATACCTTCTAAAATATGGTAGTTTTTTCCACTATACTTTGATTACAACCTTTATATTATTTTTAATTAAGAATAAATACAAAATATAACTCTCTCTCACTTATTATGTTTTCAAAATATGGATATAGATAGAAATGAAATATGATTGAATATAGATGATAAATAAAATTGGTAATAATTTATATTTATTTCTGTAATTTATTTTAAAATTTAATGAGGTTATAATTATATTGAATGCATAATAAATTTGGACGCACTACTCGTGAAATCAATAAAAAACCAAATAAATGACTTTAAAAATATTAAAGAATATATATTATGTATAAATAATGGTGAATCATGGATTTTACATAAAATTATAATATATAATTTATTTTAAAAGATTTTTATTCTAATTCCATCATTATCATGATTCCTTTAATGTCAAGATATATGAATAGTGTTGAGAAATGATATTATATGGTAGTTAATGTTGAATTTTTTTTAAATCATTGAAAAATTATACAAATCCTACCATATCATATTTTGTCTTTATTCTCTTATTGTTTTATGATATGTCACTATAGAGACATTGTAAATTAGTTATAAACTAATTATATTTTAATATTTCGTGTATTTATAAGTTTTTCACCAACCTCACTTATAAAAAGGAACCACCTATTCTCTCTTCCTCACACTTATTTAACCACTTAATTCGACCAACCTCTATCAAACTCTATTATTAAATTCCCGATATACATTTTATAAATTTCTTAATTATTAAAATAACAAATCAATCTTAGTTAAGGGGAGAACCAAATTAGGATTCTAAAGGATGTTTATCTTATAAAAATTACAAATCATGGTAGACTTAGGGTTGTTAGAATTTTGGTTGAGGTAGATCTTTTGATGAAACTTACTGAGTTTTAATAGATTATTGTTGGTGAAAAGATTAGTTCTAAACATTCAATTACTTTTGAAACATGGTATTATTTCTGTTCCTTTTGTAAAAAACTGAGACATGTAGAATAGGAATACCAGAATGGAATGCAGAAGGATAATAGATTAACTTTTATTCTAACTATGTTGGTCCTAGATGAGGTGAATGTTGTTTGAGACAGTCTTGTGGGTGAGATCTATTTAGGGTGTACCTTGGGTTTTGAGATGGCTGAGTCTAGTCAGCATCATAGTCAAGCCAAGGTAACTTAATTAGTTTATATTGCTGAGTGAAATCGAATGACGCACAAGTAAGAGGCATGTAGGTATGGTAATCATAAGTCTTCCTACTCTAGTGTAACCCATTTGGTGATGTCCCCTATGTGGATTATTGTTTACAATGGAAGGGGTTTGAATGTTGAGTGAAATGCACCTTTTTCAAGGAGGGATGTATCATGTTCTATTTAGATCATCCATAAAGATACCATTTTGAATTTTAGTGAAGCAACGTAGGTAATGTTAATGAAATCTAATACACTTCCTCCCAATCTAAAGGTAAATGTTGTTTTCAGTAGATTATTTGGCGATCTGAATGGATTGAACTCTCCAAGTCATTGGTTACAAAGGGAAATGGACTAGGCATGTGTTTTTTCATTGAATATAATGATTATACTCACACTGGATGAAATGGGTGAAATATATAACTAAATTTGGTATGGAAATGGTTGTTGGTAAAATTAATATGGCTCATACTGAGATGAAAAAAGAATATCCTATTTATGTAGGGGGAGCTGATATGAATGAGGCACCTTCCTTTACTCCCTTTAGGGAATCATATGCAAATGTGGTGTGATGAGGGAGTGACATTAGGAAAAGTTCTAGAAGATATATGGAAGTCACTGATTTGGGTAATCATTTTGATCAACCGCTGATTGAGGAATAGGTCCAAGAGATTGAGGATTATTTGGAAAAGCCATTAATAGATGGTAAGAAGGTCATAGGAAGTGAGTCCAGTGTATTCGAATTAAAGTAGGAGGTTTGGGGAGATATTTACCTTATCTTAAATAGAAACATGAATCGATAGGCTATCCATAAAGAGAATAAAATTTAAACTTTTCTCCCCACCTCTAATGGGGACATGATCAGCAAAGTGTGTGAAATTTAAGAAGACATTCAGTGATTTCATGTTCCAACAGAGGATTTCTAGTGATGTGACTGAGAAATACATGCAATTGATTTTGATCTCAATAAAAGAATCTGTGGATTAGGTTTTTTCTCTTAATTTTATTAAAGAGTAAACAGTTATAATGATGGCGAGGGTATTGAGTGTGTATCTCAACAAGGAGAAATAGACATGGATCAACAAGTAGAACCTGATTTTGGTTGGGGGTTTCAATAGTCGGAATATTAAAATTGAAGTGTTCATCTTGATAAAGGATATTCTGGAATATCATTTTGAAGATCTTTTAAGGGATGAACTAGAAACCCGGGTAAGAACCATCTCTTAGAAATTGTTTAGGGAGATTTATTCTTTTAGTCTCAGATTATTCATTTATGGATATTACATTTCTTATTTCATTTGAAGTCATGGGTTCTCACTTTTTCCATACATGTTTTTGAATAATAAAAATTTCATTTTCACTCATGTACTGATTTGAGCGAAAGAATTTTTTTTAAGAAAAACTGACTTTATTTCTCTCTTCGACTAGTAATTTTTTCATCCATTTCTATATTTTCGATAAAATCATTTGAAAATTGTTATTATATTTCTCCAATGATTGATTAAATTCATTTTTAACCATGATTGAATTTAAATATAAAAATTAAAATTAAAATTATAGTTTATTTTCCAAACAAGTTACTTTTAACCAAAGGCATGAAGGGAATATTTTTTTCAAAAGTATACCACATGAATGACTTTTCCCACTATCATGACTAATCATTGATTTTATGATTCTAAGAGATCTATATTTTACCACGTAATTATGATATAAAAGAAATTTTATGTGTATATTACTTGTTAAGTCTTACTAGTATTTAACTATTTTTGTGTGTTAGGGATGGATATACAGTATGACTAAAGACACACATAAAAGTGTTGAATTCAGGAGGTGATAGATGGCTGATGATGTCTTCTAGATAATAGAAAAATTATAGTGATGAAAAGGGAATACCCAAGTTGAAATGGAGAAACAATTAGTTGAAACCAACATTTTACATCATAAATATGTGATTAAAATATAAGCCTAGAAGAATTCATTGAGTAAAAGTAAATCTCATAGGAGAAAATTGCTTCTAGGTAATAACCACAAGTGTCACAGGGTGAAACATATTTTTTACACAATAAAAATCCCTTAAAATTCTTATGAACCTAATTTTAGGTTGTAAAATTTTCCCATGGTTTTTTTTCAAATATTTAATGACATATAATGAACTTTTATGATGAAAAAACATGAATGGGTTCAAAAATTAGAATATTAGTCGGTAATTACTATTAGGACCACTTCAGAAGACCCCAAAACGACACATAATGAAATATGACTCATTTATTTTCCAATTAATGATACCTATGGAGGATTTAAGCCTATAAAAAAATAATAGTGGATTGGATTGGGATTAATTGACAAGATCTCTAGATGATGGTGTGTTGTTTCATCATATTCCAACATTATTTTCCTTTTTATAATTTTTCTTGTTTCATGGGATGTCTCTTTTCTCCAAATAAAATTGAATAAGATATCCAGGGTGGGGTAGTTTTTATGAGTGGCTATGAATGGGATATTCTTTTCTAATTTCAATTTTATATTTTCTACACATAATTGAACAAACACTCATTATTTCTTCAACCTGATTGTTTCAATTATTATTTTATTTTTTTATTGAATCTATTTGTGTTACGGTGAGGTTATTTTAATTTAAATTGTATTGGTTGATGATAAATATCTATTTTCCCACAATTACTATAAGTTTAGTATGGAATAGATAATGGGTGGTTGGTGTGTTCTCGAAGATCACTCGATCATATGATGAATCATAACTAGAACTATGGATAATTAAGGAATAATAATACCTAATTTGGGGATTTACTAATTTATAAAAATGAATTGAAAAAACCCCACGCACATAGAAAAAAGGGTAGATCAATTTGAGGCTTAGATTAGGGATATCCTTACCAACAGAATTTGGCCAAGGGGGATTAATCAATAGAGGTATCTATCTCTTACCCACCTTTGGAAGAATAATTGAAAAATTTGGAATGTATCATAGGAAAACACTAGGCATAACCAACATGAATAGAATCATCACTTATTATAAACTATTTAAATTCAATAATTAAACATTCATTACAAATTATGAATTTTTCAACATAATTTCTCAAAAATAAAAACCAATCAATTATCTCGAAAAAATTTAAAATTGGTGTGGGCACACCTCTTTCGAATACAACCCTTGTTAAAATAACTATACTATACATAGGTTATAAAAAATTATTTTCCCATGCATCAAGACCTGAGTGAGTCCAACGTGGAACCATTTTTAGGGATTTAGTTCCATAAATAACAAAAAAAATAACAATAACCTTGAATGTCCTGAAGTTTAAATTACTAAGTAATGGATTTTCATCTATAAATTGAATTAAAAAAATCACATTATGAAACATTAAACTATAAATATGATTTTAATAAATAAACCTTTCATATTCAAGTGACACTCTTCATGTTCACTATGTACCTAATGAAATGTAAAACAATCCCAACCAACCACATAGAGATATCTACACAGCCAAACTTATCAGTCCTAAAAATCAACATGATATGCCTTCTATGTCAGATGAATACAAATTTATTGTCAATATAATTAATGTTATCCCAAAATTTTAAAATCATGTAAGAGAAGACTGAGATCAACATATATAATAATTAATCTATTTATTTTCATGTAATAGTCTAATGGGGTTCCTGAAGATAAAATCAGGTGGAGGGCCTTCCCCTTTCAACATGAGGGAGCTGTAAAAAATGGTTTAGCAACCTATAAATAAGAGAATTATTTTAATTTGAATACATCCGAAGATGTTTTATATAGTTATTTTTCCCACGTATTAAAGAACAATGATATAAAAGGAGAGAAATGTTATTTTTTAATCAACCAGATATACACTCTATGAGTACTTGCGGTTGTTCAGAAAACTATATGCCTAATTCCCAAATTAATCCATAGAGTAACATCCCATCATAATATTATTCAACAAAGGACTACTTGATGATGATATAAACTCACTTGATGCCTCATCTAGATGATCCCTAACAGATAAATCAATCTTAGAATCTATAGGATTAATAGAAAATATTTCTCATAAATCAAGGAAATTAAAAACTAGAGGTATAGTAACAAGAGCAATCCATTAGGTATATGATTCTGATTCCTCAACATTATTTATAACAAAATTCAATGGACTAAAAAATTCAATGCCAAAAATCTCTTTGAACCAAGTGAATGGATAATTTTACCCACCTCAAATATTTGGTTTTTGATATTCATATTCTCATTTTATTGTCCACTATCTAGCAGTTATGGGGAAAAATATATGCTCCGACCGTTCATCCAAGGAAATTCTAGAAGAATCAGCTGCATAAATCACAAACCGAACAATGATACAGATTCTAAAAACATTATTAATAGAAATATTTTCAATCTAAATACAAAAATAAAATCCCTTTGCAGCAATATAAATACGGGAACCCTCCACAACTCAAAAAAATCCTACAAAAATCTCTACGAGAAAAAAGTATTTTCTCCACCACTATTCCAGCAAAATAACTATGATAATATTTCATGAAAGGCACCATCAACTTAGGACCATCAGAAAAGGTCCAAATTTATTGGACAGGAATATATGATAGAAAATTGGATAGACCAATTCAGATGTTTTATGGACATTCTAAATAAGATTCCATGAAAATTTCCAGCACAAAAAATATCAAAACCCATGGAAACCAAGAGTTTTTTTACAACACTAACTAGAATTGAACTCTAGACACCTAAACAAAGGATGGTGATGATTATAAAAAGACATTTTTAATATCAAACATACCATTTAAGATAAAATGGTTAAAAAATGATGAGGTAAAAAAAATTAAATAAGAAATACCAGAAACACCCAAGTAAAAATAACATAGAGAAAAGAAGGATATTTAAGAACCATTTATTTCAAGATTAGCTCTTTAAATTTAACCAAAATAATTTCATGATCTAAGGAAATTATTCATTCCCTAAATTATTAGATATTTGAATTTTTTATGCTTAATGAGATCTATGTTCCTCGACATATTTTATTCCCCACATAGGGTTTTTATCCAAATAGATTATAGAATTAAATCCTATATGTGTGGAGGTATAATTAGAAAATTGATCAATTGTTTTCCAAGTAGTATTTATAGATGATGTAATCATATGAGTTGGTGTAATTATCATTCTAGTTGACATCTATGTTCTTACCATAGAACAATACAAGACACCAAGATACAGACCAATCATTTTGGGGAGACTTTTAATAAAAAATTCTCATACCATAATCAACATGCATGAAAAAAAATAATGGATTTTTCATATAGTGTAGTTCACTTCAGCATTCTCGAAACGACGAATCATCCATCGAGAAATCATTCCCATTACATGATCTCCAATAAATATGGTATGAATACAATTGAAGATATAGGTAAAGTATATTAATTCTTTAAATTGAGAGATAAATTTTAGTTCAAGACTAGCATTACAAATAAATATGAATATTCTAGTTTCCAATTATATTATAGAATGACCTATGAATTCGTTGATACGTTTTTTTTTTATGAATAAAATATATAATTTTTAACATTGATGAATTTGAATTCATAGAAATTTAAGATCTCAATATAATCTCTTATCTTGAGCAAGAAAAATATCTTGAGTAAAACCCACTTCCCAATGATTTAAGGTATGCATTCCTCATTGATGTAGTGAAATTACTTGTGAACATTTTCAATAACCTATCTCAAAATCAAAATAAAATTATGATTAAACTTATAAATGGAAATTTCTCTGCCATAGGATAGTGTTTAAGAGATATCACAAGGATAAACCATAGAGTATACTTTTATAGAATCCGTTTATAAGGTTATTCATAAATATTGATATAACCATAGAGAAGGGTTTAACCACCATCAAGGAGGTTGTTAATAAATAGATAGAAATGTTATTAGCATTTTTCATGATTTACATGATGATTTATTCTCATTATGTTAGGCACATTCATGTATTCATAATCAAAACTAGTCTATCCATTTTTTAGAATGAAACAAATGAATTGATCCCCATGGGAGTGAAAAACATTTGGAGGGTGTGTATAGATTTCATGAAGCTACATCAAGTTAACCAAAATGACCACCTTCCCATCTCATTCATCTATCATATTATATAATAGATTTAACAAAAAAACATTATATATATTGATATTGTTTTTAGGATACATCGAGGTACCAATTTACCTAGAAGACTAAGAGATGACAACCTTCACCGATCTCTTTGGAACCTTTTCGTATAAGAGTATGCATTTCGGGTTAAGAAATTCCCCTGTAAAATTTCAATTTTGAATGGTAATTATTTTCTTAAATCATATTGTGGATTATCGATAAGTATTTATTTATTAATTTACTATTTTCAATAATTATTTCAATGATTTTTTATGAAATTTTGAAAAAAAAATTGAAAACATAGATTGAGATTAATATTTTTAAAAAAAATATGAAAAATGTCAACTCATGTTTGAAAAAGGAATAATTTTGAGTTATATAATTTCAAAAAAAATACAAATTTATGTAGATAATTCAATTTTTTAATTAATAAATTAATTTTCATATCCAACTTGTTTAAAACATGTTAGAGAATTATGAAGATATGCATGTTTCTATAGAATATTTATTATATATTTCAGAAAGATTTTTCTCCCCCTTTCTATAATATTGTTAATGGAATATAGGATTAATGTTTATATTTATTGAATTAAAGGATTTGATGAATTGAATTAATAGTTGGTCACACCAACAACAATGAAACCCCCCAACATTAACTATACTCTTCATCTACCCCTCAACGTATCAAACAAAGATGTAGGAGTATCCCTCTTATAAATATTTAATTTAAAAATAAATTCTATAGCCTATGATTATATGATGACTGATGTAAAATATTTTAACTAAATGACTACATAAAATCAATTCCATGGTGTCAATTTTGCAAAAAATAAATTCCTAAGTTATCTGATTGGAAATAATTTTTTTTTGTTTTTTCTCTAATCATTGATCTCTCATGTATCTTACCAACCTAGGATTATGCTTATCCTAGGTTGGTGATATGGTCTATGCACTTTTCAGAGTTCAATTGTGAAATTAAATACAAAAAGGAATTGAAGATCCATTGGTTTATCATCTGAGTTTACTACCCCACATCCCTAAAGAAGAAATTCCAAATCAGGTCCCGCTAAATGATTAACTTCTCAGTGAACAACTCTATATTAGGGAATGATAAGTACCATGGTATATTAATATTTTAAATTATTTGTCCATATCCCCAATACCATCTCATCTAAACTTCCATCACTATCACAAACTTAAATATGACTCTAGATTTTATATTTGGAAATACATATTCCTCTAGAAGATATACAAGGATCAAGTAATTGGAATTTGTTTACCTGAATGAGTAATTTAATAAGTTTTATAATTTTTTTATACATTAGATTGTTGAGGAAATTTGGGATCCCAAAAGATATAAAATAAATCTTAGAATCTATAACTTATTATCCCATCTTATTTAAATATGAAAATAATTTAATATGGAATATGAAAAATAATAGAATTATAAAAATATCTCATAAAGAAAAGAGATAACCAGAAACCCAATTACCTTTTGTGAAATTTTTTATTTGTGGGTATATACTTTATAGTATCATTCACAATATCATTGGGTAGATTTTATGTTATTCTTGTTAAAGATTATGTTTCCAAACAGGTGGAAGAATAAACCACTAACACTTATAATGACAATTTTATCTGTGATTTTATCAGGGCTAATATATTATATACATTTTAAGAAGCACAATGCATTATTAGTGATCTAGGGACTCACTTCTGCAATAACAAGTGGAATAATTAATAAAAATTTATGGGGTGTATCATAAATTATCAACCCTATTCCATAAATAAACAAATGGTTACAAAAAATTTTTGAATAGAGGAGTCAAATTTATTCTATAATATACGTCGAAACCTAACAGGGTTGAATGGATCCCAATGTAGGAAGATAAACAATGTTATTATAGAAATTACTAAAAGACACAAAAATAAATGAGCCTCTAATGATTGATTTAGGAGAAGAGTTGTTGCCTCTCATTGGAGTTGGAACTCAAGCCCTAGCGGGTTGTGAGACAAATGAATCTGGAACTTTCTATATATTTTAATGAGAGTGGATTTCAGCTATAAGATTTATAGGAAATAAGGATAGATGAATTTAAAAATTAAATGATTTAAAATATGAACATGGTTATCCCATGGAAAGATAATTCAACCAAGAACCATAAAAAACATAGATCATTTGATGTTAAAAACTCCAAACAAAAAATTATTCTAATAAAATTTTGTTTTAGATGGGATGGAAATTTTACTATTTTTATGTATAAACTTTTAGAGTAGTAAAAATTGAAAAATAATGAGTGGAAGACAAATTCACTTAAAATGGGGAGATGCTGAAGGTGTATCATGAGACCATTCCTGAATAACTAGGGGAGATTGTCACACACCTTCACCATAATTATCTATAAAGACACCCTAGGATATAGTGTTCCTTTATGTTTGATTTAATGCATTAATTCAATTTTAAATATACTTAACTGAATGATAAATTTGAATTAATTTCTCACACTACGTAAATAATATGTTGGGGATAAAATCTTGTTTTATAGGATTTATTTTTTAAAAAATATATTGAGTTGATCCAAAGAAGTTAAACAGAAGAACTTTTGGGAGGAACCCCACTTTTATAATCTTTTCACTCTTCTAAACATCCTTGTTTTAGAATAATTGAATAATATTGCATGGTAACTAATTATTATTATTATTTTCATCTCAATAAAAATTTGACAGGGTAATATAAATAAATTATAGATAATTCATGCTACAAAAAAAGAAGTTTACATAGTCTGAATTGAATTTACAATATAAAATCAAAATTCACATCATAAAAACTAGAAAATAGAAGTATGAAAAATATGGGATACACAACATTAATGAGGAATCACATCAAAGATCATTATGATTTTTAATGATTTTTACGCCTATAGTTAGAAAATTGTATGTCTATCTTTTAAAATAAAATAGCATTCCTGTGATTTTCTTTCATACACAATATGATTAGTATAAAACAAATAATTGTTCAATGAATTCCTTGATACCATGTTTTAGATTTCAATAATAATTATATTGACCGAAAATTAACTTTGAATTGACTATTTAAGGGGAATATTCAAATGTTATTTTTGAAGAATCTGAATATAATGAAATTTTTTGATTCAGGTAAATAATATTTTCCAACTAATTTCATACCTTGAATTTATAAAATGTGTATAGATTGATTTTTTATTACTATTTATTCTAATTATTTGTAATTATAAATTCATATGTTTCATTATTGAGTGGATTTGTGGAGAAAATAATTTATAAATCATCGTTATCAAGTTTCTTGAGTGATAGTGGGGCATGCACCTATGAGAACATGAATTGAAAAATTTCAAATATATAAATATGAAAAATCAACATTCACATGAATGGGTAAGTTTTTAGTGATAATACATTGTCCTAAAGACTCTCTTCTACATCAATCGTTGTGTTGCCAATAGAATCCATGAATGACAATAATAGTAATAATACTTGTTATAATCCATTTATATTGATTCTTACCATACTCTATTTATTTTTCATTATTTTTAAAGTTAAATATTGTAGGAGAGGGAAGTCTTGGTAGATGGGATGCATTATATTTTAAGGTAAAAGTGTGGGTTTCCAATTATGTGTATTAGTAAAAGATCGTGTAACATCCATTATAATTATTGTTTCATTTTTTGTAAGAAAAATATAAATATATATATAAGAAATAATAAACAGTGGGTATTGTGTTCAAGAAAATCAAAATTATCCATTTTCTAAATGAAATTATTTTGAATATATGTCGTTAGGTGTTGGATGTAATATTTTTTCTAACCATAACACTAAAAAAATGAACAAATGGAGAAATTTTTAAGAATCTCAAATTCTTTTATTATACTAATGAATATAATGACATTACTTTGTGTTTAGGTAACATTGATTTATCCTTTTATAGGATATATTTTCATTAAAAATTCATTATATGTCATAAAATATGTTATATTGATAACCCTCTATTTTGATCATTAATATTTTTAACAAAAAATCCCAAATAAATCTTAGCCTTAGAGACATCATAACCTTTATTATAATATCCTCATGATTTTTTGTGAATTTTTCCTTCACAAAGTGGAGAATGTAGGTCCTCTGGAAGACTATTGAGAAATGAGAATGTACACTGGATAAGAGAGTAAATATACTTTAATTTGTATCATGAGTCATTGGGGAAATTAATCTAATGTGGGGTAAATCCTAACATATCATATTTTACAAAAATAAATTATAATATATAATTGATTTAAAGAAGACAAATATAAAATAATTGGATTGATTATACTATCTAAATATAGTGAATTTAAATTTTTATTTTTATATGAAAATTGAAAAGTTTATCCCCCATTTAAAATAATTTGACTTAATTTATTTTTAATTTATTTGTAATTTGTATTTTTATAGCATTATTTTCCTATTTAATTTTTTGAGACTATATTATTGTGTGAAGAATGTTCTATGTATGATGGAATTGATAGATCCATATTTTACATGTCTATTATGATATAAAATTAATTGTTTATTAAAAATAACTACTTAATATTTACAATTTTTAACAATTTTTTATTTCATGGAAGGATGTGGAGTTTGACTAAAAAACAAGCTTAAAATTGTTGAACTCGTGATACAGAAGATGTAATTTTATCTCTCATAGACTAATGATGAAGTTAAAATCTTCATATTTATGAAATGGGTTAAAAAGAATTATGGAAAACATTATTTGACATCGTAAATATGTGTTTTAAACCTATAAAATGAAAAATTAAAGGAATAAAACAATTTTTAAGGGTAAATAATATTTCTAGTAAATGCAAACATATGTCCTAATGTGACGCATATATGTCACACCATGATGGTCTCTATTAATTATTATGGCCTAAATTTTACATTAGAAAATATTCCCAATTATTTTCATAAAACTGTTTTCAAGAATAAAATGACTTTTCAGGATATAACACACTATTCTGATTTTATAAAAAATAATATTTTATGGGAATTAATAATGGGCCCACACTTTAATACCCCTTAATTACCTATAATGAATTTTAAACATGAATATATAATGGAAATAATGACTTCTTTTAGAGGATGATTATATGTTATAGGCTTGAAGTAGGATGGGGTAAAATGAGATTGCTGATTCTTGGGGTATGGGTTAGGATATTAAAAAACCTTTGAATTGGTACAAGGTTTTGTTAAATAAAATTCCTATATAACCAACGATCTCTTCTGGAAGGATATAATATAAACCATTCCTAATCCACATATTGATATTTCTCAACTTAAAGAAATAATGGTTTGGGAGGTTTGTTCATCTCCCGGTGTGGAAGTCATTCAAGGATTAGAGTAGGAATTGGATTGTCCCCTGGAAGCCTCATCACCCTCTCGGTAATGTCATAATCTCCACACTACACATAGATATTTTTTTCCATCCCATGTAGCTCAATATTCACCAATAGAGTAAATTAAAAAAATTGATCCTTATAAAACAACGTAAATTATATAGCGGTTTAAAACACTATAATTTGGTTTTAAAATAATGTAGTACTATTAACAAACAACACCATTCCTTTATTATGGTTTCTTAATCCCTTATAATATTGGGAAAACTATTTTCTCATATTCAATATTATTCCCCTAATAAAAAAATATAATATAAAAACATAGATCTATTTTAAACTACATTTAATATCACCTTAATCCATCAATAAATGGTCAATGAATTAATAGATAATATGATGTAATGTTATCTTGATCTAGGTGATCATAGTTTTTATTGTGTTATGTTAAATGGTTTGGTCGGATGTAAAAAAATTTCATATATAAATTAAATTTTAATTTATCATCTTCTTATAAATTTTTATCTATCAAATCTATAAAAGTGTTGTTATATATATATAATATAACATCAAAAGTTGTATATAATTATTCCAATGTCTTTTAGTCATCCAAAACAAAAAATCCCTATACTCACACTAGAATGTGTAGAGAAACTCTAATGCAATCTCAAGTCCTACCTCCTCCCTCACTGGTAAAACGTTATCTATATATATAACACATAAGACATACAATATAGTTCAATAAATACCAATATTTTATATTCTATACATATAATAAGTCATATTGGTTTCCGTATTATTAGAATCTAGTATTCTCAACCACTCCTAGTGATCATAGGTTTGGTAATGAAGTAATGGGTGTTTGTGAGAAAAATAATCATCCCCACTTGAATATCAATGCAGTATAAAATATTGGTTAGTTTGTTGGTTTTGGGTGTGGAAACAGGATTAAAGTGATCAGTTTCATATTTAGGGTGGATGAGTGTTAGGTTTTCGGTTGATAGCATGGAATAAGAGAGGTCTTGGGTGGTGTTCAGAAAGTTTCATCATCTTAGTTGAAATATACATTGTATTTATTGTACCATAATTTAAGAATAACTAATAATGAGATTTTAGGATATATTAGGTTGGTTTTTAGGGAAATTTTGATGCTTAGTGAAGGAAAATATTGGAAATGGTAAATAGGAAAATTGATGTGATGGTTTAGAAAATGGTTCATTGTTGGTGTCGAACCATGATGGGAAAGTAGAGGTGTAGGGTTAAGATTTGTTATAACATAGATTCAAGTGATTAAAATAGGTTATTGATAGATTCAAAATTATGATAATTGAGGATCATTGGTGATATCAAATAGGGTTTGATGACACAATCTATGGTTTCTACCTAGTTTTTAAATTGATTTTGACCAATAATGCATAATATCCCCATATTGCATCACGATATATCAATATATAACCTCATCCTTTTTAAATAATTGAAAAAATAAAAAACATTGTATAATTTAATTACATAATTTCATAATATTTCATTTGTAATTTTAAAAATGAAACTTTAAAATATTATAGAATAATTGAAATTAATCATATCACAATCTAATAGTGTCTTCATAATTTTATGAGATTAGGGTGAAGGGTAATACCCTTTGACCTAATCACCATGGTTTAATATTTGACCATTATTTAACGCTTTTAGTCATTATGCCTTTATTGGTTTCTATTACAGGCTTTCAATTTCCATATAGTATTTTATTATAAAGGTTTGGTATTTACTCCTAACAGACTGACGCATAGTTTTTTTCTAAAATTTTATCATTTCAAGTCATCATATGTTTTGGGGTTTTCTTGTTGCATGGTCGGGACCCAAAATGATATTTTGATCTAGGCTATCCCATACATGTCTTTGGGTTAATTATGGTTTTGGGTCGTAATCCACTTCATAATAATACTTTTATACATTTCTAGGATATATTATGGTATAAAGGTACACAATGCTTTTCCTATCATTGATCCAATACTTATACCTTCATATTCATGCAATATGTCAACTGAATAAATAGTATGTTTCCATATTCTTATCCATTTATAGGTATCATTACAATATAATGGAATTTTGGGTTGTTTATAGTGATATGTAAGACATTTTCTAACAATCATTACATCATAAGGGTTATCATTAAGCCATAACCGGATTATAGGGTATTTGAGGGGAAATGAATTATAGTGTCATTGAACATCATTATTTTATTATTTTATTATTATTTTAACTAAAAAATTTCCCTCATTTAATAATCTATACCATTTAATATAATTATTCAACACAATAATCATCATTGACATGTTTTGGAAGGATTTATAGGGATGTTGGAGGTATCGACTAAGGATTCACAAAAAATGAAAACTCAATGCAAAAATTACTAACCTGATTTCCAAAAAATAAAAAAAAATAATGAAAATTGTAATAGAAAAACATGTATGACTCCCATCCTTAGCTTTTTTTAATCCTAATAATCAATGTAATTAAGTTCCTTTTTTAAGTGAAGGAGTGTTTAAAATAATTTAAATTTATAATACATTTTTTATTTCAAAAAATTGTATAAGGGACTATTTGTATCTTCCACATATCATTTTTTCCATTATTGGTGTTTTATATTTTTCCTTATTGTTCATCTTCTTTGGGGTACCTGTCCATTTGTCCTAAAAAAATCAATAAAAATAAGTGATTCATCGTTATCACCATAATAAATATCAGATTCATTTGATTTATTTTTCATGAGCCTTCTATATGAATCTCAACGATCATCTTCTAGAGTGAGGGATAATAAGATCTTTTTATTTCCAAAATAAATACTTATATGAAACAAATAAAGTAGGTTTCAAGTGATAGAACCTAATGGAATTCCCACATAATATCTCATCTTTAAATCCTTTATAAAATTGTTTAATATCAAGTCATTTAATATTTTCACTCCTTAAATCATGTTTAAATTCTACCTTATTCTCATCAATTACCAATATTTTTAATATGTTATTACATTATTCCATTGAAATATTACATTCTTAGTTTCTCTATTATTATCATGGGTGTGATTAAAATTGAATTTATCCTTATCCGCATGAAATGAGAGTTATCCATCATGTGAGTTGATGTTATATCATCAATTTTCATAGAAAGGCCATCCTGAAATCATTGTTTCTTCTTTGTCCTCGTTGGTTTCTAATCTATGAAAGTCTAAGGGAAATAATAATTTTTCCACATTCACTCGAACAACATCCATGATTATATTTGGGTATTTTGGTAATCTATTAATACGCTGCAACACAATTATTTTTGAATTTAGTTGTTGATACCCTAATTTGTTTAATACACTCAACTGAATAAGTATGATACTTAGCCATATATAAAAAATTCATTTCCCTGTGTTGAATGATCCAATCATAAATTGGAAATAGAAAATAACCAGGTCATAACTATTTAGTGGTATCTTTCTATGGATAATAGAAAAACATTCCTCTCAATGAAAGACAACTCCAAAGGCTACCAACTTCTTATTTTTTTTTGGATCACCTCAAGAAACATATCATGCGTTGAAATTTATGATATTTAAACTATGAAAAAAATGATAAATAGTATGAACAACTTCATGAATTTATTATATATTCAGTCCACCTTACAATTTTGTATAATCACTAGGAAAATAATGGGTGTCTAGTAAGGCTACACATCAGTTTTCTTTAATTTTCTATTATATGTCCTTATTTATAAATCATATTCTTTTTACTCACATATTTTTTTGTATGCTTTTCTTAGATTAAATTATCCGCCTATATTTATTTTAAAATGTCCTTCTCAATTGTCCTTTATTATCCCTTCAGTTCATTTCCACCCCATAATGTCATAGTTTTATCCTCCACTTTGAAAAAATTGATGTATCCAGATTGTGCACAAGGTGATCTCTTGAAAATATTTTACAAATTTATCCCAATTGGTAACTAATTTTCCTTAAAAAAATATTGTTGTTTGTTTAAGTATTTTAGTTTTTTACATCTCCTTATAAAAATCGATAAAATTATACTCCCTTTACTTAATATATAGGGTCACTATGGAATCAAAAGGGGGTTTATCCTTTTGGTCTCATTGGTAAATTTTTACAATGGTGGTTTTTATTGGTTCACTTATTTTCATTGGTTTTTAATTATAGTGAAAGAGTGATATCCTTATTAACCATAGGGAAATAATATTATATCGTAGCTATGAGTGAATTTTTTTTATCCCCTTATTCGTTCAATTACTATTTTTTCACCATCCAAAATTGTGGTCAATATTTATTTTGAATTAAATTTTGATGTCGGTTAAAACCCCAAAATTTTTTCATCCAGTTTTCATTTGTATTAAAATCTATATTGGTAATATTGAAATTTATGGGATATTCTGCACATATTATATAAAATCATTTTATTTTAATGGGTGATTCTCTAATACATCTAATATATAATAGTCCCTCTAATTACATAGACATGATTTCCAATTAGGTTTTCAACTAAATACTCTCATTCATAAAGATAATTCATTATCTTGGAGGGCCCATTTATAATTTCACCGGGAATACATTTCCTAAAAATTAGTCTATGTATTATTATGTAATACCTTCTTTTTATTAGGATTCATTTTTTATGACATCAATAATTGTTGTATTTGATTTCAAGGAAATGTAAAAAAATATTAATTTTTATCCATATGATTTCCTTGGATTTGGTAACTTTATTAATATATATTTATATCATTAATATACCTAGATTTAAATCATCAGATGATGTAAATGATGAATATAATTATAGAGTTTCACCATTTTAATGTTGGGAAGTACCTTTTTATAAAATTGTTTCTAGTTCATCCCACGTGGTTATCAATCTGAATATTAACAATTTTAGTAATATTTTGATCTATCCTTTATTAAACAATGGATAGGAACACAGAATTATCACATAAAATAAGACACCATTATAATTAAATCTACCTTAGATCTCTAAAAATTTTAGGGGTTTCCATTCAGATCCTCAACATAAATTCCACTAATTTTTATAACATTTTGGATGATTTTTTAATAAAATCAGTATCAAAAAAATGTTTTGAATTGTATGAGTGGTATTTTGATACTCATGACAACTCCCTTGAACTATTTATGTACCTAATAATTTACATTCATCTCTCAAGTATTTTTAAGAACTTAATTGATGAGTTTCCTAATATCATGATCACTCACATTGAAAATATTCTTCTCAACCATTAGTAATTTTCTGTTACTTGAATAATATCTATTAATCATGGGATTGAAACCTAAAGAATCGTAATGATAAAAAAATCATTAATTATGTTCTTAGATTTTTTCTAATACCCCTATGGCCAATGAGAGAAAAGATAAGAAACCACATGTGTATAAAAATGGGTAATGATAGAAAAAAACATAACAAAAGAAACTACTTTAAATTATCCACCTTATTTCTTCGATTTATTGTTTTATAAAATATCAATTTTATTTGAAAATTATTGAAATAGTATAACCCAACCAATTGTGTTATCAATAATACTAAAGGTATTTTTATATTTGGAATTTATATTTCCAATCTCATAAAACAGAAGTATAATTAAATATTACGGTTTAGAGTCTAGGTTTGATCAATAGGGAGAACTTAATATCTACAAAACCCGGACTATAAAAACTCATTAACTGTGAAATCATTAATTTTATAATGTAAAAATACATTTCAAATCCCGAAAACATACCATTTCAAAAATAGTATTTTTGAAATTAAAGGGATTGTAAATTAATTTAAATGGATGTTTTTTTTCTAAAATATGATCTTATTTAACTGCGAATATAATTAAGTTGACTAGTTATAAAAATCACATGTAATTGACATTTATAATTTTAAATTTAATCAATATGATTCTAATCCTATTAATAGTCTAGGACACCAAAATACTTAAACTAAGATGGATTAAAATCCAAACATAATAGAAAACAATGTATCAATACAAATTTTATCTTTATCTATTGAATGATAAAAAAATAATAGAATTTTTTGCTATCAGTGGAATGATAAGTAAATAGTAGTGTAGGGTAATTTCATGACTCATCGATATCAAGATAAATTATTATTTAACAATATATTCATTTCCTCTTTTATGGATTGTAAATAGATTCATATTCATTCTATGAATGTCCCTCGAGATTATCAAACTAGTTATCTAGATATGAGCATTTGTTTTGCACCGTGTGATGATCGATATAATAACTAATAAACCTTTTTTGGCTTTATTACCTCTATATGAAACTGATCCAAATCCATTATCTACATTTAGTATCTAGATAGTGATTTCATTACAATTTTATCACACACTCTTTATTTCACCAAAAAATTAGGTTTTTTTATTACAAATACATTATAAGGTAGTATAACGAGATATATAGTGATCTAAGTTGATAACATAATAATTTATGTACAAAACATAATCATAAAAATATTTCATATTTAAATAATAATTAATCTGAGGGGATTTCCTATATAAATGATAATAAGGGATTAGGGAAACTTATATCATCATAATATAAGCTTAGGAAATTGATATAATTATATGGAATAATTAAAATATTATTAAAAATATATCAAATTGATTTTGATACCATATAATAACAACCATATAAATATATAAAAAATAAATTCAAATGATATTATAATAAAATTACCATAATAGAAAAGGAAAATAAGAAGACTGGGAAATATTAACTTGAAAGTAAACATATTATATCTTGATAAAGAAACCATAGAACTATAGAAAATACTTAGAGATACTATTGGTAGAGAGAAAGGGAGGAGATTTTTGATCAATATTTTTAGAGTTGAGAATAATGATAGAATGTGTCGTTCATTATAGTGAATAATGGGGTTTTATTTATTAACTTTAAATTATTATCATTGAATCCATAATTAATACAAAAAAATAAAATGGAAATCTCATGGTTGTACCCGTTGGTATCCAACATGTAGGGAATATTTTATTTTATTTCTTTTTATTCAAGAATTGAAATCTGTCAAAATATATTATTTTTGATGTGATAATATTTTTATTCATAATTAATTTTCCATTAAAATAGTTAAAATTTACTTTAATTTTTAAATACTATATATATGATTGGAAAAATAATTTTATGACTTTAAAGTACATTAATTTAATGAATATATATTTTTTTATAAAGCCTTTATATTACTCATTTCATAATTTTTATATCATTATGATCTGATATAACTTTTCTTTTATTCATTCAATATTTTAATTTTTATCCAAAAATTATATTTTATTAGAAAATTATAAAAATGGTTCTTGAAATTTTTTGACCTTTTTATTCTAAATAAAATGTATTTTTATGAAATTAATTCCCTACATATGTGAAATTAAATTATTAAATAAAACACCTATGTATTCAAAACATACATTCGGTTATTATAAATTGAAAACACATGCCTTTTTAATTTTAAGACACATGTGTGTAATTATATTAGTATTCAACAATTGATATATATTATTAATTAATAAATATGTTTTTACAAAATTATTTTATGTTACAAATTTAATCTTTTATTATCAATGAAATTTCCATGTTTTTTTTTCATTATAATGTGATGTAGTACAGTGATGAAATATTTAATTTTACATTGTTCAATAATTATTTTGATGAAAATATTGTTTACTATAGTATGAGTTTAGTATTATATTCCCCTTTGTGGTATAATTCATGAAATTTGGGGTGTTAATTAATACATGTAATTTTTAGGGTAATTCTTTCTCATTTCCTCCTCAGGCACCCATTTTTATTCTTCTAACTTATGATTCCTCCAAAAAAACATTCCCTGGTTTGGTTGCCAAATTTTATAACACTTTCTATCTAATTTTATGGTTTTGAATAGGATCATCATTTTATGATAGGTCAAGATCCTACATTATTTCAGTATCATTGAGAACATGTATAGTGTATTGTATGTACCTCCTTAAAATATAAACAAGGAATGCATTATTCACTTTAGATATGTTTGGTGGAAAATTCAGATGATAAGATAAAAATAAAATTATCTCTAAAATATAAAGGAACCCCATCATACTTAGACTTATCATAGCCTTCATTCCAAAAATTACAACCACCTTCCATTATGATTCATTCAATATGATATGATCTCCTACATCGATTTCCAAGACCCACCTTTAATTATCATAATAGCTTTTACACCTACTATAGGAAATATTAATATGATTCATAATGTCTATCACATTCTAAGATGTTTCCTCAACGAGTTCTGTCACAACTAGGCTCATTTCCCCATCTTTTCCGAAATAGTTTGGAGTTAATATAACTTTTTCCATTCAATACCTCATATTATTCCATTTCAATGAATACATAAAATCTATTATTTAATGAAAATTTCATAAGAGGTGGGTGTTAGTCTCATTTTCCTTGGATGTTATGTGATCATAACCACAACATATCATTTACAGTTTGGATTTTCCTTTGATACATCCCACCAATTTGAGGTTGATAGGTTGTGCTCAAATATATCTTCATGTCCAAAGGCTTCGGAATACTTCTCCAAAAATTGGATGTGAAATGTCAGTCAAAATTATTTTATCTGGAAATTGTGTACCATGGAGTCTTACAGATTCATTGATATAGATTCATGAAATAAATTCAAGGATTTTATCCTCCCTTATTTCTAATAATTTTTCATAATTGAATGTCAGCCCAAAATGACCCATATAACATCATTATTCTAATATGCATTAGGAAAACTAATGAAAATTTATATTTTGATGTTGTCCCACATCAATATTTTTATAGGGAGAGGTTGCATGAAACCCTTTGGAAGTTTTCTTTTGTCATTTACATATTGGAATACTAAGAATAATGATAAAAATTCTAAAATTTTACACTTCATTTTTTACAATGAAAATTAATATTTTAGATTATTATAAATCATGGTATTATAATGGAATATAATGATTTTTGATTTATGAGAATCATCTTGAAATTATATCTTTAGATCTGGAGTCTTTTTCCAAACTTCAAAAAACCATCTTCATTGAAAATTTCTATAAATATCATATCTTTCATGGATTTTATTTTATTTTATAATCAATTTTTATCATGTTGATATATATTTATCTGATCATGTAAATATTTTTGGGAAATGTTTTGAAAAGGGAATGATACTTCGATTTTCGTAATAATTTTTATATCCTAATTTTATAAATCAATGAATATAAAATAATTTTTTTCCTCACTATAGATAGAACTCTGGGATCCTTTATACTCAATGCATCAGCTAATTTTTTTACCTTCCTATGGTGTTATTGTATTTTTTTTTTATATTCCATTAATAGTTTAATCAATCTCATCTATCTCATGTGGAGCTCCTTCTGAGTGAATAAATACTTAAAATTATTTCTGATCAGATCATATATCACATATTTCCCCAAAAAGAAAGTTCTTATATATTATTTATACAATTATTACAGAATTCGTCTCATGATCATGATTTGGATAGTTTTGAACATCTATCTTTAATTTACATGATGCATAACAACAACTCAATCATTTTTCTTATGGAAATACACTATTTCATTCCTAGATGAATCACTATATATAAAAAATACTTTATTTCCAGATTATAAGTTCAATTTTAGTTCATTTAATAATATTTTCTTTAATTCCTCAATGATTTATTCAAAATACATAGACTATGTGAATTTTACCACTTTATATGGAAAATTGGTTTCAAAGTTAGTTAGTCCTGAAATTTTATCTAGAAATCACTATTAATAACCATTCAATGTAAGGAAACTATATATCCTAGTTATATTACATAGTGTGGACCATTATTTAAAATCCATTAGCATTTTTGTATTAGTAAATATGCAATAATTATGGGCATGATGACAAATAAAATAAAAAAAATGATAAAAATACTCACACTTACAGAATTATTAATAAAGGTCCTCCTTCCTTAATGTCTCAAGAAAGTTGATAAGTTTTCTTTATTAAATTATATAACACATATTATATCCATATATCATCAATAAAAAGTATAAAAAATTTATCAATTTAGTCCATGAATTCTCTACTAACTGTTTCTTTGAACATTAAGGGTGAATTTGTTAAAAAAAGTAATTATCATAAAAATATAACGCATGTGCCATGTATGAAATGTATTCATTTTCATATCATGATTCTAGACATCTAATTAATGATAAAAAATAGAGAGCAATCTATGATAATTTTTTTTCATCTTTAAATTTTATTAAACATATCATTAATGTGAGGTAAAGGATACTTTTTTATATTAATTGAATTGATTTCTATGTAATCAATGATGAGTCTCATAGACCCAACTTTATTTTTCAAAAATATGATTGGTGCTATCTAGGTTAAATTCTTGGTTATATGAACCAATTCTCACACAAATCATGTATTTTATTCTTTAATTCCACAAAATTGATTTTATTGAGAGTCTAATATATGGGGTTTGTATTAAAAATAATTTCAATAGAGAATTAACCTTCATGGTTAGATTGATATACAAGTAGTATCTTAGGAAATACATTAATATAATACTTTAAAAAAGATACATTTTCTATTCTTGGGATATAATTTTCATTCACTTCATCATGATTCACCAAAATTTTCTTTCACATAAGCCAATTTAGGTGTTTCCAAACAATACTTGGGTTATGAAGTATCTAATTTTAAAATAAAGGATTATTTTCCTGCCAGAAATATTTTAACATCCTTATCATAGATATTAATTTGTACATATATACGTTGATATTCAATATTTCTAGAATATTATATCAAAGTCAGTCATTGGTATTACCACGAAGTTTGAAACTAACTAACCTGTATAAATTTTAATAGATAAATATTAATATGCATTTATTTCTCTAAGAATTCCAATATACTTTTTAACTAAAATCTTCTTCCTTAATACATCAAAAGAAAATTCAGCATTCTTATGAATCATTGAAGTTATGAAAGAGTGAATAGATACATATTAGAATAATTCATTAACTAACATTGTGTTTATGATTAAACAATATTATATAATATTATTTGGAACCTAAACGTCTTCTTTTGTGATTACATAAGCCCATCCTTGGTCTCTAGGCCTTGCCAGCGATACATTCCCTTGACTCTTGGTGAATTGATTTAAAAATATTTCTATAACCTTCCAATTGACTAATTGGACATTAGAATCTTCTTTATTTCTCTTTCATTCATGATCTTGATGGACATTATCTATACAATAGTAAAAAATAGTCCTTCCCTTCAAGAAAGACTCGAGGTGTTTCTCTCCATAGTTAATACATATTTAAAATTAAACAATGGATTTATTTTCATTTGAAAATTTTATTTCACCATGGCTATAAACTACCCTAAAATTATATTTACTTCATTTGAATATTGATGAATTATATAATTCCTTCTTTAATGTGATGTAACATTTCACCATATCCTCATACGTGGAAATGGTTTGAGTGACAAAATTTCATTAATTTTTGGGCCCTAACCCATAAAATAAGTGATCAATATTGCTTTAATATTTATATTAATATTACATATAATGTCATAAAAATAATGTAATTTTATCTTCATAATCAGTAATAACATCATACTTATTTTTTGATAAATTCAATAATTTTCATTCTATTTCAACCCATTTCCCATAGTGAAATTAATTTTCATGGAATATCATCCTAAAAGATCTCTATTACATATTCTATATCTTCTATTCCTTTATATTGTTTTGAATAAATGATCGCAATTGATCAGAATATCCTCTTAGATGATATACACCAAAATTAACATTATCCATTTCACTACATTTTTATGTAAGAAATATCTTATCAAGAGACATGAACTATTATTCAGATTTTAATGGATTCATGGTTCCATTAATCGTTAGAGGTTGAATCATTATTATTTAGTCCCGCATTGTTATAGTATTTTATAGTGAAAAATGTTTCTCCATATGGGAAAAGTTTTTCCTTATAAACTAAATCTATATGAAAAAATAGTTGTAATATCTCTTCTCCAATACTAGAATCATTGGATTGTAATAATGTAAAATCCCAACATTTATTATGGGAGTTTACACAATTATAATTCTGTTTATTTGATTGAATTTCTAAACAATGTAAAATACAAAATAAGCCAATTAGTAAAACTATAAATTAAAAATAATAGAATATAATCCAATGATTTTTTTTGTAAATTCATGTCATTTAATGTAGAAATATTTCGAGAATTTATAAATGGTTTTTAATACATTTATTCTCTCTAAATAATTTATTTTATATCTAGACATTATGGTTTTTACTATGCTTTATCTGATACCAACTGTAACACCTTTATTCTATAAACATATATTCCGTTGATAATTTATTACAATGATATATGATACATAGATAAAAATACATAATATCTCGTAGTTTTGTATTCTCCTTAAACTAGATGCATAAATAAATTTTTAGTTACATTAGGTACAAGAATTGAATGAGAAAAAATTATTATTTTTCCTTGAAAATGTAACACTAAAATGAAATAATCTTCATCGTTTATAGGGAAAATTTTCAACAATGTATTGGGGTGATCTTAGGTTCTCACTAAGGGGTATTGTATAATGTAATTTATAATATACAAGAATGGAATAAACAATATAATAGTAATAAATAAATTTTATAATAAATGGTGTTGTGATCATAGTATATCCATTCTACAATGAAAAGTAAATAAATTCTTTTATGGAAATAATTAATCCTATAGTGATGGAATGAATAAATAAACAAACCATTATGAAATTTTCTAATACATCAAACATAAATGGGCAAGGATTATACCAAAAATCTAACTAGTTTTTCTCAGGAAAAATATTGATGCATTAAAGGAATATATATTTCCTTGCCCCACCATTCATATAACAAGTCAAATTCATATATCATATAAAGAGAATGGATTAAATATATATATCAAAATGTTCCCTAAGGATTCTCATACAATATCATGTATAAGTAATCAATATGTATCTATATAGAAATAAAAATTATACATAATTTAAACATTTCCCCATTTAATGGAATAATGTAGTTTTCTCGTTGAAAATACCACATTAAACAAAGAATGTATATAAAATTTACAATGTAATTGAAAGTTAATTTATAATGGAATGATAATGAAATATTTTAATAGGGTATTTTCATCATTAAACAATGTCAATATAAATTTTTTTATAGTAACATATTCACATCCTTTTTTAGGGTTCCTGAAGATCTTGTGAGTAATCCTAAGTATATCCCATGGGCATATCAAAAAAGGTGTGTGGTTAGGAACATTTTTTATGCATAGAGTAATGATAGATTTAATACCAAATAAACCATTTTTAGGATTATTAACCCTAGGTGAATCTATTCTTGAAATTTCATATGATTTTAGTATTTATATAGGGAAATAAATAATAGAAAGACATACACTCTTTACTCTTGCCAAAATTTTAGGATGTTTTATTATAACAGATTATATGGTACTATAATGATAAGTAAAAGTGATATATCATTGATAGTATAATAATAAATTCATAAAAATGAATAATCATAACATTTCAAATTGAAAATATGAATAATTTTATAGAATTACACAAATTAAGTTTAGCAAGGGACTAGAGAGCCATGTATCAATATGATAGTAGTTTAAGGAAAGTCTATAATGAGAGTGAATAAGTAATATATAATTTAAAATAATCAAATTGATTATAATACCATATATTTAAAATAATTGATATATATAAAATATAATTTTAGATGATATTTTAACAAATTTGTAAGAGCCTTTTTATTTTAATGATCACAAATCATGTTTTTTATGTTTCTAACAAGCTCAATGTTTTATGATAGTAAATAATTTTATAAATTTCAAACAATCATATTTATGTGTTCTTAAAACATTTTTCCAATTAATATAGAATTACTTCAATATGTTTTATATTTGTCTATGATGATCTACCAACAGTTCAAAGATGTACCTGTGAAATACAGCTACCACAATTTAGATCTACAATTTACAGATCCATCATCAGCACATCTACCATCAGAACTCATTTATCACTGAAAGATCTATCGTCAGACATAAACCTCTGATAGATATACTGATGTAAAATCTACCATCATACATCTACTGATAACATATCTATCATTGACTTATCTACCACTTAATATGCCAACCATAAAACGTATCTACCACTAAGATGAGCTACCACCAGAATAGATCTACTTCCAAATCAATCTATCTTTAGTCTAATCAACTAACAAAATGTAACCATTATTATCTAGACTCTTAATTTATAATTTAATTCTCCCAATATCATTTTTATGTAATTAAATAAAGTCAGATGGATTTGGATTTATGTATCATTATTCATAAACTACTCTATGGATGAATTGATGAAAAGGTGATACCTTTATCAATTTTGTTAAAGTGTGGGGATGAAGAGGATAATTCAACATATATGAAAAAATTAAACAGAACTCTCTCCCTATATTGGTATCTTGTGGGTTTGTGCAATAGTATCCAATTATAGTGATACATACACAAAAAAATATATTATTTCATTCATTGAATCAACAAAAATAAAAATACATGATTTTGGACAACTACAAACCGAAAATAGGAATTCCATAACTTCATGGATATCTTTTTTATTGCACATTAAATGAAATATTTTGAAATAATTTCATAGACATATATTAGGACCTTTTAACATCTGGATCTATTCTAATCAGGAAGCATCAGTTTTTTCTATCTCTATTCATATAATCCCTCTCTTTAAGCTTTAAATTTGTGTTGTGTTTTACATTGTTCATTTTTAAAATGTAGTCACTTGCACATAACTAGAGAGTGTTTCACAGTCTCCCTCAAATTTTTTCATTTTTATACCCACATTAATTGTGGAAGTGTTTTTGTGTGAACTATACTTGTTTTTATCCCTTTTCTAACCATAGAAGGGGCTTTTAAATAGATAGTCATGTGTTTCATTGTTTTAATAACCCAATCCATATTATGGATCAAGATTATCCTTTAATAAAATACTTTGATAAATTTTATTTACTTGTAGTGGGGATTAATTCCCATCTTGAGACTCAACCACTTTTCTAATTCTATTTTGTGTTTTACTATAGTTTATCATATATATCAAATATTAAAATAGTATTTTTTCTGAAAGATATATCAAATTATTTAACATTATATTTATTATTAATTTTTTCATATAGAGTGTTCTGATCAATTAATTTATTTAAGAATTTTAAATTAATTTCAATGATTATTTTACCTGAGCATTGTTCCCACTTGGAGAACCTATTCAAAGAATCCAACTATATATTTCATCAGTTTTTATTAAAAGGAAAATTTTTTAAAAAATTGGGGGATTTGATTTTTAAATTGTTTTCAAACTGAAATTTTATTTGGAACTAAATTCACCTCCCACCTCTTATGTTATTTACTCTAACCATAGTTATAATCAAAGGATATTAAAATTTAAATTTTACTATGATCTAGTTTCAAATTAAAGATCATAAATTTCTATTTATTAAAAATTTATATCTTTGTGGTTACTAATGGAAAATATGGAACTTCTACTATTCGATCTTCAAATTTTAATGGTACTGATTATGATGAATGGAATATTAGAATGAAAATTCATATTGAAAGTATGCCTTTTAAAATTGGGACAATCATTGATGATAAATATGAACTACCCAGAACTGCTACAGAAAAATGAATTGATCCTACTAAAGTAATGTATATAAATAATTGTAAATCATTGAATTATTTGTATTGTACATTATCTATTTAATATATTTTTAACCTAAACAATTATATTTCATATTTGGGATAACATAGTTGTTTCTAATTAATGAATAAAAATTTGAATGGAAATTAATTTTAAAACATATACTATTAAATATGATAATTTTAAGATGATTCATGATGAATGAATTTCTAACATGTATTTTGGGTTTAATGAGATTGTGATCTCACTGCATTATATTGGGAAACCAATTTCTAGAAAAGATCAAGTGATACGCCTGTTCAGATTTTTACCCAATAGATGGTCAGAAACATCAGTGTCACTTAAAGAATCATGTGATATAATTATGTTTCTAATTAAAGAGATAATGTATATATCATTATCTTTAAAGAGTAGCTTAAATTTCATATAGAAGAAGATTAAATAAAGATGAATTCAGTATCTTTAAATGCATTTGACTCAAAGAAAAAAAGAATATATTAAAGAAGACAACTCATGTGATGAAGGGTAATTTTTGGAATGTGATGAAGACATGAATCATTTAGCTAGAAAATTCATAAAATTTTATAAGAGAAAATAAATTCCTTAAGAATACAAACTAAAATGGTATGTAGGTAACTTGAGAAAAGAACTGAAAAATGATGAAACAACATATTAAATTTTATGATTTAAAAGAAAGGGAAAAGGTCATATCGATGTTGATAATCCCATGTTAAAGTCTATAAGAAGGTATGAGGACTAATTTAAGATGTATAAAAATTATATTAATGAAACCTGGAGTTATTTGGAGGATATTTTTGAGTGATTTATAATGTAGAAGAGAGTTCAATCATGATAGAACCAATTTGTGTTTTATGAGAAAAAAAATTTAGGTATCAACTATTTTTCGTGTATCTAATATTTATAATTCAAACCTTTCTTTTAACATACAATTATATAATGGTTGATTCCATATTAAATTGGAAAATAATTCCTATAAGTTTTTATATTCTAATAACTTTTCTCTTTTCACTTACTTACAAAATGATAATGTTTATTATATAATTATTGATTCTTTGTTTTCATAAAATAATTCTTATATAAGTTCTATTTACAATGATTCTTGTCTTTAGTAAGGTATATTTGTCCATTAAATATTTCATTCACTTATAAGGATAACTAGGAAAGGATTAGTGAAGGATCTTCCACATGTATAATTCTAGGATTATAAAGTCTATAACCCATGTCTAAAAAGTGAAAAAACACAAAACCACAATCAAATTTTTTGATTATGTTTCATCTTCTCAACCTATAAAGTTGGTTCACATATATTTGGTTAGAACTTCTATAGTTTTGTGGTTCAAGAGGATTCACTATGTTTATATTCAATGATACAAATTTTCTAGATATATCGGTGTAATATTTATAACTCATAAAAATTAAAATCGTCCCTATCTTTCTATGTATTATATATATATTGAAAATATTAGTGGACTTATAAATAATAGCTTAAGATGTGATCATGTCCATGAGTTTTAAAATTATGATTTTGAATCATTATTCTCCAAAAAATGGATATAGTTATATATTTTATTCTCGTAAAACCCCAATGTAGAATGGTGTTGTAGAAAGTTGAAATAGATCCTTTCACGAAATTATATAGACCATGATTACTGATAATGATTTACCTATTTATTTTTGGGTATAATCCATGAATACATATTGCTACATTATTAATAAAGTTCTTATAAGAAAAATTTTATAGAAAACCCCATACAAATTAGGGAATAGAAGAAATCAATGGTTAATTAATTTAGAATATTTGGTTGAAATGTATTTATTCTCAATAAAAAAGATGATCCTAAAAAATTTACATGCATGGGAGATGAAAGAAATTTACATGGATATTATACATATTGTAAGTCGCACATTTTATCTAATAAAAGTACTAAGACTATAGAGGAATATACACATATCATGTTTTATGAAATAGTTCTACATGAATCTAAGACCCCTTTATCCAACCTTATTCATTATAATTATAATAAAAAATATAACTTCCCAACCATATGATTGTTCTATTAAGAAAAAAAATAATTATTCAATTATATTAGACTACCTAAACACAAACCTATAGATGATACTGAGATATTTTTCCTTTATTTCTTATAACCATTAGGCCTCAATGATATCAAATTGTGTCTATTGTAGTTTCCGAATAGGATAGATGAACACAAACCAGATCTTTCCATAAACATTTGGTTGAACATCAAATGTTCTTATCACATATTAAACATAAGAAAATCGCTGAGGAAATTAATGATGAATTTTGGGTAATAGAAATGCAATAAGAACTAAATGATTTTTAAATAAATAATGTTTCAGAACTAGTGGATGGAGGTAAATACATTCTGAACATTGGAACTAAATTGGTGTTTAGAACTAAAATGGATGAGTTAGGAACCATAGTTAGAAACAAATAAATATTTTTTACAAAAGAATATAGTAAAATAAGATATTATTTACTAGGGGAAACCATTTCACCAATAACAAGACATAAAACCACAAGAATGGTACTTTCCTATGAAACAAATTTTCTTTTTAAACTACATCAAAGTGATTTTAAGAGTGAATTGTTTAATGGTTATATATTTCAGGTTGTTCTTGTTGAAAAACCCCTAGATTTCAAAATCCACATTTTTTAAATAATGTTTTAAAATTAAAATTAGAGTTATTTAGTTTAAAACAAGAACCTCGATATTTTTATGATAAATTCATCTCATTGTTTATTTTGAAAGGTTTTACAAAAGGAATAGTTGAAGATAATTTATTTATAAAAAAATAAAAATAAATAGTAGTAGAAATATATGATAACGTTATATTTCATTGCAATTCAATGAATTATCTCTATATTAATTTTGAAAAAAATCAGACAATGTGAATTGGAATGAGTTTATTGGGTGAGTTAAAATTGTTTCTTGGTTTTGATATTTATTAATATATAGATACAATTATTTTAAATCAAATTAATTACCCCAAATACCTTTTAAAATGTTTTGGTATGTTTGGAACAAAGGGTATTATCACACCATGAGTACCACCTGAGAACTAGATCTTGATGAAACTAGATTATTAGTTGATCAAACCTATTATAGAGGTATTCATGGATGATTTTTTCATTCAACAACCCGATTAAAGGATACTATGTTTTATGTATGTATGGGTGCATGTTATCAATAAAATCCCAAATAATCATTTTAACATTCTATCAATATAATTTTCAAATACCTTTTATATACAACCAATTTAGGAATGTTTTATCCTAGAGAAAACATATTTGATTTAGTGACTTATTCAGACATATATTTTTGTATTTTTAAATTATATAGAAAAATAAATTCTGGAATATATCACCTTTTTGGAATGTGAATAGTTTTAGTGTGTACTAAAAAATAATAATTTTTTGGCACAGTAAACTGATAAGGCTAAATACAGAGTTGGAGAGAGTGGTTGTGCATAAATTATACGAATGAAACATACCATACTAGACTTTAGATATAAATTTTGATGTTTTTCTATAAATTTTGACTATAAAAATGTGATAAATACTTTGAAGAATAATGTATAACATTCTGGGACAAAACACGTGGATTTAAAAGAATGATTTTTAAGAGATCATTTCCAAAAGGTGATATAACTCATGAATTTATTTCAATAGAAAATAATCCTGATCAAAATTTTATAAATCCCTTGAATTATAAGAGATTAATCTATATCATACATGGACTATGAATTATAAACTTTTCTTAATTCTTTATCTTTATATTTACTCTTTAGAGGTGACCTACCATTGATGATGGACCAATGGTGATCTATAGTTGGTGATACTCCATTGGTTATCCACCATTAGTGATCCACCATCGGTGACCCACTGTTGTTGATCCACCAATTGTGATCTATTGTTTATGATTGGCCATTGGTGATCCGCAATTACGAATCCCCCATTGGTGATCCACCATTACATATCCACTATTGCATATCCACCAATTGAAATCCACTATTCGAGTTTACTAACACTCCAATTTTCTGTGATTAAAATATTTATAAGATTTTATTATATATGTTATTAAATTTTACAATTATTAATATCTAAAACATTAAATTTATATAAAATTAGACATTTAAATCTCTCTTTCTCATTTCTCTGTTGAATTTTTTGTCTTACTTTCACTCTTGACCTACCACCCTCCTTGCATGTGACCTTATTCCCTTAATCCAGTGAAAATATGGAGAGAGTGAAATGATTCATGGTTTTATATTTTGAATGGTCGTGTCCATAGAAAATATCATGGGGAGATTATATTAAAAATACTACTATGAAGAACCCACAACTCCTAAATTGAGTTTTCATTGCTACAAAGGAGATAGATGTTGAATGGATATTTTTTAGTAAGTCGCTTACACTGAAAGTGATCCATGACCAAAGATATATTGAACTTTTTTTCAGGGAATGACCATCCCTCATTTCAAAGGTTTGTTTATCTATTTTATCTTTATTTAATGTATGGATTTTTTGAGAATAAATATTGTATTATATTTATGATCATTTTAAAAGAAGTAAACATTTCATCGAAAGAATGGACCAGATAACTCAATATGCCTCAGAAAGCTATTTTTTATTATTTTTAATAATATATTCCCAATAATAGCATGTTTAGTATTTATAGGGATTCCCTTTTAGTGTTGAATAGTGATTTTGTTGTGTGGATACATGTTTCTATATATATTTATGGGGAGTGTAGACTGTTGTTTCATTTTATCAGACATATTAATTTTCATAGGAAGGGAGAAGTTATCACCATGATGTACCATGATGTTTTTCCAGTATTTCCTATAAATATTAGAGATAAGAAAAACTTCTGCATATATTTTATGTTTCACATGATGGATATGAGGAAGACCTCATTCAGGTCTTATTACTTCTTTTATCCTACATTTATTCCTACTATAATGGACACTAACAATTTAGTATATGAAGAAAAAGTGATTTTAGTTAGTAGTTAATGTTTTTTAAGAAAAGTTAAGAGAAAAATAATGAAATTAAATCAGAACCATTGATTGATGAAATGGGTGGATGACCGTGATAATATCTATGAATATTTCCACCTTGTGTAGCACTGTTACAAACCTTGAGATATGGTTAGTCCTGGTTTGGTGCGAGATGAAGTTTTAGATTATTCCTCTAATGAGTAAATAGAGGAGGAAGAAGATAAATCTAGATAAGAATAAATAGTTTTTGTTTCTATGGAGATGCTAGTGACCCTAATGTAGTAAGTAGTCCCTATGTTTTTTATATACCATTTTGTCATATATCCCTCTTCCTACTAGAGAATGTTTTCTTTGTAAAGGTTTAATTTTTGAATAGTATAAGGTCATAGCAGAATAATAGGATGAGATAACTTACATTACGAGATCAAGAGATTTTATTTAATTATCTAATGGATCTAATGGATATTAGAATAGTGATTATTATTATGCGATTAAGGGGGAGTAATCTCATCACTCTCATTACTAGAAAATAGGTTATAATGGTTGGGGAAATGGGGGACCACTATTATTAGTCACTATTGATGATATTATCAACCTCTAATGGTAGTGGATAATACTAAAATTAAATTGGAGGGATTATATCTGAAGTTAATTTAAATGGGGGATTATATCTGAAGTTAATTTAAAATTGTAATTAACACATCCTTAATTTTTAATGATGATAAAAATAAAATAAAAAACTTCTTCATACTTATATATATTTCTCACTATTTCTACTTTTAAATATTTGGTTATAAATTAGACGTTTTTTTATCATCAAAAGTGGGATTTTTTTGACACACAGTTGTTTTAATGATCAAAAATCATGTTTGTTATGTTTCTAGTAGGATAAATGTTTTATGAATGTAAATCATTTTCTATGTAAATTTTTAAATTAAGGTAGTTTATGTGTGGTTCTACTATTAGTTCAATGGATCTTCAATTATTTCATGAGGATCCCCTCCACTAACACTCTTCTCTATGGGTTTGGGAATTTTCTCTAGACCAATATGTTTTCATGAACATTTGGTCCTTTCCCCAGGGAATACACAACTGAATTCGAGTAGTTGAAACATGGTACAACTGCATTGGAGAATTCAATAAATATCTTGAAACTCTTTAAAAATGATATCCTTCAATATTCTTGTAATAAGAACCATTTACAATTAAAGGGATTGTAAATAGTGTGTTTATATATGCATCTCACAATTATAAAATAAAACTGATAAAATTAATAAATCTTCAATATAGATGATAAAACATAAATACAAATTGAGTAGATTGTTCTTAAACTACAGAAAGGATGATCTATATGGCATAGCTAAAGATTTTGTATATTTTTCTTCATCTCATGCAATACAGAGTAGCACATGAGATATTACAGATAGTGTTCTTCTTAGAATAATATTATTGCCTCTATTGCTATCAAAATATTTATATTTCACTTTATAGATCTTATTTATTTCATATAACAACATCACTATTAATTTCAAAGAATTCATCCTTAAATTCCAAATAAAAATAACATTCTTTCTTGGAAATAACCCAGTAACAGTAAAGATGAATAAATTATTTTTTTACTTGTTTACATTATCGATTCTTATCACTTATTATAATCATTTTTAAAATTAATATGTAATCCCATAATTAAATATTTTTTGAATATAATAAAAAATATACCAAGTGTTTCAACAACAATAAATACTAGGTTTTATCATGATGTAGTTTATTGTGGATCATCACTTGGATGAATTAGACACATTTGAGATCACATGGTCAATTTGATTCATGTAACCAATTTCACCAACATAACATTGTCATCTACATATCCAAAATCATGTAGTCTGTCTACATGTTTCCTATTTTCATCTAGTAATCAATATTTCTACTTATCCATATTTATGTCACGCATATAAATTAATTCATATAGGCTTTGTATGCACATATAAAAGAATAATGTATCAAAATGGGAACTTGTTGCCAATTTTACCATGTATTTAATTCACATAGTTGATTACTTCAAATAACCAATTAACATAAATGATTGATCAATTTAGTCGATTTCTCACATAGATGAATGATCAATGTAGGAAATTTCCACACTGTTAATTCTATGAGGTTACATAATTTAAATAGTTGAAACCATCTTATAGGTAATTTATGTATAAAAAATCTCATTAATAAGTTTATCCATGTAGCCAAAATCCTCACATAGGTGACTTTTCCATAATAAAAAAATTTCTACTAACGTGACTAGAATTACATACCTTGGGAAATTAACTGTTGAAAAACATAAAATATACTGAAAATGTGAAGTATAAACTTACAAACAATCCCATTAGAAAAATATGAATGGTATTTCAAATCGTCAAAACCTATGGTACATGGAATATGATGGAACAACATTAGTAGTCCAATATATATGAGGTTATTTTGAGGGTTCACTACCCATTATGGTTATAATACATGACTGGATATATCACATAGCATAATCCAAGACACTATCTATGATCGTTTAGGAATTTTAATGATAACAATAACTTCTCAAGTACGTCTTCCATATTGGCAATTATAAATGAATAGTTTATTATAATGAAACTATCAAGAGTTAATTTCATCTATACAAGTGTTTAATTAATTTGATGGGGAATTTACTAATGCATCATGACTCATTAATATATGAAATCACTCCTGAGGAATGCACTCAACGGATATTTAAATGGTACTATTATCATATGATGTTTTATGAAATATTAAATTATCCATGTACAAAACTCCCTTGATACCATTGGTTTTCTCCTCCTACAGCCTTCAAATTATAAGGCGTTAGCATATTACGGAAGGTGGATGGTTCGGATCATATAACAAGTGATTAAACCCATTTTTAGTATACCTCTAAAGGTGGGTTTTAATTTAGATACCTCTTGATGATCTTCATTTATCCAATATGATGATGGTTGAAAATGGTTTTACGATAGCAATGGTGTAAATATCACATTCTAGGGTTCTTAATTTTCCATTTATGATTGTTTTCATTTATCAGGGATGGTATGATAATTGATTTAGTTTCTTATTTATTATACCATGTTTATTAGTATTTTTATATCCCTTTAAACATATCACCCTTTGGGTCACCCAGGGATGTGACCCTAGTAGGGAATTGTACAACGAACAATGAGGGTCACACCATAATGGAACCATTCATAGTTTTTTAATATTTAAATTAAACAGGTTTAAATGTTGAAAAATAAATAGAGTATCTATATTTTCCACCTAGAAGTTGTTGTATGAGTCCCTTGGGCTCTCCCTTGGTTATTCTATGTTACAAGTAATTTTTATCCCATTTGTATCTAGATTCAAGATCCTTCTATCCAAGTGGATCTCTAGAGGTAAGGTTACTATTCCTTACCCATATATTCTTCATTTCAATTGGTGTTATTGTGTCATATTAATGTTATGACCTAATTGAAGGATTTTGATTGATTTTTTTGAAAAATTCTTTTTGAATCCAAATTTATTGTTGATATTTTATGGGAAGGATTTTTTTTATATTTAGTTTGGTGGTGTCAGGAAATTATTAATATTTTATCATAATTTCTATATTTCATGTGATTGTGGTAACACCAACTATGGGATCTTGACTATAAACTAATATAACTGATTTTATTACATCACGTCGAGATCATGTATATTCTATTTTTTCTATAAATATTTTTCCTTGTGATGTAACATGATTTTTTGGACAGAGAAGACCATGTGGTTCATTTAAACTGTAGTGAATTATAAAATTTAGAATAAGTTGGATGTATCCTTTATAAAATATGACATATAGGGACTTCAATAGGTTCCCTTAGCATCCTTTGGGTAATATACGTATGTGATTATTAAAGGATAGCTTGGGGTCTGACCCTTATAAATATTTTGATTTGTTTTGTAGCCTATTGTATTATTTGACTGGTATATGGGTAGTGTGATCCAACCATCCCCCTATGTTTTATATTTTATTTGTGGATTATATTATGTTTGGATATATGTTATTAGTTTGGTTGTGTAAGGGAAATCCTAGATAAATTTTAAAGTGTGTTGGATGTTATGCCAAACAAAAAGTGAATTGATTTCTTTATGTTGAATAATATATTTAATGTGATATAATGTGATTGGGGTTGAAATTATGGGATTTTATACCCTTATTTTATGGGTAATGTTATTAGGTGGAATGTTATTTGAATTTACTATGGTTTATTTCAAGTACGAGAAAACATTACCAATTACTCAGGCATTTTATATGGAATGGTAATACATGCACATTTATATCGGTGATTACTATATAATGGGATAGCATGATAATTTTCTTATGGTATTATGACAACCCTGATCTTTTATTACACAATTAAACCTAATTTATTAGATAAACATCAATTCATAAAATATTGAAGATCGACATTTCTACTGTTTTTGGGGCTTAGAATCATTACATAAAAACTAAAAACATGAAATACATCATCTTTATTGAAAACATACTTTACATGACCACTATATTCACTCGTACTTAGCATTGCATTGGGAAACCTGAGGACATGCATATGAAAATGGTGAGCTATACAGCCCAATAAGGGAATAATCATGTAATAACATGAGTAATACAATAAATGTTAGACAATATCCATGTCAATAGAGAACAAGAGAATCATAATCATAAGGGCATGATAAAGCATAATAATCATTACATGGAAATGTGGCAACAACACTAAACATGGAATTAACAAGAGCCAAGGCTCATTGCACATGGAGCATGAGTAAATCCTCATTGCGCATGAAGAAAAAGTAAAACCTCATTGAACTTGAATTATAATGAGTAAAAACACATTTCACATGATGTATCATGATACTATACTTTACTCAATGCATTGGAGAACTTTAAGGGCGCACCCTTCTTAAATATTTCATTTCAGGCATAAGTGTGCCACATGGATCATATAAAAGGGATTCATAAAACATAATTATTTATTCAAAAATTAAAAAATTTGGAATTCATACATGAAACTTTATAATCAATAAGTAAATGTGAAAAAAGCTGAATACCCTTGATAGTGAAATGGGCATGGTGTTCACTACACAATGACATTGGCTTGGAAAATCGGTGCAATTTTGGCAGCGTAAGGACCTGACGTAAGAATTCATAAAAATGGTTGATGAGAGAGAAAGTGTTGTCTTATAATATGTACATAAAATGGACAGTAATGGGGTAATATAAATACATGTACCAATAATTTTAATGGAATTTATAGTCATGATACAAAATAATTTCTTGAATGTAAGAGGAGAGGGAAATCCCATTCGGAATTTCGACATACAAACAGGTGTACATGGGAGGCATTTAATGAGAGAAAAAGGGGTCTCCCATCATTCAAATATAAAGAGTTCAGTATGGGGGAGGTTTGAAACCATACCCCAACATTTATAAATTAAGTTAAAAGGGCATAATAATTTAAAGAATATTGGACAAAAATGAGAGAGGAAGAAAAACCCTTACTTGGAAGTGTGCTTCCAAAGGATTGAGAGAGGATTGATAGATTATTCTTGGGAGCATGGGGAACCATGGAAGGATTCTATATAGAGGAGGGAAGAGGTTGTAAGAACTAAAAAGGCTTTCAGTGAGGAAGAAGTGAGAGTTTGTGTGGGTTTATATAGGAAATGTGAAGGAATTCTTTATTATTTAGCTTTGGGACACCTCATATTATACTAATCCAAACCGCAAACCATCTCATTCTTTTTTCCCATGGTTTTTGGAAATTAGAAATAGAGAAAAATATTTTATAAGTTCAAAGTCCGAACTACTTAAAATAATGGGGTTGCTTATGTGGAGGTGAGTCACACCCCCAAGGAAAACAAATTAAAAAGACAAGATGTTTAATAAGTCTTGAAGGGTCCATTATGCTTGGTAAAATAAGTAAAAAAATCCCAAAATCACATTATTTTAATTTTAAACCATATATTGTCCGAACATAAAGCTTATAGGATTTTATTACATCACTATTGGGTCATTATGATGTCATAAAACACATTATATATTTTAACGGTATTTAATTTTTACCCAACAATTTGATTGTCTCCGAAAATTACGAAAAACTCACCCTTAGATAATTTTGACCTCATGATTCCAGAAATAATATATATTTTATCAAAATAATTGTCTAAAAATTTTAATTTTCACTTTCAAAATAAAAACAAACATTTATCAAAAATTCACAGGTTTTGACAAAAAGGGCTTTCAAACCTTAATAAATATTAAAATTTCATTCATAAAATTATACGATCATTTATATTTAATAAAACGTAATTTAATAATAATATTATTATTTTATTAAAATATTATATAATTCAAAAATCCATTAATTCATAAAAATGTATTTCTTAGTAGAACTTTAACTAAAAATACTATTTGAGCTGTATAAACTATTTACAAGGTAACAATAATAAAATTAAAGTATATTCATTATTATATACAAAAATAATGTGCATAACCATAGTGGTAAGGTCTTGTTACATAACCCCTTATAACACCCGCATATGACCGACGAGTATGGTGTGCGATGGTGACAGACTCTTGGGGTGTCTTCTATAACATTTCTTGGGTGGTAATCTCTATCAACTTTCACATCTCTCATAGGTAGTCCTGGTCGAGATTAAAATATTAAAGATCAGCTTGGTCTTGGTCAAGAGAGAAGCTCAATGACGCCACCTCCTTTACAAGCACTGACATATGGGCTTCGAATGGGGCACATCTACTGGATGAGGCCATCGCTTTGTTTGTCTGAGTACATTGGATTTGTTAAAGCCCTATATTTATACTAATCGGGTGATTACTGTTCAACTACTATATTACAAACATTCACAATTAATTACATAAAACCAAATAAGTTGACATTTTATATAAATATTTTACTTAATTATACATTTAATTATATCAAGTGGGATTTCCATTAATGAATTTTTGTTTCATTACAATATTCCCCAATTAAAAAAATTTCTCCCTCAAAATTTTATATTCCCTCGCAAAAAACAGATGTTGGTAACTCTACTTCATCATTTATTCTGATTCCCATGTTGCTTCTTCAAAATTGCGGTTTCTCCATAACACCTTGATGAGGGGCATTGTCTTATTTCATAGAACTTTTTCTCTACGATCTAGGATCTTCACTGGTTGATCCTCATAAGAAAGATCATCCTCTATATGTACCACCTCTGAAGAGAGTACATGTGAAGGGTATGTTAAATACTTCCTTAAGAGGGATACATGAAAGAATTCATGTACTTTGGCCATGGTATGTGGAAGTGATATTCAATAGGCCACAACCCCGACACGATCAAGAATGTCGAAGGGGATGATGTACCTTGGAATTAACTTCCCTTTCTTTCAAAGCCTCATGTCCTTCTTCCACGGAGATATGCATAGAAATAACATGTCTCCAGCTTTAAACTCAAGGTATCATTGACGGTTATCTGCATAAATCTTTTTTTGACCCTTGGAAGCCTTGATATCCTACTAAATGGTTTTCACCTTTCCCACCATTTGATCGACCATTTCTGGTCCAAGAATATTACACTCACCGACCTCATCTCAACATGTCAGTGTTCTGCACCTTTTCCCATAACGGGCTTCATATGGTGCCATTTGGATGCTCGAGTGGAAATAGTTATTATAAGAGAACTTAACCAGAGGAAGATGTTGATCCCATCCTCCTTTAATGTTCATTGAGCACGATCTCAACTTGTCCTCAAGTATTTGAATAGTCCGCTCAGATTGGATATTAGTTTGAGGATGATATTCCATATTGAAGTTCAGTTCAGTATTCATAGCATGTTGAAGACTCTTCCAAAACATAGAGGTGAATCTTGGATCTCAATCAGACACAATAGATAGTGGTACTCCATGCAGCCTTACCACTTCCCTGATATATATTCGTGCTAGTTGATCCAATGAGAAATCATCAAGAATAGAAATGAAGTGTGAAGACTATGTAATATGTTCCACAATAACCTAGATTGCATTGTTGCCTTTGGATGTCTTCGAAAATCCAGTGACAAAGTCCATGGTGATGTTATCCCATTTCCATTCTGGTGTGGGCAATGGTTGCGTCATCACCTTATACTTCTACCTCTTTTCCTTCACTTGCTGACACACCATGCAATTTGATGTATATTCAGCGATCTCCTTCTTCATATTATCAACCAATAATTCTCTTGGAGGTCTCGATACATCTTTGTGTTTCCTAGGTGAATAGACAAATTAGAACTATGTGCACCATCCAAAAGATCTTTCTTCAACTCCTGACTTGATGGAACACATAGTCTTTTCCCAAATCTCACAATTACATCTTCATTAACATTAAACTCTAAGGATTTCCCTTTTCTGATAGCTTTCACTTTTTCTTGAATTCCCAAATCATCTTTTTGAGCATCTTCTATCCCTTTCAAAAGTGACGGTTGAGAAACCATTTGTGAAGGGATTGATGATTTTCCCTTATTTATGATTCCCATGTCCATCTTCATCAAATATATGAAGATTGGATCCTTTTCAATTCTCATCAATGATAGAATTGTTGGGTCCTTTCTACCTAGGGAATCTTCCACCTTATTCCCTTTCCCTGGGTGGTAATGGATTGAGCAGTAATAGTCTCTGATCAGCTCTAACCATCTTCATTGGTGCACGTTCAACTATTTTTGTGTGAATATATACTTGAGGCATTTGGGGTCCGTATATATTTCATACTTATGACCAAAGAGTTCATGTCTCCAAATTTTCAAAGAGAATATCACTGCATCCTACTCGAGGTCATGTGTTGGATATTTCTGTTCATGAACTTTCAATTGTCTTGAAGAATAGGCAATGAATTTTTCATTTTGAATCAACACACATTTGGGGCCCTTCTTTGAATAATCAGTGAATACCACAAAAAGTTCTCCACTTTTGGGTAAATTGAGCACTGGTGTAGTGATAAGCCTCCTATTCAAAGATGTGAATCTTTCCTCACATTCATCACTCCAAGAAAACTTTTCTCCCTTTTGAGTTAGCTTGGTAAGAGGGTTGGACAATCGTGAGAAATTTCACACAAATCATAGATAATATCCATCTAACCGAAAGAAGATATGGATATCCGTTACTGATATTTGCCTCAGGCACCCCTCAATTGCATTTGTTTTGGAGGGATCCATAGATATCCTATTGCTTATGATGATATGGACCAAGAAAGGGAACTCCTTCAACCAGAACTCACACTTGTTGTAATTTTCATAGAGCTTCTCCTTCCGCAAAGTCTCTTGTATAGTTCTCAGATGCTCTTCATGATCCTCCTTGGTTTTGGAGTATCTCAGAATATCATTTATAAATACTACAAAAAAATTTGATGTTATCTCTAAAGACTCTATTCATCATGTCCATGAAGATTGTTGGAGCTTTAGTGAGTCCGAAAGGCATTACTATGAATTCATAGTGCCTGTATCTTGTTCAAAAAGAAGTCTTGGGGATATCATCCTTCTTCACCCTTACTTGATAATATCCCAACCGCAAATCCACCTTGGAGAAGTATTGTGCTCAATGTAGCTGATCGAACAAGTCATCTATTCAAGGGAGATGATACTTGTTCTTTATAGTGATTTTTTTAATCTCGCGATAATCGATAAAAAGGTGCATTGACCCATCTTTCTTCTTGACGAAGAGGACTGGTGTACCCAATGGTGAAGCACTTGGGCATATAAACCCTTTATCCAGATTCTTCTATAGTAGTTTCTTTAGGTCTCAAGCTCCACAAAATCCATTCTATATGGAGTCTTGGATGTTAGAAATTCCCTAGGTATAAGATCAATTGGAAATTCAACATCTCTTCTCGGAGGAAGACCAGGAAATTCTTGGGGAAACACTTCAGGGAATTCGCTCACAATAATAATGTCCTCTAGGATGGTTGCTTCCTTAGACTCAATCATCTGATCCAGATACATATTCTCATAGGGCAGTAATATCCACGCTTGAGATGATGAAGCTAAATAAGATTTATCTTCTTCCTTGCACTTGTAGAGAATTAGGGGTTGATTCTCCCCATGGAGAGTGATTTCTCTCTCACAGTGATTTATGTTGGCTCTGTATAAGGAAATCTGATCCATGCCATGAATAGCATCAAATTCCACCAGAGGCCGTATGAAGAGGATCTTCGGGATGTTTAATCTACATATTAGGATAGGGGAGGAGTTATATTCATGGAATTCTATGACTTCCCCATTTGTCGAACTCGTCGATATCTTCACTTCCATGATTTGTGTTGGTGCTGTGATTGTTCTACTAAACATTCGAGATATAAAATAATGCATAGAACATGAATAAAAAAGTACGTTTGATATTCGTAAATGAATAACTTGTGTACCTATTACCACTTCGTTGTCGGGGTTTACTTCAGTAGTAGTGATGGAAAAATATCACCCTTGATGCCTTGGGGGTTGTCGGTTGCCTACGAAAACCCTTGGCTTAGTACACTGATTTGCAAGATACCCTGGTTCTTTGTAGTTGTAGCAAAGAACGACGTGTTTAGGTTCGAATGGAGTGTTCCACTCCCTTGTTACAGCTGTGGGTTTTTCTTGTCAGCAGTTAACAGCTAGCTGCCCTTATCTTCCATATAACACCCCAAGCTTCCACGGTACGCTTCTATTTGAATAATACAATAGCGTGTGTTGTATGCAACTTCGAGTTCTAACACACACCACAACCAATTAAACTAGCCGTTATGAATAGTAATACCCACTTTTTAAAATTTTATAAATTTTATCTTACAAAATGGACTTAATATTTGGATTTGGAATATCGAAATTAGACTAGGGTAAATTTTTGGTATTTTTATGAAAACTTTCGATTTTTGATGAATAGTGAGAAAACACTGAGTTATAGCTTAAAAACGAATTTTTATTTAAATAATTATTTGTGTTATTTAAATTTAATTAAGGTCAAAAAAGATTCATAATACCTATATAAGTTCAATTTAATTCATTGGAGTTAGTTTATAAAAATTTTAGATATATAAAAATTTTATTGAACTTTTCACCGTATTTTACCCATCTCCTAGGAGAATTTGCAAATTCACATAAAACATAATTTTACCGCTTCTGTGAATGAAATTTCGAAAATCCGAGAGACACAGTTAATATCAGGGAGTAAAATGTGGTTCAATAAGATAAAAATAATATTTGGTGAATAGTAACTTTTTTACTTTTATTTACCACGGTTAAAAGTAAATAGGGTAATTAAGGATAAAAATGATATTAATATTACCCTAACACGTGTCATAATTCTATTGGACAAGTTTATATCGACCAAAATCAACCATATGAATAAAAAATTATCATATAGGTCCACTTGGAATAGATTAGGACATTTATTATTATTTAATTCAAAGAAGAGTTAAAAGAGTTAAAATCAATGTTTAATTACTAAAACATTTCTAATATAAGTTTATACATAAGATAAATTCGATTATAAATATTAATTAGAAATATAAAAATATTTCCTACATAATGGTAATTTATTTATAATTTATAGAAATTAAAATATGTAATTTATTTATGACACAATGGTGATGTAATAATTACCTAATTAATGAAAAATTAGAATAATTGATATTATAAATATCAAAATAAATGTAACATGAGACTTTTTATAAATTCCACAAATTTTCTAGGTTAATATGACATATTAGGACTGGATATATAAATTTTTCTCGAATTAATAATGCTTCTATAAAATTTTCAAAAACAAAATACCCAATAGTGTCAAAATTGACATAAAAGAGTTTTTAAAACAAATATTATATTATTAACTTAAATTCTATTCCTAAAAATCAAACGTTCAGCGAAAAGACTTATATCATGGTAGGTGTATCATTAATTGACCACTTTGGGGGTCTATTGGATGTTTATAGTAAGTTTATTAACAATATAATATAAAAATACAAATATAAATGGTAAATGTGAAACTAATTAACTAAGAGTTAAAACTAAAAGATAGGGTTAATATAGTGACCCAAACCTGTCTAAAAGCTATTGGTTGGGTGGTTTTCGACTCATCCCCATCATAACCTTTAAATAATACAATTTTGAGCCATTAAAAACTGAATATTAATTTATTATAAAATAATATTTCTAGCTTTTGCAAAGGTTCCCCTCACCCCTCTTATAAAAGGGCACTAACCCTTCTCTCAATTTCACACATTCAAAGCCTTTTGTCTCAGCCAACCCCTACCCAAATATTCTCTCAAATTCCCTAAAATCGACCTAGAGGACTTAGTTTGATCATTAAACCAACCTAAGGATCCCTTTTGATCAAATCAAAAGGAAGAACCTGAAGAAGAGGTAATGTTTTCACAACCCTCTTTCAAGTTCCTTTCTTCATCAACTTCTTCTTTATTTTTTATTTCCATTATAAAATAATAACTCTAGTATCTTATATATATTGTGATGTTATTATAAATATGTTACAACCATATTCATTATTCTATCCATCCTTTGAATGACATGTCACCATACGTGCGTACGTACGGCTTACCATCTCCACGTCATAGTGTAATTGTTATTCAATATATTATTATTTGGATGTTTATAATAATGATGTGTAATTCAATGAAATCATATATATAACAAGATAATGATTCTTTATATATGATATAACATCCAATTATATATTATTTTAATATCAAAAGAATGATATTGTTGCTCGTGTGTACATACGGACTACTGTCTCCATGAACGTGATGAGATTCATTCCTCATCGTATCCATTCAAGACTAATTCTCATTTGATGATTAAAAGTAATGTTTAAGAACATTATATCATTATATATAAAAATAAGATACAACCTATCCATAAAAAATATGACTTATGTAACAAAACATATAAAATAAAACGAGTAAGTTAACATCCAAAACGACGATAATACTAAAATATTATTAACAAAGCATTAATAGAAGATCATATATGATATCATAATTATGTATATGGTTCTTGTATAATTTAATAACAATGTTTTATCTATTATAAAGGAGTTTAACATACCATCTACTAAGGAAAATTAAAAGTTAAGGGTTTATTTGAAAATCTCTTCATTATCTGAGGTTGTTTATACGTAATTATCTACTGGAACCTCTTTATCATCCACATCCATATTTCTTAAAAATGTATTTCAAATCACTCTTACTATTTTAATTACTTTGGGATAAAGTCATTTATACCCTTGTTGAATTTTTATAATAATTTTATAAAGGAATATTTCTGTCGTTTTCCAAACAATGTCCTTTTTAACCTTTTCGACAGAATTAAGGTAAAAATGTTTTTTTAACTTATACAGCGGCTGTGGATATTTTCTACCTTTTTAAAATCGTCGAAGCATCCCTTAAAATATTACAAGAATATCTTCAAATTAAATGTTTTGTTTTATAATTATGATACTTTTAAATGATTTCTAAAAAAGAGATATTTCTCTCAAATAGTTTTGATTTCATCTATGTCAACACCCTTTGATGGATTTTAAGCTTATTTAATGTTTATTATTATGATACAAAAAATCCATATTATATTTAAGTTTTTGTGATATTTTTTAATGTGGATGTGTTATTTTTATACCATTCATGGATTATGGAGAAATTATTTACATTTCATATACTAGTTTTAATACGAATGTTTATGTTATGTTTAAACATATTAATATGAGTAATTCATTGGAATTAATATGTGATGGGTGGAGCTCACTATAGATAATCGATGCATCGATTGGTCTCATGAGAAAAACTAGTTTCTTGGCACAAGGCCTTGAAAAAATCTTATTTGTAATCTTTTCACGAGGCCTTGACTATGTGGTTTTGATAGTCTGGCATTATGCATTCCATCATTATGAAAGTGGTTATTGATATTGCATGTGATTATTCGACTAGTAGAATATCCATGAGAATAATTAAATGGAATTATTTCATTTTATCTTTGACATATTATGCTGAAGTTCAAGTTTAAAAGGATTTTGTTTTAGTTATACATTGCCTTAAATGTTTACGCTTATTTATGAAAGTTTCCGCTATATTGTTATCATTACTGAGCATCTGAGCTCACCCCTTTCAATGTTTTATTTTTCCCAGGATGTGAATATGTAATTTATGAATGACTTGTAGGGAATGTAAGAGGTAATATAAAGACAAGATTTTTTTGTAGTAGTTTTCACTTTATGATGTATTGTAAACTTTATGAATGTATTTAGTTATTCCAAGGCTACAAAACTAATCGGTCTTTCGAGACATGATCTTTTGTGATCATGCCAATATTAGGTAATAATGCACCGCCTTTGGGTAACTGGGGTCGGGGCGTTACAGTTGGTATCAGAGGAAGTTTTGTACAATCCTTGGAAGCTATATTTAGATAAACTCTGATTAGAGCACATAGCCCAAAAATATACTTTGAGGATGAGTATAGAAGAACTTCCTATAATTCTGGTATTGTAGAGATTTTGTGAGTTTTCCGAGCAATACATCCCTGTCTGGATGCGAGAAGGTAGAGGCGGATCTGACACAGATTTACCTAGGGGTAAAACCTGAAAACACCACTTTGAGATAGACTCTAATGGGAACTGGTGCACGACAACAGGCCTTGCTGCACTCTTGGTTATGACACTCCTAGGGGATATGCTTAGGATAATTCTCATTTTCTTTACAAACCATTATAAAGGGTTTATGAGTATATAATTATTCAAATAAAAAAAATTTATGATTATGGATTATATCCATAAATAATTCAATTTATGTTAAGTGTTTTACAAGTATGGAATTATGTATTTTGATTCATAAATTGATCTAGTTTATGCAATTGTTTAGAAATGGCGCCTAGTGGAAGAAATGGAAATCGCATCATTGCATGCACTCCATGTAGGGATTTCTTGCCTGCTCAAGATAATTATAGTGGATCTGGTGATGCAACTGGTGTTTATCAGCTTATCACCATACTGGGACAACTCACTCAGGTTATAAATAATAACCTTACCCGTATGGAGCACCTTGATCCATAGCGTGGGGGATCAATGTTAGATCGCTTCATGAGGCAATAACCATCAACATTCAATGGGAGTACAGATCCATTGGTAGCTAAGCAATGGATAAGTTCCCTAGAGAAAATATTTCAGGCTTTAGGGATTAGCGAAAGGGAAAAAGTTATCATGGAAGTTTACCGCCTCACTGGAGATGCTGGTCAATGGTGTTCATTGATTCAAATCATGAAGGAAGATGATGAAGTATCAAATATGGAACGGAGGGAGTTAAGTGATCTATTTTTAGAAAAATATTTTCCTTGTGACCATCGAGCAGATATGGAAAGGAAGTTTCTGAGTCTGAGACAAAAGGAGGATGAGAATGTCACAAAGTATGAGGCTAACTTTACAAGGCTAGCAAGGTATACTGGAGATTATATACGTAACCCAAGAAGTACGATTGATCGTTTCATTGATGGTTTAAAACCATTTCCCCGTCGAGAATGGGTCCCACAATCCTTCTCATCATATGAAGACATTGGCTCATGTGCTATCAAGACAGAAAAGGTATTCTCTAAGTCTTATGAATTTAATGAAAATCAAGAGAAGAAGAGATCTGCTGATCAATCTGGAAATGGAAATAAGGGGAATAAAGGAAAAGTTGAATATCCATCCTGAAATAAATGTGGGAAGCAACACCCCGGTACTTGCTTAAAATGGATGAGAGTCTGTTACAAGGGTGGTGAAAAAGGCTACCAAGCTCGTGATTACTAAGGGAAGAAAGAAGCTACTGATATTCAATGCTACAACTGCAGGGAGATGGGAAATTATGAAAATGAATGTCCTAAGAGTCAGGGGAACTTACCTAAAAAAGGCCAAGGGATCAAGGCCAAGCTTATGCTGTCACTACTACTGAGGTAGAAGCTTCGAAAGACGTGGTGGCATGTAATTTAATAGTTTCCTCATGTTTAGAAAATGCGTTATTTGATTCTAGATCAATACATTTCTTAATATCATCCCAGTTTTTTAAGAAAATTTTATATTTCCAATTTTATTTAACAAGGGAGTTTTCAGTTAAAACTCATAAGGGAAGTATCATTGCAACAATGATTTGTGAATTAGTCCCCATTAGAGCACATTAATGTTCGTTATCCATTGATCTCATCGTCATACCTATGATTGAGTTTGATATAATCCTCGGTATGGATTAGATTTCGGACCATGATGCGAAGATTTATTGTAAGAATAAGGAGGTTACAATTTTTTATGATGATGATAAGGAACACCTTACCTTTAGAGCAGAATCGTTACCACCTAATTCTTATCTAGATCCACCCCCAATAGCTCAACTAAATTCAATTATTGGGGATGAAGAGAATAAAATGAATGTGGGTGAGGAATTTGATGTTCAAATGGAGGATGTACCTATTGTGAAATAATATGTAGCGGTGTTTCCGAAATATTTACTCGGACATCCTCCAGAATGAGAAGTTGAGTTTTACATTGATTTTATTCCTGGTTCAAGGCCCATATCAAAGACCCCTTATAGAATGGCCACTATGGAGTTAGTTGAACTAAATAAACAACTAGAGTAATTGAGTAATAAGGGATTTATTTTCCCTAGTGTTTCTCCATGGGGAGCCCCTGTCCTTTTTGTTAAGAAGAAATATGGATCTATGAGGATATGTATCGACTATAGGTAAATCAACACTATAACAATAAAGAACAAGTATCCCCTACCTCGCATTGATGATTTATTTGATCAACTTCATGGAGCTCAATACTTTTCAAAGATTGACCTTCGATCTGGATACCATCAGTTGTGTGTGAAGAAAGAGGACATTCTGAAGACTGGATTTCAAACCAGGTATAGGCATTATGAGTTTACAGTAATGCCTTTTGGGCTGTCTAATGAACCCTCTGTATTCATAGATCTAATGAATAGAGTTTTCAAGGAATATCTCGATGATTTTTTGGTGGTATTTATTGATGATATCTTGGTATACTCCAAAATCTACGAAGATCATGAAAATCACTTTCGCATTATCCTGAAGACTTTGAGAAGACATGAATTATATGGGAAGTTTAGCAAGTGTGAATTCTGGCTTCAGGAGATTTCTTTTCATGGACATGTTGTCTCTAAAGATGGAATCTCTGTTGATCCTTCTAAGACCAATGCAATCCAAGAATGGCCCGCAGCGATGAGTATAACTGAGGTACGTAGTTTTATTGGTTTAGCAGGTTATTATTGGCATTTCGTCCAGAATTTTTCTTGATTGGATAACCCATTAACGAAGCTCACATGTAAAGGTGTTAAATTTGTTTGGAAAAAAGAGTGTGAAGAATTTTTTGGAGAACTGAAGAGAATATTAGTCAATTCCCCTATATTGACTCTACCATCAGGGAATGATGGGTTCATTATTTATAGTGATGCATCAAAGAAAGGACATGGTTGTTTCCTTATGTAGATTAATGGGATATTTCCTATGCATCACGACAAATGAAAATTCATGAGTAGAATTATCCTACTCATGATATTGATTTAGCAGTGGTAATCTTTGCTTTGAAGATTTGGAGACACAATCTCTATGGTAAGAAATGTGAGATTTATACTGATCACAAGAGTTTGAAGTACATTTTCCCACAGAAAGAACTCAACATGAAGTAAAGGATATGGCTTGAGCTACTCAAGGATTATGATTGCACGATACACTACCACCCTGGGAAGGTAAATAAGGTAGCAGATGCTTTGAGTAGAAAGGATCAAGGAGTTTTGGACAATATGAGAATTTAAATGGATCCTATTTTCATGGATCTAATAAAGATGGATATGGTAATAACCATGGAAGGTGAAACATCAATGCTTTTTTAAATGGTTGCCAAACCATATTTAATAGAAAGGATAAAGAGTTTTCAGACAGATGATGAAGTGTTGTAAAAAAAGATTAAAGCTATGAATGATGGGAGATTGAGTGACTTTGTGTATGAAGATGGAATTTTGAAATTTGGGAAGAGACATTGTGTTCCCAATATATCTGATCTAACAAGGGAATTTTTGGACGATTATCATAGTTCCAATTTTTCTATACACCCTGGGAGTACCAAAATGTATAGAGATTTGAAAGAACATTTTTGGTGGGACAACATGAAGAGGTAGATTGCTGATTTTTTGTCAAGATGTATGGTTTTTCAACAGGTGAAAGCTGGAAGGCAACAGCCTAGAGGAGTTATGCAACCTCTTCCCATACCTGAGTGGAAATGGGATAATATCACGGTGGGATTTTTCATGGGACTACCAATAACTCCTAGATAGAATGATGCAATATGGGTCATTGTTTATTGCCTTACCAAGTCAGCACAATTTCTTTCTATAAGAGAAGATTTACCACTTGACCGTCTAGCAAGGATATATATTAATGAAGTTTTGAGGCTTCATGGAGTAACCCTATCGATTGTTTCTGATCGTGATCCCTATTTTTCTTCATGATTTTGGAAGAGTATTCAGAAGTTCATGGATAATGATCTTTGATTTAGCACTGCCTACCACCCTCAAACAGATATACAATCAGAACGGACTATTCAAACCTTAGAATACATGTTGAGATCATGCTCACTTGACTTTCAGTGTATGGTGGATCAATATTTACCTCTGGTGGAATTTTACTATAACAATAGCTTTCATTCAAGTATTCAGATGGCACCATATGAAGCGTTATATGGAAAGAGATGTCTCACACCAACCTGTTGGGATGACATCAGTGAAAGAAAACCTTTTGGCCCAGAACTGGTGGAGGAAACAACGGAGAAGGTAAAGGTAATCCAAAACCACATCAAATCAACTCAAAATAGGTAGAAGAGCTATGCCGATAACCGAAGGAAGGATTTGGAATTTCAGGTAGGAGATCATGTTTTCTTGAAGGTATCTACATAGAAGGGAGTTATAAGTTTCGGTAAGAAAGGTAAATTGAGTCCTAGATACATCAGACCCTTCAAAAATATAGAGAGAATTGGGGTTGTAGCTTACCGTTCGGCAATGCTGCCAAATCTCTCCAAAGTTCACGATGTGTTCCACATATCACTGTTGAGAAAATACATGCCTGGACCAACACATGTACTCACCTATGAGGAATTAGAACTAGAAACAGATCTGTCTTATTGTGAAGAGCCCATCGGGATTCTTGATACAAGAGAACAAGTGCTGAGAAACCAGACGACTCATCTAGTAAAAGTTCTATGGAGAAACCATAATATGGAAGAGGCAATGTGGGAACCTAAGGAACATATGATGAAGAACCAACCGAGTCTTTTCATGTGGTAGTATTCTTGAAATTTTTAGGACGAAATTATTTGAAGGTGCGAGGAATGTAACACCCCAAGCTTCCACTTCACACTTCTATTTGAATAAAACAGTTGTGTTTGTTGTACGCAACTTCAAGTTCTAACACACACCACAACCAATTAAACTAGCCGTTATGAATAGTAATACCCACTTTTTTAAATTTTATAAACTTTATCTTTCAAAATGGACTTCATATTTGGATTCAGAATATCAAAATTATCCTAGGGTGAATTTTTGGTACTTTTCTGAAAACATTCAATTTTTGATGAATATTGAAAAAACACTAAGTTATAGTTTAAAAACGAATTTTTATTTAAGTAATTATTTATTTTATTTAAATTTAATTAAAGTCAAAAAATTTAAATAATACCTATATAATTTCAATTTAATTCGTTGGAGTTATTTTAGAATAATTTTAGATATATAAAAATTTTATTGAACTTTTCACCGTCTTTTACCCATTTCCTAGGAGAATTTGAAAATTCACATAAAACATAATTATACTGCTTCTGTGAGTGTAATTTTGAAAATCCGAGAGACATGGTTAATATCAAGGATTAAAAAGTGGTTCAATAAGATAAAAATAGTTTTTGGTGAAAAGTAATTTTTTACTTTTATTTACCATGGTTAAAAGTAAATAGGGTAATTATGGATAAAAATGATATTAATATTTCCCTAAAAATGTCCTAATTCTATTGTAAAAGTGTATCTCGACCAAAAAAAACCTTAGGAATAAAATATTATCATATAGGTCAACTTGTATTAGATTAGGAAATTTATTATTATTTAATTGAATGAAAAGTAAAAAGAGTTAAAATCAAAGTTTAATTACTAAAACATTTTTAATATAGGGTTATAAATTAGATAAATTATATTATAAATATTAATTATAAAGATAAAACGATTTCCTACATAATGGTATTTTATTTTTAATTTTTAGACATTAAATAATTTAATTTATTTATGACACAATGGTGATTCATTAATTACATAATTAATGAAAAATTAGAATAATTGATATTATAAATATCAAAATAAATTTAATTTGAGACTTTTTATGAATTCAAATAATTTTATAGGTTAATATGACATATTAGTACTGGATATAAAATTATTTTTCGAAGTAATAATTCTTCTATAAAATTACAAAAAACTAAATACCCAATACTGTCAAAATTGACATAAAAGAGTTTTTAAAACAAATATTATATTATTGATTTATATTCTGTTCCTAAAAATCGAAGTTTCGGCCAAAGGACTTATTAAATTGTAGTTCTATCATTAATGGATCACTTGGGGGACTATTGGATGTTTATAGAATGTTTATTGACCATATAATATAAAAATACAAAGAGACATGGTAAATTTGAAACTAATTAACTAAGAGTGAAAAATAAAATCTAAGGTTAATATAGTGAGGAAAACCTTTCTAAAACCTATTGGTTGGGTGTTTTACGACTCATCCCCACCATAAACTTTAAATAATCCACTTTAGATCCATTATAAACTGAATATGAATTTATTATAAAATAATATTTCTAGCTTTTCCAAAGGTGCCCCTCACCCCTCTTATAAAAGGGCACTCCACCTTCTCTCAATTTCACACTTTCAAAGCCTTTTGGCTCGGCCAAAACCTACCCAAATATTCTCTCAAATTCCCTCAATTCGACCTAGAGGCCTTATTTTGATCATTAATCCAACCTAAGAAGCCATTTTGATAAAATCAAAAGGAAGAACCCGAAGAAGAGGTAATGTTTTCACCACCCTCTTTCAAGTTCCTTTCTTCTTCATCTTCTTCTTTCTTTGTTATTTCCATTCTAAAATAATAAATCCAGTATCTTATATATATTGTGATGTTATTATAAATATGGTATAACCATATTCAGTATTCTATCAATCCTTTGAATGACATGTCACCATATGTTCGTACGTATGGCTTACCGTCTCCACGTCTTGCTGTAATTGTTATTCAACATATTATTATTTGGATGGGTATAATAATGATGTGTAATTCATGTAAATAATAAATATATCATTATAATTATTCTGTATATATGATATAACATCCAATTATATATTATTTTAATATCAAAATAATGATATTGTTGCTTGTGCGTATGTACGGACTACCGTCTCCACGAACGCGATGAGATTCATTCCTCATCATATCTATTCAAGACTAATTCTCATTTGATGATTAAAAGTAATGTTTAACAACTTTATATATTTTTGAATATGAATAAGATACAACCTATCCATAACAAAAACGACTTATGTAACAAAACATATAAAAGAAAACGAGTAAGCTAACACCCAAGACGACGATAATACTAAAATATTATTAACAAAGCATTATTAGAAGATCATATATGATATCATAATTACGTATATGGTTCTTTTATAATTTAATAACAATTTTTTAACTATTATAAAGGATTTTAAAATACCATCGACAAAGGGAAATTACAAGGTAAGGGTTTATTTCACAATCTCTTCCTTATCTGAGGTTGTTTATACGTAATTATCTAATGGGACCTCTTTATCATCCACATCCATGTTTCTTAAAAATGTATTTCAAATCACTCTTACTATTTTAAAGAATATGGGATAAAGTCATTTTTACCCTTGTTTAATTTTTATGAGATGTTTATAAAGAAATATTTCTGTCGTTTTCCAAACAAGGTATTTTTAACCTTTTTGACAGAATTAAGGTAAGAATGTTTTTTTTTAACTTATACGACGGGTGCGGCTATTTTTCGCCATTATAAAATCGTAGAAGCTTCCCTTACAAGATTATAAAAATATTTTCAAAGTAAATGTTTTTTTTATAATTATGAGACTTTTAAATGATTTCAAAAAAAGATATATTTCTCTCAAATAGTTTTGATTTCATCTATGTCAACATCCTTTGTTGGATTTTAAGCTTATTTGAAGTTTATTATTATGATAAAAAACTTCCATATTTTATTGAAGGTTTTGTGATATGTTTGTATGTAGATGTGTTATTTTTATACCATTCATGGTTTATAGTTAAAGTATTGACATTTTGTATGCTAGTTTTAATACGAATATTTATGTTATGTTTAAATCTGTTCATATGAGGAATGAATTGAACTTAATATTAGATGTGTGGAGCCCTCTATAGCGCCTCAATGCATCGGTAGGTCTCATGAGACAAACTAGTGTCTTATCACAAGGCCTTGACAAAATCTTATTTGTATTTTTTGAAGGAGTCCTTGACTATGTGGTTTTGATAGCCTGGAATTATGCATTCCATCATTATGAAAGTTGTTATTGATATTTCATGTGATTATTCGACTAGTAGAATATCCATTTGAATAAGTAAATCGAATTATTTCATTTTATCTTTTCCATATTATGCTGAAGTTAATGTTTAAAAGGCTTTTGTTTTAGTTATACATTGCTTTAAATTTTTATGCTTATTTATGAAAGTTTCCGCTATATTGTAATCCTTACTGAGTATCTGAGCTCACCCCTTTCAATGTTTTATTTTTCCCAGGATGTGAAGAAGTAATTTATGAATGACCTGTATAGATAGTATGAGGTGATATGAAGACTAGATGTTGTTGTAGTATTTTTCACATTATGATGTAACGTAAACTTTATGAATGTATCTAGTTATTCCAAGGCTACTAATCTAATTGGTCTTTCAAGACATGATCTTTTGTGATCATGCCAATATTATGTAATAATGCACCGACGCTAGGTAACTAGGGTCGGGGCATTACATTCCACCCCTAAAGAATTTCCTCATCCCCTTTAGGAAATGTCTGGGGTGATTTTTTCGCACCTTTCGCAAGTGGGGTGATGGATCTTCTTAGCACCGTTGGATTTATCCATCGGACCGCCAGCATTGAATTCCACCTTATTATTCTTATCTCCATTATACCCCTGAGATTCTACGATCTCCATTTCGACCTTGAGGGTAAATCAGACAATTTCCTCATAACTGTCGAAGTCATGGATCGCTTGCGCTTTCCGCAGGCTCGGTTTCAGCCCACTAAAAAAGCAGTCAACCTTCCATTCAGGGGTAACAACAAAGCCGAAAGCGTATCATGCAGTCCTTGTGAAGTTTTCCTCATACGCTCCAACATATTCATTGTCTTTTTTCTTGAGTTCAAAGAATTCCCTTTCCATCTTAAGCTGAAGGGTGCGCATAAAATATTTATCAAAAAACATCTTCCAGAAATCCTTCCATTCTAATGCCTCTATCTCCTCCTCAAGCATCATATTTTTGGTCAACTCCCACCATTCATCAGTTTAACCCTCCATACGATAACCAGCTAGGAGAACCTTCTTTTGTTCAGAACATTGAAGGATGGAGAATATCTTTTCAATGGATTTGATCCATTGTTCAACGATTGAGGGATCAGATGATCCATTAAAAGTAGGAGGCCTTTGTCCCATGATTCTCTCGATAGTGACTTGTTCCTTATTAGGGGGGGCTAAATGTTCCTCTTCACCCATGTTTCTATTAAAATCATGAGTTATCTAAGAGAGAATTGTGACAAATTTTGTGATTCCCACTCCCATTGGATTGGGCATCTCATTAGTATAGTCATCACATTGATCTTCACATCGGTTGTTAGCCCGAGTCCTCCTATTACTGACCATTAGTTGGAATAAAAGGAATGATATGAGTAACACATAAAAGATAATACCAGGAAAAAACTAACGACTTATAAATAAATTTTATTTCCTTAACATATGAATCTATTAGCTTCAGTCAATGTTATCCATGATCTACTTTCTAACATATATTCTCAGGGCATTTTTTTGTCCCTTAATAATGGTTCATACTAAGCTTATGGATTTACCAAAGCATATCCCCTAGTAGTTTCATAACCAAGAGTGTATCAAGGCCCATTGTCGTGCACGAGTTCCTGTTTGAGTCTAGCTCAAAGTGGTGTTTTCGATTTTTACCCCTAAGATACATCTATGCCAGAGCTGCCTCTACCTACTCGTATCCAGACATGGATGTATTTGCTTGATAAACCAGTTACTCAATACTCACCAATACTTAGGGATTCTATTATTATACTTAGTATTTTCTATAAGTCTTCACAAGGGTTTTCTAATCCTAATCCCAAAAAATAACCAAAACTATCCTCTGATACCAACTATAACAACCCAGATTTTTTATTACTCAATTAAACATAATGTAATAAATAAACTTCACTTGATTCAATATAGAATATCAAGAGTTTTAGTGTATTTGGGGCTTAGAATAATTACATAAAAACATAAATCATGAAATACAACATCTTTATTGAAAATTTCCATTACATGACCACAAAATTCCCTTGTACATAGCACTGTATGGGATAACCTGAGGACATGCATAAGAAAAGGGTGAGCTATAAAGCCTAGTAAGGGAATGGTCACAGAATTACATGAGAACTACAATACATTTTAGACAACAGGAATATCAATAGATCACAAGAGAAGCATTAAAATAATTTCACGATAAATCATGATAATCATAACATATAAATGTGGCAACAACACTTAAAATTGAATTAGCATGAGCCATGGGTCATTGCACATGGAGCATTAGTAAATCCTCATTGCACATGAAGAATGGGTAAAACCTCATTAAAATTGAATTATCATGAGTAAAAACCCATTTCACATGATGTATAATGATAATATACTTTACCCAATGCATTGGAGGGAAATAAGGGAACACCCTTCTTAAACAATTCATTTCATGCATAATTGTGCCACATGGATCATATAATAGGGATACATAAAACATAATAACTTATTCCATGAGAATGGAATGTGGAATTAATTCATGAAAAATTATAATTAATAATTAAATGTGTATAAATGTGAATACACTTGATAGAGAAATTGGAATGGTTTTCACTACACAATGACAATGGCTTGGAAATTCGGTGCAATTTCGGCTGCGTAACGGCATTACGTAAGAATGCATGAAAATCGTTGATGAGAGATAAAGGGGTGTCTCATAATATTTACATGAAATGGATAGTAAGGGGGTCATATAGATACATGTCCCAACAATTTTAATGGAATTTAGAGTCATGATACAAAATAATTTCTTGAATGTAAAAGAGGAGAGAGAAATTCCATTCAGAATTTCGGCTTAGTAACCAGTGTACATGGAAGGAATTTAATGAGAGATAAAGGGGTATCACATTATTAAAACATAAATAGGGAAGTATGGGGGAGGTGATAAACCATACCCCAACATTTATAATTGAAATTAAAAAGGGTTTAAAAATTTAAATACTATTGGAAAAATGAGAAAGGAAGAAAACCCTTACTTGGAAGTGTGCTTGAAGTGGCTTGAGAGTGGCTTGAGAGATGCTTCGTGGGAGCTTTGGGAACCTTGGGAGGATTTTAGTGAGAGGAGGGCAGAGGTTAGACGAACTCCAAAGGATTTGTGTGAGGAATAAGTGAGATTTTGGGTGGGTTTATATAGGAAAGGTGAGGGAATTCTTTATTATTTAGGTTTGGGACAGCTCACATTAAACTAATCCAAACCACAAACCAGCCCCTGGTTTTTGCCCATGATTTTTGGAAAAGGGAAGTGGAAAATAGTATTTTATATTTCCAAAGTCCGAACTTCTTAAAATAATGGGGTTGCTTATGAGGAGGTGAGTCACACCCCCAAGGAAAACAATTTAAAAATACAAGATGTTTAATAAGTCTGGATGGGTCTATGAACGCTTTGTAAAATAAGTCAAACAAACCCAAAATCACATTATTGTAACGGTAAAACATACATTGGCAGAAATTTAATCTTATTAAATTTTATTACATCACTATTGTGTAATTATGATGTCATAAAACACATTATATATTTAAACGGTATTTATTTTTTACCCAAAACGTCGACTGTCTCAGAAAATAATGAAAAAATCACCTTTTGATAATTTCGACCTCCTAATTCTAGAAATAATTTTTATTTTATCTAAATAATTTTCTAAAAATTTTAATTTTAGATTTTAAAATAAAAACAGACATTTATCCAAAATTCACAACTTTGGACAAAAATGGCTTTCAAACCTTAATAAAAATTACAATTGCATTCATAAAATTATAAAATCATTTATATTTAATAAAAATTAATTTAATAATATTATTATTATTAATTTATTAAAATATTATTTAATTCAAAAATCTATTAATTCATCAAAATATATTTCTTAATTGAACTTTAAGTAAAAATATTGTTTGAGCTTTAAAAACTATGTACAAGATGACAATAATAAAATGAAAGTATATTCATTATTATATATAAAAATAATGTACATACCCACAATGATAAGGTATTGTTACATATCCCATTATAACACCCGCATAAGACCGAAAATTAAAGTGTGCGATGGTGACATACTCTTGGGGTGGCTCGGATAACTTTTCTCGGGTGGTAATCTCTATCAACTTCCTCTTATGTCGTAGGCGGTCCCACTCGAGCTTAACATATTCAAGATCGGCTTAGTCATGGTCAAGAGGGGATCCCAATGATACCACCTCCTTTCTGAGCTCTAAAAAATGGGCTTCGTAGGGGGAACGTCTACTGGATGATGCCATTGATTTCTTTGTCTGAGTAAATTGGATTTGTTAAAGCCCTATATTTATACTAATCAGGTGATCACTGTTCAATGACTATATTAGAAACAGTCAAAATTCTTAACATAAAACCAAATAATTTTACATTTTATATAAACATTTTACATAATGAGAAATTTAATTAGATCAAGAGGGATTTCCATTACTGAAAGTTTGAGTTGTTATAGGTATGGTATGGGACGTACTACCCAATTGCCATATGTTATTAAGAGGGAAACTATGCCCATTTTTCACCCATAGAAGAGTAACCCACTTCCCATTGTGAAATACTTCCATGGAAAGGGATGAGATGCCAAAATGATTATGGTTATTTATGACATAGAATGTGATGAAAACACTTATCTTGTGGCCTCATAATTGTGATGTTTTATCCTATTATTAATATTCCCACTATTATGGATGTTATTCCCTATTAGGATATTTTATTTAAGATGTGATGCACATTGGAGTTATGTTTCTCAGGAATGAAATGTCCACTTATGGATTGCTACAAATAGGTTATTATGACTCTTCTGTGACTTATTATCCTAAAATACATGTGATGTACCCGTAATCATGTTATGACATGATGATATTCCCATAAATTTTGACTTGGAATGTGATTCCAGGATATTGTTAACCGTGATATGTCTAGAAATCCACGACACTAGTTGAACTAGTTATTATCAAATTGAGAGGCTTGTGTAGAATCCATGGTTGTAAAATTTATTATTTTTTATTTTTTAGGTTACCTAGTTATTAGTATATAACATTGTATATAAACATATATATTCTAAATTTTTGTAGGGACATATTTTGTAGCATTTTATTGATATTTACTCACAACCAACACGGGTTCCCTGAAACACAACAGGATTTTATGATTCATAACCCAAATATCGGAATGTTCCCCAAAACTAGTGGGAGTTGAAATATATAGAATTTATTGAGGATAGGAGTCCAGACCAAATGATTACTCAATTTACTCTTTGTGGGTTCCTCTATTCATTTTTTATTATTTTTAACTATATTTTTTACAATAAGACCATGTGTGATCTTATTTCTTTTTTTATGACTCATGTGACATTACAACAACTTATTTTTTTATAAAACCAGATAAATTATCTTTTTATGGTTAAATGTTACCTATATTGTCAATATTTTGTTTTACATAAATTTTTTTTGTAATAATTTTTACTTCCATTAATGACTATTATTATTTGTACCCAAGGTTATAGTCTCCCCATGATCACCTATAAACCCCCACCCTTATTCAACAACCATTTTAATGAAAGGGTCATGCTTAATGTATGTGTCACAAAATCAGAATTATTGGAATAGAAATGGAATTAGGGGATGAATTTCCTTTTAAAAGTTTCAGGTGATAAATGGAAATGAAAACATTAAAATAAAATGAATTGGAAAATATAAAGTGATGAAATATATTATGTGATAAATGATAAAATAAAATTATATATCAAGGATGATAATATCGATGTTAATAAGAATTTGAGTACATAATAAGGTGTAAATATCAAAAATATACAATTTTTTTGATATTATAATGGTGTAATGCAGAAACATTAAGTGTGACTGAGCACAATTTGATAAGGAGTTCGGTAATATCATATAAGGTGAACCTATGTATCGAACCCAAAATTATAAAAATACGTCTTATAGATATATTCCCTTAATATTATCATGAATCCAAGAACATTATCTCTTGGTTTCAGTGAATACCCATGAAGAAAACATCCCTTTAATTTAATGGAATACAAAAAAACTTGTACCCGTTTATTTAATAGAATACTAGAAACCAATGATAAATTATATAATGAGAGGAGATGATTTTCCCAAAAAAATTGTTACAATTATATTCTTCTATATATCTAAAGGTATGGAAACAATTTAGGGAGAGAAATTAAAAAGTGATAACTTTTAATATTTTGAAATGAAGGGTTGCAGTTTGAGAAGTGGGAGTGGTGAAATCTAGAGATTCAACATCTTGATTTAATTATAGATTTTTTACATAAGAAAATTGATTGTTAAAATTAAGTTCAATGCATATAATTTTCTCTATGTATATACTTCTGTGTTATTGGGGTCATACAAGGTCATTACAAGTTATTAAGAGCCATGTGGGAGGCTTTTGACTATTAGAAATGTGTCTTGAATGATTCTGGAACAGTTCCACCAGCTATCTGTTTCATGCCTCTAGGTTTATATTATGGAAGGTAGTATCCAATGGTATCTAGAGCACAAACCAACTATATGGTTCATATTCATTTGATATCCAGTGTAATTATACTAGTTAATAGGGTTTTTCCATGCCCCCCACTATCTGGTGGCACTGCACCAGGTATCTAGGGCTTCCTGATAAGAGTATAATAACTAAATGGATTAAAATATTCCTTCTATAGCCTTCTAAGATCCATCCACCAACAATCCATGAATTCAACAAGTCTATTAATGATCTATATAACGTTAAAAAAGATAAAAATTGCCTCTTTTTATTGAATTTACTAAATCCATATAAATGATTAATGTCATCATTTAATGTAATATTGAGGACTACAAAAATCACAAAAATGAAAAAAAAATAGATGTGAAAGAGAGAATTTATTATCAGGAAAACATCATGATATAGATATGGGTATAATTGTTTGGCCATGGGGGAGGTCAAGTGGGCCAATGATTCTACACATGGATCGATCAGAACAAACATTAAGGTATCCTTATAGAAAATAATTAATTAATTAATTTTTAAAAAATAAAATTATATTTAATTTAATAATATATTAGAGTATTATATATACATGAAATTTATTAAGAAGAATCTTTTAATGGTTACATTCTTTTCAAATACATTTATAAATTGATGTGCACTTGTTATAATTTCCTTGAGATTCATTTTTTCCCTTCAACCGAAATAAAATAATTTTCTATAGATGTGAAATTATTATCATAAGTTAATCAAAATTCATATTAATGATACTAATTTATTAAAAAAATTAATACAATTAAATTGTTACAAAATAGTTCATAATTATTATCCATAAAAATAATTAAAATGAACTTGATATATACATCAACAATATAATCTTCTATCTATTCATGTTTTATATTTTCATTTACACATTCAACAACAATAATTTCATTAAATATTATTCTATATGTCATCTCTTTGAAAACAAGATCAAAATTATTACCATTTTGTATCACTGAGTCTATAAAACCTTATAGAATCAATAAACATTCAAAATATATATGTGGGTAGAAGGTATCCTCGGAAGAATTTGTTTGATCCAATTGTTAATATATTAGACTATATTAATCCAGGTTTTTGTTTTCAATTTTTTAATTATATATATTTGAAAGGTTATATTCCCAAAATCCAAGACATCATTGTATATGAAATAATATGACTCATTGGACCTAGAGTAATCTCAATTAGTGACTTGAGTATACATTTGATCAAATATATTATGATATGCATATAGTGTAGATTAAAATTCCAAATAGCTATGCACCATATTCTTTTTCTAAAAACAAATTCATTTCATGCTATACTTGATACCAACTGAAGAAACCCAAATTTAAAAATCCATAATTACAATATAAATAACAAATATTGATTCAACATTTTACGTTTTTATTTTTACAGAATTGGGAAAAACATTAACATGAAAACTAATATCATTATCTTCAAATAGGTATTTCCTAACTAAAATAATAATTTATTATTATATAATAAATCTTAAACAACTCTTAAAAAATTACATGTATTATACCCATATAGATATTTTATACATGACATTTCATTATAAACTGTGGAAATAGAAACATAAGAAGGGTGAGATTGACTGATTAGTAAGGGAAAACTTGAGAGAAAACAATTTAATATCATAAATGAGAATAATAAGAGTAAAATAGTATGGGAACTCAATTAATTTTAATGGAATGAATATATTTTATTCATACCCAACAAATAATAAATCATAAAACTTAAGTCATGGAATAAATCATTGGTTTAACATAAGACCTGAGTCATAAGAGATTCATTAACCATGAATTATGACTGTATAAATAGGAATAACTGTATGTAAAAAGTATATGTTAAACAAATCCTAGAAATTATAACATATTTAAAAGATATATTAATTATATATTTTCAAAATAATTCATAATTAAAAAACCTAACCATATAATTCCAACATCATATCTTAAGGTAATCACTTAACCCAAAAATTATAACATCATATCTTTATTGAATCAAGTAAATAGAGAATTATAACTTCATAGCTTAACAGAATTGAATAAATAGATGATTCCAACATTTTATATTAACCAAATAGTCTAACCAAAAAAATACAACACCATGCCTAAATGGAATCAACTTAAAATAAAATTCTAATATCATGTCTTAATGGAATCTCCTAGTCGGATAATCCCAATATCATATCCTAATTGAATAACCTAACTAGGTAATTAAAAAAAATATTTTAATTTAATCAAATAATAAGATAATTATATAATTATATTTTACTATATTTAAAAAACTAGATAATTTGAATATCATATCATAATCAAATCACCTAACCAAATAATTCCAACATTATATCTTAATGAAATCACATGACTGGAAAATTCAAACATCATATCTTAATGGAATCACCTCATAGGATAATTCCAAAATCATATCTTAATATAATAACCTATGAAATAACTATAACATAATTTATCAATAATTTATTAATAATAAATCATCAATTCATGCTACGTAAAATCAAACAAGTCTCACTATATTGAAATTGACACCAAGAAAACCTTACAAATATTGTAATAATTGAAGTGTAAATAAATTAATGAATTAATTACATAAAAAAATATAAATCCACATAAAACTATTTTAAATAAAAAATTAAATAATTAATGTTTATAAAACACATATTCATTGAATGGAATAGTCAACGGAGGAGTGATATAACCCTATGAAAGGAAATTGAGTTAAGATTTCACTTACCTTGGACTTACTCTTAGTTTAATTCACTCTAAAATACATTAATAATTAATTTATATTTATCATTAATATGAATAAAACCTTATTAATATTTATTAAACATAATAAATTCTATTCCTAATACCCTATTACCAATAAATTAATTATTTATTGATTAAATTTAAATTTTGGTGTTAAATGTAATGTTTCCCATACATGCATCAGTTTTTAAATTTTGTTCTTTGTGTATTTTTTAGGAGTCAATCCTATCAATAATGTTCATGATATTTTACTTCATGTGTTTAATATATTTATAGAGTCTCATGTCAATTTAATGTAACTTTTGTTTATGGTTTGAATGGAATGCTAAAAAATCCCCTTTTTTGATGATTATTGAATTAACAAAATATTTGATTTTATTTGTAGATATACTTTTGAATATTAATACTCAAGAATTATTAAAAAAATTTAATTTCATCATTATTATATTTTTTACCATTATTTATGTTTTATTATTCATTAATGACATATTATAATAATGTTCATATAAGTGGTAAAACCAATCAAATCAAGAACACTTTATAATGGTTGAATGACTGAGAACATGTCATTACATAATGATAATATAAATTAATAAAGACATTCATGGATTCAAAAATAAATTTTAAAAGTAATAAATCAAATTCATGAATATTTTTATAAGGAAGATGAAAAAATTGTAAGGTAAGAAGATATAACATAAAATTGTCTCGGTACTCTCATTTCAAGATGTAAAATTTAATGAAGACTTATTATTATTAATATTATTAATAAAAAGGATAATTTATATTTACATAGTCATAAAAATATTATAAATGTCATATTTATTCATTAAATAAATTTTTATAATCATGAAAATAATGTAGTGGTAAAAATGAATTGAATAATTCATGGAGATGGTGGTCTGCAAGTAACATTGGTGAAATTTTCGTTTTCAAATGGATAGAGTAAAAGTATATTATAATTATTAAATAAACATAATTACATTTTCATAAACTAATTATAGTTTTATATTTATGTTATTATTGTTATGTAATATTTTAGGGTGGTGGAAGAAGAATGAATCCTGAAAGAACTCAAGGAAAACAATACAATCATCTTTCGATATCCTTAATTAGATTACTCCTTATTCCCTCATTGATTAGTTTTTTTGTGAGAAAAAAACCTCTAGGATGTGTTATAGATTATTTAGAAGAGGGTTGGGAATAATTGTGTGGAGAATTAAATCTTTAGTTCTGAGAATAAGTGGGTGTAGTGATGGGATCCTTTTATAAGTGAGAAAAGTGGAACTCTTTTAAATACATGTTTTCTTAATATGTAATAAATTTCCTACTATATTCATGTGGATCAAAATTAGTAAAAATTAGAATATAGGATAAGGGAGGTTAATAATTAAATTATAAAATCAAATTTATACATGTTTTTTGATATTTTTTATCCTGACAAGAGTAAATTTGAAAACTATTTTCCATGAATATATGTCTACAGGTAGTAAAAAATAATTTCAATTAATGTACACATAACTTAACAAAAAAAATTAAATTAATTAATTTTAGTAATAAAAAATAATTTTAAAAAATCATGTATAGTTTTGATTTTAATTACATGTCTTTAATTTATAGATAAAAAATGAAGTGTTATATAATTTTCAAATTATTCCAAATTTGAATGGAATATTGTGAATACTAAATTAAAGAAGTGAATCAAAATAGTTTTTTATTAAAATAAAATATAACTTAAGTTCCAAAAAATTGAACATAGGTCTCTAAATTCAATATAATATTTTTAAATTATTTATTTTAATCATTAAATAAAAATTTAGTTTATTAAATGGTTTTATAAATTTTTAATTCATTATTATATCAAATGTATGCCATAAAATTTATTGTATTTATAAAAATTTTATTTTCCCTATTCACCTAAAAATAATAAATTTCATAAAAATCCAAAAAATATCTCAAAAATTTTAACATGATTAATCCAAAAATGATTTTAATATTATCCAAATAAAATACTAAAATTTATAAATTTATCTTTTAAATAAAAAAAATATAATATACAATTAAAAATATGTTTTAAAAAAATATTTTTGTATCCATGGATAATTAATTTAACATTCTTCATAGTTTCTAAATTATTTCTTGGCTGTTAATAATTTATTTTAATAATAATTACATGAATTTCATCAATATATTCTATTGATATCGTTCTTCAAAAGTAATAACATTAATAATAATACATATTTTATAAAAGGAATTCCTTAAGAAGATACGAAATTTTTATAAATAAACTTTTTTCTATTGTCAATTCTAAAATAATTTATATAAACTAATACATTTTAAAATCTATGTTTTTTACATTCCAACGCACTAAATAAATTTCACCCACGCAATTTAAATTATTACTCATTATTGAAAATAAATAAGGATACATAAAAAAGACATGACTATATATATAATTTATATTGATATATGAAACTCACTATATTAATTAAGACTATAAAATTAATCATTTCCTTAATATTAGGTATATATTGAAATTTTCCTTTGTGAAAACCATTTGTTTCAAATACGCATTCCTATTTTAGACAATAGAATTTCTAAAAACATACCCTCCACTAGGTTGTCTAAAATAGAAATCAAAAAATGACTTAATAATATATACTCCCAAAAATATATTAATTGTTTCCCAAAATAACATGAATTCCCTTATCACCAAATAACTTTTATATTCCCAATACTATCTATATTTCTGAACATATATTCCTAAAATCAAATAACACATTGTCCCGATTAAACATACTTACCTCAAAATAAAATCATATACCATCTCAATGGGTTGTCTAAACCTAAATCATGTATTCATCCTAATACCAACTATAAATCACATAAAATATCATTAATCACCTCAAAATCCAATCACAAAAAACCAAACAGTGGTATTTATACCTTTTATATTATGATCATCCATTCACATATCAATAAATAATGGTATCAAAACCTTTATATTATCCTCATATAATAAAATATTAACTTCTAAAGTTATCTAGACCCTTCTTTGATACCACCTTGGATACCCCAAACCTGTACACCCATATCTAGTTCTAAAAACACATTTTTTCATTCTAGATTTAATACCTACCCAAGAAAGCCAATTTTTTCCATCCATAATTAAAATATAAAAAACCTACATTGATTTACTTACGTACATATAACCTATTAGGAATAGAGTTTTAGAGAATTAGGATAAACTCTTAACTAAAAAACACATTTCTTTCTAATCCATTGGAAATTATTTCTAGTATACCAAGAATTTATTATGGCAAAAAATTATTCAATATATCCTACAACATTCTCCACACATAATACCCATCCATACATTTATAAATAATATTATTTTTCTCATATCAAGGAGAAAAGGAAACATAAGATGGGTGGGGTCATATTCTCTGTAAGGGTAAACATATGATATGTCAATCAGAAATCATAAGTGACCATATGTTCAATATAAGGATATCATAACATAATTAAATTGAGTATACATAACATAATTGATACACACCTAAAAAATCACAATCATAAACCCTGAATTATGGAATACATATTTTGCATAACATAAGGCATGGGTAATAAGAGAACCATAAAACATTTGGCATAATAGTATTACATAGGCATTAGAATGTGGTATAAGAGTGTATAATAAACATAAGCATAGAAATAATTACATATTTTAATGAATTCTTAATCATATATTTTCAACATCATTCATAGTGAGATAACCCATTTATATAATTCAAACATCATATATTAATAGATTAACCAAAATTTATAATTCCAATGTCATATCATACTGGAATCACCTAACAAAATAATTTTAACATTATTTATTAATGGAATCATCTGAATAGGTAATTTCAAAATCATATCTCAATTGAATCACCTATCATGATAATTTTATCATCTTGTATTCAGGGAATAACCTAAATGGATAATTTCAACATGATTTCATAATTGAATAAACAAAATGGATAATTACAACATCATGTCTTAATAGAATCGCCTAAAAAGATAATTACAACAACATATCATAATTAAATCTCCTATTCAGTTAATTCCAAAATAATATCTTAATTAAATCTCCTTATTGGATAATTCTAACATGATGAACTTATGGAATCACCAACTCAAAGAATTCCAACATGATATCATAATGGAATCAAGTTACTGAATAATTATAACATTATAAGTTAATGGAATCACATGACTAGATAATTAAAAAATAATATATTAGTTTAATCACCTAACTATATAATTCCAACACCATATCTAGAAATTATATGAATCACAAATAATTATATCTTTATGACTTGAAATTAAAACCAGAAAACCCTTACAAAGATCATTACATTTGATGTATGAATCAATAAATGAATTTATTATGTCAAAAAACTATAAATACACAAAAAATAGAAATATAAAATTAAATAATCAATATAAACGCCACTCATAATTTTGCTATAACATAGTTAATAGACAAGTGATATAACCCAGTGAATGTAAATTGTGCTAAGAATCCCATCACATCAGACATGAACTCTGTTGAATGTCCACTAATATGCTTTTATAATAAATTTCTATTTATTATTCATATTAATAAGAACCTTATTCATAGTTATTTTACTTTATACCATCTATTCACAATTCCTTATTTCCCACATTTTATTTATTTATTTATAATTTTAACATTTTGATGTTAACGGTTATCTTTCCCCTACTTGATTCGGCTTGGAGGCCCCAATCCTTGAGTATTTTACAATAATTCCTTGTCATAAAAATATTCATGATAACATAATTTATGTTTTTGACAGAGTTATGGGGACTTATAACCATTTCAGGGAACTAGTGTTGGTGGCTTTCATGGAATTCGTTAAAATCCCATTTTGGTGATTATTGAATTATCAAAACATTTGTATATATAGGTATATAAAAAAATTGAATTTTACAAATCCATAATTATGAATTAATATTAAATTAATCATGATTAAATATAATTACAATCATTTAAGTTTTCATTTTCATTCACAAGACATTATAACAACATTCATAAAGGTATTAAAATCAACCAAAACAAGAAAAAATTATTGTGGTTTAATGAGTATAAACACATCATTTTATAATTATTAAAAATATTCTATATAATATTAATGGCATAAAACATGAATTTAAATTTATAAACAAAATTCAATAATAGGTATATAAATAATATAAATGAAGTAGGAAGGTGAGAAGATATTGCTAACAAAGTGTGTCTGTATGCTCACTATTGGCATTTATATTTTAAAATGGAAATTTAATGTTAATATTATTAATATAGTGGAAAAATTATATTTTCATAATAATATTCATGTTATTAATATCATATCTATTCATTAAATTCCTTTTTATAACCATCCATGTTCGGTTGTCAAGAAAAAATGACATACATCGTTCATAGAGGCTGTAGTATGAACGTAATATGAGAAAAAACAATTATTTACCAATGGGTGTAAGGATGGCGTATAGTGGTTGTTAAATCCACATAATGAAATTTAAATAACCTAATTATAAATATTTCATCAAGTTTTTATGTTAATGGGTGGTTTTTAGTATTTATAGGAAGAAATAAATTTGAATGAAACCGATTAAAAAAACCACCACTTCCTTAGATATAATGCCTTATATCACGCCTTAATCCCTATTAAATTGGTATTTTTGGAATAAAAATCCTCTAGGAAATAGTAAAGTGTTTTTATGAGTTTTTTATAGATTTTTTTTAATCAATAAAGCATTAGGTGTGAGGATAAGTGGGGGTGGTGAAGATCTCTTTTATAAGTGAGAAAAGTGACACTCCTGTAAATACTTAATTTCATAATATATAATAAATTACATAATAAAATATATTGGACTAATATTATTATAATTTATAATATAATGTATTATAGGTCAATAATCCATTCAACCGATCAAATTTAGATAAATGTTTTGTCATATTATTGTCCTTATATCTTAGTTCATCCCCATTTTAACCCTTTTAACCTTTACTGAAGTGACTAACTTTTACCATGGTGGCTTATTGTTATGACTAAAAATAAAACGGTCTATATTAATTTATTTTAACTATATAATTCCAAATTTTAAAACCATTTTATAAGATTTCATTTCTCATGGTGGTAAAAATATATATTAATAAAATAACTCTTTAGATAATAAAAATAGTTTTCTAAAAAGTGTTATCTTATGAATAAAAATGAATATACACTAAAATAATATATATAATTTATTTTAATGACCTTTATATGTTTATGGATAATAAGTAGATTTATGTTACATTCAAATAAATACAAAACCAAATGGTTCATTGTGATTACTTAATTAAAGTAAAAGAACCAACATGGTTCATTATTAGAATAAAATAAAACCTAGGTTCCAAAAAATAATTAATATGTTTAAAAATTCATTAAATACATATTTTGTCAATATAAAGGATTTATTAATTTTTATTAATTCTTTTATCATTATTATGCCTTAAAATTTATGTTATTTTTAAAAATGATATTTCAACTATTCATATATTAAACAACCATTTCAAAAAAATAAAAAAGTATCACTCTAAGACAATTTTAAAATTGTAAATCTCAATATGAAGATAATTTTACAAAAATAAAATTAAATAATTTATAAATTTATACTTTAAATAAAACAAATATAAACCATCATAAAAATAACATTTTTAAACAATTTATTTTTGTTCCTCGATGAATAATTAAATTAATACACCTTGTAGTTTTTTAAAAATTTATTGGATGTTTTAAATTTAGTTTACCAATGATTCCATGAATTTATCCAATATATTATATTTATATATTTCATTAAAATTATAACATTAATAAAACATCATGTTTCATAAAAAAATTCATTTATAATGAATAATACTTTCATAAGTGATTTTGTATATTTTCTTTATTATAAATAATTTCTTAAAGTAATATATACTAAAATCTTATGGTGTTACACATATCACAAGGATAAATTTATTCAATGTGGCATGATCATTCAAATTATAATCATTATAATTTTCATGGTTCTTCTCTAATATATTATCATTTAAACAACCATTTCATAAGATGAAATATAATGGAGTTAAATCCATTCATTTATTTAATGCTTGAATCATATGATGAATTAACTAATGCATAATATTTCTTGAGTTAGTGAATTAATCACTAAGGATTTTTCACAGGGTAACATATATACAACTACCTTGTGATGGAAAGTAGTGGGAATGTGTGTGATGCTCGTACCATGATTGAATAAAGGTCCCTAACTCTAATCTATCATATCTTCATTCATTCGATAAAAGATTCTTCTGCATCATGAATGAAATAGAAGTCTAATTTTTATAATGGATAATTTTGGAAAAACTCGCGGATGCCACTAAATCTAGGAGGATTTCATATTACACTTCGGTGACCTCTCTCAAATCAATGTGATGGTGATCGTGATGTTGTAGTGGTTGATTCAGTGTATGTTTCACATGTTCATGGTATTCTTCATTTATAATTACCATTTTCAGTTTAACAAAACATTTATATCATATTTAGTAGTTTTATTATAACTTTTGTTTCCATTATTATGTGTTAATAAACCATTAAGAATCCCTACAGTTGTATCAGATTTACCATTCATTTGGATTCTTTGAAAATTTTATTTTTTAACAAGAATAAAATATTTTACATAGATAATGTCCCATCTACTTAACATTATATTTTGGTATAACATAATTTTTTCTTCACTACCTAATATTAAATTGTATGAAAATGTTACACGAGGTTCTTCTCTTGGTACTACATTAAGTGGTTAATATAATCTCAAGAGATCCCTAAAGATATGTTTGTGAGACAATATGTATCATTCTATTGCATGAGATTACACTAAATTATTAATGTAATTTGTAGTGTGTTCCATAATGTATAATATATGATAATTTAGGATGTGGTGTGAGCCATGAAGACATAGTATTTTTTTCATGTTCCTAAATTATATGTTGAGTATTAAAAAAATTCTGATGATACTTCTTGATATAACATTTAGTGTCACCATAATATAAATATTTGATACATTTTTATCACAATAATATGTTGGAAAATTTAATGAATAGAAATACCACTACACAATATTGTGATAGAACTTAGTGTGCGTCTCCATCTTAAGGCTACATTAATGGTTAGAATATTCTAAAGTGTCCATTGAAAACCCAAATTTATTAAAATTAAATATTTTTTTATTTTTTGTGTATAAAATGTTGGTAATAAATAATAAAACATATTTTCTGGATATTTATTAATTTAAAAATAGTTATAAATTAATTAATTAAAAATAGTCTATGATTAAATAAATAAATATTTTTCAATATTTAAAAAATAAATTTTCTATAATATTATTTTTTAACATTTAAAATAGCTTTTAATACATTATATTTTATAGCTTATGACCTAGATATGAAACTTTCATTTAGAAATAATAATGAGTGATTTATAAATGTTTATTAAATTATAAAATAAGTCCAAAATATAAATTTATTATTATTAATTGTTTATAATGACTAATTTTAAGTGTTCAAATTGATGGACCTTATTTGGGTATTATTTAAACATACGTAAAATGTTTTAATGATTGTTTTGGTCAACATTTTTATATAATTTTTAACTATAGGATATTAAATTATCAAAAATGATTAAATAATAAAAATTAAATTACAAAATTATTTATTATTCATAAAATAATCATAATTGTATTTAAAATAAATGCCTTTAATATATAATTTTTTCTATTTTTATTATAAATTGAATATAATGTACATATATTAAATATTATTGAATGTATAATATGAAAATCTAGGATATAAAATTTTTATAGTTGAACATGGTTTATGAAATTTCTAAAAATAATTATCTCATTTTTAAATAATTGAATTTTTTATGTAAATTTCATTCTTTTATTTATTCATAATGTTGGTTTTTTTATTATGAATATGTTTATGGTTTAGTTAAAATGTTAAACTAACTCAAGAGATTTTCATACATGTAGAGTTCATTACATGTTATGTTTAACAGTCTAATTTAGTTTCCAACTACCTTGACTTGAGTTTTTAATTATGGTTATCATCTTTAATTTGGTTTTTTAATATAGTTTATATATATATTGGGTTTTAGTGTCATCACGAATTGTATTATCTCTTTAGTAATTTATCATCGAGTATAGGGACTTTTTATTCGACTTCCCACTGGCCTAGAGTCTATACCATTTTCTAAAATGTTGTGGGTTGGCTATCTATGGATTCAAAATTACTCTAGAAGATATTTTAAAATACATTATATTTAAAATAAACTATATGAATAGATTATATAAATTATACATGAGTTTCTTTTGGATATGTGTAAATATATTTGGATTCGGATTTATGCTAGTATCACCCACTATGAGTTGTGTAAATATTTACACATCAATATGATTTGAACTTATTTATTTGGTAGAGGAAATATGATTCCAAACAAAATCACAAGATGCATTCATACATAAAGGTAATAACATGATATAATATGGTGAGATTAAATACAATTTAATATTCTATGTGTTAGGTTCATTCCAAAATTTAACTAATAAATACCTAAATCATCTAGTTAGGTAGGTTGTCCCATAGTTGAGTTCCTAGGGATTTTCTTGTGCAAGGAAATCAAGTAACGAGGTGATGTTAAAGGTTATGTTCCATGTTTTTGTGTTTTCTATGGATTACACATTGCTATGAAACCCTAATTATTAGGATACCATTGGAATAGAGTTGATTGATCCCATGTGATGGATGTGGGTAAGAGTTACCCACTCAGCAATCCAAGATTATTATATTATATTATTTACATTTTTTATCTTCTAGATATATCCATGACTAATGTACATGTTTAACGGGTGTAATGAATTATGAAATATAGATATTTTTCCACTAGGGGATATGAATAATTGAAAAAGGGTTTATCATTTTTTTTGAATCCCATTTAATAAAATTCATAATTAAATGGTAATAAATCATGATACTCATCTAATAAAATCATATATATTCGATAAATATCATCATCTAAATAAAATTATTATTTGAGATTAATATTTAGGAGTGAATATCTTACTATTAGGAACTCAAAAAATAGGTAAATAAAAAATAGTTCTTAATTAATAATATGTTTTATGTGATAGAGATACACTTTCATGAGTAATCAAGTGTTAAACATTTTTAGCAGGTCAATCTAGTCAATTGTAATTAATAATATGACTCACAAATAATTTCAAATGCATTGGGTGAAAAATAAACTATGGATTTTTATTCTTTACTCATATACTCAATATGATAGAGTATACTAATGACATAGTGAAGATTGATATTCCATGAAGGAATTATTTAGTCATGTAATACGCCCTATTGAAATTTGTGGTAATCTTTCTATAATATGATTGAATTTAATAAATTTTTAGCTGATATTCACAAATGTTGTGAATAGATGGATTGGGTATATTATTTACATGTTTTTGTGTTTTTTAAATAGTAAGAGTGAAAAAATTTTCAAACACAATGGAGAAAAGACTGTTCAAATGACTAAAAAATATTCCACTAGTATACAATCGTGGTCATTAAAAACTAAATTTAAAATTATGAGTAATGAATCTATAAGACATAAATGTTCATGATACAAGAATGAGTTTTTGAATTTTCATGGAATTTATGTATCATTTATCAGTGTTATAGAAATAAATTCCCTAATAGTTTTATATAGAGATTTATTGAATTACTATATTCTAAAACATATTTTTTAAAGGGAGAAAATGATAAAAATGTATTATCTATGTTAAATTTTTTAACATAATATTTGTTATAATATAATGGAATATGTTATTATCACTCATAGATTGAATTTTTTAATGAATAATATACTTCTTGTGGAACATTTATCTAAATGCATAGAATAACATATATGATATGGTAGTAGAAATATATCTTTTAGTATCCTTACTATGAAGTGATAAGTATTAGATCATATCGAAATAATTTTTTGCATCTTATAATGAATTTTTAACTAGAATATTGTGTATAAAATGATGGTGGGTTTATGTTTGAAATTATTGATGATTAATGTTAACCAAGAAAAGTTTAGAGAAGTATAACGTTAAAGTGATTTCAATAAATTACCTAAAGGGTTTAGGATGTCGATAGTAAGTAAAATATGTACTAATTATATTTAGTTACCATAAGAAGGTGAGAGTCATTATTACATGAAGTCTTCTTCTACTGAATGTGACTATCGCTTTATCTGAAAGTACATTAAGATTTTCTAGTAAACAATAATGTATATAGATAAACTATTTTAAGGAAAAAATTGGGGTATTAAGATTCCATGTATGAGGATATTAAACATTGAAATAGTTTTAAATAGAAAACAAAAGTTGAAATTGTGACATATTATGTTGTGGAGTTAAGAAGATTGAATTTTTTCAAACAGTTGAACATTAGGAATAGGATTCATAAATATCAACATTATTCAAACGGTCTTTCTTCATGTATGAGTGCGGGGTTTTATCATATGGTCATATATGGATATAAAAGGAAGTATATATAGATGTAACGAGTTATAAAAACCTAGAAATTATATCATCCATGAGAATTATGTCGAAATTTATCATATATGATATGATAAACTGGTGGTTATTTTAGGATTTTCTATGAATTCATTAAAAAAAATTAATAATATAAATATATCATAATAAAGGAAGTCTTCCCTTTATCATTCCCTCATTTTAATTGCTTATATGTATTAATTTATATAAATTTCATGAATTGTAATGTTAGTTGACCTCTCAATGTATGATTTTGAGTAATCCCAAATTGATATTAACCATGGAGAATTATAGATTATGATGACATGTTAACAGAAGAATGAGTCTAATTTTCATATAGATATATGGAATACAATAATGAGGCACAAAACAATGGAAAAGTATCTTTTTGAATTTTGGATGACCTATAGTTATACCACATTTAGGGTTATCCACAGTGTATTTGGCATAATAGGGGTTAGTGGATCATATTTGGGTGACGACTACCCTAGGATGGTGAGATACCTAGCAGGAGAACCTAAATATTTTGTTACCCTTCTTATGAAATCCATTGAGGATTAGATGATCAGGGATTGGTTGTGTATTTTATTGATTGGGTCATCATTTAGAGCTCAACCAATATGGAATTTTCATCTAGTATGAAAATTATGACATATGGGCCTTAGATTAAGATATAAATTAGAGTTTTTGGCCAAACCTAGAAAATGTATATGTTGTAATTATCTAGTAGGATGAGGGTCACACAACAAACTTATCCATAAATGTGAATCTTATGTGATGTATTCATATAACATCTTAGTTTATACTCAGACAGTCACGAATGTATGATTTGGTTTTATGGGATTCATATATATTGTGCTTCATGGTCAATCGATGTCTTGTAAAATGAGAATTCTTGAGAATAAACACTATCATGAGATTCACCTGGTGGAAACAAATATGGATATACAAGTTTTTTATGGAGATCACACAAGATTCGTTTTTTCATTAGTGACCCCAATTATTTTCAAAATGATTTTATTTTTTAAAATTTATAGATTCAGTGAATAATTTTTTTCATCACTATAATTTTTTGGCGGTCACACATTGTGTTTGAATGAATAGAGATTATGTTTGACTCATTGAGGTACTCTAATAATGTTTTAGAGCTAATATAAAATCAAATTTCATATGGGTATTCGCAAGTTATTGAATTTGATGTAATATATGGTGAAGAAAAATGATATATTTCCAAAAAAATTAGTTGATGATTTTCAAAAGGACTTTTGGATATGAATTCACATTTTATTGTATATTTTTCAATATAGGGTAAAAAGGATGAAATAGTTTTACCATATAGTTAATGTGCTATATTGAATGGTTATGGCCCTAAATCCAATCATTTTTTGTAAATGATACAAGAGGCTATATTGTACATAGAGTAATATCATGCAATGACGTAAAAATACATTGGATCCAATGTAGTTTGATATTATTATAGTTTATATCTTAAGGATACTTTACCACAACATATAATGAGAAGTTAAACAACAGTGGTTATCATTCACATGGATTTCATACCTAGGTTATCATTAAAACAATTGATTCATAAGATGAAACATTCCATAGTTAAATGCATTCATGAATATGATGAATGAATTAGTCGATGCATTAAGACATGCATTATATTGGATAAATTAATGCATGCATCACCTAGTATCATACTTGGGGATATATATATTCCATTGATAGGTGATGGAAGGTAGTGTGTAGGTGTGTGGTGACCTCCCCAATCTAGATGAAACACCCTAACCCTATGATCTCATCTGTTAATTCTTTAAATATGATATGTTAGAACATAAGTAATGAAATATAAGTCCCTTCTATATGATAAATGATATAGCCACAAACCACGGATACCACTAGAGGTGAGAATATTTCTATTTCCACATCGATGATCTCGGTCATACCCATGTAGTGGTGATCTAAAGATGCAATGGATTCATTAGTTTAAGGTACACAAGTTTACAATGTTCTTAATTTATAGTTGAACTTTTTAATTCGTAAAATCATGTGGATATTGTTTTTTGGGTTTATTATCTCTTCCATTTCCATGATTAATTTCTTATATATCATTTTCATTCATTTTTTCCTTGTAAGACATTAAAATATGTTAGGAAATATTTTAGACCTAGACAGTGAGATGGTGCAAGATTAAGTGGCCAGGTGAACCCTGAATTGATATTATAAAAAATTAAATGTATTAATATCACACACACATTTATTTTGTATAATATTGGAGTATCTATGGAGTGGATCCAATGATCATAATTCCATGGTTGATACTAGAACACATGGTTTTCCCTAGACAAGACCTTCATTTGGTCCATGCTAAACATTCAATTGGGGCAGCCTTTAGTGGATTCTCTAACTAAATTAATTAATTCAATTAATTATTTATTTAGTATACCTAATCAAAAACTCCCCCTAAAAATTCTTCATTATGGGGATTTTCCACGATTTTTCACATAACCCATTCATGATCTAAGAGGATGATGATAGTGTTCTTCATTGGTGGATTGACATCAGTGGGTGAATGATGTTTGGATCGAGGTGGATTGAGTAGAAATGTATGAATCAGATCTTCTCCATCACTGGAAAACATTTTTTCCCCCAATGACTAATTGATAAACAATATAGGTCTCATTAATTGTCGTTTCCATTCTTGATTAAAATTTTTAAGCATGTATTTTGTCTAATATTATCGATATGTGGTTTACCTAATATTCCCCATGAGCCTTATTGACTATTATATTTTTAATTCAATATTATTATACTTATTACACATGTTATCACAACTATACATCCTAGATTATTCTTGTTGGACAATAAATATTGGGGAATTAAAAATTCACTTTGTTTATGTGCCTTATCCCCCTCTTTTCTTCTTGTGGTTCACTATTGGCATATAGGGTCACGGTTTGACTTTTTCAGGATGAGTTTGAGCTTGATTGAACCCTTACATTCAGATATATTTCATGTATGATGAATAGATTGTAAAATTTGGGATGGATTAGGATGAATCATAGGTTTTAGGTGATTATATTTGGATCTATGATCTGAGATGGTGACGGGATCGAAGAGAAGATGATGAGTGGCACATCGAACAACATACGGGTTTCGTGTAAATGACCGCAATCCATTTTCCAGTGAATGGATGATGGGAAATGATGAAAAAAGGATAGACCCACCAATTTTTGGTGTTTAAATAGTATAATTTGTAGAGGAGAGTCTAGATCTAATGAACTGCATATAAAACATGGGTTTCTTTAGATAACCTGAATATATGGTGTGTATGCTAATAACACACACCATGTATACCCACCCAGCTATGACAGCTTGGGTTTTGGAGAAGATAAGTATCACACACTATGTTTCTAGGACCACATGTCATGTGACCCTTCCAGGGTGAATAATTTTCCTTCCAATTATACATGGTTAGGACCCCGTGTAAGGGGGTCTTGTCATATACTATAAGAGTGCATGGACATGGGCCCTTACCCAAGCATGGATAGGTACATGCGCATAGCCTGACGAAAACAGTTATGACTAGGGGAATAAGATAAGGCCTTGCCTATTTTAGACACACTGTGTGGACCCCCTTACACAATGTGTGCAGTGACATGGCCTCTATGCTATGTCCAAATGAGAATAAACCAAGTTGATGTGTGGGACCATTTTTTGTATTGAACCCATATATTTCATGTTCCCCTATTAGAAACATCCATTATGCATTTATTCTTTATCTAGACTGTGATTTTGGCCCAAGAGTAGCATATTCCTACGTAGGATTCCATGTAGAACAAGACGATATCCATTATTGTAGATTTTGATATATGACTTTTAATATTCTAAGTGTGACACTTATTTTGGATACACCTAGTGATAGAAATGATCAGGGGACTTGACAGAGAGAGTTCTGGCTTGGAACCCACCCCCCCCAGCACAAAAGGGCATGAGTCTCCCAAACTCTTGCACTAGTTTAAGTAAAATCGCCATATTGAACTAGGGTTATGGTCCTCTATCTAATGAGTGGAACCCCATAATTAATGATGTTTTCATTTATTTATTGACACCTACCGAGTGGCATCCCCTAGCATTTAAGGGTGTGGTTCATCTACCCACAGTGAGGAACCCCCCAAACATATGAGGGAGCATGTCCTCTAACAATACCAACTGAGTAGACCCCCCTGATTATCCTAGGGTAAAGATCCTTTATTTATACTTACCAGGTGGATCCCCCAGAAGTATGATGTCACAAATCCTCTACCCACTAAGCAAAACCCCCCAAATTCATGATGGTGTGGTTCCTCTACTCATATATACTAAGTAGAATTCCCCTATTGCACCAAGGTGTTATTCCTCCATAAATCTACAAAGTATCACCCCCTTACATGCTAGGGTGTTTTTCCTCTTCATATAGGATATTTCCCCACTTTAGGTTATGGGGAAGAGGTGAGGTTTGGGTCCTCCTCATGAATTCTTTAGAAAAACATGAAAGATTTTTAGAATCATTGATAGATCTTTGGAGCTATAAACACACTCATCATATTATGTTGGGATATGAGGTGGAGATTAAATTTCTCTCTCATCTAGGTTTATTTTTGAAAAAATATATATATATATATATATGGGTTTCATTTCCCTCATACTTTGGGTTGAGCTAACTAATTTTATCGTATCATATGTTGCTCCACAATAAATTTACAGAAAATACAATTAGTTATGTACATACTCAACCATGCATGGGTTTTTGTTCATGTGGTGAGTCTTTTGTAGATGAAAGATAGATCAGCGGTGATTTTTATGGATAATTGGTACACACTATTTCATAGATCACATAAGATGATTGGTCTTAGAGATCATAATTCATTATCTCTCAGCATTCCTTTACTCGATTTATTGTCATGTTGGGACTTCATTTCTGGTTGGGCATATATATTTTCCCTTTTAAATTTTGGGTTATTATATCATACATTGATTTATTCCATATAATTTATTACATGCATGGTTTTACTCTTTTTAATTTATCTCTTTTATTATTCCTCTTCACAATATCATGGATACTGTTGGAAGAGTGTGTACAGGTACACTAGAAAAAAGGTCTCCCATTTATATTATTCTTTCTCAGAACATGTCACCATCTCTTGGCCTATTATTGGTCATCTTGGGGTTATGATGGAATGGCCTTCCACCAAATAGGAGGTCCCCAGAGGTTCGAGTTGTTACATAGTGGTATCATAGGAGATCATTCCTTGGGATGGTGTTCCATGTTATCCCCATATGAGGACGGTTGGGATATAAGTAAATGTTTTCAATGTTCGACAAGTGAGGAATTTTGGATAGTGATACCATTGTTGATGCTGGACCAAACATATCCATCCACCATAGACATTACTACCTTCTTGTCAACTCAGAATATGTAGACATTGGTGGCTGGGATCAATGGTACTTTCATCATATTTGATTCAGTAATTTGATTATCCTTCTTGATTCATCTCCCTGGGTATATATTTTCTTCTCACTATGGTATATCTGGATCACTTTCTAGAAGCCACCATGAAGACCACTAGCTAGGTTACCAATTAAAGTTCATTGCAATGATCTTATGATTTATTTGAACTTGGTTCAAGGGACATCTCATTAGGATATTCCTCGAATAAGGATGATTTAATCACCCTTACCAATTGATAATTATTTAGTACCAACAAGAAAAACTAGTGAAGTGTGATGAATCAACGTGTAATACGAGTTCTAATGCCAAAGGTATCTATGATTCTGTGGTGAGACAAATCACCAAGCAGTGTAGGATTGGTGTGATTCAGTTGTTAGATTCATTAGGCTCACATGGAAACTGACTAATCATATGGATATATTGAAATCCATTATTTTAAATAGAGAAGCTGGGTTTTGATAGATTCTTGTCATTTAGACACATGATGATATGATTCTCTCATGGACCAAATTCTAGCTAAAATTCATTTAGGATTATTACCCATCATACTTGCGATCAGTTCAGATTATAGAGATTATGGAGTTTTAGGAATGTATTGTGATAGTTTTCTAGTATGGTTTGAGGTTATTAACCATATGTGGTAAACCAAAGACAAGTTTGGGGATGGTTACTTAGAGGAAAAAAAGTTAGAGTTGGGTCTCTATAGAGATTTCTATGCCTGTTTTGGTTCCCATTTTCATTCCCTATTGTGATAGAGTTATATACTGGGAAAAGGTGGATGATATATTCCTATATAAGGGAAACAAGTAGCTAGATCTGGAGGTAGTATTAGTGGAGATGAGTCATCTATAGTGGATAATATATGGAATTTGGTAGGATCTCGTCCAAGGAGACATCTTCATGGCTTCTCTAAATCATGTGGACATACAATTTTCTATTTTCATAGAGAACCAAGTTATCCCATAGAGGTAAAATATTATTCATGTGATAGGTTTTTTATATGGAACATGATTTCACAACTCAATGTGTCAAGGATGGAATTCATGAAGTGGATGGACTGCTATGGAATAGGTAGCGATGTGACCAAGGTTCTTCCAGGTGTGTCCCAGGTGGCACTTATAGTGGTGGAGATAAAAAATGAGTATGACGGTCTCTATGAGGATGATCTTCTGGTGGAAAATGATTTTATAATCTAATTATACCCTCAACAATAGGGGACACATTCTAAGATTTGGTATCAGGTGGATGGGGTCATTGGAAACTACAGACCATGGAAGCTTATGACCTAGAATTTGACAATATTACATGAGGTATGGTTTTTATTTACTCTACAGATTCTTTAGTACATGTATGAATAAGTGAAAGTCACTCCTTCATTTCGGTATCCCTTATGTGATTGATATATCTACCCATTGAAACTCTACTATAGTATATGTTTCTATAGTTTCTGACAGGTTGATATTCTTCAATATCACATATCTTCCAATAGTGTGATCTAAAACATGGTGGATAGAGTTTTATGTGGATATTATTGGTCATAACAATAAAATCTTATAAAATTATCTTAGGTATGGATAAGTTTTCAACATTTTAAGCCCAGATCAACAATTATTATAGGTGGGCTAGATGCCTTTGGACAAGTGGGATGAGATTCTCCTTTTTGGAAGAGATAGATCTCATGGTTGATTGAGTGGTCCAGGTGAGTAGGAGCCTACATCATGTTACCCAACACATGGAAAGATTATCCCTTGGTGTAGTGGGATATTCTGGCATCTGGATTCCATAGATAGTTGAGGTCTTTTTTTACACCTTCCTCGATAATGTATTGGTACTACCACTAACGTGGGAGATAGACTTATCCATTAACATGAACTATGGAACCATACTAATATCTTCGGAAGCATATCACACTACCCTTATCAAGATCCGAGAGATGAGGTTGTAGTTTTAGGATCATGGATGGAAGGTTTTAATTAGTACTATTGTGTCCCTTGGTAATCATAATTTGTCTCAAGAAAAAGGTGGACATGAACTTGTGAATTTGGATTGATTATCATCACCTTGAATAGGTAATGATAAATAACAAGTACCCTATTACAAATTTATATAACCTACTAGATAAACAAGGATATGTCAGTTGGTTATCAAAGTTCGATCATGATTATGGATGCCACCATTTGATTTTTTGTAAGGATGGACCATTTCCTTGGTTTTTGTGTCACACCAACTTGACATTATGCAGGAGAACTCCTGGGATCGTGAGAGCCATATGCACGCTCAATATCCCCACATTTTTTTAAAATAATTATTTCAGGGACAGAAATACTTATAGGGGGAATAATTTTGTTTACATATTTATTCCTTATAAGACATTAAAATATATTTGGAAATATTTTTAGAGTGAGGAACTGATTCATTGGAATGATGAGCATGTAATTCATATTATAAAAATATTAAATATATTAATATCACATAAATTTAGTTTTTCCAAAACATTATAATATCCTCTAAGTTAATCCTTGGAAATTAAAATAAAGAACATGATTAATTTCAAAATGAGGGGTTTAACCTATTCATGACTGAATTTTGGTCTGCACTAGATGTTCATTTGAGGCAGCCATTAGTGGGTGTGTAATGTGAAATAATTAATTTAGTTAACTAATTTATCTAATAAAAATATCTTAATACTTATTCTATAAATATATAATTATGAATATTTTTTAGGGTTAGATACATAAACCTTGAATGATCTTAAAGGAGGATGAGAGTATTCATTGTTGGAAGATCGACATCAACTGGTGAGAAATGATAAAATCGATGTTTATTGAGATACAATGAACACAATGGGTCTTCTCCATCACTGGATGACATGTTATTCACCAAATATCAATCCATAATTGTGATTGGTCTCCTAAATTATTGTTTACAACATTGATTAAATGTTTAATCCTGTATGTTTTCTATTATTCTTGAACTTTAGTTTACCTAATCTGATTCATGAGATATGTTTCCCATTATATTGTACTTTCAATAATCTTCTCCTTGTTTCACATTTTATCACACCTATAAATCCTTGATTATTATTTTTTTCCAGGAAGGCTTCACCAATTATAAATTTAATTTTATATAGACTTTATTCCCTTTTATTCTTTGTATTCTTCACTATTAGACTACAGAGGGTCCCAGTTTGACTTTACTGGGGTGTGTTCAATTGTAATTAAACCACTAGATTGATGGTAGTTACACAAATGAAGAACATGTTGGAAAATTGAGGATGGATTGAGATGGATCATATGTTTTAGGTGATGGTTCTTGGACATGAGATCTGGAGCAGTGACAATATCGACCGGAAGATGAATGGGGTTACATCAGGGGTGTGTAGCCTTCGTTCAAATGAACGGAATGATTCTGTCAACCAATAGTGGCTAGTAAACAATGGCTGGAGGTGACCCCCCCCCCCCCCATAAATTTTAGGTTTTCATATGGTGTAAATATAAAAATATTCTGAACCTATAGAACCGAGTGGAGAACAATAATTTCTATTAAAAACTCAACTATATTGTGTATTTTCTATGAAAATACATTTTTTATCCCCACCCATCTACAGATTCTAGGGTTTTTGGGAAAAAATGATCCCATGCCTTTTATCTAGGACATTATGCCATTTTACCCTCCCAAGTGGCTACACCATGTTCCAGCTACACACATCTAAAAACCCATGTTGGAGAAAAATACATTTAATCTCAGATTACATCAGTATGGCCCTATACTAGGATATAGTCAGGTATATATGCATCACCCAAAAAACACACACCTAGCCAGGAGCACACAGGTAAGCCCAGGGTGATTGAGATAGTCCATGTAGGCCCCCATAATTTCCATGAATAACAACATATCCTCGGATCCATGTCCAAAGAAGAAAACGGTAAGGTAGGAGAGTGGGACCATATGCCATGTGGGCCCCATGCACATCATGTACCACCTTATAAAACTTCCACCTTACGTATCTCCTTCATATGTACATTTATTTTTTCCCATGAATATAGTATCATAAAAAAAATTCCCATAGAATGTGATAATATCCTTTGTAATGTACTCTGAGATGTAATGTGGATTGATTAAATTGTGATCCTTCTTTTTTAAATGCTTGATGATGGAAGTGATTATGTAGAATCGTCATATATAGGTTGGAGTTGGAAATACCCTTATCTTACCATGGTTTGGGTCCCGCAAATGACTTTTCTTGTTTGAGCGGAACCCCCTATGTATATTGCATGAAGTTCCTCTACCAACTGAGTAGAACCCTCTAATTCATGAGTAAATTGTTCCTCTGTTGATACCTATGGAGTAGAACCCTCAAACATACAAGTGCACAGGTTCTCCACACACAAAGTGTCTCCCCTCTAACCTAAGAGGTTGTGGTTCATCTAACAATACCAACTAAGGGAAAACCCCTATTCTACAAGGGATTTGACCAATTATTTATACTTACTAAATGGACCCCCCCCCCCCCCCCCACCACCCCCACCACCACCAATATACCATAGAGTGAGTCCTCTATCCATTGATTGAAACCCCCTCCCCCCCAGATGCATGAGGTAGCATGCCCTCTACTAATACCTACTGAGTGGAATCCCCCTATCGCACTAGGTAATAGGACCTCTATACATATACTGAGTCAAATCCACCAAATAAGATAGGCTTGAGGTCCTCTTAATATTGTATATAGTTCCACCTCAGGAAGTGGAGCAGTGATGAGGTGGAGGACCTCCTCATCACTTCTTTTTATAGACATGTCACATTTATGGTGTTGATGATGGATCTTTGGAGATGCAAGAAGACTCATCGTCATAGGATTAGCTATGAGGAGGAGATAACCATTCTCTATATTATTGGTTTCATTATGAGAATATAAATATATATTTTTAGGTTTTGTTTCCCTATTTATTCTGTGCGAGCTAGATACTTCTATAATATCTTCTATTTCTTCTACTTTGGTTTCCATGGATTCGTAATGTGTATGTATATTCTCAACCATGCATGGAGTTTTCTTAGAAATTCCATGTATTTTTTCATAAAATGAACATATAATTATTGATTTTGATAGAGCATTGGGATACTCAACTTCATAGACGATGTACAATGGCAAAGCTTATGGATCATGAGAGGGGATCTCCCATCATTAATATATCCCATTAGTTTTTATGATAGGACTTCATTTCTAGAAGGGAGTGTATTTATCCATTTACACATTGAGTTCATTATATAACACTCTGGTGTATACTCTAGAGGTTATTTAATGCATTGTTTTACTCTTGATGATACAACCATTGTTATTATTTCTTTGTACTGTTTCATGGAGACAGTTGGGTTTTTTTTGTATAGGGGGTAGAGACCCCATCTTGACGTACAAGGACATTACATTAATTTTTCATAATACTTAATACATAACAAAAACAGACACACAAGGACTGTAATAGTTTAGTATCTTTGGAAACTTGAAAAAATAATCTTTTAATCTTGTTGAAAGATCATCAACATCTCCCATAAAGATCATCCCTTTTTTTCTTACCTAAAACCGTTATTTATATCCTGTGGAAAAGGAAACATATAAAGGGTGAGATCAAATTCTCAGTAAGATTAATCATGGTGAAAATAAAACAAATCATATACATTTGAACTTAAAAACATGAACATAATGTTTAAACATCAAAATGTTGCGCAATAAAATAAAACATGGTAGTATGTAAGGCATCGATCATAATGGAACATCAATCATGATAAAATAACATGCGAATAAAACATGTAATTGTGGAAAATCATTAAGAACAAGATATGATTTCCATAGTATCCATGGCATTACTGCAAAGACCATCTTAGTGGACAAAGTCCCTTTCTGAATCAAGTTCACTCCTCGTTCCATTCCTGTATCGCTGAACTGGATTAACTTACCATTCCAGCCATGTCTATCTCATTAGATATAAATCTTTACCCAATGCATTGGTGGGAGATATAGGTCCCACCCATCTCATAATTAAATCATTCCTAATTTTTCCACAATATAAACATAAATCATTCATCATAACCCAAAGAATAAAACACTACTAGAAATACAGCCTTTCCCAACGGTTCTGAACCGTTGGGAAAGGCTGCAGAACCGTTGGTATATGTTATACCAATGGTTCTGCAAACTGTTGGTATATGTTATACCAATGGTTCTGCAAACCTATGGGAATTAAGACGTTGGGAAAGCTTTTCCCAATGGTATACTCTGAACCGTTGGCATAGGGTGGGAAAATCGAACCTATCCCAACGGTTGTTCCATACCATTGGGATAGTTTTTCCCAATGGTTTGGCTGGAACCGTTGGGAAATCCCAAAAATTCTCCTCTTACCCAACGGTTTAAAACCATTGGGAAAGGATTTTTACCAATGGTTCAATGAACCATTGGTAAATAAAAAGCACAAGAAATGTTATGCCAATGGTTTGAAACCGCCGGCATAGCCTATGCTGTGCAAATGGCACAACAGCCTGCAATTTGCACAGTAGCTCTAAAAAATTTGACAGCAGCCCTCGTTTTATGCATTCCCTCCCATTTTCAATCCAATTATTGTACCTTCAATAAAATAACACATACAGATACAATTATTGTACCTACAATAACCAACTAACACATACATATAGAGAACAAATTCTTACACATTTAACATATAATGCATCCTGTAACTATACACATCCATAATTAAATTATAATTCATAACTTAATTATAAACATACATAATTATTTTAGAATTCAATTTAAAATTTAGATGAAAATTATATGTGGAATCTGGAATTCAATTCATAATTTGATCGGTTTTTTGTATACCATATATTTTTACCTGAAATGATATCAATTTTAAACAAAATACATACACCTGGAGTGATACCGGCCACACCATGCCTCAAATTGAGGCGAGGTTAACTCGTACACGTCAAAAATGACCCATCTATCATTTTCCTAAAGTATCAACATATTCTGAAAGTGTTTACTCAGTTTTCCGTATGTCAGTTGATGTTTTTCAATTAAAATGATGCCCTTTTAAAACAAAAGACAGATACTTTGAGTAGTGTCGGCCACACCGCGTCTCAGATTGATGCGGGGTTGATTTGTACACGTCACATATGACCCATGGATCGTTCTCTTAAAGTTTCAATAGAAACCGAATGCGTTTGGTCGGTTTCTGTTTGTATTTAAAATGTTGTCCATTTTAAACAAAAGAGAGACACTTAGACTGATCCCAGACACACTGCGACTCGAATTGAGCCCAGGTTGGCTCGTACAGGTCACATATAACCCATGAATCGTTGTGATAAATTATCAACAAAGTCAGAATGCATTTGTTCAGTTTTCCGTATGCCAGTTGTTCTTTTCACTTATAATCCTGTCCATTTTAAACAAAAGAGACATAGTTAGAGTGTTGTCAGCCACACCGTGCCTCGAATTGAGGCGTGGTTGACACGTACACATCATATATGACCCATGGATCATTGTTCTAAAGTATCTACACAATCTGAATGCATTTGGTCGGTTTTCCGTATGGAAATTGATGTTTTTCACTTAAAATGACGTCCTTTTGAAACAAAAGACAGACACTTTGAGTGGTGTCGGCCACACAAAGTCTCAGATTGAGGTGGGGTTGATTCATACACGTCATATATGACCCATGGATCGTTCTCCTAATGTTTCAATGGAAACTGGATGAATTTGGTCAGTTTTCCGTATGTACTTAAAATTTTGTCCATTTTAAACAAAAGGGAGCCACTTAGAGTGATCCCGGCCACACCGTGCCTCGAATTGAGCCCAGATTGACTCGTACACGTCACATATGACCCATGGATCATTGAACTAAAGAATCAACAGAATCCGAATGCGTTTGATCTATGTTTCATAAGTCAGTTTTTCTTTTCACTTATAATCCTGTCCATTTTAAACAAAAGAGAGACACTATGAATGGTTCCGGCCACACTGCGCCTCGGATTGAGGCGGGGTTGACTCGTACACGTCACATATGACCCATGGATTTTTTTCCTAAAGCATCAGCACATTTTGAATGCGTTTGGTCGGTTTTTCGTGTGCCAGTTGATCTTTTCACTTATAATCCTGTCCATTTTAAACAAAAGAGAGACACTATGAATGGTGTCAGCCACACCATGCCTCGGATTGAGGCGGGGTTGACTTGTACACGTCACATATGACCCATGGATCATCGTGCTAAAGTATCAACACAATCAGAATCCGTTTGGTCATTTTTCCGTATGTACTTAAAATGTTGTCCATTTTAAACAAAAGAGAGTTTCAAAGAGTGATTCCGGCCACACCATGCCTCAGATTAAGGCGGGGTTGACTTGTACACATCACATATGACCCATGGATCGTTTTCCTAAAGCATCAACACATTTCGAATGCGTTTGGTCAGTTTTCCGTATGTCAGTTGTTCTTTTCACTTATAATCCTGTCCAATTTAAACAAAATACATACACAAGGAGTGATCACACCACACCGTTCCTTGGATTGAGGCGAGGTTAACTCGTAAACATCACAAAAGACCCATCGATCGTTTTCTTAAAGTATCAACATATTCTGAAAGTGTTTACTCGGTTTTCCGTATACGAGTTGATGTTTTTCAATTAAAATGATGTCCTTTTGAATGAAAAGACAGACACTTTGAGTGGTGTCGGCCACACTGCATCTCTGATTGAGGTGGGGTTGATTTTTACACGTCACATATGACCCATGGATCATTCTCCTAAAGTTTCAACAGAAACCGAATGCATTTGGTCAGTCTTCCGTATGTACTTAAAATCGTGTCAATTTAAAAAAAAAAGAGAGACACTTAGACTGATCCTGGCCACACTGGGACTCGGATTGAGCCCGGGTTGGCTCTTACAGGTCACATATGACCCATCAATAGTTGTGATAAATTATTAACACATTCCGAATTCGTTTGGTTGGTTTTCCATATGCCAGTTGTTCTTTTCACTTATAATCCTGTCCATTTTAAACAAAAGAGACACAGTTAGAGTGGTTTCGGCCACACCGCACCTAGGATTGAGGCATAGTTGACTCGTACACGTCACATATGACCCACGGATCGTTTTTCTAAAGTATCGACACAATCTGAATGTGTTTGGTTGGTTTTCCGTATTCCAGTTCATGTTTCTCACTTAAAATGACGTCCTTTTGAAACAAAACACATACACATTGAGTGGTTTCAGCCACACCGCATCTCAGATTGAGTCGGGGTTGATTTTTACAGGTCACATATGACCCATGGATCTTTCTCCTAAGGTTTCAACGGATACCAAATGCGTTTGTTCGGATTTCCATATGTACTGAAAATATTGTCCATTTTAAACAAAAGGGAGCCACTTTGAGTGATCTCAGCCACACCGTGCCTCGAATTGAGCCCGGGTTGACTCGTACATGTCACATATGACCCATGGATCATTGATCTAAAGAATCAACAGAATCCGAATGCGTTTGGTCGGTTTTTCGTATGCCAGTTGTTCTTTTCACTTATAATCCAGTTCATTTTAAACAAAAGAGAGACACTGTGAATGGTGTCGGCCACACCACGCCTCGGATTGAGGTGGGGTAGACTCGTACACATCACATATGACCCATGGATTTATTTCCTAAAGCATCAACAAATTTCGAATGAATTTATTCAGTTTTCTGTATGCCAGTTGATCCTTTCACTTATAATCATGTCAATTTTAAACAAAAGAGAGACACTATGAATGGTGTCGGCCACACCGCGCCTTGGATTGAGGCGGGCTTGACTCGTACACATCACATATGACCCATGGATTGTTGTGCTAATGTATCAACATAATCAGAATCCGTTTAGTCGGTTTTCGGTATGTACTTAAAATTTTTTCCATTTTAAAAAAAATAGAGCCACTTAGAGTGATTCCGGTCACACCGTTCCTCAGATTGAGGTGGGTTTGACTCGTACACATCAGTTGTTCTTTTCACTTATAATCCTGTCCATTTTAAACAAAATACATAAACAATGAGTGATCCCGCCACACCGTGCCTTGTATTGAGGCGAGGATAACTCATACACGTCACAAATGACCCGTCGATCGTTTTCCTAAAGTATAAACATATTATGAAAGTGTTTTCTCGGTTTTCCATATGCCAGTTGATGTTTTTCAATTAAAATGACGTCCTTTTGAAAGAAAAGACAGAAACTTTGAGTGGTTTCGGCCACACCGCGTCTTAGATTGAGGCGGGGTTGATTCGTACACGTCACATATGTCCCATGGATCGTTCTCCTAAAGTTTCAATTGTAACTGAAGGCGTTTGGTCAGCTTTCCGTATGTACATAAAATAGAGTCTGTTTTAAACAAAAGAGAGACACTTGGACTGATCCCAGCCACACCACGACTCGGATTGAGCCTAGGTTGGCTCATGCAGGTCAAATATGACCCATGGATCATTGTGATATTTTATCAACACATTCTGAATGTGTTTGGTAAGTTTTCCGTATGCCAGTTGTTCTTTTCACTTATAATCCAGTCCATTTTAAACAAAAGAGACACAGTTTGAGTGGTTTCGGCCACACCGTGCCTCAGATTGAGGAGGGGTCGACTCGTACACGTCACATATGACCCATGGATCATTGTTCTAATGTATCGACACAATCCGAATGCGTTTGTCTGATTTTCTATATGCCAGTTGATGTTTTTCAATTAAAATGACGTCCTTTTGAAACAAAAGACAGACACTTTGAGTGGTTTTGGCCACAACGCGACTCGGATTGAGCCCGGGTTGGCTCGTATAGGTCATATATGACCCATGGATCGTTGTGATAAATTATCAACACATTATGAATGCGTTTGGTCAGTTTTCCGTATGAAAGTTGTTCTTTTCACTTATAATCTTGTTCGTTTTAAACAAAAGAGACACAGTTAGAGTGTTTTCGGCCACAACGCGCCTTGGATTGAGGCGGGGTTGACTCGTACACGTCACATATGACTCATGGATCGTTTTTCTAAAGATTAGACACAATACGAATGCGTTTGGTTGGTTTTCCGTATGCCAGTTGATGTTTTTCAATTAAAATGACGTCCTTTTGAAACAAAAGAAGGAAACTTGGAGTAGTTCTGGCCACACCGCATCTCAGATTGGGGCGGGGTTGATTCGTACACATCCCATATGACCCATGGATAGTTCTCCAAATGTTTTAACGGAAACCGAATCCGTTTGTTCGGTTTTCTGTATGTACATAAAAAAGTGTCCATTTTAAACAAAAGAGAGACACTTAGACTGATCTCGGCCACACCTCGACTCGGATTGAGCCCGAGTTGGCTCGTACACGTCACATAGGACCCATGGATCGTTGTCTTAAAGCATCAACATATTCCGAATGTGTTTGGTCGGTTTTCCGTATGGCAGTTGTTCTTTTCACTTATAATCCTGTCCATTTTAAACAAAAGAGACACATTTAGAGTGGTGTCGGCCACACCGCGCCTCGAATTGAGGCAGGGGGATATCTGGGGGTTGTTCGGGGTCCAGGGGGGAGGGGTGCTTTCCTGGGGGGCTTTTTGGGGGGTTGTTCGGGGGCTGTCCGGGGGGTGTTCGGGGGGTTGTTCGGGGTCCAAGGAAGAGGGTGGGGGGCTGTCTGGGGGGCTGTCTGGCGGGTTGTCCGGGGTCCAGGGAGGAGGGTGGGGGGTGTTCAGGGGGTTATTTGGGGGGCTGTCCGGGGGCTATCCAGGGGGTGTTCGGGGGGTTGTCCGGGGTCCAAGGAAGAGGGTGGGGGGCTGTCCGGGGGGCTGTCTGGGGGGCGGTCTGGGGGGCTTTGTGGGGTCCAGGGAGGACGGTGGGGGGTGTCTGGGGGCTGTTTTTGGGGGCTGTCTGAGGGCTGTCTGGGGGGTGTTCGTGGTGTTGTCTGGGGTCTAAGGAAGAGGGTGGGGGTTGTCCTGGGGGCTGTTCGGGGGCTGTCTGGGGTCTATCTGGGGGGTGTCCGGGGTCCAAGGTGGATGGTGGGGGGTTGTTCAGGGTCTAGGAAGGAGGGGGGTTCCCAAACACACAACCACTAAAAGACAACAACATCCATAAAAACAGATAGTATATAAAAATAACTCAACTCCAATACTATACTATGAGTCTAGATAAAATGAACAATTAGAATAGATTAAATATCAAATATCAGTAATATTAGTCAAAAATGTAATGGATCAATTTGTCCCACATCACCATCACCATCATCACCATCATCATCAAACTCATCATCATCCCCATCATCGTCCTCGCCCTCCTCAGTGCCCTCCTCCTCGCCCCCGCCCTCCTCCTCACCCTAGCCACCCGCCTCGCCCTCCTCCTCTCCCTCCTCTTCCAAATTAGACTCCTCGCCATCATCATCATCAAGCTGGAAATCATCCTGACCACCACTAGAACATCCACCTGGTGCACCATATATAGAACGCATCGATGACATATACTCATCAAAAGCTGGGCTGGCCTCTGCTGGAAGTGTTGGACGTAGAACATCAATAAATTCCATAAACGCACTGTTTTCCCTAACAGACTATTCTGCCGTCTCTGTGGCCCTTTTCTTAGCCTGTTCTGCCTGTGCCCTAACTTGCTGCAGCTCGGTGGCACTACAGCTCATACCTTAGGAGGTCCAATACCTATTCGGGGCTATCCTAGGTCGGTAGCGTACTCCGTCAGGATGCTCCTCTCCCAACACCTGATGTAAGTGATCGGTTGGCCCAAAATTGTCTGGTTCTTGGGCTTCGAGGGCCTCTAATGAAACCTGTTACAAATATAAATATATTATTAAGTTTCAAAATAGATATTAAAGAATAAAATCAACATATTAAAACTTGCAATCTACTTCTTAGTCGCTTCGTTGACATCACTTCCATCCTTTTTTCATCTACTCGAGAAAAATAGTTTTTCTCGAGGCACACGTCCTTCAATATTCTATATTTTCCTCTACAATGACATTGAAAACTAAATTTATATGAAAAATTTATCAAAAAATTAAATAATTGAGAAAACAAAAGAAAATGTAAGTCGTAAGGAAAACTTATAAAAAATTGTCATACATGCTTCCTCTCATGATCTGGCATCGTCGTACGTCCTAGTGTGTGGAGATATTCTATTTGCATCCATGTTTTTTTATTTTTTCCAGATGATTCCTTAATAAAATTCGATAATTCAAAGGATTATATTAATGCAAAACATGAAATTTATTATTTAAATACCTCAAATTTAATTCATACCTTAAACTGAGTACTCGTCCAAAGAGTAATCATCTGACGATACTACTCTATAGGAAAATCATCCACGAATGGTACCGCCTCTAACTCAGTGCCAACTCTAGCATGCCAGATCATATAAAACTCATTCTTGTAGGCTCTCCAAACCTCGCCTAAATCCTTTAGACGTTCTTCTCGTGCACCCTCACCATCAGGAAAATTAAATCGAAGATGACATCAAAATATTAATTCATATAAATACAAAAATAATTTATGGAATTAAATACAACATATTTTTTTACCCATATCTCTATCCAAGATCTATCCTTGACTGTATGTGGAAAATGTCTCCATGACAGCGGGCTGACGGGAATGATGTCGGAGTATTTGGCAAGCATCACCAAAAAAACTCTGACATTGTTGCCCTGATTTCTCAACCATTTGGTTGTCTTCATTGTAATCCACCATAACCAGTGTGTGGTGGTTCCACACCGAACTCATGCGTGTACAACCCCGCCCCTACCTTATGTCAGTAGATGTATCTGTCATGAAAGAAAAACAAATATTTTATTAAAACATGTTATAATGAAAATAAATATTGCTATAAAAATTTGTTAAGGTTTTATAAATATACTCATGCCAATATGATCTCTGGGTGTCGCCGGATCCACAGAAATTGATGGAACACCCTTTTGTGGAATAGGAGTCGAAGACGATGGAATATAGAATCTCTAAGATACAGAAGTAGAGGGAAAAAAAGATGGGACAGCAGGATGACCAGATTCTGACTGGGGAGTGGGAATCGTCATGGGATGTGAAAATGATGGGGCATAAGATGCAGAAGGTAGTGAAAACATGGGAGGCCTAAATATACCATGTGTCCCTAATGACACACCGGGATCAGAATGTGGGAAGGATGACATGTCAGTGGGAGGGGCAAGGTTTAGTCGGGCATGCGCAGCTGATCATCAACCTCTTGTACGAACTCTCCTCGTACCACCGACCGGAGTACTAGGACCAGTACTAGGCTCCTCGTTGAATAACTGTCGATGTATATGTGGATCCTACAAAACATTTTACAAAAAAAATTAATCACATGACATTATATGTTCTTTAAATATAAATATATTTGAAATAAAGTACTCACTATAGGAACTAATGGTGGAATGCCCATCTCCGCCATCCGGCAATTGTTCTCCATCATTTTTTTCCTTCGTCTCTCTTCAATTGGCTGCATTTCCTGCTTTTGAAAAAAATATGTAATTAATTATAAAAATGAAACTAATGTGTAAACAAAAAAACTAAATATATGAGGGAAGAGTAGGGAAGAAATGGTAGTTATCCAACCATTTAACCACCATCCAAGATATTAGAAAAAATACCCATAACTCAAAACCTCTAATCGTTGGTAAGTTTATCCTACTCTGGTTAGGAATGTGTAGAAATAACATAAAATACATGATATATAGATAGTACAAAATACCCAACCTATGGGTTCACATTAACTACATAATCACAAACTTCAATACTACCATACAACACATAAACCATCACAACCACTTTCACCACTATATGAAACACACCACACCGCCACAAAAGATGCATAGCATTTCTCACTTTCATTTATAAGCCACTTCATTCACACTTATATTGTCCATTCATTTAATGTTAGATTAATTAAATCCATTTACCACACATCCATTTCTATTCCATCTCATTTATTTACTATCTTGTTTTTTTGTTTTTACAGCATAATTTATTCCATAGATAACCAGGAAACTAATAAAACCACCACACAACAACTCACCATCTCACAATAACCATCATCGCCATGTTACATCGGCCAACCATCTCACTAAAACAACCACATATCACAACAAAAATATTTCACATCACAAACCACCGCACAACCAAAACCACCTCACCACATCATACACCACAACCTCATCAAACAACACCTCCACACAGCACACCACCACCACTCATCATCACTATCACACAACTTAACATGTCACATCCATGCCCACTAACCATCACATTACAACCCCACATATCACAAATCCCAGCTGGTCACCTCAATCACCATACAACAGCCTATAACATACAATGAAACACAACAAAAAACCTCTCATTGAAGCAACATACCACAACTTCCACAATTTATTCAAGGTATTTTATTACATTACCCCTTTATTTAGCATGGACATTATAACACAAATGATATTACATGGGAAACTAATTAACAAAAAAAATATTCATTCATTTCCCTATTTTTCACGGTGAAATCACATCAAAATCCAAACTTAAAACTAAAATATTTGATCAATAATAATAAAAAAAGTAGCATGTGTGTATAAAGAATAAAATACCTGATTTGAGATGATTCAGATGGTTTTTCACTTTTTCGGATGGGGGAGTTCACGAGAGGAGCAGAGCGCGAGATTGATGTTAGGTTTCTATGGCGAATGGGGGATAGCAGTGGCACAACTGTATTTGGCGAAAACCTTTACCAACGGTTTTTAAAAACCGTTGGTAAAGGGTTCTTGAGGGTACCCTTACCCAACGGTTCTTTTACTAATGGTTTCATAAAACTGTTGGGAAAGGGAGACTTAAACACCCCTTTACCAATGGTTCTAGTGAACCATTGGGAAAGGGTTCCCTTAACCATCTTTACCAACAGTTTAACCAAACTGTTGGTAAAGAACCGTTGGTAAAAAATGACATTTCCAGTAGTGAAAATGGGTTTCATAAACATTATCTCATCATAACATAATCCATATAAAACAAATGGAAATCATTTCATCATAAGAAGAATCAAACCATATAAATAATAGAAACATTATATTTGAAACATAATCATACAAAATAATGTCATCTTAGATGGAAAATAGTTTTGAAAAAACACTTGAAATGAATTCTTGAGGAAAATATCATTTCTTCTTCAAAATTATTTTATTTTCACAAAACTCCATGCAATTTTAAAAGAAAAGGATTTTGTTGAAAATATTCATGAAATATTATGGAGGATTCTTTATGAAAATAAGGCTTTATGAAACTGTAAAAATCTTTTCATGTCGTATAAGTTAAAAAAATTTCTCGTATTTTTGCCAGAAAAGTCAAAAAGTACCTCATATGGTAAAAAAAAGAAATATTCCTTACATACCATGTAGTAAAAGTAAAAAATGGGTAAAAATAACGTTAAACATTAATTGAAACCATTTTTAGAAAATAGGGAAATGGATGATAAATATAACCCCAGTAAATACTTATGAATAAACAATCTCGGATAAAAACGACATTCAAAAAGTTATCCATTACCTTATGTCTGATATGCTTCGTACATATTACAACCTCCTATATAATGATTTAAATAATTTCATTGAGTTATTACAGAATCATATTCATTGTTATTATATCATATATGGTTCACTTATGACTTTATATTACCCATTATTTTTTAAATTCCATGTTAAAGCAGTGTTTTGGGTAAAATCATTTAATTTATCGTACGTGTTTGGACTTGTTGTTCTTGAAATTATTATTACATATATCATTATTTAATTACTTCCAGAATTTAAATCATGATTTATATATCATATATATTCATTATATATATATAATAGATAGATAAATGAAATAAAATACACTGTTCATGGAGACGGTAGGCCGTACGTATGCATGAATGATGTTTTCCTTTCCTTATTGACTTGAATGGAAGTAAGTAGATGAAATATATATATACATAAATACAGTATCTTTATCATGTCATATATTTCATTATTATTCATTATATATAATTTATAATCATTCTTGAATGGTTACCATGGAGTATGAATCTCATCGCGTCATGTAGACGGTAATCCGTATGTACGCACGACCAATGATATCGTTCCAATAATAATTGAATTGAATTGGAGTGGATGATATAATATATCATAATCATTGTGATTTTATAATAACTATATATAGTTATTTTTTACACCATTATATCCTTCCAAGTAAATTGGTGGGGGAAAAGCAGATTACACCACGGCGTGGAGATGGTATTTCGTACGTACGCACGCGCGGTGATTTTGTTTTCTGTAGGATAGATAGAAAGAGAAATTGGATTGTTTCATATTTATAATAATATATAAGTATATTTTTTATACTTATGTTATTACTTTATAATGAAACAACTAAAGAAGAAGATTTTGAAGAAGAAAGAAAACTTGAAAGAATTGGTAGAAGAGATTACCTCTTCTTCGACGGACCTCTTTTAAGATTCCTCATAAGGAACTAGAGTTGGTCTTTTTAGGAGACTGGAACCTCTATAATGTTTCTAGGGAAGCTGATAAGGAAAATGGGCATGGTTTGGCCAAGCTTTAAAGCTCAAAATTGTGCAAAGATAAGAGGTAGGAGGTGCCCTTTTATAAGGGAGGAGAGGGGCACCTTAGAAAAAACTTAAAATATTATTTTATAATAAATTCATATTCGGTTTATAATATCTCCAAATTGATTTATTTAGAATATAATGTTGGGTGGGTCGAAATACTCTCAACCAATAGGTTTTAGACAAGTTTAGGTTACTATTATAACCTTATCATTTATATTTAACTCTAAGTTAAATAATTTATCTTTTACCGTGTCTTCTTGTTCTCTTACACTATAAGGTCAATAAACTTACTATAACAAGCCAAAATAACCCCATGTGGTTCATTATTAATATATATAACCTTTTCTATGTCATTTTTCCAAACCTTATATTTTTATGATTACAATAACAATTAATAATATAATATTTGTTTTAAAAACTATTTTATGTCAATTTTGAAACTATTTGGTAATTGATTTTTTGAAAATCATAACAGCATTATTATTTCGAAAAAGTTAATTAAATAAATAATAACATGTTATATTATATTATAAAATTAGTTTAATTCATGAAAAGTCTAAAATTACATTTATATAGGAATTTATAATATCAATTATGTAAATATTTCATTAATAAGGTAATTACTGCATCATCATTGTGTCATAAATAACTTAAATCATTTAATGTCTAAAAATTATAAATAAAATACCATTATGTAGGAAATATTTTTATCTTTCTAATGAATATTTATAGTCGAATTTACCTTTTGTATAAACCTATATTAAAAATGATTCAGTTATTAAACATTGATTTTAACTATTTTAACTCCACTTTAAATAAAATAATAATAAATGTCTTAATCTAATCCATGTAGACCTAAAGGTTAATATTTTTTTCCTAAGGCTGTTTTTGTTCGAATTACACTTATCCAATAGAATTATGACATGTGTTAGGGTAATAATAATATCATGTTTACCCTTAATTACCCTATTTACTTTTAACCGTGGTAAATAAAAGTAAAAAGTTACAATTCACCAAAAATTATTTTTACCTTGTTGAACCACATTTTACTACTTGATATTAACTGTGTCTCTCGGATTTTCTAAATTCAACTCATAGAAGTGGTAAAATTAATTTTTATGTAAATTATCAAATTCTCCTAGGATGTGGGTAAAAGACAGTGAAAAGATCAATAAAATTTTTATATATCTAAAATTATTATAAAATAAATTCAATGAATTAAATTGAACTTATATAGGTATTATGTATCAATTTTTATCGAAAATAAATTTAAATAAAATAAATAATTAATTAAATAAAATGTCTGTTTTTAAATAGTAACCCAGTGTTTTCACTATTCATTAAAAATTGAAATTTTTCAGAAAAATACCAAAAATTCACCCTTGGCTAATTTCGATATTCCAAATCCAAAAATGAATTCCATTTTGAAAGATAAAAAGTAAAAAATTTCACAAAGTGGGTATTACTATTCATAACATCTAGTTCATAATAATATTATAATAATATCTTGTTTAGTGAAACTCGTTATTGCGTACTACACACGCTATCGAAGAAAGTCTCGATTGCGTGTAATTCAAGCCAAGTCAGACCTGCATGTAGTGAAAGCTCTATTTAGTGTTGCGTATATAAAAAATTGAAACTTATTTCATTTATACATTAAACAAAATATATACATAATGTTGCATAGAATAATTTCCACAAAATGAACATGAAATTATGTGTAACATGAGCCAAGAATTGTGTTGGGTATACTGCAAGCTAATACGGTGTTGCGTATAGCACAAGATAATTTTGGTGCAGCATAAAACAGAACACATCAATTGAATTTAAAAGAATAATTCTCATAAAATCTCGGGTTGTCACGTTCTACCCCCCTTAAAATGAATTTCTCCATCGACAATCGCTGGGGTTATAAATGGTTTACTACTTGAAAGTTTATTTCATAGAGACCCATATCATAAATAAGAATACTAAAACTTAATTTAAAAAATAAACATTAGAAACTAAACGGATACCCAAAGTAACTCATCACCTGGGTTCCCACATAGGAGAACAAAGGTGAAAATATGGATATGGAAGAGAAATATAACCGTCAAGTTCTGATGGAGAGTGGTAGAGAATAGGGCAATGAAAAAATCCAATAGACACAATGCCATAAATTTGTGATGATCTAAGGTACCATATGATTCATCAAATATTAGAGAACTATGATAACATTTTTGGATTTCAATATCATTTCCCAAATGTTAAAGAATTTTTTAATTAGAATAAATACTTACATGATTTAGGTACAATCTCAATGTTGATCGTGCCTCGAACAATTTCCAATTCATCTCTTGAAGAATTTAATTTTAATTTTTCTTTCGCGAAGTTTATCAGATCATGCGATAGAATGATAGGTCATTCCATCTGTCTCAAACATAATTAAGCAAAGTTTATATACATAAGTCCATCTATGGTGATATTAATCTGATATGGTTCCAAAATGGACTTATAATTCATCTATCATCCTGTTTAATAAAATGAAAATAGTTTCTACTAACCAGAGACTTCGTAAAGTCCATTGGTATGAGATAAAGGCTTGTCACACTTCGGTTGTGGGTTCGATTCCCGCAACCTTGTCCGACGCGATGGGTTGTCACCCATCCTATGGGTTGTCCTTTTTTTAAAACTATACTATTATAACATAACAAAAAGTTCTAGACTTAAACAATACTATCTGATGTCGAACATAATCTATTTCAATCATTAGGTTTATCCAAAATACTTCTATCCAATTTCATAGTATAAATAAAACCATTACTATAAAGTTCATCTACCAAGCATTGAATACAATCATTTATCTCCTGTATATCATAAGATATATATATCTTGTTGGTCACATTCCAAACATGTGAATTCCTTAATCATGTATTCTCTTGAAAAATGAATACCCATTGAACCTTAGTGAAAACATGAATTTTGTCAAAAGTTAACTCTTTCCACATAACAAAATCCCAAAAATCTGTATACTCAAACCATGACATCACATTGTCCTTATTCCAGTCATGAGCTCATTAATACTATCAAACATCTCATTATCTCCTTATCCTTTCATTATGCACATATAATCTACCTTCCAAAAATATTTGAATAACCTTTCATGGTTACCGGTACCATTCATCATATACTTTCAAAAACTCAAGGAAAGAGAACAGTGTAACAACCATTAGATTTTTCTTTATTCCATAGTACCATACATTATTATTGATAAACATAAAATCATTTCACTACCTTCTTAAATCACTGACTGAGCTTCATCATTTCTTTCATCTCATATATCATTTGTAGTCTCTTCATCATCATCCACATAAATACTACCCATATGACCATGATGATTCTCTTCATGAACTTTTCTCTTAGAGCATTGGTTTGCATAATGCTCGTACATTCCACATTTAAAACATTTAACTGTTGTTGATGTCTTAGCAATACCATTATCCTTGTCCATGGTGTTAACTGAAACTTTTCCTTTACAATTACCGGCTTGGTGTCCTTATTTTCCACACCCAAAGCATCTTCTAGTTACTTTGAAACATTCTCCCTGATTCCTCTTACCACATGATTTACATGATGGAAAATTGAACTTTCTTTCCTCTATGATCATCATGAAACTCCATCTTTCTATAATTAGCTGAGTCCAGAAACTTACCAAAGAAGATATTATTGATCATATTTTGAGATTGCTGATTAGGCATAATAACGTTTTTTGTACTTCTAAATCTCGTTTCATTTGGTTTCTCATGAAGAATATCATTCCATTGTCCATCATATCCTCTATTATCATGAATCTTTCTATTTCCAGCCATTTTCTAAAACCCAAAAAGAATAGTGTGAGAAGCAAAAATCATACTAGGAAAACAACATAATCAAGGGGAGTAATTTCAATCTCTAACATCTTAGGTTTAATCATAGGTTATTCACGATCGTTATCATAATTCTAGTACTGTAACCTATACTTATACATAACCATAGGAATATCCCTAGACTTACCATTTAAATATCTCTGGAGATCTCACTAAAGTTTTCGCATCCTAGTTTCCAAAGGTTAACTAAACCTTTCCTCTGATACCAAATGTAGAGACACCATCTTTACGTACATGGACATTACATTACTTTTGTGGAATACTTAATACATAACAAAAACAGACACACAAGGTCCATAATAGTTTAGTGTCTTTGGAAACTCGTAAAAATAATCTTCTAATCTTGGTGAAAGATCTTCAACATCTCCAATAATGATCGTCCCTTTTTTCTTACCTAAAACATTTATTTATATCCTGGGGAAAGGGAACATATAAAGGGTGATATAAAATGATCAGTAAGGTTAAGCATGGAGAAAATAAAACAAATCATATACATTTGAACTTAAAAACATGAACATAATGTTTAAACATCAAAATCTTGAGCAATGAAATAAAACTTGGAAGTACGTAAGGAATAGATCATAATGGAACCTAAATCATGATAAAATATCATGGGAATAAAACATTTAATTGTGGAAAATCATTAAGCACATTATATGATTTCCATAGTATCCAAGGAATTGCTGCCAAGACAATCTTAGTGGATAAATTTTCTTTCTAAATCAAGTTCAGTCCTCGTTCCATTCCTGTATCACTGAACCAGATTAACTTACCATTCCAGCCATGTCCATCTCATGAGATATAAATATTTACCCAATGAATTGGAGGTAGATATAGGTCCCACCCATTTCATAATTAAATCATTCTTAATTGTGCCACAACATAAACATAAATCATTCATCATAACCTATAGAACAAAATGGGTTTCATAAACATTATCCCATCATAACATAATCCATATAAAACAAATGTTTATCATTTAATAATAATAAGAATCAAACAATATAAATAATAGAGACATTATACTTGAAACATAATCATACAAAATAATGTCATCTTATATGGAAAACAGTTTTGACAAAACACTTGAAATGAATTCTTGAGTAAAATATCCTTTCTTCTTCAAAATTATTTTATTTTCAGAAAATTCCATGAAATTTTAAAAGAAAAGAATTTTTTTGAAAACATTCATTAAATATTATATAGGAAGCTTCATGAAAATAATTCTTTATGAAACCATAAAAATCTGTTCATGTCGTATAAGGTAAAAAAAATTCTTCTCGTACTTTTGCCGGAAAAGTCAAAAATTACCTCATATGGTAAAAAAAAGAATAATTCTTTACATACCATGTAGTAAAAGTCAAAAATGTGTAAAAGGTATTTAAACATACATGAAACCATTTTTAGAAAATAGGTACATGTATGAAAAATATAACCCCAGTAAATACATAGGAATAAACAATCTCGGATAACAATGAGATTGGAAAAGTTATCCCTTGCCTTTTGTCTGATATGCTTCATACGTATCTGATCCTCCTGTATAATGATTTAAATAATGTCATTAACTTATTAAATAATCATATTCATTGTTATTATATCATATATGGTTCACTTATGACTTTATATGACCCGTTCTTTTTTAAATTCTATCTTAAAGCAGCGTTTTGGGTAAAATCGTTTTATTTATCGTACGTGTTTGGACTTGTTGTTCTTGATTTTATTATTAATTATATCATTATTTACATAATTAAAGAATTTAAATCATGATTTATATATCATATATATTCAGTATATATATATATATATAATAGATAGATAAATGAAATGAAATACCCCATTCATGGAGACGGTAGGTCGTACGTACGCATGAACGATGTTTTCCTTTCCTTATTGGCGTGAATGGATGTAAGTAGATGACATATATATATATATACATAAATAAAGTAGCTTTATCATGTCATATATTTCATTATTATTAATTATATATACTTTATAATCATTCTTGAATGGTTAACATGGAGAATGAATCTCATCGCGTCATGGAGACGGTAATCCGTACGTACGCACGAGCGATGATATCCTTCCCATAATTGTTGAATTGAATTGGAGTGGATGATATAATATCTCAGAATCAGTATGATGTTATAATAACTATATATAGTTATTCTTTACACCATTATACCCATCCAAGTAAGGTGGTGGTGGATAAACTAATTAAACAACGGCGTGCAGACGGTATTCCGTACGTACACACGCGCAGTGATTTTGTTTTCCATATGATGGATATAAGGTGAAATGGGGTTGTTTCATATTTATAATAACATATCATTATATTAGTGATACTTATGTTATTACTTTATAATGAAACAAATAAATATGAAGAAGATGAAGAAAAAATAAAACATTAAAGAATTGGTAGAAGAGATTACCTCTTCTTCGATGCAACTCTTTTAAGCTTCCTCTTAAGGCACTAGAGTTGGTCTTTTGAGGAGAACAGAACCTCTATAATGTTTCTATAGAAGCTAAGAAGGAAACTTGTCATGGGTTGGACTATCTTGAAAGCTCAAAATTGTTTAAAGAGAAGAGAGAGGAGGTTCCCATTTATAAGGGAGGAGAGGGGCACCTTAGGAAAAAATTAAAATATTATATTATAATAAAGTCATATTAGGTTTATAATTGCTCCAAATTGATTTATTTCGATGCTAAAGTGGGTATGGGTCCAAATAATATCATCAAATGGGGTTTATACAAGTTTAGGTTACTATTTTAACCTTATCATTTAGATTTAACTCTAAGTTAAATAATTTAACTTTTACCGTGTCTTTTTGTTTTCTTACACTATAAGGTTAATAAACGTACAATAACAATCCAAAAGAATTCCAAGTGGTTCATTATTAATATATATAACATTTTCTATGTCATTTTTTATGAACCTTGGTATTTTAGGAATAGAATAACAATTAATAATATAATATTTGTTTAAAAACTATTTTATGTCAATTTTGAAATTATTTGTTAATTGATTTTTTAGAAAATCACAACAGCATGATTAGTTCGAATAATGTTAATTAAATAAATAATAACATGTCATATTAACCCATAAAATTAGTTTAATTCATAAAAAGTCTGAAATTACATATATTTAGTTATTTATAATATCAATTATGTTAATATTTCATTAATAAGGAAATTACTGCATCATCATTGTGTCATAAATAAATTAAATCATTTAATTTTTAAAAATTATAAATAAAATATGATTATGTAGGAAATATTTTTATCTTTATAATGAATATTTATAGTCGAATTTATCTTATATATAAACCTATATTAAAAATGTTTAAGTTATTAAACTTTGATTTTAACTATTTTAACTCCTCTTTAAATAAAACAATAATAAATGTCTTAATCTGATCCAATTGGACCAAAAGGGTAATATTTTATTCCTAAGGTTTTTTTTAGTCGAATTAAACTTATCCAATAGAATTATTACATGTTTTAGGGTAATAATAATATCATTTTTACCCTTAATTAACCTATTTACTTTTAACCGTGGTAAATAAAAGTAAAAAGTTACTATTCACCAAAAATTATTTTTATCTTATTGAACCACATTTTACTCCTTGATATTATTCATGTCTCTCGGATTTTTGAAATTCAACTCACAGAAGCGGTAAAATTATGTTTTATGTAAATTTTGAAATATTCCTAGGAGTTGGATAAAAGACGATGAAAAGTTCAATAAGATTTTTATATATCTATAATTATTATAAAATGACTCCAGTGAATTACATTGAACTTATATAGGTATTATGTATCAATTTTTACCTAAAATAATTTTAAATACAATAAATAAGTATTTAAATAAAAATTTGGTTTTTAAAAAGTAACCCAGTGTTTTCACTATTTATCAAAAATTGAATGTTTTTTGAAATATACCAAAAATTCACCCTAGGCCAATTTCGATATTCCGAATCCAAAGATTAAGCCCATTTTGAAAGATAAAATTTATAAAATTTCAAAAAGTGGGTATTACGATTCATAATGGCTAGTTCATAATAATATTATAATAATATCTTGTTTAGTGAAACTCGGTATTGTGTACTACACATGCTATCAAAGAAAGTCTTGATTGCGTGTAATGCAAGCCAAGTCAGGGCTACGTGTAGTGAAAGCTCTGTTTGGTGTTGCGTATAACATAATCCAAACTTATTTCATTTATACATTAAACAAAATCTATAATTAATGTTGCGTAGAATAATTTCCACAAAACGAACTTGAAATTGTGTGTAACATGAGCCAAGAATAGTGTTGCGTATACTACAAGCTAATACGGTGTTGCATATAGCACAAGCTAATTTTGGTGTAGCATACAACACAAGAAATCAATGAAATTAAAAAGAATAATTCTCATAAAATCTCGGGTTGTTACATAGGGACACTAGGAAAAGTCCTTTAATTTATATTATACTATCTCAGACGTTATTTAAAAACCTTATCATATTATAGGGTGGCTTCAGGTTGTGACAACTCAGTCTTCCAAGAGTCAGGTAGGCCCCAGTGTGTTGATTCATTACATAATTAACCCTTAAAAAACCCAATAATTTTTTCTAATAATTTTTTCATTCATCCTATAAGATATAAAATATTACATAACATTGGAATGGATACCCCATTTTCTTAATGTTTCATTGTAAGATTTAATGGAAATTAAATGGAAATTATAACAGCATGTTCCACCATGTGAATATCAACATCATCAAGGGGAACAGGTGGCTCATATCTCAGCTCATGAGCTACTCAATTCCTTACTATCACATGATATGTTGGTAGTTATTTATTATGTGCGGTATAACATTTGATATTGTATGATGTGCCACTTTAAAAAATGTGATGATTCGGTACAGTTAAATACAAATCACAATCAATTTCACCCTATTATATTTTAATTTATGAAAATTATCAATAACTATTTTTTTCTTGATGAATATAAAATATTGTAAAAAACATGATTACCCTATGTAATGTAGGCATTTGAGAGGAAGGGATACCTTAAAAACTTGGGGTTTCATCTATATAATGTTGTTTTATATATATATAATGTTGTTATTGATCCCTTTATATGTTAATTTATATTAATTCATTTTTCCTATTTAATATTTCCTCTAGAGTTTAAATATTATCATTTTAAACTTTTATTTTCTTATTAGAATGCACCTATGTTTAGGTATTTTATTATTAGTCTTATGTTGATACCCTAAACACAATATTTTAACATGAACATACTTTTCTAGCCACTTAAAATATATTACAGGTAGTTCTTCTTCATCTTGGGTAGACGATTCTTATTTTATTTAAACCATATAGAAATAAAAGAAACTAAATAATAATTTTTATGTTTTAATATATGAGAGTTGAATAAATAATAGTTATTTTATACTAACACATTAATCCCTTACTCTGTTTTATGTTTTCATATACTATTTAACATTCTTTTTAACACAAGCCACTTTCCATCACACATTACATGGGATGGTTGTAGGTGTAGTTTTTTATTGATCAATCAACATATAAATACAAAAAAAATCCTATTATTTCTTTTATATCACATCAATGTTTTAAAATAAATTTAATGTATATAAAAAAATCATGTACAGTGTACCCCATCTTTTACAACAATGTTAAGGTGGTTTAATTAAACATTTAATTTTATAAACTTATTTTGTGTTTTATATCTTTATTCTAATGAATAAAATTTATTTTGTACATGTAATTTAATTTAAAATAAAATAAATTATATTTTATGTTAAATGTGTCTTAATTGTGAAAATATATGAAAAACTATTAAGTTACATAGTCTATAATGCTTCCATATAAAATTAGTGGGTGTGGATTGAAATTTACCTCAATATTCCAATGTTTTTTATGGAAGGATTCATTTTAAATTCTCTATGACTCTTTCCAGAAAACCCAACAATTAGTATCATCCTATAGTCTTCAAATATAGATTTATTCTAAATGAAAAATAGAAAAAATCGTTAAATAAATTGATTTTAGGTAAAATATACATAATATATTAAAATAATATTACAATTTCTTTCCAAATGGTTTCCTAGATTGTAGAATAATATAGTTTAAAGAATATAATCTAATTCTCATGATCAATTTAGTAATATCCCCAATGTATGTAATGAAGATATACTTTTTTGGTTTAATAGATTAACCACATGAATTCCATATAACCATGAATTTTTTATCTATATTTCTCGGTTTAATAACTTTTTATGACACCCTCATTCAATAAAATTCTTTTCTTTTTTTCATCCTTTTAACTTTTTTCTAACATTTAGTTGTTAATCTCCATTAGCATGTTTCTCACATTCATACTATTTTAAATCATTGATATTGTTCCCATATTATTTTTTGATATGGGAAGCATCAGTAAGTGAATAAGACATTGTCTCCTAAAAAGTTGGACAAATAATTTAAAATAAATAAATATTTTATTAAACACATAATATGTAGAGAGAACATTTATTACAGTCATTTTATTTTATTTAATGATAGAATTTATTTTCTCCCCCTATCAATTATCAAAATCACTTTTTTATGGTACCCTTTGAAATTCAATAAACAGTCAACAATGTGGCCACCAAGAATTTACAGGGATATCCTAATGAAATCATCATACTCAGTGGGTTTGTAATTCAATTATATAATTAATTTTGTCTCTAATAAAATGATAGACCAATTGTTTTGTAGAATCCAGTGCATTAAAGAATTTTAATGCTTTTAATGTGATTATTATGGGTTCATATGTGTACCTTTCATGGCATGACCCACTAGTACCCCTCCTAGGCTCACAAAAAGCTTAGGGTGAAACGCCAAGCCCCCCTCCAATATAATGGGGACTGGTGACTAGTTTTAAGTATGAAAATCAATCTAATGGGAGGATTTAGGATAATGTACTTATATGCATGTTCATAACCATATCCATGAAAAAGTGAAGAGATATATGGAAAACTGAAACATCTAGAGTGTAAACCATGCTTAAAAAACTATTAGAAATAAATAAAAGTGAGGAATAAAAAAATGTAAAGGGTAAAAATACTCACCCAAAATGAAATAAGGACCCGAAATATAAATAATTTGAAAGGGAATGACTGAAGATCTCCAAGCTCATAATCTCCAGATCCAACCACCGAACATGTTTGGCACATCCAAGTACCTCTATCCTCCTCTAAAACCTAGTCCACAGATGTCACCCCTAATATCTATGTCATATATATAAGACATAACACATCTGGTAATAGTCCATTAAAAGGTGAGTATATGTATACCAAGTAAAATGACCTAAAATATAAGAGAGACAAAATAAAAACAATGAAATTTAGTATACCCCATAAAGCAGGGGGTCAAGAAACCAGACATTATATATTTTCACATAAAGAAACCCAGCCAATTAGTGAAAGTGAATCTCCATCTATACATCTAGATAAGAATTATGAGTCGTCCTTAAGTTCCCAAATCTTCATATTCAAATTCCCAAAACAATATTCAACATCACAAGAATCGAAGAGTAGGGCTTTCACCTCACCTCTATTATCCACAGTCAAGAGATAAATAACACCAATGGAGGACCTGATCCGCTCAGAAGCTTGAAGATGGGGGAGTATCACTCTATATAATTGTACCCATATCCATTACAATATTGGGGAGTAATCAAAATACCTATATAATGAGTATGTAAAACATATTCCTTGGTGTGATAGGGGATCACCGACTACATAATCTCTTGGATTAACAAACATGATCACTACCATCAACCAAATATCACTGAAAAAGAATCCTACTCAGAACACCTTGTTTAAAACCTCTTGGGAAATAAAATAATATCACCATCACATCCTATGTGGAAAACTACACATGATAGGACACTCAAGGGCCCAAATATGAGTCCCAGATAAGGGGATATTCAAGGAAAAGTTTTCTACAAAATGTATATTACATGTAAATTGGGTCAAACTATGTGTGACTCTTCTTAGATACTTGTGAATTCCCTTTATTGACAATTCCTGGATAGCCATGTGACTCTACAGAACATATACATAGGGTAACATGATGTTTATATACACACAGGGACCTAGGAATTTACCCACATCACATGACTTGGTTATCCATTTTTATATACATTGTGCATCCCAAGGAGTACATGATGTATCTTCTCACATTGGGTTCTGAGAATTTTCTAACAAAATACGACTTCAGATCCAAGGTAAGGTCACATGGGTTGTGGTACATGATAGAAAGCATGTGGCATTAAACTTGTCTGAAACCTTAGACATCATCGAAACCCTGAAAAAACAATAGGTGTTCTTCCCGGATACACAGTGTGTAGTAATAGTTTTCGCATACTGTGAGGAATAACCTCATAGGGATTCCATATCTATGCTTTCTACAACAATCTTCCCCATTTTTTCCTCCTAAATCTAACAAAACTATATGGCGAGACTCTAATCGTTGACTCGTGACTTCTGATAGCCATAAATCAAAACTAAAATATTTTGTGGGGTATTTTTCATGCCTCACATCACTGTAAAGGGTCCCAATACCTGATTCCATCACCCACATCCTACAACATGTCTTGATCCGTCTAAATCCCTACATAATTTATGCATCTTCAACAAATCTAGAGGTTAGGTCACACTTGAATTCATCTCGAAAATGTTGAACTATTGACCCCAAGGTAAAATGATGAAGAATAAGAAGAACGTAGGGGAGAAAGTCATAAGAACAATGTAAGATCATCATTAGAAAATTAAATCCTAGATAAGTAACATAAATTTTGGAATCCAAGGGTGTGAAAAACATGCAAAATACAGACAAAAAATTTGGTATAATGACACCAAAAAAACTAAACTCATGTGAATAATTTAAATCCTAAAAAAGTAAGAAGATATAAAATTTATTCATATCAATTTATTAAAAGGGAAAAATACACAATATAAAAAATTCCCCTTGAGAATGAATTTATTGTTTGTGAAGGAAATCCTTGCTGGGGAAGAAGGTCATTCTCTCCCTATGTTCATCATATGTCTCACAATTCTCCTCAATCATTATCATCGATCCATGTTCCTGGTTCATAATGCCAATGGGTATCTCCACTTCCTTCTCTCTAATATCTCAGGGTTATGTGGTTAAGCAAGTTTATTTTCCATAGAAACATATAAATATAGAAGAAATTAGTTTTATTTAATTAAATAAATTATATATATTCATTATTTAATTCAGTTAATGCACCTTCAAACAACCATCTTCCATGGAACATTCAGCGTCACCAAACCTTATGTCATACATAGTGTAAACCACACATTTCAAAAACAAAATTGATATCAAAATTCCCATATGGGGCCCAAATCAATGTAAAAACATTTAAACTGAAAATATGAACATGAATTCTTTAATATATGTTAATAGTTTTGATCTATTAATTCTAGGTCCCAGTGAAACCCAAAACACCCTTCCAACTATGAATAAATATATACATATATATATATACACACAAAAGATCAAAATATAGAAACTAGATTCCTTACATTCCCCCATCCTTCAATAATTTTCACCTTAAAATCTCAAGCTATAAAAAGGTGGGGTTACTGAGTCCGCATCTATCTCTCACCCACCCAGTGGATCTCCCACATTCTCACATGCTGTAAAATCCCTTAAACCAAAGTAATGTTTTTTTCATGTTAGATATTCTTCTTCCAGACCTAAATCTCTACCTTGTATTCTGAGAAGGCATCTCCATCAGTAATTTCCAACTCACCCCAGTCAATGACATGTGGCGGGTTGTGTAAATATATCCTCATCTTTGATACATTGAAAATATAAAGGAAATAACATGTGGTAAGAACTCTCACCAAACCTCCATAATATTGGGAACAACTTCAGGAACCTCGAGGATAGCTTTCTTCCACATCAAAATATCTACAATCATCATTGTAGGAAGACTCTCAGGGGAAAAAGTTATCCCTTATCTACCTTCAATGGACTTTGATTTCAATCCACATAAGATTTATATTGGATTTGGGATTTCCTCATGTTCTTATGGATCACATGAACCGTATCTGTCATTGGTTTCACCATCTCTATCACAACAAGTGATGTCTTGCTGTTCTCAGTTCAACATAAGGGAGACTTATAGGGTTTCCTATACGGGGCCTTGATAGGTAACATACCATCAGTATAATGATATATGATATTAATGAAAAAATAGACTAATGTAAAGTTATCCTCCGAACTCTAGCCAAAGTGAAACACATAGGCACTCAGCATATTCTCCAGGACCTAGATTATTTGTTCAACCTGTCTTTCCATCTTGGATGGAAACAATGTTATTATTGGTAATTGGTTTCTAAATTCCCCCATTAAACCCCAACTAAACTATGATGTCAAGAAATAATCGTGGTCAAATATTATCTTCATTGGTTCTCCATGATGCATGATAATTTCATGCACATATAATTTCCTTAATCTCTTGACTGAACACTAATCTATAATAGAAATAAAGTGTGACAACATGGTAAGTTATTCCGTGATCAACTGAATAGTTTCTTGTCCACTCACTATCCACATAATCATCATAACAAAATATATCTATATGTTATCCCACATCTACTACGATATCTCAATAGGTTGAGTCAAACATTTTAAAACCTAATGTACATCCTTTACCTATTAACATTTGAGACATCGAAAAATAATCATGGCCATTCTCTAGAAACTTTTAGGAAACCATATTAGTCACTAAATTCCCCTTTACTTATTTTTCACACCTTTATGTACATCCAAGGTGGAATTATGAAACTCGTTATACAAATCCTCGTGAATTATGACAAAAACTAACATCCAACCATAAAAAATGATGGCATGCTCCACTCCTTCAAAAAATATATATTGTTCCTCTCCATGAGATATTTGGTAATTAAAAACATCATTGTTGACAACTCCTAATTGAGAATATCTCACATGATGAAGAAGTGGTGGTGTCAGCACCATTAACTATAAAAAAGTATCACCCATCTCCTCCACGAAGGTTATCCTCAATGAAGCCTACTACTCATACACCTCGTCCACTAAGAGTGAATGAGACTTATTTCTAACGTAATCTTACACCATGTTACCCTTTACTATAGTTTAGAATTTCTAAAAATCATAGTCTCGTAGAAACTCCAACCAAATATCTATCTCATGTTGAGATCTATCTGTTTGAAAATATACCTACTAATTTGGTGATCTAGGTATACAAAAAAAATAAACAACCATGAGATAATCCCTCCAAAACTTAAGGTTTAATATTGTAGCTACAAAATCCAATTATTCGGTCATGTAGTTCATCTCATGGGTTATAAACTACATTGAAAAATAGGTGCTCATTTCCTATATATACATTAACATACATCTGAACCCAGCTAAAGTGTAATAAAAAACACCATGTACTCGACTCCCTCCTCAGGTAGCCTAAACATAGGAGCACTGGTCAACCACTACCTTAGCTCTGCAAAGTATCAAAGAATCTTCTCAGTCCAGTAAAATAGATTTGATATTAAAATTAATGATTTCAAAGGGGTTAATATCAAGTAAAATTCTACCACTATCCTTTTATAGTACCCTTACCAACTGAGAAAACTCCACACCTCTAATACTCACCTTGGCGATTCCCATGAATTAACTGCATCAATCATTGAAGGATCAATAGTTGAACCATGTTCAAAGGTGACATTCCATGGAATGTAAACCTCTTAAATAAAAAAACTAACACTTTGAGAGATTATTGTGTACCTTGTTACCTTGAATTATGTATAAGGCCATCCTCAAATCTCTACATGATCCTCCTCTGATGAGGATTAAATGATAATGTCACTAATAAAGATAAATATGAATTATTCCATGTATGGATAAAATATTCAATTCATAATATCCATAATCAAATTGGATGAATTATTCAATAAAAATGTATAATCAATAACTCATATTGTTTTTAGTGACATCGTTATATTTTTTCTATAATATCATCCTCACAAAACCTCAAATTATGGTATTTGAACCTACGATTGTTCTCTGAAAACCAACTAACACCTTTCAACTGTTTGAAAAGGAGATCAATCCTCTACAAAAGGTATTTATTCTTTATCATTACCTGATTCAAGTGATGAAAATCAATTAAAATCCTCAAACTATCATCCTCTTTTTCAATGAAAAATACTAGATATGCTTAGGGGGACACACTAGGTATGATAAAACCATTATCACAAAGGTATCCCAAATACACTGTTATCTCCCAGAACTCGGTAGGGTCCATTTGATATGACACATGATATATTGGGGTCTTATCAGGGATAAAGTTGATGTAAAAGTCGATATACACTTCATAGGTTGTCCCTGAACATCTTTGTAAAGGATGTTCATATAATCACCCACAACTCTTTGAAGCTATATTCCTAAAAATACTACTACACTAAGAGATTATGCTTTCAACAAATGGGAAATAGGTTGTTTCATCATTCTCATTAATCCCACTCTCTCCATTATAATATCTCTTTCTCCCTATAAAGATAACCTCTTCCCATAAACATTTAGGATTCTATCTCTCCTATAATGGTAGTCTATCCTTCTATTCACCATGGATTACAAATCTAAATATAGGATCACATAATAAGGTTTCATCACAATGACCAACATATACCAAAATGAACTATTTCTATTGAGTGATAGCTCACACTATTGATAAATGATTGATATATAATTATTGATCCTTGTCAAAAACTCTAGACATAAATGATTAGTCAATGAATCAACAAGAATCTCTATCTCTTACACAAGGGATAAGATTATAAAATAATGACTCGTGTTGATGTCTACATATAATATAGGTAATATTGAAAAATTGTGGATTGAGCATAAAATCATCTCATGAGTAGTATGATCATATCTCTCTATATTTCGAAGCATCTCATTCCCTTTGGAAGCATCCCTCTGAACATATAATGGCCCACCTAATGGTGGTGTTGGGAGTATATTGTATCATCATCCTCCTCTAAAATCTCCTCCCTTGGTAGATATGCCAGTCCTCTATAACCACATCTTCTTTATTGTCTCCCTAACCATGAAAGGGGGATCCTTGATCATAGTGTTTCCTCTATCATTGGGGCAGATCCACTACCTAACCACCATCCATAGATCACTAGGTTGATAAATCATGATTCATGTGACCTCAACCATCACAAGCACAACATCACCCCTCTCAAGGCTGACTAAACCCTTTTCACATTACATGTGCTATATATCTATGCATCTAAGTCCAAGCATGTGTATTCCTCCAACACAGAGACCCCAACTAATGGAGCATTATTTCTAATATATATGACTCATCCCCACAATGTTAACTTAAAGCAATAACCTATTAGTGTCCCCCTTCACGAAAGTTCTCAATGAAAATGGCCCTCAATAGAACTACAACATAAGTGGGAATGCATAAGGAAACTCTGCTATCTGAGATGTATCTATGAAGGAAATTCATAAAATTCCATGACTATAAGTATCCATCCCACACCATATCAAGAGAGTTGTATGTGTGGTCAGTTAACCTCATGGCATAATCAGTAACAGAAATATAACCCTATTGTAACTCAAAAAGCTCCTAACTCCCCACATAGTGCATGCTCGAAGGGTAATTATCATTACGGAACAACTCTTGAAAGTATGTCAATGAGAGAATAACCTTATCATATGGCTCTAGGATAATACCCCACCATCATTCTACTAATTCATGAAGAATAATTTCCTCAATCATTACTATCTGATCCGTCGGGGTCTAAACAAGCCAAAATACTCAGACCACCAGCTCGATCCAATCCTATGCTCCCCAAAGGTCAGGATCCCCATGAAACATGAGTGGTATTTTCCAATGTAACCCAGATGTGATTTTAATACTTTATATTTTATCATCTTAAAAATATAGTGATTTATAATTCTTGACACATAGTTGATCACCCACGCAAACCACTAAGGGTGGATCCTTGTGATGATCAATAGCTGGTAACATCCCTCTATGAATATCTAGAATAAACACCTCATGAATGGGTCTATAAACTCAGGAATCATCACTAAATGGTTCATCATCATGATATTATGTTGGGATACTTGTTGGATAACATTGTGGAGGATTATTGAAGGTTACCAAGATGTACCAATGTTAGATGAGAATATCTAGAGATCTAACTCCAGAAGAAAATTAAAGTCCCAAAACCAAACCTATATTATGAATTAACTATTTGATTCACTAAAATAAATGTATCAATAGGTCAATTCAACATGTTAGTGGTAAGAGTCTTGGTATGCGGATACGTTAGTATCTACATCAACACTAGGTTCCCTGTCCGGAGTCCCAAACTAGAGACACTATGACATAATTTCCAAAGTTTCCATAACAACCCTCATGATATTTCAAACTCTAAACACCAAACTGAGGAAAACCCACCTTTTTTACCACTCTATCATTACTTGATACACTAAGACCCCATTGGGGTGGTTTGTAAGATAAACGTTACACCCCAATCCCCCAACCAATAGGATAGTGGTTTACAACTATCACCGAGTAGCCATATAACTAAAATGGGAGTCCTTAGCCTACATGACCTATATTTACACACAAAAACATTTCCAATTAATAGTATAATGATATATGAATAAAAAAATATCTAGATTGTAAACCATGCATGAAACATCCTCTAGGAAATACATCAATGTGCAGTAAGGGAATAAAAATGATATAAAGAGTAAAAATACACACCCAATTAGATATGCATACACAAAAATTCAATAATAGAAAAATATAGAAACAATAAATAGATCATAAGTATAAATATCCATGGATGATCATAGAACACAACTATCACATCAAACTACCACGAATATCTTCTAAATCCAAGTCCACCAATGACATGATCAATCTGTCTATAGTTTTCATAAGACACAACACGTGCGATAATAGTCGATGTGGGGATGAGTATATACATATGTAGTGGGACTCCCTAAAATACCAGAGGGAAGTGATAGAAACAATGTAATTCATCTCAACCCTATGGAAATTGGGTAAAGAAACCCAACATTATATACATTCTCACAAATAAACCCAAGAAAAGAGAGAGAAGGGGCGTCCATCTCTACAACCAACTAAGAATATTGAGCCATATTGTAGCTCCAAAAGCTCTACATGTAATTCCCATAACCATAAAAAACCTCCCATGAATTAGAGTAGACATCCCTCACACTACCATTGTGCTCCATAGTTGAGGGATGACTAACTTCCATTGAGGGATCGCTCCCAACAAAAGCTTGAAGATAGTAGATTACCACTCAATATATAACGGATCAAATCCCTTTTTAGTATAGTGGTGTACCTAATAAACCAATTTAAATATTATGGGGGTCATGTTCAATGTCTTGACAAGGGACTACAAACCCCAACATCTCTATGATGTACAAATCTAATCACTGCCATTGGAAAAGGGTCTCTGAAAGAAGAACCCCACTCATACACCTTGGGTCATGAATCTAATGAAAATATGAAGGATTCCATTGCAAACTACATATAAAACTAATAAATACAATATACACAAGAACATAAATCCATGACCTTGATATTGAGATAAACCGTGTAGAGGTTTTTTTAAAAACTACACAGCAGGTACATTAGGTCACATGGTTTCTTACTCCGCCTGGACATTGGGGTGTGTTCTTTATTAGACATGGTTTGGATAACCATGTTACTCTACATGGAATGTACATGGGGTCACATTTTTTTACAAACACATTGGTTCCTTTGTATGTAACCTTTAAACACGACACGGTTAACCATGTATATATGCACGCCATGTCCCAAGCGGTGCATGGTGTGTCTTTTAACAAAGGGTCATGGTCACATGTTATTGGAAATTGGATCAGCATATGAGGTAGGGTAAGATGGATTTTTGGCCTTGAAACATGGGATATGATATGTAACTCATATAAAACCCTAACCACTATGGAAATTTCTACAACATTGTGAGTGTTCCTTTTACATATAGGGTGTGTAGTCAAATTTAATTCAAGTAGTGAAGCATGCCTTCATGTGGATTCCATATCGATGATTCCCACTAACTTCCTCTACATTTGAACTACATGAATCTTACAAAATGGAAAGCTAAATCGTATGATCCAATATTTCTGAACTCTTATGGATCGAAATTATAACTCTAATCTCCTATGGGGTAATTGTTGTGCCTCCCATCATTGCATGACTTTTCTATCCATGATGTCATCACCTGCATCCTGCAACGCATTTTGAAATTTCCACAGAACATTAATCCCTATGTCTTTTATGAATCCTCCATGAATCCAATGGTCCAATCATTCTTGAATATGACCTAATAATTTCAAATCGATGACCTCAGTGACCAACAACAAGGAACATGAAGAACGATATTGGGAAAAGCATAATAATGGTGTGAGAGTATCATGGGAGAATGAAATCCCATCCAATGACCATAAATTGTGGTATCTAAGGGTGTAAAGTATTGGTATAATGAACAAATACAATTTGGTTCAATAAAGAAAATAAAAATTTCCTAATGAGAATGACAGAAATAATAGAAAATTAAGAACATATGAAATCCATTCTTAACAAATTAATCAAAGGGAGGAACAAAAAAATAATCCCTACCTCAATAATAGACTAATCAATGGTGAAGAAAATGTTTTATAGTGTTTAATGTGAATATTCCAACACATTCATTGTCTATCTCTTGATTCTACTAGATCATTATCATTTATCAACATTTAAGAGTCCTCAACACAAAAGGATCTCTCCTCCTACTACTCTCTAATATCATCTGGTTATGTAGTGATCCCTAGAGATTTTTTATAATGGAATATAAATAGAAAAATAATAAGGTTCGGTTAATTAAATAAATATAAATAAATTATTTATTTATTTAACCTAATGCACCCAGAATTTCCTTCTTCTACCAAACGTTATATATTAATAAACCTTATATCATGCCTAGGATAAACCCCATGTTTAAGAAACAACTACGGTCTCAAATTCACAATACGAGGTCCTGATCAATGGAAACCCATTTAAACTACAAATGTGTGTGTGTGTTTTGTGATTTAATATATATTATTATTTTTAAAATATTAATTTTGTGGTTCTGTGACACCCACAACATTGCACCAACTCTAATGAAATATTCTAAGATATATATATAAATATTGAAAAAAAATCAATCTAATGAAATCAATGTTGTTACTGTACCCTTCTTAACTAAAATACACTTTTATATATCCAATTTATTGAATTTAAACACACTCCTATAATCAAACCATTTACACAATAAAAGGAAACAATATTATTTTATAATTCAACTCCTTTATTTATTTCATACTTTCAAATTAATACATATTCAAATAAATTTTAATTTTTTCAGGTATTCAGATATATGCATTTCTCAAACCACAAGAGTAACTCGACTATTATTCAATGTACAACACTCATCATTTTCCATTATATAGAATAAAAAATTGTTAAGTGTGTGAATATTATAAGATAATAAATATAAATTTTTTTACCTGTCTAATAATCATACTATTTCAAAAAAATAATTTTATATTTTCAGATAATTCCACAAAAATATGGTGTCCAAGAAATTTTAAAATTGGTTACATTGTGTGTATTTTGGATTTCATATTCCAAAGAATTTATTTATGAGTTTCAAAAAATGATTCAACATATATACTACCATGTAAAACATATTTTTTGGCCTTGTAACACTCCATGTTTTAAGACCCATTTTCTTTATGAAATTATATATATATATATATATATTTATGAAGTATGTTTCTCTATTCTTTAAAAAAACTTGAAATTTATTTTAAAATTGGTCATATAAGATAAGAATCAAACTAACAACACTTTATTCATTTATAGTGGAACATTATAATATAGGTACATGAAATCATTTATTACGTACCATGGAATATTAGATACCATGACTGATTACATCTTCTAGGACATCCAAAATAAAAAGTGGTTATTAAAAAAAGAATTAAATCATTAAATATATGATAAATCATATATCATATTCTCTCTTGAGGATCATAATTAGTGGAACTAAATCCTAAAATGATTAATAACAATATCAATGGGGAAATCATGTTGTAAAATTTAAGATGAAAATTTAGGGAATAAGAAGTGTGATTTATGATATTAGAAATGATAGAATATATATGATGTAATTGGTGAAATATAATTTTTATAAAAAATCTATATGGTCTTCATATATATGATTCATTGGATATAAATGGGTTTGATAGTTGTTATGAAGTTTTATTTAATTAATCAAAAGGTTTAAATATTATTTTGTTTAAATATAAATGAAATAATGAAATATTTAATATTTAATTAAAATATTGATTTATAAAAATAATTCTATGTTCTTTATATTATTATTATTAAAAAATGATATAATGTATTTATAAAATTCAATGAAATATTTTAGTTCTAATGGATTGATAAAATGCATATAATATAAATATACCACATTTATTCATTGAAAATTTACTAAAACTAGTCCATAACTGATTTCTTCTTCATAAAATGAAACTAAAAATCATGAAATGAAATTTTAAATTTATAAATCATTATGGAGAATGTATTATAGAGTTATATATAATATTAACATGGTATCAAAGAACTAGGATGAACATCGACATTACAAATCAAGTGTGAAATAATCAAAATCAGTAACATCTAATGATTAAAAAAATATCCAACTAAAATTATATAATGAATGATTATAAAGATTATAAAAATTAATAAATATGAATAAGGTTTTTATGTAAGTTATTAATATTCTTAATTTTATTATATAGTATATTGAATCAATTTCCTAGAATTTGGATGTAATGGTAATTTATTTTTGGGGTTTAAATATCCTTCCACAGAGTTATAATGTTTCTTAATAAGCTTCATTCTTATAAGTTTTGATTCTTTCACCCAATGATTATTTTATATTTTGTTTATAATTTTTTATCTGAATTTACAATTATTTCCCATAAAATTATTTTTAATGGGTTGTTACCTTAAAGATTATGACATGCGTTTGGTGTTTCCTATACTTGAATCTTTTACTTGAGTAATAATCATTCGACCTTAAATATTATCTTAAAGATTAAATTATTACTTCCTATGAAAATATTATATTTTATTCCCCTTTTTTCTCCAAAATTTACATCTTAACATTAATGTATCATCCTAGATGGAATTATTTTATCATAAAAATATTATATTGTTATGAATAATTTACATCTTTTATAATGGATATTTCTCTTCCATAACCACAATGTTATTTTCTATAAATGATTTCATTTACCAATTTGAAATAAATTTATGTAATCTCCCATGTGATCTTCATATTTCTATGTAACTATTTTTAAAAAATAATCCTTACTAATCTTTTAAAATATGTTGGTTTTAGTAATGGTTTTTTAAAATATTAAAAATGTATTTCCTTTCATGGTCATGTATTTTATCATCCGCATAGAATTTGTTAATATAAAAGATATCTTATTTAACGAATTAATTATTGGTATTTTTAAAGTTTCTTTTTAATAAAAATCTTGATTCCTTCTAGAAATTTACTTTTTGAAGTGTCTCAAAACATTACATATTTATGAAAATGTTATGAAATGTTTTCTAAATACTTATTTTTATTTTTACATAGATTTTACTCCATAAATTAAAAATATTTATCATGTATTTAGTTATTTTTTACAAATAAAACAAAAAAATCCTTTACGAATTAATTATTTTGGTTTCTGGAGTTTTTAGAATCAACTGATTTAGTTCTTGAAGTCATTTTATGTGATATCATTTGGAATCATTAAAAACTTATATTCCGTCCATGGGTTTTCAACATATTATATTGGATTCATTTTTCATGAAACACATTCTTATAGATTATAATTATGAGATGAGTTGGATCATTTAAATCCCTAATATAGTTTTTTATATATTAAATCAATGATACATGTTGTGTTTGTTAAAGACCTATGATGGGTTGGGTCCATTATTTCCTTGGGATGGGTGGAGACCATTATATATCTCTAATGAATTAGGAAAATATTTATATATCATGATATAATAAAAGTAAATGAGAAATGACGCTCAAAACATAAGGGGAAACAATTAGTGATTCTTGAACCATATAGGTAGATGAGTAGTGATTCTTGATCCACTTGGGAAATGGGTAGTGATGTATGATGTTCTATGTGATGGGAAATAAGTAGTGATTCTTGATCCACCATGATTTGATTGTCTTGAAAAATGAATCTTTTTTTGTAATAGGGGATTCCCTCTACTGGGGGGGGTTCTTTACATTAACCCCTTGTTCATTCCATGAAGCTATAATGGTATCCCTATTCTGAGGGGACTTATGATAATTACAAGGGTATCCATTTTAGAAAACAAACCCTATGTTTATTTATTTTTTATCAATAAAATATAGAGGAAGATCCATCATTGGATCTTATCTTACACTTACATGTTGGGATTTGATCTCCATGGCTTGAGGATGATTCATCAAATAGATTCAATATAATATCCCTAACTATGTTCTTAATTTTCCTCTTCTATTATTCTCCTAATCATTTAGTTTAGATGGATTGGTTTTTTAGAGATGATTTTATAGAAGCGTGGTGAAATAATTACTGTTATTGGTGTTGTACTCCACTCTCTTGGATTTTAATGATCACAATCACTCTCATCGTGTTCTAACTTGTTTTCAAGTGCTTTTGATGATAGGAAAAAGGTTGCCAAAGAGTTGGCCCAAGAAGAACTGGAAATGGACTCACTGAGTCCACCGGCCCACCGGTGGATAACCACCGGCCAGCCGGTGGTCTCTGGAAGGAGCAAAGCTCTCTGCCAGGTTCCACCGGTCAGCCGGTGCCTGACCACCGGCCCGCCGGTGGAACCAGGCAGTAGGCTTTGCCCACTGCCAGGTGCTACCGGCCGGCCGGTGTCTGGATCACCGGCCAGCCGGTGGAACCAGACAGAGAGCTTGCTCTCTGTCTGAACCACCGGCCGTCCGGTGTCCCAGCACCGGCCCGCCGGTGGAGTCTGGACAGAAGGATCTTGCTTCTGTCTGGAGCACCGGCCAGCCGGTGGACAAGCACCGGTCAGCCAGTACGCCCAGTCAAACTAGCCGTTGGGCTTTTGACCAGCCTGTCCACTTGACCCCCAATGGCTCCAAAAGCCCTCCAACGGCCATATTGAAGTATTTGGGGATATTTCTCCTATAAATAGACGAGGATGGATGCCGGGAACACCCGAAACATTGGAATGATATTTTGATACCTTGGAGCTCCAAACGACAAATCTCTAAGGCTACTTGTGATCCACCTCCATCCTTGAAGCTTGGGCTGCCTCTACATCAACTACTCTCACACTCTTGGCGCTCAAGGCTTCCTCAAGTTTGTTGTAATTTATTTATTTAAATTTTTTAGTTCTTCATTGGGTTTGTATTAAAACAAACCATCCTTTTCTTCCTCACTTTCATTTTGGGTTTCTTGCTACAACCATAATAAAAAAGCAAGTTGTACGAAGGTGATCTAGCCTACCTTAAAACGGCTAGTTGGTTTCTTGCTACAACCATTAAAAAGCAAGCTGAAGTAAATCTCTCAACGGTTGAGTTGGGAGCGGAGACATAGGCTTTGGTTTAAGCCGAACTCCGTTATCAAATTGTGCCTTGCCTCTTTTTATTTCCGCTGCATTTATAAATTGTTTTTAAATTGTTAATTATTTTTTAAAAGGCAATTCACCCCCCCTCTTGCCATTACTCTCCGACCAACAATTGGTATCAGAGGGAGAGTTTGTGTAATACCTTAACCGGTTACAAACTCAAAATCCATTGTGATGGCTTCTTCCTCACAAGCACCCGAAGGGTATTCCATGACTCGGGCTCCATTCTTTGATGGAACTGACTACAATTATTGGAAAACTCGCATGATTACATTTCTTAGAAGTATTGGATATCCTATATATAGAATTGTTTTGCAAGGCTATACTCTCTCTAGCAAAGATGAGTCTAAATGGACCCCCGAAGACATTGCTAATTTTGAGCTTGATGGAAAAGCCATGAATGCTCTTCATTGTGGGTTAGACCGTAATGAATTTAATCATATTTCTACTTGCACCACTTCTCATGAAATTTGGAAGCTTTTGGAAGTGACCCATGAGGGCACTAACAAAGTTAAAGACACTAGATTAGATATGTATCGTCAAGACTTTGAAAGTTTCACCATGCACCCACACGAATCTATTACGGAAATGTTTACTCGCTTCACTGATGTGTGTAATGGGAGAAAGTCTCTTGGAGATGATGTTTCTGCAGAGACGATGGTCAAGAAGATTCTTTGGGTCCTACCAAGCTCATGGGCTCCAAAGGTGAAGGCAATCCAAGAAGCGAAAGATGTCAAGAAAATGCTGGTTGAAGAACTCATTGGATCACTTATGAGCTATGAGATTACCATGAAGAGACAAGCCGATAAAGAAGGTAACATCTTCAAGGAGAAAAAGAACATAGCATTCAAAGCAAAGCAAGAAATCTCCTCCGATGATAGCGGATCCGAGATTGCTCAACTTGCAAGAAAAATGAGTAAGTTCATGAAGAAAAAGAAGAATTTTCAAAGGGCACGAAAGGAAGAGCCAAAAGCAGAAAAAGAGGTTACATGCTTTGAATGTGGAAAGAAAGGCCACATCAAACCGGAGTGCTCTCTTTTCAAGAAAAGGTTAAAGGAAAAGAAAAACAAGAATGCCTTCAAAGCGTCAACATGGAGTGCAAGCGATGACTCCATGTCCTCAAGCGACACAAGCGATGAAGGTGGAAAATGCCTAATGGCACTTGATGAGGTATCATCTTCCGACTCCTCTTCCTCATCTTCTTCTTTTAATAATAACATGTCTTATGAAGATCTCCAAATTGCGAGAGATCAATTAGAGGAAGGTTTTCACGAACTTACCTCTAAATTTTTGGCCTTAGAAAAGAAACACAAAATTCTAATTTCTGAAAAAGATCAACTTCTCAAAAAGAATGAGGAACTTGCCCTTAAGGTCCAAGACATTCCAAATGTTGATTATTTGAATTCAACTATTAAAGATTTAAGGGAATCTCTTTCCAAGTTCACCCAAGGTGAACAGAATTTGACCAAATTGCTAGGTTCTCAACGTTCGGCTAGAACCACACATGGACTTGGCTTTAACAAGCAAGCCACCTCTTCTAGAGCACCCACTACTTTTGTAAGGGGGATATCTCAAAATAAATTCTATAATTATTGTAGAAAAATCGGACATATGATTTATGAATGCGATTGTAAAAATGCTAGATATGGCCGCCCCAAAATCATTACCTACTCGGATGAATATCTTAGGATGTATCCCTCTAGACAAGTATGGGTTCAAAAGTCTCTTTTAGCTAATCTTTCCGGACCCAAACTTATATGGGTACCAAAATCTATTCTTTCTTGATTTTGTAGGATAAACACCAAAGAAGTAAGCCTTCGAAAGGCTCGTGGTATCTCGACAGCGGATGCTCGAGGCACATGTGTGGCGATCCCTCCGAGTTCAACTCCCTTGAAGAATTCGATGGAGGATACGTCACCTTCGGTGACAATTCAAAAAGCAAGATCGTCGGAATAGGTACCATTGGTTTTGGTAGCTCCTCCTTAATTAAAGATGTTTTATTTGTTAAAGGTTTAAAACATAATTTAATTAGCATTAGTCAACTTTGTGATAGTGGTTTTTCGGTGAATTTTCAAAATGATTTATGCAATGTGTTTAATTCTCAAAACAAATTGATATTTTCTGCTTCCCGTTTTCAAAATGTTTACATTATTGATTTAAAGTCTTTAGCTAGCCAAAATGTTAAATGTTTAAGTGCTCTTGACAATGAGTCTTGGCTTTGGCATAGAAGGTTGGGGAATTGTAGCTCTCATTCACTTCTAAAGCTTAATAAGAACAAGCTCATCCGTGACCTTCCTAAACTTAAGTTTAAGAAAGATTTGATTTGTGAGCCATGCCAACTTGGCAAGAAACACAAATCTTCTTTCAAATCTAAGAAGGAAGTGTCCACCTCAAAATATCTTGAGCTCCTTCATCTTGATCTTTTTGGTCCTACCCCTGTAGCAAGTCTAGGTGGAAAATCCTATACCTTTGTTCTAGTAGATGACTTTTCTCGTTTCACTTGGGTTTTCTTTTTAGCTCATAAAAATGATGCTTGTAGAACCTTTTTGAAATTCTCTAGGAAAGTAGAAAACGAAAAAGGATATAAAATTATATCGCTCCGTAGTGACCATGGAGGTGAATTCGAGAACAAAGAATTCGATGAATTGTGTTCCTCTCAAGGATACAATCACACCTTCTCTGCCCCTAGGACTCCACAACAAAATGGAGTGGTTGAAAGGAGAAACCGAACTCTCCAAGAAATTGCTCGAACCCTCCTTAGTGAATTCAACCTCCCTCAATATTTTTGGGCCGAGGCGGTAAACACTGCTTGTTATACTATCAATAGAGTCCTTGTAAGACCCCTTCTTAAGAAAACCCCCTATGAACTTTGTAAAGGAAAATTGCCCAAAGTTGGTTATTTTAAAGTGTTTGGTTGTAAATCCTTTATCCTTAACACAAAAGATAACCTTGGGAAATTTGATGCCAAATCCGATGAAGGTATTTTTCTTGGGTACTCCAACTCAAGCAAATCCTATCGTGTCTTCAATAAACGTTCAAAAACCATCGAAGAATCATCTCATGTCAAATTTGATGAAACTCTTCCAAAACCTCACCCGGTCATTGAAGATGTTGAAGATAAGCTTGATAAGCTTCACTTGAATGATTCCTCTACTCCTCCCAAGGAGGATGACCATCAAGAACCCTCTTCACCTTCTTCTCCTTCCACCTTGCCTAAGGTTTGGAAACCTTCTAGAGACCATCCTTTAGAAAATGTTATAGGTGATCTTCAAGCCGGTACTCGAACTAGAAGATCAATCCTCAACGAGGTTGAACATCAAGCCTTTCTTTCTCAACTAGAGCCTCAAACCATTAATGATGCCATTAATGATGAGAATTGGTTTCTTGCAATGCAAGAGGAATTAAATCAATTCTCTAGAAATGATGTTTGGACTCTTGTTGAAAGACCCAATGATCATCCAATTATTGGCACTAAATGGGTTTTTAGGAACAAACTTGATGATCAAGGAAATATAACCCGGAACAAGGCTCACCTAGTAGCTAAGGGATATAATCAAGAAGAAGGAATTGATTATGGTGAAACCTTTGCGCCCGTCGCTAGATTGGAATCCATTAGGATCTTGTTGGAATTCGCCGCTCACTTAAATTTCAAACCTTTTCAAATGGATGTTAAAAGTGCTTTTTTAAATGGTTTTATTTCAGAAAAAATATTTGTTGAACAACCCCCCGGTTTTGAAGATCCAAAATTTCCAAATCATGTTTTTAAGTTAACCAAGGCTCTCTATGGCTTAAAACAAGCCCCTCGGGCTTGGTATGAGCGGTTAACAAAATTTCTTTTAGAAAATGATTTTAAAATGGGTCAAGCCGATTGTACCCTATTTTTAAAACACACTTCCAAGGATCTTTTAATTGTCCAAATTTACGTTGATGACGTTATCTTTGGTTCAACCAAAGAATCTCTTTGTACTGATTTTTCAGATTTAATGAGAAAAGAATTTGAAATGAGTTTTATGGGGGAATTAAAATTCTTTCTTGGTTTTCAAATCCTTCAAAATTCAAATGGTATTTTTCTAAACCAAGGCAAATACACAAACGAACTTTTAATTCATTTTGGTATGGATCAAGTAAAGGAAATTAGTACTCCCATGATTACTTATTGTAAACTTACGTTAGATGAAGCCGGGAAACCGGTGGATAACAAGCTTTATAGGAGTATGATTGGGAGTTTACTTTACCTAATTGCGACCCGTCCTGACATAATGTTCAGTGTTTGTCTTTGTGCTCGTTTTCAAGCCAATACCAAAGAATCTCATTTTAAATCGGTAAAAAGAATTTTTAAGTATTTAAAAGGATCCAAAAACATTGGTTTGTTTTATCCCTCTAATACTTCTTTTGAAATTTCGTCATATTCGGATGCTGATTTTGGCGGATGTCAATTAGATCGTAAGAGTACTAGTGGAACCTGTCATCTGCTAGGCAATTCCCTTGTTTCATGGAGTAGCAAAAAGCAAAACTGTGTTGCTCTTTCTACTGCCGAGGCCGAGTACGTAGCGGCTGGTAATTGTTGTGCCCAAATTATTTGGATGCAGCACACTCTCTTGGATTATGGCCTTACCTACGATCACATCCCTATACGGTGTGACAACACTAGTGCCATTAGTATCTCTAAGAATCCAATACAACATTCTAGGACTAAGCATATAGATTTAAGGCATCATTTCCTTCGTGACCATTTTCAAAAAGGGGATATCACTTTGGACTTCATTTCTACTGATTTCCAATTAGCTGATATTTTTACCAAACCGCTCCCGGTTGAACGTTTTGATTTTATTAAGGGGGAGTTAGGAATGATTCGTCATTGAGCACTATTAAATATTTGACTCAATTTGGCTTGCTTATATTTCTCTTTAAGATATTTAAACTCTTTCTTTTTTATTTTTTTTAATTTTTTTTAATTTTTTATGAATTTCAATACCACCGGTCAACCGGTGGTACATCACCGGTTAACCGGTGGTGTCGGGTTTTGCTATATGGGCCGGCCGGAGGAAGGGTTAAAATTAAACCCTTCTCTCTTTTTTTCTATTCTTTCTCTCCCTCTCGTGCGCCACCCTCAAACCGAAGCCTCCCTCCTGCCCTAGCCTTCTTCCTCCTCCTTGCTCTCTCAAAATCCTTCTTCTCTTAATCTCTTTATTCTTTTTCTCCCTTTTGCCATCATGGGTCCTTGCTCTACATGCAAAGGCAAGGGAATCGCTCAAGAAGCTCCTCCTCCTCCTTCCATCCCTCAACTTCCGGACATTTGGCATGACAAAGTCATTCTGCCGGGTAGGGTAATTGATTTTTCTTCGCTTTCTTCGGCTCGACTCGAGCTTTTCTCAATCATTGAATATCAACACTGGCATTCCTTCTTTGAACCTCCTGAAAAGGATGTCATTTATCCCCTTCTTGTCAAGGAATTTTATGCTCACCTGACGTGGTCGGTTTCTGACGACGTCGATACCATTACCACCACTGCTCTTGGGCAACCCATCACCATCACTTCTTTGGAGATTGCCAGGATGCTCGGGGTTCCTCATGTTGGACCTCATGCATTTGCTCAGGGGGAGTTTCCTCGGGACCCTGATTTTAATCTAGCTGTTGCCCTTGAGCATCTCACAGGGCAGCCCACCGATCCCATTGTCAAGCTCTCCCAGCTCACCCCAAACCATCGCATCATTGAGCGCCTCATTCAGACCACTCTTGCACCCCGTATCGGTGATCACGATACGGTGAAATTTATTGATATCTATCTTCTCTCATTTATCACCAGAGGCATTCATTTCAATTTGGTCCGGTTTCTGTTCCGGGCCATGGCTTATGTGGCTGAGCACCCGCGCCGGTCCAAAACTCTACCTCACGGGCGCTTGTTGACCAAAATCTTTACCTTTCTTGATGTCCCTCTTCGTACTACCTCCTTCGAGCAGCCTAAGAAGGATAGCATTATCAATTTTATGATGGTGCAACGGATGAACATTCATTGGCATCCTTGGCGTCAGGAGTGGATTACTGACAAGGAGGGCCTTCTCAAGGCTTACTCACCTCAGACACATTCACACCCTCCTACCCATGCCATGCCTCCTGCTATAGCTGCTGCCTATCCTCTTTCCGATAGTGAGGACAGTGGGGATGATGAAGAGGAAGGGAGTGGTGACAACGAAGGTGAGGATGCTGCTGCTGCTGATGAGGAAGATGGAGCGGGTGATGATGCACCGGAGCCTGCTGAGGCTGTGCCCCCTCCCGCTGATGCTGGTGGCGTGTCGGTGATGGCTGATCAGTTCCTTCGCTTCCAGGATCAGATTGAGACCCGGCTCGATTTACAGTTTTCTTACTTCAGCTCTCAATTTGATCAGCTCCACTCACGGATTGATTCTCTTGATCGTCGCTTTGAGGCGGTCCAGGCTCCTCCGGCTCCTCCAACCTTCCGGCGTCGTCGTCACTCTCGGCCCTCGAGGAGTGAATAGAGCCGTTTCTGTTTTTCTTTTTTTTTGACTTGTCTTTGTATTTTGAATTTTCTATGTAACGGTTCGTCTTTTATAAAATTCAAGTTATCATATCTTTCATCCTTTTTGTCATTGCTTATTAGTGTTTTTCTAATTTTTCTTTCGTACTTTTCCTCCTATTTTGATAATCCCAAAGGGGGAGAAGAAAATCTCTCTATTACATACTTAGTTACTTATTTCATTAAGTGCTCTTTTTAAAACAAGTCCAATTTTAATTTTTTACTTTCATCAAAATCTGTTTTTAAATGGTTAAGTTTTTTATTTCAGTTGTTTCTTTTAAATGACCTATGGTTACAATTTCAAAATGAACCATTCTCTTTATTTCAATCCTTTCAAGTTTAATATCATTTTCAATACATAATACATCATTGAAATTCTTGTATTAAAATGATCACTAAAATTTTTCATGTCAAAGTTTCTTATTGCTTTTTCACTTGGCTTATCCTTTTTAAAAGCTTTCTCTTTTGTGATTGTGATCATCAAAATAGGGGGAGATTGTTGTACTCCACTCTCTTGGATTTTAATGATCACAATCACTCTCATCGTGTTCTAACTTGTTTTCAAGTGCTTTTGATGATAGGAAAAAGGTTGCCAAAGAGTTGGCCCAAGAAGAACTGGAAATGGACTCACTGAGTCCACCGGCCAACCGGTGGATAACCACCGGCCGGCCGGTGGTCTCTGGCAGGAGCAAAGCTCTCTGCCAGGTTCCACCGGTCAGCCGGTGGAACCAGGCAGTAGGCTTTGCCCACTACCAGGTGCGACCGGTCCGCAGGTGTCTGGATCACCGGCCAGCCGGTGGAACCAGACAGAGAGCTTGCTCTCTGTCTCAACCACCAGCCTGCCGGTGTCCCAGCACCGGCCGGCCGGTGGAGTCTGGACAGAAGGATCTTGCTTCTGTCTGGAGCACCGGCCAGCCGGTGGACAAGCACCGGTCAGCCGGTACGCCCAGTCAAACTAGCCGTTGGGCTTTTGACCAGCCTGTCCACTTGACCCCCAACGGCTCCAAAAGCCCTCCAATGGCCATATTGAAGTATTTGGGGATATTTCTCCTATAAATAGACGAGGATGGATGCCGGGAACACCCGAAACATTGGAATGATATTTTGATACCTTGGAGCTCCAAACGACAAATCTCTAAGGCTACTTGTGATCCACCTCCATCCTTGAAGCTTGGGCTGCCTCTACATCAACTACTCTCACACTCTTGGCGCTCAAGGCTTCCTCAAGTTTGTTGTAATTTATTTATTTCAATTGTTTAGTTCTTCATTGGGTTTGTATTAAAACAAACCATCCTTTTCTTCCTCACTTTCATTTTGGGTTTCTTGCTACAACCATAATAAAAAAGCAAGCTGTACGAAGGTGATCTAGCCTACCTTAAAACGGCTAGTGGGTTTCTTGCTACAACCATTAAAAAGCAAGCTGAAGTAAATCTCTCAACGGTTGAGTTGGGAGCGGAGACGTAGGCTTTGGTTTAAGCCGAACTCCGTTATCAAATTGTGTCTTGCCTCTTTTTATTTCCGCTACATTTATAAATTGTTTTTAAATTGTTAATTATTTTTTAAAAGGCAATTCACCCCCCCTCTTCCCATTACTCTCCGACCAACAATTGGGGATTTCATGTGTGATTATTATAGGATGTATTGTGGGGAGGAAATTGAACCTTTATTTCTTATTCTCCTTACAGTATGAATCCTTGTGAGTTTGTTTACTGTTTTTTGTGTTTTTTGCTGAAATTAACCATCTATTTAGAGTTATAATGTGGGTATTTTTTATGTCTTAGGATTTCATGAGAGATGGGTGGGGACTAAATATTTTTTCTTTTGGTTTCAATGTCATAAGTATGGTTGGTATGTTTGGAATTAGGTATTCTACTTTGGGAAATAAATTTTTGAGTGTGTTATGGGATCATAAAGTAACCTTGAGAGGTGGTGAATGTAGGGTGATCAAATTCATACCCATTATATTTAACATAAAATTAATTCTTCCTTTAATTTTATCTAGCCTAAATCATCAGTTGTTATGTATGAATATTTATAATTTACCCTAACTACTTTTACTTTATGTTATGTAGAAAATGTAATGTAGAAAAACATGGGGATTTTTATAAGGTTCGACCTCAATGTCTGAACCTTATCCTTGTTCTTTCAATACTTTTAAAGTTTTGAATTTTTCAATACTAATATTATGATCAATTATAATATGTGACCGAAGTTATTATCCTTAACCTACAGTGTTCATCACACACACTAAACTATAAAACAAATATATTACTTTTTTTGTTGAGCTATATCCTGAAAAGATCATTCTACATCATGGTAGGAAATAAGTTGTTGTCTATACTAGAGTTTCCAATCATATAGAGTTTTTAACACCTCAAGCTTCTACGGTACGCTTCTCTTTGAATAATGTGATAGTGTGTGTTGTACGCAACATCGAGTTCTAACACACCACAACTAATCAAACTAGCTGTTATGAATAGTAATACCTAATTTTTGAAATTATATATATTTTATATTTCAAAATGGACTTTATTTTTGGATTCGGAATATCGAAATTATCCTAAGTTGAATTTTTTGTATTTTTCTGAGAAATTCCAATTTTTATGAATAGTGAAAAATACTTAAAAACAACTTTTTTAATCAAAATAATTTATAGTGATAAATTATATTATTGAGTGGTTTTAAATCATAATTAGAATATATTTTTTCCATTTTATCCAATGGTGTTCATTAGAATTAATTTCACTTTGAAATTGGACATAAACAACTATCAATCTTTTGATATATATTGTTTCTTAAAAACACGCTATTTGTTGTGACAGCGGGAATTAATTATAAAATTAATTAATGAAACTTATATGTTTGGAATTTTGTAAAATATACATCATTTTTTAATTCGGAATATCAATTATAGCTTAGGGTGAAATTTTGGAATTGTTCTGAAAAACTTAAATTTTTGATGAATAGTGAAACTACTAAGTGGTAGTTAAAAAACTGAATTTTTCAAAAAAACTTAATTTTACCGCTTTTGTGAATGGAATTTCGAAAATCCGAGAGACACGGTTAATATCAAGAAGTAAAATGTGGTTCAATGAGACGAAAATAATTTTTGGTGAATAGTAACTTTTTACTTTTATTTACCACGGTTAAAAGTAAAATAGGGTAATTAAGGGTAAAAATGATATTAATATTACCCTAACACATGTCCTAATTCTATTGGACAAGTGTATCTCGACCAAAAACAACCTTAGTAATAAAATATTATCATTTAGGTCCACTTGGATTAGATTAGGACATTTATTATTATTTAATTCAAAGAAGAGTTAAAAGAGTTAAAATCAAAGTTTATTTACTAAAACATTTTTTATATTGGGTTATACATAAGATAAATTCGATTGTAGATATCCATTAGAAATCTAATAAAATTTAATACATAATGATATTTTATTTATAATTTTTAGACTTTAAATAATTTAATTTATTTATGACACAATGATGATGCAATAATTACCATAATTGTAAAAAATTAAAATAATTGATATTATAAATTCCCAAATAAATATAATTTGAGCCTTTTAATGAATTAAAATAATTTTATAGGCTAATATGACATGTTAGTATTGATTTAATTAACTTTTGTCGAAGTAATCATTCTGTTATGAGTTTCACAAAAATCAATTATTGAATAGTGTCAAAATTGACATAAAAGATTTTTTAAAACAAATATTATATTATTAATTGATATTAAATTCCTAAAAATCTAAGGTTCGGCAAAGATACTTATATCATGATAGGTTCATCATTAATGGACCACTTGGGGGTCTCTTGGATGTATATAGTATGTTTATTAACTATATATTATAAAAATACAAAGTGACATGGTAAATGTCAAACTAATTAACTAAGAGTTAAAACTAAAAGATAAGGTTAATATAGTAAACCAAACCTGTCTAAATTCATTTGGTTGAATGGTTTTAGACCTATCCCTACCATAATTTTTTTATAATAAACTTTTGATCCATTATAAACCGAATATGAATTTATTATAAATTAATATTTCTAGCTTTTCCAAAGGTGCCCCTCACCCCTCTTATAAAAGGGAACTCCTCCTTCTCATTTCTTCACACATTCAAAGCCTTTATGTTCGGACAAACTCTTCCCCAATACTCTCCCAGCATCCCTCAATACAACCTAGAGGCCTTAGTTTGATCAGAAAGCCAACCTAAGGAGCCCTTTTGATCAAATCAAAAGGAAGAACCCGAAGAAGAGGTAATGATTTCACAACCCTTTTCCAAGTTCCTTTCTTCTTCCACTTCTTCTTTCTTTGTTATTACCATTATAAAATAATAACTCCAGTATCATATATATACTGTTATGTTATTATAAATATGGTAAAACCATATTCAGTATTCTATCCACCCTTTGAATAACATGTCACCATACGTGCGTACGTACGGCTTACCGTCTCCACGTCGTGGTGTAATTGTTATTCAATATATTATTATTTGGATGGGTATAATAATGATGTGTAACTCATGTAAATAATAAATATAACATGTTAATGGTTCTGTATATATGATATACCATCCATTTATATATTATTTTAATATCAAAAGAATGATATTGTCGCTCGTGCGTACGTACAGACTACCGTCTCCACGAACACGATGAGATTCATTCTCCATCGTATCCATTCAAGTATAATTATCATTTGATGATTAATAATAGTATCTAAGGACTTCATATCAATCTGGAGATGATTAATATACAACCTATCCATTATAAACATGGATTACTTAACAAAACATATAAAAGGAAACAAGTAAGTTAACACCCGAAACAACGATAATACTAAGATATTATTAACAAATCAATGTTAAAAGATCATATATGATATCATATTAATGTATATGATTCTTGTATAATTTAATAACAATTATTTCACCATTATACAGGAGTTTAACCTACCCCAACCAAGGAAAAGTACAAGGTAAGGGTTATTTCGCAATCTCTTCATTATCTGAGGTTGTTTATACGTAATAATCTACTGGGATCTCTTTATCATCCACATCCATGTTTCTTAAAAATGAATTTCAAAACATTTTTACTATTTACTAGAATATGGGTTAAATTCATTTATACCCTTTTTTGACTTTTTATAAGAGGTTTATAAAGGAATCTTTCCGTCGTTTTCCAAACAAGGTGCTTTTTAACCTTTTCGACAGAATTAAGGTAAGAATGTTTTTTTAACTTATACGGCGGATGTGGTTATTTTCCGCCGTTATAAAATCTTTGAAGCTTCCCTTAAATATTATAAGAATATTTTCAATGAAAATGTTTTATTTCATAAATATAGGACTCTTAAATGATTTCAAAATAGAAAGAGTTATTTCTCTAAAAAGAGTTTTGATTTCATCTATGTCAACATCCTTTGATGGATTTTACGCTTATTTGAAGTTGATTTATTATGATTCAAAACTTCTATATTATATTAAAGGTTTTGTGATATGTTTGACTGTGGATGTGCTATTTTTATACCATTCATGGTTTATGGTGAAAGTATTGAAATTTCGTATGCTAGTTTTAATACGAATGTTTTTGTAATGTTTAAACCTTTTCATATGGGAATCCATTGGACTTAATATGTGACGGGTGGAGCCCGCTATAGCTCCTCGATGCATAGGTAGGTCTCATGAGACAAACTAGTGTCTTGGCACAAGGCCTTGACAAAATCTTATTTGTAGTATTGGCACGAGGCCTTGGCTATGTGGTTATGATAGTCTGGCATTATGCATTCCATCATTATGAAAGTGGTTATTGATATTGAATGTGATTATTCGATTAGTAGAATATCCATGTGAATAAGTAAATGGAATTATTACATTTTATTTTTGCCATACTATGTTTAAGTTCAAGTTTAAAAGGCTTTTGTTTTAGTTATACATTGCCTTAAATGTTTATTCTTATTTATGAAAGTTTCCGCTATATTTTTATCCTTACTGGGCATTTGAGCTCACCCCTTTTCTATGTTTTATTTTTCCCAGGATTTGAAGAAGTAAGTTATGAATGACTTTCAGGGATAGTATGTGGGGATATGAGTGTGGAATATGGAGACTATGTTGTTGTAGTAGTTTTTCACTCTGTGATGTAATGTAAAACTTTATGAATATATCTAGTGTTTCCAAGGCTACTAAACCAATCGGTCTTTCGAGATTTGATCTTTCTTGTGATCATGCCAATGTAATGTAATAATGCACCGACTCTGGGTAACTAGGGTCGGGGCGTTATAGTTGGTATCAGAGGAAGTTTATTACAAACCTTGGAAGCTATATTTAGATAAACTCTGATTAGAGCATGTAGACCTAAGATGAACTTTGAGGATTAGTATAGAAGAACTTCCTAAAATTTTGGTATTGTTGAGATTTTGTGAGTTTTCCGAGCAATACATCCCTGTCTGGATACGAGTAGGTAGAGGCAGCTCTGGCACAGATGTACCTAGGGGTAAAACCCGAAAACACTGCTTTGAGCTAGACTCGAATGGGAACTGGTGCACGACAATAGGCCTTGCTGCACTCTTGGTTACGACACTCCCGGGGGATATGCTTAGGACAACTCTCATTTTCTTCACAAATCATTATGAAGGGTTTATGAGTATATACTTCCTCAACGAAAACATTCTTATGATTATGTATTATATCCATAAATAGTTCAATTTATGTTAAGTGTTTTATAAGTATGGGATTATGTATTTTGATTCACAAACTGATCTAGTTTATGCCATTGTTTAGAAATGGAGCCTAGTGGAAGAAATGGAAACTGTATCAATGCACGCACTCCATGTAGGGATTGCCCTCCTGTTCAAGATAATTATAATGGAGCTGGTGATGCAACTGGTGCCGATCAGCTAATCACCATACTGGGACAACTCACTCAGGTTATGAATAATAACCTTACTCGTACGGAGCACCCTGATCCGCAGTGTGGAGGATCAATGTTAGATCGATTCATGAGGCAACAACCACAAACGTTCAATGTTAGTACAAATCCCTTAGTAGCTGAGCAATGGATATTTTCCCTAGAGAAAATATTTCAGGCTTTGGGGAGTAGTGAAAGGGAAAAAGTTATCATGGCATTTTACCACCTCACTGGAGATGCTGATCAATGGTGGTCATTGATTCAAAATATGAAGGAAGGTGATGAAGTATCAAATATGGAATGGAGGGAGTTCAAAGATCTGTTTTTAGAAAAATACTTTCCTCGCGACCATCAAGCAAATATGGAAAGTCAATTTCTAAGTCTGAGACAGAAGGAGGATGAGAATGTCATAAAGTATGAGGCTAACTTTACAAGGTTAGCAAGGTATGCTGGTGATTATATACATAACCCAAGAAGTAAGATTGATCGTTTCTTTGATGGGTTAAAACCATTTCTCCGTCGAGCATTAGTCTCACAATCCTTCTCGTCATACGAAGACATTATCTCGTGTGCTATCAAGACCGAAAAGGAATTCTCTAAGTCTTATGACTTTAAAGCAAAGCAAGAGAATAAGAGGCATGTTGATCAATCTGTGAATGGAAATAAGGGGAAGAAAGGAAAGGTTGAATATCCATCCTGTGGTAAATGTGGGAAGAAACACCCCAGTACTTGCTTGAAGGGAATGGGCGTCTGATACAAATGTGGTGAAAAAGTCCACCAAGCTCGTGATTGAAAAGGGAAGAAGGAAGCTACCAATGTTCAGCGCTACAATTGCAGGGAGATGGGGAATTATGCAAATGAATTTCCTAAGCTTCAGGAGAACTTACCTCAGAAAAGGCCAAGGGATCAAGGCCAGGCTTATGCTATCACTACTGCTGAGGTAGAAGCTCCGAAAGATGTGGTGGCAGGTAATTTAATGGTTTCCTCAAGTTTAGAAAATGCATTATTTGATTCTGGATCATCGCATTGTTTCATATCTTCCCAGTCTGCAAAGAAAATTAGATATTTCCAATTTGATTTAACAAGGGAGTTGTCAGTTAAAACTCCTAAGGGAAGTATAATTGCAATAATGTTTTGTGAATCAGTCCCCATTAGAGCACATAAATGTTCTTTTTCTGCTGATCTCTTTGTCATACCTATGATTGAGTTTGATATAATCCTCATTATGGACTGGCTTTTGGACTATGATGCGAAAATTTATTGTAAGAAGAAAGAGGTTACGATTCTTGATGATGATGATAAGGAACACCTTATCTTTAGAGCAAAACCATCACCACCTAATTCTTATTTAGATCCACCCCCAGTAGCTCAACTAAATTCAATTATTGGGGAGGAAGAAAATGAAATAACTGTGGGTGAGGAAAAGAATTTTCAAATAGAGGATGTACTCGTTGTTAAAGAATTTGTAGATGTATTTCCGGAAGATTTACCTGGACATCCTCCAGAATGAGAAGTTGAGTTTTCCATTGATTTAATTCATGGATCAAGGCCTATATCAAATACCCCTTATAGAATGGCCACTGTAGAATTAGTCGAACTAAAGAAACAACTAGAGGAATTGAGTAATAAGGGATTTATTATCCCTAGTGTTTCTCCATGGGGAGCCCCTGTTCTTTTTGTTAAAAAGAAAGATGGATCCATGAGGTTATGTATCGACTACAGGGAGATCAATGCTATAACAATAAATAACAAGTATCCCCTACCACACATTGATGATTTATTTGACCAACTGCATGGAGCTCAATACTTTTAAAATATTGACCTTCGATCTGGATACCTTCAGTTGTGTGTGAGGAAGGAAGACATTCCGAAGACAGCATTTCGAACCAGGTACGGGCATTACGAGTTTACTGTAATTCCTTTTGGATTGACTAATGCACCCTCTGTATTCATGGATCTTATGAATAGAGTTTTCAAGGAGTATCTTGATGAATTTGTGGTGGTATATATTGATGATATCTTGGTATACTCCAAAAGATACGAAGATCATGAAAATCACTTGCACATTATCCTGAAGACTCTTAGAAGACATGAATTATATGGGAAGTTTAGCAAGTGTGAATTCTGGATTCATGAGATTTCTTTTCTTGGCCATATTGTCTCTAAAGATAGAATCTCTGTTGATCCTTCTAAGACCAAGGCGATCCAAGAATGTCCAGCACTTACGAGTATAACTGAGGTACGTAGTTTTATTGGTTTGGCAGGTTATTATCGACGTTTCGTCCAGAATTTTTCCCGATTGGCTAACCCATTAACGAAGCTCACACGTAAAGGGGTTAAATTTGTTTGGAAAAAAGATTGTGAATAATGTTTCGAAGAACTGAATAGAAGATTAGTCAATGCTCCTATATTGACTCTACCATCGGGGAATGATGGGTTCGTTATTTATAGTGATGCATCGAAGAAAGGACTTGGTTGTGTCCTTATGTAGAATGATAGAGTTATTGCCTATGCATCACGACAGTTGAAAATTCATGAACAAAACTATCCTACTCATGATCTCGAGTTAGCAGCTATGGTCTTTTATTTGAAGATATGGAGGCACTACCTCTATGGTGAAAAATGTGAGATTTATACTGATCATAAGAGTTTGAAGTATATTTTCTCACAAAAAGAACTCAACATGAGGCAAAGGAGATGGCTTTAATTACTCAAGTATTATGATTGTACGATACACTACCACTCGGGGAAAGCAAACAAGGTGGAAGATGCTTTGAGAAGAAAAGACCATGGAGTTTTGAATGTGATGAGAATTGAAAGGGATCTAATTTTGATGGATCTAGTGAAGATGGACATGGGAATAACCAGGGAAGGTGAAACATCAATGCTTTTTCAAATGGTTGCCAAACCATCTTTACTAGAAAGGATTAAGAGTTCTTAGAATGATGATGAATAATTTCAAAAGAAGATTAAAGTTGTGAATGATGGGAGACTGAGAGACTTTGTGTATGAAGATGGAATTTTGAAATTTGCGAAGAGACTTTGTGTTCCCGATATACCTGATCTAAAAAGGGAATTGCTGGATGATGCTCATAGTTCTAATTTCTCTATACACCCTGGGAGCACCAAAATGTATAGAGATTTGAAGGAACATTTTTTGTGGGACAACATGAAGAGGGAGATTGCTGATTTTGTGTCAAGTTGTATGGTTTGTCAACAAGTGAAAGCTGGAAGGCAACAGCCTGGAGGAGTCATGCAACCTCTTCCCATACCGGAGTGGAAATGGGACAATATTACGATGGACTTTGTCATGGGGCTACCAAAGACTCCTAGAAGGAACAATGCAATATGGGTTATTGTTGATCGTCTTACCAAGTCAGCACATTTTCTTGCTATAAGAGAAGATCTACCCCTGGAACGTCTAGCAAGACTATATATTAATGAAGTTGTGAGACTTCATGGAGTACCCCTATCGATTGCTTCTGATCGTGATCCTCGTTTTACTTCAAGATTCTGGAAAAGTATTCAGAAATCCCTAGATACTGAACTTCATTTGAGCATTGCTTACCACCCTCAGACAGAAGGACAATCAGAACGGACTATTCAAAACTTAGAAGACATGTTGAGATCTTGCTCACTTGACTTTCAGGGTATGTGGGATCAATATTTACCTCTGGTAGAATTTTCTTATAACAATAGCTTCCATTCGAGTATTCAGATGGCACCATATAAAGCGTTATACGGAAAGAGATGTCGTACACCAACCTGTTGGGATGAAGTTGGTGAAAGAAAACTTATAGGCCCAGAACTGGTGGAGGAAATGGTGGAAAAGGTGAAGGTAATCCAAAATCACATCAAAGCAGCTCAAAGTAGGCAGAAGAGCTATGCCGATAATCGAAGGAAGGATTTGGAATTTCAAGTCAGTGATCATGTTTTCCTGAAGGTATCTCCATGGAAGGGAGTCATATGTTTTGGTAAGAAAGGTAAATTGAGTCCCAGGTACATCGGACCCTTCGAAATTCTAGAACGAATTGGGGTCGTGGCTTACCGATTGGCAATGTCTCCAAGTCTCTTCAAAGTTCACGATGTGTTCCACGTATCTCTGTTGAGGAAATACATGCTTGAACCAACGCATGTACTAACCTATGAGGAATTAGAACTGGAACCCGATCTTTCTTATTGTGAAGAGCCAGTCAGGATTCTTGATACGAGAGAACAAGTACTGAGAAACCGGACGACGCGTCTGGTAAAAGTTTTGTGGAGAAACCATAAGATGGAAGAGGCAACGTGGGAACCCGAGGAACTTATGATGAAGAACCACCCGAGTATTTTCATGTGATAACTATTCTATAAATTTTGAGGATGAAATTATTTGAAGGAGGGGATAATGTAACACCCCAAGCTTCTATGGTACGCTTCTCTTTGAATAATGTGATAGCGTGTGTTGTACGCAACATCGAGTTCTAACACACCACAACCAATCAAACTAGCCGTTATGAATAGTAATACCTACTTTTTGAAAATATATATATTTTATATTTCAAAATGGACTTCATTTTTGGATTCTGAATATCTAAATTATCCTAAGTTGAATTTTTTGTATTTTTCTGAGAACTTCCAATTTTTATGAATAGTGAAAAATACTTAAAAACAACTTTTTTACTCAAAATAATTTATAGTGATAAATTATATTATTGAGTGGTTTTAAATCATAATTAGAATATATTTTTACCATTTTATCCAATTTTGTTCATTAGAAATAATTTCACTTTGAAATTGGAAATAAACAATTATCAATCTTTTGATATATATTGTTTCTTAAAAACACGCTATTTGCTGTGACAGCGGGAATTAATTATAAAATTAATTAATGCAACTTATATGTTTGGAATTTTGTAAAATAGACATCATTTTTGAATTCGGAATATCAATTATAGCTTAGGGTGAAATTTTGGCATTGTTCTGAAAAACTTAAATTTTTAATGAATAGTGAAACTACTAAGTGGTAGTTAAAAAACTGAATTTTTCATAAAACTTAATTTTACCGCTTCTGTGAATGGAATTTCGAAAATACGAGAGACATGATTAATATCAATAAGTAAAATGTGGTTCAATGAGATGAAAATAATTTTTGGTGAATAGTAACTTTTTACTTTTATTTACCACGGTTAAAAGTAAAATAGGGTAATTAAGGGTAAAAATGATATTAATATTACCCTAACACATGTCCTAATTCTATTGGACAAATGTATCTCGACCAAAAACAACCTTAGGAATAAAATATTATCATTTAGGTCCACTTGGATTAGATTAGGACATTTATTATTATTTAATTCAAAGAAGAGTTAAAAGAGTTAAAATCAAAGTTTATTTACTAAAACATTTTTAATATATGGTTATACATAAGATAAATTCGATTGTAAATATTCATTAGAAAGATAATAAGATTTAATACATAATGATATTTTATTTATAATTTTTAGACTTTAAATAATTTAATTTATTTATGACACAATGATGATGCATTAATTACCATAATTGTGAAAAATTAAAATAATTGATATTATAAATTCCCAAATAAATATAATTTGAGCATTTTAATGAATTAAAATAATTTTATAGGCTAATATGACATGTTAGTATTGATGTAATTAACTTTTGTCGAAGTAATCATTCTGTTATGAGTTTCACAAAAATCAATTATTGAATAGTGTCAAAATTGACATAAAAGAATTTTTAAAACAAATATTATATTATTAATTGATATTAAATTCCTAAAAATCTAAGGTTCGGACAAGAGACTTATAGAATGATAAGTTCATCATTAATGTACCACTTGGGGGTCTCTTGGATGTATATAGTAAGTTTATTAACTATATATTATAAAAATACAAAGTGACATGGTAAATGTCAAACTAATTAACTAAGAGTTAAAACTAAAAGATAAGGTTAATATAGTAACCCAAACCTGTCTAAATTCTATTGGTTGAATGGTTTGCGACCTATCCCTACCTTAAACTTTGAATAATCAACTTTGGATCCATTATAAACCGAATATGAATTTATTATAAATTAATATTTCTAGATTTTCCAAAGGTGCCCCTCACCCCTCTTATAAAAGGGCACTCCTCCTTCTCATTTCTTCACACCTTAAAAGCCTTTTGGTTCTGCCAAACTCTGCCCGAATACTCTCCCAACATCCCTCAATACAACCTAGAGGCCTTAGTTTTATCAGAAAGCCATCCTATGGATCCCTTTTGATCAAATCAAAAGTAAGAACCCGAAGAAGAGGTAATGATTTCACCACTCTTTTCCAAGTTCCTTTCTTCTTCCACTTCTTCTTTCTTTGTTATTACCATTCTAAAATAATAACTCCAGTATCATATATATATCGTGATGTTATTATAAATATGGTACAACCATATTCAGTATTCTATCCACCCTTTGAATAACATGTCACCATACGTACATACGTACGGCTTACCGTCTCCACATCGTGGTGTAATTGTTATTCAATATATTATTATTTGGATGGGTATAATAATTATGTGTAACTCATGTAAATAATAAATATAACATGTTAATGATTCTGTATATATGATATACCATCCATTTATATATTATTTTAATATCAAAAGAATGATATTATCGCTCGTGCGTACGTACGGATTACCGTCTCCATGAACACGATGAGATTCATTCTCCATCGTATGCACTCAAGTATAATTCTCATTTGATGATTAATAATAGTATCTAAGGACTTGATATCATTCTGGATATGATTAATATACAACCTATCCATTACAAACATGGCTTACTTAACAAAACATATAAAAGGAAACAAGTAAGTTAACACCTGAAACAACGATAATACTAAGATATTATTAAAGAATCAATGTTAAAAGATCATATATGATATCATATTAATGTATATGATTATTGTATAATTTAATAAAAATTATTTCACCATTATACATGAGTTTAACCTACCCTAATCAAGGAAAATTACAAGGTAAGGGTTATTTCCCAATCTCTTCATTATCCGAGGGTGTTTATATGTAATAATCTACTGGGATCTCTTTATCATCCACATCCATGTTTCTTAAAAATGAATTTCAAAACATTTTTACTATTTACTAGAATATAATTTAAAGTCATTTATACCATTGTTGGACTTTTTATAAGAGGTTTATAAAGGAATATTTCCATCATTTTCCGAACAAGGTTCTTTTTAACCTTTTCGACAGAATTAAGGTATGAATGTTTTTTTTAACTTATACGGCGGGTGCGGTTATTTTCTGCCATTATAAAATTGTCGAAGCTTCCCTTACTAGCTTATAAGAATATTTTCAAAGAAAATGTTTTATTTCATAAATATAATACTCTTAAATGATTTCAAAATAGAAAGAGATATTTCTCTAAAAAGAGTTTTGATTTCATCTATGTCAACATCCTTTGATGGATTTTACGCTTATTTGAAGTTGATTTATTATGATACAAAACTTTTATATTGTATTGAAGGTTTTGTGATATGTTTGACTGTGTATGTGCTATTTTTATACCATTCATGGTTTATGGTGAAAGTATTGACATTTCTTATGCTAGTTTTAATACGAATATTTTTGTTATGTTTAAACCTTTTCATATGGGAATGCATTGGACTTAATATGTGACGGGTGGAGCCTGCTATAGCTCCTCGATGCATCGGTAGGTCTCATGAGACAAACTAGTGTCTTGGCACAAGGCCTTGACAAAATATTATTTGTAGTCTTGGCACGAGGTCTTGGCTATGTGGTTATGATAGTCTGGCATTATGCATTCCATCATTATGAAAGTGGTTATTGATATTGCATGTGATTATTCGATTAGTAGAATATCCATGTGAATAAGTAAATGGCATTATTTCATTTTATTTTTTCCATACTATGTTTAAGTTCAAGTTTAAAAGGCTTTTGTTTTAGTTATACATTTTCTTAAATGTTTATTCTTATTTATGAAAGTTTCCGCTATATTGTTATCCTTACTAGGCATTTGAGCTCACCCCTTTTCTATGTTTTATTTTTCCCAGGATGTGAAGAAGTAAGTTATGAATGACCTGCAAGGATAGTATGTGGGGATATGAGTGTGGAATATGGAGACTATGTTGTTGTAGTAGTTTTTCACTTTGTGATGTAATGTAAAACTTTGTGAATATATCTAGTGTTTCCAAGGCTACTAAACCAATCGGTCTTTCGAGATTTGATCTTTCTTGTGATCATCCAATGTAATGTAATAATTCGCCGACTCTGGGTAACTAGGGTCGGGGCGTTACAGAGTTATCCTCAAACTTTCTAAAGGATATAACTTCAAATTACATGAAACATTTTATTAACATTCATAAAAGTTGATCTATCCTCTATTTATGTCAAAATTAGGTTATAATATCTCTCACCACCTTGAACTTAAACGTATAAAACATATTTGGGTTAGGAAATGATGTTGGTATGGATATCCTCCTTTTAGTGTTATGATTCAAGAGGACTCACAAAACTCCTTGAAAATTATATTTTCAATCTTCTCAAAAACATTGAATCAACTTTATCTTCCTTAAGATCAATTTTCCAAGACTTCCACTCTCAAATATTTATTTTAATCAACATTATCTTGATATAAATGATCTCTACCATTTTATATACTCATAATTCTCATTACATTTAGTGATTTGAGGTCATTTAAATTCAATGCTAAATTTTGTGAGCGTTTAATAATTATTCCAAAATGTAAAATTTGTAATATCCTCGCCTTTCTAAAGATGTCTAGAACTTGGTTACAATTAAGATTTTTTTTTGTAAAAATTTTTTCGGATTTACATTGGGGATATTTTGGGTGAAGTTAGAGAATTTTGGAAGGATGAGGGGTATTGCACAATTGGGGCATAGTTTTCTAAACTGCACACCCAAGCCAAAAACTGTGTGAACCCAAACAGAAGGGATTTATATAGTTGGAAAATAATTTCTCAAACTATGAAATATATTAAAAGTTACTGTGTGACCCCCTGAGAGTAGGTTCATAATTTGGATAGTATTTAAGGATAATTGTTTTCCCCTTGTAGGAAACCGTGTGAAAGGAAATTTAGCCCCTTAAAAAACAATAAAATTTTCCCAAACACCCATCTTATATATTGAAACACCATATTTGACCCTAAACCAAATTATATCTTTTCTAGTTACCTGTATGGATTCCATGGAATTCTAATATCTATTATTAATGACTTAGATCTCGGATTGAAGATCTTCACCTCTCTCTACAAGAGGCCTGATTAATTCCCCCCCCCCCTTCTATCATTATCTCATCCATTAAAGGGATATTTTATTCCATTATAAATAGATATAGATATAGTTTTTCATTGATAAAATAGGATTGATCATGAACCTATGGTTTAGTTGTAGATCTTTTTCTTTATCATGATCTTGGTTGTTCTGGTTCAATTGTGGAATTTTCATTGGAGAGCGTATGTCAATGTGTAACGACCAAATGTTTTATCAATGGAAATTTAATTCTTATGATTATGTTATAAAATCGCATGAAATCACAAAAAAATGAACTAATAAGTATTATGTGAACTTTAAACATATTTTGGACCCTTCTGTGTTTGGAATTTTGAAAATCATACATACAAGGTTGCGATCTGTAAGATGTCTGGAGTCCGATAAGACAAACTAAATTTTTGGTGAGTAGTAACATACCCTTATGAATATTAATGTTAACTTTATTAATATTAATATACCCTAAGGAATAGTTACCATTTCCTATTATATTATATAAATAATATTCAAGTGAAAGTATGATGTACCTATATTTGGTAATAACTAAATAAATGTTTTAAAAGTTGTTTTTTATTATTAATTATTATTTTAATTAAATATATAATTGATCATTTTTAAAATATTATTTTTGAAAAATGGATATCATTTTTTTTAATTCGACATGTTGAAAAATGGTTCGGGTGAATTTTTGGGATTATTCTGAAATACTTGAATTTTTGGTGAATAGTAAAATACATTTATTTACCGTATAAATATATTATAATTTAAATCAACTATTCATGACATCATAATTATGTGAGAACCCAAATTTCGAACTCACATTCATTTATTAATATTTTTGGTTATGAAATAATCAATATTTCTTGTCTTATGGATAAATAATAATCTAATGATTATAATATTATGAAAACCCTCATCTCCTCCACTATAAACACCGCACATCCTTACCTATTCTCTTCTCTCATCTAAAAACTTGTTACTTGATTATATTCTTCACAAATAACTCTCTAAGATCCTCCCCAACTTCCAAAAGCCTTTTTTATACTCAAAAAACCAAATCCTCTTCCCTTAATAGGCTCTCAAGGAAGATTGAATAAAGAGGAAAATTTCTCTTATCTTTTTTTTTCAAGTTCATTTGTTTTATTTTCTATCCATACCTCTTCCCATAAAAATGTTATGAAAACTCTAGTACCTTGAATTTAATTTAATTTTGTTGTGATAATGGAATAATTCATCATCATCTATCCTTTACTCTTCATTTATTTTAGTAGTAATGACATCATCCGAGATGTGTTAATTTTCCACATTCAAGGATGATGGGTTTTCAATTTCTATTACCATATTCAATTTTATCCATGAAACAATTTTCTTGGTTGAAATATAAAATAATATATGTATTATTCCTCATCTATTCTTGTGTAACCCTTTTGTACACAGGGTTTTTCTTAATGCAACAAAATGTGTTCTTTGTGGTCAAAAACTGCCAATTAACCCAAAAGGTTGTCACTAAATATTTATATAATGGTTAAAATTCAATATAACTAATGAAATTAAATTTTCAACCATGTATCCTTATATATATTCCATAATAAAATATAAATTTAATTCTAGACAACCACTTTCATTATACATGTTTATTCAAACATGAACCGATCATTAAAACCAAGTAAGAAAATGGACCCGAACAATGAAATTGAACCTCATAAATAATCAAAATTGTTATTAATGAAAATAATAAGGTTATAATGAATATTTTACATATATAAGAGGTTCTAGACTAATTAATTAATAAACATAATTTCTTTATTCAGTTCATTGATTTCAACCAAAGATCACCATCGGATTTGAGGTATGAGATCCTCTATATTTCACTTTTATTCAAAAAAGTTCTCTATGTTATACCATTTTATGTGTTATAAAAAATAATGGGAATGATTTAAAACCTATACCAAATTTACATAAAGATTTATAAGTCATTAAAACCCCATTTCTCTCTCATTAATCACTCTCAAGTACACCTCATAACTTGCCGATAATCTATAAGGGATTTACCCAAACCTCCTTTGTTCCTTCAACTTATCTTATATTCCTTTCACCAAAATGAAATTATCATATATTTATATATTAATATTATGAATTTTTTTAAAATTTACCATATTTATTTATCAATACCCTTCCATTATTCTTTTTCAGGGATATACATGTTTTTAAAGTGATCCCCTCCTCAATACTTCTTGATACGCAAAGATGTTTTAAGGGAACTTCCCAAATTTTACTAGATTTCAAGTGCAATATATCCTCTATTTTAATAAAAAATTCTATTTATAAAATAATTATTTTTATTATTGAAACCTTATTTTTTCATTTCAGGTTTTATATCAAATTTTGTTCCCTTTTCTATTTTAAAGTCTCTATAGTATTTTCCATTAAAACCGCACAAAAATGTATTAATGCAAAATTTTATTAAATAGTGTTCTTAAATGTTATCACTTCTACATGAAATCACATACCATTATACAAGATTATTTTACCTTATTAATTTCCATGTATATATTAGTTTCTTTCATTCATAGACACTTTTTTATACTCCCATTTGTTATGATTTATGACATGATTTTGGTACCCAAGTCATTACATAGGTAACCCTTATGTTTATTTAAGATTGATTAAGTATGATTATTTATGTGCGAAACATTTTCATGAAAATTTACAATGGTTTCACCCTGATAGAACACTAATTCATTAGGTAATGTTGAGTCTCATGAGACGTTATGTGCAACAGTCTTGGCAGTTAACCTTGGCTTCTACTACTATATGAAGCGGTCTTGGCAGTTCTCTTTGGCCTATGATACAATAGGAAATATAATTGGACGTTATCCATGACTCGTACTAAATTCATGTTTTCTGTTTCTTCCACATTTCTAGGATTATGTTTTTATATGATCCCAAGTTTTTATTTTATGATTCCATGTGTAAATTTTTTTTATGTCATTGGGTTATGCCTTTTATCCCATGTTATAATTCTGTGTTCTTATGGTAATTCCCCAACTATGATTTTAGATCATACCTCTATTCATATTATCCTTAGTTTATTTTATGAAGATTTATGGGTAAAATGGAAGATAAAAGCTCATTATGGATTTTAAATAAAATGTTTCTTTTATAATGTCTTATTTTGTACATAGTCTTCCTGGACACTATAAATAATGATCCTTGGCTTGTAATCAGATGTATAATTATGTTTAAAATCATGTAATGCTATATGTAAAAGGATAAGGTCTCTATAGTTGGTATCATATGATGTTCTAGTTATTTTGGTGATTAGTAATTGAGAACATTAGTAAAAACCATGTAATGTTCTATATAAAAGGATATGGTCACAATAATTTGTATCAAAGTATGGTTTGGTTATCTTTAGGCATTAGGAATAGAGCACTTTAGTAAGACCCTTAGGGATGTGATGATGTATAAGAAAATATCCCTAAATTTTGGTAAGTATGTATTTAGTGGTTTGTTATGAAAATACATCCCTGTCTAGATACAAACGGGTAGATGTGGATCTAGAACATATGTACCTACGAGTGAAAAAATTAACAAAGTGTTTCGGGCCTAACATGATGTATCCTTGTACACAACAATGGGTCTTGCAGTACGGTTGGTTTGACACCCCTAGGGGGTATGCTTTGGTAAATTCATGAGCTTAGTACATACCATTATTAACGATGAAATTCTATATGAATATAAGTTAAGAAATAGATCGAGGATAACTTAGATTTAAACCAATAGAATCACAAGTTAGGATATACTTCTGCTTTACATGATTATCTTTTTTAGTTAAAAGTTTCCTTTTTATGCTCAATATCTAAGTATTGAAACCCTATAATTGTATGTATGTTTTCTTTGTTAATGGTGGAAAATAGAAGAACACATTCCAACAACCAATGTTATAGGCAATGTGAATATTTTCCTAATGATATTCCTAATATGATATGAATGAGTGCTCCAAACATCATGACAGTACTTGATTAGCTGGATCAAGTTATGAATAATAAATTGAATCATGTGAAACACCCTCATCCTCCAAGTAAATAAAAAGTTTCCATTTAATACTTCATTCAAAAAAGGCCTCCCATGTTTAGAAGATCTTGTAATCCACTCCTTGCGGAATAGTGGATTGACTCCATTAAGAAGATGTTGTTTGTCCTCCAATGCTCAGAAGAATAAAAAGTTGTACTGGAGGTCTATCATTTTGATGGGGATCCTGATCAGTGGTGGACACTTATCAAGAATATAGAGTCCCAAGAGGAAATGGATTACATGGATTGGGTGGAATTCAAGAGAATTTTTTCAATAAATATTTTCCTCAAACCCTCTTTCTCAAGATGGAAAGAGACTTCATCGTATGTAAATAAAAGGAAGATGAGTCTGTCGGGGCATATGAAGAAAACATTACAAGGCATGCAAGGTATTCCAATGTATTTTTCATTAACAGTGAATGTAAGGTGGATCTCTTCTTTAGTGGACTAATGCCGAGTCTTCGAAATGAGTTGGTGTTTCGAGACTTCAAAAGTTATGAGGAGATGGACTATAGTGCCCTCAAAGATGAAATATATATTGGATACTCTCAGTGGTCTCATTGGCCCAGTGACATGAAGTGGAAGATTGATAACAACATGGGTGGTTCAACCAACAAATCCCATGATAAAAAGAGGCTAGAATATCCCACTTGTAAAAGTAGTGGGAAGAAGCATCATGGGAACTATCTAAAGGGAATCAGGGATTTCTTCAAATGTGGAAAGGTGGGAAATCTTGCAAAGAACTACCAACAGGATAATATTCTTAATGTGGATGAAGAATGGAAGGTTCAGATCAACAATCATCCAGTGGTGGAGTGTTACAACTGCAAGGAACATGGGAATTATAGAAACAATTACCCTATGTTGTCAGTTGTCAGAGGAAATAAAAAAACAAACTCCAAGGAAACAAGGATGTTCTAATAAAATCACTTCTGGTGAGGTGGAGTAGGACAATGATGTGGTGACATGTATGCTATTTATTCATTCAAGAATAGAGAATGTGCTATTTAATTTTGGTCGTACTCGTTCTTCCAAATCTATCAAGTTTATTAGAACTATTCAAACTCCACCTCAAAATTTAGAGGATAATTTATATGTGAGAAAAAAGAAAGGGTAAATTATTACATCCATGGTTTATAACTCATCCTAGTTAAAGTTTGTGGGATTAACCTCCAAGTAAATCTTATCATACTTCCTTTAGTAGAGTTCAACGCTATCTTGGGCATGGATTGACTATCTTTATCCAAAGCCGACATCAACCTCCTGGAAAGGTATCTCACTCTTCACATCACAAAGCATCCTCAAATTCCTTACAAGCGTAAGGAGAAAGATGAATCTCTTTCAAAATCAATGTCTCATGTGTGGATATTAAATCCTCATGACCAAGCATGCCTAAATTAAATGATTGGGACAATGGGGATAATCATGTGTGAAGACATGCCCATCGTGAGGGATTAAATTGAGGTATTCCCTGAAGAGTTTCCAAGTCTTCATCCTGATCGAGAGGTTGAGTTCTCAATTGAACATATTCCAAGATCTTTGATTATATCAAAGAAACCTTATAGAATGGCCATTATGGAGCTGTAAGAGATGAAGAAGTAGTTATAGAAGAATCTAGAGAAGTGTTTTATATGCACAAGTCCTTCCCTGGGGGTGCGCCTATCCTCTTAATCAAGAAGAAGGATGGATCAATGATACTTTTCATTGATTATCATGAGCTTAATAAAATCATGATAAAGATCAAGTATCCCATACAATGGATAGATTTATTGTTAAATCGTCTTTGTTGGAACAGTTATTTCTCTAAGGTGTACATTCGGTCGAGATATCACTATTTAATTGTAAGAAAGAAAGATATTCCCAATACTTCCATTCGAACGAGGTATAGACACTATGAGTTCATAATTATTCCCTTTGGACTGACTAATGATCTCAAAATTTCCATGGATTTAATGATTAGATTCTTTAAAAATTACCTGGACAGATTTGTGGTAATCTTTATCGAAGATATTCTAATATACACATTGATCAAGGAGGAACATGAAGAGAATTTGAGTACTATGTTAAATAAATTGATAAGGGAGAATATATATGATAAGGATTTAAAATATGAGTTTTAGATGGAGGAAGAATCTTTCTTGGGGCATGTTATCACCAGAAAATTGGCATTTGTGGACCCTTCTAAGGTAAATCCAATTAAAGGGAGGCCCAGGGAAACATCTATAATGGATATCGACGGCTTTCTGGTCCTAGCTAGCTATTATAAAAAATTTGTAATGATATTTTCATGATTTTCAAACCCAATGACCAAGCTGACGCCAAATAGAGTAATGTTTTTCTAGACCCAGGAATGTGATGACTTTTTCAAGGAGTTAAAAAAGAGGCTTATCACTGCACTAGTAATCACAATCCCAACAAGTGGAGAACTATTGGTGGTGTGTAGTGATGCTTCAAAAAGGGATTAGGTAGTGTGCTAATAAAAATGATAAATTGATAGCCTACGCCTCAATGTTCTTGATAATCCATGAGAAAAACTATCCTATGCAAGATCTGGAGTTGGCAGTTGTGATCTTTGCATTAAAAATCACGTGAGACTATCTATATAGGGAGAAGTGTGAGATATATACTGAACACTATATATACACCAAAAAAGATCTTAATATGATCTTGTGAATATGGATAGATCTCATCAAGGATTGTGACTTCTCAATCCACTACCATCCCAGAAAGGAAAACAAGGTGGAAAATGATCTAAATAGAAAGGATACAGCATTTTTATCAATGATGAAAATTGAAAAGGATATGATATTTATAGATTTGTAGAGGTTGGATATGGAAATCATTAATGGAGGAACATCATCAATCCTTTTGAAAATTATTTCTCACCCATACCTAATGGATAAATTAAAGGATGCTCAAAGAAAAGATGTGAAATTATATGAAAGGGTGAAACTATTAAAGATAGGAAATCCTCTGAGTTCAAGATTTATGAGAATGGAGTTGTATGATTTGGATCACGATTATGTTTACCATATGATACAGAGATAAAGAAGGATCTTCTGAATGACGCATATAATTTCACTTTCTCTATTCACCTAGGGAGCACAAAGATGAATCAAGATCTATGAGAGAAATTTTGATGGGACAATACAAAGAAAGAGATTACTGAATATAAATCAATATTTTTGGTAGGTCAACAAGTGATGTTAGAAAGAGAAAAGTCTAATGGGATGATGAAATCACTACCAATACCAACATGGAAGTGGGGGAATATCCCCGTGGACTTTGTCAATGGACTTCCAAGTAAATCAAGAGGAAGCAATGATATATGGATCATTGTGGATTTTCATACAAAGGAATCTCTCTCTATCACGATTCGAGAGGAATTATCATTAGATAAATTTACAAATATATATATCAAAGAATTGGTATGGTTGTATGGAGTACCGCTATCTATAGTATCCGATCAAGATACAAGATTCACCTTGATGTTTTGGAAAGTCTCCAACATTATCTAAGAATTGAACTGAACATTATTATGGCATATAATTTTCAAACTGATGGCCAATCTGAGTGGAAAATTTAGAAACTAGAAAACATTTTGATAGTCTATTCAATGGAATTCTATAGAGGATCGGACCAAGATCTTTCACTTGTTCAATTCTTCTACAACAACAAATTCCACTGGAGCATTTGAATAGCACCATATGAAGACTTTTCTGGGAAAAAGGTGTAGAACACTGGCATGTATGGATTAAGTCGGTGAGCATAAGCAGCTACGACCTAAAATGGTCGAAGAAATGGGAGATAATTTGAAAACCATTAAGTTGTATATGAAGACAACCCAAAGTCGATAAAATATTTATTCCAACAATCATTGATGATACATTGAGTTCATTGTTGGAGACATGATATTCTATGCATATCACGATTGAAGAAGGTCGTGAGGTTTGGAAAGAAAGGGATGTTATGTCCCAGTTATATTGACCACTTTGAGATTCTTGATCGTGTCTGGGCTGTGGCCAATAGACTTGCACTTTCACCCACCATGGCCATTATAGATGATGTATTCCATGTATCCCTATTAAATAATTACATCCTACATCCTTCACATGTTCTCTCTTCAGAGGTGGTACATTTAGAGAATGATCTTTCTTACAATGAGAAGCCAGTGAAGATCATGGATCATTGAGATAAGATTCTGCGTAACAAGACTACTCACCTGGTCAAAGTAATGTGTCAGAACCATAAGTACAAAGAGGCAACATGGGAAATAGATGAGGCAATGAATGAAAAGTACCTGCACGAGTTTTTTTCCTAGAATAAAAAACGAAATTCTGAGGGAGAAATTTTTAAAGGGGGAAGAGTGAAACGGCCCAATATTTTATCTTTGGAAATTTCCTTCTTATGATTATGTCATATAATCACATGAAATCAAAACACAATGAACTATTAAGTCCTATGTGACCTTTAAAGATAATAATGACGGTTTTGTGTTTGGAATTTCAAAAATTAGACATACATTGTTGCAATAAGTAAAATGTTTGGAGTCCGATAAGACAAACGTAATTTTGGGTGATTAGAACCATACCCTTATGAATAGTAAAGTTACCCTTATGAAAAGTGATATAGCATAATGAATAGTAACATTACCTATATTATTATATAAATAAGATTCAAGTGAATGTATGATGTACCTATATTTTGGAATCAGTAAATAATTCTTTTAAAATTGGTTTCTCATAATAAATTATGATTTTAATTAAATATTTAATTAATCATATATAGAAAATATTTTATAAAAAATGGATTTTATTTTTGAATTCTACACATCGAGAAATGGATATGGTGAATTTGTGGTATTTTTCTGTAATACTTGATATTTTTGAATAGTAAAATACATTAATTTACCGTATAAATACATTATAATTTAAATCCACTATTCCTGACATCATAAGTGATTTAAGCACCAAATCTCAAACTCAAATTCATTTTTTACTATTATTGTTCATATAATCAAAACTATTTCTTGTCATATATAAAAATAATAAACTAATGATTATAATATTATGAAAACACTCCTCTCTTCCACTATAAATACCACCCATCCTTACCTTTTATCTTTACTCTTATAAAGCCTTGTTCCTTGCATATATTCTTCCCAAATAACTCCCCAAGATCCTCCCCCAAGTCCCAAATCATTTGTTCTCCTCAAAAGACCAAATCATCTACCCTTAATAGGATCTCAGGGAAGATTGATTCAGGAGGTAAATTCCTCTTTGATTTTCTTTCTTTTTCTTTTCAAGTTCAAGTGTTTTCTTTTCAAGTTCAAGTGTTTTCAAGGACGATGAGTTTTCAATTTATGTTACCATATTCAATTCTGGTAATGAAAAAAATTTAATTGTTAAAAAGAACCATAATATATATATATATATTATTAATCATCTATGGTTGTTTAAACTTTTTGTCCACAAGGTTTTGGTTTATAAAACAAAACGTGTTAATTGTGGTCAAAAACTCCCAATTAACCCAAAAGGTTGTCACTAAAGATTTATATAATGGTTATACTTCACTCCAATTAAAAAAATTTAATTTTAAACCAATTAACTTTCTAGTTTTTAAATAATAAAATATAACATAAATTCTATACAACCACCATCATCATACATGTCTATCCGAACATGAACCGCTCATTAAAACTAAGCAAGCAAAGAGACCCAAACTATTAAAATGAACCTCATAAAAAATCAAAATGGTTATAAATGAAATTTAAAAAGTTATAATAATTTTTTTTCATATATAAGAGGTTATGTACTTATTAATTAATAAAACTAATTTTTTTTATTCATTTTATTATTTTCAAGAAAGTATCACCATCAAAATTTAGGTCTGGGATCCGCTCTATTTCAATTTTATTCAAGAATGTCCTTAATGTTATTCCCTTTTATGTGTAATACCAAATGATGGGGTATTCTTTCACACATATATCATAATTACATAATGTATTATAAGTGATGAGAAACCCATTTCTCTCTCATTAATCCCTCATAAGTTTACTTGATACCATGCCAGTAATCTATAAGGGATTCTACCCTAACCTCAATTATTCCATCAGGTTGCCTTATTTTCCTTTCACCAAAATGAAGTTATATTATATTTTTATTATCATAATATAAATTTTGTTTACATATACCAAATTTATTTATTAAGACCCTTACATCATTCTATTTCACAGATATACATGACTTTAATGTGATTCCCTCCTCGATTCTTCCCGATAAGCAAACCTGTTTTATGGGGATTTATCAAATTATTACCTGATTTAAAGTGCACTATACATTCTATTTTAAGAAACCATTTTTTTATAAAATACGTCTTTTAAATATTAAAAACATATTATTCCAATTCTTCTTTTATATAAAATGTTTTTCACATTATTATTTTAAAGGCTCTATAGTATTTTCCTTAAAACCGTGCAAAAATGTTTTAATTATTAAATTTATTAAATACTATTCTCAGTTGTTTTAACTTCTACATGAAATCACATAACATGATACATGATTATATTCCCTTATGAATGTCCATTTATATTTTAGTTCCTTTATTTCATCGACACATTTATGATACACCCATTTGTTATGCTTTATGACATGATTGTGATACCCAATTCTTTCCATAGGAAACCCTTATGTATATGTAAGATTGATTATGTATGATTCATTATGTGGAAAATATATTCATGAAATGTTAATATTGGTATGCCCAGATTGTTCTCCAATGCATTGGGTAATGTTGTGTGTCATGAGACATTATGTGTTACCATCATGACGGTTAGCCTTGACATGTCATACTATGTGTAATAGTCTTGCGGTTAGTCTTGCCTTGTGCTACTATGGGAAATAGTCTTGCTAGTTATCATTGAATCATACCAAATTCATGTTCTTTTATTCTACCACATTTCTATGATTTCATGATTATATGTTATGATTCCATATACTACATTTGTTTTTATATCATTATGTATTTCCTTCTATCCAATGTTCTAATGCATTGTTATTATAGTTATTTCATTATTGGGAAATTAACTCATCCATTTTTTCATGTTATACCTGGGTGATTCTATGCAGATGTATGAGCATAATGGAAGATAGTGGCTCATTATAGAGTTTAAATAAAAAGGTTGTTTCATAATTTTTTATTATGTACGTAGTGTTCCAAGACACTAGACTTAATGATCCTTGGCTTATACTCTGATGTATAATTATGCTTAAAATCATGTAATGTTATATGTAACAGGGTAGGGTAGCTATACAATTAACATGAGGTAGGTGGTCTAAATTTAATTCCCATAGTCTTGAATTCCAATTGCATGTATGTGTTGTGAAATTTTAACTTTAACCTTTGGAAATTGAATCTTGAAGTCAATAAATTAATTTATTAATTCATTTATGGAATTATAGAGTAGATTATTTGATTTTCCATGTGACTGTAAAATGATTTGTACATGGGAAAATTGAATTTGGTAATTATGATAGTTCAATTAATGAATAATGGAACATTAACTTGATTGATTAGTGGTATTGTATAATTGGTCCATTGATGGTATTTTGGAATTGATTGATTAATTGAATATTTAATTGGTTGATTAATGGTAATAATAATAGATGTTTGTCAGAACCTTGAAAGTTTAAGGAATTATATGGTTAAATGATGTTAATTGGGTTAATAGTGATTTTTTCATAATATTCCTTCTAATAGAGACAAAAAATTATTATAGTTTTAAAAAAATAAAATGGTGAACTTGAGTGGAAATTTTTTATGAAAAGGACATTGATACATAACCTGGATGTATGTGAAATTTTGATTTATGTTATATTTTTATATTTTTGATATTTTAGATATATTTTTTATTGTGGTGGGGGATAGGGACTGAGGCTCAAAATACCCATATGATATAATGAGTGTGGGAGAGGGACTAAGGCTCCAAAAACTCGTACATGATTATTGTTATATAGGATAGGAACATAGCCTCCAAATACCCATTTTTGATATAATGTGTGGGATAGGGTATAAGGCCCCAAATACCCATGTCACAATGAGGTGTGGGATAGGGACAGAGGTACCAAATACCCAAAATGGTTTTAGACACATTGTTCTATGACCATGATATTTTCATTGGAAATGGTACCAATTTGATATGTTATGATTTCAAACGAAATGATAAATTATTACCATCATATTATGATATATGATACCCCTTAGTGATAATTCAGACTCCAACATTGGAAAAGGAATGTATTGATAATATGGGTGACATCATGCACTGTGGAAACTATGTGGTTAGTTGAAGAATAATTAAATATTATAATTTTTTACCTTATGCGTTGTATTTTATTCTTTATACAAATTCATACATTTTTAATTAATCGATATTTTTTTAGAAATCCTTGGTGGTGTCCTACAAATTTTTACACACACCCTACCTAAGTCACCTGATTGATACCCAAATAAGCTTCATATTTTCTTGACTAGATATGGTAATGAGGCGTATGTTAGATGTTATTTAACATTTTTTTATGGATGTGTATTGTTACAGTTAGATGTTATTTCACCTCGAGTGTTGCACTTATTGTGTGATGTGGATTTTTTATGATATTTTATGATATTTAACACATGGAACAGAATGGAATGAGAGTGAGTATGAATTCATAATTCTAGGAACTTGTGATTATTTGGTTACATGATTCATTTTATGAACACGTAGAAAAATTAGGAGTTTGGTATGTTTTGGGGATTGTAATATTTTCCTTGGCTCGTGAAATTCAAGTAAAAATGGTTCTTGATATAGATTTAAATTTTTAAAAAATAATAAAATTAGTGGGAAATGGGTTTCTAATTAGACTTGAATAATGAGAATGCGTTTACAATTATTGTTAATCATGACCTAGACATGGGATGGTTAAGGGTAGTGATAGATCCTCCATTTTGATTGTTTGGTAGAAATACGGAGATAAAATGTTATGTATTTATGTGAATAATCATATTTGGGTTATGGTTTTGAAATGTGTCATAATACTTGTGTTTGTAATTGTAGATATATAACTCTATAAAGAAATAGTAGATACGATTATATGAGGGCAAAGATTGATATTATCATCCAATAGTGAAACCTGAGGCACCAATAGTTCCTAGTGAAGGATCTGAAGAGATATTCTATAAGAACTATGATTTCTCCATGATGTTTATGGAGAGTGACCTAAAAAATATTGTGAAGAGTATGTCTGGATTGTTTCGGGAGTTCCAGTAGAAAAACCCTATAAATTATACAATGGACAGTGGACTTGAGGATGGTTAGTTCTGGATTGAGTCTATCCAAAATATACTTGACCAACTAGAGAATATTATAGAGAAGACAGTAAAATTGGATACCTAAACTTTAGGAGGATCAATGAGGCTCTATTGGGATGTTTAGTCTCAGAATATGCAAGAATATAGAATTGTATACAAGAACATCCATGAGATGTTCCTGGATAAATTTTATCCAAATACACTTAGACATGATAGGGAAGATGAGTTCATGTAGTTTACCCAGGGAAGTATGTCTGTGATGGACTATGTTGGTCACTTCACTGACTTACAGTACCTTTCTCCAGTATTGGAAGGGGGTGAGACACCTATGGTAAGGCATTTCCAAAATGGACATAAAAGAGATATGAAGTCTCAAGTTAACATATTCTTTTAAATAAGTTTTCGGAGGTAGTATATCAGGATATCATATTTGAGGAGAACCAAAAGGAGGATTCCAATGGTAGACATGTGGTTTCTAATGGACGATCCGGAGGTACAACTTCCCAGAGTAGGACGCATCTTTATGATAATATTGACCTAGGTAGTGGATTGAAGATTAATCAGGGGAGGGTCAATTTATCAGAATCTTTCCCATGTTTTTTTACCCCAGGGTGGTATGTCGGGCCACATTTGTATACATTTTTCCCAACCATCGATATAGTTCCAATCTTGAAGAAATCTGAGATGTCATCTATGGATTTGAAATAACCCATGATATATGGGTAGTGAAAGGGATGCTAGACATAACCAGAGTACATGAATGGGAACTTCTACACCGTATTATTCCAGTACTTGGAGTTATACTAGCTATGTTGATAGAGGTAATGGACATGGTACTTCAAATAAATAGAGCACGTATGAACATGTTTTTGGAGATCATGGGACTCATACTACATAATAGGGAGTACGGGCATGACAGTTTCATGTCGTTTATCCTACACTAGTGGATAGTGAGGTTGGACTATTAACAGTTAGAGGAACTATTCTAGTAGCTTCTACACTACCTAGTTCCTTATTTGATATTGGTGCCTCAGATTATTTTAAATCTCCAAAACATGTGAGTGGGTTGAGACTAGAAGTGAAATTTTTGAATGAGTCTATGATGATTGATACACCATTGGGAGTACGATCTAGGGACATTTGTTTATGTAATGGTTGTTTTTATCAAGTTTGGGGAGTACCATTTTGTATATGATTTTTACATTCTGAATATTATAGTTTTTGAACTGATTATGAGTATGGAATGGTTCGTAACCTACGAATCACGCATTGAATATTCCCGATGGATATTGACTTTAATCTCTATTGAGGTGGAAAATTACATTCATTGTGGTGTATAGGATATCAGGACAGGTTTTTCTAGGCCAATTCATTATCAACTAGGGTGATTTCTACCAATATTTTTAGCATATTACTAGGTGATGGAGGTGTAAGCCAAGACGACTTTACACCCATATTGGAAAGGATCCAGGATCTGTTTATTAAAGAATTTCTAGGGTTGGCACCTAATGAAGATGACGAATTTACAATTTACCTTGGGCTTGGAGCTAAGCTAGTTTCAATTCCACCGTGCAAAATTGGACCAACCAATCATCAATTTCTCAAGAGTTGGCTGGAAAAGTTGATGGATATGGGGTTTATCCATTTCAGTATGTTGACTTGGGTTTATCTAGTCATGTTTCCTAAAATGTATTATTGAACTATTCAATTATGTGTAAATTATGAATATTTGAACTAGATGACTATAAGGAACAAGTATCCTCTTCTTTAAATCTATGATGTCTTTGATCAGTTGAGGGGAGCTTGTGTTTTCTCTAAGATCAAGATGAGATTTGGGCATCATTAGTTGAGATTAAAACCTTTGGACATACTTTGGACTACTTTCAAAAGCTTGAATGGCCTATCTGAGTTCTTCGCGATGTCATTCAAGCTTTCGAACACAATAGTAGTATTTATGGTTTTGATTAACTAAATATTCCATCCATACCTAGATCAGTCTTTGGTTTAGATTGTTGATGACATATTGTTGAACTAAATGACTGAATATGATCATGCCCAATATCCTGACATCATCATTAGTATGCTAAGATATTTTCAGCTATATGAAAATCTATCTATGTGTAATTTTTGGATCGATTAGGTACACTTATTAAGTCACATCATATCAGAGTAATGTATGCTTATGGATAGATAGAAGGTGTTGGAAGTTGTTTCTTAGGATTATCCTTAGAATTACTTTGATATATGTAGTTCTCTGGGATTAATATGATATTATTTGAGGTCCATCCAAGGATTTACTTAATTGGAAATACCACATTTAGGATTGAACAATAAGGGAATAAAGTACAAATGGTCTGGAGAATTTGAGAAAAAATTCTTAGATTTGAAGAATCATTTGATAACTATGACAATATTGATCCAACCATAGGCAAGTGAGGATTATACGATGTATTTTTATTCTTTATGGATCATTCCTTGAGCTTTGTTGATGCATGTGGATCGAGTTGTGCCATATGGGTCTTAGTAGTTGAGACCACATGAATGGAACTACCATATGAACAAACTTGAATTGGCTATAGTGGTTTATGGTTTTATGTATTGGTAGCATTATCTTTTGGGTGAAAATTTTATTGTGTAGACTGATCACAATAGCTTGAGTTATATATTTTCGTAATGAAATTTGAATCTCCATCATGGGAGATGTATTGAGTATATGATGTAATTTGATTTTCAGTTAAAACAATTGTTAGGGAATGGAAATAGTGTTATCGATTCTCTAAGAAAGAAAACTCAGACTCAGGTAGTTCTGAAGTCCAGTTTTGAGTAGAAGATGATGACCTTGCCAGCTAAAATTCCTGTTTTGGATCAAGAGGGTCTGTATCATATGACTCTCGCATCAATTTTATTAGAATCTACAATCTTGAGAGGGATATAGGATATAATTTTTGATAATCATATGTTTTTAACCTTGTGGGAAATCTTTGAATATGGGGATTCACATTCTAATGAGACCGTAGATGACGATGATTTCATCTTTTTCAAGAATCGGTTTTTTGTGCCTAAGAGCATGAGTGATGAGCTGACACATGAATCTCATCCCTCGAAGTGGCCAGTCCATCTTTGTATGAAAAAAATGTATGGTGGCATATGAAGGAAGTATTGGTGGTTTGACATAAAAAATTAAATTACATGGTTTGTGACACAATGTAGCAACTTTCAATAGGTGAAGGATGTGAATCAATGAACTATTGGTTTAATAAAACCATTTTTTATTTTGTAATCGAAGTGGGATGACATTTCTATAGTCTTTTTAGTGGGTCTCCTTTGCATGCCTCAGAATAATGAGGCTATATAGGTGGTTGTGGACTGTCTGGTTAAAGTTGTACGTTTCTTGGATACATGGGAGATATTCTCAGTGGACCAGTTGAGAGATTTATAATTTTAGGAGATAGTCCATCTGCACGAGATTCCATTGTGTATTGTTTTGGGCCATGAATTGTGTTCTACATTTTGCTTTTAGAAAGGAATATAGAAGGCACATGTTTCACAAGTATTATTGAGTATGGTATTCCACCCATAGATAGATGGACAGTCTGAGCATACTATTTCGGTTCTTAAGGACATGCTATGAGTTTGTGTTTTTGAATTTGTCACATATTAGGAGAAGAAAATATTAGATTTTGAGTTCTCCTACAACAATATTTATCAAGAAACTATTCAAATGGAATCTTTTGAGTCTATCTATGGTAGTCCATATATATCACCTCTTTGATCAATGGAGATAGGTCAGTCAGAGTTGTTGAGCCTAAATCTCATGATTGAGACATCAGAAAAAGTTCATTTGATTTGGAAGCCTGTGGATATAGCTCAGAGTAAGAAGAAATTATATGCTAATAAACGTTGATGGCCCCTAAATTTTAATGAGGTTGATCATGCTTTCCTTTAGATGTCACCTAGATTGGGTCACCGTAAGATTTGGAGGCTACGAAATTTGGCACGCAGATTTTTTGAACCATTTGTGTTTGTTGATAGATTTTGGTCAGTGTCATACCGATTTTGACTTCCACATAGGTAAAGTTATATGTATGAAGATTCTAATGTGTAAAATCATTACTAGTATCACCCCAACCCTTTTCATTTGATCAATGTGGATGATGTTGATCTAGAGACCAATCCTTCATTTGAAGAGAATCAAATACATGTGTTGGATCATAGTGATAATGTGTTGTGGGGAAAGACGGTGATAATAGTTAAAGTATTGTGGTTACATGGTTTTTTAGGAGTAAACATGGGAGAAAGAAATGAATATTTGAGCTCAGTGGACCAATATTTTTTACATGGAATATTATAGATTCTTGGGAGTAAAACATGGGGATATGATGTTATAATGTGGGGAATGTGTAAGATCTTAACATTTTTTGAGATGTATCATGCTTGTTTATGGATACACTTTTTCCATTTTTTATAATATCTTGTTTGGGTTTTACCTTGATGATTTTTGGGTGAAATTGGTTAATTTTTTAAGGATGAGAGGTAGAGAATGGTTGGCACATGGTTTTCCCAAACTATGACTCCAAGGCAGTGAACTATGAAAACCCAAAAAGAGAGAATTCACATGACTCTCACATGGTTTGAAACACTATGTTTCATATTATAAGTAACCAGGTGACCCCCTGAGAGGAGGAACAAGGTTAAGAAAAACCATGTCCCTCATACAAGAAACTGTGTGCATGAAAATTGGACCCCCCAAAAATTCATTTAAATTTTCCTGAACAATAATTTTATATCCTGAAACACACTTGATTGACCTAAACCAATATATATTATCTTTGGATGTTAACAATTGGATTACAATGTATTTAAACCGCGTTAAATGATGAATAGAATCCAATATTGAATATTTACACCTCTCTCAATAAGAAATTATCATCCCTATAAGTTTTTCATCTATCGCTCATATTTCCCTCATCCTTTGAAGGGATGTTTTCAACTTTTGGAAAAAGATATAGATTCAGGATTCCTTGTATCTAATCTATTTGATCTTGGATATATTTTCCAAATCTAGAAATCATTTTTCATTGCGATCATGGTTGTTCCCCTTCAATTTGGGAATTTTTGTTGGTGAGAATTTGTCAACGAACTTTTGGTAGGTGGTCTAAATTAAATTCACATATTCTTTAATTCCAATTGCATTTATGTTTTTGTGAAATTTAAATTAAAATGTTTAGAAATGGAATCTTTAATTGGAAATATTAGTTTATTAATTGATTTATTAAATTATGGAATTGATTATTTGAGTTTCCATGTGATTGAAAAATTACTTGAACTTGAAGAAATTGTATTTGGTAATTCTGATAGTATAATTTCTAAATAATATGAAATTAAATTGATTAAATAATTGAATTTTATAATTAATCAATTGATGGGATTTTGGAATTTATTTATTAAAGGAACATTGAATTTGTTGATTTATTAGAATTAAAATGGATATTTAGCTTATCCTTGAAGGTTTAATAAATTTTATGGTTAAATGATGTTAATTGGTTTAATAGTCATTTGTTAATTTTATTCCCTGTGATAGAGATAAAAAATTATGATTGTTATGAAAAATCAAAAAGGTGCACAAAAATGATAATTTTTTTGAAAATATTAATGATAAATAACCTGGATGTATGTGAAATTGTGATTTATATGATATTATGATATTTGAGAAATGTACAATATATGTGATATTGAGTTGTGGGATGGGGACTCAGGATGAAAATACACATATGAGAAAATTTGTTTGGGGAATGGATTGAGGCTCTAAATACCCATATGTGGTTATTATTGTATGATATAAGGATTGAGGATCCAAAAAACCATTTTAGATATCCAGTAAGAGATAGGTATAGAGGCTCCAAATTCCCATGTAATAATGAGGTATGGGATAAGGAAAAAGGATCCAAATGCCCACAGGGTGTTAGAAATGATGTTCTAGGCCCATGATATTGGGATTAGAATATGGTTCAAATTGGTCGTGTTATGGTTTGAAATAAAATGATAAATAATAACCATTATATTTTGATATATTATATCCCTTGGGGATAATTTAGCCTCCCGTATAAGAGGAAGAAAGTATCAATAATATGGGTTCCATCATGAAAAAGGGAAACTATGTGGTTAGTTAAAGACTAATGAAATGTGATAACTATTTACTTATGCATTGAAATTTACTCTTTATTCAAATACCTACATTTTTATTGACTTGATATTTTTTTTAGAAATAATTTGTGGTGGCCTACTGAATTGTACTCACACCTTAATTGGTTTTCATCATCAGTACCTAAATATACATCTTGTTTATAGGATAGGATAAAGAAAATAGCCCTATGTTATATGGCTATATCAGGATGGAGCATGGATGAGGGAACCAAACAGGGTTTTGAGACCTTCTTGGGAGTATTATTGTGTCTTTATTTTGGTTTTTCATCTTACACTTAACTAGTACATAGCATGACATATCTATTGTTTGGTTTGGATATTGTATTGTTGTTTTATTCATCATGTGACACTGGTTTTTGTCTGTGTATTTTATATAATTTGGTTATTCATATTTATTTTCATTATTGTGATACTTTGATAAAGAATGTATAGTCTATGTATGGTATCTATATCAAACACTCGCCACTAGATGAAATCCTCTAGCATACAGGGAGTCACGAATGAGGTTATGTAACCAACTAGCATGGGGAATTGGTGTGTGGGAACTAAGTCAGGATATAATAATATTCCACCAAATATCAATAAAATCATATGTCATATCACTTTTAAAATTCTCATAAAAACATATCTAGAATCAGAAATTTCCTTTTATGAATGTTGGACATAGAAATTACAGCTCAACATTGTTATAATTGACATTGAATTAATAAAAAATTTAAATTCCTTAACATATTTCTAGTGCATAAATTTTAGCACACATAAATAATTTACCACATGAATTTTATTATTTATGTTGTATCCAACATATTCTCATTTCTCCATGCCACAAAATTTATAAAATATATTTTTTTATTATGCCAAAATAGAAAAATATTTCTTCATATATATGTCATTTCTTTTGTTAATAATATTTTCTCGATATTCAATATTATAATTAGTTCTTCTGATTTTCTTCAAACCGTTTACAAATCATCTTTTTTATGGACATGTATACATGTTATAATAAAATAGTGTTCCATAATATCTTGGTTGATGAATATTATTAGTGATCTATTTTTAGGAACTCCCTATGATCCTCACATTCAAATGATATTTGAAAAAATTTGTAGTCTTCTTTTTCTAAGTATGAACAAAAGTTTATCTATGTCAAATCATCTATTTTGTTTGATCTTATCATTAATGCATTATAATTAATATAGTCTCATCCTTTAAGTTTTTTTAAATATTTTCCTTCTATCATAGAAACATTTAATGAACTCTCCATGCTTCTCTTATTCTAGAGATTTAATACTCCTTCTATAAATCATTAAACCATTATGGATATAATATTATTTCTTCTCATATTCTTCTTCAAGTGAACTCTTTTATGTATTTATGTTCTTCGGATAATTATATATATCATGAAACATATCAACATCATATCATTTACTTATTCTGAAATTATTCATTTTTTATTTTTTTATTCCTATCATCAGTTACTCTCTTCTTGTAAACCAATTCTGCACTTATTTATTTCTAGTTTTCTAAGTCTCCTTCTCTTCATACAGTAATACAGAAACAAAATATTTTTCAATGTTTTATGAGATCAAATAAACCAATAATATATGTATCCAAATTTACTTATTCTTATAACACAACTCTAATTAACTAAACTACAGATAGTTTCAGAAACATCTTGCATAGAATCAAGTTCATGGGGCATGGTTCCAATATACAGTACATTAAACATAATGATTCTCAAGAACATAATTTATGATTAAAATATCCCAAAGTTTAAACTTATTATCTTTACTATTAAATGATGTAATATGACTTCTATTACATGTATAAATAAAAATGTTTCTTCCTTCATGCATACAATTACATGTGTGATTCTATACACTAAAACCAAATTACTCTTAATATAATTTTTTATTTAATGTTCCTTAATATTTCATTCACCACAAATTATTATATTTATCATACACTTACCTTAGATACCCTAGAAATGAAATCTCTTTAAATAATTTCTTTAGCTTCATTTATCATTTTATTCTACTTTACATAATGAGTTCCTTCGACCGTAGAAATAGAATTATCTTACAATCTTGGTTTCTACATGATTATATTCATAACCTAAGAATTATCTTGCAATATTGTTTTATACATGATTATATTCATCACCTAATTATATATTTATACTGGGTTTCATTGAGTTTCTTCATGAAAAATATATTTATCTTATGAATTTTACATCTTGGGAAAAAATATAATGTATCTTCTTATGTTCTCATCGGTGTTGTAATATGTTCATTCAACATATATACACCTGAAATTTTTCAACTAAATATTAGTTGAATCAAACATATAGATGAATGTTGATGCTTCAGGATAAAAAATATTTACATGAATTTTTCATCCATCAGTATATTTCACTCCACATTCCTTCAATACTTTTGCAGACACAAGTTTTATATTTTTTAAGAATAAATCAATCAAAAATTATCCTGTGTCAAATTCTAGTAGTATAATATCCATTTATAGTATTCATAATTCTAATGGTTTAATTATAGTAGAATAACATATTGAACACCTATATACAACATTAGATGACTTCACTCCAAGAAAATAGGCCTTTAATAACTACAAAAATGACCTTTATGGGTGCTAGAAAAGAATTTACAGTTTGGGTGAGATTAAAAGACGAAGGCATCTATCAATACTTATAAATCATGACATTCATCAGGAATTTTAATTTGAACTTATAAAGAGGACATTTATCAGCACTTATAGAATCGTATGTAAAAGGGCATACTGTATCGTGTTGTAACAACACACGGTAACACTAGTATTGTGTGCTATACTAGCACACTACAGCATCAGAAACATCACCACATATCAAGAAAATAAAGTTACAGTACAAAATTTAAATGAAATAAATTTTAAAACAAAATTAAAATAAAAAAAATTATGTTAGAGACTTTTAAAACATTAATTTATACATTTACATAAGTTTAAATTATTACATACATTCAAAAACATCAATGTTCCTTTTTCTTTTGATCAAGATTATAACCCATCTTATTGTCGTATAAAGAACCCCTGCACAAGAAGAAGAATGCACCTATATAAAAAAATTCTTAGGTTTGTACCAACACAATGAAATAAATTAACAGAAAGTTCCATTTTTAAACTAATCTTTGTTTCATGCCAGGAACATATTTTATCTGATTGAGTTGTGTTTGATTCTTACGCATCACACCATTTCTTTTTCTTCTTCATGAATTATCCCTATGAAAATTAATAAAATATGTATAATATAAAAATTATGAGGATATAAATTAGGTAATATTAGATCAAATTATAATAAAAAAATATAGGTATGTTTTCTCGGTTTTGGATATGTGATGCATGTTTTAAACTAAAATGACACTTTAATATTGAAAAGATGAACTTGGAGTCATACCGGTAACATCATGCATCTGATTGAGTTGTAGATGATTCATACACATCCCAAATAATTTATATGTTTTCTTCCAAAAGTATCAAAACAATACAAATGTGTTTTCTTATTTTTTTTTACTTTAACTATCTTTTTAACTAAAATGACATTTTAAACTAGAAATATGCACATTGACTCATACCAGTCACATAATGTGTTGGTTTTATGTGAGACTAATACCTAAACATCAAAAATGACTTCTGAATAATTTTCCTAAATTATCAAGACAATCTGATCATGTTTTTTCTACTTTTAGCGAGTAACACTATATAAAATAAATGTTGATTTTAAACTGAAAAATGAAAATTTGAGGATTTTCCAGCACATCATGTATCACATGGAGGTGTGGCTGATTCCTACTTGGAAAAAATGACTTATATATATTTTTACTAAAGTATGAAAACAATACGAATATGTTTTATTAGTTTTGAGTAGGTCATTTGTCCTTTGTACTAAAATTGATGCCAATTTTAAATAAAAAATATTCCCTTTGAGTCATACCAGTCACAATGTGCATTAGATTGAGTTTATACTGATTCTTACATGTCTCCAATGTCTTATGGATCGTTTCCATAAATTATTTAAACAATCCAAACGTATTTTCATTGTTTTGAGTACATTACCTATCTTTTTTATTAAAATTTCATCTTAGACTAGAAACACGCACTTCGACTCATACCAGTCAATTTGTGTGTCACAGTAATTTGATATTAATTATTCTATATCACAAATTTTTAACAAAGTTTTTTCCTAAACTATTTATACAATCTGTGTGTTTTTCTTAGTTTTCAGGGAGTGACATGTTTTCAACTAAAATATCAATTTTAAATTTATAATGGACACTTTCAATCATACCGAGAACATCATGTATCATATAGATGTTATTTATATTCAAAAAAATCAAAAATGACTTATGTAAAATTTTCCTAAATTATTGAAACAATACGAATGTGTTACCTTTGTTTTATGTAGCTTATTTTCCTTTTTCCTATAATTGAGGCCAATTTTAACTAAAAAGGCACACATAGAGTCATATAACTCACACCATATGTCAAATTGAGTATATAAGGATTCCTACACATCAAAAATTAATCATTAATCATTTTCATAATGTGTAAAAATAATCCAAATTAGTTTACTCAGTTCTGAGTATGTCACTTGTGTATTGTACTAAAATGTCTTTTTAAAGTGGAAACAAGAAATTTGACATGTACCAGTCACACCATTTTTTGGTTTGAAGTGATACTAATTATTAAAAATCATAAATTATTTATAAAACATTTTCCTAAATTCTAAAGACAGTCTGAGTGTGTTTTCTCAGTTTTCAATTAGTGAAACGTTTTGAACTAAAATATCGATTTTAAGCTGACAACGGTCACTTTGAGTCAAACCGGGAGCATAATGTATCAGAATAAGGTGTGGAATATTCTTACAGACCATAAATTACGTATTTATGGTTTTACTAAAGTATCAAAAAAAATCTTAATGTGTTTGCATAGTTTTGAGTTCATCACTTTTCCTTTTTAATAAAATATATGTCAATTTTAAATAAAATTATGGCCTTTGAGTCATATAGGTCCACATTGTGCATTATATTAGGGTACATCTAATTTATACATGTATAAAATGAATTATTTATTATTTTCATGATGTATCAAAACAATACAAATGTTTTTTTCTCAATTTTGAGTATGTCACATGTCTTCTTTTCTAAAATGAAATTTTAAACAAGAAACACACCCTTTAACACATACCTGTCAAATAATGTATCAAATTGATGTGAGACAAATTCCTAAATGTCACAAATAATTTATGAATCATTTTCCAAAATTATAAATACAATCCATTTGTGTTTGTTTAGTTTTTAGTGTTTCACACTTTTTTAAATAAAAAGTCTATTTTAAACTAATAACATATTCTTTCAGTTACACCGAGCACATCATGCATCTGATTGGGGTTATAAAGATGACTACATGTCATAAATCACATAAAGATCATTTTAGTAAATTTTAAAAACAACCGAAATGTTTTTTTCTTGGTTTTGAGTATGTCTGTTTTCTCTTACAAAAATTGGTGTTAATTTTAAATAAAAAGAGGCACACGAAGAATATTGGTAACATTGTTCATCGAATTAAGGTTTGGATGATTTTTGTACATATAAAATAAAATATGAGTCATTTTACTAGATTATCAAAATAATATGAATGTGTTTCTAGGATATTAGTATGTTACATTTCTTTTTAAAAAAAATGTAATTTTAAATATGAAACATGCACTTTCACTCATATTGGTCACATCATGTATCAGTTTGATGTGAGACTAATTACTACCATTAAAATTTGATATTTTTAACTTTGTAGAAAATTTCCAAGACAATACAAGCATATTTTCTCGTTTTTGTGTGAGTCATTTTTTAAACCAAAATATCAATTTTAAACTAATAGCAGACAATTTGAGTTATTCATGGACATCATTTATCATATTTTGGTGAGCCTAATTCCTAAAAATAACAAATGTCTTATAGATAATTTTCCTAAAGTAAAGGAAAATCCAAATGCATTTCATCAATTTGGAGAATGTTATTTGTCTTTTTTTACAAAAATTGATTTTAATTTAAAATAAAAAGATTAACATGGAGTCATACAGGTCACATCATGCATCAGATTTAAGTGAAAATGATTCATACACATCCCCAATGACTTATGGATAATTTTACTAAAGTATCAAAATTAATGGAATGTGTTTTATTAGTACTGAGTATGCCACTTTACTTTTTTACTAAATTTTCATGTTAAACTGGAACACATTGAGTCATACCATTTACATTATGTATCAGTTTTAGGGGAGACTAATTCCTACAGGTCATGATTTATTTATAAATATTTTTCTTAATTTTTCAAGATAATACATTCATAATTTCTATATTTTCACTTTGTGACACATTTTGAAGTAAAATTTAAATTTTAAATCGATACAGGACAATTTTAGTTATACTGGGAACATCATGTATTAGATTGGTGTGGATGATTCCTACCCATAAAAACTAATCTAGGGATCATAATCGTAAAGTAACAAAATAATATGAATTTTTATTATTGGTTTTTGAGTATTTCAGTTTTTTCCTTTTAATTAATGTGAATTATACAAAAAAAGAAGCATTTGGAGTCATACTAGTCACACAGTATATTGGATTGAGCTTCAGTTGATTCATTCAAATCCCAAAGTATCAAATACATCCTAACATATAATGTTATCATTAATTCCATTGAATGTATTTGTCAAACTGCCAACACTAGAAACTGAGTAGATGTTCTTAGTCAAATAATTTTTTTCAGATAATAGTATATAATCATTATCTAGTGTTGTAATTCTAAATATAAAAATATTAGAAACCATGGTAACATTGGAAAAAAGGAAAATTGTATCTCTTTTGTGGCTTATTCTTTATAGTTTAATGAAAAATATGAATTCCCAATATATCTGTGAAAAAAACTAAATAATTATTTGATAATAATTATAAGATAAATAACTTTAAAATTGAAAATAAAATAGTGAAAAAGTTATTTAAATATGTTGTAGTAATTCTCTTATTCAAGATGGTTGTATGTATTCTTGATGCATTTCGTTGTTTTCATTATCCCATTTGCTGGCTCAAATTCTAATCTCTCACGAGCATAATCAGCTTATAAAAAACCACCCTAACTTGAACCGAAGAATCCACCTAAATATAGAAATAATTAATATATGATAAGTACTAAAAAGAATGAAAATAAACATTAATATGAAATAATAAATTATTTAAAATTTCAATGATTTTACTATGAAAATAGAAAAATTACCATTGTGATTGAGTAGTGGAGGGATCATGAAGGAAAGTGATAAATTCCAACACTATAGGGGGAAAAGGATTTGAGGGAGAACAAATCTATGGATTTTTATGTATAACGATATGAAATATGGATAGGAATATTCTAAAATAAATTATTTATGAAAAATATGACTTCACAAAAGATTTTAGAAAAGAAAAAATAATTATTAAATAAATATGATAAAGAAATTAACATAAAAATAGTATAAAAGATAAATAAAAAATTAGTAGAATATGTATTATGAATTCAAATTTTCATGATGGTTGTATACTTTCTTGACCAATTTCCAACTTGTTGTTATCTTAGTTGTAGCCTCAAAGTCCAATCTCTCACAAGCATGAATAGCCTCAAAGAAACCACCCCAACTTGAAAAAAATAATCCAAATGTATATGAAAACAATTTTTATGTGAGTAATACTAATCATAAATAAATTAAACATAAATATGAAAGAATAAATTAATTCGATGGAAAATTATTTTTCTGTGAAAACATCAATATTATTATGATGATTTAGCAATTGGGGGAACATGAATGAAATTGATAAGATCCAATACTATAGGGCTGAATTTTTTTTTTTTGAGGAATAAGACTTTTGTGGATGTTTTGGTACATAAAGGTAAGAAGGATGAATATAAATTTTCTAAAATAAATAATCATTGAAAAGGAAAATCAAAATTAAATAGACATTTTATTATATAATTTTTTAATAAAATAGAGATGTTATATTGTGATATTACATTTACATGTTTTAGAATGGTTTTTTTAATTGTAGATTATTATTCCTCTGGATTAGTAATATTATCATGTGTAGAAGAAATTTTCAATATGATTAGTAAAAAAATTAATTTATATTTTGTTAAAATAATATATTATGATAAAAAAATTATATTAAAAAAACTTTTACCTTCTCATTGCACTATCTTTATATTTTTATAATGTTTTAAGGGATTTTGTTCACTATTGAGAATTATAGCCTCCTATTTATTTTCCCTACTATAGCAGGGTTTATCCTTTAAATTCATCCAAAGTTGAATATTGTAGATAACTTTCATCTGTATCATCTCATCTCCCAAGTAGTTATCATTACATTTTGTTGTTTGAAACGCATCGTCCATCCCTTGTAGATGTGAAACTATGTTTCTTAAAATACTCTCATGAATAGTCATCTATCAGATAGATACTTCTCATATTAGAAAAATAAACATAAAAGAGGTGAGAGATGAGTCTCAAGAAACAAATTGTAATAACAACTTTTAACGACATGAAGTTGATGAGAATGACTATGAAATATATATTTATAGGATAAATCCCACTTTCAATAATTTCAATCCTCTAACTAAGACTTATCCAACCACTATTAAATGATCTATCAAGTCTTTTTAAAATCCCCCAAGTAAATGAAAATAAAATATATCCAATTAAAGAGTTATAAGAAACCATTATATTATAAAATATAATGATAAATTCTCATTCCATCAACTAGAAGATATAAAAATGTATTGATAAACAAATTAATACATACAGTTTTATTTCTTATACATGTATTTTAATCATATATTCCTAGGGGTAGAACCAACCCATGTAGAATTGAAATGATGAATACCAAAAAATAATTTCTAAAAATTATTCCAACATATATATAATTTTATAACATCCATTCTATTTTTTTAGAACAATTAATGTACAAACCTAAGTAATTGTAACATTTACTGTTAATGTTATATAAAATATTTGAAAGCATCTCAAAATTATAACTTCAATTTTAATAAAAATAAATAAGGATTGAAAAAATAATAATTTTAGGAAAATAATATTTCTAATAATGATAAAGGTTTTAGACATCTCAAAATTCTTATTTGATAAATTGGTTCAAGAATTAAGTATGCATAAGAGGAAAAAAATAATTATTTTCATATAGAAGAAGAATATATTTATAATAAAAATTTATTTTTATGGCCTTTATGGGTTATATATTGATTTTTGGCACAAAGTATAAAATTTAAGAGGGAATAGTTGAATATGGTGCAGGATAGATAGATGCTTGGTGAATTTTCAACAGTTGGATTTCATCCCTAAGGCACAAGTCTCTCACTTTACTATATCTCTTTTAGATGAAAACCCACTAGTTATCTCAACCAAGAAGGATTCCAAAAGTTAGGAACGTTTTTTCTACTCAAACAGTAGCTCCAAAATTGAAGGATTCTAAAAAATGGTCAGCAACTAATGAGATAATCATCATAGAAGTAATCCTGTAGTGAACCTAATTCTCTAGCTCAAATGATTAAAGAAATAATTCAAGGGATGTATTCCGAGAATAAAAATAAATGAATCCATTATGGAAAGAATTAAAGAGGATATTATACATATTGAAGAGAGTTTGAAGAAGATTTGGGATGATGTATTATTTATCATACTCAATGATAAAAAAAAGTATAAATACTATAAAGATGGAGGGTATTGGAATTATATAAAGATAATATTCAAAGGAAAACTATATAATATAGTGAGATTGAAACACAACATACTTTCAAGCTTTCCACAATAAAAAAAGTTTAACCAGGGAAATCAGTTTGAAGTTTGAAGACAGATCCTATACAAGTAATGTTGATGTTGTAGGAAATGTGATTTAGATCATTATAGAGCAAATATTTTCAATTAATTTATATTTAATATCATTGTTTTAAACCCACAAAAGTGACCCTCTAAGATTAATTTTTTCATTTTTATGATATTGGTGTTATTTTGAGTTGAATAGTAGAAATTGACCATTATGGATTTTTAACAGTTTTATATTATTTTGGTATTTTGGACATAACATTATCTTCACTGATCCAAATTGCAAAATTATTTCATTTTTCAGATTCTACACATCCAGGGCTTCATTTACTATTTTTGGACTAAAAGCTGAATCGGCCATATAGAAGCTCAAAAGAAGATCACAAGTGGGCGAAAGAAAACTATTTTCAGTTCTTCCTAGGATTGGTATGGGATCCATAACTCATCCATGGTGGGCCCAAATGTTGTGACATTCTATGGGTGGACGCGTAGGGAGTTTTGGAACATCTTTTATGAAGTAAGCACTGAGTTAAGTGGTCGTTTATTGGGTCATTAAATCACACTAATCTGGAGGATTTCGTTTTGGAGAGTCTGACTTGACAGAATAAATGCCCATAGTAAAAGGCCATAACTCTTGGAATACATGTCAAAATCTGCTGAGAGTTTTAGGGGACACGGACAAAAGAATTATGAACAACATTAAAGAAGGCCTCAATGCGTGAAAATGTCATTTAATGGGGCTACAACGCATCAACATTCGGGGGACAAATTCTAGCTATAAAAGGAGGAGAGATCCACCCTCTCAAACCATCCCATTATCCATCCAATTCCTTCAGGGACACCAAGGAGGAGAACTTCTTAGATTTATCTTTTATTTCTTTTCTTTTTCATAGTTTTCTAATGACTTCTTATTCTCCTATCATCTCGCTTACCCCATCCATGGAGGGGTAGTTTCATTTGAGTGATCGGAAAGAGGGGAGGCTGGACCTATGTGTTGTGTTTGAGTTTTTGTGCTTGAAATGAATAAAATTTCTTCTTCTTTCTTATAAGGGTTTCAATTATTAATTCAGTATTAAATTCTGAATTCGGAAGTGTTATGTTTTTTATTCTGAAATTATAAATTACTTTGGTCGATGATCACATCTCCCTCCACCCAATTCTAATCTGTATACGGTGGAACAAGATTAGGGTTGGGTGGTGATTGCTAGGCGGTTGTCAAGCATGTGTGTAGGATTTTATGTCGAAATCTTGGTTTATTAGGGAACAACAATCCAGGTCTGGGATTTCTCTAATTAATCAAGAGACCTTCTATAACCCTAAGCACATTGGATGGAGGATAGACCAATCTAAGGTTTTAGAAAGTAAAATTCTCATCACATCTATCTGACTAAGGGAGAGAGAGGACTCGTTAGATGAATATCTCTCTTACCAGTATAAGGAAGAAGAAGAGCTAAAATTTGGAAACCATGATGGCACAACACTAGGTATAGCCGAACCCAATCTGATCACCGTCTTTATCATTTGTTAAAATCAATCAATTTCTGTTGTTTGTTTCTTTCATAGTCATTCAAATTAATTAAAACCAATCTTTCTTTTAGAAAACCGACAAAAAGTGACAACCTTGTTTTGTGTGCACTCCTCTTCGGAAGACTACCTAGGATCAACAGCTATACTATACTTAGGTAAATAAAATATTGTTTTTCCATGCCTCACGATAGGCATGCGTCAAACATGGCACCGTTTCTAGGAAGGAAGTGCGTCAAAGATTTTTTTTTAAACAATCTCTTTTGAATGACCCGTAGTTAAAATTGCAATTTATTAGAATTCGGTCCAGAAATTGAGCACAAAATAACAAAATTGAGAAATCAAAATCTTCCTGATGATTTCAAAGAAATAAATCTCACCGATTCAAGTGATACCTTGAGTGAAGACTTTGAACCTTTAATAATGGCTGTAAATCCCAACCAAACCCTACGTGACATCTGTGCACCTCAATTTTCCAATCAAAATTATCAACTTGAAATTCATGCCTTAGAAAATTATTTTGAATTGTGAATTAACATGATCCAAGTGCTTCCTAAATTTCATGATCATGCAGGTGAAGACCCAACTCGACATATTCAAGAATTCACCTATGTCTGCTCGAGCTTCAATCCTCGAGCAGTCGCAGAAGAGCATGTGAAGTGGATCGATTTCCCTTCTCACTAGAGGGAGAAGCGAAGTAATGGTTGTACAATCTACAACTGGGGGAGATCAGTGACTGGGAAGATCTAAAAAATGATTTCTATAAAGATTTTATCCAACATCCAGGAGCACTGCAATAAAGAAGGAGATTTGTGTCATCCATCAATCAACTAGAGAAACACTCTACGAATACTGGGAATGTTTCAATAAGCTTTGTGCAAGTTGTCCACACCAAGAAATAGAAGAGGACCAATTCCTTGTGTGATTCTACCAAGGATTTATTGACAATGACAGGAATCTACTAGATGCCTCATCGGGAGGATCCCTCATTCATAAATCACATGTTGATATATGAATTCTGATTGAAAAGATTGCACAAAATTCATGGAAGTTTGGCACTCGAGGTACGATCACCAGAGAAATCCATGAGGTAAGAACATATGATTCAGTTGATTTAATTAGGAATGAAATGGGTGAACTCACCAGGTTGGTGCGACAAATAGATGTGAACCATGTGAAGGAACAACATGGACCGAATCAGGTATGTGGTTTATGCTCTTCTAATTCTCATTACATTGATCAATGTCTAGAAGTGCAGGGGATAGAAAGTTGTGCTGAAGCCTATCAACAAAGGCAATACCAACCGCAAACCCAACCAGGGTATGGGTTTCAATAGAACCAAGCCAGAGCACCTTTTCAGCAGCAATATCTGAACCTGATAGCATTCCAACAACCTTATCAGCAGCCCTTCCAACAACAACAAACTTTCCAACCACCACCTTTCCAGCGGAACAATTATGAACAACCATCCACAATTGCACCGACAAATGAAGATCAATATCTTAAGACAAGAGTTGCGGGATTAGAAGATAAAATGGACAAGCTAGCTGATCAATTTATAATCATTATGGATGCTCTCACCAAGAACCTAGGTGAACTTCCCCCATAAACAATTCCCAATAAAAAGGAAAATGTTATTTAAATCACCACCTGAAGTGGGAAGAAGCTCACACCACCAGAAAAAAATGAGGAGGATGATTCCAGGGAATCTTCTGAAGCTCGTCCTGCCCAACAAAAAGATGGAGTTTTCAAAAAAGGAGAAAGAACAAGGTTTCGGAAGGAAATAACAGAAGCACCTCTTCAAAATCAACAAATAGAGAAAAAGGATATCCCAGCACCATTCCCATCAGCATTGGTTGAGTCAAAGAAGGGTGAAGAAGAACGACTTCAACGGGAAATTCAAGAAACATTCCGAAAATTTGAGATTAACATCCCACTACTGGATGCAATCAAACAAATCCCCAAATATGCAAAATTTATGAAGGATCTGTGTACAAAAAGAAGATGGATGGATGGAAATGAAAGAATCAACTTAGGAAGAAGTGTCTCATTATTGATCACACCACCAATACCACAAAAATGTCAAGATCCAGGGACTTTCTCTATTCCCTGCACTATCGGTTCTTTAAATTTCTCTAATGATTTGTGTAATCTAGGTGCTTCAATTAATGTATTGCCTCACTCGGTATACACTTCTTTGCAGATGGAAGAATTGAAGCCTACTAGAGTTTTGGTCCAGCTCGCAAACAGATCAACATTTTTTCCAGCAGGTGTTCTGGAAGATGTTCTTGTAAAGGTAAAAGATCTATTGTTCCCAGCTGACTTTTATGTGCTGATAATGGAAGAAGATAGGATTTCATCACACTCACCCATCATCTTGGGAAGACCATTCTTAAAGACAGCGAAGACCATCATCAATGTGCATGATGGAACACTCTCAATGGAGATCGGATATAGTCGAGTGCATTTCAATATACTCAAATCCATGAAGAATTTGTCAGATGTTCATTCGCTAAAAGCAATCTACCACAAATAAGGAAAAGAACCAAATAAAAATTCAGAAGAGACAACCTTTGAATTCTTGGATAGTTTGTTAGAAGAGGCTGTAGAATCAAAATCAGGAGAGGATGTTGTGATCAAGAAGTATAAACTCAAGGAGGCCGAACATGAAAAACATTATCATAGATCTCCAGAAGGAACTTTCTATAAAGTAAGAAGAACTAGCTAAGAAGAATTCCATATGCCTTGCAATGGAACATGAGCTGAAGAATGTCAAGGAAACCCCCATTAAAACATTAGAGTGTAAAGGTTATTCTCAAACCAATAGGAAGAGGAAATTACAAGAAAAAGCGGAAAAACCCAAAACCAGGTTCGTGTGGGTAAAGAAAACTAAGGGTCAATCTCCTATCTCAAGAGAAGAGAGGAATATTCAAAGGACACCACAAACCCTTAAAAAGAGTTATGTTCACATTGTAACAAGGAAGAAACAAATATCCAAAAAGATTGAAAACAATTCCAGAAGAACAAGATTTCAGTGGTTTTTCTAGTGTTGTGGTATCTATGGACACAAATCAGACTCTTGTTGGTAAAACATGTCTTTACCAAGAAGTAGAAAAGAACCAAGGGAGGATATCCCACTCCTCCAACCTGTCTCTCAATAAGAGCCATCAGGTTGTACCTCTCCTTCACACTTTCTTAATGTTGTGATTCATTTGAAAATTGGCTTACATGTTAAATCCACTTGAATGCATTGAGGACACTGCAACATTTAAGGGTCTGGGATGGAACCTTTTTATTATAGGATTTTCATTTGATGTTTGTTTTCAAAAATAAAAAAAAATAAAAAAATTGTGTGTTTTCAAATTTTGGTTTATTTTTCAATTTTTGGTGTGTTTCTAAAACTTTTGAGCTAAAATGATTATCAATACCATTTTTAAAACAAATTTAAATGAGTGAACCAATCTATTTCATGAAACTGAGGATAAATGAATGCTGATATTACTTTTTTTCATGTTCAAATATTTTGGAATTTCATGAAATGTACCCTGATTTTTGAAACCCATGCCATATTTCACTGTCTATATATTTAAAATCACTTTCTTGTGAGGCTTCTAAACCATTTTTGTCATATTATTTTCATTCACCTCATTTCTTGAGAGAACCAAACCGTGCTTGCTTTAACCAGAATTTGATTTATTCTTTTCAAAACTTGAGGGTTTGGCGTACGTGTGTTTTAAATGATTGAGAAATTTATTTAGTTTGAAGCCCCCTTTTCAAAATAATACTTTTCATTATGGCCCACCTTTACATTTATTCTTCATTGTATCCCCTAGTAGCCATGAATTTTCTGTTTGGTTAGCCACATTACAAGCCAATTTTCCATATCCTACCTGTTCTGGAAGTGAAATTTCATGATCTAGTTGCACTTAAGTGTGGGGGAAGATGTCTTGTGGTTTAATACCTCATTTGGTGATACTTTTGGTGGAAAATAAATTGTGGAAGAGATGCGTGTGATGCTGAAAAATTATTCTGTTGAAAGTTGTTCCTTTACTGGAGCTTTCATGATAAGAGAAGTTGTGCCTTTCTGGAGCTTCCAATGTAAAAATAAAGTTGTGCCTATCTGGAGATTTAAAAAAATAATGTTTTAAAAGATTGAAATTTATGCTGCTGAGCTGATTGAATGATGATGGAGCCTATTTTCAAAAAAGGGTAAGTGAAGGAGACCATATTTGAGTGAAAATTAGAATCATGCAATTTGGATTCAATAAGAGCCATGCCTTCCTTTTTTAGCATCAAGAATTTTAACATCTAAATCCTACCAAACAGAAGCCACAGAACAACCCTAAAAAGTCCTCATGAGAAACACATGTCCTTGACTCACATCAGTTGGAGAAGTAGGAATTTATCAAGCCTATGGCGACTCTTGTGTGAGTTTGGATGAGAAAATCCTTGTTCAACATTTACATTTGTGAGATAAGAGAAAATTCATTTGAGGTAAGTGTTTTGTGTGCATGAGATAAGAAATGAAGTGGAAATATATTAAAATCTAAAATGCAGAACTTGAAATAATTTTTTTTTGATGAGGCATGATATCTTTTTGTTTCTTGGAATTGATTTGATAGATCTCATTGATATGTGTTTTGGATTTGATTTGATTTGATTTTTACTTATCCAGGAGTCCAAGTGCTAAGTGTGGGAGAATTGATAGAGAAAATATTTTCAATTAATTTATTTTTAATATCATTGTTTTAAACCCACAAAAGTGACCCTCTAAGATTAATTGTTTCATTTTTATGATATTGGTGTTATTTTGAGCTGAATAGTAAAAATTGGCCATTTTAGATTTTTAGCAGTTTTAAATTATTTTGGTAGTTTGGCCATAACATTATCTAAACTGATTCAAATTTCAAAATTCATTCTTTTACAGATTCTACACATCCAGGTCTTCATTTAATATTACTGGACTAAAAGCTGAATCGACCATATGGAAGCTCAAAAGAATATCACAAATGGGAGAAAGAAAACTGTTTTCAGTTCTGCCTAGTTTTGGTGTGGGATCCATAACTCATCCATGGTGGGAGAAAATGTTGTGCATTAGGTGGGTGGACGTGCAAATGGTTTTGTAGCATCTTTTATGAAGTAAGCACAGAGTGAATTGGCCTTTTATGGGGTCATTAAATCACCCTAATCCAGAGGATTTCATTTTGGAGAGTCTGACTGGATAGAATAAATACTCATAGTAAAACGACCATAACGTTTGGAATACATGTCCAAATCTGCTGAGCTTTTGAGGGGACACGGACAAGGGAATTATGAACAACATTAAAGAAGGGATAAACACGTGAAAATGTCATTGAATGGGGATAAAACATGTCAACATACGGGGGAAAATTCTGGCTATAAAAGGAGGAGAGCTCCACCCTCTCAAACCATCCCATTCTCCATCTCATTCCTTCCGGGACACCAAGGAGGAGAACTTCTCAGCTTTATCTTTTATTTCTTTTCTTTTTCATAGTTTTTTAATTCCTTCTTCTTCTCCAATCATCTCTCTTACCCCATCCATGGAGGGGTTTTTTTATTTGAGTGATCGGAAAAAGGGGAGGCTGGACCTATGTGTTGTTTTTGAGTTTTTGTGCTTGAAATAAATAAAATTTCTTCTTATTTCTTATAATGGTTTCAATTATTAATTCAGTATTAAATTCAAAATGTGGTAGTGTTATGTTTTTGATTCTGAAATTATAAATTGCTTTGATCGATTATCACATCTCCCTCTACCCAATTCTAATCAGTATACGATGGAACAAAATTAGGGTTGGGTGTTGATTGCTAGGTGGTTGTCAAGAACGTGTGTAGGATTGTATGTCGAAATCTTGGTTTATTAGGGAACAAGAATTCCAGGTATGGGATTTCTCTAATTAATCAAGAGACCTTCTACAACCCTAAGCACATTGGAAGGAGGATAGACCAATCTAAGGTTTTAGAAAGGAAAATTCTCATCACATATATCTGACTAAGGAAAAGAGAGGACTCGGTAGATGAATCTCTCTCTTACCAGTTTAAGGAATAAGAAGAGATAAAATTTGGAAACCATGATGGCACAACACTTGGTCTAGCCGAACCCAATCCGATCACCGTCTTTATCATTTGTTAAAATCAATCAATTTCTGTTGTTTTTTTCTCTCATAGTCATTCAAATTAATTAAAACCGATCTTTTTTTTAGAAAACCAAAAAAAGTGACAACCTTGTTTTATGTGCACTCCTCTTTGGGAGACTACCTAGGATCAACTGTTATACTATACTTAGGTACATAAAATATTGTTTTTCCACACCCCATGACAGGTGTGCGTCATATCGTTTTAGGTATCTCTAGGTGGGTATGATAAAACATTATGGTATTATTGGGAAGAACAATAGCATGAAATACATTCCAGAACTGGTGGGGGGGAAGACTGTGATAGATTGGTTGTTTTCTATATGAGGAGGAAATTAATGAAGTGGTGTTTATTTTGAAATCGGACAGTGCCCCTAGACCAAATGGATCTCCAGACTCCTTTTATATTTCCTCACAGGACATCATAAAAGAACAGATCAAGGTGGTTATTTTTTATTTCTTCAATGGGGGATCCCTACCAATTATTGTAAGTGCCTCTAGAATTTTTCTGGATCAAAATATTCCTCAACTAGAATTCATCAATCAATTATATCCAATATGCCAATGAAATTTAATATACAAGATCCTTAAAAATATTATCCACAACAGTACTGGTAGATTATTCTTTATCTTGTCTCTAAATAACAATGTTGGTTTATTCACAGAAAGAGTATTCAAAGTGTTGTAGGAATTTCCAAGTTCATGGATGGAGATATCAATAAGAAGACAACTGGTTCCAATGTCACTATTCATATATATATAGAAAAATATTATGATTAAATGGAATGGGGAATTATTATAATTCATGAGAAGACTTGGGTTCTTAGAGGAATATTGTGATCTTCTTTTCAGATTCTATTCCACCCAATGGATTTCAATTTGACAGATTGTAAAAAACATTTATTTTTCATGATATTGAGGTGTTTAAGACAAGGCAATACCCTATCACTAGGTATTTTAATAATTTCCCAAGATACTCTCCCAAGGAGGATAAAAATGAGTGGAAGAAGGGGGAAATCTGCCATATATGGACAAGTCTGGAAAGATTATTATTTATCACATTTTGTTCGTTGATGATGTATTGTAGTTTAGAAATGGTAGGTTAAAATATATCAATAGTTTGATTAAAATTATAGAATAATTTGGTGAGAAAGTGGATAAAGAAACAATTCACTAAAGAGTAAAATGTTCATATCCAGAAAATGTTCTGAAAGGCAAAGAAGAAGGATTCAAGGAAATCATTGAAAGAAAAGACATGAATTACTAATGAAGTATCTGGGGGATCCAATTTCAAATAGTAAAATAATGATAGATATTTTTTAGGACATCATCAGCAAGAAAATGGGGTGTTTTCTTAATTAAATAAATAAGTTATTATCTTATAGTGGATGAATTACCTTAATTAATATCATCTGCACTTCAATACCCATGAATGTGTTATCAGTGATATAGGATATAAAGGGAAGGATTGATCAAATTGAGATAATCCTAATCAATATCATTTGGGATGTGAATTATAATGGATTATGTCATTGGGCCTCATAAAAAAGGCTGGTGATACCATTTTAGGAAATATGAATCAGTCTTTATAGTGGTTTGGAAACTACGTAGTTCATGAAATCTAAAAATTCTTGGGAGATAATTGATGAAAAGCCTCTTTGATCCCTTTTTATGAGTAATAGGAATGGAATGGACTATATTGAGTGTGTTTCTAGAAATAGAAATTTATTGGGGCTGAAAAAAATTATGGTTGAAAATCAGGAGGTTCTAGGAGAGAAAAGTATATGGGTTGGGAGATGTGGGGAGAACAATTATTTGAAAACCAACTCGACTGGAGATATTTTGTACTTTCTAAGATTTCCAATTCCTTAAATCAAATTTTGAGAGGTGAACACTTTCTAATTTTTAAAAATTGTTGTTCTAAATAATCAATAGAAAATTATATTCAGTGATATCTGCATGAATGTGGAACCTGATAGGTTTTTCTTCCTTGGAGACAGCTCTAGTAACTTCCACATCAGGGTCATCCAGGACATAGTTCATATATGAAATGGCTTTGATTCATGGGCTTTTATTATTTGGTGAAAAGTGATTCTTTAAAAGATGAATTTCATGGTGTGGAGGCTATGAAATCAATCAATTCCCACATATGTCAATATTCAGAATAGGTGAGTAAGTCTGACATCCATATACTGGTGTTGTACTACCCAAAACATGGAATCAACCAATACCTAATTCTTCAATGGATAATGGGATGTGGTTATTTGTAAATTTCATGAGAAGGTTACAAGACTGGTTGTGTGGGGAGATATAATTGTCGAGTCTATTTCTAGTTGGGTTCAGGGAAAAGAGGGGAACTCGGTGGAACAAAAGGATCACATCGTGAATTTTATAGTAGCTTTTTTGGTTCTATGAGAGGCCAGAAACAAACCCAATGATGGGGTATGTAGTTCTCAAGGATATATATATATATATATATATATATATATATACATGTTAGATTTCATGTGACTGAAATAAGTGTTCTAATAATCAATAGTGATGCTTATTTTTCTCTTAGAAACCTCATTACATGGTATTTTCTATAGATTGAAAGCTGAGTTGGGTGAATCCAGGGGGCATGGGTCAAATGGAATCCACAAAGGGGGGTTCCAAATTAAATGTTTGTTGATATTTTATATTCAGGGCTATGAGACACAGGGGTCTTGTTAGAGATGGAAGAGTATCTCTTATCTTCAGATTCAGTTGTTTTTATGGTTTACGTAATTCCTTGGGAGCTGAAGAAAGTGAAATGGCCAGAAGACTTAAGATATCCATGTGGTTTAGCAACAATATATCTAAGGGGAATATAACACTAGTGTTCTAGTTTCCTTAATTCAAGGGAGATCCAATACCGCTAGGGATTTGGTTTATTTAATCAGAAAGACCAGAGTGTTAATAAATCTGGGCACGGAGTTGAAACACACATGGAGTGAGGGAAATTTCATAGTTTACATGTTGTCAAGAATGGAAAATACAAATGACCACAATATTTTTTACTTTTATAATACTTCTTTTATAGAGAATAGTATGTTTTTTCTTATGGGGGACGCACTTGGTCTGCATCACTATCATCTCTCATGATGATGTGTTTTTATCAATATTTTAGAATAAAAGGATATTTTTTAGGGTCGTAATTTCAAATCTTCAATGAACTATATTAAATATATGACAATTTAAATGATTTTTTGAAGAATTTTAAAAAAAAATTAAAAACATAGATCAATGTAAACAAAAAAATAGAAAAGTTTTATATGAAAAATAATTGAATGTAAGATAAATTCATTATTATTTTTTTACAATACATGATTTACAAAAGAATCATCCATTCGTATTAAATATTGGTTGTTCATATCACATATGATAGATAAATTAATATTATTAATGATATTGGAGAAGATTAAATGGTACTTATTATTTTGGAAATGGTTTATCTCTTATGATAAATTTTTTTTATTTAAAATATTTTGGAAATAAAAGGTATTTTAAAAGAATTATCTATTTTTAGATGGATTAATAATTAAAATAATATATTAGATATTTAAATGAAACATAACCTAGATTTTATTCACTATGATATATATGGACCCTCAAAGTATAAACAAATTCATTATGATGAGAATTTCATTTAAAAAATTTATAATTATACTCAGATAATATGTATTATGTTTTAGTATTATATCTATATATATAATGGTCCAAAGGGGATTAAAATTTTAAGAATAAGTATTAACAATGAGTAACATTATGTCATAAATAAGTATATATTATATTATGGAATTGTTGTCAAAGTCATGTGCCTCAGCGCACCTTAGCATGAGGTGAGGTGAGTAACGCTTGGTGGACCTCACCACAGAGGAGGTGGTGCAACCTCACCGATGTATGCCAAATGCGAGCACCTCGCATTACAACATGAGTGGTTTTGTATCACCAATCGCACCACCGTCTCCTGAAAATAACCAGAATATTGCGCTCAAAATAATGGGAAAAGGGGTGGTGAAAATCAAGGGCGACCAGATAGAAATTTGGAGTGGTGGCTGAATGAATGATGATAAAAAATGAAAATATATATTTTCAAACATGTAATCAACGACTGAGAAGAATGAGGAATTAACATACCTTGGATTAAGAATTAGAATCTTCTGAGAAAAAGTAGATATTTCGCCAAACCTAGAATTCATTCAAGGATTGGATTCGTATAACCATTGAATCGTTCAAACATTAGAATTCTTCGACCCATGATTCAAGCCTTGATTTGTGCTTGGATTCATTGAGGAGAAGCTCTGGTAGTAGGTGGCTTCCATGTAATGCTTCAGATATCAGGATTAGTTCATGATTTCTAGGGTTCTTATAACAGATCGTAAAACATTTATCAGCACTACCAAAAAAACAATGATAATTATCTCTTTTATTTGTTCTAGATTAATAAGTGTCGATAAAGGGAATCTTTATCAGTACTTTTCTTGCACTGATAGAGCTCTATAATTGTCATTTTTGTGGTAATGATTATTTTTATCAATTCCCTTTATACTAGTGCTGATAAAAGATTTTTAGTTATATTTATAAATAAAAAATATGTTTATATGTTTATATTATTATATATATTTATTTAATAAAAATAGATAAATATAAATATCATAAATATATTCATTATTTAAATATATTTATTATAATATTATAATTATTTAAATATATAGTTAGTTATTTATAATAATATAAATCCTTTTTAAGAAATAATATTTTTATATTTATATCAGTATAAATATTTATAAAGTTATATATATATAATAAATGTAGTAAATATACAAATTATTTAAATAAAATTGTGGTAGTTCTATAATTATTAATATATATATAATTATTTATTTATAATTATATAAATACTTCTTCAAAAATAATATTTATTTATTTATAATTATAAATATATAAAATTATAAATGCTGTAAATACAAATTTATAAATAAATTTATTTTAAAATATTAACTTACAAATATATTTTAAATATTATTAATGAATATTTAATTTCATGTGCATTCATGTAAAAAATGAGAGAAATGGAATAATTAAAAATGAGTGCACATTAACAATATTGTAAAAAAATAAGTTTTATTAATTAAATATTATATATTATATATCTATATATTGAAATAATGATGAATACATATTGAAATTTGTAATACATAGTAAATAAAAAATATATAAAAAAATAATTGAAATTTATTAAATTCCCAATAAAATATATAATTAAAAATAAAAAATATTAAAATTTAATTAATATATAATTGTAATAAAATTAAAAAAAAATTAATAAAATGTACCGGTTAAATACACAATATATTAAATGTATCATGTTCTAATGATATAAGAAAATGAATAATAAGTTTTAATAAATTACATAAATATTAGGTGTATATGTTTCTATATAAGATTCTATTAATTATGTAAATATTTGTGTTTGTTTGTTATATATAAAATTTCATTAATTACGTATATCATTGTGAAATCTATAGAACACACATTTAATATATGAAAAATTGAAAAAAAATAAATTATTTCCATCAATAAATATAATTTTTTAGTATTATTTATTCATATAAATTTTGAATTATAAACCATTAATCACTACAAATAAAGCACTGATAAATGCTACTGTTTGTCACCTTTTTTTCTAGAACTGATAAAAGAATGTTTTTTAGTAGTAATTTAACTTTCTCATTTACTTTTCTGTATTCCATTGACTCTTAAATGTAAAAATTCCATCATCTTTCTCATCTAATGAGTTCATCAATGCCCCCTTCTTTCGATTCAATGTCAAATACTTTTTAAATTCAATGACTTTTATCACCTCATATTGATAATAAATTCAATGTCTTATATGTCATATATCTTCTGTAATAATTTTCTATCCTCCTAATTGATATAAATTTGAATCCCCCTTATTGACATATTGGGGTGAGGGAGTACCTTTCTTCACACTTTTTTCTTTTTCTCCCCATTTCTTTAATTTAACTAAATATAGACCTTCCAATTATTGAGAGAAGGATAGCATAAAATTTCATTGATAAATAAACCAATAATAAACCAACTCTAACTATGTATGCTCTATTCTTAGTGGAGAAAAAAAGGGGGATTAACTCAAACATTAAAGTTATCCATAAAATTTACTAACTAATTCCCACTTTTATAAATTCCTATTTTAAGGGTATGTTCTTTGGATATTCATTAAACATACATTCCTACATCAATCATAGTAAATTGGTCCAAAGTTATCACATATAAAATAGAACTTTTCTCTACATTTTGAAATTTATTTTTATTTACAAAGAAATTGTACCCATAAACATTTAAATTCTAGTTTTTATATAATAATGGGGTTGTATCGACACCATACCACATTGATGATAGAAATATAAATCCTTCATATTTCATTTACTCGAAACTTGAATATCAAATGATGCTTTTATTTTTGGGTACTCCAATTTTTACTTCCATGGAACTTAAAAATGTATTATCAAAACGTTGGTTGTCTAGAATATTACTTTTTGAAATATTAAAGTCTCAAAATCCTGTTTTTTTACAAGAGTAAATCTCTTCCTCTTTTATTAAGAACTCCCTTGGATTGCATCACCTTTAATTCCATTTTTAATACAAGTAAATCACAACATATCAAGGATTTCAGAGGCTCTTTTTCCTCTCTAGTTAGAGTGACAAGGGTGAGAATATTTTCTCAACCCCAAAACTCCCTTTAGTCTAATTTTATTTTTCTTTATGAAAACACACATTATTTTCAAATAATATATCTTTTGGAGTGGTATGGAATTATTCCCATTAATTTCATTAGATTTTATCGGTTTATTATTAACTAATTTTATTAAATAAATTCAATTTTCTTATTTTATTTTTCTTCAAAATTCCTTTCCTTCAGAAACTGACTTTTCCATACAGCCACAAAAACCATTCAAATATGGTTAAATTTTTCCTAATTTTGGTTTTTTTTCCTCATAAAAAACATTTCAAAATGAAAATCCTTCTTCATTTTTTCACCTACATCTCTATTCTGGGTAATCAAGTCAATCATTTTTTGGTAGTGCGTCGAGGAAACTTACAAATTCCACATAACTTCTTGTTATCTGATAAGATACCCTTGAAAGGTAACTTGGTGAACCTAAACTTATTAATTAAAAATTTATTCAACTATTATAATCATCTTTTTAATTTATTCTATTTATTCTATTAGTTTCATTAAATTAAATTCTTTATCTTGAATAGCCATTTATTTATTTAATTTTCACATGAAGTTCCATTTATTTATGAATTAAAGTGATATTACTTTTGGTATTACATTTTACAATACTTTCTTATTAGTTTTATTCTTTTTATATTAATTTACATTACACCATAAGGTGGAAGTACTATCAATATTTCTTTAATTTACATTTATATTTCATAACCACCTTCTCTCTTTTGTAACTACACTTTTCATGGTAGTTGTAAACCACCACTCATCATTATCAAGGATACTCATTCCATAATTTTCATAGATAGTTTCAATATATGAAAATATATTTTTAAAAATTACATATTCAATAAACTCTTGTTTCACTTAGTTCATTTTCTCTTAACATCCTCTTGAATGCCCCTAAATGTAAGCTTTATCTATTTTATGGTAGCTGAAAATTTATTCCAAAAATCAATGGCCTTGTGCCCAAACATTCTATAACTCCCACAGCCTGAAATAAATATACTCTTCTTCTCTTGAGTTAAATTTTTTTAGTGGAGGGCTCTTCCATTTCCAAAATTTTCCTTACTTCCTTTTGAACACCCTATAGAGAAACTATTTATTTTATATTTTCTTCCAGCTTTACAAAAACTGTGTGTTGATTATCACTTTTCAACATCCACTTTTTTTTATAATGAGAGTTTTTTATAACACCATTCAATGAATTATAAATAGTATATACTAAATATCTACTTCATGGGTTTACCTTATTCTTAAAATTATAAAAATATGATACTTAAAATTATTTCATGCATCTCCTATCTCTAAAAAGATGATTTTTGGAAGAAATAATATCATGTGAATCCTTAATGAAGGTGTTTCTTTTCTTAACTTTAGGTGAATCTTAAACATTAGTATCTTCCAAGATTATCAATTTAATTTTTAATTCAGTACCCTAGAAACATAATTATTTTTCGTATTCTTCAAAACCCATCACATTTTCAATGATTTTTCTTTAAATTCTAAATCATTTCTTCTCATATATTTCATTAATTTCATAGAGGTTATCAATCTTCTTAGTTTTTCTATTTGGGATTTTCAATTGAGATTTATTAACTTCTATTCTAGTTTTCAATGCATATAAAATTCCATCTACAAAATTCATAAATACATTTTTTTTAAAAAATCATCTCTCATTGTTATTATAAAAGTTTAAACTTTTCTTGTGAAAGTAACATAATTTTTCATTTTCTTGACTGTGTTTTGTGAAAGATTTTCACTCACTTTTTTTCACCAATTATTCCTCCATTTTATTGATATCTTTCTTAGAATATGATTTTTTTTCATAAATTCTCTTTATGATTGAAAATATTGGCATGATAAATTTATTTGAAACATACATTTGATGATCTTTAATTTTTGTGTAAAAAAATAACAATTTTCAATAGATTCATATTAACCTCAATAAGTGTATAATATTTATTCCAAAGGATTATTTTTAATGGATTTATCAAAACATATCATATTCACATGAAATTATGATGGTGGTGGATCTGACTTCTACATATTTTTAAGGTCTTACTTTCTTAACTTTTGATCTTCCTTATTCTTCCAATTCATTAGTGTTTTTATTGATACATTAATTATTCCACTAAAGTGAGTATCTTTCATAAATATCAGCTTTGGATTAGTTTCTTGAACTTCCAAATGTTCTATATTTGCATATTTTTTAGATATTATATATATATCTCCTAAAATTGTGCACTATATGTAAAAAAGTGAAAAAAATCTACGAAAAGAACTTATAAACCAAAAAAGGGGGTCCTACCCTCTAATACTAATTGATATTTACAGTGTATATTATTATAACCCTAAGAGGGAGTCAGTCCGGGATTACCCAATTTTTACTGATTAAGTCCATCTTAAAATTATTTCATAATTAAAGTCAAATTAACCACTATATTCTATTAGGATGTATGATCATTATAATTCTCCATTTTCACTTTTCCCTTATGTTATATAGATAATGTAAAGTAAAAAAGCACACATGGAGTTTTACAAGGTTTGACCTTGATGTGAGAACCCACTCATTATGATGTCAACTCTCATCAAATCACATATTTTATACTAATAATAACATTATCTTATATAGGTTGTGGAAATTTATTATCCTTAACCCAAAGTGTTCATCCCACACACTAATCACTAAAACCACTATATTATGATTGTGGTTGAGCTATGTCCAAAAATATATATTTATAACTCATGGTAGTAATAATGAAATAAATTATAATTGATCCAAAAAAAATCAAGATTTCCCCTCAAACATTCTTATGGATGGAAATTCTAATTCTATGTGAACATTTTAGAAACATTCATTGACATCAGAGAATCCTCCACTTCTAGAAAAATTAATTATATTTCTTTCTCTATAGCTTGAAATATAACACCTAGAAATTTTGTTCGATAGCACTTGATGCTAGTCTTTCTCATATCCTTATGGTTTTATAAATCTAGAGGACTTACTCAACCACTCAGAACATCATGTTCTAGTCTTCTCAAAACATAAACTTAACTAAATTTTCAGGGAAATCTATCGATGGAAACATACTCTCTCAATTATTTATTCTCAATATCATCATATTTATCTTAATTGGATCAAACCTTTTTATAGGCTCAAACTTCCTATTACATTAAATGATTTTAAATCTCTAAAATTCAGGGATAAATTTTTAGAACCTTCTGTAAATCTTCTAAAAACATGGATTCAACTCAAATTTCCACAAAATCCAACATCAAGTAACCTTTAAAATATTTCTCTAAAATACTCTATAATCATAAATTTCCATTCTTGAATGTTATATATAAAAATTATAACTCAGTATTATTATAATTAACATTTAATTCACATTAATTAAAAATGCATCAACATATTTCCAATGTATAAAATTCTAAAGACATCAATAACTTCTACCCTAAATTTTATTCTTCATGTTGTATCTCACGTGTTCTTACTTATTCATGCATCCACATTTCTAAAACATATTATTTCTATTGTTTCGTAAAAAAAATTACATTCCTAGATGTCTCATTTCCTCTATACAAATAAAAATTATGTCATTTAAACTAAAAATTAGTTCTTTTGGTGATATTCAAATAATTTACTAGTAATCCTTCGGATATCATTGTATAAGAGTTACAATAATGTAGTATGCTTTATTTTCATGGATTATGTACATTATTGGTTATTTATTTTCATGGAATACACATGTTATTATACTTCTGAAGATATTATACAAATCCATCAGTTTATGTCTCCCATATAAAAAAGAATCTATTTTTTTAATCATCTGACGCATTCGATATTATCATCATTTCACTATACATACTATAGAAACACCCTTTTGGAGATTTCACATTTTTCTATTTTCATATAAAAACTTTTCATGCATTGTTTTCACTCATATTATTCAAGATATTTTAGCCTCCATCTAGAAATATTCAGAACATAATTTCTATAATAGTAATTCCACTCATATTCTTCTTCTGATTAAATCAATTCTATAAGTATCTTTATCTAATGGTTACTTCTATTTCATAGAATCTAATATTTATAGAGTACCATTATTTATAAATACATCATTTCAAATTTTATATATACCTTTCATCTATCATCCTCTTTTGAAGAACTCACACTACACTAAGATGATTATGATTTTCCTTTTCACATGACACTTATTTCTGTAATGGAGCAACTTAATATTGTTTTGATGATTTAATAGATCTTGTTAAATATTAATATCAACATCCTAATTTTCTTATTATAGAAACATAAATATAATTATCTCATCTTCTGAGTTTTTCATCCACTTCTTTAACAAAATAGAATCCATGTGGCGTGGTTCTAGTATCCAGGATATAAATATAATAATACTCTAGTGCATCATGTCTTATTCCAATATACTCAAGTGTATAAATAATTAAATTTTTAGCTACATGATATCTTGTGACTTCAATTCCATGTAATAATACAAATGTTTCTTCAATTATTCAAGTGATTACTACTATGCATCCAGTCACTAAAAAATTAATCTTTAATATAGTTACATTTACATGTTATTTTATCTTCCATTTAAAACACTTTTGTATAATCTTCATCCACATACATTAAATCATCAATACATGAAGACTCTTTCAATATTTTCTTTGAGTTTCATCTATCATATTCTTCAATTTATTTTCATAACAACTTAATGAATTATCATGGCCATATAAACTGAATTATCGTACAATCTTGGTTTCTAAAATATTATATGCAGCAATTTATTTTTTCATGAATGTGTGTTACATTGAGTTTCATCATGTGAATATATGTTTTTTATAAATTTTTAATCTTTTGATAAAATATCATGAAGTATCATATATTCTCATGGGTGTTGTAATTAGTGAATTCAATATATCTTCTTAGTATATTTTTCAAATGAATACCAGTTCAACCAAATGTCTAGATTAATGTGGTTGAATCTGGATGAAAATATTTCCATCAATTCCTCCTCCATAAATTTTTAGTATTCATTCAACATTCCTTCATTACATCCAGTGACACAAGTTTTACATTTTTTGAATAAATAATTCACCAGTTCCTTTGTGTAGTAATCTTTTATTTGAAATTTAATATTTGGTATTCTTTCTTCTAATAGGTTCATCATCCATAATATATACTTCTAGTAGACTAACATCTTGAAAACCCATAAAAAATACTTTTAACGTCTTCAACATGATCATTATTGTTTCTATAATCCATTGAAAAAAACAATAACACTTTCATCATCATCATCTAATGGTTACTTTAGTTTTAATTATTTAATTTTCTAATTTAATGAAGTTGGTTGATGAGATAAGTGCTTGTATACTTGAAGTAGGCTAGTAAAAAATTGGTAAGAGTTAACAGAATATTAGTGTTGGTAATTTCCCTTTACATTTGTAAGATTGTTATTAAATTAGTGATTATATATTCATATTCAATCATTATTACACCATACTATTTATTTTTTTACTTCTATGATTCCACCATATATTGGAACAAGATCAATTCATCAAAATAGTAAACATAGACCACATAGAATACAAAACATTTTCATGGTGGTTCTATAGTCTAAAGAGTGCAAATGGCCCTATTTATGGTTTTCTTATTAGTATGACTAAATTTAAGATCAAATGGTTTCATTTTAAAAGATTTTTTTAAAAAAAGGGGGGTTGGAATCAAATGGTATTTTAATGGGAAATGTGTGATTTGGTCTATGGGTTTAGAAATGCTATTTCCAAATAGAGATGGGTTTTCTAATGACTGTTTTGAAAGGATTTTTTCTAAAGGACTGACATGAGTAAGATGATATGTGATTCCTTCTGAAATAGATTTAAATTATGATATGTTTGTTTTTCAATGGATTAACTGAGAGGATTGATTGAGATGGTTTTGGTTTATTTAACCTCATGTGGGTGATGATCGATTTCTTATAGCTTGTATAATATTTATGCTTATTCATGGTGGTTTCCCAGTATGTATACGGATTATTGATAATGTATACTATGTGATGACCTATGAGAACCCTTATTTTCTTTAGTGATGGGTTGATTTTGGATAGATGTGATAAAACCTATATGGGGTTAATATGGGTATTGAGATATATTGAGATGAAAGGCTAGGTCCCATCTGACTAGTGCTCTACTGGTGAGACGGTAAGCTTATGAGATGGGTTGTGCACCCTCTGTGTTATTCCATGCATTTATTGATTTTATGTATATGATAGGTGATAGATTATAATGGTGGATAAGACCTCGAGGTCTTGCCTCTCCATGGGTGAAATAGTGTCGTTGGTGTTTGCATGAGATGAAGTCCTTGTTATATATAATGGTTAGTCCCTCTAGGAGTGAGATGGTCAAATTGAGTGTGATAGTCCATATGTGAGTTATATAGTTTGACCAAATGGAATGAAATTGGGTTATTCATTAGTGATATGACTAGACCTTGGATGTAATATCGAATGTTGGGACCACCATGAGTGATATGGGATCTGAACTCTCATGTGATTTCAGTTATGCTTGGATTCCCCTACCATGATTGAGAATTTATTGGATGATTAATGATGCAGCCTCCATTGTGTGAGGAGGGATAATTGGATACCTGGAATGATATAAGATAGGGTATAATACCCTATCCAGTGTCTTTAGGTTTGGGATGGGTTGTTAAATGAGGTTAACTTCTTCCTTCTAGAATAGATTTTAAGAATATATGCTCAGGTGTCATGATGGAATTGTTATCACATGAAGACCTAACACAAATAAGTGTATATGGTCTGTTATGTTGCTAGGTGGGTGTGTTTCATGAACATTAATACATGTTATTATACGTTTTATATGAACATCCACATAATCCTAGAAGCACTCATTATTTTTGAGGCGTTTGGGATTTCTACTGAGTCATGGGATTAATCTCCCACATGTGTACATGGAAAGGGATTTGATGTATGTGGGTAGACCTTCCTTTTTTCTCTCAAAAAAATTCATCACCTAAAACAGGAAGTGTGTTACCATTTAGAAGTTCATGTAGGCCTTGTATTCGATAAAAGGATCATATGAATTTGGATAGAGGCCAATGTATTTTATTAATTGTTGATTAGCATTTGTACAAGGCATTATGCCATTATTTTATTTTACATATTATTCAATTTTATTTGTTATTTATATACAGTGGTTAACAAGCCAAATCTATATTTATTTATTTTTATTTTGGACTACATGGGAATATGTGTCTCCCTATTTTATGTTTATATGTTTTTGATATGTCATGTATATGAATAAGTCATGCAGAATTTTTATTAAATTCTCGAAAAAACACTCCAGATTAATTTTTGAACATGTAATCTCCCAAAAACTACACCAGGCCCCCATCACCAGTCAAAACCCTCTACCATATGGGAAGGTGAACCTATGTTTAAGTGATGACACACACTCATGTGTCTTGGGAAAATCGGGGCTAGTGAATTTCAAAGTTCATTGGGAGCATGTTTTGGAATGGGATGGAATTAATTAGAGATGGAGTTACATTGTTGAGATGTGGGAGGTAGATCAAGAAAATGATCTTCAAACCTAAAATCTATTGAAACCCACATTTCATGGTGATTTCTTGTGTTATGAAGAGGCACTCTCAGATGAGTGAGGTGTCGGTTTGGCTTGAGAATCCCATATGAGATGGATGATACTTAGGATGAGTTAAAGGGCTCATTTGTGATCTAATGATTTGTCCATGTATCGTGATAGTTGAATTATTGGGGCACAATCACACATCTATGGGAAGTGTTCTTTTAAATGAAGAATCATTAGAATCTATTATTAATTAAATAAACATGTAAAAATATTCAATTTTTTATTCATTACATTATAAGGGGTGATTATATTAATTAAAATTTGATGGCATAATTAATTAATTTTTATTGATATTTTTTTCCATCAAATTTTAATGGTTTTCCAGATGAATGAATAAAAAAAATATTTTTGAAAGGAAAACTCATGTTATGGAATGAGGTGTATGTAAATGGTTTTAATAATTCATTTTTACAAGAAATGATTTATGATGATGATATTTTTGAAATGTTTTGGGGTTTAGGGGAAATTTTATGGAATAGGGTTTTTGAAACTAGATTTCCAAATGGGTTTTTAAATTGGATATCAGCTATATTTGAAAAATAATTATTATTTTTTAGAAAAAATTCCATCTATTCTAGGGATCTTGATAATTTCAATTTTAGTGGAAACCTTTGGATTACAAGGGGTTGTTTAATATCTGAGGTGAGTTTTATTACGTATGATATGTTTTGAATTGGTTTTGAAATAACTTATTGGTGCATTATAAACTATGTCTACTAAAATTATGGTGAGTATTGGGTGATACTATATAGGATGATTGAATTATGTGCATAGATTTTGTAACATGATTGTTTGGGGTATCCATGTGTGTTTGGTGAGTGAGGATCTATCTTGGTAGGATGATGGGAAAAAAAGTTCTTTTGTAGACTATGTTTACTTGTTTTACTATGATAGATTTAGAGTCATTGGGTGTTGGATTATGCATTTTTTTGTATGTCAGGGATGTTTCAAGAGATATAAATGTGGAGGGAATATTTATGGATGTTTGACATTGATATTAAGTAACCAGACATGAGTTGGTGGGTTCCCAGATTAGACAGATGATGTGTGTTTCAATGATTTATTGGTATTTTTCATTTTTTGTATGTTTCTAATGGTCAATTACTTTTGTGGGGAGAACCATAATCCTTGAGAGAAATAAATTTTTGAAATATCGGTATTTGGGATTAAAAAAATGTTTTTTGGAACCGTATGAGTGATTGGTGATCGGTGTTTCTTTTTTGGATCTTAGATTTGATCAGGGTGATCAAGACTCAGTTTTTAAATCTAGGATTAAATATTGATAGCTAAGTGATGTTATGGATTTTCCCACAGTGGGAATAATCTTATTGGTCACTAGTCTATGAACATCATGTTAGGATGGTTGAGTGTGTAGTGAAACAAGTTAGTAGATGGTTGAGGTAGTTGTAGGATACTAGTACATGGGTAAACCCGATTTTCAGATTCTAGTGTGGTATTGATTGGAATTTATTTATTATAAATGGGATTCGTATAGTGGTAGTGTGATCTAAGAGGGATTTAAATCGATGGAGTGTTAGTGTTCATGGGTAAAGCATAACTCTTGGATTGTCTATTTGAGGATCCAACCATAAAGTTGAACCAAGCCTTGTGTTATGTCCTAGGTTTTGGTGTTTTGATGATTCTAGTTGTTAAGACATCAGAATTTGGCAGTGTGTTGTTATGTTGGTGCCTCAGTGGTTTAGGTCAATAATTTTCAGGACAATTCAGCCAGAGGAGGACTGACATGTTAGATTTTATGGATACATATGTGTTGAGGTGGAAATCCAATCTGGAACATTTTTAATGATTCTGTAAAGGTGGTTCTAGGATCTGATAGAAATTTTTGGATGATATTTAGTGTGTTAAGCTTGGGGGTTGGTGTTGCGAAGTGGAAATTTTTTGGGTTTTTGAAGGTGGAATGTAGCCAGTTGATGATTAATTGACAACCATGTTAGGTTGGAAATCTTGTTTGTGGGAGTACTATGGATTCTCAAAGATGATAATTTTTATCGTGTGGAGTTTATAATGACCTCTTTTGTTATAGATTTTCAATTCATGTGACAATTTGAATATTTTATTTTGTTAGGGGTTCATACTCATAAGGATGACTGAAATTGGTATTTAAAGTGTTTATGAATCCTTTAAAGATTTTTTTAGAAGTGGTTTTATGGTTGTGGATGCCTATGTTTTTTAGGAGGATATTGGAGTTGTTTTTGGGGGGGTGCTCTGCTGATAATTTTAGTGGCAAAATATTCATTGAATGACAGGTGGCATTCACATCATGAATTTTCATTCATAGGGGACTTCTAAGAATGTCATCGGTTTGTACTGGGTAATGTGGGCTAACAAAAATAATTCATGTTTTGACCCTAGGGTTAACACTATGAATTTTTTGAGGTAGAGGGGGTTCCATCTTCTTATAGAATAATTCACAACGTGAATCCTGGGATCACACTATGAACCTATGTGGTATCCTTTTCATAGGGGCCTTCTCTATTTTGGATCTAACTGGAATTTAGGCTAATAAGAGTGGATTAATTTCAGTTCTTTTCGGCATGGATAGAGGAGTCTGGAATTAGTGATATGGTTAAGGATTCTTAGAGTCATCATCTTCTTGGTAATCCATATAATATTCATCATCTTAACATTGGGAGGCTCAAGAATAATCATTGCAGCTAGAGTAAAAATATCACTTTATGTGGAATGGACATTAAGTTGATTGGAAGGGACATTGATTGCCTTTAGAGGATCCTTGAAAACATATGGGATAAGAACCTCCTTCCCATGCTTAGTGTAAATAAGGATCATATGACATACATGCTCATAAAGTAGGAGAGCACAGTTTGTGAGGATTCAATGGTTAAATGGATTTTTTAATGGGGTTGTGACATGAGATATTTTCATTCATGTATTAATGTGAAAACGTGTTTTCATAGGAAAAATGTACCTTTCTAATATGCTACTTATTTCAATGATCAGGATGTGGTTGTTGCTCTAGTAGTCCACCATTTCAATTCTCTTTAAGTATGTCCTAATCATTGTTGGGAAGGTGGCTACTCCAGGGATGATATGGTTATATTTGATGCCATTACACATAGGGTGAGAGGAGAGGTTAATTATCTATCACAGAATATCCCTATCGACGAGGAATTGAATGAGGTGATATGGAAACTCAACCCAAAGAGTGCACTAGGCACCGATGGTATTCCTATAACTTTCTACAGAGTTTCATGTGATACTGTTAATGAGGATGATGTGTGTGTAGTTCATGACTAATTTCATAGGGTTAATCTTCCACATATCACCTGTAATTCCTAGAATGTTTTGATTCCAAAGGTTATTAATCATCAATCCATAGATCATTATCATCCTATTACCATGTTAAATTTACTATATAAGGTTATCTCTAGCATCTTGAATAAAAGGATTTCACCATACATGGATGGTTGGATAACTCCTATGCAGCACTGTTTCATTAAGGTTAAGTCCATTTTGGGAGATCATGGTGTGGTGAAAGAGGCAATCAGTGGGACTGATATCCATAGATTTGAAAGAAATATAGATATAAAATTGGATGTCAGTAAATCATACGATAGGTTTGAGTGGGGTTTTATTTTATTTATTATGGACTGTATGGGGTTTTCTTCACGTTTCATTGATATTTTATTCTACTGATTTAGTTCAGCTTCTTTTTATACTACCTTCTTGGGCAAGCAGTTTGGTTTCTTTAAATAAGTCGGTGACCTCAGACAAGAGGACCCTCTCTCCCATAAATTATTTATTCTCTCCCAAAATTTCTTGAGAAAGTACATCAACCAATGGATTCTCTTGGAAGGAATTATTCCTTATCACAATCGGCACAAAAGGAGATGTATTTCTCAAATGATTTTCACTGATGAAACTATTATATTTATTAATGGTAGTAGGAGATTAGTTCATGGGATTAATAATATACTGGAGGAGTATTATTGTTAGAGTGATCAGATGGTTAACTAGGAGAAGTGTTTATTTTTCACAGGCAACAAGGTCATGCAGATACAGATTAGATCCCTTGATGGTATGCTGGGTATGAGTAGAGGTTCTTTTCTAATGGAATATCTGAGAGTTCTAGTATTCCCTTATGTTCTGCATATTAATCACATTGATTACATATTTAATAGGATCATGGGATGTATATGCAATTGGAAGAACATGTTTTTATACTTTTGGGTGAAAATAACTCTGGTTAGTTGTGTACTCTCTACGATCACAATTCATGATCTTTCTACACTAAATGTTCCAAGATGGGTGGTTGCTAATATGGAAGTACTGGTGGTATCCTTCATGGGATGGGAATATAGAAGGGAGACTCCACTTGGCATTGTAGAAGAAACATGCTAGTCCCATTTGAGATGCTGGAATTAATCTTAGAAGTGTTGAGGGGGCCTTTCTGGGATTGAATGTCAAGCTAGAGTTGGAGGATATAGTGTGGTAGTCCCTATGGGGTAAAATGATTCAATGCAAGTATAGGAAAGTGGAGGATATGTAGAGGTATCAACCTTCTATAATTTGGATAATGGTTCATCCTTTTTTTGGGTTTCTTTAACACCACTCTCAAATAGATTTTGGGTGAAGATGACTTCACCTTCTGGCAGCACGACTGGGGGGAGGTAGGATGTGGTTTCCAAGATGTCAAATAATAGATATAACGTTTTTTGAGTAATTTTCTCATCCCATGTTTAATCTATCTATTTTTACTGACAATAAACATTTTGCCTTTGATAGCACTATTTTGAATGAAGAACCTTATAAATGATTTTATATGATTCCAAAATCCGGTGTTTATTAACAAATGGATATTAATCCCATTAGGGGGAAACAGACAATTGTGATTGTTGGGGTGAGATTATTTGGATCATGTAGGTTTCATCAAATATTAATTTCCTTTTATAATGTGACAGAAACATGTCTTTACTAGCTGAGTAGAATATTCATAGAGTGGGAATTCAGATGGATTCTAGGTTTCATTACAACAAGGTTCCTAAAATAGAGTCAGTGGGGAATCTCTTTTTTTAAAATTGATTGGTTGACTTGGGTGTAGAAAGCCTTCAGAGAGCTTGTAGGATGGGCTCTTCAATATGGGGATTTGATAGTTTCATTGGTAATTTTTCCCATGGGGCATGAGAACCATTCATTTAGAGAAAATACTTAGACATAATTTTTCTTGCATGTTTTTGGTGTATTTGGAGTGCAAGGAATGACGTTCAGAAGAGCAATGCTTATTGCACTCAGACGTTAATCAATTTCAATATCGGGAACAACATTCTGGACATGGTAAGGTTGTGCAATGACTGTCAATCAGTGTCATCGTTGAGTTCTCAAATCATGGCTTGCTCCTCCTCCAATATGGTGCTTATGATGAGCCAGGGATAATGGGTTCTGATGGAAACCTCATTTTCATGACATTATGTATAACACAGATGGGTATTACCCAATGGTTATCATGTGTGGGTAGGAAATTCATAGGTACTAGTGGGGAGGGTTTATCGTAGATTTCTTGACTTTTTTTTTTTGAAAGAGGGGGCTCGTTGCGGGTTGAGGTGCAGGATCTCTTCATGGGATTGAAATTGTGCAAGTAGAGGTATTTCAACATTAAGGATACGGAAAATTGTAAAGACCCAGAAATTTTAAGAAATTTTTTTTAAAATACTTTGGAATTTTACGAGTCTGTGGATTCTGACGGCACTTGATTCTGAGGCCTGGTGTTCCCAGAATCAATTTCCGAAGTTTATCTCGGGTACATTCAGTGAACGAACGAGAGGGTTTTCCTATCTTTTGAACCGATGCTCGGAATTGAAATCTGAGGGCATCGATGAACTCACAGGGCTGGTAATTTCTTAATAGGACTTTTACCGAGGATGTGTTTGTGTGGGAGAAGAAGTTAAATTTTTGTGGTTTAAATGAGAAGTGAATAAAATTGTGGTATAATTTTTTTTTTATATCTAAAGGTGGTTTTTTCCTACATGGGGGAGTTATGCTGGGAACCAATAGCATCCTAACTACCCATGTGAGGATAAATGTGAGTTGGGGCCCACACGAGCCTCAACCCTTCACATTCTCTAAAACTCATTAAACCACCTCTTAATTTTGTGAAACCTTTCCACCTTCTCTCTCTCTCTATCTCTCCCTCATAACTCTTGCCAACACAATCTAAACAATTAATTGAACCACTTAAATTAATTAATTATGTGTTTTGAAATTTAAATTTTTAAATGCATGGCATGATTAAATAAAATAAGGAGAAGCCTTATTTTATTTTTGGTTGGTCTGTTGTGTTGAGATTTTGGGGAGAGAGATCTTGAGTTTTGAAGAATGCTTCATCTCCTTTGTTGAAGAATGCCAACTCTCCGACGAAGAGCATCGACTAGGCAACCCTGGATTCACCATCCTCTACTTCCTCTACGACAAGGGAGGAGACACCGACACGGGAACTCACCAATGATGTCAGGCCTTGTTTTATTCTCTCCGTGATAAAAAGGGGAGACGTCGTTCCTCCTCAGACACTCTCTATCGACGTCTACGCACCCCGCGATGCCGTCAAGCGTGGTGCCCGACGTTTGATATCTTTTGTTGAGGTAGGGGTGTGTTTGTACTGAGTAATGATTGGTTTTCCTTCCATGTTGTTGTTCTTCTTAAACCGCTTTTTATCGGACTAATGCGGAATGGACAAGACCAAACTAACACGGTCTGATTCCTCCGTCATTCTTGTGAGTATGTAGAGTTTTTCGGCCGTTCTTGACCGGTGAATCATGATATGTTTTCGGAGCCAATCAGAGGCCCGAAAACATCTTAAACGGTCTCAGAGCATCAGGGCGACCTAGAAGCAGAAGGTTTGTAGAAATCGGATCATCGGAATGAAGAACGGACACCTCGGAATGCGTGCTGGCCAGAGGCGTCTTTTCTCGAAAATTCTAGAATACACAGCATGTCCTCCAAGAGCACACACTGTGTAGTACCAGCGTATTATGGCTTCTGTTTCGGATGTTAGAAAAGTAACACACGGCGTGTGACTCTAGACACATGACGTGTACTCTCCACACTATTTTATAGAGGAGACTTCGATGGAAATGGTGTGTATTCAGGGAAAATACACGAACACGAATAGCAATACACGGCCAAGTAACACCGCGTGTATTCTCTTCATAGAAAGGCAGAAGCGGCTTCACGATGCTTGAACCTGTAATCTGGGAGATACACGGACATAGGCAGAACCACACGGCCAAGAGGCACAGCGTGTACTACCTTCACCATGGCAGAAGCGGCTTCGTGATGATTCGGCGTGTATTCTAGGAATACACGGACACGGGGTGGAGTACACGGGAATGTACTCCACCACATGGCCAGGCATGGCCAGTGCACATGGAACCGACCCCTGAGGTTTGGACACGGCGTGTAACCATAAAACACTCCATGTACTTACTTATCTACACGACCAGCCCTACGACGCGGTCTGTTTCACACGGACAATACTCGGTGACTGATGACACGGCGTGTATCACTTACCTACACGTCATGTACTTTAAGTAAATGGCTTGGTCGTCTTGTTCTCCCTGACATGGGCATGTTTTTCTTGGTTTTTCCCCTATGATGTGGGACGGAACTACGGGATACATCAACTCTGGACTTCATGACTGTTGATGTATCGATCTTTGACTCGAGGAACGGACCCTCCAGAAATCGAGCGAGCTGTGTGCGGGAACCCTAGAGCTGGATGCGACTGCGATAACGATGACGATTGTACTTGGATCCTTCATGGTTTCGACAGCGAGGTCGACTGTACTAGGATCCTTGGTGGGTTCGGCAGCGATGACGATTGTACTAAGATCCTCAGTGGGTTCGACAGTGATGGTTACTGTACTTGGATCCTACGTGGGTTCGGCCGCGACGACTTATGTACTTCGATCCTACGTGGGTTCAGCAGGGGAGATGATTCAAAGGCTACATCTATCATCTCCATATCTATTCGTGAGTAGTATATCTGTGTGAACTGAGTCTTGAATTTCAGTCATTATCATCGATGTGATTAACTTTTTTTCCTGTGTGGACTGGTTTGAGCTTTCCTGTGTGGACTAGGTTGTACTTGGACTCTTGAGTTGGAGCCGAACTGGAATTGATGACTTATGTATATTTATGGGAATATACCTAAGTAGAGTTGGATGATACTTGTGTTTGTATATTTACTTTGTGGTTTATCCTTTTTGGATTCTGGGAGACCTTCGGGGGTCTTGGGGTCCCTACTGAGTATCGTATACTCACCCCTGCACGGGCTATGCCCGCACTACATTATGTTGGTTGAAGATGATGGACAGCGCTGATTGTGGTTGAGGCTTGTGGAGCGAGACGGTATCTGGAGGTGGACTATCAGGTGGGGCGTACATGGAGCGGACATACATACTTGAGGAGTTGAGGAGACCATTTGTACCCACCCTTCAGGTGGGGATTCCGGAGGATGACTCGGTGGTTGATCCTTTACTTTTCAGCTGTTGTACCTTACTTTTCTCATTTGTACTGTACTTTCAGTATGGTTTGTATACTGGCCCATTTACTTACCAGCACTTACTTTCGTACTCAGTTTACTTTGTGTTTACTCCAGGTTGCATAATCTGTTGTGTTTGTTTCCTTATATAAAGGCAATTCCTTTCCTTTTATCCATATTTTTGCCTTTGATGCTAGTCGCCAACCCCTGGCCTATGGAAGGCGGGATTGGGGTAGTAAAAGCATGGGCCCCAAGGATGGGTCATGAGAAATTGGTATCAGAGGAGTCAGTTCTACCGCAAAACTCATGACTCTGATAATTTCTTGTATGAAGAAAAAATGATAAGAGTATTCAGTGTGGTTTTCAGTACAGGGAGTCCAGTGTTGGTGAGGCGGCCGACGTATCCATACACCAGAACCTTGACTTCTAATTTCTGACTCAGAGCATGAAAAAACTGATTGCATGTGTGTTTCAAAAGTTTTCTTTGTGATTACTTTGTGTCAGCTCACTAGGTATACTGTAAAAACCGTGGCGCACCTGTTTCTTCTCAGGATGGCCCCACGTAGGTATCCAACTAGGGTTCCGAGCTACGTGCGAGACGGCACCCCACCGAGCGACGAGGCCTCGGTGCAGGGCCTCATTAGAGCGGAGGCACAAGTGGTACATCTACCCGCTGGGCCATCAATAACACCATCCCCAACTGTGGAGAGTGCACACCGCCTGAGTGCATTGCACGAGTTTCAGTAATAGAGGCCACCCCGGTTCCGCAGAGATATGAATCCTTAGGTAGCCGAGGATTGGATTGAGGCTATCGTCAGAGTCTTTATATTAGTAGGGACACCAGATGACCTTAGGGTGATCCTTGCGGCGATTCTCTTGCATGAATCAGTAGGTAGATGGTGAAGGCTGATGCTCCAGGTGCACGACGAGGCATCTCATCTATGGACGGACTTCGAGAGCCTCTTTCGCTCAGAGTTTGTTCTAGCCAACCTCAGTGTTGTGCGCATCAAGGAGTTACTACAGCTGTGGCAGGGCATCATGACAGTAGCCCGGTACTCGGCAAGATTTACGGACCTCTCGCACTACTCTATGGACATGGTACGGGACCCATTCTTCCGGGGTCGGACCTTCGAGCAGGGACTGAGGCATGAGATCAGGGCTTCGATGACCTCTATCAGCATTCCAACACAAGTAGGAGTACTGGAGTGAGCCCCTCTGGTGGAGAGCTTTCTTGCTGAGCCCACTCCAGTAGCGAGGACTTCCGCAGGGTGACATGTAGTGGAGTCTTCTGCAGTCGGTAGTAGATAGATGTCGCAGAGGCCCAAGAATACCAGTCCATTAGGTAGGCGACCTCGGGATTCTGGTTCGGAGATTCGGGGAACACGTAGCAGATCCAGTCATACAAGAGGCAGGCAGTGCTATGCATGCGGCGGGCAGAGCCATATGGCTCGTGACTGCCCGACCCGCCATGCAGAGGAGCAGCAGACGGTTGAGGGACCACCCAAGCAGAGGCAGAGGTTCGACCGTGGTGGTCCGTAGGGAGCTGTCGGACGTGGCAGACGAGCTGGCCAAGAAGCAGGTGGTGGACGACACTTCGAGGCTCTACCACCACCACCACCAGAAGGACCACCCCGACCACAGGGAGCTGGCCGACATGGGTAGGCTCATCTCCAGGCAGTCAAGGCCTATGACCAGTGCGCACCTGAGATGATTCAAGGTACTATCTGTGTCTACTCCACCCTTGCTGTAGTTCTTATAGACATAGGAGCGAGTCATTCTTTCATTGTCGCTACCCTTGTTCGGAGCTCGGAAATTTTGACAGAGCCGTTGGCTCGACCCTTACGGCTAGAGACTCCTACAGGGAGGAGACTAGAGAATTACGCACTGGTGTCGGCAGTGTGAGCTTACTATAGGAATCAAGAGCATCGGCTGGGATCTTCTTGTAGCAGCATCAAGGCCTTACAACATCATCTTGGGCATGGATTGGTTATCTACAGTCTATGCCTAGATTGACTGTATTAGGCGGAAAGTGTGGTGTGTCTGCACGGATTGGATCAGGTTCATCTTCACCGGCGAGAAGGGAGCCTTTGTAGTGCAGGATGGACTTACGCAGAGGAGAGGACAACTGATCACACATCAGTTGGCTAGTCTCATTCTACAAATGGTTGATGTTCGGAGTCCGAGTTTTCATGTTGTGTTGGATCAGTATGCGGACGTTTTCCCTGAGGACGTTCCAGGACTACCTCTTCACCGAGAGGCAAACTTCTATATTGACATGTACCCTAGGACAGCCCCGATATCTACACCATCATATCAGACGGCTCTCGCCGAGTTTTGTGAGCTGTGGGTATAGTTAGAGGATTTACAGGGAAAGGGGTATATTTGACCCAGTGTTTCACACTGGGATTCACTAATTTTGTTCTCCAAGAAGGCGGACAAGAGCTTGCGACTGTGTGTCAGCTACCGTCGCCTAAACCAGGTGACCGTGAAGAACAATTACCCACTTCCATGGATTTATGATCTCTTTGATCAGCTCAAGGGAGCATGATGGTTCTCGAAGATAGACCACAGGTCAGGCTATCATCAGCTCAGAGTTCGAGATGAGGATGTGCAGAAGATGGCCTTCAGGTGTCCGTATGGCCACTATGAATTCTTGGATATGCCTTTCGGTGTAACCAACACTCCAGTAGTGTTCATGAGTCTCATGAACAGTATATTCCAGCCATTCCTCGATCGTTTTGTCGTAGTCTTCATTGATGACATATTGATTTACTTGACTACTGAGGAGGAGTACGCCTACCACTTGCGGGTTGTACTGGACACACTCCGAGAGCACCGGCATTATGGTAAGCTCTTGAAGTGTCAGTTATGTATTCGAGAGGTCCACTTCTTGGGGCACGTCATCTATGAGGTGGGAGTTGTGGTGGATCCTGTGTAGATCGAGGAATTATTTGCTTAAGAGCCACCCAGGAGTGTGACAGAGGTGCAGAGTTTCCTAGGTCTGGCTGGGTACTATCGGAGATTTGTGCCAGACATCTCCAAGGTTTCAGCACAACTTTCAGCATTGACGAAGAATGGGAAACCCTTCGTGGGGTCAGACAGATGTTAGCAGAGCTTCCAGGAGCTGAGACAAATATTGACCAGTTCACCTATCTTGAGGCTACCGGAGGAGGGTGTAGGGTACGTAGTTTACTGCGATGCATCATGTACCTTACTTGGGTGTTTCCTGATGTAGGAGCGGGCATTGATCACTTATGGTTCACAACAGTTAAGGTAGCACGAGTAGAACTACACTACCCATTACCTAGAGTTAGCAGTAGTGGTTTTCGCCTTGAAGATGTGGTGGCACTATCTGATGGGAGAGCTCTTTACAGTCTACTCTGACCACCAGAGTCTCAGGTACATCTTCTCGCAGATGGACCTAAACCTGAGACAGTGGAGATGGCTCGATTTCCTCCAGGACTATGACTTTGAGATAGTCTATACTCTTGGGAAGGGGAATGTTGTGGCTGATGCTCTCAGCAGGAGGTCGGGCATTCAGCTACATGGAGAGGTGACGGAGCAGTTAGCCGCTTTGCAGATATCCTTCGTGGATAGAGATGGAGAAGCCTTTCTACATTCACTCACAGTCACTCCTCCACTACTTCAGCGGGTCATAGAGGCGTAGCATGGGTACGTTGACTATGAGACGCGACGTGCATATATATCCATAGGAAAGGCACCTGATGGATTATTTGTAGGAGGAGAGCATGTCATCCTTCTCATGGGACGTACAATGGTACCAGTTTAACTACAGGAGGAGGTGCTGAGGGAGTTTCACACTTCCCCTTTGGCGGTACATCCAGGAGTAATGATGATGTACCAGGATCTCAGATGACAGCACTGGTGGTCGGGTATGAAGAAGGTTGTGGCAGAGTTCGTTTTACGATGCCTCACCTACCAGCAGGTGAAGGTGGAGCACCAAGTACCAGCAGGCTTGGTACAACCCTTAGAGGTCCCGGAGTGGAAGTGGGATGGGATATCCATGGATTTTTTAACGGGTCTCCAACGTAATTCTAGAGGAAGAAACTCCATTTTGGTGATCGGAGACCGACTCACCAAGTCGTCCCACTTCCTATCGATCAGAGAACAGTGCTCAGTTGAGAGATTGGGACTCCTCTACATTCAAGATATCATACGGATTCATGGTGTTCCTTTTTCTATCTTCTCTGATCGAGACTCTCGCTTTACTTCCTGGCTTTGGAAGGGGTTACATGAGGCTTTTGGGATATAGTTACGCCTAAGCACTGCCTTTCATCCTTAGACGGATGGATAGACAGAGAGGACCATTCAGACACTCGAGGACATGATCTGTCCATGTGTCCTTGACTTTGGTCGCAGTTGGGAGGATCACCTTCCCTTGGTGGATTTTGCGTACAATAATAGTTACCACTCCACCGTCAGGATGCCACTTTACGAGGCATTGTATGAACGACCATGAAGATCACCTCTGTGATGGACTGACCCTGGGGAGTCAGCACTTGTAGGACCAGAGACGGTCCAGGCTATGACGGAGAAGGTGGAGATCATCCAGGAGATGATGAGGACTGCATAGAGCAGACAGAAGTCCTATGGTGATAGGAGACGGAGACCACAGGAGTTCGAGGATGTCGACCATGTTTTCTTACGGGTCTCACCTAAATGTGTATTACAGAGATTTGTCCGGGGTGGTAAGTTATCTCAACGCTTTATCAGACCATTCCAGGTTCGCATCAGTGTAGTCTAGGTGGCTTATCACCTGGCCCTTCCACCTTAGTTGCACCAGGTGCAAGACATCTTCCACGTATCTCAGCTGAAGAGATAAGTGCACTACCTGACACATATCATTGATCACGGGGAGCTGGACATCGATGATGGGGAGACACTTGCGGAGGTCCCGGTGGAGATCGAGGATGGACAGGAGCGGGTCCTACGTGGATGGTCGATTCCTCTGGTGCGCATTCGTTGGTTGCACAGGAACCTCCTGGAGAGCACATGGGAGCGGGAGGCTCAGATGCGTGCACAATACCCTCATTTGTTTCCCTAGTTTATGATGTAGCTTAATGGGGATGTAAATCCATGTGGTGTGATTAATGTAAAGACCAGGAAATTTCAAGGAAAATTTTTTCTTAAATACTTTGGAATTTAATGAGTATGTGGCTTCTAACGGCACTTGATTTCAAGGCCCGGTGTGCCCGGAATCAATTTCTGACATTTTTCTCGGATACGTTCAGTGAAAGAACGAGTGGGTTTTTCTATCTTTTGAACCGGTGCTCGGAATTGAAATCTAAGGGCACCGATGAACTCACAGAGCTGGTAATTGCTTAAGAGGACTTTTACCGTGGATCCGTTTGTGTGGGAGAATAAGTTAAATTTTTGTGGTTTAGATGAGAAGTGAATAAAATTGTGGTACAATTTTATTTTTATATCTAAAGGTGGTTTTATCCTACATGGGAGAGTTAGGGTGGGACCTACTAGCATCCTAACTACCCATATGAGGATAAATGTGAGGTGGGGCCCACATGATCCTCAACCCTTCACATTCTCTAAAACTCTTTAAACCCCCTCTTAATTTTTTGAAACCTTTCCACCTTCTCTCTCTCTCTCCCCCCCTCATAACTCTTGCCAACACACTCTAAACAATTAATTGAACCACTTCAATTAATTAATTAAATTTTTTTGAAATTTCAATTTTGAAATGCATGGGATGATTATTTAAAAGAAGGAGAAGCCTTATTTTATTTTTGTTTGGTTTGTTGTGTTGAGATTTTGGGGAGAGGGATCTTGAGTTTTGAAGAACGCTTCATCTCCTTTGTTGAAGAACGCCAACTCTCAGATGAAAAGCATCGACTCGGCGACCCTGGATTCACAATCCTCTACTTCTCCATGACATGGGAGGAGACACCAAAGCGGGAACTCACCGAATAGGTCACGCCTTGTTTTCTTCTCTCTGTGATAAAAAGGGGATACGCTGCTTCCTCCTTGGACTCTCTCCATCGACGTCTATGCACCTCGCAACATTGTCAACCGCGGAACCCGATGTTCGATATCTTATGTTGAGGTTGGGGTGTGTTTGGATTGAGTAATGATTGGTTTTCCTTCCATGAGGTTGTTCTTCTTAAACCGCTTGTTATCGGACTAATGCGGAAGGGACCAGACCAAACTAACACAGTCTGATTCCTTCTCCATTCTTGTGAATATGTGGAGTTTTTCATCCGTTCATGAGTGGTGAATCAATCTTTGTTTTCGGAGCCAATCGGAGGCCCGAAAACATTGTAATGGGTCTCAGAGCATCAGGGCGACCTAGAAGCAGAAGTTTCATAGAAATCATATCATCGGAACGATGAACGGACACCTTGCGAGGCATGCTGTCCAGAAGCGTCGTTTCTGGAAAATTCTAGAATACACGGCTTGTCCTCCAGGACCACACGCTGTATAGTACAAGCATACTATGGCTTCCATTTCGGAATTTAGAAAAGTAACACATAGCGTGTGACTCTATAAACATGGCTTGTACTCTCCAGACTGTTTGAAAGAGGATAATTCGATGGGCATTGCGTGTATTCAGGGAAAATTCACGGACACGGAAAACAACACACGGGCAAGTAACACGGTGTGTATTCTCTTCATAAAAAGGAAGAAGCGGGTTCACGAGGCTCATTGTGTAATCTGGGAGATACACAGACACGGGAAGAACCACACATCCAAGTGGAACGGCATGTACTACCTTCACCATGGAATAATCAGCTTCGTGATGACTCGGCGTGTATTCTGGGAATACACGGACATGGGGTGGAGTACACGAGCATGTACTCCACCACACGACCAGGCATGGCCAGCACACATGGAACTGGCCCTAGAGGTTTGGACAAGGCATGTAACCATACCACATGCCATGTACTTACTTATCTACACAACCATCCCTACGACACGGGTCGTTTCACACGGACAGTATCCGGTGACTGATGACACGACGTGTATTGCTTACCTACACACCATGTACTTTAGGGAAATGGCTTGGTAGTCTTGTTCTCTATGACCTGGGCAAGTTTTTCTTGGTTTTTACCCTATGGCGTGGGATGGAACTACAGGATACATCAACTCTGGACTTTAAGACAGTTAATGTATCGATCTTTGACTCGAGGAGCAGACCCTCCGGAAATCGAGCGAGTTGTGTGCGGGAACCCTATAGCTGGCTGCGACTGCCACAACGATGACGACTGTACTAGGATCCTATGTGGGTTCGACAGCGAGGATGACTGTACTAGGATCCTCCGTGGGTTCGGCAGTGATGACAACTCTACTAGGATCCTTCGTGGGTTCGGCAGCAATGGTTACTGTACTTGGATCCTGCGTGGGTTCGGCAGTGATGACTTCTATACTTGGATCCTACGTGGGTTTGGCAGGGGAGATGATTCAGAGGCTACATATATCATCTCCATATATCTACGTGAGTAGTATACCTGTGTGAGATAAGTCTTTTCTTTCAATAATTATCATCGATATGATTGAATTTCTTTCCTGTGTGAACTGGGTTGTGCTTTTCTGTGTGGACTGGGTTGTACTTGGGCTCGTGAGTTGGAGCCAAACTGGAATTGATGACTTATGTAATTGTGTGGGCATATACCGAAGTAGAGTTGGTTGATTCTTGTGTTTGTATATTTCCATTTTGGTTTATCCTTTTTGGATTCTAGGAGACCTACGGGGGTTCTTGGGGTCCCTACTGAGTATTGTATACTCACCCCTGCATGGTCTATGCCTGCACTACGTTGTGTTGGTTGCAGACGATGGAAAACACTGATCATGGTTGAGGCTTGTGGAGTAGGACAGTAACTGGAGATGGAATATCAGGTGGTACATACACGGAGCAGACAGACGGACTCAAGGAGCTGAGGAGGCCATCTGTACCCACCCTTCAGGTGAGGTTTCCGGAGGATGACTCGGTGATTGTGACTTTACTTTTCATCTATTGTACTTTACTTTTCTCAGTTGTACTGTACTTTTAATTGGGTTTGTACACTGGCCCATTTACTTACCATCACTTAGTTTTGTACTCAGTTTACATTGTGTATACTTCATCTTGCGTACTCTGTTGTGTTTGTTTCCTTATATAAAGGAAATGTCTTCCCTTTTATCGGGATTTACGCATTTGGTGCTAGTCTCCAACCCCTGGCCTATGGAAGGCGGGCTTGGGGTAGTCACAGCATGGGCCCTGAGGACGGGTCATGACAAAAATGATTCTATAACTAGTTTCAATGCTCTTCATGGTCAGGGAATCATTCATTGGGAAATCACATATATCATCAAATTGTAAAAGGGTATTATGAGCACTCACAAGGAGATTGTTTACACGTGGAATGAGGGGAATATTTTGGATGATTTTATGGCATCCAAATCATCACAAGATGTAATCATTTCATTCTTCGTCAATCTCGGGTCATTTCTGGCTGACTGGATTCAGTTTATTATTAATTATGCCTTACATCTACACTATTTTTGGCCTCATTGAAGGTGTTGTTTTTTCTTGTATTCTTTTGGCACCCTTATTTTTAATTAAATATGAATTTTATCACCACATGAAATATATTAGTGGGATCTTGGTATGAGTTAATGGAATTTATATTGAGGTAGGTGGACTTCAATTTTCTAAGTATCTATTTCAAATTTTGATTTTATATTCATGTTACATCATTATTACATCTACCTATATATTTTATGACATGTTTTATACCTCCATAAATTATGAGGGGCACAAGTTGGCCTAATAGTCCGCAAGGATAACATGTCTTTCTAAAAGGATAAATGGTTTCATAATGGTTTAATGTGTGTCGTTGTCCCTCTCTATGGGTTTCTTGGTAGAGGGAGTTGATTTTAAGAGAAATCGGATTCATTTAAAAAACATTAATGGGTTGGACTCAGTGGTAATTTTAATGGATGATGGGTGATATGTTACGAAAGTATTGAAATAGTATTTCAAAATAGAAATGGATTTTATAAATAATTTCTTTATGGTATTTTGGTTAATGAAAAGGTGTGAGTGATATAGATTGTGATTTATTTTGAATGGTTTTTAATTTTGGATTTGACTAGGTTTCCAATGGAAATTCAAAGCGGCATGATTAAGATAGTTTTGGTCTATTTAACCTTGTCTGGCTCAGTCCCTATTTTCTAAGTCTTTTTTTCTTTTTGTGATTATTTATTGTGGTTTCCTAATATTTTTGTGGATACATTACAATTCATGTTGTGTGTATCCCAGTGAGGACTCTGGTTATGGTGTCAAAATGACAGGTTGATCTAAATAGATATGATGGAACCCTTAGAGGGTTGAGATAGGTGTTGAAAAGAATTCAGACGTGAGGCTAGGTCCTATTTGACTAGCACATTTCTTGTGAGTTGTGAGATTGTGAGATGGTTTTATTGCTGGGTTTTCTATTTCATTTTTGTTTTTATATCTATTCTTGTGATATCAAATGGATTCTAGTGGGAGAGAGGGTCCCAAGGACATACCTTATCATTGGTAAGATTATGTTGGTATGATAACCATGAGACAAAGTCCTTGTTATATGTGAAGGTGGGGGCCTCCAAGACTGGTATGCATGGATTGATTACAGTGGTCTATTCATGAGTGATATTATTGGACCTAAAGGAATGATGTTGGGTCAATAGTGAGTGTGATGACTAGACTCAAGAAGAAAGATCAGATAGTGGGACCACTATGAGTGGGATGGGGTATGAGTTGTGATGTGTAGAGGGTTATGGTTGGATTTACCTTACATTAGTGATATGTTCTTGGTTTGTTGGTGATGTATCCTCCCTTGAGAGAGAAGGGATGGTCAGACACAAGGTATGAGTTCAGACAAGGTGTAACACCCAACCTAGAATCTTAAAGAATGGTCTATGTTCTAGTATATGTTATCCTTATTCCTTCCAACATGGATTCAAATAATGTATGGTTTGGTGTAGTGTGGAATTTTTGGAACATGAAAACATAGCATATAAGATTTTATGTAAATTTTTTCATTTTTCTGGGTGGTTGTGTTTCACGAACACACCTGCACAATATGGTATGTATTTCATCAATATCTACATTCTCAGATAAGAAATCTGTATTTTCAATCCATTAGGGATTCCTACTAAGTTGTTGGACTCAATCCCTACCCATTTATATGTAATGGGATTCGATTTATGGGGGTAGACCTTCCCATTTTCCCTCATGACATATGTATCTCTTGGACTTGGAAACATGTTAAAGTCTGCAAGATTTTGGGGTCATTATATTTCTTAGGAGGATTATGTGATTTGGGTTGGGTCTAGTGTATTTTTTTTAGTTATTTTTCAACTTGTGTATTGTCCAGTGGGTCAAGGTTATATTTTACATATGATTAAATTTTATCTGCTGCTACTCTATTATGGTTAACTCATTATATGTGTATATTTATTTTTTTATATTCAACACTGGGGCATCCTTTTATGTTCCATGTTTCATGTATACAGATTTTTGGGATGTCAATTATACATAATGTTCATGCTGATTTTTTATAGATTTAGTTAGGACCCTCTATCTTTATTCTAGAGGGAATTTAATACCCATGACTAGGTTAGTCCCCCACTATAAGTCAGTAGCATCTTACATAGAAGGAGGTTTTCCTTATATCATATAACGACCCCCACTCCGGTGTCATTTGGGTGATCTGGGCTAGATCATTCCTTTACTGATAACAGTGAGTTAGAAATTATATATTGAGTCATTACCTTAGCTCTTTTTCAATACTAAGTGGAAATCAAAAAATTTAGAAATCAATTTATTTAGGAGGGTAAAACCACAGTATTATGACTTATTTTTATTATTTAAATTATATGTGTATCTTTCAAAATTTTATTTTTTATATTCTTTCATAATAATTTGAATTAATTATGAAATGAATCATACAAGATTGAATAAAATAATAAATAATTTATTTATACATAGTGTAACATTAAAAATAAATTTACATGGAAAAAATTATTAAATACCATGGAATATTAAATTCTTTTCGTGATAATATCAATTAAATTTTCATAAATTAAAATGGGATAATAAAATAAAAAATTAGAAAATTCATTAAAATAAGGAGATCCCTTATATCATCTTGTCCCTTGAATATCAAAATTAGTACAATTAAAACCTATAAAGAGAAAGAAAAAAAATCAATGAATAAATAATATTGTGAAATCTAAAATAAATATTAAGGGAATGAAAATGGTTACTTAAGATTTTAAAATAAAGAAAATATAGTCATTATAAAGGTATATATAGTCTTTGGAAATCAGGTCAATAGATAAAAATGTATCTAAAAACTATACTGAATTTATGTATTGTTAGTAAAAAATATAAAATAATATAAAGCATAATTAAAAAATAAAAACTAAAAGATATAATGTTTAATCAAAATATTTATTTATTAAAAATTTATTATGTTCTACATAATATTATTTTTAAATAATGATACAATGTATTTACAGAATATAATAAAAATTAATATAAATTTATTTATAATATTATTCAAATATATATAATTAATTATAATAGTGTTTTTTTATTATCATTCGTTATATAATGGGTTTTTTCAAAGAATAGTTTTTCAAGATGTATTGTGCATATTTATCATAATAAAACTAATAACTGTTAAAGAATTATTTTTTTGATATTTATTGATAATATAATTAAGGATATAAATTTAATATTCGTCCAATATATTTTACTAATAATGTAATAAAAATAATTTAAATTTGGGATTTCAATTTACATGTTTTCTAAAAACTATTTAAATGTTTTATGTGAGCCTGTATTAAAATTATTTTTTATGAGCTTTATAAAATGAGTCTAATAATGTGGTTTTCATATTTTTAATCAGGATAAAAAAATTCATTATTTTATTTTCATTTTTTTTCATGAAAATATGTTACCTGTAACGCCCCGACCCCAGTTACCCAGAGTCAGTGCATTAATTACATAATATTGGCATGATCACAAGAAAGATCAAATCTCGAAAGACCGATTGGTTTAGTAGCCTTGGAAACACTAGATATATTCATAAGTTTTACATTACATCATCAAAATAAAAAAAGAACTACTACAACAACATATTGTCTCCATAGTCCACACTATTGAACCCTCATAACATCCCTGCAAGTCATTCATAATTTACTTCTTCACATCCTGGGAAAATAAAACATAGAAAAGGGGTGAGCTCAAATGCCCAGTAAGGATAACAATATAGCAGAAACTTTCATAAATAAGAATAAACATTTAAGGCAATGTATAACTAAAACAAAAGCCTTTTAAACTTTAACTTCAACATAGTATGGCATAAATAAAATGAAATAATGTCATTTACTTATTCACATGGATATTCTACTAATCGAATAATCACATGCAATATCAATAACCACTTTCATAATGATGGAATGCATAATGCCAGACTATCATAACCACATAGCCAAGGCCTCGTGCCAAGACTACAAATAAGATTTTTCCAAGGCCTTGTGCCAAGACACTAGTTTGTCTCATGAGACCTACCGATGCATCGAGGAGCTATAGCGGGCTCCACCCGTCACATATTAAGTCCAATGCATTCCCATATGAAAAGGTTTAAACATAACATAAACATTCGTATTAAAATATGAATGGTATAAAAATAGCACATCCACAGTCAAACATATCACAAAACCTTCAATACAATATAGAAGTTTTGTATCATAATAAATCAACTTCAAATAATCTTAAAATCCATCAAAGGATGTTGACATAGATGAAATCAAAATTCTTTTTAAAGAAATATCTCCTTTTATTTTGAAATCATTTAAGATACATATAAAATAAAACATTTTCTTTGAAAATATTCTTATAAGCTTGTAAGGGAAGCTTTGAAGATTTTATAATGGCGGAAAATAGCCGCACCCGCTGTATAAGTAAAAAAACATTCTTACCTTAATTCTGTCGAAAAGGTTAAAAAGGACCTTGTTTTGAAAACGACGGAAAGATTCCTTTATAAACCTCTTATAAAAAGTCAAAAAAGGGTATAAATGACTTTAACCCATATTCTTGTAAATAATAAATATGTTTTGAAATACATTTCTAAGAAACATGGATGTGGATGATAAACAAATCCCAGTAGATTATTACGTATAAACAACCTCGGATAATGAAGAGATTGTGAAATAACCCTTACCTTGTACTTTTCCTTGGTTGGGGTAGGTTAACCTCCTGTATAATTGTGAAATAATTGTTATTAAATTATACAAGAATCATATATATTAATATGATATCATATATGATCTTTTAACATTGATTTGTTAATAATATCTTAGAATTATCATTGTTTCGGGTGTTAACTTACTCATTTTCTTTTATATGTTTTGTTACATAAGACATTTTTGTTGTATCTTATTCATATCCAGAATTATATAAAGTCCTTAAACATCATTTTTAAATCATCAAATTATAATTATACTTGAATGGATACGATGGAGAATGAATCTCATCGCGTTCGTGGAGACGGTAGTCCGTACGTACGCACGAGCGACAATATCATTCTTTTGATATTAAAATAATATATAAATGGATGGTATATCTTATATACAGAATAATTAACATGTTATATTTATTATTTACATGAGTTACACATCATTATTATACCCATCCAAATAATAATATATTGAATAACAATTACACCACGACGTGGAGACGGTAAGCCGTACGTACGCACTTATGGTGACATGTTATTCAAAGGGTGGATAGAATACTGAATATGGTTGTACCATATTTATAATAATATCATAGTATATGTGAGATACTGGAGTTATTATTTTAGAATGGTAAGAACAAAGGAAGAAGAAGTGGAAGAAGAAATGAACTTGGAGAAGGGTGGTGAAATCATTACCTCTTCTTCGGGTTCTTCCTTTTGATTTGATCAAAAGGGCTCCTTAGGTTGGCTTTCTGATCAAACTAAGGACCCTAGGTTGTAGTGAGGGAAGTTGGGAGAGTATTTGGGCAGAGTTTTGCCGAACCAAAAGGCTTTGAAGGTGTGAAGAAATGATAAGGAGGAGTGCCCTTTTATAAGAGGGATGAGGGGCACCTTTGGAAAAGCTAGAAATATTAATTTATAATAAATTCATATTCGGTTTATAATGGCTAAAAAGTTTATTATTCAAAGTTTAAGGTGTGGATAGGTCGAAAACCACTCAACCAATAGAATTTAGACAGGTTTGGGTACTTATATTAACCTTATCTTTAAGTATTAACTCTAAGTTAATTAGTTTCACTTTTACAATGTCTCTTTGTATTTTTATATAATATGGTTAATAAACTTACTATATACATCCAAGCGACCCCCAAGTGGTCCATTAATGATGAACCTATCATGATATAAGTCTCTTGGCCGAACCATAGATTTTTAGGAATTTAATATCAATTAATAATATAATATTTTATTTAAGAACTCTTTTATGTCAATTTTGACACTATTCAATAGTTGATTTTTGTGAAACTCATAACAGATTTATTACTTCGAAAAAAGTCAATTATATCAATCCTAATATATCATATTATCCTATAAAATTATTTTAATTCATTAAAAGTTTCATATTATATTTATTTGGGTATTTATAATATCAATTATTTTAGTTTTTCACTATTATAGTAATTACTGCATCATCATTGTGTCATAAATAAAATAGATTATTTAATGTCTAAAAATTATAAATAAAATATAATTATGTAGTAAATCTTTTTATCTTTCTAATGAATATTTATAATCTAAAATACAACATATATAACCCTATGTAACAATTGTTTTTCTAAAAGATATATGCTTGTGTCATTTTTGTATTCATTTTAACTTAATTAAAATAAAGTGTCATTATCACTTACAAGTGGATCCATGGGGTCCCAAAATCGACCCAAAGATTCCCATGGTCGACCATGTATCAACCAATAGGGTTAAGACACGTTTTAGGGTAATTTAGTATTATTATAATATTATTTTTTAACCCTTATTTACCGGATTTACCCTTAACCATGGTAAATAAAATATTTACCGCAGTAATTATTCAAAATGTCTAAAAATAAAAGTTACCTATTTACACAATTTTAACATCCTGATTCCAAATATGGAATCCATTTTCCTAAATTCAAAACACAGAAGTGGCAGAAATTAATTTAAAATTAATTCCCGCTGTCAAAACAAAAAGCGTGTTTTTAAGAGATAATAACTATCAAAAGATTGACACTTGTTTATGTTCGGTTTAATTGTAAAATTATGTCCAATGACCAAAATTATATTAAATGGTAAAAATATATTCTAAATATACTTTAAAACTACTAAAATTCATAATTTATCACTATTAATTATTTTGATTAAAAAAGTTGTTTTTAATTAAAATTTAGTAATTTTCACTATTCATCAAAATATGAAAGTTATCCGAAAAGTACCAAAATTTCACCTTAGGCTAAATTAGATATTCCGAATCCAAAAATGAAGTCCATTTTAAAATATATAATATATATAATTTCAAAAATTTGGTATTACTATTCATAACGGCTAGTTTGATTGGTTAAGGTGTGTTAGAACTCGGTGTTGCGTACAACACACGTTATCACATTATTCAAAGAGAAGCGTACCGTAGAAGCTTGGGGTGTTACATTCTCCCCTCCTTCAAATAATTTCTTCCTCTAAATTTCTAGAATACTATCGCATGAAAAGACTCGGGTGGTTCTTCATCATAAGTTCCTCGGGTTCCCACGTTGCCTCTTCCATCTTATGGTTTCTCCACAAAACTTTTACCAGACGCGTCGTCCGGTTTCTCAGTACTTGTTCTCTTGTATCAAGAATCCTGACGGGCTCTTCACAATAGGAAAGATCAGGTTCCAGTTCTAATTCCTCATAGGTGAGTACATGCGTTGGATCAGGCATGTATTTCCTCAACAGAGATACGTGGAACACATCGTGAACTTTGGAGAGACTTGGCGGCATTGCCAATCGGTAAGCTACAACCCCAATTCGTTCTAGAATTTCGAAAGGTCCGATGTACCTGGGACTCAATTTACCTTTCTTACCAAAACGTATGACTCCCTTCCACGGAGATACCTTCAGGAAAACATGATCACCGACTTGAAATTCCAAATCCTTCCTTCGATTATCGGCATAGCTCTTCTGCCTACTTTGAGATGCTTTGATGTGATTTTGGATTAATTTCACCTTTTCCACCGTTTCCTCCACCAGTTCTGGGCCTACAAGTTTTCTTTCACCAACCTCATCCCAACAGGTTGGTGTACGACATCTCTTTCCGTATAACGCTTCATATGGTGCCATCTGAATACTCGAATGGAAGCTATTGTTATAGGAAAATTCTACCAATGGTAAATATTGATCCCACATACCCTGAAAGTCAAGTGAGAAAGATCTCAAAATGTCTTCTAGGGTTTGAATAGTCCGTTCTGATTGTCCATCTGTCTGAGGGTGGTAAGTAGTGCTCAAATGAAGTTCAGTATCCAGGTATTTCTGAAGACTTTTCCAAAATCTTGAAGTAAAATGGGGATCACGATCAGAAACAATTGATAAGGGTACTCCATGAAGTCTCACAACTTCATTGATATATAGTCTTGCTAGACGTTCCAGGGGTAGATCTTCTCTTATAGCAAGAAAATGTGCTGACTTGGTAAGACGATCAACAATAACCCATATTGCATCATTCCTTCTAGGAGTCTTTGGTAGCCCCATGACAAAGTCCATTGTAATATTGTCCAATTTCCACTCCGGTATGGGAAGAGGTTGCATGACTCCTCCAGGCTGTTGCCTTCCAGCTTTCACTTGTTGACAAACCATACATCTTGACACAAAATCAGCAATCTCCCTCTTCATGTTGTCCCACCAAAAATGTTCCTTCAAATCTCTATACATTTTTGTGCTCCCAGGGTGTATAGAGAAATTGGAACTATGAGCATCATCCAGCAATTCCCTTTTTAGATCAGGTAAATCGGGAACACAAAGTCTCTTCCCGAATTTCAAAATTCCATCTTCATACACAAAGTCTCTCAATCTCCCATCATTCACAGCTTTAATCTTCTTTTGGAATTATTCATCATCGGTCTGAGAACTCTTAATCCTTTCTAGTAAAGATGGTTTGGCAACCATTTGAAAAAGCATTGATGTTTCACCTTCCCTGGTTATTCCCATGTCCATCTTCACTAGATCCATGAAAGTTGGATCCCTTTCAATTCTCATATTGTTCAAAACTCCATGGTCTTTTCTACTCAAAGCATCTGCCACCTTGTTTGCCTTCCCCGGGTGGTAGTGTATCGTACAATCATAATCCTTGAGTAATTCAAGCCATCTCCTTTGCCTCATGTTGAGTTCTTTTTGTGAGAAAATATACTTCAAACTCTTGTGATCAGTATAAATCTCACATTTTTCACCATAGAGGTAGTGCCTCCATATCTTCAAAGCAAAGATCACTGATGCTAACTCGATATCATGAGTAGGATAGTTTTGTTCATGAATTTTCAACTGTCGTGATGCATAGGCAATAACTCTATCATTCTGCACAAGGACACAGCCAAGTCCTTTTTTTGATGCATCACTATAAATAACGAACCCATCATTCCCCGATGGTAGAGTCAATATAGGAGCATTGACTAATCTTTTCTCCAGTTCTTCAAAACATTCTTCACACTCTTTTGTCCAAACAAATTTAACCCCTTTACATGTGAGCTTCGTTAATGGGTTAGCCAATCGGGCAAAATTCTGGACAAAACGTCGATAATAACCTGCCAAACCAATAAAACTGCGTACCTCAGTTATACTCATAGGTGCTGGCCATTCTTGGATTGCCTTGGTCTTAGAAGGATCAACATAGATTCCATCTTTAGAGACAATATGGGAAAGAAAAGAAATCTCCTGAAGCCAGAATTCACACTTGCTAAACTTCCCATATAATTCATGCTTCCTCAGAGACTTCAAGATAATGCGCAAGTGATTTTCAGGATCTTCGTAGGTTTTGGAGTATACCAAGATATCATCAATAAATACCACCACAAATTCATCGAGATACTCCTTGAAAACTCTATTCATCAGATCCATGAATACAGAGGGTGCATTAGTCAATCCAAACGGCATTACAGTAAACTCGTAATGCCCGTACCTGGTTCGAAATGCTGTCTTCGGAATGTATTCCTTCTTCACACACAACTGATGGTATCCAGATCGAAGGTCAATCTTTGAAAAGTATTGAGCTCCATGCAGTTGGTCAAATAAATCATCAATGCGAGGTAGGGGATACTTGTTCTTTATCGTTATAGCATTGATCTCCCTGTAGTCGATACATAACCTCATAGATCCATCTTTCTTTTTAACAAAAAGAACAGGGGCTCCCCATGGAGAAACACTAGGGCGAATAAATCCTTTATTACTCAATTCCTCTAGTTTTTTCTTTAGTTCGACTAACTCTACAGTAGCCATTCTGTAAGGGGACTTCGATATAGGCCTTGATCCAGGAATTAAATCAATGGAAAACTCAACTTCTCGTTCTGGAGGATGTCCAGGTAAATCTTCCGGAAATACATCTACAAATTCTTTCACAACAGGTACATCCTCTATTTGAACATTCCTTTCCTCACCGACAGTTATTTCATTCTCTTCCTCCCCAATAATTGAATTAAGTTGAGCTACTGGGGGTGGATCTAAATAAGAATTAGGTGGTGACGATTCTTCTCTAAAAATAAGGTGTTCCTTATCATTATCATCAAGAATCGTAACCTCTTTCTTCTTACAATAAATCTTTGCATCATAGTTCGAAAGCCAGTCCATACTGAGGATTATATCAAACTCAATCATAGGTATGACGATGAGATCAGCAGATAAAGAAAATTTATGTGCTCTAATGGGGACTGATTCACAAAACTTTGTTGCAATGATACTTCCCTTAGGAGTTTTAACTGACAACTCCCTTATTAAATCAAATTAGAAATATCTAATTTTCTTAGCAAACTGGGAAGATATGAAACAATGCGACGATCCAGAGTCAAATAATGCATTTTATAAACTTGAGGAAACCATTAAATTACCTGCCACCACGTCTTTTGGAGCTTCTACCTCTGTAGTAGTGATAGCATAAGCCTGGCCTTGATCCCTTGTCCTTTTCTGAGGTAAGTTCTCCTGACGCTTAGGACATTCATTCGCATAATGTCCCATCTCCCTGCAATTGTAGCACTGAACGTTGGTGGCTTCCTTCTTCCCTTTGTAATCACGAGCTTGGTGGCCTTTTTCACCACACTTGTAACAAACTCCCATTCCCTTCAAGCAAGCACTGGGGTGTTTCTTCCCACATTTACCACAGGATGGATATTCAACCTTTCCTTTCTTCCCCTTATTTCCATTCCCAGATTGATCAGCAGGCCTCTTCTTCTCTTGCTTTGCTTTAAAGTCATAAGACTTAGAGAATTCCTTTTCGGTCTTGATAGCACATGAGACAATGTCTTCGTACGATGAAAAGGATTGTGAGACTAACGCTCGACGGAGAAATGGTTTTAACCCATCAAAGAAACGATCAATCTTACTTCTTGGGTTGCGAATATAATCTCCAGCAAACCTCGCTAACCTTGTAAAGTTAGCCTCATACTTTGTGACATTCTCATCCTCCTTTTGTCTCAGACTCAGAAATTGCCTTTCCATATCTGCTCGATGGTCGCGAGGAAAGTATTTTTCTAAAAACAGATCTTTGAACTCCCTCCATTCCATATTTGATACTTCATCATCTTCCTTCGTATTTTGAATCAATGACCACCATTGATCAGCATCTCCAGTGAGGCGGTAAACTGCCATGATAACTTTTTCCCTTTCACTGCTCGCCAAAGCCTGAAATATTTTCTCTAGGGAAAATATCCATTGCTCAACTACTAAGGGATTTGTACTCCCATTGAACGTTGGTGCTTGTTTCCTCATGAATCGATCTAACATTGATCCTCCACGCTGCGGATCAGGGTGCTCCATACGGGTAAGGTTATTATTCATAACCTGAGTAAGTTGTCCCAGTATGGTGATTAGCTGATCGGCACCAGTTGCATCACCAGCTCCACTATAATTATCTTGAGCAGGAGGGCAATCCCTACATGGAGTGCGTGCATTGATACGGTTTCCATTTCTTCCACTAGGCGCCATTTCTAAACAATGGCATAAACTAGATCAGTTTATGAATCAAAATATATAATCCCATACTTATAAAACACTTAACATAAATTGAACTATTTATGGATATAATCCATAATCATAAGAATGTTTTCTTTGAGGAAGTATATACTCATAATCCCTTCAAAATGATTTTTAAAGAAAATGAGAGTTATCCTAAGCATATCCCCCGGGAGTGTCGTAACCAAGAGTGCAGCAAGGCCCGTTGTCGTGCACCAGTTCCCGTTCGAGTCTAGCTCAAAGCAGTGTTTTTGGGTTTTACCCCTAGGTACATTTGTTCCAGAACCGCCTCTACCTTCTCGTATCCAGACAGGGATGTATTGCTCGGAAAACTCACAAAATCTCTATAATACCAAAATTCTAGGAAGTTATTCTATACTAATCCTCAAAGTTCATCTTAGGTCTACGTGCTCTAATCAGAGTTTATCTAAATCTAGCTTCCAAGGTTTGTACTAAACTTCCTCTGATACCAACTGTAACGCCCCGACCCCAGTTACCCAGAGTCAGTGCATTAATTACATAACATTGGCATGATCACAAGAAAGATCAAATCTCAAAAGACCGATTGGTTTAGTAGCCTTGGAAACACTAGATATATTCATAAGTTTTACATTACATCATCAAAATAAAAAAAGAACTACTACAAAAACATATTGTCTCCATAGTCCACACTATTAACCCCTCATAATATCCCTGCAAGTCATTCATAATTTACTTCTTCACATCCTGGGAAAATAAAACATAGAAAAGGGGTGAGCTCAAATGCCCAGTAAGGATAACAATATAGCGGAAACTTTCATAAATAAGAATAAACATTTAAGGCAATGTATAACTAAAACAAAAGCCTTTTAAACTTTAACTTCAACATAGTATGGCATAAATAAAATGAAATAATGCCATTTACTTATTCACATGGATATTCTACTAATCGAATAATCACATGCAATATCAATAACCACTTTCATAATGATGGAATGCATAATGCCAGACTATCATAACCACATAGCCAAGGCCTCGTGCCAAGACTACAAATAAGATTTTGCCAAGGCCTTGTGCCAAGACACTAGTTTGTCTCATGAGACCTACCGATGCATCGAAGAGCTATAGCTGGCTCCACCCGTCACATATTAAGTCCAATGCATTCCCATATGAAAAGGTTTAAACATAACATAAACATTCGTATTAAAACTAGCATACGAAATGTCAATACTTTCACCATAAACTATGAATGGTATAAAAATAGCACATCCACAGTCAAACATATCACAAAACCTTCAATACAATATAGAAGTTTTGTATCATAATAAATCAACTTCAAATAATCTTAAAATCCATCAAAGGATGTTTACATAGATGAAATCAAAATTCTTTTTAAAGAAATATCTCATTTTATTTTGAAATCATTTAAGATCCATATAAAATAAAACATATTCTTTGAAAATATTCTTATAAGCTTGTAAGGGAAGCTTTGAAGATTTTATAACGGCGGAAAATTGCCGCACCCACCGTATAAGTAAAAAAACATTATTACCTTAATTCTGTCGAAGAGGTTAAAAAGGACCTTGTTTTGAAAACGACGGAAATATTCCTTTATAAACCTCTTATAAAAAGTCAAACAAGGGTATAAATGACTTTAACCCATATTCTTGTAAATAATAAATATGTTTTGAAATACATTTCGAAGAAACATGGATGTGGATGATAAAGAAATCCCAGTAGATTATTACGTATAAACAACCTCGGATAATGAAGAGATTGTGAAATAAACCTTACCTTGTACTTTTTCTTGGTTGGGGTAGGTTAACCTCCTGTATAATTGTGAAATAATTGTTATTAAATTATACAAGAATCATATATATTAATATGATATCATATATGATCTTTTAACATTGATTTGTCAATAATATCTTAGAATTATCGTTGTTTCGGGTGTTAACTTACTCATTTTCTTTTATATGTTTTGTTACATAAGCCATTTTTTTGTATATTATTCATATCCAGAATGATATCAAGTCCTTAAACATCATTTTTAAATCATCAAATGATAATTATAATTGAATGGATACGATGGAGAATGAATCTCATCGCGTTCGTGGAGACGGCAGTCCGTACGTACGCACGAGCGACAATATCATTCTTTTGATATTAAAATAATATATAAATGGATGGTATATCATATATACAGAATAATTAACATGTTATATTTATTATTTACATGAGTTACACATCCTTATTATACCCATCCAAATAATAATATATTGAATAACAATTACACCATGACGTGGAGACGGTAAGCCGTACGTACGCACGTATGGTGACATGTTATTCAAAGGGTGGATAGAATACTGAATATGGTTGTACAATATTTATAATAACATCACAGTATATGTGAGATACTGGAGTTATTATTTTAGAATGGTAAGAACAAAGGAAGAAGAAGTGGAAGAAGAAATGAACTTGGAGAAGGGTGGTGAAATCATTACCTCTTCTTCGGGTTCTTCCTTTTGATTTGATCAAAAGGGCTCCTTAGGTTGGCTTTCTGATAAAACTAAGGCCCCTAGGTTGTAGTGAGGGAAGTTGGGAGAGTATTTGGGCAGAGTTTGGCTGAACCAAAAGGCTCTGAAGGTGTGAAGAAATGAGAAGGAGGAGTGCCCTTTTATAAGAGGGGTGAGGGGCACCTTTGGAAAAGCTAGAAATATTAATTTATAATAAATTCATATTCGGTTTCTAATGGCTCCAAAGTTTATTATTAAAAGGTTAATGTGGGGATAGGTCGAAAACCACTCAACCAATATAATTTAGACAGGTTTGGGTACTTATATTAACCTTATCATTAAGTATTAACTCTAAGTTAATGAGTTTCACTTTTACAATGTCTCTTTGTATTTTTATATAATATGGTTAATAAACTTACTATATACATACAAGAGACCCCCAAGTGGTCCATTAATGATGAACCTATCATGATATAAGTCTCTTGGACGAACCTTAGATTTTTAGGAATTTAATATCAATTAATAATATAATATTTGTTTTAAGAACTCTTTTATGTCAATTTTGACACTATTCAATAGTTGAATTTTGTGAAACTCATAACAGATTTATTACTTAGAAAAAAGTAAATTAAATCAATACTAATATATCATATTATCCTATAAAATTATTTTAATTCATTAAAAGTTTCATATTATATTTATTTGGGTATTTATAATATCAATTATTTTAGTTTTTCACTATTATAGTAATTAATGCATCATCATTGTGTCATAAATAAAATACATTATTTAATGTCTAAAAATTATAAATAAAATATCATTATGTAGGAAATCTTTTTATATTTCTAATTAATATTTATAATCTAAAATCCAACATATATAACCCTATGTAACAATTGTTTTACTAAAAGATATATGCTTGTGTCATTTTTGTATTCATTTTAACTTAATTAAAATAAAGTGTCATTATCACTTACAAGTGGATCCATGGGGTCCCAAAATCGACCCAAAGATGCCCATGGTCGACCATGTATAAACCAATAGGGTTAAGACACGTTTTAGGGTAATTTAGTATTATTATAATATTATTTTTTAACCCTTATTTACCGGATTTACCCTTAACCATGGTAAATAAAATATTTACCGCAGTAATTATTCAAAATGTCTAAAAATAAAAGTTACCTATTTACACAATTTGAAAATCCTGATTCCAAATATGGAATCCATTTTCCTAAATTCAAAACACAGAAGTGGCAGAAATTAATTTAAAATTAATTCCCGCTGTCAAAACAAAAAGCGTGTTTTTAAGAGATAATAACTATCAAAAGATTGACACTTGTTTATGTTCGGTTTAATTGTAAAATTATGTCCAATGACCAACATTATATTAAATGGTAAAAATATATTATAAATATACTTTAAAACTACTAAAATTCATAATTTATCACTATTAATTATTTTGATTAAAAAAGTTGTTTTTAATTAAAATTTAGTAATTTTCACTATTCATCAAAATATGAAAGTTATCCGAAAAGTACCAAAATTTCACCTTAGGCTAAATTAGATATTCCGAATCCAAAAATGAAGTCCATTTTGAAATATAAAATATATATAATTTCAAAAAGTAGGTATTACTATTCATAACGGCTAGTTTGATTGGTTAAGGTGTGTTAGAACTCGGTGTTGCGTACAACACACGCTATCACATTATTCAAAGAGAAGCGTACCGTAGAAGCTTGGGGTGTTACATTACCCATGTAAGAATATTTAATATGGTAAAACATTTATTTTCAAATAATTATTTTTATAAACCTTGTGTAGTTTTTATATAAATAAATTCATTTGTAATCTTTTACATGATGATTATAATATTATGTATAAAAATTAAAAATAATGAAACTTATATAATTATTAATTGATAAGAAATAGATATAAAATTATTAATGTATAGACAGGTGTTTTTCTACCAAAAGAGTTTTTTTTATATGTTATTTTTTAATTTAAAATATATTTTTATAACATTTCGAAATAGAATTATATTAAATTAGGTCAAAATTTGGAATCATAATTACCAAAATATTAATTTTTTTTTAATATTTTTTGTAAATAAATAATTACCATGGTAAATATTTAATCAAAGTTAATAAGGGTAAAAAGGGGATACTTTAAAGTAGCTAGAATTTCTATAAATTAAGAAGTCACGTAGAAATTATATAAGAGATTTCATAGGAAGGAAATTCATATCATCATTTATCACCAACCATTCCTCTACTAACTCCAATGTGATTTCATCTTTAACCATCACCTAACATTCATTTCCAAGACAAAATTCCTCTTTTCACCTATAAAAGGATCTCACTTACAGCCACTTCATTCCACAATTACCTTATGAATTCCACTTGAATATCATAAAATTTCACCTATATTAAGATCTTATTATATTTAATTGATTCCATGGTAATAAGAATGTGTCCCAATTCTTCCATTTCAAATAGGTCTTTCAAGAGAAGACTCAAACTCTCAATGTGAGTATAATCCACTCCCTAACATTCTATTATCTATATTTTTCATCCACCCTCCTCCTAGATATTATAAACCTAAAAATATAATTACATAAGTAAAATAATTATACTAATATATTATTATATTAATGTAATAAAAATTTCTTACATTAAACCCATCAATTAGAAAAATGAAAATGTTGCCCATGTCACATTTAGACTATAAGCTCCATGAGTGATGTATTTAATTTTTCATTATATCCTTTCATGGATGGTTTTACAAATTATTTTGATGAATATATATGATATTTATGAGCTGATTAATATTTTATAGAGTTAAAGTATTCATTATATTAATAATATCATCGATAAGTGATCATCAAAAAGTTAACCACATATTACGAGTATACAAAGAGGAAAATAATTTCCTCTTTATAACTAATAGAATCATATCTTACCATTTTAATCCAAATATTATAAATTATAATTTATCACCTATATAATATGTAAATAATATCATTATTATTCTATAATAAATATATTATAACAAAATCACTTTCATATTCATCCATTGGTCCAAGATTGTTTTTGTTCTGGTCTGTTTAACCACCAACATGAACAATACAAAATATTTTTATCTAGGAAGGTTATAAACACTTAAATACTATTTAAATTTTTTATTAATATTTAAATAATGTTTAATTTTTTTAGTTGACTGTTAATATTAATATTTAAATCACTCTTGATGTTCCACCTTTGTTCGTTAGAAAATTACCGAAACTATCTCATCACCGATTTTATCTTCCCAAAACGTAACTAAAATTTTCCTCTAATTAAATTAAGAACATTTTAGATCATAAGAGAAAATATATTCCAATACCATAGATAATATAAAAATAATGAAATTGGTATCAATGAATGAGGATTGATAAGGGAATTACAAATCATGTGTGAATAATTCATAATTACTAACATTTGATAGTGAAAATAAAATATACAAAACTAACCAATGTTTAATAAATGATTATAATTAAACATTAAAATTGTAATATATATGAATAGTGTTATGAAATATTTTATTATTATGGTTATTTTTATTATATTGGAGGTTTAATTAATTTCATAGAATTTGAAAGTAAAGGTAAGGGATTTGTATAACTCTAATGTCCCTCCATTGAGTAATAATGTTTCCTTTTCTGATTCACAATTATAAGTTTGGTTTATTTCACCTGATAATTATATTATATTTTATTTAAATTTTATTTTTGTTTTCATAGATCATAACCTCATTATTTTAATAATCTCAAACCATGTTTATCTTGTTATTCATAAGATTGATGTTTTAAATTATAAATTGGTTTACTGGAAAAAATTGAAAAAATGGGTAAGTACAGAGATTACCATATCATCCTACCATGTGAAGTTATAGTGATTTATCACCTTACCACATGTTTTTTATCACCTTAATTTATCATGTAAACCTCCATACTATATAAGGAACCCACACTTCCGCATGAAGGAAACCACCTTACCGCTTGAAGGAAACCACCTTACCACATGAAAGAAGCCACCTTACTGAATAAAAGAAATAACCATACCATATAAAGAAAACTACCAATTGCATGAATAAATCACATAACCATTACAAGGTTTGAAAATATTTTAATAGTTAATATACTTATAGTATTTTTATAATATAGTGATCGCATGAAGTATATGTTTCTTACATAAAGTCATCAACATACCACATATAAAAAAGAGCCAACCACATAAAGAGATGAACTGACCACGTCACCATTCCATATTAGCCAGTTGTGTTAAGTTTTCATGATCTCGGCTTACTATACTTCATGTAATGATATCATACCCTTTCTTACTTAGAAGTTGGCCATTCCAAATCTCTAATGGCTATTTTTAAATCACTAAATGAAGTCTCAGTGAATTTAATGAAGAATAATTATTCTATATTGGATACTTATAAAAAATATCTATTTAAAGTGAATTTTTCAATTATGGATAATATATGGATGATGGTCTACTGATTAAATTTACAGACACATACAGAGTGACCTATGATTGTTCTGTGAGTGCATGTGAAACAAAGAATAATTTATGTTGTTTCTTTCAAATTTATCTAATAAACTCATTCAAGTTCCTTTAAAGATAGATTTTATAACATCTAATCATATAAAGAAATTCATATCAAGAAAAATTAATTTTTACTATCTCTATTATCTTTCTCTTTCTATTTTACCCTCTATATTTGAGTTGTGATTAGTCTTACTAAATTTATCTATAAAACATAATATCTTATTGTAAACAAGATAATAGTTTATATTTTCCCAAACTATTTTATTTTTATTCCCATAAATAAAAGTGGACTATTTTATGTATGGCTTGATATTATTTTCATTTCATGTAGAAATATAGAGAGGCTTTATGCCTAGACATTCTAGTTTACTTTTTTTTGTAAAACATGATCTATTTTTTCGATCTGTTTATTATTTAATAGATACCTTGACAAAAAGAGATTTCCATGTGGATGGGATTAACATTTAGCACAAGAATAAACCCATTTTTTAAATTATGATATTTATTTTAAAATTTTTATCGCTTGAAATTATATAAATATTTCTGTTTTCTAAGCATTAAATATTAATTTTTTCGATAATAAGTATTAATATTTTTTTATCAACAATATTTTATTAAGCAACATAATTTAAAAAGATAAATTATTTAAAATATATTTGAAATTATAATTAATCCCACCTTTTAGAAATTATTAAAGTGATCAAATTTATATGTTTATTTTTTTATTGTTAAATTTAGAATTTTTAATTTATTTGGGATTTATTTTTTAAATTGTTTTAGAAATAGATATTCTATTTGGAACTCAATTCACACCTCTCTTGACTTACATACTCTAACCAATATTTGGTATTAGAGGATTTTAAAACATCATTTTAACTATTATTTACTTGTTTTTAAGTATATTAAATTTCATTCATTTTAAAATTTAGTTCTTTATGAATAATAACAGAAAAATGGAACTACCACTAATCAGCCTCAAATTTAATTTAACTAATTAATTTTAAAGGAATATTAAGATAAAAATTAATTTATACTGTATGAGTTTTTATATTTGGACTATTATTAAAGATAAAATTAAGAAACCAGATACTCTTAGATCTGGATGGAGTGATGCTACCAAATCTATATACGATTGAAATTTTAAAGTTACTGTTTCTTTATATTTTTAGGTGAATATTAATTTAATAGATTATATTTCTATGAAAATTCTTTGGAAAAATGGGATACTCTAGATATTTATCATCTAGGAATATCTAATTTTAAATAAATACTCATAAATACTTACACTATTAAATATGATACATTTTAGATGAAGCATAGTGAATATATATCTGACATGTATCATTTCTTAAATGAAATAATGAACATAATGAATATATTGGGAAATAAAATTAGTGAAAAAGATCAAGTCATGCGACTTTTCAGTTAATTATTAGAAATATGGAGAAAAATATCTGTATCCTTATCACGGGATGTTAGTACACTTCTAGTTATGGAATTTATTATAAATATAATGATGTATGAATAATAAGTACAATAAAACAAAGAGTAAGTGGATTACCCACGATGAAATTCTACAGCCTTCAAAACTACTTCTTCAAAACAAACTAATAAGATAAAATATAAAATCTCAAGTTATAAAGATTCACCTACTAAAGGTGAGGAGGAAATGGAATAATTGTAATTATGTTTTAAAAATATATAAAAAAAATAAAAATTTCTTCAAAAAAAATAATTAATAAGTTAAGTATGAAAATTTATATTGGATAAAATAATGCAAGAAGGTTTATGCAGTCAATGAAATAGTTTTCTAGGAATTCAAGAGAAAGGTTAAATCAATGTAGACTGACCTAATATAATGTTTAATAAAAAGTATGATGATAAAAAAATACAATATTAGCCTATGAATGTAACTTATAGTTCTTTAGAAGATATTTTAATAGATTCAGATTCAAGGGGAGAGGATAATCATGATAAATCTAATATGTGTTTTTTGACAAACACACCTGAGGAATCTAATATTTTTCATGCACCTCATGTTCGTAACTCCAACCTTTCTAAAAAAATAGAAATATTGATGAAAAAATGTACAGTGAATAAATGTTATAATATTTTAATATGTTGCGGTACACAGCCTATTACGTAAAGATAAATTCAAAACTATGAAGAAGCATCATGCTCTACCTTCTCACACTAAAAAATATTTTAGTACAGAAAAGAAAAAAAATGCTCAACTTCAACTAAAAAATAATGAGAGAAAAATTTTCATATAAACAATTAATTAAGTATCTTAAGAGATTTACTTATAGAAGAAATAATTTATACCATATTCATACAAAATAACTACACCTAAGTATACTACTGGAATAGGATATAGGCCTGGACAAGAAAGGATTATTAAAAATAATTTTTTTCCTAGCTCCATTGTTACAAATTTTTTTAGTAATTTTTATTATTTTTGTACAAATAAAGGTTTTATTTCTATAAAAATTTGATTTTAATATAATAAACTTGTTAAACAATTATTTTTTACCAAATTACATAATACTAACATCTATGGACCCATAAAGATATTAGTACCAAAATCATTTCCTGTTTAATTGTTATTCTAATAATATTTTTAAAAAATCACTAATAATAACCTATAGTATTTTAATAGTGGATACTCTAGACTCATTATTGGAGACTACTCATGATTCAAGAACCTAATAAAAGATTATGGTGTACATGCCACCTTTTTTAAAAATCCCATTGGAAATATAATTGGTCTTTTTCAAATCTATAACTCTAATACTATTTCAATTTCTATTATTTTATTTCTAGATGGATTAAAATATAATCTTCTTATCATTTCTCTGTCAAGTGATCATGGTTTCTATGTTAAATTTGAAATTCATTCCTACAAAATTATTAATTCTAAAAATGATTTAATTTTCACCTTAATGAGAAATGATAATTTATATGCTTCAAATTTAGATTCCATTATTTTCTGAAATCAATTTCGATCTATAAAATTTTCATAACCATTCTTGGATTTGGCATTGGAGACCGGGCCATTACAATACAAAATCACTGATAAATCTAACTCGGAATGGGTTTGTCAAGGATCTTACTAAACTAGATTTCACTAATAAATAGGTTTATTAGCCATGTTAAAAAGTAAAATAACAAAAAACTCTTTCAAATAAAAGAAAGAAGTTTCAACTTCCCAAACCATAGAGTTAGGTCAAATATATTTTTTAGACCAAGTAGATTTTCTAGAATAAATGGGAATCACTATATTTATGTCCCAATATATTAGTTTTCTTGATATACTTGGGTATTGCTTCCAGATTTAAAAAGTGAATTGTGTTCATATTTTTATATGTATTATAGATCAATTGAAAACAATATTGAACTTGGAATTAAGGAATTAAGAAATGATCTTGGTCATGAGTTTAAAAATAAATAATTTGATTCATTATACACACAACATGGTTATAATCATAATTTTTCTTCACACAGGACCCCAAAACAGAATGGTGTAATATAGAGAATAAATACAACCCTTCAAAAAATTGTAGAGACCATTCTTAATAAGTAGTATTTGCCTATTTATTTTTGGGGTAGAAATTCTGAATACAGTTGGATATATATATAATATACCTTTAATTAGAACCCTCATAAAATGTACCATATATTAATTATGAAATTTGTGAAAACCATTGGTTAATTACATTAGATATTTTCGTGATAAAATCATTATTCTTAATATAAATAATAATATTGAAACATTTTCCTTCAAGAGTTATGAATAAATTTTCCTTAGATATTCTACAGCTTGTAAGTCATAAATAGAGTTTCATAAAAGGGTTTATATTATGGGAGGAATCTATTCATGTAAAGATTTATTAAATTGATCTGTATGAGCCTAAATATTCTTTAGAAAATCTTGAGTATGATATTTCTATTCTAGACATAAATTTTAAACCTGGTGACAACTTGGTCATACCTTTTGTAAAGAACTCATCCAATTATAATAAAGTACATGAACCCAAACATTTATTGTGTATTTAAATATCTATAAAAACTTTTCTTAGAACCATTAGGACTCATATATATCATCCCATAGATGCTGTAATCAGAGACCTAGAAAGATGAACAAAAACTAGATATTTTCATTGAAATAAGGTTGTATGTAAATATTTCTTGTTGTAGCTTGAACCAAAGAGCATCATTGATGAACTTTTTGATGAATTTTGGGTAATTGAAATCCCAAAAGAAATTGATAAATTTTAAATAAATAATGCCTCGGAACTAGTGGATGGAATGAAAGACACATTATTCATTGGTACAAAATGGGTGTTCAGAAACAAGGTTGATGAATCCGGAACTATAGTATGAAAAAAATATTCAGAGGTTTTATAATGATATAGTCTAGAAGAAGGTATTGATTTTGAAGAAATATTTTCACCAGTATCTAGACTTCATGTTGTCAAAATGTTGCATGCCTACATAGAAAATTTGGTTATGAAACTATATCTGATTGATGTTAAGTGTTAATTCCTAAATTGTTATATAGTTGAGGATGATTTTGTTTAACAATACCCTATATTTAAAAATACTAATTTTAAAAATCTTTTTCTAAATGTAAAAAAAAATTATATGGTTTAAAACAATTTCTTAATGATTGGTATGATTGTCTAATCTCTTTTCTAATTTCTAATGGATTTAATAATGTTATAGAAAACCCTATTTTATTTAATTAAATTTTTTAACATAATGATTTATTTGAAAAAAATATTTTGATGATATTTTTTTGGATCTTATAGAAATTTATTTTTTACTCAATTTTTAAAAGTGTTGCAATGTTAATTCTAAATCAGTTTAATGGGTTAACTTAAATTCAATATTGGTTTTTAAATTTTTCTAAATAAATATAGAATTATTTTTAAATAAAATAAAGAAAAAAAATCTTATAAAATGGTTTGGTATGTAAAGTACTAAAGGTAGTGATACTCTCATGAGTACTAGTTGTAAGTTGGATCTGGATGAATCTAGGAAATTTGTTTATTAAAACACTTATAGAGGTATGATTGGAAGTTTATTGTACTTAAATATAGGTTTTCTTGATATAATGTTTAGTGTGTGTATGTCTTCTCATTTTGATGAAAATACAAATGAATATCATTTAATATCTATGAAAATAATTTTTAAATACCTCATGAATAAAACCAACATACGATTGTTTTACTCTAGAGGAAAAATATTTGATTTAGACAATGATTTAGATTTCAGTGGTTGTATGTTATATAGAAAAAAACTATTATAAAAATTCACTTATTGGGAAAGTCTCTAGTGTTTTTGTATAATAAGAAATTTAACATTGTGGCCTTATCTACTACTGAACCTGAGTACATAGCCATAGACACTTTCCATGCATAGATTCTGTGGGTGAAACACACATTACTATACAATAGTTATCAATTCCGATATATCCCTGTAAATAGTGATAATTCATGTTTGATAAATATTTATAAAGAATATTGTATATCATTCTAGAATAATGAATATTTATATTACAAATTAACTTATGAGAGTTCATTATAAGAAAGGTGTTATAACTCTAGAATTCATTTGTATTGAACATAATCTTGCTGATATAGTTACAAAGACTTTAAATATTTATAGAATTAATTATATCAGATGTGAATTAGGCATAATAAATTATTTATAATTTTATCAATGCTTTGAATTATATTATATAATAGTTTCCAGAAGTAATGGTGAAGTTTCTTTCACACTGTCAGTAAGCCAACCATGAGGTTATTATCATACAGTTATTATACCTACCATGAACACTCTTATAGTCACCATACCAAGTCTTTGTCTACATGGTCACTATGATTACAGTGATAGCATGTTCATATGATTATTATGAACTTCTCGTAAACTATTGATTGTACATATAATACACCTACCACAAATCTATAATTAGTGTGCTTACCATGCTAATTTTATATACATATCCATGGTTATTAGAATTTCGATGTTTAATTAATTTAAAAAAACTTTTCAAAACATACTGGAAGATTTGTATTGGTTTTATTATTATTATTATAATGCCAAAATTATTTAAAATAAAAATTTAAATCTGAATATGAAATGATTACCTAACATTTCTTTTAGATCTCATGTATATTTTTATGATCTTTTGAGAATTTGATTTTTTTATCATCTCAAACCTATTGATATTTTTATCTCAACCTTCTATATTCGACCTCCCATTTTCAATACTTTATGGATATAATCTATAATAAAATTTCAAGGATGAAGAAAATGTTGAAGACATATTTTATTGTTCATATACCTCCTTTAAAGAAGTTAAGAAGTAAAAAATCTAGCTCAAATTATTCAATAATTAAATAGTATCCACATCTTGTTCATCATCTATTTTCAGTGGAGAAAGAATTCGATGTTCAGTGGTTACATACCAACAATCACTAGTTGGAAATGTGATTTGGGAACTAGGAATCGATAAATGGTTTAGAGAAAATGGTAGACCACTCTCTCTGAATATCATGAAATATATTTTTGCAGAACTTGATTTTTTCCCTTGATAGAAGAGGGATTCAAAGAAATCAAGACTAATAGAGAAATTTTTATATTTTCATTGAGGTGATATGAAATTATTGTGGGTGTGTCACACTATATAGAGTATGAATATTATCAGTTTTCATATCATGTTGATTATATGCACATTAAATTTGATAATTACTTGATTGAGATCACTAGGAAAGGAACTCTTAGAATACCCACTACTATTGATTTGAGTAGTTAATCAGGGATCCTAGATAAATTTATTCAGTGTGTCATATGTCAACAAAAAGTATAGATTAATATTCTTACAGATCAAGGTCTGTTTTTCCTATTTTTAATAAATATTTTTGTTCAAATAAATCATTACAGATTTTTTATGGGGCACATGATTGAGTTTTTAAAGAGATAATCAATATTCAATTCCTTTCTATATCCTATATTAATTTATTCCATTCTAGAACAAAAATTCTCAGTTACATAGGGATAGGATAAGATAAATTATATTGATATATTTTTTATTACTCAAAATATTTTTTAAAAAATAAAATTCATCTGGAATCCATTAAAATAATTATCTGTGGATGATCCAAAAAATATATATATATAATTTAATTCTGTAAATTATCATGTCAGACCAAGGGTTCTCATAGATCCATTTCATGGACTTTATGAGGTAGTGGATTATTCAGAAGAAGATGTAGATAATGAATAATAAGTAGTTAAAGTAGAATAATTAGTTTTGGAAGATGAAGAATTGGAAGAAGCAGAGTTTTGGATTCCTTAATAAATAAGCTAGGAAATTTTATAAATATGGTCTATAATGGGATAAATTAGTTGGAACTATTAAAGATATGTGTTTCCTATAATTATCTCCTATTATTTATAGTACCTATATAAAATATATATCATATTCACCTTCTGAGTGGGTTAATTTCCCTTTATCTTTTGGATTAAACATATAATATCCTAGTTTATATGATAAAGGTCATGGAAGAAGTGCGCCTGGAAAAAAAGACCTTCCATTATCTCTACTCATTGTTTTTTGGAAGGATAATTAATTTTATAGGGAGATATTCAATAAGGAATTGAATATTTTCATCTTATTGGTCATGAAGACTATATTTAAGTTTCTGATAATGATTAAGTTGTTGTTTATGCTAGAGTTGAGGGTCAAAAAATGAGATATAGTTCGATGGAGTATTTACATGAGGTAGGTGGTATGCATCCGGCTCATGATCCATCTCTATCCACTCATAACCCTCTATTCTGTTGTGTTATTATGTCATGAAAGATGTTTTCACTATGTTCAAATCATCTATTTTGGAAATACTCACACATGTGTCAGATAACATTCACAGCTATTTGTAGAAAATAAGAAAAGACGATTTTTTTAAAAATCTGAAACCTTGGTCATCAATCATATCTGACCCGGATTAAATATCAAAATGGAAATAGTACATAATGATATTGAATATATGGGATATCATATAGGATATCTTTAATATGATCTATCAGGAATGATGGTTCAGTTAGACCAGTGGTTCATGAATGTTGTGTTTTGATCTGCTTTTGTGTCTTCTTCTCCTCTAGTTGTTGAAGAAAAGATCAGATGGTTCATTGAGGATGAGATGAATGCTTTGTTTGAATATTTATACAAGACTCAGGATACTATTTATGGTGGGTTTCAACCCCATGCTTCTAAGACCTAGAATTAGTTCATGAGGATTCCAAAAAAGCTACTCAAGATTGAGAAACAGTCAAAATGTAAATTGATTATTATCTATGTAATATATTTACAAAATATTATTTTAAAGGGATCTTTAGAACTAATGATTTATGTTTTAATGTTTCATCACTAACTCAAGAATTTATGTCTCATGTCGATAAGCTTAAAGGTGAATCCTATTTTTTAATCCTTTAAAGAGTTTAAAAATGATTTATTTCAATTGTTGGATCATGGTTCAAAGGTTATTAGTGAGTTTTACAATTTTATGAAACCATATTTTTATACCTCTCATAAAACTATCCTAGAATCTTCATCAATTACTATATCTCATCCCACTACCTCCTCAACAATAAATCATTTTGTCATAACTCATAATAAATACTTCCGTCATCTTATATTAGTTTAAAATTGTGTCATTATTCTATCCCTTACCTCTTTATCTTCTCCTAATAGTACTTTTTCTATTTCTTCCACTTATAAAGTAAAGGATCATATCCTTCCAATCAATATCAGTGATGCCCATAATTTGGATTCTGATTATAATTTATAATAGGGATTTATTGTACTATTTTTTTAATATATTTTGATATAATAATTTCATTTTATATTTTATATTATTCATTTTTGATAATCTCAAATGGGGAATAATGATTTATATTAAAATCAATTGAATTATTTGGAAATAATTTTCTTACATTCATAAACATGTAAAAAAGTTATTACATATATATTTCAATCCTTTAAAAATATAATTTTTATGAATTCAATTCATTCCAATTTAAAAGTCCTGATTTCTAATCATCAAAAGGGGGGATATTGTTGGGTTAGACTAGCACCACCTTATTTTAATGATCATAATTCATATTTATATTGTTATTAATAAGCTTTAGGTTTTATATTATAAAATGGTTTTATGAAAAAATTTCTAAAAATGGATAATTATAAATATTACCATATTGTCCAACCGTGTAGTGGTAAATGGACTATTGGAGTTGGGGGCCTAGAACCAACTACATTGTACATTATTCATTAATAAATACCTTATTACGTATTTAATGTTATTCTGTGTGAAAATGCATGTGATAATTTCCTAAGGATAGATGTTGCATTAAAGGGTCATAGTAGATCCCTACTATGATGAGAACCCAGAAGTTCCATAAAACTATTATAGAATATATTTTCTATAACCTAATGATGTTATTTGAGGGACACAAATAATATAGGCCATTAGGGGTGAGGACTCATAAAATATTGAGGAACCTTCTCATTGTGTTCTCCCTTGGTAAAATCCAGGAGGATATTAAGAGAACGATACCCACCAGTAGTAAATCCACATTTCATAGTGTCATTGGATGTTCCTCTATACGGACGTGTGTATTGGTCCTTAGACATTAAAATTATTATTAATCGGTATTTCAACTCACGCACTTAGATGTATTGATGAAAACTCTGACGACACACTGTTCATGACGAGGTAGGATATGGTGGGTTTGTCATGAGTAATACTACATTAAATGATAATGAGAGAAAGGATTTTCTCTTATGTTCCATAATGGAAGTAGATATCTTATAACCATTGATGGAATTGATATAGCCTAAATAAATCCATGGACATGGTAAGAAATGGGTGAGTTCAATTCTAGAAATTCAAAGAAAGAATAATCGAGCATATGGGTTGTTGGAAATAGCATAAAACCCGCTTGATTTGAGATAGTGTGAAATGAAGATTACATTACACGGTAAGCGTTCATAGGAGGTGACATGTCATTATGGCATTAACTTTTTCCTCTATCGGTGCCTCGACGTGTTGCTAGATGAGAACCTTGGAAATTAGGTAGGGTCCACCTAATGCCACTAAGAAAGAGGCCTAGATGGTCGCACACTAAGTGTGTCCCAGTATCTCAATTAAATATAAATTTAACAAGTTGAATAAATATTATCCCAGATTGTGGTTTAATAATTATTTAACGACGCCTGAACGCATTAATTTTGATACTATTTATTCAAGAGAAGATATTATGGGAGATATAATATATTTATTAGCAAGTAATGCCTTGATATTTATTTTATAAATAAATAGCCATTATTCAAGGTCTAATAAATGTGGTGGAGGAAATAAAATAATGAAAAACCAAAGTACATGCCTTGTATATTAATATGCATGCCATGTATTTTTTCTGGGAATTTATGAGAAATAATATTGTTTATTTAATTAAATAATATTATGTGTAATTCGTTGGGCACATGTCAAGTAATAATAATAGTAAACTTTTATTATTTGACATGGGTTATTGCTATTAAATATATGAAATGAATAAATGATTTTGGGTAATTAATTAATTTTATTATTCTAATTAATTAAAGTCCCAACTATATAATTTTCATTAGACGAGCCATTTTTAGGGGTTGTGAAAAATGGATCTAGAGAAATATCTCAAGCCATGATAGAATTCAGTTCTTCCAAGAATGATCTCAACATACGAGAGAGATATCGTTCTCCATCTGATTAAGGCGATCGAATGAAGACATCGCATGTGAAGGTTCTTCCATGTTAGCACCCAGAGATCTTTCTGGTGACGTCCAAAGATACATGGAGTATCTGTGGATCATCGCTAATGGAATCCTACACTTGGATTCTACGACACAACGGTGGATCACATCAGATCATGACCAGTTACATCAATGGATAGAGAATTTCATCAAGGTAATTCTTGTCTTTTAATTAAATTAATCATAACCAACATATGATGATCCTCCCTGTGTTTTTGGGAATCCTTTATTTTTCATTCATTCTTCATTCTATTCCAAATATCTGACGTTTTATTATCGTTATGGATCACTAATTAAATGTCATTAATGGAAAAACTTAATGTTGTGTACCCCCACCAACGTGTTTCTGTTGCACTCGGAACCTACAGGGACCATATTACTTTACCTCACATTTTCTATCACATTACCATAAATATTTTATCACCTTACCATGTGATGGAAATCCCCTTACCACATGAAGGAATCCACCATGCCACATGAAGTAGACCACCTTACTGCATGATGGAAACTACCTTACCACCTGATGGAAACTAACTTTCCGAATGAAGGAAACACCTTTCCAGACGAAGGAAGCCAACTTATTGTATGAAGTAAATCACATTACTACATGAATAAAACCACCTTACCATATGATAAAAACAACCGAATTCATGTCTAAATCAAGTTACTTTTAAAATTCATGTTTATGTTTTCATAAAAAATTATATTTCCAGTATTTTTCTAATGTTTTGAACGCATAAAGAAAAATCTTGTTGAATAAATTCATCAAAATACCACATATACAAATGACTTGACCATATAAAGGGATGAACTGGTCATTCCACCTTGCCACATTATTTGGCCATGTCAAGTTGTTTTGATCTCATCTAACCTTAATTCAGGTGAATATAGCTTACTATATCTAACCTAGTAGTGGAGCATTTCAAATCTCTAATGGATAGTTTTGAAGAATTAAATGAATCATCAGTGCATTTATGGAGAATGATTTTTCTCCAATGAATGCTTATGATAAATATTTATTTAAAGTGAATTGTTCAATAATAAAAATATAGAGACGATGGTCTACTGATAACATTTACTAACACACATAGAATAATAAAGGGTTGTTACGTGAGTTCCTTTTCTATAGAGAATACATTACAGTGCTCTATTTTCCATATTTTTCTGAGAAAGTCTTTAGAACTCCTTCTATGATAGATTCAAGAAACGCTAAATATCTGAATCAATTAAAATCAACAAATGCTACCTTTTCCCATATCTAATATCTTTCTATTTATTTTTTATGATTTATATTTGAGATGTGTTTAATTTTACTGTGTTTATCTATAAAACATAGTCTCATATACTAAACTGAAGAATACTTTATATTCTCTCAAACTATTTTATTTTCATTCCCATAAATAACTATGGAAGAATTCTTATGTGGCCTGGTATTGTTTTTATCTCATGTACAACTATAGAATAAGATTTATGCCTAAATATTCTTATGAATTATTTTTCCTAAAACCCAATCATGGTTTTGGAGGTTTCTAATATTTAATAAACTTATTTTAAGTACGTGATTAAGTCATAGATCGAGAATAAACCCTTTGTTTAAATTCTTTTGTGTATTTTTCTAGTTTTTTTCTTTGAAATTCTAAACATATTTCTGTTTTTATAACTATAAACAAAACTCTGTATGATTATTTGTCTTGTTTTATTTTTATATAAATTATTTTATTAAATAACTTAATTGAAAAAGATAAATTATTTAAATATATTTTATTGTTGCATTAATCCCTATTCAAATAAATTATTTGAAAGATCAAATTTATATATTTCCACTATTTTGATTAATAGTTAATTTTCTTCAAATTGGGGATTTAGTATTTAAATTGTATTTAGAAAAAAAGTATGACACTCAATTGAACTCCTTATTTATTTACTCTCTCTGGAAATAACTTATATATATATTTACAATTATTTCTTATAATAAACTTTATGAAGGATTGTGACATCAAATATTGTGACATTTGTAAGGGGTTTTCTAGACTCAACTCCTTTCCTGGAGTAATAATCATACCTATTTGAATATGATGATAAAATATAGTATTATTTTATTGAATGAGGATATTATATTGAATCTCCTATTCTTTGGTGGAAGTTGCAACTTTACATAAAATTCATCTTTTTGATGGAACTCTTTCTATAGAAAAATATTTTATTATTAAGAATAATTCTCCTCTTTTCTAATTTATCTCTCTATTATATGTTTAGATTTTTTTCAGAAAAAAAATTTCATTATTATTTTCTAATTAAAGTTTGTAATATATCATGTGACCTTCATATTTCCCTTTACCTATTATCAAAAGGAATCCTTATTACTATTTTAAATAATGTGGGATTCAATAAATGTGGTATAAAATATTAAAAATGTATTATTTTAATGATCATTAATTTTATATTCTCCTCCATATTTTTTGACATCACCTATATTTTTTTCAAGTCTACATTATTGTTGTTTCTTTTAAATTGGTGTTTTAGAGAAAATCATGTCACCTTCTCAAAAATGAAATTTCAAAGTGACTCAAAACTTCAACACTTTATGATAATGTTAAGAAATATTTTTTAATTAATCCTTCTATGTTTTACTTATATTTTACACTATATATAAAATATCTATCTCATATTGATTTATTTTTTATAAATCACCCATTAAATTATTTTATGATATCCTTATTATTGTGATTAAATTTTTTGTATTAACTGCTATAATTCTAGATTTCAGTTTACCTGATGTTATTTATAAATTCTATAAAACTCATTTTCATTCCATGGTTTAACGAATATGTGATATTAGATTGATTGTTCATTGAAGACACGCACATGGATTATCATTATGAGATTTTTTGTGTCCATTAAATTTATAATATGGGTTGGGTTCATTAAATCCCTATGACGGGTTGGGTCCATTAAATTCCTAAGACTTGTTGGATCTGTTAAATAATTGTGATGGGTTGGGTCTGTTATATCCCTATGATGGGAGGGGTATATTATATAGCTAAAATTCATGGGTTGAGCCTTATATAACATGATATGTTAATGGGAAATAGTTAGTGATGATGAATCCACAATGAAAAATCAGTAATGATGCTCGATACAAAATGGTAAATGAGTAATGATTTGCGATCCATAATGGGAAATGGGTAGTGATGTATGATATACTATGTGATGGGAAGTAGGTATCCACTATGAAATGATTCTCTTGGTAATTATTGATGAATTATAATATGAACATCCATGTTTAGACATGTTACACACTATTTATGCCCCAAACTTATTCTGATGTTACGACCTGTGGCTAATTTTTATTATCTTTTGTTTTAAAAAAAATTTCGATGGTATATGCTTGATCATTTGCGGTTAAATTTACTTTATTATCACTTTTGGATAAATCATATTTATCCATATTTATCATATTTTCCCTCAAATTATTATGATATGTCCTCATAATAACTCTTTAATATGATTTTTCCTTATGGAAAATTTGAGCTCACCCATTCATTTTTTACCATTTACATAGGGAATTACTTATCATATTATGTATATAATGATGTTATATATATATATATATATATATATATATATTGTTGGATAGAATTAATAAATAATTAAAAATATGATTTTTATTTAGCTAATCTCCAAAGTCACAAGTAATTTGGGATATAGGATTGTACGACCACTTGGGAGAAGTAGTGTTTATATTTTTCAAATATATGTTAGTTTGGCTTGAGTTGTCTCACATGATATCAAATATGGAAATTAATGTCTTCATTTATCATCAGATCTATGTGTGTAGGTCTGGTGAATCTTAATTCTTCTCTCAATCAATGATGGGTATGGTAACAATATCACTACTTGAAATTCATTCACCATCAATGTGACCACTATGATGAGATTTTAGGATCTATGTTTTACCCATGTTGGATATGTATCAGCTGTATAATTCAATATCTTATTCAAAAAAACTACCACTCCATAATAAAACATTCTGGGAGAAATTAATTTTCGATGAACCCTTTCAATATTTTCATTTTCCATTTAATGTTGTACTTACATATGTAGTGTATAGGACCACATAGTTACATCTCTCTCATAAAGTCAACCACCAATTGAACCATTATATAGAATAATGGTTGTCAGATGAACATATCCAATTAACATAATAAGATATAAATTTCTTTTTAAATTATTGAAAACTTCACCAAATCTATTGTATTGCTAGAAATAACCTAAAAAATAAACAAATCATGATTATTGTGTGCTAAATATATTTCATAATAATACAATGTATAGTTAAAAGTATTAAATATTGTATAAATACATGAAAATAATGTGATTTTAAATATGTTAACATTAATTAATTCATTGGAAAGATACTATTGATATATGATTAATATACCTTCAAGACTATTACAACATTTATCATATTACAAAAAAAATATCTCTTAACTTGAAAGAGAGTGAGTTGTTCACCCATTCCAACTACTCCCATATCCCTAGATTAATAATGTCTAACCTAGGCCTAGTTCCCAATTTCATATCACTTATTTAATTTAGAAAGATGACAGTTATATTATTACATATGTTTTTTCTATATACATGTCATCAATAAAATTTCTAAAAAACAGACAATTAAAATGCGGTAATTCTGATAACATTTATCACTTTTGGATTATTTTTATATGTTTTTCAAGAAATTTTATACCAAAAAATATCACAATATCCTTTAAATTCTCAAAATATTCATCACCACATGAAGAAAAATCTATCTTGCCTTCTACCAACATCCTATTTAATATTTTCATCCATCATCGATATTTATGTCATCATGGTTAAAATTGATGATTCAAAAAAAAATTCAATCTTTATATAATGTTTAAAAATAAGTTTTTACCTTATTCCTATATAAGAAAACCTAACATTAATCTAATGTTTTCACCTGTAAATTTTATATATGTAGAAAATTCAATAATTATCTTCAACAATGTGAATCTCAAAGTGACAACTTTTTTTTATGAGCATCATACATTACAACACATGTAGCACACATAAATATAATATCTTTAATTATCAAAGGTAAACAATAATCAAAATAACTTCCTTATTTTTTTATCCTGAAAATATGTAGAGGCGTCATAAGATACTTGTGCTTCATGCATAACCATAGTGGAAGGTTACAATTGACTGACATAACTGGTCATGTATTGTGAGTTCAACTTTATACATCTAAATAAATAATTTCATACATAGATAACTTAATATGGATATTTCTTATCTCCTTTTAAAAATTCTTATACTGGTGGTTAGTTTTCTATCATTGAGGAGTGTTTTTTGGGTATTGAAATTTCACATCTTTTATTATTTTTATGTGTGTCAGGTTAATTGACTTACAGTCTCCTTACTTTCATACAATCTTATTAACCAACAAATTACTAGAAATTACTATATATATTAAAAAGGACATGATTAATATTTCTTTTATCTAGTTTCACCTCACATTGGAAATTTTTAATTATAAAGTAATTTAAAAAAACATGTATTTTATCATGGGGTTTCCCTATAGAACAAAACATTAGTGTAACACCAATTGTGTTAGTGTTTGGTTTATTTTAATTTCACGTTATTTTATATTGTATAACTTTAAAATATGGATATTTTTTAGCTTTATATATTAATTTTTATGTTCTTCTAGGATGTTTCATGGTTTTTTCATGGTCCATGCATGGTTAGTATAAATTGGTTTGATCACCATTACATAAGACTTCTATAGTACAAGGTGCAATGTGGAGGGTTTGGTTCAATGTGTGTGATGATCCTTATGTAGGTGGGTTTTTTTCAATTTGAATATTCATGTTTTTTTTCATGCTTAGCACAAATTTATTGGGTAAACCATGTGTTTCTTTGGAGTAACTATGTGAGGTACCATCCCATGGGGTGGTCCTTTCTGGTAGAAAGTTTCCTAGTATTTAAAATTGTTGAGATATAAATTTTTTTCTCACAAAACTGTTAATGGGTTTTATTACCCTATTATACATTCCTATGCATGCAATACAAGAAACTATGGAGGATCTTCTCCCCTATTCAATTAATTCAAAGCCTCCATTTGTTTGATTTTTTATTGATTTTTCTACAGTAAACCCTCTTTCGTTCTTGTTTCCCTTTTCCTATTTCACTTCTTCCTCCTTCCCTTGGGTTTTCTCCCACTTGCAACCCCTAGTGACATACATTGGTGTAATTGGGGTACATGATGTCCAGTAATGGTGGTTTTGGTTGTTAGTCCTAATGGATGGTCTTTTCTTTCTTATTGGATCATTTTCTGCCGAATGTGGTGCATCATAAATTGGTGCATGGAACTTCAAAAAATTTTGAGGCAGGTGTTTTTTCCTTTAAATGTAATTTCATTACACTATTGATGATTTTAAATCCATTAATTATTAGAATAAATGTATATGTGATAATTTTATTAAGAATCCAAACTGTTTTATAGAAAAATATTGATCATGTGGTTTTACACTATGATAATAATTTCTCACACTATGTTTTTATTTTCTTTAATGTTGGGAACATGAAGGAACTAGGTTGAAGATAAATGTAACATATAACATGTTGAAAAGTAACCAATTTAGATGATTACTAGATTGAAGTATATTGTGATTTTGACTAATCATTTATCATGATATATGATTTATAGAAAGCACCTTAACCAACTCTCACACTCACTAAAGAATATAATAATATAGTATATTGCTACATTGGCTGGTGGAGAAATTTTTGAAAAGATCATTAATTTTACTATAGGTCAAGAATGTGGGAAGAATCACTCAAGGTATTGTCACAAAGTAATGAGAATATATTTTATGTTTAGTGAATAAAGTCATGGAGTAAGTAATTTCCAATAAAAAATTAAATTTTAAGTTAACGTAATGGGTGAGAATAATTATTTCCCTATAACAACATCAATGATTTAATGTAATAAATGTGGAAAGTATGGGAATTATGAAAATTGATTTCCTAGGGTGAAAGTTCAAAATAATGATTAATATTGTTGTATAAGTAAAATCTTTATTGTTGATAATAAATAGAATACAGATAAAATATGAAAATAATACTATATAATGGAATATATGATCAATAACAGCTAATTTGTTAATAATTAAGTGGAATGATTGAGTTTTTTATGTTTTGGAATTAATGAATTATGAAATATATGTGTTTTTTTTGAAAAAAAAATTCATTAAGAGTATTATTTGAAATTAATCCACAAAAGAAAATTAGAACACTATTCAAAAAATAATTACACATTAAATTTTAAGATTGGATTCAGAAATTACAGCACCCTTATAGAGGGTTTTTTAATAAAAATAATCTTATTATCATAATTCTGAAAACAAAATTTCCCTTACATGATATGGGTTACCAAAATAACATAAATTTATATCTAGATTTTACCCTTACATAAAAATTGTTTTTAAAATAAAATACTTAACATTGAAAATAATTTTACCCTTATATAAAAATAAAAGTTTTTGAAATAAAATCATAAATACATTTCTATAAAATTAATCCCATTACCTGAAATCAAAACTAAAATTCATATGTACAAAACTACTGCCCAATCCTAGAAATAAATGTATAGAACAAAGAATACAGAGAGATATTTTGAAAGGGTTTTACAATGAGTGAAGAGTAAGTATAAGAATTTATATATATAAATAACATTTCAAATATTTTTTTCCAACAAAATTTTTAATACAATCATCGTCTATAACTATTTTTTAACCATGAACATAAGCATATGCGGCCCAAACATTTTTTGTGATTGGGCTTGTGTCTTATGGAGCTAGCTGAGAAAAAAATATCATTATTTTTTATTATTATAAATATAAATATATATAACCTTAATTTCAATTTTATTATATATATGTTTGTGGGTGTGTTTCAGCCTTTTCAAACATCAATAATTTGTTTTATTTGAACAAGACAATGCTTTTCCAATGAAATTTATATTGATGGTCATTGTGGTCAGTGGGACATAGAAAGGGTCCTACCTCTTTCCTAGTATTTTGGGAGTCTTAGTTCTGTCACTTAAGGGTATTGGTAATGGTCTTAGGAGATATTATATAGTTGTCCTATTTATAGGTCATCCTATCTGTGATATCTTTCACCAGAAGGAGGAGAAGATATAGGCAATGAGGGTTCTAATTTGAGCATGTAGAGGAATGAGAATCTGGAAAGGGATCAAGAAAATGTGATTAATTGAATTGGATTTTTGGGATATAAGCATGGGTATTTAACACAAGTTAATAGTACATGTGCTTTCTCATCCTACATAAAAAAACTGTTTAGTTGGGTACATATATATAATATTGTCTATTTTTTAAGCTATAGATAAGTTGGATTGAATTTATTACCATGGAATAGATCAATGATTTAATGAAAAGTGTTTTTATAATGGTGTTTTCAGTATTATTGATTTATGGAATATATCAAATAATCTAGGTTTTATTAAGGTAATAATAAATAGTGTATGTTTTCATTGATGTTTTAGGATAATTTTGGGTATTACCACGTCTCGATGAAATATATGACCAAGGTATTCACATATTCCCTTGGTGATAATTAAGAGATACGTTTTGTTATTTAAAAAAATAATGTTAAGTTTATTTTACAAAATTTAACAGCCTTAATTATGAATTTTTGAGTTTTGTATTCGTTTTGTGGTTAAAAATTTATAGAATGAATTAATTTAAAAATTTTATGAAGCTTTAGAGTTTAATTTATTATTTCACCATATAGATATTTATTAATATTGGATAATATGTTCTAACAATTTTTTATGATCAATAGAGATACTAGGTATGAATTATCATTTTTTATAGATCTTGTGATATGTTAGTGCTTTAGACATGAAAAAATCATCTTCATTTCATAGAGTAACAAATGAAGTTGAAATTGATCGAAGTGAACCGAAGGATGGGATTGGTCTTATGAAATATAGAGAAATATAGTAATTATATTTTCATATTTTTTCTATCATTATAGTAAAAATTACCTCAAATTCAATAAAAATTATCTAGAGACAAAAAAAATTATTATTATATTCATTTTTGTTGAATCAATTTTCTTTTAACTCATAGTGGATTTATGGATTTGTGGTCATTATCATTCCCTTGAACATGTTCTCTATCACACTATTTTAGTCATTAGGTGTTATTTTTCTCCACTAAGGTCATATATTCACTTCCCACTAATGTTTTCCAACTTGGAAACAATTTTATGTTTTGTTATAAATGTCTTGCATACATCCCTTTTTATCTTATCAAAATAACGATTTATTGACTCTTTATATGATGTGGGATTTCAAAAAAGTATTTTTCAAATATCAAGCCCTTCATTATTGATATAAAGTTAAAATTGAAAGGATGAAATGTGTTTATGGGGGCTGGAAGTTTACACCATGATATTTTATGAAAAAAATTAAATAGATATAATTTCTTCATATCTTGTATGACATGAAACATTGAGTTTTAAAAAATCCTGATACATTGTTAAAATTATTATTTAAACACTAACAGTAAAACCTAGATGTTAAATTTGGAGGTATTATAATGTACCTAAAATTATACACAAATTAATACATAATTTTTATAATAACTATCCTTCAAATACAACCAAGGATTATAAATTCTTGTGTCTTTGGATGATTATGTATATAAAACCAGAAAGATGGAACGTAAATAAAAACACCATTTATTTATTCTTCATAATGTTCTCATAAATTACATTTATTCATTACAACTTCATAGGATATCCTAAGAAATAAATGAATAAAGTTGTGAGCTAAAAATCCTAGTGACGGAATAATCATATGAATAACGCATATCACATGGGATTGAAGGCCTAACATGATGACAAAAATAGGCATGGAACATGGGTAAACATGAAGAATAATAACATATAAGACATGGGATCATGTAATCATGTAATCATTGAAATGTTTCATCAATATAAAACATGTAATAATTATTATTCAAGGATAACCGCTATGGCTATTTCTTATAAAGAAGCAAGAGTCAATGAAAACATCCAAGACCATTTCACATGGAGGAGTATGGGTCAAGGTTATCCACCAAGATCATTGCACATGATGTCTAATGAGACTAAACATTGCCCCATTATTTTGAGTGCTATCTGGGAACACCCGTCATAACATGATCATAAATGTGTGTTCCACATGAAGAATCAAGCATAAGGGTTACCCAATGAATTAATTGGGTTTTATAATCATGTTATAAAGAAAAATAAAAATAGAATATCATAATTTTTTCCATGAAAGAATGGATTTAAATATACCATTAAAATTTATAATGAAATATAGTCAAAGATCATGAAATTTCTCTCAAATTTAATTAAATGCTTTTAAATATAGTTTTTAAGAAACATTATAAATGAAATATTGTAGTGTGATTTAAAAAAAATGTTAAGGATCATTTATATAGGAAATGATATAATCATTTGTATACAAAAATAAATGAACCATAATGTATTTTCATGATAAAATGATTTATTTTATAAAAATAAAAGGGTCTTAAAAATTATGGTAATTGAAAACCTGAATGAAATTGGGAAGCTCCCTTTAATCGGGCATGCTTATCAAGAAGAATTAAAAAAGGGAACCTTTTTAAAATATGTATTTCCCCATCAAAGAAGTATTAAATGATCTGGATATAATATTTTGAAACATATACATAGAATTGATAATCATTATATTAAAGGAAAGAAGAATTAAATTGGGCTAATGTGAGAGAAAGTGCAACATAAATGAAAAAATTGAGGTTTGGAAAGAATCTCTTACCTTATGACTAAAAACGTTCTACACTTGATATTGACGTCCTAGATAATAAACTCAAATCCATTAATTAATTAATGTATAAATTTATTCACATATTTTTTATTTATTATATTTTTCTTATGTTCATTTTTGGACTTTTTGATGAGTTATAAGATATAATTTCTCTATTTGGGGTTGTTCGTTTCCTTAGTTTTCATGATTGGTTCACCTGTATACATGAATGGAAAATCATGTAAAAAGAGAATGGTTGTCCAAAATTATAAAAATATTTTATTAATGAAATTAAATTATAATATATGGTATTATATATCTTTTTTTTCAAGATAATTTTATATTTAATTAAATAAAATGTTAACGATAACCGTTTAGATTATTTTTGCATTTTTTATCATCACGAACTAGTTTTTTTTTTATTAATATTATGTATTTAAAATGGTTCTATAAAATTAAATAATATATAATAAATTCATTATAATCTATTTTTACTAGAAAATTTTTTTTATTACTAGCCATGAAGTCAGTAATGGAAATTGAAAACTCTTAATCCATGAATCTGATAAATCAAAACATCATCGATGGTGTTCTATTTTTTATATCTAAAGGGTAGAGGAAAAGAAATTTTGATGGTTTTTTCCATTAAAAAAAATAAAATTACAGTATATAAAATATATTGGATTTATCATATCATGTGGATAAGGTTCGGTTAGGATAGGAGAATAAAATAAAAGAAATTGACAATAAATTAAAAGAAAAAATAGGTTTTTACCCCTTGAATTCTTCTCATTAAGAACCTTAAGGAACTTATGTTTGGTATTTTATTGATACCAAAGGATCCTAGACATGGGTAAAGATGTGGAAATATTTTTGGAATGAATTTGTTTATGATTCCAGGTTTTTGAGGTGTTAGGCAAGGAGGTGGTGTGTAACCTCCTATTTTTTGGGTGCCACCCAAAGGTTCCCCTTACTCGGTTGGTCACATAGCCTCAAGCACATTTCCATAAATTCCAGAGGCTACCAACTCTTTGTGAGGGACTAGGGTGTGATATTGGGGAAACTATTACCTTATAGATAGAGTAACTCAGTGGAAATAAATAGTAAAAAATAATCAAAGAAGTAATTCCATACAATAAAAATTAGCAGTGGAAGACTACTTGTATAAACAACTGCAACATTTCTATAAATAAATGATGGTTGTCATAAGAATCTAGGAATGCATCAAGACAAGTCACAATGATGGAAATACAATACTAATACCAAAGTATAGAGAATTGTAAACTCTAATAGAATTGAAAGCCTCGGATTGGTCTAATGAAATCCATCTCCAACAGCAATCAAGTACCTGATGAAGAATGGGGATTTACCTTATCTATACCTACTACAATATAATCTATTTGGGTCTGAAATAAAGACCCAAACAGGGTGTTAGGTGAATCCCAATAAGTAACCACAAAACTTTTTGTTCCTAACTGTCAATGAATATATATAGCTGGAAAAATGTTGAAATAAAGCAATAAACAAAGATTTACTCAATAATAAACAATCCTATAGTTTTCAATTACATTCATTTTCATTTATATATCATTCAATCCATTCAATAATATAAAATTGGAATCTAGACTAGCTCGGTATCCCCCTATATACAAAAACAAGCAGACGTCTCAAAAAACTATGTAATAATAAAGTAAGACAGAGTCCAAGCTTGTGCTTTGGGTTGTAAGACTCGTCACAATCATTCAATCATTCAAAATAAACCCTTAGGAAAGTCCTCACAGTCTAATACCCTCTGGTTTCCCATATCTTTAACTCAATAATAATAAGGACCCTCATGGAAAGCTCACACAGTCTAACCCCTTTGGTCCCACATAGCACTAATCAAATGCAAATGACCACTCGGGTAGCTCTCACGGTCAATACCCCCTAGGTCTGTATTATGATGACCCCCTTGGAAACTCCCACATTTAATGCCATGTGGTCTAACATTTATTTAATAATAACCCTCTGGGTAGCTCTCACAGTCTTACCCCTCTGGCCAATGGCCCATGGCATCTCTTACAGTCAATACCTCTGGTCAATCATAATTGATATTCATATTTAAAAGACCCTACTTCGAGAAGCTCTCACAGTATATTCCCCTAGTTCATACTTTCATAATTTGAAACACATACACCTCATATAAACAGCAACTCTATCCTAATAACACTAGGCATGGAAACAAATCAACCTGACATTCTTTCTAGACCCGATAGTCGTAACCAAATAAAACATGGGAAAACACATCCATAATCAAGGTAATAAAACTTATTTTTATTAAATACCCTTTCTTAAACAAACAAACCGTAGAACACATTAAATATGTTTTAATTCTAAAACACAAAAAAAATGCTAAACAAGGGTATTTGGCACATTGAACAAATATTATAAGGCCCTGGCCTTAAACATTACTTAATCATGAATTAAACAAATAATTTACATAGAGGATCTTTTTAGGTTTAGAGTTTTAGAGAATTAGGTCATAACTATTACATCTCAAAAGATTACATAGTAGACACTTCTACTATGTTTCCATAAAATAAAAAACACTTAAAAAATAAACATGTCTAGTTCCATGTTTTAGATAGAATGTCTTTCCTTGATCCCATCCTTGACCCTATTCATCTTTAAGTCCTATGTAAATCATTTCAAAAACTTGGGATGAGAATAAAAATCCCAGTAAAGGATACACAAAGAAGGAAAACTGTTAGTTTTTCAAAACAACAAGTAAACCATGAATACTTTACCAAAGTAATACTTTTCACCTTTATGAAGTAGTAAAAACTCTTCACTGAATAAAAGACCATTAATTACCCTTTTTTAACCAAAATATTACCATAAAACCCATATAAAGAACACATAATATAAAAATGTCACTTGGGACACAAACATACTTAAGTGGAATAACCATCTGGTCAACTTCCACACATATCACTTAATGAAATAGTCATACGGACGACTTTCATACCCAACGCATTGGAGGTTATAACGTAACCACCCGTCCTGGTATTCACAGCACCACATGTCATATGGTTTATCACGTAACCACCGTAAAATTTCAAAGTACCATCATTACACATAAAATATTGAAAATATAAACATTTCAATAACAACATTTCATTTGCAATCTCAATAAGTAATTCCAAGATATTGAATTAATCAATCCATTTCCAAAAATCATTTAAAAGAGATTTTTGAATCAAAGTGCCCCATACCACTTTGAAGATTTTAATGGAATTATAATTTTAAAACATTAATTTACATATAAATAAATAATGAAAACCATTTTGAAAACATTGACATTAAAGATAAAGATTTAGAATAATGAATCTTTAAAACATTTAAAACGATATTTTTGTTAAAGAGTTTTTAACAAAATGAGAGACTCTTGAATACAAATAATTGCGGAATAACATTTAATATAAGCTTTATAATATCATGAGAATAAAGGTATTCATGATATAATATGTCAAAGTACAATATACACACCATATAAGAGTGAATTGGTGCATAACAACAATGAAGTCTCAATGGAAATGTAAATTGAGATGAAATCCATTATAAAGATGGTATCCTTAAATTAAGGATAAATCTATCACATAATTATGTGTGAGAAATATAAATACACCCAATATAAGTGGATATTCAGTGTGAAACAATCATAGGTCATTTACACATGTTCATAGGATGACATTTCCAAGAAGTACAAGTTGAACCCATAGAAATCGAAATTGGGTTAAGACGTTCCCTTGAAAAAATTTGACAGCCTAACGGCATCACTTCAAAATTCAGAAAATTAGTAAATGAGAGAGTGAATGGTATATCATCACTTGGACATAAACTTTACATCAATCATTATATAGAAGGCCATATCCCAACATAATAATATTTAAATTAAAAGACATAACAAAAGAAGTCTTTAAAAAAGAGGAGGGTGAATGGTCCCCTTACCGATTTGGGTAACTTTTGAAACATACACCCCATTGAATAAGGGTCATACAATGAATATGTAAATACCCATAAATGAAATTATATTACACAAAGAGTATCATAATTGTAATTAAATACACCACTAAAAGGAAATGGTGGAAAATGTAGCATAAATCTCACGGGAATAAAAGTGAGAAGAAAAATCCCTTACGAAAACTCAGCAGCCTAACGACGCCACTTAAAACTTCCAAAAATGTATTTTTGAGATCAAATAGGGTATCTCATAATATGAACATAAAAATTAAAGTATGATTAATATAAAATAACATCCCCAAACATAATAAAGATGAGCTTAAAAGAAATGCCATAAAAGAGAGTACTTAAAAAGAAAGAGAGAGGTTGGATCCCTTACCTCGTATCTGACTTGACTCGATCGTTCTTTCATCTCCTGAATAATAAAATTGAGTTAATATCTACTTTATTAATAAACTTTTTCAAGTTCATTATTCATTTTATATCACTTGTAACCATGTCATGAACACTATGCAATTATTTAAGTTAATAACGGTCGTTTTAACGATCATTGCTACTTGAGTCAAACATAAACTCTTTGTAATTACAAGTTTGTTCATGGGGTAAAATATCCATTATATCTAGAATTATATTCATTATTTAGATATCATATATATAATATATATCCATTATATACATGCATTTATAATATTACATAACATTTAGAGGTATGAAATGAAATGCATCGTTCATGGAGAGGGTAAGTCGTACGTACGCATGAACGCTACTTCCATTTCTATTTCATATTTAATGGAATTAAAACATAATTATACATAATATTATTATAATTCCAGTATGGTATCATATATAATATCATTAAATATATCCTTTATATGTACCACATATGGTATTAACGAATCAAATCACTTTGAGGGGGCGGTAGTTTGCACTTCCTAAAATGAAGATATCGCGTTTACTCATAATGGAAACCATAAAGGTATGCCATAAATGAAAAATACAGAAGCTTAATTAAAACATAAACATATTATATATCATATATAAATATATTTACATCTTAATGGCCACATTTTAAGGTGATAAAAGAATATTGAACAATCATCGTTTCGTGAGGCAGAAATTCACCATCCACAGAAACAGTATGTTCTTTAACCATTAGATGTAGGTGTGTGTAAGTGTAGCTCGAATCCTTATTATAAAAACATCCTAGTATATGGAAGATACTGTTTTTGTTACAAAAGAAATGAATAAAAATAGTTTAGGGGGTTGGAGAAGCAAAATAAAACAAAAGAGCACAAGTGAAGACGTTACCTTAAAATCGGGTAACTCCCTTTGGTTTGAACCAAAATGGTTTCTTAAAGAGCATCCTGCCTAAGGTAAGGCTTATAGGATGAGGAGAGGGATGTGGAGAGACAAAACTATTAGATATTGGACACGCCAAAGGATTGAGAGGTGTGGGTAATGTGGTAGAGGTGGGGGCCTTTTATAAGAGGAGAGGAGGGGCACTCTTGGAAAGTCAATAAAGGTTACATTATTTTCAAATGCGTTTCGGATTTTAAAGGTCCCACTTTGATATATTTCGAGTTTAAGGTCATAATGGTCCGAAATCCACCCATCCAATAGGTTTTTGACATGTTTAGCTCTTAGATTTTACATTATCTTTTCATTTTATTTAAATCGTTAAATAATGAGGTAATTGCTGCATCACCATGATGTCATAAATAATTTACTTTATATAATGACTAAAAATTATAAAACAAATACTATGATGTAGGAAATCGTTTTAGCTTTCCAATTACTATTTATAGTAAAAAAATCTGACTTGTATAACCCCATGTAAAAATTGATTTATTAAAACAATACATGTTTGTGTCATTTTTACTTTTACTTTAAATAAAAGGCATTAATGTCATTATCTTACCCATGTGGCTCCATGGGGTCCCAAAAATCGACCCATGGGTTGTCTTGGTCAGACATGACTCATAAAATAGGGTTATGACATGTGGCATGATATCTTCATTTTATCATAATATCATTTTTACCTTAAATCACACTAATTACCTTTAATCGAGATTAATAAAACCTAAAAGTTACTTTTCATCAAAAATTATTTTCATCCCATTGAACCACATTTTACTTAATAATAAAAATAATTTAAATTGTATTTTTTAAATTCAAATCACAGAAGTGGTAAAGTTCCATTTAAACGAAAAATCAGTTTTTGTAACTACCACCTTGTGGTTTCACTATTCATCAAAAATTAAGGTTTTTCAGAAAAAATACCAAAAATTCACCATAAGCTATATTTGATATTCCAAATTCAAAAATGATGTCTATTTTACCAAATTGATAACATATAAGTTGCATTAATTAATTTTATAATTAAATCCCATTGTCAAATCAAATAGCGTGTTTTTATGAAACAATATCTATCAAAAGATTGACACTCGTTTATGTCCAATCTCAAAGTGATATTAATTTCAATGACCACCATTGGATTAAATGGAAAAAATCTATTATAATTTTACTTTAAAACCAATTCAAAAGATAATCTAATCATATAAATAAATTAGATTAAAAAGAGGTTTTGAATTAAAATACAACATTTTTCACTATTCATTAAAAAATGAACTTTATCGGAAAAATACAAAAAATTTACACAGAGTAAATTTTGATGTCCCAATTCTAAAGAAGAATTTTATTTTGTAAAATATAACACATAAAATTGTCAAAAAGTGGATTTAAAAGAGGTTCACCATCAAAAGGCGGTTAATCGACCTTTTAAAGAATATTAGAATGTTTACGCTTAAAATTGGATTCATTCAAATTTTTAATCCTCTAACATTTATTGTAAAAAGAAAAATTATTTGACAAACGTATATAATCATTTTGTAGTTAATTCTGTTCATTCCCGTCATTACAACGGCTAGGTGTTAACTACCATTTAAAATAAAATTGTTTTATTATTAGAGTGCAACGTAAGATTTCAAAGGAACTCATTGTTACGTATTGGGTAAGCCAACGAGCATAGCGTTACCTTTAAATTAATATTAACATTTTATTAAAAAATAGGGATAAATATAAAAATATAATATTCTTTATTTACCTGGGGTGTTACATCCTTCCCCCCTTTTGGGAATTGCGTCCTTGCAATTTTAAAATTTGGCTCGGAAACATCATTGAAAGGCCCACATAGGAAAAGGAGTAAATTAAACTATCACTTTAAATGAAAGAAAGGGAAGTACAAAGGTCACCCGAGTTAACCCATACTAGGATTCCATGTATGAAAACATGGATATGGAAGAAAAAACAAAGGTTCATGTTCTGAGGGAGTGTGATAGAAAACATGTTTAAGAGAAAGTTACCCACCAGAAAATCACAAACTTGTGATGGGTTAAACGGTATTGGATTCCCCAGTAGGAAAAGCTAACAGACAACATTTTTTTTAGTTACTTTTCATTGAGGAATTTATTTTTGAGCAGAACTAAAACATAAGTAAACATACTTACTTGTCATGTTGAATTTCAACTTTTACTAGATTTCTTACACGAACTCATATTTTCTCCAAAAGATGAGAATTTAATATGACTTGTTTACATTAAGAGAGCTATAATCAACTTGTAGAGAATCACCTAATCCAAAAAAGACAACTATATACTTCTCATGTCTTTAGACATTAACCAAAACCAAAACCAAAAATGTTAGTACAAGATCAGATAATCCAGAAAAGGATAACCCTTTATAAAAATAAAATCTATTCTTAATCTCCAAAAATTTTCCAACAAAACCCAAAGTTCAACGAAGACCATTCGATAAACAATTTGTCCATAAATATATTCAAAGTAAACCAAAATAAGATTGAAACCCAAATATTTGAAGGATTTAATCACATAGTCTTCCAAGGTACAAATTAACACTTATCTCCAAATAACATCAGTTGCTCTTAAAGTCTCATATTGAAAAGTAATTAACCTAATCACATATCCTCCATGATAGGTTAATAATTTCCATAGATAACCCAAAATAAACATACGAATAATTCATAAAATCATCTAACTTAAAATAATTAGTCAAACTAAACAGGGACTTTACGTATTCCAGTGGTAGGCAATAAATAACAGTCGCACTTTGGTTGTGGGTTCGATTCCCGCATCTTTGTCTGACGCGACGGGTTGTCACACGGTCTGCGTGTTGTCCTTTTTATAAAACTCCAAAAATAACCCTAACATGTTTTAACCTCAATAGTTTCCTTATACCTATCATTTTCATCAAAATTCATTACGATCTCAACATCTTAATTCTTGAAGTCTTATTTCACCACCATAAAATAAAACAATTCCCAAAATTAATAACAACATACCTTGATCATGGCGTCCACTCGGTTTCATCATCATCTTGTTCATGTAGGTAGAAGTCCCATGCATTACAAAAATGATTCAGAGATACTTCAAAATCATTTGCTTCCTCCATCCAAATACACCTTTTACAACATGGGTCATATGGGTGTTCACAGAAAAATAGTTTTAGAAAATAATCACGTATGACATATAATTCCAAAACATCTGATAAAACATGATTTCTATAAAATAGTAGGATAGAATTTGAGTTGAAAAATTATATTATTGGTCCTTTTAAAATACCATAAGTATGTGATTAAAGGCTATATTTTAAAAGCAAATATAAATAGGTTGCACAGGGGTCTCCTTCTTCAGCACCATTTTTAAAATCATAATATGCCTCAAAATCTTATGATAAGGTAAAATATCTTAAAATGCCTAGATAATATTTCCCTTTCTTAAAAATATGAAAATATTGTGAAAATAGGATTTGATTAAATATAACCCATGATCCACGATGATATCGAGGTATAGTGTAGGTGTTTGATATCTCAAAAAACTGCATGCAAGTGAGTTGTATGCTAGAAAAAGTTTCACAATCATCCGAACATGACTTTGCAATAACTATTGCAAGCATGTCATCAGGAAGAGATAGGAATGTCGTTTGAGATCCTCCTCCTCCCATTTGTAACTGACTTTCCTTGATCTAAAAAAGATATAAAACAAGGATATAACTGAAATAATAGACCAAGGGACTAACCATGTGTTTAACAAAAACTCATAATCCCTAAAGTTTCCTAAACCGACCTCTGATACCAACTATAAGGCCTCGGCCTTAAACATTACTTAATCATGAATTAAACGAATAATTCCCAAATAGGATCTTTTCAGGTTTAGAGTTATAGAGAATTAGGTCATAACTATTACATCTCAAAAGATTACATAGTAGACACTTATAATAAGTTTCCATAACATAAAAAAACACTTAAAAAGAAACATTTCTAGTTCCATGTTTTAGATAGAATGTCTTTCCTTGATCCAATCCTTGACCCTATTCAACTTTATGTCATGTGGAAAACATTTCAAAAACTTGGGATGAGCATAAAAATCCTATTAAAGGATATACAAAGAAGGAAAACTGTTAGTTTTTTAAAACAACAAGTAAACCATGAATACTTTACCAAAGTAATACTTGTCACCTTTATGAAGTAGTAAAAACTCTTCACTGAATAAAAGACCATTACTTACCCTTTTTAACCAAAATATTACCATAAAACCCATATAAAGAACACATAATATAAAAAGGTAACTTGGGACACAAACATACTTAAGTGGAATAACCATCTGGTCGACTTCCACACATATCACTTAATGGAATAGCCATATGGCCGACTTCCATACCCAATGCATTGGAGGTTATAACGTAACCACCCGTCCTGGTATTCACGGCACCACCCGTCATATGGTTTATCACATAACCACCCGTATCATGTCCAAGTACCATCATTACACATAAAATATTGAAAATATAAACATTTCAATAACAAAATTTCATTTTCAATCACAATTAGTAATTCCAAGATATTGAATTAATCAATCCATTTTCAAAAATCATTTAAAAGAGATTTTTGAATCAATGTGTCCCATACCGCTTTGAAGCTTTTAATGGAATTATAATTTTAAAACATTAATGTCCATATAAATAAATACAGAAAACCATTTTGAAAAAATGGACATTAAAGATAATTATTTAGAATAATGAATCTTTAAAACATTTAAAATGATATTTTTGTTAAAAAGTTTTTAACAAAATGAGAGACTCTTGAATACAAATAATTGTGGAATAACATTTAATCTGAGATTTATAACATCATTAGAATAAAGGGATTCATGATATAATATGTCAAATGATAGTATACACACCATATAAGAGTGAATTGGTGCATAACAACAATGAAGTCTCAATGGAAATGTAAATTGAGATGAAATCCATTATAAAGATGGTATCCTTAAATTAAGGATAAATCTATCACATAATTATGTGTGAGAAATATAAATACACCCAATATAAGTGGATATTAAGTGTGAAACAATGAGAGGTAATTCACACATATTCATAGGATGACATGTTCAAGAAGTACAAGTTTAACCCAAAGAAATCGAAATTGGGTTAAGACGTTCCCTTGTAAAAATTCGAAAGCCTAACGGCATCACTTCAAAATTCAGAAAATTATTTGATGAGAGAGTTAATGGTATCTCATCAAGTGGACATAAACTTTACATCAATAAGGATATATAAGAACATATCCCAACATAATAATATGTAAATCAAAAGACATAACAAAAGAAGTCTTTAAAAAAGAGGAGGGTGAAAGGTCCCCTTACCGATTTGGGAAACTTTCGAAACGTACACCCCATTGAAGAAGGGTCATAAAATGAATATGTAAATACCCATAAATGAAATTATATTACAAAAATAGTATCATAATGGGAAGTACATACCCCACTCAAAGGAAATGGTGGCAAATGTAGCATAAATCTCACGGGAATAAAAGTGAGAAGAAAAATCCCTTACGAAAACTTGGCAGCCTAACGACACCACTTAAAACTTCCAAAAATGTATTTATGAGATAAAATAGGGTATCTAATAATATGAAAATAAAAATTAAAGTATGATGAATATAAAATTACATCCCCAAACATAATAAAGATTATCTTAGAATAAATGACATAAAAGAGAGTTCTTAAAAAGAAAGAGAGAGGTTGGATCCCTTACCTTGTATCCGACTTGACTCGATCGTTCTTTTATCTCCTGAATAATAAACATGAGTTAATTTATACTAGCTTAAGAAACTTTTTCAAGTTAATTATTCCTTTTATATCACTTATTACCATGTCATGAACACTATTTAATTATTTAAGTTAAAAACGGTCGTTTTAACGATCATTTCTACTTGAGTCAAAAATAAACTCTTTGTAATTACAAGTTTGTTCATGCGGTAAAATATACATTATATCCAGAATTATATTCATTATTTAGATATAATATACATAATATATATCCATTATATACATGCATTTATAATATTACATAACATTTAGAGGTAAGAAATGAAATGCACCGTTCATGGAGACGGTAAGTTGTACGTACGCATGAATGCTACTTCCATTTCTACTTCATATTTAATGGAATTAAAAAATATTGATAAATAATAGTAATATAATTACAGTATGGTATCATATATAAAATCATTAAATATATCCTTTATACGTACCACATATGGTATTAACGAATCAAATCACTTTGAGGGGGCGGTAGTCCGCACTTCCTAAAATGAAGATATTGTGTTTACCTATAATGAAAACCATAAAGGTATTACATTAATGAAAAATACATAAGATTAAGGAAAACATAAACATATTATATATCATATATAAATATAGTGGCATCTTAATGGCCACCTTTTAAGGTGTTAAAAAAAATATTGAACAATCATCATTTCGTGAGGCAGAAATTCACCATCCACAAAAACAGTATGTTATTTAACCATTATATGTAGGTGTGTGTAAGTGTAGCTCGAATAATTCTTATAAAAAAATCCTAGTATATGGAAGATACTGGTGTTGTTACAGAAGAAATTAATAAAAATAGTTTAGGGGGTTGGACAAGCAAAATAAAACAAAAGAGCAAAGTGAAGACGTTACCTTAAAATCGGGTAACTCCCTTTGGTTTGAACCAAAATGGTTTCTTGAAGAGCTTCCTTGTCACGAACCAGCCCGGGTCGACCCTGAACCGGTCACCCGAGCCGGTCCGCGGCAAGTCCCGAGGGGCGTTCCCGATCCCCCCCGGGATGGCAACCAGTGTCGGGCATTAAGACTTGATCGTTGGGAACGATTTCAGCCCAAAACAAAAGTAAATAGAACAGAATAAATAAACACTAACAGCGGAAAAGAAATAAAAGCCACACAACCACGTACCTCCATGTGACCTCTCAGGTCACCACCCAACTAGAGAGCAACCTCGCTCCAACACTGAGCGACTCAAAACAGAAGACCTGCGACTGAAATGGTAAAAGATAGGCGTGAGCACAAAAGTACTCAGTAGGTGAGCCCAACAACAAGTCCCAAAGCACTGCCAATAAATATAGAATCTACATAATCCAGGTTTGAACTATAATGTATAAAAGTAATTTTTCATAATGTTTTACTTGAAAATCAAACACGAGACATTTCCCATATTCTTTTTCGAAAGTTAGTTCCATTTCATTAGTTTTAAACTCATTCTGAAAAGCAAAGTGTTACATTTTCAAATCTAACCCAAAGCGAATAAAGCATTTTCATTTGAAAACCATTTTTCTCAAAGTCTAACAGTATAGGCTGTGAAATATGACTGAAGGAAAACAAGCAGGGAAAACAAGTGCAAGTAAAGGTAAACAGGTAAGGAAAACCAAGTGCAAGTACAAATAAACCAGAAGTTATCAGCAATAACCATGGGCGATCCTGAACATCCCTAGAAAACCCCTAGACGTACTCGGGTTCAGACTACCTGCCGGCATGGTACTCCATAGTCAATAACCAACTGGCCGCCCTAACAGCCAACTAGTGGCACATCCCTCCTGGCCTGTCTGTAACTCCAGGGGGTACTAACCCATCTAATCAGGGTTAGAAAGCAACCGTCACTCGATAATCTACAAGACGCCCAGGAACCCATAGTAGTTTTTGTAACACTGTGTAAGTGGGAGACCCGCGCACGCGTGACTCATCTCACCGCACTTTCCAACCCCTTACACGGACATCGCTACACGACAACCCTCGAAGGGAAGTCCCCCTGTAGAAATGCCCTCACAAGTACGTATATATATATATATAATCACTTCACATTTGATAAAGTGCCAACCGGGCCGTCATGTCACTTACATTTTTATCATCTAAGACCAGAGCATTTTTAAAGAGGGATGACACACGCCATTTCATTGAAAACCAGAAATGCACTTAGAAATTTATTTAAGAAACTCAAATCAGCATCTTAAACCTGGAACACATTTGTTTCACAAGTAGAGTCACTTTCCAATCACCAAACGCACCCCACTTTTATCAAGAGCCAAACGGGCCTTTAATCATTTTTTTGAAGGAACACCATTTCCCAAATGAAAACCAAACTTTTGTTCGCGTAACAAAGGAAAACATCTTTCATCAACCAAGAGCCACACATAAGGTTTCCAAAACAAGTTCAAAGGTCACACGACGTTTTCTCTAATCAAGGTTCTAGGAAAACACCATTTTCCATAAACAATACATCTACAAATTTACACACGCCAAAAACATTTCAAAACACAATTTAACATGACTTTCATTATTCAGGAAGAACCATCTAGAAAAACTACCATGGAAGCACATAATTAAATCCAAGAAAACGCTTTTAATGAAACGCTAGAATTAAAACAACTTTTATCATCAGCAGATCACCAAACTATAGATAACTACTTAATAATACTTTTGAATTTGCTGAAACTTAATAAAAAGTCAAGGAATAAATAAATTCTAAATTTAAAGGTGAGTGCAAAGGGAGACCTACCTCGAATCGGAACGACGAATGACACGGCCCAAGACGGCAGAACCTCGGAAACAAGGCGCAGCGATGGCGCTCTATTGGAAACGCCCTGCGCGGGTCCTAAAAAAAATCCTAAACCTATCAAAACAAAAATAAGTTGATGAGAAACCCCTAACAAAGCAAAGGTGAAAGCCAGAGTAATAATAATGATAATAATAGTAATAATAATAATAATAATAATAAAAATAACAATAATAATAATAATAACTATAGTGATAAAATAATAATAATAATAACAAGATTAATAATGACAATAGCATCAAAATAAAAATAGTGTAATAATAATATTAAGAATAACATAATGTAACAATAATAATAAAGATAACATAATATAAAAATGACAATAACATAATGTAACAATATAATAACAATAATAATATGATAATTAAAATAATAAAGTAATAATTTAATACTAATTATAACAATAATAACATACTAATATTAACATAATAAGCATAATAATAATATAATTGTGATAATAATAAAAATAGTAATAATAACATAATATAATAATAAAAATAACAACATAATATAATAATAATTAAAACAATAATAAATATATTCATAATAATAATAATAATAATAATAATAATATAGTATTAATGGTAATAACATAATAATAATTATAATAATGATGTAATGAGATTAATAATATTATTAAAATAGTAATAACAATAATAAATGTAATAATAATAATAATAATAATAATGTAATAATTATAATTATAACAAAACAAAAGATAAATAAATATAAAAAGAAAAAGAAAACTCACGAGCAGGGGGGGGACGGGTCGGCGAAGGAGGAAACAAGGTGCGCAGGAGGGGAGTCGCCGGACGGAGGAGCAGGGGGGGAAAAAGGGTTCGGCGACAGGAACAAGCCGAGGAGGGGCGGCGAGCCGGTTCGGTTGCGGACGCTGAAGGAAGGGGCGGCCGCCGGAGAGGGAAAGGGAGCAGGGAGGGCGGCGGGGCTGCTGCTGCTGGGTGTGGCGAAGGCGGAGGGAGGCTGGAGAGAGCAGGGGAGTCCGATGGGAAATGGGGAGCCGGAGCCGGGGGTTCGCACGGGAAAGCCGGGACGGCGGCGCAAAGCGGAGGAAGGGGGAGGCTGGCCGCGCGCGGGAGCAGAGGAGCGGCTGGGGCGGAGCCGGCTACTGCCCGAAGGCCGGGAACAGTGGGGGAGCCGGGACAGCGGGGTACCAGACGGCGGGAGCAGGGCTGGGTCGAAGGAGGAGGCGCGGCTTCTGGGTGCGGCGTAGGATATGGGGAGATGAGCGGGGAGCCGCGTGGGGGAGAAGAAGAAAACGAAAAAAAAGAAACGGGGAGAGGGAGAAGGGGAGGAAAGGGGTGGCGGCTATGGGGAGACTAGGGTTAGGATAGGTTTATATATATATATATATGATAAAAATAATAATAATAATAATCATAATAAAACCTTTCAATAATAATAAAATTTATCATAATAATAATAATAGAACTTATAATAATAATAATAATACATTAGTTAATTCTTATAATAATTATTTTGACCAAATAATAAAATAATTTAAAGATAATACATTACATTCATGCATATAAAGATATATAGATACATAACCATATATAGAACTATATGTATATATATACGTTATTATACATATATATATGTAAAACATACATAAACATATATAAAAATAAGATTAACTATCATATTAATAACACAACTTAGATAACGTTAATAATAAAATATCAGCATAAAGATTATAATATTTAAACATGCCGGGTGAATACACGGTCACCCGGGCTGAACGCACGGTCACCGCTAATGATGCAGTGACCGCGCACCGGCGCGAAACCGCCAATCGCAGTTAATCATCGAAAAAAATTTAAACCGGGACCAAGAAAGAAGAAAAATTACGAACGTCCGCGGTCGGGGTGTGACAATTCTCCCCACCACAGACACTTTCTGCCCCCAGAAAGTCACCAGGTCACAAGTCAGCCAAAAACCAAGTCTATGCCCAGACAGAACTAAAGGAACTGAAGAAACTGAGGTTCTCGGGGATGACCTTACTCTACACAGGTCACACCCGACCGATTCAAGAGAAAACTGGGGTCCGAGATTGAGGGGAGAACACGAAGGGGTTCTCCCCACCACAAGAACTTAACTAGTGCAGAAAAGATGACCATTTAAATAGAAAACCCCGGGAAGGGGGGTCGACGCGGGAACTCCTAACCGGTTTAAACCAACTCTTATAGCACGAGTGAAAAGCAACACCTTCGTCCAGACATTAAATTCTCGACCAGAGTCAACAACCTTCAACACCAGGGGGGAAACCCATGGAAAAACATTTAACCACATCAAACTGAAGACACGATCCACCGAAGTCCACGAACATAACCACATCCGACAACATAACTAAAACGAGGTCAATCCACACGAGAGTCAAACACACTTTTAAGAAGGACACACGATTTAAAAACAACACATCCACATAATCCAGACTACTTGGATTGTAATAGAACAAGTCCATGATAACCCCATGGTAAAACAATGAACGTACAACAACGTCAAGACTTAACAGCAGAAAAACAAGTACTAGAAGATCTTGATTGTTCCACTGCTAACACGGAACACAAAACCTGGACCAAGGCTTCACAACCCTGGGGACTCCTGACTGTGCGCGAGCTTCACCCCGAGACTTGTGGCTGGGGCTCTGATGGCTGAAGCATCTTCTGCCTCACAGTCAGGTACTGACATTCTCCCATCGCAGCTTCCTCTTCAAGCAACGCTTCTTGCAAAACTTCTCCAGATGACCCAGACAACCACAGCGATGACATGTCTTCGGAGGGTTGCGACAAGACGGCTTTAAATGCCCGAAACGACCACACTGAAAGCATACCATCGAACGATCTGATGAACTGGAAGCTGGGACCAAAGGGGATAAATCATTGGGGACAGGTATCTCTCGCGCCTTTTCCTCACCAGAGGGGGAACTCTTACGAACAACAGGGGATGCTGAAGTATTAGCCACCCGCACACCGGAAACCAACTCAGCCAAGAAAGCTTTCTCCACCAGCTTCTCGAAACAAAGGTCTTTAGAAGGGAGGACACGCTCCTTGATCTCTGGACGAAGACCTCCAGTGAAAAGAGAGGCCTTCATGAGCTCATGCGACGCTACATCTGGAGAAAAGGAAGTCAGTTCCTTGAAATGGTCAACATATGCCTTCACCGTCCGTTGGCCTTGTTGAATATGCACAAGCTCTCCCTTTTTCTCCAGCTTCACTTCCTCAGGTACAAACCATTGGATGAAAATGGTTCTGAAGACATCCCACGTCATTTCACCTTGCATTGATGATGGGGTAACCCTCTTCCACTGGTCCAGAGCTGGACCCTCAAACAACTCCATAATTGCACGAACCTTAACATTATCGGGAGTTCCCAACATTCTAAAGACACGTTCCACTTCCTCGAGCCATTTCACTGCCTCTAACGGACCCTGATCACCATGGAGAATAGGCAAAGTCTGAGAAGGACCAAAAACTGGGCATGACCCATCAGAATCCTTAGAGACCTTTCTGGGTGGCATTCCCTGAGCGACATATAAAACACAAGGCCAAAACCAACATCAAATCGAAGCAACATCAACAAAAGCGCCTTCATCAAAAACAGTCAGTACAAAGACCAAACCAACACAACCCAAAAATAAAATCTCCTCTTTAAAATTCCCTTTTCATTTTTGATTTCGAAACCACCCTTTTTCAAGATCACTTTCAAAAAACCAATCCACTTTCAAACCAAAAACTTTCCAAAACCATTCTCCCTTTAAAACCAGTTTAGAAAACAAATTCAAGCGTTAAATTTCAAACACACCCAGGTAATCTCATGAACCGTTGCACATGTTTTTATTCACATTCCATTCATACGTGCATCAACACACACTTTCCATGCATTCTCACACATGTGCAAACGTTCATAAAGAGGACCTGTGGTTTCACCCCAAACCATTCTGAACCAACTCCAAGCAAACAACAGATTTTTCAAATCAAGAGATTTCAGTTTTAAAACCCATTTTATACATTTAAAGTCCTTTATAAGAAACCAGTCCAATTTCCCAAAAACCTTTTTCATTTCCAACAACGCACCCACACAAACCAAAACGAAATCAGCAGCCAAATTTGTATCAACCACTGGAATGAGGGACTAGTAGTCACACTCAACCTGGCGACATAGTAGTGAGCCATGTCCCAAGTCAGTGTCGACCACTAGGAGGAATTCAAACCGTATACTCAGACTCCACATGGGTCACTACTCCATGTGAAATCACGACGTAACATCGGCTTGCCTCCATTATCATCTCTCAATCCAAGACAAACCAGAAAAGACAAGGACACAATTCCCGAACTACCCCTGGTAACTCGAAGATCAGTGCGAGCAAGAGTTCGCGACGCTCTTCCCGTACCTACCCCTCGAGTTCCGACAGTCCTAATCTCCTTCTACCGGACAACCCAAATAACAAGAACCACCTCTGATACCATTTTGTCACGAACCAGCCCGGGTCGACCCTGAACCGGTCACCCGAGCCGGTCCGCGGCAAGTCCCGAGGGGCGTTCCCGATCCCCCCCGGGATGGCAACCAGTGCCGGGCATTAAGACTTGATCGTTGGGAACGATTTCAGCCCAAAACAAAAGTAAATAGAACAGAATAAATAAACACTAACAGTGGAAAAGAAATAAAATCCACACAACCACGTACCTCCATGTGACCTCTCAGGTCACCACCCAACTAGAGAGCAACCTCGCTCCAACACTGAGCGACTCAAAACAGAAGACCTGTGACTGAAATGGTAAAAGATAGGCGTGAGCACAAAAGTACTCAGTAGGTGAGCCCAACAACAAGTCCCAAAGCACTGCCAATAAATATAGAATCTACATAATCCAGGTTTGAACTATAATGTATAAAAGTAATTTTTCATAATGTTTTACTTGAAAATCAAACACGAGACATTTCCCTTATTCTTTTTCGAAAGTTAGTTCCATTTCATTAGTTTTAAACTCATTCTGAAAAGCAAAGTGTTACATTTTCAAATCTAACCCAAAGAGAATAAAGCATTTTCATTTGAAAACCATTTTTCTCAAAGTCTAACAGTATAGGCTGTGAAATATGACTGAAGGAAAACAAGCAGGGAAAACAAGTGCAAGTAAAGGTAAACAGGTAAGGAAAACCAAGTGCAAGTACAAATAAACCAGAAGTTATCAGCAATAACCATGGGCGATCCTGAACATCCCTAGAAAACCCCTGGATGTACTCGGGTTCAGACTACCTGCCGGCATGGTACTCCATAGTCAATAACCAACTGGCCGCCCTAACAGCCAACCAGTGGCACATCCCTCCTGGCCTGTCTGTAACTCCAGGGGGTACTAACCCGTCTAATCAGGGTTAGCAAGCAACCGTCACTCGATAATCTACAAGACGCCCAGGAACCCATAGTAGTTTTTGTAACACTGTGTAAGTGGGAGACCCGCGCACGCGTGACTCATCTCACCGCACTTGCCAACCCCTTACACGGACATCGCTACACGACAACCCTCGAAGGGAAGTCCCCCTGTAGAAATGCCCTCACAAGTACGTATATATATATATATAATCACTTCACATTTGATAAAGTGCCAACCGGGCCGTCATGTCACTTACATTTTTATTATCTAAGACCAGAGCATTTTTAAAGAGGGATGACACACGCCATTTCATTGAAAACCAGAAATGCACTTAGAAATTTATTTAAGAAACTCAAATCAGCATCTTAAACCTGGAACACATTTGTTTCACAAGTAGAGTCACTTTCCAATCACCAAACGCACCCCACTTTTATCAAGAGCCAAACGGGCCTTTAATCGTTTTTTTGAAGGAACACCATTTCCCAAATGAAAACCAAACTTTTGTTCGCGTAACAAAGGAAAACATCTTTCATCAACCAAGAGCCACACATAAGGTTTCCAAAACAAGTTCAAAGGTCACACGACGTTTTCTCTAATCAAGGTTCTAGGAAAACACCATTTTCCATAAACAATACATCTACAAATTTACACACGCCAAAAACATTTCAAAACAAAATTTAACATGACTTTCATTATTCAGGAAGAACCATCTAGCAAAACTACCATGGAAGCAAATAATTAAATCCAAGAAAACGCTTTTAATGAAACGCTAGAATTAAAACAACTTTTATCATCAGCAGATCACCAAACTATAGATAACTACTTAATAATACTTTTGAATTTGCTGAAACTTAATAAAAAGTCAAGGAATAAATAAATTCTAAATTTAAAGGCGAGTGCAAAGGGAGACCTACCTCGAATCGGAACGACGAATGACACGACCCAAGACGGAAGAACCTCGGAAACAAGGCGCAGCGATGGCGCTCTATTGGAAACGCCCTGCGCGGGTCCTAAAAAAAATCCTAAACCTATCAAAACAAAAATAAGTTGATGAGAAACCCCTAACAAAGCAAAGGTGAAAGCCAGAGTAATAATATTGATAATAATAGTAATAATAATAATAAAAAAAAAATAACAATAATAATAATAATAACTATAGTGATAAAATAATAATAATAATAACAAGATTAATAATGACAATAGCATCAAAATAAAAATAGTGTAATAATAATATTAAGAATAACATAATGTAACAATAATAATAAATATAACATAATATAAAAATGACAATAACATAATGTAACAATATAATAACAATAATAATATGATAATTAAAATAATAAAGTAATAATTTAATACTAATTATAACAATAATAACATACTAATATTAACATAATAAGCATAATAATAATATAATTATGATAATAATAAAAATAGTAATAATAACATAATATAATAATAAAAATAACAACATAATATAATAATAATTAAAACAATAATAAATATATTCATAATAATAATAATAATAATAATAATATAGTATTAATGGTAATAACATAATAATAATTATAATAATGATGTAATGAGATTAATAATATTATTAAAATAGTAATAACAATAATAAATGTAATAATAATAATAATAATAATAATGTAATAATTATAATTATAACAAAACAAAAGATAAATAAATATAAAAAGAAAAAGAAAACTCACGAGCAGGGGGGGACGGGTCGGCGAAGGAGGAAACGAGGTGCGCAGGAGGGGAGTCGCCGGACGGAGGAGCAGGGGGGGGAAAAGGGTTCGGCGACAGGAACAAGCCGAGGAGGGGCGGCGAGCCGGTTCGGTTGCGGACGCTGAAGGCAGGGGCGGCCGCCGGAGAGGGAAAGGGAGCAGGGAGGGCGGCGGGGCTGCTACTGCTGGGTGTGGCGAAGGCGGAGGGAGGCTGGAGAGAGCAGGGGAGTCCGACCGGAAATGGGGAGCCGGAGCCGGGGGTTCGCACGGGAAAGCCGGGACGGCGGCGCAAAGCGGAGGAAGGGGGAGGCTGGCCGCGCGCGGGAGCAGAGGAGCGGCTGGGGCGGAGCCGGCTACTGCCCGAAGGCCGGGAACAGTGGGGGAGCCGGGACAGCGGGGTACCAGACGGCGGGAGCAGGGCTGGGTCGAAGGAGGAGGCGCGGCTTCTGGGTGCGGCGTAGGAGATGGGGAGATGAGCGGGGAGCCGCGTGGGGGAGAAGAAGAAAACGAAAAAAAAGAAACGGGGAGAGGGAGAAGGGGAGGAAAGGGGTGGCGGCTACGGGGAGACTAGGGTTAGGATAGATTTATATATATATATATATATGATAAAAATAATAATATTAATAATCATAATAAAACCTTTCAATAATAATAAAATTTATCATAATAATAATAATAGAACTTATAATAATAATAATAATACATTAGTTAATTCTTATAATAATTATTTTGACCAAATAATAAAATAATTTAAAGATAATACATTACATTCATGCATATAAAGATATATAGATACATAACCATATATATAACTATATGTATATATATACGTTATTATACATATATATATGTAAAACATACATAAACATATATAAAAATAAGATTAACTATCATATTAATAACACAACTTAGATAACGTTAATAATAAAATATCAGCATAAAGATTATAATATTTAAACATGCCGGGTGAATACACGGTCACCCGGGCTGAACGCACGGTCACCGCTAATGATGCAGTGACCGCGCACCGGCGCGAAACCGCCAATCGCAGTTAATCTTCGAAAAAAATTTAAACCGGGACCAAGAAAGAAGAAAAATTACGAACGTCCGCGGTCGGGGTGTGACATTCCTTCCTAATGTAAGGCTTCTAGGATGAGGAGAGGGATGTGGAGAGACAAACTGATCATAGAGTGGCCAAGACAAAGTCTTGAGAGGTGTGGGTATGGTGGTAGAGGTGGGGGCCTTTTATAAGAGGAGAGGAGGGGCACTCTTGGAAAGTTAAGAAAGGTTACATTATTTTCAAATGAGTTTCGGATTTTAAGGGTCCCACATTGATATATTTCGAGGCTAAGGTGATAAGGGTTCGAAATCCACCCATACAATAGGTTTTTTACATGTCTAGGTCTTAGATTTTACATTATCTTTTCATTTTATTTAAATCGTTAAATAATGAGGTAATCACTGCATCATCATGATGTCATAAATAATTTTCTTTACTTGATGACTAAAAATTATAAACAAACTACTATGATGTAGGAAATATTTTTATCTTTCCAATTACTATTTATAGTCAAAAATATGACTTGTATAACCCCATGTAAAAATTGCTTTATTAAAACAATACATGTTTGTGTCATTTTTACTTTTACTTTAAATAAAAGGCATTAGTGTCATTATCTTACCCAAGTGGCTCCATGGGGTCCAAAAAATCAACCCATGGGTTTTCCTGGTCAGCCATGACTCATAAAATAGGGTTTGGACAAGTGTCATGATATTTTCGTTTTATCATAATATCATTTTTACCTTAAATCACACTAATTACCTTTAATCGTGATTAATAAAACTTAAAAGTTACTTTTCATCAAAAATTATTTTCATCCCATTGAACCACATTTTACTTAATAATAATAATAATTTAAATTGAATTTGTGAAATTCAAATCACATAAGTGGTAAAGTTCCATTTAAACGAAAAATCAATTTTTGTAACTACCACTTTGTGGTTTCACTACTCATCAAAAATTAAGGTTTTCCAGAAAAATACAAAAAATTCACCCTAAACTATATTTGATATTCCGGATTCAAAAATGATGTCTATTTTACCCAATTCATAACATAGAAGTTGAATTAATTAATTTTATAATTAAATCCCGCTGTCAAATCAAATAGCGTGTTTTTAAGAAACAATATCTATCAAAAGATTGACACTCGTTTATGTCCAATCTCAAAGTGATATTAATTTCAACGACCACCATTGGATTAAATGGTAAAAATTTATTCTAATTTCACTTTAAAAACAATTCAAAAGATAATCTAATCATATAAATAAATTAGATTAAAAAAAGGTTTTGAATTAAAATACAACATTTTTCACTATTCATTAAAAAATGAACTTTATCGGAAAAATACCAAAAATTTAAACAAAGTAAATTTTGATGTCCCGATTCTAAAGAAGAATTTTATTTTTTCAAATATAACACATAAAATTTTCAAAAAGTGGATTTAAAATAGGTTCGCCATCAAAAGGCGGTTAATCGACCTTTTAAAGTATATTAGAATGTTTACGCTTAAAATTGGATTCATTCCCATTTTGAATCCTATAACATTTATTGTAAAAAGAAAAAATATTTTACAAACATATATAATCATTTTGTAGTTAATTATCTTCATTCTCGTCATTACAACAGCTGGGTGTTAACTACCATTTAAAATAAAATTATTTTATTATTAGAGTGCAACGTAAGATTTCAAAGGAACTCGTTGTTGCGTATTGGGTAAGCCATCGAGCATAGCATTCCCTTTAAATTAATATTAATATTTTATTCACAAATAGGGATAAATATAAAAATGTCATATTCTTTATTTACCTGGGGTGTTACAAATATAATCCAAATACAACCTAAGAAAGGCAAAAACCACATACCTCGATGTCGTACGACAAACGCTCTTGAACATCGGCCATCTAATCATCCTAGAACATCATAGATCTACAAAAAGGAAAAAGTCTTTCAACATTGGATAACTCAAGAGAGAGGGGAAATTAGGAAGAGAGGATTGAGGGAAAGGGAGAACCCGTCAATGGGAATCCAACACACCTAATGTCGTCTCTATTTGATTTTGAATGGATGAACTAAAGGAGATCGAAGTTCTTCAGTCATTCATCACTCTCTTGTATGAACTGAGGGCAGAAGAAAGGAGTTATAGAGGTGAGATCTAACCCTAGTCCATTTAATCTAATAAAAAGAAAAATACACGGCGTGTCCATTTAATGGACATGCCGTGTACTAGTCTCAATCGGCCCCCACTTTATGTGGTCCACACAGCCACGTATTTGGACGTTACGTGGACAGTACATGGATACCCGCGACAATTGGGTACATGGGGTGTACTATAGAGTACACAACGTGTACTTTTAAATATTCCAAATCATTCTTTTTCCTAAAAAACAAATCGAAATAAAGATCCATACCAAAAATGAAGATCTGGGTTCTTACAAACTTCCCCCCTTCAAGAAATTCATCTCTGAATTTCCCATCAAATGGTGGTGAAGAATAAACTTAAAAACACTCTAGACACTATGATTGTACGTTGGTAACCCTCTCCCAAATCTCTTCATGTACTCGCCTGTGCTACTATATCACCCATCATAGGGGAACAGACTAGCTAGGGAGTATCTTCGTATTGTGATCCACAATATGTATAGGGAGATTCTCGAAGGATGCATCCACCTCCAAATTAACCTCACCAGGTTGAAAAACATTATATGGATTTGAAAAGTAATGTCATAGATAAGAAACATGAATGACATCATTCGTAGCTAAATACCTCTGAGGTGACTACAACCGATAGGTAACTGGCTTGACTCCCTCCAAGACCTCAAACGGACTAATGTATATTAGGGAAAGCTTCCAATGTATCCTAATCCTTTTGTGTCCCAACCTTAGTTTGACAAATAAGAAAACCTAATCTATAACATCGATCTCTATAGTTCATCTCCATTGATCATCATCAGATTTCTGTCGAGATTGTGCAATAGTCATCCCGTTCCGAATCAACTCCACATTCTCAGTGGTCTTCTAGACAAGATGAGGTCCCAACATAGCTGAATATCCTACCTCTAACAAACATCGGGATGATTGGAATAGCCTACTGTACAAATCCTCATATGGTTCCATCTATATCCTCTCCTGAAAACTATTATTGTAGGAAAAATCTACTAGAGGTAAGTGTCTCTCCCAAGAACCCTCGAAATCCAGGATGCATGCTCCAAGCATGTCCTCCAAAACCTAAATCTTGAACTCGGACTGTCCATATATCTTGGGATGGTAAGCAGTACTCAGAAGTACCCATGTAACTAAATCCCTTTCTAGTCGCTACTAAACATGACAAGTAAAACATGAATCCATGTCTGAAACGATACAGTGAGGAACCGCATGTAAATTTACAATCTCTTAGATGTAAAACCTTCCAAACTCATCAACACTGAAGGTTTCCTTAATCGTCAAGAATTGTGAAACCTTCATCATTCTGTCAAAAACAACCCAAAATACATCATTCCCTCAAGATGATCTCGGTAAAACCATCACTCAATCCATCATGACATCATTCCACTTTCACTAGGGGGTGGGTAACTGCTGTAAAATCCATGTTGGTGGCTGATGCTCTTCCTTCAACTACAGATTGGTGAAACAACTCATAAAAAACCAAACAAATCTCTCTTTATACCTAGCCACAATGCTGATGGTCTAGTTCTCAATATATCTTGGTGACACCAGGATGAACTTCCCAAACATATAAATGAAAATATCACAAAATATCCTCATGTATGTCTGGTGAGATCCATATATGACCCTGAAAATGAAATATATCATCCTCACCTATGGTCCATCTAGGATTATGGTCCTCTCCTGACACACTCTTCCATAGGACTATGCCTTTTGAGTTTGATATCTCCCTCATTCACACTCAATCAAGAAGAGTATAGGCAATAGCTATATAAGAAGAAAACCTCTTCCCATTTTTTTTCATGCACCTCCAAATGCATTTTACAGAACATATCCATAAGCTTCCACTCACTACTGGCCTCTTGAACTGCATGCAATTGAGTCCTCCTGCTCAATGCATCTGCCACTACATAGCCTTTCCCAGACATGCAAGAAATATCGATGTCAAAATACTGAATGTACTCAACCCACCTTCACTGTCTCAAATTCATATCACGATGAGTAAAGATATACATAAGAATTTTGTGGTTAGTGAAAAACAAAAAATTATCTCCCAAAATATAATGTCTCCAATAGCATAAAGCATGCACAACTACAGCTAACTTCAGATCATGTGTTAGGTAATTCTTCTCATGTGACCTCAACTATCGAGGCCCATATGCAATGACTTATTCCCCCTTAATTAGAATCTATCCCATCCAAATACATGACACATCATAGTACAGTGTGTAACTCTTACCCTGCTATGGAAAAAATAGTATCGATACTAAAGTCAGTATCAATTTCCCCTCCAGAAAAGATGAATAATAAGAATATGTCCATAAGTTATTTGCACCCTTCTTAGTCAAGCCCATCAGTGGCGTTGCTATACAGGAATGTAATATATAAAGCTCCTATAGAAACCAGCAAGCACCAAGAAACATCATACCTCAATGACATTCTTCGGCTACTCCCAGGACACTACTGCTCTCAATTTCTCTAGGTCTACTGATACTCTTATATCTAAGAAGACATTACCCAACAAGTTAATATAGTCCATCCAAAAGTGGTATTTTGATAGCTTATCATACAACTGATGTTCTCTTAGTTTACTCAATATGATCTTGTGATGGGTGTCATGGTCGTGTCGAGTGTGAGATAACACCAAGATATACTACATGAATACTACCATAAAAGAATCCAAATAAGGATGGAACACATGGTTCATCAATTCCATGAAAACTGCTGGTGTGTTCATGAAACTGAACGGCATAACCAAATACTCATATTGACAATACCTACTCTGAAAGGTTGTAAGAGGTATATCTAATGGTGTAACATTTAGCTGGTGATAATAGGATCTCATTTAATCTTTGAGAACACCCGGTCTCCTCTAAGATGATCAAATAGATCATCAATACTCAGTAAGGTATAACTATTCATAACTATAAACTAGTACAACTTCCAATTATCCACACAATTTTTGAGGGTACTGTCCTCCTTCATTACAAAAAGGATAGAATAACCCCAAGAAGAAGTATTGGATCTGATTAAACCCTTCACCTACAACTCCTCTAACTGCTTCTTGAGCTCCATTAACTCAGGTGTAGCAATCCTATATGGTGGAATGGACACCAGTGCCACTTTTAGCACAAGCTAAATTGATAAATCTACCTCACACTTTAGAGGTAAACCTGAAAAGTTTTCGGGAAATACATCTCTAAAATGATGCACCATTAGAGGATAGTCCATCATTGAAGTACCATGGTCATCCAGATATAAAATAACAATCTGGGGTGTAATTCCTCCCAACCCAAGATGCTCGGGTCTATATCTGCCTTCCTGGACATCCCATTATCCCTTGTGTAGAAAATACCCACCCTCTAGTGATGAGAAACTCACCCTATGGTGATAGAAATCAAAAAAATCTAGGAAAAAGTATAGCTAGTCCTTTCCAAGAATGACATTGAAGCATGCCTTCTATAATACATAGAGGTTCCATAATAAGTGACACCCACGAACCTCAAGAGGGAACTCCTTGCACTAATGTAAACTAGCCATCTTAATCCCCAACAGTGTGTATAGTGTTATAACAACCTCATAAGTAAATATATAAATCCCAAGGCTCTATATAATGGAATAACATATAAAACAATTAGAATACCTATTATAACAAAAGCAGAAGCTAAAATTGAGGCAACAAGAATCGTACCTCTAACTGTATAGGGTTCAAGATCCTACTACTACTAGGTCAGCTCCACTTCAAAAGTTTGACCAGTACCACCACCCTATGCCCCTACATGAATACCCTTAGATAATCCACTTGGTTGTCGCTAAAGGTTTGTTGATTGGCTACCATGACCACAACCTATTCCTTCGCATGAATGGATAGAAGAACTCATGTTCATTGACTAATGATAAATTGGTGGTCCTACTCTTAATCATGGATCCATAGAAGAACCCCTATCACTAGCTGCTGGTGAGAAAAACTGAAAAAAATGATGAATGTGGCCCATCTTGCCATAAGATCAGCACTCTACTAGGTTCTTCGGGTAATGTGGTATGGTTTTCCCACTCTTCCTGCACTGGTAGCATAACACCGAACTACCTAAAGAAACATCTCTTATATAAGAATCACCAAAAAAAAAGTCTCACTGCAGTGCTTCTTACTATCTGTCGAAGGAGTACCGACCATCCATACTGAACTTCCCTAGCTTATAGCACCTAACTCCCTCAGATTATGCTCGTTAATCAGCACCTGGTTCATTATAGATATCATGAAAGTTATCCTGAAGACATTTACCTTAGATTAGATGTCATACCTAATATCATCATCAAATCACCTCACTAAAGATAACTCGTCACCTCCAAAAACATGTGTGAAGTGATGAAGCTTTGTGAAACGGGATGAGTAGATGATCACTAAAAGATAACCCTGCTCCAAATCCATGAACTATCGAGCCCGATCAGCTCTCAGCATCTTCGGGTAGAAGTAATCAGATAGGATCTTTTGAAATTATTTCCAAACCATATCATTATGATGGCTTGCCTATGAGATAACATCCCATAATCTCTTAGATGAATCATGTAACAAGAACATCTCAAGATTCACCCTCCTCTTTGAAGGCCTCTCCATGATTATATGTTTATCAAGTGTAATGTTGTATGAGTAATCTCATGGTACTATGGAATAAAGAGACATCTAAGGATTGTTACACTGTTGTATTTCCTTAAGTTTTGAAAGTTTGTGATGAATGGTACCAGTATTTTTGGAAAGTAGATGATATGCGCATAATGAAGGGATAAGGAGAAAATTAAATGTTCGATAGTATTCATGAGCTCATGAATAATATAAGGAGAAGGTTATATCATGGTTTGAGTATATAGAATTTTTGGATTCTGGAATGTGGAAAGAGTTAACTTTTGACAGCATTCATTTTTTCACTAAGGTTTAATGGGTATTCATTTTTCAAGAGAATACATGATTAAGGTATTCACATGATTGGAATGTGACCAACAAGATAATGGGGGATAAATGATGGTTGGTTGGTGACATTTCACGTAATCGTTTTCTTTATACTATGCGCTTGGACCGAAGTATTTTAGATAATGATTGGAATGGATTATGTTGGACATAAGATAGTATTGTTTAAGGATAGAACTTTTTTCGATATTATTGATGGGATGTTATATTAATGTATTTTTAGAAAAAGGACAACCTGCTGGACGGGCGACAGCCCATCGCGTCGGACAAGGCTGTGGGAATCGAACCCACAACCGAAGTGCGACTGGCCTTTATCGCCTACCATTGGTCTACAAGAAGTCCCCGTTTAGTATAAACTAGTTTTATTATATGAATCAGTATGATATATGAAGTATAAGTCCATTTTAAGAACTATATATGATTAATCTCACTATAGATCGACTTATGTATATTTAATTACTTTTTCTAACCTTTTGTTTGAGACAGATGGAATGACCCGTCATTCTATCACATGATCTGGTAACACTTCACAAATAACAAATTCAACTTCATTTCTTTAAGAGATGAAGTCGAAATTGTTCAAGGCATGAACAACAGTGAGATTTTACCAAAATAAATTAAGTATTTATTCAAATTCAAATTCTTCAACTTTATGGAAATGATCTTGAAAACCAACAATGTTGTCCTAGTGCCCTTATATCCGATGAATCAGATGGTACCCTAGACCATCAAATATTTATAGATTTGTGATTGTTGTATTTTTCATAGCCATGTTCTCTAACACTCTCCATCAGAACTTGATGGTCAGATTTTTCTTCCATATCCATATTTTCACCTATGTTCTCCTACGTGAAAACTCAGTGATGAGTTAATTTGGGTAACCGTTACGTTTCATACTTTAGTTTTTAAAGCCATGTTTTGGTATTCCTTTTTACGATGTGGGTTTCTATTAAAGAAACTTTCAAGTAGTAAACCATTTATAACCCCAAAGAATTTCGAGGGCGAAATTCATTTTAAGGGGGGTAGAATGTAACACCCCGAGATTTTATGAAAAATATTCTTTTTAATTTCATTAATGTCTTGTGTTATACGCTACACCAAAAGGATCTTGCACAACACGCATCCCTGACATGTCTTGAATTACACTCAATAAATACCTTCCTCGATAGCGTGTGTAGTACGCAATACCGAGTTTCACTAAATGAGATATTATTATAATATTTTTATGAACTAGCCGTTATGAATAGTAATACCCACTTTTTGAAATTTTATAAATTTTATCTTTCAAAATGGACTTCATTTTTAGATTCGGAATATCAAAATTATCTTAGGGTGAAATTTTGGTACTTTTCGGATAACTTTCATATTCTGATGAATAGTGAAATTACTAAATTTTAATTAAAAACAAATTTTTTAATCAAAATAATTAATATTGATAAATTATTAATTTTAGTGGTTTTAAAGTATATTTAGAATATATTTTTACCATTTAATACAATGTTGGTCATTGGATGTAATTTCACATTTAAACCAGACATAAACAAGTGTCAATCTTTTGATAGTTATTATCTCTTAAAAACACGCTATTCGTTTTGACGACGAGAATTAATTTTTAAATTAATTAATGCAACTGATATGTTTTGAATTTGGTAAAATACACATCATTTTTTAATTCATAATATCAAATATATCTTAGGCCTAATTTTTGGTATATTTCTCGAAACTTTCATTTTTTTTTGATGAATAGTGAAACCACTAAGTGGTAGTTAAAAAACTGAATTTTTCATAAAACATAATTTTACCACTTCTGTGAGTGGAATTTCAAAAATCTGAGAGACACGGTTAATATCAAGGACTAAAATGTTGTTCAATGAGACGAAAATATTTTTTGTTGAATAGTAACATTTTACTTTTATTTACCACGGTTAAAAGTAAATAAGATAATTAAGGGTAAAAATGATATTATTATTACCCTAACACGTGTCCTAATTCTATTTGATAAGTGTAATTCAACAAAAAACAACCTTAGGAATAAAATATGTCCATTTAGGCCCACTTGGATTAGATTAGGACATTTAATATTAATTTATTTAAAGAAGGGTTAAAATAGTTAAAATCAAAGTTTAATAAGTAAATAATTTTTAATATAGGGTTATACATAAGATAAATTCGACTATAAATATTAATTAGAAAGCTAAAACTATTTTCTACATAATGGTATTTTATTTATAATTTTTAGACATTAAATAATTTAATTTATTTATGACACAAAGATGATGTAATAATTATCTTATTAATGAAATATTGACATAATTGATGTTATAAATACCCAAATAAATGTAATTTGAGACTTTTTATGCATTCTACTAATTTTATAGGTTAATATGACATGTTAGTATTTATTTAGGTAACTTTGTTTGAACTAATCATTCTGTTATGATTTCAAAAAAAACAATTACCAAATAGTGTCAAAATTGATAGAAAATAGTTTTAAAAAACTATTATATTATTAATTATTATTTTATTCCTAAAAATCTGAGGTTAGGCCAAATTACTTTTATAATTTTATATATATTAATAATAAACAACTTGGGGTTCTTTTGGCTTGTTATAGTAAGTTTATTAACCTTATAGTGTAAGAAAACAAGAAGACACGGTAAAAGTAAAATTATTTAACTTATGGTTAAATCTAAATGATAAGGTTAAAATAGAAACCTAAACCTGTCTAAATTATATTGGATGAGAGGATTTCGACCCATCCCCGCCTTAGATTATAAATAACTCAATTTGGAGCTATTAAAAACCGAATATGACTTTATAATAAAATAATATTTTTAGTTTTTCCAAAGATGCCCCTCTTCTCCCTTATAAAAGGGCACCTCCTCCCTCTCTTCCTCACACCACATTGAGCCTTCAAGATCATCCAAACCCTGCCAAATTCTCTTCTCCACTTCCATAGAAACACCCTAGAGGTTCTTTTATTCTTCAAAGACCAATTTTAGTGCCCTAAGAGGAGGTCTCAAAGAGGGGCTTCAAAGAAGAGGTAATGTCCGTTACCGATTCTTTCAACTCTATTTCTTCTTCCACTTATTATTCTTTAGTTTTTTCATTATGAAGTAATAACATCAGTATAACTCATATACTTATATGTTATTATAAGTATGAAAAAACCCTATTTCACCATATATCCATCCTGCGGAAAACGAAATCACTACGTGTGTGTACGTATGGAATACCGTCTCCACACCGTGGTGAAATCTGTTTTTCCACCAACACCTTACATGGATGGGTATAATGGTGTAAAGAATAACTATATATGGTTATTATAACATCATAGTGATTCTTATATATTATACCATCCACTCCAATTCTATTCAATAATTATGGGAATGATATCATCGCTTGTGCCTACGTACGGACTATCGTCTCCACGACGCGATGAGATTCATTCTCCATGTTAACCATACATGAATGATCATAAAGTTTATATAATGAATAATAATTAAATATATTAAATAATAATTATACTGTATTTATGTATATATATATATATATGTCATCTATTTAGTTTCATTCAAGTCAATAAGGAAATGAAAACAGCGTTCATGCGTACGTACGGCCTACCGTCTCCATGAACGGTGTATTTCATTCCTTTTATCGATCTATAATATATATATGTATATGATGAATATATATTATATATAAATCATGTTTTACATTCTATATTTATGTAAATCATGATATAAGTAATAATATCAATAACGACAAGTCGAAACACATACGATAAATAAAATGATTTTACCCAAAATGTTGCTTTAACATGAAATTTACAAAAGAACGGGTAATATAAAGTCATAAGTGAAACATATATGATATCATAACAATGAATATGATTCTGTAATAAGTCAATGACATTATTTAAATCATTATACATGAGGTTTGGATACGTACGAAGCATATATGACCTAAGGTAAGGGATAATTTTGCAAATCTCATTTTTATCCGAGATTGCTTATTCGTAAGTATTTACTGGGGTTATTTCTATCATCCATGTCCATGTTTTATAAAAATGTATTCATGTATATTTCAAGTCATTTTTACCAATTTTGACTTTTACCCCTTGGTATGGAATGAATCTTCTTTTATTTACCCTACAAGGTACTTTTTTGACTTTTTCGACAAAAGTACGAGAAGAATGTTTTTTTAACGTATACGGCATGAAAGGATTTTTACGATTTTATAAAGCCTTATTTTCATGAATATTCCTCCAAAATATTTCATGACTATTTTCAACAAAATCCTTTTCATTTAAAATTCCATGACATTTTGTGAAAAGAAAATGATTTTGAAGAAGAAAGGATATTTTCCTCAAGAATTCATTTCAAGTGTCTTATCAAAACCATTTTTCATCTAAGATGAAATTATTTCATATGTGTATGTTTCAAGTATAATGTCTCTATTATTTACATGGTTTCAATTTCCTTATTATGAAATGATATCCATTTATTTTATATAGATTATGTAATGATGGGATGATGTTTATGAAACCCATTTTATTTATTGGGTTATTATGAATGATGTATATTTATTTTGTAGCACAAGTAAGAATGATTTCATTATGAGATGGGTGGGACCTATATCTCCATCAAATTCATTGGGTAAAGATTTATATCTCATGATATATACATGGCTAGAACGACAAGTTAAACCGGTTCAGTAATACAGGACTGGAACGAGGAGTGAACTCGATTCAGAAAGGGACTTTGTCCACTAAGATGGTCTTGGAAGCAATGCCTTGGCTACTATGGAAATCATATCATGTGCTTAATGGTTGCCAAAATTACATGTTTTATTCCCATTCTATTTTATCATGATTGATGTTCCCTTATGATATATGCCTTACGTACTTCCAAGACTCATGTCTTTGCTCAAGATTTTGATGTTTAGATTTTATGTTCAAGTTTTTGCATTCAAATGTTTATGGATTGTTTTATGTTCTATATGTTTACCCTTACTATGCATTTGAGCTCACCCCTTTTATGTTTTCTTTTCCCTATGATATAAAGAAAGGTTTTAGGTAAGAAAAAAATGGGAAGATCTTTACTGGGAGATGTTGAAGATCTTTCACCACGATTAGAAGATTTTATTCCGAGTTTCCAAAGACACTAAACTATTACGATCCTTGTGTGTATATTTTTGTTACGTATTAAGTATTCCGAAAAAGTAATGTATTGTCCATGTACATCAAGATTTGGGTCTCTACAGTTGGTATCAGAGGAATGGTTTAGTCAACCTTTGGAAACTAGGATGCGAGAAATTTAGTGAGATCCCTAGAGATATTTCTAAGGTATGTCTAGGGATGTCCCCAAGGTTAAGTATAAGTATATGTTATAGTCCTAGAATTATTGTAATGATATTATATTAAACCTAAGATGTTATATATTGAAGTTACTCCCCCTTTATTATGATTTTTTCCCTCACACTATTCTTTTTGGGTTTTAGAAAATGGCTGGAAACAAGATGATTCATGATAATGGAGGATATGATGGACAATGGAATGATATTCTTCATGAGAAACCAAATGAAATGTGATTTGGAAGTCCAAACATAATTATTATGCCGAATCAGAAATCTCATAATATGATCAATAAACTCAAATTTGGTAAGTTTCCTGACTCAGCTAATAAGAGAAAGATGGAGTTTCATGATGATCATAGAGGAAAGAAAGTTCAATTTCCCCTATGTAAATCATGTGGGAAGAGGCATCAAGGAGATTGTTTCAAAAGAACTGGAAGATGATTTGGGTGTGGAAAAGAAGGACATAAAGCCAGTAAGTGAAAAGGAAAAGGTTAAGTTAACACCATGGATGAGGATAATGGTATTGCTACGACATCAACAATGGTTAAATTTTTTAAATGTGGAATGTACGGGCATTATGCAAACCAATTCCCTAAGTGAAAGTCGAATGAAGAGAATCAGTATGGTCGTATGGGTAATATTTATGTTGATGATGATGAAGAGACTACAAATGATATGTGAGATGAAGGAATTGTTGAAGCTCGGTCAATGGTTTAACAAGGTAGTGGAATGATTACATGTTTATCAAGTGTAATGTTGTATAAGTAATCTCATGGTACTATGGAATAAAGAGACATATAAGGATTGATACACTGTTGTCTTTCCTTAAGTTTTGAATGTGTGTGATGAATGGTACCAGTATTTTTGGAAAGTAGATGACATGCGCATAATGAAGGGATAAAGAGAAAATTAAATGTTTGATAGTATTCATGAGTTAATGACTGATATAAGGAGAAGGTTATATCATGGTTTGAGTATATAGAATTTTTGGATTTTGGTATGTGGAAACAGTTACCTTTTGACAGCATTCATGTTTTCACTAAGGTTTAATGGGTATTCATTTTTCAAGAGAATACATGATTAAGGTTTTCACATGATTGGAATGTGACCAACAAGATAATTGGGGATAAATGATGGTTGGTTGATGACATTTCAAGTAATCGTTTTCTTTATACTATGCGCTTGGACCGAAGTATTTTAGATAAAGATTGGAATGGATTATGTTGGACATAAGATAGTATTGTTTAGGGATAGAACTTTTTTCGATATTATTGATGGGATGTTATAGTAATGTAGTTTTAGAAAAAGGACAACCTACAGGACGGGCGACAACCCATCGCGTTGGACAAGGCTGTGGGAATCGAACCCACAACCGAAGAGCGACTGGCCTTTATCACCTACCACTGGCCTACAAGAAGACCCCGTTTAGTAGAAACTAGTTTTATTATATTAATCAGTATGATATATGATGTATAACTCCATTTTAGGAACCATATATGATTAATCTCACTATAGATCGACTTATGTATATTTATTAACTTTTGCTAACCTTTTGTTTGAGGCAGATGGAATGACCTGTCATTCAATCACATGATCTGGTAACACTTCACAAATTACAAATTCAACTTCATTTCTTTAAGAGATGAAGTGGAAATTTTTCAAGGCATGAACAACAGTGAGATTGTACAAAAATAAATTAAGTATTTATTCTAATTCAAATTCTTCAACTTTAGGGAAATGATCTTGAAAACCAAAAATGTTGTCCTAATGCCCTTATATCTGCTAAATCAGATGGTACCCTAGACCGTCAAAAATTTATGGATTTGTGATTGTTACATTTTTCATAGCCATGTTCTCTAACACTCTCCATCAGAACTTGATGGTTAGATTTTTCTTCCGTATCCATATTTTCACCTATGTTCTCCGACGTGAAAACTCAGTGATGAGTTAATTTGGGTAACCATTACATTTCATACTTTAGTTTTTAAAGCCATGTTTTGGTTTTCCTTTTTACGATATGGGTTTCTATTAAATAAACTTTTGAGTAGTAAACCATTTATAACCCCGATGAATTTTGAGGGCGAAATTCATTTTAAGGGGGGTAGAATGTAACACCCCGAGATTTTATGAAAAATATTATTTTTAATTTCATTAATGTCTTGTGTTGTACGCTACACCAAAAAGAGATTTCACAACATGCATCCCTGACTTGTCTTGCATGAAACTCAATAAAGACCTTCCTCGAGAGTGTGTGTAGTACGTAATACCGAGTTTCACTAAACGAGATATTATTATAATATTATTATGAACTAACCGTTATGAATAGTAATACCCACTTTTTGAAATTTTATAAATTTTATCTTTCAAAAAGGACCTTATTTTTGGATTCGGAATATCGAAATTAGCTTAGGGTGAAATTTTGGTACTTTTCGGATAACTTTCATATTCGGATGAATAGTGAAAATTACTAAATTTTAATTAAAAACAACTTTTTTAATCGAAATAATTAATAGTGATAATTTACTAATTTGAGTGGTTTTAAAGTATATTTAGAATATATTTTTACCATTTAACACAATGTTGGTCATTGGATGTAATTTTACATTTAAACCAGACATAAACAGGTGTAAATCTTTTGATAGTTATTATCTCTTAAAAACACGCTATTCGTTTTGACGACGAGAATTAATTTTTAAATTAATTAATGAAACTGGTATGTTTTGAATTTGGTAAAATAGAAATAATTTTTTAATTCATAATATCAAATATGTCATAGGCCTAATTTTTGGTATTTTTCTGGAAACTTTCATTTTTTTGATGAATAGTGAAACCACTAAGTGGTAGTTAAAAACTGAATTTTTCATAAAACATAATTTTACCGCATCTGTGAGTGGAATTTCTAAAATACAAGAGACACGGTTAATATCAAGGACTAAAATTTGGTTCAATGAGATGAAAATAGTTTTTTGTGAATAGTAACTTTTTACTTTTATTTACCACGGTTAAAAGTAAATAGGATAATTAAGGGTAAAAATGATATTATTATTATCCTAACACATGTCCTAATTCTATTGGATAAGTGTAATTCGACCAAAAAAAACCTTAGGAATAAAATATGACCATTTTGGCCCACCTGGATTAGATTAGGACATTTAATATTAATTTATTTAAAGAAGGGTTAAAATAGTTAAAATCAATGTTTAATAAGTAAATAATCTTTAATATAGGGTTATACACAAGATAAATTCAACTATAAATATTCATTAGAAATATAAATCTATTTCCTACATAATGGTATTTTATTTATAATTTTATACATTAAATAATATAATTTATTTATGACACAAAGATGATGCAGTAATTATCTTATTAATGAAATATTGAAAAAATTGATGTTATAAATACCCAAATAAATGTAATTTGAGACTTTTTATGAATTCTACTAATTTTCTATGTTAATATGAAATGTTAGTATTGATTTAGTTAACTGTTTTCGAACTAATCATTCTGTTATGATTTTCACAAAAATCAACTACCAAATAGTGTCAAAATTGACATAAATTAGTTTTTAAAACAAATATTATATTATTAATTGTTATTTTATTCCTAAAAATCTAAGGATCAGCCAAATTACTTATATAATGTTATATATATTAATAATAAACAACTTGGGGTCATTTTGGCTTGTTATAGTATGTTTATTAACCTTATAGTTTAAGAAAACAAGAAGACACAGTAAAAGTAAAATTATTTAAATTAAGGTTAAATCTAAATGATAAGGTTAAAATAGAAACCTAAACTTGTCTAAATTCTATTGGATGAGAGTATTTCGAACCATACCCACCTTATATTATAAATGACTCAATTTGGAGCTATTAAAAACCGAATATGACTTTATAATAAAATAATATTTTTTTCCAAAGGTGCCCCTCTCCTCCCTTATAAAAGGGCACCTCCTCCCTCTCTTCCTCACACCACATTGAGCCATCAAGCTCATCCAACCCCCGCCAAATTATCTTATCCACTTTAATAGAAACATCCTAGAGGTTCTGGTCTTCTTAAAAGACTAATTTTAGTGCCATAAGAGGAGGTCTCAAAGAGGCGCTTCAAAGAAGAGGTAATGTCCATTACCGATTCTTTCAACTCTATTTCTTCTTCCACATATTCTTCTTTAGTAGTTTCATTATGAAGTAATAACATAAGTATAAATCATATAATGATATGTTATTATAAGTATGAAACAACCCTATTTCACCATCTATCCATCCTACGGAAAACGAAATCACCACGCGTGCGTACGTACGGAATACCGTCTACATGCCGTGGTGAAATCTATTTTTCCACCAACACCTTACATGGATGGGTATAATGGTGTAAAGAATAAATATATATGGTTATTATAAAATTATACTAATTATGATATATTATACCATCCACTCCAATTCTATTCAATAATTATGGGAAGGATATCATCGCTCGTGCGTACGTACGGGCTACCGTCTCCACGACGCGATGAGATTCATTCTCCATGTTAACGATACAAGAATGATCATAAAGTTTATATAATGAATAATAATGAAATATATGAAATAATAATTCTACTGTATTTATGTATATATATATATTTCATCTATTTAGTTTCATTCAATTCAATAAGGAAACGAAAACAGTGTTCATGTGTACGTACGGCCTACCGTCTCCATGAACGGTGTATTTCATTCCTTTTATAAATATATAATATATATATATATGTATATGATGAATATATATTATATATAAATCATGTTTTACATTCTGTAATTATGTAAATCAGGATATAAGTAATAATATCAAGAACGACAAGTCAAAACACATACGATAAATGAAATGATTTTACCCAAAAGGCTGCTTTAACATGAAATTTACAAAAGAACGGGTAATATAAAGTCATAAGTGAAACATATATGATATAATAACAATGAATATGATTCTTTAATAAGTCAATGACATTATTTAAATCATTATACAGGAGTTCCGGATACGTACTAAGCATATCGGACCTAAGGTAAGGGATAATTTTGCAAATCTCATTTTTATCCGAGATTGCTTATTCGTAAGTATTTACTGGGGTTATTTCTATCATCCATGTCCATGTTTTATAAAAATGTATTCATGTATGTTTAAAGTCCTTTTACCCATTTTTACTTATACCCCTTGGTATGGAAGGAATCTTCTTTTATTTACCCTACATGGTACTTTTTTGACATTTCCGACAAAAGTACGAGAAGAATGTTTTTTTAACGTATAGGGCATGAAAGGATTTTTATGGTTTTATAAAGCCTTATTTTCATGAATCTTCCTCCAAAATAATTAATGACTATTTTCAAAAAAATACTTTTCTTTTAAAATTTCATGACATTTTGTGAAAATAAAATGATTTTGAAGAAGAAAGGATATTTTCCTCAAGAATTCATTTCAAGTGTCTTATCAAAACCATTTTTCATCTAAGATGAAATTATTTCATGTGTATGTTTCAAGTATAATGTCTCTATAATTTACATGGTTTCACTTTCCTTATTATGAAATGATATCCATTTCTTTTATATGGATTATGTAATGATGGGATGATGTTTATGAAACCCATTGTATTTATTGGGTTGTTAAGAATTATGTATGTTTATTTTGTGGCACAAGTAAGAATGATGTAATTATGAGATGTGTGGGACCTATATCTCCCTTCAATGAATTGGGTAAAGATTTATATCTCATGAGATAGACATGGCTGGAATGGCAAGTTAAACCGGTTCAGTAATACATGACTGGAATGAGGAGTGAACTCGATTCAGAAAGGGTCTTTTTCCACTAAGATGGTCTTGGAAGCAATGCCTTGGATACTATGGAAATCATATCATGTTCTTAATGGTTTCCAAAATTACATGTTTTAGTCCCCGGATATTTTATCATGATTGATGTTCCCTTATGATATATGCCTTACGTACTTCCAAGATTCATGTCTTTGCTCAAGATTTTGATGTTTAGATTTTATGTTCAAGTTTTTGCATTCAAATTTTTATGGATTGTTTTATGTTCTATATGTTTACCCTTACTGGGCATTTGAGCTCACCCCTTTTATGTTTTCTTTTCCCCAGGATATAAAGAAAGGTTTTAGGTAATAAAAAAAGGGGGAAGATCTTTATTGGGAGATGTTGAAGATCTTTCACCACGATTAGAATATTTTATTCCGAGTTTCCAAAGACACTAAACTATTACAATAATTGTGTGTCTATTTTTGTTATGTATTAAGTATTCCACAAAAGTAATGTATTTTCCATGTACTTCAAGGTTTGGGTCTCTACACACAACATCTATCACAATATCATGTAATCTTTAAGGCACGCTAATGGAATGAACAGAATGTATGAAATGTGATCGCTAGAAAGTACCTATGGGATGCATGAGATGGAATACCCTCATATCATCATATTTCAATAGAAATAGAACCTCAATAATATCAATGATAATAACACAAAACTAGTGAATCACCCAACGTTGAAATCAGAAAAAATTTAAATATTTCAAAACCAGAAAAATTGAAAAATTCTAGGTAAATTGGATTTTCCCAATACACAGTATTGCTACTCCTAAGAACAGGTTATTACCAACTACCTATTGCATCATATCCCATTCTAAAGTCTCTAAATAGTAGTAAAATGGAGAAAAGAAACTCCTCTAATACCACTTTGTAAAATCCTGGTTTCAGGTTCCTTGTAGCGGTTCCCCATACCCGGTTGGTCACATTGACTCAAGCGCATTTCCCCAAATGCTAGAGGCTGGAAACTACCAGTGAAGTAATTGGGTGTGATAGTGTAGAAAAAATTCCCTCATAGGTAGAGTAACTTAGAAGAAATAAACAGTAAACAATATTTGAAGCAGTAATACCATTAAACAAAAATAAATAGTGGAAGACTGATAGTATAAACAACTATGTCATATATATATATATATATATATTATGCATGTCGCATGCATCTAGGTAAGTATAAAAAAAATTCACAATGCTAGAAATAAAAAACTAAAACCAAATTATATAAAATAGTAAACTCCAACAGTAATTCAAGCCTTATCTTGGTCCCAAGGTATCTGGCTCCAATAGCAATCAAGTACCTGATAAAGATATGTGCTTGAACTTATCTATACCAACAACAATATAATCTTTTTTGGTCCAAAAGCATGACCCAAATAGGTTATGAGACAAATCCTAAAATTCAACCACCAAAATACCTCTGCATAACTTTCTGTTAATATATATAGCAGTAAGAATTCAGAAATGAAGCAATAAACTCGGAATTAATCAAATGTAATAAATCCTAATGTTTCCAATTTCAATTGTTTTAATTTAAAAATTATTCAATCCATTGAATAATGTAACCTCAGGTTCTAAAATATATTCTGTATCCCCTTGTATATAATAAAAATAGACTTCTCAAAATATCATCTAAAAATAATGTAATATAGAGTCCATGTTGGTGCTTTGTCTTGGCAGACTCGTCACAATCATTCAAAAATTCACAATCAACCCTCTGGGAAATTCCTCACAGTAAAATCCTTTCTGGGTTCACATATCACCCATTAAATAATAACAACAAACCTCTGGGAAAGGTCACACAATCTAACCCCTATGGTCCCACATAGCACTAATCAAATACAAATAACAATCTAGGTAGGTCTCATGGTCAATTCCCCCTTGGTCTTCATTATAATGACCCCCTAACATATCTCATAGTCAATGCCTTATGGTCAAACAATTATTTCATAACAAACCTATAGATAGCTCTCACAGTCTAACCCCTCAGTCAATGACCCATGGTAGCGCTCACAGTAAATTACCCTCGGTCAAAATTTCATAATGTGAAGCTCATGAATCTGATATAAATTGCAACTCCATCCTAACAACACTAGGCATGAAAACAAAACATCCTAACAAGCTTTCAAGACCCAACAACCATAACCAAATCCAACATGGGAAACACATCTATAATAAAGGTAATAGACCTTATTCAAAATCAAAACCCTTATTAAACAAACAACCCATTGTAGACATTAAACCGGGTTGAATTTCATAACACGAAATACCCTAAACAAGGTTATTCAAAACATTGAGCATATATAATCCAAATTAAACCAAGCAAAGGAAAAAAAATCCTACCTTGATGTCGTACAACGAATACTCTTGATCATTGTCACTTGAATCAACCTAGAACATCATAGATATACAAAGAGGACAAAAAATTTCAACCTTGGAAAACTCAAGATATATGAGAAATCGAAAAGAGAGGCTCTGGGAAAAAAGAGAACTCTCCAATGGGAAACTAACGCACCTAGAGGTATCTCAATCAGACTTCAGATGGAGAAACCGAAGGACCTTGAAGATTTTTGGTTGTTCGCTGCTCTCCTATATGACCCGAGGGTAGAAGAAAGGAGTCGTGGAGATAAGACACGACCCCGGTCTGATTAATCAAATAAAAAGAAAAATACATGGTTTGTTCATTTAATGTGCACGTTGTGTACTAGCCTCAACAAGTCCCCGCTTTAGGCAGTCCACATGTCCATGTACTCAGCCATTACACAACCAGTACAAGACCACACGTAGAAACTTGGTACATGGCATATAATCAATAGTACAGGGTGTGTACTCAATAGTACACAGTGTGTACTCAAGAGTACACGATGTGTACTTAAAAAAATTCTAAATATTCTTTTTTTCTAACAAACTACCCAAAATGACTATCCATACATAAAATGAAGATCTAGGTGCATACATGTTGATGGGTGGTATTTATAGTGGAGGACAAGAGTGTTTTTTATTATTTTATTCATTTGTTTATTATTTTTGGCCCAAAACTATGGATAGTGTGGATTATTGTGATTAAATAATATAACTAGTGGATTTTAGTTTCAACCAGTGGTGCTTATATTATTAATACATAAACCAAAACTCAATAATTCTTGTATTTAGCTTATTCCATAAATTACTATATTTCGCTATTCATCAAAATTTCAACTATTATAGAAAAATAAAAAATCACCATTTCTATTTTTTAATGTGTAGATTTCAAAAATTGACTCCATTTTATTAAAAAAAAATTAAATATAACAAATTTAATTTTAAATAAAATTATAATTTATTTGAAAAATAATGATTTTCAAATTATAATTGATTCTATAATGCATGGAAAAATTAATTAGGTTCTCATAAAATTATTTTACAATATTAAGACAACAATAAAATAATTTATGAATATATTTGATTAAAATAAATTTTCTTTTAAATCGTTACATTAATTATAAAATTTTTGGTAAACATTTATGTTTCACAAAAATACAAATACATAATTTTTCATTTTTCAAAAATTTATTAACTTATTACATTGTTTAAATGTAGTATATTTTCATTTATAAGATTATGAAATTTTATTTATACATTCATATGTGATGATACTATTCAATTGGTTAGGTTACTATTGTTAATGGTCAATGTACTATTCCAAAGTTCATGTTACTATTCCATTGGTTTAAATTCCTTAATTTCTATAAATACTTCTTATTTCATTCATTCGTCATTTATAATTCTTGTATTGTGTTATTTGAGTGATTTTATGTTTTTTTACAATATGAAATAATTACGAGAAAGTGAATTTTAGTGATAGAATTTTGGGTTGTTACATTCTTCCCCCTTATAAAATTTTAATTTACAAACTAAGGGAAAACATGGGAGGGTACTTATCCTATTTTTCTTCCTTTAGATCTCATGTTTCCTCTTTTTACTTATAGTTTTTAATAATACATTGACTAGGTGAGTGGTCTTGTTCCATATAACCTTATCTCTACTATCTAAGATCTTCACTGAATGCTCCCTATAAGAGAGATCATTTTCTAACTGTACCACCTCAGAATTCAATACATGTGAGGGATCTGGTATGTAATTTCTGAAGATGGATACATGTAATACATCATTTAGTTGAGACATGGTTGGTGGATGTGCTACTCGATTGTCCACAGCTTTGAAATGGTCAAGAATATTGAAAGGGACAATGTACCTGACACTCAGGTTTCCTTTCGTCTCAAATACCATGATCCTCTTCCTTAATGATATGAGGAGGAATTCTGTGTCTCTAACCTCAAACTCTAGGTCCCATCGATTATTGTTTGTATGGATCTTCTGTCAAATTTTGGCTACCATGATGTGTTCTTTAACAATTTTAACCTTTTCTACCATTTCTTTGTCTTTTTTATATCCTAGCATCTTACATTCCTTAGCTTCATCTCAACATTCAAGTGTTCTTCATCTTTTCCCATAAAGATATTCATATGGAGACATTTGGATGCTCTAGTGGAAACAGTTATTGTAGGAGAACACTGCCAAAGGTAGGTGTTAGTCCCATCATAATTTTAAGTCTATATAATAAGATCTCAACATTTCTTCTAGTTTCTAAATACTCTTCTCGTATTGGAAATCAATTTATGGGCGATAATCCATTATAAAGATTAGATCAGTGTTTAGAGAATGTTGGAGACTTTTCAAACACATAGAGGTAAATATCAGATCTTGGTTGGATACAATCGATAGTTGTAATCAAATAAGGTTTACCACTTCTCTTATGTATATTAGTGAAGGTTTTATGAGTGGGAAGTCCTCTAGAATTATGAAAAAGTGAGATGTATTTGTAATACCATCCACAAAAAACAGGATAGTATTATCCCTTCTGGATGTCTTTTGATGTCCAGTGATAAATTCAATGGGGATTCTTTCCCATTTCCACGTTAGTATAGTTAACGGATTCATCATCCCCTTATAACTTTTCCTTTTGGACTTCACTTTATTCTATACCAAGCACTTGGATGTATATTCAGTGATCTCATTATTTATATTTCTCAACCAATAGTTCTCTCAAACATGTTACTACATATTTTTTCTCCTTGTGTGAATAGAGAATTTTTGTACTATGTGCACCATTCATAAGCTATTTATTTATATCTTGATTGTATAGTACACATAGTCATGACCCAAATCTTTCGACTCATTCCCCATCAATTTCAAACACTGATGATATCCTGTATCTAATATCTTCCACCTTCTTCTTAATTTAAAAATCATTTCATTGTGAATCCTTTATTTTCTCTATAAGAGATGGTTTAGATATCACTTGAGAAAGGATTGATGATGTTCCTTCCTTAATGATTCCCATTTCTATCCTTTTTGTGTCTAATAAGATTGGATCCTTCTCAATTATCATCATTGATAAAGATCTAGTATCCTTTCTACTTAGGGAATCTGTCACCTTATTTTATTTACCATGATGGTAGTGGATTGAGGAGTCATAGTTCTTGATGAGCTCTAACCATCTTAGCTGGATCATATTAATCTCTAGCTATGTTAATATATATTTGAAACTCTTTTGATCCATATATATTCCACACTTCTCCCTATAGATATAATATTGCGAAATTTTTAGTATAGAGATAATAACTACTAATTTGAGATCTTGTGTGGGATAGTTTTTCTCATTAATTTTTAACTTCCTTGAGGTGTAAGATATCACATTTTCATTTTTAATCAGTACACAACCTAGTTTGTTCTTTTAAGCATCATTTTATACAACAATGAGTTCCACACTTGTTGATAGTGTTATCCCTGGTTTAGTGATAAACCTCTTTTTTAAATTGTTGAAGTAGTCTTCACATTCACTGATATAGAAAAACATCACTCCCTTTCGAGTCATCTGGGATCTTGGGTTTCAAAATTGTGCGATGTTCGTCAAAAATAGTCAGCAATACCCAGCTTGACTAAGGAAACTATGGATCTCTTTTTTATTTATTGGATTCAACCACTCCTCAAATTCATTTAACTTAGAAGGATTGACATATATTCTATTACTTTTGATAACATTCCCCAATAATGAGACTTCCCCCCATAAATAACTCACATATACAATACTTTTCATATAGTTTCTTCCATTTCAAAGTCTTTATAACAATGTTCAAATGCTCCTCAGGTTCCTCTTTACTCTTTGAGTGTATCATAATATCCTCAAAAAGACTTCCACAAATTTTTCAAGGTAATCTATAAAGAATTTATTCATTAATTCCATCAAACATTCAGGTGAATAAACTAGTCAAAATGGAATGTATATGAATTCAATGTGTTAATTATTTTTTTAAAAGGGATTCATTGAAATATCTTCCCTTCTCACCTTTAATTGGAGATATCCCAACCAAGGGCCCACCTTATAGAAATACTTATCCCAAATTAGTTGATCGAATAAGTCGTCAATAAGTGGAATTGGATACATGTTATTTATTATGATTTTATTGAGCTCATGATAATAAATTATGGTGCTCATTTATGCATTTGTATTCTTAATAAAGAGGACTTGAACACCCCATAGTGAAGCACATGGGAATATAAAACTCTTGTTCATATTCTCTTATAAATGACTCTTAAGTTATTCTAGCTAAACAGTGTCCATTCTATAAGGTGTCTTAGATATAGTTAGAGATCCAAGAATAAATTCAATTGAGAACTCAACTTCTCATTCATGAGTAAGACAAGGAAACTCTTCAAGGAACTCATAATTGTAGTCCCTAATAATATGAAAGACTTCTAAAAAGATCCTCTCATTTTTCTTGATTGTTTTAGGTAGATATGATTGCTCAAAAGGAAATAATATCAACAATTGAGACAATGATTTAGATATATTTTCATCATCCTCCTTACACTTCTACAAAATAAGAGGATACCTCGGGATTTAAAGAGTGATCTTCTTTTCATAAAAGTCAATGTTGTATTTATATAAATATAGATAATCTATTCCAAATATAGCATAATACTCCACCAAATGAAGAAATAAAATAATTTTTTGGAATTTTATTCCACAAACATTAACTAGGGAGGATTTATATACATTCGATGCTATAATTGGCCCATTTTTTTATCTCACAGATAACAGAACCTCCATATTTTGAGGTGGTGTTTGAGTAGTTATATTAAACAAACAATAAATGAAATAATTCATAGAACTATAATCAAATAGTGTGTTCTTTATTATTGAATGAATAAATAGTGTACATATCCCCACATCATTGTTGGGATCCACCTTAGTAGTAGTGATAGAATATTCCCTTACTTTCTCCCTTAGAAGTTGTTGTTTATGATTTCCTCTAACATCCCTTGGCTTAGGGCAGTGGTTTTCATAATTCCCATTTTCATTGAAGTTGGAACACTACATGATAGGTTGCATGTTGATATGGACCTTCCTTTCTTCATCTTAATTAGTGGGATTCTTCATATCCCTTTAGAAATATTAGCCAGATTCCATATTATTCTATATTTGAAGCATATCCTGGTTCCCTTAAGAAAATTCTTAGCATTATTTTACCCAAAACATTAGCATGTTGTATTTTGGTTTTTCTTTACATTATGGGATTTATCTAATTATCCTCCCATATTAAACTCATATTTCAATTTTTATCTATCAAAACCCATCCCTTGGGCCCATGTTTTAAATACCTCAATCCCGCCTTCCAAATGACAGGTGTTAGAGACTAACCGCAGAAATAAATATCCCAAAAAAGAGAAAGTATTGCCTTTAAACCTAGAAAAAATACCAATGAGGTACACAATAAGAGAAAACCACAAACTATAACTAATAAAAGTAAAAAATGTTAACTGAAGCATAATGGTCCAGTATACAAACCCAACTAAATGAAATTATAGAAAAAAGGGAAAATTTTCACCTAAGGTCATCTGCCAAGGATTCTACCAAAAGGTCAGGTTCAGGTCATCACTATGGATCTCCATGTAAACCACTCTCCTCCATGAAACTTCTACTCCTATCTCCCAATACTCGGTCAACGTTGTCTATTTTCAACATAAGACACAACAAGGTGTGTTCGAATCCCATGTAGGGGTGAGTATAAAAATACCTATTAGGGACCCTGAGACCCCTGAAGGTAACCCAGAGTTCCACAATGGAAAACCCATAGAGAAAAATCTCAATGCCAAAGAACAAGTAAAAGATAACTAACACCAGGTATATAATGTAAAGAAAAAAAATAATGATGATTATTTGTAAAGCTAAATCATCTTATTCTGTTCATAATTTCCACTGGTGAACCACGAAGAAGTTGTTCTATTTTTAATACACATATGTTTGTAAGTCACCGATCCACACAGGGGTCGTAAGTCGTAGATCCACACTGGGTTGAATGTCGCTGATCCACGACAGGCTACTCTAAGGCTAGTCCTCGTCGGTTCGTGCTATTGTTGATACACACATGGTGATAAGTCTTCAATAAATTTAGGGTTATAAGTTTCTAAACCACGACAAGCCACTCTAATGGTGGTCCTTGTTGTGATGTTCTACTACTGATCCACACAGGGTCAAAAGTTGCTGATCCACATATGGTCGAAAGTTGTTGATCAACACCAAGTATTAATTAGAAGATCCACACAAGGTTGTAAGTCACTAATCCACAAAGGATCGCAAGTCACTGATCCACACAAGGTCGTAATTCGTTGATCCACACAAGGTCGTTGGTCACTAATACTAATCCCCAAAGGGTTTCTCTCTACATAAAAATCAGCCACAGGATTCCCGCACTTGTTGTTCATGAGTTCCATATATTCTTCTCCTCAATTCATTGGTCATACCTCAACTTCCACTAATTCCTATAAATAAGCTACATGAATAATCACCATGTCAAAATAGTTCCAACACAACTGACGGCACGTCAATCGGACGCACGGTCTGTGAGTTATAGGCATTCTTTTTACCGAGGGCCCAATAGGATTAGAGTTCGATCCAATCCGGCCATACTCAAATATTCTCTAAAACCAAAGTGGAGTATCTCAAAATGGACTCATCTTTATAATGGTTCTAACTTCATAGACGATGCTTCAAACGAGTGTTTGTTTTAAGAGTTTTGGCCCTTTAAACGTAACTGGGTGAGGGTTCGGTCCGACCCAGGTATGGCCCGACCCCAGGGCCCAGCCTAGTCTAGTCTTCCAGCTGGGTTCGGTCCTAGCACCCCCAAACAGAAGTGGGTCCATTCGGGTCTTCCAATTGTGGCACTAGTTTGGCACCACCGTTCCAGCAGGCCGGTCTGGTGGACCAGTCAAGGGCGGGACACTTAGACATAGGTCCTCCATTACCGCAGTCGTAGCCACAGTGTCTCTGCTGTGGCGCACCACCCACCATCAATGCTTCAAGTATCGGTCAACCGCCCCCTATCTGCCATGGTTCTTGCAGGCAACTCCACCTCCTCATTGCTAGCGAGAGTCAGTCGTCGATGCCTTGTCGGTGGTGTCGCGCCGACGGAACTCCCACGGTTCACCAGTTAAGCTCTAGTGATCCAATTTTCTTCCCGTCTATGCCTACGGTACTACCAGGACACTACAATCACTGTGTGGCACTTGGTTTCATGTTTAAGACAATTTGAACATTAACCAATGATTAACGCATCAAAACTGAGATTGGTGGAGGGTCCAGGCCTTGTTCGTTGGCATGTACCCATCATGTTAGTGTTTTGACATGGGTAATGCATTGATAATTACATGAAATATAGAAATTCCCAAAGAAGCACTGTATCAACCACCCGCAAGAATGAATGGATCCTGGATCAACCCGTTAGTTGGTTGATCTGCATTCTTCGTATTAATCAATAATGGGAAGAGGAAATATTGTAAATGTATAAACAATTTAAACCACCTACCTTGAACACGTTGGATTCACTGATGGCAACAGAGGAGAATCTGTTGTTAGCAAATTTTTGTCAACATTCATCGATCTCGGGATCGAATCCTCAACAACATCGTTCGTTCCTCATTCATCATTAGAGAGGTTTTTCACTAGTGCTTCATCAAGAGTTCTCCCATGGGATCTCAAATCTCATGCCAAAGGTTTTCTTAATAAAATAAAAATATCCCCCATGTCGTGTTTAATTAATAGGGATCACTAAGGAATCTCAATAAATTAATCTATTAAACATACGACATTTGTGGTTACACAACTATAGTAATAGGTCATTTAATGTCCTCTACTTAATGATCGTCCAACTCGACGGTCCTACCACTATCGCTCAAAAGATGAAAAAAGAATAAAATAAGTTCTTTAGTTATATTATTGTTTTTAAGAAATTAAGAAAAATAAATTTTTCGTCTGACATTTTCCAAACAAAGTTAAGATTTTTCTAAGTGAATCCTAGTGCTGTGAAATCAACGGTGCTCTCAGTTTTTAAATCAGATCATCGGCTTAAAAGATAGAAAATCCCGCCTCCACGTTTACTGAACGTAACTTAAAAAAAGTTCCAAATTCTATTCTGGAATCTCTAGGCCTCATAATCACATCCTTACAATTTTCACAGTCTCGTAATAACTCTATATAAATAAAAAATATATTTAATTTCTGGGACTTTACATTCATTCACCTTAGGTCTTTACATCCCTGAAATCCACAATAATGGCTACGAAAACAAAAGCGGGTGTTTGTGCATGAATCTGAGCCTCCCACTCCCATGTGCTCTCTTGGAGGTTCACATGCCGGCACCAAACCTGAACTAGAGGAATTGACTTCCCTCATAGGATCTATTCCTGTCGATCCACTATCTATACCAGGAACTCTGCAAACTTCTCCCAATTTTCAATGTCCTTCTCTCCCTAGTCGATGACATGTGATAGATCGTGCACGTATCGCCTCATGTGAGACAAATGGAAAACATCATGGACCCTATGAATTTATGGAGGAAGTGCTAGGTGGTATGCCACCTCTCAAACTATTTTTGAGAATCTGGAAAGTCCTGATGAACCTCAGAATTAGCTTTCCATCCTAGCCAAATCTCTAAAATCCTTGTCGAGTTGGACCCAAAGGAAAACATGAACACCCTCCTCAAACCCCAGGGGTCTCTATTTCCAATTGGCATAAGACTTATTCCTACTCTGTATATTCTTCATCTTCTCCTGGATGATATGCACCTTCTTAGTGGTTGCTCGTACCAACTATGGTCCCATAAGTGATGAATCCTATATCTTTGTCCAATATAGAGGTTATCTTCATGGTCTCCCCTTCAAGGACTCAAACGGCTCCACACCGATGGTGGAGTGATTTTTGTTGTTGTATACGAACTCCACCTTGGGAAAATGATCCTCCCAACTGCGGCCAAAATCAAGGACGTAAGCATGGAGCATGTCCTTAGGTGTCCTTATGGTCTGCTCCATCTGACCATATATCTGGGGGTAAAGGTTGTGCTCAATTGTGCGGAAACATGATGCTCATCTCTTACTTGAGGACAAGTGAGGCATTGTGAACTGAACTATACCACTTCTTCCTTCATCTCTAACAACCAGTACAGATGTCAGAGGTCCTGGTACATCTTCACCACACCATGATGTACCACCAAAGGGGATGTATCAAATTCACTTAACACCTCCTCCCATAACGTCATTAGTACCATGGTGCATCCTTTGAAAAGGATGATGTGCTCCCAACCTATAGAAAATCCATCAGGAGAAAGTATTAAGGATATCTAAGCATGTCGAACCTCATAGTCAACTCTATAAGTTTCACCTCCCCAACATGATATAAGAGTGGGAGAGTGATATTTATAGATTAGAGATAAGTTTCTCCATCACAATCCATGAAGGACATTTGTATCGTGGTTAGCATATCTGTCACCTCACTCAACAGTGGTAAACCAGACCTCCTACTGCATGCATCTACCACCACATTCTCCTTCCCAGTAGTATAAACTATCTTGAATTCATAATCCTGGAGGAACTCAAGCCATCACCATTTTCTCAACTACTGTAAGGCCTATAAGAACCTTTTCAAACACACTAAAGGCTACGCCTTTTAATTGATTGATGTTCCCATAGGCCCTTTGGTAGTGGGTACTCATTCTCCACGGCCACTTGGTTAATGTACTAGTAATCCACACATAACCTCGAACATTGGGTCTTACTAAGCCCTTCCTATACAAGTCCCACAACTATACTCTCAACTCCTGGAGCTCCGTGGGAGGCATCCAATATCATGTTATAGATGTCAGTGGCATCCCTGGGTACAAGCCAAAGCAAAATTCCCTCACCTTGCAGGGAGGTAATCCTAGAAACATATTTTGAAAGGATGTTCATTGACTCTACCACTATTGTTGGGAACTCAAAACTCAAAACACCTGCTTCCATGAGGGTAAGGCTGGATGACTCAAGAGTGATGGACTGCACCCTACTATGCATGATTTTATCCCATGATTTGTGGGTTTCTTTTTTCACCAATCAAGGAAAACCCTATTCCAACGCTGTAGATATACCACTTCCTTTTGCCTAAAATATTCAATATGAGAATGATCTATGGATAACCAGTCCATACCCAAACTAACGTCGTAAGTCCTCGACCCTTCTACCAAAAGGTTCCAACCAAAGGTCTCACATCAAGGGTCAGATCACACCGTTAGCATAAGTATGATTTTTGAGTCTCCTCCCATAGGTATCTACAGATTTAACCATCAATTAAATGGGTTAACTGAAAAATATAGGCCTTGAACAAGATTCATGACAAGAAGGAATGATTAGTACTTATTTTTATTAATTCTACATATAGTAGTAGACACAGACTGTACCTCGAGTCATTCCTAGAACCCTTGGGTCACACTCCTTGATTGCATGCAACTACTCCCTTCCCCTGTCCTCCTACTCTCTAAGCCTAGTGGGGACCACATTTGGGTGGAGGTTGTAACGTGTTGAAATGTATACCACCTCCTCATGCTCTCTTATCTCCCATTCCACATCTAATACCCTAAAAATTAATCTGTCCCAATCACTTCCTCTTCCTCAAACATTATCCTTGTCTGTGAGACTGATTTCGGTTTACTACTTTCCCAATTTTGACATTCACTGCCGGTATCTACTAAGCAAAAGAATTTTCAACCAAAAAGGTTCTCTCGAGGTCCCTAACACAAGTAGGAATGCACCGAGGAATAGTTATGGCTCATATGACCCTAGAAACATCTCTCTTGGAGGTTTGATCCCTAAATCACTAGTCGTATCGTATTCATTTAGTACCTGGAATAGTTAGTACGCCTCAACAAACACTTAGTTACCGACATGTCAACTATTCAAAACTATAGAAGCTCTTGGGAACACATACCCCTTACATGTTTTATAGAAAGAGAACCCTCCTCTCAGAAAAAGATCACAAGATCTATCCATGAAAAAGTCACCTTGTCATATAATAGGTGTAATCTAAACCCTCTCATCGCCCTTCTAGGCCATGTAGACTACTCACTGCCAGAACTGCCATCAGATCTAATGGCGCCCTGGGTATATGGGAACTTGGTCACCACTTTAGGACAGTCCTTAACTGCATGTGAGTTGGGATCGCCAAATAACCTAAGGGGTATCTTTAACTAAAACTCATGAAAGTAAATGATCCTATATTTTTCTTCTATCGGTAGTACCGGTAGTAATTGTTGACCAATAGGCAGTGGTATCACTGGGACACCACCTGAAGGTACCATCTCGGGAAACAATCCTTTTACTAAAGACTCATCACTCTATGGACCATCCCCATGGTCATGCATTGGAATCATAGATGGTTTTCTGCATGGAGGCATCTTTAAACAGTATTCAGATAAACCATGGTCATCAAGTTATACCTGGTGAGCTGAATAAAAATAGATTGAGAGAAAAAAAATTTCAAAACACATGAAACTAGAGTTTTTATGTACCAAGTCGGAAAAAAGAATTCAGGGTCCCAATGTTTGGATGTGTTACCCACCGCATGAACACTGGACTCGTTGGACTAAAATCCTAGATCAATACACATAACACTATTTCCCCTATCAAAAATAAAGGCTCTTATCTCGTCTAGTAGAACCGACCGCTTTTGAAACCACTTTGTCATGGCCCATCCCTCAGGGCCCGTGTTGTGACTACCCCAGGCATGCCTTCCAAAGGATAGGGGTTGGTGACTAGAACCAGAAAGGAATATCCCTAAAATGGGAAGGAATTGCCTTTAAACCTACCAACACACAGACCAGATACACAATAAGAGCAAACTATGAATTATCAATACTAAAAGTAAAAAGTGTGAAATGAAGTAGAATTTTCCAGTATACATACCCAACTAAAAGAGATTACAAAATATGGGTTAAATAGCTCATGAGGTCTTCCTCCAAGTATCCTACCTGAATGGTAGGTAAATCTCATCATTGTATCTTCCCACATCAAATGGTCTCCTCTATGCACCATCTAGTCCTTGCTCCCAATACTCATTAAAATTTTTCCATCTTCTGTACAACACACAACAAGGTGTGTGCAAAGCCCGTGTAGGGTTGATTATAACATTACACAGTAGGGACCCTGTGACCCCCAAAGATCTCCCAAAATTATACAATATAAAAACTACAAAGCATGATCTCAATAACAAAACACAAGTAAAAGACAGATCACACCAGATGTACAAATTAAAGAATATGAACAATAATGATTATTCCTAAATAAAAATCATCTTATTCTATTGAGAATATCCACTACTGAACCATGGAAAAGTCATTTTATTACTTATCCACATAGGGTCGTAAGTCACCGATCCACTCAGGGTTGTAAGCCACTAACCTACATAGGGTTGTAAGTCACTGATCGAGGATGGGCCTTTCAAAGGATGGTGCTCATCTGGTCAAGTAGCTATTGTTCCACATAGGTTTGTAAGTCATTGATCCACATAAGTTACTTAGAAGCTGATCCACGGCGAGCCGCTCTAAGGTTGGACCTCTTCTAGTTGTGCTGTCGCAGATCCACACAGGGTCGTAAGTCATTGATCCACACAGGGTTGTATGTCACTGATCCACATAGTTACGTTTGTCTCTAATCCACATAGGGTCATAATTCACTAATTCAAAAAGGGTTTTAAGTCACTAATGTTGATCCACAAAGGGTTTCTCTTCACTTGATAGTTAGACACAATATTTTTGCACTTGGTACACTTGTGTTCTATATATTTTGTTCCTCAAGTCATAGATTTTAACTCAAATACCACAAAGTCCCATGAAAAAATAACTCTAAGAACCTCCTTGTCATAAGGGTTCCAACACAATAGACAGTGCATCAATTAAACGCTCAATTTGTAAGTTATAGGCATTTTAGTACCGAGGGCCCAGTTGGATTCGAGTTCGATCCAACCCATTCATACTCCAACTATGGCCAAAATCATAGTGGAGTATATCAAAAGGAGTGTGTCTTCCTAAGGCTTAAAACTCCATAGATGGTTCATCAAACTGGTGTCCGGTTTAGGAGTTATGTCTCTTTAGTTGTAACTGGGTCAAACTAGGTCTGAGTCCAGTCTGGCTGGACCTGGTCCGGTCTGCTAGCTCGGCGTGATCAACTATATGGGAGAGGTCCTAGCTCCCTCAAATGGACACCAATCCATTAGGGTCTTCCAACATCGGCGCTCGGTTGGCATCACCCTTCCATCTGACAGGTCCAGTGGACCGGTCACTGGTAGGACCTGTGGACGCAGATCCACCACCACCATGACTACAGTCACAACATCTCCTCCACGGTGCACCCCCGCCCTCAACACATCCAATGTTGGCTGGCTAGCCCCTATCCTCCACGACACCCACGGGCACTGCCACCTCTTCATGGTTGGTGAGATCTGGCTACCGCATTGGCGTCGGTGCTACTGCACCAGTGGCACATTCGCGGGCCACCAGTGAAGATCTGGTGGTCCGATTTTCTTCCTGCGTGACCCTAAGGGCCTCCCAGGACACCACCATCACTGTGTGGCCCTCTTTTTCACGTTTCCATTATGTTGAACATTATCCCATGAAGAATGCATCAAAAGCGATATCAGCAGACGGTCCAAGCCTTTTATCGTTGGCCCATGCCCTCCACATTAGTGTTTTAAGATGGGTAATGCGTTGATCATTTCTTGAAAGAAATAAATCCTCAAATCAAACCTTGCATCTACCAACTGCAAGAAGGAATGAATCACGAATCTACCCATTATTCGGTTGATCCGCATTTCTTTGTATTAATCAATAATGGGAAGATGAAATTATTTAAATGTATATACAATTTAAACCCACTACCTTGAACACGTTGGATTCACGGATGATGAAAGAGGATAATTTGTTGTGATAAGATGTTTGCCAGCATTCATTGATGTCTGGATCGAATTCTCAATTACGTTATTCAATAATCCTTCTTCATTGGAGAGGGTTTTCCATAGGCGCTTCCTCAAGATTTCTCACGTGGTGTCTCAAATATCATGTCAAAGGTTTGTTTAATAAAAGAACCCCCCACCCCCCGCATTGTGTTTAATCAACATAGTTCATTAATGAATCTCAATTAATGAACCTATTTAACATATAGAATTTGTGGTTACAAAACCAATGTAACATGTCATTAAATTTTCACCACTTAATTTCTAACCATCCTTGTGGCCCCACCACTATCTCTCAATAGTTGCAAAATGAATAAAATAACTTCTTAGTGATTTTGATATTTTTTCCGAAAGTCTAAAAAATAATTTTTCAACCAAATTTTTCTAAACAAAGATATGCTTCATGCGAATCTTGGCACTAAAAAATCAATGGTTATCTCATATTGTCATTCTGATCACTAGTTTAAAATATTGAAAATCTAGCCCTCCCATTTACTGAACATACCTTAAAAAAGTTCCAAATTATGTTCCATGATCTCCAATCCTCTGAATCACCTTCCATAAATTTTTTCAGTCTCATAGTAATTCTATATAATTAAAAACGTATACTCAATTTCTGGGAAATTACATTATCCCTGATCCCATGAGACTACTGAGAGTCTTCAATATCTATTTCAACCTTAATGGTACAAAAAAACACCACCTCATAACTATCAATGTGCCACATCACCAACACTTATTGAAAACTCAATTTTACTCTACTAAAGATGATATCTACCATTATTTTAGTGTTCATGACTATGTTGGAGGTTTAATGTTCAATACTTGTAAATTTTACTTCATACTCTACGATAGACTCATCTTCCTACAACTTTTTTCTGAGTAAATCTCTCTCCACCTTGAGAAAGTGGCGTTTTGGAAAATATTTATTAAAAAATATTTTTCTTGAATTCCATTGAATAAATGGAATAAATTTCACCCATGGAATTTGGGTTTCTGATCAGTTTCCACCACTTATCACATTTCCCATCAATATGATAGTCCACCAGTACAACATTCTCTTCTTCTAGGCACTAGAGGATAGGGAATATCTTCTCAAATAAGTTAATACATTGTTCTATGAGTAGGGGTTCAGAAGAACTACTAGACCTTGGATTCCTTTTTGGAATAATGGATTCAACCAAAAAAATATCTTTCTTAGGAGAAGGAGGAATTTTCACATGATTCAATTTACTACTCATAACTTGAGCAAGTTTAGAAAGTACTTTCATTGAGGTTTTGACCTCATGTTCCCATCATATTTGTAATTTCATTAGGGAAATCGTCACATTTTTATCCCATTAATTTTTATCATGGATTATATTATGTACATCCATTAATTAAGAAATAAATTACAATTAGAGGGGATTGAAGACATAGCTAATAATCATATTAAAATGAAACAATGAACATAGGGGAAGAAACAAGTAAATGAAAATCATATCCTAATTTTTTATTCCCTATGATTAAATCTTGGTTATCCATGGTTATAGAATTATCCCTAAGGGTTTCACTACAACTTTATATTACTAATATCAAAAAATAACTAAACCATCAACCTTTGTAGCCAACATTAACATCTGTACCCTTTTACACATACTATTACATTATTTTTAGCATAACTTTCCATTAAGTATAAAACAAGGATCGTAAAGTCTTGGGTATTTGTAATATGAGCTATATAAAACTGGAATAATGAAACCAATGTAAGAAAATATTCTATTTAATATTCCTAATGATATATTAACTTATTATTAGCCCATAAATATACACAGGATAACTTGAGTAATAGATTAACAAAGGGATATGATAAAAATCCCTATAGGGAATAGGCATATGAATAAAGCATAGCACAAGGGTTATAAGGCATTATATGATGACATAAAAAGTAATGGAACTTGAATTAACATATGAGATCAAAACATATAGATCATGGACTCAAGTAATCATTGAATCATATTAATGTGCAAACAACATACAACATGACATAATCGTGATTAAAGGTTAACCACCAAGACCATTGCACGTAGAGGAGCTTGAGTCAAGGCTAACCACCAAAACCATTACACATGGATGACAACTGATCAAGGATAACCACCAAGAATATTGCACATAAATTACCATGAGACTAAATATTAAACAATGAATTAGAGTGTTGTATGGGATCACTCATCATAACATGTTCTTGATTATGTTTGAAACTTGGAGAATCAAGCATATGGGTCACCCCTGGAAATAATTGGGTATCATAACCATATCATAAAACAAAAAAAAAGGAATATCATAATATTGTTCATGAAAGAATCAATTTAAACCAAATATTGAAATTAATAGGTTAAAATAGGAATATATCATGATAATTGATGTCAAATTTAAATGAAAACATAGAAATATTATAAATGAATCATTTTAGTGCGGTTTATGGAAAATAAAAAATATAATTTTAAAAAAATGACATAGTATTTTATATAAAACTAGAAATTAAACCATATGGATTATGACGATACAATTATTTTTTTAGAAGAAAAATGGGGGTGCATAAAATAATTGTATGTTACTTGAAAATGGGTCAGGAATTGGGAAGTTCCCTTTAATATAGCTTGCTTATTAAGAATAATTGAGAATGGGGCCTTTTTAAAAAAAATATTCCAACTTAAAAGATAGATGAAATAATATGGATAAAATATTTTAGAACATATAAAAACAATTTAGAATAATTATATAAAAATAAAGATTAATTATTTTAGGGTCAAGATAGATAAATCATAACCCAATGGAAAAAATGGAGGTTTGAAAACAATCCCTTACCATATGTCTGAAATTATTATGTACTTGATATTAATGAACTATATAGTAAAATTAAATCCACTAAAATATTAAATAAAAACATTTTATACATTTATTTTATTTACTATAGTTTTATTCAATTCATTTATGGCATTTTTAATGAGTTATAAGACACAATTTTTTTTTGTTTTGGAGTGTTTGTTTCCTTGGTTTTAAATATTATTTAACATGTAAAAATGTATAGAAAATCATGTGAATTAAGAATAGTTTTACAGAATTTAAATTATATGTTATTAATGAACATATATAATATAAAATGGTCTTATATATCATTTTCCCCTTATTTTCGGATGATTTATTAGATAAAACATTAATGATAATTGTTTTGATTATTTTGGCATTTTTTCGTTCATCATAAACTACTTTTGATTTATTAATTAATATTATGTATATATACTAGTTATAGAACTTTAAATAAGTTTTAATATATGTACTAAAATCTTTTTCAACCATAAAATTTTTTATGACCATCCTTGGAGGCGATAATTGACATTGAAAACTCGCAGTCCTTGAATGCGATAAATCAACACATCACGGACAATGTTTTCATTTTTAGAACAAAATGAGAGGGAAAAAATAATTATGAGTTGTTAATTAAAACAATAAATTTATAGTATATAAAATATATTGGTATTATCATGTCACTTGTATATGGGTATGTTAGGAGAGAAAATAAAAATAAAAGAAACTGAATATAAATGAAAAGAAAATGAAATAGGTTTTTACCCCTTGAATTATTCTCCTTGAGAACATGCTTGAGGCATTTGACTTTGGTATTTTATTCATAATAATGGATTCTAGTTATTGGTGATACAATTATAATCTATTTTGGGCATAATTAGGATAAGATTCAAGGATTTTGTTGTGTGAGGAGAAGATGTGGTGAGTGGCATTATTTATAATAGAGGAGAGAATTTTTTTTATTATTTTATTCATTTGTTTATTATTTTGGCTCAAAACTATAAATAGTGGGAATTATTATTACTAAATATAGTAACCAGTGAATTTTAGTTCGAACAAATGGTTCTTACATCATCCATACTTCAAACATCACTCAAAAATTCATGTATTTAGCTTATACCATTAAAGGTTATATTTAACTACTCCCCAAAAATTCACCTATTTTAGAAAAAACCCAAAAATTAAAACAAGTTTTATTTAAATGTCTTAAATTAAAAAATAGACTCAATTTTATGAAAATAATGTTCTAATTATTATAAATTTATATTTTAAATAAAATTATCATTAATTTGAAAACTACTGATTTTAAAATTATAACAGATTTTGTAACACTTTGAAAAAATAATTAATCTCTCATAAAGTTATCTAATAATAATTAGACAAAAAAATAATTTATGAATATATTTTATTTAAATAAATTTTATTTTGAATAATTATATTAATTAAAAAATTCTAAATAAGCGTTTTGATCCAAAAGAATTACAATACATCATTTAACATTTTTAAAAAAAATTATATACTTATTCCAAGATATAAATATATCATATTTTCATTTCAAAGATGCCTAAACTTTATTTATACTTTCTTATGTGAGGTTACTATTTTATTTTTTGAGTTTGAATTATTAATGGTCACATTGCGATTCCAATGGTTATGTTACTATTCTATTGGTTTAGGTTAATTAATTTCTAAAAATACTTATTATTTCATTGATTCTTCAATTATAATACTTGTATTGTGTTCTCTAAGTGATTTAATGAGATTTATACTGTATAAAATAATCAAAAGAAAAAAAATTCCTTGATACAATTTTGGGTCATTATAGGTATGAATTATAATAACAAAATTTTAAAAATTAGGTGTAATTTTTTTAGAGAAATAAAATTTATTTGTAAATAAGTACTAATTTTTTTGTAATATTTTTAGATGATTGAAAAATCTGTTTTTCTAAAAAAAAAAATTTTTTCCTTTTCATGATCGAAATATAAAATTAGTTTTTTACACTTTTATAACATTTATTATTAAAAATAAATTAATCTTTAGAATCAACATGTCAAAATTTTCTTTGGGTGAATTTCTGAAACATTTTTAAAAGAATAATTTTTTTGGTGAATAGTTAAAATTACTAAATTTATTAAAAACTGCCATTTTCTTTAAAGAATTTACAAATTTACATCTCGTACAAAAAAATTAAAACTAAAATAGTTCTATTATATATTTATTAATTTAATTTAGTTAACTACCATCTAATTCATATTTATTTTTGATATTAAAACTTTCTATACTTATGAAAAACTTCTCCTTGGAGAACTACTTATTCATCTTACCTATGGGATTAATATTAAACTATGTTTTCCTATATAAATGAATTTTATTTTTAAAAATAGATTCCATATTTTTAATCATCATAATTAATAATATATAATATTTTCAATTTAATTTTTTTCGAAAATGAATAATAAAAATTTTAAAAATTTATCAATATAGTCATGGTTAAAACATGTATACCAGGGGATTAAACTAAATTATTAAGGACAAAAATAACCAAAAAACTTCTCCAATTTATATCTGTTGCACATATTTAAATAATTATTACATTATTCTCTATTCTTATGTTCTTTTGGGAAACTTTTCAATCAATGGGACCAATATTATATTTTACAAAAAGAAAAAAGAAAAACCATCATGATCTTACTTTTATATTTCAATTATGTGTTCACATAGAAAGAAAGAAATATATCAACAAATATTAATGGTAATTTTTATAATAATTAAATTAATTTCATGTGATTAATTTATATTAATTTTTTGGTAATTATATAAATACATTAAATTCTTATGTAAAGACAACACATTAATTAATTAATTAATTAATAGAAAAATAAATTAAATGATACTAAAAATATTAAATATAAAATAATTGAGTGAATTATTTTATTTCATGATTTTTTCAGTTATATATGAAATTGTATTTTTTTGAAATTTATATATTCAAATTCTCCCTATGTAATGATTTTTTAAAGTTATATAAAATGAATAGTGTCCAAATTGACATTAATGATATTTTATAATAAATAATATTTTATTAAATTATTTAAAATTAAAAAAAAATCATACCCCAAGTACTTTCATTATTATATGTCAAAAAATATCAAAAATATTCTAATAATGGACCAATATTTCATTTAACATTATTATATTAGCCCCTAAATAATTAAACCTTTATAACCATAGAAAAGTATAATACATGGTTTGGCATGTTTCATGCACTTTAGTGAAAACTAATTCCCCACAGACATAGGATTTTAATTTAAAAAAATTTATTTGAAATTTATAACAAGTGGATACAATTAATTTAATATGTAACATTTTATTTCCAGTCATAAATGATAAATTTCCTTGAAAAAAAGGCTAGTTACCATAGTGGAAACTAAAATATTACAGGTAAGGAAATAGGGAAGTTAAGGAACGAATTATTTAAAACATGTTATTTTTTGTGTGTGTTGGAGGTGTGTATAATTCATATAATACCTCCATTTTGTTGTTAATAAATTTTTTATGAATTTGGGTTGTGATTGACTCCCCGTTATTGAATAGTTTTTGGTATTTTTAAAAATGTCTCTCCTCAATTATATAACGAACCTCCTCCCCTCATTTATTCACACTTATGAATACATTTAGATCAAAAAACCCACACCAATGTAAATCCCCAATAATATTATCCATCTTACAGTGATGTTAGTATTCCCAAAAGACCAACCCCAGTATCCTTTATAAGACATCTAATGGAGGTTTTACTAAGCAAAGGTAATTGTCTTCACAAAGATATTTTTTTAATCCTCATGTTACCACCTTTATTCATGTCCAAAAAATTTAAATATAATAAAAACTATATATATATTTGATAAGTTGTTATTATGATGGTGAAATAATTTATATTCATCTCCACTTCCATCAAACTAGGAACATAATTATCAATCATGTGTACGGCAGAATAACGCCTCGTGAACTGATCAAATTTGATTTCCATCACCACCTATCATATGTGTATATAAAGATGGATTTAATGTTTATATATGATATTTAGGATATTATTAAATTTTTAGAATTTTAATATCACAAATACCTTCTTTCTTTCCATTCCTGGGGAATATAATACCTCCGCTCGTCTGTACGAAGGACTATCTCATCATGAAGTGAGGTGATTCGTTCTTCACTTACACTTTACATGGAATGTAATATAGATTTTTATAATTAATATAAGTGATGTATATAGTTTAAAAAAATTATTTTATGGTATTATATTATTTACATATATTTTGTTTTATTCATCAAGGAAATGGAAATGGAATTCATTTGTACGTACAGTCTACCATATCTATGAATAGTGTATTTCATTTTCTATCACTAACTATTATATATTACAATAAAAAATATATATAATGAATATATATATATATATGATATTTTATCATGGTTACAATTCTATGGACGATTTAACCATAATCAAATTAAAAGGCTTGAAAATATAAAATCCAAACATATATGAAAAATGAATTTATTACATAATACATGATTTTAATAAATAATTTTTAATAAGTGGGTAATAAAATTTCATAAGTATAACATATATGGAATTATATTTATAATTATGGTTTTTTTAATATATTTATAATAAACTTATATTTATTATACTCAAAATTTGAATGTATGCAAAGTTAGTCATGACTTAATGTAAGGGATTCCTTGTCTTTTTATCATTCCCTGGAGACATATGTAACATTCACCAATTGTTTCTTTTTTGTGGAATATATACTACCCATGAATGGTTTGGACCATAATTATATATCCCTCTAATTTATTGTATAAATATGGATATGTCATGAGATAATAAGGAATAGATTAGTGAGTTCAACTAGTTTAGTAAGGGACTATGTTCACAATGATAGTCTTGGGAGTGAACCATGATTAAGGATGTGCTTGAATAGGGATTGAACCTAATCCAATATGACAGTCATGGAATTTATCATTGACTAAGGAAATGGTTTTCTATTATTATGTGTATTCTATAAACTTATGTATTTGTTAAATTGTAATTCTCACTTGGCTAATGTTCTTTGATTCCATTATTATTCATGCCTTATGAACTACCAAGATGTATTCTATGACTCAATATTATGATCTATGATATTATGGGGTTGGTTTCAAAATATTACTATCATGTTCCAATACCCTTATTATCATTTTATTCTTATTATGTAATCACTAATATCTCCTTGTTTTCCCTTACTGAGCATTTAAGTACAGACTTTTTTATGTTTCCTTTACCTCGGTTATGTTGAAAGGTTTTAAGAATGATATTTCTAAGAACGGTGATAGTTTTGTAGAATATAGTGAGAGATGATATAGATCTATTATGATCAAGTTATGTGTATATCCTTTTTTCTAATGAAATTAGTCATATATGATTATGGAGTAGATCATAATGTTATGTATTTGAATATTCATATAGTAAGATAGAATATCTATGTATGAAAATCATTGGTCACTATATCCACTCCTCACATCGACCATGGTCAACATACCGATGTTGTTTTTTGATTTAAAAACGAATGACCCCATAACATTAAATGTGAACCTAAACATTTATTTAACTACCTAAAAATGGTAATAAATGAAATAAAATTAGTAATAATATTTAAAATAAAATTAAAAATGTTATTAATAAAGTATAAAATTAATAAAATCTATTATTCGTGTGTTTGTGAATGTAAAAATATAAATAAGGCTTAAGATAAATTATTCTTCATTAAAAATTTGTTTTAAAGTATTATTTTAATATATTTATCCTTCAAGAAAGTTATTTTCTAAAAATAGAATCATTTTGAAATTAATTTATGAAATATTTTTGCTATATTTTTAATGTTTTAAAATAGAACATTTTAGACATTTACAATACATGTCAATTTGACTTTTTCGTACCAATGTGAAAAATAATGTTATTAAGAAATATATATCTTGATTTATTTTTCTTTTCATCATTTTTTTTTATTTTTAATCATGATTCCAATAAAATTTAACATGTGTTTTTAAAAATTATATCACATTCTCTATCATTTTTAATTTTTCTAATTTAACGGTTTCCAAAGAAATGGGATATTTCTACAAATGATTCTATGAAAATGGAAGGTGTTTTTCTTATTAGATAAAATGATTTTTTTGAAGGATTTTATAGTCACCAAGAGAAAAATTAAAAAATATATTCAAGATTTGGTACTTGTGTACTATAGATGATGAAAAAGAATCCCAATGTAGACCATGAATATGGGTGGGCCCGATATAGATCTCTAAAGCATTGGGTAATGATGTAGTTTTGGTAGGTGCAAATGGGAGAGAAAACAAGGTTGGATAATTGTATGAAATTAGTTTGGATTCAGTTATTCGAACAAGGTTTAATCAAATGTGTACATGGGTTATGAATATTATTCTTCTATATACCTATATTATCCTTGAAAAAAGGGTTTTTTATGGAAAACATTTTATTTCATGATATAATGAATGTTTTTTTACTTATAAGTGTAAAAGGTTTATTTTTAAAAGGAATGTTTTCATAAGACCTTATATTCCTTATAAGGGCTTCAGAGTTTCAATATTCTTATTAAAGTGTTTCAAAAAAATTCATTGAAAAACAATTTTTTTCACATGTAGACATATTTTTAAACGAGTTTATTGTTTTATTTAATAAAAGATAAATGTTTTCATCAATTTAAATATTTTTAACCGAATTAAATTAATTTATTTATTTTTTATGTCCCTAACAGAGAAATTTCCCCTCATCCCACATTTTAAAATATTTTTTATAGTATATTTGGATTATTGTAATTTTTATCAAGATCAAGATTTCTGCTATAGTGACTCATCTTAAATGAAGAAAAAATTTCTTGAATGAAATGGGGGTGTAAACATAAAGCATTGTATTTTTTGAAAAATATTATTCACTATGTGAAGGTGTAAACTTTTTAATATAATTATTTACCTAATTATCTAAAACTGTAAACCAGAACAACCCTTGAAAAATAAGAAATATAAGCCCTTTTTATAAATCATATAAATATGGGTTGTTATATTTGGTATCAAAGGAATGTATTATATATCATTAGGGGTTAATAGAATGTTAAAAGAAACTTTTAAGATATTAGAATTTATGTTTACGTTATCATGAGATATATTTCCAATATTTTATTATTTTATTATCTAGTAAATCCTTTTTTATAATTGCTTTCTATAGAGGAAACATGGAAGCAAAACAACGAAGGATTCAAGAGTATAATAGCCTTAAACATTAGTAACCTGGAAGGTTGTAATATAGAAAATTATAATAGTGTCAACTTAGTTAACTTACCATATTAATGGGAGGACCCATGAAAGAGAGAAATTGAATTCTCCATAGAGGAACTTGTTTGTAGTGGAGTTTTTCATGACACAACTCCCTTCAACATTTGGTGGTTCTTGAGACACAGTGAATGATGAATGATAAAAAATTGTATCAGAGAAGATATTTTATGTTTCAGGATGTAGCGAACATCAGAATAAAATTCGTGATATTTATTATTTTGAAGGTAAAGACCAAATATGGTGTCCTTTAATTATTAAAACAATGAAAAAATATGAGATTGATGCCATATAGTGCATAGTCCTTAAAGATATTTTTCTTGAGAATTATTTTCGTAAATATTTTTTATTGATAATGAAAATAAAATTTTTGCAGTTTGAGAAATAATAAGAATACTCAGTGGACACCTAAAAATAAAATTTTACCACCCTAGCTATATATCAATGAAATTTTATTCTATAATATTAAAGTTAAATTGATAGATTTTACACATGTATTATACCATTATTACAAATTAAATTTCCCTCTCATTAATTTAAATGTTTTCATGAGTTTTTTTGATAATAAAGTTGATATAGAGTTTTCCAACACTTATAGAATCCATAACAATAATAGTATTATGTGGTCTATGTGTAAATTATTAGAAAATAAATAAACTAATAAACAAGGAGGTAAGCCCTTAAAATGTTCCCAATGTGTTGAAAGGGATTTCAAAGAATGTTTGACATGTTCAAGTATGTGCTACCAATGTGGTACACTCAGTCATTACGATCTTGACTGTAACAAAAATATTTTTTATTAGAAAATTAATTGGAAAATGATTATCATATAGTAGTAAGACGTTTTAATATTAATGATTTGGGAAATTGTGTTTATAAGTGATAGAATTTAGTTACGCAATATTGGAATAATCAAGATCATAAATATAAATGTGCACCAAGTATTTTACTAATACAACTATAGATATGTTACCCTAAAATAAAGGGGGGATAGGTTCATTAAATCATTATTCATTTTTTACCAATATCCTATTTGAATTAGGATCTACATTTTTTTTATCATGAAATGTTTTGTGTAAAATGAAAATATCATGTTAATAAATTAATTTATTACTAGAGGTAAAAAATATTAGGGTCATTATAAAATAAATCAGAATTTATAGAAATAATCCTATAATATTTTTTAGAATTTTTTTCTGAAAACCATTGTATCTTTCTCCTTCTAGAGTTTAATGTTGTTATGGGTAATGATATAATTTAATTTAATCATGATAAGATATATTTAATAGATAATGATGTTATTTTTTATAATTATTTTAATTTTTTATATAAGAATAAATACATTTCATAACATATCAACAATCTGTGAAACTGATAAAAGATCAAAATGAAGTTATATTGCACATGTTTCTAAAAAGAAAGGAACTATTAAAATTAGTGATGTTTCAAAAGTCAATGAATATTAGGATTTATATACTGATGATTTTACTTGTTTTTTATTCAATGGGAGGTTGAGTTTACTACTGACTTAGCTTGTGATGCTACAACAATTTAAAAACTCCATTATTTAATGGATCTAGTTGAATTTTTTGAATTTACAAATAAGTTACAAGAGTATCTTGATAAGGGTTATTTACACCCTATCACATCACCTATGAGTTATCCTATTATTTTTATTAAAAATTCTTAATTATGTGGGACTTTTAATTGATTAAAGATAAATCAATAACATCATTGTTGAGAACGAGTATCTATTGTCTCATTTTGAAAAAAAAAATCATTTGTAGGGTGCTCAATAGTTTTTGAAGATTTATCTCAAGTATGGATATTACCATTTAAAACTGATGGAGGAAGATATTACGAGGTTTTTGTTCTATGATAGGTATGGTCATTGAGATTTTGTGGTTATTCCTTTAAATATCATTAATTCAAATATTGTATTTATGGACCATTTTAACAGATTTTTCCATGATTATTTGGATAAATTTTTAGTTCTTTTAATTTATGATATTCTAGTTTACTATAAAATTTTTGTGGAATATGAGGAAATGATAACAACTTTTTAAGACATTTAAATAAAATATGTTTTATTAAAAATTAAGTAAATGTGAATTTAATTTTAGAATATTTCATTCCTTGGGAAAAAAATTTTAAAGATAAAGAAAGTATTAATCATTATAAAATTAAAGTGTTGGAAGAGTGTCTAAGGCCTAAAAATTAAAATGAGTTTAAAATACTATTGAATTGGAAGGATAATTCAGACCATTTATTAGAAAACTTACTCAGTTATATATTATACTAACTATGTTAACATGAAAATGAGTTAATTCATCTTGATAAAATAAATGTGATTACTATTTCCATGAGTTGAAAATAAGATTGGTTATTTCTATAGTGTTAGTCTTCCCAACATATAATAGTGAAATTATCATTTATAGTGATGATTATTTTAAGGGAATTAGTTGTGTCTTGATAACTTATAATCAGGCAACTAAATATGATTGAAATTAATTAAAACTCCATGATCAGAATTAACCTACACATGATCTTGGGCTTGTAATGTTGTTTTTTTCCTTTAAATATATAGATGAATCATTTATGTGGGGTAAATTATGAAATATATACTGAATATAAAAGTATAGATTATATATTTACTCAAAATTAGTTGAACATAATTGAAATAAATTGGTAAAATATATATAGGATTTTTATTTCATGATTCACTATCATCCAGGTAAATAAAATAAGGTAGTTTTTGCCTTTAGTTAAAGGATAGTTTATCAATAACCATGTTACCTTTAGAACATGACACATTGTTTAATTATTTGATCAATTATTTCATATAAATTAGGAATTTATTAACTCTATATCTTTTGGTTTGGTGTCAGTGTAGTAATATTTGTTTGATATAATTATTCATGCTAAAAAAAGATTTTCAAAAAATTGAAAAATTGACGAAAAGGGTAAGTTTACTAAATTTAAAATTGATAAAGTAGGTGTTATTAGATTTGGTAGGATGTTGTGTGTGTTAATTGATCCATTGTTGAAGATGGAGTTATTATGTGAAGCTCATTGTTCTCCATTTTTTGTTCCTCTCAAAAGTACTAAGATATACATAAACCATTAAAAATATTGTTGGTGAGTGGAATGAAGAATGAAATTACTAATTTTAATAATAAATATTTGAATTTTAAATTGGTTAAATATATGAGAAAGGGCCCAAAGGGGATGGTTCATCCTTTTAAAATGTTTTAATGTAAATTATATAATATATCCATGGATTTCAATGTGGTCATACTAAATATATATTGATAAAATTGTACTATTTGGGTTATTATTGATCGATTAACATAATCTATGCATTTTTATACTATTTGATATACCATCTATTTGAATGAATATTCTATAACTTATCGTAAAGAGGTATTCAAATTATATTAAGTCCCTCGTGATGTTCTATATGATCATGATCACATATTTTCCACAAATTTTTCGAATGGACTTTAGAAGTCATTAAGTAATGAATTAAATTTCAATATGACTTTTTATCCCCATTCTAATTGATTATAAGAGTGAAAAAAATAGACCATATAAGATATGATTCTAGTTTTCTCATTGGATTAAAAGGGAAATTGGGAAAAACATCTTTATTTGGAAAAAAATCACATTATAACAATTTTCATTCAAATATACAGATAAAACATTTTGAGGAAAATTATTAAAAGTTTTTTCAAACATCATTATTTTATGATGAATTTTGTGAAAGGATGTTATTGGAAAAACAGTTGGTAGATGGTATGGTTGAGAAAGAAAATATGATTTAGCACTATAGGTGGGAATCTCACAATAGACATAATATTTATGAAAATAATATGAGGAAATTCCTCTAATTTGAGGTAGTAATTATTTATTTTATTAAAGAATATCCTTTTAAAATAGTTATATATTTTGGTAAATGGGAAAGTTAACTCTATAGTTTATTTAACCCTGTATAATAATTTAATAGGTGTGTTTTTTTTATTTTGTATCCTAACCTCCATGTTTATATCAAGTACATGTTGTGTTTCATGTTTCCTTTCTTTTGAAGAACATACCTGATTCATCTAATTTTTTGTGACCTAATGTGGTACAGTTATAAGAGAATATATCTTATAAAGATAATTGGGTGCAGATTTTTGATCATCGATAGTTGGTATTGTGTAATAATTTAATTCTCTAGATTAAATCATTATATAAGAATCACATGATTGGCTAAGCAATAAAAAAATCGAAAAATATTGTGAGGGAAAAGTAACCTCACTTGTTCAAGAAATGAATAAAATTACATAGAATCAATTTCTAAAATGGGTATGAATGTGAAAACCATAGTAACATTAATAATAATTCAATATTATCATTTATATATATTTAATTTATGGATTTATATTCAACATAGTTCCATAAATAATTTAATATAATTTTTCAATTGAAAAAATAATATTTTTATTTATCTAAATTGTTTTTTCATGTATTTCAAGGTCCTATATAAAAGTTATATTTAAAAATTTTATAATATTAATATGATAAAAATTTAATTATTTTAGGTTTAACCATGTAAATTTTATCCTAGGGTTATTTTTTAGTATTTTTCTAAAAAGATTTATTTTGGGGAGAATAATGAAAAAAATAAATTTTCAATATAATTATAATTTCATTTATAGTATTTAAAAAGATCCATTATATATATTAATATTTTTAATGTGAAATTATTTCCCATATAATAAAAAGAATCCTTTAAATTCCTTATTAATAATCATTATACATTATTTTGGTGTAAAAAAATTTTTATGCGTAAATGGTATTTTTCTAAAAACTGTTTCCATTGTGTTTTTCATACTTATAAAAAATTATTTTATTAAACTTATACAAATTGATACATAAAAAATTTATTTCATATTTTGAATAATGAGGATCAAATTTATTAATAAAGAAAATACAAGTATTTCTCATTACGAGCAATATCCTTGGAAAGAATTAGCTACAAGGTTAAAGTGTAAAAAGGGCCAATTAAGGTAAAAAAGTGATAAGGCCAAAAAAATCATATATTAATTGTTATTTAATTATTTTATTTCCAAAAATATCAATATACCATCAACATTGGATAGTTTTAGATCCACTTCTTTATGATTATAACTTTATACTATTTTACACATCAAATAATTACTATTGTGCCACTCCCCTCACTTATAAAAGTGCACATCCTCTCCTTAACTTTTCACAGACATTGGTCAATTTATCTCAACAAATACCCAAACAATACCTTCCCAAAATAAATATTTACAATCTATATGACCAGGTCTCACTAAAATAATTACTTAAGAAGTCTTAAGCTATAATACATGTGAGATTTTCCAAAGAAGATATATAATTACTGACTGAGTGTTTTATGATTCTTTATTCTTCTAAATCCTTCAAATTTTATTTTATAATTGTTAAATAATAACATAAATATACATAAATATACTTAAATTTTATTATAATTTTTTTAAAAAAAACTTTTTCATATCCTTTTAAGACCTGTGGGAAATTAAAACATCACTTGTCCATACGTGTGAACTACCACCTCTACCAAGAAATGAATTTCATTTTTCATCACCAGATTTTATGGAAGATTAAAATAATGGATAAAATAAATATATATCATATATATAAAACAATTATGATTTAAGAAACATAAATTACTACTTACCTTCTTACCCTTTCCTTTAATTTTAAATTGATAACGTCACTCGTACGTATGTGTGGAATACCACGTCCATAAAGTGATGTGATTCATTTTTCATTTACACATTAAAAGAATAGTAATAATGATGTAAAATTTGAATAAATATTATAGTTAAAAAATAATTATAATTTTTTAAATGTAAAATATTATCTACTTTATTTCTTTTCAACTCAATGGATAAAATGAAAACGACATTCATCCGTACATATATACTATCATCTACATGAAATAATGTGATTCTTTTTCATAGATGCAAGATTAGTTTTTGAAGTGTTTTTAATATATAAATATGATAATTACAAAAAAAAAATTAATATTCCATTCGTAATATAACCACAAACCATTTTCCCAGTATGAATACACTTATGCTGTTTTGTGGTTATAAACCAAACCACCCAAAAACATATAACATGAACTAAACCATTTTAATAACTAAATAAAATATGGTACTAAATGAATTAAAAGGAATAATGATATTGAAATTAATATTAAAAGTATTATTAATAATGTATATAACTAATATCATTTTATAATTTTGTATTTAGATAACATTAAAAGTTAGACAGCACTTACTGTAAGGGATTTTTCTTTACGACTTTGTTTTAAAGTATTCATTTCAAATAATTCTGTCCCATATTGATGTTTTTAGAAATATTCCAAGAATGATATTATTTATACATAAAAAATTTATTAGAAGTAATTTTATACAAATTTTTACTTTATTTTTAATGTTTCAAAAATAATGATTTTAAACATTTACCATACAAGTCATTTTAACTTTTTTCACCAAAGTAAAAAAACAATGATATTTTTATATATGCAGCTTAGCCATTTTCCCCCCACCATAGTAGTTATTAATTACAAATATTACACTGAAATCAAAATTTTTAAATGTATATCATATTCCCTATGTTCTACATATTTTTTATGAGTTTCAATTGAAAATTAAATTTCACCTTTTGATTATGAGAAAATGGAAAGTGATTTTTATATGGGTTCAAATAGGTTTTTTAAAAGGTTTTAGGGTGAAAAAGTGAAATATTACAAGTTATTCATCATGGTATTATACATCATTATTTTAAATGATTATGTTCAATCTAAATATATATCATGAAAATGTCTGAGTTGTATATATCTCTCTAATGAATTAGGTAATGATGTAGTCCTTGAAGGATAAAATAAGGGAGATAACTAAGCGGGTTACTGTTATAGAATTAATGAGGATTCAGTTATTCTATCATGGGTTAAACATGGGTAATAAAAAAATTAATATTATGATCCAATATACATATATTATTCATTAAAAGAGTGTTTTTATAGAAATCGTTTTATATCATGAGGTAATAATTGTTTATGAACTTTTAATGTTGAAGGGTTTATTTTTCAAAGAAATGTGTTTTGGAGTTCACATGTGCCTCATAATGGGTTCATAGTTTCCTTATGAATTTTAATGGGATTTGAAGATTTTATTTTGATAAATATTTATTTTCAGATATGGAATGGTATTATTTTTGTGTTAAAATTTTTATAGTGAAAAGGTTAAATGTGTTGATGGGTTTTCCATTTTTCCCTATACTAATGGGATTCCATTATTTTCATGTCTTTTATTGAGCGTTATTTTTCTCATTCCATTTTTTAATTTTTTTCATACGAATAAATAAAGAGTTAACATTTTATCTAGGTTAATATTTCTGATATGTTGAATTGTCATAAATGAAGTAAAAATATCTTGAATGAAATAAGGTTGAAAATTAATCCTCTATTTTTTAGGGAAAATGTAAAATGCGTAATTGTACACTTTTTTATGTAATGTTTTATCAAATTATCTATAATTATAAACTAAAAAGATCTTGTAAATTTAATAAATTTTTACCCTTACCATACATCATGTAATTTTGGGTTTATTTTTATCATAGGTTATTATAATATCTCACAACTACATCGCACTCCTGGAACCTAAATATTGTGTTTATTTAGATATTCTCTACATAACCATCTTATTACACCATAATGATTCAACATCACTAAAAAACTTATTCAAAAATTATTTTTTATTATCCATATTACTAAATATATGTTTTTGGGGAAGTACAAAACATAAGAAAAGGGTTATCTCAATTTCTTAGTAAAGGGGAAATATCAATGATTCAGAGAGTATTTGTTATAAGATCATAAATATGTGATAATAAATAATCATGGGATAAAACCCTCATTAATTTAATAAGATCATGAAATCACTATAAGAGATCATGGATCATTATATTATTAGTTTAATAAATATAAATGTAAAATCATACAAATATAATCATCAGAGAATAAAATTTAGTATGGTATAATAATGTGAAAACATAATAATAATCACACTCCATGGTATCATAAATTAGGGTTGTGACGCCAAAATAATCCTAAAAATCATAACATATGTCAATATTGACCATAAAAACATTCATATCATAATGTAATAAGCTTACTACCTATGTCCTATAATAAAAAATTCTCGTATAACTAAAAAATCCCATAATATAGTGTACTTAGGTGTCTCAAATTAATCTCACAATATATACAACTTTAACAAATACATTAGAGGGTTATTTAATTTTGATCCCTCCTATAACATATTTATAAATCAAAAATATGAGTAGCGTATGATATCACACAAAACATTATAGGTGATGGATATTTAAAATATATTTATAGAAAAGTACAATATAAATCATGAAAATAATTTTCTTTATGCTTTAGTGGTGTCTACATAAAATTAAATACATAATTAAAATTCAAAATCATTTTACTAAAATTAAAAAACAATTCTTTATACAATATATAAAAAATAAATATTATAATAATAGAACCCTAAAAAACATAAGGTCAAAGAAAATTAAATATAGAGTGGATGAAATAAATAAAATTTGAAATAAATGCTTTTGTAGTCGTTTAATTAATGTTTTAAAGTATCCCACATCGAAAAAATGGTTACCAACTTTCAATTTCAATAGGATGAAATAAAAATAACACATTTAAATAAACTAATATATATTAAAAATTCAAAAAAATAGATATTCGTGTAAGGAAGAATTTATTATAGAGAATAAAAATACATTAAATATATAGTGGAAGTTATCCTTTAAAATATCAAATTTTTATGTACTAATAAATCAATTAAAAATAAAAAATTGACAATAAATACGTATACCACATAAATAAAGAGAGAATAAAATGTGATTTATACATGGGATGTAATATTTAAAGAAAATTATCTTGGTAGACCGAAGTTAGTGGTTTGTTTATTATATTTTCATAAGATACTAGAAATATCTTCCCAAATGACCAAATAGTTTAATAGTCTTCAAAAATAGAGACATATATGACATTCACATTACAATTGGATGCATAAAATACCCAATGTTTTTTCGTTGAGAAATCCATTATTCCTTATAGTTTATCATTGTATATCAATCACAAAACACTTCCTAGTATCTTGGGGAAAATAAAAAATGATAAATCGGTGGGTTTAGTTTCCCGATAGGGGTGAGAATAAGGCAGAAGAGATCATGAATAAATAAGAGTAATGAATATGGAAAGTTAAATAACTAAAACACATTCCATTTAATCAATAAACTGAGCAAAATACATTATAAAAAATGTTGATCAAATAAATCCATATAAATAATCACATAATATGGAAATTATCCATGGATATTATAACTAATAAGATAATTAAATGGATATAAACATGTGTTCTCAAAATCAGTTAATTCATAATTTAAATCATCTAAAACATATTATCAAGATATTTCATAAGATAGTTTAAATCTCTGTGTAGAAACCAATAAAATTTGGCCAACAACTTTTCCTCATGAGACCAATCAATGAATTAAAGGGCTTTCTAAAATCAAGCCCCACCCTTCACATACTAAGTCTAATTCATTATTATTATGAAATTTTTGAAACCTAATCAACATAAATATTCATATTGAAAATAATAACTTTTAAAATGTTAATACTTACCCCATGAAAAAAAACATATAAAATCCTGAGGAATATGATGAATCGTAAGTATAATAAATGGTCAATGTTATTGGTGAATATAAATACCATAAACATTTCAATAAAACATTTTTTATAAAAATAACTTTTTCACATTGAAATTTTATTTAAAATAAAGTTATAAAAAATCTTTTTAAAATATTTTTCAGTAACAATAAGCTTTTAAACTTATAAATTAATCTTTAAAACATTGATTTGTCGTTATGGTGAGAAATTTAGTTCATATCCTATAAGTAAAAATAATGATTTCATTCCCATTTTTGGTAAAATCCAAACTATCCTTCTTTTCAAAATAACAGATTACATAGAAGAAAATTTATAAAGTAAAAAATGGTTAACATTTCATTAATAAATCAATTTTGAAAGTTTTTAAACATGTTTGAAAATATTTCTAAAAAATATTCATTTTGATGGAAATTCATTTTCGGATGAAGACAAAAATATAGTCTGATTTTCATAAAAAAAATCTCAATAATTTAAACTAAAAAGGGATAAAAATGGTAATATTACAAGTAAATTTAATGAATAGATATAGGATAATTAAATATATTGGTTTTAGTAATGAAATAAAAAAAAATCTATTTCGGTATAATTAAAAAAACTATACTGAAAAATAATGATATTTTCAAATGAAACCTTATAACATTGGTAACATTTAAATCATATGACACATGAAAGAAGTAACATAAAATTAAAAATTAAATACCATGAAGATAAATAGATTCATTATATAACAAATAAATATTAGGAAACATATACACCACACAAATAAATAAGTGGTGAATATGGTGTATGTCTCACAGAAGTAATAGTGAGACAAAAAACTCATACCTCATGTTAAACTAACTTCGTATGCGTCTTAAAATCTTGTATAATAAATATAAGTTTATTATAAATATATTTTATAATCATAATTTAACATCTAATACCATATATTATTTACTTATAGTATTTTATCAATTGTTTATTGACAACTTATTATTAAAATCACGGTTTTGAGTGACCGTTGAAACATTTTTAATGTATATTTAGTTCCGTAATTTTCATCATTTTCAACTAATAATGGTTATTTAAAATAATTAATAATAATCATGATATAAATATCATATCTATTCCTTATATATTTAATTAGATTAATCTATAAAAGTTAGAGATATAAAATGGATTGCACAATTCATGGAGACGATTGGCCATACATATGAATGAACATTATTTCCAATTTCCTTGAAAGATAAAATAAAAGTAAAATAAATATTAATTACCCTTTACAAAATAATTATTATGTCTTATATGTAATTTATTTTAATCAAATACATCCAAATTACAATTCATGTAAATTTAAAATGAACAACACTTCACATCGCTCTGTGGAGGAGATAGTAAACATGTTCACACGAGCGGCGTTATTGTTTTCCAATGAATTAGAAGGTATGAAGTTAGGTATGATATTAAATTTAAATAAGTATATTTAAATCATTAATATTACATATATTTGTAAACATTAACATTACTAAATATTATGTAAGGAGTAAGTTAAAAATGGATCACATTGCTTCAAGAGGACGTAGTTCGTTGTACACAGGAGCGATGTTATCATATCCCCCATGAAATAGAAAGTAAGATAGTATATGTGATATCATAATTTTATAAGTATAATGTTGTAAAAAATATCAAATACATATATTAAATCCATTATTATATATCTCTTTGAATGGTGGTGATAGAAAAATAATTACATCGAGTCAGAAGCTGGTAGTCCTCTATATATACATTTGACGATTTTGTTTCCCAATTGATGGATGTTTTAATAGATAGGGATTATGAAGTTAATATAATAATACCTCAGTATATAATATATGTTTTTTATTATATTATCATATTTTAAGTATTCTTAAGGAGGTAGAAGAAGAAATAAAAAAATAAATATGTTTATTAATTTTCTATCATCTTTAGAGAGCCTTTTTAGGTTTATAACTAAATACTTATTTGGAAGGATTAATAATAGTATTTTTCCTCTAGGATTTTCATATGTATGTAAGTAATGTTTTGGGAATTTATTTTTTGAACCAAATTTTTTTTGATGTTTTAGTGTAGGAGATTGTGGGTGGCCTTTTATAAGTGGGGGAGGGAGAAAAAGGAATTTTGGAACAAATAAAGTGATACCCAAAAAATTTTCAATCCAAAACCCACTAAAATAGGTCATTATATAACATTAGAGATTACAGGGTCTAAATATGGCCATAGAGTGGGCGCTATATAAGTTTTATATTATTTTTAACCATTATCTTCTCAGTTTGACTCCGAGTAAACCCATTTCTATCTTAACTATTGTAATTAATTTTTAATTTTTTAACTATTTAATATAATAAAAATCAAGTTAAAATAATTTATTAATTTAAATTATTATTATGTCAAATATTTAATCCATTTATCCAAATTCAATTTACATAATTTGTCAAATTCTATTTAAAATAAAACTACACACCTGATGAAAGAGATACTTTCCAAAGATAAAATTCTAATAAGTATAAAATGTTTAATATCAAGGTTCAATATAAAATTTATCTAAATGAAATAAATTCGTTAAATTGGGATATAATTAATCTAATTTTACATTAAAACCAAATTAAAATATAATTTTACTTTTAAAATAATTTAAATGAAAAGGTAGTTTTAAATAAAAAACATTATTTTTCACAATTCATCATATAATTAATATGTTTAAAAAATCCCAAAAATTTAGCAAAGGATAATTTCAAAATTTATATTTCAAAAATTAATTTTATTCTCTCAAATTTACTTTCTAGAATTTGTAAAAATTAATTTTAAATTATGTTTGTAAAGCCGGAGTAAATAACCTTTTATTAAAATACATTTTTTTCCAAAAAAATCATTTTCATTCAAATGATTATTATTTTATTTCTTATAAATTGATAAAAATTGAATTTTTTATAATTTTGTAAACCATATAATTTTTATAGTTTAATTATTTCTATTTATACCCTCCATATTAGGCTGTTTTATAATGGTTATGTTTAAATAAAAATATTTTGATGGAGTACATGTTTTATCCACACCTCATTTTGAGTGCATTGGAAACGTTCAAATGGATTTAATTTATTTGAAAATTTATATATCATAATGTATCATGGTATTAAATCATCTTCTAAACTTGGTGTTTTGTGTCGTACTTGTTAGCAAACAATATTTTCCTATTTTAAAATCTCAAGGTGTTACATTCTTCCCACTTAAATAAATTGGGTCCCCATAATTTAATATCAATAATGCCAATCAAGGATTTTACATTTTAAAATACCTTAATTGGATGCTCGCATCATAAAAAGGGTTAAAAAAATTTCTAGACAATAGAGAAAGTGAATTATGAAGTTAATAAAAAATAACACCTTATTGGGTTTCTAAGTAGGATAAAATTTGTCGGAAATGAAAACATGAGCATTGAATTAAATACTAATGACCAAGGATTCGTAGATAAGGATAGGGATTATAGTTATGACAAATTTAACCACCAAAAAATCATTCATCTATGATGATTTAGATACCCTTTATTCAATAGAACTGGATGTAATTATAATAAATCACTCAATAATTTATTCCTAATATTGTGGGATTCTATTACCTTTATGATAGAGAACACCAGAAAATATACTTATAATTTTCACCCTTTGGTTATGCTTAGATCAATCGCTAATTTATCTCTTACTCCAAGAAATGAATATCCATTAAGAATTTTTATTCCTATATAACTAAAATTAAACTTTAATAAATCATGGTTAGAATTAGTTTCCCAATAACACCCAAATATAAATTTAATCCATTCCATAAATAGTTAACCTAGAGGCTCATACAAAATATGTGTGACCATATTTTAATGGATGGTCACTAAATCATCATTATATTCCCCAGATAATATAAAGTTCCTCATAATTTCATATTAAAAATATGTGAATAACTTGATCACCATAAAACATAAATTAGAACATGAATGCCTTCAAAAATAAAATCTCAGGATATTGAATATATTCCAAAAATCCAAACATGAAGCAAACTCCCAAAAATATAACATAAATAGTAAAATCATAAATCAATTTCTTGGTCAAGAATATTATCTCATAAACATATATTAATCATTATCATATTAACATAGAGAACATATTAAGGTTTATATTCCCTAAATCATGTGTTTTCTAAACAGATCAAATGTCCACAAAATCAATTTCCATGTTCATCGGTACCTTTCAAGAGATACCCTCAAATCATTAAATAAAAAGAATTTTTGTATAATCTTTATCTATTTCAAAAATTTTAAAACTTAAATATCATTGATAATAATACTCCTATCACATAATTTTTGAATCCAAACACAATCACATTAATCATTACACTTTTTCAATAGTAATAGCATAAGCTTAACCATGATCCCTTATCCACTTATGATGTATATTCCATTTATACTTGGGGAACCCATTTTTTTAGTTCCCCATATACTTATAATTTAATCATTTTACATTGGAAACGTCTTTGTTACCATTTAAATCATTAGCATGGTGGACTTTATATCTAAATATATATAAAAATCCTCTTTCCTTCAACAAAGCAAATGTGTGATTATTTACACATTTATCACATGGGGGAATCCTTCTTTCCCTTCTTCCATTTATCCATTATTTCCATGGTCATCCTATTATTTTCTTAGTTCCCTTAAAAACCATAATACCAGTCAATTTCTTTATCTAAATTTATAACACATGATATTATGGGATCATATGATGATAAAGTGTGGGAGACTAGTTCCCTTCAAATAATTATATTAATCATATAAAAATAGTCATTATTTTCATTTGGATTACGTTTGTTTTCCATATCATGCATTACAAAACTTATAAATTTGGGTTCATACTTAGATACATTTTAATCTTTCTTTTTTCTTATACTTGGAAATTTTCTCTCCATCTTTGATGGGTTCTCACAATGAAAGTACTTTTCCAAGATCATTACCCTAAAATCCTTCCATCCCATGTTTTCAACTTCTTCTTCATAATTATTATTTTTAATCAAAGATCACCATTGATCTATATCTTCTAAGAGATAATAAATATCCATGAAAACATACTCACTTTCATTACTTCCCTAAGCGATAAATATATTCACAATAGAATTTATCCATTTCTCAATTAAAAATTGATTTTTTTGTCACATTTATTGATGGAGATTATTGAAAAATAATGTCGTAAAGGAAAGAATAATTTAAATAAAATAAAAACATTACATGAGTCTAAAGGATGGTATCATATTATAATATTTATCATGAAGATGGAGAAGATCAGCGAGAAGATCGTCAAGCCAGGTAATTTCTTGATTTACTCCTTTGTTAGCAAGGCCATCTGCAATTGTATTATCTTCATGATAGATAGTAGTGATAATGTAGTTGATGTCGAGAAACGAGTAGGTGAAATCCATCCATCGAGTAGTGATCGGAAACTCATGGTCTATCACACTATTCCAAATTACTTGCACCATGGTAGTCAAATCACTTTCAAACAAGAGATTGTTCCAACCATGATTCCTTCTGAAATAAACAGCATGTATCATTCCCATCATTTCAGCCTCCAAAGAAAAGGCAATGCCGTAGTTCCCAAGAAACAATATGAGGATCGGACCAAGGTGATTCTTGAAGATAGTGCCACATCCTGTGGGACCTGGATTGCCTTTCAAGGAACCATCCACACTGACTTTAATACAACTAGGAAAGGGAGCATGCCGAAGCACTTCAAAGGTATTACGATGTTGAAAAAATTTTCTTTCATTTTGAAGATGTCATAGAATCATAAATTCATGAACGATGTTACTACAGTGACACTTTTGCATCAAATAAGATTTGAGAATGGAAATAATAATCCACATCCAACCAGAATGATGATTGAGTGAGGATTTGTTATATGTAATAGAATTTTTATCATACCAGATCACATAATAGATCTTATAAAAAGTAGCACGGAAGAGTTTCTTGATTTGCTGAGAATTTTCCATTTCCACACATCTCTTTAGTTGAGTGTTTATAGAGTCAAGAATCAACCATCTATAGATGAAAATTTAAAAAATATAGTTCTAATGATTAGTGGTCATAGAACAAGGAAGGAATAAGTGGTTAGTGACTTCTCTGTGTTGATTGCAATGCCTACATTTGGAGTAAAGTTGAATACCAAATGATTAAAGGCATCTGTCTGTGGGAATTATGTTGTGAACAAGGCACCAAATAAGAGTGAACATTGAGGGAATCATCCAAGATTATTCAAAGAGTTTTACCCCACCAAAATCACATTAATAATTACAAAAAAATTGTTGTAAAAGGTTTTTTAATTAAGCATACCATTTTGATCAGGTTTCCAAATTAAAAATTCATCTGTGATTGAGAGAGGATAGTTCATAGTGATGTTCATAATGGCTTCATGAAGATGATAATTATGATAATTTTGAATATCTCTAATTGAGTAGGGGGCACTTGTAGGGGTGTGGTAAGTATGATTCTTAGATATAAGGGGGTTCCAATCCAATTATCCAATAGGAAATTTATGGAGGACTCCCTATAAACCATTTATCTGGAATAATTCTTTATGGTGGGAAAATATTGCTTAATATATGGACAGATATAGGAGATGAAGAATTTTAATTTTCATTCCTTATGTTTTCCAAAAAATCTATTTTTGTGAAAAGAGACAGAATCTGAAATATTATAAAGAAGGTTCCATGTGAGTCTAACATGAAGGGCCTCATTAATGTATCTGTGATTTTTTATGCCAATTACAACCTTATCAATATGTTTGTAAGAATCCAACTAGGGGATAATCACAATATTTTTTTCCAATGTGCTATCAGTTCAAATGAAATTTTTTATTGAGGTATTCATTTTTTTGATAATCCAAATAGACCATTTATAAACCATAATTGAGTAAATGATTATAGAAACCACAGTGGATTTGAAAATGCATAATCTTCCTTCCAATGAAATGGATTTCACTTTATAATATGATATTTAGAAACAAACTTGGTAAACAAATTAAAAAAACTAAGAATACATGGGTCTGCCCCAAAAAATGGGAACAATAGGTTAAGTAAAAAAGAAAGAAGCCCTCTTTGATGCCAAATTCACTGATAATGTTGCCTTTCTGGCTAGAATAAATTATTTTTATAAAGAACATAAAAGATTTTTTCCAGAAAATGGTTGTACTAGAAACCTATTAATAGTGAGATAAATAATTTTTGAGGTTTCAAATATTTCTTTTATTACCTTGAAAAAAAATAATGATATCATCAGCATATAGAAGATGTGTGCGAGCATTCACATTCCTAGAAACATGAATGGGTTTGATTTTGGTCTATTTCACAAGATGATTAATGAGATGACTAAAATAATCCTCCAAATTGAAGAAAAGAATGGCAGATAGGGGATCACCTTACCTTACACATTTGGTTCATTTGAACTAGCCCTTGGAAGAACTAATGATCAGGATAGAAATAGAGGCCAAGTTGAAAAGGGTTATAATTTTAATAATGAAGGAGTCATTGAAACCAAAGCCTTTAAGAACCTTGATTATGAATCTTTGGTACGTGGTATCAAAATATTTTTTGATGTCTAATTTGATGGAAATATTACCCCCTCTGTTAACTTTGTTAAGAGTGTTGATTCACTCAGAGGAAAGACAAATAAAATTTTGTATAGATCTACCCCTGATAAATCCAAATTGGTTCTAGGAGAAAATTTTGTTTTTGATAGTTTGAAGTATATTGGAAATTATTTTGATGATGTTTTTAAAGAGGGTGTTAATAAGAAAAATTGGTCTAAAAATGTGGATCTCAGAAGCACTGTCCACTTTAGGAATCAAAGAAAAAAATTGATCATTCATACCATGAGGAAGGACACCATTGGAGAAGAAAGATTAGACAAGTTTAACACGATCCAAATGTATAACATTCCAATAATGCTGAAAGAACCCATTATTAAAACCATTAGGACCAAGAGCACTATAAAGATTCAAACTAAAGATAGTCTCTTTAATTTCATTATCAAGAGGTATGTTCATAAGGAAATTATTATCCTCATCATTAACCACCTTTGGAAGTACCTCAGGTAAGAGTATATTTTTCTTATCAAGACCATTAAATATGGATTCAAAGTAAGATACAATATGACTATAACTATCATACTCATTGTCTAAGAGGATATCCCCATATTTTAACAAATATATAGGTTTTTATGCTTTCCTAACACTATGTAGTGAGTTATAAAACGTAGTGTTTTTGTCACCATAAAATAACCAATTAAATTTAAAGGATTGTTTTCTCATGTTCTCTTTAAAAGTGAGAAAAGAATTTAGTTTTACCGAAATATTGAGTTATTGAGTAAGATAAGTGTTGAAATCAGATATAGTGTTATTGTTTTGGAGTTGACTAATCTCATCCTCAAGAAGAAGGATGTAATTGTTAAACTGTTTGGATATAGCACTACACCAACGTTTGAGAATCTATTTGAGGTTTTTTAACTTAACAGAATAGGAAAAGGTATCATTGAAGTGTGACATATAAGACCATAACTTTTTGATGATATTAGTGCATTCATCATCAAAAAACCTCACATTGTTAATTATGAAAGGAAGTGAGGGTTTCATATTTTTTGTGAAGACATTGGTTAGAGTGTAGCTTGTGGAGGGTGATGTTGGAGATAGTGTCCCATTTATCCAAGGTAGGGATGTTTGTGATGTCTCTATCCAACTTGGAGGCAACCACCCTGTTGTAGTGCCTCTTATACAAAGTGAACTTGGCACCATTAAGATTAATTTCTACACAGTTTTTGTCTTCAATAAAAGTTTTGTATACTTTTGTGGAAATAGAAGCATGAGATGAAACAATTTCTTCACTTGTGTTTATAATTTCATTAAAGTCTCCAATCAAAAACCAAGGAGTATTGATATTGGTAAATAAATTGGTAAGGTAATTCCATAAGGCCCTCTTTTATAGGTATCTACTTTTATCATAAATAAAAGAGTAGAAGGAGTGAGTTTCCTCAATTATGTATTCACAAGTAAATACATTCTCAAAAACATTAATGACGATAACATTTTGAAGAGAAGTGTGTAAAATAACCCAAAGGGTTTCAACATTGGAGGAATTTTTGGTTTCACCTACAAAATAATAAGTATATTGTCATAAGTGTGAATATTTGGTTGAAAAAATATTTTTGGGTTTATAAATAAAAAACAACATTTAAAAATGAATGATGATCATTATTTTTTAGATGATAATAGTATCAGATTTGGGAATACCCTAATAGTTCTTGAAGGTAATATTTATTTAGACCTATGTTTAGTGATAAAACATCCAATTTTTTGTTCATATATTCCTTTTTCCTAGAAGATCATCAAGGGTTTTCATCAATTCTTGGACTAGTATTTTGTTTCTGCTTATTTTTTGAAGCATCCAAAGGATTTTTTTGTTGATATTCCTTTAGAATTATCCATGAAAACGTCATATAGGGAGGCATTCACACGTGAATCTACTGAGTTCCTAATAGAGGTATCAGTATGAACCACATCATGAGTAGTAATCAGATTTCCAGAATTCACTAAAATAGAATTATGATAGACAGTATGAGAAACACTATAAAATGAGTTATAAAGGTAGAAGTAAGAGTAACTGGGCCTTTTATATCCATAGGTGTAGTATCACTCATTTTTGTCTATGAAGATGGAACCGATTAACTATTTGGAGCAGTCAATGGTATCTCCTTATATCCAACTAGTGACGTTTTTAATGTGTAAACATTTGATTCAGTAGTGAGTTGTGTGTTCTTTGCGCCATCAGCGACCCGCTGCTTTCCATGGTTAGAGCTATAATTCAAATTTCTATAGTTACCCGAAATGTATAGATCAGTAGATTTACAGTCATGCTCAGATTTTTTACTCCATACGGGTTCATGTACCTCTGAGTAAGTGTTGGAATTTTTAAAACTATAAGATATAGGGGGTATTCTGTATAGGCGGTACTTTTAGTTTTGAAATTTTTCTTCCCCATACAGCGTAGGTCGTAAGACATCAATTTTGAGTTTTTCATCAGATTGTTTATCACTACCAGATTCCTGAATAATCACGTCAGTATTGGAATTTCCAATATTAAGTATAGAAATGGGAGTTCTGTTGAGCTCTGCTTGGATAGTATTGTCCACAGATGTATCATTTTCCTCACCCTGTGATAATTTTTGTGTGTCATCAGTCATGTCATTTATGATCCCAGTGGATAACACTGGAGTATGTTATATACATTCCAATATTAAAATATGTGTCGGTACAGGATCAAATTCATTCACATGTTTGTAGGATAGCTTAGATTGGATTCCAATGTTGTAGATTCTAAATCGGATTGAGAGTGTTTAAGTATTTCCATAACAATTTTTTCAATTTCATCAATTATACATTGGTCTCCAGCTTCATTTTCTTATTCCTCCACTCACTCATCCTAGGATTTTCCCTCTTCAACCCCTACTGGAATCATGGCCTTGGATTTAATAACACACTTTTGAGTGTTCATAGAATTTCTATGTTTATCAAAGGAAGGACCTTTATATTTCATTGGTTTTTTTGGCTTGGTTCATTCAATACCAAATGGTTGGGAGGCCTGTTTATGCACTACCCTACAGTTTAGTATCGAGTAACCTATGATTTTACAGTACTCAGAGAAAGGTTTATTTCCCTCAAATTCAACCCTCACATTAGCCTTACAATCCTAAGAATTAAAGTAAATAGAGTGGGGAAGTTTAATTTCTTATTTCACTTATACCATATCTCTTTCAAATATTCATAACTCACTATTTAAGGTTCTTTGACCAATCTTCAAGGGGGTACCAATACAAGAGGTTTAGTCATTTAAGATCGTTGAATGCCAAAAAAAATATTTGAGGTTATGTTGTCTAACCCATACCTGTGCCATATAGTTCCTATGAGTGTTTGGATTAAAATCAAAGACCCATTCATAGATATAAAGCAAACCAAGATTGAGTTATAGATTACCTATCCTCCATACCCTATCTAAGTCTTCCTACAAGGAGAAAAAAATATAGACATAACCCTAACCCAGTGTCTCTATAGGGTATGTGTATTGATATGGTTCTCATTCCCTCTACTATGAACCATTTCTAATTATATTCATGCAATATATTAGATCATAACATTATGAAACATAATTTAAAACCAAAAATCGATCTTAACACTTATTATAAATTGATATATTAATGCATGGATAATATCATGGTCACAAACATGGTTTCTTTGTGAAATTTTTTAAAATCATAAAAAAATTCAAACCATTCATAATTGTTTTTAAGGAAAATGGGAATTATTCAAATTATATCACCTCGAAGTGTCAAACCAGGTTTTTAGTAATCCTTGTTTTTGTATACCAAGTAATGATAGAGTAAATGCTAACATTCCTTTTTTGAATTCATTACCCCAAGGTACATTTATACCAGAAATACATCCACTTTTTGTATCTAGATTGTGATGTATTGCAAGAAAAATCACATAATATATACCTTATAAAAATATTAGGACATTATTCTATACTTATACACAATTTTTTTCAAATTTTTAAGTTACCTAATCAATGTTACCTAAATCTAGTTCCGAGGTATTCAACTAAAAATTCCATCAATGAAATTGTAATGAACCATACTGAAGTCACCCAAAGTCAGTGTCTAAAATATTATACTGGAATAATATACAATGAATCATATCCTATAGTACTGAAAAGTTTGGATGTCTTGGTAAACAAAACACATACTTGAAATTGAGATTATAATTAAAATCAAAAAATACACAAAAAAATTTCGTTGAGAACACCAATATTCCACATTGTGTATCCCAGCAGATCAATCAAAAAACACTTCATTGTATCTTGGTGAAAATAAAATATAAGAAAGTGGTGAGATCAGATGCTCAATAGGGTTAATTATACAATGGAAACTGTCATGAATAAATATTAATAATTAATATGGAAAGGAAGATAACTTAATCACTTTAAATTTAATAAATAAATTAAGCATAATATGGAAAAAATGATGATCAAATAAATCAATATAAATAATAACATAATCTTGAAATTATCCAAGGATATTATGAATAATGTAATAATCATGTGAACATTAATAGATAATCTCATAATGAGGAAATTTAATATTTTGAACATCTGAAACATACTTTCATGACCTTTCAGAAGATAGATTAATTTTGTGGGTAGTGACCATTCTCATTTGGCCAAATGATTTTTCTCATGAGACCCACCAATGAATCGAGGGGTCATTTATAAATGAACCTCACCAACCATTAACTACTACTAATGCATTACTCATATGTTAATAGTTATACTTAATAAATTTAAACATTCATATTGAAAATATAAAATAGAAATATTAATTCTTACCTAAATAAAATAAGCATAATAAAAATCTATCCAAAGTAAAATTTTGAATGGTAAAAAAATTATAAATCCTCAGTCAAACTGATCATAAACCATCCAAATAAATATTAATTATGGTACCAATACAAAATATTTCTTGTGGAATATAATTAAAATAAAGGGCTGATGTCATTGAAGAATTGAGATTCCATAAAAATGTCATTAATTTTTTTTAAGAAAAATAACCTTTCACTTTGAAAATATTTTTTTAAAAAAAAGTTCTCAAATTATTTTGAAAATACATTTATTTGAAAATAACCTTTCAAAGTTTTAAAATAAGATTTAATACATTGAGTTGTCATTGTAACAGGCCAACTAGGTTTGACCAGATTGATAAAAAACGTGATCTGATTACAAAACCATAGCCAACCCACAGTCGCAACAAAAAAAATAAAAAAATGAACATGAACGCTAACCCAGAAAGTATAAATAAAACCATAGAATTGATCAATATTTTAATAAAATATATTTGGATGGAAAGGAGTCACCCAAACACAACTATAGTAACCTCTGGGTTGAGAGGGACTAGCTGAAGGACGAATGAAATAGAGAATTTGGTGTCCTGCCTTCTTAAAACCACACTCATGAAATTTACATAGTGTGTAAGAAAATTACACATTGTGTACCTCTTGAAGATCATATACCATGATACCCCCCATCACCATTTCAAATAAAACCCAATATTTCTCCCTTATACTGATAGTTTATGTTACACAGTGCGTACCTCATTCACACCATGTATTCAATTCGTATCTTTTTTCCTACAACCATTACACATCATGTACTTCAACTACACAACGTGTAAGTACCTAGAATGTACTAGAAAATTCTAGATGTATGTTAAAACTTATAATAAATCCCTGACTTCCCCATTATTGGTATCCTCCCAATCTCATGGTTAGAAATTCTCACCAAATGAAAAGGGAAACAAAAAGAAAATATTAGAACATACGTAATAGAAAGGTAATATCGAATTATAATCTCACCAACATAAAATATTTATGTCCTTGGAAATTACTCAATAATCTGTATCTAGAAAAAGAAAAAGGACAATTTTCCTCATCAATGACTCTCACTCCCACATCCCATGGTGATCCTATCTTCACTACCACAATACCCAAACTAGGGTATTGTGTTACCACATAGTACATTATCCTGGCGATCTATAATTTTAACAGGAAACTCAAACAAAGTCATATCGAGTTCAATATCAACATCCTCCAGCCTAATCACATGGGAAGGTTCATTTTGGTACCTATTAAATTGGGAAAAAAGAAACACATCATGGATACATGTCAAAAAAGATGGAAATTACAACCAGTAGGCCACCCTCCCTAGTCTCTCAACAATTTCAATGGAGCCCATAAACCTGATTTCCAATAAACCATGATTACCTATATGACCATTCCCAAGCGAGGTGAAACTTTTAGAAAAAACTGATCACAATCCAAAAACTCCTGAAATCCATGCGAATTTCATACCACTTCTATACTGTAATGGGTAAAGAATAAAACAAACCCGAGGGTCTCTGTTGTTCCAATTTAACACTCTAACAAGTGACACGCCATGATAAAAAATAAAAAGAATGACCACCTCAACCCCAAACACCAAAATCAAAATCTCAAATCATGGTGCATATTTTTATCCCCAGGGTGCATAGACCAATAGGACCAGTGAACACTATCTAAAAACACACATCACAATGAAAAGGGAACAACCAACCTTCCATGAAGGCATAAATATCCACTATGGAGATAGAGATAACTCACCCAAATTATCCACAACATTTATGATTTCTCATAATCATCTAATCTCAGTGTCCTCTATCTTTTCAAGACTAAAATTCTCATCAAAAGAAAATTCAGCCATTATCGAATTCAACAACACATTTCCAGTAGCTTCTTTTGTTCCTAATTTTATCTTGGAAAACCAACTATTCAGATACCACACTTCAATTGTTTCCTTCATATCTTGGATTAGTAATCTTTTATTAAGTGCATTGGAAACCACATTTCTAAGACAGGAATAATATATGTCATAAATATTGTAAATAAAAGCCTCTACATGTTCCACTTGCATCAAGACACATACAAAACCTATATCTGAGGCATCAAAGAAAACATTGTAGCACAATCCTGGTTCACGAAGAATCAGCCCTAGTGCTGAATTCAACCTCAAAATATCTCTGGCATTTTTCATCTAGGTAAAACTTTACACCCTTATGGGTTGAATCTATCATAGAATATTCAATCTTGGATAATTCCTAAACAAAAAATCTGTAATAACTATCCAACCCCAAGAAGCTTCAGATATCATACATGTTTCTAGGATTTTCTTATACAATAACTACCTATACCTTTTTAAGGTCCACTAAGACACCCATCTCAGATACCATGTGCCATGAAATCATCATCTCTCGGATCTAAAATTCATGCTTGTAAATTTTACCATATATATGATATTCATTCAATGTTAGATTTTTGAAATAAAAATGGTCCACATTATCCTCCTCTCGAATAGAGTACTCCATGATATCATCTACAAACACAAAAACAAAAAATTCCAAGAACTAATGAAAGATCTGGTTCGTCAAATCTATAAATTCTTCTCGGGAATTATTGAGTCTGAATGGCATGACCAAAAACATGAAATACCCATATCGAATACATCATTCTATCTTTGGTACTTATTATTATCATACTATCAAATGATAGTACCCTAACCATAGTTCAATCTTAGAAACCCAATGATCACATCTACATTGATCAATGACATCCTTGATTCTGGGTAAAGGGTACTTGTTCTTAACAGTATCCCTGTTCAACTTTCGATAGTCAGTACAAAGCCTGCTATTTTTTTCTTCCTTCTTAGAAAAGTGTGTGGGTGAATCCCATGTTGACATTCTTATATGAATAAATACTTTCACCTATAGGTACTCATGTTGCATTTTAAATTTTAATAAATCAACACGTACAATTTGATATCATGGCATAGAAATGGGCGTTGTTCTAGGGAGAAGATCAATAGTAAACTCAACCTCTCTCTGTATAAGTAAACCATAAAATGATATGGAAAGTCCAATAGGTACTCACTCGCAACCGAAAGTAGTTGAACTCCCATGTAAGGGTCAACTACATCAAAAAACATTTTTTACAACTTTAAAGAGATTATAGTAGCATAAAGAACAACATTCTGCTCCCTACTCAGTCTAGAGTCCCACTCACCCATGAAAACATGAGTGATCCAATCAGCAGATAACAATAATACCCAATAGTGATAATAGTATATCTGTTCCTTCACATTGATCATCTAATCCATGTTTAAAATATAGTCAAAGATGTCAACGTCAATCAATAAGAAGTCCCAAACCCCCTCAAAGTCGGAGATCACAACTCGACAGGCGGGCACATGAAACCCCATTCGGGCCACTTTCCTAAAGATGTGGAAAGATCCAAAAAGAATGTAATCCCTTTTCAAATGAACAATTACACCTATATAAACTCCCGAAATAGTTTATTTAAATTAAGATACATAGACCAAGTCCCCAAAGTTAGTAGATAGGTCCATTTAAATAGATTTCCCATACAATTCATTCAAATAAACCGAAATATTAGGTCTTGAATTAGTAAAGATTTTACAAATACGCATGGAAACTCAAATTCAGTCATGAGGGTAATCTAGTCAGACCCATATTCAAAAACTACTACCCTAATTTGGATGGTCCGACTCCTTTCTACTTAAGACATAGAACCAACTCAAGCAGTGCTTACAAACTTTCGACTGAGTAACTCCTTTAATACCAAATTCTAACAGACCAAATCAAGTGAACCAGATTGATAGAAAATACAATAAAAATAAACAACTAGATCCAAAATACATATGAATCAAAATCCAATAAATAACTAGGAGAAACTATTACCCATAGAGGATCAATCCAACCATAGTGGTAATCAATCACTGAATGAATTTATTCAGAGAGAATGGAGTCACCAATATTTTTCTAAGGTAAGATATAGGTCAATATATGATTACATCAATACTAATTAAAACAATTCTATGAGCCTCCTGCTTAAAACAACACTGATAACATTTAAAGGGTGTGAAATTTCATTACACATTTTTTACCTCTTGAGGAATGTATATGCCAAAAAACCCATCATCTTTTTAAATAAAACCTGAAATTTTTTCTTCATATCAAATATGCCCATTACACACTATGTAACTAATTCAATATTTTCATTTAATTCATGTATTACACAAATAAAACATTTCATGTTGTTTATTTCATATTCATAACATTTAACTGCCTAGCGAGTAGTAAAAAATGTAGGTTTTATGTGGAAAATTCCATCAAATATCAAAATTCCCCATTACAGGTAATGGGGTTTTATAGTCTTAATGGAGGTAAGTGTTTTCACGTGGTAAATTTTAAAGAAAAGATTCATTTTACATTTTTAGTAAAATACAAACAAGTATTATTTTGAAAACTACATGACTATTCCTTTTAAGAAAATATTAAAAAGTAAAAAAATTTCAAATATAATTTAATGAATCATTTTTATATGGTTTCAAACTTTTTAAAAAATATTTTTAGAAAACAAGGATTTTGATGACAAAGGGTTTCTGACCGAAGAGAGAAATAAATTCAAATTTTTAATAAAACACGTTCTCTTTAATTTTATGTAAAAATAGTTTAAAATTGTAATATTACTTGAAAAATTTATGAATAACCAGATTATAAGGAAATATATTGGTTTTATGATAGAAATAGAAAATAATTCCCCCAATAGTGACTTAAACAAAAACAATCCCGAATAATGATTGGATTGTAAATTAAACACTTACCACTCTTTTTATATTTGAATCATAAGCCTCATGGTAGAAGTAATCCAAATAAAACATTAAATACCATGAATGTAAACATATTAATGATATAAAATTTCAAAAGTGGATTTATATACACAAAAAAATGTAATAAGTGGTGAATATAGTGGAGGTCACATGGAAGTAAAAGGGAGATGAGGATCCATAACCTCGGATTTTACTTCCTTCAAATGGGCCAAACCCACCTATATAAAAAATATAGATATATTATAAATAAATTATAGAAACATAATCATACACCTCATACCATATTTTATTTATTTATTGTCATTTATCACATATTAATTGAGAATTCTTTGGTAAAATCACTCTTTCGAACGATAGTTACATCAATTTTCATGTATGTTTTAGTTTAGAAATTTTAGTCCTTTTAATTTGATTATATTTACATCATATAAATAATTTTAAACATGATATAAATATCATGTATATTCATTATATTTTTATCTAGAGTAATATACTAAATTTAGAGATAGAAAAAGGATTGCATTTTTCATGGAGATGTTAATTTGTACGTAGACATGAATGTTGTGTCCATTTTCCACTATGGATGGAGTAAAAAGAAAATAAATTTTAATCAACCATTATAGAATAATTTTTATTTCATATATAAAATTTATATTAGCCCAAAATATCCTTATAACCATCCATATAAAAAAAAAATGAAACAATTCTCACATCGCTACATAGAGTAGGTAGTTCATATATACACATGAGTAACGATGATGTTTTCCAATGAATTAGAAGGTAAAAAGTTATATGTGATATTATATTTCCATAGGTATATTCAGATCACAAATGTTTCATATATTTATTTAATTCAACCTTAATACCATTCATGTAAAGCGTATGTAAAAAATGAATCACATCACTTCACGAGGTGGCAGTCCGTCGTACACACAAGTGATGTTATCATATCCCCACAAAATGGAAAGTTAAAAGGTATTTGTGATATCATAATTCCACAAGGTTAAAAATGTAAAAAATATCATATCAATATTTTAAATCCATAATTATATCTATATTTTAAATGTGATGTAGAAAAATTAATTTCATCTGTTCACGAGGTTGTTGTCCACCGTACACAGTATCAAAGTTAGAGAAATTATATTTATTGTGAAAAAATGTATATAATTATTCAATGATCCTGATGTAATCAATTCTAAGTTAATCCTCTAAAACTATTATTAAACTCTTGGTGAAGTGATCATATACTATAAAAAGTACGATGTGGGTCACTTTGATTACCCTTAGAGGATAGACAATCAGCCACAAAATTACCTCCACACCATGTATAGTTCAGAACTGCACATCCAATGAGATTACTAAATCCTTGAATGGGATAAAAAATGAACTAGTGAGGTTCATACCTTCCTTGTATAGATTTGTAGAAAACTCGGGTGGTCAGATTCCAGTTCATCAATGGTAAAATTGAATGAATGGAAAATCTTCAACCCATTGAGAAAAAGCCTTTTCCTCTTCCATAAGAGAGTCACCACACTCATAGATGTTATTGAAGGAAATGAACATAAAATCATTAGAGTAATTAAAAAATACACCCCTCCCATGATATATGTATTAAAATAACCATAATTATTGATTTTGAATCCATTATTATGTGTATACCAACGAACCCATCTTCCTGGATGAGACACCCTCTCTGAAGTAGGTTTTGGTCTGTCGCCACTCATGATCATACTCATGGACTATGAATTATCCCAATTCCTTAAGAGATATACCAGATCAACTCTAAAGAATATTTAAGGTATTTTCATTGCTAAATATGATCTCAAAAAGACTTCCAACAAGTATTTTTTTTCTAGGATTCCAAATGAACCAGCATCGAGCTGACAAAAGAATGGTTTTTACCTTTTGTTCGGATATGTTCCTCTCAAGTCCCTTTAACCAATAATAAGTGAAAATGTTTCCATTTAAATCCTTATGGTCAATTATAAATGAGATTACTGAATCTTATTCACACATATCTTTCCAAATCACTCTCAAAAAAATAAATTATCACTCATTTCTACATTGGATCTATATTAGAAAAAACATTTGGACACCAGGGGAATTCCATTGCACCTTTCCACTATACATGTAATTTAAGGTTTAGATTCCCATTTCATATAAGTGTATATTTATATAGTTTATTCCATTAACATAATAATATATCATTGCATATTATACATTGTTATTATTATATAATCCAAGAAGATTAATGTTTTAATGAGGTGGAAGAATAAATAAAATAAATACGTGTGTTTAATAATTTTACCTCCTCTTCAAAGCTATTTAGGATTATATTGAAAGACTTATTATGAGATATTTATAAAAAATAAGGACTATCGGATATTTGGAGGGAATTAAAAATGGATTTGGGTAGGTAGTTTCTAAACCCAATTTTTTTGTAAGTGTGAATAGGGGAGAAGAGTATTTGAACTTTTATAAGAGGGGGAGAGGACACAAATTGAATTTTTGAGAAGATAAAGTGATTCCGAAGTTTTTTCCTAATGAATGAATCCATAATGGGTAAGTATCAAACCATAATGATTATATGGTCAAAATATTTCCATAAAATGGGTGTTAGAAAATTTTTACTTTATTTGTAACCCTTATCTTCTTAGATTAACACCCTCGTAAACTCATTTTTACCTTATCCTTCGTAACTAATTTTCACATTTTTCACAATTCATTATGGTAAAAAAATAAGTTAACATTTTTAGATAATAAAATATATTATTATTCCAAATGTGGAATTAATTTTTTTGAAATTCAATTAACATCAGTGACATTAATTAATTTAAAATTAAAATTCCCACGTGACAAGTTCATATTTCCAAAGCGAAAATTATCATAAGTATAGAATATTTTAATATCAAAATTCAATATGAAATTAACTTCAATGGCCTAAATTAATTAAATAATTACATAATTTTACTAATTATACATTTTAAAAAAATGTTATTTAAATTTTAATAAAATTAAACTAAAACTTTTTTTAAATAAAAATTAGTATTATTCACTATTCAACAAGATAATGAAATTTGCAAAAAAAATAACAAAAATTCACCAAAAAAATTTAATTGTAGTTTTACTATTTTTTTTGATTTCCTAAAATAAATTTTATTAAATTATAAAAACATACTTTTAATTTATGTGTACATGGCCCAAATAAATTATATTTTAGAAAAATAAAGTTTTTTAGAAAACATTTCTGTTTCATTAAAACGATTCATATTTTCTATAACCAATAGATAAGCACTGAATTAATTTAATACATATTTAAACCATATAATTCTCATAATTTAGTTATTATTATTCATACTTTTCATCTTAGCATCTATTTTATAATAGAAATTCATAAATATTAATATTAGACTTGAGTATTGTGTTTCATACAAAACTAATGTTGCACGAATTGAAAGCTATCAAATAGATTGAATTTATTTAAAAATAAATATATCAAAAACACTCATTGTGTTTAATTCTATTCAAATATTGGTTTTGTGTATCAAACATGAAATCAAACATGATTTTCCTATTTTAAAATATCAAGGTGTTAGGGAATATATATAATTTGAAAGAGTTTCTTTGGTGAAGATAGAGTATAAATCAATAAAAAGATATGGAGTCAAAAAAACATTTAACCCAAATTCATAATTGATCATAAATTCTCTACCTTTCTGTAAAATCAATTTAGGTTTATAATTAATTAATATAAAACCCTTATATATATTTAAAAAACTTAATTCAATTTAATTATATTATATTATCACCCTATTATTAATCATCAATATTTAAAATTAATCATTGGGTGTTAATTTTTCTATTTTTTCCACTTTTACTTTGGTTCAGAAATTTGTATCTTATCTCAATTATAATGTCTTTATATACACTAAAATATTTAAGGGGATCATATAGTTTTTTTTTTGATAGATTTATAGAGTCATATAATTATTTTATGGAGGTTATGGTAATGGTTTATAAATAAGGTTTATAAATCTACTTTTAATGGATTTTAAATAAATAAAAGGTATTGATTCTATTAATGAATATAGTTATATATATATATAACCATTATATAATTATAGAAAAAAATAATTTTTTAATTTTTAATACATATTATTGGTATCGAGTTATTCTTAATCATTTATGATAGAAAAGTTGTAGTGCCATTCAAGTGTGTGATAAGACTGACCCAAATAAGAGTGTTGTTATAATAAATGAATGAGTAAAATAATTACATTATAATAATTAAATTTTTAAAAAATAATAATGAAATAAATTAGTTGTTATAAAAATTTTAAAATATATTTAACAATATTTGGATGAATATTATAAAATGAAATTATACAAGAGATGTAGTTAATTACTATATAAGAACATGAACCCATTTGAAAACCATCTTCGGTGTTGAAGAATAAAAGGATTATTATTGAGAACAGGTATTCTAAATATGGGTGAGAATAATTATAGAGATAATTTGAGTAGATATTGGTGAGAAATGGAAATAATGGGGTGGTTTTAAGTGGGTATATGAGGATTATTTTTATATTTTAGGGCTTTACCTCTTATTTTATCCATTTTACCACACATACCCTTTATAGTGGTAACTCACTTCGACCTCAACAACTAATTTTTGTTATCAAAATATTAAATTGACTTAATTACCAAATTTTGAAATAATAATTAAAAAAATTAAATTTAATTTAATAATTATTATTTCTATTGTTTATTAAAATTTATTTTAATATAAAATTGTATATCTTAAAAAAAGAATTTTTATAGGAAAAATATGTGTTAAAATATTAAATTAATTTAATATTATTTATAACTATTTATTAACCATTATATGAATATAAATTTATCTTCATCAATATAAATGACACCTTTCATTAAAATAATACTAAATATTGATCATTTAATTTATAAAATACACATCACATATAAAAATATTTCATTGAAAAATATTTCTTTTTAGTATTAATTTATTTGTTTATAATTTATTAAATAATTATTATTAATCTACTAATATGTCAAGTAATTTTATTACTCCATTTTGATTAAAATAATTATTTGAATTTTATAATTACATTTAATTAATATCATTCTTCAAAAGTAAAAAATTTAATTCTAATGTAAAATATATAAAAATAAAAATAAAAATAGTAATAATAAATATTTATTTTAAAATATAATTTATTAAAGGAATAATTATTATATCTTATTGAATTCTACATATAAACCCCCTCAATACATCTACATAATCCATTATAGTGAGATAAGTAAAGGTATTATTTAGGGTTGGTGATTCAATAGGAATGTAACTTGTAGTGATTTATATGAGCTTGAACCTCTCTCACTAATGATTTCTATCAAGTCATAGTTATTGAATTTCAACATGGGATTCACCAAGGTAAAACCCTAGTGATTCTACCTCTTTCTCAAGCTTGAAAAATTGTCCCACATATAGAATACTACTTCTAGTTGATATCATAACTTATATCTTTCGGTTTAAAATTCACAATGTGATCACTTCTATTAATACCCACCATATAAATATATATATTCACATATTCACATATCTCAATCATTTTAATAAATTATGAAATATTACTTTCTCTTTATAAATAAAAATTCCTAGAGGCCAAATATGACCAAGGACTATATATATCTGATATTCATATAATGAACACATTTCCCATTTATATTCTTATTTATTATCATATATATTTATTTTAAATAATTATTAAAATTATTACATTTACTTAATAACATTTTTATCAAATTTAAAATGATTTATATTATTTCTATATTCTTAATTTATTGTATGACCTTCATAAGTGATTGTGATGATTAATATTTCAACCCTGTTATATATATATATTTTCTTCTTGATTTTTTCATTTTGAAATTTTCAAAATTATATTTATTTTTGATATATTATATTTCATTTTATTTAATATTATAATATTCAACCATAATGAAATAAGGAATTATATGTTTGATTTTTTAAATTGTGTATAGACTAGTTATCCAATTAAATAGAATTTTATACTAAGAACATAAGTTGTCACAATATTCTACCTTGAAAAGACATCTCCCTTGATGTATCAATATGTATATATCTCATTATATCATTTTTTTTCTTATGTTTCTTACACAAAAACATCAATTCTCTTCAAAAATTTGATTAGAATAGAATAATTTCTTTATAGTAATATATTTATATGATCTAATATATCTAAAAAAAATTAGTTATAAAATATATCATGTTTCATTCATATAATCTACGAATTTAGTACATCTGATTGATTAAGTATGTACTTACTAAAAAGTGTTTCAAAGAACACGTAGTGGATATAAAATGGGTATTATGGAAGCACAATGTGATAATATATAGACTATTTTAAATCAAGAATATCAAATGGAATGATGTATATAGGGATCTACTTTACCTTCCTATGAAATCTCAAAACATTAAACCATGGTCATATTGAAGTAATACATTTTCACCCACCATAAACTCTAGATCTCATCATCATTAATCTATATAGCTCTTCTATTAAATTTTAATGGATTTAATATATCACTAAATGGTTTGATCCTTATATTTTATTTCAAGATAATGATATGTCCTAAAATCATTCTCACTTTAACTTTATATCAACATGTCATATATTTTAATCTGTTATTATACAGAGATTCAGATGGTTCTATTTAGATTCCTGAGTGTAAACTGTTATTTTTTTAGAACTCTTTTAGGGAATATATTGATTATAACCTCTTTTTAAATCCATTGAAAGATGTATTCTCATATATTAAAATATTTTAATGGCCCTTTTAGTTTAACCATTTGATTGAGGTTGTTAAGAGATGTTAAATTTTGGTTTTATATGTAATTATAATAAAAGACTTATCTAGAACATTGAGTTGAAAGTTGGATCTCCTTAAAAAATAATCTAAAGGTACTTCATGTATCCCTTACATGTACATTATATAAATCATAAAAAGTGGATCAAGTGAGAAATGCTATATAATAACAATGAAGTTTATAAACATTATAATTTTTTAAAATAATACCAATATATAATTTTTCCTTAATATTTTTTTGGAAGACCAATCATGAAATACATGGTGATTTTATCCCACATCCATGTAGGTATGAGTAATGGTTGCATCACCCACTTATTCCTATAACTTGAACTTTGACTTACTAGAAGACCAAGGATCAATATATATACTATACAATAAGTCTCTTCTGGTTTTCCCATGAGAAGGGGTCCATGAGATCACTATGCATCTTTATTTTTCTAGGGTGAATAGATAATTATGAGTTATTCCCATCATCCAAAACCTCCATTTTAGTCCTATCATGGATGGGACATTGTTTCTAATGAAGACGTGGTAAATGATTGATGATTGGTTGAAAGGGGTTATGTTTTTTGAAATCATTATTATTAGGTTCACTAATATTGAACCAACTCCAATAGGTTTTATTGTGGGATATGAAAAATCCCAATGGTTTTCATATCCATGATGACTAATGGACCTACTTTCCAAAGGTAGTCAATCATTGGAATGTTTTTCTCGTGATAATTAATAACTCACATAAGTCGAGAGGATGGGAGTTAGGACCGATCACACCTTTTTTAGGAGAAGTATTTCATACTCTGGGACTCTCTTATAGATTTAAGATGGAATACCCTAGGATTTTGAGAGTTATTTTTTTATAATAAATTTAATCTTATTGATATTTTTCATTTTACACAACACTGAGTAATGTTTTTTATATAAAACCACTAAGTTTTTCTTATTTTGTATAAAACAAAAAGTTAACCTTTCACTACACACAACACATATATTATCTTAAGGTGCACAAAACACAATGTTTGTCTTCTGTTACACACAATATTGAGTCCCTTCGATAGATTTTGTTACAGGTATGGCTATGTTTTTATAGAACTAACATATATTATTAATATGATTATTAAAATATTATTATAGCTATCAACTAGCTATTGGATTGGAAGTTAAGAATATGATCAAAAAATATATGATTTATATAAGTATATATAAAATGAATCCTTTGTATATCAACTGCTATAGTAAAATGAAAAAACTATATGAAAATAAAAAAATTACTTTTCAATGAAAACTATTTTTCTATGTACAAACACAATTTTATCTCAAAAAATGAATCAAAGAACATTTGGGTAATGTTTTAAATAAAATTTATATATTATATATTCAATCAAAAATTTTTACTCCCATCTAATAGATTTTATTGGTATAAGATAAGAATAAATCCAATTTTATGAATAAAACAATTTATTTTTCTAAAAGCTGATTTTATCACATTTTAATTGAGAACTCATTTCAAATAATATTTTTGACAGTTTTCCAGTTTTTACTTGACAGAATGAATTTCAATTTATAAAGAAGAATATCAAAATTCACATTGGTTGATTTTTTTTATTTTTCATAGAAGTTCCATTTTTTATGAAATGTGAAAAACACTTAATTTTAATTCAAACTTTCTTTTTCATATATATTATTTACATAGTTTAATTATGTTTTAATTTGATGTTAATGTATAATTAGATAAATTATAAATCAATTAGTCAAATTTAGGTCATTTTAACGAATTTCCCAATGAAATTGGATATACAAAGATTTCAAAGTTTTGGACCTTTTCTCTTTCAAAATATGCATTGGCATCATATCTGAAGAATACATTTTTATTTAATTTATACCATTTAATTTACCTCAATTTGGAAAAATTGATTCCATATTTATAATAAGAATAATTTCTAATATATAATAAATTCAACATAGTTTTTTAACATAAATATTTGTCAATGTGATTAAACTTAATTACAACAAATCCATTTAGATCCCCCAAAACCTACACAAATATACTCCAAAAATATATCCCTTCATTATATAATCCTATATTTTGCCATAAATCCAACCAAGGAATCCCTTTTTGTAAAACCAAGTTGAGCTACCCAATTAAGAGGTAACATACTTCCCCAATCATAGTTGCTTTCTTTTCATTCTCCACCACCTAATCAATTCATATTACATGATTATATAATAACCATAATATCCTAAATATTATGATATTATTTTATTATAAGGGTTATACCTGCACTTACACACACTACCGTCAAATGGATTTCAAACTTAAAGTTCTTTTGTACAGTGAACTACCGCTTCATGAAAAGATGTTGTCTGTTCTTCCTTTAACACCAATCATTGGTTCGAATTATGATGGAAAACTATTTTAATTTGATATATATTCTATTAATGATATATTTAATCTTATTTAATTATTATATAATACATAACTCCATGCTGTCAATTTTTCATAAATGTGATAACTTCGTTTATGGACGTGTGGACTACCACCAACTCAAAGTAATGTGATTCATTCACACTTTTCATGGAATGTATTAAGGATGGGTATAGTAAAATTATATGATAGATATGAAATAATAATTATACTATAATGATATTATATATATATATACATATATGTATTATTTAATTTCTTTCTATCAATATGACAATAAAATTTAAACAACGTTCATGCGTACGTACATCCTACAGTCTCTATGAACAGTGTGCACTATTTCATGTTTCTATACTTTATTAATTATTATAAAGATTTATATAATTAATATATATAATATTTACATAATTTTTTACATTCCTGAAATAATTAAATAATGATCTATGTAATAGGATCCAGTATAACATGTCAAAACTTATACAAAAAACAAAGAGGACATTACCAGAAATGCAACATTGACATAAAATTGTTAATAAACTGGTAATACAAGGTCATAGTAAAATAATATATGGTATTATATATTTATAATATGGTTACATGGTATATATTTATTAAACTTGTATATATTATAGTGGATTTTTTAATATATACGAAGAAATTCAAGACTTAAGGTAAGGGTTTTCTAGTCTCTCTTTTATTTTGGTGAGACATATACCTTATTCACCACTCATTTCATTTCTGTGGTATATAAACTACCACTTAAAATTATTATCTGATTATTATAATTAAATTTATGGGTACTTTCATAGACATTTTATGATATTTATTTCAGTGGGTTTGTGCCTCAATTTTACCAATTCAGTAAAGTAATTTTGACTCAATTTCACATCCTTGATATACATGTTATGTTATGCACCTATATTTTTCTATGATATGTATATAATATCATTTTTAATGTTATATAATGAATATAGTTCTTTTAATGATATTTTATTATTCATTTAATATCATTTTCTTATATGGTTGGTATAATTAAAATTTCCCAGATGGTAGGAATTCATTTAAACAATCTCATCATTTATCAGGATTATTTATGACTATACTTAAATTAGTGAAATATAATTACATATCTATGAATAAATATCATTAATTTTATTCTTATAAGGTTATTAATGATATATATTAATTTATTTTTACCTTTTTTTGAATCTTTTGTATATAAGATAATTAATAAATGTTTTAGGAGAGTTAGACTTTACCACTCTCTTCGGTCTGAAATCTTTGTTCTTTCAAAACAATGTTTTTAACCATTTTCAAGATTATTTTATAATTTTTTGATGATAAAGATTTTATAATTGTTTTAAATAATTATTTATAAACTTTCAAGTTATTTTCATAGAAAATTCTTGTCAAATTGTTTTCAAGCATTCATTATAATTTTTCAATGTATTTTCAATGAAATTGTTTTCAAAATATTTTCAACATTATTTTATAATTTTTCAAGGAAAATGGTTTTAAAAATGATTTCAATATGTGATAATAGGTATTAAATTTAAAAAAATACAAATATATTCAAATATTACATTTTAAATTTTCATGTTTATTTTCACGAAAATATTTTTTTTTAAATGTTTTATTTTTTTGAAAAGAATTTTTCTATTAATAAAGGATAATTTATGCATGAAATATTTTTAAAAGATCGTTCAAAATTATTTCCCACCAAAGATTAATCCTTTTTTTGTTACTCATTCCTTTCAATAGAAATGAACCAATGGTTTGATTCATATTTTTTATTTGAATGGTTTATGTATTGATAACATGATGTTTAAGAAACTTATTTCTCTTTCAAGGGTTACAAGTTTATTAAACCTGTCTCTATTTCAGGGGTTATATGATTATGAAACCATCATATATTCATTGGTTATTATTTGATTAATTGATTATGAAATTGGTATATTTTCCATATGTTATGATATGATTACATGTTTATGATACCTATTTCATTCCATGGGTAATAATATGAGGGTTTATGATCTTTTGAAACACATAAGTATCATTTCATTATGAGATGTGTGGGACCTATATCTCCCTCTAATTCATTGGTTAAATATTTATATATCATGTGTATAATAGAGAGGTAATGAGTAGTGAACGTGGTTTACTATGAAAAGTTTTGAACAAGGGGTGAACTCAGTTCAGTATGATAGGTATGGATAAGGAGTGACCTCAGTTTAGTAATACCAAACTTGAACGGGAGGTTAACATAGTTTAATACTATGATGGAATGGGAGGTGGATCACTTTCAATAATACATTGATGGAATGGGGAGTAGACCTAGTTCAAAAAATGATATTTCCACTAATATGATCTTGGAAGTGATCCTGACTACTAAGATTGTTTGGTAAGTGAACTCATTCCACTAAGATGGACTTAGAGCTAATTGTTGACTACAATGGAAATAATTTTATATTTTTATGAGTCTAACACAATAACATTTCTTGTGCTTCTGTTATGATCCCATAAACTATTATATTGACTTCCTTGTGATTCATGAACTATGAACAAACAAAAATTTATTCCATGAATCTTGATTATGATCTTTGATATGCAGGGTACGATCTTATAATGTTAACATCACATTCTCATACCCGTATTCTCATGTCATTCTTACATATATCCCATTTTTACCTTTACTAAGTATTTGGTCTAACCTATTTCTTATGTTTTCTTTCCCCATATTATGAAGAAAGGTTTTAAATAATATTATTAAAGGGAAGACCTTTAAGAGAGTTCTTGAAGATCTTTCACAAATTTAGAATATTATATTCCCATGTTTATGAAGACACTAAACTATTATGGTCCTTAGTTATGTATTTTTGTAATGTGTTGAATATTGATCAAAATTTATATAATATACATGTATAATAATATTGGGTCTCTATAGTTGGTATCAAGGGAATGGTTTAATCGAACTTTGGAGAAAAGGATAAGGAAACATTAGTGAGATACCTAGGGATATTTCTAAGGATATGTCTAGGTATTCCTCTAAAAATAAGTCTATGGATAAGTTGAATTATAGGAAAATGTCTTGGAATTTTGGTAAAGGATATAGTGAGTGGTGTCCTAGAAATAAATCCATGAATAGATACGAAAAGTGGATGTGGATCTAGAAGAAATGTACATAGGGGTAAATATAAAACACTATTTTGATCTAGAATTGATTGGGAATTGTTACACAGCAAAGGGCCTTACTGTACACCAGTTTTGATACACAAGGGGGATATGCATTGAAAATTCAAAAAACACTTTATGAACTATCCTGAAAGATTTCTAAAGAATATGGATATTAATAACATAAGATAAACCTAATGTGTCATCTATTAGATAGTATGTGTCATGATTTATACATCCTATAAGTGATATTTCATGATTATGTGGTTTTCTGTTATGATAAGTGTTTCTCACATTATTGCATTTTTTATTATCCAAGGTAGATAACTATAAGTAACTTGGAAAAAAAATTAATGTTTCAGATGTGGAAAGTATGGGAATTATAAAAATCAATTCCTTAACTGGAAATATATTCAATATAATCAGGTAGGTGGTACAAATACTGTATATACAGCTAAATATAATGAGTTTGAAAGTGACATCTGAAAGTTATGGGATGTTATTCCAATATTTTTTACATTAATCATAAGAAGGAAGATTATACTGAGGTTGAGTGATCTTAATAAATGATTCAAACTTTGTATTCATAAAAAAAATTTATGGAATAATTTTATAAAGCCTAAGTAATTGTTTAAGAATAAATGGGGATGATTTAAGTGTATGTATTATGTTATATAAATCAGGAGCTATATAAGGTTCTTTTATATAATTTTTTCATTAATTATTTTGATTTAATGTCAAGGTTAAATTAAGGGAAGGTAACCCTTAACATGTTCTTGAGTATGATAAAATGATGTTTTATATGGATAAATAGATGATGATATGGATAAAGTAAATTGGATAGTATTTGTGACATCATAATAATTAATGGACTTGATGAGAAAGTGTTCAATGCTATTGTGGATGAAATTCAAAACTTCTTGGATTTAAGGAATATATCTAGTAAACTTTGGAATAGGTATTAATTCATTTGAAGATGATTTGTGGTAATTTAATTCATTACCATGTTTCAATGGAATATATGATTAAGGTATTCACATGTTTGGAATGTGAAATTCAAGAGCTACCGGAACTATTCACCCGCTTTGGGCCTTCAGGCCACCGGTTTGGGCATGTGGGTCTCCAGGTCCTTCAAGTCATCAATGACCTTTGGGCCACAAGGAATTCGAGACACGTAGACCATGGTGTGCCCAGTTCACACAGAACAGGCCCCAGAAGAGGATCAGAGCAACAGGAGTAGCAGCCACCAGATGCAGAACTAACCGGATTGGAAGAATGAGAGGGTATGGCAGCCGCCATCAGGACCAGGCACCGTACAGATTTGTACGGGGCAATGCTAGCCGATCAGAAATGAAAGGTTGGAAGATAGGTGATCAATTATGTAGAAATATGGTGAGGGGTAGTTCAAGTGGGTTGGGCCTACAGGTCATGTATTGGCCATGGTAAGACTTTGGGACTTCGGGTCATGTATTGCAGGTTTTTCGGGCGTTGTGCCTTGGGCCTATGGGTCATGTACGGGTTCCCCTTAAACCCTTAAAAGGGGTATTATCCGTAATAAAAATAGAAAAGAAGTCCTTCGGTCCATTCGGGAAAATTCAAGAGCTACTTTATGTAATTTGAGGGATTAATGTCAATCATATTTAGTTACCTTATTTATAATTTTTTTGAATTTCCACTTTTGGAAGGTTTATAATGTTAACCATTTATGGAATGTTTAAGTTAAACTTCAAATGCAGTTTGTGAGACTAAAGTATTATCTCACCATTTGAGGATTTATTAATATTGGATAGCATTTTCTAATTACTTTGTGTTGATAGTAACTAAAGATAAATTTGACAACTTCTTATTCTATCTATGGATATTATGAACTATTAATGCTTATAGAATGAGGAATTAACCTTTATTTCATAGATTAAAAGATTAGGTGGAAGTGTATAAAGGCCCAAAAAAGGGTTAGGTTATCCTGAAATTATGTACATATATATTTTCAAGAGTCATTCAACATTAGTAAAAAATGGCCTTAAAATAATATTTTGTCAAGTTATCATCATTTTTCATGATATCAGTGACATTTTTCAAGCCTCTTTGGGTTATGTATTTTTTATTTTTATCTTTCTCCTAACCATATTATCTATCAATATTATGAGAACTTAATAGTTAGATTTCACTTCCATGTTAATATTTCAACTTTCCACTTGGGTTCACCCATAAGAAAACCTATATATGAGTTAATTTGGGTAACATTAATATTTCCAACATTCCTTTTTCAAAGGATGTTTTAGTATTCATTTTTATGATGTGGGACTCTATTAATGTAACTTTTAAGAGGTACACCTTTAATAATTGGGAAAAGTTTAGATGGAGAAATTCATTTTAATTGGGGTAGAATATAACCACTTGATTATTTTTGAAATATTTTTTCTAAATTAATTTTATCTTTTTATATTTTGTATTTCAGACAACATTGAATAATGTTTTTTATATAAAAGAACTATGTTTGGATTGCATTATACACAACCCCAATTTAACCTTTCACTCTATGAAGAACTTGTATAATCTTTTGGTACACACAAAAATATGTTTGGATTATATTACACAAAACAATGAGTCTCTTTGATTTGTTACATCACACGCAGGACTGTGTTTTTATAGAACTGTAATATACTATTAATATGTTTATTAAAATATTATTATAGTTACTACCTCATTATTAAAATGGTTGTTATTAATAAGATTGAATAGATTTTTAAAATATTATTTACACATGTATATATAAAATGAACCATTTGGTTATTAATTAGTATATATGAATGAAATAACTAATTGAAAATAAATAAATTTCCTTTCTATAAAACCATTTTTCTATGTACAAACACAATTTTATGATAATAAATTTAAGAAAAAAATTTGGTTAATTTTTTCCATAAAATTTTTATATTATATATTCAATAGATATTTTTGATACTCATCTAATATATTTTATAGGTATAATATGACAATAAGTCCAATTTTATGAATAAAAATATGTATTTTTCAAAAATGAAGTTTTACCAAAATTTAATGGAGAACCAATTTAAAATATATTCTTTATGTTTTATAATTTTTATTTGAAAAAATAAAATTTATTATTAAAATTTTAAAATGAAAATAACTTTGGGTGAATTGTTTTTATTTTTCTGAGAAGTTTCATCTTTTGAAGAATAGTATACAATAATGAATTTTAATTCAAAAATGATTTTTCATATAATTCAGTTATATAGATAAATTAAGCTTTAATTTTTTATAAGAATAATAAGATAAATAATAAAATAATTAACCAAAATTATGTCATTTGAACCAATTTCACAATGAAATTGTAGATAAAAACATTTCAATCTTTTGGACACTTTCACTTTAAAAACTCGCATTGTAATCTCATCTATAGGACTGATTTTAAATTAATTTCAATGACATATTTTATTATAATTTATGAAAATTGATTCCATATTGGGAATCAGAATTATAAATAATTTGTTATAATGTCAACTTAGTTTTTTTATCAAAACTACTTGTGAATGTGATTAAAATTAATTACAACGATAAAGAGAAAAATTAGCTTAATAAAGGAATAAGCCTTCAACTTACGGCCAAAAATGACCTATAAACTTGTCAAAAATAAATTTTATTTGCGTATATAGACCCTATATTTGATTCTATATAATTTTTAAAATTATTAGATCAAATTCACATGTTGAAAACATGGTTGGAATTCCATTTTAAAAAAAATACAATAATATCACTCCTCCACTATAAAAAGGCACCCACTACTCCCACTCATTCACACCAATAAAGACCATTGGATAAACAAAATTGTTCTCATATAATTTACCAAAATCCCTCACATAATTGTACAAGCCTCTCTTTGTCAGAAATCCTACCAACAAATCCTTCTCGTGAAAACAAATAGGAGTTACACAAATAAGAGGTAACATCCTTCCTTAAGATCCTTTGTTTTATTTTCATTCGCCAAACCCTATAATATTCTTATTACATGATTATATAATAAAATATGTTTCCCCAATATATTTTTATTTTATTATTCTTAGGTTTATACATACACTTACACACACATTCTTCTAACAGGTAACTAACATACCGTTCTTTTGTACGTTGAACTATCGCCCCATGGAATGATGTTGTTCTTTTTCCCTTTACCACCTATCATGGGTGGGAATAATGATGTACACTATATTTTTATATGATAATTATCATATTTATGTTTTATTTATGCTTCTTGAATTATTATATAAAATAAACCTTCATGAATTCCAATTTTTGTAGATGTGATAACTTCATTTGGGGAGGTGTGGATTACCGCCTACTCAAAGTGATGTGATCCATTTAAACATTACATGATATTTACTAATGATGGGTTTAGTAAAATTATTATTATATATATGAAATAATAATTCATCTGGAATTATATTATATATATATATATATACATATATTTCATTTACTTTCTTTCTTTTAATATGATAATAAAACAAAAACATTTTTCATCTATATGTATGGTCTACCATCTCCATGAATAGTATATTCCAGTTCATGCTTCTATACTTTATTAATTATAATAATAATTTATATACATAATTTATATTATATTTCAATAATGTTTTAAATTATGGAAATAATTAAATAATGATCCTTGTAAGATGATCAAGAATAACAAGCCAAAACTTATACGAAAATGAAGCACATTTAACCTGAAATTTAACATTAACATTGAATTTATAATAAAAGTTAATATAAGGACATAATCCAATCATATGGGGTATTTTATATAATTATATGGTTTTTTGGTAGTTTTATATTAATCATATATTTATTATATAGGATTTTTTAATGTGTACGATGAAATTCAAGACTTAAGGTAATGGTTTTCTAGTCTCAATTTTATTTTTGTGAGACTTATCCCTTATTCACCACTAATTTATTTATTGTACTATATATAATTCCCATTAAATTATTATATGATTCTTATAATTAATTTTATTAGTATTTACAAATTCATTTTTTAATCTTTCTTTCATTGGGTTAATGGTTCAAAGGTTACCAAATCGGTGTTAACCTAGGCTCCGCCGATGGCGGCCGCCGTGACCTCTCCTCCTACAGCGGGGGGAGAGGGGTCCTCGCCATTTGCTCTGAATTCTGGATCTGTGAAGTCAAGGGTTTGAGATTTCTTCCAGCCTTTTCCTGATGCGGGATTCTTCATCCCTGGAATATAGGTCACCCCGAAGGTCCCAGGCTACATCTCCGGTCAACCTATCGTTCCAGTGACAGTCAGAGAATTTTTTGAAGCCTCTCCATTGCTCTCCACGGCCTTGACTGCAAGATTCGTGCCGCGGTGACCCCTGGTGGAAGATTTTTATAGGATTGTTAATGATGATTGGGGTCTGAAGTGCCACGTGAAGGTAGGGATCTTCGGTCCGTAGCAGCTCCTTATCCTCTTCGCTGATGAGGATGACCTGGGTAGGGCAGGGTCCAGATTTAGAAGACTCTCCTCTGAGTCCTCTTTTCATCTTTTCTGGTGGTCCTCTGAGTATCAAATGAACCGAGATTCTCCCAACTCGGCGATCTGGCTACAGTTTCTTGGTCTTCCACTCCCGTTCCAAAACCCTGGGTTGCTCAGGTCAATCGGTAACTCAATCGGTCGGTTCATTTGCTGCGATCTGCGGACGGCTTCCATGATGAACCCTTCAACCGTGAAGATCTGCATTGAGATGGATCTCTCAAGAACCCCACCTGTGATTGTATGGATTTTTGTTGAAGGCGAGTACAGGTATTCCCAGAACATTGTATATGACTCCTGGATCCCTTATTTCTCTGGTTGTCGCAAGCAGGGACATGATTCTGCTTATTGTCGTAAGAAAACCTTCGATGACGAGTTGGGTCCTATCCCGAGTGTGGCTTTCACTGTAGAAGCGTTGGGTAGTGTTGCTGCTGCAGATGGGAACCGACATCGAGGATCCAGTCTGAAGGTGAATAGCACCACTGCAGATGCTTTGGTTACATTAGCAGGGGACATGATGAAGGGATCTCCCATGGAAATTTCCCCTACCGATCATGATGTTGTGGAGGAGGTGAGGCAGGACACTGAATTCACTCTGAATGCTGCTGCCACGGGAAGACAGGGAAGCGTGGATAAGTCCAGCAATAGGGACTCTAATTGTGCATTTGGTGCTTATGATCACTTAGAGGATTCTAATGTGCACATTACTGAGAATGAGCAATATGAAAAGCTGAAATTTGATGTTGGTGGCTTGGACATGGATGCTGCAAAATGTGAGTTTCAATTTATGCGCAGGGGACGGGAGCAGAGGCAGTTCGCTGCTGCTACCATGGAGACATAGCAGAATACATCTGCTATTCTGGAGCAGGTAAGGTCTGATGATTTGATAAACTGCTCTACAAATCATTATGCAGTTTTGGCCAATGCAGAGTTGAAGGAGGCTGAAGAGATAGTAGTGGAGGAATCAAGTGAGGGATGTGGTGGACCGAAGAAAAGTGAAATTCTGAACCTGGCAAAGGAGGTTCCTGAAACAGCAGTTTGGAAAATTTCTAAGTGGTAAGTGAGAATGCTACTCTGGAGCACCGCGATGACAAGGAGATATCCTTGGAGAGGCAGGACTGCTTAGAAGCAAGCAACAAGAATCAGAGAAATGGGGAGTATTCTCCATGCTTGACACCCATGGATGGTAACAGGGACCTTGCACAGGTGCATGAGGGCTCACAAATTGTGTATGAGGGGAAGGAAAATCAAGGATGTTGGTCAAAGGGTCATATGAAGGAATCCTATAGTGAGATTCTCATGAATGGGGTAAAACGGAACGAATGCAATGGAGCTTCCACCGCTCCATCGAAGAGGAAACCCAGAAAGGATTACTCCAATTTGCCGAGGACCATATCCACCAGGTCCTCTAAAAAAATGCAAATATGAAAGACATGGGTCAAAGGAGGGGAGGAAGTAGAATCATTGAACCCATGTCTCCAGTGCAGTTACGTCTGAGGGAGCAATACATCCAAATGCTAAGTCAACACGCTTCACAATCTGAATGGGAATCAGCGGACCTGGATGAATTCTTAGAATGTGGTGGCGATGACATCTCTGATGCTTTCTGATATATGATGATATAAGGCTTTCTGTTTGATTTATTTCTCTTCTTTTAACCTTGAACCATCTTTTTATTAATATATTTCTGGGGGACTGGGCACTCAGCCTAGTCCTGTGCCTTCCTGGAATAACTATGTGGTAGGAGTTTATTGAAAACAATCTCATTGCCTATTAGGATTTTTAGTAATTATGATTCCATTGATAAAATCAAAATATCCATATCTCAAGAACTCTCATGAATTTAATTTTCCAAGTTTTATTAATGATATAATCATTTATTTTTATTATTGTTCCACTATTTTTTACATAATATAATTAAGAAATTATTTTTAATAATTTCTAGCTTTACCTCTCTCTTTGTTCAGAAATATATGTTCTTTCAAAACCATGTTTTTTAAATGTTATCAAGATTATATTATCTATTTTCAATAAAATGCATTTTTATAAAAAATTTCAAGAATTCGTTATATGTTTTCAAATTATTTTCAAAGAGAATTTTTTCTAAAAAAATAAACAATTCTTTATAAGCCTACAAAGTATTTTCAAAGAAACGGTTATCCAAATGTTTTCAAGATTATTTTATATGTTTTGAAAGAAAACTTTTTTAAAATATATTTAAATAACTATTTATAAGTTTTCAATGAAAAATGATTTCCAAATGTTTTTAAATCTTCCATTATAAGTTTTCAAGTTCTTTTCAAGAAAAAATTTTTAAATACGTTTTATGTTTCAAAAATAATTTTTCAAAAAATAAAAGATAATTACCTAAATAAATTTATTTAAAAGATCATTCCAATTTATTTCCCAACTAAGAAGTCATCTGTTGGGGTTACTCATTCCTTTCTATTGAAATGATCCAAATGATCCATCCATACTATTTTTTTATGGTTTATGTATTAACATTATGATGTTTATGAAACTCATTTCAATTTCATGGGTTATATGTTTATGAAACTTGTTTCTCTACCTTGGGTCATATGCTTATGAAACCCTCTTATTTCACATGTTATTCTTTGATGAAATGATTATTAAACTGGACTGTTTTCAATAGGTTATTAAATGATTACATGTTTATGATACCCATTTCATTTCATATCTTACTATATGATAGTTTATAGTCTTGTGAAACACATATGTATGATTCCATTATGAGATGGGTGAGACCTATATCTCCCTCTAATTCATTGGAAAAGATTTATATCTCATGAGTATGATAGGTATGGAATTACCAGTGAACTTCATTAGTCCTGGTAGGTCTATAATGAGGAGTTACCTCAGTTTAGTATGATAGGTGTTAAAGGAGGAGTGAACATGGTTCAGTAATACAGTGCTAGAGTGGGAGGTGAACCCAGTTCAGTAATACAAGGTTGTAATAGGGGTAAACCTGGTACAGTAATATATGGATGGAACAGGGAGTGGTCCCAATTTGATAAAGGAATTTTCTACTAAGATATTCTTAGGACTGAACCTTTTATACTAATATGGTTTGGGAAGTGATGTTATTCTACTTAGAGGTACTTTTTGTTAGGTCTTTACTGCTATGGAAATAATTTTATATTTTTATGTTTCTGCAACAATCACATTTCTTATGATTATGTTATTATCTCATGGATTATTTTCTATCATTCCTTATGATTCAGGTATTATTAACTAACAAATATTTATGACATGAATCTTGATTATGATCTTTGATATTCTTTGTATGGTCTTTTATTATTAAGATCACATTATCATACCCTTATGATCATGTTATGCTTTCATATCTCCCTTGTTTACCCTTATGGATCATTTGAGCTCCCACATTTTGTATGTTTCCTTTCCCCATGTTATGAATAAAGTTTTATTGTATGATTACTAAAGAAGAAAATCTTTAAGAAAAATTTTGTAGATCATTAACCAAGTTAGAAGAATATTTTTTCATGTTTCTGAAGACACTAAACTATTATAGTCCTTAGGCATGTTTTTTTTGTATTGTGATGAATAATCATCTAAAAGGATGTAATATCCATGTATTTCAATACTAGGTCTCTATATTAGATTTTTTATTGAATCCTTCATTAGTTACTGAGTATGTTGTGAGTCACCCTTGAATTAACAATAAATTATCTTCATGTAGTAATCTAGAATCATATGTATGTTTCTGATATTCTTCATCAATGGATATATATATATATATATATATATATATTTGAGGTTCTCCATCAATGGTACCCTCTTATGTACTTATTTGATATTCTTTCATCTTCTTAATATGATGCTAGTTTTAAGCTAGGTAGTGGGGCTCTCTGCAGTGAATCATTATCCAGGGAGATGGAATTTGTTTTGATGTCAGGATCAGACACATAGAATGGAATCGCAACATATCATCGTGAATAGAATCGTAACCCACGTAGTTTAGTTTCTATTAATGGGTAATATCATACCTTTTAAGGTTTTGTGATAAGGTTGAAACCATGCAGTTTAAGATCATACGGAATGTATGTCTAGGAAAAAGTTTCCTAGACAATATTTGGTTTGGGGATTAGGCCAAAAATACCAAGGTAACCAAGGTTATATTCTCCCAGGTAAGATAAGACCCTACAAGGAATGAGAACCTGACAGAATTCGGGATTATTTTGGGTGTTGGGTTTGAACCATAGGTAGGCTTCTAACATATCCCATTTGGAAAGGATTCAGAGCCCACATAGTTCGTATTTCGTGAACCGCACCTACAGATTCTCTCTAAAGGATTGTCTCATAATGGAGTATGGGCCTTTGAGATTATTAATTTTGAGGTTACTCTTGAAAAGGATTCACTTGTTTTTTAGGGATTACACTTGGAATGATTCCCATTAGTGGTTGTATGGTGACATTGTTCTGGATTATTCCATGTAGGAGCCCCATGATTGGTTGGGGATTATACCAAGTAGGATTCCCATGACGGTTTGGTGATTAAACTTGTAATGATACAAAAATTTTATGGATCATGCGGATGTCATGATGGTTTCCCACCTCTATTCTCATGTGATTCATGATCTCTATGAGAAACAAGAGGAATTAGAAGATCCTGCAAACCACACAATCTACTATGTCTACTGATGGATGAATACTGGATCCGAAAGGGAAAGAGAAATGACTTTGAATGTGTCTATATCCTCTTTTATATTGGAAACTGGGAAAGTCACATATATTGATCTATCCAGCTATAACCTGGCCAGATGAATGGGTGAATGTGTTATGCCTCATGTGGAAAGATTATGGGCTTACTTTATAAGGGATTCTGTTATGATTTTTGGATATTTTGTTAGTACCTATTTCTAAAGATGATTTCATGATGGTGATTGTTTAGTGACATGGTTGTTGTTTATACCAAGTAGGAGGCCCATAACTGGATGGGTATTAAACATATAATAATACCCAAAGGCAAGGGATCAGGCATATTCCATGATCATTTATCACGTGTAATTCCATGTGAGTAATGCTCAGTGTGAGAAACAAGAGGAAGTAGAAGATCTAGAAAATGATGTCATCCTTCTCCCGCTGGTGGAAGAGGGCAGGGAGATTATAGAATTAGAGGGGTTTGTGATATCCCCCATCCCTCCTATCATTTTATTTGGGATCTTCAGGCCTAACTACCCATCTAGATACAACCTACGAGATATGAGAAGAAGGAAGTAATTATGAATGAGAGGCCCTATAAAAAGTGATAGGGGCTTACTCCTGTAGGGATTCCCTTGAACCAGTTCCTTGGAAAGATAGGGGATATTATTCTTTATCTCCCCACCTGGAACCAGAGGCCTTAGGTTATAGAGATTACATGAGAAGCACAAGGCTTTAACCCTTTTCTATGAGACTGGTGGATCCCTAACACTGCCCCCAGGGTTGGGGTACTTGTGACCAAAGGAATGCATAGTCACATGAACCACGAAGACCCTGACCATCAGGTTGAACAATTTTAGGACACCTGTGACCAAATTAAACCATTCCCAAATGGGAGACATGCTGGTGTGCCTATTCCCATGCTTTGAAAAGTCTAGAGGCTTTGGTGGGAGTTTTAATACAGTCCCTCTCCAACAAGTGATCCAAATGAATAGGATCACATCCTTCTTTGGTAGGGAAGATAGCTCAATGGGGGCTCCCACATACCCTGTATTGGCAAGAAAATGATCTTTATGAAGGGCATGGGGGGATCTGAAAGTTTTTTTCACGAAACAGGGATAGTCCTGTGAAAGATAGAGATTCCTTAGGAAATGGACCACCTGGGAAAAACACTTGGGAGAGGATTTTTCTTGGGCACCAAAGGTCTCATCAAGTGTCATAGGATGGGTCTCTTGAATGTCCATGATCAAGGAAGGGACCTTCTCACAAGTTCCTACATATTTGGGGAAGGGGTTCTCTTGCTAGTTTCTTAGTTTTTATATTCTGAATGGACTTTGTTCTCCCTTATCCCCCTTTATTCATTCTTATCTAGGGTTTTGGAGGGCTACCTGAGATATTTTTTAGGACCTATCCAAAGGGTATGTGTGACCAGATATTCAGATCTTTTTCATATTTTCCAATTGTTCAAATTAATTTCCCTAGGGTCTTATTTATAAGAAAATAGAGAACCCTAGTCAAATGAGTTACCTCATATAGGTCCATAGTGTTGGTACTCATCTCAATTACCATATTCAAGGGTAGTTTATTTTTTCTAATATGGTTGGTGTATATAGATACCTCAATAAAGGGTGGTTGTATCTTATGGGTTGCGCAGGCTGGTTATATTCCATCATCTTGGTGTGTATGGTTGGGGCACATAGGAACACTTGGGTGAACTCGTGGATCTATATCCTTGGGGATGCAACAAGAACCTAATATCTAGATCACTACTAGACCACAGTCTCGTCCCTATATCCCGGTCCCATCATTGTCGTCACTGGTCCCCATGAAATATGGAGAGATGCACGAAGAACTTTTCAGGATGGATTATGGACCTTTTTAATCCTGACACATGGAAATATAATCTTCTCCTTTTCTAGAATAAAGATGCATTTCAACATAAACTCAACATTTTTTTGTCTATGTGAGATTCACATCTTTAATTCTGTAGAAAAGTGCATAGAACACATTTTATGATTTCAATAATGGCCCCCCATAGAATTAGATTCATTATGAATGAAAAGAATATATTTCTAGGGTAACTGTTCAGAACATTGACACCTTCAAACGTCATTTGGTTGGATTTGGAACTATCTTGACTAAGGGAGGATGCCCTAATGTTTTCCTAATTCCTGGGACCAGGAGAGTGTAGTTCAAATTTTTCTACATTTATATTTAAATCCCTACAAAAATAATTTGTTTTAGGTCCTCACCTTAACTTTTTCATATGTCCATTGAAGAATAAATTCCAAGAGATAATTATATTTCTCTTAGTCTTACCTTTGTGGGTTTTCAGTCTCACATGTTTTTTTCGTTTACCTTTTGATTGTTTTGTTTTTTCTAAACCACACAGAGTGCAGGTCTGCCGAGTTGATATGTTCCTTTTACCTAGAGTTCCCTTTGAAAGTTTTCAACCCTATAAGTATTGTTTCTATTTTTTTGTGGGAATATTCAAAAACTAAGTAAATAAAATGGTGTTTAAGGTTTAACATCATTGACCATAATTCTTGAAAGGATTACACAAATCAGGATTGCAGTCTAATAACGTTCCAAATTTTTTCAGATACCCATAGGGGGTTTTGATCAATAACTTTGTGATTTGGAAATCTATAACATGGTACGAGAAACGTATATAAGGAATGGTTCTAGAATAATTTTAAAAAGTGTTTTCTAGAAGAATATTTCTAGGGATAAAGTGAATAGAGGATGTGTCTTTTGAGGATGAAATTATCACAAGTGGAAAACCCTACTTTGTGTGTGAATTTATACCAATCCAACTGGGGCATGTTACAACGTAGTCCAGTAGCAACATCCTTTAGAAGATAGGCCCTTTTGTGGTAGACATATGCAAAGACAACTACAGAATTTTATAGCATAGTTGGGAAAAATATCACTCAGGAATCATGACATTCTATTGTTGATGGTTATATAATGTTAATAGAGATTGAGTTTTCTCAAAACCACAATGGGTGTTTTTTCCAGGTAAGATTTATGATAATAAGGGAATATCTATATTGAAATTAGATATGAATTGTGGAATACTTCTACATGATGTTTTCTTATGCAAAGAAGGGTATAATTTAGTACATGACATTTTTCATGGGGGATTCCCCTTTCTCACAAAGATTAAAGCATCATGTAATTTAATTTCATGAGACCAAGACATTTATTATGAAGCTTAAAGTCTTAAGGTGAGGAAGTTGTTGTATAGTTTAATTTCTTGTGAATAGAAAGTTATGATGTGTAGTTTAAGGTCATGCAGAAAGGACATCATGGAGTGTTAAAATTTAAGGTCTTTTCTTTTGACACAATGCTTAATGATTCCCCCATTCCTGGTAATCTATAAAGGAATATGATATCATATTCCTATGTGAAAAGGGGAATGTTGTAAGCTATAATTTAGGGATATCTGAATCTAAAGAGTGGTGTGAGGTAAATAGAGTATGGCGATGGAGGAGGTATTTCTTGAGGAAGAAATTTCTGCTGCTTGAAAACCCCTATTTTAGGAGAGACTTTATACAAATCCAACTAGGGATTGTTAATCTATTGTCAAATAGTAGTGTCATTTGGAAACTAGGCCTTGAAACATTGTGGGTGAACTATGTAGATCTAACTGGGGTGTGTCACAACAAAGTCAAAAAAGGATTTCTCAAGAATTATGACACTCTATTACTAATGGACAAAGTAATTTTATGGAGATTCATATTTCCCTGGACAAAGAGTTTGATTGGTAGAAGGAATGTACCTGAATATGGGAGGAGCATTTAAATTAAAAAATTATCAAGAATAGGGAAAAAGTTTCCTATGTAGGTATGAACCAAACAAGGGAAATAATGGTGCTTGTATTTTTTGTTCATATATCTAGGAAAATGTATTATGGAAATGATAGGTAATATATGGCCTACCGGACCAAGGTCATTCCGGCATACATTGGATATAAGAGAAGAAATCATAAAACATGATTATGGGTGTTCCCAGAGTGGAGAAATCATATGGGAATAATATTTTGAGGATTAATGTGGAAAAAAAAAATCAAATATAGGGCCCCAAAATAATTTCATCAAACATATGGATACAGAAGAGTCTTCTCCCAAGGGAGAAGTTACATTTGGTTGAAAATCCTGTTTTGTGGATACATTAATGCAAAGTGAACTGGGGGATGTTACTGTATAGTAAAATAGTGCCATCTTCTAGATGATAGGCCCATTTGGAGGGGGAATTATAAAAATCCAACAAGGGTGTAAAACATCATAGTCAAGAAGTGGAGTCATCAGGTTTTAGATGTCCTATTATCAATATTCATAAAAAGACTATGAGGATCTGAAAGTGTCTCATATTATGTGTATAAAGTGTGGATTGGGTATGTTCAAGCAGAAGGGAAGTAGTTGGACCAATATCTTCTATGGAGTATAGATACCCTTACATAGATCTAACTCATATATATGAGGAGAATATTTGTTTCCTTGGTATAACCTTGAATGATGGAACCTCAAATAAGATATCATTCATGGATCTTTTTTGTATTCAGAAGGGGGAATTTTTTTCTAAAACCCATTGTTAAGACTAGGAAATAAGATTTTAAGTTTCACTTTGTATGTCATTGAAATGAGTGTCAAGATACATGTTGTTCTTAGGGAATAATTCATTTTAAAGTCATCTGGTGAGGAAATATTCCACAAGGTTAAACGTCATACAGTGAGGATGAAGGTGGATCCACATGAAAAATGAATATCATGGTTAGACCGTGGTATAGGACTCAGGTGTCACTAGGTATCATTTTGGATAATTAATCAAGCCACACATAGTTCTAGAAAAATAGCTCCCACATAGATTAAGTTCATGCATAGAGGAAAAATGGTTTTTTTAATATGGGCTCACTCATGTGATGAGACACCATATTGAATCCTCTTATGTTGATATGACACATACATGGGAGAGTTCTGTAATTTCCTATATTGAATTATATCTTGTCCCAGGATTGAAGATCTGGGCCTCACTAAATATCTCATTGGGATGATAATCAAGGCACATATAGTTCTTGAGGAATCCATGTAGCTTAATGTCATGTGGAAAATACATATGGTATAGCTTTAAGGTCTTGTAGCAGGGACCATGATAAGCACAATGTGAATTGATATGCCTTAATCATGGAGGGAACTTCTTCACCAAAACTCCAAATCCTACATGATCTATGCTTGGTGTAATAAATTAGGAGTGGTAAATTATTCTTCCATTATATGAAGGAAACACTACTAAATGATAAGTACATTTTGGTTTTGTGGGGCCTAGTCCAAAATGTATAATCCAAGAAACGCTAAATTTCTCATTAGAATGAGATTTAATATGTAAATAGTTCTAAAAACCCATTCAGTTTAACATTAGGTGTTGAGGATGAAAATGAGTTGATGTTAAAGGGGGTAAATTTTTCATCAAGGCCCAACAATGAAAATATGGGTACCACTACTTATCCTATAATGGGAGTAATCACACGACCTGTAGTTCTTTAAAGGATCCCTATACAGGTCTAACTCATACATAGGAAGTGGTTCATTTTATTTTCTTATTATGACAAGACCCAATTATGGATTTTTGGGTGTCACTATGTACCTCATTGACATGATAATCAATCCACATGTATTTCTCTGAAAGATCATGTAGTTTATAGTCATGAAATGAGGACCTTAGCCGTGCTGTTTAATGTATTGAGGCAAGGACGTGGGTCCCTTGATGTGAAAAGAAATATTTCATCTAGACTAGGGATAGGATCTCAGAATCACTATGTATCTTATTGGAGAAATAATCAAGAAACCTATTGTTCTTTCCCACGTCAATCAAGTTTTGACACTGGTAGAAAAGGGGAATTCATATTTTCTAGAATGATGGTTGGGCCTAGGATATAAGGTCTAGGTGGAACTATGTATCTCATTGGAATGAGAATCAAGCCAAATGTAGTTCTTGAATATTGGTTTTGTGTGGTACTAATTCCAAAGATTCTGATCCACACAAATACAAATCAAAATGTTATGCAGTTTTACATCATTAAATAAGGACATGAACCATTCAGTTTAACATCATATGTTTAGGATGATATGTTACATTGTTTAACATCATATAAATTGGACTATATATAGTATTATTTCATTTAAAAACCCACACATAGGATTGTTTTCCTACATTTTATGGTCATGCGACAAAGACTGACTACACAGTTTAATGTCATGCGGCCGAGACATTGATTGCGTGATTACATAAAATATTCCTTCAGGAACCTTACATTGGTTGTAGTCTTTTAGAGTAGACCTTATGAATGGAATAATATCCCCACCACTTTGGCCCATGTTTTGGAGGATTCTTTCTTGGTATCATTGGATTCCAAAGGACTAGTACCAATTCATCATTGAGGAAGAAATAGAGGACAAAATTCTTGTTAAAATCTCACGCTATCTGATTTTGATGATCCTCCTAGTGATGTAGAGTGTCCAATATTTTCTCATCAATTATCAATAATTAATCCATCCATTTTTGTTATTTCTCATCCATATATTTCTATTCATGGATGGTAATATGAAGTGATAACAATTATACCTCAATAGGTGGGAATAATTCTACCCCATATAACAATGAATACAATGTAACTCGTGTGCTATTATTGGTTATACACTAAGAATCCACTTGAAATGAAAGAGATTATCAATCCAATAATTATTATTACTATCCCATATCTTTTTAGAGTTTTTTATAGGATCTTGTTTATGGCCTCTATCCATGCATTAGTCACTACATGATAGCGGGATTAATGGTTGGATTTGACATTGTAATCCTAATATATCTTTTCCACCTTAGAGGAATAGAAATTGATATTATTTTCATCAATATTGTATGATGGACTCCAAATTTGGTAATTTTTTCATCTTTAACCAAGATTATAATGATTTTCTCCATCACTTCTTTGAGGGGTATTTCCTCAACCCATTTGGAGAAGAAGCCAGAAAAAATTAGGATGTATTTGAACTTATTGGTTGTAGTATGATGGTATAGCCCCAAAAAATTCACTCCACATATATAAAATTTCCTATAGTATTTTTTTGTATGTAGAAACTCTAAGGGATGAGGAATTAAGTTGTCAAGAACTTGGTCGAAATGATATTTCTTGGTGAATTCAGTGAAATCATGTGTCATCAATGTCCAGAAGTATCCAAGCCTTCATATTTTGTTGGAAATTCTATATCTTGATAGATGGAAACAATGGGATCAAAAATATAATTATTTCATCATATCAGTTGTCACATATCCATCAACACAACTGATGAGTACAACATTAAATCCTCATGTATAGAGGACTTTCTAGTCATTTGGGACATCAGAATGGGTGAATTTGGTTTATCACCATCGGATTTTATATTTTATATATTTTTCCAATTGGATTAATCCATTATAAAGGCATTCCATGATGGGTATCATCCAACCATTGGTAGGACTACATGGTTTTGGTACATGGATGATGTAGATGATCTCTTCCATTTTGACATGAGAAAAAGATGAAACCATTCGGGGATGGGAAATGTTGCTGATTGTTTCATCACTGTTTGGGTCATCCAAATTTGTAGATTTATTCTCTAGTGCATATTCCTAGTAATTATGTGATTATGGGATGTGAGTTAATGTGGGTGGCAAGGGAAACAATACAATTAATCCTTAGACAATGTCATGTAGGGGGATTAAATCTTTTTTTTATGGAATAATACTTGTTTATCTATATGATTACCAAATCTGAATCAAATTTCACCTCTAGGTGGTCCCCTAGTATTTATAGTGTCAGTTCAAGGCATCCAATGAGTTCCTCATATTCTACCTCATTTTTTGTATAGTCTACTGACAATAAGAATTAGTAGACTAAAACTACATTTGCTGGTGAAATGAGCATGATCCATAGAAAGACTTTGTTCAGCTTAGGGTCTTATATTCTCTTGGCAATTAGGGTCCTAGATACTCTTTCAAAATACAACTAACACATTATAGAGATGTCTTGAAAAGAAAATATAAATTCACCAGTAAGTTCAATATTCAGCAACATTATTTCTATAGACATAAGTTCTGCAAGAAAATCTACCAAAATCATGGCCTTTAACTACTTTTGAGGCATAAATTGCATATCAGAATACTATAGGATAACCACACACCATGAAAAATTCTTTATCAAGAAAGGATGTATGAGTATATATTTAATCATTTTATTTAAATACATCAAATTAAACTCATGGTGGTATAAGTAGTTCATCACATTCTAAACTATAAAGATTAACGTGAGTCATCTCTTCTAGATATCTGAATAATGAGTCTTAGCATTGATCATGGTTATACTATGATAATAAAGGTTATTTTCACTCAAATTGGAATTGTTTTTCATGATAAAGGCACCTAATTATCACTCCGGGGTTGTTACATATAGAATTTGTGGCTTTTCCTCAATGGATGGAATCAATACTATTGGGATCAAGATATATTTCTTAAGACTGTCGAATTCTTCCTGATAGTCATCATCCCATTAATACATGACTCTTTTCTTTATTAATTTCATGAAGGAAAAACATTTTTTTGTGAGGATGGTTATAAAGTGTGAGATATAGGCCATTTTTTCTTTAAGTCCACTCAATTCATTAAGATTTCATGGAGGCTATATGCTAAGGATAGACTTTTTATTCTTAGTGTTGAATTAAAAGTCACAATGGAATACGACAAAGATGGGAAACATTCCTATGGTTACCACAAATGCACATTTTTTGGGGTCCATTTTCAGGATATGTTTTCATAGCTTGTGTAATATTGTTTCAATTTTATCTATGTGGTCAGAAACTTATCAATACTTAAACACTTTATCTTCAACATATAATTCAAAAAACTTCCCCAAGAAGGGTTTCAAGATGCTATTAATTGAACATTAGTATGTTTTACCAATGTTATTTAAGAAAAATAAAACAAATAGACAGTTAAATAATCTCTAAGGGGTCCTAAAGGTGGTGGTTTATTCATCTTTTGAGGCCATTTGAATTTGGTTGTACACTGAATATCCATTAATGAAGGAGAGGGATTGATAACAAGTCATCATGTCAATCATGGGTTCTGTGATAGGAATTAGGAAGTCATATTTTGGATACTTCTGATTGAGATATCTAAAGTTGATGGAAACCCTAGTTTTCACATTTTTTATTTATTGGGAAAATATTGCCTTTCAATTTCTTATCCGGAACATTCCAAAAAAAGTCATCCTGGATTATTTGGTCCACTTCATCCTCGATTTTGGATTTAAGACTTTGGTGTGTGTCTCTGGAAACATGTTTTTATACTTGGTGGTCTTCTATAAAGACCAAGTGGTGATTGGAAGCTTGAGGATCAAGTCATGAAATCTCTGTGTAATTCCAAGTGAACATGTCCCAGTATTCTCTCTGAAAGTAGGTGTATACCTAATATTATTATAAGAACATGGTGACACTGATAAATGTCTTCAATGGATATTATTCTATGCCAAAATTTATTTAATTTGAGCTCTCTATCAATGGTGGAGACACCTTCCTCAAATATTGGAGGTTCATCCCTAAGGTCTTCCACCTCTTCCTCTTCCTCCTAATTTCCCTCTTTTTCCTCTACCATTATCTCTGGTGAAGTAGATGATAAAGTAAACATCTTCTATTTTTTGAGGAAGTGATATTTTGAAATTTTCAAGAAGAATAAAATACTTCTTTCTTTATTGATAGTGTGGATACTTTATGGATCTTAGAATGGGATATGTGGGACTGAGAATGAGCATATTCATTTTCACCCATTTTCATGAAAAATTATTCCATCATAGCTAGAAGTAATAGGGTTTCATTAAATCTTAAAGGATGGAATGAATAAATTTTCATTCAAGATTTTATTACTATTCGTGGGGTTTACACCTTCTTCATTTTTTTCAGGTTCAGTTTTCATAACTAACAACACATAATCTGTTAGATTGTTTCTCAAATTTGGACTCACCTCTTCAATTTGGATTAAGGGAATAACATTCCCTTTATTAAGATGCATGAAAGTACTAGCTAGAATAATCTATAGACTATTAAAGTCAGTGGTTTTAGTTATATCCTCATTCACAGGTTTTTTCCATTCCCTCTCATAGAATCATGGGTCAATATAATATGATTCATAGGATTTAAATGGGGCTTTGTCATTGTGATGTGTCCCAATTTGGCCATTGGTACAATATTTTAGGCATTAGTGGTATTATGAAGGGATATCCACACGTTGATGTATCCATGGTGTTCCCAGTACAACATTGAATTCCACATCTTTCCGACCGACCATGAATTATGGGTCAGACACAAGATCCCAGAACTAAGTCCTGAGTTTATTTCTCTAAGAGGATTTTTCTCATTTTTTTCAGAACCCAGTTGATGATGTGTTCAAATTTAAATTAGGTTAAATATTGAGCCATTTTCAATGAATTATCAATTGATATCAATGTAATTTATCATGTTGGATATATACAAGGGTCTGACATGTCTCGGTATAATAGAATCCTCATCCGGATCTATGAAATATATAGTCCTGTGGCATTCCACAAGATCATTATTTGTATGATATACTTCAGCAGGAGAAACCTCAACTTAAAATTCTTGAGGGCTTGAAAAGTCCTCTATGAGTGCTTCCCAGAAGACTTTTATAGACTCAAATAATACAATATTGACAACATGGAAGGCACCATGGCTTATTGATTCAAAATATCATACTTTTAGTCCAAATATATACACTTCCCGACATGGGTTTTCTCCCTTTCTTGTGCTATAGGAACTGAAGTACATGATGTGGATGGATAAATCCCTAGAATATGACTAAAAGGTGCTTCTTTTCTTGTTGAATCAGGTCGAGTGAGTTTATATGAATGTGTATGCGGATTAAGTGATGACATATCCTCTAGCTAATCTTCCAAGATGATCATGTCAGGGAAGAAACTCGCATGTGTGTTTGAACAGCCTTTCTCTTACTGATCTTTCTAGAGGCCTTTTATACTACTTGCATCCATGTATAGGGTTTGATTTGGGATATGGCTGGAGCATTGATTCCTAGAACAACTGCTTATTCCTTTGTATCCTTGAATATGGTGTCCTTTTCCTCTAGTTTCCCAATCAATCATAGGTAATTCTGGTTCAGAATCATACTTATCATATGAAAAGACATCCATTATGTAGATAACATTAATGTAGCCAAATATGAATTGAACATCTGATGGATATCTCATATGAAGGGATGAGTCTTATTATGTTGTTTGGTGGGGTGGTTCTCATGCTTCTTGGACTATAGGCATGAATTCCCCAAAATTAAAATCCACATTTGTCCTTGTAATAGGCTCGTATTCTTTTGTATTCTATCTCCTCTTCCTGTCATGTTGTTATTTGAAGATTGAATTTTAGAGGACTGATCTATCGATATATTCTTTTATATTTTAGAAGACAAGGTTGGGGGAAGAGTTGGTGGCTACAACTATTCCTAGATGATATCATGAGTCTGGTTGATTGTTTTATGCCCATACTATTACTTAACTTCTGTGTACCCTTTCTGTGAACTTCTTGGAATTCATTCTCCTCCTCCAGATCAGTGGTGTAAACACATGCCACTCTTGTAGGTGGAAATCACATCTTCACTTTCCCAGAGTCCACCACCTTTTGTAGGATTTCTTTCAAAATGAATCATCATTGGATTTTCTGACCCAATTCTAGAAGAGAGGGAAAATAGTTTAGGATATCTTCTTATTCATCCTAATAGATCTTCTTGGGATTTAAAAACTTGTTCAAGTAGTTCTCCAATGTCAAGAAAATGTATCCATGGACATGGAAACTTTGAAAATAATATAACTTGTTTTTTTATCTCCTTTAATATGTTTATTTCTACTCTCTTTTATCATCTTGTTGAGGTGGGAATTATTTCAGAATTTTATGAGGTAGAGTCGCATGATATTGTGTAGGCTTGGAGTGGGAGAGGGTGTAAGGGACTTGTTAATTGTAATAGTGGTGGCCTCTACTTTCCCCAATCTCTTTCCCTATGATAATGGAGTTACTCAGGTATTGGCCTTGGTCTATGCTATATATTCTGCCAATCATTGAGAAATATTAGCAATGTACAAAAACCCTCATGTGTATTTAACAGGGATGAGTGGAATGCACCACTCATCATGAAGATTATCTATATAGATAGCCAATAACTTTTCTTGAGGTGGATATAAGATTAAGGAGTTTGTCAACCCCTTCCACCAAGGGATGAAATCCAATGGCCTTTCTTTCTACCATTCATTGTAGTCTGAGAGGTTGAGGACTATTTTATTCTATAATGTTGATCAGAATTGGAAAATAAACTTATAATAGAGATCTTACCTCCATATAATTTAATGAACCAAATAAATAGTGTACCATACAAAGGCTTTTCCCTACAATGATTTCAAAAAGCACTTGATTTTCACTACTTATTGTCGTGCTTTTGTATTCGTCATGGGATCATAGTGGGACTCAAAATGATTCAAGTGATGCTCTGGGTCCCCTGAGCCATTAGAAATTGGAAATATAGGGTTCCCAAATATTGGTGGTGGAAGAGTCGGATCAACCCATTCTGGGTATGATTTCTTCTATGGTTGTCCCGGAACATGTGGTTCCTCTACATATATAAAGTGATCCATTAGGGAATTAATAGTATTGGTGAACCACAAAGTAATTTTTGTTTGATCAAGGAATTGAATAGGCATAGTGAAAAGTTAGGAAATCTACAGTGGCATTGCTTGTATCTGTCATGGGTAACCTATAGGGAGAGACTAGTAAGTATGTTCTTGGATCCATTATAATTGTATACCCAATAGAGGAACTAACTATTTTTGGTTTTTTGGTCCAAATATATTAGTTTTTTGTACCCTAATTTAAGCGGGAATTCTGTATCTACTTCATTTACTATGAAAACCCCTCTTTGATGAGGTCTTCTAGTTGGGAGTCTGAGTTAAGGCTCCACTTATAGAATATATCTTGCAGGTGCACTTACTCGGAGTAGTTTGGAATTAATTCTTCTCAATTATTTCACCTCTTCCTCTTATTAATTAAATAACTCATCCACTATATGGGGATAAAGCTCTTCAGGAGGTAGGAAAGGCACAATATTACCTTTACCATTTTCTTTGCTGGATACTCTCCGATGAGGTAGTGATAGAGTCAATGAGGGGATGACTAGATTTAGGGAGATTCTCTTGTTCTGGTTACCCACTCCTTCTTCAATCATTTCTATGTGCACCATATTTTGAACCATAACTTCCTCCTCCTACTCTTCATATGAATTGGACCCATGATCTATAGGGTCTGCATGGGTAGTGATAATGACATTTAGGGATGCATAATGAATTTCTGGAATTTTATAATCTCCTTTGAAGACTAACTTTTTCTATGCCTTCCACAAGGCCTTTTCCTCTCTATCACTAATACTCATAGAGTTATTTTGTGGATGGTAATCCAAAGGGAATTTCTATAAACTTTAGGCATGTATGTTCCCAATGAGGATATCAAACCATAGGATGGAAAAATTGGTAAAATTCATTTTGCATTATTCCCCCTAATTAGGAAAAAATATATTTTAGTTGATTTGTAGGTTGTTTGAATGAAAACACTCCATCCTTGAGGGATGTTGCTATTCCTATTCCACTTTAACAACTCTACGGTCTTAGTTTTATAATCTCGAATAATGTATTAGAAAATCCCTCATCCCTACAGGCTGGGGTTTCTCTTGGATTTTCATGGGTGCCACTACCATTGGTGTCCTTATGATTTTATCAAGTTTTTTTCAAACATTATATGAGTTCATCATTTTGTTTTTACCTAAATCACCTACTTCTAAATACTATTTCCATATTTCTAACATCTGCGCTTTCTAATGTCTGACTTACCATAAGCGGGAGGCTTGCTCAATATTTTTAGATTCCTAAAATGAATGTATTTCAATGGAATGATATCTTCTGGCCTGACATTGGTGAGATTTGGTTGGGGCCTTTTCTTTTTTATAATATAATCAGTCATAAATAGAGTCTGTTTGTAAAAGATTATGTAAAGGTGTGACATTTCATGATACCACCTTTAGCAGGTTTTTTTGATTAAGGTGTGAAGTAAAATGAGACAATTAAAGTACACCCCCACCCTCTAAAAAATACCATATGGGGAATCTATGGTCATTTATTGCAATATTTTTAATGTGATGAGGCATTCATGTTGAAGGGATCCTTGCAGTTTCTCGGACATTAAATATCGAGCATCCAAGAGAGATGCCAAGTCAATTTGGCATTGCATCCATTCCATTACCTTGACATGACTTTGATACTCAATATAGGGTAATACCTTTTCTCTTAAGTAGTTAAGAGTGTTATATATATTTAGGCAGAAGTTGGGTTCACAATAATCAGAAAACACCTCTTGAATGTTAAATTGACGAGTTGTTAATGGAAAGAACATAACAGAAACATCATATTTAACCAATTGTATTCTCATGTTCGATATATATGGATTGTCATTTTCATGAGGTTCCTCAACCTGGTCTGACCAATATGGAGGCTTTCTTTTTTAATTTATCATAAGTAGTGAAATTGGTGGGGACAACCTCTATTATATTAGAATAATGGTGATCTAAGGGTGGTTTGGAGAGAGACCATCGCCTTAGTCCTTCTTTCATATGATAATTAATTTCACTTTTCAATTATAATCAATGTGATATGATTTTCCACGTATTGTCAAGTGCACTGGGGTAGGAGGGCTTTCTCATCATTACATCACCAAGGGTTGCAAACTCTAGATGAAGTGAAACAGTACTGCGGAGAGAACATTCACAGTGAATTCAATCATTGGGAGGAATACCATTGTGTATTATAGAAATGGTGAGAACCTATTACTCTTTGATATTCTTGATAAATTGAGGGTTTTCATGACTTCGATCAAGATATGGGATCTCGTGATTGATTAGATTATGGGCATGATGCCAGAATTCATAGTGAAGTTGTCGGGGACGGACTTAGGAATTACTGTTGCTGCTCCTGTTAATTTGTAATTGGATTATAGGATCTTGAGATTCCATAGATATTCATCTATGGGCTTAGATAAATAATGAATTGAGTACAACATGATTGTAAATCGTCACATAATTTTTCAGTCCTCTCTAGTAAGGATTATTTTTGGTTTCATTATATTGAGGGACTGGGGACACTTGTTAGAGAAAGTGGTTTTCAAGTATGAAAGATTTCATGAAGAGCTACGACATTGCTGTCGGAATTTATAGATAGGATTCCTAGAATTTTGTTTAATTTTTTTCTTAACTTGGGGTGGCCATTGGAATAGGCTAATTACATACTATTGAAATAGGTGTATGTTCCCTATCCAGTTGTCCAAATATCACAGGGGGAGTTTCCCCCCTGACCCTCCAACATGGGAGCAGAGGTATGTGTCCCTTATGTGGTGACATACTAATGAGACACCCCATTTGTGGGGATATAACTATGGGTCCATCCATTTTCCACTACTTTTTTCTCTTTTATGATATCCTATATGGTTTTTAGGATGTAGGAAGGTACTTTTTCTCTTTCACCATATTCATTATATTCATGGTGACTTTAGGGACTAAAACATGTTTATATGCTCATTCTACCTCTAAATCATGGATATGTGCATGCTCATATCCTCCATAAAGGATAGTGGATACCGATAGTACTTAGGTGTGGAGTTAGATAAACAGTTCTACCCCCTATTCATCATCAGTACTTTATGACTGACTTTTTTGGGTGCTTCCAGAAGAGGATGTTGGTAGCCATTATAGGTGTGGGAAGGTGTGTGTGAATATTAATGGTTTACAACTAAATGTGACATGTTTACTTATTTGGACACCATCAGATGAGGTTACTAGTGGGAATGGTTGGTTTGGGCTGGTGTATGTGTCTGATCATAGGCTTCCACTAAATTTGAATGGTGGGATTCTTTTGATACCACCAGAAGAGTCTAATGGATAGATGGATTTTGGTGGGAAGGTGTATGTTACCCCTCCCATTTTGCTGCAAAATTTATATGGAGATCTTTACCATAGGGGACAAAAGCATGTACCTGCTCCCTATTGACAATTTACTTCCCCCTGTGGGCTATCTTAAGTTCCTGGGTTGAGATGACCTAGTCCAGACTACCGATTATGGAACCCTCATCATAGTGAGACTACACTGCCACACAGATTTGGTTGTGTTGATTGCTGGTATGATAACTTTGAATAGAACCACACATCTTTTGGACAAGTACATATTTATCCTCTTGATTCACCTCTATAATAAAAGGGTGGGTCTTGTTTTTGTGTTCTGGGTACAAGCTCCCGAAATGGTTGAAGATAGCGGTTGGTGATATCTACTTCTAGGCCACCATCCCTCACTGATTGGATGACCATTGGGGATTTTCAATCTCAATGTCCTATCAGATGGACTCAAGGGTTGGGATGGTATCATTATGATGATATCATTGTATTAGTGCATTCAATACCCAACATTGAATATGATGGGTAGGTGAGGGACCCCACCTCCTTGATGATGACCCAATATGTATAATAGTTATGAATACATCTATGAGAGTTGGTACAACTTTATTTGGATTAAAAGGAGATCCTATGGGAAGTTCCTAAAAGGTAGGTGAAAACAAAAACAAGAAAACCCCATCAAAGAATCATCTCAATAAATGGACACACGCACAATTGATTTTCATGCATGGACCTCATTCATTTTGAGATTGAAAGGTGTGAAAAGGTGGGTGAATATATCATCTTGTATAAGGTTTAATGTCGATTTCACCATTTTTGTTCTTTTAATAAAATGTGGTTTAGGATCGATGATGGATTGTAGGGGTTGAGTTTAGTGCAATCATTCACATTGGGTTCACTACTCCTAAATTATAACCAAAAGGTTTTTTTTTGTGGAGCAAGAAACACCCAACAGTTCTCATAGTCATGAGGAATCATAGACCTATATTCCCAATGTATTCACTCATTTCAATGTTTGGATGACGATGCTTAAGAACTCACTTTGGTCAAGCAAATGAGAGGTCAGACATATCACAACTTTTTTAAGTGAATTTTTTCCTACTATAGTACTCTATTATACATTTAAGATGTGTTCATGAATCCTTCATTAATTTGAAATAATTACATGGGTCATTGATGAATTAAAAATATATTATTAGCATGTATGGAATTTAGAATCATATGTATGTATATGAGGTTTGTCATCAATAGATATATCTATATATATCTAAGATTCTCCATAAATGGTACCCTTTTTGTACCGATTGAGATTATTTTTCCTTCTTATTACAATGTTAGTATTCAGCCACACAATGGGTAGATCTAGATTGAATCATCATCCAAGGATATGGAATTTTTCTTATGTCAGGATCAGACCCAAAAGATAGGCTTCCTACACATCCTTGTGAAGTGAATCTAAACCCACATAGTTCAGGGCCGCTTAACGGGTCACACCATTCCTTTTAAGGTAATTTGATAAGGTCCAAATCATGAAATTTAAAATCATGTGGCAAGGATGTCCAGGGAAAAGGTGCCTATTCAATTTTTGGTGTTTTTTTTGCCAAAACGGCCTAGGGAACCATGGGTATAGGCACCCAGGTGGGATAAGACCCTACTGGGAATGTGAATCAATGATAATTAGGACTTGATTAGGGGTGTTGGGTTCAAAACATATGGATGCTTCTTTCTTATCCCATTTGGATGGGAATCAAATCACATGTAGTTCAGTTGTGAGGACTTGAATCTATGGAGGCCCTATGAAGTTTTGTCTCATAGGGTAGTATGGACTTTTGATAGGATTATGTTAGGGATCATTCCTAAAGAGGATACCATTTTTTGTTGGGTCTTACACTTGGAATTATTTGCATTGTTGGTTTTATGGGGACATTTTTAGGGCTCATACCAAGTAGGATGCCCATAAAATGATGGGGATTATAACAAATAGGAGGTCTATGACTGCTTGGGATTTACACATGGAATGATACTAAATGTTTTTTATCATGAATATGTCATGACCATTATCCAACTCTAAGACAACATGATTCATGCTTGGTGTGAGAAACAAGGGGAAGTGGAAGATACACCATACCACAAAATCTACTTTGTCCGTTGATTGAATAATTTTGGGGTCCTAGGGGAAAGTGAAAATAATTTGAAAGTGCATGTCTCTGATATTATTTTAGTAACTAGGATAGTAACATTGGTTGATCTATCTGGATATAAACTGTCCTTTCCAACATGATAAAGAGTTCCTACTCCTATCTAAATATTAGGGTCTTATCTAGGTGGTATTCCCATGGAGTTTGGGAGATTATATTCAGGATTATTTCTAAAGATGATCCACTGATGGTTATTCTATGGTGATGTGGTTGGGGAATATACCAAGTAGGACTCCCATGAATGTTTGGGGCTTATACAAAGTAGGAGGCTCTTGGTTGGTTTCAGATTACATATAGAATGGTGCACAAAGGTTGCAGATCATTAAGATTTCAGGATCATTCCCCACCTCTAATACAACATCGGTCTTTCTTGGCATGGGAAACAAGAGTAATTAGACGATTCAAACAACCACACCATCCCTATCCCAGTAGTGGAAGAGGGAAGGGAAATGGGAGAAGAAAAAGGGGGTTGTGATGTGCCCCTAACCTCTCATCATTATATTTTGGATAGTTAGGTCTGACTGTCCATATAGATACAGCCTAGGGGCATGGGGAAGGAGGAAGGAATCAACCAAGAGGGGCCCTACAAGAAATAATAGGGGATTACTCGAAGAGGGATGCCATAAAATTAGTTCTAGTGGATTAGGGGAGGATCTCATTATATGTCTCCCTAGAAGGAACCAGAGGCCTTGGGTCTTAGAGATGACACAAGAAGCACAAGCATCAAACCCTTGTCTCTGATACTAAGGAATCAATGACACTTCCTCCTAGTTTGGGGTCCCTATGACTGAATGAAGGGATACACACATGCACCCTGAGGATCCTACCTACTAGTAGGAAAATGAGTGATACCTATGGCTAAAGTAATTCATTACCAAATGGGAGATAATTTGGTTTGCCTCTTTCTATGGTTTCTCAAGTTTATAGGATTTAGTAGAGGTTTCTATCTGGTCCCTCACCAATTGTGGGATCCAAATAAAGAGGATACCTACCATTGGTTTCTTGGAATATGGTTCAATGGAGGGGATAATTTAGGTACTATCTTGGTGATCAAATGTGGTCTACGCATGGATTGGGAGGATGTAGAAGTGATTCATCTAGGTGGGGTATAGGCATGTGCAAGCTATAGATGACTTGTGAAATGGATCACCTGGAAAACAACACATGGTTGAGAATTTATCCTGCGAACCTTGGGTCTTTAGCACAATATCAAAATATGATTCTTTTTTAACCTTTTTCATAGAATATATAAAAACTTAATCTATAAGTACTAACATAAATTTTCAAAGGTAATTTCGAAAGACTCTACTCAAAAAATTCCGGAATATATCAAACTAATTGGAAATCTTGAAAGGAATATCTATGGTTTTATAGTGTCCATATATATTGCATAATGATTTCATGGGTACATCTTCCTCTTCACCCATCATTGTGGATATCTAGATCAAATATCAACCTTTTATAAGTAATAATCCCCCTGTGATGATTGAATAGATCACCAATACATGTGTATTGAAACATCCTTCTTGAAAAATATGGCTTTTTCGCCCCGTAGTGATTCACTAGGAATATAAAACCCATGTCCAATCCTCTTAAATATTATTCATTAATTACTATAATTTAATGGGTGGAATTTGGTAAGGACTCTTTCAGTATAAGTATAAAACAAAGAATCACCCCAATCAAAAACTCAACCTCGGGTTCTAGGAAAAAATCATTTAACGCCTCATGAAATATATCAATATATTATTGTACAATTAAAATAAATTAAATTTTCAGTTTCTGCATAGCAGTTTGATCCAAATATCCTTCATTATAGGGTATCAAGATACATGATATGAAATTAGTTTCCAATGGAAATTCATAATCATCATTTATTAGGCATTTTATTATTGGTTTATTTAGGCAATGAATTATCTATCCAAAAAATTAACAATCTCTCTTTCTTGAGAGAGCCAATTGATGCCTCATATTTCATTAAATTCTACCTAGGTAAGAGTAACTAGATTTTTTTGATGAGTCTTTCCACAAACATCAATCATAAAAGAGTTATATACTTATGATGAATTCATCTCAACACTGGTCTTTTTCACTTATAATTTGGTATCCAATATTTGAGGTATTATGTCAATAATCATAGAAAACATTCAAGATAAAAAGGTATAAAAATAACTATAGTAAAATAAGAAATTAATTTTTATTGGTTGGATTGGAATTGTAACTTTCAAAACATTATTATCATGATCCACTTCGACTATAGTGATTGTATAATCTATTCATTATTCCCTTGGTTTTTTAGGTTTTCGATGTCTATTATATTTATCAACCCTTGGATTTGAACAATTTTCTGCAGAGAGATTAAATTCTCAATATATATTGAATTGAACTACCCAAGGTACATACATTTAGACTTTCTTGTCCTCAATTTTTTAATCATCCTCTTTACCTATCTTTTATACCCATGTTCTTGATGGAAAAATAATCTGTAGATGATTCTTCATTCCCTTGAGAAAATTACATGGGTTCTTCTAACCACATATTTATCACATAGATATATTAATCTTCTTTCCTCTATAGGGATTATCATTTTAACTTCCATGAAAATCTATTTTTTTCTCATCCCTAAAACTAAGAGATTAATTAGGGTCTCTAATTTCCATTTATATCTTATGTTTACATCAAATAACTTCTTTTTATCTATCAAATACATTATTATAAATTATATTTGTAGACTTTTATTTAATCCACTAAATAAAATATCGATTCTTATTTCATAATCAATGATAAAACTAATGGAATACACTGTAATTCTTGTGAATTTTTCTTAATAGTGATCAAACAATTCTTCCACATTTTTGTTAAGATTAATAATTTTCTACTCCATCTTGGTATCGATTGTTTGAGAAATATATTTATTGAAAAATGTTTTCTTAAACTCTTCATATTATATTGAGTCATTTTTACCCTTTTATATATTTTCATTAATCAAATTATTCTAATTGTATGATTTTCATTTAGAATTTTAAAAAACTATAATTACCATTTCATGATCTAGTCATTTAAGATTGTAAAATACATTTTCAATCGTGTTTATTCTTCGCACAAAAATTAGTGGATCAAAAGATCCACTAAAGGATAGTGGTTCTTGCAAAATAAATGAATTGATAGTGAGTTTCTATTTCATTGGTGCATTAGGTATATTATAATGGGACATGATATTACTCATAAAAATGTATAGAATATACATGATGGTTTTACCACCATCTCTAATCCCATTTTATTTCTCATTGAGATAATCACCACATTTTCCATCACACTCATTTGTAACTCGATTCCTCCTAGTTCAATCCACTTACTAAAACTAAAATAGATAAATTTAGTAATAAATAAAAATCCTATTATAAAAATTAAAAATAAAACCTAATATTTATTACTCCAGGAATCCTTCATTTCAACCTATAATAGTTTCAGTTCAACCTTTGTTGCTTATTTTTTTCAATAACAAAATCCACAAAATTAACAAAACCCACATAGATACCATCTCAGAAAAATCAAGAAATTCAAACATATATTTTACATAAATTGTCAGAATTATAAATTATATCACATAATTAAAACATTCTCCCAGTACAAAAAATTTTATTTTCCTTTTGTATATTGTCTCCATTACCATCATATTACATAATATTTCTTCAATATATCCAATAAATTTTTTCACACCTGATTTCAATATAGATATATTCTAGTGTATTAGTTTTTTGGGAATTAGGAAACATAAGAAAAGAGAGATATAAATTTATTATAAATTTAAAAACATTTCAATGAGTGAGAGAAGATTTTTCATCAGACCGTAAACATATGATAAAAATTGGAGATGATAGAAAGGCCAAATTAATGTAATTAGATCATGGAATCATACTATCTAATCATGAGGCATGATAGTATAATCATAATTCATGGGAATTTATAACCATGAATGTACCATAAATTAATCATAACATGTACCATAGAGTATAAATGTGAAGAGTATAAGAATAATCATGATCTATTATTCTATAAATTAAGAATATGGAATAAGAATAAGTATGTAAAATGTTAACATATGTCAAGTTTAACACCTAATAATTTCATATAATCGTAGACTAGGTCAACCACCTATGTCCCGAAATATAATTTATCAGGCTAACAACCATTCTACCATAACATAGTAGACATGGGATATCCACTAGTGCCCCATAGTAATCTCAAGAGATATAAAGAGTCACATAATTCATGGGAGGGATATATAATTATAAGAAAACTCATCTCACAATGAAAAACTGAAAAAATATTTTACATATTATATCAGTCATATATCATAGTTTTATTTACACATGACAAGAAAATGGATTAAAAAATATTTTTATAAGGTGTCACATAAACATAACTCAAAAATTCAATATGATGACACCCAAAATTCAATCACCCAAAAGGAAACTATTATACGAAAATTTTGAGGTTGATACCAGAAACACAATTTAATTTATGATTGTTCCTTCAATTATATATAGGAAAATAGAAGAGAAATTATGAAAATACTTTTCTTTTATATTTTTTTTATTTTCATAAAATAAAAGATATCATTCACTTTAAAAACTATTTTTATAGGGTGGAAACATAATTTTAAACCAATATTTTAATAATAAATATCCCAATAATGAAATCGTGAAAATAAATAATGTTAGATATGAATAAAAATTGAGTATAATATATAAAATAAAAGGTAGTGAAAAGAAATACTATTTAATAATTTTATTAACGGTCTAAATTATCCTACATTAATAAAAGGTGTTAAAAATTTTCCTTTGGAGTATAGTTATAAAATATCAGAGGTGCAGAATAAAATACATATTAAACTTTTTAAAAAATAAATATAGATTTTGTTAATATGAAATACTGTATACATGGAATAAAAATACCCAAAATAGAGGGTGTGAGTTATCCTTGATACCATCGTATTTTTATGAATTAAAAACTCAATTAAAAAGAAGATATTGACATGAAAATATACATTTCCCATAAATAAATTAGAATCTGATATGTGAATGAGAAGTGATAGAATATATTAATGAAAAAATGGAACAATCAAGAAATAAAGTATATGGATAAATGAAAATAGATCGATCCAAGAAAACCAACTACCTCATATTCCCATTTGGTTAAACACACTCTGACTTCTTTTATAATCAACTTATGTTTATTATTCATATATATCACAATATTGTGTATATTTGTTTAACTCAATTCTAATAATTTATTTTTTCTTATCATACATATATTAATCATATATAGTTTAAAAAGAACAATTTTGTGTTAATTGTTACATTTTTTCTATAACACTCTATTATTTTACATGTATTTAATTTGAAATAAACTTGAGTAATTCGATAGCTTCCTTTACAGGAAACCTCAAGTCAAAATGAACTCTAAAATATTAAATCATTTTAACCTATCTATTATATTATAAGTATGAATATGATTAAAAAAATTATGAAATATATTTTTAATGGTTTGGGATAACAAAAATTTATTGATAAGAACTCAATTATAATAAAATCATTTAATGATTGAAAGGACTTTTTTATAAAATATATTTTTCTATATGTTATTATCTAGAAAAATTGTATTTATCACTATATAAAATTTTTTTAAAAAATATATTTTGATAATTTATATGATTAAGTGAATAATAATACAAACATTAGTTATGTAAATGTTAGGGATTATGATAAAATCATTGAAAAGTAAAAGAGTTATTTTTCATAATACAAAATTTATGTGCAAAATGGGTTTTTATCATAATAAATTAAATAAATAATTATTAATTAATGGTTTTATTTTTATATATATAAATTATTCAGTAAAATATTTTAACATTAATTTTCTATTTTTTACTATGAAATAAATTAAATTAAATTCAGTTTTATGCTTAAATTGTTTTTTCTAATAATGGGTTTTATTTTTTTCTCACTTATTTAATAAATAATTTATGCCAATTATAGAAACTGTGAATTATAAAATTTATTTCTTATTTTGAATTAGCATTTAAAATTATTTTAATGGGTCTAATTTTAGTTTTTTTACAATTAATAGTATAAACGGTAAAAAACATAATTACTACATATAGGATTAAAATGGGTTTACCAGGGGTAAACTAAGAGAAAGGGGTAATATTTATAGATAATATTTCCTAATTATTATTGTAATAATATATTTTTACCCTATATTTTCCTATAATATAAGTATTTTCTCTTTTGATCTACTTTCATAAGAATGTGAATTTATATTAGTTAAATATTTTATATAATTTCATGTGTGTACCAACACTCACTTATAAAATAAAACCTATCCATACCCCCTATTCATGAATCTTGAGCCTTCTATATCAGTAAATAAATACCCCAAAAGCTTTATAAATTCCTTACGTACTTCCTAAATCCCTTGGTTTTCTCCTAAGGTCAACTTTTCAAGGTTTAAGTAGTAAGACAAAGCAGGTCTCTTGAAGAAGAGGTAATTATCATGTCTGAATCCTTTAAATTTTTTTCTTATTATTCCACTTATATATATGTTGTATCATTATTAAATTGATTCATATATTATTATAAATATACTGATATTTTTTATTATAATGGGACAACTCTTTTCCTCTTCATTTCCATAAAATGGGAAATGAAAGTATCGCTCTTGTGTACACGTGGACTAACGCCTCCTTGTAGATATAAGATTAATTATCCATCAATAACACACATTTATGGATATAATGATTGATTTAATGAATATATATGATATTAATTATATTATTATTATTTTTTAATTATAAAATATTATTTATATTTCATTACTATTTTTTTAGTAAATGTAAATAGTATTCATGTTTACGCACAAATTACCATCTCTATGAATGATGTAATTTATTTTTATAATTTTACCTTTAAAATATGGTTATATATATAATGCATATATTTACTAAAAATAGCCTTAGTATCCCAGATACAGTGTCTACATTTTTACATTTTCATATGATATAAGGAATCACATCTTAAGGGACTGAATAGTTTAGTAGTCTTGGTAAACTACATACAAACTAGAAATTCATACTATATTTTAAAAAATATATATATAATTTTATTTAACAATTCCATTATTCATCGTATAATATCCTATCATATCAATAACAAAATACTTCCTAGTATCCGTGGGAAAATAAAACAAAATAAAAGGATAAGTTTATATGCTCATTATGGGTAATCATACAATAGAAGCTATGAATAAATAATTACTATTTAATATATATAGGTAAATAACTAAAAGACATTATATTTCACCAATAACTTGAAAATAATAATTTATTAATAAAATATGATAAATAATCCATATAAATAATCATGTTATCTTGAAATTTCTCCATGGATATTCTAACAAATCGAATAACGAAATGGAATGTCAATAACTGAATTCATAATGAAGGAATGCATAATGTTGGATATATAAAACATACCATCAAGTATTTTTTATAGACATAAAATATCATCGAGGATTGTGCTAAGATATCTAATATCATCAATGATTTTTCCAACACATCTATATAAATGGGCAAGGCCTCATCCAAAACCCAATCTAGTTTGTTTCAAGAGACTAGCCAATGCATTGAGGGGATAGAGTAGGACCAACCCATCACATAAAAAAGTCCAATAAATTCCTCATATTAAATAGCTAAAACATAAACAACAAAAACATTCATATTGAAAAAAAACATATGAAATGTTAGTTCTTACCCCAATAAATAATCATAACCATAAACAATTCTGGGTAAAATGGTGATTGGTAAAAAAATTATATATTCCCAACTAAATTTTTCATAAAAATTACAAGTAATGAGTAATTGTGATATCAATATAACATATCCCTAGTGGATCATAAGTATATTTAATGGTTTATGTCATTGATGAGTAGAAATTCTTTAAAAATCATTAAAAACATTCTTGAGGAAAATATCCATTTCATTCTAAAAATAAACTTTTAAAACTAAAAGTTGTCAAAACATTTTAGAAAAACAAATTTAAAATAAAAATTGAAATATATAAATGAATCTTTAAAAATATTATTGGTCATGATGGAAGGAAATTTTATATATGTTAATTACGTTAAAACAAACATTCCTTTCAATTTTTTTGTAAAAGAAAAATGGGTGTTATTTTGAAAAAGACATGAAGATTCCTTACGAGTAATTTTTTTAAAATTAAAAATGGGTGAAAATGAATTTAATATATCATTTTTAACATGTTAAAGAAAATTTAAAACATTTTATAAAACATGGGTTTTTATGAAAATGGATTTCTGACCCGAGAGAGAAATAAAAGTCATATTTTCATAAAAACATTTTCTTGATTATTTTATGTACAAAATAGCGGTAAAATTATACTATTACCTGAAAATTTCATGAATAACAATATGAAAAGAAAATATATTGATTTTAAGATATAAATATGAAATAATTTCCCCAATAGAAACTTAAACAAAAATAATCCCGAATAATGATGATATTATAAAATAAACCTTTACCACTTTAGTAACTTTTTTATCATAATCCACATAAAATAAATAACATTAGATTAGAATTTAAATACAATGAAAAAAAATTAATTCATGTTATAACATAAAAAATGCTAATATATACAGATCATTGAATAAATTAGTGGGGAATATGGTCTATGTATCATGGAAGTAAAAGTGAGAAGATAAACTCTTACCTTGAGTCTGACTCATCACATATGTTCTTTATCTTATATAATTAAAAACATAAGTTATTTATTTAATTTATTAAAAAAATCTTCAATATTATTATTCATTTTATTTAACTTATTATTGTTTTATACATGGTTAACTATCCAACTAAGTTTATGTTGTATGTTTCAATGATATCTGGATTATGTGTCAAAAATGACTTTGGTAGGTTGATTATGGTCAAAGAGATTATTAGTTAAAAATATCTAGAATAATAATAATGAAATAATTATCATATTTAAACATCATTTATTCTTATAAAACCAATAATTAAATATTATTATCATGAAAATAATTGGGTTACAATCATGGAGATGACATGTCGCACGTATCCCTTAGTAGCATTTCCATTTCCAATGATTATTATGGAATGAATATAAGTAATATTTTATCTTTATAGAATGATATTAATATCATATATATATATATATCATATTATTTCTTCAAATATACATATATATATCATGCATGTGGTATGGTGATGAAAATAGAGTCACATCGCTTCGTGAAGGCAGTAGTCCTCATTTACACAAGCGACGTTATCAATTTTTGGTGTAAGAAAGAAAATGAAATATTATCCTTAATAATGATAAATATTTCCTGAATATCATAATTATTTCATGTATATAATATATATTCATTAACTTTAACCTTATCAACTTCAATGTAAAGCATTAGTGATAGAAAAATCGCATCGCTTCGCAAGGCAGTACACACAAGTGACGTTATGGTATCCCCATTGAAATGCAAAGTAAAAAAGGTATAAATGATATAATGAATAAATTTATTTAATTATGTTATAAATATAATATATATATATATATACATTTTATCCATAATCATAAATGTTTCCACTGAAATACCCATATTAGGGGATTGGTTGAGGAAGGTACAGTCTGTTCAGTTTGAATAAAATCTAAAACAGCCTAAAATACCTCTAAATGGTATTCTTAATGAAACTAATCTCCTTTATGAATAGACATAGCTCAAGAATCTCCCTTGATGAAATTTTTCCTTCAAAAACACATGAAGTCTTGATATTAAGTTCTACAAGAGTGACATTCAGAGTTGTGAAGCATTTCATGAAAGCGTGAAGTGTTGATGGTAACCTCTGTGATAGCCACTCTTGAACTCACCAAACCAAGCCCCTTAAGTAGCCACATGATACTTCTTAGGAACCTCAATTATTCATGAAACCCCATTTCTATAAATACTTCCTTCATCATGACATTTTAGTTATGACACAAGACCATTCCACTTCTGAAATTGGTCTCTCTTCACAAACCCCTTGAGCATCATGAACCCAAAAAAATGGATCACCCAAGGTATCAAGGATTCAGGAAACCTCCTCTTGTGTGTTCTTGAAGACCTCCACCTCAAATGTAGATTCCTTTTGTGAAGTCATATAACATTCACTAAGGAGGAATTCCTCATGGGGCACTTGAGGCTTCAGAAAGCATTCATCCTTCATGAAGCACTCCTCCTATGAATCAGGACTTCATCCCGAAGTAGGGTCACCCTATTTCACAAAGAATAGTTATTTTTGGAGCCCCTTACCTCTTTGAAAACTACAAGACTTTTATGAACCTCCTTTTTTGACCTACAATCTATGAGAACCACCTATCATGGGCCTCTATGCAGTACCTTCCTTCTGTAGACATCCCTTTATGAAAGTTTAGTTCCCAATATGCCCACACAAATCTAAGACCTATTTATTATCACCTTGAGTACCCATGTGACCAATTTCAGGCATTAATGTGTCTACCCACTTCACTCATAGAGTATCATGAGTCTCCCACTTACCTTTTTCTTCTAATAATAGGTATTGTAACTGATTTTTTTTCTAAGAATAGGGATTGTAAAATGGACCTTGTGACTGACCAATCCTATACGGTAGTTCCAATTTCATGCCCCTCCCAAAGGTCCATGGGTTGTGGTCATGTAATCTCTAGGGGTGAAAAGGAAGTCTCAATATGTCTGAGCTACATGATGTAAAATTTCATAGATCCAAGTACTTCACGTACAACATTAAATTGCATAAAAAACTATTCAGAAAATGATGTCATACTGTAGTCTTACCCCATGCAATGCACACAGAATTCCACATGTAGGATCATAATGTTATTCCACCCTCTTCTTCCTTGGAGAAGAATCCACCCCCAAAGGAGTAAATACTCCATCATATGGAATCTATCTATTTGTAATACCCACACCATTCCAACCAAGATAAATAATCTTGTGAAGGGAGTTTTCCAAGTGTAAGACTCACACTGTCCCTCATTGATGCTCATTTCATGACACGTACATCCTTACAATATGATATTAAACTACAAGGATTGGTCCTATCACACAACCTTAACCTACGAAATGGAACTATGTGTGTTTTGAACCATGTCTTATAAATAGGTTATGTAGTACGCCTCCTAGTGATTTAATCCAAACATTGGTAAACTTACAGCTATGAAAACATCCCTCATAGGGACGCACCTCCTAGAACTACCTCAGGGTGTGTTGTGATCCAACCATCTAGGCAGGACATCTTTCGTCCTATGGACACAAATATTAGATTTTACTTAATGGGTGTTCTATCCATCCATCTCAAATACCCCTTAAGGGATGTTCTGATCCAACCTTATAGGGGTGACATTCCCCCTCCTTGGGATTCACCTCCTAGATTTTCCTCCAAGGGGAGTTCTAATCCCCAATCTCATATCTACCTCAAGGGGTGTTCTGATCCAACATTACATGTGTGACATCTTCCCTCCTAGGGACACATCTCTAGGATCTTCCTCCATAAGGAGTTCTAATCCAAAATCCGGGATCCATCTCAAGGGGTGTTTTGATCCAACCTTTCATCGATGACATCTTTGTTGGAACCATGGATGTTCTGTTCATGAATTAGAGTATGGTTTGTGTTTATTTTCAATCCTCAGTAGAAGTTCAGAATGTGTAACAGAAAAGTGATCATAAAGTTCAAGAAGACAATAGTATTAAAGATGACACCGAGGCCTTGGAGGCTTGGAAACTTGCGCACCTGATGTTTTTCAGAATGATAACATCGAAATATGGAAAATGAAATAGGGTCGCGTGAGTATTCATTTGGTCGCATAAGTGACTAGTGCATCGTGAAAGGACTTACGTGTCGGTGCCTTAGAGGATTGGAAAGTTGCGTGTTGTTTGACCATCGCATTTTGATCATCAAAATATGGAAAAGTAAATAGGGGTTCCCAAGATTGTAAGTTGGTCACGCAAGTGTCTAGGAGGACAGAAGGGTTGTGAACCGAGACTTGCGCGCCGAGGGAAGACTTGTGCGCCACCACTCAGGTTATCTAAATGCCTATAAATAGAGGACCACCCCTCCTCATTACACATGAACATTGGACATAAAAAAAATTCAGATCTCCCATTGTGCAGGGGTTGAAGTCGCACAAGTGTTGGTGGGTCACGCAATGTTGAGCAGCGTGACAGTTGTTTGCTGACCGTCCAGTAGTCGTGCAAGTGATTTCGTGATACTTGCACGCCAGAATTGAAGTTTCGCGATAGGTTTCCATTAGGTTTCAAAATCGTCTTGAGTTGAAAATAAGTTGAGTCGCGCAAGTTTGGATTTAAAAAAGACTGAATCGCGCAAGTGTTGAAGGTGGACTTGCGTGACAGTTATATCTTTTATGCCATCCTTGAAAGTTGCGCACCCCCTTGGAGTTACACGCCAGGTGCTGTTGTGGCTTTCCGGTTGTCTTGGTGCTGCACGAACGTTGTATATCAGTTCACGAGTGATAGTTGGACTTCAAAAGAGCATCCACATAATGCAGAGGATGAATTTATTGAGCAATGATGAAGAGACCTCCACATCTCTAAACTGAGTGGGACTTCACCAACGACAGTGAGCCAGGGGGAGTCAACGGGAGTGACCCGAGGGACGCAGTGAGCTATACCTGGACAATTGTAAAGCCAGTGAGCCTGGGATAGAGTGACTATGCCTGAACCTTTGTAATCCACAACTATTGAAGAATAGTGGAATTTGGTACGCCTGAAAACTTGTCGGCCTATGCTCCTTGGACATAGCCCTTAGCGGTGAACCAAGTAAAATTTAGTGTGTCATCTCTTTGCATGTGAATGTTTCATTACAGATCATATTCTTCATACAGGTTTAACTAGTTCCTACCAACGTGGGAACAAGATCCTCAGTTTAAAATAAAAATTTTTCACCCTGATTCACCCCTCCCCTCTCAGGGTTCCCCGGGGTCCTATAAGTGGTATCAAAGGGAGGTTTACTGGGGTTTGGTCTGTCACTTACCGTTATGGACCAAACAGCTAATGTTAGAGGAGTCCCTCTCTTTGATGGATGTAATTTCCAGATCTGGATGAACAGAATGAGATCTCATCTAAAATCTCTTGGAATGGAAGTTCTGTTTTCTACTGTGCAAGGAATACAAGTCCCTGATCCAACGGGCATGGCTATGATTGACACAGACAATAAAATTCATAATGCAGATGCTAAAGTGAAAAATGCACTCACCGCAGCCCTTTCTGATCAGATCTATCTAAAAGTGACGAATTACACCTCAGAAAAATTCATGTGGGATAAAATAGAAAACATTTATGAAGGAGATAACAAAGTGAAGGAGGAGAAACTTCAAGTGTTGCACAATAGGTTTGATGATTTGAAGATGCATCCTGATGAGAATGTAGACTCCTTCTTCAATCGAATTACTGAAGTGGTTAGAGAAATTTGAGGCCTAGGAGAAGAAATCAATGATGTTGACATTGTGAAGAAAATACTGAGAAAACTTCCACCCCTGTACAATGCAAAGGTGTTAGCCCTTGAGGAAAGAGATCTTTCGAAAATTTCTCTAGATGATCTTCTAAGCATCTTGGTACTATATGAAATGATAGTCAAACCAGAAGATTCTATGACTCATGTGAGAAAGGAAATGGCATTCAAGGCCATGGATAAACTAAAAATTTCAAAATATAGTAGTGGTGAATATTATGAAGAAAAAGAAATCATTTCTCTCATTTCAATGAAATTACAGAAGGGAAAAGGGAAGTTCAAAGGGAAGTTACCTCTTGCTTTCTTTTGTTTTGGTAAAGTCGGGCACATTGCTTCTCAGTGCTTAAGAAAGATCAATGATGATGATAGTGATGCTGAAAACATCGAGAAGCCTCAGAAAAGGTGTTTTCATGAAAGGACACATTAAATCAAGAAAGAATGTTTTGAATAAGAGTTTTTTCTGTGAGGAAGAAGATGATGATAATAAATTCTATGAAGAAGAAGAACCAAAATTTAAAACTGGAAACCATGCTTCCATGATGACCACTGTTGAAAAATAAGAAGATAATGGTGGAGACAATCAGTTAAAAACTAGTGTCAATCCTGAGTCGCAACTTAAGGATACTGTTAGAAATCTTAAGATGAAATGTAAGAGTTGAAGTAATTGGAAATCAATTTTTGTGCAATCAACTGAATAATTTGATCAGCTTGAAGCCGAAATTGAATGACTGGAAGAATTTGTGAAAGTTCAATCTAAAATACTTGAAAGAAATGATGATGTAGTGGATCTAAAGATGAGAATTGAATAACAGGAAAAGGTCATCAATGATCTCACCTCTAGAATGGAGGAAAAATCCCAGACTACTGAGGGTCTTGAGGAGGAAGTTGTTACTCTTAGGATTAAACTTGAGACTGAACCAAGTTTAAAAGAATCAAAGAATAAAATACAGTTTGGAAGATTCTCATATGCAGAATTACTGGCGAGAGCCAAGTATGGTTTAGATGGGGTTGGAAAAATCCTGAGTAATCAAAGACACGCTAGCATGGTAAAGAGTGGAATTGGCTGTGAAGCTGAGACATCAACTGCTAGAAGTGAAAAGATCCAAAATAAAGACAAGATGAATGTTGAACATGTTGAAACATTGCCTAAAGTTCCGAAAAAGGAACCCACAATCCAAACTAAAAGGAGAACTGAAAATTATCCTCAATCATTCAGATATCACAGGATGTCTAACTACTCTCCCAATGAAGAAGTTATGAGGATAAATTCAAACGAGAAGACATTTCCTCTCATGAAGTGTCAGTTATGTGGGTATCTGGGCCATACCATGTCGTATTGTGAAGAGGCAACAATCTATATTAATGGAGAAGAAATAGGAGTTCAACAGAAGAGAAAAAATCCATATCCTAATTATTATAGAAGAAAAAATTTCTATGGGTACTATTTTCGTTGTTCCAGCTTTGGTCATAAGGTTGTTATTTGCAGGAAGATAAGGGACATGGACACCTCATATCGAAGTTCGAGACAATTCAAGTCTTGTCAGCAAGACAGTGTTGTTCTTTCAAACAGTTTTTCTCCTCTCAAAGAAGATTTCGACTATGAAGAACCTGGGTACATGGAATCGATAATTGAAAGGCCATCAGTGCCCTATACTCAATCCAATGTCTCATGAAAAAAACGGAAGAAAATTGAAAAATCCAATCTTGCAGAGGTGGCCCTCAAAGCTACAAAAAACAACAGTACCTGGATTATGGATAGTCGTTTTTCATCTCATATTATAGGTAATTCTGACCTATTAATGGATATAAAAATGATGGTTGATGGGATAGTACAATTCGGTAATGATGGAGCTCTGAAAATCAAAGGCAGTGGAAGCACTGAATTAGCTAATGGAGAGCTGAAGAAGACTGAAGTCCTTTACGTAGATGGCCTATGTCATAATCTACTCAGCATGAGTCAACTCTATGACTCGGGATTTATAATTACTTTTAATCAGAATGGATGCACTATCAAGGGAAAGATAGGAAACTCACTCATGAAGGGATGCAGAAAAGAAGGCAACTTGAATCAGGTTGATAGTGAAGAAAATGATTGTTAAATGACTGTTGAAGAAGAAAAAAATTTGTGGCATCGAAGACTGGGACAGATCCATCAACAAGACATGGATAAAATATCAAAATTAATGATTTTCATGGACATTCCTAACCTGAAGTGTGAACGTGAAAAATCTTGGGATGCTTGCATTTGTGGAAAGCTAGTCTGTAGTTCATATTAGCCAAAGATGAAAAGGGCATCTCACCTTCTTGATTTGATTCATAAAGATGTATGCGGGCCAATAAATGTTGCTAGAACTCATGGAGAAAGGTACTTTGTCCTTTTCATAGATTATTTCTGTATAATGGAATGTGTGATGGTAATTCACAGGAAACGACAAGTCCTTGACTGCATGAAAACATATCGGTGAATCACCAAGAATGATACCAGACGAACAATCAAAGTGTTGCGATCTGATAATGGAGGGGAATACACATCCATTGAATTTGAAAATTATCTAGAGAAGCATGGGATACAACATGAGGTAGCTGCTGTGAAAACTCCTCAACAAAATGGAGTTGTTGAACGGAGGAATCGACAGGTGAACAAAATGGCATGAACTATGCTAATTGAGAGTCGCATTCCACGACATTACTAGAAAGAGGCTGTTCAACCTACAGTGTATATTCAAAACTGAACAGGACTCTATATGGGTGAGACGAAGACACCATATGAATTTTGTCATGGAAGGAAGCCCTCTTTGAAAAACTTTCGTGTTTTTGGAAGCAAATGCTTCATTAGAAACAAAGAAAGAAATCAAGGGAAGTATGGGGAAAATGCAGATGAAGTAATTTTCCTTGGATACTCAATGAACAACAAAGCCTAAAAGTGTTTCAACAAGAGATTAACAAGGATTTTGGAAAGAAGAGATGTTAAAATAATTGAAGAGAAAACCACAAATGCTTCAAGGACGTCATATGCTAATGTGAGAGAAAGTGAAGAAGAAATTGAACATTGAGAAAATACAAATTCATAAATAGAGGAAGCTGTACAAAACACTTAGCAGTCACATCAAGATGTTGACTCAGAAGAAGAATCTGAAGAAGAAACTGAGGCTGGAGAGAATGCTAATGAACCACACAAGAGAAATCGTAGAGCTGAGATTAATCCATCCAATATAATTGGGGACAGGAGTGCCCCCACTCAAATAAGAATAATGCAGAATAACATGCAATCTGCATTTCTATCTGTTGTGGAGCCATCCTCATTTGAAGAAGCCGCAAAGGATGAATCGTGGGTGAGATCCATGAATGAAGAATTAGATCAGATTGACAATAATTAGACTTGGGATCTTGTCCAGATACCCGAAGGTCACAATGTGATTGGGACGAAGTGGATCTTCAAAAACAAGTTTTATGAGCGTGGAATTGTTATTAGAAATAAGGCACGACTAGTATGTAAAGGATACTCTCAGATTGAAGGTGTTAATGTTGAATAAACCTTTGCTCTAGTATCTATATTGGATTCAATCAGACTTTTCCTTCCCATTGAACTCCAAAGAAGATATAAAGTATACCAGATGGATGTCAAGACAGCATTCTTGAATGGTGTACTAGAAGAAGAAGTCTATATTGAACAACCAGTGGGTTTTGTTCTTGGTTCTGATGAAACAAAAGTCTACAAACTGAATAAAGATCTATATGGTTTGAAGCAAGCACCACAAGCATGGTATTCCCGACTGGACTCGTATCTCAAGAAACTGGAATTCAAAAGAGCTAGAGTAGACCACAATTTGTACGTGAAGAATTCTCTAAGAGATCAATTTATGGTTCTAGTCTACGTTGATGACATTTTTTTGGTGGTCAAAAGCAAAAATCAGGGGACAAATTTTCCAATAACATTAAATTAGAATTTTAAATGTCTATGATTGCGGAGATCTCATATTTCTAGGGGTTGCAGGTGACTAAAAAGAAGGATTAAACTTTCATTTCACAGGAAAATTATGCAAGAGAGCTGCTGAAGAAGTTTAATATGCAAGATTCCAAACCAATGTCCACTCTAATTGCAGTTGGAACTAAACTTGGAAAACATGAGGATGGGACCTCTGTAGATCCCACCATGTACATGAAGATCATTGGGAGCCTACATTACCTGACGGAAACATGGCCAGATATTGTCTTTTCTACATGTATTTCAGCCCACTTTCAGAGTAATCCAAAGGAGGAACATATGGCAGCAGAAAAAAGAATCCTGAGATATATTCAAGGGACTCACAATTGTGGATTATAATTTTCAGCAGGAAAGAACAGTGAATTATCATCATTTTATAATGTTGAATGGGCTGGCGATGTTGTGGACAGAAAGTCCACCAGTGGTGGTTCATTCTATATTGGGAATAAATGTGTTGGGTGGATGAGAAAGAAACAAGAAAGTACTTCTCTTAGTTCTGTTGAGGCTGAGTATATCTCCACTACAAAGTCATGCACTCAACTTCTATATATGAAGCAGCAATTGACAGATATTGGTGATGAGGTGAAGCAACCAATGGTGATTTACTGTGATAATAAGAGCGCAATTGATCTTTCGAAGAATCATGTTCAGCATTCTCGTACAAAACATATTGAAATCAGGTATCGATTTATTAAAGAGAAAGTTGAGCAAGGCGTGATTAGAATGGATCATGTGGGAATGGATGATCAAGTGGCTGATATCCTGACCAAGCCACTATCAGCGGCTGTGTTTGAGGAGCATCGGTTGAACCTTAGTGTTCAGCCACCTCCCAATGCATAAGGAGGTTACTCAATACCCCTCTCCCCAGTTTTGTTAATTGTTTTTTTTTCTGTTTAGGGATGTGATTTGGGTTTGTGGGGGAGATACTATCCAGGGGGTGTGGTTTGAGATGAACAATGAACTAGTACTGGTCTTTGGGTTTATTTCCAATGGGGTAGAAAGCAATAAATTTAGAGTCAGAGGATGAGAAGGAACTCAGGAAATCAGCGAACATGGCGTCTTTGAGAATTAAAAAACATAGGATCCCAATTCAGGACTCATCTCTTGTTTTCTAAACTGATCATTGATCACGTAGACTTAGAGTGTTGGCTGAGTAGATTCTTGCATTTTTTTTGGTTTTCATGTGGATCTATTGAATTTATTTTCTGATTGCCAACAAACCCAAAGGGGGAGATTTTTGGAACCATGGATGTTCTATGCCTGAATTAGAGTATGGTTTGTGTTTTTTGTCAATCCTAAGTAAAAGTTCAGAACGTGTACTAGAAAAGTGATCATATAGTTCAAGAATACAACAGTATTGAAGATGGCGTCGTTTCCCAGTGTTTTCCAAATTTTTTGGCCTCAAAACTTGAAATATGCAGAAATGTGTTTTTGGCAAAGAGACTTGCGCGCTGAGTCCTTGGAGGCTTGGAAACTTGAGCACCTAATGTTTTTCAGAATGAGAACATGAAAATATGGAAAAGGAAAGAGGGTCGCACAAGTATTGGTTTGGTCGCGCAAGTGACTTGTGCGCCGTGAAATGACTTGCGCGCTGGTACCTTAGAGGATTGGAAATTTGCACGCTATTTGACCATCGTGTTTTGATCATAAAAATATGGAAAAGTAAATAGGGGCACCCAAGTTTGGAAGTTGGTCGCGCAAGTGTCTAGGAGGACAGAAGGGTTGCGCGCCGAGACTTGCGCACCGAGGGAAGACTCGCACGCCGCCACGCAGGGTATTTGAATGCCTATAAATAGAGGACCACCCCTCCTCATTACACACAAACTTTAGACTTGACGAAATTCAGAGATCCCGTCGCGCGGGTGTTGAAGTCGCGCAAGTGTTGGTGGGTCGCGCAAGGTGGAGCAGCACGACAGTTGTTTGCTACCCATACATTAGTCGTGCAAGTGATTTGGTGATACTTGCACGCCAGAATTGAAGTCACGCGATAGGTTTCCATTAGGTTTCAAAATCTTCTTGAGTTGAAAATAAGTTGAGTCACGTAAGATTGGCTTTAAAGAAGACTGAATCGCACAAGTGTTGAAGGTGGACTTGCGCAACAGTTATAACTTGCTCACCGTCCTTGAAAGTTGCGTGGAAGGTGCTGTTGAGGCTTTCCGGTTGTCATGGTGCTACAAGAAAGTTGTAGATCCATTCACGGGTGATAGTTGGACTTCAACAGAGCATCCATATAATGCATATGATGCATTCATTGAGTAATGATGAAGAAACCTTCACATCTATAAACTGAGTGAGACTTCACCAACGACAGTGATCCAGGGGGAGTCAACAGGAGTGACCTGAGGGACGTAGTGAGCTATCCCTGAACAATTATAAAGGCAGTGAGCCTAGGACGGAGTGACTATGCCCGAACCATTGTAATCCACAACTAGTGATGAATAGTGGAATTTGGTACGCCTGACAACTTGTCGGCGTATTCTCCTTGGACGTTGCCCTTAGCAGTGAACCAAGTAAAATTTGTTGTGTAATCTCTTTTCGTGTGAATGTTTCATTACAGATCTTATTCTTCATACAGGTTTAACTAGTTCCTACCAATATGGGAACAATATCCTCAGTTTAAAAGAAAAATATGTCACCCTGATTCACCCCTCCCCTCTCAGGGTGCCCCGGGGTCCTATATTCTTCCCTATGAGGGGAATACCTCTCAAATCCGCCTCATAGGGCATTCAAATCCATCCATCCCAAATACTCCTCCATAAGGAATTTCGATCCATCGATAAACCATCTAGATGTGACATATTCCCTCTTATGTATTCACCTTATTGATCCACCCCCATGGGGTGTTCTGTCCACCCCACTCCATCTCCACAATACATTAAACTCAGTCCTTAATCCATCTCAACTAGACATTTAGATCCATCTTCATAAGACTTTGAACTTGTGACCTCACCCAAATAGAAAACCCATATAAAACATGTGATGTTTAAGAAAAAAATATTAGAAGACTTACTTCTATGATGTTGTTACCCTGTGATCAACATGGGATTATTTGGGTTTCATGAAAAAGATGCCTCATATTAGATTCCCTCCCATGATGAAGATTCATGGGTGCCCAATGTTCTCACATCCATACATTCCTTGAGATGCTCAACGTGTCTAATATCCTTACCAATGTTTTCCTCCCTTCTAGAAATAAGTAGTGTAATTAACTGGTGACCAAAAAGAGATGTCACTATGAATGATTTCCACAAAATTCAATGACTATATTAGGGAGACTCGGACTAGGGAGAAAGCTCCAAGGAGGAATCTGTGGAAGGAGGAACCAAAATCCAAACATCCTATTTCAATAAAGGATCAACAAATGTTGATGGAAGTGTTGAAATAAACCCACATTTTAAAAGTTTGAATCATGGGAAAAATAATTCTAGCGGACATTAACTCGTAGGCAGGACTTAGATAAATTGTCCGAAACAAAAATGGTGAATCTGATGTGAAACTCTTCTCGTCAAAACAAGAACTAGTAGCATTGGGGAATCAAAATATTATCATGTCACCATATTCAAACAGTCATTGACAGGTCTCATTAAGAAAATGGTGGGCCAATCATGGAACTCACATGTGCATTGGGATAGTAAACGTTGGGTATTCGTAGTACGTGACATCACTAACACATATCCTTCTCAGCTTCATAAGACTGGATTACATTGGGTAATTGGGAATCATATTCCATGTTCTAGTACTGATGGTTGAATCCACCTACCTTCTAGAACCCCATCCAAATGAAATCAGCACCCCAGTACCTACATGCACCACTGAGGGAGAATAAATGATGTGAAAATCCCACATGATCACTCTTCTACGAGGTCTTCCACCAGGAATTCTACTATAGGGTGACCACACCCCATATCACCCTATGAGATAATTCATTGGAGGGTGCCTAAAAAACTCATAAGTTGGTACAAGTAGAAGGGGTTCATTCCAACAAGGTACAATGACCTCCATATCTAATAGGCATCAGCACCAAACTGAAACTGCTTCCCCTGAGGGTCGCGCCATAGGTAACTACCCCCGTTATAATAGAAAACCTCTTGAGGTTTCAATCCCCATGGAAATACTATGACTCTCTCCCCCCTATTCTAAATAGTTGGGAGATACTCGAGTCCCTTTGGATATGACTATTTCTTGGTATCCGCCAAGGAGGGCTCCCACCAGGCCTCGTAAACGCTAACAATGAATGGTCCCTTAAGATAAATAATAAGTTGATTTTATCCCTGCTCCAAATACACCTATCTAATCCACCCAATACCAATGTTGGGGATAATTTTAAGGAAATTTCATACAAAAGGTATAAATTTCCATGGCTCTAGCGGACCCTTCCACCACCGGAGTATCCCTCTAGGTTCGTACAATAGGAGAACATGAATCTATCTTCACCAATTGGGATCAAGACCCCATCCACCTCATATGCAAGATGGGTTAACCCTTTCAATCCTTGGAACCACAGACATCCATTATGGGACTAACTATAATGATGAGAATCAATATAGATGACCTCTCGAAATTATCATCGATCCAAGTAGAGGTCGTCCACACTCATTTAATAACTAGTGCAGAGGTCCTACCCGTACTCCCAATTTTCATCACAAAATTCCTACTTGTTTCATCACGAACAAGAGAATAGGACCTCCCCATGACACCACCCACCATCTTGGAGGTCATTCACATGCCAAAGAGGTACCCTTATCTAAAGAACCATCTCATGGATGAAGGGAGAACACTCACTGCAGAAGAAATAGTCTTAGGAAATTATGAGTCATCATCAACCTCTTTGGCCTATTTGATTCTGAGGAAACAAAGAACTCAATAATAGAGTTTCCACCCAGACTACCAGAGTTTTGGGTAGGAGGTCGACAGTTGAGATTTCCAATACCAAAATGTAAAATCCATAGGATCCCCATATCCATTCACTGGTACATGTCAGTGGAGGAAGTTCTATCCCCTTTCCTAGGGATCATGATGCAGTTATCTCCATCAGCACCATTTTCCATCCTCTCTACCTCGATACATGTTGGTGGAGAGATATTTTTGGTAATGGTTGACTACTTCATATGGTGATCACCCTTCAGAGCCACAAATAAGAATTTATTCCCTTACACATGAGGTAGTGTTAAATACACCATTCTATAAGGATTTGATGATAAGGTTGGTACCACCCCAGTGAAACATCTATGTGTTAAGTGAAGAGTTGACCCATGTAGTGGATCCTCTAATGGTCGACCAATAACAGAACCAATCCATATCAGTAATTCCACCTATCTCCTAACCAGTGCAGATTAAAATCAGGGCTAACCAAGAGGAGGTCCCTTCCTATGAACAAGAGGTCATGTAGGATGTTTTGATCCTTGATCAGAAATCAGTGGTATTCTGGATACCAGCGACATCCAACTACAACTTCCCAGAATACCTTATTTAGGTCCATGGCACATGTTTCTTCTAAATAATATGGCATAAGATTCACCACCTCTGTGATCATTAGTTGGCTTACCCAAAAAACATGGGGCACATATTAGACATTGATCAGCAGTGTCGAAGGGTTGATTTGGTAGCCCTCTTGGTGGATCAGTGCCCCAATTTTTATGGATACTTCCAACCCCTCCAATAGAGGTTCTTCAAGATCCTCAAAGTTCTCTTCTATATTATAGAAGATGCATATCTACATGTAAAGATTAGGAGGATAGGTAGACTACATAACTATCCACTTCGTACCTATCATACAAGAGACTGACTTTCCCATTAATAATGAGGATTCCTCTCTAGGTATCATTACAGTAAACATTGTTATCCCCAATCTGCCAAAGGAATAAGTAAATAGGGATGTAGATGTAGATTTTGATCGTAAAAACCTACCTCAATGGGTGGGATAATACCAGGAAGAACATCATATAGGTTTCCTCACCCACCGTCAAAGATATCCACTTGGCCTCATGGGTCCCTCCACTGAGAAAACAATACCTTCCCATCGAAACATAGAAAAGGGTAAAGTGCATTTTGGGAAATCCGATCTATTAGAGTATGTACCCAAAAGAGAGGCAGAGTCCACTATATCCTTCTTAATCAATGTTATGATAGAACATAAAAATATCCTCACTAATTTCATGGTTAGTTAGTGCTCGTATTGCAAAACCATCCCATTGGATCTCATCTATCCTCCAGCGAGGAAACAATATCTAGTCCTCCTTTATCAAATGCTTCCAATCATGCTCAATAAGCTTGTGAATCTAGATAGAGAAGAGGTGGGAATCTATGGAAAGTGATCAAGGTATAAGTCACCGAACCCACTCAAGTAGTATAATCATCCTCCTTAGTTCATACCACTCCACAAGTCATTGAACCTGTGTACTGAGTTGATGGGCATGTGAATTCATTTGTGATCAGTAATCTTGGTCATGATAGAGGTACTAACCTAGATTATTTTATAACCACTCTCACCCTTTTCCTTAAGGACCTGAATATGTGATAGGTAGCGATCCAACCAAACATAAATCCCTATCCAACATGGGTGGATGACATATGAGCTCTTGGGGAGTTTTTAAATCCTATATTCTCACCTTTCAATGGGGCGAGTTACCCACTGAATCATTTTTTCCACATTATCTCAAGGTTCAGACTCATGTTGGGAACCCTATAGTAGTAGGAGGCTACTAAGGTCCAGTTTTTCATCCAGACATTGGAAGGACCTCCATTAATCTAGTATAGACAGTTTCCAATAGAGTATATCACAAGTTCGTAAGATCATTTTAGGTGGTTCCTTTACCAGTTCATCTCCACCATGTGCAATAAAAGTGTTGTTAACAACTTGAAGTGAAATAAAATGCCTAATGAACATGTTGTAGATTTTGTCACCTGATGGAAAGGCCTCATTTACTTTCTTTCCATGTCATTGAATCTATATCATATACTAAGAATTTTCATGGGGAATTTCAAGAAAGACTTAGTCCCTACCAAAATCACTCATATCTTTCGATGTGGGTTCAAGGAATTCTCAAATATGTCAAAGAATCTAGTCTAATCCTTATAGTTGGATAAAGAGACACATAATAAACCTCTTCTAGCTCCTATGAGAAGGTATTCCAGAGTAGGGAATACCTCTGATGTACAGGTAGAGGCCCCCAATCCATTAAAATTGTTGGACCCATTACCTAAAGATCTTTTCCGAGTGCAGCTTTCCTACCAAGCTCATCCTTACCTAGAAAAAAACATCAGGCATCGCCTCTATAAGATTAGCTTCCTAAACAAGAAAATTTGGCTTTATCCCCTCATTAGGATTTGGTCCCTCTTCTGGGATGGTCTCCCAAAGAATCCTTCCCGGACAAAAGGATCCATACCTATTGTTTCAAGAATGAACTGGTCCCATGTTATTTCATCTACACCTTAGAGAAAGGAATTATGAAGATACCAAAGTGCAGGAGACCCTAGGACATCAGACGCACTGACCTCCCTAACCATTTCCCTTACCAAAATATCCTTGTACATACCATCAGATAATGATATGTGATCAAGGATTGGATCTAGGATCATGTGGATCATAGTTTGGTGAAGTTATGATATTTCTCAACACAAGTGACACATATCTCCACTGAGCCTAGTGGTGACAGAGATTGTTCGTCAGAATGGTAGTAGGTTTCTTGCCAAGTAACCCATATCTATGAAAATTTCTTGTCTCTTAGAGTAGTCTCTCATTTTCATGGTGTCATATGTTCCCTCCTATGAAATAAATAGATTCTTGTAGTCCTCACACCTTCTTTGACCACTCCATCTACATCTATGTCATATCCCTACAAATATTAAATGATTAGGTATTGATGGTTAAATGAAAACCAAAGTCATCTACCAATGCCAAAGATATCCTATACACTCAGTTATTTAAATCCTCATGATTATGTAATGTCCACTAAAGGCATTCTATAATTGAGATACCCAACACCTGATGTGAAGGAGTATTCCTCTATGATATAAATAAAGATGATAGACCACTTCACACTATCTAATGATGAGGAATTCCCAAAAAATTCCCAGGATTCGTCGAGATGAAATCATCGACAAAAAGGTCAAGAAAGTGTAAATAAAAAAATATACTCATGCCAACACCTCAAATAAAGTCATCCATGTGAAAAAATTAGGTAGTAGGTTTTCCATTGATCTTAGTAGTCACAGTCCTTCCATCCAACTCTATTAGATAGGCCTCCACAACTGACCAAGTCAGTTGATCAATTATATCATTTAGAGCTGATCGTATTAACTAACTGAGAAGATCACCCATGACCACACCAGGATCAGAGGTGTCTGGCTAGATCCAGGACTCATTCAACCATCAGTCATCCAACATGGGTTTAGAGTGAGTCATTTGGTCAGTAGTAGGATATTTCCAACCATAACTAAACTGTTCAAGCAAAAACACCTATTGTCCCCCCAGCTAAATATTGAACCCTTGTGGGAAAAATATTCCTTTATAATGGAAATATAAAATATTTAATTGTATCCCCATCATACCTAAAAGGCACTCAATTCTCAAGTACCTATGCTTGTCGAAATAAATGTGTGGGGTCCTAAAAGAAGTTCTGAAGATCCCTATTTTATTTTGAAGTATAAATAGCTGCCACATAGAACTACTATGCAAAGGATTCTAAGTAAGAGGACTGCAAAGCTATCACATCCTTCTCCAAAAAGGATGATGGAGACCTCATGTAAGGGAACCCCCTACCACTATACATTACATTCCAATTCAATGGAATTGAGATTAACCACATTATAGTCAACATAGGGGTTGGGATTATTCTCATCCTAACCCAGAAACTCTACAAGTGAGGACTAACCGAAGTATATTTGACTCCCTCTAACTTAAATATTTAGAGTTACTATAGTAACAATAAGAAACCATTTTGAATAACTCGTTTTATGACCTCTTTTAGAGGCTTGATAACAACTTCTAAATTCATGTTCATCTTATAGGATATCACCTACAATGATCTATTGGGTGGGATATACCTTCATCTGCATGTGGCGGTCACCTCATCATATCATCAGTTCATAAAATACTCCATCAATGGTCGAGTAGGGGTATATCAATATTTCTTCTCCATTATACTCTTATGAAGACCACTATCTAGATGTTGACTATTGTATGAGGGAGGGGAATGAAATCATGACCATTGAGGCTGACTTCATAAACACTACATGAAATCTATGGGAAGACATAGATGATGATTCGATTCTCTAGATCCATTGGTTAGAGGATGAAACACCAATGTTGGGATTCATATTCATTTTTTCTAAGAATATGGGTATTGGGATTATCAAAATGAATTAATTCCTGAATATTAGATCATACTTTTACGCAAGACAGGCTCGAGGGATAATAGAATCCCCATCCCTTATGAAGTACTTAGAGTTTCACCCTATGGAAACCATTTTGTGGTATTCCAATCTATTACACATAGAATAGTGGAATCAATGAAATAAAATCTTCCTCTATTTCTTAGACATCAAGCATGGACATTTTAGTCAAAGGCCCAATGAAGTTGGCTCAAAATCCTCTATCTACATGGTTTCAGTAGAGATGGATCCCCTTAGTGAAGAATCCTTGTTCACCGAAGTAGAAACCAGTGGTCCCCAAAATCAGAAATCCTTGAAAAAACACTTCCTCATATTGATTCTTATGCCTAAGATGATGAATAATATTTGGAAAATGCTCCTCCCACATTCTAAGAGGGCTTCTCCACCACTTTTGATGAGTTGATTTAGGTGAACCTATGTACTGAGGAAGATCAGAGGACAATGTTGATCAGTGCAGTCATTCCTCTAGAGGAATATCTCAAGCCTATGGATTTCCTAAAGAAGCATCATGATTTATTTTCCTAACATTATACATAGATTATATGAATATACCCTCAGGTATATTCCCACCTTCTTGGTCTCCTAGTGAGTCATCACAAGTTCAAGCAACATCCAAAAAAGATAAACCACATCTGATGTGTTATCGTTGAGGCCTACGTTGATATGATTATCAAATTGATCTTCATTAAGGATGTTATGTACCCTAAATTTCTATCCAACAATGTCCCATTCCCGAAGAAGAAAACCATGATCAGAGTTTGTATTCACTTCTGAGAATGCAACAACCATTTTCTAAAGGATGGTTTTCCACGTCTAGTGATAGAGTTATTGATTGATGCTATAGCCAGGTTTTAGGATCTCTTCTTCATGGATTAATATTTCAGGTACTACTAAATCTAGATATCCTCTAAGGATGAGGATTTTATAGCCTTCAGGGCACCACAAGGGGCCTTCTTCTATAAGGTGATACCCTTTGGCCTAAAGAATGGATGATCCACTTATCAGTCAGTCATTCACTACATATTTAAACCAGTCCTCAAGACACTAGTGGAATTCAACATCGAAAAAATGGTGGACATATCCTGATGTTGTCAGGAATATATCAAAGACATTGAGAATGTGTTTGTAATTATCTATTCCTAGAATTTTAAGATGAACCCCTTGATGTTTTCATTTGGGTATACCTCTAGAAAGTTTCTCATCTTCTTCTTCAGATATAGAGGCATTAATATCAACTTATATAAGATCAAATATGTAAACCATATACCTCCCCATAGAGGCCTCCATGATGCGTGAGGACATTAAGACCACTTAACATATATATGATGATTTATTATATATCTAGATGGAAGGTGTAATATATTTTCAAGGATGATGAAGAAAGGTATAGTCTACCAATGGGATGAGTAGTGGAAGACCTATTTTGAGAAAATAAAGTAGTATTTTATATATCGTCTAGTTCGGATTCCTCCCATCTTAGGAAAGACCATAGTCCTCTAAGTGAGAACCCTAGAATGGTACCCTGGTTCCCTTACCACACAAAAGAATAACGAGGGAAGAGAAAATAGTTTAAATTGTCCTAGTTTCATGCTCCTTGATACGGAGACTATATACTCGCCCATCAAGAAGAGCTTCCTCAATATAGTTATTGCAGTAAACAATTTGTGACATTATTTACAAAATCATTAGATATATAATGTGTCCTTTGTGAATCTACTAATTTTTATCCTAAATCAACCCATGTTTACAAGATGACTATCATACTGGGGACTAATACAACAGTAGTTCGACATCTAGTTCATTCTATAGAATTTCATATAGCATCTTCCATTGGGTGACTTCATAACCCCTCATCTGACCCCTGAATAATTTCACCTAGATATCAATTTCCCTATCAATTCTATCCCTACAATGTATCAGGATATACCCTACAAGAAGATTCATTTCGATGAAATGTCCCAAATTCCAATTGGTAGAAGCCTCAATGATCCCAATATCAATAGAGTGGGTCTAGGAATGATCTTCATCACCCCTACATAGGCTAATATACTATACTCATTCTTTTTTTCAAGATGTTTCACATCCAGAGGTTGAAATTTCCTATATGAATATAAAGGGAGACTTTTAGCTAGTTGTAAAATAGATTAATGGTGACTATATCATCCTAAAGACAGAGCTCATTCCCTAATTGGAGCAAGCTCATTAGTAGATTTCCAAGTTTCCCTCTCATCCAGATGTGACCAACATCCCTAGGTCAGAGAACGGTGTAGCCAATGCCCAAGATAGTTTAGATACATCTCTTGTAGAGCCTGACTAGGATAACCTTTTTCTTCATGTGGAACATAAAAGGGTAATTTATATTGTAATTAAAGATAATGAAGAAAACTTGTAGGTAAACCAACTGGATTCTGATGCTTCAACATCAAGTCCCCTGGGTTCCCCCACAACAGAGGGAGAACCTTATTAGACTAATCATTTCATTGAGTATCTCTAATATGGAATCCTCCCATTAGATTGAGTCTATTATGAGAAAATACATTGATGCATACAGTAGTTCACCCTTAATAATGGGACTAACCATGAGAAGACTCTCTATAGAAATGTTTTTGATGGAATCACCCTATGTTTTACCCAAGGAGATGGGATTCCCTATGTTACGTAGGATGTTCATGTTGGTTCTCATCATTCCCATTAGACAAGATTAAATATCTCCCACAAGATTCAAATTTTGGGCTAATTATGGACCACTATGGTCTATGACTGAATTAGGTTTTCTAGGAGGTGTCACACATGTCAGATCCATGCCAACTTTGTGCATTGACTTCTGGAATTCCTCTACACTACCAAGTTTTCTTGTCCTTTTTCATTATGGGGACTCGATGTTGTGGGACCTTATTCACTAGAAAAATATCACCATATCAAGTTTCTTCTAATCGAGATAGATTTCTTTTCCAGGTAGGAAAAAGTAATTCCCATCAATGAAGTCAAGTTTTGATCCATCAATAAATTAATGATACCCCCCATCATCCATCAATTGGTATTCTCTCAATATATTCTCATTGAAAATGGCACTAACTTCCAGGAAACTGATATAAAAAGATTATATCCCAAGTATTATATCCTACCAACCCATACTTCCTGCAATCATGCATGGGGAAATGGATAGATTAAGATATTAAATAAGACCATCTCTAATATTTTATAGAAGATGGTGGGACATAACATGAGAATTTGGTTGTAAAAGATCTTTAATACCCTCTAGTCCTATCAAATGTAAAATTATATTTCCACTCAGGTGACTCTATACTACCTATGGTATAGAATAGAGGCAGTCATTCCCATTAATATTGAGTTTCCATTGCTTTGAAATGATATATGAAACTAGTAAATTCCATAAAAATGGAGGAATTCTATCTATCTGAGAAATATTATCTTGAAGAGAATAAACTCTAGGACTTTCATAATATATATAGACCCCAAAAAAATATTACCATAGTGATAAAATAGAAGGTTTACCTCAGATCCGTTCACTAGGTTAACACAGTAAAGGCCCTTAGAACACCAATGAAACCTTTCAAGAAGCCACCAAACTCAGATCCCAAGTGGTAAGGTCCTTACATCATTCATAAAGTCTATTTGAATGGTTCATACTCTATTATATCTATAGATAGATTTCACATCACACCTCCTACCAATTCAATGTTTCTAAAGTAATACTTCACGTGAGGACCCGGTTCTGAACTCTATGACCAGTAAATAGTAGTTCAAGTAAAGGAATCGTTACTTTAAAATATATGTGGGTTATCTCAAGAATGTATCATGTGGATATAGGACTGCTAGGCCCTCATTCACCTATGTTTTTCACCCCATCATACTACACATATTCATCTGACACTTCCTCCTGGGTCTAAAAACTACAACCACAAACTAGGAGTTTGAGTCCAAAAATAATGACAATAAACTATGTTCGGGTTCTCTTAGAAATGTGTGATAAAGAATTGGGCCTCATATCCCATCATTTATATAATATTTTTCACACCATCTTACTATACATATCCATTGGATATGTCCCCTTGGGTCGGAAATCAATGACCTTAAACTAGGAGTTCAAGTCCAATAATCTTGACTTTAAATGTATAGAGGTTCACTCAAGAATGTGTGTTGTTGTTTAAAGACTACAAGGCCCTCATTTACATTGGGGTTTTTACTCTGTTGTATTACACATATCCATTTGAGATGTACCCTTTTTCCTAAAATCACTGACCCCAAACTTGAAGTTCAAGTCCAAGAATAATGTATTTAAATTGTATGTAGGTTCTCTAAGAAGCATGTGTTGTGGAGCTAGGCCTCATTCGCCCTCATTCATGTTGATTTTTTCACTCTCCCACACTACACATATCCATTTGAGATTCTCATCACCATGGTCTGAACTCTATGGCTATAAACATGGAACCTAATTCCTAACATCATGAATTTAAACTTTTTGTGGGTCTTCCCAGGGAGTGTGTTGTGTATCACAGACCTCATTGGTCACCATTCATGTCGGGTTGTAATATTCACGCCATCCATATCCCTTTTTGAATACTCACCCCCTATTCCAAACTCTATGACATTAAAATAAGTTCCCATCTTTTTTAAAACCCAATTACCTTAAACTATGAAGAAAAATCCCATCATAGTGACTTTAAACTATGTGAAAACTTCTCTCAGAACATTTTTTGTGATGTTAGGGCCTCATAGGCCTTCATTCTCATTGAATTTTCCAATCCACCATGCAACATAAATCTTTTTGAGATGCCCGTAACCATGGTAAAAACTCTCTTACCCTAAACTAATAGCCTTTGTTCCATGAAGTATATCCTCAAACCATTCAAAATTTGTCCAAGCATTATGATATTGAACTATTTGAATACCTCATTTTATGAACTGTATGACTTTAAACTATAAATCCTAACATCCCCAACACATGATGTAAAAATGTGGTCTTACCCCAAACAATTTTGGGATTCCTCCGAATAAGGGGTCATATTATCCTATATCTAACCATGATGCCTGATGTGATAAATAGAGTATGAAAAAACACTAACATTCTAAGTGCATGATGTTAAACTATAGTCATAACTTGGAAAAATTCTGGATTCCTCTGAATAAGAGATGTTTTTATATTAAATAAAACCATGATTCTTCATGTGATAAAAATGTGATGAACAAAAAATAATTTCCTCATCACATGACATTAAACAATATCCTTATCGTATATGAATTTAGTATTCCTCATATCAAATTATGAGAAGATTCAATACCCTTATTCAAGAGGGTGGTCCCCTATCAGTGTCGGTCTTCAACCAAACTATGTTTTAAAACTATGTGTGAGTTTATTACCATCCCAATGGAATATGTAGTGATGTCCATATATTTTATCATGGGTCCACCACCTCAATCGACTCATCACATGGGCTTTTCCTTCACCTGTTTCATAGACCAAACATTATTTCCACAAACTAAAATCTATGATCCAAACAGTACGACCATAATCTATTTACAACCTACCCATTATCTTTCTCATGGGACATAGGAATTATCAATCCATCCCATAATGATAGGTTAATACCCTTTCGTACCATGCCAAACACTTTAGGGCACCTCATGGTCCAAACACTATGACCATAAACTACGAGTAGAACCAAAGACAATAATTCAAAAATTATGATGTTAAACTATGTGTGGTTGGTATTAGGGTTTTTTTATGAAATCCGATGGCATCCTAGGATCCTCCATTCATTTCGGGTAACTTTACTCCATTGTCCCATACATTCCTTTTAAGAACAAACCATATAGTCCAGGATTCATGACCATTAACTAAAACCCATGGTCAATGATTTATGACCATAAATTATTTTACATGGTCAATGAAACATGACCTCAAACTATTTTCAATGGGTCTAATATTTCTGACCATAAGATGAAATTTTTTGTCCAAGAATCATGACCGTAAACATTATATGACCATCCCCATATTTAGTTACTCATTTCATGGTCTCCTATCATGCTAACCTTATTTTCCATCAACTCCTGGGGTTTGATGGGTATCATTCACATCAGTTCATTATGTCATTTTATGTAATTATAAACTATAACTCTACACCATGAAATGAACATGGGATTCCCTCTTGACCTGACGTGAGTAATAAATGTTGGGCGGCCCAACACAAATTCCCCACACACTCCACATCCTAGTCACACAAAATTATACTATGAGATGCATTCTAGTCACATGATGTTAAAATATGCAATGCAACACTTTCATTATATAGTGTGAAAATGCATGTTTATCATCCTTATGGCATGATGCTAAAATTAAAAGAATCTTAGGCCCTCACCTGAGAAGTCTCTTCCTTTGATATTGATCACCTACCACATTGTTCATGTTCCTTGACTGTCACTTGGAATCCGAGATGATGCTCCCTATAAGATTATTTTTAATTTTTTCTAAATGAAACATCAACACAAACATTCTCTGATCCATGGTGGTGTAATTCCAATAGTGTTTGAGTCTATTCAGACATTCCATTATTTCATTTCTAAGCTTAATGTTACCCTTATTTGGATTCAAATCATCCTCCATATCTAAAGTGACCCCTCCCCCAACCCAATAGACTGGTTTCTGGACAAAATGGATCACCTACCATCCTTTAACAATGTTATAAATAAAATAGGATTACATTTTGACATAGGTTCCATGTTTCCAACATGGTCAGTAGTTTACCCTTATTTGTCTACCCCCTTTCCCAACTAAGTGGTATAGATATTTTGTTTCGGCCTAGTCTTCATTTATCCTATACCATCATGCCACTTCCTTTGTGTTCCATCTTTTTGGAATCATAATTTACACATTATATTCCCCTTTTTTTGGGTAGAATTCAACACCCCTGGGGTTATCCCACTCATTAACTAGAACATTTTGGAAAAGAAAGTCAGTTTTCTAGAGAGCCCCACCCTCTAGTCACAACCCCTCTCAGTCCCATGCACTCTTAGTGGAAAATCATCCAATATAGACCCTTGGTGTTCGAAAATTGTATAATACTCTCATATGGAAGATAAAACACAAATTCATCCCTTGTTTCTCACAGCAATCAAGGCTCATGTTAGTTTTGGGATTTTCCCTTTATTGTATCATAAATATTATTGAAGTGATATAATAAAGCAAATGAATATGCTCAATAATTCATAGATCAATCAAGAAAAATTTTCATTGGTCCATCCACTTATTATAGCCTCTCTTTTTTATATTTCGTTCAATGATAGACCCTAGTGAACAAGCTCTCATGCTCATACTTCATTTATGGAGTTGCCTTCGGGGTCTATTTTCACTCTACAGGATCTTTATTTTCTTTATCATCCTTGGAGAATAAATCTTCATCTCTAATATACATTCGGTTCTGTTCATACTAAAACATAGCAACCATGGATGTCATTTAAATTTTTTTGGCCTCATTATTCTCCAAATGGGTGTTCAAACTATTTATGATCTCAGTCTGGGTAGTGATTGTCATTTCATGCTCTTACTATATCCCCTCCAATAATGGGATCTCTCCTTTAGTTTCATGAAGTGCCTTGGATCCCTTAACCTTGTTATTATTCTAGTAAAGATCCATCTCTTTCCATTATACATACGCATGATCAAAAAAATAAGTCTCAATCCAATGTAAGAAGGTTGTTGGATTCCACAACACCAGTCCCCAAGATGACTATCCAGTGTCTAAGAGACCCCACCCAGTTTAGAAGATCAGCTATCTGGCCATGGGTGATGAAGTTGTGCACATTCCTCCATGCCTTTCAGTGATACCCAAACTAGAATCATTGAAATATTTTGGAAATGTAGGTTCATAAAAAGGGAGTATCACCAATATATTGTTGGCTAGATGATCTAGGAGTAGGTGTTCAGAAATATGTATATAGAGATATGCTCTGATAAAAATATCCTCATTAGCCTCTCATCCTATGGTGGAAGCTTCTAATGCCCCTATAAAACCCATGAGGTGGCCATGATCATAACAAATTTCTTATTTTCCCTTGTTAGTAGTGAAACTTCAACTTTGGCATCTATAGATTCTCTTGTTATCCATTATTTGGTAGAATCGTCCAATACAGCCCCCCCAGTCACTTTGATTCATGATTTTATGGTCGCTTCACCCTTTATGACTTAAAATCCTACAACCACCTCTAGTGGTGCCTCTATGATTAGTTCCTATAATGTGACACCTTCATCAATTCTTTCCATAGGCCCCACCTCGACCCCTTCCATTCAGGGAATGGTCTCAACGGTACCATCCTGTATCACCTCTATAGATGTACCAACCTACATAACCTCTTAGACCATTTCTACCATCATAGTATCATCTACCATCGCCACCATAGCTCTAGGCATGGTTAATATAATTGTTGGTGTTTTTTTCTGAGTCTCAAGATCCATTTGACCTGTCATTCCAAAAATGTATCAGTCAAGCATATGAAGGAAAATAGAAATCATCAACAAAATAAAGGAGGAAGATATTGATGTGAATTGCATAATCCAGAGATGATCTTTGAGAGGTTCACAGGTAATCCAATAATAAAGGTCCCCTCTATGACCACTTCCTTAGTTACAGGCATCGATGGTTGTCCACTCGCATCCACAACATTAGGAAGGGACCCCACACTTTCTCCTTGAATAGTTCAGGTCCCATAGGCCTTATTTCCATGTCTGGCATAGACCTCCCCCTCTTCCTTTCTCGCTAATTAATACAAAAATGACATAACAGATCAGTCAATCAGTTTAATGGGTTGAGTGATGTATGGAATCACATAAAGATTGGAGGATTTATTTGTTCAGAAAACAAAACCTTTTTCTCTTCCTAAGCCCTGGTAGGTGTTGCTTCACCAAGATTATTCTGAACCCTCTGGTAAATTTGTAAATACATACATCTCAATTGTTGATTACTATGGTGTATAGAACTTTTTTAGAAACACACTTAGAAGATTGGTCAAAGGACACGCAGAGATCTGAGAGTTGACTGGGTACCCCAGCTCTAGTATATATCCCTATTCCTTGTTTCAGGACACATTAATGTCATATTTTTCTTGACTATTCCTAGGGATATGTGTCCCATTTCACTTAATCTAATTATATATACCATGATCATTTGATAACTCCCTGTAGACGTCACAATTTTCCCAGGCTTCTAGAAAGATATCAAAATGGGGAATATTCATATGGCACAACAACTTCCTAGGAGGATAGATGAACTTCCTTGAGACAACCTCAAAATATTGCCCTTCTTCATGTTGAATCTTTTCCATGAGTGTTGAGCCCAATTTTTCTCCTCTCCCTATATATACCACCTGTATCAGGTCGGGAATGGCTGGAAACTCTACTAAATCCCTTACCACTAGGCCAACCCTGCCTCCACAGCACCCTCTGACCACCACCCACCCTCATCCCCATAGTTTTGTGGCTTCTCCACCATTTGTTCGGATAGTATTTTACCTCAACATATCCCTAAGATATGAACTCTACCAAAATAGTTTATATTAATGAATGGGTTCACATGTAGTGGCGTGTGTCAAAATCTAATTTGACATGTTACCTTCCTCATAAATGAACATGAACCAGATATACCTCAACAACAAATGATGGAATTCATACCGCACCTCCATTTATACCTTCAGTGTCATCCACTGAAGTCACCTGAACTACATCAAAAATCTATATGGGTTTTACTATTCACATATATACTCTCAGTCGACCCTTGCCACCAGTACCCCACTTCATAATGACAGTATGTATGATCAATGCTCGACAGTCCTTCTACCTTCATCAGTCACTGTCCCCATTGGATGAGTTAATGGGTGAAATATAAATTTCTCTTCTAACTAAACATTTTCTATCACATCCAAAAAACCCAAGTTGAATAGTGTACTCCCATGATATTTAGGATGCTCAGACAGAAGTTTGTAGGAGGTGAAATGGGGTTAGGGTACTCATACACCCCCATGTGTGTTGGCATGCATCTATATAGAAAATAAGGATCCCACACACATGTAGTGAAGTGTTTCTTTCCCTGATGTGTTGAAGCACCTTGTATAGATTCACCAGTACTAGTACAACCAAATTGATGCACTTTCACATCACCAGCATCAACACCATGATGATGGTTCCTGGCCACACCCCCATGTTTTCATCCCTCACAAAGAGTATCCAGGTGTAGAAAAGCAAGGATATGAACCCAAAAATCCTGACCATAGTTTGAGCTTCAGGCTTGATGTTGTATCCCTATAGATTCCATTGTCTCACATATAAGATCTACCTATTGGGGTTCCCCTTACCCAAATTATATCATCCAGGTCAGGTCTATGTCCTCCCTAGTAACTTATTTTTTGTATCTTCTCCTATTAATTACCCATCCATTGGTTCATTCAGAAAATACCTAAACCATTTCCCTAAGGGAATATCCCTCATTCCAAGATTTTATTTAAGGGTTACCAACCCCAGATCCCGCAATGCCTTCTATAGAGATGTAATTTTATCTTGGTATCCCAATATGTTCTTTGTAGGGAGGAACTCTTCATACATCACCCCATGAAATAGGATCTCCACTCTTTTATTAAGGTCTCATAGGATAACACTAACCTCCCCAAAATGTAGATGTAACATGTTTTTCACCGGTGACCACCTTCTGAGCAACTCATACATAATTTTCAAATGACAGTAGATGTGAAACTATGGGTCCTATGTTTAATTGTAGAGTTTGACCCACTTATGTTCTTCCTCAAATTCATGGTACGAGGCACATTCCCAATAGGATCAATCTCACTAATCGTTAAAGTTTCCCCCTTAGCATATGTCCCAGTTTTCATTCCACCCCTTGAGCAGATTCCCCATACTGACCTTGAGAATTGTCTCATATTACAGTGGGGGTGACTCAACATCCATATTATCCCCATAAATGATATTAATGTATTTTTAAAGGACGTAAATTTTAATTAGTGCATGGTCCTTCCATATGTGGCCTCCAGCATCGTCATGCCACTGGTACTACCCGGGTAATCCTTCAAACCAATAAGTTGGTTCATCTCTTCTAACTATAAGGATAAAAACCTCATTCCATAGCATAATTATGTAATGTGGAAGACACATTCATAGTGGGTTCTCCCTATAAGCCTCTTTCAATAGAGTGATAAGTGATTCATAGTCATAGGCACTTCAGTACAATCATGATTTTCCTAGCCATTTCTTTCCTACGAGAAGCGTTGGCATTAACTCCCTGAGTGTCCATTTGATTCAATAATTGTTTATTTTTTCATATGGTTCGTGGAGTTTTTTCTAGGAGGGTTTTTACCGAGCTTGGACACTGATGTTTGGTTTGCGTAGTATAGTTTACTAATAATCCATTGTACAGATATGTCCATAGAGATAGTAAACTTCATGAGAGATGGGGACTGAGATCAAAAAGTTCTCACAAAGTGTTTGAGGTTCAAAAAAAAGAACATAATATTTTATCTTTGTTAAAGTCCAGTGGATTTGAGGTGGGGTCTCCACTATTTATAAGTGTATGGATGGCCTCAGGTTTTCGATTGTCACTGCAAATCGAGTTTCATCATGAAACAGCCATCTCAAGTGGGATTCATGATGGGGATTCATGAAAGGGGGTAGATGCCAATTTACAACATTTCTCCCTTAGAAAAAAACCCTCCTTTTCCGCATAATCTCCCATTATAAGAGAGACCTTTATTCTATTCCTATATACACATAAGATGAGAATTTTCAAGGAAGGTACGTCTGATTCAGAGTGAATACAAGTCAAAATAACCCTAAATCCCTCTAAAGGGTCTGCTTCACGAAGCTCAGCTCCTTCATGAATGAAAGGAGATCATGAAGCTCCCTATTAGAAATTATTCCATTGAACATATGTGATGGCTTGATGGTATGTTCCATGGGAGTGACATTAATATTCCCATAGTGCTTTGTAAAAGTGTGATGGGTTGATGGTAACCTCTGTGAATGCCACTCTAAGACTCATCGATCCACACCCCTTGGTAAATATAATTTCGCTTCATGGGGACCTATAATCCTCAAAAACCCCTTTCTAATAAATTCCCCCTTCTTTTTAAAATTATAGGGAATACATGTAACCTTTGGACTTCTGAAATAGCTCTCTCTTTCTGAACCCCTTGAGCATCACAATCCCAAGAAGAAATGGATCACCCAAGGTATCCGGGATTTCTGAAACCTCCTACCTTTCATGTTTGAAAGCCTACAACCCAAGTGGATATTACTTTTGTGAAGGCCTATGACCTTCATAGAGGAAGAATTTCCCCTGGGGAACATGAGGTTTTAAGAATCATTCATCCTTCAAAAAGCACTCCTCCTACGAATCATGACTTCATCTGGAAGAAATTCCACCCTATTTCACGAAGAATACACATTCATGAATCCCCTAGCCTCTAAGTGTACCCCAGGCCTTGTAGGTACCGCCTTCACCATCCTCCGATCACTACTAAGAACCTGTCCTAGGCCTCTCCATGGTGCCTCCCTTTTTTTGACATCCCTTCATGATGGTTGAGTTACCAGGATCCCCAATAAAATCTAGGACTGATTTAGTAGAACATCGAGTCCCCATGTGACCAGTGCCACACATTCATGTTTCCTCTCACTTCACCACAAGTGAATCTTAAGTCTCACGCCTAAAATTTTCTTCTAATCATAGACATCATAGCTCATTTTCTTCTAATAATAGATATTATAATGTGAACATATTTATTAACCCCTCATCCATGACAATGTCAATGCCATTCCCCTCTCAAAGGTACATGGGTGGTGGACACTTAATCCCAATGGGTGAGGAGTGATTCCCCCATGTAATTTCTAAAGGATTTAAAATTTCCTATCTCCGTGTACTATTCATATAATGTTAAACTACATGACAATTTCCTCATCAAAAAATGTGAAATTGTATTCATACCAAATACAATTCACACAGGTTTCCCCATGTATGATCATCATGGGATGCCACCCTCTTCTTCCAGAGAGTTCAATCCACCCACTGAGGAGTACAACCACCACTAGAGGGAAAAGTCCATGAGTGTTCACAACACAATTACCACCAAGGGAAAGGCAATTTCGATGGGTATCTTCCTTGTGTAATCCCTACATGATCTCTCATTCATGCCCTTTTCACAACATGATCATCCATACCACCTAATGTTAAACTACATGGATTTTTCATGTCACATAACATAAAACTATAACATCAAATTACATTGGGTATTACCCCTGTCTTTTTAAATAGGAAACATAGGATTCCCCCTATAGGTTCAATCCCAAAATTTTAAACTTTCTGGTGTGACATCATCCCTCCTAAGGATGAACCTCATAGATCAACCTCAAGGAGAATTCTGTTCCAACCTTCTTGGTGTGACATCTTCCCTCCTAGGGACACACCTACCAGATCCAATTTAAGGGGTATTCTGATCCATCCATCCCGAATCCGCCTGAAGGGCTATATTGATTGAGCTATCTAGGTGTGACATATTCCTTCTTTGGGATATACCTATTGGATCCACCTCCACGAGGCATTATGATACACAATATTGGATATGACTCAAGGGGAATTCTGATCTAACCTTCTAGGCATGACATCTTCCATCCATGGATCACACATCCCATAGCCTCCTCTACATTCCATTCTGATCTGAAATCCAAAATCCACACCAATAGGAATTATATTCCAACCATTCAGGTGTAACATATTCTGTCTTATAGACACACCTCCTAGATCCACCTCAAAGGGTATTATGATCCCTTCATCCCGGATATGCCTCCATGAGGCAATATGATTCATCGGTAAACCGTCCAAGTGTGACATCATCCCTCCTAGGGATGTACCTTCTTGATCCACCTCCATGGGTTACACTCATCAACATCACTCCATCTCCACAAGACATTAAACTCAAGAATCAATTTGTATCAACAATACAGTTTTATCCACCTTCATAAGATGTAGAACTTTTTACCTCACCTAAACAACTACCACATGAAAAAAAGGGATTCATGAGGTAAAAACCCATGGAAGAATTTTTCCTCTAATGCTGTTACCACATGATTGACATGGTATATATTGGGTTATACAAATAAGATGCCTCATATGAGATGTCCTCTCGTGATGATAATTCATTGGTGACCAATGTGACCAGCATCTAGACAAGCCCTGAGATTCCCAATGCGACTAAAAGTTTCACCAATGGTTGCTTCCCTTTCAAAAAGAAATAGTGTAATTAACTGGTGTCCACAAATAGATGACACTGAGAATTAGTTACATAAACATGAATTTACTCTACGAGGTAGACCCAAACTAGAAAATTATCTCTGAGGAATCCATTAAAGGAATAACTTACATCCCATCATCCCATTTTGATAAAAGAGAATAAATTGACGATAAAAGTGATGAAGTCCTCCCACCATAGGAAAGTGGAAATATAGGAAACAAAATGCAATCATACATTAATGTGTAGCTAGGCCTTAGAATAATTCTCAAAAATAATACCCAAATATAAGAAGTTGTAATGGAAAAATGAACAACATCAACTCATGAGAAGTAGTCCTTGTACACACGAATGATGATTTCATAACCCATTTGATTGAAGTAGGGGTGGATATAGGTTATAATCTTGACCCAAAAAAAGATAAGTGTATATATGATTCAGAATTTATTATATCATCACGATTTAAAAATAATTGGAGAATTATGATAAAGAAATAATATAAAAATGGCCATTGAATAATGTTACCTCATCTTCGGGTATCCTACTTAGGTTTGTAAAAAACCCTTCCTGGGTTGGATTTATTCCAAAAAAATAAGGCTTCTAGAATGATGTTATGGAAGTTTTTAAGTGATTTTGGTAGTTCTTAGATGAACAAACAGGGTTTTAATGTTTTAATAAGAGTGGAGAGGGTGTGTCCTTTTATAAGTAAGGTGAGTGGCACATTTGTATTTTTTATAAAAAAAGGTGTACCCACACTTTTTACTTTTCAAAGGGCCAAAAAATAGAGTATTATCCAGAATTACACATGATACGGTCAAAATATGGTAATAAAATAGATTTTATAATAGTTTTTAGGTCAATTTAACCCTTAACTTTTTAGTTTAACCCTCCATAAATCCATTTTTACCTTAACCGGGGTAAATAATTTTTACATTTTTCACTATTCATTTTGGTAAAAATATAAGTTGGACATATTAGATAATATAAATTATTCCTATTCCAAATATAAAATCCATTTTTAAAAAATACATTCACATAAGTGGTAAAATTTAATTTAAAATTATTCCTATAGACATGATGAGAAATAGGTTTTCAAAGAGAAATTGTTCAAATGTTTACAAATTTTTTTTCTCAAAATTCAATATGAAAATACTTTGAATTAACTAAATTTGATTAATTGATACAAAACAGAAATAATTTTACATTAAAATAAATTTAAAATATATTTCAAAATTATAAATAATTTAAATAAAAAGTTTTCTTTAAATTAAAATTCATTATTTTTTACTATTCATTAAAAAATGAAACTTTTAAAAAATATCTCAAGAATTCACCCTTAGATAATTTTGTTACGATAATTTCATAAATTATTTTTATTTTTTCAATTAAATTTTAAAAAAATCATAAAAATTTATTATAAACTATGTTCACAAGGAACCACTAAACTTCCTTATAGAAAAACATTTTTTTTCAGAAAACATTTCTTTTTCTATCAAATGGGTCAAATTTTATCTCTTATAAATAGAGACCCATTTTATTTATTTTATATATTCATAACCCATATAATATTCATAATTTATTTATTATAATTCATAACCACCAATTTAATGGCTATATTATAATTTTAATTTTTAAATAATAATATTTTAATAATGTATCACATTTCATTCTAACCCGGTGTTGTGTGAATTGAAAGCTATCAAGGAGTTTGAATTTATTTAAAAAATAAATATATATTAGTGTGTTGGGATTTTTTCCTCCCTTCAGTGCTTGGTGTTTCATTTGGAACATTATATCGAATATGACATTCATATTATAAAATCTCAGGGTGTTACATTCTAACCCCTTAAATAAATTGCATCCTCAAAATTTAATCTTGATCTAAATAATAAAGGGATTTTAATTTAGAAATACCTTTCATGAAATCCCACTTCTATGGAAGGGTTAACAAAAATCCTATTGATAATAGATAATTAAAATACAAAGAAACTATGGAATGAAAAAATAACCAAGTTTCTAAGTATGAGAACACTGGTGGAGGGTATTGATATGGACATGGGAAAAAAGAAAAATCAATTATAATGAGTGATATAGGTTATTTTTCACAAGAATATGAATGAACAATGTAATGTTAAGGAGATATAAAAAAATAAATCTATGATGATTTAAAATACTATTGGTCAATATAAATGAATTTATTAGGATGTAATTTTATTTTAATTTTATTTTCCTCGAGTTGATTAATTTCATTACCATGTAGAATTAGAATATAAGAAAATACATGTACTTTATATCATTATATTTTATTGGAACAATTTTATCTTTTTAGTTTTCATTAATTATTTTCCACATCATTTCTTATTTAAGAAATGAATATCCCAGATGATTGTTTCATTCCTGACGCACTAAAATTCACATTAAAGGGATCCTAAAATCCATAATAGAATGATAATTCATTCATTTGATCTATATTTATTATTATAAAAAATTGGTTAGAATAAGTTTTCTAATATGCATAGATATTAATCTAGATAACAAATACATTAGTCTCTAAAACCTAATCCAAACTTCTAATTAAACAATTTCATAAATAGTTAACCATATGACCCTTCCAAAATATTAAGATGAAAATATTAGAAAGAAGGTTACCAAATCTCTTAAATGAGGTTATCATGAATCCACCAAAAACATTAAGTATATCTTAATCATCATATACCAAACATGTCAATACCTCCATAATATATTATCTTGAAATATGATTATGACATAAATTTCCATACAACCTTATTGAAATAATGTCTGCTTCAATATTTGTTAAATGAAACACATATTATTTGATATATTCATTAAATCCAAAAATGTTGTAAACTCCATCAAGGACAGAATAACCCACTTTTTCAACAAATTATTAATCAGTTACAAGGTAGTTAGTACTATCCCATTTACTTTATCCATATCAATCATATTTTTATCCCAAAATCATTAAATCAATATTACGATCACATTAAGGTTTATTATTCCTTAAATAATGTACCTTCAAATAATTTCAACTCACCACTAAATAATTTTTCTTGTTCATATATAAAATCACTATACACTTTCAAATCCATAATTTAAAATTACCATAATACAATCCAAATGTATTTTGTAATTCTTATAACCATAATATCATAATGAAATAATTATTAAATACAAGAACAAACATATTAATCATTTATCTTTATCTGTAGTAATAGAATAAGCCTGACCACAATATATTTTCTTCTTTTGAGGTATGTTCCTTTGAATATTGGGGAATTCATTTGTGTAGTGACCCATCTCCTTACAGCTGAAGCATTTACCATTGGAAATTTTTTTATTTCCTTTGTAATAATATGCATTGTGGCATTTATCTCCACACTTGTAGAAAACTTATTTTCTCTGTAAACATATACCAAGGTGTTTCCTTCTATATTTATCACATGTGGGAAAATCCTTCTTTCCCATCCTCCTTTTTTTTGGTATTTTTCTATGCCTTCCTCATCTTATATTACTTCCTTTCTAAGAAATAATACATAGTGAATTTATTCCTAATGTTTTAAGTACAAGATACTACGTCCTCATATGATGAGAATGTGTGGGAGACTAGTTCCAATCAAAATATTGTCTTAATACCATCATTGAAATGATCATTATTTCTATTTAGATTATGTTCATTGGTACAATTTCTATTTCTTACACTAGGTAAAATTTTAAAACAATATCATACACTAAATTATATTATGACATTATGAAACATAATATATTACCCCAATGCCAGTGAAACACTTATATAATTTGAAAATATTATTCATGGATAATCTCATAAAAATAAACATGGTTTCTTTGGGGATATATTTTTTTCAATTCCTTCATAATGATTTGTAATGAAAATATTAATTAACCTAAGAATATCCCACGAGAGTGTGACATTAGGTGTGTATTAAGGCCTATTTTTGTACACCATGTGACGATCGTGTCAGTCCCAATATTAATTTTTCAGATTTATTACCCCAAGGAACTTGTGTTCCAAAACTACATCCACTTTTAGTATCCATGTAGGGATGTATTTCTAGGAAAAACCACATTATATATACCTTTCTAAAACACTATGATATTATTCTATACATATACTCATATTATACCATAGTATTATGATCTATAACATATTTGTTTTCAATATAGTTCCTATGTTTCTAATAAAATTCATCCAACGCCAATTGTAGTGACCCCAACCCTAGTAGTATGTATCTGGTGTCTAATTTATTACATAGGCATACGATACAAGGAATCACATCCAAAATAACCAAATAGTTTATTGGTATTGGTAAACTATATGCATACTTCAAATTCACATTAAATTTTAAATCATATAATTCGCAAAGAATTTTCTTTGAGAATTACACTATTACACTTAGTGTATCCCTGCGTATCAATCAAGAAATAATTCCATGTATACTGGGGAAAATAAAACATAAGAAATGGGTGAGTTCATATGCTCTATAAGGGTAAACTTATATTGGGTGATATGAATGTGTATTTTATAATCAATATGGAAAATGTTAAATACTAAAACATTTGACATTTAATCAATAACTTGAAAATTATGTGGAAATAATAAATGATGATAAAATAATGAAATATAAATAATCACATGAGCATGAAACTTAACAATTGATATTCTAAAAAATAGAATAATTAAATAGAATATCAATAAATGAATTAATAATATTGGAATTCTTAATGTTAAACATATAAAACAAGCCTTAGAGGCTTTTGACAAGACATATAATATCATTGAGGTTTGTTACAAGACATATAATATCATCAAATCTTATGCCTAGACATCTTTATTAATGGGAAAGAAATCATCCAAAACCACATCTCTTTTATCTCATGAGACATATAGATGTATTTTGCAGCTATATCATTCCCTTCCCTACTCTTAAAAAGATCAATTAATTCCTAAAATTAAATGGTTGAAAATTTATCAACAAAAACTTTCTCATTGAAAAACTAACTTACAAAATGTTAATATTTACTAAATCAATAAACTTAATCATAAACTATTTAGATTAAAATGGTTAATAGAAATAAAATAGGACACTCTCAATTAAATTGATCATGAATCATTAAAAGAAAACAATAAGGATAGTATCAATACAACATAACACTACTGTATTATAAGTAAATTAAAGGTTTTATGTCAATGATAGATAAAAATATCATAAATATATTATTAAAAACATTCTTGAGTAAAATATCCATTTCATTTTGAAAAATCACCATTTAAACTATATGTTCAAAAAACATTTTAAAAACGCTTTTATTTTAAAATAACTTATGAAACATATAAGTTGACATTTAAACCAGTTAATAGTCATGAGAGAAAGAAGTTATTTCCATGTCAAATATGTTAAAACCAATATCCCCTCCACATTTTTTGTAAAATATATATGTACGTTGTTTTGAAAACAATATAAAGAAGATGTTCAGAAAAATTATAAAAAGTAAAAAATGGGAGATAATATCATTAATAAATCATTTTAAAAAGGATAAGAAATCGAAAACATTCTTATAATCATGGATTTTGTAGAAAATAGATTTCCAATTGAAATGAGAAATAAATTCAAATTTTATTAAAAACATTTTCTCAGTAATTTTAAGTACCAATGAGTGGAAGAATTGTAATATTAATTGAAAATGTTTATGAATAATCATAGGAGAAAAATATATATTTATTTTAATATATAAATATCAAATAATTCACCCAAGGGATAGTTAAACAAAAACAATTCTGAATAATGATGAGATTTTGAAATAAACTCTTACCACTTTAGAAATATTTGTATCATAAGCCCCATGAAATAAATAAATTTTAATGAAACTTTAAATATAATGAAGATAAATTAATTCATTATATAACATAAAAAGTTATAGTATATAAAACATACAAATTAATTTAGTTATGAACCTATCTTATGTATCATAGATCTAAAAGCGACATAAGAGACCCTTACCTTAAGTTTGACTCATCACATGCGTTCTTTGTCTTCCATAATACTAAAATTATGTTAATTATTTAATTTCTTAATAAAATTTTACAATTTTAGTATTCCTTTTATTTAACTTAATTCCATGTTAAATATTATTACTTATTCAATTAATTTTACATTAAATGTTTCGATGATATTTCTCTTATGTGACAAAAATTAAATTTTTAGGTTGACTATGGTAAAATATACTATTATTTAAAAATATATAGAATAATAATCAGGAAATAATAATCATATTATACATAAATTATAAATTTGAAACTAATAATTAAATATTGTTATGAAAAAATTAATTACATTACAATCATTGAGATGGTAGGCATACTTAAGCATCAGTAACGTTTATATTTTTCAATAATTATTATGGAAAGAAGTAATATTTTATTTTTACATAATAAACATAATATAATAAATATTTATGCACCATATGATTTATTTAAATATACGTATATATATATTATCCAGGTGGGGTGGTGATAAAAAAGTATTTTCATTACATTGTGAAGGCGGTATTCCACACATACACGAGAGACATTATCATTATTTAGTGTTAGAAAGAAAATGATATATTATATTTCCTAATGATAAATATATAAATAAATATAATAATTAGGTCATGTATATCACAAATTTTCATTAACTTTATCCTTATCTCTTACCATGTAAAGTGCTAGTGAATGACAAGTCACAACGCTTCGCCAGGCGATAGTCCATTGTACACACAAGTGACGTTATTGTATACCTTATGGGATGGAAAGAAAAAAATGAATACATGATATTATGATTCTATTAGAAATAATTATCTTATAAATATCTTATATATATATATATAAACTTCATATCCATCATCATTCTCAATCATGAGAGGTGGTATTGGAAAAACGAATGATATCAGTTCGTGAGGCGATTGTTTATCGTACAAATGAATGATGATTTCATAATACATTTGATGGAATAAGGGGTAGTTTTAAGTCATTTATATAACATAAAATCATCTCAACATATGGATGATAATGAGTTAATTATATCATCATGATTTAAAAATAACTGAAAGAGTTCGAAGTGGAAATAAAATAAAAATGCTCATTGAAGAATGTTGCCTCTTCTTTATGTACCCTCAATTGGTTTTCACTAAAGCCTAAAAAGGTTAGGTTTATGCCCCAAAATAAGGCTAATAATATGAGGGTGTGTAATTTTGAAAGTGATTTGGGTAGGTCTTGTCTAAACCGAAATGCTTTTAAGGTGTTATGAAGAGTGGAGAGGGGTGAGATATTATGAGTGAGGTGAGTGGAACACTTGTATTTTATGGAAATAAAATGTTATAACCATGTTTTTCACAAGTTAAATGGGTTAAAAATGATTTAATATCAATCCTTATACATTATAGATTCTAAAAATTTCTAGATAATAGATTTTAGCCACTTTTTTGTCAATTTTATCCTTATTGTTTTAGTTTAACCTCAAATAAATCAATTTCTACATTAACTATGGTAAATAATTTTTATATTTTAACTATTTATATTGGAAAAAATTAATATCACCTTATTTGAACTTATAAATTATTAATATTTCAAATATGGAATGTATTTTTCTAATTTCCATTGAAAGGGTGTAATTTTTTAATTTAAAATTAATCTCGCAGACAAGATGGGAAAGCAAGTTTTTAAAGATAAAATGATAAAACATTTATAAATATTTTATATCAAAATTAAAGATGAAAGTGAAAAAAATTAATTATATTGAGATAATTTATATAAAAGTTAAATAATTTGAATTTAAAACCAATTCAAAATATAACTTAACATTATAAATAATTTAAATAAAAATACGGTTATCAATTGAAATTCAGTATTTTTCACTACTAATAAAAAATGAAAATTTTGAGAAAAATACTGAAAATTCCTCGTAATATAAGTTTGATATACCGATTTTAAGATGAATTTTATTTTTTCAAATAAATTTTCTAAAATTAGTAAAATTAATTATAAATTACATTCAGAATGCACAGTTAAACTTCCTTATAGAAAAATACTGATTCTTAGAAAACATTTCGTTTCTATTCAATTAGTTCTAATCTTATATACACAAAATTTATATCCATTTAATTTATTTTATGCTTGTTTGAACAATATAATTTCCATATTTATGTTAGTAAAATTAATACCTTCCTATTTAACAACTAGGTTATAATAGATTTTTTTGAATAATAATATTTTTATAAAGTATCTCATTTTTTTCATACCTAGTATTTAATGCATTGCAAGATATAAAAAAAGACTTAATTTATATAAAAAATTAATATATCATAAATTATTTTTATTTTCGAGTCACTTCTATGCTTGGTGTTACGTTTTATATATGCTATCGAATATAATATTCATATTTTAAAATCTCAGGGTGTTATTATATAAATTATATTATATCAGTATTAACATTTTTTGGATATGATGGAACCAAAATTAATGTAAAAGGACCGGAACATTAAAAATAAAATGTGGATGAAAAAGAAAATAGTTATCACCCAGAATAATTAATTTAATAAATAATTGTTAATAAATGGGTAATCATATGTCATAAGTAAATCACATATGATATTATTTGAATGAATATAGTTTTTTATCAATTTATAATAAATTTAAAGTTATTATACAATAGGTTAAATCACTTATAAATCTAGTGAGACATGAGGTAAGGGTATTATATTAAAATCACATTTTTATTGGGATTATTTATGCTTAAATTTGTGATGATGAATTTATATGATATATATCTCAAAAATATCATGAATTTTATTCTAATTTGGTTATTTCTATAAAATTATATTTTTCCTTTAATTTTCTTTTATAAAATTACTCAAAAGATTAATATATTTTTTAAGGAAAATCGACAACTCTTTCAAATTCATCAAGGGATCTATTTCTTCAATCTGCATATTTTATTAAAATAAATACAATAATATTTTATTATTCTTCAAAAAAATATTAAAACCATTTTTAACAATTTTTTAATTTCTAAAAAAAATAAAAAATAATCTTCTTATCATTTACTAATTAAGGTACTTTTGACTCTTTATTAATGGTGTGAATGAAAACTATGTTTTAACATAAACTACATGAATGATATTTAACACCATCATTACCACTTAGTTCTTTGACACTTTCTATAAATTTTTCCACGGTTCTATTAAAAAAATTGTATATCTTAGATATTTTTATATTTTAAATAAGTCATTTCAAAAATGAAAAATTTATTTTCTTCAATAAATATTCCATTGAACATTTAAAGGTATTTTTCAATTATTATAACACCCATTCATATTACTTATGCTTCACTAGGTATATGATCCTATGATACATTCTTTATTCTATCTTTATATATTTTATGAATGTGATGATGAAATATTGTATAATCGTTCTTTACTTTCCATACGTTAAGCTTTGTTAAAATGAATTTTTTTTTTCATAATCTTGTGTCATACATATGAGTAGATTATGATTACATTTTAGTTGGTTCTGTTATATCCATCTAATGAATTGGGTAATTATTAAAGTTTTATGATCTAAAAGGGTATATGAGAGGTTATCCCAACCCCAACAAGGGTTCATTGTATTTTATCCCAATTCCAAAGTATACACATAGGTGGTTGGCCTAATCCTAATATTTGATGAATATCTTGGTGGGTATCATTGAAGAAATATTTATAGGATTATAATTATGAAACATTTTATGACATTCCTTTATGAAAAGATCATATACCAATGTTATTCTCTCATGTATCATGTTCTTTGATTCCTTTATTATTCATTTCTTACAAACTACCATTATTTATGTCATGACTCATAATTATGACCTATGAGTTATTGGGTATGATTTTAAAATTTTAATGTCATTCTCTCATTCCATTAGGATCACGTTATAATTACAAAAGATCATTGATTGACATAGACCCTGTTTTAACATTCTGATCATTTGAGCTCATCTTTTATTATGTGTTCTTTTCTTAGGGTTACTAAGAATGTTTTTAAGTATGATATGTTTGAGAAGGGTTATAGTTGGGAAAAACTTAGTGGGAGATGGTCTAGATATTTTATGTTATTGTTTTTTCTATATCTAAGTTTACAAATATTATAAACCTTTAGAATTATTATTTGGATCATAATGATATGTAATAAATTTTCATTTAATAAGATGTAATATTTTTTTATGTAATGTTTGGGTCACCTCAGTTGGTATCAGAGAAAGGTTTTGTTATTTTTGGAAACTAAACTGGGAAAATTCTAGAGATAACACTTAGGATAACTCTATGTATATGCGAACATACTATTTTATGATAAATAAATTTGTTTCGTTTTATTATAAAATATATCCCCATATGGATACTAGAAATTGTATGTGGTTGTAGAAAAAATATACTTAGAGGTAAAAAATATGAAAGGGAAAATTTGGTATTAACTCGATCGACACTGGTTCGCGATGAGTGGTCCTGAGAATAAAAACCAAGAAAGACACTTCTTGGGGATATGTTATTCTTATCTCACATTTTATTTATTAACTATTATAAATTATTTGAATAGTGGATGATCATGTGTGACCATGGTTAAAGCTAATGTGTCTTATATTGAAAATAAGTTGTTGTTATTTTGACATCCTATAAATGATTTTCAGGAATATATGACTTCCCAGTATTATTATTGTTTCTCTTGCTACAATTTTTTGTTTAGTTAATGGATAATATCAGAAGTAATATTGTTGACACAAAATATGATGGATAATGAAATCATTTTCCTCCTAAGAAACCTATTATTAGAGTTGGAATGAAAATTTTCATTATTATTTTTTCATAAATTTCTCAAGCTATGAATCTTTTTGATATTCTGAATGAGAATAGGAGGGAACAACATGTTTTTGGGAACATTATGAGGTAATAAGAAAATTATTTAAGTGGGTACACTAATCCATTAATTATTAATTAATGGATCAGTAAAATAAAAATATATTTTCCATTCTCTAGTGATTAGAGTATAAAATTATTAATTTAATTGAATACTATTTGGAGGAACTGGTAGATCATTAGTGGATACTAAACAAGAACACACTGTAATAAGAAGAAATTAACTCTATGGAGTGAGATGAGTTTAGAATATTATTTTTCAACAAGTAATTTCCTTTTATTATTCATATAAAAATGGATAAAGAATTACTTGAGTAAAATAGTAAGTGTAATGAATCCATTATTACCTAAGTAAATACTTTTACAAGACTTGTGAGGTACGTTTCTAGTATTATCATCCAACCTGAAAGTAAGATTGATCAATTCTTTAGTGTATTAAAACCATGTCTCTAATGGAAATTAGTCATAAGATAATTTAATATATTTTAAAAAATGAATGTTCTATGGAGGTATAATAGTGATTGGAGTTATCCATAAATCTCATGATTTTGATAAGAAAATAAAGCTGAAATTCAAAGGAAATTGTAATTATAAAAATCATAGAGTGCAGAAGATAAGTCTTTCTTTATAATTTATGTATAAAAATAAACATAGTGGAAGTTTTCATGTAGGAACTATAAAATGATTTAAGTGTAGAAAGTAAGGTAATTAGAAAATATAACTTTGAAGTGATGGGAAGATGTTAGATAGTGATGTATGAAGAGAAAACTTGTCAAAATTCACCATCTACATGCTAGTGTTTCAAAATCAAGGAGTATAAGAATTATCCTAAACAGTGTTAGAGTATGAGAGTTAATGAAAATGATAAATTTGATGAACCTCTTAATCCCATAGAAATGGTTAAATACTCTGTGATTGCTATTTTGATTGTGGGTTAAAATAATTAAGTGATAAAAGGTCCACTTACCATCCACTCAAAAATTGTTAATGTATTATTTGATTCCATTCTACCAATTATTTTATAACTGAAGAATTTGATAAGGGTATCACATTTTAATGTATGTGATCATTATAAAAATGTTTTTAATTAGAATGTACATCCTAAATATATTGTAATTCTATCTTGATTTAAATTTGATTTTATTTTGGGAAAGGATTGGATTTAATTATATAGAGCCCATTTCAATTTCTTGGGAATGAATGTCATGATTAGTATTTCAAAAAAAAATATTTTTTTCATGATTGTGTGGAGAAATATGAACTTCCAATGGAAATTGCATCCATTTTATGGGTGTTGATTCCTTTTTAATGGGTTTATTTATCTCATGTTGTTTGGTATAAAGTCAACATCAAAGATATTACTACTGTAAAGGAGTTTGTTGTTTTTTCTGAAATAGTTTAATAGTTTTACCCTAAATTGGTAAGTTGATTTTTCAATAGAACACATACCGAGTGATACGCCTCTTTTAAAGACTCTATATATAATAGATTTGACTAAGTAGTTCAAATTGAAGAAGAAAATCCAAGATAATTCTAGAAGTGGATTAATTCAACCAAGCATGTCATTTTGGGGTAAACCTATTCTTTTTGTTAAGATGAAATATGGATCGATCTGACTCTAACTTAATTATCAAGAACATAGAAATATCATGAACAATAATAAGTGTCCTCTAAACTGTATTTAATATTTTTTCAATCTATTATGAGGAATTCAATAACTTTACAAAATCGATCTTTAAACTGGATAGTATTAATTGAGGGTAAAAGTGAATACATACCAGAGACAGTCATCCATATGAGTTGTGGACACTAATAATTTATAGTGATATCATTTGGTCTTATTAATTTCCCTATTATCTTTATGTATTTAATGAATAGATCTTTAGATATTACCTTAATTATTTTTTATAGTCTTTATAAATGATATTGAGATATACTCGAATTGAAATGAAGACGATGAAGATCACTTTAGAATTATGTCAAATACCCTAAGTAAAGAGAAACTATATGAAAAATTTAGAAATTATTAATTATAGATATGGAAAGTTTCATTTTTAGTTCATATAATATCAATAGAGTGTATACTGGTGGATCATAAAAGATGGATGTAATTGAGAATTTTCCTAGACAAACCACTATGACTGGGATCCATATATTTCTCTTACTGGTTAGATATTGTTGAAAAAATTTGAATAATATATCATAGATATCAAATCCACTCACCATGTTAACTTGGAATGGATTTATGTTCTTTGGTAATAATTATTGTGAAGTAAATTTCAAAGAATTAAAGAAAATGTTGGTCATTGAACCTATTTTTACACTACCTTATAGTAGATAGTGGTTTTTTATTAATATTCATGAATGAAAGAATGTGTTGGGATATGTTATCATGTATAATGATATGGGGATATCTTATTACTCATATGAATTTAAGTTTCATAAGAAAAATTACTTAACACAAGATTTAGAGTTAGTAGTGATAATCTTTTCATTAAAGATTAGTGGAATTATATTTATATAGAATGGTGTGACAAATATACAGATAAAAAAATTAAATTTATTTTCATCTAGAAGTATTTGTGTATCTTCAAGAGAATATTTATTAAGTTGATTAATGATTATGACTGCTCAATACATTACAACCATGTGAAAAGAAACAAGGTGGTTGATTATTTGAGTCAAACAGATCATACTTTATTCTCAATAATGATGACAAAAAATCATCCAATGTTTTTGGATTTAAAAATAATAATCCTTTAAGACCACAAGATATGAGAGGAATATTATTTTACATAAATTGTCTTCAACCATCTATCCATGGGATGATTAACTATTCATAGAAGGAAAAAAGAGAGTTGTATAAGATAATGAGAAATTCCCCAAAGTTCTCTCATTATCATGGTAGAATCATAAGGTCCATGAACAGAGTATGTGTTGCATAAATACCATACATGAAGAATGATCTATTGGAATAATGTCATAGCTCATCATTCTCTATCCATATTTAAAAATACAATGATTTATAGATATTTGAAAGATAATTTCTTTTGGGATAAGATGAAGATAGATATTATATAGTATGTACCTTGATTCTTGGAAAGTCAGAACGTTTAGTCTAAGAGGTAGAATTATAATGTTATGTTATAACCATTTCCCATATGAGAATGAAAATGGGAAAAATCACCATGTATTTCATCATCTGACTCCCCTAAATTTCTAAAGGACCTAATTCAATTTGGGTTATAGTTTATCTCCTTATGAATTCAACACACATCATTAATATCAATGAATATTTCTATCATGATCACATTTCTATGATAGAAATTAAGTGGCATGTTATCAGGGATTACAACATTCTATTTTATTTTATTGAGATCTGAGTCTTACCTCTATGATCTGGTAAAATATTTGGCCATCTGTGCATACCATGTTTTGTTTCAGTACTTCTTATCATACTCAAAAAATGGTTAATCTAAGATAAGTATTCAAACCTTGAAGGATATGTTGATATCATATTCTATGGATTTTAAAGGTGGTTTGGATCAAAAAATTCTTCTAGTAAATTTTTCCAATAATAATAGATTTCACTCAAATATTCAGATAACTCTTTATGGATCCCTCTATGGGAGGTAGTGTAGAACTCTAACTTGTGGGGATGATGTTGGAGAATGAAATCTATTTGGACCTGAGCTGGTTGAGGAAATGTTAGAGAAGGTTATATATATTAAGAATCACATCATGGAATCTCATATTAAGTATAATAGTAATACAAAAATCTTATGTGGAATCTAGAATTTTATGTTAGTGAGAAGGTATTCCAATTAATTTATCCTTATAAGAAGGTTATGAGATTATAAAAGAAGTAAAATCTGAGCCATTTGTCTATTATCCCATTCAAGATTTCTGATCATGTGGGGATAGTATATTATATCTTGGAGATTCTGTTGAACCTCTATCTAGTTCATAATGTGTTCCATGTATCTCTTTAGAGGAATTAAATACATGATCTTTCACATGTACAAAAATAAGACTTTGTTCTACTAGAGAATTAAATGTTATAAAAACAACCATAAAAATTCATGGATCATAGAGATATATTTCTACAAATTAAGACTACTCACTAGGTTAAATTTCATTGAAGGAATAAGAAATGTAAGGAACCTACATAGAAAACCAAGTATGTGATGAAGAAAATATATCTTGATTTAATTTATCTTAGTAGTGAACCTTCATGAAATAAATTATTTTTAAGAGTGGTATAATGTAACACCCTAGTATTTAATATTTATTCCCTTTAAAATAATGTTGATATATTCGATAGCTTTTTTTACAAGAAACTCCAAGTCTAAATAAATTTTGAAATAGAAATTTTTATAACCTAGAGGTTGGATTGGTCAGCATCAATATTATTAACCACATTACGAAATATATGTATAATGTGTAATTATGATAATTTTTTTGATAATCAATTAATTTTAATAAAATTTTTTAGTGATTAGAAGACTTATTTTTTGAATAATTTTATTTTTCTATATGTTATTAAATAAAAAAGTAAATTTATCACTATTGAAAAATTATTTTAATAAAATTTAATGATAATTTATTTGAATAAATGAATAATCATCCATAGATTAGTTATATAAGAGATAATAATGAAGATAAACTAAATCAAAGGTATAAAGTGTTATTTTCATAAAATGATTTTAGGTGTGTGATGTGTTTTTATGATAATAAATTAAATAAATCATCATTGATTATGGTTTTAGTGAAATTTAAATATTATATATTCAATAAATTATTTTAACATTAACTTGATCGTTTTTACTAGGCAATGAATGAAAGTAAATTCGGTTTTATTCTTACAAATGTGTTTTTTCTAAAAACAAGTTTCCATTGCATTTTGTACACTTATTTAAATGTTAATATCTTAATATTATAGATATTGAAATTTAGAAAATGAATTAAATGTTTTTAATTATCATTTCAATATTTTATAATGATTTTACTTTCATTTATTGTTATAATGAATAGTAAAAAGATTAAAAATTTGTTATCACATTTAGGGTTAAAATAGGTTTACCATGGGTTAAACTAAAAGATAAGGGTAATAATTCCCCATAAATTTGTATAAATATTATTTTTTTATTATATTTTAAATATATATTATCCTAACTTAGAATTGTTTTCCATTAAGATCTACCTTCATAAGAAAGTGACTATATTATTTAAATCTTATAAGTAGATCCATGTTTGTCCCTCCCCACACTTATAAAAGGGTAAATCATCCCCTCTCTTATTAATAAATTATAAAACTTATAGATCATACAGGACCTACCCAAAGCCTTAATACATTCATTAACTTTAACTTATGTCCATTTTAATTCTCATAATACTAAATTTTCATGTTATAAGGATTAATCCAATGAGGTCTCCTAAAGATGATGTAATTGTCTTACTCAACTCCATTAAATTTATTTATTTTTACTCCTCCGCTAAAAATATTTTATTCATGATAAAAATATTAATAAAGTATAATAAATATAATGATATGTTATTATGATTATATGAAAACCATTTTCCACCTTCTTTTTGTCAAATGGGAAGTGAAACTATTTCTCTTTCATACCTGTAGAATACTACCTCCATGTAGTGATATGTTCATTTTCTATCACTACCTCACATTGATGAATATATTTATGAATTTAATAATAATATATGATAATTATTATATAATTAAAATCTCTTAATTATAAAATATTAATTGTATTTATTTTCTTTTTTTCCCATAAAATGAAATTAGCATTCATGTGTATCTACAGATAAACATCTCCATGAACAATGTAATTCATTTTTTTGTATCTTCCTTTTATGAAAGATTATAAATATGTATATAAAGAATATGTTAATACTTAATATATGTGATATTTTTATAATTATTAACAATCTATTGATGATGTAACCTTGATTAAAGTGGAGTGACTGAAACTACTAAATAGAAGCATTGATGAAAAATTAAACAATTATCACCCAGAACAGTGATTTTAACCAATAATTATTAATAAATTGGTTTTAATATGCTATAATAAAATCATGTATGATATTATAATTATGAATTTGGTTCTTTAATATAATTATAATAAATTAATAATATATATTCATGAGGTTATAGTACGTAAAAAGTAAGTCGACCATGAGGCAAGGGTTTCACATTACAGACTCATTTATAATGGAATTGTTTACGATTAAATTTTTTATAAAATAATTATTTGATATGTCACTCAAAAATATCATGAATTATTTTATCAACTATTTATTTATAAATATTTTAATTTTTCATTTCATTTTCCTCTCTCCAATTTCTCAAAAGTCTAGAAGAAATATTTCTTAGGAAAACCAGGATTATTTTTCTAATCAATCAATAAACATTTTCCCCCAAGTCCAAATTTATATAAAATGGTACAATATTTTTTTTATCCAATTATATATCAAATCCATTTTTACCATGTTTAACTTTCAATAAAAAATTTAACTGAAAACTTCTTTTGTTTTTCTAAATGATGTACTTTTGACTTTTTACTAAAGGTGAGAAAGGATTATTAGATTTAATATATAATGCATGAATGGATTTTTATAGCATAATGAACACTCAGTACATTGAATATTTATATAAAATTTTCCATTTTTATTTTCGAAGAAAATTTTTTCATTAATATTTTGGATATTTTTAGACTTTAAATAAGTTATTTCAAAAACGAAAAGTTTTTTTTTTGAAAAATATTACAATGATATTTGGAAGTTGTTTTTTATCGATGAAAACATCATTTGATGTTACCTATGATTCAATAGGGATATTATCTTATGATACCATGCTTATTCTTATTCAAGATAGTTTATGATTATGATGATGAAATACCAATGAAACTTGTTTTCTTTTCAGGGAGTTAATCTATGATGAAATTATAAATGTTTTTATAATCTTATGGAATATATATGAATGGATAATGATTATGTCATTAGTGGGTCTGTTATATAACTCTGTTATATTCAGTAAATATTATTGATTTATAAGCTCAAAAGGTACAAGGGATGTTATTCAAATACCAACAAGGGTACACGAGAGGTTATCATAACCCAATGTAGGTACATGAGTGGTTAGCTCAAGCCTAACATGTGACGGTTTTTTGGGTTGTAAGAGTTTATCGAATATTTATATGATTATGACTATGAAAGTTTATTATGAAATGATATAATGCTGATTTTGTGTTATCATGGATCATTTTCTTTGATTCCTTTATGATTCATGTCTTATGAACTGGAAAGCTTTATTCCATGACTCATGATTATGATCTATGAATTGTTGGATATAATTTTCAAATTTTAAGCTCATGTAATAATACCATTAGGCTTATTATTGGATTAAAATTCGTTATTTATTGATATATATATATATATATATATATTATCCTTACTCAATATCTAAGCACTCCCTTTATTAGGTTTCATTTTCCCCAGGCTATGAATAAGGTTTTTAAATATGATATGTATAAGAAGGGTGCAACTTGTAACGAACATTGTGGTAGATGATGTATATATTTTATGTACAAGGTTTTTATGTATCCATGTTTTCAAAAACACTAAAACATTGTAGTTCCATATTGGATTATAATTATATGTAATAAATATTCATCTAATAAGATGTAATATTTAGGTATGTGATATTTTCATCACCTTATGTTCCATGTTTTCTTTGATTTGGTGATTTTATTACATAATAATTGATCATTTGTTCATCACCTATAAAATAGACATAAATATGATTTTAAAAAGTGTCTGATAGAGTTTTGGAATCCTATAAATATTTAAGGGATACTACTATGATGGATAGAAATGAATGGTTCAAAATCTCCTTCTTACAGATTTTGAATCACTAAAAAGAATAAATTTTATTAATAAATATAGATATATATATTACCAATAAAAACAATAAAAACAAATTAAACTCGTCATTGATAACACAAAATTCTCTTTTTTAGATAATCATAATCATTCAATATTGAAATGTTATATCATCGTTTATATAGGTGATAAAATCGACCCAAACAAAAACGTGTTAAAACAAATGAATGAGTAAAACAATCATATTATTATAATAAATTTTCTTAATAAGAATAATGAGTTAAATTTCAAATTAGTAAAGTGTTTAATTCTATTTAAGAATAATTGGATGTTAAAGATAAATGAAAATAATCTAATGATGATGTTATTTATTATGTTTAAACTTGAACTCCTCTAGAAACATTCTTTAGTTTCAAAATTTTTAGGTATCCTTATAGATTTTTGGTGCTTCCAAATAAGGGAGTTATTTTCAAGTGGAGAATCCCTAAAAATATTGGAGATCAAATAGATAGAATATTTATTGATGTTAGTAGAGGAGGTGTCCTTTTAAAGTTTATTTTGAGTGGAATTTTCATAAATACTCATCCATTAATGTATAAGGAATGTAATATCTCAAGAAAATTATATCAATAATGAAAATATATGTTTATAAGTTTTTATTTATCACATATACACATTTCGAAATAATATTTTTAGTTATTTCATGACTTTACCTCTTATTGCAACACTTTTACCCAATGTCACCCATAACGTCCTAACCCTCCCCATTGCTTGAGAGGTGATATGTGTTTCTAGACTTAAGTGAAATCCCCAAGACACTAAAGGATGCAAATAAATTCAAACAGATTCATGGAATATTGTGGGATGATTTTCCCTTTAAATATATACACCTGGATGTACATGAATAATAAACATCCAATGCCTTATGTGATGCAATAATTAAAATACAGCCTTGAAACATCCATAGTACAACCAAAATCAGAGTACCAATAAAAAATAAATACCTAACCAAAGGAACTAAAAGAAAACAAAACCCAAATACACTAAAGTGGAGTCATCATGAAACTCTTAATCAAGATCCATGCTCTAACTCCACATGTCACGAACAAAGTATTTAGGAGAATCACTAGATAAATTAGATACCTTTCCTTTAAATATGTCTTGACACAAAATATCTGAAAACACACCAAAGAAACCTAGAAGAGGGTGATTAAAACTCAATGTAATTTCCACAAAGACTTCCCAACACACAACAATTGGAAAAAACTTTTTAGAATATTTATATAAAATAGTTTAAAAGTAGTTATATAATTTATATCAAAACCATAAACATGTTTACAAGGAAATAAATAAAAGAAAATAAATTAAAAATTATCTCATTGATTTGGAATACCCATTTCTATGTCCATGCACAAAACCACATGCACACACTCATGTTTGTGTAAATTTTGACAATGGAACTTCACATCCATATTCCATCCCCCTTTGATGTTGTTACTTCATGACCATATCCATCCCACTCAACACACAACAAATCGGTTGTGAAAAAATATTTCCAATCCATTCCAAATAAAAGAATTTATTTCAATAAATAATTTCAAAAAAATATTTTACATGCATAAAAACCAAACCATAATTTTAAAACCCTAATTTAAAATTATGTCTGATGGGTTTTTTAAAAACCATTATATTTTTCATATTTTTTAATCTATAACCAAAAATGATTTAAAAAAATAATAATTCTGGTTTTTTATAACCATTTAAATAAAATCACATAATGAAAACCAATTTTTTGAGTTCTAAGTTAAGTAGAGCTGGTCGAGAATCCAACTACCTCTCAATAGTTGGTCAAAATTATGAACACCAGTACAATTCTCTATATTTGATCACACTAAACATTCCCTTCAATATATCCAACATAATATTATCAAGATTCACACCAAACAATAGATATTTATCCATGGAGGACTAAATATATGGTTCTATAAGATATAAGGATAATATATCTATGAGAAATGTTGAATAATGATGACTTATAAATGAATCTAAACCTCTATCATCCATTGATTTGAATAATGATTACTTACAAATTGAAGGGGATCATCTATCAAGTTTGGGGAGAGAAAAAAGTTTGGGATCTTATGAGAATATGGGATTAAAGGGGTCTATGGAGTTAATTCTGAATTGTCCAAAAATTTCATGGTGCCAATTATACGCTACATGGTTTGGAAATCCATACACCAACCACGTGGTTCAGCTTTCTCAATCCAACCCTTCACATATTTGGTTCATGTGGGTAGAAATATTGTATCCCAACCATTTTTTCCACTATTTCATGTTTCATGGTCTCCCTTAATCACTCACACGGTTTTTATCAGCCATATTCCAACCACTCAACTACCTAATGACCACTTTCCTCTATTTCATGGTTTCCTAGAGATGGGGAATGGTTTCTACAAATATCTAATAGATTGTTCAATTCCTGAAATGCCTCCAAAACATCCCAAAACCCATTAGAAACTCCAAAAAAACATAACTTGAGAATTATATAGACATAAAATAATTGAATAATTTTGTATGTGCTGAAAACCGGGGGTGCTAAATTATCCCCAAAATTAGTCTTTATATCCCTAGAAAGTAGAAAAATGGTTTTGAAAAAATAGTATTTTGGGCCACATATCCAATATTTCCTTTTAATTCCCCAATGTTTATTCCGGAATCTAACCATGTTTTTATAAAACTCATACTATACCGATTCTTTTCCCACAAAAGGATATTATCTTGAATATCGACAATATGTACTAACACATGAATCAATGTAGAATTTGGATCCAGGTCAATGTGATCTCAACGAATCACATGGTCAGGATCTGGTTTTTACTTTTTCAACTAAGATACATGAAAAAACATTATGATCCTCCCAAGAGCCACAAAAAACAATCACATAATCCCTATGCATGTTTTATAACATTTTCATCATCCTTTTAAATTGTATGTCCATTTGACGATTGAAAGCCATGCTCTTAGTCAAATGGGTTCCAAGGGATGGTTGTAAGAATTTCTAAAAAATAAATTTAAACCTGGTGCCTCTTTCAGATATAATCAATATTGGAACATTTTTTATCTTTACAATTCCTTAAATATATAATTTAGAAATATATTATACAATATTAGTTTCATGAATAGGGATGAAGTGAGATGATTGTGTGGACTGATCCACAATCAACCATATTGAATCGTGATTCCTAACTACTCTTGGTAGGCCTATTACAAAATCCATAGATATATGCTACCATTTTTACATGGGAATTGGTAAAGACTACAACATACCATCTAGCCATTAATGCTATGGCTTGATCTACTTAAAGGTGTGGCATATCGAGGAAAAATTTTCAATAACTATTTTCATGCCGACCAACCAAACATTTTCCTTCAATGCTTTATACATTTTTTGAATTCTCAAATGATTAGCCCATTTAAATGGTGGTAGAAAATAAGTTGTTATTCCTGATAATCTAGTGGTATTAAAAAATTCCCTCTAAATGAAAACACTAATCTCCCATCCTTATTAATTTCTCAATGATCTCCCAAAAATTTAGTTTTTATCTCATATTAAAACATTCAGGATCGGATGTTTGAGTATTTTTAACCCGCACACCCAAATTAGGAATAATAAATACTGTAAAGAAAACTACATCTTTATCACATTATGTATAATCTAGATAAATATCATCTATGAACGAAATAAGTTTTCAAGGATCTGATTCCTCTCTATCTAATTGATCATATGAATTTCAACTCAATTAATATACTATATAATTTCTTTTCCAACTATATACAATGAGTTAAAGTCAAAAATATGTAATTATTTCATAAATTTTCTTTTCCTTTGGTTCAAATATCATTGTGATAAAATGTTCTTAAAGATTTTATGATCCATATACAACATAAAATTTTCACCAAAAAGATAGTTTTTTTGTTCCATCAAAGTATGGACTACTAAAGCTAACCCCAAAACATGTGTTGGGTACTATTTTCTCATGCATCCATAACTATCATGATTTATAAGAAACAACATGATATCCCTACAAGAGAACACATCCCAAACAAAATCTCAATGTATCACAGTAGACTATATAGACCTTTCTATATTTTCGAAACATTAGGATAGTTGCTGATCTAATTATAACCTCATGTTCTTGAAAGGATTTATTGCATTTATTAATCCATTGGAATGACATTATATTCCTCATCCAAACTATCATCAGTGATTCCAATCATGAAAAAATAGAAATAAAGAATCTATATAATAATTCTAAGAAAATAAAGATACATGTATCAAATACAATATTTGGTGGTTTCCAAGATATAAAAGCTTCTATATTTTAAGGATATATAGAACCAATTTTTTCATAAATGACATCAATAAGGTAACTTTCCATTTATATCCAGAAATCACAATTTGATAACTTAGCATACAACAATGCTCCCAAAAGATACCCAAAACTATAGCCAAGTGTTGCTGCAAATCATTTTTTTTCATTTTCTAAAATCCGGTTTAAGGGTTTCCGGTACCCAATACATGATTTCCCACTTCAAATTCACATTATCAAATTTACTACATAGCAACATGCAGTGAAAATTCACATTAAAAAATTCAAAAACAAACAAACCAGACAACACCCTCGATCTGCACGCCCTCGAGCCACACACCTATCAAATGCCTCGAGCCGTGAGCCTTCCATCAGCATCGAGGACGGACCCTGCCACCTCGAGCCCTGAGACACCATCACACTGACCAATCAACATCACACAAACTCTCCGGTGAGCATCACCGGTGAATGTCGAACCACCGACCATCCATCAACCTGCATCGCCACCAAAACACCGCCGGTGGGAGCCCCTCAGAAACCATCATCGCAAACCACAAAAACAACGCCGGTGAGAACCTATCATCTCCATCAAGGAACCTCAAACATCATCATACTCTCCACATATAGTCACAAATCCAAAAATTCAAATGCAACTGGTGCACATCACGAACCAAATCAACCAGAAAACACGAACATAACAGCGATTCACAAACATCGCAGAAAGAACCAAGAACGAAACCAAGAAGAAAACCATATCTACCACCCCAATTATTGGAGAAGACTCAATAGAGCCCCAAAGGCACTCAACCACTGTGGTCCAGAAGGATTAATGCAGGACAACGGAGTTGTCGAGAGCCAAACCTGGAGCACTCCGTAGAGTATGCCGACGAACCGGTCTTACACCCACGAATCTGGATTGGAAACCACATAAGCCCATTGCACAGAAACACCAAAACCAATGCAGAGAGCACCGAGGGATCCGAGAGAATCAAACACCAGAAAAGAGTGGAGTTGGGAAAAGCCCTCCCCTCCTCGAACCAAAACAACTCTGTCATCCGTTTTCACACCGACGCGTTGAGGAGTCGCGCAATGCTCGCCCAGCCGCCGAAGCGATCCATGAGAGGAGGAATCAGGAGGCGGTTGGAGAGGGATGGAACGCGAGAACGAGGGAAAATCCTAGCCACCTCGGGAGGGAGAGGAGACGCTGCTCATAGGCCAGTTCTTCTATGACCTGATCAATATAGCAAACTGTTGCTCATGGTCGATTTTATTCTAGAATACACTAGTATATCACCAATTAACACAATACTAAATGATTCCAGATATTCTTTAAATATTCAATTCATTAATTTCTTAAAAATTATTGGTGAATTCATAATACCTAAAGGCATAATCACACATTAATAATGGAAACACCTTCTTCTAAAATCTATTTTCTTATAATACTCTTTTAGAACTCGTAGTTGGTGATATTATATACATAATTCAAGTTTAGAGAACCATTGTTCTCCACTCAATTGATCTGAAAAATCATCTATTTGAGGAAGAGGATATTGACTCATTATTGTAACTTGGTTAATCTTATGAAAATCCATAAAAATACTAAGATTTTAATATTCATTTTTCAAAAAAAGGAACTAGTGATTCCCATGGAGATGTGATCAGTTGAATGAAACCATTAATTTCCAACTCTTATAACTGAAATTTCAATTCCTTCATTTCTATCGGTGACATCCTATAAGAAGGAAGTAAAATCAGAATATTCTGAAGTAGGATAAAAATCATAAAATCCACTTATCTTTTTGGTGGAAACCCTAATAATTTTTTAGGTAAAAAAGTTTTGAAATTTTTCAACAAATTTTCGAAATATTAGTTTACAATCTCATCCCCAGATTACAATGTAATCACTAACAACTGATAAGTGACGGATCCAACCAATGGTTCCAAAATTATTTCTATAATTTTCTTTACATCCTAATATCATATAAAGAGATGTTTGATGCCATTAAGATATGTGAAACTAACCTTTCATGAATAATAGTTGATGTGGGTGTTGAATGATTTCAACCCATCCATAACCAAAATCAAGTTATATACATCCATCACAAGTATAGAGAATCCCAAAGTAACTCGTCCCTATCAATCATTATAGAAAATTATTTACACATAGATGCTCGACACTCAAATTATGAAAGATTATATTGAAGTTTTAAAAAAATAATACATCATATAAACATAATAATATATTTTTGTTAACAATATAAGAAGGAATAAATGATTGGGATGCAATTGTATCGTAAAAATATTTTATACGGGTAGAATTCAAAAAAAATGTACCTCTCACTATCAAAGTAATTGATTGATCATACATTATTACTTGATCAGTTCTATATGATTTCTTTATAGTTTCTCTTTTCACTTTATTAACATGATGAAATTTTGTTAGTTGAGGATTCATGGTGTTCCTAGAATAATCTTGGTTCTCCCCATTCTGATGATATATTTATTCATCTACACATGTATAGTTAAAGCATATGATGTCTGAGAAAAATGATATATGTCTCTAATACTTAACCTTGTAGTAATACGACAAAAGGGTTGAAGGTGTCCCACAAGACAAAAATTATGAAAATCTCTAGGTGGTTTCACACAATATCACTTGATGTGATCAAGTGAACCATACTGAAATCATATCAACTTAATTTTTTTGTCGAGAAGGGAATTTGACCAGTCACATGGTTTCATTCTGAGGTATCCCACCACTTTGGAAGTAGGTGTCCCTCTTCCACTTATTCCTAGTATTGTAGTTCCCATATTTTCCCATAGAAATAAACATGATCCCTCCAATAATATTTCTTTAGATATCTCTTTCTACCATTGTTTCTCTGTATACAATTTCTATATATTCAATAATATAAAGAAGAACAATCTTTTAGTGAATTTTTTGTCTCAAAATCAACTCAAAAATTTCTTCCTTTAAGGATGAATTTATATAAAATGATGGGAAAAAGAATAATAAATTCATAAGTTCAGTTGTTCACTCATTTACTGAGAATTTATCCTACATTAAAATAATTAATTTCATTGTTCTAGAAATTTTAAAGGTCTGAGGATAGAATTTCTTGTTAAAAATAAAAAAACAATTCCACACATGTCATGCCTTGGTCAAATTTACCTAAACAACTATATCACATCATTGGTGTGCAACATCCTCAAGCATAAATTTTTCCAATAATACTTTTAACTTGTTTGGTGTACCAATAAAATTGAAAAACTGATTCATCTTATTCAACTAGACATTTGGTTTCTATGTCTCAGAATCCCCATGAAATATGTGCATTATACAATTAGAACTAAACTGAATGTTAAATATTTTATGGGTTTTTTATTATTTTTGTTATCCACAACATAAAAATATTGTAAAATACTTTGTACTTGCTATTGATTAACTGATGGCTCCGGAACAACCATATTTTCGACAGCCCCATCCAGTTAATTTCTACAATGTCTTCCCAATTCCAATCATTATAACCAGAAGAAGCTCAAGTTATCCTCAATAATTAAAAACGTAAGTCTTATCAATTACAATTTACCACACCAACACATATCATAAGCATCTATTTACAAAATCAATCATTTTTCAGCATTTTAATCATTTTTTAAAATATTTTAACCATTATTTTGAAAATTAAACAATTTTTAAAAATAAAAACTTTTTTCTCATTTCATAAACCATAAAAATCATAAGAAAAAATGTAATCCTATTAGAAATACTAACTATAAATTCATATAGTGAAACTCTCATCTGCTAAACCCGTGATGATGAGGTGACACAGCATAAAAGTTCCTTAAAACACTCATAGACCCAAACACCATAGTAAATTTAATTTTCTCATAAAAAATTTAGAAACATATATTTTAAGCTATAAATTTCATGTTCCAATGTTCATATCTCCTTTCAACAAACACAATGATAGTTTGATACCATTACCAACTCAGGGGCCAAAAAAGATGACACTATTTTTTCCTAACTGAAAGACAGATCAGTCAAGACTGATACCATTTATCCCATAAAGATTCTTTGAAAAAACAAGACTGGTAAAAAAAATTTCAAAAAGATATACAGACCAACCATGACTGATACCAATTGTAATATCCTTTACCACAATATTGGCTTGAAATGTGAAGGGTTTTACTAGCATTAATTGATTACCAAAGACACCAAATTCTGAAAATAAATTCCAAGGGATTCATGGAATTTTAGGGGACAATTTTCCATTTAAATATAAACATAAAAATGAACATTAATAATTATCATAAAATCCTCTATATGATACATAAATTACAATACAACAAATAAAATTCAAGAATAACCAAAATTATATTTCTAATGAAAAATAAAGACAAAACAAACAGAATCAAAAGACATAACTGAAGTGTAATCATCATACTAATCCTAATGTGGCTCTATGATCATACTCGACATGTCATGACTGAGGTATAAAAGTGAATCACAATAGAAATGAGATACATTAGCTTTACTTGTGCCATAATATAGAATATCTGAAAATGAACCAATGTTATAATGTCGAGGGAGAGTGAAAATCAGTAGGATTTCCACAAATACTTTACAAATCACTCCACTAGGACTAAAACTGTTAGAAAATTTATATAAAATAACATAAAATAATTATACAAAATTCATATAAAAACAATAAATAATTTTCCAAAAAAAGATGTAAAAAATCCTTTAAAAAGTTTCTCAATGATTTGGAATACTCATTTCTATACACACACACACTACAACATACACACTCACACTCAAACTTGCTGTCACAATTTGTGGTGTAACTTCACATCAATACATTATCCCCCATTAATGGTGGTATTTCAATACCACAATCCCTCTCACTCAACAAATTCAAAACTAGTGATTATGAAATCATCCCAAGATATTCCAAATAAAATAATTTCTTTTTCAAATTTATTACAACAAATACTTTAAAAGAATTAAAACTAAATTATAATTTTAAACCCATCATTTAGGATTATAGTCAAATGGTTTTATGAAACTAATCAATTTTACAAAATTTCCAAGACATAACCTAAATTAATTTATTAATAAGAATCACATAATGATTTCACAACCATTTCAATCAAAATATTAAATTAAAACTAAACCATCACGTTCTAAGTCTAGTGGATATGGGAGAGAAGGTATAATTCTCTATAATTGATCACACTACACATTCCCTTCAATAGATAAAAAAAGATCTTATCAAGATTCACATCAAACTACATAGATCCATCTATTACATACTAGATTTATGGTTCTAGATGAGATAAATAGAATATATCTAAAAGGAATGGTGAATAAAGATGACTTATTGATGAATCCAAATCTCCAATACACTATGATTCACTTAAGAATTACTTTCAGATTGAAGGGGATTGTCTCTCAAACCTGGGGAAAAAATGAATTGATGATAATAAGATAACAGAGGATTAAAGTAGGTCTCAGATGTTAATTTGGATTAAATCCAAAAATGTTGGGGTTCTAATTATATATCGCATGGTTAGATCACACTATTTCGAAAACTATGATTCAATTGTGTGTTGATATAGTACCAATCAAACCCCCCTGCATGGTTAGACAAACCATGTTCCAATCATGTTTTCCCTCTATCTCAAGTTGATGGTTTCCTATGAGCACATTCAATGTCTTTCCAAATAGTGTCCAATCGTGTGCCTACCTATTGGCTACTATCCCCCCACTAATGGTTTCTGGAAAATGGAGCATGGTTTCTTCTAACCGTGCACAAATCATGATCCACCATAAAACATGAAAAAATTACAAAACCCCTCATAACCTCATGAAACATAACTTAAGCGTTATATAGGCTCAAAATAAAAGAATAATGGGCCATGTACCTAAAACTATGGGTTTCAATATTAACTTTATCTTGGTAATTATCTTTGAAAACATGTTTTCTTAAAAATAATTCAATTGAACATTTTACATAATTTTAACATGATAGTTCCTATTATTAAATTAATTTTGTTAAAATTAATTTATAAATATTATAAAAAATCATTTTAAAACAAATAAATATAACGTGAAAAACTTTTTTTACATTTTTTTGACATTATATGAATTTATTCATATTTATTAACAATTAATAAATACTAGATGAATGTAAATTTATTTAATTATATATAAATAAAACATTTCATAAAAATCATTCTATAGTTGTGATCAATTTATTTTATAAAAATATACAACACATATTAAAAAAATTATTTAAAAATAACTCTTTTTAACATTAATTATTTTTACTAAAATTTCTTTTAAATTAATTATTTATCTAAACAATTTTAATTTTATTTTATAAATCCATTTTTATTAAAATAGTTTTTTATTTTATAAATATATTTAATTAAAATCATTATTTAAATGTAAAATAATTAAAAATAATGTGATATATATACATATCACATGATATTACTAAAAAATGCATATATTTTTTGAGTAATATCATTTATGTTGTGTATAATTACATGTTTATATCATCCTTACATTTACTAAAAAAACTTATCAAGTCCTTTTCAAAATCCCAAAGGCTGAGAAAAGCAGTTTTTGTAGGCATGAGAGGTGATTCAGCTAGCATGGATCTCATAGTGATTTTTACAATCAGGAACTTCTCTCACATATGATTTCAATCAAGTTATTCTTTTTTTAGTTTATCTTAGTAGTGTCCAACAACAAACCCAAGTGATTTTAACTTCTAATGAAGCTATAAAAATTATCATCATATGGAATACTTCAACTACTTGGTGCCATAAATTCTGTCTTACTATAAAAATTTCACAATGTGATTACTTATATTTATACCCACCATATCAACAAATATTTTAAAATTTCTATATATCATTACTATTTTAATTATGTACAAAATATTATTCACTTTAACCATAGAATATATCTCATTGATCATTCTTTTATCTAATGATTTTATATTCCCAATAGACATATGATGGATACATTTACCTTCTTTATTCCAATAAATTTATTTACATATTTCTTAGAAATCATTTATCCAATACCTTTATTTTTTTGTCAATATATTATCATATTTATAATGTTTTAAATTATTTATATGGTTTTTATCATTGATGTTTTATTAATAGATATTCTTGATGATGATTTTTTCAACCTTTTTTCCTTTTTATTTACTTATATTTTAATTTATGTTTATAATTTTCCTAAATATAGTTCATTTAGATTTGTTTTAATCCATTAAATTTTATATTTTAATATTCAAACTTAATGGAATAAGGAATTCTTCAATTTAGTTAGGTGTTTCATGTACCAAAATTTATCTAATGAAATGAAATATCATACTTAAAATATGGTATGATATAATGGAGGGAACGTTACCATTTTCCTTTTGAATATATTTCTTTCTAAAAGGAATGCCATGATTAATACAAATCAATGAATATTTATTTTCATAGTTTGTGATGAATAATTAACCTTTGATCCCATGAGATTTGTTAATTATCAAATAAAATTGGAGCACTTCAAAGCCATATCTTACACCAATGATCACTTAAATAACATTGTTTTAAATCAATAAGTGGAATAGAACATTAGGAAACTCCTAAATGATATGGTGGAAAAAAAAGAGAGAGTAAAAAATTTGCAGGGTGAAGAAGACTTTAAATATTTTTAGTGTACAAAAACACGTATCAAATGAATAGTATCTAGATCTGATCACTTCGATTATCAAGAAAAATATTCTTGAATAGAATCTGTTTCTGAAAAGATTGAGGCCCACATTTTTTAGATACAATTTAGTATCACATATCATAATTTAAAAAATAATAGGTAAATAAGAGGATAAATTTTTATAAGTTATGATAAAAAAATGAAGATACATATATCTTGGTATTAAAGTAATATTAGAGGCATTGAATCAACCATTCATATAAACAAGGTACTACATGAGGAATTAAATAAACAGATCTAAAAATTAAAAGGGAGAGTTACACCTCAAATGAAAGATGTGGGGAAGAAATAAGTTATTAAACTTCTTAATTCAAGAAAAAAAATTCAATTTTTTAGAGCGAATGTTTCATATCACTTCATGTCATGTCAAAACAAGGGAAGAATGACTATGATAAAGACAATCGACAATGAATTTATCCAAAAAAGGTTCATCACATGAGAGATAGTGTGTTTTGATTATTATAATCTAAATGAAGTTACAAGGAATGACCACATTCTACTTACATTTATGAATCATATTCTATAAATATTATTCATACATGAATTCAATTTATTTTTGTATAGATACTATAGTTATAATGTATATTTTTTTTTCAATATGTTTGAGGATTTTATGTTATTTTCTTGGATAGATTCTTAGTTTTTGGGATACCCTTTGATGTATTCCTCAATTTAAATGATTTACAACTCAAAATATATGAATAAATGTTTTAACTTATTAATAGGGATAATTCCCATTCTTTCTACTATGAGGGAATTGTGCATAAAAATGAATATGAGAATAATAAATGGAGGTTGAACAAAAATAATGTGATGCAATATTTTTATGATCCTACCACAATGATTGGGATATAAATCATTTTTTTACATGTGTAATTATACCACCACTATATTAAAGTCTTTTAAATGATAGATAAGCCACTCTCCCATATTTTATCATAAGAAGTTTCATTTTTTCTTTGAGGAATCTTATAAAGAATCCATTGATAATTTGAAAATTAATTTTGTGGATTTGTAACACCCTGATATTTTATGAGATATATTCTTTTTAATTTCTTTGATTTCTTCTAATGTACACTACAAAAATATTAGCTTGTACTATACGCAACACCGTATTAGCTTGTAGTATACACAACACTATTCTTGAATCATGTTACACACAATTTCAAGTTAGTATTGTAGAAATTATTCTACACAACATTAAGTATAGATTTTTTTTAATATATAAATTAAATAAGTTTTTATTTTGTCATACGCAACACCAAAGGGAGCTTGCAGTACACGCAGCCCTGACTTGGCTTGCATTACATGCAATCGCGACCTTCTTCAATAGCGTGTGTAGTATTCAATACCGGGTTTCACTAAACAACGATATATTGTTATAATATTATTATGAATAATACTTTATGAATATTATTAACTATATTTTGAATTTTATGACATTATTATTTTTCTTATATATTTTCTAGAACATTGTATGAGAACAAAATAAATTTTTTAGGTAAAATAAGTATTTTTCAAAAAATGCGGTTTTACCGCCTTTTGATGGCGCACCCACTTTAAATATAGTTTTTGACATGTTTGTAAGTTATATTTGACAAAATAAAATTCTTCTTCAGAATCAGGATATAAAAATTTACTTTGGATAAAATTTTCATTTTATTCTAATAACTTTCATATTTTTATGAATAGTAAAAACACGCTATATTTTAATTAAAAACAACTTTTTTCATCGTAATAATTTATATGGTTAATTATGATATTTAAGGGTTTTAGAGTATACATAGAATATATTTTTACCATTTAATATAATTTATGTCATTAGCATTGATTTAACATTGAATTCATAGGTAAAATCATTTCAATCTTTTTCAATGTTTTAACATTTAAAACTTGTTTTCTTAACAACGGGATTAATTTTAAATTAATTTATGAAACTTCTGTGATTTAAATTTAAAAAAATTAATTCCATATTTGGAATAATTTGGTCCAAATTATGTTAATAGGGTACTTTTTATTAACTACATTAAATTTTATTTACCTTAGTTAAAGGTAAATTTGGTAATTAAGGGTAAATGTAATATTATAAAATTACCCTAACACTTGTATTAATACAATTGGATGATTATATTTCGTCGTAAAACATACTTGTGTAGAAATGGAATCTATTTTAACCCACTTGTATGTGATTAAGACCTTTAATTTATTTTATTTAAAGGAATGTGAAATATGTCTCACTCAAACTTTAATAATTAAAGTATTTTTAATATAAGGTTATACAAAATATAAATTCAATTATAAATGATCATTTTAAATATAAAATGTTTTTCTTTTTTATGGTTATTTATTTTTAATTTTTAAGAAATATTTAATTACCTTAATAGCTTATACATTAATGTAGCAGAAATTATTTACTTAGTGAAAAATCAATAATATAGTTTTTATTAACGTAATAATACCCACCAAAAGGCCCAAACACATGAACAAAACTTTTTTTTAGAGTATATCTATACCATAAGAATCCAATTTTAGACTTGGGGACCATTTGGAGCCGTATAAAATATTTTAGTACATTTATATTATTTTAATTTAAATGAGGTCAAAGTTGTCACCTTCATAATTTAATAAATACAACAATTTATATGTTGTTATTTATAGATTATAAATTATATTAAAAGTATTTTTATGAAATCTATTATATTTACCTTCAACATAGTATTTTATTTTTAATTTTTATGCTTCAAATAAGTATATTAAATAATTATATAAAAATATTGTCTTAATTATTTCATTAAGATAAATGTCAAACAAATGGTTTTAAAAATATTAAAATAAATATTATATGAACTAATTAATGTTCTCAAAATTTTTTATAGATTAATATTACATGTGAAAAATCTAATAATTTTTTTTTGAATATATCCCTTGTGTGGATTTTATTTTAATTCAAATAAATGAACAGTGTCAAAATTAACACTATTGTTATTTTATAAAAGTAACATATTATTAAATTGTTTAAAAATCACAGAAATATTTAAAAATTATAAATTGAAATTTATATGGTATAAAATTTCATAAATTATCCAATTATGTAAAATTCACAAGATATAAGTAATTATTTCTAACAATTTAATATTTAGGATATTATTTCAACAAATAAAATTAAATAGATTAAATGAGGATAAATCAATTTGATAAGGTTTAAAATAAATTACCAACATGTATAAATTTTTTTGGTTGATGATATTACAACCATATATCATCTCATATTTCAATTGTGTAATTTTTTGAGGTTTTTAAGTGGGGTTGGAATTTATTATAAATTAATATTTCTTATGTTTCCAAAGGTGGCCCTCTCCTCCCTTATAAAAGGGCACCTCCTCCCTCTCCTCATCACACCATTTTGAGCCTTCAAGCTCGGCCAAACCCTAAAAATTTATATTCTCCACTTCCCTAGAAACATACTATAGGTCCTGGTCTTCTTCAAAGACCAACTTTAGTTCCCTAGTAGGAGGTTTAGAAGAGGCTCACTGAAGAAGAGGTAATATCCTTTACCGATTCTTTCAAATTTATTTATTCTTCTACATCCCCTTATTTTATTATTTAATAATAAAGTAATAACATCAGTATAAATAATATGATTATGTTTTATTATAAATATGAAACAACCCTATTTCACCTTCTACCAATCCTACGGAAAATGAAATCACCGCGCGTGCGTACGTACGGAATACCGTCTTCGTGCCGTGGTGAAATATGTTTTTCCACCACCACCATACTTGGATGGGTATAATGGTGTAAAGAATAACTAAATATGATTATTATAACATGATACTAATTCTGAGATATTCTATCATCCTCTATAATACCATTCAATAATTATGAGAATGATATCATCGCTCGTGCGTACGTATGGATTACCGTCTCCACGACGTGATGAGATTCATTCTCCATGATTAAACATTAAAGTATGATTATAAAGTATATATAATAAATTATCATGAAATATATAACATATTAATGATACTGGATTTATGTATATGTTATTTACTTACATCCATTCAATTTAATAAGGAAACGAAAACAGCGTTCATGCATACGTACGACCTACCGTCTCCATGAACAATGTATTTATTTCCATTTATCGATCTATTATATATATTTATATTCTGAATATATATTATATATAAATCATGTTTTAAATTCTGAAAGTAATTAATCATGATCTAAGTAATCATATGAATAATTACAAGTCAAAACACGGACGATAAATGAAACGGTTTTACCCAAAATGCTGCTTTAACATGGAATTAACAAATGAACGGGTAATATAAAGTCGTAAGTGAATCATATATGATATCATAAATATTATTATGGTTCTGTTACAAGTTAATAATATGTTTAAACCCACTATACAGGAGTCTCAGACACATACGGATGAAATTGGACATATGGTAATGGAAAATTTTTCAATCTCATTTTTATCTGGGATTGCTTATACGTAAGTATTTACTGGGGTTATATTTTTCATCCATGTCCATAAAAATGTTTTCATAAAATGTTTAATATTCTTCCATGTATGTTTAAATCCATTTTTTCCCATTTTGACCTTTACTTTCTATTATGGAAGGAATCTTTCTTTTGTTTACCATACGTGGTACTTTTTTAATTTTCTGTTAAAAGTACGAGGAGAATGTTTTTTTCAACTTATACGGTGTGAACGGATTTTTATGATTTCATAACACCTTATTTACATAAATATTAATCTACAAGATTTCATGATTATTTTCAACAAAATTCTTTTCTTTTAAATTACATGTCATTTTGAGAAAATAAAATGATTTTGAAGAAGAAAGGATATTTTCCGTAAGAATTCATTTCAAGTGTTTTATTAAAACTGTTTTCCATCTATGATGACATTATTTAATATGGTTATGTTTCAAGAATAATGTCTCTATTATTTACATGGTATGATTTTTCTTATGATTAAATTATATCCATTTTTTTATATGGATTATGTTATGAAGGGATGATGTTTATGAAACCCATTTTATTCTTTGGGTTTTGATGAATGATTTATGTTTATTTTATGGAACACGTAAGAATTATTTCATTATGATATGGGTGGGACCTATATCTCCCTCTAATGCATTGGGTAAATATTTATATCTCATGAGATAGACATGGCTGTAATGGCAAGTAAAATCCAGTTCAGTAATATAGGGCTGGAACGGCAAGTAAACCCAGTTCAGTAATGGACTTTGTCCACTATGATGGTCTTGGCAGAAATGCCTTGACTACTATTGAAATCATATCATGTGCTTAATGGTTTCCATAATTACATGATTTATTCCCTTGCTATTTTATCATTGTTAATGTTCCTTTATGATCTATGTCTTATGCACTGCCAAGATTTATGTCATTACTCAATATTTTGATGTTTTATGTTCTGTTCTTACGTTCAAATGTTCAGGGATTATTTTATGTTCTCCATGTTTACCCTTACTGAGCATTTGAGCTTACCCTTTTTATGTTCTCTTTTCCCCAGGATATAAATAAAGGTTTTAGGTAAGAAAACCAAAGGGGAAGATCTTTATGGGATATGTTGAAGATCTTTCACCAAGGTTTGAAGATTATGTTCCGAGATTCCAAATACACTAATCTAATACGGTCTTTGGGCGTCTGTTTTTTGTCATGTATTAAGTATTCCGCAAAATTAATGTAATTTCTATGTATGTCAAGCTTTGGGTCTCTACAGGATTCCCCTATCATGATTGGTTATAAGTTAAAGAATAAAATTATGATGATGATTGATGAAATCAATTTCACTATGGGAGCTACTCCAGGATAGTAGGTTGATCAAATATTTTTGACCCACTTATTATGAAATATATTCAATCAATGAATCCAAAATAAACTAAAAAAATATATAGAAAGAGATTCTTTTAATGATATTGAAATTTGATAATTTTATATCATATTTTATACTCTCTAAAATATTTTACTATGATGATCATACCACTTTGAGGTATTCATGGTATAATATGGATTTTAAATGATGCTGATTTGGTGTATCTTGTTACTACATAAGTTTGATATCATGATCAAAGACAAAAAGGATATGATAATGTTGTGGTCGATCCCTTATTAAGGTTAAAATTTAATAATTATTAAGATAGGAATAGGTGGGCATTAATAACAAGTTCCCATATAAGAAACTAATTTATATAGATTTTTAATCTCATCATTTTCATTTTAACATTAAAAAATATTTTGAAAATGGGATGATAAATCCTCACTTAATTTTGAAATTAAGAAAAAAAAAAATAAACTAACGCAACAAACTACTTTTGGGATTATCTAATATTTTTTAGCAATATAGAGATCGATTCATTTAGTGTTGTGTACACATGTTTAATCTAAAAAGAGTTCTAGAATTTTCCATTAATTAACTACAGATGGAAACAATGGAATAATACTACCAGTGAAAAAGATTTTATAGTGGATTATTTTATCCCACTCTCTATAAATATACCATGGAATTCATGTGAGGAAATTATTCATGGTAAAGTATAGGAAATATTATGAAGATAAATGATATTCACCAACACCCAATCAATGAAGTTGAAGTGGTTTATGTGTTGGGAATTAATTTAATGGAAAACTTCTTAAACTCTATCTTCACCAAATACATTCTTGTGTGTGTGGATTACATGTCAAAATTGTAACACCCCAAGAATTTAAAAATAGATTTATTATAGAATTCATAGATCACTAAGTCTCTACAAACACCCGTTGTTATAACCTATCCAAGTAAACATAATTTTTTCTCTTCAATGCTGTTAATTTCAAAAATTTGACATGCACAGTTGCGATCAGTAAGTTATTTGGAGTCCAATAAGAAAAACCCAATTTTTGATGAATAGTAACATACCCTTATAAATAGTAACCAACCCTTATTAATAGTAACTTACCCTTATGAATAGAAATATGAGTCTTATGAATGGTATCCATACCCATGAATGTATAAATAAATTTAGGCACCTTAAAAATGAAGATGAATATTTTAAGTGTTCATATTTTTTGATTAAATAATAATTTAAATTAAGTATTTAATTAATCATATTTTGAATTTTATTTTTGGAAAATTGACTTAATTTTTTAATTCTATGCATTGAAAAATGGTTAGGGTGAATTTTTTGTATTTTTCTGAAATACTAGAATTTTTAATGAATAGTGAAATACCATTATTTACAAAATAAGCTAAATACACTAATTATAGAGTCATGTATGATGTTCTACTGATGTAAGCCCAATTGATTCGGATTTTAATGATAAAATTACTATTTATGGTTATGTAAGTCTCACTATTCCTTGTATTTTGGAGAAATAATAAATTAATGAATATAATATAGAGAAATCCCCTCCCCCCTCTACTATATACACCACCCCTCACCCCCTCTTCCTCCCACACCACTCAAGCTTAAATAATTTCCTAAATTATACTCAAATATCTCCCTAACCTCCTCCCCCACTTCCCAGAACTACTGGTCTAACCAAAAGTCAAAAAACAAAGGCCTTAAAGAGTTTTTCAAAGAGGAGTACTCAAGAAGTGAACCTATCTTCCTTTTTCATTCAATTCCTTTTACAAGTTCCATTATTTTGTTCTATCTTTTCACCTCACCTCATCCAAATGCCTTGATAATTCTAGTACCATACATGTACTGGATTTTCATTATTCTAATGTAATATTTCATCATAATCTCTCATTTCCCTCTCCTTTCATACTATAAATGAAAACATCTTCTGAGATGTGTTAATTTTTCACACTCTAGGAGGACGGGTTTTCAATTTGCAATAATATATTCAAGACTGGTCATGAATCCTTATCAATGGTTGAACCAGATCATTATATATGTATTTTATCTTGTTTAATGTTCTGGAATCTTTACACAATCATAATATGGAATAAAAATACAAAACAAGTTCATTGGGCACAAAACCTCCAAGCCCAATCCAAGCGTTTATCATTAACTCATCGAATGAGTCATCTTCATGGTATATAACTAGAATCATTATAAGATAATTTATATCTATTTAATTTCAATAATAATATATATTAATAATTCTTGATTTTTAACAACATTTTAAACAAACTTCCTTTCATTAATTCAAGTAAACGAATCCTGAAAACCAAGGAGGAAAATTCTTCCAAAACAAAAAAAAACGAATCTATTAAACCCTTTAAAAAGATCATTAATGAACCTAATAAGGTTATAACATATCAATTAAATTTTGATAATGTTCTAGAAATATTAATTAATGAAGCTGAATTTCATTATTCATGTTGTTATGATCAATCAAGAACACCTTTGAACATAAGGTAAGGGATCATCCCTCTCACTTTTGTTCAAGAATTTCCCCTATGTTGTGCCCATTTATTTTTAATTCATAATGATGGGGAATGTTTTTGAACCTCCCACATACTGAAATTATGATATATAAATAATGGTATTCCCTATTACCTCTCATTAATCCCTCACAAGAACACTTGTTACCATGCCAAAATGTTTGTAAGGCGTTTCTCATCTCACTTTTATTTCCGTGAGATTTCCATTGTACACCACTTATTTATTGTGTGTGGTGTATTGTTTACCACCTTTTGATATATATTATCATGATTATATATATATTCATGGTACTTTGTGATTCATTTTTTGGTTATTAGTTTTTGGTCATACGACTTGATTGATAATATTGTGGTATGGGACTTTGTCTCAATTTTCCCTTTCATTGTGACTTACTTTCTATCGTGCAAGTAATTATTGTTATGTGGTGTAACTACTGCCCATTTGAGATCAAATTTCAGTTGAAAGTATATTGATATTAAATATCCATATTTTTTTGTCATGGGTATGTTTTTTGTCTATAATGTATACCATGTTACATATGGTGTTTATTTGGAATGTTGGTTTAACATTTGAAATATTGATGAATATATATCCTCTACACTTTATGGATATTGAAAAGGAATATTTCTATTGTTTTAAATAAATGTATAAAAAATTATTTGGATGTGAAGTGGTGTGTGGGGCCTGCTATATCCCCTTGATGCATCGACGGGTCTCATGAGACAATCAGTTTGGCGACAAACCCTTCGGGTTTGTTTCCAAAAATCAGACGGTTTCTACCCACAAAACTAAACTGTTTTAATGGTATTATGGTATCACGTTCCAGCTAAATTATTTCCAATTAATAAGATTTCTATTTATTAATTATCATTTATTACTATCCAAGAGGTTTTACTATGACAAAATCTATGGATGCAGGTTCATTCTCGTTTTATTAATGGCATGTGTTTTTCATTTTTTTCACCATGCCATATTGACTATGCCCAATTGTTTATGATTTAGTTAATATTGATTCATTATTCCACTATTTATAACAGTTATTGAGAATTCTAGCTCACCCCATTCATTTTTTTACCTTTATCAGGTTATGAATAGGTGATCACTTATTGAGTGTATATGGGTGCAGTTTTTTTATTTTTTGTTTTGTGTTGTATTATGTTACCATTCCAATGTACTTTCAGCTACATCTATGTATCTAGTTTCTTCAAGACTACTAAACTGATCATTCCAATAGGCTTTCATTCATTCCAACCATGCCAATGTACTTATTAATGTACTTTCTCCAGTCTAGAGGGGTCAGGGTGTTACAGTTGGTATTAGAGAAATTTTAGTAGGTACCATGAAAACTAGATTAGAAAATATAGATTAGGGAAGAAATCCCTAAGTTAGTATTTGAGGATAAATATACAAGTACATCCTGATATTTTGGTAGGAAAAATATTATGTGGATATTTATAGTAAATACATCCCTATCTAGATACAAATTGGTAGACGTAACTCTGGCACAGATGTACCTAATAGTAAAAACTCCGAAAAAGGGGTTTCGGGCTTGACCCGGAGTATCCTGGTACATGACAATGGGCCTTGATACACTCTTGGTATTGACACTCTTGGGGGATATGCTTAGAATAATTCAAATTTTCTTTATAAGCCATTATGAAGGATTTTAATGTAAATTTTTCCTCATAGAAACCATGTCAATGAGATTAACTATGCATAGAATTTTAATTTATTCATAGTACTTTTCAAATTGGGAGTATAAATTATGATTCATAACCTAATATAGTTTATGAAATTATTTAAAAATGGTGGCTAATGCATAAAGTCAAATCAATACTCATAGAAAACTTTAGGTATTATGAGTTTTCATTAAACATATGGTTAGTTTCTATGTCTATTCTTCAAGTTAAATCCTTGTTTTATAACATTTCAGATCAAGGAAAGTCAGTTAAAAATGTAAGGAGGATGATCTAAAATGACATTCCTATCCCTTCATGATGACTTTCTTGCAATAATTATTGAAAATTCATGTCCCATCAATTTTAAAACATTTTCTAACATACAACTCACTATCAAGACATTGTTTGACATATCAAACACCTCCATTATACCTCGATAGCATCGTGGATCATGGGTTTTATTTAGTAAAATCATATTTTCTCAATATTCTCATATTTACCTTATCAAAATATTTTGAAGAATATTATTAATTTGAAAAATGTACTGAAGAAGGAGACCCTTGCGCAACCTATTTATATTTTATTTTAAAATATAATCTTTCAGTACATACTTATGGAATTTTAAAAGGTCCTTTGATTGAAATTTTCAACTCAAACGCGTTTCGGATATTTTATAAAAATCATTTTTTGTCCGATGTTTTGAAATTATATGTCATACATGATTATTTTCTAAAACTATTTTGTTATTAACAACCACATGACCCAAGTTATAGAAGGTGTATCTGGATAAAGGAATCCAATGATTTTGAAGGATCTCTAAATAATTTTTGCAATGAATGGGCCTTCTATTTACATGAGAAAGATGATGATGAAACCATATGGACACCAAGATCAAGGTACCCTCAATTTTTAATAAGTAAAAAAAATTAAAGACGAAATTCCTAATGGTGGGAATAATGTAACACCCCAAGAATTTACAAATAGATTTATTATAGAATTTAGTGATCACTAAGTCTCTACAAACCCCACTTTGTTATAACATATCCAAGTAAACTTAATTTTGTCAATTCAATGATGTGAATTTCGAAAATATGATGTACACGATTTTGATCAGTAAGTTATTTGGAGTCCTATAAGAAAAACTCAATTTTTAGTGAATAATAACCTAACCTTTTGAATACTTACATACCCTTATGAGTAGTAAATTACCCTTATGAATATAAATATGAATCTTATGAATGGTATCTATACCCATGAGTGTATAAATAAATTTAGGCACCTTAAAAATGAAGATGAATATTTTAAGAGTTTATATTTTTCGATTAAATAATGATTTTATTAAATATTAAATTAATCATATTTATAAACTTATCTCTAAAAAATGGACTTCAATTTTGGATTCTACACGTCAAAAAATAGTTTTGGGTGAATTTTTGGTATTTTTCTGAAATACTTGAATTTTTCATGAATAGTGAAATACCATAATTTAAAAAATAAGATTAATACACTAATTATATAGTCATGTATGATGTTCTATTGATGTAAGCCCAATTGATTCATATTTACATAATAAAATTACTATTATTTTCCATGAAGGACTCACTATTCCTTGTCTTATGGAGAAATAATAAATTAATGAATATAATATAGAGAAATCCCCTCTCCCCTCCACTATATAAACCACCACTCACCCCTCTTCCTCCCACACCACTCAAGCTTCAAGATTTTCCTAAATTCTTCTCAAATAGTTCCCTAACCTCCTTACCCAAGTCTAAGACTTTTTGGTCTCACCAAAAGTCCAAAAAGGCCTTAAGATGTTTCTCAAAGAGGAGTACTAAAAAGGTGAACTTCTCTACCTTTTTCTTTCAATTCCTTTTACAAGTTCCATTATTTTGTTCTCTATTCTCATATCACCTCATCCAAATTCCATCATAATTACATTACCATAAATGTACTGTATTTTCATTATGCTAATGGAATATTTTATCCTAATATCTCTCTTTTCTGTCCTTTTATACTATAAATGCAAACATCATCCGAGATGTGTTAATTTATCACACACAAGGGGGATGGGTCATCAATTTTCAATACTATATACAAGACAGGAAATGAAACCATATAGATGTTTGAAATAGATCATAAGATATATATTTTATCTTGTTTAATGTTCTGGAATCCTTACACACTCATACTATGTAATAACAATACAAAACAAGTCCATTGTGTACAAAACCACCAATCCAGATCCAAGCGTTTTTCACTAACTCATAGAATGACTCATCCTCATGGTATAAAACCAGAGTCATTATAAGATAATTTATATATATTTACTATCATTAATAATATATATTAACAATTATTTATGTTTAAGAACATTTGAAATGAACTTCCTTTCATTAATTCATGTAAACGGATCCTGAAAACCAAGGAAGAAAATGCTTCCAAAATAAATAAAAATACTGAATCTCTTAAACCCATTTAAATTATCATTAATGAACCTAATAAGGTTATACCATATCAATTAAATATTGATTAGGTTCTGTGAATATTAATTAATGAATAAAAATTTTATTATTCAGGTTGTTAAGAACAATCAAGAACACCTTCGAATATAAGGTAAGGGATCCTCTCTCTCACTTTTGTTCATGAATTTCCCCTATGTTGTGCCCTTTTAGTTTTAGTTCCTAATGATGGGGTATGTTTTAGAACCTCCCCCATACTACCTTTATGATATATAAATAATGGGGTACCCCTTTACCTCTCATTAAGCCTTCACAATAACACCTATTGCTGTGCCAAAATGTTTGTAATGGGTTTCTCATCTCACTTTCATTTCTGTGAGATTTCCATTATTTGCCACTTATTTATGGTTCATGGTGTATTGTATACCACCTTTTGATATATATTATCATGATTCTATAAATATTTCCGGTATTTTTTGATTCATTTGGTGGTTATTAGTTTTTGGTCATACGACTCGATTGATTACTTTGTGGTGACAGACTTTGCCTCAATTTTCCCTTTCATTGTGACTTGCTTTGTATTGTGCACCTAACTATTCTTATGTGGTGTACCTACATCCCATTTGAGATAAATTTTAATTTCAAAGTATATTTATATAAAATATCCGTATTCATATTTCATGGATATGTTTATTGTCAAAATTGTATACCATTTTACATACGGTGTTTATTTGGAATGTTGGTTTTACTTTGGAAATATTGATGAATCTATATCCTCTACACTATAAGAATATTTAAAAAGATATTTCTTTTTTAATGAAATCAATGTACAAGGAATTATTTGGACATTTAGTGGTGAGTGGGGCCCGTTATAGCCCATCGATGCATCTATAAGTCTCTTGATCCAATCAGTTTGGTGACAAACCCTTCGAGTTTGTTTCTAAAAATCAGACAGGTTTCTACCCACTAAACTATACCATTTTAATAGTATTATGGTATCATGTTCCAGATACATGAAGTCCAATTAATAATAATTACCTTTATTCATTTTTCAGTTATTACTATACATGAGGTTTTCACTATGATCAAATCTATGGATGCATATTTATTCTCAGTTAATTAATGGAATGTGTCAGATTCATCATAACATGGAGAATGGTCTTGGACCTTCTGTTCCTGCAGGGGGATTTTCTGATCCGGGTTTTCCAACTTCATCGGGAGTTCCTATAGCAGATTATGTCTTGACTGTAAAGGCCAAGTCATTCAAAGAAATAGTCACAGGAGTCACAGCTTCAATGAACTGTGAAATACCACCTATTCCAGTGATCAATCTAGATCCTAGTTTCCGGAGAATATTGATGGTCTTCCTACGGTTGAGATTTTGGAGAGGGAACTTATGGAGGCTAAATAATACCACAATATTTCTATTGTGGCGCGTTTTGGGACAAATAAACCACCTTTGAAGGTTTTTAGAGCCTTGGTTGATTCAAGGGGTCTCCTTCAAAGGGCTTTGGTATTGGAATTATCCAGGTTTTCCTTTTGAATCCACTTGTTTAATAAGGATGATTTTGTACACCCCTGGTCTAGGGAAGATATATGGTGTGAATATATATGGCTCACTTTGTCTCGTTTGTCCAGGGATTATCACTATAGGAAATAATCTCCAATGGTGGTAGTTTGGATTAAACATCCAGGTCTTCCCCTACAACTACAGAATTCGTCGATTCTGGCTGCTCTAGGGGATTCTATAGGGAATTTTCTTTGCTCAGATTTGATTTCTGAGACTCTTCTAGAAGCTTCCAGTCTGATTTTTTGTGTTTAAATGGATTTATTGGTGAAATTCCCTCTGTGTTTACTTGTCAAGACCCCTGAGGGTTTCAATTGGTGGTAACACTTGATTTATCAGGATCCTCCGAGGTTCTGTTCAGCGTGCGACTTACAGGTTCATTCGCTTGAGGTGTGTAGGAAGGGGAGACTAAGAGTGCAATATCGATAAGTTATGAAGGGAAAGGGTGTTCATACATCGTCGTCTGAGGTGAGACTAGTGGACGATTCTTAAATTAGTCTAGTCTCACCAAGATTGGTGGAAAATTCAGTGCATAGGTTTTCGTTTCTCCAAGCGGGAAAAGAGATCGATGGGGCTATAGCTTTGGTTTTTTCTATTTCAAATCAATCAGAAAGAACTTTAGAGATTCTGCCTAATGCTCTGAGACATTCTGTCACTGTGAAAGATATATCGGATTTTCCCAGTTTGTCTAAGTCGACTTGGGAAGAGGGGGAACTATGTGAGGTTGTATCACACCCGATACTACCCAGGGAGATTCCTCTTCCATCACATTGTTTTCATATTTTTACCCTTTTGTCTACAGATTCTATTAGGAGATCTATTTTGACCTCATCCAGCTCTTCTAAGGATACTCTGGAGTGGGGTATGAAGAAGGCTTTATCAGAGGGGTTAAAGATGGAGATGAGTGCGGCCAAGAATTCTAATCACAGGTTGGTGTTTCTCTCCCTAGTGCCAGAGGATTCGGCTACATACTCCCCTCCAGCTACATCTTTTAATAGAATATCCTTGATAAAGGAGGTGGATATCCCTTTCAAACAGAAGGTACTTACACCAAAGAAATCTGCATCTCCATATGGTCTTTTCAGACCGATTACCAGATCCATGTCCAAGGAGGATGGTAAGATTATCTTGGCACCAAAATCAGGTAATCCTGGCCGTGAGTCCCATATATCTTTATTTTAATGTTGTCCTTGATTTTTTGGAATGCTAGAGGTCTGGGGTCACATGTTGAGGCCTCCTTCATAGCCCTTGAAGTCAGAAAATATAATGTGTCATTGGTTTCTATTTTGGAACCAATGTAAGATTCCATCTAGATCGATTCTTTTGCTAAGAAAATGGGGTTTGGACATTCCAATCAGGCTTATCCTGATAATAAACACATCTGGATATAATGGAAAAGGGATGTGCAAGTAGAGGTGGTCCATGCTAGAGAGAAATGTATTGTAGTTAGGATTTTGATGAAGGGAATGGTACTTCTATTTTATTTCATTTATGCCAGTGGCGATGTGCAAGGTAGAAGGTCTCTTTGGGACTACTTGGATTCCTTTGACTCACTTGGACTTCCATTGTTGGTTGGCAGTGATTTTAACATGATTTTGGAGAATTCCAAAATAAAGGGAGGAATTAGTAGCATTAACATTGGTATGCAGGATTTCAGAAGCGGTATTACTGGTAGGGGCTGCTGGACTCGGGTTGCAAGGGATGAAAATACACTTGGTGCAATAACCATAAAGGCAACAATCATATTTGGAGTCGTCTTGACCAGTGTTTGAATAAATTTCAAGGTTTAAACTCATTCTTGAAAACTTTGGTTTCCCATTTGTCTTGTGTTCTGTCGGATCATGATCTGTTGCTGGTGGAAGTGAAAATAGGTGAGGCTGATAATTTTCCTTTTGTTAACTCTTCGAAATGGCACCAGGTTGATGGATTCATACAAATGATGAGAACGTCCTGGGAAAAGGTGGAGACCGGGAGGTCTTGGGTTGGCCTCTCAAGGAGGATTATGCATCTTAAACTAGATATAAAGGGATGGTTGCTGAATAATTCTTTTGGAAATGTGTTGGTAGAATCGTTACAATCATATATGGATTTAACTGAAGAGAAGCTCTAGATAAACTAGGATGAGGGTAAATTTTTGATGCTATGTGATAAAAGTTGTCTTTTGATGGCGCAGTTGTTGGAAGTTGAGAGAAATTCAAACATAGATCCAGAATTCACTGGCTTAATGAGGGAGATCACAATAATTATTATTCCTTGGCTTGTTTTAAGGAATGGAAAAATATGAAAATCAATATTTGGGTAGAGGATGGTTCTTACACATTAAATTTGAATGTGGTGGGGGAGATGGATTTGAAACACTTTGAAAATCTACTAGCAGTAGAGGCTTCTGCTAATATCTATGGTTTATCAGGGGAGGAAGTAGAGTTTTTGGGTGGCTTTCCAAGACTGTTAGTGGAGGAGGATAATGCGGCCTTGCTAACTACACCTTCTGAGGAGGAGATTTGGAGAGTTATTCACAACATGGCTCCTGAGAGCGCTCCAGGCCTGGATGGTTTCCCAGGAGAGCTTTCTATTTGGCCACTTGGGCGTTTGTGGGGAGACAAGTCATTGAGTCGATTCAAGATTTTTGCAGGTTGGTTCTATTAACTGAAGCTCTTGTGCCTCCAGGGTGGTCCTCATTCCAAAAGTGAAGGGCCCGAAAAATCATAATCAGTATAGACCTATATGCTTATGGAATTTTTCTTAAAAAATTCTGGCTAGTCTGATTGCTAAGAGGTTGAATGAGGTTATCACCCTAATTGTGTCTAAGGAACAACATGGGTTTGTGAAAGGCAGAAATATTCAAGGTGCAATCAGAATTTCTAAGAAGCAAGTGTAGGATATTAACAAAAAAAATTTGGGCTCCAATGTTATCATCCAAGTGGATATGGATAAGGCGTCTGATAAACTGGAATAGAGTTTTTTTATTTGGTCCATGAGAAGTATGGGTTTTCATGAGTGGGTCATTGATCTTTACTTCATATGTTATTCCTCATCATGGTTGTCAGTCTCTCTTATGGGGAAAGGGTTTGGTTTCTTCAAAATCTTACGGGGTGTGAAGCAAGGGGGCCCTTTGTCTCCCTCTCTTTTCATTCTGGCTCAGGATTCTTTATCTAGAAATCTCCATAGAAGCATGAGTTTAAGAAGTATACTACCGTGTAGACAGACTGGGGTAGGTTATATTTCACTCCTCATGTTTGCGGATGATAATATTATTTTCATTAATGGTAGGAGAAATTATCTTCTTAACTTCTTGAAGAGAATAGGGGTGTGTAGGGATTTAAGTGGAAAAATAATTGATTCAATAAAGTGAAATGTTTTTATATCCAACAAGTGTTCTTCTTGAAGAAGCAGAAACATCCAAGATACTCTCGGAATCTAGAGGAAACAGTTTCCTATGATATATATCGGAGCCCCAATCTCTTTTTGATGGATTAAAAAGTCTTTCTTTGAGGATATTATGAACATATTCCTGGGGATAATTGTGAACTGGAAGAGTAGATTTTTGTCCTTTGGTGGTCAGATCACTTTAATCAACAACATTTTGTCTTCCATTCCGATGCACGTTCTCTCAACTATCACTCCTCCAAAAGGGACCATAGATAGGATGGAGAAGTACATGAATTGTTTCTTATGGGAAGAAACCTCCCTCGGCATATGCCATTGGGCCTTTGGAAACCATATGGATAAACCAGCGGTGGGGGGTGGGGGGGGGGTATTGGTATAAGGTACATCAAAGAGGCCATGAAAGCCATGAAATCACGACTAGCTCAGGATTTCCTTGTGGGGGAATTGTTATGGGCCAATCTACTTAGAAACCATAATAGAAGACATTGGGAAGATTGGAAAATCCATCGGGGAAATCTCTCAATGTTGGAAAGATGTATTCTCCAGCATTTAGAAACTCTTCAGGAGGCTACCCAATGGGTGGTTGGGAGAGGATCAATTAGCTTCTGGAGGGATAACTGGGTGGGAGAGAAACTATTTTTTCCAATATGTTCGGGTACTGACATGAATGTTATGGAGGAAAGAAATTATCCTACAATGCTGGAGTCCATTCTGAGTAAGGAACATACTGGGGTATTTAATAGCATTTCATTTTTAGAGGAGGTGGATATATGTTGTTTTAACATATCTTCTTCTGGGTGCTTTAATGGACCTGATAATAGAGAATTGCTGCATCCAATATCGGTGCGAAGTGAATGGGATCTGCAGTTGTAGAGACCCAAGATTAACGTACATGGAAATTATATTACTTTTGAGAAATACTTAATACATAACAAAAACATACACCCAAGGACCGTAATAGTTTAGTGTCTTTGGAAAATCTGAACATAACCTTCTAATCATAGTGAAAGATTTTCAACATCTCCCATAAAGATCTTCCACTTTTGTTTTCTTCCCTAAAACCTTTCTTTATATCCTGGGGAAAATAAAACATATAAAGGGTGAGCTCAAATTCTCAGTATGGGTAATCATGGAGAAAATAAAACAAACCATATAAATTTGAACTTGAAAATGTGAATATAAAGTTTAAACATCAAAATCAAGGGCAATGACATAAAACATGGTCGTACGAAAGGTATAGATCATAATTGAACATCAATCATGATAAAATAGCATGGGAATAAAACATGTAATTGTGTAAAACCATTAAGCACATGATATGATTTCCATAGTAGCGAAATCATTGTATCCAAGACCATCATAGTTTATGAACTCCATTACCGAACCGGGTTTACTTGTCGTTCTAGCCTTGTATTACTGAACTGGATTTACTTGTCGTTCCAGCCATGTTTATCTCATGAGATATAAATCTTTACCCAATGCATTGGATGGAGATATAGGTCCCACCCATCTCATATGTAAATCATTCTAACGTGTGCCACAAAAAAAATCATAAACCATTCATCATAACCCAAAAATAAAATGGGTTTCATAAACATCATCCCATCATAACATAATCTATATAAAACAAATGGATATCATTTCATCATCAAAACATGTAAATAATAGATACATTATACTTGAAACATAATCATACTAAATAATTTCATCTTAGATGGAAAATATTTTTGATAAAACACTTGAAATGAATTCTTGAGGAAAATATCATTTCTTCTTCAAAATCATTTTCTATTAACAAAATGTCATGCAATTTTAAAAGAAAGGGATTTTTTTGAAAATATTCATGAAATATTGTATGGGAATCTTGTTGAAAATAAGTTGTTATGAAACCTTAAAAATCTGTTCATGACATATAAGTTAAAAAACATTATCCTCGTACTTTTTCTGGAAAAGTCAAAAAGTAACTCCTATGGTAAACAAAATAAAGATTCCTTCCATACCTTGTTGTAAAATTCATAAAAGGGTAAAAATGAATTTAAACATACATGGAAGAATATTAAACATTTTATGAAAACATTTTGAGAAAACATGGACATGGATGATAAACATAACCTCAGTAAATACTTACGAATAAACAATCTCGGATAAGAACGAGACTGGAATAAGTATCTCTTACCTTATGTCCAATTTATTCTATATGTGTCCGAGACTCCTGTATAGTGGGTTTAAACATATTATTAACATTTAAAAAAACCATAAAAATATTTATTATATCTTATATTATTCACTTACAACTTTATATTACCCGTTCATTTATCAATTCCATGTTAAAACAACGTTTTGGGTAAAATTATTTCATTTATTGTATGTGTTTTAACTTTTAATTGTTCATATGATTACTTAGATCATGATTAATTACAAAAATAGTGTAAAACATGATTTATATATAATATATACTCATAATATATATTTAATATATTGATAAATGGAATGAAATACACTGTTCATGGATACGGTAGGTCGTACGTATGCATGAACGCTATTTTCGTTTCCTTATTAAATTGAATAGAAGTAAATGAGATAAATATATATATATATATATCCAGTATCATTATTATTTCATATATTTCATGATTACATATTATATATACTTTATAATCATTCTTGGATGGTTGACATGGAAAATGAATCTCATCGCATCGTGGAGACGGTAATCCGTACGTATGCACGAGCGATGACATCGTTCCCATAATTAGTGAATGGAATTGGAGTGGATGATATAATATCTCATAATTAGAATCATTTTATAATAATCATATATATTTATTATTTCCACCATTATACCCATCCAAGTAAGGTGGTGGTGGAATAACAGATTACACCACAGCGTGGAGACGGTATTCCGTACGTACGCACACGCAGTGATTTCGTTTTTCATAGGACGGATAGAAGGTGAAATAGTGTTGTTTCATATTTATAATAACATATCAGTATATTATTTATACTGATTTTATTACTTTATAATCAAACAACTACAAAATAGAAAGTATAAGAAGAAATAAATTTGACAGAATCGGTAAAAGATATTACCTCTTCTTTGACACGCCACTTCTAAACCTCCTCTTAGGACACCAAAGATAGTCTTTGAAGAAAACCAGGACCTATAGTATATTTATAAGGAAGTGTAGAAGATAAATAGACAGGGTTTGGACGAGATTGAAGGCTCAATATGTTTTGAAGTGGAGAGGGAGGAGGTGCCCTTTTATAAGAGAGGAGAGAGGCTCTTTAGGAAACTCTCAAAAATATTAATTTATAATAAACTCAAACCCCACATAAAAACATCCAAAATGAATCAACTTAGAAGATGTGATGAGATAAGGTTGTAATATCATCAACCAATAAAACTTAGAAATGTTTTTTTTATTTAAAACCTCATCATTTTGATTTATCCTTTTTTAATCTATTTAATTTTATTTGTGGTAATAATGTTATAAATTTTAAGTGGTTATAAATACTTACTTATGTGTACTTGATTGTACATAATTGGATACTTCATGACATTTTAGACCATATAAATTTTAATTTGAAAATTTTAAATATTTTTGTGATTTTTAAACAGTTTAATAATATGTTAAATTTATAAAATATGAATAGTGTCGATTTTGACAATATTCATTTATTTGAATTTAAATAAAATCCAAAAAGAAGATATATTTGAACCAAAATATTTAATATATTCTTAACATGTCTTATTCATCTATAAAATTCGTGGATCACATTAATTAGTTCATATAATATTTATTTTAATATTTTTAAAACTCTTTATTTGATATTTCAATCAATAAAATAATTTCTACATCACTATTGTGTCACCATTAATGATAATTATTTAATCCCTAAAAATTATAAATAAATTTAGTCGATGTATATAATTTTATTATATTTATCATGACTATATATGTTTGAAGTTTGATGAAATGTATCACTAAATTAGAATTATTACACTTAAAAGATATAACAGACTAACATGTTGTCACTTTCTTTGGTTTTAATAATAATTACATCCTTTTCATGGTAAAAAGTCCATAAAATGAATTTATTCCGACCCTTAGGTGATATGGGTCGACTTTTATTCATCCAATAGAATTTCTTCATGTGTTAGGGTAATTTTATAATCTTATTTTTACCCTTAATTACCCGATTTACCTTTAATTGTAGTAAATAAAATTTACCATAGTTTCTATTCATAATATCTAAATATAAAAAGTAGCATTTTAACATAATTTGGACCTACTTATTCCAAATAGGGAATCAATTTTTCCAAATTCAAAACACATAAGTTGTGGTATTTAATTTTAAATTAATCCTGCTGTTGAAAAAACGGGTTTTAAAAGCTAAAACATTGCAAAAGATTGAAATGTTTTTACCTATGAATTCAATGTAAAATTAATGATAATGATTTAAATTATATTAAATGGTAGAAATATATTCTATTTATATTTTAAAACCATTTAATTTTATAATTTAACAAAATAAATTATCTTGATGAAAAAAGTTGTTTTTAATTAAAATTTAGCGTATTTTTACTATTCAACAAAATATGAAAGTTATTAGAAAAATATTGAAAAATTATCCAAAGTATATTTTTATATAATTATTGCAATTAATAAGTTTATTTTTTAAAATTGAACTCATAAATGTTTCAAAACAATATTTAAAGTGGGTGCCCCATCAAAAGGCGGCAAAACTGCATTTTTTTAAAAATATTTATTTTACCCGAAAAAATTATTTTGTTCTCATAACATGTTCTATATAATGTGTAAGATGAATGATAATGTTATAAAATTCACCATTTTTTTAATACTATTAATAATATCTAGTTCATAATAATATTATAACAAGGTATCATTATTTAGTGAAACTTAGTATTGCGTACAACACACGCTATTGAGGAAGGTCTCTCTTGCATGAAACACAAGACAAGAATAGTGTTTTCTTATAATTAAAGATAATATGGTGTTGTGTATAACACAAGATAATTTTGGTGTATCATACAACAAAATATGTCGAAGAAATTAAAAAAAATATTTCTCATAAAATCTTGGGGTGTTACATTCTACCCCCCTTAAAATGAATTTCGCCCTAGAAATTCGTTGGGCTTATAAATGGTTTACTACTTGAAAGTTTAATTCATATAAACTGACATCGTAAAAAGGAATAGGAAAAGTTAATTTGAAAAACTAAAGTATGAAACTTAACAGTTACCCAAATTAACTCATCACTAGGTTTCCACATAGGAGAACACATGCGAAAATATAGATATGGAAGAGAAATCTAACCATAAAGTTATGATTGAGAGTGGTAGAGAACATGGATATGAAAAATACCACAATCACAAAGCCATAAATTTTTGATGATCTAAGGTACCATCTAATTCATTGGATATGAGGGTACTTGGACAACGTTTTTAAAGAATAATTGGTTATTCCATCTGTCTCAAAAATTTACCAAAAATTTATTAAATATACATAAGTCCATATATGTTGATATTAACCAAATATGATTCCAAAAATGGACTCATACTTCAACTATCATACTTCTTAATAAAATAAAACTAATTTATACTAACCAGGGACTTCTTGTAGGCTAGTGGTAGGTGATAAATGCCAATCACACTTCGGTTGTGGGTTCGATTCCGGCATCCCTGTCCGACGTGACGGGTTGCCGCTCATCCTACGAGTTTTCTTTTTTCTAAAAATATACTATCATAATATCAAAAATTTCTAGCCTTAAACAACAATATCTGATGTCCAACCTAATCCATTTCAAAATTTAGGCTTATTCAAAATACTTGTGTCCAAACTCATAGTAAAAAGAAAAAGATTGATAGAGAGGTCATCTACCCAACATGTAGATACCATCATTTATCCCCCATATATCATAAGATATATATCGTTTGTTACATTCCCAACATCTGAATACCTTAATAATGTATTCTCTTGAAACATGAATTACCATATAACCTTAGTGAAAACATGTATTCTGTCAAAAGTTAACTCTTTCCATATAAAAAAATCCCAAAAGAAATCTATATCAAACCATGATATCACTTTGTGCTTATACCAGTCATGGGATCATTAATACTATCTAACATCTCATTATCTCCTTATCCATTCATTATGCGCATATCATCTACTTTCCAAAAATAACTGAATAACCTTTCATGGTCACTGGTACCATTAAACATAGACTTTCAAATACTTTAGAAAAAACAATAGTATAAAAATACTAAGATGTTTCTTTATTCCATAGTACCATTAAATTACCTTGATAAAATAACTCTTCATAAAAATAAAATCATTCCGCTGCCTTCTTAAACCATTGACTGAGCTTCATCATTTCATTCCTCAACACTTCTTTCATCTCAAATTTCATTTGTAGTCTCTTCATCGTCATCAACATAATTACTGCTCATACGACCATTCTGATTCTCTTCATGAGATTTTACCTTAGGGAATTGGTTTGCATAATTCCCATACATTCCACATTTAAAACACTTACCCATTTTTGATGTCTTAGAAATACCGTTATCCTTATCCATAGTGTTAATTGAACCTTTTCCTTTGCAATTACTGGATTTGTTTCCTTCTTTTCTACACCCAAAGCATCTTCCAGTTCCTTTGAAACATTATCCCTGATGCCTCTTAGCACATGATTTACATGATTGAAATTGAACTTTCTTTCCCCTCTGATCATCAGGAAACTCCATCTTTATTTTATTAGCTGAGTCAGGAAACTTACCAAAGTTGAGATTATTAATCATATTATGAGATTGCTGATTAGGCATAATAACGATATTTAGACTTTCAAATCCAGTTTCATTTGGTTTCTCATGTAGAATATCAATCCATTGTCCATCATATCCTCTATTATCATGATTCTTCCTGTTTCTAGCCATTCTCTAAAACCCAAAAATAATAGTGGAGAGGCAAAAATCATACTAGGAAAACAACATAATCAAGGGGAGTACTTTCAATATCTAACATCTTAGGTTTAATATTAGGTTATTCATGATTGTTATCATAATTCTAGGACTGTAACCGATACTTATAATTAACCTTAGGGACATCCATAGACATACCTTAGAAATATCTCTAGGGATCATACTAATGATTTTACATCCTAGTTTCCAAAGGATAATTAAACCTTTCCTCTGATACCAACTGTAAAGACCCAATCTTGACGTACATGGACATTACATTACTTTTGTAGAATACTTAATACATAACAAAAACATACACCCAAGGACCATAACAGTTTAGTGTCTTTGAAAACTCAGAAAACAATCTGCTAATCATCATGAAAGATCTTCAACATCTCCCATAAAGATATTCCACTTTTTTTTTCTTACCTAAAACCTTTATTTATATTTTGGGAAAAGAAAACATATAAAGGGTGATCTCAAATGCTCAGTAATGATAATCATGGAGAAAATAAAACAAACTATATACATTTGAACTTAAAAACATGAACATAAAGTTTAAACATCAAAATCATGAGTAATGACATAAAACACGGCATTACGAAAGGCATAGATCATAATGGAACATCAATCATGATAAAATAGAATGGGAATAAAACATGTAATTGTGGAATAACATTAAGCACATTATATGATTTCCATAGTAGCCAAGGCATTGTTTCCAAGACCATCATAGTGGACGAAGTCCATTACTAAACTGGGTTTACTTACCGTTCCAGCCCTGTATTACTGAACCGTATTTACTTGTCGTTCAACCCATGTTTATCTCATGAGATATAAATCTTTTCCTAATTCATTAGAGGAAGATATAGGTCCCACCCATCTCATATTGAAATAATTATAACGTGTTACACAAATCAATCATAAATCATTCATCATAACCCAAAGAATAAAATGGGTTTCATAAACATCATCCCAACATAACATAATCTATATAAAACCAATGGATATCATTTCATCATCAAAACATGTAAATAATATAGATATTATACTTGAAACATAATCATACTAAATAATTTCATCTTTGATGAAAAATAGTTTTGATAAAACACTTGAAATGAATTCTTGAGAAAAATATCCTTTCTTCTTCAAAATCATTTTATTTTCAAAAAAATGTCATGCAATTTTAAAAGAAAAGGATTTTGTTGAAAAAATTCATGAAATATTGTAGAGTAAGCTTGATTAAAATAAGGTTTTATGAAACCTTAAAAAAATTTACATGACGTATAAGTTAAAAAAACAATCTCCTTTTACTTTTTTCAGAAAAGTCAAAAAGTAACTCTTACGATAAACAAAAGAAAGATTTCTCCCGTACCTTGTGGTAAAAGTAATAAAAGGGTAAAAATTTATTTAAAAATACATGGAAGAATATAAAATACTTTATGAAAACATTTTGAGAAAACATGGACATAGATGATAAACATAACCCCAGTAAATACTTACGAATAAACAATCTCAGATAAGAATGAGATTAGAATAATTATCCCTTACCTTATGTACAATTTCTTCCGTATGTGTCCAAGACTCTTTTATAGTGGGTTTAAACATAATATTTACTTGTAATAGAACCATAATAATATTTATTATATCAAATATGATTCACTTACGACTTTATATTACCGATTCATTTGTCAATTCCATGTTAAAGCAACATTTTGGGTAAAATTATTTTAATTTTTGTATGTGTTTTGACTTTTAATTATTCATATGATTACTTAGATCATGATTACATACTTCTAGAATTTAAAACATGATTTATATATAATATATATTAAGAATATTTATATATATATATAATATATTTATAAATGGAATTAAATACATTGTTCATGGAGACGGTAGGTCGTACGTACGCAAGAACGTTGTTTTAATTTCCTTATTAAATTGGATGGAAGTAAATGAAATATATATATATATAAATCTAGTAGAATTATTATGTAATATATTTCATTATTCCTTATTATATATACTTTATAATCATTCTTGAATGGTTAACATGGATAATGAATCTCATCGCATCGTGGAGATGGTAATCCGTACGTTCACACGAGCGATGATATCATTCCCATAATTAATGAATGGAATTGGAGTTGATGATATAATACATCATAATTAGAATAATTTTACAATAATCATATATAGTTATTATTTCCACCATTGTACCCATCCAAGTAAGGTGGTGGTGGAAAAACAGATTACACAACAGCGTGGAGACGGTATTCCGTATGTACGAACGCGCGGTAATTTCATTTTTCATAGGATGGATAGAAGGTGAAATACAGTTGTTTCATATTTATAATAATAGATCAATATATTATTTATACTGATTTTATTACTTTATAATGAAACAACTAAATAAGATGAAGTCGAATAAGAAATAAATTTGAACGAATCGGAAAAAAATATTACCTCTTCTTCGACACGCCTCTTCTAAACCTTCTCTTAGGGCACTAAAGATGGTCTTTTAAGAACACCAAGACCTTTAATATGTTTCTAGGGAAGTTTAGGATAGAAATGGATAGGGTTTGGCCGAGATTTAAGTCTCAATATTTTTTTAAGAAGAGAGGGAGATGGTGCCCTTTTATAAGAGAGGAGAGGGGCACTTTAGGAAACTCTCAGAAATATTAATTTATAATAAACTAAAAACCCACATAAAAACTTCCAAAATGACTCAAAATTGATTCTATGATGAGATAGGGTTTTACTCTCCTCAACCAATAAAATTTATACATGTTTTTATTTTATTTTAAACCTTATCATTTTGATTTATCCTTATGTAATCTGTTTAATTTTATTTGTGGTAATAATCTTACAAATTTTAAATGGTTAGAAATACTTACTTATGTGTTATTATTGTACATAATTGAATATTTGATGACATGGTAGGCCACATAAATTCTAATTTATAATTTTTAAATATTTTTTTGTTTTTTAAACAATTTAATAATATGTTATATTTATAAAATATCAATATTGTCAATTTTGGAATTATTTATTTATTCGAATTTAAATAAAATCCACAGAGAAGATATATTCGAACCAAAATATTTAATAGATTTTTAACATGTCTTATTCATCTATGATTTTCTTATATCACATTAATTGCTTCATATAATATTTATTTTAATATTTTTAAAACCACTTATTTTATATTTCAATCAATAAAATAATTTCTACATCACTATTATGTCACCATTAAGGATAATTATTTAATCCCTAAAAATTCTAAATAAATTAACAAGATTTATATAATTTTATTATCTTTCTGGTGACTATTTATTTTTGAATGTTTATGAATTTTATCACTAAATTATAATTATTACACTTATAAGATAAAAGAGAGTGACATGTTGTCACTTTCTTTGGTTTTAATAATAATTACATCCTTTTCATGGTCAAAAGTCCATAAAATGAATTTATTCCGACCCTTAGGTGATATGGATCGACTTTTATTCATACAATATAATTTTGGTAGGTGTTAGGGTAAATTTATAATCATATTTTTACCCTTAATTACCCGATTTATCTTTGACTGTAGAAAATATAATTACTGTAGTTTCTATTCAAAATATCTAAAAATGAAAAGTAGTATTTTAACATAATTTGGACCTACTGATTCCAAATATAGAATCCATTTTTTCAAATTCAAAACATATAATTTGCATTATTTAATTTAAAATTTATCTCATTGTTGAGAAAACGAGTTTTAAAAGTTAAAACACTACAAAATATTGAAATGTTTTTACCTATGAATTCAATGTAAAATTAATGATAATGACTTAAATTATATTGAATGGTAAAAATATATTCTATTTATACTTTAAAACCATTAAATATTATAATTTAACCATATAAATTATCTTGATGAAAACATTTGTTTTTAATTAAAATTTAGTGTATTTTTACTATTCATCAAAATATGAAAGTTGACAGAAAATTATTAAAAAATTATCCAAAGTAAATTTTTAAATAATTATTATAATTAATAAGTTTATTTTATCAAATTTAACTCATAAAAATATCAAAAACTTGATATAAAGTGGCTGCGCCATCAAAATGTGGCAAAACTGCATTTAAAAAAAAAATACTTATTTTATAAGAAAAATTTGTTTTGTTCCCATACCATGTTCTAGATAATATGTAAGATTAATTATAATGTTTTAAATTTAAAAATTTGGTTAATAATATTCATAACGGTTAGTTCATAATAATATTGTAACAATATATCGTTGTTTAGTGAAACTCGGTATTGCGTACAACACACACTATTGAGGATGGTCGATCTTGCGTGCAACACAAGACAAGAATAGTGTTTGCATATAATACAAGCTAACACTATTTTGTGTATAGTGAAAGATAATTTTGGTGTAGCGTACAACACAAGACATCAATGAAATTAAAAAATAATATTTCTCATAAAATCTTGGGGTGTTACAGCGGTTATGGTGTAAGGAAATCCCTACTAAGATGAATTTTTTGGTATGAAGGTTCTTGAATCGGTCAATTTCAACAGAAGACAACATTCAATGAAAGGGTATTTCTATGGTGTCATGTTGTTTCTGCTACAATAGTCCGAACAATGAGTCAGCCTTTCATTTGTTCTGTATGAGTGATTGGCCTGTAGAACTATGGTCTGCTTTTGATATGTGAATATCATCTAGACGTGATTTCAATTATATGCAGGAGTTCATCTCTTTCTGTTTTATGGAGTTCGATCATAGTGATATGCATAAGAAAATTCACAGAATACCCTTTAGCGCCATCTGCTGGATCATTTGGGAGTCATGGAATACAACCATGTTGGACAAGCGACCTGCAATCTCTAGTATGTTGATAAAGGTGAAGGTACTCATTTACGAGTTGGCTGTATGTTTGAAGGGTGGGAAGAATTATCTGGCACTGAACAGGTTCCTTAATAGACATATTTCAACTAAATATACATAAGTCCATCTATGTTGTGGGTTCGATTCCTGCATCCCTGTCCGACGCGATGGGTTGCCACTCGCCCTAGGGGTTGTCCTTTTTCTAAAACTATACTATCATAATATCAAAAAGTTCTGGCCTTAAAAAACACTATCTGATGTCCAACTTAATCCATTCCAATATTTTGGTTTATTCAAAATACTTGTGTCCAAACTCACAGTAAAACGAAAAATATTGATAGAGAGTCCATCTACCCAACATGTAAATACCATCATTTATCCCCCATATATCATAAGATATATGATTCTTACTCAAATTTACCCAAGAGATGAAGGTAGAACGGTCCTTGTAGTTTAGCTTGGGTTATCAAATCCTGAGAGACCTAAGAAGAAACCTATAGACACGTACATTCTATGGACTGTTTTTGTCTATGAAGTGGCCAACTTGGGTTGATTTTATATGGTTTTAAATTATAACTAACAGATTTAAGTGAATTCAATTTAAAATAATGAGTTGATCCTAGGTTATCACTCGGGGTGGATTGGACGTATTTTCTTTTTAATGATTTCAATTTCTTAAATTTGAGATGGGTTCATTTAAGGAGATAAAAAAACATCATCACTTACTGGTTTAATGCATACACCCTTTAATACTAATCACCTATACACTTGAAGGATCAAAGTTTTGATCACTTCAAGGTAAAGGTTCGTATTAGCACTTGAAGTGTGTGGCCTTAAATTCAACAAGGACGATGGAGTTTAAAAATCATCAAATAAAAATATCAATTAAAGAAATGATTATACATTAATGAGGTGATAAATAACATCCAATACATCCCCTTGATACTCCCTTGGATCAACCCATAAGTGGGTTAGCCCTCCATTGATTCTATGGTTTCAATGGAAGCGGAAAGTAGACTCATGAGGGAGGAAATGGAGAAGTAAAAAAAGGAAATAAAATAACAGTCACTCCACCGTTGTGTGATAATCTCACAAGGTTTGGTATGAAAAAGTTAACACCTTAAACCAACGGTATCAAAGTTATAATTAGAAGAACAGAATAATAAGATAAGAATAACTTTTATTAAGAAACAAGGATGAATTAAAACAACTTACATGTGAAGGAAGAACATTACAAAGAGAAATTGGCAGCATAACATTAAGATGAAAATAAGCTCAATAATTATCAACTCCTCCACCACCACTACCTTAAATAAGCATTTTGGAAGACTTGGGTCGAGCCTCCAATAGTACAAAGCATACAACTTGATTATGGTAGGCCTAGGGTGGTGGAAAGCTTGTGGAACTTAGACTTTTCCACATTTGACCCGAGGTGGCATCCAGCTTTCATCCACCGAACAGACGCACTTTGATGACCTTATAGATGGATTAATCAGAGAGGGAAATAGAATAATAAAATAGATCCCCAGATGTCTCCTAACCTCTTGTAAAAGTTGGTCCCATTTGGAGTTGTATATTCGGAGATATAATCATATTAGTGGGATGTTTTGCTGGGCCACAGAATCTGGCCCAGAATTGTATCTCTAAATTGGGCCTCCTTAATGACCACCATAGAGACAGAATTAACATTATATCATGAATAGTTATTTGTTCCTAACCATATCTTCTATCATATAACAAAATTTGGGATTCATTGGGCCTGTATGTTGGGCCCCACAGTCTCATAAGTGGGCTGGTGTCCAATATGCCTTCTCTAGAATTGCTTCCATTCATCTCCAAATATCTCCATCATCGTTTATGAATCATTCATTGATCCCTGAATTAAAAATGTTCACATTTAAGTGTAGATATAGTTCCAAAAATATCAAATTGAAATATTGATAATTACATTTCTTAGAATCAGATGACTCATTGGGCCTAAATTGGTGTATATTAGGAATGAAGTGCACAAATGATGAGAATGGATGTTTATAATGAAAATGTACTAAATCAGGCCCATAAGATCAAAAATGAACAATTAATACCATTAAAATGTAATTAAAATATGTGTTTTTATTGGATAATCATACCCCCCAACTTGATATTTTCTAGTCCCGAGCAAATAATTCAATGATTTTATTTGAATTCCTTTCTTCAAACACATTATAACAAATAGTGCTCACAATGTAAACTGCACACAAATATATTTTTATAACCTATCAAGATAATTGAAAACAAGATTAATTTAAAAGCAAATCCCAATACTAAGCCCATTCCTTTGATCAAATCCATCATCATACTTCATCCAACACAATTAAGTGTAATGATGTGTTGTGAATCACAATAGATATGGGGGTTCATTTTCATTCAAGGGGGAAATCATGGAAGTGCTAGGTGGAATCACATTTAATCCTAATATGAGTATTCTTCATTATTATTATTTTTGGATTTTTTTTTCAATATTGTTATAGTAATTGAGATTGCAGTTAATCAAATTAACCCATGTAGCAAGACTTTGCTGATAACTCCCAAACTCAAAGGCCTTCGGGCACCAAGTGAAGACCACATACTCGGGCATCGCCTCAAGTTAACTTAATAAAAAAAAAGTAATATTACCATAAATAGAGATAGATTGAAAAACTCAGGGCTAGACAACTTTGGAGTCACGATCCCCAAGTGTAGAAAGCCTCGCATTTTATCAATCCATTGCTCTACAAGCAATTTGTTTTAAATACTCATATTATTCATAAAAATCAAACCAGCCTATGATATTTATTATGGGACCCCAAAAATTAAAATTAGTACCCCATAGACTAGAGGACGTTCATTGTGGCATTTTGATTTAATGGATGAAAATAAAAATGATGAGAATTTTCATTGGACAACCAAACTTCCAAAATCAATGATTTTTAACATAATAATGAATTAAATTAAGAGTCAAGGAAATAAAAGTTATTTTATATGTAGTTCTAATGTGAGAAAAGATGTTATTATATGAATGATAAAGTAATTTTACTTCTCTTTTTCATAGTTTTTTTTAAACAAACATTTTATTTCCACACCACCCAACATAGAATGAAACTGTCCCTAGTTTTGTAAAAAATAGAATTTAGAATGGGGTAGAGGAATAAAAGGGGAGTTCAATAAGGAAATTTAAATATAAGGATCATGGAATGAAGTCATCAGGTGGTTGAAGTTTGAAGTTCTTGTTGCTCGAATTTAGTCCTTTGATATCCATGTCGCTTGCAAAGTTCCCTAGTGGAAAAAGGAAAACAAACAAACAAAACAAAACAATATATATATATAAGTAAAATATAAGTATATATATAAAAATTATAGAATAAGTAAGCACATTAAGTCGTACATCAGTGGTAAGCATGTGCCCCTGTCTCCCTTCGGTCCCGGGTTCGAGTCCCCGTGGCTTCGCCGGTTGTGACGGGGTTTGCCCCATGACCTATGGAATGTCCCCTTTTTTAATTATTATATTATTTTTATTATTTATATTATTTTTATCTTAACCTATAAAATAATAAAAATACAAAAAAATAAACTGATGATACATTGTCTTCTTTTTAAATTTCTGGGTAAGGTATTACTCAAGGATCACACCACGTGGCACAGATGTATATGGTGCTCCCCTTTCGTACCCATCCATACTCATAAAATAAGAACAGGTCAAAAGTCTATTTTTTTATTTTTAAATATAAAAATGATTAATTAATATTATTTGAAAAATAAAGATGATTCAGAAATATTAGAAACATAAAAACCACGGGTTGCCTCCCATGCAGTGATTTGTTTAACGTCGTTAGCCCGACATAGATCCTAAATTTATCAATTTTTTCCTGGTTCATAGATTGGATCAATTAACTCAACATCTATTTCCAATTTATTGAATGATTCAATGAATATTTTTAACCTTTGATCATTGACCTTTAAAATGTGACCACTAGTGGGATCTTGAATCTCTACTACCCCATGGGGGTATACATGATGCACTATGAAAGGACCTGACCATCTAGACCTTAACTTTCCCAAGTGTAAATGAAGTTTTGAACTATAAAAGAGCACAAGTTTTCCCCAACAACGGTGCCAAAATTTGATTCTTGAATTTTCATAAGACTCCATCCTTAGTTCCTCTAGTTCATTGAGATCTAATTTCCTTTTTGTTCCGTCCAATGAGAGGTCATAATCCAATTTCATAATTACCCAAAAGGCCTTATGTTCAATCTCCACTTGAAAATAGAATGCTTTACCATAAACCAACCTATATGGGGAAATTCCTAAAATGGTTTTATATGCGGTTCTATCGGCCCAAAGAGCATCTAAGAGTTTCTCAGACCAATCTTTCCTAGAGGGGTTAACAGTTTTTTCAAGAATTTTCTTAATCTCCCTATTCGCTAACTCAGCTTGACCATTGGTTTGAGGATGGTATGTAGTGGAAACTTTATAAGAAATACCATACTTAGACATGAGTGAAGAGAATGGGTGGTTGCAGAAATGGGTTCCTCGATAACTAATTATAGCACTAGGAATTCCAAATCTTGAAAATATGTTCTCTTTTAGAAATCAAATAACAACTTGATGATCATTGGACTTATTGGGAATGGCCTCAACCCATTTTGAGACATAATCAATAGCTAAGAGTATGTAGAGGTATCCCCGAGAGTTTGGGAAGGGACCCATGAAATCAATTCCCCAACAATCAAAGATTTCAACCACTAAGATGGGAGTGAGTGGCATTTGATTCATTTTTGTGATGGACCCTACTTGTTGACACCTAGGACAGCTTTTACAAAATGTGTAGGAGTCCCTTGAGAGGGTGGGCCAGAAGAGACCACATTGAAGAATCTTAGCAGATGTTTTCTTAGAGGAAAAGTGACCTCCACATGACTCACTATGACAGAATTTAAGGATGGACTCTTGTTCAAATTCTGGAACACACCTCCTAATGACTTGGTCAGGGCAGAACTTATAGAGGTATGGATCATCAAACACATAGTGTCTAATATCAGAAAGGATTTTCCTTCAAGCTTGAGTCCCTAAGAATTTTGGAATGACTCCTATAACTAAGAAATTGGCTATGTCGGCATACCAAGGGCAGTCACTCACAGAGTATAGGTGTTCATCAAGAAATGAATCAGACACAGAAAGGTGATTTGAGTTGTCTTTGAATTCCATCCTAGAGAGGTGATCAGTGACAACATTTTCAACACCCTTTTTATCCTTGATTGTGAGGTCAAATTCTTGTAAGAGAAGAACCCACCTAATCAGTCTAGCCTTAGAATCTTGTTTTTGGAAGAGGTATTTTAGTGCAGAATGGTCAGTGAACACAGTGATGGGGGATCCTAAGAGGTAGGACCTAAACTTCTCTAAGTAAAACACAATAGCAAGTAACTCCTTTTCAGTGGTGGTGTAGTTGATTTGGGCATCATTTAAGGATTTTCTTGCGTAAACAATGACATAAGTAGTTTTATCACACCGTTGTCCTAACATAGCTCCTACAACTAAGTCCCTGGAATCACACATAAGTTCGAAAGGAAGGTTCCAATTTGGAGATTTCATTATGGGGGGAGAGGTGAGAGAGGATTTGAGGGTTGAGAATGAATCCTCACAGCTTTCTGTCCAAACAAATGGAGCATACCTTACTAGGAGAGCATAAAGGGGATGGGATATTAAACTAAATTCCTTGATGAATATTCTGTAGAAACCAGCATGTCCTAAGAAATACCTCACCTCCTTGATAGTTTTGGGTGATGGAAGGTGACGACTGATGTCAACCTTGGCTTTATCAACTTCAAACCCCCTACCTGAGACCAGATGGCCTAGAACTAGTCCCTCTTTAACAATGAAATGGCATTTTTCCCAGTTTATGACCAAATTATTTTCTTCACATATTGACAAGACTCTCTCCACATTCTGCAGACATCCCTCAAATGTATCCCCAAACACAGAGAAGTCATCCATGAAGACCTCTAGAAAATCCCCTACCATGTATGAGAAGATTCCCATCATGCTCCGTTGGAAGGTTCCAGGGGCATTGCATAACCCGAAGGGCATGCGTTTGAAAGAAAAGGTTCTGAATGGATATGTGAATGTAGTTTTCCCTTGATCCTCTAGGGAGACCTCAATTTTATTGTACCCCGAGTACCCATATAAGAAACAGTAGAAGGAATGACCTTCCACTCTCTCAAGGACTTGGTCAATGAATGGTAAGGGGAAATGGTCCTTCTTGGTGAATGAGCTTAGCTTCCTATAGTCAATGCAGACCATCCATCCACTACTCACCCTTGTTGGAAGAATCTCTCCATCTTCATTGGTTATCACTGTGATTCCGGCCTTTTTTGGAACCACTTGGATTCGGCTCACCCACTCACTCTCAGCTATGGGATATATGATACCAGCTTTTAACAATTTCAGAAGTTCCTTCCTTACTACCTCTATGAGATTAGGATTGAGTCGCCATTGAGGTTGACGACAGGGCTTTGAATCAGATTCCAGAACAATCCTATGAGTCCCAATAAGTGGGATAATCCTAGGAATATCAGAAAGGGTCCAACCAATGGCTTTCTTATGTTTCCTAAGGACATCTAGAAGCATCCTCTCATGATTGGCTTCGAGAGAAGAAGAAATGAAAATAGGATGTGTTTGATTTTCCCCTAGGAAGGCATACTTTAGTGCAGCAGGAAGTTCCTTCAATTCAAGATCAGGTTGGTTCAGAATTTCAGCAGAAGATTGGGACATTGGATCAAGATCAATTTTTTTAGAGTTTCAGATAGGATTTATTCCCCACATGTGGAAGTTTCAGCTACTAGATTGGATTGATCAGATTTAGGGAAGGAAATTGGAGCGGTCTCCATGAAAGTGGTTTCTTGAAAGGTTTCACTGATTGTTGGACCTAAGACATCATCATAAGAGCAATTAAAAAATTATTCAATCCAAGGAGATAAACTTCCTTCATATGAACAAAGGAAATCAATCTCATCCTGACTTAAACATTCATCAAATATTCCTTGATGTTCCATGGATTCATTATCAATGCTTCCTATCATGTTTACTTCATGAATTTCCTCATCATCCCCTATTTGTGAGCTTTCATTATAGATGTTCAAATCTAGACTCGTGTTCCCAAAGTTGATGGTCATGTTCCCATTTCGGACTCGGATAACAGAGTTGATTGTTTCAAGGAAAGGACGACCAAGGATGATTGGGGTTTGTTCCTTATTTCCTAAGTTTGTATGATTTTCAAGGACAATGAAATCAGTAGGGTAGATGAAGTTTTCAAACTTTACCAGAATGTCCTTTATAATCCCCTTTGGAATCCTAATGCTACGATCAGCAAGTTTAAGTGTGATAGATGTGGGTTGGAGTTCTTCTAGGACAAACTCGAAGTACACAGCATATGGGATGAGATTGACACTAGCACCTAGGTCACGCAAGGCCTTGAAAAATTTGCTTTCTCCTAGTTCAACATTGATTCAAGGGCAAACTGGGTCTTTCAACTTAGGAGGAATGGTCCCTTGAATGGTGGTACTCACATTAGCAGCCAAGAGGACTTGGATTTTATGTGAAAATTTTCTTTTAAAAGTGCACAAGTCCTTAAGGTACTTTGAGTAGGCAGGTATGGTTTGGATTGAATAAAGAAGGGGTATGTTCAACTTGACTTCTGAAAATATTTTTCTCAACGTTTCACTCAGTTCAGGCTTGGTTTTCCCCTCATGCGTTGAGGAAATGGTGCAGGTTGTGGGGTTGTTTGTTGAAGAGTTTTTTCCTTGAAAATGTTATCAGTTTCCTCAGTTTGATCTTGTGGTTCATTTGAATTTTCATCCAAGTTTGAATTTTCAGGTGGGTTTTGAATTAGTTGTTCAGGTTTCTCAATTAATTTCCCACTGCTTAAAACAGTCACAACCTTTTGTTGTTCATGAGTTATTTGAGCACAACTTGACTCTCCCCTTGAAGTTGAGGATAGCACCGCCTGAGTAGGATTGGGTTCCTTTCCAGTTTTGATGGTTTGAAGTTCTTGTTTTAGGGAAGATACCTCCGAGTTCATCCTCTCCATTTGTTTGCACAGTTGTTCTAGTTGACTTTTTGGAACAGTTTGGGTGGGTGCTTGAGTAGGTTGGTTTATCCCAGGGTGATATTTTGGAGGTGGGATGGTTTGTTGAAAATGGACCGGTGGCTGTTGGTATTGGATAGGTTGGGTTTGGAACTAGTTATGGGATTGGTAGTTCTGATGGGGGTAAGTATTTTGTCCCTATGGTTGGCTAGGTTGTTGGTTATCTTTCCAGCGGAAGCCTGGGTGGTCGTTATACCTTGGGTTGAAGGTGTTTTGGTATTGAGGCTTTTGAAAGTTCAAAGCATTTACTTCCACTAGGGGTCCTCCTAAGAGAACATCCTTGATGGATGGAATGGTTGGGAATTTTTCTGTCTTATGTTCATGTTTGTCACAATTTTTGAAAACAGGGTCAACAGTTTGGATTTCATGGACTTTCCTAAGGTCTATCTCTTCAACCTTCCTAGAGAGTGTTGCGAGTTTAGACCTAAGGCTTTCCTCTTCTCTAAGTGTATGAATTCCATTAGTTCTTTGTGGCTTTTCAGAATAAGGTGAAGTTCCCAATATTTGTTTTTGTTCTGAAAGGCTTTCTAGATACTCGTAAGCATCATTTGGGGCTTTGTTGTTAAAGATTCCATTACACATCATGTCAATGAATTGTTTGTTCCTCGGACCCAACCCTTCATAGAAAATTCTCACTTGTTCAGGAATAGAAAAACCATGGTGTGGAACCATGTTAAGAGTTGATGGATGATGGTATCAAATTATTTCACCAATTTTTAGCTCAATCCTTTAAAGAAAAAGGAAATAGCCTCATCTTATCTGATTCTAGTTGATCTGGGGGACACATGGTTTCTACAATGCCATTGAACTCCTTAATGTGCTGGTATGGCAACTCGGACTCCATTCCATGGAATGTGGGAAGGTGGTTTAGGACATGGGGTTTAAAGATGTAGTTGGAATCTCCTAGGGAATTGTGTCTAATTCATGAGAGGGAATTGTTCCAGGAAGGTGTCAGGTAGTCATTCATGGTTTGATCAATTGCATTCCCCAAGTTTGGGGCTGCCTCATTTGGGTTTCCATTTTGGTTCCCACCCGAGTTTATGAGTTGGTTTTATTGAAGACACTCCATTGCAATTAACTCAATTTTGGACTCTAGAGTATTATGAAGATTAGGATCTAATGTAATGAGTTCCCTTGGTGTAATTGACTCCCCAACCCCAGGACTATCCACCCTAACTAGACGGTTTGATTGATCGCGGGTGTAGGCGGACATGCGCCAAAAGAAAAAAAATGAGAAAGGGACAAGATAAGAGAATTTGGATGAGAAAAGAAGAAATGGGGGAGAATATAATGGGTGTTTAGATTACATACTTGGGTCCCCGACAACGGAGTCAAAATTTTACTCTCTCCCAAATTTACCCAATAGATGAAGGTAGAATGGTCCTTGTAGTTTAGCTTAGGTTATCGAATCCTCAGAGGCCTAAGAAGAAACCTATAGACACGTACATTCTATGGACTATTTTTGGCTATGAAGTGGCCAACTTGGGTTGATTTTATATGGTTTTAAAGAATAACTAACAGATTTAAGTGAATTCAATTTAAAAGAATGAGTTGATCCTAGGTTATCGCTCGGGGTGGATTGGACGTATTTTCTTTTTAATGATTTCAATTTCTTAAATTTGAGATGGGTTCATTTAAGGAGATAAAACAACATCATCACTAACTGGTTTAATGCCTAAACCATTTAATACTAATCACCTATACACTTGAAGGATCGAAGTTTTGAGCACTTCAAGGTAAAGGTTCGTATTAGCACTTGAAGTGTGTGGCCTTAAATTCAACAAGGACGATGGAGTTTAAAAATCATCAAATAAAAATCTCAATTAAAGAAGTGATTATAAATTAATGAGGTGATAAATAACATCCAATCCTGCCCCTTACTACTCCCTTGGATCAAACCATAAGTGGGTTATCCCTCCATTGATTCTATGGTTTCAATGGAAGAGGAAAGTAGACTCATGAGGGAGGAAATAGAGAAGTAAAAAAACGCAATAAAATAACAATCACTCCACCGTTGTGTGATAATATCACAAGGTTTGGAATGAAAAAGTTCACACCTTGAACCAATGGTATAAAATGTATAAGTATAAGAACATAATAATAATATAAGAAGAACTTTTATTAGGAAACAAGGACGAATTAAAACAACTTACATGTGAAGGAAGAACATTACAAAGAGAAATTGGCAGCATAACATTAAGATGAAAACAAGCTCAAAAATTATCAACTCGTCCACCACCACTGCCTTAAATAGGAATTTTGGAAGCCTTGGGTCGAGAATCCAATAGTACAAAGCATCCCACTTGATTATGGTAGGCCGAGGGTGGTGGAAAGCTTGTGGAACTTAGACTTTTCCACATTTGACCCGAGGTGGCAGCCAACTTTCATCCACCGAACAGACGCGCTTTGATTACCTTCTAGATGGCCGAATCAGAGTGGGCCATAGAATAATAAAATGTATCCACAGATGTCTGATAATCTCCTGTAAAATGTGGGCCCATTTGGAGTTGTATATTCGGAGATATGATCAGATTAGTGGTCTGTTTTTCTGGGCCGTAGAATCTGTCCCAGAATTGTATCTCTAACTTGGGCCGCCTTAATGGCCACCATAGAGGCAGAATTAGCATTATTTCATGAAGCGTGATTTATTCCTCAACATTTCTTCTATCATATCACAAAATTTGGGATTCATTTGGCTAGTATGATGGGCCCCACAGTCTCATTAGTGGGCTGGTGTCCAATCTGCCTTCTCTAGAAATGCTTCCATTCATCTCTAAATATCTCCATCATCGTTTATGAGTCATCCATTGATCCCTGAATTAAAAATGTTCACATTTAAGTGTAGATACAGTTCCCAAAATATAAAATTAAAATATTGATAATTACATTCCTTAGAATCAGATGACTCATTGGGCCTAAATTGGTGTATATTAGGCTTGAAGTGCACAAATGATGAGAATGGATGTTCATAATGAAAATGCACTAACTCAGGCCCATAAGATCAAAAATGAACATTTAATACCATTAAAATGTAATTAAAATATATTTTTTTATTGTATAATAAATATATATTGTTTGTTAAACTCCCAACATATGAATACCTTAATAATGTATTCTCTTGAAACATGAATTACCAGAGAATCTTAGTGAAAACATGTATTCTGTCAAAAGTTAACTCTTTCCACATACCAAAATCCCAAAATAAATCTATATCAAACCATGATATCACTTTGTGATTATACCAGTAATGAGATCATTAATACTATCAAAAATCTCATTATCTCCTTGTCCATTCATTATGTGCATATCATCTACTTTCTAAAAATAACTGAATAAACTTTCATGGTCACTCGTACCATTAAACATAGACTTTCAAATACTTTAGGAAAAACAATAGTATAACAATACTAAGATGTTTCTTTATTTCATAGTACCATTAAATTACCTAGATAAAATAACTCTTGATAAAAATAAAATCATTCCACTCCCTTCTTAAACCATTGACCGAGCTTCATCATTTCATTCCTCAACACTTCTTTCATCTCAAATTTCATTTGTAGTCTCTTCATTGTCATCAACATAATTACTACTCATATGACCATGCTGATTCTCTTCATGAGATTTTATCTTAGGGAATTGGTTTTCATAATTCCCATACATTCCACATTTAAAAAAATTAAACATTTTTGATGCCTTAGAAATACCGGTATCCTTGTCTATAGTGTTAATTGAACCTTTTCCATTGCAATTACTAAATTTTTGTCCTTATTTTCCACACCCAAAGCATCTTACAGTTCCTTTGAAACATTCTCCCTGATGCCTCTTACCACATGATTTACATGATGGAAATTGAACTTTCTTTCCCCTATGATCATTAGAAAACTCCATCTTTCTCTTATTAGCTAAGTCAGGAAACTTACCAAAGTTGAGATTATTAATCATATTATGAGATTGCTGATTGGGCATAATAACGAGGTTTAGACTTTAAAATCTAGTTTCATTTGGTTTCTCATGTAGAATATTAATCCATTGTCCATCATATCCTCTATTATCATGATTCTTCCTGTTCCGATCCATTCTCTAAAACCCAAAAATAATAGTGGAGAGGAAAAAATCATACTAGGAAAACAACATAATCAAGGGGAGTACTTTCAATCTCTAACATCTTAGGTTTAATATTAGGTTATTCATGATCGTTATCAAAATTCTAGGACTGTAACCTATACTTATAATTAACCTTATGGACATCACTAGACATACCTTATAAATATCTATAGGGATCTTACTAAAGATTTTACATCCTAGTTTCTAAAGGTTAATTAAACCTTTCCTCTGATGCCAACTGTAAAGACCCAATATTGACGTACATGGACATTACATTAATTTTTAAGAATACTTAATACATAACAAAAACATACACCCAAGGACCTTAATAGTTTAGTGTCTTTGAAAACTCAGAACATAATCTTCTAATCATGGTGAAAGATCTTCAACATCTCTCATAAAGATATTCCACTTTTGTTTTCTTACCTAAAACCTTTATTTATATTTTGGGAAAAGAAAAAATATAAAGGGTGATCTCAAATGATCAGTAAGGGTAATCATGGAGAAAATAAAACAAACCATATACATTTGAAGTTAAAAACATGAACATATAGTTTAAACATCAAAATCACGAGCAATGACATAAAACATGGAAGTATAAAAGGAATAGATCATAATGGAACATCAATCATGATAAAATATCATGGTAATAAAACATTTAATTGTGGAAAACCATTAATCACATTATATTATTTCCATAGTAGCCAAGGCATTGTTGCCAAGACCATCATATTGGACGAAGTCCATTACTGAACCAGGTTTACATGTCGTTTCAGCCCTGTATTACTGAACTGTATTTACTTGTCGTTCTAGCCATGTTTATCTCATGAGATATAAATCTTTTCCCAATGCATTAGAGGAAGATATAGGTCCCACCCATCTCATATTGAAATAATTCTAACGTGTTCCACAAATCAATCATAAACCATTCATCATAACCCAAAGAATAAAATGGGTTTCACCAACATCATCCCAACATAACATAATCTATATAAAACCAATGGATGTCATTTCATCATAAAACCATGTAAATAATATAGATATCATACTTGAAACATAATCATACTAAATAATTTCATCTTAGATGAAAAATAGTTTTGATAAAACACTTGAAATTAATTAATGAGGAAAATATCCTTTCTTCTTTAAAATCATTTTATTTTTAAAAAAATGTCATGAAATTTTAAAAGAAAATGATTTTGTTGAAAAAAGTCATGAAAAATTGTAGATTAATCTTGATGAAAATATCATTTTATGAAACCGTAAAAAAATTTACCTGACGTATAAGTTAAAAAAACATTCTCCTCGTACTTTTTCCAGAGAAGTCAAAAAGTAACTCTTACGGTAAACAAAAGAATGATTTCTTCCATACCTTGTGGTAAAAGTAATAAAAGGGGAAAAATGACTTTAAAAAGACATGGAAAAAAATATTTTATGAAAACATTTTGAGAAAACATGGACATGGATGATAAACATAACCCCAGTAAATACTTACGAATAAACAATCTCGGATAAGAATGAGTTTGGAATAATTATACCTTACCTTATGTACAATTTCTTCTGTATGTGTCCAAGACTCTTTTATAGTGGGTTTAAACATAATATTTACTTGTAACAGAACCATAATAATATTTATGATATCAAATATGATTCACTTACGACTTTATATTACCTATTCATTTGTCAATTCCATGTTAAAGCAACATTTTGGGTAAAATTATTTCAATTTTTGTACGTGTTTTGACTTTTAATTATTCATATGATTACTTAGATCATGATTTCCTACTTCCAGAATGTAAAAAATGATTTATATATAATATATATTAATAATATATATATATATATAAAATATTTATAAATGGAATTAAATACACTGTTCATGGAGACGGTAGGTTGTACGTATGCAAGAACGTTGTTTTCATTTTCTTATTAAATTGGATGGAAGTAAATGAAATATATATATATATATATAAATCCAGTAGAATTATTATGTAATATATTTCATGATTCCTTATTATATATACTTTATAATCATTCTTGAATGGTTAACATGGAGAATGAATCTCATCGCATCGTGGAGACGGTAATCCGTACGTTCGCACGAGCGATGATATCATTCCCATAATTAATGAATGGAATTGGAGTGGATGATATTATACCTCATAATTAGAATAATTTTATAACAATAATATTTAGTTATTATTTCCACCATTATACCCATCCAAGTAAGGTGGTGGTGGAAAAACAGATTACACCACAGCGTGGAGACGATATTCTGTATGTACGAACGCGCGGTGATTTCATTTTTCATAGAATGGATAGAAGGTGAAATATAGTTGTTTCATATTTATAATAACAGATCAATATATTATTTATACTGATGTTATTACTTTATAATTAAACAACTAAATAAGAGGAAGTATAAGAAGAAATAAATTTGAACAAATCAGAAAAAAATATTACATCTTCTTCGACGCGCCTCTTCTAAACCATCTCTTAGGTAACTAAATATGGTATTTGAAGAACACAAAGGCCTTTAATATGTTTCTTGGGAAGTTTAGAATAGAAATGGATAGGGTTTGTCCGAGCTTGAAGGCTCAAAATGTTTTTAAGAGGAGAGGGAGAAGGTGCCCTTTTATAAGAGAGGAGAGGGGGACTTTAGGAAACTCTCAAAAATATTAATTTATAATAAACACGAAACCCACATAAAAACATCAAAAATGTCTCAAAATTGAATATTTTATGAGATAGGGTTTTACTCTCCTCAACCAATAAAATTTCTACATGTTTTTATTTTATTTTAAACCTTATCATTTTTATCTATCCTTATTTAATCCATTTAATTTTATTTGTGGTAATAATGTTATAAATTTTAAATGGTTATAAATACTTCCTTATGTGTTATTAATTTTACATAATTGGATACTTTATGACATGGTATACCATATAAATTTTAATTTTTAGTTTTTAAATATTTTTGTGATTTTTAAACAATTTAATAATATGTTATATTTATAAAATATCAATATTGTAAATTTTGGAATTATTCATTTATTTGAATTTAAATAAAATCCACAGAGAAGATATATTCGAACAAAAATATTTAATATATTTTTAACATGTCTTATTCATCTGTAATTTTCGTGGATCACATTAATTATTTCATATAATATTTATTTTAATATTTTTAAAACCATTTATTTGATATTTCAATCAATAAAATAATTTCTACATCACCATTATGTCACAATTAATGATAATTATTTAATCCCTAAAAATTCTAAATAAATTACAGTAATTTAGATAATTTTATTATCTTTCTGGTGAATATTTATTTTTGAATTTTTATGAAGTTTATCACTATATTATAATTATTACACTTATAAGATAAAAGAGAGTGACATGTTGTCACTTTCTTTGGTTTTAATAATAATTACATTCTTTTCACGGTCAAAAGTCCATGAAATGAATTTATTCCGACCCTTAGGTGATATGGATCGAATTTTATTCATCCAATAGAATTTTGGTAGGTTTTAGGGTAAATTTATAATCTTATTTTTACCCTTAATTACCCGATTTATCTTTGACTGTAGTAAATAAAATTACTATAGTTTCTATTCAAAATATCTAAAAATAAAAAGTATCATTTTAAAATAATTTGGACCTATATATTCCAAATATAGAATCCATTTTCCAAATTCAAAACATAGAATTTTCATTATTTAATTTAAAATTAATCTCGTTGTTGAGAAAACGGGTTTTAAGAGTTAAAACACTACAAAATATTGAAATGATTTTACCTATGAATTCAATGTAAAATTAATGATAATGACTTAAATTATATTTAATGGTAAAAATATATTCTATTTATACTTTAAAACCATTAAATATTATAATTTAACCATATAAATTATCTTGATGAAAAATTTTATTTTTAATTAAAATTTAGCGTATTTTTACTATTCATCAAAATATGAAAGTTAACAGAAAAATATTAAAAAATTATCCAAAGTAAATTTTTAAATAATTATTATAATGAATATGTTTATTTTCTCAAATTGAACTCATAAACATATCAAAAACTCGATATGAAGTGGGTGTGCAATCAAAAGGTGGAAAAACTACAATTTTTGAAAAATACTTATTTTACAAGAAAATTTTATTTTGTTCCCATACCATGTTCTAGATAATGTGTAAGATGAATTATAATGTTTTAAAATTAAAATTTTGATTAATACTATTCATAACGATTAGTTCATAATAATATTATAACAATATATCGTTGTTTAGTGAAACTCGGTATTGCGTACAACACACGCTATTGAGGAAGGTCGCTCTTATGTGCAACACAAGACAAGAATAGTGTTTGCATATAATACAAGATAATAATGTTTTGTGTTTAGTGAAAGCTAATTTTGGTGTTGCGTACAACACAATACATCAATGAAATTTAAAAAATAATATTTCTCATAAAATCTTGGGATGTTACAGCGGTTATAGTGTAAGGACATCCCTACTAAGATGAATTTTTTGGTATGGAGGTTGCTGAATCGGTCAATTGCAATAGAATAAAACATTCAATGAAAGGTTATTTCTATGGTGTCACGTTGTTTCTGCTACAATAGTCCGAACAATGAGTCGGCCTTTCATTTGTTCTATATGAGTGATTGGCCTGTAGAACTATGGTGTGCTTTTGATATGCGAATATCATCTAGACGTGATTTCAATTCTATGTAGGACTTCATCTCTTTCTATTTTATGGAGTTAGATCATAGTGAGATGTAGAAGAAAATTCACATCATCCCCTTTAGATCCATCTACTAGATCATTTGGGAGTCATGGAATACAACCAGGTTGGACAAGCAACCTGCAATCTCTAGTATGTTGATAAAGGTGAAGGTACTCATTTACAAGTTGGATGTATGTTTGAAGGGTGGGAAGAATTCTCTGGCGCTGAACAGGTTCCTTAATAGACCTATTTCAAATAATAGTTTTACAGGTCAGTGGGTAAAGTGGAATCCTTATGATAGTTGTAATAAGCTTAATGTTGATGGTTCCTTTATGAAAGGATGCATGCGAGGGGGAATTCTACTCAGGTATTCAAATGGGTCAATGTTTCTAGATTTCAGAGCGAACTATGGTCTGGGAAATTCCTTATGTGTGGAGGTGAGGGCCTCTCTCACTGGGGTCTATCTTTCCAAAAGGTTCGGATTTTAGGTCGGTGAGGTAGAATCTGATTCCCAGATTTTGGTGCGGTCTATACAAGTGAAAAGCAATCCACCATGGGATTTGATCTATCTCATTAGAAGATGTTCGATGGAAATAAATGAAGGTTTTTGGGTCCACAATATTTGGAGAGATGCTAATTTTACTGTGGATGTTCTTGATCATGCAGGAAGAGAGGAGGAACCATTGGTGATTTACTCCGCTGTTGGATCTCTTCCACAGGAATATAAGGATGTTGTCTGGGGGTATGCCCTTGGACTTCATCATCTTCAACCTCCGTGATTTGTATATTTTTCATGGGTGTCCTAACATCCTTTAATAAAAAATTAATTTTCGATCTATTAATGGCATGTGTTTTTCATTTATTCATCGTGCCATATTGACTATGCCCAGTTGTTTATGCTTCAGTTAATATAGATTCATGTTTCCACTATTTTTAACCATTACTGAGCATTTGAGCTCACCCCTTTCATTTGTTTACCTTTATCAGGTTATGAAAAGAAGACCACTTATTGAGTTTATGTGGGTGTAGTTTTTTTAGTTTTTTTTATGTGTTGTATTTTGTTACCTTTTAAATGTAATTTGTGTTACATATATGTATCTAGATTCTTCAAGACAACTAAATGGATATTTCCTTCAGAAATTAATTCCTTATAACCATGACAATATACTTATTAATGAACCATCTTCAGTCTAGAGGGGTCTATGAGTTACAAAAATATGTGGTAGCTGTAGTGACATCAACTAACCACATGAAAACGGAAGTCAAATTTCTATAGAATAATATTTTTCATTATTTGAATTACCTTGATTACTCATTAGTGATCGACTAACCGACTTCAAAAATATATTTTGTAAAGGACTATTATAGAACTATGTATTTCCATTAAATATTATAACCCTCTATCATCAATAAATAATTATGAAAGAGGAATTATAAAACTTTTTGATCAATAAAACTCGAGAGAAGACTTTGAGAAAAAAACTAGAAATATTTTATAAAAAATCATGATCATGCTTTATGGGAATACTAGGAAAACTTTAAAACGCTAATTGGTAAATAATAAATGGGATTCCACTTCACATTCTAGTGGATCCCAAACATATATCTTATTAGGTTATTCAAAAATTTGAACATGGAACTATAATAAGTTGAGAAGAATATGATGTTACAGTCAGATGAAATTGAAGAAATTTGAAGAGTTTAATATGAGAATAAAAATATAAATAAATAGAAATAAATGATGTGGCATAACTAATTCCTAAACCAATGAAAATTCACATCCTACCATAAGCTACTCTTTTTTAACACATAATTTATATTTTTTTCTCATAAAATTGAAGATATTTTGGTTGGGACCCTTCATGGTGATTAATATCTACCCACAAGAAGCTATAGACACTGAAAGCACAAATGATTGTTTCTTATTAACCACTTTTTTTAAGGTTGGGTCTGAAACCTCATTTATTATTAAAGCAAAGGAAATACCTCTTTAACTGGGTAGAGGTAGACCCATTACATAGCCCAAAGGCCTAGTGGGCATTTATCCCAATACATGGCCAGTAGGCCCATTTAATTGGCCCAAAGCCCATTCTATGAATAGAAATGCTAAGGTACTCGTACTGCTATAGCTCCGTACAATACCCGCCTCTGCTACAGTACCTCGTCACCGCTACAGGGCTCGTCGTCGCTACATTACCATCGCTGCTACAGTACGCTGCGGTATTGCTATAGTGCCTGTGCCAAACGGGTTATGAACCCCCATTTTTCATGTAGAATTAAGGGGTGCATACCACTAATCCAAACCCCAACTACCTTATCAACCGTTCAAGGTTCCTATTCTTTACTAATATGTACAATAACACTCGGGTCGAATCCTCATTGATGATTCTTTTTAATAGTCGATTGTTTTTAGTTGATAGTACTTTGATTGGGGGGGGGGGTTTGTTTGTAGAGATTAAATAACTTTATTAATGATTTTTGTTTGATTTAACAATTTTATAAATATGGGTGTGAGTTCATCATTATGTTTTTAATCTTGTGATATCCTTGATCCTTTCTATATATTCCATTAAATTAACACCCATGTCACAAGTTTATGTTGATTGGAATTCCCAAGTGTTAAGGATTTAATCCAAGACTTAACATAACTTAGAGTTATAATATTGATCATATCTTGTTTTTCATAGTATATTTATGGTTCCAATAATCCATGGAATCCACTTGTTAAACAAAATATGTTATTAATCTACGACATGTTAAGTCCAACATACACAATGTTAAATAAAAGAATACTCGTTGAGAAAATACTCTCAATCACTTAAAATCCCTAAATTTCGACTCACCCCAATGGTAGATTTAATCATCCATTAATATGATTAAAAATTTGTTTTGTTATGTTTATAATGATGATTTAATAAGAGAAGAAAAATAATGGGATAAGAAAAGAGTTGTGCATCGAACACAAACACACAAATGGTGATGAGAATTAAAAATAGAATTTCAATTGAATGAGGAAGAAAAATAAGGGAATTGTTTTCATCTTGATTTAATATATTTTAATAGATTTAATATTTAAGAATAGAGGGTTGATTATTAAAACATAATATGAAGAGGAAACATGCATTAAAAAATAATTACAAAATAAAGACTTACAAGATTACAAATGAAGAAAACCAAAAAAGTAAATAAAATCTAAGAGAGGAGGAAGGGTCTCTCAAGTGAAAACATATGTATGTAAGGTCCTCCCAATCCCTTTTAAAGAATTTCTTCATGCCAATATATGCTCATCTCTTCTAAAATTCCAACCACATGCAGGGAGAATAGGGGATTGTATTTATAGCTCAAGGAGGTGGACAGTTTGCATTCCAAATCTTCCCCTCCACTTGCATCGCCAATTTAGCCCTCCAAACAGCTGAATCTCGAGTTGACCTCTTCTTCCAAGTTGTATATATTGATTTTTGACGCCATCCCTAAAAATTGGGCAGCCATTGGAATTTTTTATCCAATGATATGGATATTTTACTTAACAATTTTCACCTATCCTTTTTTTCAAAACTTTTTCGAAGGCATAAATGTGAATGGGTTTTTGAATAGTAATATGCCCTCAAATAAAAATAATTTATTCTAAAAAGTTGGCCACCCATATCTAATATTTCACACCAAAAAATACCAGCCTCATTTGATGATTAAATTAGGAGACAATTCTAGAATAGTGTCTTGATTTTAATTCCCATTTAGAATGGTGGGCTGGACTTCAAAGCTTCATTTGGCCCCCTTATTTTTGTATTTTGGAATTGAAATTTTTATTCAAGAATACTTGAATTTTTATTAGAATTTTTGAGAAGAATGAGTGAATTTTTACTTCTGTATTGGCCCCAGAAATCTTACCTTCATGGATGGTCCAGTTTCCTCACAGATTCTATGGGCCTTCTTGTGTGGTTCATATGACCCTTCGAATGGAAGAATTGTCCAAGGATTACTCATAATGACATGTGGGAAATTTAATAAGGAATACTAAAAAATAGGAACCACACAATTTGAATTAGTAGGGTGATGGTTATTATTAAACTAGTAAACTAACTTGAATTTGGATTAATTCAAATAGTGCTCAAAAATTATAATTAATATTCAAACATTAATATTTCACAAAATTATACAGATTTAATATAAAAATGGACTATATAAAACGTTATGAAAATATTAATAACATCAACCCCCCCACTTATTCTTGTGCATTTCCTCCTGTACAATGAACATAAAACCATGACAAAAATCATTTTCACTCACGAACAAATATTAAAATTTTGTTTTCCCCAATCAAGGGAGGTTTACACAATTTCACTCATCCATATTGAATTTCACCACAAGTTGTTAATCAAACAATGTTCCAAAAACAATTCATTTTTTCATTCTCAAATTTAGGAATAGAAAATGTGGACACTCAAAACTCACACCTCTCAAGATGATAAAATTCATTAATGGAGGTACACTCTTTCACCAACTGAAAGTTAAAATATTAGAGTTTTAAAGAGCTCTAAGTTTTCATTCCCTGTCATAAAGTGCACAAGAATCGAGATATCTTCTGAAGGGGTTTTTTTTGTGTATATGGGATTGTAGGAAGATGGTATCCAAAATACAAGAAAAGGGGGGGTAAATACCCACATGTAAAAAGAAATGCACTTATTTTTGAAATGAGAGATGAAAGGAAATGGAAACACATATTTAAAAGGGAATGAAAATGTAAAATAAGAAACAAAATAGGAAGGAAATTTGAAGTGGATGAGAAGATGAAATATTTACAAACCAAAAAACTTCTCTCAATGACATAAGCATCCATTTTTTTTCATTTTTTGAAATTTGAACTTGAAATAGATCTCGAAATCATCTCCTAACCCATGATGGATCTCCCCATGAAACAAATTTTAATAGTTATAACAATATAAAAGGTTGAACAAGAGTGATTTTGGACCAACCCACAACACAACCCATTCTTATTTTTTTTTGTTTTCTTAAAACTTTTCAATATCATTTATACAATAAAGACATATATACATTCCTAAACCCCAGAGAAGGACAACCTCACCCCCACACTTAAATTTATGTTTTTCCTCAATCATATGATAACATGGTGAAAATCAACAAAAGCATACCCAAAATGATATCAATTCACCAGGAAATTAAATTTCAAAAAATTATGCAATGAAAATCCATGTTGATATTGGGTGGGATAAGGGAATGGGCTTTTAATGTGGAAAACAAAGAAAAGGCTTTCATAGGATCTAAGAGGCTTTCAATAGGAGGATTAATGTGTGGTTAATGGGAGGTTATTTGGCTATTATAATTCTCATGGGGTTCAGAAAATGACTCTATCATATTAATGCACACAAAATTTGGAAATTCAGCTAGAAGGTCCACAAACTCAAGACTCACAAATGGGGGTAAAAAACATACATTTTGAAAAGATTCACATATATGTCCTTTGAATGAAAGAGAATGTCATTACTCATGGGTGGGGAAAATCATTTTCCAAATAAAAAACAAAGCATTCAAAATTTGTTGGTCTTGACACGATATTCTTTATCCAGATTTATGAAGAGACCACGAAATTTTTTAGATGAAACCATGTCTTTTAACTCACAAAAATAGTTGTAAAAAAATTGAAAATTGGATGGTGAGTAAGCATGATTCTTTATTTTTCATATTTTTTTTAAATTATTATTATTATTTTTTTTTTTTAGTTTTTAATAATGACACTCCCACATAAAAGAGAAAGATTAAATAAAACAAATTTGATGAAGAAAGGGGATAAAAATTAGAATGAGGGAGGAAGAAGAAGAGAGAGAGAGAGAAGAAGAAGAAGAAGAGTTAAATGGAAAACAGCGCACCCTGGTTTGGATTTGGTGGGTTGCCATATCTATCCCATAGTTAGTCAACTAAAGAAGTTAGGGATAACATTAAAGTCAATGTGGTTCCAGGATTTTGTGCCCTCTCATGGTGATTCTTTAACCGATGTCCATTAACTGTGAATTTCCATTTAGAAGAGGGGTCTTGGACAAGAACTACACCAAATGGGTAAACATTAGTAATAACAAAAGGACCTTCCCAACAAGAATTAATCTTACCTCGGTGAATTAAAAATCAAGAATTGAAGAGAATTACCATTTCACCTTCATGAAATACCTTTCTTAGAATGTTTTTATCATGGAGAACCTTAGATTTTTCTTTTTAAAAATTGGAATTATCATATGAATCAAGTCAAAGATCCTCCAGTTTAGTCAACTGCAATAATATCTCTTCACCCTATTTTTCACAATCAAAATTAATTTTTTTCATAGCCCAAAAAGACTTACGTTGGATTTAAACTGGTAAATAACATGATTTTCCAAATAATAGCCTAAATTTAGACATCCCAATGGGTGTTTTATAGGCAGTTTTATAATCCCAAAGTGTTTCACCAAGTCTTTTAGACCAATCTTTTCTGGCGGGCTTAAAAATTCTCTCATGCATTCTTTTGAATTTTCTATTAGAAAGTTCAGTCATGCCATTTGTTTGGGAGTGATATGCATTAGACGTTTTATGTTAAACAACATTATTTTTCAAAAGAGATTATATGGTTTTATTAATAAAATGGGTTACTATGTCACTTATCAAGGCACGCGGTGTGCCAAATCGGTGGAAGATGTGTGTCATTATGAACTCACTAACAGTATGTGAATACTCTTTTCTAGTGGGTTTGGCCTCAACCCACTTAAAACCATAATCAACTGTAAGAATAATGTATGAGAATCCATTGGAAGGGGGAATGGTCCCATGAAATCGATTCCCCAAACATCAAATATCTCACGGAAAATTGAAGGATATTGGGGTATTTCATTTTTCTTTGATACTGTGCAAATCTTTTGGAAAGTGGAACATGTTTGACAGAACTCATGTGAGTCCTTAAAGAGTGAAGACTAGAAGAATCCAAAGTCCAGAACCTTTTGGGAGGTCCTTTATGGTCCAAAGTGGCTACCTCTAGGAAGTGAGTGACAGAATTCTAAGATGGAGGAATGCCTATCTTCCTCAACACATCTCATAATTACCATGTCAGCCCCAGTTTTCCAAAGTTTATTATCTTCCTGAAAATATAATTTAGAATCACTTTTCAAATTAATTTTTTGTTCTTTTGAAAAAAATAGGGAAAACACCATAAACCAAATAATTTACATTTGGGGCATACCATGGTGACATTATAGTGAGAGATGAAAGGAGATTAGTGGTGAATTCCGGATCAATGATTTCTTACTGAGATAAATTAGAAATTCTACTCAAGTGATCAGCCATAGGGTTTTATTTTCTTGGTTTACCTTGGATTTCATGGTCAAACTCATGGATAATTAAGATCTATCTTATTAACCTCGGTATGGAATCACTTTTCTTGAGTAAAAACTTTATAGAAGAATGATTTATGAAGATAATGATTTTTGCACCTAATAGATATGGACTAAATTTATCTAAGGAAAAAATGACTTCTAAAAGTTCTTTTTCTATGATAGTGTAGTGAGATTGAGTTTCATCCAATATTGTTGAGGCTTAATAGATGACATGAGGAATCCTTTCTCTTCCTTGACAAAGAACAGCTCCAACGGATCTATCAGAATCATCACACATCAACTCAATGTGTATGGACCAATATGGGGGCTAGATTATCGGGGTAGATGCTAGAGCAGTTTTGAGTTAAATGAAGTCACTATTGCAAACCTCATTGAAATGTAAAGTGACATCATTTTGGAGCAACCGAGTGGGTGGGAGGGAAATTCTACTGATGTTATGGATGAATCACTGATAGAAACCAGAATAGATGAGGAATTAATGGATGTCTCAAATAGTGGTGGGTTAATGAAGAGATTGGATCACTTCAATTTTGGCAGGATTGACTTAAATACCCTCTTTTGAAATTGTGTGCCCTAGAACAATCCCATTTGTAACCATAAAGTGACATTTTTTAAAATTTAACACAAGGTTAAACTTGACACATATTTAAAGGACTAGATAGAGTGAATACAATCATGATTCTAATGACTCACCATAAATGGTAAAGTCATCCATAAATACTTCCATGAAGTGTTCAATGAATTCCAAAGAGATAATCATCATACACCTCTGCAATGTTTCAGAATAATTGAAAAGGCCAAAAGTCATTCTGCTATATGCATATGTTCTAAAGTTGCATGTGAAAGTAGTCTTTTCTTGGTCTTGAGGTGAGATTAGGATTTGGAAGTAGCCGATGTATCCATTAAGAAACCAATAGTGTGACTTTCTGGCTAATATTTCTAGCATTTGATCAAGGAATGAAAGAGGGTAATGATCTTTCCATTTTTCCACATTCCATTTTTGGTTATCAATGCACACACACCATCTGTTATTCACTCGAGTTGTGACTACATCCCCATGTTCATTTATGGCAATATTTATCCCACCCTTTTTAGGTAAAACTTGAATTGGACTGACTCATTCACTATCATAAATTAGATATATAATACCAACATTAAGAATCTTGGTGATCTCTTCCCTAACTAGCTCAGGTATGAGTGGATTGACTCTTCTTTGTGGTTGTATAATTGGTTTAGATGATTCATCAAAATGGATGAGATGCATTAAAAGTGTAGGTTTGATTACTGGTATGTCATCTAGGGTCCAAACTAAGGCCTTTTTTCCCTCTAACACATAAACATGTTTGGAATCCTCGGTTTCAGTAAGTGAAGTATAGATAATGACAGGATAAAAGTGATCATGGAAAATGAATGCATATTTCAGGTGTTCAGGAAGAGGTTTCAGATCAGTCTCATCTTTCATTTGTGGGATAGAAAATATAGGAATAGAGGAAGGGATTTCAGTAGCTTCAGTTTCATTTTCCTTAATATTGTCCAAGGTGGAGCAGTAGAAATCATAGTTGATGTGGGATTCAAGAGATTTTTCAAGTTATTCCTGATTGATATAGTCTATAAATGGGATGTTAACATCAACTTCACCATTTATAACATGTTTAATAATGGTGCAGATTTCTCAAGATCCTTTCTCATTATAACATGATGAACATGATGGAATAGGGTTAAATTTATTCTCATAAGTGTCCTCAAAATCTTGGATTGAGAATGAAGAGTTATCCTCAAATGGGTAACGCATGTCTTGGAAAATGTTGAAATTAACCTGTTGGTCACCAGATTACAAGAATAAGATGTATGGATGGATATAAATCTTGATTCTAGCAGTCATGAGGAATGGTCTTCCTACAATTAGGGGATATCGAGAAGAGTTCATCTCACCTTCCATGTCAAGGACATAGAAATCGGATGGGAAGTTAAGATCATTTACACGAAAAAGGACATCCTTGGTTATTCCTTCAAGACTAACTAAGTTTCTATTGGATAAATGAATGGAAACACCTGTTGGGTGAAAGGGACCTATACCAAGTTTGGAGAAGTTAGATTTGGATGTGAGCTTAATTAAGGCTCCTAGGTCTATGAGTGTATCATTGAAGTTGGAACCTCTAATTTGGCATGGAACCGTAAAGGTCCCAAGATCTTTGCACTTTATGGGAATAGACTGCAGGGTGGAAACATTTTCGAAGGCCCTAAGTTTCCTTTTGTGGGTGCACAATTCCTTAAGAAACTTGGTAAAGTTAGGGATTTTTTTATGTAATCTAAGAGGGGAATTCCTACTTCAACGCAGCTAAACATGTCGAGCATTTCATGATTGGTTTCAAAGGACTTATTTGTCTTAGAAATGGCATGAGGAAAAGGAATTGAGTTCCTAAGTGTAATGGAAGGAGGTGAGGGAATGGATTTAGGTTCCTTTTCAAGTTTCTTTTTCTTTTCATTTTCTAGGTTAACATTTAAAGAGGGGTGGTAGGTCTCATTATGAGGCATAACAATTTTCTTTCCTGATCTAATTACAATTTCACATACATTTCCCATGGGGTTGGGTAATGGTTGATATTGGATTTGGGAAGAATATTATTATTGTTGTTGGCTTAGGTGGGAAGAAAGTGGAGCAATTTGTGTTTCAATGTTCTTGAGGCTAGAATAGGTAAAGGAGGCAAGATCTTCCACTGCACTTTCCCATAGTTTCTTGGACGAAGAGGCTTGTCCTGGATTGGGATTACCATGATTTTGGTTCTTGGAAAAAGGATTTTATTGGTTTGGTAATTGGGAAGGCTCACTAGGATAGTGAATCCAGGAGGAGGATGGTTCCATTGAGGTTAAGGAACAAAAGGATAAGGTTGTTGGATGTTACCACCACATTGACCAAATTGGAATTGTTCTAGTTTTTGATAAAGTAATTGAGAGGGGTGAGAAATGGGATTCACATATCTCAAGTTATGGTTATATGTAGTATCGAAGGGATCAGAATGGGGTTGGTTGAAGTTTCTAACAAACTAACCTGGTTTTTTAGGGTTTGGGTTCCACTGAGAATATGTTGCATTGAGATCTATTGATCCAGATGAATCAGATTGATCCTTTTAAAGTTGTGGACATGTGTCAGTTGGATGAGATGGGGAGCTACAGATTCCAAAATTCTTGATAAGTCCAGGGAACTGAGATTGTGGAGAAGATGATTTTGGGGATTTCGATGCCACATCAAGTTGTCCCACAAGACCTGTCAGTTCACTTATCCACTCAATCATCTTCTTAGACTCTATGGATTGATTGTCTTGGACTTGTTTTACTTGATCATGTGCGGGATCATGGAATTGTAGTGTGTTTTCTACCATGTTGCCTATGAGATATCTTGCAGCAGCACGAGTTTTATAAATAAGAGCAATACCACATACAACATCAATGAGGGTTCTCTCCATAGTCAATAACCCCTCAAAGAAGTATTGGATCATGAGTTGGTCAGGGACTTGGTGGTGTGGGCAGGTTGCAACAGGCTTTTTGAACCTCTCCCAGTATTCATGGACTGATTCATTTGGTAATTTATAGATACCCCTTATTTTCTTTCGGATGGAAGCATTTCGAGAGGCCTGAAAGAATTTCTCCAAGAAAATCCACTTCATGTCATTCCATGTGTTCATGGAACTATGAGGGAGGTAGTAAATCCATGACTTGTCAGAGTTAGTTAAGGAGAAATGGAATGATAAAATTTTGATTTGTTCATCATAAACCCATTGAGGCTTCATAGTAAAGCACACCACTTGGAACTCATTAAGGTGGATATATGGATCCTCACCGGCTTGCTCGTGGAAATGAGGAAGAAGATGAATCAAACACGATTTGAGTTCGAAGTTAACCTCTATGTTTGGATATTTAACACTAAGGGGTTGGTAATTCATATCAGGGGAAGCATGTTCTTTAGGTGATTGTTCCCTAGGATTGGACATATCTAATTCAATTGGTTGGACAAGGACTGATTATTGAATTAATTGATAATATCTTATGTCCCTCCTAATTTGGAAAAGTGTTCGCTCAATTTTAGGGTCAAAAAAATATAAGGGATTGTTTGGGAGGCTACGGGGAATTTAGAGAGATTTTTGAAGAAAGAGGAAGGCAGGTTTCTCTTTGTGTTTTTTATATTTTTTTAATTTTGTATTTTACAGCAACCAGAAACTAACGACTACTTAACTACACCATCCGGAATAATGGAGCCATTATAAAGCACAAAATATTGTTTCCTATCGACTATTCAAGGTCTCGATGCTCTACTAATGTGTATATCAGCACTCGGGTCGAATTCTCGGTGATGATACATTTTAATAGTCCATTGTTTTTAGTTGATTGTATTTTTATTGGGGGGTTTGTTTCCATAGCATAAATGAAGTGATTAATGATTGGTGTTTGATTTAACAATTTGATAGATATTTAGTTCAGTTCATCATGAGTTAGTTAATCTTTTGATATCAATGAGCCTTTCTTTATATTGCATTAAATTAACACCCATGTCACAAGTTAACGTTGATTGGAATTTTCAAGTGTTAAGGATTTAATCCTATCCTTAACATAACTTAGGGTTATAATCTTAATAATATATTGTTTATGGTAGTGTATTTATGGTTCCAATAATCCATGGAAACCACTCATTAAAAAAACAAGTCTTTAATCCAATACATGTTTTGTCCAACATACACAATGTTAAATTAAAGAATACTCATCGAGAAAATACTCTCAATCACTTAACATCCATAAATTTTGACTCACCCAAATGGTATATTTACTCATCCAGTAAGATGATTAGAAATTTGGGTTATTATTTTTATGATAATGAGTTAATAAGAGAATAAAAACAATGCGACAAGAACATAGTTGTGCTTCGAACATAAACACACAAACGGTGATGAGAATTCAAAATAGAATTTCGATTGAATGAAGAAGAAAAAGAAGGGAAGTTCTTTCATCTTGATTTAAAATATTTTAAGAGAGTTAGAATTTAAGAAAATATCTTGGATTATTAAAAGAAAATATTAATAGTAAAAATTCATTCAAACATAATAACAAAACAAAGACTTAAAAGATTACAAATGAAGAAAAGCCCAAAAGTAAATGAAATCAAAGAGAAGAGAAAGGGGCTATCAAGTGAAAACATTAGTTTGGAAGGTCCTACCAAGCCTTTGTAAAGGAATTGTTCATCCCAATATATTATCCTCTCTCATTAAATGAGATCCACATGCAAGGAAAATAGGGGGTTGTATTTATAGCCCAAGGAGGTGGGTAGTTTGCATTCCAAATATTCCCCTCCACTTTCATCACCGATTAAGTCATACAGAAAGTTGAATCTCGAGATTATCTATTCTTAAAAGTTGTATATATTTATTTTTACTATCATCCCTAAACATTGGGAGGCCATTGGACATTTGGAGCCAACGATATGGAAATTTTACTAAATAGTTTTCACAGGTCCATTTTTATCAACACCTTTTCTAAGGCTGAATTGTGAGTGGGTTTTTGAACAGGAATTTGCCCAAAAATAAAAATAATTTATTCTAAAAAGTTGGCCAATAATATCTTATCTTTCACAATAAAAACTCCCAGCTAGATTTGATTCATAAATCATGTCACGACCCGTCCTCGGGGCCCATGCCGTGACTACCCCAAGCTCGCCTTCCATAGGCCAGGGGCTGGCATCTAGCACCAATGGCGTAAATCCCGATAACTGGGAAAGCATTGCCTTTATAAACGTAACAAAACACCACAGAGTACAAGCGAAAGTAAAACACTAAGTACAAAAAGGAAGTTCTGAAAAGTAAATGGGCCAGAATACAAACCCAATCGAAAGTACAGCTACAACTAAAAGAAAGTACAACATAAAAGACTACAGCTGGAAGAACGAAAGCAACTCCTGGGTCGTCCTCCTCGGATCCTACCTGAAGGGTAGGTACAGATAGCGCAGCTCCTGGATCGTCCACCACAGATCCTACCATAAGGGTAGGTACAGATAGCCTCCACAACGATCTCACCCACCAACCTCATCCGAGTTTCGTCTCATCGTGAAGTCCACCTCCGAATACTGACTCGTCGTATGGTCCACCTCCGGGTACCGTCCAGTCCTTGAACACTCGGCCTCTGTCAGCACTGCTTGTCATCTGTAACAAACACAACGAGGTGCGGGCATAGCCCGTGCAGGGGTGAGTATAACGATACTCAGTAGGGCCCCCGAGACCCTCAAGGTCTCACTAAATCCAACAAGGATAACCACAAAGAAGATCTCAACAGATAACCTCTACTTAGGTATATGCCCATACATATACCTAAGTTATCAAGTAACCCATCTCAATATTGAGGAAACACAATTATTATGAAATCAACGGATATCTACTACCCAAGTATATTACCATACATATACATAAGTTATCAAGTGACCCATCTCAATCATGAGGAAACACAAAGATTATAGACTCAGCTCAACCAGGATTAAATTCATGACGTCGAAACCACGGCTGCTAGAGAACTCCTCCTCCGTCAAGTACAGAGGGCATGTCGCTACATCCAAGTGCGCTGAACTCCTACTCTGTCGAGTTCATAGGGCATGCTGCCACAACCAAGCACGCCGAACTCCTCCTCTGTCGAGTTCAGAGGGCCTGCCGCCACAACCAAGTGCGTCAGACTCCTTGGACTGCTGTAGTACTCCACCTGTCGAGTACTGTGGGCCTGCTGCTACAACCAAGCGCTTCCCACCATGGGTCTGCCGCCACAACCAAGCGCTCACCCTCATAGATTCCAGAGGTACTCCTTCTGTTGAGTACCGCGGGTCTTCCGCTACAACCAAGCACTCCTCCGTCGTGGGTCTGCCGCTACAACCAAGCGCTCCCCCTCATAGCCTCCAGAGGTACTCCTTCTGTTGAGTACCGCGGGTCTGCCGCTACTACCAAGTGCTCCTCCACCGTGGGTCTGCTGCTACAACCAAGCGCTCCCCACTGGGCTATCCGAAACACATCGAATCGATAGATCAGCAGTCGTCAAGTCTCGGCCAGCTACTAGGTCTCTGCACTCTGTTAGCTCGTCACTGGGAGGGTCCGCTCCACAAGCTACTGGTCAATACTCCAAGTATCACAAATTTCCATGAGGAAGTATCTCAAAGTACCGCCTCGTCATAGGTTTCTCAACGCAACAGACGGCGCGTCAGTCGGACGCCCGGTCTGTAAGTTACTAGCCTTTTCGTCCCAGGGGCCCGGTTGGTTTCGTGTGCAAACCAACCTGGCCGTATATCGACTGTACCCCGAACTCTCATAGGGTATGCTCATAGGGACCGTTTCTCAACGTGATCACCAACGCCGCTGACGGTTCGTTAAACGGACGTCTGGTCTGAAAGTTATCAGCCTTTCCGTTCCAGGGGCCCGGTTGGATTCCGGGTACAATCCAACCTAGTCATTATCCAACTACATCCAAAACTCAGGAAAAGCATTCCAAAAGTTCCGTCTCATCAAGAGGAAACCAACAAAGTTGACGACACGTCAATCGGACGTCCGAAGCTCGAGATATAAGTGTTTCCGCTCCGAGGGCCCGGTTGGTTTCGTATCCGAACCAACCCGTTCGTACTCAAAGTTCTCTGAAACCTTGATTTTAATATAACAAAACGACCATCTCGATCCAAGGATCGCTACGCAACTGACGGTGCATCGATCGGAGGTTCGTAGCCCAAGTTATGGGCAACAGACCGAAAAAGTCCGGTATTAGGGGGTTCGGGCCTGCTCCGACCCGGCCTGGTACCCCCTGGGTCGGCCCGAACCGGGTCGACCCGTCCCGGGTCCGGTTCAGGCCCGCTTGGGCGTGGCCCATCCCGGCTGGCGCGGCGCAGCCCGGCTTGGGCGCGGCCCGGCGCACTGGCCAGGTGGCTCGGCCAAACGGCCGAGCCGTTTGAAACTTGGGGGGGGGGGGGGGGGGGGGCGCTGCCCCCTGCTTGTTGTAAACGTGGACCCATAATGGGGGCTTCTCATGTCCGTCCCGCCGGGGGTTCAACCCCCGGCTCTTCCTCTGACCGGCCGGCCGGCTTCTGCCGCCACGGGTCCAGCGAGGGCCGGTCCCCCTACTCCGACGCCGGAGGCCCGGAACCGGCAGCCGGTCCCCCTGCTCCGCCGCGACTTGTTCTGTCCGGTGCGGCGCAACTGTGCCCTACCCCTCCACCGTGGCCCCGCTCCGGCCGCGATGTCTTCGGGTTTTTCCGGCGCGGTATGACGACACCGCGGCTTGGTTCGATTTTCAAATGCACGGTGCGATGGCGCCGCGCATCCTTGGCACTCGTTCCCGTACAGTGCGATGGCACTGCGTCACTTCCCTTTGAACTGCAACAACACAAAAATATTAAGGGAGGAGGGTCGGCCGTGTTTGTGCAGTCCGGCCCCCTCCCGTTAAACGATAGCAAGCGATCCAATTGAACTAGGATAGATGACGGAAGTAATTCACGAAAAGAAAAGCATAAAACCCCTACCTCGAGCGTAGCATGAACGGAGGTTCGTCGTGGAATAACCGTCGTGGAAGGAGGCGTCGCAGAAGGAGAATCATCGCGGAAGAAGGCGTCGTTGGCGTCGCGGTACATGCCGTCGTGTAGTCGATCTTCGAGGATTTGGCATTCTTCGTCGGAGATCGGTGCGTTCTTCGCGTTCTTCGCGTTCTTCGTGTTCTTCGACGAAGAAGATGAAGATCTTCAAGCCACCCTTAGCTTTTCTCGCAAACCTCTCAAGCAACAAGACTTCCAACAAAATAAAATAAGTTCATCACTTATTTTATTAACATAACTTAAGCATTTGAATTTCAAAAGTTGAATTAATTCCCTCAATTAATTTACTCAACTTGACTTATTAAATGGAGGTTTATGGAAGATTAGGGAAGATGAAGGGGTGTGGTTCGTGTGGGCCCCACCACTCTCATAACCTCCCATGGGAAGTTGGATGGTCACCCCAACTTCCACTCAATGGATAAACCACTTAAAAGAAATAAAAATTGTAACTCAATTTTTATTTTATCTTCCACAAATTTTTAACAACTCCTCCTGTGGAAACGCAACTCTGGAAAAGGTGTTCCTAAGAAATTACCGGCGCTACGAATCCATCGGTGCCCTCAGAATTCAATTTAGAGCACCAGTTCAAAAGTTAGAAAAACCCGCTCGTTCATTCATTGAACGTACCCGAGCTAAACTTCGAATGGAAATTCCAAGCACACCGGGCCTCGGAATCAAGTTCTGTCAGAAACTAAGTTCTTGTAAAATCCCAAAGAAAATTAATAAAAAATTTCCCTTGAATTTTACTAGTCCTTACATTACTCCCACATCAGGGTTTTACGTCCCCGTAAAGCTTTAACACAACCTAAGGATACAAAAGCGGTACTGAGCATGAATCTGAGCCTTCTGCTTCCATGTTCTCACCTGGAGGTTCCTATACTGTCAGTGAAAGCACACCCAAGGAATCGACCCGTCCTCGTAGGATCCTCTCCTGTCATTCCTCGATCCCCACTGGAACCTCCGTGAAAGTCACCCCATCGCCAAGGTCCCATTCCCCATGGTCGATGACATGCATCAGGTCAAGCACGTATCTCCTCAGTTGAGATACATGGATGTCGTCGCACACCTGGTGCAACTGAGGTGGGTGGGCCAAGCGGTAAACCCCCTCACCTACCCTGCTGAGGACCTAGAAGGTCCGTTGAACCTCGGAGATAACTTGTCGCCTTTGCCACATCTCCGTAACTCACGTCTAGGTGAGACCCGTAGGGAAACGTGGTCTCCAACCTCGAACTCTAGTGGTCTCCACCCCCTGTCAGCACAAGACTTTTTCCGGCTCTGAGCTGTCCTCATCTGCTCTTGGATAACTTGGACCTTTCTGGTCCTACAAGATCTGCTGAGATTTCCTCTTTGCCGATAAGATAAATCCGGTCTCATCCCCTGGATGAACCACGTTCTTCACCTAATACAGTTAATCCCGAAATGGACGATACTAATCCATACCAAGGATGATGTTGTAAGGCCTAGATGCTAATACCAAGAGATCCAACCGTTACTCTCACCTCCAAGGGTTGAGTCACACTTTCGGCATCAGTGTGTGGTCACTGGGTCTCCTCCAGTAGGTATCTCAAAGTGAGGTAAGTCAACGGCTTTTCAACCGGAACCTCTTAGTAACAACAAAAAGAGGGGACAGGAAGGTAAACTCCACAAGAAAGGTGTCTTTTATTACTAAATCTCAAAGTACAAAGACACAAAGCATCTACAAACAAACATAAATAGATCTAGAAGAAACATGAACTAAAGTCTCTATGTTTGGAGCTAGTCCTGCTCATGTCCATCTGCTCCCGGAGCTCCATGATCGTATGCCTCAGTTTCCTGAAGCTTAACTCTCCCATGTCCACCTGTTCCCTGTGGTCGGGGTGGACCTCCTGGTGGTGGTGGTGGAAACACCTCGAAGCGTTGTCCACCTCCAGCTGCACGGCCAACTCCCCTGCCACGGTCTCCTGCTCCATGCGGTCCGCCTCGATTGAACCTCTGCCTCTGCCTGGGAGGTCCTTCGTTCATCTGCTGGTCATCTGTATGGCGGGTCGGACAGTCACGAGCCATGTGACCAACCCTGCCGCAGGAGTAACACTGTCTGCGCATGGTAAGTCAATCTCCACCTCGGGTGCCTCACACAAATGATCATGTGTCCTGCGGTCGACCACCTGTAGGTATAGTCCTCTTGGACCTCTGCGTCATCTGTCTACTGCCTGCTGCAGAAGACTCTGCCGCATGCCGGCTAGTGGTGGGTCCTGCTGCTGGAGACTGCTCAGCAAGGAAACTCTCCACTAAGAGGGATCGATCCAACACCCCTGCCTGTGTCGGAATGCTGTGAGAAACAACTGAAGCTATGATCTCTCTCCTGAGCCCCTGCTCGAAGGTTCGGGACCTGAAGAATGGGTCTTGTACCATGTCCGTGGAATAGCATGAGAGATCGGTAAACCTCGCCGCGTACTGGGCTACTGTCATGCTGCCCTACCGCAGCTGTAGAAGATCCTGGATGCGCACCACTCGGAGGGTGGCTGGGACGAACTCTGAGCGAAAAAGGCTCTCAAAGTCCTTCCAAATGAGAGATGCCTCGTCGTGAACCTGGAGCATCAAGCTCCACCATCTGCCTGCTGTCACGTGCAGGAGGTTCACTAAAAGGACCATCATAAGGTCAGCTGGTGTCCCTACCAAACGGAAAACTCGTACAATAGCCTCCAGCCAATCCTCGGCTGCCTGAGGGTCCGTCTCCCCACAGAATCTAGGCGGTCGGTGACGTTGAAACTCATGCAGTGCACTAAGGAGACATGAACCGTCAGTGGCTGGGGCTGGTAGCATCTGTGGCTCGGTGGGTAGAGGTACCACTGGTGCCTCTGCTGTCAAAGGGCCCTGTACCAAGGCCTCATCTCTCGGTGGGATTTCGTCATGCACAACTCTCGGAACCCTAGCTGGCTGCCGTCGTGGGGCCATCCTGAAAAGAGACAGGTGTTCCATGGTCAGAACAGTATACCTGGTGAGCTGACACAAGTAATCACAAAGAATACTTGAAACACACATGCAATCAATGTTTTCATGCATTAGGTCGGAAATCAGAAGTCAGGGTCCTAGTGTACGGATACGTCGGCCGCTGCACCAACACTGGACTCCCTGGACTGATAACCACACTCAATACACTCAACACTATTTCTTCACATAGAAAAAGATCAGAGTCCTGAGTTCTGCGGTAGAACTGAACTCCTCTGATACCAATTTGTCACGACCCGTCCTCAGGGCTCGTGCTGTGACTACCCCAAGCCCGCCTTCCATATGCCAGGGGCTGGCGACTAGCACCACAGAGTACAAGTGGAAGTAAAACACTAAGTACAAAAAGAAAGTGATGAAAATTAAATGGGCCAGAATACAAACCCAATCGAAAGTACAACTAAAACTGAAAGAAAGTACAACATAAAAGACTACATCTGGAAGAACGGAAGCAACTCCTGGGTCGTCCTCCTCGGATCCGACCTAAAGGGTAGGTACAGATAGCGCAGCTCCTGGATCGTCCACCACGGATCCTACCTGAAGGGTAGGTACAGATAGCCTCCACAACGCTCTCGCCCAACAACCTCCTCCGAGTGTCGTCTCATCGTGAATTCCACCTCCTAATACTGACTCTTCGTATGGTCCACCTATAGGTACCGTCCAGTCCTCGAATACTCAGCCTCTGTCAGCATTGCCCGTCGTCTGCAACAAACACAACGAGGTGCGGGCATATCCCGTACAGGGGTGAGTATAACGATACTCAGTAGGGACCCCGAGACCCTCAAGGTCTCACTAAATCTAACAAGGATAAACACAAAGAAGATCTCAACAGATAACCTCTACTTAGGTATATGCCCATACATATACCTAAGTTATCAAGTAACACATCTCAATCTTGAGGAAACACAAATATTATGAAATCAACAGATATATACTACCCAGGTATATGCCCATACATACACCTAAGTTATCAAGTGACCCATCTCAATCATGAGGAAACACAAAGATTATAAACTCAGCTCAACCAGGATTTAATTCATGATGTCGAAACCACGGCTGCTGGAGAACTCCTCCTCTGTCGAGTACAAAGGGTCTGCCGCTACCACCAAGCGCGCCGAACTCCTCCTCTATCGAGTTCAGAGGGCCTTCCGCTACAACCAAGCATGCCGAACTCCTCCTCTGTCGAGTTCAGAAGGCCTGCCCCTATAACCAAGCATGTTGGACTCCTTGGACTGCTATAGTACTCCACTTGTCGAGTACTATGGGTCTGCTGCTACAACCAAGCGCTTCCCACCATGGGTCTGCCGCTACAACCAAGCTCTCCCCCTCATGGATTCCAGAGGTACTCCTTCTGTTGAGTACCGTGGGTCTTCCGCTACAACCAAGTGCTCCTCCGTCATGGGTCTGCCGCTACAATCAAGCGCTCCCCCTCATAGCCTCCAGAGGTACTCCTTCTGTTGAGTATCGCGGGTCTGCCGCTACTACCCAGCACTCCTCCGCCGTGGGTCTGCTGCTACAACTAAGTGCTCCCCACTGGGCTATCGGAAACACACCGAGTCGAAAGATCAGCAGTCGTCAAGTCTCAGCCAGCTACTAGGTCTCTGCACTCTGTTAACTCGTCACTGGGAGGGTCCGCTCCACAAGCTACTGGTCCATACTCCAAGTATCACAAAGCTACATGAAGAAGTATCTCAAAGTACCGCCTCATCATAGGGGTCTCAACGCAACAGATGGCGCATCAGTCGGACGCCCGGTCTGTGAATTACTATCCTTTTCATCCCAGGGGCCCGATTGGTTTCGTGTGCGAACCAACCCGGACATATCTCGAATGTACCCCAAACTCTCATAGGGTATACTCATAGGTACCATTTCTCAACGTGATCACCAACACCACTGACGGTTCGTTAAACGGACGTCCGGTCTGAAAGTTATCAGCCTTTCCGTTCCAGGGGACTGGTTGGATTTCGAGTTCAATCCAACCCAGCCATTATCCAAGTGCATCCAAAACTCAGCCGAAGCATTCCAGAAGTTCCTTCTCATCAAGAAGAAACCCAAAAATTTGACGACACGTCAATCGGACGTCCGGAGCTCGAGATATATGTGTTTCCGCTCCGAGGGCCCGGTTGGTTTCGTATCCGAACCAACACGGCTGTACTCAAAGTTCTCCTAAACCTTGAGTGTAATATACCGAAATGACCGTCTCGATCCAAGGATATCTACGCAAGTGATGGTGCATCGATCGGAGGTCCTCAACCCAAGTTATGGGAAACAGACCGAAAAAGTCCGGTATTAGGGGGTCAGGGCCTGGTACCCCCTGGGTCGGCCCAAACCGGGTGACCCGTCCCGGGTCCGAGTCCGGCCCGGCCCGACCGGCATGGCCCGGCTCGGCGGCCCGGCTCGCTGGCCAGGTGGCTCGGCCGAACGGCTGAGCCGTTCGGAACGCGGGGGGGGGGGGGGGGGGGGCTGCCCCTTGCTTGTTGTAACCGCGACCCCATAATTGGGGCCGCTCACGTTCGGCCAGCAGGGGGTTCAACCCCCTGCTCTTCCTATGACCGGTCGGCCCGCTCTGGTCGGCTGGCTTCTCCGGCCATGGGACCGGCAAGGGTCGGTCCCCCTGCTCCGACGCCGGCGGCCTGGAACCGGCCGCCGGTCCCCCTACTCCGTCGCGGCCTAAGCCGCGGCTTGTTCTGTCTGGCGCGACGCGATGGCGCCTCGCCCCTCCGCCGCAGCCCCGTTCCGGCTGCGGTGTCTTCGGGTTTTTCCGGTGCGGCGCGACGGCGCCGCGACTTTGTTCAATTTTCAAATGCATGGCGTGGTGGCATCGCGCATCCTTGCCGCTCGTTCCCGTGCGGTGCGACGACACCTCATCACTTCCCTTTGAACCGCAACAACACAAAAATATTAAGGGAGGAGGGTCGGCCATGTTTGTACAGTCCGGCCCCCTCCCGTTAAACAATAGAAAGTGGTCCAATTGAACTAGGATAGATGACTGAAGTAATTCACAAAAAGAAACGCATAAAACCCCGACCTCGAGCATAGCTTGAACTGTAACAACCTGATATTTTATGATAAGTATTATTTTTTATTTATTTGATGTCATGTGTTTTATGCTACAACAAGATTATCGTGGGCTATACGCCACACTGTATTAGCTTGAAGTATACACAACACTATTCTTAGATTGTGTTACACACAATTTCATGTTCGTTTTATAATAGTCATTCTATGCAACATTGAGTGTGTATATATATATATATTCAATGTATAAATGAAATATGGTTGGATTCTGTTATACGAAATAATAAAGGATTCTTGCACAATTTAAAAGAGTAGATTTATTAGTACTTTCTTGATTACATTTTATGAGAAATAATAAATTTTATTAATTCTTCAACTATTTTATCAAGTCGCAATGGCCCTCACCATTGAACTCAGAATGTCCAGTTGCTTTGACATTCTAGTGGAAAGGATCCATATTCCCCTTCTCATAACCCCAACAAGGGTTGGTCAAGCTATTTGAAGGTATTTAGGTAGGAAGGTCTTTGCCAACTGTGAGCTTACAGTTCCTTGATCTATTGAGTGGACTCCCCAATCCTGAAATACTAACTTGGATTTCCTCAACTCTTGCCTCCAATATTACATCAAGTCTATGAAGGGCTACTTCTCTTGATGTAATATGGTTAAGTCAACCCGAAACCTTTCATATGGGCTTCCTTTATAAAAGTAAGTGTCCCAATAAGGGTTGGTCAAACACATAGTTTTATTGAGTCTTGCCCTTAATCAAGTAACGGAAGGCTTGGTCTGACTTAATATGGTATTTGAGGAATTTTATTTTTATGCGTATTGTTGCATTATCACATGCTTGTTAATATTAAGTGATTCTTTCTTAAGTGATTAACCATATTCCGATAATGTTTACGCATAGTCCGGTTTTTATTTTATTTCATCTTTGTATGATTGTTTATTTTATTAATTATGTGATCGCGACAACACATACATAATAAATAAACCATGAAATCAGACATAAATAAAATAAGATGGCATGATCATGAGCTTCTATTGGTTAGCTAATTTAGCGGTTTTGATAAGCTAACCCTGACCTAGGGAAAACACATTGAACCTGTTGGTTCGTGTTTTGTAGCTCCCACCTGTCCACCTTTGTATCTTCTTGCGTCGGTTTCACCTCGGCTTCAGGATTTTAACCATCTCCTCTGGCTTGGGAGATCCTCCATTACATGGGTTTACATTAAATAAATCATGGGCACGCAGGCCCTACATTTTATTGGAAGAAGGCTCGCAGGCCAACAAATTTAAATTAAATAAATTTAAATGAAACCATACACATACAAAGGGTCTTTGGTCTTGCTCATGATCATCCATAGTATGCAACGACATTTATGCATATTTAGAATTCAAATTCTTTTAATCGTTATTTTATTTAAGATAATACACGCTCGAATTCAATTAATTATGATCTCATAATTAATCAATTCTTTATCTTAAATTCCTTTCTGAATTTCCTTGAGATTATTCTCATCCATATTCCTTGTATGGGTCTTTGTACATTGGAGGAAACCTGGTGAAATTCCATTTCTGGAAAGTACACGACGTGTAGTTTATAATTACACGGTGTGTATTTTTCTTTTCACCCTCTATCCAAAGTACACGACGGGGCTTTGGCGTTTTTTCTGTACTTTGGAAATTTTAGAGTACACGGCGTATAGATGAATCATACACGGCGTGTACTTCCTTGTTACGTGGTAACCGGCCTGGCGATCCCGTGTACGCGGTACGTGGCTTATCTTTGTATACGGTTTCACCTGGGTCGGAACGGACTACACGGCATGTTGCTCCAACATACACGCCGTGTATTCCGGTTTCCACGCGCCGTTAAATTCTGGCCAACACGGCGTGATTAAAACTTAGGCATAATCAATTCACACGGCGTGGTTTGGAGGACCAGTGCTGGTTAATTGAACCTAAGTACACGGCATGTAGTTTTAATTACACGTCGTGTAATCCCATGTTGTACAGACAGAAAGAGCGGCTCCTCTGGATGAGTTCCTCGTTTTTATTTTAATCAAAATTAAAATTAAGATGTCGTTTCTGTGATATGAATCGAGAAATGAAGGAGGAAGAATAGATCTCGTTAATTCAGATTTATAGAACGATTTATTTCGAATTGAATCAAATATGAATGCGTAAATTATCAATGAAAATTAAATAACTATGATCAACGTTGTAACCTCCCTTTGATACCATTTGAAGGTTCCGGGCGCAGCGGAAGTGTGTGGGTGGATGTGCCCACTTGGCCTTTTTTCATTAGCAATGATCAATCCAGGATCAATACGATGATAAACGCCAGTCTCCACAGATCAAATCACAAAAAAAGAAAAAGAAGATGGTTTGTCCCGGAAACACAAACAAGGATTGTTACAGGTTGATTATAGTTAATTTAATTAATTATAAAGAAATACCTTTTGGGTGTTCTTTCTTCGTTGATGTTCTCGATCACGTTGTCGATGTGATCCGTCGTTGCAATGTAGAATCCAAGTGTAGACTCCCTCTAGCGGTGATCCACAAGTGTACCTTGTATCTATGGACGTCGAAAAAGGATTCTCCGGGTGCTAGCATGGAGAATCCTTTTCTTGCATTGTCCGCCTTAGATCGTCTTGATCCAATGGAAGAGTATCTCTCTCGGTCTTGAGAGCATTCTTGGAGGAAGAGGTTCTTTAGGTCTTGAAATAATTCTCCAGAGATGTTGTGCACAATGATTCTCTTGTGTGTAGGATAAGAGTTGGGGTTTTGAGGATATTTATAATTGGTTGTGTGGTGTTATAGAGTTATGACAATAAATAAATGTGTTACACATTTTATTTATTTCATTAACTCTTATTGAAAACCCCCATATCGAATAATTAATTCCTTGACATGCACTCGCGTTGATTATAATAAATATCATTTAATAAAATGATATTATATCCTCAAAATCCTGACTGGAAAAACTACATGGCATGTAATAATAAATACACGGAGTGTACTTGTTTGTCATTGAAAACTACACGGCGTGTACATTAAATGTACACGGCGTGTATATCTTGTTTTTATTTATTCATTTCCTTTCCAAAATAAAACTACACGGCGTGTACATTTAATAATACATGATGTGTACTTGTTTTATTTTATTTTTCCTCTATAATTTAAAAAAACTTAGGTTTCCTTGAATAATTATTAAACCACATATGGGAATAATCTTTATTCAACTTGAGATACTTGGATACACTTAGTGTGTGACCCTCTAGGCCTCTTTCTCATTGGCATTAAGCAGGCTTGCCTAAAGTCCAAGATTACTGTCTAGAAATAGGTCAAGGAACCCAAGATAAAGAAGTTGACGCCGTATTGACATATCACCTCATACGAACGCTTACTGTATAATTTAATCCCTTTGTCTCAATATCTCATCAAGCAGGTTTCATGGAAGCGTCATAAACCTATATGCTTGATCCGTCATTCTTTGACTACCTGAAATAAACTTGTCGTTTACACCATGGCCATGGAATTTAATGCGACAGTTCTATTTCAATCAAAGAGCCGAGATATCAACTTCCATAAATGGAAGGGAGAAATCCTTCCTCGACTTATCCATTAACAACATGTCACTCGTGATGCACCAACATACCCTACTTCCCGCCAACTGTCTGTGTGACGGTTTTCGTCATTAAATCTAAGTGCACGAGTCATGACATGAGTTTATGATAATCTTCCAGTCTAAGGATCACTACACACGATTGCAGTTAGAAATATCCGATTACACCAAGACATGCAGAATTACTACTGGCGGGTATGTTCTCATAATCTCCCATCTTGGAGATTACCAAGTGAAAACTCCATGAGAGAGAGTCTTGTCTTCTTATGAGTACTCGCACATGACGGTCTGTATACTATGTTTCCTATAATAGTATGTCATCCAACCGCAGAACTTTATTTAGGAATATTGTTATATAATTTCAAGGTTCTCATCATAGCGGGGATCTGCTATGACCTTATTAATGCAACAAATATTCCAGGACATTATTATATTATAGTCATGCAGAACAATGAACAATATATAATAAGTGAACATTCATGAAATAAAAGTACAAAACAGTTGGTTCCCAGGACACCAACCCTTACAGCATGGTCTTGTCGACTTAATACGTCTGCTACCTTGTTTACTTTCCCAGGGTGGTAATGAATTGAGCAGTCGTAATCCTTAATCAGAACCAACCATCTTCTTTGGCGCATATTCAACTCCTTCTGTGTGAAAATATACTTTAAACTTTTATGATCAGTATAAATGTCACACCTTTCTCCATAACTATAATGCCTCCAAATCTTTAATGCAAATATTACCGCAGCTAACTCCAAATCCTGAGTTGGGTAATTTTGCTCATGGATTTTCAACTGTCGTGAGGCATAAGCTATCACTTTATCATTTTTCATAAGAACACACCACAATCCCTTCTTGGATGCATCACTGTAGATCACAAACCTTTCTCCACTACAAGGCAGTGTGAGCACAGGTGCACTGGATAACCTTCTTTTCAACTCCTTGAAATTCCTTTCACATTCCTCCGTCCAAACAAACTTAACTCCTTTCCGAGTCAACTTTGTGAGTGGATTAGATAATCGTGAAAAATCATTCACAAAACGTCGATAATATCCAGCCAAACTAAGAAAACTTCGGATCTCGGTTACTGTTGTTGGTCTCGACCATCTTTCGATAACCTCTGTTTCTGCTGGATCCACAGATATCCCCTCTTTTTAGATTATGTGACCCAAAAATGCAAGTTTTTGACGCCAAAATTCACACTTGTTAAATTTGGCATAAAGCTTCTCCTTTCTCAAGGTTTTCAATATAATTCTCAATTGATCTTCATGTTCTTCCTTGCTCTTTGAATATACAAGAATACCGTCTATAAAGACTACCACAAACTGATGAAGATAATCTCTAAAGACTCTATTCATCAGATCAATGAAGATAGCAGGGGCATTAGTAAGACCAAATGGAATCACTATAAATTCATAGTGTCCATACCTTGTACGGAAAGTCATCTTTGGTATATCCTCCCTTTTTACCCTTAATTGATGATACACTGAATGAAGATCAATCTTGGAAAATTATTGAGCTCTTCATAGTTCGTCAAATAAGTCATCAATGCATGGGAGAGGATATTTGTTCATGATAGTGATCTTGTTAAGTTCTCGATAATCAATGCAGAGTCTCATTGATCCATATTTCTTCTTAACAAACAGAACAGGTGCTCCCCAAGGTAACGCACTAGGGCATATGAATACTTTATCAAGATTCTCTTGGAGTTGCTTCTTTAATTCCTATAACTCAATTGGGGCCATTCTAAATGGTGTCTTTGAAATAGGCAAAGCACCCGGTACGAGTTCTTTTGAAAACTCAACATCACGATTTGGTGGAAGACCCAGCAATTCCTCTGGAAAGACATCATCAAACATCTGTACAATGGGCATATTCTTAATTGTGAGTTTCTCTCCAGCCACTTGAGATAAATAACCCTCATTTAGTGGAATCAAGACCCATAAGATGGAAGAAATTTCCACTGGAAGGTTATGTTCATCCTTGCATCGATAGACGATCATAGATTGATCTGGAATATGAAATGTGACTTCCCTTATTTGGAAATTGATATGAGCTCCATATAGAGAAAGCCAATCCATGCCAAGAATCACATCAAATTCCACTATAGGAAGGATCACAAGATTTGCAGGAAGCACTTTCCCAAAAACTTCAATCGGAGAAGAATTGTAAACTTTTGATGCGACTGTTGTGCCATTAAGAGTTGTCACAACCAACTAAACATCTAATTGTTGAGGTAATACGGCAATACCCTTAGAAAATTCTTCAGAAATAAAAGAGTGGGTGGATCTAGAATCAAATAAAACATTTGCTACTTTAGAGTGGAAGGTAAGTGTACCTTTCACCACATCGTTATCGTACTCCACATCGCTGATAGAAATTGCATGTGACATTCCTTTGTCTTTAGCCTTAAGAGTTTGTTGACGTCGACCATCATCATCATCCCTTGAATTTGGGCATTGATTGGCATAATGCCCCATCTCCTTGCACTTGAAACATTGAAGTGTTGTAGGTTCATTCTTTGTATCCCTTCCTTTGTTTGCATCATTAGACATCTTCTTCCCTTTATTTCGACATTCAATTGCCCGATGACCTTCTTATCCAAACTTATAACATTTTCTTGTCCCCTTAAGACAATTTCCTCCATGTTTCATTCCACACTTTGAGCATAAGGGAAAACTCGTCTTCTTTTCAGTGTGGTCTTTAGATTTTCCTTTGAATTCCATTTTCCTCTTCTTATTAAACCCATGTGACCGATGGGTTACACCAATCTAAATATCAACCTTGAGAGCACATCGAAAAATTTCCTCGTAGTTATTGATGTCCCTTATAGCTAAGCCCCTTCGAAGACTTGGTTTTAAGACACTAAAGAATTGATCGATCTTACTCTCAGGTTGGATAATAATACCAGAAGCGTACCTTGAAAGTCTTGTAAAATTTGCTTCATAGGTACCAACAGATTCATCATCCTTTTGCTTCAGTTCAAGAAACTCTTTCTCCATCTTTTTTCGGAGAATACGAGGGAAGTACTTATTGAAAAATAAGTTCTTGAACTCGTCCCATTCCATGGACTCAATTTCATCCCTTTTACTCATATTCTTAATAAGATTCCACCATTGATCAGCATCTCCTTCTAAACGATACACTGCTAGGATGAATTTATCATGTTCAGAACATTGAAGAACTGAAAATATCTTTTCAGTAGTACTAATCCATTGTTTATCAACTAATGGATCAGTAGACCCGCTAAATGAAGGTGGACGCTGCCTCATGAAGGATTCAACAGAATGTTGCTCCTTCCATTGCTCGTTTTGAAGTCCAGCATGATTCATAGCTTGAGAAAGTTGTGTGAGCATGGCTACAAGATTTTTCATTCTATCTCCCATAATGTTTGGTTTCTCAGGGGGACAATCATTTCATTTCCCATCGCATTCCGCATTAACACGGTTCCTTCGGGTTCCAGCCATTGACTAAAACCAAGAAGAATAGTGTGAGAAACACTAATTATAATAGGAAAACCACATAATCAAGAATAAAATTTCACACTTAAGGTATTATCATAGTTTATTCATGGTCATTTCTAAAACACTAAGATTGTGTTCTATTCTCAGACTTATCCTTAGGATTCTTACTAAGGCTTTCACATCCCGGTTTCCAAAGGTTGACTATACCTTTCCTCTGATACCAACTATAATGACCCATACTTTACATACATTGTTATTACTTCAGAATTGAAGCACACTTATTACAACATATAACAAAACCAAGAAAGGACCGTATAGGTATAGAGTCTTTAGAAACTGGGAAACACAAACAAATGGTTCATAAAGCATCTACTTTGCCTCCCATTTATTTCATCATATCTAGAGTCCCTTTTGGCATATCCTACTTAATAACCTTCTTCCTGACCTGGGGAAATAAAAAATACAAAAGGGTGAGCTCAAATGCTCAGTAAGGGTAAAAAAAAGAAATATCAATCACATCATATACATAAGAACATAACTTTTGGAAATCTTAACCTGCAGATCATAATTTCATAACATGGGATAAATCATAGTAGTGAAATGTAATCCCAATAATCATATCTTAAAACATGGAAATTTGTGGCATAAACACATAATCATAGAGAATAATTTTTTATTAGTCAAGACTCATTTCCAAGACTATCTTAGTGGACAAATTCCATTTCTGAACCGAGTTCACTCCTCGTTTCAGTCCTGTTTCACTGAACCGGTTTAACCTGCCGTTCCAGCCATGTCTATCTCATGAGATATAAAATATTTACCCAATGAATTGGAGGGAGATATAGTTCCCACCCATATCATAATGATACCATTCTTATGTGTTCCACAAAATCATAAATCATACATCATTTCATAACCCATGTAATAAAAAATGGGATTCATAAACATCATGACATCATAAAACAATTCATATAAGATAAAGGAATTCATAAAAAATTCCATCACAACATAATCAAATCAATGTAATAATAGGGATAGAAACATAACCCTTTATTATCTTAGATGGAAAATAACACCTGAACTCCATTCTTGAGGAAAATATCTTTTTTACTTCAAAAAAACTTTTCCTTTCTTAACATGTCATACAATTCTAAACTAAAAGAAGTTGATTAAAAATAAAATTGAAAACTTGTAAAGGAAGCTTCTTGGAAATAATTTTTTAAAAATCCATTCATTCCGTATAAGTTAAAAACAACATTCTTCGCGTACTTTTGTCGGAAAAGTCAAAAAGTACCTCATACGAAAAACGACAAAAGATTCCATTCATATCTTTTACTAAAAACTCACCGAAGGGTAAAATTGGATTTAAAAAATTGTAGGTGGGTGGAAACAATATTACATATTAAGGAAAAAGGGATGTGGATGATAAAATACACCCCATTAAATACCAACGTATAAACAATCTCGGATAAAATGAGATTGTGATATTTCCCTTACCTTAGGTCCGATTTGCTTCGTAAGTGTCCGAACCTCCTGTATAATGATTTAAATAATGTTATTTAATTATTCCAGAATCATACTTATTGTTATTATATCATATATGGTCATATTCTTAGCTTCTTATTAGTAATATTTCATTACTACTTGTTATTCGGGTGTTTAATACTTTTTGTTCTTATGCGTGTTTTGTCGAATAAATTCTTATTCTTCTCTTTAGGTTATAGATACCTCAATTCCAGAATGGTATTAGTGTACTATATATCATATTTATTCATTCAATTCATTTTATATAATCATTATGCAATTAATATCATGTAGAACGAATCGCATCACATCGTGGAGACGGTATTCCGTACGTACGCACGAGCGATGATATCGTTCCCATGATCGTGGAATTGTATTGGAGTGTATGTATACTATTTCAGAATCAATAACACTTTACAATAATCATATATAGTTATTTATTTGCACCATTATACCCATCCAAGTAAGGTGGTGATGGAAAATAGATTACACCACGGCGTGGAGACGGTATTCCGTACGTACGCACGCGCGGTGATTTTCTTTTCCGTATGATGGATAGATGGTGAAATAAGGTTGTTTCATACTTATAATAACATATCAGTATATGAGTGATACTAATGTTATTAATTCATAATGAAACAACTAAAGAAGAAGAAGTGGAATAAGAAATAAATTTGAAAGAATCGGTAACAGACATTACCTCTTCTTTGAAGCGCCTCTTTGAGACCTCCTCTTAGGGCACTACAATTGGTCTTTGAAGAATACCAGGACCTCTAGGATGTTTCTAGGGAAGTGGGGAAGTGAAATGGGCAGGTATTGGCTGATCTTGAAGGCTCAAATTGGTGTAACGAGGAGAGGGAGGAGGTGCCCTTTTATAAGGGAGGAGAGGGGCACCTTTGGAAAAATAAGAAATATTAGTTTATATTAAACCCCAACCCCACTTAAGAACATCCAAAATGACTCATATACGAAGATTAGATGATATAGGGTTGTAATATCATCAACCAATAAAATTTATACATGTTAGGAATTTATTTTAAACATTATCATCTTGATTTATCCTTATCTATCAATTTAATTTAATTTGTTGTAAAAATATTCTAAAATTTAAATTATTATAAATAATTACATATGTGTTGTGAATTTTCCATAATTTGACACTTTATGACATTTTAGACCATATAAATTTTAATTTATATTTTTTTAAATATTTTTGTGATTTTTAAACAATTTTATAATATATTATTTTTATAAACTACAATAGTGTCAATTTTGACACTATTCATTTATTTGAATTTAAATAAAATATATACAGAAGCTATGTTCAAAATAAAAGATTTAATAGATTCATAAAATTTCATATGTATCTAGAAAATTAGTGGAGAACATTAAATAGTTCATATAATATTTATTTTAATATTTTTAAAACCATTTTTTTGATATTTTAATTAATAAAATAATTTCAACATCACTATTGTGGCATAATTAATAATTATTATTTAAATCCTAAAAATTCTAAATAAATTTCTATGATGTAGATAATTGTAATAGATTTCTGGAGACTATTCATGTTTGAAGTTTCATTAAGTTTATCACTAAAGTAAAATCATTATACTTATAAGATTTAAAAAAGTGACATGTTGTCACATTCTTTGGTTTTAATAATAATTAAATTACTTTCATGGACTAAAGTCCTTTAAATGAATATAATCCAACCATTAGGTGATATGGGTCGACTTTTAGTCATCCAATAGGATTTTTTCAGGTGTTCACGTAATTTTATAATCTTATATTTACCCTTAATTACCCGATTTACCTTTAACTATGGTAAATAAAATTTACCGTCGTTACTATTCACAATGCCCAAAAATAAAAACTAGCATATTAACATAATTTGGAACCCCTTATTCCAAATATGGAATCCATTTTTCAAAATTCAAAACATATAAGTTGCAGTAATTAATTTAAAATAAATACCGTTGTTAAGAAAACAGGTTTAAGAAGTTAAAAAATGCCAAATATTGAAATGTTTTTACCTATGAATTCAATGTGAATTAATGATAATGAAATACATTATATTAAATGGTAAAAATATATTCTATTTATACTTTAAAACCATTCAATATTATAATTTAACCATATAAATTATCTCAATGAAAAAAGTTGTTTTTAATTAAAAATTAGCTTATTTTTACTATTCATCAAAATATGAAAGTTATCAGAAAAATATCAAAAATTTATCCAAAGTAAATTTTTATACCCTGATTCAAAAGAAGAATTTTATTTTGTCAAATTTATCTTATAAACATGTAAAAAACTATATTTAATGTGGGTGCGCCATCAAAAGGCGGCAAAACTTCATTTTTTTAAAAATACTTATCTTACGCAAAAAATTTATTTTGTTCTATTACCATATTCTAGAAAATGTGTAATTCAAAATGTAGTTAATAATATTCATAACGGCTAGTCCATAACAATATATCGTTGTTTAGTGAAACCCGGTATTGCGTATGATGCAAGCTATCGAGGAAGGTCGTGATTGCGTGTAATGCAAGCCAAGTCCGTATTGTTTGATGTGAAAGATTCCTTTGGTGTTGCGTATAACATAAGAAAAAAAAAATATTTCTCATATAATCTCAGGGTGTTACAGGGTGGGCCCTAGAGTGGGGACCATGTGTCTGCGGAGCAACTGGTTGTACCTGGTGGGACATGACCTATCGTCCATGTTAAGGCGGGGTGTCTGTGTTGTCACCAGGACCTCATTGTCACAGGATTAGTTGATAATCTACCTAAACATGACCTTCCAAGTGATAAAATCAACAATATCTTTCGAAAAATAAAATATAATTCAACCCAAAGATAGAATTTTAATCTTCTCAAACTCTTATGTTTGTTCACATGTTTTTTTTGACCATCTAGAGTTTCAAGTTTGAAAGGTAAGAACTATGTCTTTGTTCAGGTAGATGAATTGTCTAGGTATACTTGGACCTTTTTTAGCTCACAAAATTGAGGCTTGTTTATATTTCACCAAGTATTCTATATCAGTAGAAAACGTAAGTGGTATTATAATCAAAACCTTTAGAAGTGACCTTGGTTGTGAGTTTAAAAATAAAAAAAATATTTTTTATCACAAAATATATATAGTCATAAATTCTCTATTCCTCAGACACTCCTGCATAATAGAGTTGTAGAATGGAGAAATAAAAACTTACAAGATATATATCAAACTATTTTTAATTAATATGATATTACTATTTATTTTTGGGCCGATGATATGAATAGATATTTCTATATAATCAATGGATTTTTAATTATACCTATCCAAAATAAAACCCCCTATGAACTATGGAATAATAGGAAACCTAAGGTTAATTACATTAATGTTTTGTTTATATCTTTTTACTTAACAAAAAAGATAGTATTGATTAATTTTTCTCCAAAAGTGATGAAGGAATTTTTCTAGGTTATTCAATCTCTAGTAAACCCTATAGATTCTTTAATAAGAGAACTAAATGTGTGGAAGAATTTTTTTTCCTATCAAGTTTGATGAAATAGATCCACATAAATCCAAAACATGCTGAGAAAATATTGATGGTAATCTACCAAATCTATACCTAAATGCTAAATAGTCTAATTAGGTTGTTAAATGAGTAGCAGAAAAGTCTAGTTTTGAAAAATTTCAAGATTCAGACCAAAGGGAACCATAACCTATAGAATAACCCTAAGTGACTAGCCCTTCTTTTTTCTAGATCTATTTGAACACTTAAAAACCATCCTTTACATGATGTAGTTTTATGCATATATATAGGGACACATACTAGATATTCTCTAAGAAACCAAGTAGAACACAAAGTCCTTTTGTCACAGCTCAAAACTAAGAACAAAAATTATGAAACCAATAATGAATTCTGGATGATGGAAATTCAAGAAGAATTAAATCAATTTGAAAGAAACAAATTATGGAAACTCGATGATAGACCAAAATATACCTTGACCAAAGGCCGTACGGGGGTGTTTAGAAATCAAGTAGTTTAAGCTAACACTATAGTAATAAATAAGGCCATATTGGTGGCATAAGCTTATAGTCAATAAGAAGAAATAGACTATAAAGAAACCTTTTCACATGTACACTGACTCGAAGCCATTACAATACTACTAACTTATGCAGCACATGTTAATTTTTAAATTCATTAAATTCATATCAAAAGTGATTTCATGATTGGCTATATAGTTGAGGATGTTTTATTGAACACCCCACTGGTTTTTCGAATCCTCATTTTCTAAATAATTTTTTAAAATTAATAAAAGATATATATGTTTTAAAACATACACAAAGATCTTGATATGATAGGACAAGCACATTTCCAATTTCTAAAGGTTTTTCTAAAGATATAGATCATCCTACTATTTTCATAAAAATAATCTCTACATATATTATATTTGTTCAAATATATGTTGATGGTATTATTTTTGGATCTTCAAAACATTTTTTATGTACTCCCTTTTCAAATATGATGAAAAATGAATATGAAATGAGTTTAATGGGTGAACTCAAATTTTTTCTTGGATTTAAAATTTTTCAAAATAAGGAAGGTGTTATTTTAAATTAGAGTTAATATACTAAATATATTTTAAATTATTTTGGATTGGATATCACTTAAAGTATTGATACTCCTATGAGTACCACCTATAAATTGGATCTTAATAAAGATGGAAAATAAGTGGATCAAACCAATTATAAATGTATGATTGGAGTTATTATTTACTTACTTTCTAGATGCATAGATATTATGTTTAGTGTATATATGTGGGCTCATTTTCAAGAAAATACTAAAGAGTCACAATTACTTGTGGTAAAAATAATTTTCAAATACCTCACATATACTACTAACTTAGGACTATTCTATCCTAGAGGACAACAATTTGATTTAACTTTTTATTATGATGCTGATTTTAGTGGTTTCAAGTTAGATAGAAATATCACATTTGGAATATGTCACTTTTTGGGAACGTCTCTAGTTCCATGGTGTAGTAAGAAAAAAAATATTCCATTACCTACTAATGAAGTTAAATACATATCCACTAGTGGTTTTTGTGCACATATTTTGTGGATGAAACACACATTATTAGATTATAGATATCAATTTAGGAATTTCCCTATAAAATTTTACAACACAAGTCCTATAAACATTTCTATGAAAATAGTTTTTCATTCAAGAAAAAATAATATTGATTTAAGACACTGTTTTTTAAAGGATAATTATCAAAATGTTGATATAACTCTAGAATTCATTAAAAATTAATATCATCTTGATAATATCTTTACTAATCCATTAAATTCTTAGAGAATGATCAATATCATACATGAGTTGGGAAAGAAATTTTTTTATTTACTCAACGTAGTGACTAACTATTGATGACTCACTGTTGGGATGAATTGTTGATGACACGCCGTTGGGACTAACTATTGATGACTCGCCAATGGGACTCATTGTTGATGACTCGCTATTGTGACTAACTATTGATTAATCACCATTGGGACTAACAATTGATGACTCACTGTTGGGACTAACTATTGATGACATACCATTGGAGCTAACTATTGTGAATCACTGTTGTTGACTCACCATTGGGACTCACCGATGAAGATCCACCATTATCACTCACCATTATGACATACTAATATTTACTTTTTTATTTTCCTATCACATACTAAAAATTGATGTTTTATTTATTTTACTTTATTTTATTCCACATTGTTGATTTATGATTTTGAAATCCCCAAATGAAAAAAACCAAAATCATCCAAATAATTTCCCACTTACTATAACATCTTGCCCCTACCTCATTGTCTTGATAAGGCAGTGAGATGCTACTTGGCCTTAGGAAACATTCCCAAGGTACCAAAGGATGGAAATTAATGATGAAGGATTCAATAATAACAAGGAAATTATTTTCCCTTAGAATACAATCAACCATCCAAACAAGTCATTACCAACCAAACTACAAGATGCATGTCAATAAGGTATACAACTCAACAAACCAAAAGACCAAAACAACGAAGACACAAGAATACATCATCAATGAACAAAGAATAAGACTACAAAAAACAAAGAAACCATTAGACCAACCCAAATATCCACACCAAGCTCCATTCTCCAAGCACCACCAAAACCACTCTAGCATCATGAAGTTCCACAAAAGGAAGGAGATGGTTTACCTTTACCTGTGTCCCAATATACTCCATCTTAAAAAGCACCAATGTAAAAAATCAGGGGTGAGTAATAATATTTAGTTGGTTTTCCCTAAATTAATTCCCTACACACACCATAAGGATATAATCGTTAGTACATTTATATAAAATAGCTTATATAAAACATCAAATTGTACTACAGTTATCCACAATCCAAACACACCCTTACCAATCCATTTCCTCCAAAATAACTACAACTCAAGGGAATAAAAATAATTATTCTATAAACCAGTTTACATTAATATTTTATCACAACAATTTACACCTTTTATAACACAGAAAACAATAAAAACTATAGAGTTTCACATACCCAAACCTGTAACCAAACACAGTGGAACTTCCCGTCCAAACTCGTTTACTTCATTCCCAATCTAGTGGTACTTCCCACCCACTTATCCTTGATGGTGGATATTCTATCCAATATCCATCCCCTTCTTATAGGGAGACTTCCCACCCACTTCACATCCATCAATCACTTGCACAAGCACTTAACCAACAACATGCTTATAACACACCAAGGCTACAACATGACACAACCAACCAGTTCCGAATTAAACAATCCCTATGGGAATAAATTAAGGAAAAAATGCATTTCAATAAAAAGACCCCATTTTTTTGAAAATAATTTTCACAAACCATTTTCATTACCCAATCCAAGAAAACGATTTAAAAATAAACATTTTAAAATCTAACTAAGAAAATTTAACCAAGATAACACATTTTTCCTGAAAATCTATAAATCAACAAAAAATAAATTTCCAATTAGACCTTCACATAAAAATCAATATTAATTTAAGAAAAACCAATTTATTGATAGAAAAGATTCTAGTTCTAGCAAAGTGGTGTCGAGAGAGAAGCCACATACCTTTCGGTTTCAGTAAAATCAATCAACTCCCAAACGCACCACAAAAATGGGAAAACACTCTACTAAAACCACTCTAGATCACCTTACCTATCATTATAAATCATTAATATCATCACTTTTGGAATAAAACCCCATGGATATACATGTAAAGGGTGAAGATCTAGAAAATAGGGTGAGTGGGAGATGTAGATCTTAAGAAAATTACAAAGAAACCAAGAGAGGAGACTTACCTAAGAAGAACCGCCTTCAAACCTCCAAGAAACCCCTTCGATTAGCATCCAAAATGGGTGGGATATCTCCTCTAACCATTTAGAATAATAAATCTCATGTAGGGTTAGAGTGGGAGAGGAAATGAGTGAAATAGTGTAAATCCCAAGTGTTCTTGATTTTTAAAAAACCCATTTTTTTCATCACACATGTTTAGCTCACACGGTTAGGAAAACCAAACGCTAACTGTTTAGATGATACTACCTCAAAGATCACCTCGCATAGCCTCCCCACATGGTTATACAAAGATTTTTCAAATAGTGTGAATATTATTGTCTCATTTTTCACAGTTACCTAGGGATTCTATATGGTTTTCCCTAACTGTGCTCAAACCATACACCCTTCAAAAAGATTCCTAACATTTCAAAATCCTTCCCAAGATCTCCCAAACATTACCCAACAACTTTAAATACATTAAAAGGAATAAAAATGGTTACATACCTTAAACTGGGGGTGTTATATTCTACCTACCATTGGAATTTATTTCCTTTGAAAGTAGAGAAATATTGTTTTGTTGAAGGAGTTAGGGCCATTGCTCAACCATCTATTTCACCATCTCCCAAGTCTCCTCCTGAATCTAACCATGTTTCCATAAAAACTCAACTAAACCAATAATTTTACCATGCAATAATTTCTATTTCTTATCTACAATATGAACTTGCTCATCCACCAAATAAGCATCTGGTTATACCTCAACATGATCCCAACAAATCACATTGTCATGACTAGGGTGATACTTTTTCAACTAATAGACATGAGACCCATTGGGAATCACACTAAACTATGGTGAAAAATCAAACTAATAATCCAACTCTCCAACCCTCTCAATTATCTCAAAAGGCCTAAAATACCTTAGAGATAACTCGCCCTACTTTTCTAACTATTGGTGCCCTGGCCTTGAAGATATTTTTAAGAACACATGATCACTCACCTTAAACGACAATGTCTATTAGCGATGGTCATCAAATGATTTATGACACCTCTGAGATGTATCCATTCCCTTCCAAATCAACATGATATTCTGAGTGGTCACTTTTACTAGGATCATCCTAGCCAACGACATTTCCCATGTTTCTACCCACAAAGTGGAGAAAAAACAGACACCCAAACAATGCTTCAAATGGATCTGTCTGTATGGAGTTCTGATAACTATTATTATAAATTAAATCCATTAATGAATATTGATCCTCCGATGAGCCACAAAAATAAATTCCATAAGTGCATAACATATCTTCAAATGTTTGTATAATCCTCTCAGATTTCTCATCAATCTGAGGATGGTACGCCATACTCATCGGCAATAGAGTCCCAATGGCTTACTGTAAGGTTTTCCAAAATTAGATGTGATCCTTGGATATCTATCTGAGAAAATAAAAACATCAATACCATGATACTTTACCACTTCACGGATATGGATTTTGGATAGATCCTCCACCATATAATATTCACATGTAGGGATGAATTGGGCCGACTTTGTGAGTTGATCCACTATCAAACATATGGAATCGTTCTTTTTGACTTTTCTAAGGAGACCTATAAAAAAAATTCGTCTCTATCTTATCCCATTTCTGCACTAGGATATGTAACAATTACAACATTCTATCTGGACACTGATTTTATTCCTTGACTTACTGACAAGTTAAAAATCTCGAAACAAACTCGACCACTTTTCTTTTCATACCAGACCACCAAAACTGTGCTTTCAATTACTTATACATTTTCTAAATTCTAGGATGGATAGCCCACCTAGAATGATGATAATCCCAAAGAATTTTCTCTTAACAAGCCATTGGTATAACCATCTAATTCAAAAAACATAAAACTTTATTCCCATTCAATTCCCAGCCCTCAATAGTCTCCCCACCATTGAGTTTTAAGCTCATTGTCATGCACTCAGAATAAGACACATGTACCTCTTTAACTAAACCAACCGAGTCACGAACCATTGAAATAAGAGAGAAGACTAATATATAACCCCTATCCTAACATTATATCCACATTTCATCTATTACTAATATAAAATTCCACTAATGTGATTCTTGTTTCACCACCTGATCATATGACTTCCTACTTAATACTTCCACCATCGAATGTCCATTACCCAATGTATACAGCAAGTTAAAATCAGAAATCTAGAGATACTCCATCCATCTCCTTTTCCATATGTTCAAATATCATTGTGAGAGAATATTCTTTTAAATATTATGATTCGTAAACACCATGAATTTATCACCAAAGATTTAATGATGCCACATTTTCAAAGCAGGAACCACTACTGCCAACTCTATATCATGTGTTGGGTAGTTATTCTCATGAAACTCCAACTGTCATGATCCATATGCAGCCACATGATCCCCTTTCAAGATAAGACACCTCAACCCTGATCTTTATGTGTCACAATACACCACATACATTTTCCTTGTTTCTAGAAAAACCAAGATTGGTGTTGATGTAAGATGACCTTCAAGCTCATCAAAAAATTTCTAGCACTACTCATTACAATGAAATAAAACACTATTACTTGTAAAATCTATCATTAGTGAGGAAAATCATGAGAAATCATGAACAAAATAATGATAATTCTCAACTATACCAAGGAATATATATATCTCAAACACATTCTTTAACGGTTTCCATGAGATAACAGCCTCTATATTTTCTGGATTAACTAAAACACCTCTCTCAAAAATCACATGGCCAAAAAAGTGAACTTCTTGTATCTTGAAATCTCACTTTGACAATTGAGAATACAACTAATGATATCCCAAAATCCCCAACACTATATCTATGTGTGGATCATGCTCCACCCTATTCAAGAAATACACCAATATATCTTCAAAAAATACAACCACAAAAGAATTCATATATCTCAGAAATATCTAGTTCATCAATTCCAAGAACATTGTTGGTGAATTTTTTGACCAAAGGGAATAACCATATACTCATAATGAACACATCTACTTCTGAAATCTTCTTTGGGAATATCCTTCTTCTACACCTATAACAAATGATATCCTAATCGTAATTCAATCTTAAAAAACCACTAAGATCATCTAATCTTATCAAACAAATCATCAATGTGTGGAAGTGGATATCTATTCTTTATCAAAACTTGATTAAGCTTAGGATAATCAAAACACAACAAAATAGTTTCATACACCTTTTTTACCAAAAAAAACTGGCGCTACCCATGGAGGTGTGCTAGGCCGGATGAACCATTTTTTCTAACTCCTCCAATAGTACATTCAATTCATTAAATTTTTTGGTCACATTCAGTAAGATGGAAGTGAGATAGGACTGTTCCCTGGAAGGAGATCAATCATAAACTTCACATCTATCATGGGTGGAAACCCTAAGAATTAATTAGTAAAGACCTTTAGAAACTGATCAACCAATTCTTGAAGGAAATTATACTACATTTCTACTATTGATAATAATGACAACACCCCTAATTGATATAATATTGTTCCAACAGCTAGTTCCAAAAAATCTGTTATACCTAGATTTTCTTTCTTCTCCCCAATAAAGAGATTTTCGATGCTATTATACATCGTGAAACTAGTCATTTTCCCATAACAGTTGATGTGGGCCTTATACATTTCCATCCTATCCATTCCCAAGATCATATCATAAGCATATATCTCAATCACTGAGGAATACCAAATCAACTCAACCCCATCTATAGCTATACAACATTATCTACACAGAAAATCTCAACACCCTATTTGACCCAGAGGAGTTTGAAGTTTTCAAATAGTAGGCATCATTTCCGCACATAAACCCAACAAATAAACCATATGAGAAGTAATAAAATAATTTCAAGCACTCATATAAAACAACACTTGTATAAATGTGGAATTAAAAAGAATTGTACCATGAAACATAGATGGTCCCAACTGATTATCCATCACAACCAACTCATCTCTAAAGAACTGCTCGGTTGCCAAACTCTACTCTTTATTTCCCAAAAGAGGAGTTTTGGTGTTCCTGGAATCACCATGACTAACTTTAATCTGCTGACAAGGGGTATGTTGCTACCCATGGAATGTCAAAGTATAAGATGCATGTAACCCCTGAGGTGTGTCAGGAACACCTGACCTCAGAGTATTCTGACAAAACAACTAAATACGACCCATCATCTTATATTTATGACATTATCAAGGTAGTTCCATACAATCCTGCTTGATGTGGCTCATAAGACCACTCTAAAAACATGCTGTATTAATTTAGTGATTTGGAGGAAGATTCACTACTCCTACCATCAGATTCTGAAACATAATCCCACCTAGGAAATAAGTGTACCTCTTCCACTTAAACCCAGCGTTAGAGTTATCACTATTCCCTATGGGTACTTATATTCTTCTCCCTCCTGTATCCCTGAATATATCCCATTCAGTGACTGTTTCTCTATTCATCATTTCTATGTAATCACTTATACAATGCACCCTTATCTTAGAATGAATTTCCTACCTCAACCCAGTTTCAAAAATATGTTCCTTTAACACTGTACTACCAACAACCTTAGATGAAAACCACAAAAAGTTCATGAGATTAGCTATATATTCCATTACTAAGAGTTTCTATTGATTTAAATATAAGAAATTTGTTGCACACTCAATTCTGAATTTATGAGGGTAAAATTGTTTTATAAACAAATCCTCAAAACACTCCCTTGTCAGCCCTTGGTCCATTCCAGCTTGGAAAACTAACTCTCACCACTGAAGGCAAATACCTTCAAGAATATATGTGTATAACATCAACTTTAACTATACTGGTGTTCCTAGAAATTCAAATATATTTTTTATTCTATTCAACCACACTTATGTCCTTTTCGGACCCAAATCACCCCTAAAGATGGGTGGATTCTGCTTTGGAAATTGAAGCGCATTATCCACATGCTTTAGATATTCCATTTTATTCCCACCTTCCATAGCTTGGAAATAATTAATTCTACTCTACACTATTTAATAGTTCACTTGGGGCTCAGGTGAAACCACATTTTTAGCAGCCTCCTCCAGTGGATCTCTATGATGCCTACCTGGTTCCATTTCTTCCAACATAAAAAATAACCATAAATGTCACTCCCTTAGCAGGAAAATATTTACCATTTAAAATTCAATTACATTTACACTAGCAGAATTATTAATTCCACAAGTTCACATTTCCCATGCTGTACCATTTTTTAAGAATCCATCATGTTTTGATAATTGACTCATTTTCAATATACCACAACTATCCATGTTTCAAATCCGTCCATTTGAAAATCCATTCATATTTTCCAAAATTACATAATCATATCACACCATAAATCATTATACCCTAATGAAATATGCATCCTAGTGGGAATCCATTTCTACTAGGCATTCCATGCTCATCTCATTGGATACACCCATGATAATGAGACTTGAAATTCCTCTAACTGTCACTAAAACACTTTTGTACCCAACTGCGAGGTCACTTGAAGTTCATCATAAAAGGGTTAGATACATCCTTTTATACTAAAAATTTCTAGTTCTGACAATACAATTCCTTGAATCCATCCTAAGTTAAAGAATAGAAAAAAATAATGTCAATATCAAGACAAAAAATGAACACCAAAGGATCTAAATACTACTTTGACTTGAAAGTCAAGGACCAAACAAACTAATACCACTCACAATGTCTCTCCCCTTCCTCATTTTTTGGAGAATGCGGTGAGATTCTACTTGTCCTTAGGTGACATTCCCATGGAACCAAAGGCAGAAAATTAATACTGAGGGATTCTAGAACAAGTGGGGAATGATTTCCCTTAGAATAAGAGCAACCAAGAAAATGATTCAGAACCAACCAAACAACATGATGCAAGTCAACAAGGTTTACAACTCAACAAACCAAAAGACCAAAATAACCAAGCCATAGGAATCCATAATTAGAGTACCAAGGGGAATACTACAAAAACCCAAGGAACCATGACAACACCCCATAGCTCCACACTAATATCCATGCTCCAAGAACCACCAAAACCACCCGAGCATTAGGAATTACCAAATAATGAAGTAAATGGTTTACCTATACCTGTTTCCCATAATGCAATATCTAAAAAAGAACCAAAGTTCCAAATCACAGATGATTAATAATACTCAGTAGGTTTTCCCCAAATTACTTCCCTACACATGCCTCTAGGATATAACCATTATCCCATTTATATAAAATAGTTTATATAAAACATCAAATAGTACCACAGTTACCGAAAATACAAAAAAACCATTACCAATCCATTTCCACACAAACCCCTACAAACCAAGGGAGTAAAAATAATTATTCAATACAAAATTTTCAATCCACATGTTAGAAAAACAATTCACACATTTCATAACACACACAAAAACATAAATATAAAGTTTCACATACCCAAACTGTTATCCTAACATGTTGGAACATCCCATCCAATACCATTTACTTCCTTCCCAATCTAGTGGTACTGACCACCCACTTATCCTTGATGGTGTCTCTTCAATCCAAAATCCATGCCATTTTTATAGTGAGACTTCCCACCCACTTCACATCCATCAATCACATGCACAAGAACTTAACCAAAAACAAGATTATAACACACGAAGGAAACAAAATGATGCAACCAATCAATTCTGAACTAAAAAATCCCTTAGGGAATCAATCAATGCATAATGAATTTAAATAAAACGACACCCATTTTTTCAGAAAATAATTTTCATGAAACATTTTCATTACCTAATCCAAGAAAACAATTTTAAAATCAACATTTTAAAATCTTTCAACCAAGAACATTTCACCGAGATAGCCCATTCTTCCATAAAAAAAAACCATAAATCCTCAAAAAATGGATTTAAAATAAGATTCTCACATCAAAATCACCATTTATTTCAAGAAAAACAAATTTAATGAAATAAAATATTCTACTTTTAGTAGATTAGAGTCGAGAGAGAATACACTTACAATATGGTTCCGATGAAATCTAACAACGCCCAATGACACCACAAATCCGGAAGAACGCCCCACCAAAACCACTCAAAATCACCTTCCCTATCATCAGAAAGCCTTAATCTCATCACTTTAGGCAACAACAGCCCTATATCTATATGAAACTAATGTAGATCTATAAAACTGGGAGAGAGGGACATATAGATCTAAGGAAAACCATAATGAAACTAATAGAGGAGACTTACCCGAGAAAAACTTCCTTTAAACCATAGAGAACCCCCTTTGATTTTCCTCCAACATTTGATGGAGAGTTCCTCTAACCCTTGAGAACAAGAAATCCTGCATAGAGTTTGAGTGGGAGAGGAAATGAGTGAATTATGGAAAATCCAAAGCGATCCCAATTTTAAAAAAATACATTTTTCCATTATACATAGTTTGGAAAACTATGCCCTAATTGTGTGTATTCTAATGCCTCAAAGAGAACCTCTAATGACCTCCTTGAACATTTAGAAAAACTGTGTGCAAACCATGCAAAGACTACTATCTCAGGTCGTACTATTTCCTAATGATTCTTTACAGTTTCCCCTAACTGTTCTCAAACTGTGTTCCCTTTAAAAAGCTTCCTAAAATTTACAAAACCTTCCCAAACTCTCCCAAACATTTACCAACTACTTTAAACACATAAAATGTCATTAAAATGGTTACATACCTCAAACCAATGGTTCTACACTTATTCTCTCCCAAAACATATCCTTTCTCTTTTGAACCTCTAGTGTCTTCTTCCTCTGAACTGAACCCTTCCCAATGGATTGAGTGAAGCACATGTCTGACACATCTCAAGATGAGTCTTATCCTTCGAAGAAGAAAAAGGTAAAATTGAGTGATTTTAATCTCATACATATTAAACCTAATCTTTTCATCATAATTCTCATTCTATAAAAGCAAGTGCATTCCAATTTCCTATTATCAAGTAAGACTCTCCAGATGAAAGTGTTACTGGAACAAGGTTGTTAAATTTTTTCTCCAACAACAAGTAGTCTCTCTATATGAAGTTGTTTCATGAGTTTTATTTGTATGTGGAGTTTATTCTTGAGGGAACATATAAGTTTTGGATCAAGTCTAGAATAAATGGAAAACGTATTTCCTTTTATTCTAAGCAATGGGTTGAGTGCTTAAAGGTTCCTCATAAAGGTAATTATGAAGGTCACCAAGGAAGTGTTCCTACTGCAATTGATATTTTTTGTTATTAAATAGACTTGATAGAGCTGACTAGTGATGGAATCACTTGATGACTTATATTATCTATACTTTATGGTGAATATTAGTTTCTCTTTAAGTTTATTCATCAATAATTGTTCCCAAGGAAATGATACTTTGCCTCCTTGAAGTATTGAGATGTTTATTTGTTGTAACTTTTGGGAAAAGGAAACAAGATCAACCTTTGCAGATATCTTATGGAGAATATTAGTGACACAATTAATACTCATTCAATGTAAAACTCTATTTTTATTTCTAATATTATTTCTACTATTTTGAATGTTAAAGGGGTGGTGACTGGAGGTGAAGAAACTATCACAAAGTGTGATGAATTATATATTACCAAATTTATATGAAAAAGGAATAGGACTAGATAGAATCATTTATAGTGATAGTGGTTGGAAGATAATGATAAAATTTATGAAGAATTCAATCTTGTTATGCACCCCTCAAGACCAAAAGATACGGATGGCCTTGGTCTATGACCAGATGAAGTTATGGAGTATCTAGATGAAGAGGAAAATGAAGATAGAGAAGATAAATAAAAAACACCTCCTATTTATAATATAATTAATTTGAACATTTCTGGAATAATAGAGGGAATAACACATAGATCACATATCCCTCCAAAATATCTTCCTACTAGAGAACCTCTATTAAATGATGATGATGAGGAGGAGGAGGAAAGAGAAGAGTCTGAGGATGTTCAGTATGCCAGTGAAAGTGGAATTGAATAGAAATAATAACAGAATAATGAAGAAAAATATAATGAAGAATTACAATAAAATGAAAATCCAAAAGATGAAGTAGAAGATAAAGAAGAGTCTGGTGAAGGGGAAGAAATTGATGAAAATGAAGAAATAGAAAAATAAGAAAGTGGTAATGCTGATGGTGAATCTTGTGGTGAACCTAATCATCATGATAGTGATAAATGACCTATTGTATAACCTAACACCATTTCTTAAACCATTTTAGTGGAAAAGTAAATATTTTTATAACATTGAAAGTCTCCTGAGTTAGTTTTAGTTGAGAAAAAGTACCAGTTGTTCGAGTGTAAAAACAAGTTTATGTTCATAAGAAATCACCTGTCGAGGGGGAGAAACTATATCAAAGAGTTTAAGTTTCTACTCTTACCCCTTTGGATGTGACAATAGTATCTAAATGGGAGAAATTTCTTGGATACATCACATTGGGCTTGAACTATCCAGATTATGATGATGAATCTGATCCAATAACTACTCATGACCCTACTCCTACTCCACCAACGGTATCTTTTCCTACTTATTATGCGAGTCAGGCTAAATTCAATGTTTTCTAATAAGAATTGTATTTAGTTTTCAAAGAAATCCCACAATATCAACCAGTACCAATGTCAAGTATTTTTCAAACCGATGTTGTTATGATTTCAGAGAATGTTGTTTCACATATTCAACGTCAAATGGTTTCTAATATTCAAGAAGTGCGAATGAAAAATACAAGATTGAGTGATGAGTTGGCGTCTATAATTCCTATAGTTAAAATCATGTCATCTGAGTATATAGAATATTTGGTAGGTGTTGTAAAAAATATGGGTGATATAACTTTTGAGGATAAAACACCTGAGCCTCCTACACTTTACTTGGATCTGTTAAGATACATCATTAGAGAGGAATTAAAAAATGTGTCAACCTCTACTACTACTTCTCATACTGTTGACATTGATATGATCACAACAATGATAAGGGAAGAGATTCAGTCTTTAATGGGTGGTTTTGATCAAGTGGTATTAAGTACAATCCAACAAAAGAGTGACCATGTGCATGGTATGGTATGGTTTTAAATGAAAGGGATAACTTCTGCACAATAAGAGGTCACCGAGAAAATAGATTTCTACTTTAAAAGGGTTTATACCAAACATCAATTGGATAGTCATTTAAAATACATTGTTCAAAATTTAAGGCTACCTCCACTCACACAAGCCTTCAAGGAACAACTTGAATAGGTCAAGGAGCTTACTGATACTCTTGAGATGTTCATGGAAAGCATAGATGATTTTACCAAGGTAATGGAAAAGGAGGGTAGACAATTTTGAATTTTATCAACCTTCGAAATCCATACTATCATGTACATAATACTACTATTATAGCACTAGGGCCTTCCCCATTCGAATTGTGACTAAGAATATACCTTCATGTTTAGTCTACTGATCAGTTGATCCTCAGTTAAGGGTTTTTGTCACTTAGAACCCTTATCTTCATTTCATCTAACCCTTAAACCTTTTCTCATGAATCCAACTCAGAGTCTTAGTCATCTAGGGTATTTTATCTATCAGGAACTTACAACCCCTCTTCCTTCTACTCAAGGCCTACCTCTATTGTGCCTTCTGGAGTTCCAATTCATCATCATTATACATAATCTCCTTTTTTACCTCTTGTTCCTCCATCTGCTTATACTAATATAGGAAAAGCATCCACAGATCCTTCCTTGGAGACGAATTGATTTTGTATTTTTCCTTTATATGGATGTATTTTTACCTTTGTCTCAACCAATATATTATCCTTTTATAATAAAATATTTTATCTCTTTTCATCCATTTTATGTTCTTTCACTCTTATTATATGATCTTTATTTTCTAATATATTATTTCTCTTTTTTATAATCCCAAAAGGGGGAGAATGAGTATAGCATTTAATTTGATAACGATATTAAGCATGGTATTTAGTTTTTTATGTTTATCTAATTATTTAATCTCTCATGATCTATATGAAATGTAAAGAAGAAAGATTTTCTTTTGTACCTTGATCATTATGAATGGATTATTAATTCATTGATTTGTGATCATCAAAAATAGGGATATTATTGGCCTACTTTAGTTTTAATTCTCACAAATCATGCTTCACTCATTTAAATCAAGTTTAATTATGTTTACTCATGTTCAACTATGTTCATATGATTATAATCTATTCAATTAGAATTTTACATCCTAAAAAAATATCAAAAAATATAAATATTTATAATTCATCATTAAGGTTGATTTTATATTAAGAGAGACTCACTATTGGACATCTCACTAAAGGTGAAAAACCAGCCATGTATGAGTTACCATTAAGACAGACTCACTGGTAAGATTTCTAACTATCAAATGTCTCACTGTCAGCACATATGCTAAATTATGACAAAGGATGAGACACTATTACATCATTCTACCAACAAACACACTATAAGTATGACTTACCAATAAGTAAGGGTAACCATCAAGTCAACATACCTATCGATCAACTCAATATTTTCACAAAGGATGAGACACTATTACATTAAGCTACTGACAGAGCGACTTATCGATATCTATAATTTTCTCAATGTATGAGCTACAAATAGAATGAGTCGTCGTCCGGGGTACCAACCATTAGAGAGACTTTCCATTGTTGGGTCATCACTACTTGACTCAACATTCCTAATTGAATAATGCATTAAGTATGAGTCACTATTCCAACTCACTGATCTGAGACACTATTCCAAGATATCATTCACGAGACTCAATTCCAAGACACTTTCAATTATTACATTTTCGTTTAAATTCACATTTCTTTCTAACTGTCATATTAGTCAAACATATTAATTATAATAATTTTAATGAATTTGTGTGTCTTTTTTAGACAACATTAAATAAATACAAAATGAAGTATAAGGTATGAGTTACATAGATGTGATCAATATCAGCTTCTAGTCGTCTAAAGTGTATACAGAGAATATCTAATCAAGGAGAAAGTATTCTGAGTAGAACCTGAGTGGAGAAGTCATGCCCTAAGAAAAACTCGAGAACTACTAACTGTGGAAATTTAAATATACTACCGAGAACACATAAAAAAGTAATTTTTGAAGAAAAACACAAATAGAGGAGAAGCACTCATTGAGAAAATCAATACCTCACTAGTAGAAGTATATAGAAACTCTCCCGATGTTCTATTTTCTTGAATGTTTCTGCAATTTGACTAAAAATGCACTTTAACAAAACTTTCATAAGTCACAAGATACATTACCAATCCCATAGAGCCTTCTAACTCCATTCTCTCATTAATATTCTCTTCCTATGTATAGTTTTTTACTTTATGTTCTGTGTGTGTTTCTCCATTCTAGGAACACACACTGACCCGTATGAAAAACTAGAAGATACACAGATATCTTTAAAATCGTCATTTTACACATTACACTACCCATGGATAATAATGTAATAGGTCCATGCATTTCATGTTTGGAATTTTCACTTTCAAATGTACTATGTAAGAGGTATAGTTGACCTCGAAATTTTTTTTTTGTTGTTGAACCCAATCCATGGTGTGGATCAAAGTTTATTTATATAAACTAATTGGTGGAATGTGATCACTAAGTGGATAGGATTTAGTCTCATCTTGATATTGAACCTCTTGTTTAAATTTTGTTCTATTCATTCAAGTTCAGTTTTCTCTGTTTGTGTTTAATTAAATCAAAAAAATCACTTTTCTTTGACAGTTAATATTAGATAGTGTTTATATTATAATTTTCTATATTAGATTGATTTCAAAAGATAATGTAATAATTCATGTTGTTTTAACTAATAACTAGTCACTCTTTGATATCTATTTTAAACTATCAAATCTTTTATAAACTGCTCCTTTGGTTAATATAGATATTTTTTAAAAATTTGGCAAACTTTTAAATATATCTTTTAGATGTAAATTTTTATAAGAACTCAATTCACCCCCCACCTCTTGAGTGTCTTACTCAAACAAAAAAACACTTTATTTTTAATTACATATATTAATCTAAAAATAATAGATTGAAATTTCATAGTCTATTTCTTTATATAGGTGATTTCACCATGTCAGTAATTACTTATTTTGGTTATTTCACACGTAGGCGATCTTTTCAATTGAATAAATGTAAACATAGGCGATTCTATGAAATAATAAATTGATGTAGTTGTTTTCTTTACATAGGCTATTGGTAAAGTCGTTTTCACTATGTATCCAAAAACATCGCATAGCTAATTTTCCTAACTTATGAATATTTTATATAAAATCATCAATAATTCATAATTTAAAGAAATTAACCACATAATACATATGAATATTATAAAACATGATAAAAAAACTTAGAAAATAATATCATCATTAGTGTATAAATGGTTTTTGAGATCATCAAAACCAAAATTACATGTGATATGTTGTATCCATATCATTAGTCTAACATTAGTTCATTGAGTTAATTCTTTTATAATTGGATCGTTCATATAGATGAGTTTTGAAGAAATTAGTATGTGGAATTATATCTTATCATGTTAGAAGTTGACTATGTAATTTTAATGAACTATTTCAATATAGGTTGGAAATAGTTAGATGAATTTTGATTTTTTTCATATAATTTTTATTCCAATAGGAAATAATTTATTGCAAAAAAAATTAAAAATGCGTTGGGATTTTTTAAACTAATAATTAATAAATAATTTTTTTGTGTTTTAATTTTTATTGGGAGGTTAAAAATTATAATGGTGATATTATTATTTTTTGTTGAATAAAATTAAGAAACCATAATTCATTTATATATTATATATATAGGTATATATGTATATGTATATATATATTGGAATATAAATATATATAAATGAGGATTTACTAATTATAACTAATTCAGTGATAATAATAATGTGGTTTTATTATTATTATTATTATTCATATTATTACTATTATTAGTGTGAATTTAATTGTATATGTGGAAAAAGAATAATGAAGAGAGTGGGGAACATGAAGTATACATGGAGTGTACAAGGAAGAGGGGAGTTAAAGAAAAAATTAGAGAGGGAAGTGTATGTATTATATGTGCAGTGATAGAAGGGGAGAAAATATAAAGGTAAATGTAAAAAAAGAGAAAAATGACTAAAAGAAAAAAAATAGATAATGGAAGGGGTCTGAGCATATAGAATGAACATTGGGGGATTTTACCGCCTTTAAAATCATCTATCAATAGTAAATACTTCCGTATAGATCGTAATGATCCATCATCAATGGTGTTGGATTCATCTTAGAGATGGAAAGCTTTTTGGGATTTGGTTACACCTTCTAGATGCGTTTCTAGTAGGGAACATTCATTTCATCATTTTTCATTCATTATGATGGATTTGGGAGCTAGGTTTTGTTCGAGTATGGATAAACCATTAAAAGAGATAAAGATATTGTTTGGTAGGCCATTGGATTCTCGATTTACGTCTATCTCATCTATTGAGAAGATGTTTTTAAACTTTTAATTATCTATGTAAGGGTTCCAATTTGATTTCTATTTTTTTAACATTCACTACAAGTTTACTTTAAATAGTTTATGATGTTTTACAATTTAAATAGGAATTAATGATTGATTTATAATATTTTTATTTAATTTATTAAGGCCAAATTGAAAATTTGAGGTTCATGACACAATGAATAATATTTTAAAATTAAATACTTTTATTACTTTTCCTATTTTTAAAACCTTATTTGAATTTCATGAAAATATGCAGTAGAATATATAATTTCACTCACTGGATTGTTTTTAATTCTCTCTCCTGGTTTACCATGTGAGTATTAAAAAGGTTTCTTGTATTTAGTTGTAAATAATTTTCTCATATGTGAGCCAAATGTTCAATAAAAAAATTTAACATTCTTTCAACATATTCTATCTATATTATAATATTAAATATTTTTTCCCACACTGCAAGTAACACAATTCATCCTCTAATTTCCTTTTCACCCAATCACACAGATGTAAAAATGAAAATTCAAGGCACATAAATATTTTTTTTCACCAATAAAATGATACTACAAGATGTATACACTAATCATTATTTTTGTTCACCAAGGTCAACTATAACTCAATATTTTAGGGAAAAAATTAGGAAAGGTCACTTCTCACTAATGATCGCTACCTATACAAGTTTTATGGAAATGATCATTTCCTTCCAAGGCACGCTTCCTATAAATAGATTATATACGATAAATTCACACCAAGGGTCACTTCTTCTTATTCTCCTTTATACACTATACTATAAACGGTAACTTTTTTATAATTATATGTATTTTTATCAGTTTAATGACATGATAGTTACTCCAACTTATGTACTTGAATGCTGTATTATCTTTTTCAAACTCCTAATACTATAGTGAATACCAATTTAGATTCTTACTACTATTATATAAATAAAATCTTGTAAATAAAGTTATGGATCTAATATTCAAACTAAATTCACAAAAATAAATTCCATTATATATAAATCTTCAATTTTATCCTATTTAGTAATAATTCATTCCCTTTTAATTTAAATATCCAATAATACCAATATTAATTACTCTTTTAATATTCATTATAAAAACATAGTTACCTCTAATTTCCCTATTCTATTCTATATTTTCATATCTATTATTTTTAATTTTGATCTTCTATATTATCAATAATAATATCACCTAGGAATAATTTGAAATTAAAATATTACATAACATCCAATGTTCATCCATTAAAATGTTATAATGATCATCATACAACAAATGTCCACCCTTGTAATTGAATAGGGTTATTGAATCTCAAATAAAAATGAAAAATATATTAGTTGAGAATCAAACATACAAAACTACAGAAAACATCTAGATAATATTAAAAATTGCATCAAAATGGCTTTTGAAATTGTCACTTATTCATGTTTCACTTTGAATTCAAAAACCTAGTATCTAAAATTCCCTCCTTTTTCATACAAAGATATCCTACTATGTGTTTTACATAGGAATTCTATAAATACATAATGTATTCCAAAATGATTAATTACATGATAAAAATCCTATGTTGATTCACCATAGATACTCAAATATCATGAACTAACAACCTCCCTAACCTAAAAAATTCTTGTGGAGAGGTATCTCATTCTACACAATGATCCATTCGATAAAAACTTCATAACTCCAAGGAATAGTAATTTCTAATTCCCCATTTTGATCATACTCAAAAGGAACTAGAATATTTCATATAATTTACACCATGTCCTTTACTTTTCTCATAGAGGGGCTTCCCATGGATTGTGTGTAAACTATATATTTTTTCAAATCCAAAACGCCTATGTCAATTCCAGTTTTGGGCATCACTATTTTACTTAAGGAGAATACTAATAAAAAAATTCACTACTCTAGGGTAGAAACCATCTCAAATTTAATGCCTCGTGGACCAGAGTCTCCTCAAATGGAAATAGATACATTTTTATCACACTTAATCCAAACTCAATGTATATATATACTGGTCCTCAAAATCAACTTGTTTTTTAGCTATCATGTTCAAATCAGTGGAGTGGATATCTCTATAGATCCTTCTAGTTGAAGGAGGTTGTTTGATCATTATCCATGCATACTGATTGCATGAGATAGAGGTTAAATATGAGAATCAATGTATAAATACTATTATTTATGATCATAGTTGAATAAGTGAACAATACCAATGTTACCAATATCCCACATCCAAAGATAACTTGGGATGTGGCTATGTAACTTCCCCAGACATGTGATCACTTCAATGATAAATACCATATCCACTGACCCATGGTGATAGGTCACTCAAGCTTTCAAACTTGAGTTCTCCATTCTATCTTGTGTTCCAACCTATTCACTTTTTACCTTCACATGTGCTACTAAAACCCCACAGTTTTACCCACCATCACTATGACCCATCCACGAGCTCTTTTCTTGAAGAGGTTTGGCACATTTTTTAATAAAAAACTGCATTTAAAACACTTCTAAATAAGAAGAATTGGGTTCATGATAATATATATATATATATACATTATTATTTAACCATTATTAAAAATAACTCTTTCATCAACCAAATATTCAAGGACCGTCTCTTAGAACATTGTCATCGATTAATTTGTTCCAGAATGTATTCAAACCTTACACTAACCCCACAGATAAAATTGTATCTTACACTCCTATATCTGAATTACCACACGTATCTCAAACTTATAATCCACCTTAAATTAATCCCAATTCCTCCAATTAGTAATAAAACTAAGAGACTAAAGTTTTTTTGAACAATAAGACAACTGAGTTGGAAACTAACTGCCTCATTTTTATAGGTACCATTCAACCTACCTAAACACCGAAACCATAATTTTTTCTGGAAGTATGGATAAAATAATTATAAAAAAAGAAAAAAATTTATGAGGAAAAAAGAAATATAGTGAAGAGGGGAGTAACTAGGAAGATAGAGAGATGCAATAAAAGGAGGTGGAAGGATGAAAAGGAAAAACCAAGTGTCACCTCTTGAGGAAGGATAAGAATAATGAAATTATAACTAACCTAGAATTTTATATAAAGGTTGGGACTTCTATAAGGGAGTATAATAGATAGGTTATATATAAAAATACCCATACTATTTTGATACTGACTTCAACACCACTTACTATGAAGATTGTTCCAGCAATTATATATAATTACCACACCTCTATTCAGCCTTGAACAATGGTTTATACACCATTGATTCCCCTAGTGTTTATACTAGGGAAACCAAAATATGTTCCTTGAGAATTTAAAATTACTCTACCACCCCCTATGGTTTGGGTTTATCCTCAACCTCCCTTAGTTTCACCCTTGATTGCATCAACCAACTAGCCCTCTCTTAGTCAGGTAGAGGTCCATTAAGTTGAATTCAATGCTTATCATCATTGGTATTATCATAAGTTTCATCCATATATGATGGTTTGGTACCAAATTTTACTCATTCCCATTGAGATATCCTCTAAAAAGGAGAATTAAGGTGACCTTATAGTAACTCTAAGGGTTCTTAAGATACTTTTACCAATCTATTTCAATAAAAATTAGATTACTTTATACATAATTTTATTTTAATCTCATTACATTATTGCATGATATATTATATTAAAAAATTCAAGGATGAATTAATGATATGAAATTTTTTCATACACTTTTATATTCATCTGATTTATCTTTTTTGGTTTCATATACCATACGTTATTTTAATCACTTTTTTGTATTTAAAAATAATTTTTACTTTTTAAAAACACGGTAAACCCACAGTCATGATAATCAAAGGAATGTGAGGATAATGTTTTAGGGAATTATTCTTATTATATATCCATTTTATTATCATGTTTTACTTGATCAAATTTCTTTGTACTCTATCACTCTAATATCAAATAGTGTGATCACTATTTGTTGATTTTTCTCGATACACTTGATCTTTTGTCTTGAGATAACTTTACTGGAAGATATTTTTCTTAAAAAATATCATTACTTATGGGAGATTCAAAATTAATCATGAAAATATAATTATAAATTTTATTAATAAATCAATAAAAATCAAATACTTGTTTATTATTAGTTTTAAATTCGAAGTGATTATTTAATTATTTTTATTTAATTATTTTAATTCTCTAAAATTATCATTGAATACTTTATTACATATTATTAATTACATGAGTGATTTAATAATATTTAAACTCACATTTCATAGAGGTACCCTAAGTCCCTTGGATAAATTATTTACATTACCCTGTTTATTGAGAGATTATTAGGATATGTAACACTACTACAAGTTTCACTTCAATATTTCCACAAATATAAATTAGGAATGAAATTGAAATTATTTAGGACATATTTGGATATATTTAAATATATTTCACCTTTGGAAACACCTTATGTTGGATCCTTTATAAACTCTATAAAGACCATAAACTAACTTAGAGGTGATACATTAAAAGCCAAATTATAATTACAACCCACTATTCTTTGGAAATAATTGCACAGATCCTTTTGTTCTAAATGAGGGGGAGTTTTGTGAATTATGTTAATATAGGGAGAGAGTTACAATTACTGAGAATTGTTATTGGTTGTTAGAAAAATTAGTTCATGATCTATTTTTCCTATAATTTCATGGATATTCTATTATTTGAAGAAAAATTGAAAAAATGGAATTACCTTGGATTGAATTTTAGTAGAAACCTCTTTGTTTCTTATTTTAACTATTAAAATTAGTGTCTGTAGGAGACTTGTGGTGGAGATAATGGTGTTATTTTTTTTTGACTTTATAAGGTGTGAGATGTGTTCTCTACATAAATTCCATTGAAAAAAATTGTAAAACTAATGAACAAAGAAATATTTTTAATTAAAATTAATTTTGATTTAATTATATCTATATAAAAGTAAAAAAGATTAGTTGTTTATTTATTTTGTGAAAGGTAGTGATGGGGGAAATTGTTTTTCATTAGGATTAAATTTTAAATTCATTCATTACACTTAAATAATTAACTTTTTTTCTAAGATCTACTTTTTAATATTTTACATTATGAACTACCAATCTTTAACCTTAGAAAACAATCCTTTTTATAAGCCATATTGTTTGTTGTGGTCTAATTTCCAATATGGAGATTAAAATGACCAGAAATACTATGGATAAAATGTGTAAAAATTATAATTGATCAGAACTCTAGTTTTTAAAATATCTTGATCGATGAGAGAAACATTTTAGAGAAAGGTGGATCATAATATAGGCATAAATTTCTAAGTAATGGTTTAAAAATAATGATGGAAGAGAAGAGATATTTAAATTTGGATTCAATTATGAGACATGATTGGACACCTAGGGAGAATGAGAATATGTAATTTTAGAATTCTAAATTAAATTTTTTAATCATGATATGTTTTGATTCTTTTTCATATTGTTAAAGGGATAGATTTATCTTTGAAATAATTATAGTGATTTTTTTTCTTAGGGATAAGAAAAAGAATAAGTATGGGTTTTTAAAACATTATTTTTATATTCACTTTTTAATTGAATTATCTTTTTCTAGATAAAAATTATTATGCCTAAAAAAATTTATTTTTAATAATATCTAAGAAGGATTTAAGCATTCAACCACACTTGGAGAACTTCATAAAGGAAAAAAATAGAGCTTATTATGTAGAGGTTCATGTGATACCACGATGTGGTGATTCAATGATAATACTATGAAGATCCTAGATTCATATATTGAACAGGGGAAATTATAACACCCCGCATATATTGATGTATTTTATCTTTTAATAAATTTTCAAACCTTATGTATTTTGATGGTTTTGGCCCATTAGAGGAGTTGGTGGATGTTAGAGATCATTTTTTGAGGAGATGGACTAGTTATAAGGTATATCCTTCTAAATAAATCTAGCCCATAGTATGATATTTAGAGTACTAAGTACCCAGTGGTATCAAGAATATATGGAAATTCCCTTGGGGCGTGACTAGGTCGTCAATAACCCTAGAGCGTGTACCCGATGACAAAACATTGGGTACTTGGTGAGCCCCTATGTAGTCTTTTTTATAATTATAATTAATTAATTAAATTTGGTTAAAATTTATTAAATAGAGTAACCAAAAATTTCAGTTTTTACTAGCCACATTCCCCTTTAAACACCTATTTAGATTTTCCACATCTCTAATCTTAGATCATCTCCCTCATATATATGATTTTTCAAATTAGTTGAGGGGATCCAATTGGTCCCCTAAGATTTATCTAATATCTGGATATCATCATTTTCTTCTGAGTCCATTTGATATTTTTTTTGCAATATTTAGTTGTATATATAGATTTTATAAGTATATCTTTATGTCTTTGGGTTTGATGAACTCACCAGTTTTTTTACATACTTAATGAATATGGTATTCCATCCTTATTTGGAAACATTATTTATCAACTTTTTTGGTAAAATTCTAGTGCACTCCCAATAGAGGGATAACTATACCCGGTATTTTGAGATTGTGTCGAGTAAATTAATAATTCATCAACTTTATTTGGAGATCGTGAAGTTCCAATTAAATATTGTGGATGTTCAATTCTAAGGAAATGTGATATTAGAGGTTATTGTATCAGTGGAACTGGAGAATATTGAAGCCTTGTTTTTGTGAGAGTGACCCAATAACATATTTGAGAGTCATATACTCCTTCAATTAGAGGTATTATCCAGTAGATTTATTTAGGACTAATCTTGTTTGGCATTTTTTATAACTAACTTAACCAAAAAGAGGATGAAGATTGAGTTTTATAATCCTTCTGAGGGATATTTTTTGTATCTTAAGGGAAAGTTGGAAACTACGCCTATTTTTAATTTATGAGATATAGGTGAGGAGTAAAAATTGTATTGAAATTCATAAAGGGTTGGTTTTAGAGAGGTTTTGATACATGCTGGTAGAGTGTTTATTTATATGTATAGGTGTTTGAGGCCGCATAAGAGGAACTACCTAACACATAACCTAGAGCCTAAAGTGTCAGTACATACACTAATAAATTGGGATCACTACATATTAGATGAGAGGATCAAGATTTTTACCAACTATAAGATCATGAAGTGTATCTTTTATCAACATATCCTAAATATTCATGAGTGTAGGTAGTTCGGGTACCTCTAATAATATGACTTTGTGATAGAATATACCCCTATGAAGGAAAATGTTATAGCTAATCCACTAAGTGAAAATATATGAGAATAATTTTTACAGGATGAGAGTAACAAGTGGAAGTTGATGATCATATTCACTGAGATACATCTTGATGTAAAGAAGTACCATGGCAATAAAACAGACATAATTTCTTCCATCACTTCATTACTACTTTATAGAGTTAATTTTAGTTAGTTTTATAGCTCATACTTTCGGGTCATAAAACAATTTATATGTATTAGCGATCTATTGCATGATTGGATCAGAGATAACAACAAGACCTTATACGTTTTACTTCAGGTTATGGTCCCTATGAGCATATATGAGGAGATGATATTAGATTTACATGCCTCACCCTATAAATTCCAACATGTATCATGAAATTGATAGGTAGTACTGGTAGAATGGGATGAAGAAGCATATTGAATTGTTTTTTCTATGTTTCTTTACCTATCGGTGGGTGAAGGTCAAGCATCAGTGAACCATGAGTCATATTCAGCCTCTTATCAATACTGAGTGGAAGTTAGATAATGTAACGTTGTATTTTTTGATGTGGATTATATGATCACCTAAAGATAGTTATGTGATAAGGGTATTTTTGGACTAGTTTAACAAGGTTGTATGTTTTTTATTTTTCATAAGGAACCACTTTGTTTCCAATATAGTATGGGGGTATGTTCATAGGAGAGTATAGTTTCATGGTGTTCCTAAAATTATTATATCAGACTAGGAAACCTTATTCATGACATGTTTATGGTAGGTTCATCATAATTTACATGAAATCAAGGTTTATTTTATCATGATATACCATCTTTATATTGGTGGGAAGTTTAGGTGTACTATATCAATGTTATGAGAAAATTTATGAGCAAGTGTATTAGATTTCAGAATATCATGGGAGAGATATATCATGCTTATAGAGTTATCTGATAAAAATAGTTATCTAAGATAGATTTAGATAATAAATTCTGAGGACATATCTAGAATGTTGTGAAATCGATATAATGAGGGTTATAGGTAGGGTAGTCTTTTTTATTTTGGTTAAGTCTTATAAAGGAGACATTAGAACATATCTGGTTGATTTTAAATTGATCTATTATTTCCCAAAGTGGGTAGTGATCATATGTAGATCTGAGATACTTTTCTATAAAGTTTGAGGTGGGTGATAAGGTTTTCTTATGGGTGTCGTCCCAATTGGGACACCAACATATATAGAGGTATGGGAAATTAGAACCCATATATTTGGGGCCATTTGAGTTTGGAAAGATGATCAGTATCACAGGTTACTAATTATTATTTTCTCAAAAATACTATGTTGTTTATAATGTATTTCATGTATTCAACTATGGAGATTCCACCCTAATACTTCTCATGTTATTATTATTCATGATTTCAAGCTTGAGGATGATGTAATGTTCAAAGAATGACCAATTCATACACTGTACTATAATGAAAAGATTCTTTTAGGGAAGATAGTATGTCTGATCGGTGTACAGTGACAATATAGGTATATTGAGGTGGAGTAATGGGAATGGGAGACTGATATTAATGTTCATTGGTTGTTGATTTTTATAAAATACTCTCCATGATGAATCTTGGGGATGAGATGTTTTATGGTGGGGAAGTTGAAACACCCCATCTATTTAAAATTATAGGATCAAATAAATTTTTTTCAAACCTCATTTACTTAGATGTTTTTAACTATTATAGGAGTTGGTGTAGATCAAGTTTTGTTTTTAAGGAGATGGAATACATGCGAGTATTATCCCCTTATCAATAAAAGACACTGGGTATTCGATGAAAAAGATTGGGTGACTAATGGAAACAAAACAAACAGAAACCCCATGGGTGTCAACTAGGTGGGCAGTGATGATAGAAAACATTTCACATAATTTTGTATGGGTTTTCATTAAAAATTAATCCCTAATTAATATATTCTCAAGCTAAATAATAGAATTTATTAATTTAGTGAATTTTTAATTTAATTATTTTGTGGTTTAAATATTGAGTTTAATTGTTTAATAAATTTTATGGATTAACTGGATAATTCATAACTTGATTTTGGAATTATAAAATTCACTTTTTTGAAAGATGTTAATCATGAGATTAATTATTTCGATCCCTGTTTAATTTCATTTAGAAAAACCAACATTTATTGTTTAATTTTCAAGGGTGTCTTGTCAACAAAATGACTAGGTCATGAGAACTCCATAAGAAATTTTTGAGACTTGTATGATATTTCCCCCCTTGTAAGATATTTCAAGCATACATACACCTTTTTAGACACCATTATGATAGTTTCCTCATCTTCTCAGAGCTAGTTATAACTTTCCCAAGTCCATGTAACATTCATATTCCATATATGATATTTCCAGAAACACTAAATATATTTATAATTTTTAAGAAAGTTGGACATGTTTGTAAGATATTTCTCCACATGTTAAAGATTTGAAGGCCTTTATTAAATTCCCAAACCCATGTACAAATTTTACATTCATAACACAATATATTTTTCTCTATGGACATACCATATGAAATTTTTCTCCTAATTAAATATTTCACCCACATGAAACTATTTACCTTTACATTTCTAGTTCAAGGGGGTTAAAATTAGGAACTCATAAAATAGAAATGGGATAGGACCTATAACAAAATACATTCTATATGTCTACTCAAATTGGGAAAGGATTATCTCAATATCTATATGGTGATCTTTAAACTTTATAAGAAGATAGAGACCATGGGAGGAGTGTCAAGCTACTCGAATATTCAAGATGAAGTTAGAAATACACATCAACACCCTCTAATATGAACATGTAGAATTAATTTGAGGGAGTAAAATCTATTCACTAAAGTACTATGATTCTAAAATCATGTCATTATATCAAGGAAGAAGAGATAGTTTTTTATACTCACATGCGATGTGGATCCACAAATCATGTAATAAGATCCCAAATACCTTTTTAATATTTCAATTACTCACTTCTTCAAGATAGATATCCTTGATTGAACAATTATATCTCATTTTGTAATATATTTATTTTATTTTTAGTTTTTCCTACCCTAATCATATCACATTAGACTATCTGTAGAGACCCTAAGATTGACGTACATAGATATTACATTACTTTTGCGGAATACTTAATACATAATAAAAACAGACACACAAGGACCGTAATAGTTTAGTGTCTTTGGAAACTTGGAACGTAATCTTCTAATCGTGGTGAAAGATCTTCAACATCTCCCATAAAGATCTTCCAATTTTTATTTCCTTACCTAAAACCTTTATTTTAATCCTGGGGGAAAATAAATCATAAAAAGGGGGAGATCAAATGCTCAGTAAGGGTAAGCATGGATAAAATAAAACATACCATATTCATTTGAATTTAAAAACATGAACATAATGTTTAAACATCAAAATATTGAGCAACGACATAAAACATGGAAGTACATAAGGAATAGATCATAATGGAACATAAATCATGATAAAATAGCATGGGAATAAAACATGTAATTCTGGAATCCATTAAGAACATGTAATTATTTCCATAGTAGCCAAGGCATTGCTGCCAAGACCATCTTAGTGGACAAAGTCCCTTTCTGAATCGAGTTCACTCCTCGTTCCAGTCCTGTAATACTGAACCGGATTAACTTATCATTCCATCCATGTTTATCTCATGAGATATAAATCTTTACCCAATGAATTAGAGAGAGATATAGGTCCCACCAATTTCATAATAAAATCATTCTTACTTGTGCCACAAAATAAACATACATCATTCATAAAAACCCAATAAATAAAATGGGTTTCATAAACATCATCCCATCATCACATAATCCATATAAAACAAATGTATATCATTTCATAATAAGAAAACTGAAACCATGTAAATCATATAGACATGATACTTGAAACATACACATATGAAATAATGTCATCTTAGATGAAAAATTGTTTTGATAAAACACTTGAAAAGAATTCTTGAAGAAAATATCCTTTCTTCTTCAAAATCATTCTCTTTTCACAAAATGTCATGAAATTTTAAAAGAAAAGGATTTTGTTGAAAATGGTCATGAAATATTTTGGAGAGATCTTCATGAAAATAAGGGTTTATAAGACCGTAAAAATCCATTTGTGCCGTATAAGTTAAAAAAACATTCTCCTTGTACTTTGGCTTGAAAAGTCAAAAAGTACCTCGTAAAAGAAAGATTTCATACATACCATCTTAGATCATGATTACTTACATCCAGAATGTAAAAAATGATTTATATATAATATATATTCAGAATATACATATATATAATAGATCAATAAATGGAAATAAATACACCGTTCATGGAGACGGTGGGCCGTACGTACGCGTGAACGCTGTTTTCATTTCCTTATTGAAATGAATAGAATTAAGTAGAAGAAATAAATATATATATAAATAAATCCAGTATCATTATTATGTAATGTATTTCATGATTACTTATTATATATACTTTATAATCATTCTTGAATGGTTATCATGGAGAGTGAATTTCATCGCGTCGTGGAGACGGTATTCTGTACGTATGCACAAGCGATGATATCATTCCCATAATCATGGAATTGTATTAAATTGTATGTATAATATTATAGAATCAATATCACTTTACAATAATCATATATATTCATTACTTTCACCATTATACCCATCCAAGTAAGGTGGTGGTGGAAAATAGATTACACCACGGTGTGGAGACGGTATTCCGTACGTACGCACGCGCGATGATTTCATTTTCCGTAGGATGGATAGATGGTGAAATATGTTTGTTTCATACTTATAATAACATATAAGTATATGATTTATTCTAATGTTATTACTTCATAATGAAACAACTAAAGAATAATAAGTGGAAGAAGAAATAAAGTTGAAAGAATCAGTAACAGACATTACCTCTTCTTTGAAGCGCCTCTTCTTAACCTCCTCTTAGGGCACTAAAATTGGTCTTTGAAGAAGACCAGGACCTCTAGGATATTTATATGGAAGTGGGGAAGTGAAATTTCCAGGTTTTGTCTGATCTTTAAGGCTCAAATTGGTGTGAGGAGGAGAGGGAGGAGGTGCCCTTTTATAAGGGAGGAGATGGGAACCTTTAGAAATATAAGAAATATTAGTTTATTTTAAATCCCAAACCCACTTAAAAACATCCAAAATGACTCATATCTGAATATTAGATGATCGAGGGTTGTAATATCATCAACAAATAAAATTTATACATGTTAGGAATTTATTTTAAACATTATCAACTTGATTTATCCTCATTTAATCAATTTAATTTTATTTGTGGTAATAATATTATAAATTTTAAATTATAACAAATAATTACTTATTTTTTGTGAATTGTCCATAATTGGATACTTTATAACATTTTAGACCATATAAATTTAAATTTATAATTTTTAATTATTTTTTTGATTTTTAAACAATTTTATAATATGTTATTTTTATAAAATAAAAATAGTGTCAATTTTGACACTATTCATTTATTTGAATTTAAATAAAATATTTACAGATGATATTTTCGAAATAAAAGATTTAATTGATTCATAAATGATCATATGTATCTTGAAAATTAGTGGAGCACATTAAATAGTTCATATAATATTTATTTTATTATTTTTAAAACCATTTATTTGGTATATCTCTTAATAAAATAATTACTACAACATTTCTATATAATTATTTAATATACTTATTTGTTGCATAAAAATTAAAAATAAAATCCTATGATGAAGATAAATCTATTAACTTTCACAATAAAACTTTTACTAGAATTTATCATCTTAAAATCACAATATTTAAATTTTTATATTTATTAATTTATGAAGGTGACAACTTTGGCATCATTTAAAATAAAATAATATAAGTGTCATAATCGCCTTAATAAAGATTCAAATGGTTAAAAATTCACCCAGTGGATTATTAGAGTTTATATATACACTAATAATAAGTTTTGTGCAGATTTTTTGGCCTTTTTATATGTATTACTATTTCAGTAAAAACTATATTATTGATTTTTCACTAAATAACTAATTTCTGCATCATTAATGTATAAGATAATAAGGTAATTAAATAACTCTTAAAAATTACAAGTAAATTACCATGAAAAATAAAAACATTTTATATTTTAAATGAGTATTTATAACCGAATTTATATTCTGTATAAACTTATATTAAAAATACTTTAATTATTAAAGTTGAGTGAGACATATTTCACTTTCCTTTAAATAAAATAAACTAAAGGTTTTAATCACCTCCAAGTGGGTTCTAATGGATTCAATTTCAACCCAAATATGACTTAGGACAAATTATAATCATCAAATTGTATTAAGAAAAGTATTAGGATAATTTTATAATATTATATTTACCCTTAATTACCCAATTTACCTTTTACTATGATAAATAAAATTTACGGTTGTTACTATTCATAAAGCCCAAAAATAAAAAGTAGTCTATTAATATAATTTGGACCCACTGATTCCAAATATGGAATCCATTTTTCCAAATTCAATACGTAGAAGTTGCAGAAATTAAATTAAAATTAATCCCTTTGTCGAAAGAAAATGGGTTTTTGTTTAAAACATTGTAAAAGATTGAATTTATTTAACCTACGAATTCAATGTAAAATCAAGGATAATGACATAAATTATATTAAATGGTAAAAATATATTCTATTTATGCTTTAAACCCATTAAATATTATAAATTAACCACATAAGTTATTATGATGAAAAAAGTTGTTTTTAATTAAAAGATAGCGTGTTTTTACTATTCATTAAAATATGAAAGTTATCATAATAATATGAAAAATTTATCCAAGGTAAAATTTTATATCCTGATTTCAAATAATAATTTTATTTTTTAAAATTGAACTTATAAACATGTCAAAAACTAGATTTAAAGTGGGTGCGCCATCAAAAGGTGGCAAAACTGCATTTTATGAAAAATACTTATTTTACCCGAAAAATTTATTTTGTTCTTATACCATGTTCTAGAAAATGTGTAAGATGAATAATAATGTTATAAAATTCAAAATTTAGTTAATAATATTCATAACGTCTAGTTCATAATAATATTATAATAATATATCGTTTAGTAAAACCCAGTATTGCGTACAACACACGATATTGAGGAAGGTCGCGATTGCGTGTAATGCAAGCCAAGTCAGAGTTGCGTGTTGTGAAAGAATCCTTTATTATTTCGTATAATAGAATCCAAAAATATTTCATTTATACATTGAATATATATATATATATATACACACACTCAATGTTGCGTAGAATGACTATTATAAAACGAACATGAAATTGTGTGTAACACAATCTAAGAATAGTGTTGTGTATACTTCAAGCTAATACAGTGTGGAATATAGCACAATATAATATTGTTGTAGCATAAAACACATGACATCAAATAAATTAAAAATAATACTTATCATAAAATATCAGGTTGTTACATTCTACCCCCCTTAAAATGAATTTCACCCTCGAAATTCGTCGGGGTTATACATGGTTTTCTACTTGAAAGTTTCTTTAATTGAAACACACATCATAAAATGAAATACCAAAACTTTACTTTAAAAACTAAAGTATGAAACGTAATGGTTACCCAAATTAACTAATCATTGGGTTTCCACATAGGAGAATATAAGTGAAAATATGGATATGGAAGAAAAATCTAACCATCAAGTTGTGATGGAGAGTGGTAGAGAACATGGCTATGAAAAATCCAACAATCACAAAGCCATAAGTTTGTGATTATCTAGGGTTCCATCTGATTCATCGGATATAAGGGCACTAGGAAAACATTTTTGGTTTTCAAGATCATTTCCCTAAAGTTGATGAAATTGGAATTAGAAGAAATACTTGCTTGATTTTGGTACAATCTCACTGTTGTTCGTGCTTTGAACAATTTCCACTTCATCTCTTAAAGAAATGAAGTTGAATTTGTTATTCATGAAGTGCTAACAGATCATGTGATAGAATGATGGGTCATTCCATCTGTTTCAAACAAAAGGTTAGCAAAAGTTGTCAAATATACATAAGTCCATCTATGGTGAGGTTAATCATATACGATTCTAAAAATGAACTTATACTTCATATATCATACCGCTTAATAAAATAAAACTAGTTTCAACTAACCAGGGACTTCCTGTAGGCCAGTGGTAGGCGATAAAGGCCAGTCGCACTTCAGCTGTGGGTTCGATTCCCACAGCCTTGTCCGACGCGATGGACTGTCGCCCGTCCTGCAGGTTGTCCTTTTTCTAAAACTACATTACTATAACATCCCATCAATAATATCGAAAAAAGTTCTATCATTAAACAATAATAACTTATGTCCAACATAATCCATTCCAATCTTTAGGCTTATCCAAAATACTTCGGTCCAAGCTCATAGTATAAAGAAAACGATTACTTGAAATGTCATCAACCAAGCATGTGAATACCATCATTTATCACCCATATATCTTGTTGGTCACATTCCAATCATGTGAATACCTAAATCATGTATTCTCTTGAAAAATGAATACCCATTAAACCTTAGTGAAAACATGAATGCTGTCAAAAGTTAACTCTTTCCACATACCAAAATCCAAAAATTCTATATACTCAAACCATGATATAACCTTCTCCTTATATAATTCATGATCTCATGAATACTATCAAACATTTAATTTTCTCCTTATCCCTTCATTATGCACATATCATCTAATTTCCAAAAATATCTGAATAACCTTTCATGGTTACTGGTACCATTCATCATACACATTCAAAACATAAGGAAAGACAACAATGTAACAATCCTTAGATTTCTCTTTATTCCATAGTACCATGAGATTACTTATACAACATTACACATGATAAACATGTAATAATTCCACTACCTTCTTAAACCATTGACCGAGCTTCAAAAATTCTTTCATCTCACATATCATTTGTAGTCTCTTCATCGTCATCAACATAAATACTACCCATACGACCATACTGATTCTCTTTATGAGACTTTCCCTTAGGGAATTGGTTTTCATAATTCCCGTACATTCCACATTTAAAACATTTAACCACTGTTGATGTCGTAGCAATACCATTATCCTCATCCATGGTGTTAACTGAACCTTTTTATTTTCACTTACTGGCTTTGTGTCCTTCTTTTCCACACCCATAGCATCTTCCAGTTCCATTGAAACATTCTCCTTGATGCCCCTTCCCACATGATTTACATAGGGGAAATTGAACTTTATTTCCTCTATGATCATCATGAAACTCCATATTTCTCTTATTAGCTGAATCAGGAAACATGCCAAATTTGAGTTTATTGATCATGTTATGAGATTTCTGATTCGTCATAATAATGATATTTGGACTTCCAAATCCCATTTCATTTGGTTGCTCATGAATAATCTCATTCCATTGTCCACCATATCCTCTATTATCATGAATCATCTTATTTCTAGCCAATTTATAAAACCCAAAAAGAATAGTGTGAGAGGAAAAAATCATAATAAAGGGGGAGTAACTTCAATATCTAACATCTTAGGTTTAATCTAATATCGTTAACATAATTATAGAACTATAACCTATACTTATAGTTAACCTTAGGGACATCCCTAGACATACCTTAGAAATATCTCTAGGGATCTCACTAAAGTTTTTGCATCCTAGTTTCCAAAGGTTGACTAAACCTTTCCTCAGATACCAATTGCAGAGACCCGAAGCTTGACGTATATAGATATTACATTACTTTTTTGGAATACTTAATACATAACAAAAACAGACACACAAGGACCGTAATAGTTTAGTTTCTTTGGATACTTAAAACGTAATCTTCTAATCGCGGTGAAAGATCTTCAACATCTCCCATAAAGATCTTCCACTTTTTGTTTCCTTACCTAAAACCTTTCTTTTAATCCTGGGGGAAAATAAATCATAAAAAGGGCGAGCTCAAATGCTCAGTAAGGGTAAGCGTGGATAAAATAAAACATACCATATACATTTGAACTTAAAAACATGAACATAATGTTTAAACATCAAAATCTTGAGCAAAGACATAAAACATGGAAGTACATAAGGCATAGATCATAATGGAACATAAATCATGATAAAATAGCATGGGAATAAAACATGTAATTGTGGAATACATTAAGCACATGTAATGATTTCCATAGTAGCCAAGGCATTGCTGCCAAGACCATCTTAGTGGACAAAGTCCCTTTCTGAATCGAGTTCACTCCTCGTTCCAGTCCTGTAATACTGAACTAGATTAACTTACCATTACAGCCATGTCTATCTCATGAGATATAAATCTTTACCCAATGCATTGGACGGAGATATAGGTCCCACAAATATCATAATGAAATCATTCTTACTTGTGCCACAAAATAAACATACATCATTCATAAAAACCCAATAAATAAAATGGGTTTCATAAACATCATCCCATCATCACATAATCCATATAAAATAAATGTATATCATTTCATAATAAGAAAAGTGAAAACATGTAAATCATAGAGGCATGATACTTGAAACATACACATAAGAAATAATGTCATCTTAGATGAAAAATTGTTTTGATAAAACACTTGAAAAGAATTCTTGAGGAAAATATCTTTTCTTCTTCAAAATAATTCTATTTTCACAAAATGTCATGAAATTTTAAAAGAAAAGGATTTTGTTGAAAATAGTCATGAAATATTTTGGAGAGAGCTTCATGAGAATAAGGTTTTATAATACCCTAAAAATCCTTTGGTGCCGTACAAGTTAAAAAAAACATTCTTCTTGTACTTTTTCCAGAAAAGTCAAAAAGTACCTCGTAAAAGAAAGATTTTATACATACCATGTAGTAAAATTCAAAAATGGGTAAAAAAGAAAATAAACATACATAAAAACACTTTTATAAAACATGTACATGGATGATAACAATAACCCCTGTAAATACTTACGTATAAGAAATCTCGGATAAAAATGAGATTTGCGAAATTATCCCGTACCTTAGGTCTGATATGCTTCGTACGCACGCGCGGTGATTTCATTTTCCGTAGGATGGATAGATGGTGAAATAGGGTTGTTTCATATATATAATAACATATTAGTATATGAGTGATACTGATGTTATTACTTCATAATGAAACAACTAAATAAGAATAAGTGGAATAAGAAATAAAGTTGAAAGAATCGGTAACGGACATTACCTCTTCTTTGAAGTGCCTCTTCATAACCTCATATTAGGGCACTAAAATTGGTCTTTGAAGAAGACCAGGACCTCTAGGATGTTTCTAGGGAAGTGGGGAAGTGAAATGGTTAGGGTTTGGCCGAGCTTGAAGGTTGAAATTGGAGTGAGGAGGAGAGGGAGGAGGTGCCCTTTTATAAGGGAGAAGAGGGGCACCTTTGGAAATATAAGAAATATTAGTTTATTTTAAATCCAAAACCCACTTAAAAACATCCAAAATGACTCATATCCGAATATTAGATGATATAGGGTTGTAATATAATCATCCAATAAAATTTATACATGTTAGGAATTTATTTTAAACATTATCAACTTGATTTATCCTTATTTAATCAATTTAATTTTATTTGTGGTAATAATATTCTAAATTTTAAATTATAACAAATAATTACTTATTTTTTGTTAATTGTATATAATTGGATACTTTATAACATTTTAGACCATATAAATTTAAATTTATAATTTTTAAATATTTTTTTTTATTTTAAACAATTTTATAATATGTTATTTTTATAAAATAACAATAGTGTCAATTTTGACACTAATCATTTATTTTAATTTAAATAAAATATATACAGAAGATATTTTCAAACTATAAGCTTTAATAGATTCATAAAAGGTCATATGTATCTAGAAAATTAGCGGAGAACATTAAATAGTTCATATAATATTTATTTTATTATTTTTAAAACCATTTATTTGGTATATCTCTTAATAATATAATTATTGCAACATTTTTGTATAATTATTTAATATACTTATTTGTTGCATAAAAATTAAAAATAAAATCCTATGATGAAGATAAATCTATTATATTTCACAATAATACTTTTACTCGAATTTATCATCTTAAAATCACAATATTTAAATTGTTATATTTATTAAATTATGATGGTGACAACTTTGGAATCATTTAAAATAAAATAATATAAGTGTCATAATCGCCTTAATAAGGATCCAAATGGTCCAAAATTTGACCGTTGGATGATTAGAGTTTATATATACACTAAAAATAAGTTTGTTTCAGATTTTTTGGCCTTTTGATATGTATTAATATTTCCATAAAAACTATATTATTGATTTTTCAATAAATAAATAATTTTCGCATCATTAATGTATAAGATAATAAGGTAATTAAATAACTCTTAAAAATTAAAAATAAATTACCATGATAAATAAAAACATTTTATCTTTCAAATGAGTATTTTTAACCGAATTTATATTTTGTATGAACTTATATTAAAAATACTTTAATTATTAAAGTTGAGTGAGACATATTTCACTTTCCTTTAAATAAAATAAACTAAAGGTTTTAATCACCTCCAAGTGGGTTCTAATGGATTCCATTTCGACCCAAATATGACTTAGGACAAATTATAATAATAAAATTGTATTAAGAAAAGTATTAGTATAATTTTATAATATTATATTTACTCTTAATTACCGAATTTACCTTTTACTATGGTAAATAAAATTTACCGTTGTTACTATTCATAAACCCAAAAATAAAAAGTAGTCTATTAATATAATTTGGACCCACTGATTCCAAATATGGAATCCATTTTTCCAAATTCAATACACATAAGTTTCATAAATTAAATTAAAATTAATCCCGTTGTCGAAAGAAAACAGGTTTTTGTTTAAAACATTGCAAAAGATTGAATTTATTTAACCTACGAATTCAATGTAAAATCAAGGCTAATGACATAAATTATATTAAATGGTAAAAATATATTCTATTTATACTTTAAAACCATTCAATATTATAATTTAACCACATAATATATTATGATGAAAAAAGTTATTTTCAATTAAAATATAGCGTGTTTTTACTATTCATTAAAATATGAAAGTTATCATAATAATATGAAAAATTTATCCAAGGTAAAATTTTATATCCTGATTCCAAATAAAAATTTTATTTTGTAAAATTGAACTTATAAACATGTCAAAAACTAGATTTAAAGTCGGTGCGCCATCAAAAGGCGGCAAAACTGCATTTTTTGAAAAATACTTATTTTACCCGAAAAATTTATTTTATTCTAATACCATGTTCTAGAAAATGTTTAAGATGAATAATAATGTAATAAAATTCAAAATTTAGTTAATACTATTCATAACGGCTAGTTCATAATAATATTATAATAATATATCGTTGTTTAGTAAAACCCGGTATTGCGTACAACACACGCTATCGAGGAAGGTCGCGATTGCGTGTAATGCATGCCAAGTCAGGGTTGCGTGTTGTGCAAGAATCCTTTATTATTTCTTATAACAGAATCCAACCGTATTTCATTTTTACATTGAATATATATATATATATATATATATATATATACTCAATGTTGCGTAGAATGACTATTATAAAACAAACATGAAATTGTGTGTAACACAATCTAAGAATAGTGTTGTGTATACTTCAAGCTAATACAGTGTGGCGTATAGCACAAGATAATCTTTTTGTAGCATAAAACACATGACATGAAATAAATTTAAAAGAATACTTATCCTAAAATATCAGGTTGTTACACTATTAGAGGATGATCCATGGATAATCCTCCTATTCACCTATATCTAATTCTTCTATTTAATGTTAAACATATCATAATTCTTTTTTTGAGAATTTTATTATTGCTTTATATAATATGATATTTTCATAATATTTTGATTTAAAATATTTTCACTTATTCACCGGTTATCACACATATGACACCTAGGAATTCTTCCCTTTTTATGATGGATAGTAATGGGATGACTGAAAAATGATTGGAGATATATAATCCCTAGGATAAGTGATAGTAGTAGATATAGTGACATTAGTATTTTCCTATCCAATCTGAAACATCTAGTGGAGGTTAGTTAGCTAGGTTTTATCTTTTTATAGTGAGAGAGAAAAAGAAATTTGGATTATGATCATTTAACAAGTGGTTGGGTGGATATCCATGGTTAGACCACAAGTTTTTTGTACTGATTCTAAACTCTTTATTTCTATTGTTATTTTATATAAACCTTTGTCAACATCTACCTCCTAAACCCACACAATTCAATATAAAAATACACTAAAAACACATTCCTCTCACGAGACAACCTAAGTCCCACAATATACTACATAAAACATTAATAAAAAATGTTTTTTTGATTGGATACTTCAATTAGAACCTAATCAATCCAGTGTCACTGTTGAGGATGAAATCTAGATATTCTATTTTAAATTTAGTTTTGGTTGTTTTCTTTCAAAATAATTTTTATACGTGATTTTTTCTGGTTCAAATAACCTCATTGGTCCAAATCTAGAGGTTAAAGGAACTGTATTAAAATAATTAGAAATATAGGGATCATTTAGTAAGGGGATATGTAGTTTTCTATAGTCCCATGGATATATTCCTCATCCTATTATTCATATTAAACTATATACACCTTAGGAAATGAAAATATTATAAAAAAAATTCTCAATATAATAAGAGTTATAGAGAGATGCATGCACCAAAATATAAAAATAACAACCAATTATTTAAATTTAGTAATCAGTAATATTTTCAACTTAGAAATAGATTGATACAATTGTTTCCTAAATTTCTGGGTTTATAAAGAGGGGATCTCAAAAGGAATTTGAATCTATTTAGTGATATCTATAACATCTTCAGGCCAAGAGATGAACTCGAGGCACAAATCCTCTTAAAGAAATTTATATTCACCTTAGATGGATAGGAAAAGGAGTGGATGTACAACTTATATTTTGGAAAATTCAGTACCTCAGATGAACTTCATAAGTCCTTCCCCTAAAAGTACTTTTTTCATTAAAGGGAAGCTTAGTAAGAAAGGAGATATCTGGGATCAAGTATGAAATTGGAGAAACTCTGTATGAGTTTGGGAGAAATTATATAGGTTTAAATAATTATATCCACAACAATATTTTGAAAACAACCATTTCTTGGTATTCATTTACCAAGGGCTGCAAGAAAATGATTGAAATTTATTTGTTGCTTCTTTTAGAGGGAGATTGAAAGAAAAGTAACATGATAAAGCTCAAGAGATAATAGATATGATATCACAAAACTCTAAAAAATTCAATACATTGATCACCACTATAGGTTTACATGATGTAAAGAGTTCAAAATCACATTTTCTTGAAACTAATTGTAAATAAATAACCTCTCAGGTGAGATATTTTCCATTCAATAAAGTTCATGAGGAATCATATTGCACACCCCATCCAAGAGTTTCCATTATTTATGTCATTGTAATGATATATTCCCTCAAGTGAAAGGGATAAATAATTTCATGTATCAAAGGAAGTACCAATAATAACCAATCAACTAAAAATGTTTCAAATAATACCCAATAAATCATTTTTTAGTTGGAAACTATTGGTATCAAAGACCACTATATGTTTTGAATTTTTAACTAAATTTCCACACACCTCCATTTCAATGATGCACCATCAGTCCTCTTTAAGCTACCAATAAGTGGAAACTCAAGAACCCTCTATGAAGGAACTTCTTATAAAACATATATATCATCAAACCAACCAATATCCCACCCTCCAAACTCATGGGTCAGATCTAAAGGATCTAAAATAATAGTTTAGGAAGATCATTTCCAACCCCATAAAACTTGTAATTCAAGGCTCAATAAAAATCCACTCTCAATAAGTTAATAACCACAAAGATAATTATTTTTTAATTTATTTAATTAATACCCATGAAATGAAGAGTGGTGAACAATCACCACTGAAAGATGAAACTGGAAATGGGTAGCCTATAGAACATCAAGAAACAATACCTAAAAATAAACCTAGAGAATAATTTCTAATAAATATATAGTTCGGGAATAAAGATAAGGGAAAATGTAATAGATAAGTCCTATAACTACCCTAACCTCCCTTCCCTATAAGAATAAAAACCACCCATGAATATCTATGAATAATAATTATATAAGAGGTATTAGAAACATTCGAGTGATTGGAAATCAATATAACTTTTATATAGGACATAAATCAAATCCAAAAGTATGAAAGGATTCTAAAATAGATGTGTACCAAGAAGAGAAAATTTTAAAAATATTTTAAGTAAGATTTAGTTAGAATGTTTTCTACTCTAATAACCCCCCAATTACCTATGAAATGTTAATACCCTTATACTTTAACTATCCCTTTCACCGTAGGACAACATACATTTACAAATGCATTGTGTGACTTGGGAGATTTAGATAATGTCATGACTTACTTTGTAAATCATTATTTACAGATTGGAGAAATCAAGACAATCATGATATTTTTAATATTTCCAACCAAACTTCTAACTACCTAGTAGGTGTTTTGGATGATATTCTACTAAAATTTAAAAGGTTTTTTCCCTTGATAATTTTTTATATTGTAAACATGAAATTTAAAAAAGATAAAAATCATTACAATATAATTTTAGGTGGGATTGTTTTTAATAATTCTAAAAAAATAATTTATTTTCATTAATGAATCCTTTTGAAGTATTTTAGGGTAGATATAGTGAAATTTAGAATTTTATATTCAATGAAGTGCCCCCCTAAAGATCAATCTATTTTTACTTTTCCTCACTCTAAAATTAATTAATTTTTCTATGTTGGAAATGGAAATATTTTAAGTAATAATTTAACTTGTAGAATCCCTGGAATCATATAAATTTTATGATGAATCAATTTGGGAAAATGAGTTAAATTTGGGAACAGTTTTGTGTGTTGAACATTTTAAGAAACTAGATGAAATTTGTTTTGAGTAAATTTACAAATCTGACACTATCACTTCTTCCATACATGCATAGGTTAAAAAATTGGAGAATAATAAGATAAAGAATCACTATAATATACATTATTTTTAATTAAATAAACATCCCTATAACATAAAATATATATTTATTAATAAAATGGATGAATTTCATCCATAATTTCAAATAGTTTGGAACCTAATAAAAATAATTGGTAGCTTAAAATTATAAAACAAAATAATAAGTCCATAGTCTAATCATTATGATATACCCATGGTATTTTCCCAACAAACTATGTTCAATACATATTTTTTTAATCTAATTCTAAACCTATGAGACAACCCCAAACCAGTCTTAACAAAACACTTTTAGAAGTTGTTTAAAAGGAATTTGACAACATTTTAGGAGATGGATTCATATTCACCATCTCAAACTCTTAATGGGTGAGCCCAATTCATATTTGACCCAAATATATTGCATTTACGAATATACGGAATAATAAATTATTATCTAGTGCCTATTAGGATTCATAATACTAGGAGGTATTATGTTGACTATAGGAAATTAAATCGCATAAGCATAAAGGAAAATTTCCCCATCCCTTTTATAGAATTGATATTAGAGAGAGTATCATGGAATGGTCTTTATTGTTTTATTGATATGTTATTAGGTCATTTTTTGGTTCTCATAGCTCAATAGGACCATGATAAAACCACATTTACAAATCCATTTGGAACAATTCTTACTAAATGATTCCATTTGGGTTATAAAAAGTCACCCATGTATTTTTCAATGTTACATGATAAGTATATTTTTAGACCTATTTGAGAGATACTTGGGGGAATTTATGGATGATTTTACTATATATGGATCATTATATTAAAGTACTCTTGTAAATATCGAAAACATTTTAAGGACATTCATCGAGAAAAACTTGGTTTAGATCATTGAAAAAATATCATTTCACGGTGGGAACTGGAACTGTTTTGGGACCAAGAAATGGAATTGAAGTTGGTAATTACAAGATTGATATAATTTCCACACATCCTTACACCACCACTATGATACTTATTAGATAATTTTAAGACAATAATAGATTTTATAAGAGGTTTATTAAATACTAAGAAAAGCTTCTCTATCTTTGAAAAACATTCTAAAAAAAGGAAACTGATTTTTTGTTTTTAAGATTCATGTATTGTAGCTTTTGAAAAACATAAATAGATCTTGACTAAAACCAATGTAATATGTATCTCTAACTAGAATAACCCTTTTGAGATAATCTATGTTTCCTCAAATATATTTTTAGTAGTATATTGTACCAAATAATTACTAAGGACTCCCATGAGATGACGTATAAGTCACAGACCATAAAAATAGTCTAAATTAATTAATAATAGAATAGAATCAGTTTTCGTATACTTTTGTTTCCTTAAATAAATTTCATTCATATTTTTTATAAATAGAAGTTATTATTTCTTATATTCATGTACCCCTAATGTATTTGATCAATAAAGATGAATAAAATACAATATTGGTTGTATGGATGTTCTAGAAATAATAATTCAACTTGGATATTAAGGATAAGAAGAGGTGTGAGAACCTAGTGGAAGATCACATAATAATTATACCCAACATTACTGAGTTTGAAACACTAATTTAGAAAATCATAGATGAATATATCCCTAGTGAGAACCCGTAAAAAATTAACCCAAGTGCCCGGGTATTATGACCTAGTGAATTGTTTAGTCAAATAAAAGATACCCTCCATATTTAATGAGATTCAAACTCTAAAACTAAAATCTAAGTCATAGTTTTTGGTCTAAAATGATCCTTTTTTGTTGAAGGAATGTAGTTACGATGTTACTTTGAGATGTATCCTTGAATATGGGTATTATTTTAAGCTTTTATTTTATCAAACCCTTGTATATGGAGGCTATTTTGGTCCTCAAAGAACGAAACAAATGTCTTAAAATATATTTTTTTTCATAAATTTTTAAAAACTTGAATTAATTCTTTAAAGTAGGTCCAAACTATCAATTCTCTTATAGTTTTTACAAAATCAAGAAATACACACTATAAACTATAATTTCATTTGAAATAATTTATTTATGGAAATTAGATTTCATGTGTTCATTTACTATCTCTTTTGTATTTCCCAATACCCTATTAGTAGTGGACTATTTTTACAAATGGATTGTAGCGAAAGAAACTTTAACTGATGATGAAAAATTTGTGATTGAGTTTCTAATATAAAACATCTTTGAAGTTTTGTACTCCCTCAAACCATAATCAGTTTTCAAGGGACACTTTTTTTAATAAGAACATGGAAAGCATCATGAATATATATGGAGTGAACTAAAAAACCTTATCTATGTAACACTCACAATCAAATGGGAAAGATGTGGTCCCTAAAAAGAGAGATAAAAATAATTCTGGAAAATATAATGAAACCTAACAAAAAAAACTAAATAAAAAATCTTTAGGATGGACTGTGGTCATATGGGTCCACCTCTTAAATTAATTGGTATGTCCCCTTATATTTTTTGAATTTCATAAATTTCACTTGCCAGGTGAGATACAAAACAAATACAACTGGTATATGAATATATTGAACATATATTTCAAGAAGAAAGTGGAGAAAATAAATATCTAAATGGTATAACTAAAAGAGCTATGAAAGAATAAATGAAAAATTACTTAACGTAAAAAAGATAAATCCATATCAAGCCATGAATACTGAAATATAAAATTGACTTCCAATTTGGAGATAAAGTGTTATTATTCTCTAGTATATATCTTATCCCAAGTAAGCTTAATTACATGTGGATTGGACCTTTTTTAGTGACTAATATCTTCACAATTATTGTAATTAAAATAAAACATGTTGAATCAAAGAATTTATTTAATGTAAATGGAATGAAACTGAATAAATTTCATGAAGTATTTTGGAAGGGAACCAGTGGAGGAGTCAAAAATCTTCATTTCTGGTTAGGAATAATTATTTTCTAGTAATCTCTTTCTTTCACACTAGTATGGATATCCTTTTTTAAATATGTTTTTCCTTGATAAATTCAAGATGAAAATAATTGAGTCTATGTATCCAATAAGTGTAGGGGTGATAAAAAGTATATTAGTGTGTAAATATTTTTTATTTATTTTTTTTACAATTTATTTTTGTCTTTTTCATAATATAAAGAAAATTTTATAATTATAAAATATATTTTTAGAATATTTAAATAATTTGTGAATGTTGTTTTTTTTTTGGTGTGTTTTTATCCTAGGAAAGTTGAGAATTAAATTTTTCCGTGATGGATGATGAATTCATGCTATATTTGAGATATTCATAGATTCTAAAATTATTGAAATTAGATTATTATTGAGTGAATTTTTTTACTTATTTCATGGATTATATTTTTTATAATCGGTAAAATTTTTCTTAATTAAAATAATCATGGTGAGAGAAAAATAATAGAATAAGAAAACTAAAATTTTGAACATAAACCTAAGTGAATTCCGCATTATAATTGATTACCACTTTTGGGAGCCTCCCTAAAAGTAATTGGAAAGCTTATATAAACTAGTATAAAACTAGAAGATGGTAACTATTATAGAAGTCTTCCTATGTCAAAATAATCTCTTGCGTGCATGTTTTAGCCATAAAATTAGAGTTAAAGAAACACAAGAGTTGGTTTCCCTTGCATTAATTATCTTAATTGACTATTACAATTTGTTTTAGGGGATACCATTAATCTTGGTATGGTTTATATTTAGGCATTTTTATATTCACCCAATAATTAATTTTCAAACACATACCTGGGAAAAATTATATAAGTATTAATTGACATAGTGGAAAAAGATTTACGTAATTATAAATAAGGATGAATAAGGGATAGATGATATATCTGAATAACATTTAGGATTTATCAAGTATGTTTTAAAATGATGTTTTGAAAATAAATATTACAAGAGATGTATTTTTAAAGGTTTCACTTTTTATCATCTTGATTCCACTAAGATTTATTTTCTTTAAGAACTTGTATTCGAAATTTTTCTTAAATTAAAGTGAGGGAAGTGGAATAAATTCTTATGGGATACATGATACTTTCAATGATGAATTAACCTATTTTTTTATTCATTTTTTGCATGTGTGTTTGAACCTAGGAAATTTGATCATCTTATTACATTGAAGACATCATATTAAGAGGGAGTGAATTAGAGTAATTGTGGTGATGATTAGAAAAAATATTTTCCATTATTTTTTACTATTTTTAAATAATAATTAACCCTCTAGTTAATCTATAACCTAGGTAAATTGTATTTTTAATGATTTTAGTGAATTTAGAATTTAATTTTTTTAATTAATTAAATATTGAATTCAATGGTTTATTAGATTTTTTGGATTAATTGAAAAAACCATTTCTTGATTTTTTTTAATTCTATAATTTCATTATTTAATGGATTTTAATTCTGATTTTCACTATTTTAATCCATTTTGAATTTATTTTTCACAAATATAACACTGGATATTGTGTTTTCATGCGTTGAAGGTCTAAAAATAGCTATGACATGAGGATTTCATAAGGAATTTTCAAGGCCTATATGATATTTATCCCAATATAAGAGATTTAAATCCTTTGTCTAACTTTTTAGACTCCCCATGTGATATCTACCTTAGCTACTCAAATCCACATTTGACTTTTATTATCTTTTATGACATTCCCAACCTATAGAAGTGATTTATAGACATGCATAACACATTTAGACTTTTAAAATATTCTTTTCATGCTCATAATATATTTCTCAACATGTATGATATTTCAAGACAAATATGACGTTCCCAAAGCTTCATATGACTTTTCCAATCATCTTATAATATAGTTTACCTTACAGCCCACCCTTATGACATTTTCTTCCCCGTAGGATATTTCCCTGCATGCGATTCTTAACTTTTCTTTTTCCAGACCATGAGGATTATAATTAACAACTCTGAAAATAAAAAAGGGTCCTGAGATAAAATCAAATCCATTCAATTGTTCAACCAAAATCTGGAAAGGATGATCAAAAAAATTATATGGAGATCATCAAGCTAAAAAAGAGAATGAATACCATGGGAGGAATTTCAAAGAGATGGAAGATTTTAAAAAATTGGATATATAAATCATAAATATTCAAACTAAAAACATGGAATTCATATGAGCTAGTGTGAGTTGGTAACCAAAACCCATGAATATTATTGTGCATGATATTCGTTCAAGGAAGAAAATTGAGTTATTGTTACTCACATAGGGTGTGGAGCTATTGAAGTATGTGATAATATCCCAAGAATCTATTTAAGATGTGAATTATTCATTACTATGGTAAAGTTTTCATTTATCTATAGATTGAATCATGTCATCTACAACAGTTATTTTCATTTTTTTCATCGCTAGTAATGGAATATTATACCATTATTGGTAATGCCAAGAAGAATCACTCTATTCACCTGAAGTGAATTGTACTTATTATTGTTAAATATATTTTCCTCATTTTTTATATAATTTGTTTATTGGTTAAGATAGTAGGATTTTTTCAATATATTTTTATTTAAAATCTCTTTCCCTTTTTCATTGGTTTGTATACATAGGACACTTGGAAATTCTTTATTATCTAAAATGGTTTACAATGGGATGAATAAAAAGTAATTAGAGAAATATAATCACTAGTCTATGTGAGATTAGTGGATATATTTATTATTTTATCTTTATATTCAATCCAAAACTACTAGGTGAGGTTAATCAATTAGGTTTCATCTAGTTAGTAGGAGAGAGTATGAGAAAATTTTAGAATGATTATTTAATTGGGGAGTGTGGTAAATATCCATGTTTACACAACTTTATTTATAAAAATAATTTCAAAATACTTATTTCTATACTTACTTCACACAAATCATTGTTTAATTCAACATATAGAAACTAAAAAGTTTAAGAGAAAAACAAACAAAAAACACCATCCTATTTAGGAACAACCTGACTGCTATTATTTAATACATTAAACTTGGGTTTAAAATATTGAATTATAAAATCCCAATGACAAGAAACTAATTATCCAATAACGTTGTGGTGGATACTTGATGGGGTACAAAGTACCCATTTTTAGTGCACTAGGTACTTTGTAACACCCTTGGTGGTTTTATTAAAATTTTAGTTAATTAATTAGAATTGGTTATAATTTATTAAATAGAGGAACCCCTTTTATGGTTTTCCCCAATTTCATGAACCTTTAATCTCACCCTTGTATTTTTTTACCTTCAAGATTAACCTCATCTATTATTCAAAAAATTCATGTGTCATCTATCCAATGGATCTATAGAAGTAATGATATCAATTATCTTCTATCTATTCATTTTTTTCTCATTTTTTCTCATTCTTCATTGGTTAAGTTCTAATTTTTTGTGTTTATTTTAGGTTATAGAATTTATTACAATTAGGGATAAATCATCTGTTGATATTTGATGAATGTTCTTATATTCAGTCAATTTAGGAGGCTCATAAACTTTCATCTCAGTTTATACACGTTTTATATGGTGTGTGATATATTTTCATCTTTAATATGGGAGATTTAAAATTAAAACTAAGCTTAAATGTTTCCCTTGGAACCCTGTGAGAAGGGTAAAGATATTTAAGTTCATGGGTGGTCCTCCATGTATAGTTTCTTAGTTTCATGGCTAGTAGTTCTCAAATGATTAACATAATTTCAGTTCAACCCTATACTCAAAACATAATAGGGAGTTATTTGAGATATATCATTATGTATTGGACCATGTTATGTACCCTTTTCCTATTTTGGTAATGCGATGTGCACTTACAACAGAGGATAGCCTTGAGAAAACTTCAGAATAAATTTTTGTATTGATCTAGATAACCAATTTGTCTTTTTTCAATGTATAAGGGTTCAGTGACATCCACTTTTAAAAGAAATAGTTCTAAAAATATTATACTGGGGAGTGTGATTTTAGAAAGGGGTTTGGTATGTGACTAACCTATATTTGATTACTTAAGATGTTGGATGACATGTCAACCTAGTTATGTACTTTTAATGATATGTTTGTTAACTTTTTATATACCATGTTTCCATTACTATTATATAACATAGATGTAATAATTTTGGATATAATATAAGGTTGATATGACTTATGGATGGGATCGTTACTATCATTGGGATACCTCTCCTGTTTCATTTCTTCATTATTATTCAGTATCAATATGCCTTAGGGGTCTAATCATCATAGAAATCTTATCATCATTCCAAGATCTTTATATCATTTTCAGATGGATCAAGATAATATTTAGATAAGATCATAATTATTATGGTCCAATTACTCATTTCTATATGTTTTTTACTGAGTATAGATAAAGAAAGATTAGGATTGATATTTTTACATACCAATGGCCACATTTACAATTTCATTTGTATTATTATGATTAGGTCCAACATTCTGAAATGATAAGACCAATAAATACAAGGGTTACACTTCTTAATTGAATTAAATTATTCTAAGATGAGGTTGATATTCCCTTTGATCTGAAATCATTACAGGTATGGGAACTCACTACCCCATTATACTGATGATGTTTTTGTGATATGTTCAAAGTTATTCTATCACTTTACAAGGCTGGTATGGTCACAATTTTAGTGACTAGTTGGCACTAGAGGGTGTGCAATTTTTTGTTTTCATTATTTATGGATATTATTCTTAAAATTTAATTTGACCATTGACTTACATATTCTATATTTTTGGATTTTTTTAGTAGTGGATTACTTATTTGTACACACACCCTTCATGATAATCTATATTCACATGTAGACTTTAAGGTTTTATAAATATTTGATGAAAATGTCCCTACTATATATAGATGAATAGAAGTTCCATAGTTAGAGATAGGAAGAAAATATGAGTAGGGATTTGGTTCTAGTTTTTAAGTTACCTCTAATATTTTTTGATTTTTGAACCATGTTGTATATGTTCAACCCATAGAAGATCTTAGTTATTTATGTATGACTCTTATAGAATTAAATTATCTCACTCTGATATATCATGTGTTAGGATTTTTCTTTTTAGTTTTCACCTAGTAGTAATGTCCATTTGTGTTGTCATATTGTGATGATTTTTATTATTTTATCATTGACTCGACCAGAGGATATAGTCTTCTAACAGTCACATATAGACTCTCACATATAGTTGGAAGCCTCTAAAATATGGGTAAGAGTTCTTGAGGCCACGTGCAACCATTGGTTCAGTCATCCCTCAAGTGCCTCGGGTCTATGATGTATCAAAGTGGCATCATGGCCTTGTTTCGATTTATCGTACTATTTAGACATGTTAGTTTGTGGTATAATGTTTTCAAGACTTGGGTAGATTCTATGCATATGGTGTAGTTAATCCATGTATGGGGGAATACTAAGTTACCAGGGATGGGAATTTGGTTCATAGTTTTTGGGTGTCATTTTTATGTGATTTATAATAAATATGGTGTGGTATTTGTGGTTAATTATTTTTTTCACAGTATAGGTTTCAAGAGGTGTGTGTTCATTCATCATACTTAGAACAGAAGGTTCACATGATATTCTAGTTCATGTTTTTGATTGATCACTCAATTATGGGTTTTATTATTTAAAGTGATAGAAAAAACTTATATATTGTTTTCCAAAATAACATGATTGTAGAATTTTACATAATTGGATTCATGTTTTTGGTTATGTTATTATTATTTTATGGTTGGTTATGTGAATCTTATATGTATTGTTTGAACCCTGAGAATGGTTTTTCAAGGATAGTGAGAGAACTGAAATTATTAAATACTTGTATATTATGGTGCATGTGTAGATTAGTGGGGTGTAATGCATGTTATAACTTATCCTACTAGTGATATAAATAATTGTGGTAGTAAGGTATTCTAAGTCATTAATTTATTATTTTGGTGAAATAACACCATGAATACTCATTTATGAGTTCTAGGAAGGAGGGGATGAGAATTTTCCATTGGTTTTCAAGTTAGAACCCCATTTTATGTTTTTTACCTCTTGATGATGTATATGTTACCGCTCAACCTTAAAAAGTGGCTTTTGGAAATCTATAAAAAATCAAATTTTCTATCAGTCATTAACTCTGAGTGTGTGTTATTGAGATTTTATAGTCTATGGGACTTAAAGATATATTACTAGTTTAATCCATGTTAAATATAACAATATATTTATATGTATATATTCCACCACTATTTACTATAGAGAGTGTACCAAAGACTAATGAGTTCTGAGTTGAGTCCATGTAGACCAGGTTTGGCCAGATTGAGGCACCCTTAGAGAGTCGAGTGAAGCATGATATGTATATAAAATGAGGACCAGTGGATCACTTTTGGGATATCTTCATATAGGAAGATAATCATGAGGGGCTATCTTGGATGTAATTTTAGGATTATTTCTTTAATCGGTTCTTTCTCAAGATATTGAGGTTTGATATGGATTAGTATTCCATTCATATTTTCCTAGAGAGAAAGTTAGTAATGGACTATGATTATCATTTTAATGACTTTATATGTATTTATCCAGTGATAATAGGTGTTGATATTATTATAAATATCTATTTTTATGATGGTATAAACTGTTCAATATGGGTTCTGGTGAATGTTTTCCACCTTAAATATAGCATCCCGCTTTTTTATCACATAAACTTTCATTACATTATACAAAACCGAGGATCTCTAAGGTTTAGTGTCTTGGAAACCAGGAACTTATTACATGAGAAAAAAAATCTTCTTAAACACTTTAAAGGATTCTTCATTTGTTCATCATAAGTTAATTACATCATCTCATAACCTGGGAGCATACATCAAAGGAAAGGGTGAGAAAAATGCCCAGTAAGGGAAACAAGGGAAACATTTTACAGGAGAACTTGAGATACATCAAAAGTCATGAAAAAATAACTTTAAGCCATGAGAAAGAGATCATGAGGAATATCATAATACAAAATAACGTGTTTCATAACTTGAAGATGTAGCTACAACATTTAACATAGACAATCAATTCCGTTTCACCAAGGTCAATCCCCATGGTGTCATTAAAATTTACCAAGGTTATTCACCAAGGTATCAGTCAAAATGGTCATCTCTAGAGATTAAGTCTTTACCCAATGCATTGGAGCGCTATCTGGGTGAACCCTTAAATTTTCCTTTATTTTCATGTGATCCACATATATAATCATAAATCATTTCATAAAAAACCCATACATCATAAAATAAATGGGTTTCATTTCATAATGAAAACGTTTTAAAAACTACTTTAAAGACATGATCTTTATGTCACTTTAAACCCACGGAAAAGGAAAGCGGGTCTCATGTATGTAAATCCCAGAATTTAAAACAGAACATTTTGGTATATATATGAATACCCCTTTATAAGTAATAGCTTTGAGTATTCACTTAATAAAATAAAATAATTTGAGAAAAAGGGAGAGACATTTGAGACGGAAATTCTGCAGCATAACAGCTATGCTTCGGAGTTTTAGAAAACATTGAATAGAGAGGGGACATAGGTCACCCACTCATAAATGATCCAAAGAATAGTAGAGGTAAATAATATAATTAATATAAGAACATGGTAATCATATTTGAAATTCATACCATATGAAATTAAAAACATGGAGGGAAGACAAAAATAAGATTTCTCTTATGAAAACTCGGCAGCCTAACGGCGTCACTTAAACTTCAACAAAATGAATTGAAGAGATCAAATAGGGTCTCTCATAATATGAACATAGAAGATCAGTATTATAGATATATAGATCATAACCCAACCTAATAAAAAGTAAATTGAAATACTTGACATGAAAGTAGAACTTTTAAAAATGAGAAAGGTGAAAGAATCGCTTTAAAATTCGGCAGCCTAACGGCGCCACTTAAACTTCAAAAAAATGAATTGATGAGATCAAATAGGGTCTCTCATCATATGAATATAAAATATCCGTATGATAGATATAGAGATCATACCCCAACATAATAAAAAGTAAATTAAAGACTTGACATTAAATTAGACCTTTGAAAAATGAGAAAGGTGAAAGAATCCCTTAAAAATTCGGCAGCCTAACGGCGTTAGTGAAACTTCAACAAAAATGAATTGATGAAATCAAATAGGGTCTCTCATCAGATGAACATAAAAGATAATTATGTTAGTTATAGATATCATACCCCAAAATAATAAAAAGTAGCTTGAAAGACATGACATGAAAGTATAACTTTGAAAAATGAGAAAGGTGAAAGAATCCCTTAAATATTCGGCAGCCTAACGGCGTCACTTAAACTTCAAAAAAAATTAATTGATGAAATAAAATAGATTATCTCATCATATGAACATAAAAATATCATTATTATAGATATATAGGTCATACCCCAACAGAATAAAAATGAACTTGAAAGACTTGACATGAAAGTAGAACTTTGAAAAATGAGAAAGGTGAAAGAATCCCTTAAAAATTCGGCAGCCTAACGACGCCACTTAAAATTTCTTAAAATGAATTGATGAGAGAAAGAGGGAGTCTCTCATAATATGAACATGAAAAGGGAATTAAGAGAAATATAAAATACCATCCTCCAACATACGATCATGGAGCATAAAAGAAATGACATAAAAGAATTACTTGAAAAGAAAGAGAGGGGTATGATCCCTTACCTTAAACGTAACTCTTAAAACTCAAAGGTTTGTACCTTGAGGGCTTGGGGGCACCTTGAGAAGACTCCTTGGGAGGTAATGAGACCCGATATGCGTTGGGGGAGAGTTGGGAGTGAAAAATAAAGGAGGAAAGGGTGGGTATTTATAGGGAATGTGAGGGGACAAGGCGTTAATGGCCAAGGGACACCTCACAAGTGGTTTTCTCAAAACCATGGGCTCTCCCATGGTATTTCCCATGGAGTTAGGCCACATGGGGCCCCCATACAATATTTCATCACCTCTGGTCAGACAACCCTTAAAATATCTCATGAAATCATCATGACACAGTTATGGTGTCATTAAACATACCGAAACCCTAAAACTGTATTTTTACTATTCACTGAAAATTCAACTTTCTCTGAAAAAACGCAAAATTTCACCTCAACCAAATATCAATGCTCTGATTTCAAAAATGAACTCCATTTTATAAAAATAATTTTCTAAATATTTTTAATTTAATTTTTAAATAAATACACTATTCACCAAAAATTCATTTGTTTCAGAAAAATTCCCAAAATTTACCTTAGAATAATATCAATGTTATGAATTCAAAAATAAATTATATTTTATAAAAATATTTTTCAAAATATTTTTAATTTAATTTTTAATTAAAAAAAATTATTCACCCGAAAAAACTAATACTCGACTAATAATTTATGAAACCGTTATTTAACCATTTTATTGAATCACATTACCTAATCAAGGTGCCTAGATTATATTAATAAATTATTTAAGTGAGATTACTAATCCATTTGGTCATATTACTAATCCTAAGCTTAAAATCACTATTCATAATTTACTATTCATCAAAAATTATGTTGATCTTATTAGTCTCTAAATTTCATACTGAACATAATTTCAGAAGACTATTTTTTGAAAATCATTACACATTTTTAATTATTTAAGGTTTACATAAACATTTTTAAAATATCCTTTCTCTAAAATTCATCAAAAATATGCATACTATATTTATCCGGAATTTGAAAATTCATGAACTTAAACATAAGAAGAAATCAAAATTTTCATTTAAAACAAAGGATTACACAAGGCTGTTACGGTTTCCTTACATAGCCCCTTATAACCCCAGCATAGGGCCTAAGTGTAAGGTGTGCTAAGGTGAGAGAATCTGAGGGAGGCTCAGCCAACATTACACGAGTAGTAATTTCTTTCAGTTTGAACTTCTAGCGAAGGCGATTCCGTTCTAGTTTTACACGATGAAGTTCGGCTTGGGTTTGGTCTAGAGCAAAGCCTAGTGGTGCTACCTCCTTCCCAAGTTCCATTAGATGGGCTTCGATTGGCCCAAGACTACTGGATGAGTTTATCGAATCTTCTTTCTATATTAATTAATCAACATCACTTGTATTTAGAGACAAAAATCGAAACGTTTAGTTTCCAGCAGTCATATTGAACATCAGTCATATAACAGTCAAACCCAATAGTCTCATTTTAATTATACTCATGTTATCCAATGAAACAGTTTTGTTGAGTATAAAAAGAAAATAACACACAAAATTATGAAACAAGATTTATTCAAAATTTCGGGTCGTTACAATCTTCCCCCTTTAAGAAATTGCGTCCTCGCAATTTTTAAAATTGGGTTTTGAAATTTCATTGAAAGTCCCACATTAGAAAAGGAATCAGTAAAAATTCTACTTTAAAAGAAATAAAGGGAAGTACAATGGTCACCTGAGTTAACCCATACTAGGATTCCATGTAGGAAAACATGGACATGGAGAAGGAAACAAAGGGTCACGTTCTGAGGGAGAGTGATAGAAAACATGATTAGGAGAAAGTTAACAATAAGAAAATCACAAACTTTTGATGGGTTAAACGGTATTTGGTTTCCCAGTAGTAAACGTTAACAGACAACATTTTTGTTTTACGTTCCTCTTCATAGTTTTTAGGAATTCATTTTCTACATAGAATAAAACACAGGGAAATATACCTACCTTCAAGTATAGTTTCATCCTTTAATAATTTTCTACCGAAACTAATCCTTTCTCCAAATGATGAGCATTAAAAACTACTTGGTCTCATCAAAGCACAAGAATCATCTTCTTGAGACTCATGTAATCCACAAAAGATTAACTATCAATTTCTTCTATCTTTAAATATTATCCCATAAATAGAAAGGGTAAGATAAAACAACTCTTCAAAAAGAAGGAATCCCATAGGAAGGGAAACTACTTTTAAATCTTCAAAGTTCCATGGTACTACCCAAAGTTCATCATAGACTATTCCATAAATAACTATCCTTAAAATTCCTCAAAATAAACCAAACTAAGATTAAAATACAAATACAAGAACGATTTTATACCATAGTCTTCCAAAATAAACTTCATCGTTCATCTCCAAACAACATCAACCACTCCTGACATCTTATAACAAAAGTAGCTAACCTAAAAAAATTTCCCCAAGATAGGTTAATCATTTCCATAAGTAACCTAAATTACTCTAAGTCCACCTTAAATTCATCTATTCTTCAAAATATAAGTCAACCATTAATCCTCAAATAAAATACCGTAGTAATATATTTACCTCGATCAAATAGGGGTCCTAGAATAGTGAATGTCTTCCAAAATAATAATCATCTTTTAATCCCATAATCATCTCTGTCATATTAATAAGGCAATCGTCACATTTCCTATCACATTGGTTGTTGGGACAGGTTATTCCATTTGCCTCCATTAACTAAGAAAATAAAGTACAATTAGGGGCTTAAATACTTAGCCAATAATCAGGAAAAGGAACTTAAAGCATATAAGGATAAATTGTAGAAGAAAAGTATACCCTAACTTGTGATCCCCTAGGTTCCAAACAAGGTTATCCATGATCATATATTATTATGTGAACCTTTATTTTATTTTATCTTTGTTCCTTTAATAATGGTTCATACTAAGCTTATGAATTTACCAAAGCATATCCCCCGGGAGTGTCGTAACCAAGAGTGTAGCAAGGCCCATTGTCGTGTACCAGTTCCTATTTGAGTCTAGCTCAAAGTGGTGTTTTTGGTTTTTACCCCTATGTACATCTGTGCTAGATCCACCTCTACCTGCTTGTATCCAGACATGGATGTATTTTCTTGGAAACCCCATACTCAATACTCACCAAAATACCAGGAAGGTTTCCTATATTTAAACTTTTATATAGGGTTCTTCCTAGAGTTTTCATATCCTAATTTCCAGAAATAACTAAAACATCCTTTGATACCAACTATAGCATCCCGCTTTTTTATCTCATAAACTTTCATTACATTATACAAAATTGAGGATCTCTAAGGTTTAGTGTCTTGGAAACCAGTAACTTATTACATGATAAAAAAAATATTCTTCTTAAACACTTGAAAGGATTATTCATTTGTTCATCCTAAGTTCATTACAGCATCTCATAACCTGGGAGCATACATCAAAGGAAAGGGTGAGCAAAAGGCCCAGTAAGGGGAACAAGGGAAACATTTTACATTAGAACTTGAGATACATCAAAAGTCATGAAAAAATAACTTTAAGGCATGAGTAAGAGATCATGAGGCATATCATAATAAAAATAACGTGTTTCATAACTTGAAGATGTGGCTAAAAATTTTAACATAGAAAATCAATTCTGTTTCACCAAGGTCCATCCATAAGGTGTCATTAAAAATTACCAAGGCTATTCACCAAGGTATCAGTCAAAATGGTCATCTCTAGAGATTAAGAATTTACCCAATGCATTAGAGCACTATCAGGGCGCACCCTTAAATTTGACTTTATTATCATGTGATCCACATATATCATCATCAATCATTTCATAAACAACCCATATAGCATAAAATAAATGGGTTTCATTTCATAATCAAAACGTTTTAAAAACTGATTTAAATACATGATCTTTATGTCACTTTAAAACCACAGAAAAGGAAAGTGGGTCTCATGTATGTAAATCCCAGAATTTAAAATAAAATATTTTGGTATATATGTGAATACACCTTTAGAAGGAATATATTTGAGTATTAACTTAATAAAATAAGATAATTTGAGAAAAGGAGAGAGACATTTGAGACGGAAATTCTAGAGCATAACAGCTATGTTTCGGGGTTTTAGAAAACATTGAAAGGAGAGGGTACATAGGTCACCCAATCATAAATGATACAAAGAATAGTAGAGTGACAGAATATAATGAATATAAGAACATGGTAATGTGATTTTAAACACATACCATATGAAATGAAAAACATGGAGGGAAGACAAAAATAAGATTTCTTTTATGAAAATTCGGCAGCCTAACAGCGTCACTTAAACTTCAAAAAAATGAATTGAAGAGATAAAATACGGTATCTCATCATATGAACATAGAAGATAAGTATGATAGATATAGATATCATACCCCAACATAATAAAAAGGAACTTTAATGACTTGACATGAAAGTATAACTTTGAAAAATTAGAAAGGTGAAAGAATCCCTTAAAAATTCGGCAGCCTAACGGTGCTACTTAAACTTCAAGAAATATGAATTGATGAGATCAAATAGGGTCTCTAATCATATGAACATAAAATATATGTATGATAGAAATAGAGATCGTACCACAATATAATAAAAAGGAACTTGAAATACTTGACATGAAAGTAGAACTTTGAAAAATGAGAAAGATGAAAGAATCCCTTAAAAATTCGACAGCCAAACGGCGTCACTTAAACATCAACAAAAATGAATTGATGAAATCAAATAGGGTCTCTCATCATATGAAAATAAAAGATCATTATGATAGATATATATATCATACCCCAATATAATAAAAAGGAACTTGAAACACTTGACATGAAAGTAGAACTTTGAAAAATGAGAAAGGTAAAAGAATCCCTTAAAAATTCGGCAGCCTAACGGCGTCACTTAAACTTCAACAAAAAGGAATTGACGAAATAAAATAGGGTATCTCATCATATGAACATAAAATATCATTATGATAAATATAGAGATAATACCCCAACATAATAAAAAGGAACTTGAAATACTTGACATGAAAGTAGAACTTTGAAAAATGATAAAGGTGGAAGAATCCCTTAAAAATTCGGCAGCCTAACGGCGCCACTTAAACATTCTTAAAATTAATTGATTAGAGAAAGAGGGGGTCTCTCATCATATTAACATGAAAAGGGAAGTAATAGGAATATAAAATAACATCCTCCAACATAAGATCATGGAGCATAAAATAAATGACATAAAATAGATTACTTGAAAAAAAAGAGAGAGGTAGGATCCCTTACCTTAAATGTAACTCTAAAAACTCAATGGTTGGGACATTGAGGGATTGGGGGAACCTTGAGAGGACTCCTTGGGAGGTAATGAGACCAGATCTTCGTTTGGGGAGAGTTGGGAGTGAAAACTAAAGGAGGAAAGGGTCGGTATTTATAGGGAATGTGCGGGGACAAGGCATTAATGGCCAAGGGACACCTCACAAGTGGTTTTCTCAAAACCATGGGCTCTCCCATGGTATTTCCCCTGGAGTTAGGACACATGGGGGCCCCCATACAATAATTCATCACCTTTGGTCGTCCAACCCTTAAAATATCCCATGACATCATCATGACACAGTTATGATGTCATTAAACATACCGAAACCCTAAAACTGTATTTTTACTATTCGCTGAAAATTCTACTTTCTCAGAAAAATCCCAAAATTTCACCTTAACCAAATATCAATGCTCTGATTTCAAAAATGAACTACATTTTATAAAAATAATTTTCTAAATATTTTTAATTTAATTTTTAAATAAATACATTATTCACCAAAAATTCATTTTTTTCAGAAAAATCCCCAAAATTTACCTTAGCATAATATCGATGTTCTGAATTCAAAAATAAAGTCCATTTTATAAAAAAAATCTAAATATTTTTAATTTAATTTTTAATTAAAATACACTATTCACCTGAAAAAAATTATTACTTGACTAATAATTTATGAAATCGTTATTTAACCATTTTATTGAATCACATTACCTAATCAAGGTGCCTAGATTATATTAATAAATTATTTAAGTGAGATTACTAATCCATTTGGTCACATTACCAATCCTAAGAATAAAATCACTATTCATAATTTCCTATTCATCAAAAATTATGTTGATCTTATTAGACTCTAAATTTCGTACTGAACATAATTTTAGAATACCATTTTTTGAAAATCAATACGCATTTTTAATTATTTAAGGTTTACATAATCATTTTTAAAATATCCTTTCTCTAAAATTCATCAAAAATCTGCATACTATATTTATCCGGACTTTGAAAATTCATAAACTTCAACATAAAAAAGAAATCAAATTTTTTATTTAAAACAAAGGATTACACAAGGAAGTTACGGTCTCCTTACATATCCCCTTATAAACCCAGCATAGGACCTAAGTGTAAGGTGTTCTAAGTCGAGATAATATGAGGGCGGCTCAGCCAACATTACACGAGTAGTAATTTCTATCAGTTTGAACTTCTCGCGAAGGTGATTCTATTCTAGCTTCACATGATAAAGTTCGGCTTGGGTTTGGTCCAGAGAAAAGCCCAATGGTGCTACCTCCTTCCCAAGTTCTGTTAGATGGGATTCTATTGGCCCGAGACTACTGGATGAGGCCATCGAATATTCTTTCTATATTAATTAATCAAGATCACTTTTATTTAGAGACAAAAATTGAAACATTTAGTTTCCAGCAGTCATATTGACCAACAGTCATATAACAGTCGAAACCCAACAGTCTCAATTTAATTATACTCATGTTATCCAATGAAACAGTTTTGTTGAGTATAAAAATAAAATAACACACAAAATTATGAAACAAGATTTATTCAAAATTTCGGGTCGTTACATTAAAAATTTAACTATGGTAGTGAAAAATTCACTTTTTTCTAAGAGAAACCTTGTAAGGTTTGTTATTATAATGAATTTTGGAATTTATTAAGGATATGAGAGTTGGTCTTCAGGTATATGGAAGTAGATATCATATGATTCTTATCATAGTGGTGATAGAAAGGGAATTCATGGTCATAGACCATCTTATTCCTCACTGGGAAGGACTCCTCCATTGAGTTATCATTTTGGAGGAGTAGGGAACACCTAACAGCAGTGTAGTGAGCACCAGTTGAGTGTCAATCATCAAGAAAAATTAGACATTAATAGTGTTTTTCAAAATCTACTGTCACCCAAGAATTGTTCGTACAAATGTCTAGGAATAGGAATTGTTGGTTGGATCATGCAATTTGCCATAAGCTAGTAAGAGGAAATTTTTTACTGATTAGGGTGTGAAGGATGTTGTGGTGCTCATGTTCTGAAAAGGATCAAAGGTAATGTTTTTCAGGGTAGTCTGTTGGTGAGAGGCCAAGTCAAGGTCACAGGATCAATCTATTTTCATGGTATTGAATCAGCACCTTATGATCGTAGTAAAGGATCACTAACCTTTCAAGTTGTGATTTTAGTGACTGATGAGATAAGAAAATTCACAAAAAATTTATTTATAATTCACTATAAAAATCCCTTAAAAATATTCTTTAACCTGTTCAAATAATTTATATATTTTACTTTGATAAATCTAAACATTAAATGATATATTCATTAATATATTATTTTTGAGTGTCTAATCATTTTTTGGAATTAATTGAAAGGCTATATTTATCTTTCAATTTTTGTAATTTCACTTTATAAAGGAATCTAATTTTGTTATTAAATGATCCATTCATTTTGATCTTAGTTAGAAAAAGCCTAAACTAAAATTATGATTTTTTTATTAGATGTAATATCTAAAGATAGTCATCATCGGATTGACCATGAATACCTAGGGAAACACAAGTGAAGTCGTGGTGGATTCCACGTCCCTTAGATTCTTTAAAATCGACCATCCCCACCTACTATGTTGAAAATTCAAGAAAGATTTGAAGTGACTACATGAAGGACTAGATCAACCAAAAAAGGGTTTCTAATCAACTATATAAATAATAGAAATTGACCATAAGAAGTAAGTCACAGTCAACCATGGATTACTCAACCTATCATTCTACACCAAGATATCTCCCCTCTACTTCCTTGATCAACCATGAGACTAAGAAACCGATAGCACAGTCAGACAACCTGTTGCACAAGGGATAATATAATGGTAAAGGGAACTATATAATGTCTATAAAAGAACTTTATTCACTATTTAAGGGTAGATAGATTCTATATAATTGTTATTATTGAGTTTCGAATTCTACAAAAGTGTTACACCATAATTTTGAGAGCTATTATGGGGTACTCCTAAGGCTCCTGAAGCAATGTAAGGGTATAATAAATAAAAAAAATGTTGTGTGAGAGTCCTCACACCATTTTTTCACATATAAGGGTTCTCAAAAAAAATATATATGATTTTATAAAATTATATAAACTCAACATAAAATCAAAATAAAATTTTATTCATTTAGTCTATCTAAATCGATGATAATGTGAGAAAATTTTACACATGGAATTCATCCAACTGAAGTAGAAGAATATGGAGATGATTTAATCCAAAAATATTTGAGAAGAAACTACCTAAAGGGATCTGGACCCTTACGGTTCATGTGTGTAAATCACAAATAAGAAGAATTTTGGCGCATAATTTAAGGAATATTTTAAAGGTATTGAAATGATGAAGGTGAAATACAATCTCATGTTGACCATGTAGAGTGTGATGATAATAAATCATGATTAATCTCTAATCATTCTATAAAAAATTGAGAAATTTTCACTCGAGAGAGGGGTTTACTTCTATAATTTTCAATTGGAACCACTTTATTCTATTCTTTTCATTTCATGTTATTTTAATTATACAGTGATGAAATAATATTCCTAACGTGGCTAATCTAAGGATATTTACCTTGGCCCATGTTAATGAATTTTAATAGTTAATGATTTATCTACTCTATTCATCTCTATATATTTATCCAAACTATCTAAACATTATGAAATTTCCTTATTTATACTCAGATTGAATTATTTTTCCCTCTTTCACTATGTTACACAGATATGAAAATTAGGTTCTCTCCACTACTTACGATCATGATCAGTGGTTTGAACTGAGAGTATTTGGATATTTCTGATCACATGGTTAATTGATATTATATATTTTAGTGATCATTCAATCCCTATTATCAAGCTAAAACAACTAGTTGAGGGTTATCAGTGAGATTTATTTTGATCTGGGATCGAATAAGAGAGTTTTAATAGAATAATGATTTAATGGGAAAGGTGAGGGAATATATAAGGTTATTCTACTATTATCAGAAAAATTAACACCAATCTAATTCAATAATTTTTTTCACCCATTGAACCCATTAAACATAATAATTACAAACCCAAAGCACTCTCATCATCATATAAAACATGATTCCCACTACTACTGTATTAATTCAGGTTTAAAAAAAATTAGTGCTAGAAAATACACCTCTCATCAACCTAGATTCATTAGTGGAGAGAACATTATTGTGTTTTTATTATTTTAATAATTTTAACACAAGAAAATATACAGTACATCTCACCTCACTTGTTTTTATCTAGAGTTTGAATGAACTTTTTTGTTAATAATTTGAAATTTAAGAATCATTAATGTAGGGGGAGAGAGTTTTTCAGAATTCCATTGACTGGAACTCCCTCCTCAATTACTTCTTCTATTAGAGTAATTGTTGGTATTGAAAATATGAAAGATGATACTACGCAATTAAAGAAGACCTTGATATAATTATATGAAACCAAATTCAACATTAATAACATGCCTCAACAACCAAATAACTAATAATACCTAGATATTAAAAGTGAAATGATCCAATTCCTTTAATTTTTTATAACATAAAAATGAGGGATCCTAACAAAAAACTAAGATAATTTTGGGATAATTCTTATAAATTAAACCCTATAGGAGTTTTAAAATAATGGTTTAGCTAGAAGGTGTTCTCATTCCCCTTTGAAAGGTATTCCAAGGAATGGTTATACAAAATCCAACACAGAGAGATCACTACCTGGGAAGAAATACATAAGGACTTCCTCTATAAATACTCCCCAACCAAAAAAAGTGCCCATATGAGAAAGGATGTATATATAATTAAACAAGAAAAATGAGAAACACATCATGAATCATGGGATACATTCAAGTAGTTTACAACATTCTACATACAAAAAAACTAGGAAAAATAACAATATTTAGTATTTTTTTATGATGTATACATAGGTAGTAACAAATATTTTCTAGTTACTTCCTCTTATTGAGAACTAGTCGATAAATCCCCTTATGAATTATTATTTTTGAAAAATAGTATTTCACAAAAATCATAGCAATTTGGAAAAAGATATGCTGAAAGTAAAGTACATTAGGTATAGATTTATCCCTATTATTTATTTAATAAACATATAGAAGACCTAAACTATATTCTGAAATATAAAGTAGAGAAAAAGGTTCATGAGAACATACATACTACACCCCCACCAGTCCTTCTAACATTGTCACTCCTTGGATGACTACTCCAATGATTTACCACAGGGGGAGGAATTTTTTGATGCCATTTACCGAAGACACTACCAGCATCAACCAACAAGATATCAAGGATTAATTGAGTATTATCATACTCAATATGGTAATGGGATCTAAAAACATAAAAGAACACCATTATAGAAATATTATCAAGCGTATTTACAAGCACTTCCATTTCAGAGATAGGGAACTCACCTTCTACAATATACCAACCAAGGAAATATCAAGAATACTAAATGTAGAACCTGGTGAAATATCTTATGAAGTCTAATAATATTTATTATATAAAGATAATACAGAAGAAAGAACAAGTCAACAAGATTCTATATACTATAAATTAATTGAAAAAATCAAAATTTGAATAAATATATCACTCAGTCAATTACTAACCCAAAAGTAATGGTAGTTATATTTCATTAAGGAGTGGAAATGATAATAATACCAATGAAGATTGATGTTTATATCTCACTAAAATTGAAGAATGTTTCCCTAATCCTGAAGAGTAATTACCTTTGGAAACACCCTAATTGAAGAAAGATAAGGTAAAAGCTAATATAGAAGACTTAAAACATCCCCAAACTCGCTTCCTCTCAAGGATAAACCCTCCCAAGAAAACTTGTGAATAAATATTTAAAAAATATATCTTGTAGATATTCAAAATAGTGGATATAAATATCACTTTTGTGGAATCTATCCTCCAAATCCCTAGTAATATAAGGTTTATTAAGAAGATATATACCCGAAAATATCTCGGTACCTTTAGAATCCATTTAACTATAAAATAACTAATGTTTTAAAATTCACTTTGTGATTTGTGAGAAATTATTAATGTAATGTGTTGATCTCTTTAATATTCTTTATATATAGTAGAGATAAAACCCACCAAATTGATTGTATAATTGTTTAACGGAACCACTTCTTACCCAGTTAGAGTTCCTGAAGATATTTTGGAAAGTTTGAATGTATTTTTGATCACTACTAACTTGTATATTTTGAACAAGAAAAAGGATATAGATAAATCTCATCTCCATTTATCTTAGTTATTAAATATATCAAAATTTTGAAGACAACAATAAATGTCAATAAAGAAACTATTTCAATGACTTTTTGAGAACAAATAATGAAATTTAATATTCTTGATTCAATTAAATATCCCTATGATGAGAAATAATTTTTCAAATTAAACCATTTTGAATTTACTTATATTTATAAGGAATAAATTGTAATATTTTATTAAATAATTTGATTAGGATATGCTTTGGAAAAACCTGATTTCTATGACGTATCTATTTTTGAAAATAAACATAATCAAGAGTGTGTTTTATGTTACAAATAGTTTGAAGAAGTTGATGAAATATATTTTTAATATTTACTCAAAACTATCATTTACACTAAAAATTTACAAGTACATTATTAAATAGTGGAAAAAAAGAGTTGAAAATATCAATAGAAACCACTCACCCCCCCAATTTCATTTGAATCTTCTTCCATCCAACATTATTTAAATGAAAATGAGAAAATATTGGTCACAATTTCAAGAAATCTAAATTCCCATCAAGAACACCGACTACTATAAATTATGAAACAAGTAATTGGGGGTTATAGGCTAGACCGCATGGGAATTATGATAGATTATATTTAATAACTTTATGAACACAATTTTTTTAGAAAATGATTACAAACCGATGACACATCCCCAAACAGGGTGTAACTCGAACCTTATAGAAGTTGTAAAATAATGAAAAAGAAAGTATGGTAGGATTTGGTATTGTATACCCATATTAGATTCCAACTGGGTGATTCCTATTCACATTTTCCCAAATAAGACTATATAAAAAATTGTATATAATATGAACACTGATTTAGTGCCCATTAGGATTCATAATAGTTGGAGATATTCCTTGATCATTTTCATATTTATGGAATATAGTTTTTAATTCTTCTTAAATGTTTAGAAATTTTTTTAAAAAAATATATTGAGGAAAAAATCATTTTAAACATTAAAATTTTTAATTTCATATTCATGAAAGGATATTTTTAGTCCATATAATTTCTAAATATGGGATTGAAGTGGATAAGTCCAAATTTAACATTATTTATACACTGCCTTACACCACCACAATGAGACACATTACATCTATTTTAATCCCTGATTCATTTTTGGGAAGTTTTTTAAGGACTTAAGTAATATTTTTTCTCCTTACTTAACCTAATCAATAAGTATAATGGATATTTATTTAATTATTCATACAATATAGATTTTGAAAATATCAAAGATATCATGATCACAACCCCAATAGTCTACCCATCTAACTTGAATAAACCATTTAAGATACTATATGATGATTTGAACAAAGATATGGTAGTTGTGTTGTCTAGGAATGTTGATGAGAACCCACAAGTTATATCATATATTTCTCAAACCCTAAACATGTACCAAATCAATTACATAAAAATATAAAAATAGCCTTTTCTATTTTTATTTCATCTGAAAAAAATAGTCTTACCTATTAGGAAATAATTTTTTTATCTATTTGAATCATGCAACACTCAAATATTTGATCAATAAGCCTCATAAAAATACAATTCTATAGAGTTAGATGTTGTTTTTACAAGAATTAAAACTAGAAAAGAAGGATAAAAGGCCTATAAAAATATTGTTATAGAACACATGAGTATATTACCCAACACTAATGAGGTAGAACCACTAAATAAAACTAACATGGTTGACTCCTTCCCTAGTGAGAAACATTAAAAAATCACTCAAGTTCCCTCATATACATATTTTCAAAATTTTCTAGACACATAAAAGGTACACCTTATGTTAGGTCGGAACAAAGACGGGAAGGATGGAAAAAGGGGGGGTGAATTGCCTTTTAAAAAAATAATTAACAAATTAAAATCAAAGTGAAATCAAAGTATGTGCAGCGGAAAATAAAAGAGGCAATCACACAAGAAATTGTTAACGGAGTTCGGCCAAGACCCGGCCTACGTCTCTGCTCCCAACTCAACCGTTGAGAGATTCCTACCGCTTGCTTTTCAATGGTTTTAGCAAGAAACCCACTAGGCTTTGAGGTAGCACTAGGACCTATTACAGCTTGCTTTTATTGGTTTAGAAAGAACCCACTTGCATTCAATGGAATAGCAAGAACCCACTAGCCTTCTTACAGGTGAAGGCTAGCTCACCTATGTCTCAAGCTTTTTAGAGGAAAAGCTTGTGAACCTCTTCACACCTTAGTGGTGATGTGAAACCCAAAAGAAAGAGGGGATGAGAAAAGTTTGGGGTTTGTAGGCACAAACCCAATTTTAAGCTCAAAATATATAAAACAAGAAAAACCGTATTTGAGGAAGTCTTGGGCACCTTTGATTGATTGGAGATGTTGAAGGCCGCTTCCAAGCTTCTTGGGTGGAGCCCCTTGGATGTGGAAGTTGTTGGAGCACTTGGGGTTCCTTGAGAGGAATGCGCCGGAGGTACGCCAAATGATCAACAAGGTGTCCGTGGGATTCCGTATAGTTCCGGTAGGTGTCCGGGGCTTCCTTGGCCTTTATTTATAGGCATGGAACCCTTGGGGAGTCTTCGGAGCCGTTGGAGAGGCTTAAAGAGCCGTTGGGAGCCAAGTGGGCCAGCCTGGTCAAACTGCAACGGCTAGTTTGACTGGCTCCACCGGCTGGCCGGTACAGTCCCACCGGCTGGCCGGTGCCTTGGCAGAGGAGAAGAAAAATGGTCCAGGCTCCACCGGCTGACCGGTGGAGGAGCCACCGGCTGGCCGGTGGCAAGACAGTAGCAAACACTATTGACTGGATGCCACCGGCTGGCCGGTGACAGAGCCACCGGCTGACCGGTGGAACCTGGCAGTGGGCAATGCCTCTGCCAGGTCCACCGGCTGGCCGGTGCTATCACACCGGTTGGCCGGTGGACTGAAATTCAGTCCACTTGATGTGCTTCATGGCCCATTTCCTTGGCAATCTTTTGCCTATAAAACAAAAACACTTAAAACAATGTTAGATAAATAATAAGGTGATTGTGATCATGAAAATCAAATAATGAGGGGAACGAGAGGTACAACAATCTCCCCCTATTTTGATGATCACAATCACCAAAACAATCAATGTAAAATACATAAAAGAAAGGAAATGCTAAGCAAGATGAAAAGGATTCTCCCCCAATCAATCAAGAAATTTCTCCCCCTTTGTGATTATCAAAATAGCGTGGGGCATAAAAATTGATTGAGGGAAAGTTTGAAAAACAAAATATGAGAATTGAAATATCAATTGAGATTTTTGAAATTGAAATGAAAATTGAAAATCAAAAGGGCTTAAACGATCCTAACTCCCCCTAAATAAAAACAACAAATCACCGGGGAGAGGGATTTTGAAAAGAGACAATTTTAGGCCCGGAGAGACTCGCTAGAAGGGATTTTTCAATCCATACTTGTCTCATGGAGGATCTTCTCCTATAGAACTCATCGGAATAGAAAATAGACTTGGGTTGGCCGTACCGGGCATTTTTGCAATCACACTCATAAATGAGGTGCCCGGGCTTTTTACAATAATTGCAAAATTTAAAACAAGAGCTCCCCCTTACAAAAACAGTGGGAGCATGGGAGGAGGAAGCTTGGTTGGTATATCCTAGCCCTTGGGTGGTTCTTGAAATTCGTTGGGAACCAAGAAATTTTGAAAGATTTTGTTCCCCTTGGGTGAATTTGGCTAGGGATTCTCTAAGGTCCTTGATGGTTGATTCCAAAGAATCAACATTTGGGAAATTTTGGATTTTGAGGGACATCTCCTCCTTCTCTTTGAGAAGTTGTTCTTTTTCGGAGGAAAGTTTTTTGAAATTCTTTTTCAAAGAAACAAATTTTGAAGAGAGTTCATGAAAACCTTTTTCTAGTTGGTCTCTAGCGTGTGAGAGTTCTTCATAAGATAAATGATTTAAAGAATTTGAATTTGAAGAACATGAGGAAGAGGAATCGGAAGATGTTACCTCATGAAATGCCATTAGGCATTTGTTACCTTGGTCGCTCGAGGAGAAGGAGGAGAATGAAGAGGTGGAGCTATCACTCCATGTTGCCTTTGAAGCCTTCTTCTTCTTCTTCTTGGCCCTTTTCTTGTGAGGTGGGCAAACGGGCTTGATCTTTTCGTCGGGTTCTTGCTTTTGATCAGATTCTTGCTTTGGAGCCTCGCTAGTACCTTCATAGGTTAGTTCTAAAAATTTCAAAAGATCGTAAGAAGAAGTGAAAGAAGAAATACAATAAAAAACATAACGATCTAACCCACAATGTAGAGCATTCATGGCTTTGCCATCAAGCTCGAAATTTGCAATGTCGGCGGCGGTCCATTGAGATTCATCGGGAGAGGAGAGGGAAAATCCTTGCATAACAATTTTATAAATTGGATAACCAATACTTTTTAAAAAAGTTGACATGCGGGTTTTCATGATCACAATCACCTTATCATGTTTATCTAATTGTGTTTTAAGTGTTTGTGCTGATAGGAAAAAGGTTTCCAAGGACTTAGGCCAAGAAGAAGCCAAAAGTGGACTGAAATTCAGTCCACCGGCCAACCGATGGAAGACCACCGGCCAGCCGATGGAGGACTGGACAAGAGGGATTCCTCTGTCCAGACCACCGGCCAACCGGTGTCACACCAGCGGCCAGCCGGTGGCACCCAGAACAGAGGGCTGAGCCACTGCCTCAGCACCGGCCAACCGGTGGCCTCAGCACCGGCCAGCCGGTGGCACCCAGCAGAACAGTGGGAGCTACTGTCTCCACACCGGCCAACCGGTGGCCTCAGCACCGGCCAGCCAGTGGAGGCTGAGCCCGAATCCTATGCCTTTTTGCACACACCGGCCAACCGGTGGTACTGTACCGGCCAGCCGGTGGGCCCAGTCAAACTAGCCGTTGCAGTTTGACCAGGCTGACCCACTTGGCTCCCAACGGCTCTTTTAGCCTCTCCAACGGCTCCGAAGCCTCCCCAAGGGTTCCATGCCTATAAATAAAGGCCAAGGAAGCCTCGGACACATACCGGAACTTAAATCAAGCCCAAGGACACTTTGTTGATCATTCGGCAATCCTCCGGCGAGACACCTCAAGGAACCCCAAGTGCTCCATCCAATTCCACATCCAAGAGCACCACCAAAGAAGCTTGGAAGCGGCCTTCAAACATCATCAATCAATCAAAGGCGCCCAAGGCTTCTCCAATTACGGGTTTTATCGTATTTATCTTTTTGAGCTTAAAATTGGGTTTGTGCCTACAAACCCCAAACTTTTCTCATCCCCCCTTTCTTTTGGGTTTCACATCACCATTAAGGTGTGAAGAGGTTTCTTCAAGCCTTTCCTTTTAAAAGGCTTGTGTCACCGGTGAGCTAGCCTTCACCCGTTAAAAAGGCTAGTGGGTTCTTGCTAAACCATTAAAAGCAAGTGGGTTCTTGCTCAACCACCAAAAGCAAGCTGTAATAGGTTCTAGTGCTACCTCAAAGCCTAGTGGGTTTCTTGCTAAAACCATTGAAAAGCAAGCAGTAGGAATCTCTCAACGGTTGAGTTGGGAGCGGAGACGTAGGCCGGGTTTTGGCCGAACTCCGTTATCAATTTCTTGTGTCTTGCCTCTTTTATTTCCGCTGCATTTCAACTTTGATTTTTAATTTGTTAATCATTTTTTAAAAGGCAATTCACCCCCCCTCTTGCCATCATTCCCGTTTTGTTCCGACCCAACACCTTATTTACTAATCAGTAAACTTTTAAATTGAAATATAATTGACTGTTTTATTTCTGGGAGGATCTGCATTTATGGAAAATTTCTTATTATTGGGTAATTAGGATATGTTTTGACAAGTAATAGGTTAATTAGGTGCTGAAATTTTTCTATTAACATACATGTGGAGGCCATTTTGGACTTTGGAAAACTTCTAGGTAGGATTTAGATGATGTTTGATTTTGTCTCTCAATTTTTAAAGACAAGCATAAATTCTATAAAACAGTTCAAAACTGTCAACTTACTAGGATAATTCCCAAGAGACATGAAATCCCCACTAAAGACATTAATTTTACGCGAAATATTTTAATTTTAAAGATTACATTTCATGTTCCCATTTCTCATATCATTTGGTTTATCCTAGATATTAATAGTATAATATTATGTATCTAAGTAGATTGAAAAAAAATCAACAAAAATAGATGACTCTAATTTTGTGAATGAGTTTCTAAAATCAAACATTTTTTATATTTGGAGCATCGCAAGCCATAATTAGTGACCAAGGAATAATCTTATGTAATAAGAAAATGGGATCCGTAATGAAGAATTAAGGAATAATTCACAAGAATTCAACTTTCTATCATCCACAGACTAATGGGAGAGTAGAAATGTACAACAGAGAGATTAAGAGGATTATAGAAAATATAGTTCATCCCACCTAAAAGGATGGAAGTAAGAATATTTAATTTAAACTATGAGCATAAATAAATTCCTAAAATCCCCACTAGGCATGTCCCATTATAAAATTTTATAAGAAAAATATTGTCACTTTCCATTTGAGTAGAAATATAAATCTTATAAGGATGTATGTAAATTTAACCTGGAGTTTGGAAAGGCGGGAGAGTGTATGAAGATAAATATGATAGATCTCAAGGAGATGAGAAGGGAGTCATTTGAGTGTTCCTAGCAGGGAAAGAATAAGGCAAAATTTATCCATCATAGGATCATGTAAAGAATATATTTTCTAGTTTGTGATACATTGTTGTTATTTTCTTTAGTAATGAATATCATTCTTGGTAAACATCACTCCAAGATGACTAGGTCATGTATAGTTTCTAACACATTCTAATTTGGTGTAGTTGGATCAAATTTAAATAATAAAAATAACCATTCAAGATGAATGGACAATAGGTGAAGCATCATTATGAATACTTTTGGAAATAACCAATGGAGGAGTCCAAACCTTCCCCCATTGTTGATGAATAAAGGAAAACGAGGTTGTCTCTTTCCCCCATATTATTCAAGATAATCACCTTGTAAAACCAATTTGGTAGATAAATACATGATGTAATTAACTATATTTTTTTAAATAATTTTGGGGGAGAGGGAAAGTGAATTTGGATTTATATAAATTTTATTATTTTCCTTAGACTTTTCCATATGATTTATGCTTAAGATAAAATAAATCTAATAAATTAAAAATCTATTTTTGAGGTTCTGTAAACAATTTATGCACGATATTTTTTGGATTGTATTTAGAGAGTAAAACAAGACGTGAATATCATCCTAACAATGAAAAATACAATTCTATAAGGGAGGGAGTTCATAGGTTATATATTTTTTTGAGTTAAATCGTTTTTTAGTGAATTTTTTTACTATTTTGAAAGATATTGGATCTTAGAACTCAAAAAGGGAGTTTAAGAGAAAATAACTTTAGGAAATAGAAATTATAACATGGGTACCTTAGAATTTTGAAAAAAATTCATGGTAACTTAAAATTTGTGAAAAATAACATCTCAAGGAAACACCTCTAAATAGTTTTGTATAATCACATCAAAACTCGAGTAAAATGAGATATCCCATAATGGATCTCTAATACATTAGTCACTCGGTATTTGAGTAAATAAAACTCCTTTTTAAATTAAATAAGTGTTTTTCATGTACATGGATTAAAAAATAAATAATGTTCCAAATTATCATTGATCCTAAATGAAGAAAAGATAAATTGACTAAAAAAAATATTCTATAAGTTATATCGAGGATGTAAAAACTGGAATTTTGGTTTCAGAAACATAGGAAAGAGCGATAAATGGAAGGGTTAATTATTAAAATTTTAATTCCACTTAAATCTATCTATTAACCACCTAGACATAGTGTTTTTATGTAAATTAGAGTTTGAATAGTTCACAAATTAATAGAGGAGGCATGATAATTCCCACAAAAGTTTCATCCATGATTGTATTGTTCTTTATTTTAAATACCAATGATTATGTAGGAAATATATATTGAAGTTAATTATTTGTATTTCCAAGAAGTGAAATATTATAAATCTGGTGGAGTGATGAGACGCAAATTTTTACTTATTTTTTATCTATAATTCACAGTTAAAATCCCTTCAACCCATTTTAAAACCATATTAAAACATTCATATTTTTTACATTGAATAAAATAAATTTCAAATGATATATTCCTTATCTATGGTTTTTTAGTGTTCAATAAATTTTTCGGAAAAATTAAAAGTCTACATTTGTCTCTAAATTATATAATTACACCATTTAAAGGATTATTATTATTTTGTTAATTGTTTTTATTCATTTTGAACTTAATTGGACAAATCAAACATAAAATATTATAATTTTATTGTTTGAATTTACGTTTGAGTGTAGAAAAGGAAGGATCATACATAAAGACCTAAGCAACCGTAAGTGAATTCATAGTTGGGCACATATCCCTTAAGTAGTCCTTGACTAATGATTTCAACCTACTATTCCAAAAATTCATAAATCGGTTAAAGATATCGTATTAAGAACTAGATCAAATAAATGACCATATCTGACCAACCATTTAATGAAAGGAAATCACCATTAAAAAGTAATACAATATAGACTGCGGATGAATCAACCTATCATATCACACCAATAAACCACACCTCCTCTTTCATGATCGACTGTGAGACTCCAAGAAATCAACCATGTGGTCAATTAAGCTACTGCGTAGGGGCTTATTTAATGGTGAAGAGAATTATGTTGGGTTTAGATAAGAACTCCACATGCTACCTAAGGATGGATACATGTTGTGTGAAGTTCATCTATTAGTTTGATATGTTACGTAAGGGTTATTTCATGATTCTGATAGCAACTACAGGGAACTCCTAAGGATTCTGAAGCTATATAAAGGTCACCCAAATAGAAAGAGATTCATGTAAGGTTAATTGCCCCATTTTTTTTCTCTTAAGGGTTCCCATGAGGATTAAATATGAATTTTCAAAATCCTGGAAACTCGAACTAAAATTAAAATCAATTATCATTCATCTAGACTCACTAAATTGGGGATATATTGAGTAAATATTACACATGGTACACATCCAATAAAAGGATTAAAATATGGAATAGATTCTAGATGAGAATATAATATATTTAATAACCTGAAGGGATCTATAACCTTGATCTTCATATATGGTATCATCAAAGAAGAATGTATGTGGAATGAAATTTGAGGAGTATTTTGCAGGTTTGAAAATGATGAAGGAGAAATTGAATCCCATGTTATGCATGTGGAGTGGGAAGCTACAATAGTGTGACTAATCTATAATAATTCTATTATAAAGTGATATTTTTTCACTCGATAAAGGGGGATACTTATATAATTTCTCTACTAAATATTTTATTTTTTATTTTTTTCATTTATAATAATTTTAATCAACTAGTGATGGAACATTAATCATTTAGTTTCTAATCCATAAATATTTCACTTACCCCCTTTTAATTAACAGTAATTTTAAATGATTTTTCAATTCTATTAATCAATTTTTATTTATTATAAGAATTTATACATTATGATATTCCCATATTTATATTTAAATTTAATTCTTCTAACCTCCATCTCTGGATGACACAAAAAACCCACTTATCTTCTCCCGTGTACTTCTGATCATGAGAAGTGGGTTGATCTGAGAGTGATTATAGATTTTCAGTCCATAGACTATGTGATATTATAGATTGAAGTGATCATTTAATCACTTTTATCAAGTTGAAGTAATCAGGTGAGGGTGATCAATGAGATTTCATCTGATTAGGGAAAGAAGACAAGAGTGAAAATAGAATAATGATTTAACAGGGATGGTGTAAAGATACCCAAGGATAGGACACTATTCTTTAAAACTAAATTTTGAACCACTCAAACCAATCATTATTTTCATACACCAAACCCATTAAACAAAATAATATCACACCTAAAATACTCCCTTCTCCAAATACAAAATGAGTCTCACAACTACAGTATTAATTCTAGTTCAAGAAAAATTGTTGAGTGCCTTGTAACATGGCTCATATCAATGTACTTCACCAATGCATCTATTTTTTTGATATGGGTGTGTCAGAATAATTTATATCTATTCAATTTTTTCTAATCTAAGGTTGTATATAGAGTATTTTTTTGGGGTCATATCTATTAAAACAAACTTAGGGTTGTAAGTAAAGGGTATTCATAGATCTTCGGAGTGATTGAAATGCCCCAAGTTTTTTAGAAACATTTTATTTCCATAAACTATAAATTTATAATTATAAACTATTTATAATTTTCCTATTTTTTCAAGGGAATTGAAATAGATTATTAAATAATTCATACACGATATGAATTTAATTAATAACTTTTTATTCAGTTATATTAAAAATAAAAAATATCACACAAAACTAAATATTACTCACCATGTATTATTTCAACCATTAAAAATTTATAAACTAAAAGGGGATAATAAATAGAAAAGAATAAAATATTCAACACTAGGAGATCACATGGATAATTTCCACCCTTAAAGATCACTAATAGTCAAAGAAAATTTTAATAAGGAATAGAATTATGAAATTAAAAGGAATATTGTGAGATGAAAAAAATATGGAAATCAGATGTGCGACTTAAGAAGTGTGAATAGAATGAACGAGTTTCATAAAGCTATATATAGGATTGAAACCTAGTCATTATAAATATATTCCTTATATATTTTGTCATTTGAAATATTTTCATTGTATATACATGTATCCAATAGGTATACTAAAGTTGTGTATTTTTATTATTAAATTTAAAATAATAAAATTCAGTAATAATAAGTAATGAAATTAAAATATATTATTAAAATGTTATATAAATGTATATTTATGCATTGTATTTTATTAATAATAATATTATAAATAATTTAATACCTTAGTTTCCTGTACATAACCCTTTATTTGTGTTTTTATGGATATAAATTAATGGGGAAGGTGGGTGAGTTTGGGGAACTTTAAAAAAGTTTTGGGGGCTAAGGGAAAGGCGCACGGGCTGTGAATGGTTTATCAAAACTGTGTAGAAGTCCTAAGAGAAACCATTGGAAATAGTAGGTTTGAGGTAGAGAGTTTTGAAATGGTGTGTGAACTATTAAGGACACCATGTGAGGAGGTCATGCAAGAGTATCTCTAGATAGTATCTAACACATGGTTAGCACACTGTTTGTCTAACCGTGTGAACTGACTATTCTCATGGTTAAATTAAAATCCTAAAAAATAATATCTCACATGTTTTTTCCACATAACTATTAGTTTTTTATCCTAATTATATATTACCTAGTATTTATCTCCTTTTAATATTATAGAACCTCTTCTAAGTGTTTTGGAGCCAATCTGAAGGCTTACCTTGGTGTTTTGAACCTATATTCCTGATGTATGTGATCGTTCTACATCGTTCTTGATTAGTTTCTTAGATATACTTAGATTTACTTCTCATATCTTCTTAGTTTCTCATATTTACACCTATTATGATTAGATATATTATTTTATATTACAAATAAGTTGATACTTATTTATGATATTTCTAATAGAAGATATCTAAGGAAGTTTCATAAAGAATTGGCCCAGTTCTCTTAATCGTTCTCCATCTGTTATCAAGTTTCCTAAAACCCGTTGAGGTAGGTGGATTCACTCTCATCTCATATTTCTATAATTCATAGTCTTAGTACAAAATTTAGTTAATTGTATAGGATTTATTCTTAAATCATGGTTTGATTCATGAAATAAATCTATTTAGTGATGATTTATCTTTTTTGGTAGATTTGTGAAAATTTGATAAATTATTGTGAAAATTGTTTTAGTTTCTTGAATTTAAATGGTGATTCTAAATGGTGGATTTTTTGGAACTTCTAAATGGTTTGATTTGGAAGGGGGTTTCAATAAAATGGCGTTTAATTGAAATAAATTTCCATTATATTAGTTTTAATTAAAAATGGTTTACAATAAAAATGTGATTTTTATTAAAGGGTTGTTTTAGCATGATCTTTGGGAATATGTGGTGTGTGTGTTCATGTGAAATATATGGGTCTTGGTTAAAATATGACCTTGTTCTTAGTTCCAAAGGGTTAATAGTGCATGGGATACAATTACCTTGTGATGACTTGGTAGATCAATGAGAAACTGCTCATGATTATGGAGATGTCATTGTGTAGCATGCATGGTGGGTTGTGTGGATGTGTGGAATGGATTGGATATTCCAAAGGAATATTGAGAAATAATTTTAAATTTATTTTTATTTATTTTTCTTGGAAAAATAACCAGCTAGAAAATTGGTTTCAATTTCACTTGAATTTTTGTGGTCATACATGGTTTTGGAAACATTTTTATATTTAGTTATAAATTTTTTTTGAGAAATTGTTTTATATGAATTGTTTTCTATAATTGTTTCTAACTCTTATATCCTAGTGGTGTGAGTATGGAAGTAATTTGAGAAAACCTAATAAGTTTTATACTCACCCCTGCTTTGGAACATTGGTGATTTTGCTGATGTTATCTTGTGGTATAGGGGAAAAGGTAATGTTTCACATGTTTTTCGCACCACTTCCTAAGGCTCAGGCTGTTTAGTGATCCTGGAGCATGGGACACCTAGAGCATGGAGTCATATGGTATTCTTGGCATCTTTAGTTGGTTTCTACTATTTACATTGATATTTGTTGAGACTTACATTGTAGTATACCTTGGAGTGGTTTTGATATGAATAAAGTAGTTGAGATGTCTTGTTTTTATTTATGCGTCGTATAGTGAGTTGTTTGGTTATGGTTTTCTTGCTTAATAGTTTTATTATTAAAGGGTCAATTTTCCCCCACTTTCATTGAAACTCTTCATCCTTTATTACCATCCTTTGGCATCTTGGGGGTGTATTAAGGCCAAGTAATTACTTTTTATACTCACAAAAAAATTATAATTAGTGGGTAATTAAAAATTGTATCATCTTGTTCGATCCTTTCCTAAAAAGTAGGTTTCACTTTATTAGACTTGGAGTTGATACACCCTTATTTATTCCCTGGGTTTTGATCTTATAAAGGAGTAGAATTTTTGAGACTTAAAATTTATAGCATTAAATGACATAACTAACCTATTTATGCTGAAATTCATGTTACCTGGGTCTTGGGTATTTGGAGACACTAATAGGATATTGGAATCTCATTGTCATGGGTTTGTACAATGATATGAGCATGTTATGCATTTGAGTAATGAAAACCCACTAGGATTTCATATTTCATTTGGAGTAATGATATATGATATTGTGAAAAGGTGTAAATTTTTGAAAAATGAAGAATTTTTTTTCAAATGATAAATTTGGAAAAGAAGATACTTGGTGTAATTTGAAAAATGTATGATTTTATCGAGAAAGAACGAATTTTTCAAATAATGGTTGAATGTGAGAATATTGTTTTTATAAAAAAAATGTTGTGATAGTTGATTTGATTGAATTTGAAATAATAATCCATCAATTGCTAGAGAGTGAGACTTATAGAGTCTATTGTTTTTTGGAAAATGTCTCCTAGTGGGCATCAAAGAAACCAACCAGAAGAAGATATATAGAATGCGGTTAAAATAATCCACAAGTGAACCAGGAATTGGTTCAAAGCATCATCCAGTTGTTTTAGTCTTTTTACATGGAGAACCGGAGGGATGATCCAAGGCTTGAGGACCATTCTATCTAGTTCATGAAGCAAAATTCACCCATATTCTAGTAAGATTCTGAACTTAAGAAGGAATAGGTGTTCCTCAATAGGATAAATCATATCTTTGAGTTCATCCGCATAGCGGTTGAGTTAAGGGTCAATATAGATATGTATATGCTTGAGGATCTTGCAAGCCAGGGGTGGGAACTAGTTTTTCATGATAAAGTGGATCAAGGCCTTACTTGGGAGGATTTTGAGGAATTGTTTAATAAATAATTCTATCCTCACATGTTCAAAATCCAGAGGATGAAGGACTTCCTTAACATGAAGTTGGAGAATTTCTCTATCATAGAGTATGCATGAAAATTCCAGAATTTTGTACACTTTTCACCAAAATTTGTGGTAAGTGAATCCTTGAAGGCATGCATCTTTGAACCATGGATAAGTCTAGAAATTAGATCCAATATTGTGGTTCTCTGTGTTAATGATTATACATAGATAGTGAATAGAGAAATGGTGGATGAGTAATATATATCAGAAGCTATGTGATGTGGAAGTATGATGGTCCCTACTAGAAATGGTGGAAACCTCAATGCTAGGAGAAAATGAAAGAGAGATACATATTTATAAGGTGGGATTAGGAATCCGAATCCAACAAGTGGATCAGTAAATATTCCTCCATGATCAAAGAGCCGATCAGGATGCTACCAATGTGGTTCCTTTTACCACATAAAGTGGGAGTGTAAAAAACCACCAAGAGCATGACATAATTTCAAAAATAAGGGACACCATATGAAATTTTTTTCGTAGTTTTATGAGGTCTTGTGCTCGAGACACTTCTCAGGTGTCGCAAGAATCATATACTTTGATAGGTTAAGGCTAGTAGAATTAGTCTTGTCAGCACAACAAATCTAGCCATGATGACTCTCGGAATACCATGACTCCTCAACAAGGACAATCTCAGTAAGGCAACCAAGAATAGAGTTTAGGGGAAATTAAATATATGGAGCTGAACATATGATTTTGGATGATCAGGTTGGACCATCTATGGTAAGAGGTATGATTCATTTAAATTCTACCATCGTGCAAGTACTGTTTGATATAGGTTTATCCCATTCTTTCATTTCTCCTCGTGTTATAGACATGATATGTTTAAAACATGAAATGATGACCTCTGTGATAAAACTGAAAATTACTCTTAGTGAAAGAGAATGGAATTCCTTTATGTGTTGATAATTTTATATAATGATTGGTGGAGCTAAAATGAAATGGGACTTCTCGATGTTGGAGATGGATTTATATGATATAATCCTGGTTATGTATTTAAAGACAATGTTCAAGGCTCATATAGACTATTATAAGAGGACAATTAGTTTCATGAAAAAGGACGGCATTGAGCATCTCTTCAAAGGAGTTAATGTGGTGAAGAAGGGTGCAACCGGATTGTTGGCACTAGCGGTGGGAACAATATCTTACCAGCTGGTGGAATTGACTTTGGAATCAGTAGAAGAGATCCAGGATATAAGTTTTACTATAGTGGTGGATCAATTTCTAGATGTCTTCCCTGAGAAAATCTTAGGGTTACCACCTTTAAAGTAAGTGGAGTTTACAATTGATCTTATTTCAGGGACTAGTCATATTTTCCTTCCATCTTATGGGATGGAATAGACATAGTTAATGGAATTGAAAATGATGTTAGAGGAACTAGAAAGCGAGGGTTTAATTTGGCCAAGTACACCTCTGTGGGAAGCCCCAATCTTTTTCATGAATAATGCTGATATAACTCTTAGGATATGTGTTCATTATCATAATCTTAACCAAGTTAAAAAAATTAATCATTATCATCTTCCATGCATTGATGATTTTTTTAGTCAATTGAGGGGAGCTCAGTGGTTCTATAAAATTGACTTGAAATCAGGATATCATCAATTGGGAGTTTGGAAGGAAGATATTCTAAAGATAGATTTTAGAAGTAGATATGGACACTAAGAATATGTATTCATGCCTTTTAATCTCATGAATGCACCAGAATTCTTCATGTCTTTGATGAATTAGATATTTCAGTAATATCTGGACTCCTTTTTTATGGTGTTTATAGACAGCATCATGGGGTATTCAAAGACAAGGGATGAGCATGAGGAACACTTCGGGATAGTGTTACAAATATAGAGAGACCACTATTTGTATTCCATACTATCTAAATGTGATTTTTGTATAGATGAGTTACACTTTCTTGTCCATGTGATTTATGAAAAATGTGTTCTAGTGGACCTTGAAATGATAAAGGTTATTATCTCATGGAAACCACCGAATAATGTATTTGAGATATTAAGTTTTCTTGGTCCAGCTGGTTATTACCTATTCTTTGTGCGTGACTTCTCATGGATAACCTTGTCAATGAAAGATTTGAAAAATAATAATACTCCATTCCAATGGATATAGGAATGCTATAAGTATTTCAATAAGCATAAATTTTGCCTTAATTCTCCACCTATCTTGATTTTTCCAAAATCAAGACGGGGATATGTGGTGTACTGTGATTCATTGGGATCAAGGTTGGGATGTGTTATTATTCAAGGAGACTACTTTCTGGCTTCTGGTTTGAGGAAGTTGAGAGTTCATGAGAAGAATTACCCAACACATGACTTGGAATTTGTAGTAGTCGTTCATGCCTTGAAGGCTTGGAGTCGTTATCTCTTTGGTGAGAAATGTATTGTGTTCACGGACCACAAAATATTGAAATGCATTTACTCACAGTGAGAATTGAATCTGAGGCAAAATATATGGACGGAGTATCCCCTGATGTTTGACAATGATTTGATATATACACCAGGAAAATGGAATTTGGTTCCATATTCATTGAGAAGAAAGTTATGTGCTCAGTTAGTGAAAGAAGCTTCAGATGAATAGTACTTGATGTCGGTCCTAGCCAAAATTCATGTGGAATGTGAAGACTAAGGTGATGTTGTAGTTTTCTTTTCAGCTATATTTGTTCCAGATTTGGTAAAGATGGTTAAAGAGGAACAACCATCTGATTCAGAATGCCTGGTTATGAGTTCAAAACCCCATGGTGGGAAGACCAATGAGGATTGGAAACTTTATAGAAGTTCAATTTTTTGTTTTAGAGATCGAACGTTTGTACATTTGTCTTTTCAAGAACAAATCCTTCGTGCTTACCACCATTTGAGATGGGTCATACAATCAGACACACAAAAGATGTATAAGGCGTTGAAGGTGTTTTTTTTTGTGGAGAGGCATGAAAAGGAATATGGTCGAGTTTGTCTTGCGGTGATTAACTTTCTAGCAGGTTAAGGCATAGAATCAGAGATTGGTGGGTATGTTGCAGTCTATGCCTATCTCAGTATATAAATGGGATAGATGGTTATGGATTTTGTTGCAGGTCTCCCAAGAACGGTCCGTAAACGTGATACAATATGGTTGACAGTGGATCATCTTACCAAGTCGGCTCATTTCATTCCGATTCTTGAAACTCATACACGTAGGATCTATCTAAAATCTATATCCAAGAAGTGGTGAAGAGGCATTGCGTAAAAAGTCAATAGTCTCAAATAGAGATCTAAGGTTCACATGTCGTTTCTGGAAATCCTTAAAGAAATCCCTTGGAACTCAGTTGAATATGAGCATGGTGTATCATCCTCAGAGAGATGGGAAATACAAATGGACAATAGAGATGTTGGAAGACATGCTTCAGGATTTTGTAATGGATTTTTTTGGCTCCTGAGAGGATCACTAACCCTTAGTGGAGTTCTCATATAGTAATAGCTATTCGGACTCAATATATATGGCTCTGTTTGAATCATTTTATGGGCATCCTTGTCATTTTGCACTATATAGGTTATAAATAGGTGAAACATTACTATTTGGGTTGAGCCCTATCCAAGAAACATCAGAGAAGATTTAATTAATCAGAAAAAGGAAGGAGACGACTCAGAGTCATCAAAAATATTATGATGATCATCCTCGAAGGCTATTGTCATTTGTTTTGAGTGGTTATGTGTTCTTTAGAATCTATCCAATACTTGAAAATCATCATTTTATAAAGCATGTGAAGTTTTCTCCTAGATACATTTGCCCTTTATAGATATTGTAATGGGTTGGATAGGTGTTGTATCGGTTGGAATTGCCACCACAGGTCAGTTCGGTGCATAATTTATACCACGTATATCACATGAAAAAGTACCTGCCAGTCCTGACCATGTGATTAGATGGGATCACATTGACCAAAAACTAGATTATTTTTTGGCGAAAATCCTGATGTGGGTTGTGGATAGATATGAGAAAGTATTTCATGTAAAATACTTTTTTTATCACAGGTTTTATGGAAACATGGTCATATTCAGGAAGAGACTTAGGAATATGAGAAGGAAATGAAAGAGCAAGGACCATAACTCTTTCAGGGTAGTGATGGTTTTCTACTTTCTGGGGATATAAAGACAGATGGTGGGGAGAATTTTGTACCCTAATTTCTTTGAACATAACCATTTATTTTTGTTTTTAAGGATATAAATTAAGGGGGGATGTTTAAAGATTTTGGTGAACTTTCAACATGTTTTGGGGGATAAAGGAAAGGTGCATGGGTTGCATATTGTTTTTCAAAACCATATAGAAATACTTGGTGAAACTATGCACAATAGCAGGATTGAGGTAGAGATATTCAGAAGGGTTTGCACATGTTTAAGAAGGCTATACAATTAGGTCGTGCAAGGGTCTGTATGGATAGTATCTAATGCAATATTAGTGCATGGTTTGTAAAATCATGTGAACTAACATTGCGTGTGGTTAAAGTGAGAACCTAAAAAAGTGGATCTCACATTTTTTTTCCTCTAAACTACTCGTTTTTTCTCTTAATTATCCCTAACTCATGATTTATCTTCCTTGAAGATAGTATAACCACTCCCATGAATTTTTTAGTTAATATTAAGGCTTCCCTTGGTGTTTCAAACCTGGAATCTTGAGGTTTGTGATCGTTCTTCATCATTCTTGATCAGTTTCTTAGATCTACTTTGATATACTTCTCCTCTCTGCTTGGTTTCTTAGATCTACACCATTTATGAGTTGATATATGATTTTATATGACAAATAAGTTGATATTTTGTCATCATCTTTCTAGGAAAATATATCTATTACGGTTTTGTGAAGAATCGGCCCGGTTTTCTTAAGCATTCTTCGTCTGTTGTCAAGTTTCATCAAAACCTATGAGGTAGGTGGGTTCACTCCCATATCCTCTTAATATAATAGATCGTATTCATTTCAAATTGGGTAAATTGGATAATATTTATTGTAAAATATGGGTTTGATATATGTAATAAACTTATTTAGTGATGATTTATCATTTTTGATATATTTGTGAAATCTTGATAAATTGTTGCAAAAATTATTTCATTTTATTGAATTTAAAATGGTGGTTTTAAATAGTGGTTTTTAGGAACTTCTAAATGGTTTGATTTAGAAGGGGGGCTTCAAAAAAAATACTTTTTATTGAAATAAGTTGGAATTGTAATGGTTTTAATGAAAGACGGTTTTCAATAAAAAGGTGATTTTATGGAATGGGTTGTTTTGTCATGATCTGTGGGAATATGTGGTCTATGTGTTCATGTTTCATATATTGGGCTTGGTTGAAATATGATTTTGTACTCATTTCAAAAGATTTAATGGCAAATGGGATACAATTACCTTGTGAAGAATTGGTAGATCGATGAGAAACCGATCATGAGTATGGAACAACCATCATGTAGAATTTATGGTGGGTTTTGTGTATGTATGTAATGGATTGGGTATGCCAAAGGATTATGGAGAAATGGTTCTAAATTTTTGTTTAGTTATTTTTTTGGAAAAAATATCATTCCAAAAAATCGGTTTCAATTGCACTTGTATGCTAGTGGTTATAAATGGTTTTTGGAAACTTGTTTATATTTAGTTATAAACAGATTTTTAAAAATAGTTATATATAAATTTTTTTATATAATTGTTGCTAACTCTTATATCCTAGTGGAATGAGTAGAGAAGTCATTGGAAAAAACCTACTGAGTTTTATACTCACCCCATCTTTGTCACTTTGGTGGATGTTATCTTCCGGGATATGAGCAATTGTAACGTTTCACATGTTTATAGCACCACTACATGATGCTCAGATTGTTTGGTGATCATGGAGCATGGGACACATGGATCTTGGAGTCTTTTTGTCTTCTTGAAGTCATTGGTTGGTTTCCACTATTTACATTGATATTTTTTGTGTCTTTCGTTATTTCATACTTTGGAGAGGTTTGATATGAATAAAGAAGTTCAGATGTCTTGCTTTTATTCATGCATCATATGGTGAGTTGTTCGGTTATGGTTCTCTAGGTTAATAGTTTTGTTAATAAAGTGTAAATAATCCCCAAATTTTATTTAAATCCTTTAGTATTTATTTCAATCCTTTGGCATCTTGGGGATGTCGCTTTAGGCCAAGTAATGACTTGTTGTACCCTCAAGCCAATGAGAATTACCAGGTTATTACAATTGAAGTATGATATTATGTAATTATAAAATTCAAATAAATATATTAATATCAATTTATTATTAAAACTAAATTTCTTGAATATAAATAATTAATTTTAATGGTATCTAGTAGAGATTATTTAATATAAAAGAGATATTTTTCAAATAATTTCTTTTAAAGTGATAAATATTTTATCATAGTAAATAAAATTGACCAAATTTAAAACATTATTATATATGAACTAATATATTAAAATGTTTAAATTATAAATTAAAATGAAATAATATTAAGAATACTTAATGTTTAAAAATTTCATTTAACAATAAAATGGGATTTCTTTATATTTTGAATTGTCATTTAAAGTGCAAATTTATAAATTTTATAATTTTAATTTTATAAAATTAATATCATTTTTTGATTAAATATTTCAATATTATGTTAGTATTAATTTTTGGTGTTTTTCTAAAAGTATTGATTTTTAGGTGAATAGTACAAAATACAGTTTTTATAAAAAAAACAATGATTTATTGAAATTATTAGTATATAAGGATGAATTTCAAATTTATGAAAACATTTTATAGATAAAATATGTTTTTTATAAGAGATATTATAAATTTATAAGTTTTAGTTTTAGTTTACAAACCTATATTTCATATATTAGAACAGAAGTTACACTATTCTCTAAAAAAATTTAATACATTATACATTTCTTATTTTAAAATTAATATTTATAATTATTATAATGATAATATAAAAAATGGGTTTTATATTTTTAATTATAATTTATATGTTATTTAATATTAACCATTTTATTTTTAGGTATAAAAATGAATTACTTAGGTAAAAACGAGTTAGCACGACAAAAGCCAAAACTGTAAAATGGTTTAACCAAAAGAGTAAAATGGTTAAAAGGTTAAAAATATATATTTATAATGGAGTTTTTTATGTTTTTATATACCATACATATCCCCTCCATTATTTTATATTTTTAAAAATTCTTGACCTGTTAAACATGTGCTCTCTTTATATTAAGATAAAATATTTACAAGACTGTCATTATCACCACTTATAAAAGTGGCATATCACCATACCTTCAGGAACACTCCCAAATTTTAGATTCCATTTAAAAAAAATTCTTTCCTCTATAACCCTTATCCAAATACTTTAGCTTTGGGTCAAAATAATTTTTCCAAAGCCTTCTATTTCCAAGGAGTCCTCCAAAGGAAAACTCAAGTTCTCAACATGAGTACTAATATTTCCCAAATATATTTTCTTTTTTAGATTAATTTTATAGAACAAATTTTATAATTACTATACAATGAAATAAATATTGTTTTTAAAATTTATTTTATTATGTTAAGTTCATGATCATTAACAACCTTTCATATTTTTCATTAATAAAAATGAAAACATATTTCCGGTGTTTGGGCAGGCTACATCATCCACGAGATAACATATCTCATTTTATATATATTTTATTTTTTATTTTTTAAAATGTAATAAAATATTATTAAACACATTTAAAATATCTAAATTCTATGATTATATTTTTTTAATAATTATATTAGTCCAAAAGAAACCACTTTCATTTCCATACTCATCCATTAATTCTGGTATGTTCATTTTTGGGTCGGTCTAACCACATACATGAATGATGCTATAAAATAATTTACTGGATGACTATGAGAACTTATTTAATGATAATATATGATATAAATAATTAAATATATTTTATTTTTATTATTTAAAGTTATCATTAATATTAATCAAATTAATTAATAGACCAATGTTATTCATTATATATCATTGAAACATGCTCATTATCGAATTCATCTTTAAGGGTCGTAACCAAAACATCAATAAAATGAAACTATAAACTATAAATAATTATAAATAATAATTAAATTTTTTTTTTATGATCTATTAATGATTAAATTTGGGATAATAATTAATGTCAATACCATTATTATAAAATTAGTTCAAAACGATCAAGATTACTCCCACCCGAAATTGAAAGTAGATAAAAATTAACTAACATAAATATAGGGATTAATTATAAATGATTTTTATATAATTATATATATATATATATAAATTTCTATATTAGGTGATTGATATATATATTTTTACTATACATTGGATTCAATTACTTTAGTGGAAGTCAGAAATTAAGGTAAGGGATTCCTTATCTCATTTTCAAATCCACGAGACATGTTTGATTTTATGCACCATATTTTTTTATAGGGTGTACACTACCCATTTTATATTTTATATAATTAATTATATTTTATTAATGATATTTTACATTAATTCTAAAATTCTCCCTATATATAGGTATCAATTTATATGTTACTCAAATCTTAAGGGTTTCATTTCCAATATTATCTTAAAATCAAGATTGTTTTTTAGATATAATACATATGGGGAATTTGTGTTCCTTGTAAAACCTTATATAATTTTATTTTTTTATTCATGTGGTTTTAAATTTCCCCTAAAAATTTCTTATAACCAAGAATCATATTTTAACAGAAATATTTAATATAATTGAAACTAACCTCATCTCTTATTTTCAGTCGGGAACCTCTATTTTTCTTGTTCGTATTAATTGAATTATTCTATGAATTTCATAATATATTCACTAATAATTTATTAAGTATATTAATACTAATTTTAATTATATTAAAACTATTTAAATATGTTTCTTATTTTTTCTATATTGTTCATTTTCATTTAAGTGTAAAATTAGAATATTTTTAATGTTTTCCGTGTGAATGCATCTTTCCACTATTTTCCCTTTTTATATGATGCCTACTCTATAAACATTATTATTTTAAAAAATAAATTATAAATCATCCATGTTTTTTAAGATAATAATTTTTAATAATATGTGTTTCTTAAAGTTCATGGATATGTCTTATTTCCAAAGTGGTTTTCCTAATTCTCCAAAAATGTGTTGTTCAACTACACCAACATCTTTTGACATATTTTATGCTTGATTGAGGATATTATTTAAGTGTTGCTATACAATATTTTTTCTCTATATGGAGTATGAAATGTTATCTTCTATTAAAGGTGTAACCCATCAATACCTTTGTCTTTACTAACCATCCACTGTGAATAGGAATAGATTTTCTTCTAAAACCATTACATTCTGAATACCCAATTTTCCATTTCTTTAATTAAAGTGAGGTCACAAATATGACATACATTGATTGATTGGGGGGATTTATAACTTAGTTTTATACCCATTATCTTTATGGTGTAAATATTATATACAAAATTGAATGGTTTCTACCTAAAAAGTTAATTATTGTCATTATATGCCCATTTATATTCCATGGGTTTATCAGGTTTATTATAGGAATTGTGAATATCTTATTTATATGATTACATTTTAATGGGATGTGAAACCCATTTTATTTAAATATGTTCTTTATTATATGATTAATTATTATTGTCATGTATCATACATATGTATGTATGATGATGGGTGGGGTCCTATATCAAACTCCAACATAGTGGTTAATGTTTTATATCTAAATAGATAATGTATTGTGGCCCCACATAGATATCCTCATAAATTAAAGAGTGGGACTTATTTTATTGTGCTCACAACATTAAGGGTAATATTTTTTGGATATTCTCACAACATAATGATATCAAGTTCTTATGTTTGTACATAAGTTATTTTTTATTCTGTGTCTCAAGGGAAGGTCACATTTCCATTCCATATTCCTCTGATTATGATCCATCTGTCACATTTATTATCGAATTATTCCTCGCACTTTTTACATGTTATATGTTTGTTCATTTGATATTTCATGTCCTTAATTAATGATTTATGCAATACTATTATTTTTTTGATTCTTTTCAATAATATATTTCTCCCATGTTTATGTTTTCTCAAATACATATTATTTATCACTTTATGATATGTTGATAAGTTTTCTCTTAGTGATCATTTGAGATCACCCCATTCTTATGAATTTATTCCTCATGTTATTTATATGATTATAAATTAAGAGTATTTTAGAAGAGAGTATAGTGAAACTCAATTATGGGGTAATGTTCATAATTATTGTAAAATGAGTTGCCTATAAGTTGTTCCTCAAAGACATTAAACCTTACGTTCTTCGTATTATGATATTATTTTTTATTTTTAATGTTGGTATAATGTAAATGATATTAAATAAATATATCAATGTATTGTGTTTTGATATTTAGTATCAGATAAAGGTTTACTTATTTTTGGGGAATAATTTAGTTATTTTGGGGGTTATAAAAAGAGAATTTTAGTAAAACTTGTAGGTATAATTATAAGTGAGGGATAAAATCCTGATGCTTTAGTAAAGCTTATATTATATGGTTTCCAAGAAATTATATCCCTAACTATATACTATAATGTGGGTGTAGTGATGGCACATATTCACATAACGGTAATCACCTTGAAAAATGTTAGTCATCTATCAGCTTGATCTTCACCCAATGCATGATGAGTGGGATTAAGACTGTACACCTGGATAGACACACATAGGGGAAATGATTTTGAAATAAAATATTTATAAACTATTATGAATTATTACATCACATATTTATATTATTATTAGATAACCCAAAGGGAAAATGAGCATGGTTAACCAAGGTTGAACTAGGAGAGTTATAGGATAAAGCAAATGTGTCATAGTTGAAAAAATATATATATAGCTAATATTTCCATTATTATTCATGTTTATTTCAATTATTTAATCACTTCCAATTTACTAATTTTATCTTAATTGCATTGGTTTATTATTTTAGGTATGTTTTGAGATTAAAAGTGAAAAATTATTAATTATGCAATTTTAACTATTTTCAATAACTTTTGTATATTGAGAATAAAATATTCTATATTAATTCAAATTGAGTATTTATTTTTATAATGATTTTATTTATTGCGGTTTACAAATTTCCAATTTGTTCCAAGTGTTGATTCTAACTTCTTGAGCCCAAATAAATCATTGAAGGTAGAACATATTTTTCATTGATGGAATTGACCCATCCTCATTAAATGAGTCATATCTTGGTCTAAAAGTGTCCAAATGAAATGAATCCAACTAGAGTGGAAATATAATTCAATGCTTCACCTACACCATTAAATTTAAAATTCACAATAGTTCATTAATTTGGTATTTTAGAATGTGAAACATGAGGAATTTGAAGAGACTATTTAGATATAAAAATTGGAATTCAATAATTCAGATGTTCTTTTTTGTAAACATTTCCAAAGGACATGATCTTTTCATTGTTGACATATAATTATTTCTTTAACTATTTTCTCTAAGACCTAAATTTGACATTCTATTAGGAAGGAGAAAAAATAAAATCCTACTTTGGATGGACAAAAATTAGAAAGTATATTTCCACCCATCCTCTTATATATATTTCCATCTCCATGCATTTTCAAAGTTATTGGGGGTTAGTGAGATAAAATAAAGGGTTTTATTAGAGATATTTCTAAACATGATGTTCATTCACATTAGAAAGGATGAAATATAGAAGAAATTTCTTCCTCAAGTAAAACAAGGTTGAGCACTATGTGGTTACGGATATGGGAGACAGAAAACTACACTCTTCTAAGTTTTGATCTTCTTGTGTAATATCCATTGAATCTCTATTGAAATTATATTTTTGAATTTAAGTGGTCATTTTCTTTCTTGAATAAATTTTCAACTATATTTTTATGGTTTTTATTTCTATATATTAAAATAATTAATTTAACTATTTAAATTTCTTTGGTTAGGTATTCACATTAAGCATAGTGATTTAGATTAGCTTTGATTTATTAGAGATATTTGTTTAACTAAATCACATATATTAGAGGGAACATCATATTTAGGGCTTGATATAATATCCTTATAATCTAGTTTTTCCATTTAGAGGTACTTTGGTGTTCATTTAGAAATCCAATTGGGAAATTATTTTAAACAAGGAATATATGAGTGTCTAGAATGTATAAACTTATCCATAACTATATTTTAATTTTGTTTTCAAACCTCTTTTAAATTTTCTATAAATTTTATATTTTTCTCTTCAATTTTTTTCACATTAATTTCTATTCATTTTCAATATTTTATATTTTAATCAAATCCCAAAAAAAATCTTTCAAAAATAATTAAAGAAAATGTCATTGTTCTATAACTCAAATTGAGACCTCATTGAGAGATAATCCAAGTAATTTTATATTTCATCTTTCTTGGGGATAAATTTTCTGATTGGGTTTTTAGGAAAAAATTCCAACATAAACTAGTACCACTGCGAGGGAGGTTTTTTTAGTATATTTTTTGAAAAAAATTACATAACCTGAACTTATTACTATTAGATTATGAAATTTATTGAACTTGTCAGTATAATTTTTGATCTATTATAAACACTCATATCCTTAGTTTTGAATCATCCACTAACACACTTAGAAGTAACTTTTTTGAAACTAAAATTTAATTGGTTGACGATAGAACTTTAAAATAATTGGATTCATCTTATAATGACAAAAAATAAAACCTTACGAAATATCTTGATGAACCTATTGGGTGTGAAATTAAATATGGTTTTATTCAATAACTTCCAAAATATAAAATATTTTATCTGAATATCCACATAAAAAAAAAATATTTTATCTGAAGATTTAAGGAATTCTATATTTCATTTACTTTTTATTTAGAAGGAGTAGTCAAAGAATTTTTATTATATTAACATTAAATTTTGATTAGATATTGTAATGAATTAATGAATATTTTTCTTTAAAAAAATTCCCATCCTCTAGAACTACTTATATTCAAAAATATAATTTTGTTATTAGGAAAACTCAAAGTGAAACATTGCAAGAGTACTAATAACAATTCATAAGAATCCATTTTAGTTTCCCCCGCCATCAAATTCATGACCATATCTTGATTTAAAATTTTTATAAAGGATTATGTCCTAAAAATAGGAATATTATTGATGTTTTTGCGGTAGGGGGTTTAGTATATAAAAAACCAACTTCCTCTATGAATTTAATTACAAATGTGGCCCCAAATTCTTAATAATGTGGAACAGCATGCCTTCTTCATGTGAAATCATCCCAATAAGTACCCCTACTAGTCCTGAAAAAAAATTTAATTAAAATTAAACATACTTATATAACCACTATGTTGTGGTTGTTGATGAAATATAACAACCAACCAACCCCACTTAAAATTGTTGTAGCTTTTCATATGCAAGCCCATAGAAGAAATATTTCTTACGATGAACATATTAGTGAACAATTACAACAAATTCATGATCAGTTTGAGAATTGTAATATTATTTCCATAGAAATACCTTTCAAACAAACTAAAAAAGAACATTTCAGTCCAAAAAATTCAATTAGGGTTGGAGAAAAACTCGAATGAGTGTTTTTTACAACCTGAAAAACAAAGAATTTTTTTCCAATGTTAAAAAACTAATTCTCATATAATATATTTAAACTAGGAAACCATTGATTATTATGGAAGATAATTTCATGCTACCCAACCCATTTAACAGTTAGAGAGTGATCATGATGAATAAATGAGGCAAAAATAAGACGAAATTAGAAAAACACAAGAAGTAGTGAGGGACACACAAAATAAACAACAAGACATGTTAAATAACTTGATGACTCAAATAGGTCAACTAGCCTCTAATTTTAGTATCATGAGAAATCAAATGAGTGAAGGTTTACCATCACAAACCCAAGTAAATTTGAGATATAAATGGAAATAAAATGTTATATTTGTTAAATTTAAGAGTAGAAAAACAACCAATAAACCTAAAACTAAGAAACTAAAAATTATTGAAACTATTAATAAGAATCCCAACACTGATAAAAATTATGAAATTATTAATTTTCATTGAATGAAAACAAAAATTAAAGAGAATAAATTTTGTATAAACCAATAAATAGGGATTGGAAGAGGATTTGTGGTCTTTATGTTTCTCAAATAAATGATCACCATTTACTATAACCATTCACGAAACCACTACCTTATCATATGGGTGAACCGCTAATAAATTAAAGTTACAAAAAATAGTTATACAATGGGGTTATGGAAAATTTTAAGAAATTTAAATTGAAAATACTTTTTCATCATTCTATGAAATATATTCCAATGTATGCTAACTTTTTTATTGAGATGTGTACCCAAAAGAGGAAATTCAAAGGAGGTGAAAAAGTAAATTGAAGGAGGAATATTTCATCCATTATTCAGAATAATTTAACTATCAAATTTAAATACCCAAGAACCTTTACCATTCTTTAACCATATGGATATTTGAATTCATAGATTTCATGTTTGATTTAGGATCTTCCATCAATGTCTATTTACTCATATCTACAAGTTAGAGAACTAAAACCATCTGGAATTATCATTCAACTTGTTAACCAAAGTACCACCAAGGATGTGGGAGTTAGAGAGGATGTTCTTATTCAAGTGAGAGACATGATTATTCGTATGGATTTATATCTCATAAATATATAAGATTATGGGTTTAGTACCCCAGGACATATCATTCTAGAGAGACCATTTTTGAAAACTACTAAAGAAATAATTATTTTTATAAATAAACACTTTCACTGGAATTTAGTGGAGATGTTGTTTACTAAAATATTTTTCATTCCAAGAAACAACCAATTGAGAAAAATTTATCCCCTCATGTAAACATGATTGATTTGTACTCTAATATAATTGATGATTGTGATCCATCTGGTTTTGGAAATCTTTAAAGTTATTTTAAAACAATTATTGATAAACTAGAATATGATATCAAAAAAATAATTTCTAACCAATAAAATAAGGATATTAATTATGAAATAGATCTAAAGAACCTAAATAGTGATCAAATTGATTTAGTACATGAATTTACTTATAAATATATAATTTCACTGAAAACCCATACATTTGAGTAATATAGTGAAAAACTTGAATATAATAACTTTGATATGAAATAATCATGTTTATAGAATGAACTAGAGGATGAAATTGTTTTTGTTGATTCACTTAAATCACCTTTGAGTAATGAAATTACCGAACTTGATTAAAATATGAAAACACTTCTTGAGAATCTAAAATATTCTTTTTTAGCTGAGAATGAACTATTCCCTAACATAATTATAAAAGGTATTTCCAGATACTAAGAGAACCAATTTTATAGATTCTTTAAAACCCATAAGAAATCCATTGGATAGCGTCTATCTAATTTATCTATAATTTTTCATCATTGTTCATGCATAGAAATTTATTTGGAATAAAATGATAAGATATGAATAAAATTTATAATATGATTAAACCCAAAAACTTTAGTGGTTGTTAAGAAATAATTCCCCACATTATTGGTAGAAATAATTATTTTTTCTATCTCTTTTACTCAATGGGTGAGTCATTTCCATGTTTTTTCCCAAATTGATGGATTTAAAATCTCAAGGAATGAATTTTGTGATCTTGTAACTATTAGGCTTCTAAATAAATAGATCATGTTCATTGATTACAAGAAACTAAATATTGTGACATGTAAAAAACACTTCCCATTACCATTTATTGATCAATACCATAAAATAATAGCTGGGAAAACCCACTGTTGTTTTCTTGATAGATTCATTGTTTGTTTCGAAATTCATATTACACTAAGGATAAAGAGAAAACCACTTTCGCATGCCCCTTTAGAGCCATTTCTTAAAATCAAATTCACTTTGGTTTATTCAACACTCATGAAACTTCTCAAAGGTGTATAATGATATTTTTTTACGAATTTATTGAATCTTTCATGTATGTTTTTATGGATGAATTCCATATTTGAGGATTAATTTTTTTTGAATAGTTTAAATCATGCTCTTGAAACTTTCATTGATAAGAATCTTATCCTAAATTATGAAAAATTTTATTTTATGGTATATTATCAGATTTTTATTGGTTAAATTGTGTCTCTATATAGAATTCATGTTGAAAAATCCAAATTTGAGTACATTTCTTCATTACCATACCCAAAAAAGGGAGAAATATGAGATATAACCTTTTTTATACTAGTTTTTATAAGATATTTATAAATGATTTTAGTAAGGTTTCACTTCCTTTTCTAAGGTTTCTCCAAAAAGATACTCAATTTTTCTTTCATAAAAATTTTAAACAATAATTATGGGATTTGAAATAAAAATAGAAAACCCATACCATTTTTCAACAACCAGAATGTGACTTAACCTTTAAAATGATGACGCATGCATCTGATATTTCTATATGTATAGTTTTTATCCAAAGGATAGAAATGAAATATCGTATGATTTCTCATGATTCAATAAATTTAGATCATTTTTAGTAAATTTACAAAATATGATAATGAAATACAAGATTTTTCTTTTTATTTAGACAAATTTATGTGTTATAAATTAGGATCCAAAGTGATTGTTTTCATATATCATTTTGTAATTTTATTTCTGATGAAAAACATGATGAAAACCCCAGACTTCTGATATAGATCATGTTCTTTTAGGAGTTTGATATTGAAATAAAGGATAATAAAGGAATTTAAAACCCTGTTTTTTATCATTTAAATAGTATTCCATATATTTTTAATGGAAAACATCATAACTGTACTCAAATTAAATAAAAATTTCTAGATGGGGATTTATATTATTTTAAAAATTAAAGTATATGTTTGATAATATTGTAAATTAGTTGGATAATGAATAATTTACCCATTGGTTTTGTAATAAACAAATTTCTAAACTTGTGAGTGATTTAAATAATTTCATTTGGGATGATCCTTACCTGTGGGGTGTTAGTTGTGAACAAATGATTAGAAGATGCATTTTCAATTCTAAATTCCCTTTGGTCTTACATTTTTTTCACACTTCGAGCAATAGAAGAAACTTAGGAACAAAAATAAGTAAAAGTTATTTCTTCTAGTTTGTATTTTTCCACTATTTTTAGAAATTATTTTTAATTTTGTAAAACGTGTAAAAATTTCCTACTTCATGGAAACATTTCCAAAACAAATGAGAATCCTCAACAACCACTTTGTTTTTTTAATTTATTTTATGTATGGGGTATGCATTTCATGGTAAATTTTACAAATTATTTTAGATATACATACTTTCTTCCTGATGTTGATTATGTGTTCAAGTGGGTTGAGGTTATTCCCACAAGAGATAATGATTCCAAAACTGTATCAAATTTAATCAAAGGAAAAAAATTCAATATTTCAACTGAAAAAGATTAAAATAACTAATCAAGTATCTCAATATTGTAATATAACATTGTAATATCTTTTTAAGGCATATGGAGTTCATAATAGGTTCCTTATTCCCTATCACCCTCAAAAAATGAAATGGATGAGTTATTAAACAAATAAATCAAAAAAAATCTGGAAAACAAATATAAACCCAAATAGAAAAGATTGGGTTTTGAGACTAGATGATACATTATGATCCTATAGAACTACATTAAAAATATCAATTGGAATGTCACCATACAGATTAGTGTATGGATATGATTCTCACCGACCATTTGAGTTATAACATAATGAGTTTTGTGAAATTAAAAAATGCAACATGAATCTATTTTATACTGGAAAATAAGGAAACTTTTATTTACAAAAGCTGTAAGAGATCAAGAATAATGCATATCATAGATCCAGGTTGTACAATTAAAGAACTAAATCATTTCTTGATTGGGTTATTCTCAGAAAACATAAATTTAGGAGATAAAGTGTTGTTTTTTTATTTCATATTGAATTAATTCTCAAGTAAATTTCATTCCAAATGGTCTTTCCCTTTAATTGTTACTCATGTTTTTTCTTTTTGTGAAATATAGAAAAAATAACAACAAAAAGGTACACCATTCATAGTAAAATTGAATCAGTTTGAATATAGTCAGACAGAATTTTCCAGAGCAACTAGTGTCGGGGATCCATCTTCATAAAGCAAAATACAATTTACCCCATATTGTTTTTTTTCTTATCATTTATTTTCTTTATGTCCTTAATTTATATAATTTCATTTTCTCACATAAAACTATTTTATAATGAATTAATTTCAGAAAATAAGTGTGGGGGAGGAACAAGATAGGTAAGATTTAATTCTATGGTCTTTCTTCCCTTTTTTTAGTTTTTCTTTCAATTTGTGTTGTTTTTCAGTTCCTTTTTTCAATTTTTTTTTTAAATTTTTTCGGTCTTCATCCATATTTTTTTTGAAGCTTTTGAGCTCAAATAATATTTCTGGTCACTTTTGACAATAATTTCAATGAGTTAACTAATTCATAACATGAAATCTAATATAAATTAATGGTGAAAATGACATTGTTTAATGTCTAAAACTTTTAGAATTTTTATAAAATACCACTACTTTTAATATCTTGCCACATCTCACTATATAATATTTAAAATCACCATTATGTGAGTCCTATAAACCCTTTTTCATATATTATTTACATTCACCTCATTTCATGAGATAACAAATCCATGATTTCTTTAAGTAGAACTTGATTTATTTTTTTTCCAAACTTGACAGTTGAGGAACTTGTGTTTTAAATTATTGATTAAATTATTTGTATTTAAAATCCCCCTTTTCAAAATAATCCTTTTCTAATTTATCATTATTTGTGAATTTGATATTTGTGATCCCTAAGTGGATATGTATAGTCTATTAGGTTTTCCACATTACAAACTAATTTCCCCTTTCCAATCTGATATTTAAGTGAAAATACAGGATCTAGTTAAACTTATTTGTTGGGAGAAACTAACTTCTTTTGTAATGCACAATTTGGTGATAATTTTTGTGGAAATTAAATTATAAAGAGTTATTTTTTATACTAAAAAATAATTTACTGACAGTTGTATCTTTGTAGAGCTTTCAAAGAAAATGTAGTTTCACCTTTCTAGAGCTTCCAAAGAAACAAATCTGCACTTATCAAAAACTTTCAATAAAAAAGTGAAGAGATATGTCATCTTTTCTACTAAAATACTAATTTTGTTAAAGGGAATAGATATTTTCAAAGATTAATATACCTTATTTTCATCAAATAGAAGTGATGGGGAGACAATAAGTGCGGTAAAACTAGAATCATACATTTTTTTATTCAAAAAGATCCAAACCCTACTAATTTTAACTCATAATTGTTGACATATAAAAACTAATAACTAAAATAAATAGAACAAACCTACAAATCCATCATGATAAACATATATTATTCACTCTCATCAGGTGGATATGTATAAATTTATCAAGTCTATAGTGATTATTGCATGAGTTTAGATGAGAAAATCCTTGTTTAGAATCTATATTTGTGTGATGATAGAAAATTAATGTGAGGTAAGTGTGTTATGTACATGTGATGAGAAAAGAATTTGAAATTGATTCAATAATATTAATTTATATCTTAAAACATTTTTATTTTAAGGATTTATGATATATTTTGTTTCTTAGTGATAAATTTATAGATCATATAGGTATGTGTTTTGAATTTTGTCTTAGTTTGATTTTGATGTTTACTTTTCCATGAGTACAAGTAATATGTGTGTGATAAATGATAGAGATAATATTTTCATTATTTAACATGTTTATTTCAATGAGTTAATCTATACTAATTTACCAATTTGAGTTGAATTTCATTTCTATTTTATTTTAAGGATTTTTTGATCTTAAAAGTTAAGATTTATTAATTTTATAATTTTAACTATTTTTAGTCAATTATGTATTTCAGGAATAAAATTTTCAGTATTGATCCAAATTGATTAATTATTTGTAATTTTATTATTCTCTTTTTAATGATTTATAACTTGTTTAACTAATATAAGTCATTATTCGAACTTCTTGAAGCCCAAATAAATCATTCAATGTAGAAAAAAAATTTGCCAACGGAATTGACTCCTCTTCATTAAATGATGTATATACCAAGATAGAGTTGTCCAAATTTAATGCTTTGAACTATAAAATAAATATAATTTATTGTTTTCCTATATATTAAATTTCAAATTCTAATTATATCATTGATATAATCGTTGAGTGCATGAGATATGAGGAATTTGTAGAGTCTCTTTGGAAAAAAATAGGGACTCGTTAATTCAGATTAAAATATTATTAAGCATGTCCAAATGAATTATAAATTATATGGAAAAAGATAATTAAATTTAGAAAAAAATATAGAATACCTCTACCCGAGAGTCATACAGGGAGGAAAAAATAAATCCAAATTTTGATGGATAGAAACTAGACATCCAATTTCCAACCCTTGTCTTCTATATATTTCCATCTCCACACATTTTTTAAGGTTTTTGGTTGTTAGTGAGAGAAATTAAAGGGTTGTGTTAGAGATATTTTGGAAGATTCTATGAATTCACACTATAAATGAAGAAATACAAAATAAAAATTTTTCTAAAGTGATGCAAGGAAAAGGAACAAATGGTTATGTATATAGGAAACGAATATATACTCTCTTATATGTTTTCATATTCATGTGTAATCACTTTTGAATCTATTTTGAACATATATTTCTGAATAAAATAGTTCCTTTTCTTTCTCTAATACAATTTCAACTATTTTGTGTTATACAGTTTTTAAACCTATGGAGTAAAACAATTGATTTCACTATTTTAATTTCTTCGATGTGTTTTTTCCATTAAGCATATTGATTTTGACTAGGTTTGATTTCATAAGTGTCTTCAAGTAATTGAGTCACTTATATTGGAGGTAAAATCATTTTGAGTTATTGATATGATATCATTGAAAACTAGGGTGTTCATCTGGAGATATTTGGGTGGGAATTGAGAAATCCAGTTGGTAAATATTTTTAATCAAGGAAGAGGAAAGTTTCCAGAAGATTTAAGCTTGTCTTCAACTATTACTTCAATTCATGTTTCAAATCCCTTTAAATTTTTTATATATTTTATATTATTATCTTGAATTTTATTTCACTTTGTCTTATATTTATTTTTTCAATTTAAATTTTAATCAAATCCCATAAAAAACTTCTTGCAAAAACAAACAAAGAAAAAGTGACAATTTTGTAACTCAAATTTCAAACTCCTCAAGCGACAGCCCAAGGACTGCAATATTTCTTTTCTTAGGGGCTTAAATTAGTTTATTGGGGTTTTCATGAAAAAAACCCAACATAAATTATAATATGTTCAAATTTATGTTTCATTGAAGAATACATATTAGAATTGATCATCCATATTTATATAATCATTGAATCCAATTCTATTTGATATTATCATAATCATTTTCATTTTAAAATTTCATTAGAAATAGAAATTAGAAAATGAATTTGTAGAATATATGTCCTTATAAACTCCTAAGATATACCTATATAGGTATATTTGGAAGAAATGGTTAAGAATTCTATTATATTCCTATTATTAGGGAAAACATATGTTGTCTAGTCTTCTTTAAGGTAAAAACGTTTGTATCACTTTTGAGTCTATATCATGAGTCATGATTATCATTTATATACCCTTATATATTTTTATTGGTAAGTTATATTTAAAATTATGAGGATTAAATTTATTTAATGTGTTTAATATAACACCCCAAGTTTGTATAAAACACATTTTTTCATAGGAAATATTCTTTTAATTATAAATAATTTTCTTTTCTATTTATTCAATTGAATTGAAATATGTTGGGAAATAATTGATACAATATAGAAATTAAATTGACATTTTAGTCATTCATTATAAAACATTATAACAAAATAAACTGAAAAAAAAATTATTAGAAACCCTGTATTATTTCCCATGATTAATTATTGCATCCATTAAAATTTCATAAATTAAAAGTTTACAATAAATATAAATTAATAAAATATTCAACACTAGGTTATCTTCTGGATCATCATTACCCTTTGGGATCACCAATATCTAATGAAAACCAATAATGAGTAATAACAACATGAAAAGACAATTCATAATGTGAGATCTAAAATAAGAACTATGGAAATGAGAAGTGTGACTTAAGAAGAGTGAATTGAATGAATGAGTTTATTAAGGTTCTATATAGGAATGATATATATCCTTTAAAAATATTTTTATTAGAAATATGGTCACTAGAGATATAGTCATCGGAAATATGATCATTATATATATATGTATCCAATAGGATTTATGTTTTTTATCATTATTAGTAAATTTAAAATAATATAATTCATAAATAATAAATAATCAAATAAAAATATAATGTTAGAATAATATATATATATATATATATATATATGCATTTCATATTTTCATTAATATTATCATTATTAAAGTATGATATTATGTGATTATAAAATTCAAATAAGTATATTAATATCAATGGATTTCTAAAATTCAATTTTTAGAATATAAATAATAAATTCTAATGTTATCTTGAAAATATTATTAAATAAAAAATTAATATTTTTCAAAAAACTTTTTTTAAGTGTTGTATATTTTATCCTAATTAATTAAATTCGATAAATTTTAAAAAATATTATATATTAAGTAATGTGTTAACATTATTTAAATTATAAATTGAAATTAAATAATATTAGGAACGATTAATGTTTTAAAATTTCATTTTATCAATAAAACAATTTTTCTTTATTTTTTAATTTTTCAATTAAAATATAAATTTATAAATTTATAAATTTTATTTTTATAAAATAAACTTAATTTTTGGATTCAACATGTCAATATTAGCTTAGGATAAATTTTATATCACTTTTCTAAAAAATTTTATTTTTAGATGAAAAATTAAAAATACCATTTTTATAAAATCTATGACTTTTATGACATTGTCAATATATAGGAATTACATGTTTATTTATGAAACCATTTTCTGGAAAAAATATTTACATTATAATAAATATTTTAAATTTTTAAAAAATATTTTACAAACATATTATTGATATTTTAAGACATAAGTTACATTAGTCTCTAAAACTATTTGTAATGCATTATACATTTATTATTTTGAAATTAATTTTTATAACTTTTAGAAATTGAATATGATAAAATGGATTTAAATTTTGTAATTATAAGGCCTATAAAAATTTATTTTTAGGCATTAAAAAATAATTACTTACGTAAAAACTAGTTATCACGATAAAAGATAAAAGGCTAAAATGGGTAAACCAAAGGGGTAAAAGGACTAACATGTGAAAAACATGTTTCTAATTGAGTGGTTGAGTTTTTTATCAACCAAAAATTATCTACACTCTAATATTTTTCATTTTGGAGTCTTCTTGACATTTGAAACATGTTCTCTCTTTATATTTAGATGAAATATTTACGATAATGTCATTACCCTCACCTTTAGAAGAGGCCTCTCACCACCCATTTAGGACCAAAACCAAATTTTGATTTCCTCTTGAAAACCCTAACTAATTCCATACACAATAACCCTTTTTATAAGGTTTATACACTTCCCATTTTATATTTTATATCATTAATTATCTTTTATTCATGGTCTTATAAGTTCAATTTCAAGCTCTCTATCTAAATTGGTTTCAATTATAATTTTACATAAACCTTAAGGGTTTCTCTGCGAATACTATCTTAAAATTGAGATTTTTTTTAAATAATACATCTAGGTATTTTTTAATTTATAAAACTCATCATAATTTTCTTTTAAAATTCATGGGGTTTTACATATCTCCTCATAATTTTATTTCCCCATTACTCATATATTACCTCAGGTAATTCTTGTAAGTGAAACTAAGCCCATCACTTCTTTTTTATTGCAATCCTACCCTTTCTATGTCCATATTCAATGGATTATTTTTGTGATGACCCTATCTATTCCTAATTACTTTATTAAAATCATTTTATACTAGTTTTACTTCTATTAAAAAATTATAAAAACTTTTAATGTTTTCCATATGGGTCGTTTTCATAAAAATTTGAAAAGAATCTCTTTTTCACATTTTCTTTATGAAAAAATATTTCCATATTTTTTTATTTATCAATGAAACTTCTTCTATATAATTTTTGAGTAACTAAAATAAATCATAATACCCCATGTTTTATAAAAAAATTAACCTTTTTTAATTAAATAATTTTTAATGTTCCAGGATATTCCTTATCCCCAAAGTGATTTTTTAATGTTTCAAAAACACTTTTCACCAATTTAAACATATTTTTAAATATTATGGTCTAGATATAGTATATTCATAAAATATTACCATCCACATTTTTTATTTATATTTCTTTTTAAATGTTCTTTTTTAACTTAGGAGTAACCCATCACTACCTTTGTCTTGTCTAATCATCCTCTGTGAATAGGTATAACATTTATCATATTACCTCCCTTTGTGAATACCATGTTTTCAATTTCTTTTATTAAATAGCGTTGATCAATATTTCATACATTGATTATATAAATTATTAACTGAATGATATCCCCTTTATATAGATAGTGTAAATAAAATATACTTCATTGAATGGTGTCTTCTTAGAAATTTAATTATTACCACTATATAGCCATTTATATTACATGGGTTTATCATTTTTATTTATGTAATTATTTTTTGTTTCTTATATTATTACATTTTAAATGGACATTAAACAAATTTTATTTCCATGGTTTATTTATGATATTATGAATGATTAGTTTAAAGTTCCACACATGTGTATGGATGATGACGGGTGGGTCCTATATCATCATCTAGTGCATTGGAAAGTATTTTATATCTCATAAGATAATATAGTGTTAGACTTTATGGATATGATCAAAAATTAAAGGGTTAACCTTCTTATATTATGCTCAAAATATAATCTATCCCTTCTTAAATATTCTCACAATATGATGATACCATGTTCTTATGGTTGTTCTAAATTTTTGTCTTATTCTATGACTCAAGGGAATGTCACATTTAGAGGCCATATTCTTATGATATAGACTATGATGACATGTTGATAAGTTTTATATTACTGAGTCATTGATCTCATACATTTATTATGTTTCTATTAACTAAGTTATCAATATGATTATAAATTAATAAAAGATTAAAATAGTTTCATGTGTGGATCTATTATGTTAAAATGTTCAAACAAGTATTGTAAAATGAGTTGTTTATATAGCTAGTCAAAAAAGAAACTAATACTTTAATTATTAAGACTATGTGATGATTTTGGGATTGTGATTTTTTTCTTATGTAAATGATGTAAAATAAATATATGTTTATCTTGGGATGCTATAATTTTGTATCCAAATCAGTAGTGATAAGATTGTTTGTGATTTTATTTAATCTAAGATTAACTATTTTGATGTAATCATTGGGATGTATTGGATGACTAAATATCAAGAACGTATTGACTACTATCACATATGGGTATAATTCATATCTTCTAAGGGTAATTTATGTTCCCTAATTAGATATTGGTATTTTCAGGTAGGCCATTTGGAACCTGACCCTCAGTGGGTGGGGAAAATTTCACCCCATTTTTCTAGTTTGGTTTTGGTAGGTAAGAAGATATGATAGTGAGTTTTTACCCTTATTATTAAATAGTTCCAAAAAAATTTCCTAGATTAATTATCAGGGTTTTCACCTCAAATATAGGTCAAGTTCATGATTTAGCTAATTCAAGTTATGGATCCCATATCAATTCCACCATATATGATGGCTTCTATAGTTTTTAGATATATGAAGGTTTTGCTAAAGGGCCTTGAGATTAAGATATCCATTCACTCGAGCACATCCTATTATGGTGATCTAATTTCTAACTATTCAAACCAAAGGGTATAGTATCCCAACTATAACCTATAAACCCTCATTTCTATTCAGTAGCCTCTGGTGTACAAGGAAGAATTCATGAGGTCACATGGCACTACCAATTTAGCCACCATTTGAGTGATCTATTCAGGGATGTTATAGAATCCAACCATGGTATATGTGAATTTTATTACCTATGATGTTGTATACTATGTCATAGATCCATCCTTAGTGGTCTAAATTATAAGAATACAAAGTTCAAACACTTAACACCATAATGGAAATGAAGAAAATCATGTTACATTAAGTACCAGGATATGTCTTATTTTATAGTCCTGACTACTCAAACATTTCAAAAGTTCAATCCCACAGTTTTAAGATACTGCCTTTATTTTTATCTCTATCCTCAAATATAGTTTAAATTCAAGTGATCCAAGAAAATTTGTAATATATGAGTTCACCAATACAAATCCATATTTCATGTAATAAAATGAAACTAAAAATTCATTTTTTAAAATAGACACGGTGAAAAGATATCCATTTTATTCTAGATAGGATTCTACCATATTGTGTCTATATCCACTACAACATGGACCATTTTTTGTATAAATATTATGTGTCCAAATCTTTTCCCCATAACTTATATCTTCTATTTTGATTCCCTTAAAAAAATTAATTCTTTTGGTTTTGTTTAAATTCCATAAGCCTATATTTGTTAAATATTTCTTTGAATTTACTAATTTTAATATCCAATTAATTCTGCATTTTTCTCTCAATTTTTACTTTTCCAATTTTATAACATTATATTTTCTTTTAATTGTTTCTTAACAATAATAAATTTACCATGATTGAATAATTTTTTATCATCAGTTATTAGTCTTATATGGAGTAAGAGATTAATATTAAAAGGATAAATACCTTTTTTTATCAACTTTGTTCATAAATTTTTTTTTTGATTTGGAATAACTATTTAAATTAATTTATATTTCATTATTTAATTAGTATTGTACAAGGAGATTTATTAATGGGGGAATCCAAAGTTGTTGAGAGAATTAAACAATGAATAGTTGTTTGGATTCATCTTCTTCTTTTAAAGAATAAACTTAATTCACATAGTTTAGTTTATTTATTCAATCAATTGATTTAAATTGAATTAAGTAGATATAATGTATTTGACCATAAATAAGTTGATTTATTTTAAACAATATTTCATCCAATCAACTCAATTACAATTTAAATAATATAGATAACATCTTTTAAATAAAATTTATCCTTTAAATTAATTTCTTAATTCATATTTAATCATTTGTTTTCCATACTTTTGAATTTAATTTTTAGTTAACTTCGTCTTTTTTATTTTGAAACTTATGGGTTTACAATAAGTTTCAATAATTTTATTAATCATTACTTACTAATGTCTATGGCTATAATCTTGGACTTATGATATTTTATGTCTCTATGATTTATTTAAGGATAAAACATATATTTAAATTCTAAATATTTTCTACCTATTACAAGTAATGATATCAATGGATCTCCACCTCATAGAAGCACTCTTCAACCAATACCCTTTCCTCCATATCCCTTAACAACATTTAATCAATATTCACCTCCAAGCCAAAGTCTTCATCATAAATCATGAAAACTCCATATGTGTTACTCGTAGACTATCATGGTTATGGTGGATCATCAGAAAAAGGGAAAGGTTCATCAGTTATGGTGATCTACACTAGACCATGTGTTGTAAGTATTTGTTGGTGGGTGGAGTTGGATCATATGAATTTTGATATATTCATGTTTTTTTTAAATTGAATTTGGTGGTGTGTTGTGAGGTAGTGAGAATAGTGGTGGTGATGGGTGGTTAGGCGCTATGTTATCAGGAGTAGCAGGGTGCATTGAAGAGGGTTATGGTATTCAGCCACTGGTGAGGAAATATCTATAAATTGTAAGATAAAAGTGGAGGTTTTTTATTTTTGGGAGAATTCATATTCCCTTGATTAGTAAAAAGTATATGTTCTACTATTTTTCATTTCCAATGTACCAAACAAGCATTTATCCCAGTTCCTTTTTTCATCGATTTTAAGTATACCAAATTATGCCATAGATTATATGAACATGGCTTTTAGGTATAGAGTGTAGTAATTGGTAATGTTATCAGTATTACTAAAATAATGGGATGTTATGGTTACAACTAAAAGTAACTTTAGTGTTAAGACAAAATTATTGTTTGAGGATATTCCTGATAAGATTATGGATGAAGAGACATGACTGGAGGAAGCCTAGAATTCTATTGTAGCAACATATAGAGTTTAAGGTAGATAAAAATTTGATACAACGGAGAATTAAAGAAGATAAAATTGGGTTAAGATAATGGATCTAAATTAAATCATAAGGATTATGTTTTACATGCTAGTAGATTAAAAATATTGCATATCAGAATTAATATTGCAATGAAATGACATTGTATTCCTGAGGATCATTTGTAAATTACATAGATAAGAATAGTAACAAAATCTTATTGTTGTGTATGAAAAATCCATTATATTCATGGATCATTGAATCTAGATCCATGTTTCACTCTATATTAGAGAGAGGGTGCATGGAAAATTATATATTTTAAAGGATTTTTATAGTTCATCTTTTTAGTGATGAATCCATTTAATTGTTTTGAAAATGTTATATGGATGTTAAAAAAATAATATATAATTTTTGAAGATTTAAGTAATTATACTTATATAAGGATTAAGAAAAATATAATTTATTAATCTTTGTTAGATGGTGTAGGGTTTAATATATATTTTTTAGATGGGGTGTGTAAAATCATAATATAAACTATAGTAGTGACCAAATTTTTGAAAGACAAAACATTGTATGTGATAGGAATTTTATAAAGGATTGTTGTTTTTGGTTTATCTACAAAATATTCTTGGTTATGACATTAGTATCTTGGTCACATGAGGGAGAAGGGAATTATAGTATTTACAAAAACAATAATATTGAAACTCAAGCACATGGATTACATAGAACATGAATAGAATTTACTTGGAAAAAATAATTGAGTACCTTTTTCAATGAATGAATGGACACCCAAGTTACAAAATCTATAGCATATACATCATGATATATGGATACTAACTTTAATATGTTCTCATGGTATTTCACTATAATATTTTACCATTATCGATGATTCAACCCAAGAAATATAAATGTAATTTATAAATAAAAGGTCATAAGTATTTAAAATTATCATCAGATGGATAACCCTTATGTAAATTTAGATAAATTTAAAGATGGCATGCATGAGGTTTGATAAGGGTTGTGAGTATATTATAATTTATATGTCATTATATTTATATCATATAAAGATCCAATTAATAAAATGAACTCAATCTAAATATAAACTTCATTAATTTTGAAAATGGTGGTGAGTATAGTAGAAAATAATTCAAAAAATTATTCTAAAAGAGTGAATCATGTTTGAGAAGATAATACTTGAGATGCCATATAAGAATTTTGTTGAATAATGGATGAATAGAACATTGAATGAGATAACACATAGTATGAAATGAATAATAATTTTCTAATATTATTTTTTCATAAAGGTAGTGAATTTAACAACTTTTCTAGTCAATATGTGTTTATTTGAACTAATAGGGAATGATTTTATCGACGAACTTTAGACCAGAAAACAGGTGAATTCCTCAAACCTGAAAATATTCAAAATAATATTATGTATCCTTGTTGATGCTATAGAATGATACCAGCTTGAGTTTAAGTCTAAAAAATTATTATTTTTAGGGTATAGAAATGGGGAATTTTTATTTTGGATTTATAAAAATAATGATTACAAGTTCATTAGAAGTTAGAATGTTATCATCAATGAAGTTTTTTTGTATAAGGATTAACACTTAGTCAAAGACTTGGTTAAAAACAAATAGATAATTGAGCATGGTAAAGTGGAACTAAATGGAAGTTTAGGGATATAGGTTATTTTATGGAATACTAATTTTCTAAAGTTACCAAAAATAATGAAAAGACAAAAAGGTGGATAGATTTCATAGGTACCCAGAAGATCAGATGTACCAAAAAAAATTTAAGGATGTTGAAGCATATATGAGATTTTTGAAAGGAATAATTGATCCTCCTATTTAGTTAAGTAGGTATACCTGGTACTATATGAGGTATTGTAGAAAGTATTGTATAAAGTACTATAGAAGGTATTTTTTGGTACTATAGTAGCTAGAACTATTAATCTATCTGGGCCTCTAAGACACCATTTTGGTCTTTGATTCCTACAAGGATTTTGGGCCACCCAAGGCCTTCAGGCCAGTTATCTCTCGAGGCCTTCGGGCCACCAAAAGTTCTTCAGACCATCTTAAGGATTTCAGGCTACATGAATTTTATAATGTATCAGTTAGACTACAAGGGACATGTATCTGGATGGGGATTTAGATAAGGCACTTTAGAGAAGAACTAACCAGGATTATAATAACAAGATAGTATGGAATTGACATTAGTATTGGGTGTGTGAAACTTTTCATATGACAGTTAACTGACCATCCCTGCGATGGTGGAGTGCTGATATCATGACATTACTGGGGAGAAGTAGTTCCAAGTTTTCTTGTCTGGGTTACTCCATCTAATACATATGGTTCATGTAATTGTCTATAAGCCTTTGGGCCTTGTAAGGGTTACACCTCACCCCTTGAAAGGTGGATTATCAAAATAATAAATAAAAAGAAGAAGGCCTTCGGTCCATTCAGTAGAAAAAATCTAAGAGCTCGAATAGGTTTCAATTTCGAATGACATAAAATAATAGGAGTCATAAATTAAGTAATAAATAAATTCATTGCATTTTAATAATATAAGGTAGATAACAGATCTACCACTAGGGAAGAAATAAATTCTTAATAAATAAGTATAGTTTTTTAAAAAATATGTGGCAATTAAAAAATGGTATATGATGAAATTAGTTATAAAAGAATTTAAACCAAACTAATAAATTTATTTTAGTGAAATATTATCATCACTAGTGAAGTATACAACTATAAAAACAATGATCAAAATGGTTTCATGAGAAGGCTTACATCTTAAATAATTTGATATGAAGAATACATTCCTTCATGGGTAATTGGATTAAGAAATATACATTAATTAATTGGGGTGTTTTAAAGAATATAAAAAAGTGGATCTAGTGTGTTGTATCAAATGAAGTTTTATAGGCCAAAATAGACACGCAAATAGGGGAACAAGAGACTTAGTACTTTAATTAAATATGTATATTTCATCTAGTGAAATTATAATCCTTATTATTACATTAGGGTATTTAGTGATGATGATTTACTCATTAGTTTATTTTATATACATAATCTATGTAGGTCATGAGATGAAACATATAATATAGATAAAGTATGAGTTTTATGGAATGTTTGAGTTGAAAGATCATAGAGTGGGAAAACATATTTATAGGGATGGTGGTTGGTGTAGAATTCAAGATGAAGACAATGAATTTATCTTAATATATATATACTTATATATAAGGTTTTTTAAATATTTTGAATGTTTGTATCGAAACCTATTTCAACTTCATTGTTCATTAACTTTAATATGACCAAATAAAAGGTTCTTATAACAGATGATAGTGATATGTACTTGGTAAAAGTTCCATATTCTTCAGTGGTTGGAAGCTCAATCTAATTCCTAGTTTTTAAATGACCAAAAATTTATCATGCAATGGGATTTCATAGTTGGTACATGTTAATTCCAGATAAGGAGAATAAGGAATTTGTGTAGTGGATACTCTAGTATTTATAAGTAATGATGGGACTATATCTTGTTTTATAATGAACAATTCATTTCAACGATATATTGTTGTAGTATTTTTGGAGGATATGTGGATAGTCAAAAGGGTTCGATAGGCTATGTGCTCATTTATGGGGTATTGGAAGTTAGTCATATTTCTCTATTATAGCTGTTATTAGAATTTAAATTATTGAAATAAAGTATGTGGAAGCAATGGATTATGATAATTATACTATATCATTGAATTGTTTATTCGATAAAATCAAAAATTAGTATGTAAACATAATGTTATTCTAAACTTTTCAGAGTTTAATCCATATTCCTAAGAAATTGGTTTTACTTTCAAGGATAAAACACATTTTTATAAATTATCAATTTATTAGGATTTATCTATAAGATGGGCTGCTATAATTATATAAGTATTGTTGGTGTGAAAATCTATAAGTCATATTAAAAAAGTTTAAATTTATGGAAAGTATGAAGTGGTTTTATATCCAAATGGACTTAGATAATGGTGGGTGATCATAATATCACTATTATAATGGAATAATAAAGAGTGGGATAATTAAAATGGAGTATAAATTGAAAGTACTAAAACATTATTCTAGTTGGATATTGGTAAGGTGTGAAGCTATTTTATCATCCCAGACACTAATTTGTGAAGTGTCGGTAGGGTATGTTAAAGTGGTATTGAAGAAATAAATATTATTTAACTATAGCAACTATAAATTCATTGTTACAGTATATTAGAGTTCAATAAAAATATCTAATCAATAGTAGGATTCAATTGGGTGGCAGATTTTTTATTTATAAAGTATCGGTAAGTAAGTTAACACAATTGAGAATAGTAGTAACCAATGATGACGGAACACATGTTGAATATTCAGTACACGTGATGAATGGTGATTTTATAGATGTTTTAATAATTTCTTATAAAAATTTGGTTTAAAAAAGGATAATTATAATCCTTTATTTTGATCATATTTCTGTTTGGGTAGTGATTAGTGAGAACACTTATAAATCTAGATATTATCTGTCCAATATTTTTTATTGTATTGTAATGTTTCTCCATGGATTAAGGGTATATCTCAGACCTTGTTAAATTACTTATATTCCATTTTTTATAGCTCCTCAATTTTTCTATATTCATTCATCTATTTATTAATGAGGCCTTATTTGGTTTATATAGAGCATGGTGTTCCTTTCTTGATTGGATACTACATTATCGAGTGCTTTTAGATATTTGATATTTGATCTTTATTTCATATTTGATTTCTGGATGTTGTATCCATATTTAGGGAATACTAATTATCATATAAAGGACTAAATAGAAAATTTATCCTTTTTGGCTGAATTTGGAATCTCTACATAGTTCATGTTATTATTAATAACTTAGGACAATTTGTTAACTACTACTATGAGTTTTAAACTCCATCTCTCATTATATTGGGAATGTAACTAAGATAATTGTTCCATTTTCCATCACATTGGTTATTAACTTATTTCCTCCTTATTCCAACTATTTTCTAAAACAAAAAAAATATAAGAAAAAACATAATGTAACTCAATAATGTATGGATGATTAAATTATACATTAATTATTAGGTCTAATTTACCTTCACTCATGAGATCTCTATGTTTCTCGGAGGTTCCCTTTACTATTTAACCATAATTTGAAATTAACAAAATCGTTCTACTAATACCAACTATGACAACCTATATATTATATACACAATTATTATATCAATTTTTTGATAAATATATCTAACATTACACATTACAAAATGGATTGGTTTAGTGTCTTAGAAATTTAGGTCCTATTACAATATTAATACACTTAAAACCCTAAATATTATTTAAATCCTCCATCATAGACCAATAAAATAATCATATTTTTCTCAATGTATATGATCGCCTATGGATATTTAAAATAAATTGTTGGATAAAAAAGCTAGTAAAAGGATTAATAATAGGGAAGAAATGGATTCATATATCAACCTAAGTCTATAAATGATCATAATTGTAATCCTCAAAACATAATCATGGAAACATAACATAAGAATATTAAAACTATATAAATGATTCAAGGAATGTGTATTATGGATAATAGTGAATAATCATAAGTATAATTCAGGGATAATTTCCTAAAAAACATAATATAATTTGGATAGTCGCTCTACCAATACCCCATATAAAGTATATTGTTAGATAAAATCATTACCCAATGGATTGGAGGTCTATATAATTATTGAACCACCATTCATATCAATATATTCTCAAAAACATGTGTATAATATAGAAAATAAATGATTCAATGATTATATAAAAACAAATAAGTATGACATGGATAACTTTAAATCCCAATGAATTGTTGTATTTATTGTCAATGAGTCAATATCTCTTTGGTGAGTTGAGATGAGGTGGTGATTCTTAGAGAATTATTATCGATTTATAAAATGGCATTAGATATCAGGGTTGAGAAATTTTACTTTTTAGTGCTGATGATTGTTGAGTTTTTCTTTAATTCTAATGACCTATGTTGATGTGACACATTTATTACAATAAGAGGAATAATATAATTGATGAATAAGATAATAAGAAAGGACATAAAAATTTGGAATTAAAAAGTGGACTAAAAGTTGCATTTTGGAATTTATATAAATAAATTCCATGATTTAATAAATTAGATAAATTGAGAATTCATATTGGATTATCTATTTGGATTATCTCATATTCCATATTTTAAAAAGAAATTTTTCTTAGTGTTACCCAAAAAAATTGGACATCTAGTTAAGCTAGGAACCATCTTTATTCCAAATATATGGGAGGAGGACTTCAACCATGTCGGAGCGATGACTCACAATACCCAAATTATGTTAGGAGGACAACTTAGGTAGGAAGGGTTGGACATAGAGACACATGGAGATTGAGAGTAGAGCGATGGCCCCACCATGTGGGGTGGAATGATGAATAAGGGGGTTAGTATGGTCAATTCCATGTAGTGTTTAGAGAAAAATCATTTACTTACATCGATCCATTGAGAGAATGTTTTCACTTATAAAGAGGACCATGGATAATGGTATCATTGATATTGGAGGAGTGAATGTGGGGTATCATTCACTTCCATAAAAATTTTATGCATATAAACATATCCATCTGATCCAATTGGTGTAATTTTTCTAGTCTCCATGATAAATCTTTCTCAGCCTCTCGATTTTCAATGGATTTTAAAATTCCATAATCTTAACATGTCATTTAGTCATCATCCATGATCAATTTGATCTTTAGTTTAGGATTTTCTCTTAACATAAAAAATGATTTAAATCTTCATGTATGGCTTCTATGATGTACATGTTATTAAGATTTTGAAGAATATTCTTCTGTCAAGGATGATAAAAAGTTGCAACAAATAATTCTTGTATGTGAAAGAATGAAATTTAATGCATGTGATTATTTTTCCATGCATGTGAAGTTTTCACCATGACGTAAAAAATAGTTTTCATGTAGGAATAGATTCCATGTTTTTTGATGTAATTTAAGTCTGAGATTTTTAATTTATCGACAATCTCAGTGACATTATTATTGATCCTTGATGTGTGCTGAAACTCAGAAGAGAGACAGTGGATATCTCATATATAAATACTAATAAATGGAGTCCCATAGATGATGCTTCCATTTGAAGAGAGATAAAAAGTTTCAGAAGAAAAACATAGCACCATGAACTCCATTATTTCTCTAAGAAGCAGAAGTCCTACAATGTGTTTTTTCATGTAAAATAAAAGGACTATATGAGTCTTGGATTTAGTGAAGATATCAAAGTATTGTATATAAAATTGGTTTCATGAAGAACATTAAAAGTTCCTTGAATCCTTCTTGGTTCTCATGAAATAATTTAGATACCATGATTACACATACTTGTGTGAAGCCTGAGTTATGCCACTTGTTATGTGGGTAAGAAATAGTGCTCAACACTTGGGTGAAGAATAAGAAGAACTCATCTAATGTAATATACCTTTTCAAGTTTTTAGGGTAAATTTATGGAATTCTTTCATAAAAGAGCACATTCAACTCAAAATCTTGGTTTGAAATAAACAACACTCTTTTATGAAATGAATTTTTAAGTTTAAGTGATATAATATACATAATTGATAAATAAAACATAAAATAATAAAGTAATAAATATTGTGTTCTAGGGTTTATAATTTTTAGAATACCCATGAAATTTGTTATTCGTTCGTGAAGTGCTCTTTTTGTGATTAAAATGAGAATTCATTAAGAGAGTGGGTTTATTTTTTCATGTTTTATCCTTAATAAAATATTATTGGAGTGTGTGTATCACTTTCATACATTTAAGTTATTTTGGGACTTTATTATAGTGGATGAAGAATATCTACCTACGAGTTAATACGGTAAGGAAAATAACCATACATATGTGATCATAAAAACTTTATCAAGACCAATGATATGTAAAGGTTCTTGAAAAAGTGTAAATGATATAGTCATATCCAAAAAAATCATGGAGTAGGATCAATTTATATTGGTTTAAAAGAAACCATAAGGTGTAATAGATCATCCTACATTGGATCAAGGCTAGAATAAGTATAATACTATGTGAAAATATATAAAGATCCTCTTGTGATACTCAAGATTATGGTGGCTAGTTTGGACTCTTATAACACTATGTGATGTAGTATAAAGATCATCCGGTGTTGATTAAGAGTTTGGAGGCTTGGGTGGACTTTGGAAATGATATGTGTATTAGTATAACGATCTTTTTATATGAAATCAGGATTTATAATATAGTGTGACTCTGTATTGGATATTTTAATTGATGAAAAGATTATAGTGGATAATCTATGTCGTGTGTGTCTAACCAACATGTAAATGAGTTGGTATTTTTATTAAACCTTATGAATATCATCTTTTATGCTATCATTTGTTATTTCAACAAACAATTTGAGACTATGAGATGTTATTTAGTTGATTGAGAACATTAAAAAGTTCAATTGGTTGAATTCAGAAAAAAAAATCATAAAAATTTAGTCACTGATTCACCCCCCCAGTGGTCAATAAAATCCAGGGCTTGATAATTGGTATTAGAGGAAGGCTCCATAAAAATATCCAAGATATTTTTTTTGAAGTTCATATTTCAGGAAATGAGTGAGATACCACATATGGAGAAAAATAAGTTACTCATGAGGATAATAATCTAGAAATTTCTTCCAATAATCTAAATAATAGAAATAATAGATAATAAAGGAAGCTGAAGAGGAGTCTTATAATAAATGGATAGACACATCTAACTAATGATAATATGAAGGTCATAATTTTCAATAATTTTTTTGACTATGATTCTTATAATTAATCTTGTTAAAGCTATGATGATGATGTATCACATAGTGATCTTCATTGTTAATGAAAATAACATCTGAATAAAGTTCCCAAATAAGTGGTACATTGTATCATTATAATTATCAAGGGTCTTTAGGGTGAAAAATCATAACTGTAGGAAGTGGATAATGCTATTAAAGAATCATTGGATAAAAAGGTTGGAAAATAAAACACAATCACAAATAATTTTAGAGAGAACGATGGAACAATATACCTTTATAATGAAAGATATGTCGATGTTACTAAAGATTTGAAAATTAATTTTTAGGGGTAATATTTCTTTTATATAGTTTTTTTATAATCTTTTCATTATCATGAAAAATTTCAAAAATATTCTCTAGTGGTCAAAGATGATCAATTAGAGGATAAATAAAATAGGGAAAAGGATCTTAAATATTTTTTACTATAACTAATAAAAATTAATGAAAAATGAATAAAGAGGAAGAAATAATATCGGTAAGATATAATGATATTATTTGATGATGAGAAGAACTCATTCAACATTAAGTGTTAAAAACTATAGGTTAGATTAAATAATTAGAAATCACCACAAAATGCAGCTTCTCAAATTATTGGAAACAAAAATCTTTCCACACAAGTTTTCATTTAGGATCATGAATCCAAGAAGAAGATATCCCATAAATTAGAAATTTTTTATATGCTAATGTTGTATCAATTTTTGGTATAGGTTTTAAACTAAACTCTAGGAATTTATTAACAGTGAAATATACTAATAAACCCACCACATCAAGGTTCCATGAAAAAATTTGAATGAATAATTTTCAACCAAGAATTATCTAAAAGGATAGAGGTTCCACTAAAAACATCAAGGTATAAAACCATTGAAATCTTGATAGAATTAATCATAAAATAGGATAATAATATTAATTTTCTACTATTAGTGTTGTTGGATATTTGGAATAAGAAATTGGAATGTTTGAATAACATCAAAATTTATGAAAATAGTATGACAAAAGCAAGGGGAGAAAAGATAAAGAGACGAGAAAATATGATACAAGTAAATAATATTACACCAAGTCAAAAAATATTAAAGGTGAATCCTCAAATCCTGGTTAAATTAATGTTCTAAACATGATATCTAAATCTAAACCTAATTTATATCAATGGAAAACTATTATTTCTAACAATGTAGAAGAAAAAGATAAATATAAACCATATTGTAATAGTATTAAAAGTGATATATTCTTTCTTATATAAAATTTTAATAGGAATATGTTGAAAAAATAAATGACCCCTAGAAAAAATAAGGATTATTTTTAAGAATTATAGAAATAACAAGTTTCTTGGATGGGGTACATATCTAGGTGAAAGCTCTAACATCAGTGTTTTTTCCTAATTATATGAAAAATATGAGAAAAATCATACTCTTTCTAGTATAACTTTTAATTTATATAAAATAGGCATGAATAAAGGGTTATTCATGGTTAATATAGGATAAAATGTTCTTAAATAATAGAGTGACCAAAGATCCATCCAAGATGCCAATTCAGAATATATATGAATACTTAGATGAAGTTTATGGTAGATGTATGCAGGAGTGGCACACAACTAAGAAATGAATCTCAACACTATTAAGGGATATTTACAATTTTTTAAAAGTTTGTAGGACTCAATATAAAAATAGTGTAAAGTAATGTGAGGATTATAAGAGGACAAAGAGATTGGAATAAAAAAATGGCTCAGGTTAAGAAGAAGATCTCATCCTAAATTATACTCCTAAAGAATAAAAATTTCCCTCCAAATTCACTTTTATATATATATATAATCTAGTTCCCTAATATATATTTAATTTAAGGACATGGATTCATCTCACGAGGGGGATCATTGATGAGTTAAATTTGTTAAATATTCAATTTAGAGTGAATGTGGAATTTCTAAATAGCATTGTAAAATTGAAATATGAGGTATGAAAATCACTCCTATTTCTATAATTTTAATGAATCGATAATCATTATTAGGGTGTTTGATATTGATATTATAAGGGGAAAAATATTTATTTTCATATCAACTTTTTGATGTGTTTGTTGAAGTGTTTGTAGGATTTTTCATTCCATTGATAAATCTGATTACATTTTACCCCTAAAAATAGAATTGATAATTTCTGAGCCGGAATTTTACATGCATGGTAATTTATAAACATCATATAAAACCTTTTATATATATATATATATTATTTTCAACATTATGTAAGCCTACATAAACTTATCTTTTATTAATATTAGGGTCTTTTCTAAACAAAACCATGTAATGTCTTACCTCGTATAGAAGTGTTAGATAATAAGTATATAAGGGAGGAAAAAATTTATAGGTAAAGTGATGAGATGATAATACCCCCACTTATACTTTTAATTTTATTATCAATAAGTGGGAGAATTTAAACTATATACTAAATTTTATGATATGAGTAGATATTGACAATAAATACAATGGGAGAGAATTTGGAGTCCATGTAAATATTGTATTTTTTCTCAATGAGCCAATATGTATTTATGAGTTAAGATGATGTGATGATGGTTGTAAAATTGGTATGGATTCAAAAAAAATGAATCGGATTTCATGATTGAGAAATTAACCTTATTAATATATATGATTTTTGTGATAACCTATGTTAATTGTGACACATTTTTTACAACAATATGAAGTAGAAAATTGATAAATAAGATAATTAAAAAGGGCCTGATTTTTTTTAAAAATTTAAAGATCAATTATAGTTTAGTTTTTTAATTTATATAAATATATTATTTGATATAATAAATGATATAAGTTGATAATATTTCTTGTTATTTTATAATTTTTCATATTCTACATTTCATTAAGATATTTTTCTAAGTGTTACCAAAACAAATCTCTAACTAGTTGATCTAGGAACCATCTCTATCTTGTATATGTGGAGGTTAGACACCAACAACATAGGATAGCCGGTTCATATTTCAACATGGTGGTAAAAGTTATGTATTGGTAGTTAGGTGTACACACGGAGGTACACTACACACAGGAACAGAGTAGTGGTGCTATTTTTTTGGGGTGGCATGATGGAATAGGGTGTCAATACAGGTTGATACTAGAGGGTGTTGGGAGAAAACCTCATTACTTTCATTGATACTTTGAAGAAATTTAATCTCTTATAAATTATACCATAAAATAATGGATCTTTTATGTGGTATGAGAACATACGGGGTATTTTTCACCCATATTAAAATTTTACACACATAATCATATCCACTAAATCTAACCAATGTGGGATGTTTAATTTTCATGAGCAATCTTCTTCGACCTCCCTATTACCAAAGTTTTTCCAAAATCTAGAAGTTTATAATGAAATTAAGACTTCATCCTCAATCTATTTATTCTTCATTTTATGATGTGATCTCAACATAAAAAAAGATTTTAATCTTCATGTATGGATTTTATGATGTTCATATAATCAACAGTTCAAATAATATGATACTATCAAGGAAAATATGAAGTTATAGTGAGACATTCATGTATCTAAATGCATGAAATTTAAGTCATATTATTATTTGCTCATGCACATGAGTTTTTTACTATGAGGAGAAAAATAATTCTCATGTAAGATGAAATACCATGATTTTAGGTAGTACGTAAGTCTATGATATTTGTTTTTCAAAATTTCATGGTGATATTATTATCGAGCCTTGATGTAGCATAAAACTCTAAGGGGAGGTGGTTGAGATTTATCCTATAAATAATGAGGTATTGAAGCCTATAGATGATGGTGTTATTTTAAGAGAGTTTTCATTTTTTAGATAAAAAAATATAGCACCACAAACTCTATTGTTATTCTAAGAAGCAAAGGGCCCCTGTGTTCATTGTTCATACAAAGGAGAAGGATTCTAAAATCCTTATCATTAGAAAATATATCAAAGTTATGATACAAAATTTGTTATGTAAAGGACCATAAAACTTCTATTAAACTTTCTAGATATATATAATGTTATTGAGATGCCATTCTTTCACATACTTACATAAATCTTGAGTCCTGAAAAATATTATGTGTGTAAGAACAATTGCTCAAAACTTTCATGAATAAGAATAACTTACAAAATATCACATATCTATTTAGTTTTTCATGAGTAACATAGTGTATGAATTCATGAAGGAGAACATGAAACTTGTATTCATGGTTTAAAATACCTGAACCTATTTTTTTCATAACCGTATGAAGTTAAAGTTATATAATAAACATAATTGATAAATAAAATAGAAAATAATAAATTATGAAATATTATTTTCTAGGTTTTATAACTTCAAGAATACCCATAAAAACTTTTATTAATTCATGAAGTGAGCTTGTTAATGTTGAATTGAAAATTCAAGAAGGGAGTGCATTGATTTTTGAAAGTTCTATCTGACATAAAATAATATTGGAATGTGTGTATATCTTTCATGCATTTAAGTGAGACCAATAATTCATCAAAATGAAAGAATAATATCTTCCCAAGAATTTTTTTCACTAAGGAAACTAATCATGTAGAGGTATTCAGAAATATTTTAGTAAGTCGAGCATGATGTAAATGTACTTCATTATGTGTAAATAAGAAAGTTATATCCAGAAATATCATCAAGAAAGATCTAATTATATTAGCGAATATTTATCTACGATGTCTAAGACATCATACTATATTGTATTAATACTTGAAGAAGTGGAATACTATGAGAATCCAAATAAATATCCTATTGTGAGACTCAACAATGTGAAGGCTAGTGTGGACTCTGGTAACACTATGTGGAGCAGTATAGTGTACCTCTTGTGAAACTGTTGAACATGAAGGCTAGAGTGGACTCCAGTAACATTGTGTGAAGAAATATAATGGTCCTCTTATGTGGTCTCTAGAGTGAGAATACATTCTGACTCTGTATTGGAGATTACAGTTGACGAAAATATGATAGTGTAGAAACCATGATGGTGTGTTTAATTAAACATTCATGGAGTGGGTCATTGTATCGAACCTTGTAAATATTGTGTGGTGTACTCTCCTTTATTTTTTCTACATACAAGTTGAGACTCTGAAATATATATATGTAGATTGAAAACCTTAACAAATTTGATAATTTGAGTTCAAAATAAAATAATTTTTAAAATAGAACCATAGATTCACCCCCCCCCCCCCTTATGTAGTCAATATTTCTAGGGTCTCTATAATAAAATTTGATGAAATTGAATCATATTTAATAACAATATCTCACATTATAGCATATCATAAATCTATAAGTGATTAATAGAAATAAATTAAAGTATTCCTAAGGATAAATATATAAATCTTTAGATACTTTCAATATAAATATATATATATATATATAATTAGAATCATATAAATTATAGATACTATAGATAAGATAAAGTAACCAAAAAATAATTGAGAAGTAATCAATAGGTGAATTCATTATATACTCTCTCTAAAATTTCATAAGGTGTCTAAAAAGAAACAAAAAAATTATAAAAAGATACATTTAAATCCCTAGAGAATACCCTTTAGAAAAATAATTTGATTAGTGAAATAAAATACTTAATATAAATCTTCCAAAAGAATATATAATATATTGGATTTCAAATAGAAGAGAGAGAAGTTCCATATAGGGTTATAGACCATAAAATTGGAAAATGAAAATGGAATATATGTACCAAAATAAAAGATAAATAGAGTTAATAAATACATTAATTATAATAAAATACATGAAATAAGATAGAGTGGAATAGAGGGTTTGAATCCCAAAGAGAGACCATTGGGTGTGAACCACGTACCTTAAGTTTTGTGTTTCTTCGATGAGCATAAATATCATATATAAAAATGTTTATTTATTAAAGTATTAATCTATAAATATGATTAAATTACTTTAACTTATTTTGTATCAGTAATATCTATTATTAATGAACTATTATCCTTTCATGGTAGAGATAATTCATGAAGAAATTTTTATTTAAAGCATTATATTATTATTTTGGTATTGTGTAAGTAATCATTTTTTTACATGGGTTTCATCGTATCCAAAAGGTTAAACATAAATATATATATATAAAGTTTTTGGGGGTAAAATTACATTAAACACACACAAACCAAACACACAAGCCAAAAAGGCAGGTCATAACCCACCCATCAAGCCTTATTTATTCAGTACATGGCATGAAGGCCCAGTGGGCATCAAGCCCATTACATGGACCAAAGGCCCACAAAATTAGACCAAAGCCCCAGTATAGTGTCATTCCTGCATCATGCATGTATCAACATCTCCCTACCTCATTCATATGTCACGTCATGTGTCACTTCCTACCTACATTATGCCTTCATCTCCACCTGCCATCAGAAATTCACCCCCACACGGATTTGAACCCGTATCTGATGCATAAATTGGGAGCCTTTACCACTCTAGCAAGCCGCCAACTATGAAGGGAAAAATATAAATAAAATTACATATTTATAAATTTTATATTTTATACATACTATCAAATAATATGATTATTACAAAAGAAAATATATCATCCTTTTAGGTGAAAAACCCTACCTTGCAATGGGTGTGTTAAAGATGGTGAGTGAAAAGATACATATATTATTTATCATTTATAAATATTTTCCAAAAACAAAAAAATATATATTATTTTTATATACTGATTAATTAGTTTTTGAACTATGGATTTTAAAAATAGAAATAATAAAGGAATAAAAAATGAAAAGAAAAAGACATGGGACATTATCCCCTTCTTTCTTGAGTCATCTTTCACCAAGTTCCTAACATCTTTGATACATTGGGTGTGGTGAGACTATAATTTCCTAATGATTTAGAGGATTGGGAGGGAAAATACGTTTTTATATTAATTTATTAGAGAATTTTTAGAAGTGGTTTGTCAATGTGGGTGAGTTGATGCATTTATAGTTGGAAGGGAATAGTATTTTGATATAAAATAATGAATATAATATCCTTTAAGGACCACGGTTTATAATATTTTTCTTTTATATGATATTTAATAGTATTTTACTCCATTTTAGCCAAAACTAATATTTTATTGCATTTGAAATTATGTATTTTTATGAAGATGACATCATTACATCATTATTATATCATATTTTATAAATTTATTTATTTATTTCAGTATTTTTTGTGAAAATTATATATAATTTACCCCAACATAATTTCAACATATTAATTCTAAATATGAAATATATTTTATGAAAATAAATTTATAATTTTCATAAAATTCATTTTTAAAATACTTTAACATTTTAAAAAACATGTTTTCATTATGTAAAACATTTCTTAACAATTTCCAAAAATATATTTTTGGATTAGGAAACTAATTTAAATATTTAGAAAGTAAATTCAATATTTTAAAATAAATTATTTAACTACTAAAGATTATTTTTTATAGAAAATATTTTTAAACATGTTACATAAAATATTTTACTATTAATCATAAAATTCAATTATTCCTAAAAATTTATGAAAATTTATTATTGTTTAATTTTTAAGTTATGATTCCAATTTTTTAATCTATTTTATAAAAACAAATCTCTACATTTGGAAAATTGAAATTTTAAATTATTTATAAAATACTAAGGTTTTACAGAAAAGATAAAATATATTACCAAAAATAATTACTTTATTTGAGTTAGATGAATTTAAACATTATATTCATAGGTTTAAATATTTATTTATAGTATTTTAATATTAAATAAATGATATTTATTTACTTATACATTTATTCCAATAGTAACTCATAATAATCACATTATTATTCTAATGGTCAAGTTACAATTAGAATGACTATATTTCCATTGGCTATTTTACCCATTTAATATCCAATATATCCCTATTAAATATATCATATTTTATTTAATTGTTTTTCTATAAATATTATTTATAATTATTTTTAAAAATTATTATCTTATTTCTAATCAGTAAATATCATATTTTAATGATTTTTGGGATTGTGCTATTTCTAGGATACTGTAACCCAAAGGATTTTAAACTTATAATTATCTTATTTATATGTGTTTATTATCTCATTCTAATAGTATTTTTATTTTGGAATATATTTATCCTTCTGTTTATTATACATTAAATAAATAATATAATGTTTATTTTGTTACATGGTGTATTCAATTTTTCTATAGTATACCTTATACACAATTTCATTCCTTTATAAGGAAACTTCATTAGATAATTACACACATATAATTTAAGTCAGAATCCTTTTTATTAAACGATTTAGGTCATTACATCCCCAACCCCCCCCCCCCCCCCATATAAATATCACCCTCAAAGTTTTAATATATATACATGGTAGAGAGTAAATATTGGTACTTTTGTTGTATTACATATTCAAGCTACCATGTTGCTTCTTTATACTTATCGTTTTTACAAAGTTCCTTGATAAGGTAAATTGAATTTTTGTACGTCTCTATCTATCTAATTTCAGATCTTAAATGGTTACTCCCCATGTGACTTCCCACATCAGTTGAACAAGGTAAATAAATCACCCTCTTTAGGTAGTGTGTAAACCTCCTATCCTAATAAAAATATCACTAATGGGATGAAAGTAGAAAATATCATGGAATACAGTGTTCTGGGTTACTACAAATGATATTAGAGTCTCTACCTAGACCATTGTATCAATTTAGATAATATTCCCTTTAGAAGATGGAATGTAATGTCCTAATACAATTTAATATGGAGCATTAAGCACTCTATTTATGTGGTGTTGATATTTCTTCCATCAATAATATTTTTTATGTATGATTCTAAGTAGAAAAAAACTCTGAGGGTTGTGTTTAGTGTGGATAATATCATTGTTCAAGGTTGTATATATTATTACCCTCATAAGATATATATTTCTACAATTATTCAACCTCTTGATTCATTATATATAATGGATCTATTATGTGGTTCTTTAAGAGAGATATATAGAACACATTACATACTTGAGTCGGGTTTGGTGTAAATATCAGTCAATGGGAAACAACTCCAATGCAATCAAGAATATCTAAGGGGATTCCATACTAAGGGATTGTTTTTACAAACTTTTAAAAATTTATAACTCTCCCATAAGGATATATTTGAATGAATAATGTATCCCCAGCAAAGAACTCAAGGTCTTGTTAACGATTATCAACATAGATCATATTTCAACTTTTTTTATTTAATATATTATTTATTGGATTGGATATTCTCTGTTATTTCCTATGAAAGATTAGATCTTAGTATATTTAGTTCACCAGCTTCATCTTAGACGGTTGGTGTTCATTGTCAATCCTATATAGAGATTTATAGTGTCATCTATATGATTGAGTGAAAAATATTTTTATATGAGTAATCCACCAGTGGAAGATATTTATCCCATCAACCTCTAAAGTTCATCAATAAATATCTCAACATGTATATAAGTTTTTTAATTTTTATATCATATAGACCATATGTTTCAGGATTCTTGGCCATTATAAATTTAAACATGGTGTTCAATTGATGTTCAATACTCCACTATAACATTGATATAAACCTTGGATCTTGATTAAATATAATCTATATTAGTGTATGAGTAAACCTCACAACTTACATGACATGTATCTTGGAAATTCAATTGAGTGATAAATATTCTCAAATTATTATGAAGCTACCATTATTTAATAATCAATCCATGATAAACCATATAGAGTTGTCTCCCTTTATAAGTTTTTTGGAAGACCCAGGAAAACATTAATTATGAAGTTATTATATTCCCTTTTTAGTATGTGTAATAGTTGTATCATATCCTTTTACTTTTAACACTCTGATATAACATGTTTTCATACCAAGAACATTGATTTCTATTTTCACATGCTTATTTCTATTTTTTTTTTATTTTTTATTTTTATTTTTAATTATTAAATTTTTTTATTTTCATTAAATTTTGGGAATTTCATGTTCAAATATTTAGTTTTGGAAAAAAAATCTATTGCATGGTTAGTGCACATAGTTTAGATGAAACTTTGTGGCTTCCCTTATGTTGTGACCTTTATAGTTTATTTATTTCATGAATGGTTTTTCATTATGGGTAACTCATGATTGAATTCAAAATGTATGAAAAACACAAAAAATCATGTAAGTCCCTTTATGTTTTATGGTATTAGTGAAAGGATTATGCATGGTTAGTTGAAACTATGAGAAAAATATGCAAGTAACTGATAATTTCTAGTAGAATTATTTTCATTATTGGAACAAAATATTAATAACAATGAGGCTAAACTATGTGGCTCTTCACGTGTAAACAGTTTTGGGTGCACTATTAGCACATAGTTTGGTAAATTGTGTGTAAAAACCATGTGACAAGTATCAAATTTTAAAAAATATATTTTACTAAACTAGTCCCTCCTAGTTTATAATCCCTAAACCCTTCAATCACCTCCCTATCACATGAATCAGTAGAGGCAAACCATGAGTGACCTCCTACTTCTTTCCATTGTAATTTTTAAGGTTTATTCTTTGATTTCCACCAAGTTTTTCATGGTTTTATCCTATTTTCTCATCTCTTATACCTTTATTCATAATTTATTTAACCTCTATGTTGTGATCAAATGAAATTAGTACATACCATAAAGGAGATTGTGACATGGGACTGACCACCTAGTTATTTTCTAGCATGGTGTCACAACAAGACCATTGAGTTTTATTTCATAACACATTCCCATGATTACTTCATCTAATCATGGAGGGGGATTTGGCATGAATATTATTCCCATGTAATCCACTCCCCATCATCAAGTCCATTTCCAAAAATGGGTGTAACTCCATATGAAAATGAAATTATTGATTTTGGGAATCTCAAAGAAGAAAATTTTATTGATGGAGGGACTACTGCCTGGGTCCTATAATTCATCTCCCCCTCAACACTAACCCTAAACAATTGTGTTTGGACCAAGATCTAGAGCCACTTTATGTGGATCTTTGATCTGTATAGTCACATGCCCAATCCACATGTGTATGTAACAAAATATTGATCCCCACAACACTTTTATAATAGCCCATAATTTATTGTACCTTTATCATATATCATAATTATTTTAATTAAAAACATATAGGACTCAAACAATTCACTTTCATACCTCGAACATAGAGTCACCGAATAGGAAATGTCTGTTTTGGAAGTTGTGAGGAACAATAGGCTGAAAATCATACTTTCAAAAATCTTCTAATCAACCTTATTTACTTTTTCATCTTTGATCAACTTCATTATGATTGATATAGATGTATACACCACTTTATAATCTTCCATTATAAACATTTCAGAATTTCTTTGGCATATTTTTCTTGATAAATAAATATATACTTCGAGTTTTGTTCAATTTTCAACCCTATAAAGTTTCACAGTTCCCCCAGCAAAGACTATCAAACTGATTCTACATGTTTATAGAAAATTTATCATATAAGAAACTATAATTACAAGAAAAAAATTATTTCATACAAATAAATGATCATAGATAGTGTATCTAAGAAATGCTTTTCAAGTACAAGTTGTTATCAATGGTGCCATTAAAAAAACCCCTTTTTTCACAAGCAATCGTCAAGTTTAAAATATTGATCCCTTGGATCCTTATTTAAACCATATAATGAATTATTCAATATCAAAACCAATATTCCATAATTTTTATGAATGAAACCATCTTGTAGTTTAATAAATACATATTCATCAGGATTACCATCTAACAAGGAATACTTGACATCTGTTCGATACATTGTGTAGTGTTTATGAGCTTCCACTATTAAGAATATCCATACTGTATCAAGTTTAGAAATTGGTGTGAAATTGTCTTCAACATATATTCCTTCCATTTCGGAAAAGATTTACATATAATTCTTTCCTTATTTTTTTATGAATTTACACTTCTCATTAACATTATTTCTGAAAATCCATTTTGATCCAATCACATTATTTTTTCAGTATCGTAATGACTTCCCATATAAATTTCCTCTTAATTTGATTTATTTATTTATTCATACACTAGTAGAAAAAATTTCTGTAACGTCGGTTTTTTTTTTATTTTTTACGTCGGTTTTTAACCGACGTTGAAGTCGCCGACGTAAAAAATATGAATTTTTACGCCGGTTTTTGTAAACCGACGCCAAAAACAAATTTCAATTGCTTTTTTGCGTCGGTTTTGTAAAAACCTGACGCCAAATAAACTCATCCGCGTCATTTTTGGCGTCGGTTTCCCTAAAAACCGACGCCAAAAAGTTTAAAAAATAGTTTCGGCGTCGGTTCTTGAAAAAAACCGACGCCGTAAATGGAAATAACTTATTTTTGGCGTCGGTTTTTACAAGAACCGACGCCAAAAATCAATTTTTATTGTTCTATGTTTTAGAGAATTTCCTAATCTTCGATTTGACTGGTCGTGGAGCTAAAAAGGAGTTACAGATCAAAAGTTATGGCCGTCAGAAGTTGAACATGTCAAAGTATCGATTGATACAATATGTTTTAAAGAAAACAAGATAAACACAAGTTAAAATCACGTACACCAAATGATATAAAATATACATAATACTTCAAACACATTTCGATTATTTTTCGATCTTCCATTGAAATGATATGTTGTTTATCATCATATCTCTTATATTTAGCATAGATCTCATGTGATAATAAAAACGACGATCGATAATTAAACTTACACCAATCTTGGTAAATGTCATCCGAACGTTTTATATTTTTAACACAATAAAAAAAGTAAATCATCATTATTTGAAATCTAATCGAGTTTTTTATAAATGAAGGACATTAATAATAATGAAAATGAATGAATATAATACGCACCGTAATCAAATTAATGATTGATGCCGCATTAAAAACTTAATTATATCGAAGAGGATGAAAATGATAAATGAAGGACAAACAGATTTATATATAGTAAATGAAAATATTTTCGATTGAGTTGTATGAAAATATAGGCGGGATTTTAAAAAGTTAAACGTGCGTTGTGAAAAAAATTGAAATTTTGATCCCGCGTATTAGTGAATACTATTTGGCGTCGGTTTTTAAATAAACCGATGCTAAAAAGATAAAAAAAAATACGTTTCGCGTCGGTTTTTTTTAAAAACCGACGCGAAAAGTAAAAAAAAATTGTTTTTCACGTCGGTTTTTAAAAAAACCGACGCGAAAAACAAAAAAAACAGTTTTGGCGTCGGTTTTTATGAAAACCGACGTCAAAACATAAAAAAAAATTTACCATGTGTTATAAAATTTCTTAAGCTTCGATTTGACTGGTCGTGGAGCTAGAACGAAGTTACGGATTAAAAGTTATGGCCTTTGAAAGTTGGACTTAATTAACACTTCTTTTAGAGAAGTTCAACTTCCAACATCCATAACTTTTAATCCGTAACTCCGTTTTTGCTCCATGACCAGTCAAATCAAAGCTTAGGGAATTATCTATAGTATTGTAAATTGTTTTTACATTTTTGGTGTCGGTTTTCATAAAAACCGACGTCATAATTTTTTTTTATTTTTTCACGTCAGTTTTTAAAAAAACCAACGCCAAATCATTTTTTTCATTATTTTTTCGCGTCGGTTTTTTTAAAAACCGACGCCAAAACTAATTTTTTTTTATTTTTTGGCGTCGGGTTTCAAAAAACCGACGTCATAACTTTTTTTTTATTTTTTCACGTCGGTTTTTAAAAAAACTGATGCCAAATCATTTTTTTCATTATTTTTTCGCGTCGGTTTTTTTAGAAACCGACGCCAAAACTTATCCGCAAAAATATTTTACGTCGGTTTATAATAAACCGACGTCAAATTGACGACGTTAAAAATGATTTTTCTACTAGTGATATCTTGAAAGCATTCAACATTCTCAATATATTATTCCATAGTCCTCAAATAAACCTTTGATATAAGAGCTATATGGTTTTATAAACCAAGTATTTTTCTGGTATGAATTGGTGAATTCAAATTCCCCATGATATTCTCGATATAACATTTTTATTTAATCTCTATAACTTATTTTTGTCACCACTCACACATTATTTATCATTACTCGAAAATTATGAGTTCACATCAATTTTTTTAGTCTGATTTTAGCATTTTTTACAAGCACTTATTCTGAAATCATTTCTTTGTTTTTAGTAGGATACTCAAAAACTACATGAATATATTGGCTTGTTTTTTCGATATATTCATAAATATTTTAATCCAAATACTCTATAATTTTTTGAAATATTTTATTCCATTACATATATCTATTTCCATTGTATAATTAGCCTATAAAGACATCATCATCAGCCTTTTCATCAAAATTTCCCAACCTATTCCCTTTTTCATTAATATAACAAGGACTTCCAAAGACTATAACCTTCCTTCTTCCTTCATCACAGGTGCCAGTAATTATTTTTCATCATTTAGTAAACATATTTATCATTTTTTGAATTTAAAACTCCACCTAAAATATACACTCCACTTTCACCATGGAATTCCCTCCCACGTTGGAAACAGAATCCAAAGGACAATGTGGGAACTCGAAAAACTGAAATTTAAGTGTTTGGGGAAAGATGCACATTAAGTTTCATCCTAAATCCAAAAACCTCTCTCATGGTGTGTTCTTTTTTAGTGATGGTTGTTTCATCTAGTACAGAAAGAAGAAGATTTTAGTAACCCTAAGTACAATAGAATCAAAGTATATAGAAGCCACATATGTAGTTACACAGGACTTATGGATACAAGTTTATCTTGAAATTTTGAAGGTTGATATTCAAAGACCATCAAAGATTATTTGTGATAATCAATGTGATTTTGAACTTCCAAAAAATTCATTTCAACACTATAGGTATAAATATATTGACATCAATTTCATGGGACTAACTGCCATGCTCCTTGGAAGCAGGGTGTCATGGAGTGACCATTGAGTGTCAGACTTTGACACTTTCCCCTAAGTCCCACATCAACTGTTAAAGAGTGTTTAGGCATTAATATATGTCCTATTTAATCACATACCCATTAACAAGGGATTTTATAATTATGGTTGGGAATCCCTAAGAAAAAAATTTGTGAGTGTGGGACATCCAAAGAATAAAAAAAATATTGATGGTGGGACTACAATTGGGATCCTTCAAGAGGTGAAGATGAAAAATCATGACTAGAACTCATGATTAATGCAATACGAAAGTTATGGTCTTACCATAAATCCATTTATTTTATTAATGAAATAAAAAATAAAATATGATAATCAAGGGGGTCTAAAATATTATAACCTGAGGAAATATACCATTAAAATATCAACACACTTAGGGGAAAGGGATATAATATGGTCAAAATGAGTGAAATGAGAGTTATGAGTATACCATGATGGCAGAAAGTCTGCCACTTTCTTTACCTATCACCAAGTGTGATAAAGAACCATTCGATTGGTAGTGAACATTTTTCACCCATAAATGAGATAGATGATAGACCAAGGTATAGAAGAGATATCATGAAAGAAATGAAAAATATATGAGTATTATATTTCGACTATGGTTAGCTAAATACCCTTATAGTGGAAAAGATCATGCCCACTTAGTAAGGTATTTTATTATACAATAATACAATCACCCTACACACGGGAGGCACTGAAAGAAAAAATGATTGATCCACTATAGTCACACATGATTCCCCCTACATCTAGAATTGTGTGGATTACCCGTACACATTGAGTATGAAAACACTAGTGATGGGATTCCACCACACTCAGCGGCCTAGTGTGTCTAAATTATGCATAGATGAGAAGTTGTTTCTACTCGACATTAAGTTTCTCAATGAGGGAGATAAATACCAATGTGTTAGTAAAAAAATTAATTCTATCATTAGGAAAATAGACTTAGAAACCAACAAGGTATTTGTTATATTAAACCCTTCGATCCTAGATTTATTCCTTTCACTCAAAAGGTACCAGAAACTTTCCACTAATAGTATTTATCTCACCTTACTATCAAGTTTGTTGGATCCAAAACCTTGAAACCATATGTTTAGAAAATCATTTCTAAAAAAACACTAATAGGGAAGACTGTTGTAATATCCAAATGATCTCAATACATAGGTATCCACCTCTCCTTTAAAAAAAATTTAATTGATTTTTTATTATTGTGGTTTTGATAGAAAGATAATTTTGAGGTGAGTGATTCCCAATCATTGAATTCCATAATGTGTTGTTATTGAATGATTTCTTAGATTCTATGCAAGGAAATTATATGTTGAGGGAATTTCATTTCACAATAAGATCCCAACCCATTAATAATTGTTTGTTGAATTATCCTAGAGTAGATGATGGGAATTATTTTCCAAAAAGGTCACCAATGAAGCCTAAGTGAAGATTTATTTATCCTATTCATCCAATATTCTAATACTATTGAAAATGCAATGTTCTTATTGGTTTAAAAGGTATTGAATGAATCATGGATGTCTGATCATTATGAAAAAATAAATATCTGGTTTTAGAAACCTAGGGAAACAGAGGGATCTCCCACCCATTTTAGGACACAAATTTGATATTTCCTCGTCCAATTATACATTAAGAGTGGTCCTGGAGAATATATATATGATTATGGAAACTCTTCCATAGGCTTAAAATATTCCCCATTGGTTTTATCAGATCATTCCCAAATTTTTGAGTGATTTGTTTTCCCCAAATATATTTTCCTACCAACACCTCCCACAGAATCTTGGCCTGGAGGCACTGTATGGAGAGTGTGATGCTATGAAAATTCACTCCATTTTTATCCAATGGTCTATCTAGTATTTCCCATGATGCTAGGTGGAAAATACATTAATATTGGTAATACTAGATTAAAGAAGTCAAGATATTTTTTATTTTAGAAAAGATAATCTTTGGAACCTTGAGGACCGACAACACATGCATTGGTATAAAAGTTAATACGTTGTTCGGTTGGGTAATCATGTCTCTAAAAGAGTGGAAATTATTATTTCAGTTAAAAATGATTTTGTTAATTTATCAACTACCATGTTAAAATTTTGTATATGAATATTTCTTATAGAAATGGGCACTCTGATATATTCTATAGAGAAGATTCTTATGTGAACCCCCATATTAGACAATATCATCCTAGAGCAGTTCTATGCATAGATATTGGAGATGCGGGTGCAACTATTTTCATGGTTTATAATCTAGAAATTCCAATTAAAATTTTTTTCTATATCCCGTTTGAAACATCGGCTATATTTTCTTCCCCAATTGATAGAGAAGATTGGTTTTTAGTGAATAGAAGGTGAGGCACTCTATTTAAATAATTATTTCTTTAAAAGGGTGTGATGTTCCCATTGCTAATGTGTATATTAATTCATCTATAAAGGGAGTCTTGAATCATGGTAAACATAGTGGGGGAGAAGGGTCTACTTATTATAACCCTTTTTTAACTTGAATAATCCTCATTTCATTCCCATAAAAGAGATAGTGAACTAGGGGGAGATAAAACACTAGAATATAATGCCTATCAGTCACCAAGAGAAACCCATGCATGAAAAAACATGGAGAATGAATCCTTGTTTCATCCTATCATAAGTCTTTTCTTTTTTAACATTAATGTAAATATTTGGTCCTTGAATTTTCCTATTAATTTTTACGATCACCTCTTGGGAAATTCCAATACTATATTTAGCAAATCCACCATTAATAAATCCATGTTGTTCCTCAAGCACCTAATGGTTGTGATGCCTAAAAATTCTACTATAAACCAAGCTTCTAAGAATCTTATAAATGAAGTTACACATACTAATGGGCTGATATTGTTTCATTGATGATGGTTCCTTCACCTTGGGTATGAGAATCATTGTGGTTTCTCAAGCCACTCGGGGGATGGAATATCCTCATAAAAAATATTGAATTCCCTCAAAGATATCATATTTAACAAGATCCCAAGAGGTAATTTAAAAAGATCCTAGAAATAAATTTGGTCCAGGAGTTTTGTTAGGGTTGAGGGATTAAATGGCTTGACATATTTCCTGTTTATTTGAAATATACCCCATGATAATGTTGGTATGCTCTGATACCACTTCAGGGATGCACTCAAAAAGAAATGAGTGACCACTTGGATATCCATCCTATATTGGAGACTTAGAATCATAAAGTAGTGATTCAAAGTAAATTTTAGACATACCCCCACCACCATTGGATCATTGTTGTACTCACCATTTCCATTTTGAATTTTTGATAATCTTATCATATTTATTTCATTAATACATGTTTGTAATTTAGCAGTATTCTAAACACCCTCCTAGATCCATCTGACTCTAGTAAATTCTTGGGTCATCCTATCACACACCAAAAGAATATATTCAAGATGAATTTTATTATGGATAATTGAACTGAAAGTATCATCATCCCAACCATATTCTAAACTTTTATCATCATTATAGATCTCGTATTTGATATTATTAATGTCTTGGAAGTGAAAACGAAGGTTGGAGATCTAGTATTGAAGATACCCTTTGATTCATTTGTGGTTTTTGGGAAGACCGACCCATATGGTACCACGCATGGGTTTCTTCTAAGGTTGATAACCATTTGACATTATTTGGAATTATAATATCACCACTTTGAGAATAATAACTATATACTACTAGTTCTACCTAGGGACAAATTGATCAAGAGGTGAATTTGGTATTAGAGATATCAGACTGGATGAATAACCTTTACATTGGGGAAGGAAGATAAGGTTTAACATTAGAAAAAAATGATCGAGGTGGCACCATATCTGATTGTGGCATATTTTATTATTTCACCAGGTGAGTCGATTTCCTAAGAATCCCATGTTCATAATTAGTTCAGTGGAAAAAAGGCATGAAAATTAGAACCTCGCTATCAAGGAATGATCTCCTCAAACTTTTTCTTAAAGGGATCTGAAATGATTTTGAAGTCACCACCAATAATCCATGAAAATTCCCCCAGATAAAAGTATCTAAGATTATGACACATAGATTCTCTTTTAAACATTTCTTATTTAGCATAACATAAGAAAATGAAATATTTAGATGATCCAAAATTAACCTTAGAAGCGATGTATTAGTTATATGCTATGACTTTATCTACTAAGATGTGATTCTTATAAAAAATCCATATATATATATATATTGGAAGGTTCACTATGAAATAATTCTCATAATCCTATCCTTTTTCACAAAATATTAGATTATAGAATATTGATTCTTTGGCTTGAATACCATAAGTAGAGAAACCAGGTAATTATGAATCATAGTAGAAATAAAATCAATTTTATTCCATGCTATCAAGTCATAAACATTCCATATTAGACGAGAGATCATTGAAGAATAATACTACTGGAATTGATGCCTAGTATTGATGAGATTCTCACCTAATAAGATTGAAGATATGCTTCCTATTCATAATGAGACCTTATGCAAGCCCTACTAGGAGGATCAAAAAATTATACAACTCCTCATCCTAGAGTCAATGTTTCTTATAATGGGAGCACACCAAATCCATTTGATAGAGCAATGGGAGAGCAGTTAGATTTCCCTATATCCAATAAAGGTGAATATGAACAAGGATTTCGAATAATATACTTACCAAGATGAGTGTCCATGAAGTAGAGGATGGAGGATCCAGTAGAAGGATTAACTGAGAGGTTAATCTTAATAACAGACTTATAAAGAAACAAATCATGGGAAGAGTTCTTTTTAAGTGATGAAAACTGAGTATAGCTTGTCACTAGAGGAGATGGAAAGGAAACCACATAATCTTCATCACTTAAGGATACCTCTTCTACCTTGGAGTTTTAGCCTCAAACCATCTCCTTCATTACTGGAGGATAGGATACAAAAAGTGATTTTTAGATTGATCGGAAAATCTTGGGTCCCTAGTTGTTCTTCTAGAAAACAGATAGATAATGGACTTGAAGACCAAAATACAAAAAAAATGAATAGGTGAGGGATAAAAAATTACCGTTCATGAAAATAAATCATCATCAACTCACAAGAGAACATGGGGGAGGGGATTTGATAGATTTAGTTCAACGAAAATATGATCAAATGAAGAGTCATGGGGATAAAGAGAGCACCCATCTACACAAAGGAAGGATCCCAAAGTGTCACGAAAACCAAACAATAAATAGATATTTTGAAAGGGGAGTGGGATATTTGGGAGGTTGAGCTACACCGTCGGGTGAGATAAATCATTTCCATATTTTTCCACCATCTACAATCTAAAGAGACTGAAAAACTATCTTTCAATCAACCATGGGGGAGGACCACACTTTAACAAAATCCTCCTGATAAGAGAGTAAGACATATAAGGAACATCGTTTCCAAAAACACACCCTCACCAAAGAATAGAGGCCCCAAGACCAAAAAAATTTGAAATAGTATAAGGGTCGGTTTTTTCTATACAAAATGAGTTACCAGGATCAAATGGTGGAAGTAAATTTCTACATTGAAAGCATCTTTTGAAAAAACAATCATCATAGAATCATATACTATCTTATAGTGAACCGGTCGCATCAAAACTCTAGGAATTTTTGGTAGCATCTCAGATGGTGGAGGATGGAGAAGAACAACCTTGAGAGAAGGCACGGCTGACACCAACACATTATAAGGATGATGAGGTGAGATCAGTTGGGGAGATAAATTCGTTATGACTGGATGCATAGAATCAAGTTGGAAAGAGTTGATGGACATCATAGGGTGATACTAAGCTTTCACCTCAAAGGATATCAGAATAGGGATAATGTTTGAAATTTTTTTATAGTTATGAGTTGCATGGGGAATTTTCTAGAAATCCATTCTTCCACAGACATTCCTTTCATGTTTCGACATCAAATGAGACCACGAATAAAGTTCACACATTATAATGAGAAAAGGGGTTACCCAATGAGACTAATGACCTAGGTTGTAGCGGTAGTCTCTTCACGGTGAGAGATGGGGTTGGCTAGTGAAACTAATGTGATGAGTTTTATTGGTGGTCTTCAATAATTCTCCGCATTAGTGATAATGAAATGGTTATTTTTCTTCAAAACCCAAGTATATGTTTAAGATATGGTAAGCTAAGGAATTTCAAATTATTGTCAAAAAAATCAAATGGGGAGATTAAATAACCCCAATTAGTTGTTTTCTAGTTTGAAAATTTTTAAATATACCATAGTTCATGGTGCATTTAGGTTTTTGTATTTATTGAAAACATTATATTAGAAATTTTTTAATTCTAATGATGCTTTATCTGGTTTTTATGGCCTTAAATATCATACAAGGGAGTTTAATAATTCCAAAATGTTATGAGGGTGAGATTATTATTCCCAAATGAAAGTATCATGTTCCCTAACGAACCAAGGTTTCCCTAAGGTTTGATACCACTTTATTTGGATCTACAATCAGTACAGCCACCTTCCCAATCAACATCAGTGTATATAATAAAATAAATATCCCCACTACACTAGTATAATTGCCTTTAATTTTCAATAGCTTTTACATATATCATAATTATTTTTTATTTGAATCATGTGGGACTCCTTATATTCACTTTGATAACTTGAACATAGAACCATCGCATAGGAAATTTTTGGTCTGGAAGCTATTAGGTAATACATGATTTCAATCAAACTTATAAAATTCTTTTGATAAACTTTATCTCCTTGCTCGTCTTTTCTCAATTTTTTGGCAACTGATAAAGGTGTAAAAACCGGTTTTTAATATTTCATTCTAAAAAAATTAATAATTTAATTTTCATGTTTCCTTTATAGATAAATACATACTTTGAATTATTCTCAATTTTAAACCCCATAAAGTATCTTAGTTCCCCCAATATAGACATCTCAAACAACTTCTATATTTCAATAGAAAATTCCACACATAAGAAATTTTCATTACTAGTAAAAAATCGGACATCCATATAAATTATTTTAACTATTGTATTTGAGGAATAGTTTTTTAAATAAAAGTTTCTATCAACAATGCCTTTTTAGCAGAAGGTGGGGTGTACTTGGAGAAACAAATATGTAAGAGAGGGACTCACAAAATGGATAATATTCTTCATGGTTGGAATTTCTTCCTTATTCCGCTCACTCAACTATTTTGGGTTTATGTTGGCTAACCCCTAGGTGAATAGTGGATATAATCACTTATGGGTTAGGTTCATAGGATATGTTTATTCTTTTTCAGACTTTCCTCTATCCATTCATAAAGGATTCTATTTGTGTTAGTTTATTCAAGTTAGGTAACCCATGCTTTTCTATTTTTCTTAATAATACATGTTATTATTGGGATTCCTAAATGGTTTTATTTAGAAATTATGTATATATATATTTTATTAAATTACATATATGTATTTTCAAATTAGATCATTAATTATAAGAGATTATTCATGGTTCATAAAGTGTTTGGTTTTAAATTCATTCTTAAATGGAATTATGTGTGTGTTTCAAATTGTTTCTTTGTGGTTTCTTGATTTATATGTTTATAGTGATTGTAAAATTATTTAGTGAGTTTATAATTTATTTTTTTTATGGTTTCCATTATCTATGATGATTTAAAAATGATATTTTCAATACATATTAATAGTTTCAAAAACCAATACTTACTAAGAAATTTATGTAAATTCCTTTTCCCAAATGTTCCACACTTCTAAGCTAAGCCCCATAAATTTATATCAATTGTGTTGGATGATTGTATGTGACTCTTAATTACATATATTTTAGTTGAAATGGGTTATTTAGTGAGAGGGTGTGTGAGGGTTAGTTGAGTTTTGTTATGGGAATGGTTTTCCCTATGTTTTATTATGAGTGTGTTCCAAATAAGGTTATATTGTTCCTCAACCTCTATTACTACTATCATGGGGAACCTAGGTATTTTAGGGGTATATTGATAGATAGTTACTATATAGTCTTGATAATATAGAATAGGTCTCCCTTAGTATGTCATGGGCTTCGGCATTGGAGGATTTCCACTTATGGGGCCAGTAGAGAGCATTCAAGTGGTTATAGACTGGGGATTCATCGATAGGTCGGAAAATTATTCAACTAAAGTATGTCTAAGATCATGTCACTATATTATTATTGGTTCCCCATGATTTTAGACACTATAATATATTTCCACATTACATATACTAGATTATGATTTTTCTTTGATTTATTAGCTCTATTATTTCCCTTCATGATTTAATTTATACTCTTCTACTAGATAGGATTTGTGCTTTATATTTTAGTTTTATTCTTCTATTATTTTTTATTAATATACTATTTGGATTCCTTTTATAGGGGTTTAAGGAAATATTTTTGAAAAGGGTTTTCAAAGATGCGTTTCAAATGGAATATTAAAAAAATGTTTCTAAAGTTATCTTAAATTGAATTTGGTTTTAAAAATGGGATTCAGAAATTGTTTATGAATTATATTTATTAAAATTAGTGAAAATATTATTTTAGAATAATGTATTTCAAACTAGTGTTTTGGGATTCTTTTGGAAAAATAAAAACCTGGAATATTTTGTGAAATCCTAATGAGACGTTTATTCTCACACCCAACTAACACCACTTAGTGTCTGTAAACCAAGTTGATTTTATGAAAGTTTGGGTTTTTTCCTTGAAATCACTCAAGGAGTGTTCAGTATGGCTTCAAGGATAGATGGGGGTTGTCAGTCACATGGAGACTGATTCAGGTATTTCTAGTTTTTATTTTGGTATCCTGAATGTATCATCCAATTTAGACTTAATTATATTTTGGATTCTATATAATGATTTATTTTATTGATTTGTGTGTTTATTATTCTTATTCATTGTTTTGTTATATTTGAAATTTAAAACTACTCATTTTTATTGATCATGGATGTACAATGTATGGTCTCTCCAAAGAAAATTCTCATTATAATTATAATGCATGTTAAAAACTATTTATCTAGGAACATTCATTATCTATTGAGTTATATTTTACTCTCTATAATTATTTTCCATCCCAAGGTGATCAAGATAGTTCCTTGGTTCATGCCATAGGACGAATCTGGAGATCGATTCAAGGGTGCCCCGAGTTAGTTCATGAAATAATTATATCATGGATTAGGTTCTTAAGATTTCATAGGTACTTGGAGCACCCATATTATTTTTTATTCCAAGTAAATGGGAGATAGGATCTTCAAATCTCATGAAGTAGTTCATGGGTGAGTTCTAGATAACAATTACTCATGATAAAACCTTTGTTACCATGGGATAGAAATATGTATGTTTTGATTCTAATCTTTATTTTTTATTCTTATTGACGGATTTTGTTTTGAATTTATATTTTTCTGGTACTTGTAAGTTTTTTATAATATTTATTGAGTGTTTTCGAGATTTGGGGAAAAATGGGAGAATAACTAGACACACGTGATTTTCTCGCATGGCCTAAAAACTCTGTTCTACCCATGAACATGGTTCTATGAAGATCTCAGTGGCCTATCACACGGTTGGTTCATGGTCCATCAAACCATGAATCCAAACTAAGTAAAACCACTAACCCATCGTTAAATTTTTTTGTTTAATCATTTTTCTACAAGTTTGTTTTAAATTGTTACTGATTAATAATTATGATGTAATTTATCAAATTTATATGTTAAGATTGAGCTATTTGGTAGGGATTCATTAGTGTCCTATAATGGAAGGATAATTTAAATTAAATAAAAACATAGTTTGGAAAGTTATAATGAAAATTTGAAAAACATTAAGAAAAAATTGGACATTTTTAAATCAAAAACTAGATTTAGTAAAGAGTGTGTGATTTTAAAAATTTGTTTTGTAGTGAGATGAAATTATTTTAAATAGTGTCACAAGTATAGAAACTATTCATCACGCCAACTTTTTCACAAAATTTATTTCATGAAAAAGGTGAAAAATAAATATGCATGGCCTTCTAATGTTGGTTATAAATAAATAATGTGAAAATTCTATTTTCATAGCTTTTTTACATCATGTAATAAATAACTGAAGTTATATTTCATTTAAATTTATATGAATATTTGGGTAGATTCATATCATTGTCTTTCTTTCTTGCGATAGAGTTGTTATTTACCTCATGTAAAATACCTAACCCTCATTTCTTTGATATGGTAGACTCTAATATCACATTATTATTTTCATACAACCTTAGGTTTCATTAGCCTCATCGTTTCACATTGAAGATAGATCTTATCATCAACCATGTAGTCCTCACAATTTTTTTAAAATATCTTCTATTCGTTCCATGATGCGGAATCCCTAGCACTCATTTGTTCAATCCGATGGACTCTAATCTCACATTACCATTTTCATACACCCTCAGGTTTCATCAGCCTCATCATTACACATTCATATATAGATATTTTTTTCTCTCAAGTAAGACTCACTCATTTTTTATCATCTATTTCATTTAGTCCATGGATTATTCCATGTAAAATTGATTCTCTATAATAATTTTTACATTTTTAATATTTTGTTTTCATTTTTTATTTTTTCTGGTTAATGGAACCTAATTTTTTGAAATGTCAGGTTTATATCCCTCTTTCATACTAAAATCTGTTGAATAAGAACTCAATGAGAATCCCTAGATCTTTGAGTTAGGGAAAAAATAATTTGGATAACTGATTAAATTTTATTCTTGGTTATTTTGTAACATTTTAATTTTTATACCTCATATTAACATTTAGAATCCCCTTATTTAGGAACTCAAATTAATTTTTTCATGTATATTGACCCTTCCTAATCTCATATTTCAAATGATAATTATTATTGTTTATGTATGCATTCTATATATTGTTTTATGGATATCATTTCTTATAATGTTATAATTTTATATTTTTTTGATCTTTCTATTTTTACTTTAGAAAAGTTTGAAAGGAATCTATTTTTTAATTCGTTATGTATGAATGAATTTTTTCCTCTCCAGTATATAATATTGTGTCTAATAAAAATTCAATACCTTATGGACTAAATAACATACTTCATATACTTATTCAATTACTCATAGTAAATTGACTCTGGATAATCATAGGGAGGGGATATAGTTTGGGTTTCTCACTTCATTAGAGAAATTTGTGAAAGCGATATCCAATTAATATCCCTCGTTGACCTCATCATCCTCTAAAAAAGATACATATATATCAATAAATTCACACTTATTCCCTTAATTTTACAAAAGATCCATTTTATTAAAAAGGGACTGATTCTTAAATAATAGCTTCCCTATGAAAGTAAAACAAAATGATATAAAAATTTATTAAAACAATTTTACAAATGGGTAATAGAATTTCCAACCATTATAATTCTCATATAACTCTTTTGGAAAAAAAATAACATAATAATTAAAATTCTTACTCCATGTCTACAGGTGATATACTAAATATATTAGTAAGATAAATTAAGTTCTAACTAGTTTAACGAATAATATGAGTTCACCATATCCATCCAAACATGGGTGATAATTATTTGAATATTACTCAAAAGTGATTTTTCAACTAAGAGGTCATAGTATTTGAATTATCTTCCTTACATAACATATTAGTTGTGATATTAATATATATTTTATGAGAGAGATATATATTTAGTTCTAATATGAACTTTTCATTCACTAGTGTTCTCTTCAAATTAGGGTTATAAAAGACTATCCCTGCTCTAAAATCAACCAAAGAAAAGTCACATTTTAATCTACATAGATTAAACTCAAAATTATTGATGGTAAGCTCAAGTGTCATAAAAAACGTAAATATCATATCCATTTATTCTTCTTTTATCACATGTATGATGTTTTCCACATTAATTATCTATTATTAATCTATTATTGAATTGGTCATACAAATCTATTTTACTAGAATTGTATCTCAAGTTAATATTAATGTAAGAAATTTGTTTTGAGTAACTATCTTAACTTCCACTTACATCTTGTTTTTCTAGAAACTCCTACTTAAAATGATTATGTTCTTATTATCTTATATTCAACAAATTCATTCTAGTAAATAAATATCCTATATTATTGTTCAATTTTTTTTACTTTTAATTAAATGAAATCATCACTTCACATTTTTAGATATTTACTCCCTCTTATAAGGATTTAATTTTTTTTCTTTTCTAGAAGGATTATTTTTCGCATAAAGTGATAAAAATTTATTTTTGTTATTTTCAATTTTATTGTGTAATCATTCCAACTACCATTCAATTTCATCTCCAGTATATGTTATAACTTTTTAAACATTATATTCATTGTCATTAAAAATAATAGCAACATTTTACTGGTGAATTATACCACAACTATGTCTTCTTGATTGTCATTGGAATAATCTACTATTTCTCCATCTAACTATATTTTCTCACTAATATATACTATTGAATTTTTTTTTCGAAATATTTTATAGATAATAAAGATTTGAATTTGGATTATTGTACTATGTATAAATTATTAATTTGAGGATGGTGTGGATGGTTTTTTAAATTTTGTAAAAATTGTTCCAAAAAAAGAAATTATTTTCTTTTCATGCCTAAAATGTTTAAATATGAAGAAGTTGAAAATAATAGAGATCATATATAATTTAATTTTTCATGGTTTTAATCTAATTTTTAGCAATTGGATTTGGAATGGTGAAAATAGGCAGAATTTTGGATCGATTAATGATAATGCTTTTCAAGATGATATGTCTGATCAATTTGAGTAAATGATTCATGATATTGAAGTAAATGTAATTAAAAAAGGATAATTGAGAATCTATATGGTGATACTAAAAAACCACTATATCCAATTTGTATAGAATTTATAATTTTATCAATGGTGTTATGATTGATTAACTTGAAGTAAAAACATTGATAGAGTGATAAGAGTTTTATAGGGTTAGTAAAATTGTTGTAAGACATTATTTTTAAATATAATGATATTATATATTCAAATTATAAAGTGATGAAAATATTATGCATGATGGTATTATGGTACAATAAAATACTTGTCTTATCTAATTAAAATTTGTTATATAGGAAGTAATACAAATTTCTATCAAGGTGTCCTGAATGTGGGATGTCACAGTATAAGTTAAAAGAAAAATCGCAAGCTGATCTAGCCGTTATAGTCACCCCTAATAAGAAATTTCGGTATCTTAATATAATTCCTTGTTTGAAACATTTATTTGAAAATTTACATGATGAAAAAAGGTTGATATGACATGAAGACAAGTGAATTTGTGATGGAAAATTTTGGCATTCAGCTAATTATTAATAATTGAAGAAAACTAATTACCAGTTTCTTAGATTTGGAAATGAAGTTAGAAATCATAGAATTGAACTATGCATGGATGTAATTATTCCATATCAAATCATTAGTATCTCACATAGTTAATTCCATGTTTTATTGATAATTTAAAAATAATGTCCTAATTTTTGTATGAAGTGAAAATATTTCCTATTAATTCTAATGATCTCGAGACCAAAACAGCCTTGAAATGATATTGTAGTTTTCTTGTCACCATTAATTGAAGACTTAAATCTTTTATTGTGGAAAGGTGTTAGGGTGTATGATTCTTATAAACAAGAATATTTTAAAATGCATAAAATTATTATGTTCACTATAAATTACATCCTAGTACATTGAAATTTATATGGATAGAGTGTAAATGGGAATAAATATTATCCCATTTATGAGAAACAGACTTCATATTATCAACAGCATCATAGGAGAAAAATAATAAATATGGGTTTTTGAAATTTTTTTCACATGGATCACACTTATCGAATATTAAAAAAGGAATTCAATAGCTCACAAGAATTTGAAATTCCTCCAAAACATTTTTCCACCAATAATTATTTTTAGAGGGTGGAAAAAATTGATGTGACATTTAGAAAGGAAAAAAAATATGGAAATGAAAGAAATATTTGTAAGAAAATGTCAATATATTTTGAGCTACAATATTGAATAAATGGTGAGGTAACATGTAAAATTGATGTCATTCATGTGTAGAAGAAAATTTGTGATATCTTGATTCAAAAATTAATAGATATTAAATTAAATAATGAAGATGGGTTGAATGCAATTTTGGACATACTCTAAATGGTAATATGTTTGGAGTTAGCTAACACTCTTGAGGGAAGAAAAAAATTCCTACCCCCGGCTTGTCATACATTATCCAAGAGGGAGAAAATTATCTTTTTCTAGTTTCTCCATGATATCAAATTACCATAAGGTTTTTCTTAAACTGAAAAAAATGTGTCCTTAATGGATTTGAAGTTGACCAGTATAAAATTTCATGATTTTCACATCATGATACAAAAAAATCCTACCAGTTTCATTATGTGTAATATTACCCATCTGTGTTATAATGACTGTCATGAAGGTGTGTTATTTTTTCAATTCAATTTGTAATAGGGTGGTTAATCTAAATGATTTGAAATATTTGGAGAACAAATCAGTTTCTATAATTTCTCAATTATAAATGTATTTTCCTCCATCTTTTTTTTATATCATGGGGAATTTAATAGTTCATTTGGTGTGAGAAATAATGATTTTTAGACCTATATATCTACATTGGATGTATCCTTGTGAAAGGTATATGAAGATATAAAATGGGTATCTTACGAATCCATATCAACCTAAACCCTCCATTATTAAGAAGTATATTTTTAAATAGGTTGAAATGTTTTTTTCAAGATACCTATTTGAAGTGGAGTAAGTCATTTTTCTAATATCTCACCGTGAACGAGTCAATTATGGGGGAAAGGGGATCTATGTTTTGAAAATAAAAGCATTAATAGGTGAATAGATAAAGAAGATCCGCATATACATCTTCAATAACATAAATCATTCTCATACATATATAGAATTTAATATTAATGTGCTGAAATAATTTCATCCAAAGAAGAAATATATATAGATTTTGAATGAGTGTAACAAAAAAATCCATAGTTTAAATATACCATAATTGGTATGTGAGATGCATCAAAAATATTTAGTTTGTTAGTGGGTGGTCTAAGTTTAAATTTGATAACATGGTCTAGGTTTTACATTAATTGATATACATTTCTTACAAAATATCAACACAACATAAGTGCAGTTTTGAATACTAGTGTATAAGTGTTCATAGAAGAAATGTATTTTTTTGAGTTCTAAAGACAAAAAACCCTATCTCTGCATCAAGTGAATATTATATAATAATTGAATAAATATGGGAGTTTTATTGTAATAAATTTCGAGTTCCAATGTTTAACTGCAAATGATTTATTAGTAACAATAGTGTTAAACATGATGAATTTGGAATGAAACTAGTTAATCGGAATAGATTGGAATACACAGCTGATCCTTTTATCATGGAAACATATGAAAAACAGATTTTCTATGTTACTGATCAATATAATATATAGTGTTCTATTATTTTACAAGGAAAAAAACAATATATTGGTGATGATAAAATTAACGAATATGCAGATTTATATAAGATCCCTACATATATGGAAAGATTAACAAATAATATTGATGATCATGTCGTAGACATGGTTTTTTCCACATGGAATGATCATGATGAACGAATTTGGGAAAACAATCATTTAAAAACTTCTTAATATTATAGGTAACATAGGTTTATTTCTCATTTACTTTTCTAAATTTCATAAAATGGTAGATATTTTAATTTTATTTTCTTTATTAAAACACATATTATAACTAATATGTTAAATGTTTTTATCTATATTAGATTAGTTTTATTTATTTTACCATGTTTATTTTTATGTAACTTATCTATTAATTTATTTTATTGAAAAACAATTATTTTTAATATAATATTTTAATAAATAAAAAATATCGAATAAGAGTATATTAAAAAAATATTCTTTTTGGTGTAAAATTATTTATTATGATGGATCATTTTTACTATTCACACATCATATTTGTATTTTCTTTTATTTTTTTATGTCATCTCGTCTCTCATTAATTTTTTATATCATTTTAGTTAACTAATAAATATGAATAAAAATGGGTTAAGTTTAGTTTATTTTACTTTTTGTATGAGTGTTTTTCATTTTTAATTTACATTTGTATGTAATATTCAAATCTGTATATTTGTGTACTAATTATTTTTTTCTTTGATTTGTAAAATAATGACAAATTAAAAATCTAATCCAACCCATACTTATTAATATGACTTTACTCATACCTTTGGGGAGGAACATGCACATGCTTCTTTTGATGATAGCACATGAGGCTAAAGAATATTTCTAAGGTTGGTAAATGTGGCCACACATGTTTACCAAAATTATATGTTTCTCATAGCTAGGACTAGAGGATACTAGTAGACTATGATGATAATGATATTCCAAGACATCCAAATTCAATATAATTCAATAATTTTATAATATTTCGAGATAAAGGAAAACTGAAAATTTTGATTGATGATTGGTAAAGTGTATAAAAATTAACAATATCTCACTTGTGGGTGACCATTTTAGGAATCTTGTTTGTTATAATTTTAATTATCTTAAATGTTTATGGTAATATATGTTTCTCCATTTTTATCACATGACATATGACATACCTAATATTAGAGGAGTTAAGAGGAAATGTCTATCATTGTCTACTTAGAGATAGAGGGATTATAAATCAACCCCCACACAGGATTTCATTTTTCATCATAGAAAACATCATAATTCATTTGATATATATTCATTTAAATATGAAGATACATGGAATAAATTTTCTGAAAGTAGACGATGAGAAGCATTTTTTTAAGTAAAATGTTACCTATTTGAATTTTATTTATATTAATGATCTTATTAATGATTTATTTATTATTAATTTACCACAATAGAAGAGATCTCATCAAGAGATACAGTCTAGAAACATATACCCTCATAATTTATCTGTAGAAGGGTATACGTTATTGGAAGAACAAATAATAGCTAAAAATCTTCAAAAACTGAGAGTTGAGTCTTCAAGATCTACAAAGGTTGACCCTACTTTTCATGACGCCCTCCCCACAAGGTGTACCCCTCCTGGGCCAAAAATTTTATAAGGGAGATAATGACCCTTGATTCCCACCTTCAGTAGGCCTCGGGTTAGCAACTAGCACTGGGGGTATAGTAAACACACATATGGGAGGCATTACCCTCTAAGCGAACACATGCGATAGAGAGAGATAAGATAGACACCAACCAACTCCAAATCAGACTGAAATATAAATGAAAACACAAGTGCACATATGTAATGTCATGAAAAACTTCTACAACTGGAAGGGGAGAATTGTAAGTACCCAAAAGAAAGAAAAAAAATTGTAGCAACCACAAGCCCGAACAGCTCCTATAACCCCAAGCTAGTAGAAACCAGCTTGATATCCAACCTATTCCAAGTGACCTAAAAAACAATTTATATATACATAGGGAGAGTATAATAGTATACTGAGAAGGATCCTCCCCCGAGCCTCTTGTGAAAAAGTTAAGAAATCATGCAAAATCACAGTGAACAATAAGTGAAACTAACCCGTCACCTAAACAGGTATACTAAGTTCCTAGCCTCACTATGGATACTCTCACCAAGTAATGCATGCAAGATTATATAATATAATAAGGATTATCAAGGGTACCCCACTACTATTTCCCCACTAGTTTTCTTCTTTTCCCTAACGTTGCACGTCCTAAGAATCTCTCTCCAAAAAGGCTTATCCGTAGACACGAGGGCGAAGCACCACAATATGCACCTCATGCAACAAAACCACCGTGTCCACACAAGAAGTATACATGTAGTTTATGGGAGCCACCATATCTCTCATAACATGTATCATATGATGGGTATTATACATAAATCCATTAAATCCCATACACCGAGTAAGGATCCTCAACCCATCATATCCTATACACGTTACACCAATAGTAGTCCATAGGATACTATATCCAGAATATATGTGGGAGAATAAACACAATCCATTACTACCCTCTATACACATATATGAGGAAAACTAACCACTATTCCTATAAGCACAAGTAACTAATAAGAGAAGAGAGTCGGGCCAAAGGGGTATTCATCCATCTATACACCCACTAGATTATTAGGGAAAACAACCCCCCCCCCCATGGCTCAGAATCCCTGGGATGTTAGTTGCCCTAATTGATAGGGTGGATTACCATATAGAAACATAAAATTTAAATAAATATACTATATATCACAACCACACCATGGGAATAACCTAGTCTTAGACTCAACTACAGCTAACGTCTCTCGGACTCCCGGCTACCACTTCTAAGACTAGGTATCCTATAAGAACACAACCATTTAAAGAGATTTATTTCCTTAATTCATTCCCTCTTAATCAGTTCCACTTTACATTAATTAATTCTTTAAAGATTAGTTAACCATTAACAATTCCACATTAAATTTCATTAGCATTACACCCAAAGTCCATTGTCCCTTTAAAATTGTAATCTCAACATTTCATTCCAGCAAGCTCCAACCTCATGGGTTAACATCATTTATCCAATTATTTATTTACAGTATTACATTCCCATATTCCCAAGAATTATAGAAAAACATACTATGCTACTAAACATAAGGGGGATAAGTACAGTGAGAAGAAAACTACCCGCCAAGTCTTTGCTGCCATTAGAAAGAGTGTAGACCCATCCTCCCTTGTGAAGCTAGACACGGAAATCACATGGCCTACCCTGTTCATATTCACCCATTTTAGAAGAAGGATAAGAAAGACTAGATACCTTGAGCAGCAGGGAAATTAAAGAAGATAAATAAATAATAAGAATCTACCAGCATCCAAACATTCACTTCCAACTTGTTCCATCATCCGCGGTGTCCTCCCCGACACCCACGTGCATAAAGCGATGTATCTCCCCACGCTAGGTGTCAACTGCTACTACAACCAATAGGCCTCCTTTCCCCCACATATCACAACAACCATCCAGGCTCACATCACAACACAAGCAGCAAAAAAACAAACGCATTATCAATTGGTCTCTTGACCCTCAAACAAGCAAGAGGGTTACTCAGAACCCTACAAGTATTATATTTTATCAAACAACCATTTATTTAATCCATCTTGGATTAACCGATTTATTATTCATAGGTTATAACTTTGGAAAACCTAAATAGTAAGCTATCACAAATAATTAAACATTCTTACTGCACCAATTTGACTAACATCAAATTACAACAACATCAATCAGATTCATTCACATATCTCTTTATCTTTATCCAAGTGATCATCAATTAATTACAGCTTTATGTTCTATACCAATTTCCATCAGTAATGAAAAGCTAAACAAGCAAGGTTTGAAATCACACTATCTAGAATAAAAAGAGGCAATATCATATGATCGATGTCAATTTATTTATTAGGTTCAAATATTTAATATGTCAATTCCATTGTGATCCATTGGGATAAAACATTATAATAATACATTTGCATGAAAAAGAAGATATAAGCAATGAATCCACTACCTCAAATAGTTCATGACTTTCTATATATGAGAACGAGCTGCACAACGGGTTACGATCTTCTCTCCTGTGACAACTGTATCCACCCGAGGATGCAGAGACACCACCACATCAGCCAACACCCAAGAAAATCTCATTAATAACATGGGGTAAAAATTAAATAAAAGGTCAAGAAGAATGAAGGATATGAACTCTAAATAATGAAAATAGATCATACCTTATATCGAATACTGGTCGATATTTCTTGGTTGCATCAAAATAGAGAAGAACAAATCCTAGGAGGAAAGTTTGATTGCACAACTCCTATGGGATGGAATGGGATGTTCAAGCGTCTCACACCTAAGAACAAGAAGGAAGAACTAGAGAGTAATATATCTTATGCCTTAAGAATATTTAACAGAGGAGTGGTTTAAGATACGTTGGGTTTTCCATTAAAAGTCAATCGCATTAAACCACGCGGTTTGACCAAGTAAAAACATCCTGATCCTTAGGAGAAATTAATATAGGAGTTACGACCTTTGAATCTACTAGAGTCCTTAAAACTAGACTTTAAATGCATTTTACATCAAAGGAATCGTTAAAGGGGAAAAACTGTAGGAAGTTCTAAACACTGTTCACGAACTCAAAATTTGGAAAAGGAAAAACACTATTCATGAACCTCACCATTGGAACCTCACTATTGGAACCTTACCATTCTGGAAACACTATCCATGAACTCAAAATTTTGCAAAGGAAAAGGTCACTATTGAAACATCACCATTCTGGAAACACTATTCATGAACCTCACTGTTGGAACCTCACCATTCTGGAAACACTGTTCATGAACCTCACTATTGGAACCTCACCATTCTGGAAACACTATTCATGAGCCCCACCATTGGAACCACAACGTTCTGGAAACACTGTTCACAAACCTCGCCTTTGGAATCTCACCATTCTGGAAACACTATTCATTAACTCAAATTTTGGCAAAGGAAAAAGGTCACAGTTGGAACCTCGCTGTTCTTGAAACAATGTTCATGAACTCAAAATTTAGCAAATGAAAAAGGTTATCGTTTGAACCTCACCATTCATTAAAAACACTTTATAAACTCCAAATTTGGGAAAGGAAAGCGGTCACCATTGGAACCTCACTATTCTGGAAACACAGTTCATTAACTCAAAATTTGACAAAGGAAAGAGGTGATTGTTGGAACCACACCATCTCATTGTTCACATAAGGTTACCAATGGCATTGTTCACAAAAGATCACTGATGACATAGTTCACATAAGGTCAATGATGTCACTGTTCACATAAGGTCACCGATGACACTATTCACAAAAGGTCACTGATTACACTGTTCACATAAGGTCATTGATGTCACTGTTCACAAGAATGGAAATTTGGAAAATTGTTGTGGATAAGTCACCTTGAATTCCCGAGGCACCTCATACACTTGATTTTTGAAAAGGAATGGACAAGAGAGGTCTGGGACATTGCATATGATACCTCTCAAAACATTCTCAACCTAGAGAATTCAAAACCCACCTAAAGGGAAAACGAAACAGGGTCTAAACCACCACCCATGAAGATACCTCTCAAAAGAGAGCAGGCCACGAGAAGCAAGAAAAGAAATCCAGATTATAAAAATGAAAGGTCTATAACCACAAAGGCTTCATTGATACATGAAAAGAGTTAAACATAAAAAGACTCTGGGTACTGAGCAAGTATATGTGACTCACGTTCCCAGGTACTCTCCTCCATGACACTGTGTCGCCACAAGACACAAACCAAGGGGATAAAATGCCCGTGCAACACATTTTCTTTGCTATCTTGGATTTCCACAGGTCGCTCCTTAAAGGGCACATCATCATAAACATCGATCTCTCCCCAATCGATGACGTTAGATTCATCATGAGGATTACAACAGAGTTTGGATACATTGAAAACATCATGTATTTGACTCATATGTGGGGGAAGTGCTACTCGATACGCCACAACTCCAACACAATCTAACACCTCGAATGGCCCTACAAACTGGTGATAAATCTTACTCCTATAACCAAACCTTCACTTCCCATGATGGGGAGTCACCTTCAGAGACACGTGATCCCCAAAATAAAACACTAAGGGTCTCCTCCTTTGATCATCTACGAGTTCTGATGATCATTCATTGTCTTCATCCTCTCAAAATCACTTGAACCATCTCTGTTGTATTCTACAATAGTTCTGGTCTGAGAATTGTTGACTCTCCAACCCTGGTCTAGCACAATAGAGAACATCAAGTTCGGCCATAAAAGGCTTCAAGTGGTTCCATACCAACTGTGGAGTGAAAACTATTATTTTAAGAAAACTTCACCAAGGGTAAGTGACTCATCCACGAATCTCCAAAATCCAGGACATGAGAGCGTAACATGTCTTCAAGAGTTTGGATGGTACACTCTATCTGAAAATTCATTTGAGGATGAAAAGAAATGCTAAGGCATAGATGAGAACCAAAATAATGCTGGAGACCTCTCCACACCCTAGAGGTAAAACAAGGATCTTGATCAGAAATGATCATCCTTGGGACTCCAGGAAGTCTCACCACCTCATCTAGATATTGCCTCGACAAAACTTCCACTGAAATTGACTCCTTGATTGCTATGAAGTGGGCCGATTTTTTAAAACGATCCACTACCACCCAAATAAAATCATGACCTCCTTGAGATCGAGGTAAACTAGAAAAAAATTCCATTAAGATGTCATCCCACTTCCACTGAGGAATATTTAATGGCTAAAGCAGACCACCAGGAACACGGTGTTCGGCCTTCACCTTCTGGCAGACCAAACATTAAGACACAAACTCCAAAATGGCATGCTTTAACCCAGGCCACCAAATCTGGATCCTCAAGGCATGGTACATCTTTGTCACTCTACAATACACTGATAAAGGAGAACTATGGAACTCTCTGAGAACTATCTCGGGCATCGTCAAAGGGAAAAAAATCCTTCCATGATACAACACTCAGTGTTGTTCATCCTCATACCAAACATCAGGGGTCTCACCATAAACAACTCGATCTCTCCAGACCTCCACCTCTAGGTCCCTCAGTTGAGGCTCTTCCACCTTATGCATCATATATTATTGCACCGTCATCTGAAAAAGTAAACCTATTCCCCAAACTTCTCCCATATCAAGATGTAATGCTGAAAGTTCCTCTATTACTCTCTAGGAGTCACCACATTCACACACTACATCACTACGGGACTTCTGACTCATCGCATCAGCTACAACATTACCCTTATCAGGTGTATATGATATTTCAAAGTCGTATTCATGTAAGAACTCCATCCACTGATGTTGTCGTAAGTTCAATTCACGCTGGGAAAATACATAGTTCAGGCTCTTATGATTAGTGAAAACCACAAAGCGCTCACCAATGAGCTAATGTCTCCACAACTTCAGAACAAACCCCATGGTTGTCAACTCAAGATCATGGGTGGCATAGTTACATTAATGAGGATGAAACTAATGATACCCATAAGAAAAAACTGATATTTGTTTCATCAGGACACAACCTAACCTCATATGTGAAGCACCGCATAAAAAATCAAACTGAACTCCCTCTTATAGAAGACAAAGAATTGAAGCACTTACTAACTTCTCCTTTAGATAGTCCAAAGCTCAAAAACACTGATCATCCCATACGAACGCCTAATATTTCCTAGTCAAATTTGTCATAGGAGTCACAACTCGAGAGAAAATAGGAATGAACCTCCGGTAGTAGCCTGTGAGACCAAGGAAACTTCGCACCTCTATCACAGTCTGGGGGGCTGCACAAGACACAACTGCTTCTATATTCGATGGATCCACATCTACTCCCTACTAGGATACCACATTCCCCATGAAACGAACTTCTCGATCTCAAAACTCACACTTCAAAAACTTCCCAAACAGTTGATGTTGACGAAGAACTCCCAAAATAGCACGTAGATACTATGTATGCTCTTCTTCAGATGTGGAGTACAAAAGGATTTCATCAATGAAAACTACAATGAACTTGTCTAAGAACTCATGGAACACAGCGTTCATCGATCCCATGAACATAGCTGGAGCATTTTTCATGACGAATGGCATTATAATGAACACATAATGCCCATGATGACAACAGAAAGTAGTCTTCAAGATATCCTCATCCTTCACATGCATCTAATGATATCCTAACCACAAGTCGATCTTTGAGAACCAACTTGTACCCTTCAGTTGATCGAATAAATCATTAATCCATGGAAGAGCATAGCAATTATTTATTTTCACTTTGTTTAAGCGGTGATAAAAGACACATAGCCACAAACTGATGTCAGCATTCTTCCCGAACAAAACTGGTGCACCCCACTGTGACACACTCAGGCGAAAAAAACCGCACTGTAACAGACCATCAAGCTGTATACATAGCTCTAATAGCTCATAATAGGTAATCCTATATGGAGACATTGAAATAGGAGATCCTTCTGGATATAACTCGATCCCAAACTTGATCTCTCATCGAGGGGTAATGTTACAACCTCTTCTAGATAGACATCAGGGTACTCTTCTATGACCCAAGGAAACGCCAACTATTGAACCTATGATGAACTCAAAATCATCTTCTTGAAGTAATCCATGATATCTTGCACCGAATACAACCAATCCATGCAGATGATGACATCATATGGTTGTATTCATAAACATAGGAAATCTCCCCAAGAGAGGTGCTTCCCCAACACTTGCTCGTAGTCTCTACATACTTCAAACAAGTCAGCTCGACCTCCAAATTGTATATTCAATGCCAAGGGCACTGGAATCCTCTCTACCTCAAGTCCTAATGCATGGAAAAGGGTAGGTGATATGAAGGAGTGTGTTGCTATTGAATCAAACAAGGAATACATCAATTTAGAAAACAAGCGTAGGGTACCTCGAATGATGTCTGGCTCGCCTGGAGCTAGCAATGATAAAGCATGAAGCTGACCACGACCACCTCCAAGACCTCTCTGACCTTGATGAAAACTACCATCATGCCTGTGATCTGCTCTCTATGGATAGGGAGAGTCACGGGTCTATCCTATAGCTGCCCCATATACCCTTTTCGGATCTAAAGCTGGTGCAACCTGCTGCTGCTGACTCTCCAGGAACTGCCTCAATGGAGGAACCTGGAGAGAAACCCCTGGTGCACGATGACCACTCTGAAAGGTCGCTCACTCTCACTGTTGATGACCTCGATCACCACAAGAAAAACAAATGTATGATCCCTTTTCATAGGCCCGAGAGCTGCTGCCCCTGGAGAAATGAGATACCGAGGGTTGGGACCTACCCCTAGCAAAACAGAAACTCTTCTTCCCTGAAAACCTAGAACCCCAGACCATAGCTCGGCTTCATGAAGAATCATGATGACTCCCCTATCATGATGATATAGTTCTGTCCAATGTCCTCTCGATTACCTATGCCCTCGCTAGCACCTCAAGAAATTTCTTCAACATAAATGGGGTGACCTGGTGCTATATTTCTGGATGCAAAGCCTCCTCAAAATGCCTAACTCTGGCCTCCTCATCTAGTAACAGGTCCTAAGAAAATCGTAAAAGGTTCCTGAAATGGATTCCAGTCTCTCACACACTAGAGCTCCTCTATTGAAGGGTAAGAATCTCCTGGTGACTGGACGCCTTCATGGTAAAGGAAAGAAAATTGACTCTAAACCTGTCTTAGAACTCCTCCCATGAGATTGTTAACTCTTTGAGATCCCCAAGGAAAAAGAACCACCACTGCCTTGCTGATCCATGCAGCATCGTCACAAACAAGGTAACCCAGTGCTCCTTCTAATCATGGATCGAATTGAAGCCTATCTCGACCTCCACCAACCAGTATTCTATAATTGCATCTAAAACGGAGCCCTTGTACTTATGCTAACTCTGGCGTTGAAACCCTCGGAGTGTCCTCCTCCAAGTGTCGTCTTCATCAACCTCTATCATGCAGCGATCTGCTGGCACAACCGACTGAACAACTTCTGTGCAAACCTGACCAGGACGTCGACCTAGAGCCATTCCTATAAAATAAAAAATCATTAGAGATCCAAAACCTGGAATATATAAGACTCAAAATTAATTGATTAATTGTTTTTTTTATTTTAGGTCACCCTATCCCAATGTCTACCCATTCAAACACAGGCACAAAGAAGAATGATGAATGATCCTTTGTTAGGTCTCTACCCTACAATTAGTATCACCTCATTTAGTAGCCATTATAAACTTTAAAGTCCATACATCAGATCATAGGGGGCCCTAAGTGTCTATGTCTCTACCGATCTCCATTTTTATATCACTTTCTAAACTTGACTGACACTATTTACCTACCAACCCATGCAACATCACCTGTTCCTAACTCCAAACTCCATCCTATCCCCCAACCTTCCTCTGATACCACTATATCACGACCCCCTCCTCACAAGTTGTACCCCTCCTGGGCTGGCAATGTGAGAAGGTAGATAATGACCCCCGGGTACTGCCTCCAGTAGGCCCTAGGTTGGCGACTAGCACCAAGGGTATAGTAAACACACAGATGGGAGGCATTACCATCTAAGAGAACACATGCAAAAGGGAGAGATAAGATAGAAACCAAACAACTCCAACTCAAACTGAAATATAAATTAAAACCCAAGTGCATATATATAAAGTCGTGCAAAACTACTACAACTAGAAGGGAAAAACTGCAAGTACCCAAAAGAAAGAAAAAAACAATAGCAACCATAAACCCGAACAGCTCCTACAACCCCAAGATAGTAGAAACCATCTTGATCTTCAATATACTCCAAGTCATCTGAAAAAACTATTTATATATACATAGGGTGAGTATAACAGTATACTCAGTAGGATCCTCTCTAGATCCTCTCTTTCAAAAGTAAAGAAAGAATGCTAAAGCGCAGTAAACAACAAGTAAAACTAACTTGTCACCAAAATAGGTATACTAAGCTCTTAGCCTCACCATGGCTATTCTCACCATGTAACGCATACAAGAGTATATAATATCATAAATATTATCAAGGGTACCCCAAAACTACTTCCCCACTGGTTTACCGCTTTGCCCCAGCGCCACACGTCCTAAGCATCTCTCTCCAAAAAGGCTTTCCCACAGACACCTGGGCGAAGCACCACAATATGCACCTCATGCAAAAAAACCACCATGTCCATGAAATAAATAATCAGGTAGTTTCTATGAGACACCACACCTTGTATAATGTGTATCATATGTCGAGTATTATACCTCAATACATTATAGTCGGTACAGCGAGTAAGGATCCTCAAGCCATCATAGCATATATACGTTACACCTATAGTAGTCCATAGGATACTATATCCAAAATATATGTGTGTAAATAACCACAAGCCATTACAGCCCTCTACACACATATATGGGGAAAAATAACCACTATGTCTACCAACACAAGTAACTACCAACAGAAGAGAGTGGGGCCAAAGGGGGTAGTTAGCCATCCATCCTTCCACCGTAATGTTCGGTAAAACACCCCACTAGGGCTCAGAATCCCTGGGGTTTCAGCGGCCCTAACTGACAGGATTTAGTAGCGTATAAAAACACAAAATGTACAGAAATATACTATATCTCACAACCACATATGGTCATACCCTAGTATTAGACTCAATTGTAGCTAACGTCTCTCGAACTCCTGGCTGCCACTTCTAAAACTAGGTATCCTATAAGCATAGAACCATTTAAAGAAATTTATTAACTTACATCATTCCTTTTTTATCAGTGCCACTTTAAGTAAATTAATTCTTAAAACATTAATTAACCATAAAAATTTTCACATTAAATTTCCTTAGCATCACACCCAAAGTCCATTATCCCTTTAAAACTGTAACCTCAACATTTTGTTCTAGCAAGCTCCAACCCCATGGGTTAACATCATTTATTCAATTATTTATTTACAGTATTACTTTCACATATTCCCAGGCATTCTAGAAAAACATTCTATGCAACTAAACACAAGGGGGCTCGACATGGTGAGTAAATATATACCTGTCAAGTCTTTTTCATCTATAGCAAGAACGTAGACCCATCCTACCTTGAGAAGCTAGACATGGAAAGCATGTGGCATACCCCGTGCGTCTCCACCCCTTCGGAAGAAGGGTAATAAAGAACAGTTTCCTTGAGCAGTGGGGAAGTAATGCAGATAAACAACTAATAAGAATCATCCAGTATCCAAACATTCACATCCAACCCATTCCATCATCCATAGTTTCCTCCCCGACACCCATATACATAAACTAATGCATCTCGCCACTCTATGCGTCAACAGCTGCCAAAACCAATAGGCCTCCCTAACCCCACATATCACAACATCCATCCAGGCTCACATCACAACACAAGAAGTAGGAAAAACAAACATCTTACCAATTGATATCTTGACCCTAAAACAATAAAGAGGGTAACTCAGAACCCTATAAGTATTATCTTTTACCAAAAAACGAGTTATTCAATCCATCTTGGATAAAACAATTTATTATTATTAGGTTCCAACTTTGGGAAACTTAACAGTAATCAATCACAAATAATTTAACACACTTATTTCACTAATTTGATTAACATAAAATTACAACAACATCAATCAGATTCATTCACATGCCTCTTTATCTTTATCCAAGTGATTATAAATTAATTGATGCTTTACATTCTTTACCAATTTCCATCAAGAACAAAAAGCTAAATAGAAAATCTTTGAAATCACACTATCTAGAAAAACAATAGGCAATATCATACGATCGATTTCAATTTATTTATTGGGTTCAAATATTTATTATGTCAATTCCATTGTGATCCAGTGGGATAAAAAAAGGTAACAATATAGTTTCATGAAAAAGAAGAGAGAAGCAATGAATCCCCTACCTCAAACAGTTCTTGACATTATTTAGACGAGAACGAGTCGAACAATGGGTTACGATTTCCTCCCCCGTAACAATTATATCCACCCAAGGATGCAGAGACACCACTACATCGGACAACACCCAAGAAAATCCCATTAGGAACATGGTGTAAAACTTCAGTAAAAAGGACAAGGAGATAGAAGGAGAATAACTGGAAATAATAAAGATAGATCATACCTTATATCGAAGACTGGTCGATATTGCTTAGTTGCAAAAAAACAGAGCAAAACAAATCCTATGAGGAATGTTTGATTGCACAACTCCTATGAGAAGGAATGCAATGTTCAAACGTCTCACACCTGAGAACATGGATGAAGAAATAGAGAGGAAGATATCTCGTACCTTTAGAAGATTTAAAGGAGCACTGGTTTAAGATAAGCTGGGTTTTCCATTAAAAGTGGATTGTATTAAACTTCTCAGTTTGACTAATTCAAAGCATTCTGAGCCTTAGGAGAAATTAATATAGGAGTCACGGCCTTTGAATCAATCTTAGAGTCCTTAAAACAAGGATTTAAATGAATTTTACATCAAAGGAAATGTTAAACAGGAAACTGTAGGAAGCTGGAAACACTGTTCACAAACTCAAAATTTGGAAAAGGAAAAACATTGTTCATGAACCTCACCGTTGGAACCTTACCATTCCGGAAACACTGTTCATGAACTCAAAATTTAGAAAAGGAAAAAGTTCACTGTCGGAACCTCACTATTCTAGAAACACTATTCATGAACCTCACTGTTGGAACCTTACCATTCTGGAAACACTGTTCATGAACCTCACTGTAAGAATCTCACCGTTCTGGAAACATTTTTCATGAACTCAAAATTTGGCAAAGGAAAAAGGTCACCATTGGAACCTCACCATTCTAGAAACACTCTTCATGAACTCATAATTTGGAAAAGGAAAAAATTCACCATTGGAACCTCACCGTTCCTGAACACTATTCATGAACTCAAAATTTGGAAATGGAAAGATGTCACCATTGGAAAATCATTGTTCTGGAAACATTGTTTATGAACTCAAAATTTGGTAAAGGAAAGAGGTAACTATTGGAACCTCACCGTTCTGGAAACACTATTCATGAACTCAAAATTTGGCAAAGGAAAGAGGTCACCGTCAGAACCTCACCATTGTACTGTTCACATATGGTTACTGATGGAACTATTCATAGAAGGTCGCCGATGACATTGTTCACATAAGGTCACTGATGCCATTGTTCACATAAGGTCATCGTTGCACTGTTCACATAAGGTTACATATGACACTGTTCACAGAAGGTCGCCAATAAAACTGTTCACATAAGGTCACCGATGTCACTGTTCATAGGAATGGAAATTTGGAAAATTATTGGGGATAAGTCACCTTGACCTCCCAAAGCACCACATACACCTAATTTTCGAAAATGAATAAACCAGAGAGGTCCAGTCCATTACACTCCTCTCTCCCACTGGACCTAAAAAATTAAAGAGGGGTCGAATTAAAAAAGGAAATAATCTTATGGAAGAGTATAGGCTTGTAGTTGAGAGTATTGTAAAATGTTTAACTTATTTATTTGTTTAAATTAAATCAATTATTTATCTATTTTGAATCATTGGAGAGTTTTTGAAATATTATATATAGGATTCTCTTGAGGATAAGAGAATGTGGCAGCACATTTTTACCAAAATTATCTGTTGTGCATAGATAGAAATAAAGGATACATGTAGTCTTTGATGATAATGATATTCCAATAGATCCAAATTCAAAACAATTCCTGAATTTTATAGCAGTGCAGGATACAATAAAATATGGTATTTTGATTGATGGTTTGATAAGTCTTGAAAAATGACAATATATCACTTGTGGGTGACCATTTTAATAATATTTTTTGTTATAATTTTAATTATCTTGAAATGTTTACGGTAATATATTTTCCCCCCTTTTTATTAGATGACATATAACATACCTAATATTGGAGGAGTTAGGAGGAAATGTCTACCATTAGATACAAGGAGATTTAGGGATTATAAATCTACCCTCACATAGGATTTCATATTTCGTCATAGATAAAAACATAATCCCTTATATATATATATATAAATGAAGATACATGAAAGAAATTTACTAAAAGTAGATGATGAGTAGCATTTTTTATAAGTGCAATGTTACCTATTGGAAATTTTTTTATATTAATGATCTTCTTAATGATTTCTTTATTCTTAATTTACAATAATCAAAGAGATCTCAGCAGGAGATCAAATCTAGAAACGAATACCCTCATAATTTATATCAGGAAGGGTATATGCTATTAAAGAATAGATGATAGCTAAAAAATTTCAAAACCTGAGAGGTGAGTCTTCATGCTCTATAGAGTTTGACTCTCCTCCCTCCCGCTGGACCAAAAAGTAGAAGAGGGCTCGAATGAAAAAAACATATCTAATAGAAGAGTCTAGCATTGTAGGTGAGAGTATTATAAGATGTTTACTTTAATTATTTATTTATGTTAAATAAACTATTTATATATTTTGATTCATTGCATATTTTTTATAACATTCTATATGGGATTATCTTGAGGAGAAAAGAACATGGGGGTCATTATAGCTAAGGGTAGGGAGGATATTTTTTCTACCACTTTGGTAAAGCCTGAACACTTGGGTCATGTTTGAGGATTCTAAATAGGTGTATCAGTAAAAACAATCATTTCATTGTTCTAAATATTCTTCATGGGGGATTTCTTATAAAAAAATAGAACCTTTGGAAAATAATGTTTAGGATATTCATGTGATGATGGAGGATAGGTTCTGTGTTTTAGTATTGCCGATGTTTATAGATATATAAATATATTTTCAGACTATTAATCTCACTCTTCCACCTCTACTAGTATATCCCACTCCTCCACCTCTACCTGAAGATCCCACTCGTTCATATCTACTCATAGGCCTCCACCTACAGACCCTGGTACTTCTTATCTTACTCTTATGCCCCCTCCTCTACAACTTCCCATTCATTTTTAGTTAAACTTTGATGATCCCAAGAATCATATTTTTGCATATGGGATGATATTTTATATTGGGGATATCATTCATCATCAATAGATAGAGATAGAGTATCATAGGGTAACAGTAAAATATATTATAGATAGATCAGAAAGAATAACATTACCTAAAAATGTGGTGAGTATAGTTGGATAAAGTATCATCCACTTCTTAGATTGTCCTTTTATACATTTTTGACATATTACCATAGATATATGTGTATATTTTATATTTTATTTCATTTTTTATTAAATAAATTTTAAAGTTTATATATTTATATATATTTCTATAGGAAATATTTAATGGTAAATAAATATTAGCTATAAAAAGACAAATATAAGGTTCTATGACTTTAAATAAATATTATCTGTTGTGAATCAATGTGATCAAAGTTTTTTTAATGTAATTCAATTAAAAAATTATGTTAGTTTAATTTGTTAAAAATTTATACTTAGGTTTGTTTTTTATTTTTTATATTTAAAATTTTTTTCATAGCATGAAAAGACATAAGTATATGGAGTTGTGGACCCACTGTTTATTTCATATATATCTAGGACAATGACTAATGAAAAAAGAACAATTTTTATTGTTGAAGGATTTCAAAAGAATGAAATTATTATGTGATGGATTTTTCTTTATTTTGAAGAGTATAAAATATATATCTCACAAAGTTTTATATGTCTCCTAACATAATAAGCACTAAAAATAAATTTTCTTTTATATCAGTGGCCATTATATTTTAGGTGTTTGTCTAAGGTAGAAGACACTTTAGTGGATATGTTCTAGCCATGGTGAAGTGCAATAAATGTTTATGAATGTATTAATCAAGTAAGTTTCACTTTTCTAATATTTTTTTATAATATAATGAGTATTTAATTTATTTTATTCATATTATTTTCAAATAGTTCATTGAATTTATTTAGATAGAACACAAGAAACACTGCTACAAAAATGACCTATAGCCGGAAACATATAGCCACAGTTTAATTGGTATGTGTTTATAGGGTGATATATAGCCACGGTTATTTGAAAACTGTGACTTTAGAATTCATATAGAAATGGGAAATGGCTACCTATGGCAATAGGTCCTCAATTATTTATCCCATCATGACTTTAATCTTCTACTAATGATCCCCTCTCTCGAAACCCTTCACCCTCAGAAATCATCACTAACCAATCCCTTCTCTCTCGGATGATCCTTTTCAGCATATCCATTCAGTTCCTCCATCCCTTGTAAGATCCCTCCCACACACTTCATCATGTGTTCCTCCCCTCCTCCATCCCCTTCATTGTGTGTTCCTCATCCAATCGGTGCGTCAGCCGAACTGAGACCTTCAATGAGAGGCGTCTGAATGAGCCAACACCTAACCATTCTATGAATATTTTTTTAGTTACTTATTCACAATAACTTCTCTCCCAAAATATTCATTCCTATCTCTGGTGATCATTCTGCCATACCTCTACAATCGATGGTGCTTTTCAAGGTCCCCTACCCCCCTAAAAATGCATCAATTATGAAAAAATATCCCTATATAAAAACTAGGTATTTTTTTATTCCTAGTAAAATTTAGTTTAGTATTTATTGTTTATAGATTTATACCCATGAATCATAATTTCTATATGTTTTAAATGTGTCATATTCTCTACAATCCTAATCCCTGTATTTTTCCATCAAATTTTTGACCACAATGAATTTCATATATTTCCATATCCAAATCACATCAACCTATAAACATTTCAACTAACCTACTAATGAAATATTTTATCATAGAAGAAACTAGATACTCTATAAAAATATATTATTAGATCTATTGACTTTAGTCACCCATTACTTCTGATAATATTCAATACCCATGAGTATCTAATATTTTTTTCAACTAAAACTCCTTTTATTATATGTATCACATGTATTTAATCAATATATCAGTAGGTATGGTTTATTTATGTTCATCCAAAATTTATTAACTCATTGATAATTTTAATTTAATCTTAAATTCCTTTGTTATATTTAATATAAATTCTTTAAATATCCCTATAAGCACATATTTTCTTGATGTAATATTTTATACAAATGAAATACATTACTAAAAATATATTTTTTATATTTAATTTTTTATTTCCTAACTATCTATACATTAACACTTTCTTTAAATTAATACTCCATCATTTTATTTTCAGTTAAAATATGATTTTTAGCTGGTCATTTTCTTTGTCTTATTGTATTAATAATGGTTTGAAAATGTTTTTTTCTTCTTCTAAGAACTTAATATATAGGGATTTATGACTAATATTTGTTATATTTCAATTATTCACTTTACTTAAATAAGATGTTCCCTAGGAATACGATTATTATTTCAATGGATTTGTGAATTTAATGGTTCCATTAAGGTAAATTTGAAATATTGAATACTCACATTCATATATTATTAGATCTTGAAGGTATGAATTTTCATTATTTCTTTTATTGTTTCTATAACTTTAAATATTCATTTCAAGTCTCAAATATCAATTGTTTATTTTCTTTTTATAGAAAGTGGGTTACTATGAAAATTTATTTTCAGTAGGTTAACTTCTGGGAATGCATAACAATGGAGGGCATGGAATGTGAACATTTGTCATGGGTCATGATACCAGTGACAACCATGGAATAGTGAAGGCTTAGCTATAATGGATTCATATATCATGTGGGTAATTATCTTGATGTGAGTATGCACCATTTAAGTAGTATCATTCATGTTCCTCTCAAGTGGTATGAGTTCATTATATTGTCACTTTTAGGGAACACTCTAGACACAGTGAATCATTCAGATGTATTTTTTATCTTTAAGATATAGTATTTAACTTTTTATTTGGTTTCAACAATATTATGATGTATTATATATTCCTCTTTATAATAACGTCTTATGACTTTCATAAAGAAACTACCAAGGGTTTCGTGGTGGAATCTTGGTTTTCACTCCTTGCGAGTGAGTTTCAACATTACAATTACATGATGATTCCTTTTATGGTTGATTCATTGTTTCATATTATGTATTTTTAAGGCTTTGTTGTCTTCATATAATGATAACTAGAAATGCTAGTGTTAATTCTTGATGCCCAAGTGTGGGTTATTTATCATTTATTGGCTCTATTTTTATTTAATCCTTTTGGTTTCAATATTCTTATTTTAAATATATGGTAATTTTTTAAATACTCTTAAAATTTTAATCTATAATTTTTCTGAGGTTGCGTAAATTTAGTTATAAAGAAATTTTTACATATAATAAATTTTAAACTAATATTTTTTTAGAGTCACTACAAAAAAAATGGCCACTTTAGAAGGGTTTATTTTTAATATTAGAAGGGGTTATAACCCCTTCTAAATACATAAACCTATTATAAAGTCTAAGTGAATGTTAAAATTATTTATATTATATGTTTATGTATTTATATTATAATAATTAATATTTCATGAAGTAAAATTTATACAAATAAATATATTTTAATTTAAAAAATATTGTAAAACTATATTTATGTATACACAAAAATACAATTAAATACAATCATAAAATATTCTATATAATATATTCGTATAATTTATTTAAATCATTTATATATTGTGTTTTAATTATATATATTATGGAAGTTTTTTTGTTTTAATAGTGGGGGTTCACAACCCCTTTTAATCTTTTAAATTAGAGGGGGTCTTGAACCCCCCTAATTTAAATACATTAGAGGGTGTTTTGTACCCCCTCCAATTTATGAATGTAGAGGGGGATTTTAAACCCCCTCCATTTTAACACATTATAAAGAGTTTTGAACCCCCTCAAATTTAAATACCCTGAAGGGGGTTTTGGACCCCCTCTAATTTAAGAAATTATAGGGGGTTTTAAACCCCTTCTATTTTTAAACATTAGAGGGGGTTTCCACCCACTCAAATTTAATACATTAGAGTGGGTTTTGAACACCCTCTAAAATCAAACTGGATATTAAAAAATAATGTTAAAATTTTTTGAGGGGGTTCAAAACCCCATCTAATTTAAGAAATTAAAGGGGGTCCATAACCCCATCTAAATTTGATTATTAGTGAGGTTTGTAGACAACCCCATCTAGATTTTATAAAAAAATGAATTTAAACGGGGTTCATAACCCCCTCTAAAGTCAAAGATTATAGGGTGTTTTGAATAAGCCCCTCAAAATAACCCCCTCTTATATTCTTCTTTTTAGTGAGTATTTGGTAGTTTTTTATTTTATTTTTTTTATGTAATAGTCTATTCTAATTTGTTCTAATTATTGGTTTTGTTGACTAATTTGAAAAGTGTGATTTTATAAACTTTTTATAGTGTCATGTGATATAAATCTCTTTATAATCATAAAAGATTAGGATTCTTAGACAGCCATAAATTTTTTAGATTCCAAATACTACAGAGAAATTTAAAAAGTATTCATTTTTATATTTTCAAGAAAACACAATCATAGAATCATTTATTCAAGTGAACACCTTATTTTATTCCAAAAAACATAGTGAACTAGACATTGTCTAGTTTTCCATCTACTAAGAAATTATAAATTCTTAGTTCATAGTGACCAATTTAATTAGTTGATTCCCCATGAGTTTTCAGTTACTGTATTTCTAGGTGAAATTCTAGTGCAATGTTCAAGTCCATCCGGACCCCCTATACAACCTCATTTATGTATTCCACGTTTCCCAAAATCCAATTATAGGTGCGTTGTGTAGCTTTGGTTAGGTAATTTCATATTTTCAAGCACAGAATTGTTCAATGTATGATTTTTAATTTTCAAAGTAGATATATAGGAAGGAATGTCTACATTTTTTTCAAATCCGTAGTAATTTTTTTTTTCAAGCACTATTATAGGCAAGCATTGAATTAATGATTGGTTTGGATCTCTTTAATTTTGAGGTTGATGTTCATTTATCTTGGTCTGGAGAATATTGAAGTGGAATTTTTTAGTGGTTTATCCACACATAACATTATTTTTAAATTATACCTCATTCTTCCCCAATTATTAATTTTTGTATTAATTAATCTTTTATGCTTTTTGGTTTCAAGATATTTATATTTCATTATTAATTTTAAATTTTTAGATTTTTTATTTACTTATTTTTTTAATGCATTTTTTTTAATAAACTAATGTTCCACCATGTGATGGGAAATTATCTCAAGGAACAGGAAAAGATAAATGTGTTTTTATAGTTGAAAATGTACATTCTTCAAATGAGATTGAAATTATATGATGAATAATTTATATTTTCTGAAATTATATATTAATTTGAAATTTTTTATGAACATAAAATGAAGGTTATTTTTTTATATGATAGAATAAATTTATTCTTTACCTACTTCACTATGTTATTAAGATCTTCCTAAAATTTACTAGTATTTTTAATTCATTTTATTTATTTATGCAACATTTACATTGTAGTTTTCAATAAAATTAAGTTGCTAATTTCTTAATTATTAAGATTAAATTTTTAATTATTTTAAAATTAAAAAAAATTATTATAAAGTGAAAACTAAAAGTTATAAAATCTTATCCATTTGTTATATCATTTAATTAATAATAATAATAAAAAATTTATCTTATTTAAATTTCTTTAATGTTTTCTTTAGAATTATTTGAAGTCTCTCTAATATACATTGAGTTTTTCTTTATTTTTTATAGTTTTTGTCTTTGTCTATTTCTTTAATTTTTAGTAATCACTTTAATTTTTCACTTTATTTATATTTTTTTACCATTTTAAATTATACACTACTTCATATTGAAATATAAATTATTTTTGAAAAGTATCAAAAACATGACATGTCTTCAATTATAATTAATTATTTTGGAAAACAGTTTCCTATAATTGATTATATAATTAATATATCCAAAATATTTATTTTTATAAATTATTCTTTTTTTCTCTATGTTTATATTTATTTCTTAAGTACAAAGTAATTATTGGTCATTTTTTGTATTTTTTGTAACATATACTCCTATTATATTTTTTTGTAAGTGAATGTGGATTTTAAATTCTTCACAGATGCTCCATTTTATTAGGAAAAAAATATTTATTCATATCATATATTCTTTCTTCAAATAGTTTCTTATTATTTTTTATGCATTTAAAATTTTTTATAAATTTATTTTTTTAGAAAAAATATATTACAAATATTATATTTCAAAAAAAAAGTAAATATATTTTTCTTTTATTCATGTTCACGCATATGTTAATCGCATTTATAAAGATATATTTTTTTAAAAAATGACATGATTGCCTGAAATTATTCATAAACATACTTAAAAATATACATAGTCAAAGTTATATAAAATGGTGTGCCTCTATAATGAACTGTATACATTTAATAAATTCCTCAAGTATGAACTATATAATTCAGTTAAAATAAATTGTTTAATGCTTACTATTAATAGACTATTTATAAACTGTATACATTCCTTACAGTCCTCCATTATAAATTTTACTTTCATATGTCTGAGTTGCTTACAACATCAACTAAATTTAACCAACTAAAATGAATTTACTTATATATAATCTCTTTGGTGCTTCCTTTATAAATCAAATCCTTTATCTCCTATCACATTTTCTTTAATATTTTATTTGAAGATATTTTCCTCAAGATTTTGATGAATAAATATTTATTGTAACTAGAATTCCTAAATTATTTCCATCATGGAACTTCGACATAAAAAAAAGATTCAAGAACAATTTACTCAAAAAACATGTATAAAGAGAACAAAACTTAAAAAGAAATAGTAAGTTTCATTTGATATATTCAATTTTTTTTCATTTTAAATATTTAATATTTACTTAGTCTCATGTTTTCATATTATTTCATATTATTATGCCAATCTTGGTTCGGTTAATCAATAGATTTATTTATATCATCTTAGATATTAACATGGAACACTGTAGTTATAGACATATTTCATTCTCCCCTCTACGATATACACCTAAACTTTATAGTTTATTCATAAAAATCCAAAACATGATTAAGATTTTTACTTTGATAAATTATACAGTATTGTTCGAAATTCATTTTTCAAAATAATTTTGCCTTTTGTACAGCCTCATCTATGGAAACTTTATACTTACTCATATATTTGGAATCCTTTCTACGTAATTTTTATAAATTAACATACATGAACATAAAATGTTTCACCCTTTATTAAGATTCATTAATTAACATCAAAATGATAAGAAAAATTAATACATTTGGTTATATATAAAGCAAAAAATATATATCGATCATTGTAATATAAAAAAATCTAATAATACATACACATTGAGAAATACTATAATAAATAAAGACCATAAAATATAATTCCAAACAAATGCACATGATCCTTTTTATACATACATCAATTCTATGATACAAACATATTTTTAGGTTTACAATGCTTATGCTAATACTTAAACTAATATTTACCCAAAAAAATTATTTTCACACCCCTATATACATATAACATGAATATACTATTTGAAATTACATTCACATTCCTTAAAAACATATATAATTACAGTGTTGAACATATTAGTCTATAAATATCCTTTTTTTCATATTTCCTTACTTTTCATATCTATTTACCATATCAAGAATTTCATTTTTTTATGATTTCCTTGGATAAAAAATCAATAATTGGAAGTAATTATAGAACTAATAAATTGATATCTCTTTAGATAAATTTAGAGATCATATCATTTTGACATTATTAATATGATAAGATGGTATGTATCCAAGGCCCCCAAATAGTCTATTTATAGACTTCAAGATAATGGAGAATTCTAAGGGTTGTCTAATGCTTTAATTCCTAAATTCAAATAATTTTAACCAAGCCATTATGGATCTTGGACCGTGTTGTCTCAAATATATAGGTTAACTATTCCAAGTCCACTAGCTATCCTATGATCTTGGAAGAACTACTGCAAGTTTGTGAGGTCCATAGGGAAGTCGTCAAGAGTCTATCGAGTAGTTGTTCTGGGTAGACATTGGACTTCTTGGAGATATTATAATCTATCTATATGCAACCATCTAGTAGTTACAGTCTTTACATATCCAATGGATTCCTTGACCATCCTTTCCTCCTATTGAAGCCTTTATTGGTCTTCCAACTTTTGGTCATGTCCTTAAGACATTAGTTAATACAAGTTTATTCCTTCCACAATATTGGTCAATTCTATTAAATATCATCTTTATATTCAATAAAATTAATGCTTAAATCCCAATAAAGTGAAATAGTAAAACACTTTAATGAAACAAAAGATATAAAGTTGAGTGTTTTTTTATCACTAAAACTAGAGGTGAGAAGAAGAAAAGTCTATGTTGGGTTTTGTAAGATTTTACTTTTAGTAATTTATGATCATTTCCTCAATAAAAAAATTATCTTTTTTCAAATATAATGAATTCTTAATGAGTTACTATATTACATTATTCCATTTATTTTTACTATATTTATTGTATGATACTTTTTAAATTACACCATTATTTATTCCCCTGTATGAATACTCTATGCATTTATTAAGATTTTGGAGAACCACTATAAAATTAACTACCTTATACTTCTTTAATGAAATAATATGAATATGATAGGTATAAAACTTATCTAATTATATTGATTTGTATTTTATTAATATAAATCTACTATATGAAATAAAATAAACATTATATGTCATGTTATTGAGTAGTTTTTGGACTGTTACTTGTGTTCGTATAGATATTTTTATACATTTTATATCTATTTTTTCACTTACAAATGGATCACTGGAACTATATGAAAAAAATATATAGTGGTTGACATAAATTTTATCACATTGTCATTGAAATATTCATATTATCACATTTTTATCTATTAAATCTCATTCAATGACCATTTCTTCCAATTAGTTATATAGTAGTTGTCTCTAAGAGGTATAATATGTAACACGTTTTAAAATATTTATTCATATATCTAAAATCATTCTTAATATTGAATATTAGTTTTCCATAGGTTAATTTCCCAATAGAGATCCAATTTTATCACTAAATTTAAAATTAGTTTAAATATTTTATTTTAAATTTATTATGTTTCCTTTATTCATTTAGATTTAGAAACACTATTACATATATTTGGGATTAGTTTATGAGTAATCTCCTGATCCTGCAACTGATTTAGGTGCATATTCTAATGTGTATATAAATTCTCATAAAAATGATGATGGTGGTGGTTAGATAGGATATTAAGTGATGTAGTGGTTTTTGTAGGGTATGATGAGGGTCATGATGGTTATGGTGATACTGATATTGAGGTACATTTCAGATGTAAATTTTATTCTTGGTTTGTACATTGAATTTTATCATATAGTTTTGTTTCATTCTGATGATATTGATATTGAAATTGTATATTATTTAACTTAGGGATAGTTTTAGCTCTTGTAATATATATTGTCTTCTGTTTATGTTCTATTTATATTGTATTATTGTTTTTTTTGTAATCTGTAAGTTTTGAGTTCTATTTGAGTACCACTATCATGGTAGGGATTTAGTTACAGTTGGTTGTTTTAAACATTGTATTCTTGATAGGGATTTAAGTGTTTGAATTATTATGATATATATTGTATTTTTTTAGTTTTTTTTATATTATATCCTTTTTTTTATTCTATTGTAAACTACAAGGTTTGAGGGCTTTCGACAGGGTAAAGATTTAAGTGCAACATGTTAATTTATAGTTTTTATTCTTGTTATGGATTTAAGTGCAGTAGGGTATAGATGAGAAATATCAATATTATCTTTGGTAATAAAGGTAATCATTGCATTGATATTTCCTATTCTAATGATTTTAAGTTTAATTGGTATTTCAAGTTCTCTTATATAATTTTTTAAGAAATATAATACTATTATTTAATTTTGGGAGATTCCCTGTATCATCTCATCAAGGTGTTGAAACAATGTGTTACCATTATTCAAGTGCAATTGATTCTTATTAGTCAATTTTTTTAAGTTTTGTACCCATATAGAATATAAATAAGCATGTATAGATACTTCCATCTCATAATTCACACCCCCACACATGCATCACTTTATTGTTATATTGTTCTATAGAAAATTAATTAACCAATACAATATATCTATAAGAAATCAATGGCAAATAAATCTATATAGGTGTGTAGAGTGTGTATGGTCACTTCTTGGGTTGGATCTGAAGTATGATACAATATAGTTTCTAATGAATTTGTATATTAACAATGTATCATTATAGAATAACTTAAAGTATTTTCCCAGGCAGTGATACTTATTCATGAGAGTGATGGTTTCTCATGTAGAAAAAAGATGGCATTTTTTGGAAACTATTATTACAAATGGACTAGGGTTAATCCTTTTTGAACTCATGATAAGATAATCCTTATCATGTATAAGGTACAAATTCATATACTAATAGAAAAATCCGTATTCATAGTCTTGAATTCATCTATTTGATACTCTCTTATTATTAATACCTTGTTTTTATTGATAAAAATTGTAAGATAAATTTCATCACACATTCATGTAAATGAGTATAAAAGTTCATATATACACCAAATTTTTCACTAATAATTTGAGGTAATTTTTTGTCCCCCCCCCCTGAGTATGTTATTCTCACATATTCTAGGGACATTTTAGTGGACATGCATATCTACTTGCATCACTTTAGGTATGATAGGTATATTATTAGTTGTGGTATGTTGAGTGGGTTAGCTTGGAATTGGTATGTGTTTATTTGTTCAAACACCAATTTTTATTGGTGTTGTTGGTATGTTTTATTAGTGGCCCATTTATCTCATTCCTTATTCCTCTATAGTTCTCAGATTTTTAAATTAGGATATATTTAACCTTGAATTTAGTATATAATCTATCGTTTATTTTTTACTAAACCATTCATGATTTAGTTACATTTATGTAGTTATATTATTGATGTTAATCTATTCCAACTATGATATACATATTGTCATTTAATTTTGTAACGTAAAACTTATGGACGAGTCATGTTGGTCTCATAAGAATAACTTACCATCAATTATTCTATTTATCCTATTAGATAAATCATTCCTTAACTTATACTTTGGTCCCATTATGTTATTTTTCAACCCCTTTGGATCGAGGAATGAACCTAGGGTAACAATTTATGTGATCCACATATAGATTGGGAACTATGTTGAGTCAAAAGTCTCCTTATGACTTTTACATTCCATTATGTTTTGAAAATAAGAAACATGTATTCTTAAATATAGTTTTTCTTTCCCTAAGGATGAATATTTTCTAGAATATCTTATACCTTACCCCAAGTCTGCAATGTATTATCCAAATGTTTTATTAACCAAGTATAACCATTTATCTTAAGTCAAAATTTATTTAAGTTAAATCATATCCTTATTTGTTAATTTTATTTCCATAGAATCATGAATCTGATTTCTTCTATAGTAAAATTCTGATTTCCTTATAAATCATATTCTAATTTCCTTAGAAATTAGACTCCAATTTCTTCTGAAACCAGATTTCGATTCACTCAGAAATAATACTCTGATTTCCTCAGAAATCTAAATCTGATTTCTTATGAAATTAGACTTCAATCTCCTCAAAAATCAGACTATGATTTATTTTGAAATCAGACTCTAATTCCCTAAAACATTTGACTCTGATTTATTCTAATATCACACTCCAATTTCCTGAAAAATCAAACTTTTATTTCTTCTAAAATCAGTTTCTAATTTACTCTAAAATCATACTCTAATTTCTTCCAAAATTAAAATCTGAAATTTTAATATTTTCATAATCTGATTATTTGTTTTTCTTACAGTAACTGAATTTCCTTAATATAACATTCTATTTTATTAGACCCAAAATATGATAATTTTTCTCATAACAAGTTATAAAAATAGTGTCATCACATTTTTCTCTTATCTTGACTATATAAAATGATGTTGTCAAATTTTTTATAATATGACCGTTACCTGAGTTCCACCTGTATAGGTCCCTCCAATATTTTAAGAAAATATGAGCATTGGAGGATATTGTGACCATTATATAAAATCAAGGGCTTCTAAGATGAGGTAATACATAGGTGATTATTACCTTACAGATCGAGGGCTAGCGGGGATAGCAAGAAATATTCTGATCTTTGTATCGAGGGATTACTCTAGTGTGGGTAAGACAGACTTTCTTGAAAGTATAAATCAATATACCTTTATCCAAGTTTGTTTGATACCCTTCTCTTTGGGTTAAAATATTTCATTCCACTTGTATTACTTGTTTAACTACATGTTCTTGTATTCCACCACATTTAGCTACATTTAAAAATTGTAACTTTCTTGCACTTTATTAATCTAGTACAAACTCTAATATATTGGATTCTATACGCTTTAAGGTGTAATATTTCCTTAAGTAAACTTTTTTAAGTGTCTCTGTCAGATCCACATTATCAAATACTAAGAAAGTTAGTTTCTTTATTAATAACTAAAGAGGTTTTATGAATTCATCTTGTTTAACTTTGTTAAACATAGATTTTCTTAAGGATAAAAAATATAAGTTTTAAAACCTATGATTCACCCCCCCCCCCTCTTGTAATTGAGAAATCAACGTATTCAATTTGGATACTAAAAACTGAAGTCACAGACACTACAAGTATGAGTATAGAGGTGGAGGGTACATGGTGAAAAGTGCACGATGTAGGGTGCATGGTGTAGGGTGTATGTTGTGGCTCCAGGGTGTAGGCTGCAGGTTATAGTCTGCAGGTGCATGTGCATGTTCACATGCAGGTGAAGGTGCAGGTGCGGGTGCGAGTGTAGGAATAGGGTAGATTAGACCTTGTATTTTTTATGGGAACCGTAATATGTAGCCACGGTTGTAAACCATGGCAGTAGAGATGGATTTCTTTCTAGAATGTGGAGGATGTAGCCATGATTTGAAATAGTGTAAATAGACTTATTGTTTCAGTCTAAACTATGCCTATTGTCATATTTCCTTGGATACAAATTACGGAAATAAATCTACATGGAAGTGGAAAATGCCAATATTTTTGATAATGTAAATATACCAATCACCACAGCTCAAATAGTGGTTATAGGGATATTTCTATGTCTTGAACCATGGAAATAGGGATATTTTAATAGTTCAAAACCTTGGATATAGACTTTTACTTATAGCCACACCATTAGGCTCCACGGCCAGTGAAACAATGTCTGTTACCTATTGTCATAGTTTTAGGACTTATATCCACGATAAAAAAACCTTCATATGAATTATTTTTCTAGTAGTGAAAGAAGATAATCAAGATCACATATGTAAAACCTAAGGTGAATTTTTATTTACCATTACTAAATTTTTGATATATTACTTAAAATTGTTATTTTGAATTGAAAATTTATTTTAAACATCATTTTCATTAACAAGAAGTCATAAAGTAGTGTGGGTACTATGTTTTAATATTTATATAAGAAATAATTTCAATTGGGACACATATGAAGTTTCGTTAGGTTAGATTTCATTGTAAATATTTCCTTAATATTTCATTTGTTTTATTTAGAATAAATGTTAAATTATTTCCCTATAATTGTATCTTTTTATGACCCTCATCCTTATAGTGTACAAGAGATAAGGTACTTAAAAATTTAATGGTCTAATCATCTCATAGGTTTTATTTAATTTTAGTTTATTTGTGCTATATATTTTAAACTTTAGTGTTCAAATTATAAGTTTTTTTTTGTTTTTCTACTATTGTCTCCTATGGAGGGGGGAATCCAAAAAATTATTCCAAAAATCATGTTATCTATTTCATAACTAACATCACAAACCATGATATGGGGTATTTTTCATGCTGATTATTATAAAAATAAAATGTAAACCCTTATATTGCGTCAATTTTTTAAAAAACCAACATGTAAAATTGTTTTTCACATTGTTTATTACGTAACCGATGTAAAAAAACAATGATTATTGATTTTTCATGTAATTTATTGGATAAAAAGCGAAAAATCAATAATTATGGGCTTTTCCCAATGTTTATTACATAACTTATATCAAAAACCTTTTTACATGTCATATTTTAAAAAATACCAACATGATAAAAGGTTTTTCATGTCATTTATTTAATAACTCATGTGAAAAAACTCCCACATCAATTTATTTATAGATTTGGTATCCAATAACTAACACTAAAAACTTATTTACAAAGTCTCCTATAATAATTTTGTATAATAACCAATGTTAAAAAAGTAAAAAACTGACATGAAAAAACATTTTCAGCACTAATCTGTTTGAAGTTAAACATAAAAGTTTTAATTACAAGACTGTTCTCTAAAGGTAGTTCTAGTAATATGATGACTTAGGTATTTTTATTTGAATGAGTAGGAAATTAAATGTTAAAATTTGAATCTTAGGTTGTTTTTTATATATATTATACCACTCATAAAAGTTCTCATGGATTATAGAAAGTTTTTTCCTTGGTTTTTTTCTTAGTCGAGTGTCTCTTAAGGTTCAGATGTGTTTCTCCTAACTATCGTCCCTTCCCAGATTCTAGATAGAGTGATAGAACTGACCTCATATCATTTTTGCCTCAATATTCTATGGTGATAGATAACCTCAAGATGATATGGGTTGGGTATATTAAAAGATTATTCAATTCCTTGAAAACTCCATAATCCTAATGAGTGAAAAATATATCAGAATTGTTAGAAGGATTGATTATAGAATAGTATAGGATCATTGTTCCACTTGATCTCCAATAGATTATATCTTAGGACTTATTTAATATCACATTTATCTAGTGGAATTTACCTAAAAATGTTAAATTTAAAAGGGTGAAAGATCTCATGAACCTCTAATAAAGTGCCTAGTCATTGAAAGAGTATGTCACCCATTTCTACAAGTTGATTCCCTTATTTCTTGAGTTTTTGTTTGATGAATCATTTAAGGTACAATTATTCATGATGGATCTTCACCCATTAATTAGATTTATGATTCCTTTGTTTAATCCAAATTCATTTTCAGATTTCATTAGTAAATTCATTATGGTATATTTGATCTCTAGGGTCTATCATGGTAAGGGTGATTATCCTTTCACTTTTGGTTCCAACAATGGTATGATGTATTATGAGAAGTAATAGAAGAATAAAATATAGTTAATAAATTATAGTTTCCTAGGGGGATCTTCATCTGGTTTCATTCATTTAGTAAGAAATTATTCTCCCATGTTCCATAAATGTTGTCGGTTTGGGAACTCTTATCCATCTTATTCAAAAATATCATAGACTTTTCATGGTTTTTGTTTGGCCATATTCCAAATATTTATGAGTTTGGGTTTCTATAAAATAATGTATCCTTATTTTAACTTGGAATTTGGGGGTAATTCAACAAATATCCTCTAATGCATTACCTCTCTTGTTCTCCCTTGTTCCATTAATATTTCATAGTTTCTTAATTTTTGTTTGTTCTTTGTATATTCCTTTTTTGTGATGTTTTAGATAAATTTATATTTGTTTTGAAGAAATTTTTGATGAGTTCTTAGATTTTGTATTTATTTATAATCCCCCATGGTTAAAATTGATTATGTAGTATTTTTTGTTAATTTATCTAGGACTGGTTATTTTTATTAACCTTCCATATTTAGTTAGAGTATAATATAGTGTGGAGACCTACTGAAGGTCTAAAATTCATAATTTTTCCTTTCAAACTATTCCTAACGGTTATTATTTTAGATAATTTTCCTAGTTTTTAGGTAAAGAAGGGTATTAATTCTTTTATGTGTTATTTTTCATTTAATAGGGTGTGAGATTATATCATTTTTTTTGAACTCTGTGTTATTATCTGTAACTTAAATGAATTTCTTCTGGTAGAAATGGTGGGAAAATTTATCACACACTAACTTTTATTTTCATTTTCAATTTATCTAATTGTTAAATTTGACTATTCACTTTAAATTTATTTAATTTCATGTTAAAATGTTTATTTTGGAAAAACTTTCCTTCTAGCATGGTTAATGGGTGTAGTTTAGGGTAAATTTTGTGATTACCCTTATATAAGGTTATTTCTATATAATTTTTTTTATGCACGGTCTGTCAACATGGTCAGAACATGGCTGGATTAAAACTTTTCAATACTAAATGGAAATATTTGTAGTCCTTTTTTGAATAGAGGTACCAGCGTATGACTTGTAAACTATTAGTAAAAACCATTAAACAATCATGTGAGCATCCTATAATGTTTAATAGTTCCATTTTTCATGATTATTGCATAGTTTTCCAAACCATGTGGGAAAATTGTGAAACTCTTCCAGTGTATCCATTGAGGGTTTCATAGTTAGAAAATATTTTGGTAAACTATAGGTCCAAGCTATGTGACCTTCCCATTCATTTAAAAATTGGAATTACCTAAAATACACATCTCTGTTTTTAATCCCTAATCCCTTTTCTCTCCTTTCTATCACATGACCTGGCCAAGGATCACCATTTGTGACCTCTATTTCTTCCCCTTACAATTTGAAAGGGTTATTCTTCAATTTCACCAAGATTCTCATGGTTTTCCCTCTCTTATCATCTCCTTTCCCTTTCTTCTGGATTTCTTATTCATATAATTTTGATGGTTAGTCTTAGCCGAACCCAAGGTAGGAAATGAATCTAATCCCTTAGGTATTTTTTTCTTTGGGTTTCTGGATTAATTTTCAGACCTTCATTTATCTTTTCTCGAATGATTTTCATTGTTTATGCTTGTTTCAGGAAGGTGCTTCCATTATTTTCTCATTTTCCTAACAATCCATGTTATTATTGGGTTTCTTAAATTATTTTCTTTAGAAATTATATATGATATTTATTTTACTAAATTACAAATAATTGAATTCAAATGATACTTTTAACTAATTAAGTATGTATCCAATTGTAGTAGATTCTTTATGGGTCACACGGGGTTTTGCTTTGAACTTTATTTTTAAATGGACTTGTGTGTGTGTTTCAAATTTTTACTATGTTTTTATCATTTTACATATTTATGGTGGATGTGTAATTATTTAGTGTGGTTATTATTTATTGTTTTATGGTTTCCATATGCAATGCTGATTTAAAAAATTGATTTAGAAAATATATTATAAGTTTCAAAAACCAAGGCCTTGTTGGATATTTATATAAATGAATTTTTCTAAATGATCTACACTCTTAATCTAAGCCCAAGGATTTATGTAAATTGGTTTTGATGATTTTACATGAATTTTGTTTCAATCTATTTGAGTTATAATATGGTATTTAGAAATAAGATTATGTGATAGTAAGTTTAATTTTGTTATGGTCATGGATTACCCTAAGTTCTATTAATGGTGTGTTCCCAATAAAGCTACATCCTTTCTCTCCCTCTATTAATAATTTCTTTGGGATCCTAACCATAAAAGTGGAATATTGAGATATAGCCAATATTTATGCCCAATGAGACAGACTAGATCCCCTTTAGTACTATATGGTCCTTGACCTTTGGGGATTTTCATCAGCAATGCTAGTTGAGATCAACTGAGTGAATATATATAAGTAATGAATCAATAGGCTGGAAAATGAATCCACCCACGCATGTCGAGGATAGTCTAATTATATGGTTAAGATCTACCAATAATTTTACGCACTTTAATTTTCATTCTTATTTCATATACTAGTTTATAATTTTTTTATATTATATCTATTATTTCCTTATATTATTTCATTTATACTCTTCTAATGGATAGGTTCTATGCTTAATTTTTTTGGTTATTCAATTATTGTTTCTTAATTATTTTACATGTTCCTTCTTATGGGGTTTTACAGAAATGGTTTTCAAAAATATGTTTTCAAAGGTAATTTTAAAAAGGAATGTTTAAATAAGGTTTCAAAAGTCATATCAAACTATTTAATGTTTTAAAATGGGTTTTGGAAACTTTTTATGAGTCCTATTTCTTAAAATTAATGAAAATATTATTTTAGAATAATGTAAATTGTTTTGAAAAAGGAAAAGTGTGAACTCTTTGGTGAAAACCTATTAATCCATTTATTATCACACCCAACATACATCACTATATTGCTATAGACCAAGTGGATTTATTGGAAGTTTGGGTTCAAGCCTTGGGATCTCTCATAGAGAAATTGATATGGTTTCAAGGATGAATGGTGATTGGGAGACATATGAAGATTATGTTAGATATTTTTTATATTTATTTCTCTATCCTGGATATATTGACCTGTTCGATCGTTATTTTGTTCAATATTATGTCTGATGCTTTATTTTACTAAGTTTAGTGTTTATTATAGTTATTCCATTTTTTGTTATGTTAGACTCCTCATTTTTATTGAGTATGGGAGTCCAGTGTATGTACTCTCTATTAGAAATTCTTGATAGAATTACACTTCTTATTAAATAATATTTACCTAGATGAAATTATTCACACTCAAGATATATATGATTCCATGGAACTATTTTATAGACTAAGTAAATTGGGAATGCACCTCGAGTCATGTCATAGGTCAGATCGTATGCTAGGTTTAGGGGAGTCCCACATTGGTTCATGGCATATAATTTATAATATATTTTTTAAAGTTACACCACCAGAATTAAACCTAATAATCTTTATAAATATTGGTAATTTCTGAGTGTATGGAACAAGATGATCTATGTGCATCATACAATAGCTTAGTCATTTATTTATTCTATTAATGGAGAAATAAGGTAAGTTAAAAACTAAATGAATCATTATTTATTAACATTTAATTCATAAATATTCCCTTACTTAAATTCTTTCAACTTATTTTTTAGGTCTAGATTATTTTTTCTACCTCCATAATTTTCCATTATATGGATGGTTATAAAATCATTTGGTAAAGGTATAATTTAATAACTTATTTTATGACTTATAAATATCTCATTTTCATATCTATGAAGATTTTATACTTCGATATCCTCATTATGAATAAAGTAGTAAGTTCTTTTCTACTTAGGTAAATGGGTGCCTTATTCTACAACTCAATATGGTTTAAGTATCAATCACTCATAATCATTTATTATCTCTATTGGAATTCATGGATGTATGTTTAAATATTTCTACATGAATGTATAATTAAAACTTTTTTATAGTTAAATATATCAACCTTATCTCCATTGAGATAATTACTCCAAATATTTAATGAAAAGTTTAAAACAATTAACTATAGATCATGTGTAGGGTAATTTTCTCATGGTTCTTCAATTATCATCATTCATAGGGAGTTACTTTATTATTTTTCATGAGTATATAACCTATAAACCTTTTTAAATCATCCTTGTGTTCAAAAATATTTCTTCACATGAGGTAATTCTAATGATAGGTGTAACAACCAGCCACTTCTTGAGATACTTGAATCTTTAATCACAATCAAATATCCATAAATACTTTAATCACTTTAGTTTCAACTATTTAAGTGGTTTGTAAAATCATGAGAAATTTTTCAAAAAACACTTGTAGTTTCTAGGTATTCTAGGAAAACAACATATCTCTATAAAAAAGTTAGCATGTTTTATTATTCAACCACCTTTCTTTTTTAAGGATACAATGAAATTACCATTATAGTGATATCTTTTCCTAATATTATCACTTTCCTTATCCAAAAGATACACTTGGTAAATTTGGGAAAAACCCCAATGTCCTAACATTTTTTTAGTGAATCAAATTAAAATTACATTACATTTTTTATTTATTCTCAATTTGGTATATTATGACACTCATCCATTAATTTATGTTATTTATATTTATTACAGATATCAAGTACTATATCATGTGAAATGTTTCATTAATGATGATCACTAATATTTTACAAAATTATAATGGTGTTAGTAAGTTTTATAGAATATTTCTCATGATAATGATCATGTACTATAGGTAAACAATTTTCATTAGAAATGTTATTAGTAGAAAAAAATTATTTGGGTTTTTTTATGATCTCATCTCACATGGATTTGTTATTTTACTAGTTTGAGGATTTGTATCCTTAAAATTAAGTGTCTTACTTTATGTTAGGAATTGGTTAAAAACATTTTGTATAATGATATTATATTTTTATAATAGTAAGTTTATTCTATCTTGTTCATTTTAGGTGAGTTTTATAGATTTTATAACCCATATGGAATTAGTGAATGCATCCACCAATTGATTTTATAAATTTTATATATGAAAATAATTTCAAATTTCAATTCATTCAAATTTTTTCAAGGACTAAAATTGGAGTACACTATCATTTTCTATGATATTCACTTAGATGTGGATTTATTTTCCCCTTTATTATAGGATGCAGTTTTTCATCGAAATTAAAATTAATAAACCTTGTTTTAAATTCATATCACTTCATCATTTCGTGGAACTTTATAACTGGTATAGATTAATTATTTTGAGTTACAATATAATTAAAGGAGATTCAAATCAAATATAAATGTACAATCTTCTTTAGGGTTCTATTTTTGTTTATTTTGGTGATTCTATAAGAATATATACAATATAACTAAAGAATCTTAAATATGAAATATTTTGTTCCTGGAAATAATATATTTGTAAAAATTAATATCCTTAACAACATAATGATATTATTTAATCCAATTTTTTTAGTAAAAATTTCAGGTGCTCATACTGAACATGGAAATAGTGTTTTCATAAGAAATGATATGGGAATTAGTTATAAATGGTTAAAAATGATTTGGTTAAAAAAATTTGAGTTTTAAAAAGAGAAATAATATGTTCAAAAACTATTCCTATCAACATGAAATAATTTTTAAAATCATGTAATTAATATTCATCAATAGTGTTAAGTTATATATTTATAATTCATTAATATGGGAATTTTTCCCTTAATTTGATTATTTGGGAAAGTAATATCATAAATTATAGGTTATAGAACAATAATTAATTTGATAAAATTTATTAATATTTAATAATAACATTTATTTCATTAAAAATCAGAAATATAATATTATTGGAACTCATGATACAAAAAAAATGAATGCTCTACCCCCCCCCCCCCCCCCCCCCCGCCAACTTCACAAGTGGGAAACAACAACCATCACCCTTTCTTTATAAGGTAAAATTAACTATTAATATTTATTTATTTTACTCTCAAGGGTATTATTAAAGGTTTAAAATTGGTATATATTCCTCCTTAATGTATCTTAAATGTGGACTTGTGTAAATATTTTAACATTATCATTGTGCCTATTTCTTGATCGAGGATAGTTATAGGTCGAACAAGGCTCCAAAATTTTCTAATATATTGGAATGTGAGGGTACAGAGACTATTCAATTTTTAATTCCGTTTATATCCATTTTTTATAACCAAATTATTTTTATAATACATTTATTTACTTTAATTGTTGATGATTCTTCACTTCCTTCCTCCCCAAAATCAACTTTTTCATCATGAGGTGGTATTTTCTAACCACTACCATCTTTGTGTGAATATATTACTTGATATTTCTCAACTTTTATTGAGTATCCCTTATTTATGAAATATTTTTAATTCTTTCTTAGATAACATGGGACTTTATTTTCATTATTTAGCTTTTATTTTTTATGTAATTAATTATTTACTACCTTGAGTAGGCTCAGTTTTCCAGTCTTGGTCAATTTCAATTGGAGGGTTCAGATTCTTTACATCATTGTTATAATAAATTTTGAGGTAAATATATGTGAATACATTTAGAATCACTTGTTTAGAGTTTAATAATTGGTTTATAAAATGACATCCCTTAATTTAAGGATGTTATTTTAATATTTAAGGGATAGAGTATTGATAATGATACCATTACATTAGTTATTTATTCCTCATTTATTTTTGAATGAGTGTGGATGTAACACTCGTGTTTTGATATTATTAATTGAATTTTTTTATGACTTTAGTTTATAGATTAATGTTTTAGAGTAATCCAAGGCTATTAAATTTTTATAATTTAATCATAGTATATTACTTTTTTATCACATAATAATTAAGATTTCAGATAATCATGTGACTTAGAGGATTAATTAATGAAAACTAATATAGAGATTTTGAATTTTACGATGATTAACTATAAGAATAATCATATTCAAAGTGATGTGTCCTCTAATTATGATAGTGTTCCACCATGGTTATTATTATAATGAAAAATAATAGTGAGTGTTAGATAGATCGTTCGATATGTATAATAGTATCTTAACATATGATTCTATTTTAATTCTCTTTGTATTCTATATTAGTGATGTGTAAAGTTATAAAAAATTTGATAATAAGTTAGAAATTTATTAGAATATTAAGGTATGTGGAATATTTTATCCTTTATATTTTATTTAAATTATCTAGAGTGTTAGTGTTGTGAGAATTTTTTAATAGTTTTTATTTTTGGTGTTCTCATTTTCACGGTGGAATAAAAGAAATTTTATGACATATGTTATGGTTCATTCCATAATGTCATAGGGTAAAGTCACTTTCTAAAATAAATCTTCTCAAAATCTTATTCTTTTATGCCTTAAGACCAGTGTGTTATATGGGGTCATGCTAAATTCAATAAGTTTATATATCATACTGAGAGTTGTGTATTAATATGACCTTTGGTTGAAAAATTTTGATTTATAGAGTAATATTAGTGATAGGTATTAGTGCTTTAATCCATTTAGATCATTTTATTATGTATTTTTTGGTATTCCAAGAAATGTACACCTAGGTATATGGATCAAATTATTCTTATCTTAGGATAGCTGTAATATGAATTTTTGATGGATTTAAAAATAATGATTATTAATTCATGATTTATGGTAAATTATTAAATATAGGTTTTAAATCATCATTTCATTAAATATAGATTTTTATAAAAAAAATTGATATCCGTATTGTGATTTATCAAATTGAACATTTTAAATTAAATTTTATGAAATGATTTTAAAGATATATTGGATAAATGGTTTCCAATAATAGGATATCTTCTTGTCTTTTATTCTAAATGAACATTTTTAAATGTTTTTTCCTTGGATTATTATCATGGGACTTCTAGGTATTGGGGTTAAACAGGGAAAATAATTTATAATTATTTTTCATAACTATATGATTATATAACTATTGTAAAATATATAACATTATAATATGTGAAATATTATTAGAAGAGTTATATCATGTTTTAGTTAATAATTAAATGGGTTAAAAATATATAAAACCTCGTGTGTTATCAAGGGGGTCGATTTATGTGAAAATAGGGTTTTAGAACATGTGGAACATCATACTTGGGGATTGGGTTATGGGAAAATGAAAATTCTAGAGTTTATGAGAAGTGTCATATCATGTTTTAGTTCATATCATGTTTGTGGTATGATTATCTTATATTTATAACATAAGGGGGAAATTTTAGTATTATTTCATTTTGACTCAATTGAAAGATAGTTCTAATTTGACTATCAACCCACTACCTTTTGAAAAAAGGGATCACTTAATTTAAATTTTTTATTGAACTATTTTATTATAAATGTTTTATAAACCTTTAATTGGAATTTCATGTTTAGACTATTCATGTGTGGATTTATTTTGGATTCATTCTGTAAATCTTACTAAATTTATACTCACTCCCAGCATATATACTCTAGAGGATATTGATACCTTTAATTAATTTATATATTATTCATTGATATTTTTTAAGGGTTATTATTTTCTAATTAATATGTTTTTAATATGTCAAGGGTATAAATTTACTCATATTTGAGTATGGTGGATTTGGACAAAAAGAGAAAATTAAAGGAAGAAAGAAATTTTTCCCGAGGGATAACATGAAAGAACTGTATAAAAATATGTCTAACACCCAATCCAATAACACTAGATCATACAACCACTATAAAAAACTCTTTACGGTCTTAAAAATGGCCTATCATAGGGGAATAATTGACATGGAAAAGTAGAGAAAATCACAGTCTAAACCTAGGTTGGTTCTAGGAAAGTACGAGAACCATTGCAGGGTGGAACTAGTCATTCATGGTTGTAGAGTGGGGGAGTATCCACGGTGCTGATGAAAATTACAATGGAACACTTGGGGAAATAATGTGATGGAATGATGAAGAATTTTTCAATGCAGGAATTATCTAATGTAGGGCACTGTAGACTTAAAATAAGCAAGTAGAGGAATGACTGGAATGATGTCGTTCTGATTTTATTCTCTATGGTAGGGTTTTAGGTTACCATGATATGCCTATGATCATCCATTGAAACTAAGGATCAGATTTTTCATTAATATTGGATTAATATTGAACATTTCATGCAATATAGTTTCATTTATCAAAACATTTAGACATTAATAAGAAGGATATGGTATTTTTCTTGGTTTTATAAGTTGTGTCACATTCATTATATACATGGAAGGATAGTATTTTTCTATATTTTATCTCACACTATGGTAGGTCATGTCCATTACATGAGGGAAGAAGCTAATTTGAGATAGAGGAGAGTATTACCTTTTTAGGTTAATGCCACACCATGAGGTGGCTATCATGGTATGACTGAAATTATAGAAGATGAAGAAGAGGTTTTTATTTTTCATGAATCAGTGTTTCGCACCACACTATTCATGAAGATTCGAATTTAGTGAGAGAGTAAGGATTATGATATTGCAAATACAAATCTTTAATGTCACACTAATTATTTCCCATGTAGAATAATGTATTTTTTATTAGGTTTCACACCAGGACTTAGATTACACTTTTTCTTATGTGTGTTCAAATATATTTTGAAAATATTATGATCCTTATAAATCTTAGAAGAAAATTATTCTCATTTCACTACAAATAATGATCTAATTGGTGGGTGTATTCAACCAATTAATAGGGTTTTTTTTCTTATAAATATGGTGGTAGTTTTTGTATAATGTAAATAGGGACTTAGATAGGTGGATCAGGAGGGATATGATGGGAGTCATTGGTGAGGTCTTTTTCTTTTCTTATTTCATGTATTATTTTATTTTTATACCCTCTCATGGCTAGAAAGAGGGGGTAGGATTTGTTTCATATGGATTGTAAAAAAGGGATATTGATTTATTTGATGTATTTTTATTTTTAATCTCAGTTCTTCTCAGGTTTTTTATAATTCAATATTTATAAATTTATCCTTCAATTAATTGGGCATGACCATTATTTATGAGTTAGGGAGTGACTTTCTAATTCATTAATAGGCTTGTGGCTTTCACCATGAATTTTTCTGGCAATATTCTATGTTTAACCATGGTTTTGGTACACCTATTTTCTTAACAAACCGAAGTACCTAACAATGATAAAAGGGTAGTTTTGTAGATATGGAGTTTTACCAATACATAGGGATTCACTTAAACATGATTCTAATATATTTGTGGTTTTATATTGATATTTTTATGCTTCTTAACTTCATGAAAATGGATTTTAAATTTCTCATAACTTTTCAACTTTCTTTGTTCACTTTCAAAAAATCAAAGTAAAATTGGATGTCTTTTATTTTGATTGAAATCTTAAATATTGAATTGAAGTGTATTCTTTCACCATGTCTCTATGGGTTCGACCTCAGGGTTTTTAATACCTATAATAAATTTTTTAGTTCTAGTGTTTTCTATTTTTTGTGCTTACAAATTATAAAATAGTTAAACCTTTAGGAAAATAATTATTCCCTTTGAGTGACTATATTTTTTGGCACTATTTTTTAGGACTTAGTGTGGAGAAAATTTTAATCCGATAGTTAGGATAATTATTTTCCATCACCTTTTCTATTTTTTAATTTTAGAAATGGTTTTTTTATATATTGGGTAATTTTATATTGTAATGGTAAGAATATATTACATATTTATTGAGTACATTTTTTATTCAAGTGGAAAATCTCACACAACAGATTGGCCAACTTGAGGAAAAGATTCAATATAAAGTATAATGTAACCCCCAACCATGCCCTATTGATGAAAAATAACTCCTCTATAGACTAGAAAATTTTTTCAAAGTGTCATTTGAAGTCCTAAAAATCTTATCCAATAACCATGAGGAATCAAAAATAGTGACCAATAAGGAAATACACTTTGTAGTGGAGCATGAATAGATGTCCTAAATTACTGTTTAGTTGAAAGATAAATATAAGGTAACTCTTATTAATAAATCTTACTTTGAATCTAGAAAATATAAAGAAGTCGCCCTTATCACTACTGGTCTAAATTTGAAAGAATAATAACGGTCCTTATAAAAAGAAGAATAAAAGATAGAGGAATAAGAGAGGGTTATTGAATGATAGAAGTGCAATGAATAATTTTAGAAAGAGTATTAGAAATATGAAAAAGAGGAGTTATACCAGGTTTGGAAAGCCTAAGAACTAATCCTATAATCATTAAGGGTACCCAGATTATGGGTTCCTCTTCAAAAAATTGTGGAGTTGGTTTCAAGAAGTAAGAAGAAATTAACCACACCTGATGATAAAAAATAACTGTCATATATTAATTCAGACTGGGTAAATTTATTCCAAACACCCATTAAATGATAAAAATATGTAATTTCTAGGTTAAATACCAAAAACAAAGTTCTTATAATAATCAACCTAATTTTTTATTTAGTTTCATAACTTTTTTCTTTTGTTAGTTTCATAACTTTTTGGAGTTGATTTTGGATTTATTTTTAATTCCCATCATCATTTTTAGCCTAATGTGTATGAATATTGTACTTTTAAGTGTTTTTTTTTTGATTTTTTATGTCTATGATGCATTTAGGCATAATGTGACTTGAGGAAGAGAAAAATAAAATGAAAAGGATAAAAAAATTCATGTATAAAGGGGGAAATTATTTTGAATTATCTATATCTTGTTATTTCCCCTAATTTTGATTTTTTTTATTGGGTTTTAAAGAAAATTTCATACCACACACTTAATATTTTTATATATTTTTTATCTAGGATAAAAAAATGATTAGTAATACCATTGTGCCAAATTTTATATTTCATTTTTAATAATATTAAATGAGTAAAATGGGTATGAATTTTTAGGGATAAGAATTAGTGTATTGATTTTATGAATCATGATTTAGAGATATTAGTATATTTATGTAGTTGAAATTTCCTTCACAAATTTTATTCTATTGTTTTTTGAAATTCATGTGGATTATTTTTTTATTATCACGTGTTCCATTAGTTATTGTCCAATTTGATATGTTCACATTCTCTAGAGCGATATAAACCGAATTTTTTATATTCTTATTCATACTCTTTGCTTGAGAGATACTTTGGGTATGTAAATATACTATAAATTTCATTCATAACTTGTCAAATATATGAAAGAACAAATTCACATTTATATGATGGATGAATTTTTATGTTGATCCCATTATATCATATATTCCTACCTTAATATTGAGTTCTTATTCTAAGCTCATAGAAACCATGTTTGGCCTTGATAAGTAGAGGTTCATTACAAACATATTTTATCCTTTTACCCATCTCTTAGTGTTTTGTATAATATATAATGGAATAAGTGTGGGAGAAGAGGTTCCCAATGGTGTAAGGGGATTTTATGTATTAATAATATATTTGAGGTGTTTTCATGGAGTGTGGGAAAAATTTCATGAATTTTCTTCCATTATATTTAATTATTTTCCCTCAATAAATGAAATAAAAGGAATAAAAGAGGAATTTTTTAAAAAGTGTTGTGTCTTGGGAAAGTCATAAACCAATACTACTCAACCTATGATATTTTTAAAAATATAATAATTGGTTTCATATAGATATCAAATATGGTTTGGGTGATGATTGTGATATTTTTTCCAAGTGAAATATTGAAAAAACAACATCATACAATTCTTTATAGGAGTTTTCAATCAGTGTTTCTATTTTTTATCATGGAATGTGCATTAGAGTTAACCTCCTCTTTGATATTTATTTTTTTATAAAAATTACTTACCAAATATAAAACTCATAATCGTTTAATAATTACTGTTAATTCATCCTGATTTTAGTTGTTTTTTAGATTTATAGTTTAAATATTTGAGATTAATTTCAATCCTATAGTTGGGATGCATGTATTTTAGATATGAGCATGAATCTACTAAAATATTTTCCTTGATTTATGATATGAAATCCATTAGAGTAAGTTAGTTCACAAAGGTTAATGTTTACAAATAATGAATTTATAAATGATAATGGGGGTTAGGATAAGTATCATGATTTTAAGAGGGAAACTAAAATACATGGTTAGTTGGTTTTATTGAAAAATGAAGAATTAAAGATATTTTACTTATCATAATCTAGAATTTTTTATTTTATATTGATAATTCATTCAATTTTTTAATTTTTATGAATAAAAATTTGTAATATGGAGATTACTTTATGATATATTTATATTTTATGCTTGAGTACAAGCAAGATTTTAAGTGCGTTGGGATTTGAAATATGCAATTTATGAAAACATTTTTCACTAATTTTATTATTTTTTAAGGGTAATTGTTGCAAAATTAAGTCATTTTTAATATTTAAAGAGCATAAATTTACTCATATATGAGTTGGGAGGCTTCAGATAAATGATGATAAAACAAAGGAAAAAAGAATGGAATATTGAGAATAAGAAAACATGAAAACATGTATAAAATTTTTTCCATTACCTGAGCAAGCACAGTGGATTAGATTTCCACTTTTATAGTAGCTATCCAATATCAAAAAATGAATAGAATTTGGGAGGCATTGAAATGGATAATAAAAGACAAGCATGTTCCTAGAATGGGATGGTGCTTGATGAGAAGGAGAACTTATATGAAGAAGAACCAGTGTCCCATGGTCTTAAAGAGGGTTATCTCCATAGTGCTAACCAAAGTATTAGTAGATCACTAAGTGTGATTATTCATTGACATTATGCTGAATTGTTTAATGTGGGACTTCTATAATGCTTGGAACTATGAACCTAAAAGAAACATGTGTGGGAATGATCAAAATGGTGTTGTTTGACATTTATTATCCACTTGAGGGTATTAAGTGCCCATACCACACCTATATCCATCCATTAAAATTAAGGATGAGCTTGGACCTGCTTCTATAATACAGATCTAACAAACTACATAATATTATTTCCCAAAAACACACATGGAGGCTAATAAAAAGGGGATAGCACACGCTATGGTTGTATAAGTCTAACCATGTTCAGTATATGCATTGAAATCTTGGTTTTTTTTTGGAGAGTTACTTGTGCTATGATTTGTGATGATCATATTTTAAGGGAAGAATATAAGTTGATAAAATAGTGAGCCTTACCTTAAGAGGGTTCAGGAAACACCACAATGTATAATTCACGATATATATGAGGTTATAAGATATTAAGAATAGGTTTCTATTCTAAATTCATGAATGTTTCATTCCATTCGATACATGAAGAATAGAAAGAAGTGGAAGAGTGATTATTTTCACAACATGAAGTTGAAGCTACCACGTCACGTTCATTCATGCCTAAGAATAATGGTTTGATTTAGTTTATGGTTCATGCCATGAATTAGATTAAAATCCATGTTATTCATGCTCAATTTTATTTTAAAAACATTTTGATCCTCCAAAATCTTAAGAGGAAATTTTTTCAGTTTGACGATAACTCGTGCACAAGTTGGTGTTAATTGTTATCCAATTAAGATGTTGTTTTTTGTCAATAATAGAGAGGTTGATTCTATGTAAAGGTAATGAGGATTAAAACAAGGGGAATATGTGGTCTTCAATTATATTCATTTACTAGGTTTATTGATACTACTTTTTTATAACACCCTAATATTTTATATATATTTCCTTTGAAACAAACTAAAATAATTCTAAATCTTTTTTACATGTAATGCCAAGTAAAAATGAACCATGAAATAGTAATCCTTTATGAACTATATGTTAAATTAGTACATATGAATAGTAATAACCATATTATAGAAAATATATATAAATTATTTAAATAATAAAAATGTATTTATTAATTTATAACAAATAAGTACACAATTTTTAGTAAAGTCATTTTAGGCTTTAAAAATATGTTTTCTCTAAATATGGTTTTAATTTATTTTTTTCATGAAAATTATAATTAATTTATACCATTTTTATAATTTTTATTTGAAAAAATTTATATCATTTCAAAAATCATAATTTCATTATTATTTTAGGTTAAATATTTAAGATTTATCTGGAAAGATTTATTTTCTAAGCGAATAGTGAAAAATATTGATTTCTTATTAAATTGTCTTTTATCTTCAAAAAATAAAGTAATTTAAAAGTCTCAATATGTTTTAAAGTAATTTAAACCTAATTTAATAAGAAATTATATAGATAATTAGATATTAATCAATATTATACTTTATTTTTGTATAATTTATTTTTTGGCATTAAAAGACATTTTTCTAAATTTGTTTTTATTCGTGAAATGTGTTTTTATCCTAATAAAATAAATTAATATTTAATTATAAATTTTTTTATGAAATATATATATATATTATATTAAATAAAAAATTTAAAATTCATTTTATGGTTTTTATAAGGTAATTAATGGTATAAAATTCAATTTCTTCTTAAAAATGCATTTTTATAAAACGTGTTTTCATTGTGTGTTTCACGCTGATTTAAAATTAAATTTTAACAATTGTAGAAACTGAATTTATTAAAATATATTACATATATTTAATCATCATAAATAATATAATTTAATAGGTTGAAATTAATTTTTGGTCATAATCCATATTAAAAATCATAAAAATTTGTTACCACGTTTAAGGTTAAAAAGAGTTTACCATGGGTTAGACAAAGAGACAACGGTAGTAATGCCACATAAAGTGGTATAATTATTATTGGTTAAAGATATCTTAACCATATATTTTCCTAATTTTTAATTCATCTCCATTTTTTCCACTTTCATATGAAAGTGACCTTAAATTATTGAAATCTTTTATGAAATTTCATGTGTGTCCCTCCCCAAACTAATAAAAGAGACCCTTTTATCCTCTCTTATTCAAAAAAAATTGAGCATCCTATATCATAAAATACCTAATCCAAAATATTAATAGATTCCTTAAATTCATATTATTTTCCAATTTATTCTCATAAGACGAATATTTCATGTCATAAGGTATAATCCAAATTGTGTTTCTTAAAGAACAGGTATAAATATTAACTGAGTTATTTTAATTTTATTTCTCTATCTAATTCCTAAAAAATATTGTATCCATCAGAACATTATTAATACAATATCACAAATATAATTATTTGAAATTATAATTATTTTAAAATAATTTCTCACCTCTTCTCCACCAAATTGGAGATGAAAGTATCACTTATGTGTACGTGTGGACTACTAACTCCACGCAACGATATGATTCATTTCCCTTAAAAATATTTAATGGTTGGTTATTATTATTGATTTAATTAATATAGTATATTTATTATTTAATTATTATTATTTAATTTTAATTATTATTTACCTTTATTTCATTCCATCCATCAAAAAATGGAAACATCACTCGTGTGTGCGTACGGACTACCGTCTCCACATAGTGATGTGATTAATTTTTTATCACTAATTTATATGAAAATTTATAAATACTTATACAATTAATATATATTAAATTTATATCATTATTAACACTCTTGATATAAGTTAACCACTATCAAAGTTTAATGACCATAACTACTGAACAAAAACATACATGAAAAAAGAAGCAGTTAACACCTGAAATGATTATGATGAAAAAACATTGTTAATAAAGAGGTGATAAGATGTTATAAGTAAATAATTTATGGTATTATAGGTATTAATATTATTTTGGTATACAATTATAATAAATTTAAATTTATTATACTGGATGTTAGAGAAGTTATAAGAAATACGGACATGAGGTAAGGATTTTAAGTTATAATCTCACATTTTACCGAGATTGTTCATGATTAAATTTATGATGATGAAATTATATGATATATATATCCAAAGTATTATTTATTTTCTTATCATATGATTATTTCTATATATTACATTTTTTCCTTTTATTTTTATCTCTTTATTTACTCAAGATAATGAACGAAATGTTTTAAGGAATACTGATATTATTTCTCTCTTCAGTTGGGAATCTTTTCTTCCATGTCCACATTTTATTTAAAATGATTTAAAGAATATTTTTACTATTATCCAATAATTTATCAAATTCATTTTTACCCAGGTTTCAATTTATATAAAAATGATTAAAATTAATATTATTTTCATTTTCAGAATGAGGTACTTTTAACAATTTACCAAAAATGTAAAAAGAATCGACGTTTTAATGTAGACGACATGAATGGATTTTCCCACCATCCTGAATTATCTTTGATTTGAAGATTCATTTATAATTACCCATTTTTATTTTCAAAGAAAGTTTTTCCTTAATATTTTGTAAATTTATAGATTTTAAATAAGTGATTTCAAAATGAAAAGGATATTTTCCCCAAGAAATCAACCAATGATATTTTAAAGGTATTTACATCTACAAGGGAATACTTTAATGTTTTTTATTATTTACTGGGGATATGATCCGATTTTACCATCTTTATTATTTATCTATATGGTTTATTTCTATTGTTATTAAATATTAATGAAACTCTTTTTCTTTTCCATAGCTTAAGCTATAGTGAAATGATAAATGTTTTCTTGAAATTGTGAATACATATGAACAGATTATGATTAGGAGGTGGGTTGGTCCATTATAGACCTCCAATTAATTGGGTATAGAATAATAATTTATCAGACAAAATATTATATTAGATATTATCTCTGTCACGGACCCGCCCTCGGGGTCCGTGCCGTGACTACCCCAAGCCCGCCTTCCATAGGCTAGGGGCTGGCGACTAGCACCAAGGCGTAAATCTCGGTAAAAAGGGGAAGGCATTGCCTTTGAAAAGTAAAAAAACACCACAGAGTAAGCAAGCGGAAAGTAAACACTAAGTAAAAACAGAGTACAATTGAAAGTGCGGAAAGTAAATGGGCCAGTATACAAACCCAAACTGAAAGTAAAGTACAACTCGAAAGGGAAAACAGCAACTGAAAAGTAAAGACACATACCCCGAGCTGTCCACTGGAAATCCACCTGAAGGGTGGGTACAGATAGCTCCACTGCTCCATGGGTCCCGTCGTCCACTCCGAGCACGTCCCGCCTAGTGGTCCACCTCCAGGTACCGTCCATGCTCTGCAGGCCTCAGCTAAGATCAACGTTGTCCATCGTCTGCAACCAACACAACGTAGTACGGGCAAGCCCGTGCAGGGGTGAGTATAAGCTACTCAGTAGGGACCCCGAGACCCCTGAAGGTCTCTCAAATCCACAAAGGATAAACCACGAAGAAAGGTACAATCACGAAGTACCAACCGACCCTACTAGGTATATGCCCATACATATACCTAAGTCATCAATTTCAAATACGCTCCAACCTCCGAGCCAAGTACAACTCAGTCCACATAGGAAAGTAAAACGTATTCACACTGGAAAGAAAAACGTATTCCACACAGGATTGCACAACACAATCCACATAGGAAAGCAACAGGATTCAGCTCACACATGTATACATCTTTGAAAGAAGATAAGGATGATCTCTGATCCATCTAAGTCGTCGGACCCACGAAGGATCGATAGGTAACTAACCCCCGCAAAGACCACACAGGATCAGGCCCACGTAGGACCTGTAGGCGCTGTCCACACAGGACCGCTGAGCGCAAAGACCCACACAGGATCGGACCCACACAGGATTGGGCCCACACAGGACCTGTAGCACTGATCCACGTAGGATCGCTGAGTGCTGAAGTCGTCGTCGTCGAATCCACACAGGATCTCTGTAGTGTCGTCGTCGCAGTCACAGTAGCAGTAGCAGTAGCAGTCACAGTAACAGTCGCAGCCCAGCACTAGGTTCCCGCACACCAGGCAAGCTCGTTCGGAGGGTCCGCTCCACGAGCCGAGAGGCTGATACATCAACTGTCACAATGTCCAGAGTTGATGTATCCAAAAGTTCCGTATCGTCAACAGGAAACTCAACGCAACAGACGGCGCGTCGATCGGACGCCCGGTCTGAGAGTTATTGGCATTTTCATCCTCGGGGCCCGGTTGGTTTTTAAGACAAAACCAACCCGACCGTACTCCAACTGCGTCCAAACCTCGAGCGGAGTATGCCAAAAGATCCGTCTCACTAAGAGGAACACAACAAAACTGGTGGCACGTCAATCGGACGTCCGTAGCTCAATATATGAGTGTTTCCGCTCCGAGGGCCCTGTTGGTTTCGTGAACGAACCGACCCGGCCGAAATCAAAGTATTCCAAAACCCTGAGTGTGATATACCAAAACGACCGGCTCGATCCAAGGATCGCGTTGCCGCAGACGGTTTGTCATTCGGAGGTCCGTGGCTCAAGTTATGGCCAAAAGACCGAATCCGTCTCGAAACGGGGGGTTCGGGTCCGGGCCGACCCGGCCCGACCTCCCCCTAGGTCGGCCCGAACCGGGTCGACCCGAACCGGGTAGACCCGGCCCGGCCGGCGGCGCGGCGGCCTGGCGCCGCATGGAGGCAGCGCGCGGGGGGGGGGGGGGGGGGGGCAAAGCCCTCCGCTTCTTTGAATGGCGGCGCGGCATTATGCCGCGCCCTTTTGGAAACCGGCCCCCCTCGTGGGGGGCTGCTTGAAGAAACCGGGGGGCCGCCTGCCCCCCCCCCCCCCCCCAAAGGAAACCCCCCCCCCCCCTCTTAAATGAGGGGGGTTTTAGAGCTGGCCGGGGGAATTTATTTCCCCCGGCCTTTGACCTTCCGGCCGGTCATCTGCCGGCCGGTTTTCTCCAACGGGACCGGCAAACCGGTCCCGTTTCCGGCTTCCGACGCCGGCGGCCCGGCCACCGGTCTTCTCGTCCCGCCGCGGCCTGGAACTGGCCGCGGTGTTCGTCGTCCGGCGCGGTGCGACGGCACCGCGCCCCTCCGCCGCGCCTTTGATTTCTTTCAACGCGGCGCGACGGCGTCGCGTTCTTGATGATTCTTCCATGGCGCGGCGCGATGGCGCCGCACAATAAAAATCGGGCGAATATCCGCGTGGTGCGACGGCACCACGCCACCTTGATTCATCCGCAATATAAAACATCAAGAACGAAGGAGGGGGTTCGGCCGTGTTCATGCGGTCCGGCCCCCTCACGTTAAACAATAACACTTATTTAAAATCTTTACGTTAGTCATGCAAGAACCACGAACAAGGATAAATAAATAAACAAAAACAACAACCCCTACCTTGGGTATAGGTCCGAAGATTGTCAACGTCCCGCGGAAGACAACGTCGTGGAGGTCGGGCGTCGCGGTAATCATTCGTCAAATCCGATGACGAAGAGGTACGTCCGAAGAGGTACGTCATTGGAGAATCTTCGTATGCCGACGAAGGAAGTCTGAGGAGGAAGCGGCGTTCCCTTTCGTTGACACGGAAGACGAAGAAGAGAGGAACGGCGTTCTTCGTCAGAGCTTGAGCGTTCTTCATCAAGCTTGAGCGTTCTTCGTCAAAGTTTGAAGAAGAAAGAAAATCCCTCAAATCCTCACAAGATGGCTAAAGAGTTCTAACCCAACAAAATAAGATAAGAGCTTATTTTATTCACAAACTTAACAAAAGAATTTCAAAGGTTTGAAATTCAAAAAGGATAACTCCAAAATTAAATTACAATTGTCATGTCATTTAAAGAGGGGTTATGGGAGTTTGAGAGAGAAGAGGAAAAGTTTAGGGTTCGTGTGGGCCCCACCACACTTAATCCTCTCAAGGGAGGTTAAGTGGGTGTGGGTCCCACCCCTAACTTCCTTTGAGAGAAGTTAACCAACAAGTTTAAATAAAAATTTGTAATCCAAAATTTTTATTTAACTTATTCTAAACTCCCAAAAACTAACTCTCAACCCGAAATAAACGCAACCTCGGAAGAGGTCTCCTTAAGTGAATATCGGCGCTGCGAGTTCATCGGTGCCCTCGGATTTCAATTCCGAGCACCGGATCAAAAGTTAGAAATTCCCGCTCGTTCGTTCACTGAACGTACCCGAGCCAAACTTCGTAAAATGATTCCGAGCACTCCGGGCCTCGGAATCAGGTGCCGTCAGAAACCGCACTCTTCTAAAAATCCAAAGAAAATTAAGAAAAAAATTCCCTTGAATTTTACGGGTCTTTACATTACTCCCACCTCAGGACTTTACGTCCCCGTAAAGATACATCAAAACTAGGGAAACAAATGAGGGTACTGAGCACGCATATGAGCCTCCCACTCCCATGTGCTCTCCTGGAGATTCCCGTGCTGCCATATGATGCGCACAAGAGGAATCGATCGCCCACGCAGGACCTGCTCCTATCGATCCTCTATCTCCACCGGGACCTCCGTAAAAGTCGCCCCATCGTCAACATCAAGCTCCCCATGGTCAATGATGTGCGTCGGGTCATGCACGTATCTCCTCAGCTGAGACACGTGGAAGACGTTGTGCACCCGGTGCAACTGAGGTGGTAGAGCCAGGCGATAGGCCACCTCGCCAATCCTGCTGAGGACCTGGAAAGGTCCGATGAAGCGCGGAGATAACTTGCCGCCTCGGCCAAATCTCCGAATACCACGTCGAGGTGAGACCCGCAAGAAGACGTGGTCGCCATCCTCTAACTCCAGTGGCCTCCGCCTCCTGTCAGCGTATGACTTCTGCCGGCTCTGAGCTATCCTCATCTGCTCCTGGATGACCTGGACCTTCTCTGTCGTGGCCTAGACCATCTCCGGTCCCACCAGTGCTGACTCCCCAGGGTCTGTCCAGCACAAAGGAGATCTACAAGGTCGGCCGTACAATGCCTCGTACGGTGCCATCCCGATGGTCGAGTGGTAGTTGTTGTTGTACGCAAACTCCACCAAGGGTAGGTGGTCCTCCCAGCTACGACCAAAGTCGAGGACACATGCGCGGAGCATGTCCTCGAGAGTCTGAATGGTCCTCTCCGTCTGACCATCCGTCTGAGGGTGAAAGGTTGTGCTCAGACGTAGCTGCGTCCCGAACACCTCCTGTAACCCCTTCCAAAGCCAGGAAGTAAAGCGGGCATCTCGATCGGAGACGATAGATGATGGCACGCCGTGGAGCCTCACAATCTCCTGAATGTAGAGACATACCAAGATCTCCACTGAGCCCTGCTCTCTGATGGGTCAGAAGTGTTCCGACTTGGTGAGTCGGTCAACAATCGCCCATATGGATTCGTGACCTCTGGAAGTGCGTGGAAGTCCAGTCACGAAGTCCATAGATATTCCATCCCACTTCCACTCCGGAACCTCCAAGGGCTGTACCAAGCCTGCTGGTACCTGATGCTCTGCCTTCACCTGCTGGCAGGTGAGGCATCGAGAAACGAACTCTGCTACTGCCTTCTTCATGCCCGGCCACCAGTGCTGTCATCTGAGGTCCTGGTACATCTTCGCCACTCCAGGATGTACCGCCAAAGGAGAAGTGTGAAACCCTCTCAGTACTTCCTCTCGCAAAGTGACTGGTACCATGGAACGTCCTCTGAAAAGGATGTCGTGCTCTGCTCCAAGGGAGAAACCATCAGGTGCCTGTCCCGAGGATATCTGTGCACACCATGTCTCACAGTCAGCGTCCTCACGCTATGCCTCTCTGACCCGCTGTAGTAGTGGAGGGGTGACTGTGAGAGACTGAAGGAAGGCTGTTCCATCTCTATCCACGAAGGATATTTGTAAAGAGGCTAGCTGCTCTGTCGCCTCCTCAAGTAGCTGAATGCCCGTCCTCCTGCTGAGGGCATCGGCTACTACGTTCCCCTTCCCATGAGTATAGACTATCTCAAAGTCATAGTCCTGGAGGAACTCGAGCCATCGCCCTTGTCTCAGGTTCAGGTCCTTCTGCGAGAAGATATACCTGAGACTCTGATGATCGGAAAAGACTGTAAAGCGCTCGCCCATCAGATAGTGTCGCCATGTCTTCAGAGCGAAGACTACTGCTGCTAACTCCAGGTCATGGGTAGCATAGTTCTGCTCATGCGGCCTCAACTGACGTGATCCATAGGCGATCACTTCCCGCTCCTGCATCAGAACACATCCGAGTCCGGTCCCTGATGCATCGCAGTAGACTACGTACCCTACTCCCTCCTCAGGCAACCTCAATATAGGTGCGCTGGTCAATCTCTGCCTCAGCTCCTGGAAGCTCTGCTGACAACTTTCTGACCACACGAAGGGTTTCCCCTTCTTCGTCAAAGCTGTGAGTGGTGCCGCAACTCTAGAGAAGTCCGGCACGAATCTCCGATAGTATCCAGCTAGTCCCAAGAAACTCCGAACCTCAGTCACGCTCCTGGGTGGCTCCCATGCTAACACAGCCTCGATCTTCGCGGGATCCACTGCAACTCCCGCCTCAGAGATAACGTGTCCTAAGAAGTGGACCTCACGTATCCAGAACTGGCACTTCGAGAGCTTACCATAAGGCTGGTGCTCTCGGAGTGTGTCTAGTATAACTCGCAAGTGATAGGCGTGCTCCTCCTCAGTCGTAGAGTAAATCAGAATGTCGTCGATGAAGACCACGACAAACCGATCGAGGTATGGCTGAAATATCATATTCATGAGGGCCATGAACACTGCTGGAGCATTGGTTACGCCGAAAGGCATAACCAAGAACTCATAGTGGCCATACCGATATCTGAAAGCCGTCTTCTGCACATCCTCGTCTCTGACTCTGAGCTGATGATAGCCTGACCTGAGGTCTATCTTCGAGAACCACCGTGCTCCCTTGAGCTGATCAAAGAGATCGTCAATCCTCGGTAGCGGATACTTGTTCCTCACTTTCACCTAGTTCAGGCGACGATAGTCAACACAAATTCGCAGGCTCCCGTCCGCCTTCTTGGCGAACAATATCGGGGAAGCCCAGGGTGAAACACTGGGTCAAATGAAACCCTTGCCCTGCAAGTCCTCCAACTGTACCCGTAGCTCTCGAAGCTCGGTGGGGGCCATCCGATATGCTGGAGTGGATATCGGGGCTGTCCCGAGGTACAAGTCAATATAAAGTTCTACCTCTCTGCGAGGAGGTAGCCCTGGTACGTCGTCGGGAAAAACGTCCGCAAACTGATCCACCACTGCAGGAAAACCAGAACTCTGCACGTCAACTGCTCCAAGGATGAGGCTAGCCAACTGATGAGTAATGGGTTGTCCTCTCCTCCGCGGAAGTCCATCCTGTGCTACTAAGGCTCCCTTCTCGCCGGTGAAGGTGAACCTTCTCCCGTCGGTGCGTACACATCGCACCTTGCGCCTAAAACAGTCAATCTGCGCATGGACCGTAGATAGCCAATCCATGCCCAAGATGACGTTGTAAGGCCTCGACGCTGCTACAAGAAGATCCCAGCCGAAGATCTCGCCTCCTAGAGTAAGCTCACACTGTCGGCACCAGTGCGTAATCGTCGAGTCTGCTCCCGTAGGAGTCTCTAGCCGTAAGGATCGAGCCAACGGCTCTGTCGGAATCTCTGAGCTCCGAACAAAGGCAGCGGCTATGAAAATGTGACTCGCTCCTGTGTCTATAAGAACTGCATCAAGGGTGGAATAGACACAGATAGTACCTCGAATCATCTCGGGTGTGCCGTGGTCGTAGGCCTCTGCTGCCTGGAGCTATGCCTGTCTCTGCCCGCCAGCTCCCTATGGTCGGGGTGGACCTCCTGGTGGTGGTGGTGGCAGAGCCTCAAAGAGTCGCCCACCACCGGCTGCTCGTCTAGCTCCTCTGCCTCGTCCGCCTCCTCCCTGCGGACCACCACAGCCGACCCTCTGCCTCTGCCTCGGTGGTCCCTCAACTGTCTGCTGCTCCTCGGCATGGCGGGTCGGGCAGTCACGAGCCATGTGGCCCTACCCGCCGCACGAGTAGCACTGTCTGCCTCTCGAAAGACTGGCTCCTCGCTGTGTGCCCCGCACTGCTGAGCCAGTGCCCTGAGGTCATCTGCCCGAGGGTCTGGTCTGCCTGGACCCCTGAGTCATCCGTCGACTGCCTGCTGCAGATGACTCTGCCACGTGCCGCCCTGCGGTGGGTCGCTGCGCTGGTGTAGACTCAGCAAGGAAGCTCTCGATCAGAAGGGCCTGCTCCAGTACTTCTGTCTGAGTCGATATGCTGAGGGAGATCAGCGATGCCCTGATCTCGTGTCTCAAACCCTGCTCAAAGGTCCGGGCCCGGAAGAATGGGTCCCGTACCATGTCGGTCGAGTAGCGCGAGAGATCAGTAAATCTCGCTGATTACTGAGCGACCGTCATGCTGCCCTGCCGCAGCTGAAGAAGCTCCTGGATACGCACTGCACGAAGGGTGGCTGGGACGAACTCCGAGCGGAAGAGGCTCTCAAAGTCCGTCCAAAGTAGAGATGCCTCATCGTGCACCTGGAGCATCAAGCTCCACCATCTTCCTGCTGCTACGTGTAGTAGGCTCGCAGCGAGGATCACCATGAGGTCTGCTGGTGTCCTCACTAGCCTAAACACTCGTACCACTGCCTCCAGCCAGTCCTCTGCTGCCTGGGGATCCGTCTCACCGCGAAACCTGGGCGGTCGCTGGCGCTGAAACTCATGCAGTGCGCTGAGGCGACGTGCATCGTCAGCGGCTGGTGCTGGAAGTATCGGGGGCTCGGCGGGTAGTGCTACCGCCGGTGCCACTGCTGACAAAGGGCCCTGCACCAAAGCCTCGTCGCTCAGTGGGTTGTCATCACACTCGACTCTCAGAACCCTAGCTGGCTGCCGTCGTGGGGCCATCCTGAAAAGGAAACAGGTGCGCCACGGTCAGAACAGTATACCTGGTGAGCTGATATAAGTAATCACAAAGGAAAATTTGAAACACACACGCAATCAATGTTTTAGTGCATTAAGTCGGGAATCAGAAGTCAGGGTCCTGGTGTACGGATACGTCGGCCGCCGCACCAACACTGGACTCCCTGGACTGATAACCACACTCAATACGCTAAACATTATTGCTTCACATAGAAAAGATCAGAGTTCGCGGTAGAATCGAACTCCTCTGATACCAATTTGTCACGACCCGCCCTCGGGGTCCGTGCCGTGACTACCCCAATCCCACCTTCCATAGGCCAGGGGCTGGCGACTAGCACCAAGGCGTAAATCCTAGTAAAAAGGGAAGGCATTGCCTTTGAAAAGTAAAAAACACCACAGAGTAAGCAAGCGGAAAGTAAACACTAAGTAAAAACAGAGTATAACTGAAAGTGCGGAAAAGTAAATGGGCCAGTATACAAACCCAAACTGAAAGTAAAGTACAACTCGAAAGGGAAAACAGCAACTGAAAAGTAAAGCCGCTACACTGAGCTGTCCACTGGAAATCCCACCTGAAGGGTGGGTACAGATAGCTCCACTGCTCCACGGGTCCCGCCGTCCGCTCCGAGCACGTCCCGCCTAGTGGTCCAACTCCAGGTATCGTCCTGCTCTGCAGGCCTCTGCTAAGATCAACGTTGTCCGTCTTCTTCAACCAACACAACGTAGTGCGGGAAAAGCCCATGCAGGGGTGAGTATAAGCTACTCAGTAGGGACCCCGAGACCCCTGAAGGTCTCTCAAATCCACAAAGGATAAACCACGAAGAAAGGTACAATCACGAAGTAACAACCGACCCTACTTAGGTATATGCCCATACATATACCTAAGTCATCAATTTCAAATACGCTCCAACCTCCGAGCCCAAGTACAACTCAGTCCACACAGGAAAGTAAATGTATTCCACATAGGAAAGAAAAACGTATTCCACACAGGATTTCACAACACAATCCACACAGGAAAGCAACAGGATTCAGCTCACACAGGTATACATCTTCGAAAGACGATAAGGATGATATCTGATCCATCTAAGTCGTCGGACCCACGAAGGATCGATAGGTAACTAACCCTCGCAAAAGACCCACACAGGATCGGGCCCACGTAGGACCTGTAGGCGCTGGTTCACACAGGACCGCTGAGCGCAAAGACCCACACAGGATCGGACCCACACAGGATCGGGCCCACACAGGACCTGTAGCACTGATCCACATAGGATCGCTGTGTGCTGAAGTCGTCGTCCTCGAATCCACACAGGATCTTTGTACTGTCGTCGTCGCAGTCACAGTAGCAGTAGCAGTAGCAGTCACAGTAACAGTCGCAGCCAGCACTAGGGTTCCCGCACACAGCAAGCTCGTTCGGAGGGTCCGCTCCACGAGCCGAGAGGCTGATACATCAACTGTCACAAAGTCCAGAGTTGATGTATCCAAAAGTTCTTTATCGTCAACAGGAACTCAACGCAACAGACGGCGCGTCGATCGGACGCCCGGTCTGAGAGTTATTGGCATTTTCGTCCCCGGGGCTCGGTTGGTTTTTAAGACAAAACCAACCCGACCGTACTCCACCTGCGTCCAAACCTCGGGCGGAGTATTCCAAAAGATCCGTCTCACTAAGAGGAACACAACAAAATAGACGGCACGTCAATCGGACGTCCGTAGCTCAAGATATGAGCATTTCCGCTCCGAGGGCCCGGTTGGTTTCGTGAACGAACCAACCCGGCCGAACTCAAAGTATTCCGAAACCCTGAGTGCGATATACCGAAACGGCCGTCTCGATCCAAGGATCGCGTTTCCGCAGACGGTTCGTCATTCGGAGGTTCGTGGCTCAAGTTATGGCCAAAAGACCGAATCCGTCTCGAAACGGGGGGGTCCGGGTCCGGGCCGACCCGGCCCGCCCTCCCCTTGGGTCGGCCCGAACCGGGTCGACCTGAACTAGGTCGACCCGACCCGGGTCCGACCCGGCCCGGCCGGCCGGCCGGCGGCGCGGCGGCCTGGCGCCGCATGGAGGCAGCGCGCGGGGGGGGGGGGGGGGGCGCAAAGCCCCCCGCTTCTTGGAATGGCGGTGCGGCATTATGCCGCGCCCTTTTGGAAACCGTCCCCCCTCGTGGGGGCCTGCTTGAAGAAACCGGGGGGCCGCCTGCCCCCCCCCAAAGGAAACCCCCCCCCCCCCTCTTAAATGAGGGGGGTTTTAGAGCTGGCCGGGGGAATTTATTTCCCCCGGCATTTGACCTTCCGGCCGGTCATCTGCCGGCCGGTTTTCTCCAACGGGACCGGAAAACCGGTCCCGTTTCCGGCTTCCGACGCCGGCGGCCTGGCCGCCGGTCTTCTCGTCCCGCCGCGGCCCGAAACCGGCCGCGGTGTTCGTCGTCCGGCGCGGTGCGACGGCACCGCGCCCCTCCGCCGCGCCTTTGATTTCCTTCAACATGGCGCGACGGTGTCGCGTTCTTGATGATTCTTCCATGGCGCGGCGCGACGGCGCCGCGCAATAAAATCGGGCGAATATCCGCGTGGTGCGACGGCACCACGCCACCTTGATTCATCCGCAATATAAAACATCAAGAACGAAGGAGGGGGTTCGGCCGTGTTCATGCGGTCTGGCCCCCTCACGTTAAACAATAACACTTATTTAAAATCCTTATGTTAGTCATGCAAGAACCACGAACAAGGATAAATAAATAAACAAAAACAACAACCCCTACCTTGGGTATAGGTCCGAAGATTGTCAACGTTCCGCGGAAGACAACGTCGCGGAGGTCGGGCGTCGCGGTAATCGTTCGTCAAATCCGATGACGAAGAGGTACGTCCGAAGAGGTACGTCGTTGGCGAATCTTTGTATGCCGACAAAGGAAGTCTGAGGAGGAAGCGGCGTTCCCTTTCTTTGACACGGAAGACGAAGAAGAGAGGAGCGGCGTTCTTCGTCGGAGCTTGAGCGTTCTTCGTCAAGCTTGAGCGTTCTTCGTCAAAGTTTGAAGAAGAAAGAAAAGCCCTCAAATCCTCACAAGATGGCTAAAGAGTTCTAACCCAACAAAATAAGATAAGAGCTTATTTTATTCACAAACTTAACAAAAGAATTTCAAAGGTTTGAAATTCAAAAAGGATAACTCCAAAATTAAATTACAATTGTCATGTCATTTAAAGAGGGGTTAAGGGAGTTTGAGAGAGAAGAGGAAAAGTTTAGGGTTCGTGTGGGCCCCACCACACTTAATCCTCTCAAGGGAGGTTAAGTGGGTGTGGGTCCCACCCCTAACTTCCTTTGAGAGAAGTTAACCAACAAGTTTAAATAAAAATTTGTAATCCAAAATTTTTATTTAACTTATTCTAAACTCCCAAAAACTAACTCTCAACCCGGAATAAACGCAACCTCGGAAAAGGTCTCCTTAAGCGAATATCGGCGCTGCGAGTTCATCGGTGCCCTCGGATTTCAATTCTGAGCACCGGATCAAAAGTTATAAATTCCCACTCGTTCGTTCACTGAACGTACCCTATCCAAACTTCGGAAAATGATTCCGGGCACTCTGGGCCTCGGAATCAGGTGCCGTCAGAAACCGCGCTCTTCTAAAAATCCAAAGAAAATTAAGAAAAAATTTCCCTTGAATTTTACGGGTCTTTACAATCTCAATCCCAAAATGGAGTACATAGAAGGTTATCCCAAGCCTAAAAGTTGGTACACGGGATGTTATACCAAACTCGATACGGGTACATAGGTGGTTATCCCAAGCATAAAATTTGACAAATGGATAGGTGGGTTGCCCTGAAAAAATATTTCTAGGATTATAATTATTCCACACATTATGAAACTCTTTTATAACATGATATTTTTCCAATTTTATACTCTTAAGGATCACGTTCTTTGATTATTTTATGATTCTTATCTTATATACGCCAAAAAATCCATGAATCGTGATTATATGAATTGTTGGTTATAAATTTAAAATGTTAATATCATGCTCTCATACCTTTATACTCATGATATGATTACGTATGATCATTTATTTATATATCCCTTTTATATACTTATTTATATTTAATCTCAAATTTTCTTATCTTTCATTTTCCTTGAGATATTAAGAATGGTTTTAGTAATGATATGTCTAAAAAGTGTGTCTGTTTTGAATATATAATTGGGATATGATTTAGATATTTTATATACCAATTATTTATGTATCCATGTTTCCAAATACACTAAAACATTATAGTTTTGGTATGAATTATATTTCTATGTAATTAATATTCATGTAATAAGAAGTAATATTTATGTATATAAAGTTTTGGTCACTAAAGTTGGTATTAGAGATAGGTTTAGTTATTTTGAGAAACACGGATTAGAAAAATGTAGTGATAAACCTTAGGATAAGCCTAAGTATGGGAGAATATCCAAAGTTATGTTAAAGGGATGAGTGTGGTTTTCCTAGAAAATATATCTCTATCAAGATACTATCAAGTGGATGTAATTGTTACATGGAAGTACCTAGGGGTAACGACTCTAAATAGTCTAGATTGGGTTTTAAATCAATCATCATAGGTGTATGATTAGTGTACCTAATACTAAAAACCTATCTACACACTCTTATGGGATATGATTAGTTTATAATTATATTCTCTATGGGACATTGTAAATAAATTGAATAGATAATGATTGTGGATGGCCTAGGTTAAGCCTAAGGTGTTATAAATTGAAAACAATGTGTAAATAATTAGAAATCTTATAAATGATTTTTAGTATTATATTATTTTAAAAAATTGTTATTGTTTCTCATACTATAATTTTTAGTTTCATTTAATGGATGGAACTTGAAGGAATTATAACATCTCTTTACAATCTGTTACGAATTTACCATCACCTTACTTGTTTTCTTATTTAATTGGGTGTGTCTTGGGACTCCTGATATTGGAGATGATTTTTTGGGTAAATTTACCTAAATTTAAAGGATCTATGTTTGTTTTAATTAATGGAGTCTGAGTATAAATGTGAAATGTTTTAGTCAGGTTCTCCCTAAGCTCAGAGAATGCCAAGGCAGTTTGGGTTTTTGTGTAAAAATCTAGAGTTCTTTCTATCTTCTAGGAATTTATAAACTGTCTAATGTGAGTACATAATATTAAATGATCTCTAGGATCATGTTGTGTGCCACATACACAGTGTAAAATATTACACGCTGTGTAAATATTACATTTCATTTAACGTTAAAAATCATATTTTTCATAAAAAGGTGATGGATTACTCAACATATATAGACCCCATGGATTACTTGACATGTAAAGGGATTTCACACCATGTAATCATTGTGAATTGTGTGTTTAGGGTGATGCACAGATTATTATTATTTAATTATTTCTTGACCCTCTTCCCTCTTGACCTAGAAGCATTCTGATGTAATTTTGGGAACCTAAACTCCTTTTAGATCAATTCATTCATCATTTGATCTTTAGGTTTCTTCACGATATCTCTATAGTTAAGTAATCCTTTCTACTTCTTCATTGTCTTTCATCACTATAGCACCATTGAGTTATGTTGTCAGATCTATTGATCTGAGATGATGTTTCTTCTTGTTTCCATCTAGATCCTTCTTGTGATCTTATTTTGAGGTACAATTCTTTGTTAGTTGTCATGATGTGGGTATGTGTTCTTGAGGTATGGTTTTTTATTCCACTTATATAACTTTTTTTCTAAATAGAACCAATTTTGAGATGTTTAAATTGATTCTAGGGCCTTCGTTTTCATTTTTGTGATCTTCCTGTTGGTGGAACCTACTGTGGGCATGTACGGTCCAAGTTGTTAGGTATGTGGTTTGTCTCTAGCATGTATTTGTAAACTGAATTACTCTGGTTTTTGATAAATAATTTTATTAAATGAAATGGAATGATTGAATTATTTGATTTGTGTTTTTGGAAATGGTTTTTTGATAATATATGGTTTTCCACTAGTTTTGGGAAATGAAATGGGTTTTTCAAATCATTGTGAATTTTTTTTATGAAATGGTTTTCAAAGCATGATATGATAAAATTATTTTTAAAATAGATAACATGGTAATCATAGGCTATTTAGGGTGGATTTGAATCAATAGTAATCTTCCAATATCAAGGGGTTCACTCATGGGGTGTTCTTCTATTCCCTAGTCTTGTTTTTCTAGGGACTTGTTATACCTATTATAGGCTCAATTTATATAGTCTTCCTATTACCTCTAGAATCGATGTATATATCTAGAGTCTTGATGTATGCATAATTTTATATGTTAGGAACCAGTGTCCTAGATCTCCTAACCTAGTGAGATGCTGGGTGTGATTTTCCAAACTGTTGGGTTTTATGGTTTTTGTTGTACTACCATGGATTTTATATGATATGAAATACATGCTTTCATTTGATTTGATATATCAACTTCTATATATGCATATTAAATTATTTTAAAATTATTTACCTTCTTTATTTGGAAATGTTTACAAAGGATAAATTAATTTTTTCTGATGATTTTTTTGTAAAAACAACTAAAATATGTATCATGTCTTATTTTCTAGAAAGTTAAACACATTTTTATTATTGTTTAGAGACTTGATATAGAACACTGGGGTGGGACCCTACAGAGAATGTGACCTCACACCCTATGCACCCCTTTGGTGGTTCATAGACCTTATTATGTATTTTGAGATAGGGGAAGGAAAGGTTCCACAGTGAGGTAGTAAGGTTTTCTTCCAGTTGTGTTTGGGTAGCTGGATGGTGATATGGTGAGAGTTTTAGCACTAAATCACATGGAGACTGTGGGAGTAGTTATTTTGTTGTGTCATCCTTTATAGTTGGATTTGTCTCTTAGAGACTGTTTTATTACGGTTTTAGTAGTTTCACTTCCATTGTTCTCTATTTATTGTGACATAAATATTAATGTTTTATTTTGTGTCTTATTTTTATATAAATATATTTCATGTTGTCTAATTTATATTTAAATAAATCATTCCTTTTATTTGTCATTTATTCCTAGGTTCTAGTCAATAGCCCATGGAAATATATAACTCCTTTTGGGTATGTGAAAATTTGGGTTGGGTGCCATTTTGAGAGGGTATCTGGGTCATGTTTATCATAGAACCTTGTTAACATTGAATGTGATGGAAATTTTATTGATTTTCCTCCAAATAAACCAATTATAATGGTAGCTAGAATGAAAAATATTTTTTATGCATATATAAATTTCTCAAAACGTTAATTGTGTTAAGATTATAAATGGGAAAATGAGAAAACAACATATTAAAAATTCCTTCATTTGGTATCATCTTCCATGTTTTAGTGGGTCTGGTGATCCACAAATTGTTTAGAAATGGATAAGTTCCATTGAAAATATATTTTCAATTCTCTAGTGCTCAAAATAATAAAAGGTTATTTTAGAAATTTATTGTTTGAAAACAAAGGTTGATAAATGGTGTACTCTTATCAAGAATACTAGATTATGGGAAAAAAATTGATCACATTGATTGGTATAATTTTAGGAGTTTATTTTTTAATACATATTTTCACAATTTTATTCACATGAAAATGGAGAAGGAATTCCTTGACTTAAATCAGAATGATTATGAATCAATTGATACCCATGAGGAAGAATTTACAATAATTTTGAGGTATACTTATGGTATTATCATTTAATTAGAAGGTACGATTGATTAGTTCTTCTGTGGCTTAAAACCAAGTCTCTGAAGTGAGTTAACAATAAGATATTTCAATAACTATGAATAAATCATTTGATGTTCTATCAAGGATGAAATGGAAATTGGAATCTATTATGAACCATTATTTTCATATATATATATATATATATTTTACATTTAAATATATTATTTTTCATTACATAACAAAAAACAAAGAAAAACCCATATGTTTTTAGTGACATTGGATACTTGGAAACAAAAAAAAATTCATAAAACATATACACCACCTCCCTATTATTACATCAGAAATAGAACCCTTTTTGACATATCATACTTAACTTTTATTCTTTTCTTAGGGTAAGTAAACATAAAAAAAGTGTGAGGTCAGATGTACAATATAGTTAAACATGGGAGATATCAATCAAAAACATAATCAAAAGTTCATTCAAACATGAACATAAAATTTGAAAATTATACCTTGCATATCAAAGATCATAATCTTGAGTCATGGAATAAATCATAGAATTTCATAAGGCATGAAACATAAAATAAGATGATCCATGAGATAATAACATTAGAATAAGATATGTAATTGTGTCATGTATAAAATCATAGAAAAGAATTACCTTATTATCCAAAGCTCATTTCCAAAACATATAAGGGAACTCTAAGGGAGGTACACCTCTTGGGCAGGACACACCATCATCCTCAAAGGAATCCATTTACTTATAGTGAAATGGATTTACTCCCAAATCCATTATAGTATTCAAGAATAACTCTTGAGGCCACCATGGAGGAAAAAGTACCTAACTAAATCAGGTTTACGTTCTACTTTATTCATGTCATACTGGACTAAGTTCACTTCCCATTTCAGTCCATTTTTACTGAATTGAGATCACTTCCCATTTCATTCTTGTCTATATCAAGAGATAAAAATCATTACAAATTCATTGGAAGGTTATATATGTACCACACATCATATAATTAAAACCATACATATGTGTTCTAGAATAACATAAATCATATCAGAACCCTTGAAAATAAATTAGGTTTCATAAACAATTCATCATAGCATAACCAATGTAAAATAAATAGGGTTCATAAATAGCATACAATAATAAATATAAACCAACCAAAATAAAGAATAAGGAGATTATACTTGATTAATATCCTCATTAATTCATAATAAACATCATATAATGTTATGTTATATGGAATATAATTTTTGAAGATCACTTGAAATAATTCTTGAAAACAAAAAAATTTTCCATTTTCAATTCATTTATTTTTAAAAAGTTGTACAATTATAATGTAAAAAAATTTTTGGGAAAATAACCTTGTAATCATATAAAAGAAACATAAAATCATTATGTCTTCACGAAAGTAGAAAAATCTTCTCATACTGTATAAGTTAAAAAATCATTCCTTCCAAATTGTTTTCAAAAAATTCATAAATAAACTCATTTCAAAAACATTAAAAATAATCCTTTCTTGTAAAAATTCAAACATGAGTAAAAATGAATTTAAAAAATCCTATAAAATAGTAACAATATTTTAAAAAATAATTTTAGAAAACATAAACATGTAAGAAAAATATATTTTTAAGGGAAGCTTTAAAAAAAGTAAAAGAAATTACCTTATAAATATTGCATCATTAAAGTGAGATTTAATCAAATGAATTGATTGTGTGTATCATTTTTAAATCAACATAAAATAATTTAAAATAGAACATAATATTGTATAAATTCATCCCACACATAATACAAACATGGAATAATCAATTAATTATAAGTTTAACCCAATTAATGTAAATTGAGTTAAGAAATATCTTACCACTTTCTAATCAGTCAAATCGTATTCCCCATAAAAGTCATAATAAACAAATAAAACATTTAATAACATTAAAATAATGAGATTAATGATATTATATATCAAATGGTAGTTTATTAACCACCCACATAAAGTAAGTGGTGAATAAATAATATATATCACAAAATTAAGAGTGAGAAAATAAACTCGTACCTCATGTTTCCCTTTATTTTTGCATACTTTAACCTCCTATTGAATATTACCTTTTATAAGGACCCCTTAAGGAACTCAAAATAGGTCATTGAGTCAGACTAGAAGCACTTTTACATGGTGATAGTATGTAGTATATGGTTTTTAGAGATTTCAAAATCTTCAAGTCTTTTGAGGATAAAGGGGTGGGGAGGAGTGGTATTTATACTTGAAAAGGAGGGATTTTAAGTGATTAAATAATGATTATTTTATATTTAATGCCAACCAAATTTGGGTGGAACTAATTATGAATAATTTATATGATAATTAATTTTGTAAACACTAGATAATATTGATCAACACATCAACCAACCATTTAATTTTGTTGTTTTTAGGTATCTTAATCTCTTACCTTTAAACTTTAACCTCCTACGTTATTTTTCCTATATTACGTTAAAACATCTTTTACAATAGTAACTTTATTATTCTTAAAAATTAAAATGGACATAAAACCTAATTTGGTACTTCTGATTCCAAATATGGAATAAATTTTTTAAAATTCAAAACATATAATCTTTTAAATTAAATTTAAAATTAAACTATCAAAACGTAATGAAAAACAGGTTTTTTTAAAAAAGATTGTTTTTAATACCAAAAATGTAATTACACCAATATATCAAATAATGATTTTTTTTATATGTAATTATTAGATTATATATAACTAATAATTACTTAATTTACTTCAAAATCAACTTAAAATAATAAAAATAATTTTAAATATAAACAAAATGGGAGTTTTATAAAAATCTGTATTTTTTACTATTCACTGAAAAATTAAACTTCTCAAAAGATTCTAAAAAAAACTCTAATATAATTTTGACATAGTGAATCAAAAATTATGTAAATTTTATCAAATAAATTATATAAAAATTTCCAAAAATTATTTATATCTATTTTCTCATATAAAGTAATAAAAATCTCTTTTTGAAGAAAACATTTATTTGAAAAATAAAATGACCTTAATAAAATTTTATGCATATTAAAAATGAATTAATTAATACATTAACAATGAGTTTTAAAATTATATATTTCATAATATTTTTAATACTATTTATTCCATCCAATTTAATGGCTAGGTTATAATAGACATGTTAAAATAATAATATTTTGGAGTTCATTTAAGCTCAGTGTTTTGTGAAAAGTAATATATCGAAGATATTAAATTTATTTAGGCAGTGACATTCTATAAAATATTATGTTGTTACATCTTATCCCCCCTAATATGAATTTCTTACTTGAAATTCATTACTCGAATATGAGGAAACATTTTCCTCCTCACATCTACAGGTTCCCATGTAGCTTCCTTAAACTGGTGGTTTCACAAAAAAAACATTGACCATGTGATTGGTCTTTCTTCATATAAATTTATCTGTTTCATCTATAATATAAAATGGTTTTACATATAATAAATATCTTATTCCAATAGTATTAACTATTAGTTTATTATTTGGGATGTATCGGATATGTACTTCGTCGTGAGAGATTCATGGAACACATTGTGGACTTGAGAGAGGTTTTGTGGAAGTGTTGAATGATAGGTTACTATCCCGATATAATAAAGTATTTTAATGGGACTTACATAATTAGGTCTTATCTTTCCCTTCATTTCAAATCACATCACCCTCTTCCAGTGAGATATTTATAGAAATACCTTGTCACCCAGTTTAAACACTAGATCCCTCTGACGATTTTTGTAATAACCTTTTTGCCAACTCTAATATTATCTTATGTGTGGTTGAATGGATATAACCCTGTATTCCATATCATTAGTCATATTAGATCCTAATATCTTTCCTTCCCTTGAATTCATTCTGATATGTTGGAGTTCTTCACTTATTACATTAGAGAGTTTCATAATGATCCATTTGAATTATAGAATGAAAGCTATTATTTTAAGAAAAATCTATCAATAGAAGGTGTTGATCTCAACCACCATTAAAATCCATAGATAAATCTATCAAAATTTCTTCTAGTGTTTTAATAGTCCTCTCATACTAACCATATGTCTGAGGATGACAAGTAATGCAGAAATTTATCTCTGTATCTGGAGCATGCTGAAGACTTCTCTAAAACATGAGTTAAACCTCGGATATCGATAAGATTCAATGGAAAGTGGTACTACATGAAATATTAATACTTCCTTAATATGTATTTCTAAAATTTGATCAAGATATAAATCTTGTTTGATATAAATTTAGTGTGCCAACTTTGTAAGGAAATCATCTATAACACATATGGTATTATGGCCTTTAGATGTTTTGGGGTGTCTGATGATAAAATATAGGGTGATTTTTTCCCATTTCCATTTAGGTATATTCAATGGTTATAGAATCCTATTATACTTATAGGTCACATCTTTAACTTGATTAAAAACCAAGAACTGAGAAACATACATTGCAATATCTCTCTTCATCTCGTCCCGCCTGAAATATTTTTTCCATTCTCAATACATCTTTATACTTCTATGGTGAATAGAGAATGATGAACTATAAGCCTCATCCAATATCTTCTTCTTCAAATATGGTATAGTCAAAACACATACATGGTTCCTAAACTTTACAAGTCTATTACAATCAATATTTAATATAGGAACATTTCTTACATTATTTTACTACTCTACATCATCCTTCTTCACCTCTTTGTTCTTCACTTGGATAGACAGTTGAATGTTTATTTAATACAGATGATTTTTCTCCCCTTACTTTAAGATTTCCTAGTCAATAATTTTTAAATCCATAAATATTGGATCTTTTTTATCCTCATCATATATAATATATCATGATCCTTTTAGCTCAAAGCATCATCCACCTTGTTCACTTTCCTAGTGTGGTAACGTATCGAGTAGTCATAATATTTAATCAGCTCCAATCACCTTCTTTAGCACATGTTTAAATATTTTTGAGTTAAAATATACTTTAAACTTTTATGATTAGTATATATGTCACACGTTTCTCTATAAATATAATTCCTCCTTATATTTAGTGAAAAAATTACTGAAACTAACTCCAAATCATTAGTTGGATAATTTTTCTAATTGACCTTCAATTGGAGTGAGGAATAACCTATCCCCATATCATTTTTTAGTAGAACACATCACAATACCTTATTTGATGAATCACTATAAATCATGTGTCTACACCTTGTATGAATGTCCATATTGGGTATATCCTCGTTCTTAAATCTTAATTGATGATATCCAAAATGAATATCAATCTTGGAAGAGTATTAAGATCTACATAGTTGACCAAATAAGTCATTAATATGGGGAAGAGGATACGTTTTCTTGATGTTGATCTTGTTAAGTTATCAATAATGAATTAAAAGTTTCATTGATCCATATTTCCTCTTAAAAATGGAATATGTGTTCCCCATGGTGATGAACTAGGGTGTATGAATCCATTATCAAAATTGTCATGGAGTTTCTTCTTTATTTCCTACAACTCAATTGGGTTCATTCTATAAAGATTCTTCAAAAATAAGCATAGCACTTTGTATGAGTTATATTGAAAACTCAAATTCACGATTCAGTAGAAGACCACATAATCATGAAAATAATTTATAATTTGTCTAAATTATGAAATCTTATTTTATAACACCTTAGGTTTAAACTAGTTTATTCATGGTCATTACCAAAATTCTAGAATTGTGTACTGGACTTACCCTTGGGGTTGTTACTTAAGGTTTTATCATCCCAGTTTCCAAAGGTTAACTAAACCTTGATCTAATACCAATTATAATGACCTATTATTTTCATACAAATAAATTACATCTAAATAAATTATTATTAATTAAATAATATAACAAAACCATACCAAATCCATATAATTTTAGTGCCTTTGGAAACATGGAAATAAAAATAACTAGTTCATAAAACAACCACATCCTCTCCTGCTTATTCCTTCAAAACTAGAACAGTTTTTGGAATATCATACTTAGTACCATTATTTATGTCCTAGGTAAAAAAAACATGGGAAAAGGGTGTTCTCAGGTTCTTAGTACAGTTATATAAGAGATATATCAATTATAACAAAAGTATAAGGTCATAAGAACATAAGCATAACATTTGAAAATTATAACTTTCATATCAAAGATCATAATATTGAGTCATGGGGTAAATTACATAAGTTCAAAAGACATGAAAAATAAAATAATGTCAGTCATGATATAATACCATTTGCATAATACATTTAATTATAGAATACACATAAGCATATAAAATCATTACCTTGGTATTCAAGGATTATTTTCAAAACATATAAGGGAACCATATGGGAGGATACACAGTCTAGGAAGGACACACCACCATACCAAGTGGTAGACCTTTCCTCATAGTGAAATAGGTTCACCCCCTAAACCATCATACAAGTCAAGTTTCACTCCTAATACCAAAAAAGAATAAAAATTAATTTTCTTAATCGATCTCACTTTCCATTTCAATCTTATCATACTAGATCAAGTTCGCTTCTCATTTCAGTAATTTCTATCTCATTAGATATAAATCATTTTCAAATGCATTGGAATGAGATATAGGTCCCACCCATCACATAATTAAAACCATACATATTTTTTCTATAATAACATAAATCGTATAAGAATCCATGAAAATAAATTGGGATTCATAAACATTTCGTCATATAATAACACATGGAAAAGAAACAAGTTTCATAAATATCAATCCATCATAAACATAAACCAACCATAAAAATAACAAGGGTAGTATCCTTGAGTAATATACCCAATAAATCACAATCAATATCATATTATTTTATCTTATATGAAAAATAATTTTAAAAGATCGTATGAATTAATTATTGAAAAAACAATAACTTTTCCATTTTAAATTAATTTCTCTTTAAAAAGTCATACAATTATAAATAAAAAAATCTTTTAAAACAACCTTGTAAGCTTGTAAAGTAAAAAATAAATAATTAATGTTTCATGAAAGTGGGAATATATACTCATACCCTATAAGTTAAAAAAACATTTCTTTCATTTTTTTATTATAAAAGTTACAAAGAACCTCATTTGCAGAATGATAAAAATAATCCATTAAAACTATTTTATAAATATTAAATCATGAATAAAAATTAATTTAATCAATAATAAGAGAATTGTAAAATTATTTATAGAAACAATTTTACAAAACAAGGAAATGGAAAAAAATAAAGTTTAAAGGGAAATTTTAAAAAGGATAATTTTTAAAAGAAAGTACCTTATAAATATCATATCATTAAAGTGAGCATTAATCAACCAAATAGAATATGTTTACTATTTATAAATCCACATAAAAAGTGGAAATAAAAAAAGATGATAAAAATTCATCCAAAACAAAATCCTAAAATGGAATGATCAATGAAGTATAATTTTAACTCAGTGAATGGAAAATGAGTTAATAAGTCCCTTAAAACTTTGTAATCAGTCGAATCGTATGCCCCAAAAAAGTAATAATTATCAAATGAAACATTTAATAACATTAAGATAATGAGATTCATGATATTGTATATCAAATATAAGTTTATACACCACACACAAGATATAATTGTTGAGTAATTCATATATCATATAGAATTAAAAATGAGATGAGAAACCCTTACCGCAAGCTTCCCTTTAGTTTTACATACTTTAACTTCCACTTGAATATCACCTCCTTGAATGGCCCCTTAAGGAACCAGGAATTGGTATTTGGGTGATAACAGAAGTACTTGGACATGGGTAAAGTGTATAGGATAGGTTTTGGATGATATTTTAAAATCTTAAAGTATTTTGAGGAGAAAGGGGTGGTGAGGAGTGGTATTTAGGGGGTTTAAAGTTATTAAATAACGATTATTTTATATTTAAATCCAAACAAATTTTGGGGGATTAATTCCAAAAAATACATATTATAGTTAATGATGTAAAGACTTGTTAATTTATATAAACATATAAAAAATTCATTTAATGTTTTAGTTTATATGTAATTTAATCTTTTAAACATTTTAACATTAACATGCTATATTATTTTACCTATAAGGTGGTAAATATTTTTTTTACAGCGGTAACTTTTTTAGGTATAAAAATAAAAATGACCTAATAACCTAATTTAAACTCCTAATTATAAATATTTAATCAACTTTTAAAAATTAAAAACACATAATTTTTAAAATTATATTTAAAATTCAACCTTCAAAATGCAATGATTTTTTTTAAAAAAAAGTGTGTTTTTAATACCAAAAATGTAATTATACCAACATAAGGTATAAATATTGTTTAAATTTAATTCATTAGATTATATATAACTAAAAAGTACTTAAGTTACTTTTAGATTGATTTAAAATCATATAATTAATTTTAAATATAAATAAAATTAGGGTTTTATTAAAATCTAAATTTTTTATTATTCAATGAAAAACTAAACATTTCAGAAAATTAACAAAAAAATTATTCTAAGATAATTTTGACATGATGAATCCAAAAATGATGTTATTTTTATAAAATACATTGTCTAAAATCATCAAAAATTATTTATATTTATTTTATCATAAAAATCAATATAAATCACTTTTTGAAGAAAACATTTTTTTGAAAAATAAAATGAATTTACAAAAAATTATGTACATATTCTCAAATAATTAATTTATAAAGTAATAATTATTTGGTAGATTATATATTTTATAATATAGATAATACTATTTAATCACAACAATTTAAAATCTAGGTTATAATGGTTATATTAAAATAATATTATTTTGGAGTTCTTTAAGTTCAGTGTTCCATGAAAAGTAATATATCAAAAATATTAAATTTATTTAAAAATATATATACCATAAAATATTATGGTGTTAAAAATTCACCCATCAATATAATGTTTTTTATAAGAAAATAAATTTGGAATTCAGCAGAAATTCTGAGAACAAAAACCATGTGGGGAATAAGATGAGTCTTCTTATATGGTAGAATTGTTGAATGAAGCGTGGATGAAATTTTCTTAATGGGAAAAATAAATGATTTAAGTTTGGAAAAGAAGGTAATTATGAAATAAAATTCCAAAGTAAGTGGAAGATGTTATATAATTATGTTAATGGAAAAAAAGATATATAGAATGCACCACCCACACTCCAATGTTTCAAATGCAAGTAGTATGGGAATTATGTTAACCTGTGGTCAAATTTTAGGGCTAAATAAATTGGTAGATATTAGAAAAAAATTAAAACTATAGACAAAGGTAAGTCTCATGAAATCAATAAAACAAATGTGGGGTATGATAATGAAGTGATGAAAGTGTCATGAACCAACTTGGGTCTACCCTAAACCAGTTACCTGAGTCGGCCGGCGATAAGGCTCGAGAGGATTTCCAATCCTCATGGGCTGAAAACTAATGTCAGATTAGCTGACTAGTTAGGGATCAACATGAGTTTTTTAATGATAAAATGTTATCAGATAAGACCTTTTTTATTTTTCGATATTAGGTTTATGGATATTGTACTGTCAGGACTTAGGAGGTAGGTACGGGAAGAGTTTCATGAACTCTTTCTCATCCAGAGCCTCGAGTAAAGAGGGGAAGACTTGGATTAGATTATTTTGTTTTGGTATTTGGGTTTTTGGTTTCAGGAATAAAAATGAAAGTGATTTGGTGTTATATGTTAGGCTTACATGGAGTAGTGACTCATGTGGAGCCTGAGTATATGACTCAAGATACTTCTTGTGGTGGGTTATTTCTTAGGGAATGGTCTGATAAACCATGTTTTCAGGTCATGGATGTCCACTATTTCCCTATTTCTGGAAGTTTTGTTATTATTAATGTTTTTGGGTGGTTCTAGTTGGTGTGGGAGGGTTTTTAAATGAAAATGATTTTTGGGGAAAAGGTTTTCCAAAAAGGAAAATTATTTTGGGGAATGGTTTTATTTTAAAAGTGGAAATTGGTATTTTAAATTGGATACTAAATTGGGTTTCTATATTTGTAAAGTTATATAAGAATAAAGTTATTTTGGAATTTGGAACGACAATTGTGGCTTTTGAAAGAGGATATTGGTTTTTAATTGTGATGTTTGGTTTATGAGCATAGTGTTTCAGTTTGGAATGTCCTTTTTGGTTGAATTTTGATTTCATGTTGATTTAGTTTTGTGTTTATTTTTTTATTATAATATGCCTCCCAGAAAGATCCCAAGGTTTTCCAGTGAGTATCTTTAAGTCATTGACCTTTCCCATACTCCTAGTGGGGTGTAAGAGTCAATATCTTTTTTTTTACCATTTTTCCATCATAATCGAGGTCCATTAGAAGCTGCAAAGTGGCTTGATAAAAGTTAAACATGTCTTTATATATTTGTGAACTCTAAAACCATGAGGAAGGGTGCTATTATGGTTTTATTTTAGGTTTCAGGTGTGGATCAATTAAAGGTGAGTGTATAATTATATTTTTAAGTTACTATGTCTAGGTAAGTTTTTAAGACCACTTTTATCTGATGGTCCATTCCTGAGTAAGTGAAGGTGAGGAAAATGGTGGAGCTCTTGGGAATTCATAAAGGTCATCGAATGGTGAAGTATTACATTGACCACTTTAAATATCTGGTTTCCTTTTCTCTAGATATAGCCTCAAAGGATTAGTTGAAAGATCCTCTCTTATTCTAGGTTCCTTTTTCCTAGATAAAGGATTGAGTCCTCTCATCTGGGGAAGTTATGTTTGGGAATATCATGGATGAGGTGTTCCTATTTGAGTTGGTGTTCAGTGGTTTTCGAATTATGGCGGTGGACATTGATGAAGAGGATGACTATGCGGATAGTCTGGTGGTGAGGACTGCGACGATGAGACTAAATATGGCGGAAGGTAGTGACTTGATCCTCTAACGTTGTTTGAGGCTAATGTGTGATGGATGATCGATGTGGATCATGGTGGGTACGCAACTCGAGGTTTGTGGCTTGAGGTTGATGATGGCGGTTTTTTTTTAATTCTGAAATTTGAATTTTGAATTTTGAATGTATTGGTGTTTAATTGATTTTGGATCCTATGTATGGTTCCCACTTACCAAAAAGTGGATTTAATAAAATACCAAAAAAATGGTTTGGGAGGATATCTCATTATTCAGATCATTTTTTCGTTTTCTTCTAGTTTGGTGGTTTTGGTAATTTTGATCATTCTTTTCATTATCCTCTAAATTATTTCTAGTTATGTGTCCATTTGGGTTACCAGGAGAAGTTATACAAACAACATTTCCAGGAGAAGAAGTCTCGATCATAGATTGTAAGATCCTGACTATGGTGCAGTATATGCTTTAAGGGTCTAGTGCTCCATCCATAGGTCACATAGTGAATCTATTCATGTAGTAAAGAAATTATTTGTTTTGGGGTTATTAGATCATTTTTTCCTCTAAAATCTAAATGGTGTTGGTTTAATCTCCTTCAATTATATTTTTCCTTATTTTGATACTTCTTATTTTAAGGATTTTTATAACCATGTATTCCAGGAATTTCTATAATGGTGAATCATGGATGTGAATATATGAGTAGTTTCTTCTCCTGTGGATAGGTTTTTGGTTTTGAGTTTTTCTTTCTTGGAGATAATTGTTTCTTATGAAAATGATGAATTGTGGTTTGGTCGGTGTTTCGTATAAGTTTCTTCTATTGGGTTCCTTTGTGTGGTGAGTTCCTATGTCGGTGTGGTTGGGCTATTTAGTTTCTAAATGGTGGGGATACCAACCATGAATCTTAATCATATTTTCTCTAGTGTTGGATATGTATGACTTTTTGAGTTAAAAGGTCACCTTGAGGATCATGGTTTTCTTTGGCCTCATTCAGTTCTAAGCTCTAGAATTCTTCTTCATTTTTCTTGGTAACTTTTGTGGGGTAGAAATTTTTGTGGTGGGGATAATTTTCACAATCTAGATACATTTTTCTTCTAATTTCATTTATTTCTTGATTTTTTTTCATGTTTTCAATATTCAGGTTGAGTTCTTGGTGTGAATGTTTTAGTTTTGGGGGTTTTGGGGGGTTTTTGGCCCTATGCATAGTTTGTGATCATGGTTTGAGAGGAAACTATGTGGATGGTTAAGGATGGGGATGTTTTTAGTTCATTTTATTCTTCCAAGGTTTAACTTTCAGGAATTGTTGATGTATTTTCCTAAATACATAGAGGAAAATTAGTAACCATGTAGATCTTAGTTATTTTTTTGGACAAGGCGCACGGCTTACGCACGGTTAAAAGAAACTGTACGACAAGCATACCGAAACCTCTAAAATTCTTATTGAGGTTAGTTTTAAAATTTATCATATGGTTTTACAAACTATGTATACATCCCATGTGTCTGTCCCTTCCTTCTAATAGGGTGTGCACAGTTCATGCAAGGTTTTGGAAAATTTTGCATCCAAACAGTGTGACTTTCCTAGGTTCATAAAAAGTTGAAATTTCATCTTTTCTCCTCCCTAATTTTAACCCTATTTTAGGATTTTCCTCCCCCATTCTACTAAGTCACTTCATAGGGGTATTAAACAACTCATACCTTGCCTCTTTTTATAACATTGAAGCTCCACCATGGTTTATAGGTGAGTTCCTCTTGGTTTTTGCACAATTTTCACCTCTTCTTATCTTCCTCTCTTGGTTCCTTCTTCTTTCTCAGTTTTATTCTCCCATGGACTAACCCTATTGGTTATAGTTGATGGAGATATTGTTTTTTCATTAATACTATAGTGTGTGTCTTGATCCTTGGGTGTTGTTCTTCCTCCTCTAAGGGTTTCATTGCGTTTGTATACCATTGAGGTAGGTGTTTCTATCCTTTTCCTTTATGAAACATTTTATTTAATGATTTAGTGTTTCAAATTATTTTTAAAGTATGTTATTCATGATTTTGATGTGTTTTTGTAGTTTTTATTTTGGAATTTCAAGGTTATTAATTTGATGAAAATGGGTTTTCAAAGGGTTTCTACAATTATACATGTATGTATATTTATGTAAAGTGTTTTATAAAATTCTATATGGCCTTTAAAGATGAAATTGTGTGTTTTAGATTGTGTTTATACTAGATAGGATTTTGGTAATTTGTAACTCCTTTTGAATTGAGTTTTGTGTGTGGTTTTGATGTCTATATGTGGTTTAGTGCTCATGTGTGGGTTGTTGTGGTTGGTGGTAGTGCTAATGATTCCTATTTTAATTAGTATTTGGGTACCTTTATGGTTTACCATATATGTGTCATTGGATTTTGGAATATCTGAATGTTCATCGGGTTCACATATGGATAAGAACACATGAATATAATTAGTATTCCATAAAATTGTCCATTTTGAAACACCAAATTTCAAAAAAAACATTCCTAATTTTCTTCTCTTCTTATCTCCATCTTCAAATGGTACCTTCTAAATTCCAATATTTTCAAAACTTATGGTGTCATCTAAATGAACTTAAATGTGGTTTTGAAATGTTTTTCCTAAATTTAGGCTGATTTGGAACCTTGAAGTGCAATATAGTAATTTAATTAATCAAAAGGCCCGTTTGGAACCTTTTGAAAATAAATGATGTTTTCATCATGGTTTTGGAAATGGTTTCGGAAATGGAGTTGGATTGGTAAATGGTAAGCCCCAGTTGGGGTTTTATGATGTTTTGGAAATTGGTTTTAAAACTCACGTAACATATCAGCCTAACTGGCACTTTGGATGATTCTATCTGTGATGGGAACCCTATGGTCATCCTTCTGATGAGAGGGTCTTCACATAGGTGGTGTTGGAGTTTAGGAAAGGAATGAACAATGGAATAATAAGCTATGTTTGATACCCTATATGTGATGACCCCCTCATTCTCCATTATACTATCATCATAACATTTCTAGGTGTCATCTACAGGGTCGAGTGATGGTTTATTATTGATCCTAATTAGATGGATTAGTAACCTCTATAAAGAGGATATGATAGGTGGTATTTTCCACTAGTGAGGCTAGTTTAGAGTATCTATGATATTTGTTGACTATGGAGCTTCATAATATATCTGTAGGTGAGTCTGAACCAAGTAACTCTGAGGATTACTTCAAGTAAAGTTTAGGAAATTCCCATGATTACATATTTGTATGTTTTGTTTTATTCTCCTTCACCTGATTATCTACTCTTCTAGATTCCAACTTCTTGTAATATTTCATTTATTTTAAACATATCTTTTTGATCACCTAGTTTGGTTTCTTTTAGGGAATTTGGTTCTTGAATTAGGTTTTTAAAATGAAAATCTATTTTAAATAGGTAAAATTAGGTATTGTTTTCAAAAGTGGATTTTCCAGGAAGGATTTGTTTGGATTTTAAATTTAAAAAAAACTCAATTTCTAAATTTATATCAAACTAATGTTTATGGACTATTTTCGGAGAATAAATAAGTAGATTCTATAGTGTTTACCTACTGGGTTATTTTGTGCTCACATCTTAATTATTCCTCTCGGTGTCAGTAGACCTGAGCTGTTTTGCAGGTCCATATTCTGTTCAGGTTTTCCAATTATGTGGGATAGTTCTTATGGATGGTGGTGACCAAGAGTTCATATAGATAATTGGTTGGGTTTTGATTTGGATTTGGTTTAGTATTATATTTTTCATTTTTTTCACCTTTCATTGTATCTGGATTGGCTTACTCATTTATTTGGTTTTGTAGTTTATAGTTTCTTATTTCATGATCTATTTAGTTTATTTGTATTAGTATAATAATTTTTCTAAATAATTCCCATAATGATATATTTGATTCTCGACACTATTTTACATACCAGTAGTATTAAGAACCCCACTTGGACCTTATCATGGGACAAATTGGGTAACCAGTTTGGGGTCAACCCGGGTTGGTTTCTGATAAAAAGTTACACTTATAATCTATTCTAAAAATGTTATTGTCTTATTTGATTCTAGTTATACACAATATTTTATATCTAAATAATTTTCTAAGGGTATCACATTACAAACTCAATGATTAGATATTGAATTATAAGTGTAAACTTCTAATGGTATAATGATTTCATCTCAAGTCTATGGATCTTCCCCAATAGATCTGTGTAGTAATTTTCTTTCTTAAAATCATGTTATTCTCACTCTAGTTGAATTTTATGTTATTTATGGAATGGATTATATTAGTTATATAAATATTATATAAATTTTTTAAGAATTAAAGTTTCATTTTATATTAAAAACCAACATATGATTATCTATCGCTGTGAGGATAAATATGAACTTCTAATTGAAATTACATTCATTTTGTGGGTCTTGATTCCTATTTAGAAGGGCTTCAATCTCATATATTTTTGGAGAAACTCAAAATAAAATATATTTTTACTGTATTTTAGTTTGTTAATGTCTTTCTAAAATAGTTTCTAATACTTTTTTTGAATCGTGAATTTTAGTTTCTAAAAAACTCATACTCGGTTTTACACATATTTCCATATCGAATAGCCCCAACTGAGTTATTGTAATTGAAGAATAAACTCTAAGAGAATATTTATATGGGATTTATTCATCAAATTCCATCACATTAGGTTGAACTGGTTCTATTTGTTAAGAAGAAATATAAATCAATGTGGATATACATTGATTATTGGGAACATAACTAGATCATGATAAATAATAAGTATCTTCTACACTATACGGATGATTTTTTTAATCAACTATAATAATCTCAATGTTTTTCTAATATTGATCTTTGATCTAGATATTATTATTTGGGGGTTAAAAGTGAATATATTCCCAAGAAAACTTTCCATTCAATTTTTTTACACTATTAATTTATAGTGATTTCATTTAGCCTTACTAATTCCCTTTTTATACTCCTGAATTTAATGAATAGAGTTTTTGGAGATTACCTTGATCAGTTTTTTGTAGTCTTTATAGATGATATTCTTCTATATTCTAAAATAAAGGAAGATTATAAATATCACTTTAATTAATGTGCTTTATAACTTAAGGAAGGATAATTTGTATGAAAAATTTACCAAGTGTGAATTTTGGATATATGAAGTTTCATTTTTTGGTCATATAATCTCAAGTGAGCGTATATCGCTGGATCCATCAAAGATAAAATCTATTGAACATTGGCCCAGAACAACCATTATAACTTAAATACATAGTTTTTTTGGATTTAATAGATATTAACAATACTTTTTTCAGGATTTATCACGGCTATCTAGACCACTCTCAAAGTTAATTCAGAAGGGATTAAATTTCCTTTAGACTGATGAATCTGAAGAAAATTTCAAGGAACTAAAGAGATGGTTTTTCAGTTCACCTATGCTCACAATACCAAGTAGTGGAGAACAGTTTGTGATTTACAATGATGTATAACAGAAGGTTTTGGTATGTGTTATTATACATAAGGATTTCGCGATAGCTTATGCCTCATTCCAATTAAAGATATGTGATAAAAATTACTCAACTCATGATTTGGATTTAGTAGTGGTAATAATTTCATTAAATACATGAATTCGTTATCTTTATAGAGAAATGTGAGACATATATACTAATCGTAAAATTTTAAAGTATATATTCACCCATAAAGAGTTGAATATGCATCATAGAATATGGTTAGATTTTATTAAATATTATGATTTCTCAATATATTACCAACTTGGGAAATCATACAAGGTGGATTATGCTTCGATATAAAAGAGTCATGCTAGATTATCTATGATGAGGATCACAAATGATACATTTTTTATGGATTTATAAAGGATGGACCTTAAAATATTAATGGAAGGGGAGAAATATTATCTTGTTTAAATGAGTGTTCAACCATCTATCCACGGGGAGATTAAAGAGGCATGGAAGGTGGATGTAGACCTGTAAAAGAAAGTGAGAAATATTACTAGGTTAAACCTTTATTATGATAGAATAATATGGATCGGGAATAGAATATTTTTTTAGGAATACTAGACCTAAAGAATATGTTATTAGAAGAAACTCATAGGTCACATTCTCTATTCATTCTAGAAGTATAGAGATCTATATTGATCTAAAAGAGTATTTATAGTGAGGAAACATAAAGAGAGATATTCCAGAGTTTATATCTATGTGCTTGGTATGTCATCACATTAATGCTGATAGATAGAATTCTAATGGGATGTTACAACCATTTCCCATGCCATAATGGAAATGGAAAAACATTTCCATGAATTTCATCATCGAACTCTCGAAAAAGTATAAAATATATAATTCTATTTGGGTTATAGTTGAATGCCTTATAAAGTTAGTACACTTCATTACTATTAGTGAATATTTCTCTCTTGATTATATTTATATGATATATATGAAGGAATTAGTGAGTTTTTATGGATTTCCATATTCTATTGTATCTGATCAAGATCATAGGATTACCTTGAAGTTCTGGTGAAGTATTCACCAAGATATTGATACAAAGTTGTGATTTGGTTCTACTTGTCGTCCTCAGAAAAAAATCAGTATAATAGGATGATTCAAACCCTAGTGGATATTTTAAGATCATGTTCTCTATATTTCAAAGTTGTTTGGGGTCAAAAAATTATATTAGTCAAGTTTTCATAAAATAATAGCTTTCACTAGAGCATTAATATAGATCCTTATGAATCCCTCTATAGAAATCAGTGTATAAGTCTAAAAAGTTAGGATTGTTTTTGAGAAATAAATATATATACACCTGAGATAACAGATGAAATGTTAGAGAAGGTTAGATTCATTCAGTATCACATTAAGGCAACTTAGAGTTGATAGAAGAGTTATAACGATAATCATCGATGGGATCTATAATTTGATGTTAATGATAAGGAATTACTTTCAATTTCTCCATGGAAGAATTTTATGAGATTTGGGAAGAATATAAATTTTATACCTAGATATATTGGCCCTTTTGATATTCTAGATTGATTGGGAATAGTAGTTTATTGCTTTGCGCTTCCACAAAACCTCTCTCAAGTTTATGATATGTTCCATATATCTATCATGAGGAAGTATAGATCAGATGTTTTAAACATACTAAACTCAAAAGTTTTACCATTGAATCATTATAATTTATATGAATATTATCCAATAAAAATCATGCATTATAAAGATAAATTTTGATGAAACAAAACTACTCACCAGCTTAAAGTTCTTTAGAGGAATCAGATATTCAAGAAAGCTACATAGGACTCTGAGGATGGGATGAAGTTTAGATGTAACACCCTGAGATTTTATGAAAAATATTCTTTTTAGTTTTATTAATGTCATGTGTTATACGATACACCAAAAGGATCTCACACTACATGCATCCCTGACTTAGCTTTCATTACACGCAATCGCGACCTTCCACGATAGCGTGTGTTGTACACAATACAGAGTTTCACTAAACAATGATATGTTATATAAACTATCCGTTATGAATATTATTAACTAAATTTTGAATTTTATAACATAATTATTCATCTTACACATTTTTTAGAACATGTTAAGAGAACAAAATAAATTTTTCGGGTAAAATAAGTATTTTTCAAAAAATGCAGTTTTGCCGCCTTTTGATGGGGCACCCACATTAAATTTAGTTTTTGACATGGTTATAAGTTCAATTTTACAAAATAAACTTCTTATTTTGAATCAGGATAAAAAAATTTACATTGGATAATGTTTTGATATTTTTCTGATAACTTTCATATTTTAATGAATAGTAAAAACATGCTATATTTTAATTGAAAACAACTTTTTTCATCGTAATAATTTATATGGTTAAATTATAATATTTAATGGTTTTAAAGTATAAATATAATATATTTTTACCATTTAATATAATTTATGTTATTATCATTGATTTTACCTTGAATTCTTAGGCAACATCAATTCAATCTTTTGCAATGTTTTAAACAAAAACCTGTTTTCTTTCGACAACGGGAATAATTTTAATTTAATCTCTGAAAATTTTGTGTATTAAATTTGGAAAAATTGATTCCATATTTGGAATCAGTGGGTTCAAATTATGTTAATAAGTTACTTTTTATTTTTTGGGCATTATCAATAGTAACTACGGTAAATTTTATTTACTATAGTTAAAGGTAAATCGGGTAATTAATGGTAAATATAAGATTATAAAATTACCCTAAAACATACAAAAATTCTATTGGATGACTAAAAGGCGACCCATATCACCTAAGGGTCATATTAGATTCATTTAATGGACTTTTTTCTATGAAAATAATTTAATTATTATTAAAACCAAAGAAAGTGACAACATGTCACTTTCTTAAATCTTATAAGTATAATAATTTAATTTAGTGGTAAACTTCATGAAACTTAGAATATAAATAGTCTCCCAAAATCTAATAAAATTATTTACATAATATTAATTTATTTATAATTTTTAGGTATTAAATAATTACCATTAAAGGTGACATACTAGTGATGTTAAAATTATTTTATTAAGATAGATATCAAATAAATGGTTATAAAATATTAAAATAAATATTATATGAACTATTTAATGTTCTCCAATAATTTTCTAGATAAATATGACATGTTATTAATCTATTAAAGCTTTTAGTTTGAAGATATATTATCTATATTGTTTATTTAAATTCAAATAAATGAATACTGTCAAAATTGACACTATTGTTATTTTATAAAAATAACATATTATAAAATTGTTTAAAAATCATAAAAATATTTAAAAATTATAAATTATAATTTATAGGGTCTAAAATGTCATAAAGTGTCAAATTATGGAAAATTCACAACACATATGTAATTATTTATAATAATTTAAAATTTAGAATATTATTACCACAAATAAAATTAAATTGATAAATAAGGATAAATCAAGTTGATAATGTTTAAAATAAATTCATAACATGTATAAATTTTATTGTTTGATTATATTACAACCCTATATCATATAATATTCGGATATGAGTCATTTTGGAAGTTTTTAAGTGGGTTTAGGATTTAATATAAACTAATATTTCTTATATTTCCAAAGGTGCCCCTCTCCTCCCTTATAAAAGGGAACCTCCTCCATCTCCTACTCACACCAATTTGAGCCTTAAATCACGGCCAACCCCTCCCAATTTCTCTTCTACACTTTCATAAAAACATCCTAGAGGTCCTGTTCTTCTTCAAAGATCAATTTTAGTGCCCTAAGAGAAAGTTTAAAGGAGGCACTTCGAGAAAGAGGTAATACCTTCTACTGTTTTCTTCAAGTTCCATTCTTCTTCAACTACCTCTTATTTAGTTGTTTCATTATGAAGTAATAACATTAGTATCCATCATATACTTATATGTTATTATAAATATTAAACAACCCTATTTCACCTTCTATCCATCCTATGGAAAACAAAATCACCGCGCGTGCGTACGTACGGAATACCGTCTACACGCCATGGTGTAATCGGTTTTCCCACCAACACCTTACATGGATGGGTATAATGGTGTAAATAATAACTATATATGGTTATTATAAAATAATACTGATTCTGGTATATTATACCATCCACTCCAATTCTATTCAATAATTATGGGAACGATATCATCGCTCGTTCATACGTACGGATTACCGTCTCCACGACGCGATGAGATTCATTCTCCATGTTAACCATACATGAATGATTATAAAGTTTATATAATGAATAATGATGAAATATATGAAATAATAATGCTACTGGATTTATTTATATATATATGTATGTCATTTATTTAGTTCCATTCAATTCAATAAGGAAACGAAAACAGCGTTCATGCGTACGTACGGCCTACCGTCTCCATGAACGGTGTATTTCATTCCTTTTATTGATCTATAATATATATGTATATGATGAATATATATTATATATAAATCATGTTTTACATTCGGGAATTATGTAAATCAGGATATAAGTAATAATATCAAGAACGACAAGTCGAAACGCATACGATAAATGAAATGATTTTACCCAAAACGGTGCTTTAACATGGAATTTACAAAAGAACGGGTAATATAAAGTCATAAGTAAAACATATATGATATCATAACAATGAATATGATTTCTTTAATAAGTCAATGAAATTATTTAAATCAATATACAGGAGGTTCGGATCCATACGAAGCATATCGGACCTAACGTAAGGGATAATTTTGCAAATCTCATTTTTATCCGAGATTGCTTATTCGTAAGTATTTACTGGGGTTATTTCTATCATCCATGTCCATGTTTTATAAAAGTGTTTTCATGTATGTTTAAAGTCCTTTTTAACTATTTTTAAATTTTACTAAAAGGTATATAAGGAATCTTTTTTTTACCATACGAGGTACTTTTTGACTTTCCCGACAAAAGTACGAGGAGAATGTTATTTTTAACTTATACGGCGTGAACAGATTTTTACGGTTTCATAACCCCTCATTTTCATAAATCTTCCTCTAAAAGTTTTCATGATTATTTTCAACAAAACCCCTTTCTTTTAAAATTTCATGGAATTTTGTGAAAAGAAAGTGATTTTGAATAAGAAAGGATATTTTCCTCAAGAATTCATTTCAAGTGTTTTATCAAAACCATATTTTCCATCTAAGATGACATTATTTCATATGTGTCTATTTCAAGTATAATTTCTCTATTATTTAAATGGTTTCACTTTTCTTATTATGAAATGATATACATTTCTTCTATATAGATTATGTGATGATGGAATGATTTTTATGAAACCCATTTTATTCATTGGGTTATGATGAATGATTTATGTTTATGTTATGGCACAAGTAAGAATGATTTCATTATGAGATGGGTGGGACCTATATATCCCACCAATTCATTGGGTAAAGATTTATATCTCATGAGATAGACATGTCTGGAATGGTAAGTTAATCCGATTCAGTGTTACAGGAATGAAACGAGGAGTGAACTCGATTCAGAAAGGGACTTTGTCCATTAAGATGGTCTTGGCAGCAATGTCTTGGCTACTATGGAAATCATAACATGTTCTGAATGGTTTCCAGAATTACATGTTTTATTCCCATTATATTTTATCATGGTTGATGTTCCATTATGATATATTCCTTACGTACTTCCACGATTTATGTCTTTGCTCAAGATTTTGATGTTTAAATTTCATGTTCAAGTTTTTGCTTTCAAATGTTAATGGATTGTTTTATGTTCTCTATGTTTGCCCTTACTAATCATTTGAGCTCACACTTTTTATGTTTTATTCTACCCAGTAAATAAAGAAAGGTTTTAGGTAAGGAAACAAAAAGGGGAAGATCTTTATGGGAGTTGTTTAAGATCTTTCAACATGATTAGATGTTTATATTCCGAGTTTCCAAAGACACTAAACTATTACGATCCTTATGTGTCTGTTTTTCTTATGTATTAAGTATTCCTCAAAAGTAATGTAATGTCCATGTACGTCAAAATTCAGGTCTCTACAATAGATATCATCAGTTTTTATAAAATTGATGTAATTCCAAGGTATAAATTCATTTTAATAGGTCTATAATGTGACACCCCATGATTTTAAATGTATTTTTTTTAAATAAACTTAAAAATTTTGATAGCATATTTTACATGAAACCTCAGTCCTAAATGAACTATGATATAGTAATCCATTATAACCTAGACATTAAATAAGAGGGTATCAATAGTAATAACCACATTATGAAAAATATGAATAAATTTTTTACCTAATTAAAATGTATTGATTAATTCATAATAAATAAGTACTCAATTTTCAGTAAAGTCATGTTATGCATTTAAGATGTGTTTTCCTTAAAAAAAATGTTGCATCTTGTGCATGGACATTATAATTAATTTCTACTATTTTTTAAAAAATATTTTCTTAAATTAATATCATTTTTCAAATCACCATGTCAATATTATCTAACATTGAATTTTTAGTATTTTTAATAAAATATTTATTTACTCAGTCAATAGTAGAAAATACAGATTTCTTGTAAAATTATATTTTATTTCCATAAAATAATGTAAACTAAAAGATTCATTACATTTTAAAGTAACATAAAACTCCTTTAATTATAAATAATATAATTAATTTCATGTTAATCATTATTATACTTTATTTTGGTATAAGTTCATTTTTGCGCATAAAACGCATTTAACTAAAAACGGTTCTTATGCGTTCATTGACTTATTTTATTAATAAATTAAATTTATCTCTGTTTATTAATTAATTTAATGAAATTTATATATTATATATTCAATAAAATATTTTAACATTCATTTTGTGTTTTTTATAGGGCAAACAATGGAACAAAATTCAGTTTTATGCATAAAAATGAATTTTTCAAAAACATGTTTTTATTGTTTTTTGCGTGTTGATTTAAAATTATATTCTTTAAATTATAGAAATAAAATATATTAAAATGTATTAAATATTTTTAATAATAATAATAATAATAATTTAATAATTTCAACTTAATTTTTTGTTATGATGAATAGTGAAATATTAAAAATTTGGTACCACGATTAACATTAAAACGGGTTTATCAGGGGTTAAACTAAGAGATAAGGGTATTAATGCCACCTAAACTTAAATAATTATTATTTTTTGAAGATATTTATGCATTATATTATCATACCTTTTAATTCATGACTATTTGGATCCACTTTTACATGTAAGTGACCTTATATTATTGAAATATTTTAATAAATTCCATGTTTGTCCCTCCCCTCACTTATAAAACGGAATATTTTCTCCTCCCTTATGCACAAAAATTGTACCTTATGTATCATAAAATACCTACTAAAAATTCTTATATTCTTTCAATTCAACCTATATCCTATTTTTTCTCCAAAGACCAAACTTTCAAGGCTTTAGGTGTGAGTCAAAGGAGGTCTCTCAAAGAAGTGGTATAAATATAATCTGAGCTCTTTCAATTTTAATTATTTTTATAATTCCTATAAACCTATTGTATCCATAATTAAATGATTAATCAATTATAATAAATATACTAATAAATTATTATTATTTCACTACCATTTTCCACCAAATAAATGCATCGCTTATGCATATGTGTGGACTATTACCTCCACATAGTGATATGATTCATTTTACATCACCATATATCATGGTTTTCATTATGATATATCTAATGTATATATATGATATTTATGATATAATAATTATTATATAATTTTGAATTATTTTTTAACTTTGTTTAGTTCCATCCATCAAAAAATGGAAACAATACACTTGCATACGTACAAACTATCATATCTATATAGTGATGTAATTAATTTTTCAACATCTGTTTATATGAAAGGTTGTAAATATATATATATATATATAATATATATATACTATATATAAAATTATTAAAATTATTTATATAAATGAACCATGATCATATTTTAAACCCATAACAGTTTACCAAAATATACATAAAAAATGAAGTAGTTAACACCCCAAATGATGATGATAACAAAAGATTATTAATGAATAGTTGATGAGATATTATAAGTAAACCATTTATGGTATTATAGGTATGAATATGGTTTTATTATATAATAAAAATAAATTTAAATTTATTATTCAAGATTTTAGACTATTTATGAAGCAAGACGGGCTTGGGGTAAGGGTTTTACATTACAATCTCATTTTTTCTCAGGATTTTTTATACGTAAATTTAGGATGATGAAATTGTATTATATATCTCCAAAAAATATATGTATTCTACTATAATATGTTTATTTATATATATATATATTACTTTTTCCTTTCATTTTACTTTCTTTGAGTACTCAAGAGACTAAAATAATTTTTTTATGGAAAACCTACTTTATTTCTCTCTTCTGCCAGGAATGTTTTCTTACATGTCTATTTTTGATTTAAAATGTGTTTTGGAATTTTTTTTACTAATATATAATGATTTATTAAATTCTTTTTTACCCATATTTTACTTTATATTAAAAAAATTAAATGGAATATTATTTCTATTTTCTAAAAAATGAAATTTTAACTTTTTAATCAAATTTTGAAAGGAATCTTAATTTTAATGTATACTGCATGAATGAATTTTCCCACCATAAAAAATTCTATTTTATTTGATGATTAATTTAAAATTTATAATATTTATTTTAAAATAAAATTTTCTCCTTGATATTTTATAAATTTTTATATTTTAAAAACTGACTCCAAAATGAAAAGGTTATTTTCCTCAAAAAAATGTTTTATTTTTAATTAAAAGGTATTTTCATTAATAAAAAAATACTATTATTTTTATTGTGTTTTAATAGGGATATGATTCAATTTTATCATATTTATTATTTATCTTAATGGTTTATGTTTATGATGATGAAATATTGATGCAACCCATTTTATTTTCTATGGGATAAGTAATAAGGAAATGATAAAAGCTTTCATAATCTTATGGCATTCATATAAATGGATTATTATTTTGTTGACAGGTGGGTTTATTATATCCCATTAATTAAATAGGTAAATATTAATGTTTAATGGTATCAAAGCGTATATGGGAGTTTATCCAAAACTCAAAATTGGGAACATGGGACGTTATCCCAAGCCCAAAGCAGGTACATGGGTGGTTATCGCAAGCCTAACATGTTATTAATGTCTTTTTGGGTAGCCTTAACATGACATTTTTATAATTATTATTAGTACATATTTTATACCACTATTTTATTACCAGATCTTATACCAATTTTATATTCTCATGGATCATATTCTTTAATTCCTTTATGATTTATGTCTTATTAATTTCAAAGATTTATTCCATGACTAGTGATTATATGAATTGTTAGGTATGAATTTAAAATATTGATCTCATTTCCTCATACCATTATACTCATGATATACTTAAATAAGATAATTGATGGATATCTCCCTTATTTTCCATTAATGAAAATTTGATCTCACCCTTTCTTATGTTTACTTTTTCTTGGGATATGAAGAATTTTTTTAAGTATGATATTTCAAAGAAGGTTTGTAGTTGTTAAAAACTAAATGGGAGATGATATAGAACTCTTTTTCACCAATTTTTTATATATCCAAGTTTACAAATACCCTAATCATTTATGGTTATGGCATGGATTCTATTGATATATATCAGTTATTAATCTAATGATATATAATACATGTATATATAAATTTTATGTCACTATATGGTTGGGGTAGGAGTTTATTTTTCTTAACTCTCATGGATATTATGGGGGGTAGGCTTTGCTTACTAGGGATTATAATGAAGTGAGATTGATTTATTTTAGGTATTTACATTTTTAATGAAAATTCATGTGGGGATTTTTCATAATTACTTATTTCTAAGTATCTCCTGTAATTAATTGAGCATGTGCATTAATGGTGATTAAGAAGATAACTTTATAATTAATTAACTAGATTATATCTTTCATCATGGCCATTTTTTTACTATATTCTATGTTTAAACATGAAATAGAGTCACCATTATCCATAAAAAACATAAATAATTAACCATGCTAAAAGTGGGGCTTGGTAGATAGAGAGTGTTTTCTTAGGCCAAGAGATTCAGGTGGACCTTATTTTGAAATAATTGTGGTTGTTAATTCATTATTTTATTACTCTTTATCACAAAAACCTTTAATTTCAATTTCTTGACACATTTTCATATTTTTTATTCTTATAAAATCAAACGATATATAGATTTCACTCATATTAGAATAGTTCATCTTAAATATTATAATTAAAGTATTTTCTTGCACCTTTTCTTTGTGTGTTTGACTATGGTACTGGCATTAATATATTAATCCTTAGTATTTTTAGTTTTTTATGGTTCTAATCTTTAATAATTAGAAACTAGTTTGGGGAAGTAATGATGCACTGCAACCGTCCATATGTGTGTGTGTGTGTTATTGGAAATAATGTAGGAAAAAACTCATTCATCTTCAGTAGTTAGTCATAGATCCATCACAAAGATATGTAAAGAGGAGTATGATGAATTATGGGTTTGATTCACAACATCATTCTTCTACTAACATATTGCCTTCATTTTGAGATTGGTTTGTAAAAATTAAGACTTTTTATTGTAAGATTATATTTTAAAGGTTTTTATAAATTGAGTTTTACATTTACATGCATGGTTTATATATTCCAAGGAAAAATAAATCCTCGTCGGTATATTTTTATCCCTCAATGATATTTTACAACCCTTTCAAATCAAGGAGAACACTTAAGGCCTTAAAGTGATTAGATTTGAGTATTAATATTTAGGTACCTGGGCCATAGTGTTACAGTGATCATTGGTTATTTAAAAATAACTATTGTAAATTCTTGAACCATAATTAGTCCACTACATTGTGTTTTAGTAGTTTTGGATGTCAAAAATCAACTCGAGTTAGCCCTGAACAGGTCACCCGATCCGATCAACGACAAGCCCTGAGAGTCGTTCCCAATCCTCTCAAGTTGGCGATGAGCACTAATTTCATCATAAGAGATGGTTGTAAGGGTTTTTTCCAATAAAATAAATAAGGAAACTGAACATAAAAAGTATAAAATCAAAATCAATATGATTTAAAAACTTTTCATTCATTATAATTAGAATTAAATAAGAAATAAAATAACCAATAACTGATACTAAAATACCAATACTAAACCTCACACCCAAGATACCTTCATTTGGCCTCAAGTGTCACTCTCTAATCTACAACCAACTATCATACAAGGTGATAGAACCGAATCTTAAAACTAAAACCGAATCTAAAAAGAAGAAAATACTATTGTAATGAGTATTGAAACTCAGTAGGTAGGCCCAAATAATTCTATTCCCAATGCACATTATTTAAATAAAGAAATATTTAATAGAAATTTTGAACAACAGGGTAAAAATATAGGTTTTTACACACTTTCATTTAGAGAAAACAAATCACAGTCTCAACTCATTTCCCTCATATTTTGAAACAAGGCTCATTCATGTAAGGAATGTTAGGTTCATAAGAGATGAGTAAAAAAGGAAACCAGTAGGAAAATTCCATTTTTCATGTTTAATGGAAAATAGGTAAAATATAAATTATTTGAAAATATCATTCTTAAAACCATTCTAAAAAATCACATTTTCACAATCTACCAAAAGAACACTAAAACTGAGCACAAGGATAATGATTTGGCACAATGAAGGAAATGATACTAATAGTACTAGAAATGGAGGAATATAAGAATACCTAGTAACTCAGAGGAGAACCAAAACATACTAATACATGATACCCCATCCCTGGTATCATTCCACACATAATGAAATCATAGCTCCTAAATGTCTATCCACCCTAACTCATTATAGACAAAGAGGCCAAATATTATACCAATAAAACCAAATATCCACCTACTATGGGCCACTAGTCAGTCTGTGAACTATCGGTGTAGCAAATATTCTCATAATTCCTCTTTTTTATGCCCGGTTCCCATGAAATTTTCACAAAGGGGTGTGAAACATTTCAAACAACAGTCTATATATATGTAAAACAATACACATCACACAAATCGGCACAACCCTAGACTTCTCAAGGAGTATTATTTTCCTTAAAATAATTATTATATAATGGAGGTACCATACTAACGACACCCCCATCCCATGATAAAATAACAAGGAAAGACACACACCTAACGGGGTTTTCCAAATGAATCCATTTTAAGAGAAATGACAAATGGGCCCCAAGTCACTTTCACATATCAAACCCTTTATAAAGAACCACACACAAATCAATTTCAAAATCAAACCAACTTAGAAAACCATTGATTGAAACACCAAATACCATTTGAATATCAAACTATCATTTAAAAAACTAAACTACACCCTTTAAAAATCACAAACTAGTTAGAAAAGCCAACCAGAAAATTTAAAAAGCATTTAGTGTGAAAATCCCACCAAATCCATTTCACACATACAAAGTTTTTAAGTAAAATATTTTATTTCCAATTAAAAAATAATTCAAATCATGAAATATCACTATTTAATAATTAATAGAGGTTTAAAGATCGTGTAATCAATGAAATCTTAAAGTTAAAGAAGATATGAAAAGGGATCTTACCTCAAATGATAAAGAAACTACTGGAATCTGGTATAAAACTTCATTCGCACCTCAACCGCACCCAAGGGATGCTAAATACAGCATAAAATAACTCTAAGAGGGAAAAAACCCCAAAAATGAGCAACCCTAGCCATGGAAATTGGTTAATATGGCCACTATGCTTAGGTAAGAAAAGAAAAATAAAGAGAAAGCGAGAAGGAAGGAGAAAGAAGCCCTAACCTTTCGATCCGGATGGAGGAACACCAAGAAAACCCCTTGGATCCCTCTTAGAGGGCCTTGAAGGTAAAAAAATCCCTCATGGGGGGTTCCTAGGTTAAAGGAGGCCATATGGGGGAATATATGGGTTAGGGTATAAAAATTGGGGAGAGAGAAAGAGTTTTTAAGGACCTGGACATGCAACACGGTTAGTCCGTGTGCTCTGTCAAACCGTGCAGATATCATTGGACTGCTACTGCCAAAAAAACAGATCAACCGCATGTCCTACCTACATAGAATGTCTAACTGAGTAGTAACCATGTGGTAGCTACTATATCACCTAGGATCTTCCACACGATTATCTCGGCCGGGGTGCACGGTTACTCCTAACCATGTGCAAGTTGTGAACCTTAAGCTATATAGCCAAAAAAAAATCCATTTTCTCCAAAAATCAATGGGGAAAATAATAAATAAATCTATGGAGATAATTAAAGAAATAAATTCTCTAAAAATTCAAACCTATCACATCCGGTTCTTTAGAAAATAAAAAAAAATCCAACCCGAACTAGGATTGAAGATGAATCCCAAAACCTGGGTGTGAAAATTATCCACACCATAACACTTTCCATCCCCAGAAATCCAACCAAAGGCATATACCAAAATCAAAAACAAATACTATTTTAAAACTCTTGTAAATTTTCAATGAATGAAAAAAATGGAAAAATACTACCAACTACGAAGAGCTAACAAAATGAACTTGGGAGACCAAATAGACTCCTTGCTAAGTACCACCCACCCCTGTAAGTTTAAACACCTCTAGTGGACTGGTCTAAAAAGGGGATAGGAATTTCATGACACCAAATCCAACCAAAAAACATAACGCATCGAATATTATCAAGTTTAACTCACACTATTCTCCCAGAACAACAGACGAATTCAAAACGCCATCTCAAAATTACCTCTATAACCTTACATAACCAAACCACTGGAACATTTCCATTCTAACATTCACCCAAAGTAAGAAAGTAGAATTTAGTAGTTCTTTACAAAAACATCCACCACCAAACCAATACTAGGAAAAAACCATGATATTGAAATGGGGAGGCCTGAATGGACTCCCCACCATTAGAAATGAATCGCCATATGAGACGAAGGAAAAGACCAAACTAGGATACCAAAAAGGGCAGGCCCAAACAAAATCCCCACCATAAGATATTGGTTCACACCACTTTATATTGGGGAAGTCAATGAGACCCCTAGTGGTTCTCCCCACCATAATAGTTATAGAGATCAAACGGACTCGAGAACCTTCCCACAAAACCAAAGATTCTCACCACAGGGGGATGGAAGGGAAGGGCCCAACTAATGGACCAAGAAAATCACAACTGACAACACACAAAAACATCAAATCCCCAAATAACCTCAACCCATACACACTTGATTCATATAGATGGGACAAATAAGGGCCATAAAAAGGGAAACTCACACTCAGTGGGATATAGACACGAGGATTATAAGAAGAAGAAAGGACTAAACCTCTCCATAAACACGGGAAACCTTGCACACCCAAATGTGTCATAATGTGGAAACAGGGTTCCCACATTGTTTTATAAAAACGGAACCATTAAAACTAGAATAGCTACACCGGAGGCTCGAACTGCCTCCATAATCCGAATTAAGGATATAGATTAAACCAAGGCCATTCACACCATCAAGGTTCTCTTGAATATTCTCTAGCTTCACTCCAGGACCTATGGTTGTAGCTCGGATGGTTGAAGCATCTCATGCCTCGCATTCAGGCTTTAGATACCCCCGAACAAAACTTCTCCTTCTGGTTCCACAAGTAACCACACCACACTACAGGCCGAACCAACAGACCCTGACATACCCCAAGACTCACTCTGCCTCAACATGGCACTTTACTATGACAGGGACCTAAAATATGCATACACATAATCATGTTCACCTTGAATAGGGAACAATGACAGAAAGGATAAAAGGAGAAACACTACTATCTAAAACTAAGAAACTTGGAATTAATGAAGTAATAATACAGTCCTCTCAAAAATTAAGTCCCAAAAAGGCTCCACAACATCCATCTTTTCATTTTATAGAGAAATAAACACTACCAGACACCAAAAAAGATGACCCCTACAACTGAGCGAAAAATTATAGGGAGAGGGATCCCAACCAAGGTCCCAGAAAACACACGATTCTTACAAATGGAAATAACATCCCCTTACAACCAAACTCACCTCCCTGGTGTCCTAGAATAAACCTAGCTCAGAGAAACCAATCAAAGATCCAAATATCCTTTCTCAGACAATAGATAACACTAACAACTTCAAACCATATGTCCCTACTTATTAATTGGAACTTTCCCTTCACTTCTTCCAGATTGAACCTTCAGACGCAACCGTGTCAAATTCTATCCTCAATGACTCAGGCCAATCGAGAAACTAAATATTCCTTCCACATCTCTTGCATCTTCCCTCCCACGGTAAGAGGATCCTCTCAACCGAAAAATAAAGGGGTAGATTAAAATTCCAAAATCCAAGATGGAGATCCTTTCATTGATCAAATGGGGGGTTTCCCGCTAGAGAGGTCACTCATGACCACATTCTGAACATACAACGACTCTTCATGGGGGTGCACTCTAGCCAATGAGGAGAAACCAAGGACCCAACAGTATTTGTCCATCGCACAAGGCATACCGCAAACAAACAAAAAAATGAAAAGGAAACCACCACCAAGGTTTCCTGAAAAACTTTTTAGAAAAATCAGCAACAAGAATATAAAGTATAACCACTAAAAGATCTGAAAGAATCCTCAGGATCAAACACCTCACAACTGACTTTCTCAAAACACAGGAAGACACACCACACCACTTCTTTAAAATAAATCACCTTTCGAATTAAAACATGATTTTTGGGTTACACACTCACCAATGAAATTCCATGGAGTATCACACATGCATATCCTTGTGCCATATCAGGCACCCATTCACGTTCTCACACATTCCCATGCATCTGGACACCCATGGAAATTCCAATGGTTACAAACAAAACTTTTTTCACAGTTTAATACAAAGCATTCAACCCACATATCTATTTCAAAACTCTCTAAGACACTTAAAAACCCATTAATCGCAAAAATTCAAACCCAATTCAAAACTCAAAAAACATTTCCATAAAAATAACACCAAACATTCAATTTAAAACCCATTACCAGACCTTATACATCCTTTACAAATCATTTTACTCAATTTCAAGATTTATAAAACATTAAAACAATTCAATAATAGCACAACCAAAACCATTTTTAGACTCCACCCTTTATTTTAAAAGCATCTCATCCCATTCAAAACCATTTCCAAACACCAATTTTCTTGATTTCAAACATTTTTCAATAGTTCAACCCATCCAATTAAACCATTTTTATTTTACCCAAAAACTTCATATCACAAAAACCCAATTTTCCAAGACATCCTTAAAACAGGTCATGAAAATCCATTTTCCACTATCCAAAAAAATCATTACCATTTTAAATTCAACATTTTACAATTCCAAAATAAAACTTTTCAAAACAATTTCCAAAATTATGGAAAATCCAGACAATTCAAAAAATGGGAACTAGCATCAATGGGTGACTTGGCCAAATGGTTGGTATCCATATGCCAATCACACCACTATCATGAGGAGCATTCTTGGGTAATTCCCTGGCTCTGCAAGTATTTCTAGGCCCTTCAAGCTCACAAAGGTCACTTTCCCAACTCCATTTTAATTTAACAACAACACACAATACACAAAAACCAAAAGACACCAACATACTTGGACATCCCCTGGAAACCCGATGTTTGAAATGAGAAAAGGATCATGACTTACATCCCATTCCTATACCCTGAGCTCAAAAATCCTAATCCTTCTACCATAAAATCCCCAAATTATAATGGGTGCTCTAATAAGAAAGTTCCACTAAAGAGAAGACCTACTCTAATACTATTTTATCAAGAACCAACCTAATTCAACCCTAAACTGATCACCTGATATGATCCATGGCAAGGACTGAAAAATGTTCCCAATCCTCTTGAGTTGGAAACAAGTGCCAAGGGAATCGTAAGAGACAATGGTAATGGTTTCTCCCAATAAAATAGACAAGGAAATTTACTATAAAAGGGATAAAACCAAACTCAATACGATTTCCAAAATTTTCATTCTTTATATTTACAATTAAAGAAGAAAAAAATTAACCAACAGATGATACTGAAATAACTAGATTGAACCAAACACCCAAAAAACCTCCATGTGGCCCCAAGGGTCACTCTCTAATCCACAACAAACTATCATCCAAGGTGATAAGACTAAATCTGAAACCTAACACATAAGTTAAAAAAATAACATACAATAGGTGTGAGTATTAAAACTCATTATATAGGCCCAAATAATTCTAGTATTAATGCAAAATATTTAAATAAAGAAACATTGATTAGAAGGTTTGAACTACAATGTAAAAATATAGGTTTTTCAACACTTACATTTAGATTAAACAAATAATGTTCTCTATTCATTACCCAAACATTTTAAAAAAAGGATCATTCATGTAAGGAAGGATTGGTTCATAAGAGAGAAGGAAAAAAGGAAACAAACATGAAACTTCCGTTTTTCATGTTTAAGGTGAAATAGGGAAAAAGGTATTCTTTCTAAACATCCTTCTTAAAATCCTTATAACAAACCACACTTTCACCATCAAAACATTTGATATATTTAAAATCATTACCTATTTATTCATGATGATTAATGTTTTGATTTTTTTTATTCATTTAAGGGGTTATAATCTAAAAGATACCAAATAGGAAAGGATATATTTTACAATCTCATTTTTTTGGGATTGCGTTAATTTTTGTAGAAAGAATATTATAATCCATACATCATAAAATCCATATAATTTATTATCCTCTAGATAATTAGAGAGTTTTTGTATTTTCTTTTAACTATTACTATCTTTTTCACCTGAATAAACAAAATAAATGTTTAAAATAAAAACTAATTTTATTTCTCTTCTAGTTAGATATATTTTTCTTTTATTACTAAATGATTTATTAAGGATATTTTAATTTATTCTTTACTTTTTAAATGTTTTTAATGGAATATTTATAATGTTCTCAAAAAGTTTTATTTTTTTCTTTTTTATAATAATTTAAAAAGAATATTTTAAATGTATATAACATTAAGAAACTTTTCCACTGCTATAATCATTTTTTGATATTTAGCTTCTTCTATACATTTTCAATTGTATTACAAAGAAAACTCTTTAATGAAAGATTATTTTAATATTTCACTTAAATTTTCTTTATTTTTTTAAAAGGATGTTATTTTATTACAAAACCTATATTTCAAATAAACTAATCATCATCTCTAATATATTAATAATTTTTTGTTCGTTAACATTCTCTTGTAAAATTCACTTTCCTATGATTATTGGATACTACATTTCTCTTAAATATCTATATAATCTATATCATGTATATGATTAGTTCCTAAAACATATACCATTTGGACATATGGTGTCTTACTTTTAATGATATTTGATTGACTGGGTAAATATTGATGTTATATATTCTTTACTCAATACAGATATTTTTTGATAAGGTGTGTTATTTATTAATTGAATTAATAATTCAAAATATAAGGAATGAATTGGACATATAGGAATTGGTGTTCCCAATTATATATATCCCCTTGATTCCTAAACGGATCTCATTAATCAATTTAGTTGGCCAAAATTATTATATGGATTTTTGTTATATACCAACGCATCAATTAAAATATTCATTCTCAAACTTTGATGATAATAATATAATGATGTCTAATATAATGACATCCAATATTATGAATTTCAATTATTGAAAATTCAATTATTATTATCCATGATATTATTACATTGATATTATCTGTGGATTCGCACATGAGCCTCATCCCAGTTGGTGAGGTATCCTTAAGTGCATCCACAAGACCCAGGTTCAAAACTAGGCAGAGGAATATTTTTTGGATACTGTAATATTACTTTAGCAGGCACTATAGCAGATTGTAGCAGGCACTATAGCAGTATTGTACATTATGCATTACTGTAGCAATTACTGTAGCAGTACTGTAGCAGGTACTATTTGGTATTGTAGCAGTTAGAACTATTCACCTTGGGCCACTCGTTAGGGATTGGAGTTCTTAAGGCCTTCGGGACACCCAGGCCTTTGGGTAAGTAGATATTTCAGGCCAATTTTAAGGCCTTGAGGCCACCTCAAGTCCTTCGGGCCACATGCAGTTTCCCCAGACATACTCTTCCAAAAAAGAGCATCCCTAGAGGAGGATTCATAGCAGGATCACTCACCAGAGCAGAACCAATATATTTTGTATGAATGAGAGGGTATGGCTATGCCATCGGGGCCAGCTTGTTCCTGCACGGGAATCTTATCCAGACGGCCATGCGAAGGTAGAGAGCTACCATCACGATGGAGATGCAGGGGAGGGGCAATTCCTTATAGTTATAGTCTAGTTGAATTCCTTAAGACCTTCAGGTCATGTAATGTCTCTTAAGCCTATGGGCCTTGTAATCATTAAGCCTACGGGCCTTGTAAGGGTTCCCCCTCATCCCTTGAAAGGGGGGGTTACCAAAAATCAATAAAAATGAAGGCCTTCAGGCCATTCGGGTATATTATCCATGGATTCATTTCATGATCAAGTTATTGATTAAAGGGAATGTGTTTTTAGTTATCTACATTTTCTATATATATTATGCCTTATTTACTCAAGCTATCTTCCATTTTATGTAACCCTTACTAATTATTTGAGATCACCATTATTTTTTCCCCTTTCCCTAGGATATTAATAATAAATCTTTGAATGAGTTCCAAGGATGCAGAATGTTTACTTATGTAATGTTTTATATTGTATTACTTATGTTTAATGGGTGTCATGTATGTATCTTTCTCTCAATAATACAAAAATTATCATTCATTTAGGATTAGATCCCACATATTTATTTTAATGTAATAAAGTAAAAATTGACTCTGGTTTACTGGAGATAGGGATGTTACATGCTCCCTAGTGTTCTTAGTAGAATCTCTATAAGAAACGAGGACGGAAAAAATAGTCATAATCAAAACCGTGGTGATATATGACCATTTTAAAAAAATAATTATGGTATCATTATGGGTTATAGTGGATGTGGTGAGGGTAGTCAGATTATTCCATTGTATTTTATAGTTTTAGTAAGAATCTGGCGCCAAAATAGTCATTTTTGAAGCCACGATGTCATGGAAGAGGTCAACCATATTTCTAAAATGAAAAAAAAAACAATGAAAAAATTTAATGGGCATATTCCATTTTGAATTCCTAGGATTTAAAATCTTTTTCGAATGATCCCCACTATGTTTTATTGGTTCCTTCACCACACAGTAGTGGTGTCACTAAATTTTTATAATAAATCCAAGGTGTTATTTCTTCTTCTTTTTTTATATTTTTTTTTATTTTTTCTATTATTAGATGTTATGGTAGTATGGATAGTATTTTTTTTTGTAGATTTAGTTACATTATTTATGGGGTTTTGATATGATTGGGTTCTATGGAGTTCATTTATGAGTTTGGTACTATTTAATCATTGGTTGTTCTTCATTCTCGCACCACTTTCATTAAAACATTAATTGAGGTGGGTGACTTAGAATTTCTCCAATTTATTTATCATATAATTGTGGAATTATCAAGATTTGTTTTCAAATGGGTATATAAATATAATTTTTCTAAGATGATAATGAATTAAATAGGAAAAAAATAAAATAGAATGGGTGGTGATACTATTACGCATGTTTTTCTATCTTGTTTCCTTACCTTATTATTACCTTGTTTTGTTGATTGATTTTTTGATCAAGTATGTTTGTGTGTTCTCCTTGATATTTTTAGTATTAATAATAATTTATAAATAGGAAATAAATTATATATTCTAAAAAAGAAGATAATTGGGAGCCTCAAATTGATGTATATAATTATTGAGTTTAATCATGCGAGATTTCATACTTTTGTTATTTTTTATGATGTTGTTTTTATTCATGGTGGAGGTGGTTGGTTATTTTGTGTTTTATTGTGATTAGTACGAAGGTTGTTGTTATATTTGGCTAGTGTGTCTTTGTGTTCCTATTATAATGAGAATGGCGAAGGTTTTGTTTTTTGTTGTTAGTGGGTCTTTTTGTGAAGGTGCTGATGGTAGTGTGTGTAATAGTTTCTTGTATATGCAATGGTGATAAAAATGTGAAAGAGATGGATTAAAAATATAGTGTAAGAGGGATTAAATGGTTAAATAAAATGTATGGTAATGGAATATGGTAATTGAATTGAAATTTTTAAAATAGGGGGTTAATTTAGACTAAATGATTGGAATTAAAAGATAGAAAAAAGTTTGTAATGTGGCTGGTAATATGAAATTTAATAATTAAGTAATGAACAGAAAGTAAGGGTTATCATGTGGTCATTGAATGATGATAATATGTGCGGTTAGAAGTGGAAGCAGTCATTGATATGGGATTACAGTGATGTAGTTATTGTTATCGGTCATAGTAATTACCATTGGATTGCATTTTTTATCTATTATATTATATCTATTATTTATTATGCACCAACACTTGATTTGGGTAACTTTATTGATGAACGTTTAATGTCTTGGCTCCTAAGTGTTTTCCCTAACATCTAGGATAAAGATGGTGTGGAGGGATGACTACTCCACCTTCCCATATCTCTCCTTTATACATACCATAAGATATAATTTATTAATGTTATGATAATTTCTGTTGAAACATCCTGATATTTTGGATTATATTTTTTCTTCTAAATCAGTACTATATTCGATAGCTTGTTTCACACGCAAAACCTAACAAAAACGAGATGTGGAATATTAGATGAATATAATAAATAAAATTGAAGAATAATAAAACCTCTATAAAATAAAAATATTTTAATCAATTATAAATGAATACAAGATAGTATTAAGAACAATTAGAGTTTTAAAAGGGAATTTTTAAAATAAATATAGTTTTTATTTATATAATATATTTTTATTTAAAGTTAAATTTATAAAATTTATAATTTAAATTTTATATAATTAATTTTATTTTAATTTCATCATGTCAAAATTAGTTTAGGGTAAATTTTTTATATTTTTCTCTAATAATTTATTTTTAGGTAAATATGTTAAAAACATCATTCTTACAAATATTGTAATGTTTATAATTATATCATGAAATAATTATTAATTAAAAATTTATTAAAAAATTTATTAAACCAAAAATATATTTCAGGAGTTAAATTATTTATTTAAAAATACTATGTTGAATTGGTGAAACTCGCGCATATCATTTTGCAAACTGAAGTAGTATTTTACTCTAAAAATTATTTTTATATACTTATATTAAAAATTAGTCGTCATCACTTTTATAAATTAAATATAAAAAAATTTATTTCAAATTTTAGATCATAATTATCATATTATATAATAATTTCAATTTCACTTTTAGGCATAAAATTATGATTACTATGATTAAATATAATTATTGTGATAATGGTAAAACTACTAGTTTCAATAAACTGTTTTACTAATGTATTATAATTTTTATCTAATAAATTAAATAATTATATTTTAAATAATAAATATAATATAATTTTTCAACTTATTTATAATATTATAAAAACTCATTTAATTAGTGACCAACACTAAATAATATTAAGAATACATAATGATAAAAATGTTGTTCTACTAAAAATAGTTTTTTCTCTATATTATATGTTTTAATATAAAAGTGAACTTTATTATATTTAGAAATTGAATTAAATTAAATATATTATAAATTTATATTCATAATACCCAAATTTTTTATGAGTTGTTATTTTATAATTTTAATTAAACATATATTACTTAGTTAAAAACTATTTACCAAGGTAAAAATGTAATTGATAAAATGTAAAAACCTAAGGTTAAATGACTTAAAAAATGTTTAAAACATGTGTAAAAATTTATATTTGAGAATTTATCAACATTATATCACCAAAATCTCCACCATTTATCACTTTTGAAACTATTTACCCATTAATAGTGACATTCCATAATTGAAAAATAATGAGTGTTCACAAAAATTCCCTTTTCTTCACTTATTAAAGGGGATTACTTAAACCTAATAAAAGTTACACATACCATTATAAATTTACATCAATTAATACCCAATTTTCCTATAATAGTATTCCTCTATAGTAATTAAATTTCCCTATCACTAGAAGTTATCATAATCCCTTTATTTCCATGGATACTTTCAAGAGGGAGTTCATGGTCCAACGTGGGTATTATTTAATCCTTAACCTATTATTCTTAATATTTACCTTCCAAAACTATCATAAATATAGTAATATAATTAAATAAGTATAATTATTAAAATAAAGTTTTACTATATTAATTTATCAATACTTATTTATTTTTTCTCATCAGCTTAGAAAAACAAATGAATTTTGATCATGTGTTTGTGTGGACTACCACCTCCATGAAGAGGTGTCTTCCATTTTTCACCCCCAAATCTCTTAGCTAGTTGTAAGGATAGAATTAAAGAATAAATATGAAAGATATAATTTTTTTTATTAATATACAAATTATAATTTACCTTTATTCCCTCTTATTCACGGGGAAATTAAAATGTTGACCAAACATTGTGTGGACTACCGCCTCTATGAAGTAGAGTGCCTCATTTTTTATATATTTATTTATTATTAATTAAAATATAATCAAACATAATACAAAACCTTAAAAATATCTAAATTGTATCATTATTCTTCGGTAATAATTATATCATGCCAAAATAACAGCTTTCATAACCATAATCAACCAATAGTTATGGTTAGTTCATGTTTGGGTCAGTCTAACTACTTACTTGAACAATGAAATACACATCTATCATGGATGATTATGGAAACATAAAAACATATATTATTATAATTTAATAAAAAACATGATTTTATTATGATGATGGAAAAGTTATATTAATTGTTTAACTTATTATTAATATATCACCTTCAATCCCCAAAATTGCCGAAATAAGTCAACATTGATTCCAATTTCATGCAACATAAATAAAACACATATGAAATGAGATAAGAGATTTATTAAAAAAAATATAAATAATATTAATTAAAATATCTAGGAATTAAAAACTTATTATCAAATAATGTTTATGAAAATTGACATCATAAAGCATTTGTGAAATAATTAAAGTTACTAACACCCAATGTTAAAAATAAAATATAAATAACTAATATATTCACAATAAATGATAATAAATGAATTATATAAAATAAAATTTATATAAATAGGGTTATAAAATGGAATATTAAGATATTTATTCTTTTAACAATATTTTAGAGCACATTTGACTAAGGGAATAACTTAATTGTTTCTTATCTCAATTTTCACTCATTGGGAAAAAACATCTTATTATACAACATGAATTCATTAAAATGGTTTATCTACTTACCCTTTAATATTTAATATCATGAAACTCAAATTTTTCATGGTATTTAAGTCTTAATTTTAAATCATATCATTCACGTGCTTTTGATTCAAAATTTTATAATGTCATATAGGGTTATTTGTCTCTATTTTAATTTCTTAATAAATAATTATTATTATGTACCATGATATTGTTAATATGGTGTGATAAAAACCTAATTAATTCATTTTAGAATATTCATATAATTCATAGGGTTTGAATAGTCATACCATGTTCTTTCTATAAATGTATTTTGATTCAAATAGTAAAAAATTAGAAATGTTCTTCATTAACTCAACTCCCTTTGTTATATTAATATGATCCTTCTTTAAATTCTTTATCCCAAGATTTGTTTCTTCCACCATAAGATTTTATTTCATGGTAATTAATATATGGTGTAAAATTACTTTTAATTTAAATCTATTAACTTTATAAAAAAATTACACAAAAATGTATATTATTGTTGAGAATAATTTGTATCCTCTTTAATGATGGTTTCCCCTCCTTGTCCATATTTTCCTTATAGCCAATTTTATCGTTTATATTTGAAATCCCAATTTTGTATTATCTTATATGACCTTCATATTTCCCTTATATTCTTCTCAAATGGATGTCTTTATATCTCTTTTTACGATGTGGGTTTTTAGTAATGGTACTTTAGAATATTAAGAACATTTTTCATCCTTTAAAAATAAAATGTTTTATATTCCACCCTAAATTTAAATTTTAAAACCTTTATAAATTTTAAAGGATCAATTTTTAAAGTTTATTTTTATAATTAAATATATTTTTCAAGGTTTTCACTTCACCTTTTCAAAAATGATGCATGAATTTGATATGTAACTTCTTATTTTACATAAATGATAAGAACGCTTTTGAATAACCTTTTTTATTGTTTCACTTCAATTTTACTCCTTATCTCAAAAATATTTATCTACTTGGAAATTTATTTTCATGAATTACCCTTTACATTTTCTTATATTTATTTTGTGGATTAAATTTAGGGAAATCCATTATTGCCTTTGTCTTTCCTACTCATTTAATGTTTATTATTTTTCCTCTAATATATTTCCTCTATAAACAAGCTATATTTCCTTCCTCTGACATAAGGGTGTTCACCTAGATTCAATACATTGATTTATTTTGGAAATTATTGACTTAATCATATTCCCTTTATCTATACAGTGTAAATACCAAATTATCTATTATCTTGATTGAAGTGTATTTACATATAAATTTATTAAATATCCTTGGATACACATTTATTTTCCATGGTTTTATCGCATTATAATTATAGATAGAATTATGAATGTTTTACTTTTGTGGATTCATTGAAAAATTATATGAAACCCATTTTATTTTCATGGGTTTTTTATGTTATTATGAATTATTGGCTTTAAGTATCACTCATATTTATGTATGATAATGTGTGGGATCCTATATTACCCTCCAATGCATTGGTTAAGGTCTAACATATCTTGAGATAGAAAAGTGTGAAAATGATTGGGCTTGTTCACAAAGGCATAGGCATGATTGTTATTTCTCATGTTTCTAGATCAAAGACATGATTGGGTTTTTAAAAAAATTCTTGTCCATGATTTTGTTTACTCAGAAATTTTCTTATTCTTATGTTTGTGCCACATTTTTATTCTTATTTTTATGACTACATTATCTTCTCATAGATCATGTTTATTGATTCATTTTTTCAAAATATTTTTATTCATTTATTATAATATGACATTTTATATTCCATAAATCATGTATCATTAGTTATTATTTTTATATATTATTTGATTATTCAAATATTCTCATCATATGTTCACTTATAATCATTGATTGTATTCACTTATGCTTACCCTAACTGTGTATTTGAGCGCAACCCTTTATTCTATTACCATTTCCCCAAGTAATGAAGATAAGAAAAGTATGAAAGGTATAAAATAATATCTTATGTTGATAATTAGAGGGAAATGTTGAAGACCAGTTATAAATTAATTATTTTCTTATATAGTGAAAAAAAAGTCCATCAATTGAAAATGGCATGAGTTTTATTAGTTAATGTTTTATCCTAATTCTCTAAAACACTAAACCTAAAAGGTATTGGGAATTTTTTGTAATGAAATATTTTCATAAATTCATTTAAATGGGATAGTATCATCCATGGGACATCATAGTTAGTATCTTAGTGGGTTTTAGATAACTTAGAATATTGAGATGTTATTAGTTCAGGACAATTTAGAAGTTAGAAATGTCATCAAAGTTTATTAAGTTAATGTTGATCAAAATTTAAAATGTATAGGTTTATGGAAATTTTGTGTTTTTCAAACACATCTTAGTTTTTATTTATTTTGTTGATTCAAAAAAAACATACTTTTATTCTAAAAATTTTATCTTAAGTCTTTCATAAAATAGTTTTGAGAAGTTTATCTTACATTGGGAAAAGTTTTTTCATTTACGCAAAAAAAGTTTTATCTTATGATAATCAAAGAATATATTTCATCTAATAAAAAATGGAAAAATTATCTATATTAAGTTTATCTAAGACACTATATTATAAAGAAAATGTTTGGGTTTCTGAATGATCCAATCAAATGCTTTAGTTAGAATGAAAATATGTTATCTTACCAAAAAATATATTAATAAAAGATTGTCTTAAGAGAGTCAAAGAAGTTATAAAAGCTATGTATCACACCTAAGTAAAATATTCATCTTACACTAAATAATTATGATACATATGATTGAATTTAGTTTTTCTTTAAAAGAATATGAAGAGTTGTTTTATCCTATGAAGTCTCTCAGGAAGTTATCTTATGATAAATAGTACTTCCAACTGAATATCTTAATAAGATCTAAGTGTTATGCATAATATCAAAATTACTTTTCTAATCTCTTGATAATTCATTTCATGCATTTATAGAATATTAGAAAAGTGATTCTCCATTTAAGTAAAGATCAATCCATAAAAGCCTTTCCATGGATGGAAATATATAAAGAACAAGAAGATCTCTGACATCGCTGCTGCAAAATTAATTTTTATATTCAGAAGATATGGATTCATGTCTTTTATAGAATATCCTACAGAGTTATCATTTCATGGATCACTTTTTTGTTAGGATTATCTCATGTTTAAGTTCAAAATTATATATAAAAGGAATAGTTAGTCACTGTATAAAAAATAATAGAATATGATGTATATGAGATAGATGAATGTGAATAATTATTGCAACACTCATTCCTTGAATTATTGTACATAGAAAAGATCAAACATAAATTCTATTATTCTGCTTACCAATTCTATCAATTGAGCTGAAGATCATCTCTGGATATACTTAAAGACTATCATATTCTCTAGAAAAATATTTGACCACTTTTAGTTATTCCTTGCAACTATGTGCTAAAATCATTTCATTTAAATTTTATTCATTATTTTGGTTTATAATCGGTATAAGAGTGTATTTTCAGACCATGGATAATTTTTGTAAAGGGAGATCCTCTTTTTAATATCTTTTACCTTTTTGTTAAGTGACAGCTACTTGTACTAAGTTTGGTGCCCTCAATGGAAGGGATTTTATGGTGAAAATCACCAAACTAATAGAGTAGAGTGTTTGTAGAGTAGACTAGGTTATTTCTATTCCCAAAACCATAATAAATATTTTATATTTAATCTATTTTCTATGAGTTTTTATTTATTCTATTTATCTTTATTAATGAAAAATATTTGAATTTTTAAACTTGAAGAGGGATTTTTTTTTTAAAGAATTTTTTTTAACTCAATTCACCCCCTCCCCTATAGAGTGTTCTACAAGCCATTATCTGGGACAACAATTAGTATCAAAGCTTGTGACTCTTGAGTTCACACATATAAATGGTTTAATTCCAAAGATATATTTTCAAATGGCTACCATGGATGATAACCAAAATGGTGTGTCAATAGTTATATATTCATACTTCAATGGTAAAAATGATGATTGCTAGAAAGTATGCATGACCATTTACTTGAAGAATGTTGTCTTGAAAGTTTATCTCAAAGCAGTAAAGCCCTATAAAATTCCTAATACGTAACCTTAAACATGGGATGCTATAGTTGAATAATATTTTTATCTAAACTCTGAATCTATGAATGCTTTAATCTTTGTATTATGATTATATGAGTTCAATGGAGTTTCTCAATGTCAAATAGAACATGAAATATGGACAACTATATCAGTTTCATACAAAGGTACTGACAATGTGAATGCTCTAATATATGATACAACCAAAATTAAGTTCAATACATTCAAAATAGATAAAGGATAAATTATTACTCAACTGAATGGAAGGATCATTTATATTGTTAATAACAATACTTCTCTAGGATAACATGTCACTGAACTCGTACAAGCATTGAAAGTTCTTATATTATTACCACATAAATTGAGTGGAATCTCAATTACCATCATAGAATCTATAGAAATAAAAAGTTTCAAGATAAAATATCTCATTAGAATCATAATGATGTATCAAGATGAAGTTAGAGAGAACAAATGTTCAAAATGTAAAATTCCTCTATTAAGGTTTCAACTTATAAGAAGTAAAGGAATAAAAAAATCATATAAATCAATAAAACATGTGAAAAATAAGACTCCTCAAGTTATTCTATATCAAATGATGTGCTTACACAGCTTCCTCAAAAATTCAAAAAGTTTTACAATAATACAAAACACTTTATGAGACCTTTCAATAAGTACAAAAGGCATGGTGACAATTATAGAGAATTAAGATGTTGTTAGTGCAAGAAACTAGGGCATATCAATCATTATTGTATGAAAATTAAGGATGACAAGAAAAAATAAAATAAATACTTCAAGAATTATAGATATAATAAAAATAATAAAGCTATGAAGGCAACTTGGAGTGCTAGTGGGGAGTCTAGAAAATGAACATCATTAGAATAATAATATGGGTTTATTAATCAAAAGGAAAACATTTTCTTTATGGTACAGTCAAATGAGGTACATTTTTATTATTCTTCAAAGCATGAAGTTGAATAAAAAAATGAAAACTTCTCATATGAAAAATTAAATGAATATTGTACTATGTTGGAAAAAAGTATGAAATATTTAAAAATAAATATAAGGACCTTATAAATTCTTATAATAATTTTTTTAATGGAGAGGAGGACCTAAATAAATAGATTTTAGAGATAAATAATCATCTTGAAAAATCTAGTACCTCAAATACTAAACAAGTTGAATCAATAGAGAAGATACATAAGGAAGTTCAAAAAATTAAGGATGTTACAAGTGTCTTTACTAAATGACATGATTATCTTAATAAAAGTTTGGGTCAAAGTAAAATTAAGAATGAAACGTTTGGAATAGGTAGTTAGGGTAAAAAAAACCCAAATTCTATAAATATTATTTCATGCCTAGTGTAAGATCTTGGCTTTTTCTGGAGTCATATTACGCATATTTTCAGGTACTGTTTGAGGTTTTTAAGTACCTTTGTTTTGGGGTAGTGGCTTGTGGTGTGTTTGGGTGAAATTTTAATAAAAACTAATGGGTAGTGGGTTGTGTACGGTTTGCGCACGACTTGAAAAATCGTGTAGATAAACTATTCTAACCCTACAAACCTAGACAGATAGGTCTACACGGTTCAAAAAACTATGTGACCAAACCATTCAAACCATGCTAACCAAGACAGATAGGTTCACACAGTTGGTACCCCGGTTGTCCCTAACCATGATCATATGCCTGGGAAATCATGAATGCAGGATGAAATTATCTAAGCATCCTTTTTAAAACCACCTGAACCCCCTAGACTCCCATATTTAGACCATGTCTTGGCATTGAAAAATTGTAGGTGATCCCAGATCCTTCTTGAGGGATTCCAAGGTGATTCGAACATCATTCTTCGATATTGAAAGTTCATATTAAAGATCCAACCTCTTCCCTATAAGTGGATTTCATCCCATGGATTCTCCCATTCATTCCTCTATCATTCCTTGATATTTTCATGGAATATCTTCACTGTATCCATGGATAGAAATGTATGATTTGAGATCTAGATCTTGATGCCGTTGTTCTTAATTTTGGTTTAGGTATTTAGATCTGGAGATTGATTGACGACGTTGTGCTGCTATGATTTTGGGGATTTCCATTAGGTTAACATCTGTCAATAAACCAAGTTAGGTGGTCTAAATTGAAATCCTATAGTCGTGGATTTTATATTAAATTTGGGTTTGTGGAATTTCTAGCTTTCTTGATATTTTATTTCCTATATTGGAGCAATTAGGAATGTGAAATTGACTTGTGATTTCTATGTTGATTAATTGATAATGGAATCATGGAAAAAATAAAGGGGGGTTTCCCAAATAGATATTTTTTTGAATATTGGTTATGGCTTGAGATTTTGTAATTGATAAATTGAATTTATTGTGTTAAGATAATTAATTGGGGTAATTAATTATGAAATGATTTTTGGCTATAAAAGATAATTAATTGTGAGAATTAATTATGTTCGGTAATGTTGATCAAATATAATTAATTTTGATAATTAATTATGATAAGTTTACATTTGATATGGATAATTAATTGTGAATAATTGATTATGGAATGATAATTGTGTTGATTGATTAATTAATTGATGAATTGATTAATGGATTATGTGCGTAGTTAATTGTTGAGTTAAATAATGGCCTTAGAAATGTTTAACTAGTAATTAGATTAGTAATGGAATAATGTAGATAATTATTTTGAATTAAATAATGTTTATATGGATGAGATTTTTTAGGTGTTATACATGGTGTTCTAGACCAATTTGAATTTGGGACTTGGACATGGCGTTCCTCTCTTATAGTTATCCAAGCTTGAGATTTTGGGGTTCCGGGCATGAAAACCTACACCAAATGAAATAAGGAATGATGGGAATGGTGACCTACACTGAATGAGATTGGGTTTATTGACATGAATTTCAACACCAAATTAATCATCATATTTAATGATGATTCAAATGGAAGACATGAATTAAAAATAGGCCTAATGTGATGATTAAATATTAAATGACAATGTGATAACTGTTTAATTATGCATTGTATTTATTTCTTCATGAAACTGCATACACTATCTTTTGACTGGACTCATTTTAGAAAATGGTGGTTATATCCTACTAAGTTGTACTCACACCCAATTCGGGCTGCCTGATAAACACCCGAGTAAACTTTTTTGTTGTAGGACAAGATAAGGGCAAGGCCCTGGGATAGGTTTTTGTTTGGGAATGGAGCATGGGAGACAGAACTGAATGTGGTTCAGGGCCCGGATGGGAGATCTTGTGTCTTTACTTTTAGTTCCATTGTAGACACTTGAAATTTTCATTTTCATAGTATGTTTTACCTTTCATTTGAGTATTGTATTTTCTTGTTTTGAATATCATATAGAATGGTCTTGTTCTGGTTATTTATATGCTTCTGCACTTGGTTATTTTTGTTTGATTCTATTGGTGTTTTATTCTGATAAAAGAGGGTGTAGTCTCCCCAAGACTAACATACCAGGCCATTACTTCTAGTCAGCACCATCTGGCATACGGGGAGGCGCACTTGATTACATGTGGACAACCGAATTAGGGAACCGTTTAGTGGCACCCGGGTCCAGATGTCGCAAAGTGGTATCAGAGAAGTTTTCTTTTCTTTCTTCTTCTTCAATCTAACTATTTTGGGAAAGTTGGACAGGATGATAGGAAGAGTCTTGGTTTGGTAATGATCTCATTCATGGGAATTTCAAACCCATGTATGGAATAAAATTTGAGTACTCGGGGTGGGATTGTTGTTATTATTGTTTTTTGTTACAGATGGATATTATTTAACATTGGTTGATGCACTTCTGGTGGGATGTTATATTTTTTTTATAGTAATTCAACTTTGATTTGTGCACTAAAAAGGCACGATACTTGAGTCATCAGGCATCATTCTAGGAACTTAGGGTTTTTGTGGCATGCATCATTCTAGGCACTCACAAGAAAATGGATTTTGGATAAGTTGTTGAACTTGAACTGTTTTTAATTGTTATAATATTGGAATAATGATGTAAAATTAGAATAAATGGGTTTGTAATGAGAACTTGGATTGATAAAATGAGTATGTGTAATTAATAAATTGTGGAATTAATTAATTTGATATATTGTGATTAATTAATTGTTGAATTAGTTAATGAGAAGGTATGTACCCATGTTAACCAAGCCCTAGGAGTATGGTGATTAAGGGTAGTAATGAGGCCTTGATGTTGACTATGTGGAGAGAAAAAAGGGGTAAAGGAAACATTGAAACTTGTTGTGTTAGTTTCTCCTCTTAATTAAATGTTATAAGGATTCATTATGGGACCTAAGATGTTTGTTTGGATTTGTAGAGATATGCATCCATGGTGATTTCTGAGGAAGAGACAGTGGGGTATGTCCTGGAATGAACTTCCAGACAGGGAACTTGAGGAACCATTGGTGCAACCTATGGAGGAAGGAGAACAGTTCTCAGAGAAATTTACTTGTTTCATGGAATTCATGGACAGAGACCCAAGGCGGGTTTTGAAAATCATGTCTGAGTTGATGAGGGAGTTTCAGCTGCAACACACTCCTACTTTTACTAAAAATGGTGGACCTGAGGGAGATGAATTCTGGTTTGAATCCATCTAGATGATACTTGACCATTTTGAGACTCTGCATGGGAGGAGGTTTAAGTTGGATGCTTATATTCTAGGGGTTTCAGCGAAGTATAGGTGGGACATTTAGGTACTATTTGGACAAAATGATGACATTTTATGGAAGGACTTTCTGGAGAAGTTACTAGAGAACTTATATCCAGAGACGCTAATAAATGAGAATTCTTTAGAGTTTATTCATCTGACACAAGGAATCAAGTCCATAATGGATTACACTGAATGTTTCACAGATTTACAGCATTTATCTCCAACTTTGGCGGTAAATGAGGCTTATTCAGAAAAAATGATTTCAGGACGGACTTAGGTTTGAAATTAAGTCCCAGTTAAATATATTTACACTGAAGAAATTATTAGAAGTGGTTAACCAAGATCCCATTTTATAGGGGAACCTAAATAAGGATTCTAGTAATGAAAAGTTAGTTGTCACTATATGATCTAGGAGTGTTCCTTTTAAGAGTAGGATGCACCGCTATAATAACCTTAGTCAGGACAGTGGAAAGAAAGGTGGATATCCAAGAGGAACAGTTATGCCAAATCTTACTCATGTGTTTTGCCACCAGTTTGGTAGGAAGGGACATTATCATACACATTTTCCTCTACCACCAGTGGAGTGTCAATTTTATAACAAGATGGGGAACTTGCATAAGTTTTGTAGGAAGCAGCAATAGGTTAGGGATGATGGAGGATCTTCTCAGAGTTAGAGTGTGGTAAGAGGGAATTCTACACCATATAGGTCTGGTAGTTGGAACTCTATGGGAAGAGGCGATAGAGGTATTGGATATGGTGCTTCAGGGTATGATTTCTCTTATCATCAGAGTGGTGCAACTCAAGGGAGTCAGACAACACCATAGGGAATAGGAGTAGGACAGTTACATATATTGCAGCCTATGCTTCTAGAGAGTGAGGCTGGTCCATCGAAAGTGACAGGTACTATTCTAGTTTCTTCTACTTTAGATACTACCTTGTTTTATACTAGTGTCTCTCATTACTTTATTTCTAAAAATCATGTCGATGGGTTGATCCTGGAGGTGGATTCCATAAGCAGGGTAATGAATATTGATACATTGTTTGGAACACGATCTAGGGATATCTGTTTATACAAGGGGTGTTTTCTAGAGATTAGAGAGTATCATTTTCTTTGGAATATCTATGTCCTTGGTATGACGGGCTTTGACCTAATTGTGGGTATGTACTAGCTAGTCACATACCGAGCCCACGTAGATTGTTACTGTAGGATAGTGACCTTTGTATCTTTTAAGGGTGACTAATATGTTCATCATGGAGAATGGGATATCCATGCAGGCTGAGCTGGGCCAATTACTCAGTAACTCGGATAGTTCACAACCTAAGTTTATAGTATTTTTTTGGATAATGGGTGTGGCGGGTAAGACATCCTTCCACAAGTAGTATAATTATTTTAGGATGTCTTTCCTAATGACTTTTCAGGGTTTCCACAAGAGAGAGATTTAGAATTCACTATTGATCTCATGCGGAGGGCTGAGCTGGTATCAATTCCACTTTATATAATGGAATCGACTGAGCATCAAGAGCCCAAGTCGTAATTGGAGGAGTGGGAGGATAAAGGGTTTATCCGTCCAAGTACACCACTTTGGGGATCATATTTTTTTTAAATAAGGATTATGGGATTTTACACTTGTGTGTCGATTACAGAAATTTGAATAAATTGTCTGTGAAGAACTAATATCCTATTCTACATAACAATGATCTATTTGACTAGTAGGAGTATTGTGCATTCTCAAAGTTTGATATAAGATCAGGGTATCATAAGTTGAGAGTTCAGACCTCTGATATACCAAGAACTTCTTTCATAATTAGGTATGGCCTTTGTGAGTTTTTTATAATGTTGTTTGGGTTCACAAATACTCCAAAAGTATTTATGTCTTTGATGAATAGGATATTTCATCCGTTTTTAGATCATTTTTTGGTGGTGTTTGTGGATGACATCATGGTGTACTCTAAGGCTCGTGATGATCATGACCAACATCTTGATATCATCTTGAGTGCACTGAGATAGCATCGTCTGTATGCAAAGCTATCTAAATGTCAGTTTTGTATTGAAAAGGTACACTTTTTGGGGCATATCATCTCAGAAGAATGTGTGGCAGCGGACCCAGAAAAAGTACAGGCAGTGATTTATTGGGAGCATCCCAATAATTTTTTTCATATCTGAAGCTTTTTAGGATTAGTTGGTTATTAAAAGAGGTTCATCCAGAACTTTTCTCAATTGTAAGTACCACTTTTGGGTTTGACAAAGAAAGGGATAAATATTGATTATACAGAAGCATGTGATAATTCTTTCTAGTATTTGAAGAAGCGCTTGACATTTGAAACAATTTTGATCTTACCTGAGTTAGGTGATGCATACACAATGTATTTTGATGCTTCTGGGATCATACTCAGAGATGTGTTGATGCAAGGGGATCTAGTTGTTTCTTATGGGTCTTGGTAGTTGAGGCCACATGAATGAAATTACCCTATGAATGACCTCAAGTTGGTAGTAGTGGTTTACTCTCTTAAGTGTTGGAGACACTATCTTTTGGGGGGAAATTTTATAGTTTTTACGGACTACAAAAGTTTTAAGTATATCTTTTCACAGTGAAACTTGAATCTTTGGCAATAAAGATGGGTATAGTATATATAGTCCTTTGATTTCAAACTGGAATATAAACTTGGAAATGGGAATAGTGTGGCTGATTCCTGGAGTATAAAAACTCAAACTCGATTGGTATATGATTCAAGTGTAGAGTGTAAGATAATCACTTTGCTAATGGAAATGCATGTAGTATTTTAGGAGAGTCGGGATAGGATGACTCGGGTTTATCTAGAAGTGGATTCTACACTCTTGAGAAGGATAAGGGACAAGTAGTATAAGGATAAAAAGTGTTTAGCCTTAAGGGAAATCCTTGAAGGTGGGGATACACCTTTAGACTATATAATAGATGAGGATAAGATAATCTATGTTAAAAATTTGGTTGTTGTGCCTACGAGTAAGCGAGAGGAAATCATGGGATAATTTTATGCCTGAAAGTGGGTGGTACATCCTTGGGTGAAAAAAAAGTATTGTGACCTATGACGATAGTTTTGGTGGCCATGCATAAAAAAGTAGATAGTAGGGTTCGTAACAAGATGTTTCACCTATCAGTAGGTGAAGGAAAATCATCAACAACCTGGAGGCCTACTACAGTTGTTACCTATTCCAGAATGGAAGTGGGATGACGTGAATATGGATTTCATGGTAGGAATTACAAAGGCACTTTGGAAAAATGATTCTATTTGGGTCTTTTTGGATTGAAAGGCGTTGTCATGGTTGCTTTCAAATGATATGTGGTTGTTGATTACTTAGGTGCAGCAGAGTGGCTGAACAAGGTCATCTCTCAAAAGAGGAAGTAAATTTAACAACATATTAAAGGTATTTTCAAATTAAAATAAAATTAAATAATAAAATTAATTAAAAGTATGGGGTTGTTTATAGTTTATATATCTAGAATAATTTTTCTCGTAGGAGATTGTATTTTTGTTTTGTTTTTAGTTTTAAAATTAAGTTCGATTAAAATAACAAAACAAGAAGATGTTATTTAGACAATATTTAAAAGACATAATCGATCTAACTCTACCTCTTCACTCAATTATTTTTCATTTTCATTTAAATTAACATCCACTTAATTATAATCCTCTAATTTTTTTACACTCAAACCCTATGGTAGTTAACTTAACCATAAATATGAAATTACTTAAACCCTAGGCTAGTTTCGGAACATGAAATCGTAGCACCCTGCTTTGATTGATGTTCTTAGGTTATCTTATGGTTAGTGGTTAATTAGAGCACATATACAATCCCTAAATGAGGACTAATTAAGTTTATGGATTATATTTGAACTCTACAAATTTATACCATGTGGTCTTTTATTACTGATTAAGATCGCACTCTCACAATTTACACAACTTTTGACCTCGTATGTTTTTATGTCAATTGTTTAATTGCTTGTTTAGTTTCATTTAAATTAAAAACAAAATTAATAGATCAATTAAGGGAATTATAGTAGGTCATTGATTCAAAATAAATTAATGATGAAGTTTAGATATAGATCGACTACTAAAAAGAACTACTCTTCCATGGGCGGTGTAGTCATTATAGAAACGTTTTTCATGTGAAAAGGTTTAGAAAGGGTAGAACCCAATCACGTTTCTACTATTGATTACAGACCAATTAGGAAGATTAAGAGAATAATAAATTTTAACAAAATAGAATAAAATAGAACAAATAAAATAAGAACAAAAAATTTTATTACGAAAACACAAACATTACAACATAAGGAAGAAGAAGAGGGCTTCGACGAAGGGATCCATGCTTCAAGAGCTACCCTTATGGAATTTCTTGGAGAATTGGAGTGGAACCAATAATCCTCTTCCCTAAACTTCATAATTAACGTCTCCAACCCCACCAAGTGATAAAAACACCAATTTATAGAGTGGAGGCCTAGGTTCAAAGTGGTTTCAAGTGTGAATGGGGAATCTTGGCCAAATATTTTATACAAACTTTCACCACTTATTTGACCATTAAAACACGTGAATCAGTTATCCTTTCAGAAGGATGATTTGTGAAAAATTTATTTCTCAATCTCCTCTTAAATTTGGTCCTAATCCAAGCACATATAAATAAGTTATGGCTCAAATACAGAACTCATTTTCAATCTAGCGATTCCATCCCAACTTTGACTTCATGGCCCATTTTTGCCAACCAAATGCATGATTTAGATTCAATTTACTAAATAAAAGTTGTAGAAAATTATGTCAGGAACACATTTACAAAATATTAAGTTCAAATAATTCAAATAAAATTATTTATGTTTGAAATAATTGAGTGAATTTTTAAAGGGTAAAACTATAATTTTCATCAAATTTTCTAATGAATGATCTAATTCCAAATATTCTATAAATGAACATAGTTAACACAATGTAAGGAAATTATATCCTTTATTATAAATAAGATAATAAATAAAATTTTCTTTTATCAACTCTCCCACACTTACCATTTTTCACTCCTGGGAAAAACCTCATATTTTTTATTCTGAAAAATTGTGAAAAGTAAACATCAATATCAAATCAAAACAAATTTTAAAATACGTATCCTTGAGATCCAACAATTCTAAACCAAGAAACAAAAGATATCTTGCCTCATAAAAAATATTATTTCAAGTTATCTATTTATATCATTCAATATATTTTCACTTCATTTATCCTCCCATGCACACAAAACATTTACCACATTCGAATTTTCTCTTATCACACAAATGTCAATTTTTCAGCAATGTCCTTATCATCCAAACTCATATAAGGGTCACCATAGGATTGATAAATTACTACATTTCCACTTGATGTGAGTTAATGACATATTTTTATCATGAGGACTTTCCAGGGTTGTTTTGTGGCTTCCGGATGGTAGGATTTAGATGTGAAAAATTCTGATGCTAAAGGATGGGGCTTGACTCTTTTTTAAGAAAAAATGAATTAATCTAATTTCCACTTCAATATAGTCTCGTCCTCAATCCCCATAGCATTGATTCATGTTCATCATCATGAAAAATAAAGTAATGTGAACACTATTCAACATTTCAGCAGTAAAAATGTCAATATTTTCAAACATGATTTTCTTGAAATCTCTAGATTAGCATAACATTCTATCTCTATTAGAAGCTCTAGAAATACACAACTTCACTTATCATTAAATCTCCTGAAAAGGAACAGATTTCAATATAATTATTTTCTTTAATAGATAACACATATCTTAGGAATTTAACTTTCCACCCAAAGTCTCACATAATGTTTTAGCACAACACAACACACCTCCCCCCCCCCCTTAAGTTCAACTAGATTATGCAATTTTACTTCATGATTTGGTTAGATAGGGAAAATTGGCTTGTAATATGGAAAACCTAACAGGTTGTTCATAGATTATAAGGTCTACAAGGATTAAAGGTTCAAGGTAGGCCATTATAAAAAATTATTCTTTGAAACAGGGGCTTTAATACCAAACAAATGCCTTGGTCATTTAAACATAAGAACCTCAAACCCTCAATTTTTGACAGGAATAAATCAAATTCTGGTTAAATAAATCATGTTTTGGTTCTCTCAAGAAATGAGGTAAATATAAATAATATTAAAATAATGGTTTAGAAGCCTCACAGGAAATAGATATCAAATATAAAGACAGTGAGATGTGGCATGGGATTCAAAATTCAGAGTACTTTTCATGAATTTAATAAATATTTGAACTTGAAACAAAGTTATTTTTAGTTTTCATTTAAGATTAGTTTCATGGGATAAATTTTTTCACTTATTGATATGAATTTAAAAATGGTGATGAGAATCATTTCAGCTCAAAAGCTTAAAAAAACACAAAAAAAATAAACACACAAAATTTGAAAAACACATAATTTGTTTTTTTTTGAAAATCATTGAAAAAAAGGAAAACTATTGAAATTACTAAAGTAAAAAAAGTTACCACCCCCACACTTAAAATATTGAATTGTCCTAAATGTAAACCCATGAGATGATATATGCTCATGAACTGTATAATTTTAAATAGGAAAAATAATAAAAAGTGAAAGGGTTAAGAATAGCCTAATATGCTTAAGTGATGATAGGGTCATGTAGTGTGATGAAATCCACTACATCAGTAGGAAGTCCCCCAATGTAACACTTAAAAAATTTCCCATTGACTGTAAAGCTCATTCATGTGTCCTCTTGTCTTATCTCTACTACACCATAAGAAAAAACGTTAGTCACAATATAAGGACCTAACCACCTGGAATGAAACTTGTCAGGCATCAGCTTCAGTCATGAACTATAGAGCAAGAATTTATATACAACTTGAAATTCTATTTTATGGATCATTTTTTCATGAGATTCTTTTTATCTTTCCTTGTAGAGCCTTTAGTTCTCATATGAAGACAATTGAATCTCCTCAAACTCTTGAATTTTCAGCTTCTTTGAGATTCCAGCTTGGGCCAAATCCAGGTTGCATTTCTGTATAGCCCAATAAGTCTGATGCTCAAATTTCATGGGGAGATGACATGCTTTCCCAAAAACAATATTAAATTGGTAAATACCAGTGGGTGTCTTGTATGATGTCCTATAATCTCAAAGCGCATCATCCAAGCGATTGTTTCAATATTTCCTATTTGGCTGCATGGTTTTCTCCAAAATTTGTTTCAACTCCCTATTTGAAGCCTCAGCCAGACCATTTGTTTGAGGGTGGTATGGGGTTGATGTTTTTTGTATCACCCCATACTTCCGAAGAAGGGAAGAAAGATTTCTATTGCAAAAGTGTGTTCTTGGGTCACTGATGATGGCCTTCGGAACTCCAAACCTGCAAAAATTAGGTGCTTTGATAAAGTCCACAACAATATGAGAATCATTAGTTCTGGTGGCCTTAGCCTCCACCAATTTACTCACATAACCAACAACAACCAAAATATACAAAAAAAACAAAGTAAATAGGAAAAGTAACCATAAAATTTATGCCCCATACATCAAGAATATCACAGAATAGTACGGGTTGTTGAGGCATCTCATGCCCCCAAGAAATGTTCCCAGTGTGTTGGAAATGAGAGCATGACTTACAAAACAAATGTGCATCATGGAATAAGCTAGGAAAATATAATAAAGAGTCTAAGACTTTATTAACTATCCGTTGGGGTCTAAAGTGTCCACCATAGGCAAATGTATGACATAATTGTAGAACAGACTCAAACTCACAATCAGGAACAGACATCCAAATAAATTGGTCACTACACATGTGCCATAGGTATGGATCATCCCAAACATAAAATATTGACTCACTATTAATTTTTGGACTTGATATTTATTTAAATTTTCAAATATTTCAGAGGCAACCAGGTATTAAACTGAATCTGCATACCAAGGATGTGTACCTGAGATGGAATAAAGATGCTCATCGGGGAAAGTGTCCCGAAGTGCTACCTGGTCCAAGGTGTCATCCTCTAGTGTGTGAGTATGGCTACTCATGTGTTATTACACCATGTTGTCTAACCCCTTATTATTCTTTATCTCAATATCAAATTCTTGAAGAAGTAGCATCCATCAGATTAGCTTGGGCTTTGCATCTAGCATCTTTAAGAGGTACCTCAAAGTTGCATGGTTAGAAAAAACAACTAATTTAGATCCCAATAAATATGAATGGAATTTATCTAAAGAGAATATAATAGCAAGAAACTACTTTTCTGTGGTTGTGTAGTTTGATTGGGATGAATCCATTGTCCCCGATACATAGGCAATCACATGTGAACATCCCTCCACCCTCTGAGATAAGACATCTCCAACTGCGATGTTGGAGGCGTCACACATAAGCTCAAAAGTAATGTCCCATTGTAGAGGCTATATGATCGGTAGAGTTTTCAGACACTTCTTTATCTCATCAAAGGAAGTCCTTCATCAAACAAAAAATTAGAATCTTTTTGAATTAATCGTGACATAGGAAGAGAAATCTTACTAAAATCTTTAATGAAGCGCTGATAAAATCCCGCATGCCCTAGGAAAGATCTAAAATCACGCACACATAAAGGATATGGTAAGGATGAAATGATATCTACCTTAGATATATCAACCTCAATACCATGTTTTGACACTACATTCCCTAAGACAATGCCATGATCTACCATTAAATGACACTTTTCAAAGTTTAGGACCAGATTCTCCTCAATACAATGATTCAACACCTTTACCAAACAACTTATACATTCATCAAATGGGGATCCATACACTATAAAATAATCCATAAATACCTCCATGAAGGTCTCAAAAAATCAAAAAAAAATACTCACCATGCATCTCTGGAAGGTACCGGGGGTGTTTCAAAGTCCAAATGGCATCCTTCGGTAGACAAACATACTGAATTGATAAGTGAATGTTTCCTTTTCCTGATCCCTTGGAGAAATAAAAACCTGAAAATATCTAGAAAATCCATCCAATAAACAATAATTTATCTTCCTAGCTAGTCTCTCAAGCATTTGATCAATAAATAGGAGGAGGAAAAGGTCCTTGTGAGTGGACTGATTTAGTTTCCTATAATCAATACACATACGCCAACTGTTTTGTACCCTCATTGGAACTAACTCATCTATCTCATTTTTAACAATTGTAACACCACTTTTCATAGGAACAACCTAAAAAGGATTTACCCACTGAGAATCTGAAATGGGAAAGATTATACCTCCATCAAGAAGTTTTTCAACTTCTTTTTAACAACTTCCAAAAGAGTTGGATTCAGTCTCCCTTGTGGCTACCTAACTGATTTAGCCCCATCCTCCAAAAGAATCCTATGCAAGAAAATGGAGGGGTTAATACCTAATATATCAGCCATGGTCCGCCCCATTTCCCTGATGTTCTCCCTCAAAATATTCAAAATATTTTCTTCGTGTTCAAAACAAAGATTAATATCAATTATAACAGGTAATCTCTCGCCACTTAACAAGTATGAGTATTTTAGATTAGGTTGCAATGGCTTGAGTTCCAATTAAGAGGGTTGATGTATAGATGGATAAATTGAAGGAACTAAAATATGTTCACAACGAACATTAGTATCGGAATATACATCTTCAAAATCAGAGAATAAAGCATCAAATTCATTAGCATACTCAACAGCCATGTCATAATCAGAGTTCACATGATCAAAATCAGAATATGATTCCATTTATAAATCAAATCTAAGAGAGTATTGTTCATTATAAATAGGTGTGGATGTACTCTTAGACATAAAACTAGAACCAATTCTCATAATATCCCTAGGAATAGGACAATCAAATTCCATGGGGTTTTTATTTTTTGGTTCAAAATGGGAGACAACAATAGCAGAATGGTCCTCTGAGGGGTAATTCATGGATTCTATGACATTAAATATCACAACTTCATCTCCAAACTCCATGGAAAGTGTAACCTAATTGAATTTTATGATAGTTTTTATAGTTTTGAAGAATTTTATACCTAAGATAATGGTAGCATGAGAATTTACCTAATCATCCTCTATGTTAAGAACGTAGAAATTTGATGGAAAGATCATGTCTCTTACCCAGACAAGTACATCCTCAAGGACTCCCACTGGATATGAAGTATCTCTATTAGCCAATTTCACCACTAATCTCATAAAATTCAACTAACCAAATTGTAAATAAGATAATACAGAGTGAGTCATCACATTTTTGGAAGCTCCCAAATCACAAAGAGCATCATAAAAGTGCAACTTCCATATGGTTCATCGGATAGAGAATGTCCCTGGATCCTTTCACTTTGTTATAATTTCTAGAGTTGGTGTAATTATTTTTGACACATTCCTTCCAATATTGATCCTTTCATTTCCCTTGATCCCTCTTCGGTTGGTACAAAGTTCTTTTAATAATTTCACATAAATTGGGATTTTCTTGATGGCTTCAAGTAGAGGGATGTTGAACTCCACATGTTTGAATGTGTCCAAAACATATTTTTAAATTGCCTCTCCATCCATATTCTTGGTTTTTAAAACTCTATTTGGAAAAGGAAGTGGTTTAGGAGGAATATCATAAATATTTTTCTTACCTTTATCTTTCTCCTTGGGTTGCTCATCATCTAGTTTTGAATGGGGCTACTCCATAGTTGAGGTGAATCCCGATGGAATGATAGGTGCAGAAGTATCAGTTGTTTTCTTCCCACTACTCAATGTTATGGCACTAAAATTCCCTTTGGTATTGTGAGTAGGTTGGTAAAAAATATTTCTGGAGTTCTTACTTACCATTTCATAAAGGGTAGTGGCAATCTGGCTCATTTGTGTCTTCAACTCCCTTAACTCCAAACCTTGACTCTTTAGCTCATTCTATTGATTAAGAACAATTTGCTTCAAAAGGTCATCATTGTTATAATCTATCTTGGGTGTGGGATTCCCTTGTTGTTGTCTTATTGATGCTTGGGCTTAAAATCTCTTTTTGGGTTGTTGGAAACCCTGTTGGTAAGGTGGAGGCTGCTGGAATTTTTGTTGAAAAGGGGGCCTTTATTGTTGTCTAGAGCCATAACTCATGTACGATTGATCCTTCCACCATTGGTTGTATATTGGTGAAAATGAATAAAACTTATTTTGGGGATATGTCTATTGTTGATGCTGATATGGTCACCCTGGGAATATAGTTGCGCAATCCTCCATCTCTCGTAGTTGCGGGAAACAGTTAGTTGGGTGACTTGTCTTAGTGAAAAGGCCACAAGGCCTTGAAGGAGTGGGTTGGGATGTCTTTTGATCCAAATCAATTTTCCTCACCATAGTTTTCAATTATTCCAACCTTGTATCAATCAAATTACTTTCAAGATAATAAGGACTTACCTGATGTACTCCTCGAACATGTGGTGTACCCCGATCGCCAAATTATTGAGAGTTTTGTTCCATATTTTATATCAATGAACATGAAAATACAGGTGTCTTGTCTACCAATGATCCTATAGCCGTGGAATCCACCATCCTTCTCTCCATAGGTGTGAGTCCTTCATAGAAGTACTGGATGAGGAGTTGCTCACTGATTTGGTGATATGGGTAGCTTGCGCACAACTTCTTGAATTGCTCCCAGTACTCATACATTGACTCCCCTTGTGCTTGATTAATCCCTCATATCTACTTAAAATGGAAGTGGTCCTTGATGCTGGAAAAAAATATCTACATGAATATATGTTTCAAATCATTCCAACAAGTTATATTTTCAGGTTGTAAATAATGCATCCAATCATTAGCAGTTCCATCAAGTGAGAATGGGAATGCTCTAAGTTTTATTTGATCTTCAGATACATTTATTAGTTTCATTTTTGATCATACCACATTTAATACTTTTAAAAAAAAATTTGGATCCTCACCAGATAAGCCATGAAATTTTGGAAGAAGTTGAATTAACCCAGATTTTAGTTCAAAGTCTGATTCAAGATTCAGGTATGCAATACAATTTCGTTGATAGTTAATATCAGGTGCATCAAATTATCTAATGGTTATATTAAGTTAATTGTTATTGTCTTCATCCATTGGTTCTTGTTTTAGGTTTGAAATATAAGTGTTTCCAATTTCAATGTTCTTGGAGTGGATAAATTCTCCTACTAGTTGAATATTGAAACTTCTCGTAGATTGAGAATGTCTAAATTGATCCATATGGCTGCGTTCAATCTCAGGTTCAAGATCTAATATATCTTTGGTATTAGTTCATTTCATAAATTAAATAAAAATGAAAAGAAGGAAAGTGGGCCATAGTAAAATAGAAATGGGAATTTTCAGTTGATGGTCCAAAAAGAAGTAGAAGAAAATAAAAGAAGAAGAAAAAATTTAGATTGGGTAAAGAAGGAAGAAAGAAGAGAAGAAGATAATAAAATGTAAAATAAAATAAATTCCTCTAATTAGTTGAAATAATTACTTTCCTCCGCGAAAATGATTCCAATTTTAAAGGCGTTGTCGTGGGCTCTTTCAAATGATATGTGATTGTTGGTCAGTGGCTGACCAAGGTCATCTCTCAAAGGAGGAAGTAAATTTAACAACATATTAAAGGTATTTTGAAAGTAAAATAAAAGTAAATAAGAAAATTATTTAAAATTATGGGGTTTTTTATAGTTTATAAATCTAGAAGAATTTTTCTGGAAGAAGATTGTATTCTTGTTTTGTTTTTAGTTTTGAAATAAAGTTTGATTAAAATTAAACAATAAGAAGATGTTTTTTAGACAATATTTAAAACACATAATTGATATAACTATACCAATTCACTCAATTATTTGTCATTATAATTTAAATTAACATTCACTAATTATAATCCTCTAATTTTTTAACCCTCTAACCCTATGGAAGTTAACTTAACCATAAAGATGAAATTACTTAAACCTTAGGCTAGTTTCGGAACATGCAATCGCAGCACCCTACTTTGATTGATATTTTTAGGTTATCTTATAGTCATTGGTTAATTAGAGCACACATACACTCTATAAATGATTATTAATTTATTTTAGGGATTATATTTTAACTCTAAAAATTTATCTCATGTGGTCTTTTATTACAGATTAAGATCGCACTCTCACAATTTACACAACTTCCGACCTCACGTGTTTTTGATTCAATTGTTCAATTTCTTGCTTAGTTTCATTTAAATTAAAAACTCAAATAATAGATCATATTAATTTAATTACATTAGCTCATTGATTCAAAATAAATGAATGAAGAAGTTTAGAGATAGATCGATTACAAAAAAGAACTACTCTTCAATGGGCGGTGAATTCATCGTAGAAACGTTTTGCATGGGCAAAGGCTTAGAAGGGGTAGAACCCAATAAAGTTTGTACTATTGATTCCAAAATAATTAGTAAGATTAATAGAATAATAAATTTTAACAAAAGATAAGAAAATAGAAGAAATAAAAGAAGAACAAAGAAGTTAATTCTGAAAACAAAAAAATTACTGCGTGAGGAAGAAGAAGAGGGCTTCGACGAAGGGATCCTTATTTCAAGAGATACCCATATTGAATTTCTTAGATAATTGGATTTTAACCTCTTATACTCTTCCCTAAACTTCATAATTCACCTCCCCAACCCCAAAAAATGAGAAAAACACCAATTTATAGAGTGGTGGTATGGCTAGGTTCAAAGTGGTTTCAAGTTTGAATGGGGAATCTCATAAAAATATTTTATGCCAAATTTCACCGCCCATTTTACCACAAAAATGTGTGAATCAGCTATCCTTCTAGAAGGATTATTCGTCACAAAATGAGTCCTATTGATTCTACCTAAATTTGGGCCTAATACAAGCATGAATGAAGAAGTTATGGCCCAAATAGAGAACTCATTTCCAATCTAGTGAGTCCAGCCCAACTTTTGTTTCATGGACCATTTTCACCAAACAAATGCATGATTTAGCTCCAATTTCCTCAATGAAAGTTCTATAAAATTATGTCAAGAACACATTTACAAAATATTATGTTCAAATAATTCAAATAAAATTATTTATGTTCAAAATACTACATTGAATGTTTAAAGGGTAAAACTAGAATTTTCATCAAATTTTCAAATCAATGATCTAATCCCAAATATTCCATAAATGAACATAGTTAATACAATGTGAGGAAATTATATCATTTATTATCAATAAAATTTTGTTTTATTATGTATTTTCTAATGAAGGTATCACATTTATTTCCTATCATGGAAACCCTTACAGTAGAACAGTTGGGATAACTGTATGTACAAGAGATAGTTTGTTTGCAGGGGGTGTCGCAGACTATAGTTTCAAATTGTGATTTGTGTTTTACTTCAAGATTCTCTAAGGTATTACATAACGTTCTTGGTACATAGGTTTTGTTAAGTATGCCTTCCAACCATAGGCAAATGGGTAGTCGGAATGTACCATACAGGTGTTAGAGGATATGATGCGAGCATGTGTGCTTGACTTTAGTGGTATCTAGGAGAAGCACTTGGCCTTAGTGGAGTTTTCCTATTACAAAAATTATCAGTAAACTATACATATGGAAACATATGAGGCACTTTATGGTAGACCTTCTAGATCACTACTATATTGGTTTGAGGTGGGTGAGTCCGAGCTATTGGGACCGAGTCTCATTCAGAAGACAGAGGAGCAGGTGCAGTTGATTTGGAAATGTATGGCTACGGCTCATAGTAGGAAGAATTCGTATACAGATAGATGTATATGACCCCTAAAGTTTACAGAGGGTGGTCATGTATTCCTTCATTTGTCGTCAATATTGGGTCACTATAGGATATGGAGGCCGAGAAAGTTGGCACCCAGGTTTATAAGACTGTTTGATGTGCGGGAGAGAATTGGGCGAGTGGCATACTGATTAACCCTTCCATAGAAATTCAGCACTATGAATGTTGTTTTCCAAGAGTCACAACTACATTGGTATCATCACAAAACTTCTCATATGATTTATGTGGAAGATGTTTACCTCGAGATAGATTTTTCCATTGAGGATCATCTGATACGTGTGTTGGGTCACAGTGAGAAAGTGTTACAGGGAAAGACTGTGTCGTTAGTTCTTGTGTAATGGAAATATGGAAGTGTTCAAGGGGAAACTTGGAAATGGGAATATGACATGAGGGCTCTATGGAACAAACTTTTTAGCTAGGAATCTTAGAGAATTTTGGGATTAAAACTCAAGGATGATCTGTTATAAGGTGGGAGATTATAAGATCTTAGATTTTTTTTACTCATCGCATCCATGTTTTCAGGTACTCTTTGACGTTTTTAAGTACCTTTGTTTTGGAGTAGTGTCATGGGGTGAATTTGGGTTAAATTTTAAGAAAAATTAACATATATTTTCATGTTCATGGTTTGTGTATAGTTTGACAAACTGTGCAGCTAAACCATTCCAACCCTGCAAACCTAGACAGAGAAGTCCACACGGTTTGTGCATGGTTTTAAAAAACTTTTCAACCAAACTATGCCAACCATGCAAACATGGACAAATATTTCCACACGATTCATGCATGGTTTTCCCTAACCATGCATCGCTGCCCAGGAAACTGTGTGTCTAGGATTAAATTATCCAAAAATCTTTTTTAAAACCACCTGAACCCCTGAGACTCCCATATTTCGACCTTGGCTCGGTCTTGAAAAATTCTATATGATCCCAGAGCCTTCTAAAAGGATTTCAAGGTGATTTGAACATAATTATTTGATATCAAAAGCCTGGATTGAAGATCCTCTCTCTTCCCGGTAAGTGGATTTCTTCTCTCATTCATTCCTTTATCTTTCCTTGATCTTTTCATGGAAGATCTTCACCTTTTCCATGGATATAAAACTATGAGTTTATATCTAGATCTAGGATTGTGGATCTAGATCTAGATTTCTAAGATCTTTATGCCTTTGATCTAAATTTTTGGTTTAGGGATTTAGATCTCGAGTTTGATCAACGATGTTGTGTCTATTGGATTTTGGGGATTTCTGTTCGGAAAACATCAATCAATAAACTGAGGTAGACGGTCTAAATCAAACTCCCATAGTTGTGGATTTGATATTTGAATGATATTTTATATATTTTCTAGCTTCCCTTGATATTTTATTTCCTAAATTCGAGTAATCAGGACTGTGTAATTGACTTGTGATTTCTATGGTGATTAATTGATAATTGAATCACGAAACAAACAAAGGGGGTCACCCAAATAGATATTTGTTTTGGATATTGGTAGTGGTTTGAGATGTTCTAATTGAGAAATTGAATTAATTAGTTTAAGATAATTAATTTTGGGAATTAATTATGAAATTACATTGTCTATGAAAGATAATTAATTAAGAGAATTAATTTTGTGCCATAATATTGATCAAAGATAATTATTTGTGATAATTAATTATGAAAAGTTGAGATTTGATATGGATAATTAATTGTGAATAATTAATCATGGAATAAGAATTGTGTTGAATGATTAATTAATTTATGAATTAATTTATAGATTGTGTGCATAGTAAATTGTTGAGTTAACTAATGGCCATTGAAATGATTAACTAATCATTGGATTAGTAATGGAATAATGTGGCTAATTATTTTTAATTAAATAATGATTAAATGGATGAGATTTGTTTTTCTAGACATGGAGTTCTAGACCAATTAGAAGTTGAGACTTGGACATGGTGTTCCTCCCCAATAGTTATCCAAGCTTGAGATTTTGGGGTGCTAGTCATGACGAACTACACCGAATGAATATGGAGTGATTGGCATGGTCACCTACTCTGAATGACATTGGGGTGCATGACATGAATTTCAACACCAAATAACTTAAAATAATTAATGATGATTCAAATGGAAAACATGAATTGAAATTGGGCCTAATGTGATGATTAAAGATTAAATGAAAATGTCACGAGGGTTTAATTATGAATTGTATTTATTGCTTCATAAAACTTCATACACTATCTTTTGACTGGACTCATTTTAGACACTGTTGGTGGTGTCTTATTGAGTTGTACTCACGCCCTATTTGGGTTGCCTAAGCAGCACCCAAGTATAATTTGTTGTTGCAAGATAGAAAAAGAGCAAGGCCCTGGGATAGATTGTTGTTTGGGATTGGAGTGTGGGAGTGGGAACCGGATGTGGTTCGGGACCTGCATGGGATTCATTGTGTCTTAATTTTATTTTAATTGTATACACTTTACATTCACATTATCATATCATGTTTAACATTTTATTTGAGTATTATATTTTCTTGTTTGAAATATCATCTGGCATTATATTCTTCTAGTTATTTATACTCTTCCTCACTTGGTTATTGTTGTTTGCTTCTTTTGTCTTTTTATTCTGATAAAGGAGGGTATAGTCTCCCCAATAATGAATAACCATACCCTCACAGCTAATCAGTACCCTCTGGCATACGGGGGGGCGCTCTTGAGGGAATGTGGCCAACTGGATCGGGCATCCATTTAGTGGAACCCAATTCGGGACGTCACATGTAGTTCTGAAAACAATAACCTTTCTAAAATTTCTGATTTACATTCTGGTAAAGTGGGAAATTATCCTAACGTTTTTAATTTGAAAAATCCTCAATTTTGTGGAATCAAAAATGAATTTCTTAAAAAAAAAATTCAAAACAATTTTCTAACTTTTCTAGGAAAAAAACAAATTTGGATACCTAAGTCTCTTATAGCTAACATTACTATACCCAAAAGAGTTTGGGTTCTAAAAAAATTTGTTGTTTTATTAGTCATTATCGGTAACAGACCATATAAATTGAAATGAAAATGGTTTATGGATAATCGTTTTTCAAGACATGTGAGTGGTTATTTCTCAAATTTTCACTCACTATCCAAGATTGATTGAGGTTATGTTACATTTAGTGATATTGAAAAAGGGTAAATAGTTAGAATTATATATTTTTTAAATACTCAGTATATTGTCTTCAAAAAAGTTATTCAATTTGAAATGTTGAAGAAAAAACTGATAAAAATATCTCAACATTTTCATGATGGGAATTTTGTTTATTATTTTAAAAATGCTTATTTAGATTACAAATAAAAGTTTCTAAAGTTTAAATCACCTACAAAAAATAATGTATACACGTTAGATTTTAATTATTTGTGTATAGAAAATGTAAATTATTTGAATACTGAAATTGATGAATCGTGGATTTGGCATAGAAAACTTGGACATTACAGTGCTCATAATCTAAAAAAGTTATCCAAGAAACATTTGATTTCTAACTTTCTAAACTTTAAATTGGATAAAAATAAACTATGTGATGCATGTCAAGTGGGTAATCAACATATGTCATATTTTAAACTAATTAAAAATGCTGCTACATATAGACTTTAGGAGATTAACCATAGGGATTTTTTGGACCTACAAAAACAACAATCCTTACTGGAGAATCATTTTTTATGTGTTAGTTGATGATTTTTCAAGATTTGCATGGGTTTACTTTTTAAAATTTAATAGTGAATCGTGTTTTGTTTTTATCAATTTCTATAAGCTTATGAAAAATAAAAAAGATAATAAAATCATTACTTTAACAAATGACCATGGAGGTTAATTTGAGAATCCTGAATTTAATTCATATTGATCTAAGAAAGTAATTAAAAAATCATTCTCTGCCCCCAGTATTCCTATATGGAATAGCGTTAATGAAAGAAGGAATAAATATTCACATGAAATTGCTAGTACTATGTTATGTGAATATAACATTCCCACTCATTTCTTGGTAGAGGCTATTAACACTGAATGTTATGTCATTAACATAGTTTTAATAATACCTATCTTAAAGAAAAAATTCTATGAGTTATGCAATGATAGAAAACCCAAGGCAAGATACTTTAAAGTATTTGGATGTAAGGTTTAAATCTTGAACACCAAGGATAATTTGGGAAAGTTTGATCTGAAGGATAATGAAGATATCTTCCTAGGTTACTCTACTACTTCTAAATCCTATAGAGTTTTCAATAAAAGGTCGGAATTGTTGAAGAATAAACTCATGTGTAGTTTGACAAAAGTGATACTTTTGACCACAAATATGATTCAAACTAATGAACAAAGTGATTCACTCAATTATATGAGACTTTAACCTCTCTTTAAAAATAAAAAAAAAAGATGATTATTTGGAACATGATTTCTTTAAACCAAATCCAATAACGGTTGATACTAGTGAACCAAAAAGTGTGTTTTTTAGAATACCTATAAATATTAAATACCGACCACTAGAAATAGTTAAACTAATCTTAGTTGAAGTAATGTGAACTAGAAGAAATATAGGGAACATAGTATAATTATCTACATTTTTTTCCAACTATAAACTAAATCTATAGAATAATATTTATCAGATAAAATTTGGTTATTGTCTATACAAGAATAGTTAAATCAATTTAAAAGAAAAAAAAGTTTGGAAATTAGTTGAAAGACCCTCTGACTATCATGTCGTTAGAAAAAAATGGGTTTTTAAAAACATGCAAGATGATCATATTGTAATAACTAGAAATAAATCTAGATTATTTTCCATAGGATACATTCAATAAGAAGGAAAGGATTATAAAGAAATGTTTTCTCAGGTATCTAGGCTATAATCTATCAGAATCCTTCTAGAATATGAATATTATATGAATGTTAAATTATATCAGATGGATGTTAAAAATAATTTTTTAAATGGATTTTTAATGGTGGAAGTTTATTTAGAAAAATATCTTTGTTTTTAAGATCCTAACATTTAAAATTCTATTTTTAAAATTACCAAAGCTCTGCATGGTCATAAACAAGCACCAATATCATGGTATAAAATATTAATCTCTTTTCTTTCATCATATTATTTTATAGTAGGAATGGCAGACCCTACATTATTCAAGACAACTTTATCCTCAGATACTATTTTAGTACAAATATATGTTGATGATGTTATTTTTGGTTCAAAAAATCAAAACGTGTGCAATGATTTTTAAAATATTATGTTAAAAGAATTTGAAATGAGCATGATGGGAGATTTAAATTGTTTTCTAGGATTTCAAGCCTATCAAAAATATTTTGGAAATATTTTAAACTAAAAAAATACATACTTGATTTGATTAATAATTTTTGGAAGTGAAAACATTAAGAACAGCTTAACTCCAATGATATCAAATATTAAAATTGATATCAATGAAACTGGAAAACCAGTTTAAAACAAGTTGTATAGAGGAATCATTAGAATTTTTTATATCTTATTACAAGTAGGCAAGATATTATGTTTTTAGTATGTCTTTGTGTAATATTTAAATCCAATCCAAAATAATCTCATTTAAATGTAACCAAAATTATTTTAAGATATTTAAAAGGAACTTTATATATTTCTATTCTCTTTATAAAAAACTTCTTACTTTAATTTAAAATTATATTCAGATGCTAATTTTTTTGGATGTATACTGGATAGAAAGAGAACCATAAAAACCTTCCATTTTCTAGGAAATCCCTTGTATCTTGGTTGAGTAACAAACAATACTTTGTAGCATTATAAACTTCAGAATTTAAAAATACTGCATTAGGAAGTCTTTGTGAAGAAGTTTTTTATATGAAACACACCTTAATGTATTTTGAATTTCACTTTAATTGTGTACCAATCAATTGTTATAAAACTAGTGCTATAAAAATTTCAAATAATCTAATAAACCATTCATGAAAAAATCACATTTATTTGAGATATCATTTCATAAAAGATCATGCACAAAATAATGATATCTCTTTAGAATTTTTTTTCACATAAAATAAATTAGAATACATTTTTACTAAACCATTTCCTACTGATATATTTTATTTCAATAAATTATAATTATAATTCTTTAATTTTACTTAATGTTATTTTATAGAATAATTTTGTATTCAAATTAAATATGTTATTTACTTGTTTTATTTATTTTTTGTGTTGTCATGTTGAGTAATAATCATATAAAATAGTTCATTTCATCTAGTTTTAGTAATAATTACTCTACACATCACTACACAACCCCTCAATTACTGCAAATGAAAATAAGTGTATATCAACTCTATGTGTGAAATGCTTTTCAAATCTTTAAACCCTATTTCTCTCTATTATCCAAACCTTTGTTTCTTTAACCTTCCAATCTTCTAAAAATTTCATGATGGATAACATAAAGATAACTGATAGTGACTCATCGAGTAGAATCAAGGATCAACTAACATCTAAAAGAGTACTAAGTGGATAAGCGGTATATTTTTATTGGATTAATGGAATGGATATGCTTCTCAATTATAAACCATCAAGGATGAGAATATGTCTTTGATGAAAGAAAAACTTGGTTTGTGTTCTAATGATAATTTCATCAGTTTTATGAGAATATATTATTTCATTTTAAAAAAATGGTGATGTGGTCACAAAAATGGTGAACGAGAAGAGTTTTTCATTACCTTTTTTTTCAATGAATAAAGCTTTTAAATTTCTGCATAAAGGCTATACTAATTTTAGTACCTCATTTCTCACCATAGAGGATGTTAGTCCTCTAGAGAATATTAAGTCTATATTTGGATCAACTTTTAACGAGAATAACACAGAAAAAGACCTATAACTAGAAAGTTATTTCCTCACCAAGTTTATCCAATCCTCCATCACTTAGTGTAATGGTAATTTTGAAAAGTTTTGTTTCAATAAGTTACTCTGTTATAGTTCTTTGGGATTGAAAATCCCATTAATCAAGCTCTATATTTTATTAAGTACATGTGGCATCTATCGAACAAGTCTATAAATTTATTTCCACTTGGTAGAATGTTAACTTTAGCCTTTCATCAAGTTGGTGTCTATTTTTACAAGACAACAGCCACTCGTTATCATGGGTTCACAACATTAAGTGCAAGTGTTTTGAGAAAAAGAGGTTTTTGTTGGAATCCCTCTTTCAAAAAGTTTTTTCCCTTAGCCTTAAAAGCTAAAGTTAATCTAGAATCAACTTAGGGGGAGTCATACTACCTGTAAGAAAAGGAAGTTCTAGTTTATAAACCAGCTCAGAGTGATTATATAAGAGAAAGTGCTAATTAGTATAGACTCTTTCAAAAATGTGAAGAAGATTCAGAGTTATTGTTAAATATAGAGAATGAACTGTTCATCAAGAGATCTCACCTCTTGTTCCTATATCTACTCTGGTCAATAGAGAAAGGATATCATTTATCATCACCCATTTGTTTTTTTTTGGTCAAGACAATACCATCATAGTAAGGCTGCGAAATTTACCTCTAATCATTGATTATCATTCTGAGGAATTGGAAAATATTTTTACAAGAAGAATCATGTTTGATTCAAAGGAATCATATCATTTTGAAGAAGTACCCCATACTGAACAAACACAACCAGTTGGTGGAGAGAGTATGTAAGTCCAATAGGATAGGTATTCTCTTGTTCATGAAGATGTTATAAATTATAGAGTTCCTGATGTCAGTAGAAGTGTTTACAAGAAATCTCAAGAGAGATATTACAAGTTTTCTCTAGAAATTGAGTATGTGAAGTCCCAATTAGTATAATCCAGAAAATAAATTATAAATCTTAATAAAAATTCCACTTCTAAATAATATGTTAATGAAGTAAAGTTGTTGGTTAAATTTATTCTAGAGAAATTCTCTTACCAGTCCTTCAGAGAAGTCACGTATCAAAGTGATATACTTTCAAAGATAGAAAATTCTCCTCGGGAAATAGACATACTAACCTCCTTCATTACTTCAATGTAGTATGATATTCTCTGTAAAGAAATCATAAAATATCTTAAACAGGACATATTTAGTGAACTGAGAATAATCCAAGTTGTTCCACAGGAATATCTTGCATCGATTGATCAATCTAGAAAAGTGATATCCTTTATATTGAATGAAGAAGTTCCTAAAGTTTAGAGTTTTTAATTTGAAGTAAATAAGGATTTGAGTTTTATCATAACTATATTACAAAAGATTCCCAATTCTTTGTAAAATAATTTCATAGTTATGGAGAAAAAGGTTGAATACCTATATCATATAGTTGTAAGAAATTCAAAGAAATAATCGTTGGAGGATGATGATGATGATGATGATGCTTTCTGGGAGAGAAAATAATTTCATATCTATAAAGAGGGTAATAAAATTGTTTCTATGAGTAATCCAGTGAACATGTCAAATAATCAGTTTGAATAATTAAAGAAGTTAGTTTTTGGTATTTCAAGGAAAATATATATACATAATTTATTAGGAATTTTTTCTGAATGGGTTTGGAATTGATTCTTGACTATCCTAGACTACTCTAAAAATAACATGGTGAAAATAATAGATACATTTGTTAATGCCTTATTTCAAATGCAATGGATATTTCTACCAGGATTACCTATAGTTAATTAGTGTGGCTCAACTTAACATATATTAAGGGTTGTTTTTTACCTAGAAAATGAGTAAATAAGGGAGAATATCATGTTTGAAAAGATATATTATTTACTTTCACCTAAACCAAACTCTAAACTATCCATTATACCATTAGATAAATTTTATTTGGAGGTACCTCGGTGAGATACTCTCAACATTCAATATACTCTAGTAAGGATTGCTAAAAGAGATTGAGAAGATCTTGGAGCATCTCTAATAATGTTGGGTGATGTTTTTGGTGAAATAGTTTATGCCTCTATTCTTGAATCATATTTACCCTATATAAATCCTTTATCCTTTAATAAACCACCCCCTAAGACCATTTTCATGTTCAACAGATAATACACCTACTCTCTTCAGTTTGTGAAGTTGGTTTCCCGATGGATGGGCACTTTAAAAAAATTTAAATCATTCCTCATTTACGGAATCTTTAAAAACTTTTGAATCATTCTACATGTATAGAATCATTAAAAACATTTGAATCTTTCATAGTTTAATGTAATCTTTAAACATTTCAATTTTTTTTAAGATAACATTTTAATGTTTGAATACTTGGATTCCTTTAATGTTCTTTTTAGTATGTTTATTTTTTATATGTTGTTATATATTTAGTAGTTATTCATTATTTTTGTCTTATGACTTGTCTATATTTTTACTCTATACTACTTTTACTATTTAACCATATGATCGATATATTAAAGTATATATTTACTATTCATATTTTGTTTTCCTTACTTTATTAATAATCTCTATTACTTATTGACACAACTTAATGAAAAATTGTATTCATGATTAGTAGAATTAACTATTTACTATTTTCATGTGCAATATTAATTTTACTCCTTACTCTGATTATTTTTTATGTCATAAAAATGGGGAGAAGAAAAGGAGAACAAAAAATTTAAATTCTAAAAATTGTTCATTTATAATATTAAGAAAAAATCATCTTATTTATTTCAAAAGGGGAGAAGCAAAGGAGAATATATAAATTAAATGAAAAATTTTAAAGTGTTTATTATTCTTGGGAAGAAATAATTTTTCAAATGGAATGTTTCGTTAAAGTTGGAGAATGAAATTAATCATTAATAATTCTAGAAAATTTATCTTATGTAAAAAATTTGAAAGATAAAAGATTATTTTATGAAATTTTGTTTTCTATTTCATGGGATTTTATGGTCATAAAAAAGGGGGATATTGTTGGAAAGATTATGTTGTTCCAACAAATATTAGTTTTTATGTGTTTTTATTATTCAAAAAATACCTAATTTTATTCTAAAAATTTAATCTTAAGTGTTTTAGACAATAGTTTTTAGAAGTTTATATTATGTTGAGAAAAAATTTCGATCTGTACCAAAATGTTTTATCTTATGAGATCAAAGAATATATTATTTCTACTCATGATTAGAAAAACTATTTGTTGGAAGTTTATCAAAGAATTTATCTTAAAAAGAAAGTGGTTTAGTTTCTGAATTATCAAGTTAGATGGTTTAGTCAAAATGAAAAGATGTTATCTTACGAAAAGGATATTTGTAAAAGATTATATTTTGAGATTTAGATAAGTTATGAAAGTTATGTATCAAACCTATGTAACATATTTATCTTAAACTTTAGAATTATCTTGCACAATATTGAAGTTAGTATAACTTATAAAGAATATGAATAGTTGTTTTATCCTATGAAGTCTCTCAGGAAGTTATCTTATAATGAATAGTAATTCCAACTAAATATCATATGAAGATTTAGCTGTTATGTAGAATGTAATGATTAATTTGTTAATCCCATGATAATTCATTTCATGATTTTAGAGCATATCAAAAAATGGATTATACATTTAAGGAAATATTGATATGTATTATCCTTTCCACGAATGGAAAGATCCTAAGAATGAGAAGATCTCTAACATTTCTTCCACGAGAGTAATTTCTATATTTGGAAGGGATGAATACTTATCCTTTATAGCATGTCCTAAAGAGTTATAATTACATAACTCTATTGTTAATATTATCTTGTGCTTAAGTTAAAAATTGGATATAAAAGGAAGAGTTTGTCACGGCATAAAAAGGGAGAGAAGACGATGAATATGAGATAGATGAATGTGAAGAACAATTAGAAAGCCCATTCCATGGAAGCCTATACATAGAAAAGATCATATATAAATGCTCATGATGTACTTACCAATTTTATCAATTTCACTAAATATCATCCCAAGCTATAATTAAATACTCTTATATTCTTAGGATGAATCATTGAATGTTATTAGTTGTTGTTTGCAACTGTGTAATGAGACTATTTCTTTCAAATTTTATTCATTGTTTTTTTACACTTGGTGGAAGTGTGTCTTTTTGAGACCATAGATATGTCTTGTAAATTGATATAATTTCTTAAATCACTTGTACCTTTGTGTCAAGTGAAATTTTCTTGTACTTATCTAGGATCCCCTAGTAAAAGGGATTTTATAGTGAAAATAACCAAACTCATTGAGTAGAGTGTTGGTGGAGTGGACTAAGTGATTTTTGTTACTTGAACCACAATAAATATTATATTTTCAGTATGTTTCCTTCGAGTTTTTATTTACACTACTTATATTTATTAAGGTAATTATTTTAATTTTCACACATAAAGAGTGAGTTTTTCTGTAAATATATTTTTTTAACTCAATTCACCCCCCTCTTGAGTGTTCAGCTAGCCATTATCTGGGACAGAATATATGACCCTTTAGGTAAGTTGAGGTAATATAAAATATTTTATGTCGTTTAGGGATTAGGATAATATAACATTAGTAAAAACACTAGGGGTAAATCTAAGTGTATTTAAAATTAATACTTACTCTTCATTGGAACAAGAGATTTAAAAGTGATTTAAAAGGGATTAGAAAATAAATTTTAATATAAAAGTAAATTTAAGGGGATTTAAAAATAAATTTCAGGGGAACAAGAGATTTAAAATGGATTTAAAAGTGCTTAGAAAAAAAATATTTTACTCAATTATAAAAGCATACAAAATCGTATTAATAATACTAGTAGTTTTAAAAGGGATTTTTTAAATAAATGTATTTTTTCTTTATATATTTTATATTCATTTAAAATATAAATTTATAAATTTTAGAATTTTAATTTGGTAAAATTGATATAATTTTTTAATTCAATGTGTAAAAATTAGTGTAGGATAAATTTATTTGATTTTTCTAAAATAATTTATTTTAAGGTGAATAGTGAAAAAACATTGTTTTTACTAATAATATAACGTTTATAAGTCTATCCTGAAGTAAGTATTACATAAAAAATTATAAAAATATTTATTAAACCAAATATATATTTAAGGAGTATAATTATTCATTTAAAAATTCTATTTTAAATTTATAAAACCCAAGTATACTATTTTGGAAACTTAAGTAGGTTTTTACTCTAAAAACTATTTTTACTCACTTTTATTAAAAATTTGTTTTCATCATTATTATAAATTGAATCTAAAAAATGGATTTAAATTTTTAGGTTGTAATTTTCATATTATTTAATAATTTCAATTTCATTTTTAGATATAAAAGTATAATTAATATGATTAAATTTAACTATTGTGATAATGGTTAAACTATTATTTTGAAAGAATTATTTTATTAATGTTGCAAAATTTTTAAATAATAAATACAATTAATATATTTTAAATAATTATAATAATATAATTTTAAATTTATATATAATTATATTAACACTCATTTAGAATGTGACCAATGCTAAATAATATTTAGAACACATAATGATTAAAATTTCATTTTTCAACAACAATGGTTTTCTCTCTACATCATATATTTTAATTTAAAGTAAAATTTCAAATATTTAGAAATTTAATTTAATTAAATAGAGGCTAAATTTAGTTTCATCACACCTAAATTTTTTAAGAGGGTTATTTTATATTTTTAATAAAATAGATATTTCTTAGTTACAAACTAGTTACCAAGGTCAAAAAGAAAAAGGTAAAATGTAAAAATATAATGGAAAATGGCTAAAAACATGTTTGAAACATGTGTTTAAATTTATATACGAGGATTTATCAACCTTATATAACCCCACACTCTATTATTTCTCAATTTTCAAACCATTTTCCTTTTAATATTGTTATTCCTTTATTAAAGAAAGTGGGTGTTAAAAAAAGTGATTGTTTTTACACTTATAAAAGGGTACCACCTACATCCTCTAAAATTTACACATATCTTTCAAAATTTCCTTGAAAATCAACCAAATTTTCCTATCATTATATTTCCTTTCACTTATTAAATCCCTTGTTCACTAGAAGTTAGCCTAACACCTTAATTTCTAAGGATACTTTTAAGAGGATGTTCAAGGACCCAACATGAGTATTACTTAATCCTTTACATTTTCTTCTTAATATTTCTATTCAAAACATATCCTAATCATAGTAATATAATGAAAAAATTATCACTAGAATATTTAAGGTTTATTAAATATACTTTATTTTGTTTTTTATATATTTTTTATTTGTTTTCAATATCTTTTTTGTGATAATTTTGTGTTTCATAACAAAATTAGTTGTTGGAGAGGTTTAAGAATTTTTTTTAACAAGAATAGAAAACTTTTCTAAATTCAGGTGTTTTTATTTAAATATTAAAGTTTCTAACATCATGAAGATGTTAAAAATCCTAGATAATATTTTATGAGTTTTTACAAAGGGATAAGTATTCAAAATGTAAAAGAAGAAAAACTATTTTAGAATAAGTAAAAGGGGGAATAAGTATAAAGTGTGAGAAGTTTGTGTTTGAGTACTAATAAAAAGTTCAAGATTGATTTATTGGATAGAAAATGTGTAATAATTTTATTTTTTATTCTTTATATAGTTAATATTATAGATTTTAAGTTATACACAGTGTAAAGTTCAATGATAAAAAGTCGTGAAGGGTGTTGTGGTATGAAGGGTATTAGTTTGAGTCCATTAAACAAATAACTTTTAGACTAATTATGGAGAAGAGATCATACAGATATTTAAAAAGATCATCAGATAGATGGGTGGAATATTTAGAGTTTTTTTAATTCCAATAGAATGTATTTTCATCAGTTCATATGATAAATGTTTTTCAAAGATCCATCGGATAGAGAAATGCAATTTCATTGGATGTAAAATTATATGTTGATCTACTTGAAAAATGTTTCTCTAGCATAAAAAAGTATTCTACAAAGTTACCGGTTGGAGGGTTATTATATCATTGCTCAAACATTTATAAAGATTAATAATAATTCCAATTAGTTGAATATATATATAAATTTCATCAGTTGAACAAATGAGATTACACCAGGTTAGAGGAAACTTGTATGAAAAAAAATTGGACAGAGAGAGTTTTTTGTTGACTGGTCTAACTCAATTCATCAAATCTAATTGAATATAGGTGGTAAATAGAGCGGTTTATTGGTTGGAGAAATATAAGATTTTTACTAGATGAAGTAGTAGTTCATCAAATGGAATTTTCTTATGAACTCGTTGGAAAAACTTTTTCCATAAAAAGTTACAATAAACTTTGAAATGAATTTGTAAATTCCTTAAAAATGAAGATGATAACATGGTTTTTCAATTTTTATTATCTATCCAAGGTTAAGTAAGTTTTAAGAAGTTAATTTTGAGTTTAAATAAGTTAGAATAATATTGAAAACATTGAGTTTTCATGAACCTTTAAGAAAGATCAGGAAGGTCTGAGAAGAATCCTATAAAGGTGTAACTGAGTGGGATATTTTAAAAAAAAATTTGAGTTGAGAAAGTAAAAAAAAGTTAGTTCCCTCTATTTACCATGGAATCATGACTATATAAAGGGTTCCAAGTATAATATATTAAAAAATTGATCATTGTTCGTATTTTCACTAGTGAGAGGAAAAGTTCTGAATATTTTTGAGTGGATTGAGTTTCCAATAAAGGTAAAATTATGGTTGAATAATAGGTACAAAATAAAGTTTTTAGTCAAATTAATTATAAAAATTTTCAATCAAAGACATTGAATAGTATTTTTTTAGTCATGGTTACAATAGACAAACGTCTGCTGATCAGAGGAATCATATAGTATACCGGATAGAGGTAAAGTTTGTTGTTCATTAGAAAGAGCACCAATCATATGCATGGTATCTTGATGCACACTGGATGGAGTTTTAATAGACAAAGGAGTGAACTGGATGGAGTCTTACTATACATATTGTACCAAATGGATAATTTTCTATACCAACTTTTGTGAATAGATTTATTTTTTATATTATGTTGGATCTAAAACATAAGAAAATTTTGTAACTAATGAGAGTTATTATAATTTACTATTGAGAGATAGAAGGGTCTCATTGTTAGTTATCTCAATTTTATTCAATTTTTATTATAGTGTATTTCCATGAACCTATGGGACTCATCATAGAAAGGATATAGTCACCCACACTATGGGAGAACCTTGTAAATTTTGTGTGACATAAATTAATTTACTATCAATCCATAATTTTGAGGTTTTTATGTAAAATTGATAATAATATAAACTTAAAAAAAAATTAGGGGTTGATTTTAATGAAAATAAAATCATAAAAGACACCATTATTTCAACCCCCAGTAGTCCTCACATTCCTGGGAACTTCAATTACTATCGAATCCAAAGGTTCGCCCTATAATATCCTTATCATGGATAATCTCATCTCATTAAATAGTAGAGTAATTCTAACCTTTTGTGGAAAAAAGCTATCATGTATGGAAATATAAAATGATTCCATATCTTTTACCTCTTATCATGGAGGTAATTGATGTAGCTATAATTGGGTTTCCACCCATTGAGAAAGATTATCCTATGAAATTTTCTAATAAAATTAATCATGAATTTGATGGGAAATATGAGAATATTATCTTATATCCTTATCAAAAAATGTTTATATAAATATTATGGGTCTTAATACAACTAGGGAAACATGGGATAAACTCAAAAGTACCTTTAAAGGAAATATAAAAGTGAAGGAAGAAAAATACCAAATTAGGATAAGCAAGTTTGAAGATATAAAGATGATGAAGGAAGAATATATTCATGAAAACTTTACTAGAGTTGATGAAATTTTAAACAATATAATAGTTTTTATATATTTCTTGTAAAATTATACAATTATTAATAAATTGATGAGAATCTTTCCTCATAAGTTTGATCCTAAAACATATGCTTAGGAAGAAAAATATGATTTATTTATTAATGAATTACTTAATATTCTTATTACATGCGTGATGAGGAGTGATATATCATTAAATAAGAATATTAAGGAAGATATGGAATTTAAATCTATGGGTAAAATAAATATTCTTGAATCTGAACATAAGAAATTGTACCTTAGTGATTCATAAGATAAGGAAACTTTTGTTGAAATGAATATGGAGATCTTGTATCTTACCTATAAAAAACTATCATAAGATTTTTAAAACTAAATAGATATTCCTTAAGTTTGAAAGTATCTTAAATAATATGAGTGATAGTTTCAACAAAGCTTAAAATATAAAATTTGAAACAACTCAAGCTACTAAAAGAACTCATCCCAAGAATTAGGTCATATATACACCCACTAAACATAAAATTTCATCTGATTATACTAACCATATAGGTGTAAGAAACAACATTGGTAAATATTTGGTTGGGAAATAATGTAAGAAACACATCACATCAATGAAATTTTAAAATAAACTCTATAAGAAAATTTTCCTATTCTAAGGGGAATTTGATACAGAAATATTTAGGGAATATCAACAACCTAAACATAGGGAAAATCCATTTTTCTATAGAAGATTGAGATTTTGTGGATATTATTGGTGTTGTGGTATATATGGGCATAAAGATTATAAATTTTGTAACAAAATGTCTCTCCTTATAAGTATACATGAATTGATGGGTGAAATAGTGGAATAAAAAAATTAATTTTCTTAAGTTATATGGATAGATAAATATGAACTCATTAGAAGTAATAAAGTTACCAATGTAGAACCGATTTTATTTTCTAGATGAATTATATGAAAGTTGTGACCAACTAGGTCACTATGCTGAAAAATATATGAAAACACCTTAGGTAAAAGTTTGTTATGCTAAGAAATAAAAGGATAATGGGAAGATGGAAATTAAATATAGATATTTTTTCATTGTAAATGCTCTAAAATCTAGTAAGAATAATGGGTCATGGATTCTATACAGTGGTTGTTAATCACATATGAGAGTTGATATAAAAATATATAAAAATGATGAATAAAACAATGGGGGATAAGTACTTTTGGAAACAACAGTCCTTTAAAAATTAGAGGAATTGAAATTTCAAAGATTAAATCTTAGAAACTGATGTTTAAAGAAGTTCATTTTATTTATGGGCTAAAACATAACTTATTGAGTGTTATCCAAATTTGTGGTTATGGTAAGGAAGTTATATTCATAAAATATTCTTGCATAATGTGATTTTTGAAATATGTAAAATTTGTTACTAAGGGATAAAAAACCAATGAAAATATATTCTAGATTATAGATATTTGTAACAATTGTTACATAAGTACTAAGGACGAAAACAATTTGTGGCATCAAAAACTTAGACATCTTAGACAGAAAATTCTGAGCAAATTTTCTAAGGAAAATGCAATAAGAAACATACCACAACTAAAAAGGAAATATGATAATGTTTTTCAACTCTCTTAAAAGTAATAATGTTTAATGTAAGATGTAATAAATTTTAAATTCAATCCACTAAACCACTTGAGTTTATTCACTCCCATATTTGTGCTCCTAAGAGACATCAATAAAAAAAGTAACTTGTACTTTATTACATTTATTGATGAATTTGGTCATGTAACTAGCATAATTTTTATGAAACTTAAGTAATAAGTTTTAGAGATATTTATATGTTTTTTAAGGTATGTTGAGAAATAATTGGATGTATATATATTGAATATGAGGATAAAAATTAGAAAGGAGTACACAAGTAACTCTTTTGAGTCCTATCTAAAGAAACATAGAATCAAACACCACTATAGCACCCCATGCACTCCTCAAAAAAATGTAGTGGTGGAAAATAAAAATATAATTTTTTTATAAATGGGAATAATTATGATTTCTAAATATAAAGTTTCAATGTTTTTTCAGAGATAAATTATAATTATAGTTTTTCATGTAAAAAACAAATGTTTTTATGTTCAGAATATAAAATAAATCTCTATGAAATTTAGTATAATAAAAATCATATAATTAAATAATTCAATATTTTTTGAATTCCTTTCTTAATAACGATCAAAAATGCATTTCTTGTAAATTTTGATGAAAATTCAGAAAAAGAAATTTTTAGGGTATATTATTCCAATGAAAGAATTTACTAGTGTTGGAATAAATGGCTAAAAAATATGGTTGATTCATGTGATGTAAAAGTTATTGAAAATCAAATGTCTATAAAAATTATTAAATATGATAAGTAATATTTTAAGAAATATATAGTGTATAATTCAAAAAAAGGTAATGAAAAGAGGATGATTTTTCCCTTAAAATTGTTCAAGATGATACAAATCATTCTAGTGATGAAAAAAGTATGTTTAGGAGAAATATTATTAAGATACTAACTTTAAAAAAATAGGTTGAATATTATAAAATTATTGGAAATAATGAATATTTATTTTAGACCGAAAGGAAGTTTGGGTTAGAAAAGAACACATCTATTATTTCATATATGGAACCATAGTCAGATACAGAGGCAGTTGTAGGTAAATATTACATAAAAGTGATGAATGGAGAGGTAGATCAGATAGAGAAAAATGGAACTTGTGATATTTTTCCATGACCTTTGGGAAACAAAGTTACAGGGAGAAAATGGATGTTTAGAAATAATCTTAATGAATATGAAGAAATTTTAATAAATAAGGAATAATTTGTTTGAAAAGGTTACTCACATGCAAAAGGTATTGATTTTGAAGAAAAATTCACTACTACCAGCGCTATAATAGGCCTTTATCATCACTAAAAGATCATTGACTACCATAGTGTAGTTAAAATCCATAGTCTTTTATCAGTATATTTACTAGCATGCATAAAGAACTCCTTTATCAATGATTTTATTTAGTGTCAATAAAGGGGAATGTAGTAGTGTCATGTTATAGTACACTATAGCAACAGAAATAGGGAATATTGTAGTGCGATGTAACATCATACTGAAAAACTAAAAAAAACACTAGAAATTAATAAAATCAAACACAAATACAAAATTTAAATGGAATAAAATTTACAAAATAAATACAAGAAAAAAAGTATTATAAAGCAAATGAATACACCTGTATAAAAGAACAAACCAACCCTATTCAAGCAAAAGAACATGTCTATATAAGAAAAAAATTATTATATTATTAATAATATAAATAAATGAATTAAAAAAGTGTTAATTTAAACTAAACTTTATTCATACCAAGAACATGTATCGGATTGAGTTGAGGTTGATTCTTTCACGTCACACCATTTATTGTTCATCTTCAAGAATTAAATCAGTGAAAATTAACTAAATAATTTTAAGAGAAAAAATATAAGGAAATTAATTAAGTAATAGAATATAGAATGATGGGAAAACAATCTAGGCTCATTTTCTCAGTTTTGGTGATGTGATGTGCATTTTAAACTAAAATGACACTTATGTATTGAAAAGTTGCACTTGGAGTCACATTTGTCACATTGTACATCAGATTAAGTATTGGTTTATTCTTATATGTCCCAAATTACTTATATATCATTTTACTAAAGTATCAAAACAATCCAAATATGTTTTCTTGGTTTTGAGTATGCCACTTGTGTTTTTCACTAAAATCTCATTTTAAACTGGAAACACACACATTGATTCATACCAGTCACATCGTGAGTGGTTTTGAAATGAGATTTATTCCCACACATCAAAAATAAATTATGAATCATTTTTATAAATTATTAGTACAATATGATCGTGTTATATTTGTTTTCAGTGAGTGTCACTGTTTTGTACTAAAATGTCAATTTTAAACTGATAACAGACACTATTAGTAATATCGGGCACATCATGCATCGGATTGAGTAGATTATGACTCCTACAAATCTCAAATGACTTATGGATCATTTTCCTAAAGTATAAAACAATTTGAATGCATTTTATCAGTTTTGAGTATGTCAGTTTTCTTTTTTATAAAATTTAGTGTTAATTTAAAATAAAAAGAGGCACTTAAAGTCATGTCTATCGCACCAGGAATCGGATTAAGGTGTTTATGATTAATAAACATACCAAATAACATATGGATAATTTTAATAGAGTATCAAAGAAAAATTGAATTTGTTTTCTTGGTTTTGAGTACACCACTTTTGTTTTTTACTAAAATGTCATTTTAAACTGGAAACATGTACTTTGAGTCATACCGGTCACATCATGTGTGGGTTTAATGTGAGACTAATTCCTACACATCAAAAATGAAATATTAATTATTTTCCTAAATTATCAAGATAATCTGTGTTTGTTTTATTTATTCTTAGTGAGTAACACTTTTTGTACTAAAATGTCAATTTTAAACTGATAACAGACACTTTGAGTCATATTGGGAATATAATGTATTAGATTGAGGAATGGATAATTTTAAAACATCCCAAATGACTTATGTATTGTTTTCCTAAAGTATAAAAACAATAAAAAATGTATTTCCTTATTTTTGTGAATGTCAGTTGTTTTTTGTAGAACAATTAATGTCAATTTTAAATAAAAAGACACACTTGGAGTCATAATGGTCACACCATGCGTTAGATGGATGTGTGGGCAATTCATACACATAAAAAATGAATTAAGGATTTTTTTACTAAATTATAAAGACAATACTATTTTTTTCTTAGTTTTCAATAATTGACACTTTTTTTTACTAAAATGTCAATTTAAACTAATAACGGACACTTTGAGTCATAATGGGAACATCATGTATCAAATTGAGGTGTGGCTTATTATTAAACATCCCAATTTACTTATGGATTGTTTTATTAAATTAGAAAAATAATACGAATGTTTTTTCTTAGTTTTGAGTATGTCAATTGTCTTTTTTTGTAAAATTAAAGGCAATTTTAAATAAAAATATGCACTTTGAGTCATACAAATCACATCGTGCATCAAATTAAGGTAAGGATAATTCCTACATGTCCCAAATGACTTATGTATTGTCATTATAAATTATCAAAACAATATGAATTATTTTTCATAATTTTGAGTATTCCACTTATGTTTTTTACGAAAATGTCATTTTAAACTGGAAAGATGCACTTGGTGTCATACTGTTAACATTGTGCATTGTATTGATGTGTGGATGATTTATACATGTAATAAATGAATTAAGAATTTTTTTTATAAATTATAAATACAATTTGATCATGTTTTCTCAGTTTTTAATGAGTGGCACTTTTGTGTACTAAAAGGTCAATTTTAAACTGGTAACAACCACATTGAGTCATACTAGGAACATCCTGTATTTTATTGTGGTATGTATGATTCTTATACATCCCAAAATAATTATATATTGTTTTCTTAAAGTATCAAAAAAAAAATGAATGTGTTTTCTTAGTTTTGAGTATATCATTTTTCTTTTTCAATAAAATTAATGTCAATTTTAAATAAAAAATATGCACTTGGAGCCATACCGGTCACACAGTGCATTAGATTGAGGTGTAGATGATTATTAAACATCCCAAGTGACTAATGGATAATTTTACTAAACTATAATAACAATATGAATGTGTTTTATTGGTTTTGAGTATGTCACTTTTATTTTTTACTAAAATGTCATTTCAAATTGTAAACACACACTTTGAGTCATACCGGTCACATCGTGTGTGGGATTGATTTGATATTGATTCCTATATGACACAAATTAATTATTAATAATTTTTATTAATTATCAAGACTATACAAGTTCATTTTCTTGGTTTTCATTGAGTGACACTTTTTGTACTGGAATATCAATTTTAAATTCATAATAGACACTTTGAGTCATACCAGGCACAGTGTATATCAGATTGAGATGAGGTTGATTCCTACACATCCCAAATGACTTATATATAATTTTAGTGAAGTATAAATACAATATGAATGTTTTTTATCAATTTTGATTATGTCATTTTTCTTTTTTAGTAAAATTAATGTCAATTTTGAATAAAAAGATGCCCTTAGAGTCATACCAGTCAAACCATGCATCGAATTGAGGTGAAAATTATTCCTACATATCCTAAATGACTTATGTATCATTTTACTAAAGTATAAAAACATTATGAATGTGTTTCCTAAGTTATGAGTATGTTAGTTGCCTTTTTTAGTAAAATTAATGTCAATTTTAAACTAGAAAGATGCACTTGGAGTCATACTGGTCTCACTATGTGTTGTATTGAGGTGCAGATGATTCCTACACATCAAAATGAATTATTAATTTTTTTCCTAAATTATGTAAAAAATATAAATTTGTTTGATTGGTTTTCATTGAGTGGCACTTTTTTTAATAAAATGTTAATTTTAAACTGATAACGGGCACTTTGAGTCATAATGGGCACATCATGTATCGAATTGAGTTAAAAATGATTCCAACATGTCCCAAATTAATTATGGATAGTTTTATTAAAGTATAAAATCAAGAAAAATAAAATATCTTTCTTTTTAGTATATCAATTGTCTTTTTTAGTAAAATTAATGTCAACATTAAATAAAAACTGGCACTTGGAGTCA